>JASJFJ010000003.1:0-4800000 GCA_030412805.1 Westerdykella aurantiaca
CCCTTACCCTTACCCTTACCCTTACCCTTACCCTTACCCTTACCCTTACCCTTACCCTTACCCTTACCCTTACCCTTACCCTTACCCTTACCCTTACCCTTACCCTTACCCTTACCCTTACCCTTACCCCCCTTACCCCCCTTACCCTTACCCTTACCCTGTAGAGCCCCTGCAGAAGCGTTAGCAGCTTTTGCTAGAGTAGGTGTGAGTGTGTAGCTAACACTGCGAGTGTTTGCAACAGTTACTTCCTCTGCAGCAGTTGCTTCCTTAGCAACAGGCGCAACAGAGGAACGTAGCAGGTTGTTGTTCTCTACAGTCTGCCTCTGGCTTGCTACGCTATCTGTGGGTACGCTGTCTGGCTCCGCTGGCCTGTTTTCCTCCCCTGAGTGCTCCGGTATTTCATCCGCGCTTGCACGTGTGTGCGCAATACTAGTCCGCATCTCTACTAGGATCTCTGCCGTCCTTGCGTCTGTCTCGTTGATTTGTTCCTGTATACGCCTTTCGTACTCGTCGCGCTCGCTTGTCTGTTCCTGCTCGCTTTCTTGGAGCTGATGGACGAGCGCCGCAGTCTCTGGATCTTCCTCTGCTGGCGGTGCGAGAGGCGAGGGTGGACGGTAGGCATCCTCGTCCTCCAGCGACTCGTGTGGCTGGATGAAGGGATCTCGAGGGATGGGAATGTCGGCGCTGATTCGAAGACCGAGGTCTGGGCAGGTGGTAGTTGGAGCGCCTGGGAGTGCAGGCGCGTAGGCAATGAACTCAGGAGGAGCCTGAGCCTGGCGTTGCCGTTGGTATCGCTCTCGGCGAAGCCGTCTTGCAGCTTCTGCTGCCTCATCTCCATTTTGGTACTTTCTAGGCCGACCTCGCGGCATAGTAGGCTGTGTAGTAAGATGTCGCAGCGCTCTCTACGCTGTGTTGCAGCATACCTACGTTTATAGATCGCGTTGCTGATTTATTCATATTAGGATTAGCGCAGTTGCTGATTTATTCATATTAGGCTTAGCATATCTCTAAGCACACCTTGCCGGATTAGGGCTCACGGCACGACAACACTACCTCCAAACAAGAATAACTCCACACTCACGACATAGGTTGATGATTGGAGAAGTGCATTCGAGTCGCGCTAACTAGCTCTACCTTCGAATACCTTAAACTCGAAAAAGATTTCCTTGAAATTTCCTAACCCTCCCTGCGTATTCTACCTTCATTAATACTCCTTTCTTTGTTTACTTTACTCTTCTACTTTTATCTATTGCTATTTTCTACTACTTTTTTGTTGTTTTTATTTCTAAATTGCTATTACCTTTTTTCTTCTAATTTTTTTTAAACTTACGTACACTATTATACTTTTTTTTATTGCTCTACTTAGTATTTATTTTTGCTTTGCTATATCTACTAATTCTACTTTTTATTTTTGCCTACTATTTTTTTACGTTTACTTTTTTTTTAGTACTTTTACTAGTTTTAAACTTATAGTTCTACTTTGTTTATCTATATTTTACTTTTCTATACTTTACTAAACCTACTACTTTTATAGTTTTTTTTAAGCTTCTATATTTTATTATACTCTAGCTAAATATATATATATATTGTAATAGGCTCTATTATATACGCTACGCTAAAGGCGTAGCTAGCATTACGTAGCTTCTAATATTGCTTAATATTAGTTCTACTTAGTATATTGTTGTTTTATAGCAGCCTACATAGTTTATAGTTAAGCTAAAGCTACTTTTTAGCTTTCTAGCAAATCTACTCTATTATAACAGTATTTTTAATTAGTTGTCTATGTATAGTTATTTATACAGCCTTTTTAGTCTATTCTATTATACTAAGCTTTAACTAGTACAACTCTAGCATATACTTAATTTAACATGCAAGCTGTAAAAATAGCTTGCAGTTTCTTTAAGCAGCTATACTATAGAGATTGCATAAGCAAGATTACAAAGCAATTACTAGATATAGATAGCTTAGAAAGTTAAAGTCTATTTTACAAAAAGAATCTAAAAGTCTAAATATACAATGCTGCAGCTTGCTTGCAAGCAAGCTTAGCAGCTAAAGAAGGAAGAAGCAAAGAGTTAAAATAAAATAGTAAAAAGAAAAATACGTAGTAGGCAGCGTGTAACTAGAGTTAACGCAACTACGTAACAAAGAGGGGCGTAGTTTAGCAACGCTGCAAATCAAGCTGTTATACAAGCTACTACCTAAATTGCCTACCTCTACTCTACAAGCAAAAAATGTTACTAAAAAACATACAATACTACGCTATTTGCAGCTAGTTACTTACGCTACTACTTAACAGGCGCTATACAGCTTATATTTAGTTAATTAAACAAGAGGCCTAGTTTTCTATATGCTATAGTTGTATATAGTGTAAACATTTATACTCTAGAAAATATTTACAAAAGGTATAATACTTTAGGCAAAGAATTAAAAGAACTTTATAGTATATATGTTAACAATTGTTAAAACAATTTAGCTCTAGCTTGCTCTGCTATCTATATATATGCTGTCTCGATCTACTAGCCTATTTAGCGTTCTCTAAATGCTTAGGTATTACTTGCTTAGAGCTAATAGACAAGCGCTATAGTCTTAGAATTATTCTTTGCTAGTTGTGCAAGAAAAGATAGTAGATAGTATACATTCTAGTCTTCTAGTAACTTGTGCAGCTAGATAGAAAGATTTTAAAGAATAGAAATGTTAGCACTAATTTAAAGACTAAAGTTAAAGATATAGGCCTATAGTAGATAAAGTTAAAGCAAGTCTTGCTCTAGAAAAGATAGTTTTTTTTGCGCAAATACTTTTTGTAATTATGCTTCTATTTTGCTATAGCTTTAGCTTTAGCAGTAACTAGAGCTTTAGTAGAAGCAGTCTTCTACTTTCTACTTTAAAGTTCTTGTTGTATACTAGGCAATTTACTTTTTTCTTGCCTAGCTGCAGTGCAAGCTCTAGTAATCTAGACGCTTAGAGAGACCTAGAAACTATTTTTACAACCTGCTAGAATTTTTGTATAGCAAAGAACCTATTACTATAAAAGCAAACTGCCTAACGTAAATATATACAAAAAAACCTACTGCAAGAAAAAAAACTACCTAAAAAACCTCTACTCTTTCTACTTTTTAGCTTGCAACTCTACTAAAACACTAGCTTGTGTAAAGTTGCACTAGTGCTTCTACGCTTTTGTATCTAGTAGAGTAGACTTCTAGTACTACTTTGCTACGTTTTGTAGACTCTAAACAACTAGATACTGCTGCTCTACAACGCCTACTAGCAATAGAAACGTAGTTGTAGCCTCTACAAGCGCCTTGCTTAACTAACTACAGCATTAGAACCTTTGTAGCTACTAGCTTAAAATTATATTGCAGATTTCTAATCTAGTCTTTTTTTCTAACTCTACTGCTAGCAGTAATAAGCTGTTGTAAGTAAGGCTAAACATATTACCTTTACTAATGTTAACGCTTTAGACAACTTGCATTTTAACTTGCCCTACTACATGCTTAGCTTGCTAGCGCCTTTTTGTCTAGACCTAGTCTAGCGACATTTAAGCTGTAGCAATAATAGTTAGCTTTGCTGCAATCTTCCTGCCTACAAGCAACAGTATTAGAATTTCTAAGTTGTACTAAGCTGCAAATACGTAGCTAGGAGCCTTAGTAGCGTCTAGTATAAACTAGGTTGTAGACAACTTTAGAGCAAAGACAGGTAACAGGTTAAAGACAATGCAGCTGCTAGAAACAAGCATGCTTTTCTATAGCTAGAGGGCTTGTAGGCAATAACAAAGATTAATAGCAGGGAAGGCGTGTATAGCAAAAATTACGTTAAACTAGATAGAGTTAGTAGCAGTTCTACCTACGCATTTTTAGATCTAGATAGGCAGGTTTGTCTAGGTTACGCTAGCAGTAAAGAGGTACACGTTCTTGTTGTCCTTGCCTACTAGCGCGCGCGTTAATTCTAGAATGTTAAAACGTGCCTTAACGTCTACGTTAAAGAAGCCTGCTACGCTGTCTACGCCTACACATACTCTAGAACTAACACAGCGCTTAGCCTTAGCAATAACACGTTCTAAACATGTTTCTAGGTTAAAAACATTCTTTCTAGGTTAAAGCTGTGCTATCTATAGCGCCTTGTCTGTGTTAGGCACCTAGAATATAGAGAGCACGTTAGCTTTGCTAATATACAGCTTATAAACCTGTTAGACTTTTGCAAAGTTTACATAGTACACTATAGTAGTAGCAGGAAAAGAAAGCAGCAGCTAGAGAGCAGTAAAAAGAAAAAGTAGAAGGAGGTAAGTAGGCTATAGAAACTAGAGCTTAGTAGCCTAGCTTGCTTACTTAATTAGCCTAGAATGCGTACTGCAAACAAAGAAAAACTACTTACTAGGTAGAAGACAAGCAGCGTGCTAGAAGTTGTTAGAACAGCAAGTAGAAAGTTAGAAGGTTGTAGAAATTTAAGAGCTTTTAGCAGCTTAAGGTGCTGCAGCTAGAAATAGAGAGGAAGTAGAGGAAAGAAAGCAAACCTACCTAGGCAATAGTCTGCAAAAAAACGTTAGAGATAGAAAAAAAAACAAGTAGAAAGCAACAAAAGTATTATAGATAGTAGCTTGCAGTAAAAGTTAACTAAAGAAAGAGAAAAAAAGAAGAAAGCAAGTTAAGTAAAGCGTTTGTATTCTCTACATAGGCACGTATATAGCAAGGAATTCTACTACTTCTAAAGCATGTAGAAAAAGCAGTAGTCTCTACCTATACTAATTAATTACTCTTACTTTTTTACTTCTAATGCTAGCCTTTACTAGCTGCTTTTTACTGTTAGTAAGTAAGTAGTGTAGCAGCTACCTTGCCTAACAACTGCCTTACTAGTGTCTAACCGCTTAGAGTAATTGCATGCCTGCTGCGCTAGCTATGCCTAGACTAGACTCTACTAGCAAGGATTTCTAAGCCTACTAACTATACTTTAACTTACTACGTAATGCTAAATTTAATCTACTTAGCATAAATACACTACTGCTTCTACTACTCTTTCCTATCTACTAGAAAACGTAGGCGCAACCTAACCTACTTAAAAGTGCTGTACTTGCTGCTAGAATAGCCTCTACTATCTCTCTTTTTTTAGCTTTTTGCTTTTGCGTAAACGCTACTATTAGCCTATTTAGCTTGTTTAGACTTAAGCTTTAGATCCTTTTCTATATTAATAGAGTAGAAAGCATTCTTTGCTTCTATATAGAAACAAACCTCTTTGTGCTAGCACTTGTCTAGCTAGCAATCTAGTGCTTTTCTATCTAATTCTAGCCTAGTATAAGCAGCCTCTACTTTCTACAAGCCTAGATAAGCGCTAGTGCTTTCTAGGCTTAATTGTATGCGCTATTTTAACTAGAGCGCTAGTGCGCTTAGTAGACAAGATTAAAGAGCGTTCTAAGTAGTTTTTTAAATAGTAATGCAACTAGGTTAGAGTCTGCAAAGATAGCTAAAAACTATATTATTTAGCTAGTTAACCTATGCGTGCAGCTTTCTTTAGTAGATGCAATTAACGCCTTGTTTAACAGGTAGAGCAGGATCTAATGCGTTAGGCAGACTAGGTAGAAGAACTTGTCTAGCTACTTGCTTGCTTGCTAGTAGCCTAGCTAGCTCTCTATAAACTTAAAGCTCTTCTATAGAATAAAACAATAGAGTTAGCTTTTCTATTCTACGCGCTTTTAGCTGTTGTTCTAGAGAAAGAGAAAGTTTAGCAGCTTGTCTACTATAGAGAAGCGCATCTTGTTTTCTATAACAATATGCAGTAGTATAACAATGCCTACTTTAAAAAACATGCGTTTTATGCTATAGTAGCAGAACTTTACATTGCTGTCTAGCTTAAGCGCAGCTAGCAACAGCTTTTAACGTCTTTTGTAGGCTGCTAACATTAATACCTATACGTTAGCATTAAACTGCTTTAAGTTAAGCGCGTAAAGATACTCTAGCTACGTTTAAAGTAGCTAAAGGTGCTGCTAGACGCTATACTGCTAGTACTAGCCTGTTGCCTAGTAAAACTAGACAAAAACGTTCTATAGGTCCTTAACTGCTCTCTACCTACGCTTGTACTTAGCATGTATTAGCAAGTTTTTAACAAGCATATTGTTGCTATAGAGCTGCGCTAGCTGCTAGGTTACCTAGCAAAACTTAGGCAAGAACTAGCCTAGGCCGCACCTCCCTATAGTCTCTTGCATTCTAAGCCCCTTTTTTACAACTATCTTTTGCCTGCGCCTTTGCTTCTAGCAATTTTTATACAGCAGCAACTTTTAGACTAGCATAGTACTACTATAGCAGAACTAAAGCGCTTGTAGCGCAATAACTATTACTATAGTCTTAGGTAGCAAGTATATTCTAGCTATATGCGCAAGCGTGTGCTTAAATAGAAAACAGTACTTGTTAATCTATGCGCTTAGAAACCTAAAAAGCGCCTAGAAAAGAACAATGTAGTAGAAAAGTAGCAAGCAAAGGTAGTTAATGCTATTGTTGTATAGATTCTATTTATGCTACTACTTGCATATCTCCTCTATTATTGTAAAAGAGACACAATGCTTTTTCTAGATTTTGTACAACTGCTATAGATTGTTTTAAAAGTTAGAAAACGCACGCCTTTTGCTATAGAAATAGAAAGCCTTGCACACGCTCTTAGAGAACGTAGTGCTGCTGCCTTGCTGCTAGAGTAAGTAGACGTAGCTAGAATCTAGAGCTAGATTCTCTACAGCCTTGTTATTAAACACGTACACCTTAGAATTGTTAAACAGCGTTTTAATATTAGCGTAGAACTGCAAGTATACTAGTCTATCTATATTTTTCTATCTACGCAGCACTATAGACAGCGTCTAACCTATTAAGTTTTTTAAAGTAGCCTAGAAGTACGTAGCTACTTAAAAACTACTTTAAGCCTGCTTGCTATCTTCTAGCAGCTTTACACGCGTGCGCGCGTACAACTCTAGATAGCAACGCTTCTAGAGAAAGGTTTTAGCTTTAAACTACTCTAGAACTAAGTTGTATAGGTAGGCGTAGTCTTTAAACGTAATAGTTTTAGCAATGTCTATGTAAGTACAATTGTTGCTGTAGAACTATAGATTAGCAGCTTCTATCTAGGCCTCTTTTTAGCGCTAGTACGCAACACGCAAGTTGTTAGCTATGTGCGCAAGCTTTGTATTTTTTGCATGCACAAAGAAGGTAGAGCTGCAAAAGCAATCTAGCTTTAGGTTTTTAGCAATACGTTTAAAGATAGCAGTCTACAGCAGATCTAGGTATTAGTGCTGTAACCTGTACTCTAAAAGCTGCTTGCGTGCGCTTTTTTTCTACTTAAACGTTTCTACTAACACTATAGTAACAGCTTTGCTTGCGTTGTCTTCTAAAGCTAGAAAATACAACGCTAGAGTAGAGTTATCTACTATTTTGCTAATAGTAGAAAGCAGCACAGCATTAAGCTAGAGCTGCTAGTCCTGCTTGCTTAGGTAGGTGCTATGCTAATACTAGCTTTTAAGGTAAAGCTTAGGAAAGAAGATAAAGAGTAGTAGCAACTTAGTGCTGCTTGCAACTAACCTAAAGTAGTAGTAAAGGATCTTGTATAGTAGTAGAGTCTTTGTTGCTAAGTTGCTGCAACAGCTATACGCAGACACAGTAAAGCTAAAATAGATGTCTGCGTCTAGGTTTAGAATAGAATGCGCCCTAGAATGCTAGTTAATGCTGTTCTACGCAAACTCTAGGCTGCTAGAAAAGCAGCAGACGCTGTTAATGTTAAACTAGACCTTAGCAGCACGTCCTTTGTTACTGCTATAGTAGTGCTGTTGTAGACATAGGTTGCAAAGTAGCTTTTTGTTAGAAGTGCTAACATTTTTAGAAAAAGTAGAGAGGCTTGTGCCTTTAAACGCAGCCTTTAGGTTAAGCCTTTTAGGTAGAGAAAAGGGCTTTATTAGCTTTAGATTGCTTAGAACGTCTAGAAAAGGCGTTCTCCTGTTGTACACTCTATTAATTAGGCGCGTAATCTTCTCTAACAACAAACATATAGAGTGTACGTTAGCGCGCTAGTAGTACTTCTAGTGTTGTTTGTTTGCCTCTGCGTGCTTTTTGTAAGTACAGCCTTAGAAGCTCTATAGCTGCTTAGCAAGTTTGTATACAGTTTGCTTAGTAGGTAGACTACCTACTCTAGCTATTAATTGCGCTAGCAACGCTGCTTAGGCAGCGCCTAGCCTAGGCAAGTTACTAGAGCAGGTAACAGGTAAAGGTAACACAGCTGCTAGTGTTTTTTGCGCAGTTAGCTAAAGAGTTCTGTTGCTATTAGATAGTTGTAGCAAGCAAAAAGTACTATAGTAAAATAATAGAGGTAGCAGTAGAGGCGTGCTGTAGCTAGAAGATAGTAGTAGTAGCTGTAGTGTATTGCTACTTGTAGACAGTTGCCTAGGTATAGGCTTTACCTAGAACAGTAGCGTGTTGCTTTGCGCTAGAAAGGCTTTGCGCTAGCTATTCCTTGTACTTAACTAAGTAGAGGAAATAGAGCTGCGCTAGCTAAGTATTTGCAGGCTGTATAGAGCCTCTATAGAAGCGTTAGTAGCTTTTGCTAGAGTAGGTGTAAGTATGTAGCTAACACTACAAGTGTTTGCAACAGTTACTTTTTCTATAGTAGTTGCTTCCTTAGCAACAGGCGCAACAAAAGAATATAGCAGGTTGTTGTTCTCTATAGTCTGCCTCTAGCTTGCTACGCTATCTATAGGTACGCTGTCTAGCTCTACTAGCCTGTTTTCTTTCTCTAAGTGCTCTAGTATTTTATCTGCGCTTGCACGTATGTGCGCAATACTAGTCTACATCTCTACTAGAATCTCTACTGTCTTTGCGTCTGTTTTGTTAATTTGTTCCTGTATACGCTTTTTGTACTTGTTGCGCTTGCTTGTCTATTTCTGCTTGCTTTTTTAGAGCTAATAGACAAGCGCTGCAGTCTCTAGATCTTTCTCTACTAGCAGTGCAAGAGGCAAGAGTAGATAGTAGGCATCTTTGTCTTCTAGCAACTTGTATAGCTAGATAAAGAAATCTTAAAAAATAGAAATGTTAGCGCTAATTTAAAAACTAAAGTCTAGGCAGGTAGTAGTTAAAGCGCCTAGAAGTGCAGGCGCGTAGGCAATAAACTTAGAAAGAGCCTAAGCCTAGCGTTGCTGTTAGTATTGCTTTTAGCAAAGCTGTTTTGTAGCTTCTACTGCTTTATCTCTATTTTAGTACTTTCTAGGCTAACCTTGCAGCATAGTAGGCTGTATAGTAAGATGTTGCAGCGCTTTCTATGCTGTGTTGCAGCATACCTATGTTTATAGATTGCGTTGCTAATTTATTTATATTAGAATTAGCGCAGTTGCTAATTTATTTATATTAGGCTTAGCATATCTCTAAGCATACCTTGCTAGATTAGAGCTTACAGCACAACAATACTACTTCTAAACAAGAATAACTCTACACTTACAACATAGGTTAATAATTAGAAAAGTGCATTTAAGTCGCGCTAACTAGCTCTACCTTCGAATACTTTAAACTCGAAAAAGATTTCCTTGAAATTTTCTAACCTTCCTTGCGTATTCTACCTTTATGTAAAATAATAAAAGTAGTAGTAGAAGCGTGCTATAGCTAAAAAATAGTAGTAGTAGCTATAGTATATTGCTACTTATAGATAGTTGCCTAGGTATAAGCTTTACCTAAAATAGTAGCGTATTGCTTTACGCTAGAAAAGCCTTGTACTAGCTATTTCTTGTGCTTAACTAAGTAGAAAAAATAAAGCTACGCTAGCTAAGTATTTGCAAGCTATATAGAGCTTCTATAGAAGCGTTAGCAACTTTTACTAAAGTAAGTGTAAATATATAGCTAATACTACAAGTATTTGCAATAGTTACTTTTTTTATAGTAGTTACTTCTTTAGCAACAAGCGCAATAAAAAAACGTAGTAGGTTGTTGTTTTCTATAGTTTAGCTTTAGCTTGCTACGCTATCTATAGGTATACTATCTAGCTCTACTAGCTTGTTTTTGTTTTCTAAGTGCTTTAGTATTTTATCTACGCTTGCATGTATATACGCAATACCTATCTATATTTCTACTAGAATCTTTGCTATTTTTGCGTTTATTTTGTTAATTTGTTTCTATATACGCTTTTTGTACTTATTATACTTGCTTGTTTATTTTTACTTGCTTTTTTAGAGCTAATAGACAAGTGCTATAGTTTTTAGATTTTTTTTTGCTAGTAGTACAAAAAGCAAAAGTAAATAGTAGGTATTTTTGTTTTCTAGCAACTTGTGTAGCTAGATAAAAAGATTTTAAAAAATAGAAATATTAGCGCTAATTTAAAAACTAAAGTCTAGGTAAGTAGTAGTTAAAGCGCTTAAAAGTGCAGGCGCGTAGGCAATAAACTTAGAAAGAGCTTAAGCTTAGTGTTGCTATTAGTATTGCTTTTAGCAAAGCTATTTTATAGTTTCTACTACTTTATTTCTATTTTAGTACTTTTTAAGCTAACTTTATAGTATAGTAGGCTGTGTAGTAAAATGTTGCAGCACTTTCTATGCTATATTGCAGTATACCTACGTTTATAGATTGCGTTGCTAATTTATTTATATTAGAATTAGCGTAGTTGCTAATTTATTTATATTAGGCTTAGTATATTTCTAAGCATACTTTGCTAGATTAGAGCTTATAGCACAACAATACTACTTTTAAATAAAAATAACTCTATACTTACAATATAAGTTAATAATTAGAAAAGTATATTTAAGTTGCGCTAACTAGCTCTACTTTTAAATACTTTAAACTTAAAAAAGATTTTTTTAAAATTTTCTAACTCTACCTATATATTTTACTTTTATTACCTTTCTATTTTAGTACTTTTTAAGCTAACTTTATAGTATAGTAAGCTATATAGTAAAATATTACAGTACTTTCTATGCTATATTATAGTATACCTATATTTATAGATTACGTTGCTAATTTATTTATATTAGGCTTAGTATATTTTTAAGTATACTTTGCTAGATTAGAGCTTATAGTATAATACTACTACTTTTAAACAAAAATAACTCTATACTTATAATATAAGTTAATAATTAGAAAAGTATATTTAAGTTGCGCTAACTAGCTTTACTTTTAAATACTTTAAACTTAAAAAAGATTTTTTTAAAATTTTCTATTTTTACCTATATATTCTACTTTTATATATTTACTTATACTTACTTATACTTTTAAATTGCTTTTACTTTTTTTTTTCTAATTTTTTTTAAACTTATATATACTATTATACTTTTTTTTATTACTCTACTTAGTATTTATTTTTGCTTTGCTATATCTACTAATTTTGCTTTTTATTCTTGCTTACTATTTTTTTACTTTTACTTTTTTTATATTACTTTTACTATTTTTAAACTTATAGTTTTACTTTTTTTATTTATATTTGCTTTTTCTATACTTTACTAAACTTACTACTTTTATACTTTTTTTTAAGCTTCTATATTTTATTATACTCTACCTAAATATATATATATATATTATAATAGCTACGCAAAGCTTGTAGATACCTAGTTATAGTATAGATTTAATAAAGCTTTAAAAAGTTTAGATAATAGGTTTCTATTCTATTATAATAGGCTCTATTACATATGCTACGCTAAGGGCGTAGCTAGCATTACGTAGCTTCTAATATTGCTTAACATTGGTTCTAATCGGTATATTGTTGTTCCGTTCCGTAGCAGCCTACATAGAGTCGAGCTAAGGCTACCCCTTAGTTCTCTAGCAAATCCACTCTGTTATAACGGCATCTTTGATTGGTTATCCGTGTACAGTCATCTGTGCAGCCCTCTGGGTCTATCCCATTACATTGTTCATGTAATTGTTGTACATCTATCTAGGTATCGCGAAAAGCGAGCTGTATTATTCTGCTACCGCCGAAAGTCTGTCGAGGTGGATTCCCTAGCCCGGAGCGAGCGCTGGCTGGGTAAATTCTCCTTGGGAACTAAAAGCTCCCCGTATGTACTAGCTCGCTCTACCTGCACTCCTCCTCCTCTCACTACGCAAAACTAGACAAACCTTCTTCACACATTTAGCGGAAGCGAGCGTGACAATTCTGCCAACCTCCTCTAGAACACGCAACAATGATGATTAGTTCTATGTCGCCACGCGCATGCACCTACCTGGATGAGAGGACTGCGAGGTGCTCAGTAAGCACCGCCCACCCGCGTGTCAGCAACACCACCAGTCTTGGTTGCCCACTCCGTGACCAGTTTTCATTCTTTGCCATTTGATATAATGCCGCATACGTCGTAGGAACCGGTTGTCCATGAGTGCCAGCTTCGCGCATGGCATATTACGCCGGAACACAAGTTTGGGGAAGCATTCGAAGGATTGCATGGCACGGCACGGCATGATGTATGCGAATTCTGGGATGCTGGGCGGTCGGAATAGATAGGACGTCGTCTTGTCACTTCCCTCCTGTCACTTCCTGTCCTTGAATGATCAGCACCGGACCTCTTCCACCCAACATCGGTGCACCTGATATCTCGCCCCACTGCCATACCAACCCAACCATAGGGACATATAGGGCCCACCCTCTGTGCAGCTTCCCATCATCCGATGCAGCATCTGAGCGAACGCCACAATGCCCCGACCAGCTATGCAGACATCAACACCATGCGCGCCGTCGAGATACCGCTGATCCTGCTGGCGGTCACAACGGTGGCGTTGCGACTGTACTCGCGACTGGCCGTGAAGCGCAAATTAGCAATCGATGACGGGTTGGTGCTAATGGCACTGGTGAGTCGCTCCCCCAGATATGTGAACCGGTGCACAGACTCCCTACTGTGTTATGCAACACCCACTCACCCGCCCACCAGATCTTCACCCTTGCCCGCACCCTCCTCAATGTCACGGCCAATGATCCGGACTCAATCTGGGGCTTCGATCGCGACGGCCCCGACCACCCTTCCGAAGTTCCCTACTACCAACACATCTTCGCCCGCCGCCTCTGCTACATATTCGCCGTCTCCCTGATCCGCTGCTCCATCCTATCCTACTACTTGCGCATCTTCCCCCTCCCCTTGCAATCGCTCCGCCGACTGAGCTGGTGCCTGCTCGTCCTGACTATATCGGACTTCATCTGCGTCCTCACCGTCCTCCTCGTTTTCTGCAAGGACATCACGAAGCTCTGGACCAAAGACTGGGATGCCTTCACCGGTAGCCGCTGCTTCAGTTCCAGCGCCTACAGCTACAGCGCCGCAATCGGGGACGCCGTGCTGGACTGTCTGATCTTCGCCCTTCCGATCCCCTACGTCTGGCGTCTGACCAAGCTGCGAGTTCGCCAGCGCGTTGGCCTCGTCGTCGTCTTCGCCCTCGGCTTCGCAGTCTGCGTGGTCGCCTTAATGCAAATCCCCTTCATCAAGCGCCGCATCGACAACTCGACCTACTTTGGTGGAGATATCAATCTTCTTATCTCCATCCAGCTGAGCCTGGCCATCGTCGCGGCCAGTCTGCCCGATATCCGCGCACTGATTGCTCGTACATGGCCGAATTTCTCCGCGCTCCATCACCGGAGCCTGAATACGGTACGGGCTCCGGGTGCAAGGGCCGAGGCGAGGGAGCGCGACGCAGAGGCTGGCACTCGGCAAGAAAGCACCCAAGAACCCAAGGTCGAAGAAGGCAGACATGCGCCCTGGAGACCAGACTGGCTCCGTGACACGCTACCCCAAAGTCTGATGAGCACGCGCGTGACTCTGAGCGAGCTGAGGCGAGGTTCGAGCAACAGTGTTATGGTGGCGCGGGCAGGTGAAGAGGTACCGCCTCTGCCACGGGACGTGGAGAGAGTGGCGACGTTGCATACTCTCAAGGAGGTTTCTTCGCCTGGCAATAGTAGCAATGGTTGAGATTCGACGAGCAAGGAATGATCTTCACCGTCAGTCAAGCCCCCCCGACGAAAGGCTCAGTGATAAGAGCGAGCTCCAAGGAAAATAAGGTGAATCGGCCTTTGTCGCACTTGTTACTGTGCGGTTATCGCTATTTGCCGTAGTTCTGAGTCGGTCGTCAGCATCGAACCCAGTCGTGAAGGAATGAGCCTGATGCATATGACAAAGCTTTGGTCGGAGAAAACGCGGGCATGCGAACACGAGGATGAAGCCACTTGCTGGGCGTGCTAAGCTTCATTCCCAATCAGCGACAAGGCGGCTGGTCGAGAGAGAGGGCGAGAAAGAGAGCGAGAGGAGAGAGGAAAGAGGAGAGGCAAGGCCAGGAGGCGAGGGACAAGGATGCTGAATGGATGCTATCAACATCAATTTGAAATACCACAAGCCACTCTGAAACTGAAATCGGCGACGGATTGTTCCTTTGCGAGAAATCTCCTGAGTCTAGTGATGTGTAAGCGCGACCATCGTCAGCAAAAAGGCGTGGCTTACATCAGCCTTTCACAGCCCCGTCCAAGAGTATCTCTAGTCCGTAGTTCCAAGCCAGTCAACGATTTCTTGAAGGGAGAACGCTCTACCAAAGTAGGCCGAAAGGCGCGCTCACAGGTACCAAGGCGGGGTTCCCCACCGGAAACCTCCAACAGTCAGCACCATGTGCATAGGGGAAACGAATCATCAGCCTGGGGTTCCATGAAGGTCTAGTCTCATGCAGGAAGCCTGCATTAAATACGGTGTCTAGAATATAAATACTACTATGGACCTTCGCGTTGCTGGACGCAGAGATAAACTTGTGTATTGGCTGAAGATCGCCCGTCAAGATTGCTTGTTAAGGTCGCCCGTCGTGCAGACTCGATCCGGATCCCTCCCTCAAAATGGCAGACTCGTTTGACTTTATCATTGTCGGAGGTTCGTCCAGTGTAACGCTGATTTGATAGCGTTTGAATAACAGTTTTCGCAGGCGGAACGGCAGGTTGTCGGCTCGCACATCAACTTGCGCATTCTCCAACGGCGCCGTCTGTGTTGGTGGTTGAAGCCGGTGTTCGCCCAGAAGGGAAATTTCTATACGAGCCCTTCCATCGATATACACCGTCAGTGCTCCGTCCAGATTTGGACTATGGCTACTCCTCCAAGCCACAGGAGGAGCTGAACAACAGGACGATCCCTTACACCAGAGGTAAAGGCCTGGGTGGTAGCAGTATCATGAATTTCGCAGTGTATCTTTACGGATCGCAAGAGGACTACAACCGTTGGGCCGACCTGGTCGGGGACGACAGTTGGAAGTGGGAAAACACCAAGAAGTCGTTCCATGCCATGGAACACTACGACTTCCAGCACGCAGCGCGCTATCCGCATCTAGCGAAGCCGGACTTGAAGGACCATGGGCAGGACGGCGTGGTAAAGGTATCGCTGCCGCCGCAGCTCGAACAAGGCATTGAATACACCATGGAGGCCCTCCTGGCAAGCGGCGAGAAGTTGAATCCTGACCCGAATTCTGGAAACCCCGTTGGCGTCTCCATCTTTCCCTCGTCCTACTCCAAGGACGGTCGAACGACAAGCGCTAATGCTCATCTGCTGAACCCGCCTCGCAACCTCACTATATGGACGGGCGAGCCGGTATACCGACTGTCATTTGACGGGAGCAAAGTCGTGGGCATCGAAACAGCAGGCGGCAGGAAAGGTTGGTTTCCATGGGGAGGAAACATTGCCATTAAGCTAACTTCACCTTAGCAACCTCGAAGAAAGAAGTCATTCTTTGCGGCGGTTCCATCGATACCCCCAAGTTGTTGCTTTTGAACGGCATCGGGCCTGCGAAGGAACTGGAAGCTCACGGCATCAACGTGGTGCAGGACCTACCGGGAGTCGGCAAGCAACTTCACGACCATCTCCTTGCTTTCCTTTGTGTGGAAGTAGACGACAGTCATAATAAGCGACACGCTTTTGAGACCAGCGAGGAGTTGATGAAGAAGGCGGAAGAGGACTGGGCCAAGGATAAAACCGGGGACCTCGCGCTCTACAACAGCGCTTTGTGGGGCGGGTTTCTCAAGCTGCCTGGTTTGGAGGACCTGGAGGAGTTCAAGGCCCTCGACGCGGGCACGCAGGAGTACTTGTCACGGGATACGGTCCCGGCGTTCGAGTTCATTGTACAGAGCATCCTGTTCCCACCAGGGACGAAGCTGCCAGAGGGAAGCAGCTATCTCACCGCAATTGCTTTCCTGATGAACGAGCAGTCGGAGGGATCGGTCACGCTCGGCTCAGCCAACCCAGAGGACAAGCCTGTCATCGATTTGGCCTACCTCAAGCACCCTTACGACAGGCGCGTCATGATCGAAGCCATACGGGCGACGTGGACAAAGGTATATGAGAATGCTGAAGTGAAGAAACACATCAAGAGCACTCTCTTTGGACCGAAGAGCCTTTCCGACGAGGACATTGACGCATTCATGCGGGACGCTGTGTCGACGGTCTGGCACGCAAATGGCACTGCCATGATGGGCAAGAAGGAAAATCCTCTGGCCTGTGTCGACAAAGACTTCAAGGTGTTTGGCGTGGACGGACTGCGGGTGGCGGATCTCTCAATCTGCCCCGTCACGACCAAGTGAGTTTGGTGATTCGCAGTTGGTGACTTCGCAAAGGTGCTAACCGGTCGCAGCAACCACACGCAGGCAACGGCCTATCTTGTCGGCCAAAAGGCGGCGGAGAAGCTGATCGCAGAGTATAAGCTGTAGATGATCGATGGTAGAAGCGACAGATATCGACGCTGAGGAAGTGTGGCGGTGCGGGTAGAGTACGGAGGTGGTTGCTGGGACGATTGCTCGCTTATACGGGAGGCAACAGACGACATCATCAGCGCAACACGAGTCTTCATATCCAATTATTAGCCATCCAGCTTTCCAAGTAATAATTCGAATCGTCTATTATTATTATTTCCCCCCAAAACAAGGAGTCAGCCTCGGTGCGCACGGAACCGTGTGACAGCGAAACCAGAAAGTGGGTGGTTGGGCCTGTGTCCCCAGCCACCAAGTAAAGTTCCCAACCTCATACAAATCCAAGTAGACATTTCCTTGTGCACCGCGAAAAAGCTCCACTTCCATTCCTCTCTCCTGCGCATTCTACTGCACCCTCGATATTCTGTTCCCTCGCTGACTTGCAACCTCGTGGGATTCCATTCCCATCATCGAAGCTTCCCTGGAGCTCTTCAAGGTCGCACACAGCCAATCACCGCCCTTGCGCAACCCCGCCAGCTCAACATCTCACCTTCACCCGGATTCCCTCACCGCCAAACCTGCTTGGACAGACGTCTCTCTTTCTTTCCGCAGCGCGCGCGGAAGTCCCTCGCTCCGACCTTTCGACATTATGAGACCTCTCAATGGGGTTTCCTCGACCCTCGCGCTCTCCATTGCGATTGCCGTCCTCCCCGCAACGATAGCGAAGCCTTACCCCGTCCATATCGGAGACTACCAGCAGCTGCACAACGAGTCACTGGTCGACAAAAGGCAACAGAACTGCGCCCTCTGGTGCGGATGGGATTATAGTTTATGCTGTCCTTCCGGCACCGTCAAATGCGGCGTCAATCCGCAAAACAACCAAGCCTATTGCGACTCAGGGAATGGCGCAGCCCCACAGAACAGTGGCTGGCAGTTCTATACTTCGACATGGGTCGAGACGGGCACCGTTACGAAGACCTCCGTATACAGCTCGTGGGTGGGAGTGACTCCCGGGCCCACGGCCAACAGCTGTGGAGGCGCTCGAGTCCAATGCGGAGGAGGATGCTGCGACAGCGGATACTGGTGCGCCAACGAAGAAACCCAACAATGCAAGCTGATTGGAGGATCGTCTTCACCCGGTATCGTCCCAGTCCCCGTCCCCACAGGGACTGGCAAGCCTACCGCGACGGTTCCGTTCAAGCCACCGATCACGACTGGTAATGGGACCGCGATTGGACAAGAAGGTGGTGGAGGTCTCAGCGGCGGAGCGATTGCAGGCATCGTCATCGGTGTCATTCTCGGGATCCTCTTCTTGCTCTTCCTCTGTCTGTTCTGCTGCGCAAAGGCTCTGTTCGACAGCATCCTCGCCATCTTCGGGTTCGGAAAGAAACGAAGGCATACTCACGAAGAGACCTACATCGAAGAGCATCACCACAGCCACGGCGGCTCGGCTTCTGGTGGACGTCGATGGTACGGCCAACCTTCCCGCCCGGCTCGTCCGCCTCCCAAGAAGGGCGGAGGTTTTGGCAATGCGCTCGGTATTGGTGCCGCACTCGGTGGTCTTGCTCTCGCCTTGGGCTTGAAGCGCAGACATGACCGCAAGCACGACGACAAGAGCACCACCATCTCCGGATCTTCATATTTCACCGAGTACACCAGTTCAAGTGAGTCTTGGTCCGGCACAGTCGTTTTCGACCCTACTAACGATTCCACAGGCAGCGCAAGCTCTTCCGACCGTCATACGCGTCCGACTCGACACTCTTCACGGCGATGATACCCCTCCGCTCCTCTCCGTGTACAACCACCCTTCCTTTCTCGTACTTATGATTTTGCATGACCCTTGTGGCGTTTTGGAGGCATTTCAATTCCTCGTTTTCTTTCTTATCCGGGGGCGATTCGATACGTTTCTTGAATGGACGCGCGGAGTGCGAGCAAACGACACCGGACCGAAGATGGATGGAGATGTGACGGTTACGTGACGGATGAAAAGGTATGACTTATGGGATATGTAGATCTGGAGTCAACGGCCCAAGGCGGTTAATTTGACGATTCCGAATGATGAGACACATTCTGTGCCTCTTTACGATGGTCCGTTTTGGTTTTCTACGTGTGTCATCGTATCCTTGGAGCTTCGAGAATCCACGGAATGGCCCCTTTGTCGAAGGTTGTACCAGAGGATACGTAAGTTGGCAGACACATGAGGGAGTTCCATGGCAGTAGGCTTTTGATGGGTGCGCCCCCGACAAAGATTTTGGCCACTCACAGGCTGGAATTCACTTTCGCAGGAATGTACTCCGCAGTCTACAATGTGTAGTGTGTATAGTGTAGTACCTAGCTATAGGTTACGTACTGGTGCACGGCAGGGCGTCGCGGTCCGAGCGTTCCTGCACCTGCATATGCCAAGACAAGAGGTGCTCAGGTGGGATGAGTAACGCTAGCGCGGTCTGGAGGAGGCAGCTATCCAGCACCTTCTGCCCGCTCGCTCAGCCAGCAATTCCCTCCACAAACACTTGCCCCCATCATTTGTTCTTATTTACGGCGTCCAGGGCGCTGCCAACGCTCTCTCTTACCACTCGCGCCGTTTGCCGAACACCAAGTACCGCTTGACGACCCTGTCACGTCATCGCCGCCCCGCATCGAGCCTACGATAGAATCGCAGCTTGGAAGCATAAACGTCGGCAAGCTGGGGAAGAGAAGGTATTCCGGAGAGGACCTAGGCAGTCCGCAGAAGAAGATAATGCCGGTGAGTTGGACTTGGAACCCAGGGACGATGTCTCCATCGTGGAGAGAGCCCCGAGGCTCTGTTGTGGTGGATTTATAAACATCCGCCACCTCAGCAATCAGCCCTCTCCCTTCCCCCATCGACTGACTGCTGACGTCTCCCCCACCAGGACAACATGCAACTCGACAATCCAGCGGCTGCGGCCGCTGCGGCCGAGCAGCTCAAGGAAGCCCAAGGCGAAATCGACGAGTCTCTATACAGTCGTCAGCTTTACGTCCTTGGCCATGAGGCCATGAAACGAATGGGCACATCCAACGTCCTCGTTGCGGGTCTCCGAGGACTTGGTGTCGAGATCGCGAAGAACGTGGCTCTAGCAGGCGTCAAGTCGCTGACTTTATACGACCCGAAGCCTGCGGCTCTTGCAGATCTCTCGTCACAGTTCTTCCTCTACCCTGAGGATGTGGGGAAGCCCCGCGCCTCCGTCACCGTTCCGCGAGTAGCTGAACTCAACCCGTACACTCCCGTCAACGAATTCCCTGAGCCGGATCTCACTTCGGACCTCTCCAAGTTGAAGCGGTTCGAATGCATTGTCCTTACCGACGCATCGCTCAAGGACCAGATCACAATTTCCGATTACTGCCACGAGAACGGCATCTATCTCGTGATTACCGACACCTTTGGCCTGTTCGGTTACATCTTCACAGATTTCGGGAGGAACTTCACCGTTGGGGATCCGACTGGCGAGAATGTCAACAGCGGGATCATCGCTGGGATTACGTCTGACGGTCTCGTCTCCGCGCTGGATGAGACGAGACATGGTCTTGAAGATGGCGACTACGTCACCTTCTCTGAGGTGGAAGGCATGGAAGATCTCAACGGCTGCGCGCCGCGCAAAATCGAAGTCAAGGGCCCCTATACGTTTTCGATCGGTGACGTTTCCGATCTTGGCGAGTATAAGCGCGGAGGACAATATACACAGGTGAAGATGCCAAAGATCCTCGACTTTCAGTCCTACAGGGAACAGCTCAAGCAGCCCACTCATGTGATTTCCGACTTCGCCAAATTCGACCGGCCAGACCAACTGCATATTGGCGTTCAAGCCCTTCACGCGTTTGCAGAGACCCACAAAGGAGAATTCCCGCGCCCGCACAATGCCGAAGATGCCGCTGAGGTGTTCAAGCTGGCCCAGGAACTTGCTTCGCAAAAGGAGGATAAGGTGGAACTTGACGAGAAACTCATCGCGGAGCTTAGCTACCAGGCACGCGGAGATCTGAGCCCGGTCGCGGCATTCTTTGGAGGTATGGCTGCCCAGGAGGTGCTCAAGTCTGTTTCCGGGAAGTTCCATCCCATCGTTCAGTTCCTCTACTTCGACTCTTTGGAATCGCTCCCTGCCGAGTCCTCTCGCTCGGAAGAGTTGTGCAAGCCCATCGGTTCCCGTTATGACGGCCAGATCGCAGTTTTCGGCAAGCAGTTCCAGGACGAGATCGCGAATGTCAAGGAGTTCCTTGTTGGCGCCGGCGCCATTGGATGTGAGATGCTGAAGAACTGGGCAATGATGGGCTTGGGAACCGGGCCAAACGGGAAGATCACCGTGACCGACAATGATTCCATCGAAAAGAGCAATCTCAACCGCCAGTTCCTATTCAGACCGGCAGACGTCGGCCATCCGAAGAGCACCGCTGCCGCGAAAGCTGTTGTGGCGATGAACCCCGATCTGAAGGGGCATATTGTCCCTCTGCAGGACAAGGTGGGCCCTGAGACCGAACACATCTTCAACGAGGAGTTCTGGGAAAGCCTCGACGCCGTGACGAACGCCTTGGACAACGTCGAAGCTCGTACCTATGTTGACCGCCGTTGTGTATTCTTCCGGAAGCCTCTCCTTGACAGTGGAACCTTGGGCACGAAGGGCAACACGCAGGTCATTATCCCGCATATCACCGAATCATACTCGTCATCGCAGGATCCCCCGGAGAAGTCTTTCCCTATGTGTACGCTGCGCAGCTTCCCCAACCGCATTGAGCACACCATTGCTTGGGCCCGCGAAATGTTCGACTCCTTCTTTGTCAAGGGTCCTGAAGCCGTCAACCTGTATCTGACGCAACCCGATTATCTTGGCTCTACTCTGAAACAGGCCGGGAACGAGAAACAGACGCTGGAGACGCTGCGGGACTTCTTGGTGACAGAGAAACCGCGGACCTTTGATGACTGCATCATTTGGGCGCGCATGCAATTCGAGAAGGCCTACAACCATGCCATTCAACAGCTACTGTATAACTTCCCGAAGGATGCCACGACCGGTTCTGGCCAGCCTTTCTGGTCTGGACCCAAGCGTGCACCCGATCCGCTCAAGTTCGATTCATCTAACCCAACGCACTTCAGCTATGTGGAAGCTGCCGCCATCCTGCATGCCTACAACTACGGTATCAACTCTAACGGAGTTGACAAGGAGCACTATCTGCGAGTGCTAGACGACATGATTGTTCCAGACTTCCATCCCGATCCGACAGTCAAGATTCAAGCCAGCGATGCCGACCCCGAGCCTCAGCCTGGTGCCACCCAGGATGGCGATATCCTGAGCGACATCGTGTCCAAGCTGCCTGATCCGAAGTCGCTCGCCGGTTTCAAGCTTGAGCCAGTTGACTTCGAAAAGGACGATGACACCAATCATCACATCGATTTCATCACGGCTGCCAGTAACCTCCGTGCAGAAAACTACAAGATCGAGCCTGCCGATCGGCACAAGACCAAGTTCATCGCGGGCAAGATCATTCCGGCCATTGCCACCACCACGGCACTGGTCACTGGTTTGGTCAACCTGGAGCTGTACAAGATTCTTGATGGCAAGACGGACATCGAGCAGTACAAGAATGGCTTCGTCAACCTGGCGCTGCCTTTCTTTGGCTTCAGCGAGCCTATCGCTAGCCCCAAGGGGCACTACATCGGCAAGGAAGGCGAAAAGGTCACTGTTGACAAGCTGTGGGATCGATTCGAGGTTGATGACATCACACTGGAAGAGTTCGTTGAGCACTTCAAGGAGATGGGGCTTGATATCACCATGGTCAGCTCTGGAGTGAGCTTGCTATATGCGTCCTTCTACGGGCCATCGAAGTTGAAGGATCGCCTCCCGCTTCCGTAAGTCTTTGTTCAGATGGATGTTCCCGATACTTGTACTAACAACCTGCAGCATGACCAAGGTCGTCGAGCTCGTGTCTAAGAAGCCGCTCCCAGAGCACCAGAAGAATGTGATTTTCGAGATCACGGCCGAGGATCAGAGCGGGGAGGATGTGGAGGTTCCGTATGTCATGGTCAAGCGGCAGGTATAAGTAGGCATTCCCTACGTCCGCAGAGCCTGGGTAGATTTAGGGCCAATTTTGAATGCAGGAAAGGAAAGGTCCAAGAATATCCATAGAGTATGAGTTTGGAATTCAGCAATAGAATTGTTCGTCCACGGAGCTCTGAGGGGCTTGGTGCGTGAGGCTCTGGCTGGTAGCGGTGAGAGGAGCCTGGCTTCGGGTGGGATGTCTGGGGAGGTGGGAATGTTACGCTGCCCGAACCGGGCGGTCGTTGTCTGTCCCATCACTCCACGGCCTCTTTTCTGTGCCCCTGTCCCATGGGGCCACAGCCCATAAAAGAATTGAATGGTTAGTTGCCCGCATTGACAAGCTGTGTTCTCTTGAGATACAATATCTACGTTGTGGTCAAAAGTCAGTCACGATAGCGAATCTCATACATGATCTATCTTTTAGGGTTGCCATCTCGTTGTTCTGACCACCTCCGAGCCGCTGGTTGTGAAGATTGCGAAGTTGCTGGGTGGCTGTGTGTCGTAGGAGAATTCTTGGCGGTGGCAGTTGGCCGATCCCTGTCGCCCCATGGTGGCACTGGTGGCGGGGAACTTTTGATTATCAATCGTGGAGAACTAATCCGTCTGGTTATTGTTGGACGAACACTGTTCTTGCGTATCACACTCACTCGATCGATTCTACAATGGCGCCCTCGCTGGAAGAGCCGACGCAAGTGGATTTGGATGCACCACTGAAGCAAAAGCCCAACCTGGTCGCACCAGAACCTGGTACGTTTGCCCGCATATTCGCGATGTCCTCCTCCGTGTCCGCCATGGGATGACTCTGACAACTCCCTTCAGAACACTGTCCCGGCCCCGAATCGCAACAAGCCGGTACCGCGGACTCGTGCGCCGGATGCCCCAACCAACAAATATGCGCCTCTGCGCCTAAAGGCCCGGACCCGGACATCCCCATCATAACCTCGCGTCTCTCCTCCGTCCGCCACAAAATCCTCGTCCTCTCGGGCAAAGGTGGCGTCGGCAAATCCACCTTCAGCAGCATGCTCTCGCACGGATTCGCCGCCAACCCAGCGTTCACGGTCGGCCTCATGGACACGGATATCTGCGGCCCGAGTATACCTAAGATGATGGGCGTCGAGGACGAAACCATCCATGTGACGAATGCGGGGTGGGAGCCTGTGTGGGTGAGCGACAACTTGGGGGTCATGAGCGTGCAATTCATGCTACCTGGACGGGACGACGCAGTCATCTGGCGGGGCCCCAAGAAGAACGGCCTGATCAAGAAGTTCCTCATGGATGTGGTGTGGGGGGATTTGGATTTCCTGATTGTGGACACGCCGCCTGGGACCAGCGACGAGCATTTATCCGTCAATTCGTTTCTGAAGGAGAGCGGGGTTAGCGGTGCGGTGGTGGTGTCGACGCCTCAGGAGGTCTCGCTGTTGGATGTGCGCAAGGAGATTGACTTCTGTCGGAAGGCGAAGATCCCCATATTGGGCATCGTGGAGAATATGTCTGGCTTCGTGTGTCCCGGGTGTAACCACGAAAGTCAGATCTTCAAGCCGAGCACAGGGGGCGCGAGGAAGTTGGCTGAGGAGGAAAAAATCCCGTTTTTGGGCGCCGTGCCATTGGATCCGAGGATTGGGATGGCGTGTGATTATGGGGAGTCGTTTTTGGATGCGTATCCGGATAGTCCGGCGTGCGAGGCCATTCGGCAGGTGGTGAGGAATGTGGGGGCGCGGTTGGGCTTGAAGGTGGAGGACGTTACCGTGGAGGCTTGAAGGGTTGGCATAACTCTGTATTGGAGGCATCATTTGGGTCAGCGATTGCATTGGGCGGCGTTTGGGATTGAAGTAACAGCGCATTATATGATATCACGAGGTTGGGATGGTGCTAGAAGTTCTAGATAGCGCCGATAGAGCATTCCAAGATTCAACGGACTACTCGAACATTTTATATATTGTTCGCCTATTTCGCAACTCACGTCAGCCTCTCCTCGTCAGCTGATCATGAAGGTGCTATGGAGTAACCTTATTTCGTCCACGAAGTACTGCTTTGACATGGCGTGCATCGTGGACCATTGATTATTGGAGCTCGGACAATGGGCAGAAGATGCCACGCTCCTCGATTCCGAAATTCCAAGCGAACTCGCATCCGTTTTCCGCAATCATTGATCAAAACATAATAATCCGTAGTACTCGTCGAAGCGCCGCACAGCCACGGACCATCGTCAGTGAAGCTGCGCCACACTTCCCCAGCCTCCGCACCCCGGAAACGACTTAGCGCCAGGAGCTTGGGCCACTTGTGATCTGGGCCAGGATCAGATGGTTGGAGGCGTTCATGTTGGGGGCCAGGAGATGCTGCTGAAAGCGCAAGGAGAGATTCATAATTTAGTTAAACTGGAATCTTGACTGAGGGTACCTAAATAATGATAGAGTTTTGGAGCAATAAATACGTCTCCAACATCTCCAATCCGCGACTTATGTATCCATGTAAAAAAGTTGAAGATCTACAAACCATCCTAGGGCTGCGCGACGATGTCATGGTCCGGCTAGCGGCAACCCCAGCCACCTTGGCATCCAGATGGACTCGGACTCCAATCTCCCTCTTGTTGATCAGGCCAAACAGGGAATACTTTATGAACTGGGACCTGCCCGCGCCCCAAGATCCGCTCAGCCCTCATAATCTGCACCTTTTCCCACATCCTCCCCGCTTGTCGGTGCGCAATCGCGACGTGTACCTGTTGCTGAGGCGTGCGGTTACCTTCCTTCAGCTGAACTCTGGTTGCGCCGCGCCTTCTGGTGTACGAGGTGGTAAGAGAATTGGTTTATAAGCGTGCTTGGATGTACGTACTGACCTTGAGCTTCAGTCTCCGTTAATTTAATTCTTCGCGACCAATTGAAGATACCCAAAGGAAAGGCATAATGGCCGACCTGACCCACACCCAACACGCTCAAGGTGGAGTCGAAGGACTCGGAACCGGCCCTGCGGCGGACTACACTCCCCACAAAGTGGACATCATCTGCGGCCCCCTCCTCAACTACAAACACATGAGCGACGTGGAAAGCGGACGCCCTATCTGGCATGGAACCGTCCTCGTCGTTACTACACCCGGTCAGCGCAACCCCGAGTTGACGCTTGCGCCTCTGGGAGCAGTCCGGGCAGAAGAGCCACAAGCGTCGTTCTCGGGCTCTTGGTCGAATGGCGTCAAGGGAGAGAAACTGTACGAAGATTCTGCGAAGGCGTTCTGGCGGTTCCGCATACATGTGCCCTTCCAGCAGTTTGAGTCGCGTTGGGAATACAAGCTTAGAGGATTGGACCAGGACAGGGAGTCTACACCACAGAAGCCGCAGGTCTTTGCTGTGCCCTCTATCGACCAGTCGATGCGCATACTGTTCCACTCCTGCAACGGATTCAGCGTGGGTACCGATGTCGATTCATGGGCTGGCCCCGCGCTCTGGAACGATGTCCTGCGCATGCACGAGGAGAAGCCCTTCCATGTCATGATTGGCGGCGGCGACCAAATTTACAACGATGGCGTGCGCGTCGATGGGCCTTTGAAGCCATGGACGGACATTGGCAATCCACACAAGCGCCACGCGTATCCCTTCCCCGAGAAGATGCGCGAAGAGTGCGACGAGTATTACTACCAGAATTATATCCGCTGGTATGGGCAAGCGCCATTCTCGAATGCGAATGGGCAGATTCCGCAGCTCAACATTTGGGACGATCACGATATCATTGACGGGTTCGGGTCTTATACTGATCACTTCATGAAGTGTTCTGTTTTCAGGGGTATCGGGGGCGTCGCGCACAAGTACTACATGTTATTCCAGCACCATATTGCACCGCCCAAGAGCACATACACCACTGATGCGCCTAAGACGATGGATGTTGGTCCAGATGGCGCAACTGATCCCGTTCAGCTCAAGCAGACGTTCGTCATGACCAACGACGAGGAAGACCCCTCGTACATCATCGGCGACCGACATGGCCCCTATGTCGAAGAAAAGAGCCGCAACATCTACTGCCAACTCGGCGCTCGAATCGCTTTCTGCGGCATCGACGCGCGCACAGAACGGACCCGTCACCAAATCAACTACCCCGAAACTTACACCAAGATCTTCGACCGTCTCAACAAGGAACTCTCCTCAAACCGCAGCATCAAGCACCTAATCCTCCTTCTCGGTGTCCCCATCGCCTATCCCCGCCTCCAGTGGCTCGAGAATATCTTCTCCAGCCCCATCATTGCGCCCATCAAGTTCTTGAACAGACGCTTCGGCTTCGGCGGCAGCATCTTCAATCAGTTCGATGGAAATGTCGACCTACTTGATGATTTGGATGACCACTACACCGCGCATCAGCACAAGCGTGAGCGCAGGGAGCTCATCCATATGCTACAGAATCTGGCCAGGCTGCATAGCGTGCGAGTCACGATCCTGGGTGGAGATGTGCATCTCGCGGCCGTGGGGCGATTTTACTCAAATCCAAAGCTCGCTATCCCGGCAGAGCAGGACTATAGGTATATGCCCAATGTAATCAGCTCGGCGATAACGAACAAGCCACCTCCACAAGCAGTCGCGAACCTTCTCGCCCGCCGCAACAAAATTCACCATCTGGACCACGACACAGACGAGACGTTGCTCGAAATCTTCAACTGCGATCCAGGCAAGGGCGAGAACGGCGCCGATGGCAATGGCGTAACCAACGGTGCGCCTGCACCCGACCGCAAGGTATCCAAGAAAACGAGCGACAAGAACCACGCTACCATGCCGTCGAGGAACTACGCCATCATCGCTGAGTCCAACCCGTCACCCACCCTTTCCTCGTCCGCCCCAACGCTTGCTCCAGGCGGCACCCCCGCCGGCACCGCTCCCTCCATTGCCCCATCCTCAGCGCACACGTCACCGCCCCCTGACAAAAAGTACAACCACCGCAAACCGATCCACGCGGGCGAGCAACGAGCGGGAACAGAACATCCTGCCGCCCAAGGATTGACAGCTACTGGGCTGTGCGGACCGTATGGGCTGGATGTTACGCTGAGGGTGGAGATCCGTCAAGGGGATCGGGCGGGAAGGACGGATGGGTATGGGTTCAGTGTTCCAGCTCTGGAGGTTGGGGGGTTTGTGGACCAGGGCACCCGGTGGTAGAAGCAAGCAAGTTTTTGGAGGTGATTGGTGTGTGGGAATGAGGAGCTTCTGGCTCCTGATCGGAGCGATGAAAGCGTCATATGATGGATACCCGGCTTTTCATTTGTCGTCGCCTTTCGTTTCCCTGTGTTTCTCACTTACTCGACGTTCTGGTCAATGTAGCCTGTAGCAAAAGCTTTGTAGGAGCGCCTAGCTTAATACTCTCGCTGGTTCGTTCTCTTCCAGATGCTCTAGTAATCTTATACGTTGGCATTTCATTATGCGTATTCTTCATCAGTCCTACGATTAAAATATACAGAAGAAACCTTCCTATATATACCCCGTTCCCAGGTATCTCCACAAAACTAATAATGCACTCCGTGGCATCTCACTCCGCGGCAAGTCACGTGTATTGAGTAGGCGGAGAATCTTCGTGGACCGACGCTTACTACAATGAATAGACTAAGCTGATGCCCATGTGTTAGTCCAAGATACCGGCTGTGTCACATTTGCGGAAAGTCTACGATGTGTGCACTCTTACGCTCGGCAGGGTGAGACTACAGCGGTAATGTCGGATAATCGGATAGACTCCGTAATTTTGTTAATGGGCTATATAAATGGTTCCAATGAAACTGCAACTGTCGGAAATCCATTCCATTGAACTCATCTTGTCTTCACCAAACCTTGAAGGTACTATTCCGAAGACGTCCACGTGACGTGTTCGTGACGGCAACCGCGCCAAGCCCTTTCCGTATCCGAGCTCCTTCCCCTGGTCCTTCCCCAGAAAGACCCCAGAAAGACAGCTGCTGGGCATCATCGCATCGGCACGCGCCTACTCGCAGCAGCCGCGGCATCGACTTAGACCACTCCTCCTCCCTTCACCAGCGTCACTTCGCCCCATCATTTGCCTTGTATTGCGATATTCGTCGCCGCAATACTCCCAGGGATTCTACCGCAATTCGGGCCTCGTCAGAACTATATATCCCTCGTGGAACGCACACTTCAGCCTGCAGGGGAGCAATACAGGCGCCACTTTCGCTCAAGCGCGAGGGAAGACAGCCTTGCGAGGCTGGAGTGCCCTATACATCTGGCGATAATATTGCGACTTGTCGCACTTTAACGACCTCGACGGCTCCGGCTACGATATCTGTTCACAGAAAGGAGGAGGATTGCTGAGACGTCGCTGTCAAGGCAAACTGGCCCCCGTACGTTCGTTGACTCCCCCTTCGACCGTTTCGACCGTTTCGCTCCCGCGATTGCACATACGCCACACGCGCTGCCCATTATGCCGAAATCCCGCATGCGTCTTTACGTGCTCGCCGCACTCCTCATCATAGCCGTTATAGTGTACGTCAAGCGCGGAGCCGAGCAAACAATTTCGTCGGGCTACTACACAAAGACACAGGAAGCATTGCAAGCAAAAGAGTATGCGGAGGCCGCGAAAGAGCGCGATGCAGCGAGTATAGGGGAAAGACTAAAGGCTGCGGAAGAGGCCGCGAAAAAGGCCGCAGATGACAAGAGCGAGCAATATCTGAACTCCGTAGAGGGGAGCGCGGAGAGTGAGAAGAGTGTGGCGGGACGGGTGAAGCTCACGCCGCAGAGCGACGACAATAAGCCCCTGGGGGTTGCCAAACAAGGGGGTCAGGCGCGGGGAAAGGACGCGTCGGAGTTGGAGCACGAGACACTTGAGGATCACGAGGTCGAGGTCGAGTTGAACGCGATCCTCAAGAAGAGCCCAGGTAAAGCATACCGAACCCCCCAACGTTTTCTGACCGTGCCAGTATCTAACGTTTCGCTCCAGTCATAATCTTCTCCAAATCCTACTGCCCCTACTCGAAACGCGCAAAGCATCTCCTCCTTGACCAATACAGGATCAGCCCGACCCCGTTCGTCGTGGAACTAGATCAACACCCCTTGGGCCCCAGACTCCAAGACACGCTCGCAGAAAGCACGCACCGCAGGACGGTCCCCAACATCCTCATCATGGGCCGCAGTATTGGTGGAAGCGACGATATCGCCGCGCTCCACGAAGCCGGAAAGTTGGAGGACACGATCCGGACTATGGGAGGTAGCCGCATCACGGAAGCAAGGTTACTCAGCGGTAGGAGTGCCGAAAAGAGACGGGAACCCGCAGCTTTGCCGCGACGGAGAAGAAAAGTGTAGGACCGCCTGAAGGATTTGTCGCTTCTCGTCTTGAAGTTGATGGGCTATGTGGCCTTTGGATGCGTCTTCATTCTCATAGCGTACGTGGTCAGCGGATTGCTTGTGGAGTGCGCTCTTGTTGGTGTAATAAAGGCTTTAGGCCTTGCAGAGTGGGGATTGAGGGGGTTGGCCATGTTTGTCGGTATGGGTATGGGGATGCACTTGAATGCCCCATAGGCGGGTTCCAGCTGGGAAGGAGGAAGTGACTCTTGTTGATGAGTGGCGAATTGGAGTTTCTGGGCAACGGTAAAGCATTATCATACATGGCCTTGGTATAGGCTAGGGAATCATTTTGGGGCTTAGTGCTTGGGACCAGGAATCGGGTTCAAGTAGTGCTCTTGCGGCGCTCTTGTTTGCTGTTCGCATTATTTAATACGGAGCGAAAAGCTCGTTTGGAGGCGGGTTAGGGCATTGTTATACCCTGTATGAGGTAGTTGTGAGAGGTATGAAGATGATATTTTTGGGGTTGAGACATGGTGTTGCACAGTGAGATTCAAGGTCAAAATGGAGAACGCATTGGCATATCCGTATAGGTCTGCTGGGTCGATAATATGGTTAAACACCCAACCAGCAAATGAAAGCTCGCTATGCAATGTGTATGGTTAGCCAGATGTGGAGTTAATAGCCAGTGATTCACAAGGAAAGGGGATGAGGGAGAGAGTGGACATTACAAAATACTTAAGGCATACAAACGGAGTACAGTCCACCCGCCATTACTACCATAGCCTGTTAAAGCGGACACGTAAAGGAATAGTCAGGTTCTCGTCACACTGGAGAGCTCCCAAGTTGTTCCATATTCTCCTTGAGATCGGCTTTCCCGATGTGCAGTACAGCATATAGGATCTCAAACCTAGCCTGTACCGCATCACGAGGCAGTCGCCAACATCCAAGCCACCCTTCTCGGACTCCTGAACTTCAGCAGTACGCCGCATATACAACCTCCAATCTTACGGTATCTCACCTCGCAGCAGCATATAAGCAGTTCAATAGGATGTTGGGATTGTGAATGTAGTCTCGGCGGTGCCTTCGCCGCAATGAATTCGCGCTGCTTTCATGATTCGGAACCATCCATCCAGTGCCGTCCTGGCACTATGTCCTGAACAGATTACCAACAGGAGTTGGCACTTGCAACTTCAGCACATAAGACCAAAGAATCCTAGGACCGCTACGCCGCCCGAAACACAAGACAGTTATTAAATCGATTGGTCGTTCACGTATTTGACGAAGCTCCACCTTTGAGCATAAACCGTAGAACTCTTTGTGCTATCTTATCGGTTTCCAACCCTCAATTTATCAAAACCATATAACCAGCCGGCAGCCGGGAATTATGGAATCAAAGCATGCGCAGCTTTCGAATTGGGGGAATGAGCTTCTCCCGAATATCGTATTGATGGCTCAAGGGGCATTTCAAAGATGATGATGGAGTGGCAAAGGGTATACCTGATACAATGTCGACACGAGCTGGAACGGTGTCGTTTCGTAGGTTTCTGTCCGACTATCTAGCCTGAAACCAGTGCTATCAACAGCAAAGGTGGCGATTGCCAGCCCTAAGTTCTTGAACTGGGAAATAGGATATTGAGAAAAGTAATGTAGATCTGAAGGGGAAGAGACGAAGACCCCGAGCTTGAATTGTGAAGCGCAGTCCACATTTCAGAACCGCAACATCAGCATATAGAGTTATCTCATGAAATGATGAAGTGCCCGTGTCTATCGCCTACATCTAATGTACTTAATGCTATGACGCGCAAAGCAAAAATGTCATCTATCACACATCCTCTGGTATCATGATTTTGAAAGCATAAATGCAGCGGAACTTCCGTCCATGCAATCATTATCTACTTGGTAAAAATCTCTCCCCACGCCTTTTCTCTAAATCTTTTCCACAACCTCCTTCGGCCCCTTCGCCTCCTCCTGATCAGTATCCACCGACTCTGTGCCATCTTCCTCCAACTTGGTTACATCCACCGGCCTCTCGGGCACCAAGAACACGGCCGCAAACGTTGTAGGAATACAGACCGCAAACATGACAAACGCGATAATCAAGTTCACCATCGGCTTCACTTTGGCGGCACCCACGCCGAACGAGATAGCCGACCCGACGGATTCGAATGTCCGCACCAGGCCCACACCAAGGGTCAAGGTCTCAATGTCATCGAAGAAGGTGCCCAAGATCCAGTACACGAACATATAATGCGACTCGTTCATGAATCGGAAAATCACATTGACGGCAAAGGCGCGTCCAAATCCGGGCTTGTCCCAGTCGAGCGTGACCTTTGGGACGGTCTCGGAGTACTTCTTCTCGTTGGCGACCTGCCAGCCAAACATGCCGAGCATGACGATGGAAAAGAGGGACCAGGTAATTTTTGCCAACTGCGGTCGGCTGAAGCACTTGAGGTCGTAGAACCATCCCCAGAAGATGTTGGCCGCCGTGGCGGCAATACCGGAGCACAAGGAGCCAAGGGCACGGGACCGAACGCTGAAGTACTTGGCCAGGTAGATGCCTTGGTACGTGTTGTTCCAGTTGAAGCCGATGAGGACCGGGATGAGGAAGAAGAACTGCTTGTTGCGGAGGAGAGCCCACCATTTCCCGAACTCCTTCAGGACGGCTTTGTTCTTGGTTGGATCGGCCAGTTTGCGGCCGTCGGAGCGGATGATCTTCTGGGGAGGGGAGACAAGCAAAGCCAGGGGAAGACCGGCGCATTGAATTCCAATAAGAACAAGGTATGTGGTATAGCCCACCTTTCCACGTTTTCCGTCTTTGGCGTTCAGGGAGAGCTGGATCGATGAGCCGATCAGTTGGCCTAGTTCGCGAAGTCCGAGCCAAATGCCAGTGAACCTCCCGCGCTCATGGACGTCTGCGTAACCAAGAGCGATGGCACCTTCAGAAGCCCATAGGGCAGAGGCCGCAATGCCACAGGTGGCGCCCCCAAAGAGGACAAACCACTCGGTGCCGTAGCGGTTGTTGACGTAAAGGGAGGCTGAGTAGGGGGCGTAGCCTAGGGTTCCGAGAATGAGCACATTCTTAAGACCGAATTTGTTGGCTAGGACGGCGAAGATAGAGCAGCCAAAGGCCATGATGCCGAATGTCAGTGAATTGGCGCCGTTGACGAGGTAGGGCTCCTGTTGGCCGCCTGCACCGGTGTCTGTGATCGTTAGCATAAACCGTCTTGAGGAACATGTTGACGGTGAGACCCACTGTTGAGAGCATTCCAAATGCCGGGTTGGGTAAAGGAGATCAAACCGACGAGGATAACGTTAAACAATGGACTCCGATACCATCTTGTGAATCTTGACACAGGCTTGGAGACGGGCTCCTGGCCCAAGACCTCACTGCCAACCTCCACCTCATGGTCTTCCTGCTTTGCAGCCATGCTTATATGTATGTACTCTCAAAGTTTCGAATACCAATGATCGACAGAGAGGAGATGGATCGGGTGTGGGGAGTTTGCGTCCCGGTGTACGGGCAGGTGCCTCTGATATTAATATTCTATCCGCAGATGTGGATCCGCCATGTGGTCCCACGCAGCCGCCGCGCGACTAACCTGGGGTACTACTCGCGCATCCCGAGAACCGTGACGCCGAACCCGCATGGAACGAACACTATTGGTGTCGTGGTTGCAATTCCAAAAAAGTCTGTCCTGCTCTTCTGTTCTGGTGGCTTGGTACCGAATTGCGTGATGGCAGTTGGGATGAGGACATTTTCCGGCTAACTGCAAGCGAGTGCTAAGACTACCACCGGGTAGCCTTATGCAGTCTTCATCTGCTGAAGGAAGCTTAGCCGGTGGATGACTACAGTCAAGTGGGACATTGTATAGCAGAAAGCAAAAAAAAGGTTTGTCTCGCCGAGCCTTTGGTGTTGAAAATTGAATTGATAAGGATGGCCATGTTACGTCAACGGGCTGGTTCATATCGATCGCGCAATCCCAACTACGCCTAGATGGGCGTACGCTCCGTGGTTCGGTCATCAAATTACCTGAAGTGCGATCGCGCAGCAATCTTCCCGTAGGAGAGAACACTGATCGCGCACATGACTTGTTGGTTCAACATCTCCACCATTACTGCTCCGTACACTGCTTACAGATCCCACTCTCTTATAACCTCGTCCCCGGTCTAAATCTCAACAGCCCGTCTTGGATAGTTGTCGCAATATGCACTCCTCTCTCATAATCCCACATCCGACTCATATGCAGCGCCCGGCCCTCCGTCGCCCTCGTAACCCATGACTCCTGAACGAACCATTTCCTCCCATCCCGATCCGTCTTCCCTTCCGGCTCAAGATTGCAAAGTGGCAGAGCACCTCGGTCGAACAGCGTGGGCGCCGCATTTGGGTGGTGTATGTGCGGTTCTGGTGGGAGCAGCAGATCCCTTATGCCAACATGGAATATAACAGTGTGCGAGAGTGACGCCATGCGAGTGAAGTCGCGGCCGAGGGAAAGATGATTGGGGATAATGTACAAAGAGTTCCGGTCAGAGGCATAGAGGTGTGCGCATGCGTGCACATTGGCTTCTCTGGTCAGTGAGAACTTCCCACTTCGGGGAGGATATGGCGCGGTTGGCAAAGGAAGCGAACCACGGAGGGTGTAGAAGATGAGCTGTCTCCGGTCGATCGGTGTCCGCGCCTCATTATATTTTGCCATATTCGCCTTCCGGAGGTGCAGGCCGGCGATGGGGTTGAAGTGCTCAGGGTGCTGAGGAAGATAGTCCTCGTGGAACCACTCCGAATCCTGCGATGGGGCATCATCATGCTCCATTGGTTCGCTCTCTTTGCCCTCAAGTACGTCTTTGTATTTCTCTTTCAAGTCTATGACGTCCTGGTAAGAGAAAGGGGACCCCTCCTCGCGCTTGAATGAGCAAGTGCATGTAAACATTATCCCTGCTTCTGGGGATTGGAACACCGTCACGGTGCGCGTACAATAATTGTAGTTGTCTTTGACCTTTTCAACGATGTAAGTGTAGTGCTTGTCGGGGTTTCCTCCAAGGGTGAACCATCCTGTAATATTCTGGAGCATTTCTTGTTAGTTTCACGTCCCTACAGTGCGCTCTTCTCTGCGCATATCCACACGTACATGCAACAAGAACCCCTCTGACACCGTCTGCGCAGCTGCCCATGCTGCCTGTGCATACACATGTCCGCCATACGTCCCATTTTGACCTCCCGTTGGCGAGAACGCTCTGGTGACAGAGCGGAATGTATGATCATCAATCGTCTCCAATTCAATGACTTTGTCAAACGGGAGGACCTGACGCGCCTCGTTGAAATAGGGGCGAGGCCGCATGTTGCAGCAGGTTCAGGAATAATGCGATTGAGTTGCACTGGCGACGCAACAACGATTTAGGATTACATGTTTGGCGTAGAGTCTGGGATGTAGTGGAGTTGCAAAGGGCGTGAAGAAAAGTTACCTCGGGATCTTCTACTGTGGGTTCCCCGCAACCGAGCTGAAAAGCCGACTTAGGGATCCATTCAAAAACTATCTATCAACTTCAAGTTTTGTATTTTGTATTCTAAATTATAATAATAATAATAATAATAATAATAATAATAATAATAATAATAATAATAATAATAATAATAATAATAATAATAATAATAATAATAATAATAATAATAATAATAATAATAATAATAATAATAATAATAATAATAATAATAATAATAATAATAATAATAATAATAATAATAATAATAATAATAACGTATTCTACTACTAAAACAGCTACTCTACTAAAATAGCTACTTTTCTTTAGCGCAACTAACTTATGTTACAAGTTTTTGTTTTTATTACTATTAAAAAGAAAGCCTATGTACATTGTGCTTTTATTAGATTTAGAAAATCTTTCTATATCTTTTTTGCAGGTTTAAGCATTATGCCTAGTTTATCTATAGTTTCTACAGCGCTGTAGAGCTAGTTAGGCTGTTTTGTAATTACTACTACTACAAGCTTTCTTTAATTGCTAAAACGCTTTAGATACTTTAGTAGCTACCTACGCTACTACTATACTATAGTTTATTGTGCTACTATACTAGATCTACTTTTATTTACGCTTTTTGCACTTAGTTATTACTACTAATTATTCTTGTAGCTTATTAACTTTAGTAGAAAAAAGCGCGTTTTAGTATAGTATAAGTTTAGCGCCTTTTACAAGCTAAAAAAAGCTAGCCTAAGTAGTAAAAAGTACCTATATAAAAAAGTTGCTTATAAGCTTAGATTAAAATCTAAACTTATATATATTACTTAGAGTTTTTAACTGCTATAGCGTTTCTAGTAGTAGAAGTTCTAGTAGAGTACGCAGCTATACGTTAAAGCAATCTAACACTACTTGCGCGTTAGTAGAAACTAGTTCTAATACTTTAAAAGCCTTTTAATAGTTCTACTCTATAAACACGTTAAAAAACGCGTTTTAAAAAGCTAAAAGAAAGCTTTTCTTGTTAATATAGAAAACGCGCTAGCGTGCTAAGTTTTGTACACGTTAAAAGTACTTGCGCTTTAATAGCAAAAAGCAAACTATATTAAGCAGCTAGAGTATATACAATGTAATAGAATAGACCTAGAGGGCTGCATAGATAACTATACACAGATAACTAATCAAAGATACCGTTATAACAGAGTAGATTTGCTAGAGAGCTAAGGAGTAGCCTTAGCTCGACTCTATGTAGGCTGCTACGGAGCGGAACAACAATATACCGATTAGAACCAATGTTAGGCAATATTAGAAGCTACGTAATGCTAGCTACGCCCTTAGCGTAGCGCATGTAATAGAGCCTATTATATATAATAAGTAAAGTAGCATGCAAATAGTAAGAATTTTGTTTCTAAAGCAATAGTTTTTAAAATTCTAGTTAAGATAGCTTTTATAGCTGTCTAAAACAAGCAGCCTATACTTGCCTACTTAGCGTAGCTTTATATACGCGTTAAAGTACTTTAACTACTAAAGACTAAGCGCATTGTTTGTTTAGCTATTTTTAGAAACTAAAAGCTTCTAAAAACGTAGTATATTTTTCTTTCTATACTAGGTAGAAATGTAAACGCGCTCTTTATAGATAATAAATAGCAAAGTTGTATACTTAGTAGCGTAGATACTCTAGATAACTATAACCTACCTTTAATTGCCTAGCTAGACAAGATTAGGCTTTATACATCTTTCTAAGCTTGTAACAACCTTTATTAACCTAATTACACCTATCTAGAACCTAGTTTTGTTAAAGTTGTGTATATTGTTATTATAGACACTATACTTTGCTTTTGTATCTACAACTAGCTTAAACTACGCGTTAATTACCTTAGAATCTTTCTAGAGTATTTTCTGCCTATTTTTTACTTAATTAAAGGCTATTTTAAGCTAATCTAAACGCGTTACAAATCTTTTAGCCTAGTGTTTGCCTACTAGCGTACTACTACGCATACCTAACAATTTATTAGCTATATTTTCTACTTTACACAGCTAGAGCGCAAATTCTTGCAAATTAAGGTTAAGAATATATTAGACAAGCGTCTCTTCTTTAGTTGTAGTAAGCTTCTAGCAATTAGGTAGTATATTGCGTTGAAATTGTTTTCCTTTGAGCTGATTAGAGAGCCTCTGGTGTTTAACGTTGAAGGCTGCTGCAGCGCGTTGCAGGCTTTAAAATTGGCCAGATTTGTAGGCCTAAAGTGCAAGATCAATTCTGCCTTCTTGTTCAATTAATATCGCGTTAGGTTGTTAAGACATTTCGTGTTCATTGTAATGTTAGCTGCGCCAAGGAAAAGTGGCCGTCTCGGTAGGGTGGCCGTCTCGGTGGTGGAATACGTTAATAATAATGGGCGTCTTCTTTTTTCTCTTGCAAAGTGAGAGAAATCGTTACTCTTGCTCCAGAATGTTTCCGAGAAGTTGTAGTATTAAAGGGGAACTCATCCTGCTTATTAGTTCACAGGATATAAGCTCGGTGAGCTTTCTGTTCGAAATCCGTTTTCCATTTAACCAAGAGCAGTTGTTCTGTCAGCTCGATTTGATATGCCAATCCATCTACTATGAATTTCCCAACGAACCATCTCTGTTGGAATCACATGACCAGTCGCCCAGCTATCACGCAATGACTTCGGCGTCGCATTATGTAATCACGTACACAGTAAGTTAGACTCAATCTCATCTCATCCTCCTTGCATCCATCTCTCACACAAACGTCAATGAAATAGCGTAGAATAGTGCCCCAATGGCGTCCGAAGAAACGCCTCTCCTACACGAGGGGAACCAACATGGCTCGAGTCTACCAGAAACCTCGCATCCAACCCGTGGTACATTCGCACGACGCCTCAACGCCAAACATGCGTTCATCCTCATTACCACCATCGTCATCGGCTCCGGTGTCTTTAGCTCCCCCGGGCCTGTTGATGCCAATGTACCTTCGCCCGGCGTTGCTCTCCTGGTCTGGCTACTAGGCGGCTCTCTTGCCTGGACCGGCGCTCTGACCATGGCAGAGTTGGGGACTGCCATTCCAGGTGAAGGGGGAATCCAGCCCTACCTCAGCCACATGTACGGCGAGATATGGGGCTTCCTCGCCGGATGGAGCTGGATTGTTGCAACTATGCCCGCGACGCTGGCCATTCTCAGCATCGTGTTCGTGGAGAGTGTGTATTCTGCTTTTGGATGGGACAGCGCCGGCGACGGATTGGCGCAAAAGGGGTGGTCTGTGCTGGTGTTGGTGGTTGTGACAATTGCGAACTCGATCAGTACGAAGACGAGTACCCGACTGGGTGGCTTCTTCGTCGTAATCAAGTTCTCCACTATTTTCCTGCTGATCTTGGCAGGATTGACGGTGCTGGGCGTATTTGTTGCGCAGCACGGAAGAGATCTCGGAGGCGGAGACTGGTACAAGAAGCGGTGGTTTGGAGCAAGGGATAGCGTGCTGCCGGATGGGAGGTCGGTGAAATGGGAGGGCATGGGATTGTGGGAATTGTTGGGTTTCTCCAGTACGGCGTTGTATGGGGCCTTGTGGGCGTACTCGGGATGGGATAAGGTATTCAAGAAGACCCTCAAAGCTCCCCTTTACCGTACCCAGAGCTTATACATCGTAGGCCAACTATGTTGCGGCGGAATTACGCAACCCCAGCAAGCAGCTCCCTCAATCAGTGAATACCGCCATTCCCACGATCATCCTCTGTTATCTTGCTGCGAACACTGTCTATTACATCCTTCTCCCCTGGAACGTAGTATCGGTTACGGATGCCGCTGCAGTTGTATGTAGTCGCTCCTGACAATGCTTCCGCATCCCCTCACTCATCAGATCTCTAACGCCTCCTAGACAGCTATATCCCATTTCCTAGGCCAGGGACCTGCTTTCCTCGCCACCATTCTTATCTGTCTCGTCATCGCTGGTTCCGCACTGGGCAACTCCTTCGTTGCAGGTCGCATGACTGTTGCCGCCGCGAACAAGCTCTGGCTTCCTGGTTTCCTCGGAAGTGTTGGCGAAATCGGGAGATGGAAGGTATCTAGAGGGGCTGTAGATGCCGAAGGGCTTCATGGGGATGAAGCAGATGCAAGCGAGGTGGCGGAAGAGGCCATGGATAGGGGAGAGGCGCCAATGTGAGTGATCCCCCGTATTGAGTGCGACTGAAGATGACGAAACATCAAAGCAACGCCCTCGTTCTCAACACCGTCCTCTCATCCCTCTATATCCTGCTAGGAAACATGCGGATCCTGCTCACCTTAAACGGCCTGGGTGAATACTTTTTCTTTTTCCTCACAGTTACGGGCGCCATCGTCCTCCGCTTCCGCGAGCCGGATCTGCATCGCCCCATCAAGCCTCCGCTTCTGGTGCCGGTGCTATTTGCGCTGATCAGCGGGTTTGTAGTCGTGAGAGGGGCACTATTTGCGCCTGTGCAGGCAGCCGTGTTGGTGGGAGTCTGGTTCTTGGGTTTTGTCTGGTGGGCTGTTAGGGTCCGTGAGCTCGAGCGGCTGAGAAGTGAGTGATTCTGCACGAGCTGGAAAGTGTTTACAATCTTCTTGAAAGCGGGCGTGCGCATAACCCACAACAGATGCATTTTCGAATTCTCATATTGGTTAGACCAACTAGTCCACACGAATACAACATATGAACAGGGAATGACCTAAATGGGTGCCCAGCCGAAAGCCCGGAACCCCAAACTCGGAACGAAGAAGAAAACTCCACTCCAATTACCAAGTGAAATATCAATATCAAACAAAAATATTCATCACCAATGCGCTCAACGTCCGCCAACTAAACCCCCAAGGAAACTCTTCCTCTTCCCCGTACCCTGCGAGGGCGGTGGCGCAAACATCATACCCCCGTTCTGCATCGGCGCCGACGAAGGATATCCTACCTCATATCCTGCCTGTTGGCCCTGCCACCCGGGCTGCATCGGCATTTGCCCAGGGACCTGTGGCACTTGGCCCAGGTGTGGATTATACGGCGCAGCAGGAGGAGCACTGTACTCATAGCCAGAGTTGTAGGTGCTTGCAGTAGTATTTCCAGAGAAGTGGGGGGATTGGGTGGGTTGGGGGTGGGGTTGCTGGATGTAGAATGTTTGGGGAACCGTTGGTGTGAGGTATTGTGACTGGGGTTGCGGGATTTGAGGAGAGGAATAGCGCATGGGTGTTGGTACGGGCGTAGGGCTCGCTTGGTACAGTGCCAGTGCCTGCTGCTGCTGCTGCTGCTGCTGCTGCTGCTGCTGGGAAACAGCTTGTTGGATGGGATATCCTGTGCTCTGATATGGCTGCTGCTGCTGTTGGGCTGGAGTGAAGGTTTGGACAGGTGTGTTTGGGTACTGATACGGCTGTTGAACAGGAGCGAACGGCTGAACGGGCACGGATGGCATCTGATATGGTGTGATGGGAGTAGGGACCGGCTGCAAAGGTGACGTGAGTGTAGGTGGTGCAGCTGGAACACTGGGTGTTTGCGGAAATTGGTATTGCGCGTTCGGGGTTGAAGAAGGCTGGTATGATTGCTGGGTTTGAATAGTCGGCGAATTCGCGGGGTGCATTGATGGCGGAGGTGAGCGGAGAGTTTGCGGTGATAAACTCTGCCCTGATTGTTGTTCACTTATGCCAGGTGTCACAGAGCGGGTGGGGGTGCTTGATATTGCAAAGGAGCTCAGCATAGCAACCAAACTCGACTGATTGGGTTGTTGAGATATTGACCGGGAACCAACAGCTGGCCCCTGGGCTGCTGGTGTATTGGGTGAGTTAAGGTACTGGTGCTGCTGAGGTTGTTGAGAGGCCTGTGTCGGTGGTGTCACTTGCAGTGGCGGCACATACTGGTTTGCGGGCGATTCGGATGCCGAAGCCCGCCACGGCGCTTGACTCTCATTACTTATTGAAGTGGTCCATGCTGGGGATTTCTCCGGGAATGTAGAAGGCGGATTGTTGCCCACAGCTGCGCTATATGGCGGAGGTGCAACTGATGGCGGCGACATGGCCCCAAAAGCAACCCCCCTATCATCGCCATCTTGGTTCACATTTGCGTTAGCATCGTAGGTGAATTTTGACACAGGCTGACCGGGCACAGAACGAGTTGAATCCAAATGTAGCTGAGGAGCAAACACCGTTCCCGTAGACAAACCCGTTGGCGTGGGTTGGATCGACACTTGTTGGCTGGCGCTCGGGTGACCTTGTTGCGCTGGTTGAACTTGCACCGATATGCTTGCCTCAAAACTTTGGAAGGTGTTTGTCCGAGGCACCGCTGTATTTGCAAAGGCTCTGGTAGCTGGCGCAGGTGGTGATGCCACGGAAGTCCTCCGCCCGCCTGATGCATCAGCACCAGCACTTGACCCATTCGCCGCTGCCGCTGGGGGCTGGGTCTGTGTGCCTGTGGTAACACTCGACTGCTCAGGTGGTTGCCACGGAACATAACCTTCCATGCCGAACGTCTGCAAAATACGCAAACACTCCTTAGAATTGACCAAGTTGGAAGCTTGGGCTACCTGTCCAGGGGAGAATCCCGCATTATTCACGGCAGTCCTGTCGGCTCCTAGAGAGAGGAGGACTTCAACCGTTTGCGGCATGGCATGTCTTGTCGCCAGATGAAGTGCTGTTTCCCCTTTATGTGACTTCATCTCAAGACTGGCCCCACGTTGAAAGAGGAATTCCACGAGCTCAGCATGTCCGGCATAGGCTGCCAATTGCAGCGATGTTTTTGACTTGATCGTCAGAGCGTCGATAGGTACTCCACGGTCCAAATAACGTTCGACTACGTTCAGTTTGCCCCGCATGGCTGCATAGTGCATAGGGAGCCAGTGTTCGGTCGTGACCCAATTCGGATTGGCACCATGCTCGAGAAGGAGCTCCACACAATCCATGGCACCTACGTAGGACGCCGAGTGAAGAGGAGTGAAGCCCTTTGTTGTGCCCGCATCCACCTGCGCTCCTCTCTCAAGCAACAATTCCATGACTGTCACGTGGCCGTACGTTGCAGCCTGGTGTAATGGAGTCGCTTGTACACCAATGTCTCGGAAAGTCATATGCCATGTATCGCGATTGAGATCGAGACCTTCACTGAAAGCGCCGGGTAACCATCGTGCCATCGTCCACAGTGATCCGAGGGGTGTCTCTTGCTTCGCCCGAAGATTGACATCCCATCCCATATTCAAGAGAAACGCCACCATTTCTTTCTGACCCTTGCGCACGGCAAGCTCCAGAAGCGTCTCCCCTAGAGGTTCTTGTTTGGCGTTGTGCATGAGCAGGAACTGGAACATTGGAATATTTCCACGCGCAACTGCGTAGTCAATAGGGGTACTACCGTGAGAATCCCTTTTGTTCAATCGAGACTGAAGTTCCCCGCGTTGGTAAACTTGTTGGGCCACTGGTACGAGGTCAAGGTATGCCGCCAAGTGCAACACAGTGAAGTTCCTCGGCGCGGAGAGCGTAGCCTTGCCTGTGGTGAAGGCCCAATATGTGACCCACCAGTTCTTCCTTGCTTTTGACTTAGGAAGGAAGAAGGGTGACGAAAGGTTGAGGTACGGGTTTGACGCTTCTTTCAGGTGGTCGGGCCAAAAGCTGGCGGCATATGGGAGAAAGGGATAATTCATAATGTGCTGATTGTAGACAGCCTCGTTCTCAAATTGACATATGGAATGGTCGTTAAATGGCCCCGATTCCAGGTACGATATACAAAATGTTGTAATATCGCCGTGGATTTGCGAGGGGATGATGTGGAATCGTGATAATCGCGGGTCTTGCATCAGCAATGACGAGTCGCTCGTGAGGAAGTCGATGAGCGACTGGTGGATAAGATTGACGGTAAGATCCTCCATCTGGACGCTGATCATGTTGCCACAGGCCAGGACAGTCGCAGTGATGTAGTTGATTGCATCCTGGCTACTGTAATGCGAGAGATTAAGCGCGATCCACAACTCCAGAAGGTCCATGGGTCGTCGTGCACAAATAGTCCAGCGAAGTAGTCCAACGACAAGGTCCACCAGGTGCGGCGGAATGTTCAGCAATATCCTCACGTACATTTCCTCGAGTGTCGGCGGGAGTGAATTGCATGTCTCTTCCATTTTATCGACGTGCACTTTCTTTATTTCTTCGATGGCAAAGTCCACCCATAAGAAAGTACCATCACCGCGGTACTCTAAAGCCGCGCAGATAAATGATTGCACTTCAGTGGAGTATTGCCTCTCCTGAGCCAGCTCTTCAATTCTAGCTTCGATGTAGACCCGTAATGATGGATTATAATCCTCATCAATTTCCTCCTGGTCAATGTGGACTTCTTCCGCTTCTTGCTGTTCCGGTGTCCCACTGGACTTCTTATCAATATACTCGGTGGGCTCATCTGTGTAGGTCACTTCGTGAAAGACGGGCTTTGAGCTGGAGGCAGTGGCAGATGGGCTCGATGACGTTACAGAAACTGTGCTCTGTATGATCTGTGATGATTTTCCAGTAGCCTGGCCAGGTTGAAACTCGCTTGTAGAGCCAGATGGTCCCGCAACCGCAGACGTTCGTCGCTGTGTTGATGTAAATTCATGAGGCAGGTTACCAGGAATAGATGCATTGCATTGCTGGTTGGACGACCCGATGGCACCCGTGGTCGCTGGAGATGTAGTCGCACGTTGGCTGGAAGATAGGGTTGACCCTGACACGACTGTTGTTGAACTTGATTGACTGGGGTTTTGCAGTGCGGAATCGGCAGGTGGGACCTGGGGAGGTGTCGAAGTATTGGGCTGTGTTTGAAAAGGAGCAATAGACGCTCCCCGCAACATCAACTGCTCTGTCATCGTAGCTGACTGTGACGAAGACGATGACGATGATGAAAGTGGCAGTTGTTGGGTCGTCCGTGCATCATTGGGCACTGAAGAAGCCGATTGTACGCTAGGCTGTTGACCAAAAGATGCTGTTCCTGGCGAATCTGGTTGCTCGTTTGTTGGAACATGCGCAGTCGTCAGTGCAAGCGCACCGCTAGTGTATATGGTCTGATCATTCGCGACCGCTGACGTGTTTGGTGTGCTTGTAGATGCATAGTAGGGAGGCGGCGGTGAAGAAATCGTTGCTATCTGCGTCGATGTACCGGAGGGAGTTGTCGTAGAGGGTCCTGCTCCAGCCATCTCATTTTTATCTGATTTTTGCAATGTCTGTTTTCGGATTATAGTAGAAGCGACTTCTTTCAGGGTGGGTGGCTTTTTCCCAGACCTTGCATTTTTGGTTCCGGCTTTGCCGGCCTTCTTCGAAGCTCCGCCCCCTAAGGGAATACGAGTGAAGTCCCTCAAATATTCGGAAAGCCATTCAGGCTCCTCTCTGCTTACAAGCATCATCTTCAGGCCTAGGCCAACTTTCTGCCCAGCCTTTTTAGGCGCAGTGCAGTTTCCATAAATGTCGGAAGGCACGCCTTCGTCGACGACGATTTGCGGCTCGTCAAGGAAGAAGTCTCGAACCAAGCCCACTAGCCGTTGAAGGGATTCTTCTTTGCAGCCATCTAAGCCGTCGATGATACAATAAACTTGCCCAGCGATAGGATCTCGGATCATGTCTTCGAATACGCGCCATAGTGTCTCGATGTAGTTTGGCCCAAACAGATCATTCCCGGAATCCTCGTAATACTCGACGAGATACTTGATGAGATCTTTCCTCACGGCAATGAGACGTCTTATAAGTCCCCTCAACACATGGGAAGCGGTGTCGCGGTTGTCCTGTCTTTCGATAAAATAGTATAACACAGTGATCTCGCCGGCATGTTGTGCAAGCTTATCGAAAGACTGGGTCAGAAATATCGAGAGCATGGTCTTCCCTCTGGCTTGTCCGCCAGACACCCAGAGAAGCTGGGAGCGCGTTCGAACATTTCTCCAGTGTTTGTAGCGGGGATCATTGACAATCCAGTCGCAAGTTGCTGTAATCATGCGCGGCTTGCGACTCAGGATGCTCCGCCGATCATCGATAGGGTCCCGAAAATTATGACAGAGTGCCTTTTTGGCTTCACGCTCCAAAGTATTGTCATCTCTGCCTAAATGTGGGGCTGCGCACATCAGCGATAATCCACCCGCCCAAACCCAAAAGACACTTACTGTTGAAGATGACATCCCCAGATACAGTAACATTAGAGCCGTTCCACTGAACACCATGGTTTTCAAACTTCCCATGAAGGTAGTTTGCCGCCTGATGGATATGGCTTTTGGAGTGTTTGGATGAGGACATGCTAGCCATCTCCCTAAGCAAGCAACCTACTGGCGGCTACATAGAGTAATTCCGGACGTAATAGTAATCCAAAAAGTTCAAACAGCGACGGCATGACCCGCGTTCGAGATGGACTGCCTCCAGAGGTAGGCTGAGGCGCGTTGAACAAATGCATGGCCGGAGATGTCTTCTAAAGGCTCTGAGTTTTAAGCCTCAAACCGGTCCCTGGTACGGCTGGGACTCTTCTGGGACAGCTGAACATGCAGGTGTTGCGGGGATTACCGGTGTGGTGTACGGGTAAGCGGCATGGTTGGACGCCACCACATAATTGGTCACAAGCATTGAGGAAGCGCCGTGGCTGTTATTGCATTTTGCGTAACGAATAGAGTCGCGTCGAGACTTCTCGATCAGTTTGGGAAAAGCACAGAGCATTCCAAGGCCACACTTCCAGGTTTTGTCTGGCAGAATGGCAATCTGCTCTCGTGTGTGTGGTTCATCGTATTCTGGACCCGACAGTTCGCCCGTGCTGACCCCCCAAAATGTCCCGCCTTCCAGAGCATGTCGCAACAAGCACTCTCCAAAATATCGATGTGTTGCATGCAATGCGTGCAATTATTAGCCGCAGTTCTCGAGGGACAAAAGTCTAGGTTGGGAGGGACCTGGTGGAATATACAGGGGTCTCGCGTGGAGAACGCACGAAAGTGTTCAGCTCCTCATCACTCGGGTGTTACTCCTCCTGCTTCAGCCTTGCCTAGAGTGCCCAGCTAGGCTTAAAATAACGACCCGGCCACCTGAACAGCCTTCCAGATCATTCAAAAGCAAAGTGACTTATCGGTCTCTCCTCCGTCCTTCAGACGGAGGGAACGCTGTTGGATCCTGCTGTCCAACTTGTTGCTCCAAAATTTTGAACGATGAACTTCTTCGGCAGAGCTGCCGCCACACCGGCGGGTATCTCGGCGGAAGAGGGAAACGAGGGGCAGGACACTTTGTCTACCCAGGGCGAGTATGGGCTAGCCATCTGTCACGACGGAGGCGATGACGCCGTCGCAGAGTCAGTTCGTGTGCGTACATGTGTAGCCTTGTTATACTGATGAAATGCAGTATTGTATTCGTACATGGCCTCACCGGAAATCGTCAGAACACTTGGACATACAAGGACAAGGGGGTGTTCTGGCCCAAGGATACACTTCCCAAAGACTTGCCAAATACACGAATTCTCACCTACGGATACGATGCAGACATTGCGCACTTCTGGGCAATGGCTTCTCAAAACCGGATTGGAGAGCACGCAGGCAATCTCGTGAATGCGATCACCCAAATTCGGGAGCGAACGGATACGGAAGGCAGACCCATCATCTTCGTGACACACTCTCTTGGTGGATTGGTAGGTTCCTAGACCCGTAGCTTGATGTAAAATGTCTAACCTCCTCATCTAGGTCACAGAAGACGTCAGTGGACCCCAGCCAGCACAAAGAACGATACCTGACTTCAAATAGGCACTCCTTTTCTCGAAGAACAGCGCAGAGGAACACCTCCAGGATCTGGTGCAAAGTGTGTTCGGAATCTGTTTTCTGGGCACTCCACATTGTGGCTCAGAATCAGCACGGTGGGGGAGTATAATGGGAAGCCTGGTAAACGCCATCAAGACCACCAATGTCGACCTCGTCAATGTCCTCAAAACCGACTCTGAAGTTCTTGCTCGTGTCCAGCGAGAATTCCAAAACATGCTTCGGGGGCCGGCGTTTGAAAAGAAACCCGCACTGAAGATAACATGCTTCTTCGAAGAATTGCCCGTAAGGGGCACCGGAGAAGTGAGTGCAGATTAAAACCCTACCGTGACCAACACTAACTCTCTTCCAGATAGTGCCGAAGCACTCAGCCATTCTTCCATCCTACAACGCCATTGGAATTCGCGCAAACCATATGGAGATGACCAAGTTCTCCGGTTATAATGACGCAGGATATCTATCTGTGTCCGGAGAACTTCGACGATGGGTGAAGGCAATCGCAAAGAAAGCTCAACAGACTGCGAGAGTAGATGAATATGGAACCGCCCATTCGGCACGACACGAACGTGCAGGATACCCGTACGGAGACCCTTCTCAGTTCTCCCAAGCTAGTAGTTATCTCCAGCACATGGGGAACATGTACCGACATGGACAATCGGATATTCAAGAACGTGACTCAGACTATGCTCCACGCTATGAACACTACAGATCCACAAGTGGATATTCGAGGCCTCCTCCCCCTCCAGAGCCGAGATACATCGAGCCCGCTCCGCCAATGCCTACTTCGCCACCCTCTCATGACCACGGACAAGCGTCGACGAGAAGGCCACGTTCTCCAATGTTCCCTCCCCCACCAACTGAAGAGTATTATGGTGTTCCACCATGGGAAATAGGAGGGCATCCACCTCTGAGGAATCCAGAACGCGCCCATGCGACACCAGAGCCTGGACCTTACCAAGGGGCAAGCATCATTCACGGCTCTCAGACGACACATAGTGGTGGCAAAACTGTGAATGGCGGGAATTGGAATATACAGGGAAACTTCAGTCTCTAGTAAACAAAACTAAAGTTTATGCTATGGAGCTGTAGTAGTGACTAAAACGTAAGCCAAGTGTTCTTCAGGTTTGCCGAGCCTCCTGACAATTTAGGGTCAGATAGAGATGGGTTTTATGCCCGTCTGACTCGGAAGGCGACTCTCCAAGTCTATTATTAATCTCATGCGGCTTATTGAAGCCTTCGTATCTCTTCAATTTCAATCTAAGTCCCGCGTTTATCCGCTTGAGCGGTGTCCCCGGGCCGAACAAAGAAGATTCATGAAATTTCTCGCGTCGACGACTTATCTGCTCATCCGGCCCCGATGATAGAGTGCATCGCCATCCCCGTATGGTATGGCTACATATCACTCCGAACTTTTCAAGGTCATATGTGCTTGCGGAACCAGAATAATGGAGTGTGGCAACAAAATTTTCAGTGTACCCAGCGTGAAGGGTAGATGTAGAGGGATCCCACGCCCCATAAGGTTCCACGTAGCGCAAAAGGTACTTGAGGTTACCATCGCTGAGGCTCAAGCTCTCTTCTACGATGAGCTGTGTTTGACTCGCCCTATTTTTCTGATGTTGCGTAAGAGATTTTGGGATTCGCGCTGAGATTTTCCATTTTTGTGGGACGCTGGGTAAAGACGGGTCACTTCGCCTAGTTTATGTGGCCACACACGTACGTATAGTTCTGGGCCACTCTGGCGGAGCAATAATCCCAGTGCATAATTCGCCAGATGAGATGTGCTAAAGGTTTCAAAACGGTGATGGATAGGTATAATTGTAAGCCCTGAGGCCTCGTCTCGGTATACCCAGCCAAGGTATTGGACCATTTGGTTGGTAATAGAGAATTCTTCCTCCCCGGGATTCGATGTATGATTGATTACTATGTTGCTGCAATCGCCAAACTGGGCTGGCGAGGTCGCCAGTAAACCAGAATATTCATCGGCAAGCCCATTGTCTCCGTGATTGATCCAGGCAAAAATTGACATGTCCAGACTTTGTTGGATAATTTCCTATTGCAACCTTCTGAAGGCTTTCTCTTCCTCCCCGTATTGAAGTGGCATGTTAACATCAAAAATTCCCATCAAGCAATAGGCCAAGTCCTCTTTTCTTGTGGTCACTCGTGTTGCTGCCCAGGACATTCGTACCGCGACAGGAATATGCTCTAGACTCTCTGGACAACTTATCAAGACGCCTTCTGGAATGCGGGTGATCGTATTGATTCGAGCAGCAAGGCTCTTCTTCGTCCCTATCTTGGACCAATTTTGATCGTAGAAAACCACCTTCAAAGGTGCGAGGAGCTCTTGTAAAGTCCATCCACGAGTAAACTATCTAGATTTAGAGAATAAATCGTAATCGTTAGCGGTAACATCGGACAGGTAATCGATACAGATCCTCGACCTTTGGTACTATCTAAACATAGAGTTGATGGCCTCGCTTATTTCTGCACTTAAGGTCTTGTTAATGCAAACTCAACCTATACTTGCAACAACATTAACTTTGTTAAACTGCTTACGCAACTTGTAATTTTTATTGCTTAGCTTATTTTTTAATTATATATAATTCTTTTCTTTAATTTTTAAAACAACCTATTTCTAGAAACTTTAGTAGACGTATATTTTTAGAGCTAGACTACTTAGGCTTAGAAGTCTAAAAATAACCTTTTCTTTTCTTTTTTTTTCTTCTTTTTAACTTGCTAGCAATAGATAAGCATAACTTTTTACTATAGCTATAAATAACTGCCTTTCTATTTAACTAGTCTTTAGTATTTTTAGTACTTTTTTTAAACAATTATAGCTATAAACGCCTATTTTAAAAGCTTTGTTTTTTTAAAACAACTATTTAATACTAGATACTTTAAATTACAAACTAATAAAAAGTTAATAGAAAAGAGTTTTATAAAAGTTTAAAAATACTTAGCTACTTTAGTTAAAAAAAATATTTTTGTTAAAAATAAAAGTAAAGCCTATTATTAATAGTTTATAAAAACTTAAAATAAGTAAGCAAAACTATACTCTAAAAAGCTATTAGAAACTAAAACATTATTTTAAGCTTTTTTAATACACGTAATATAAACCTAAATTTAATTTAGTAGAAGCTTTGCTTTAGAAATTCTATAGCAATTGTATAGAGTAAAGCCTACTTTTTAGATTATATTAAAAAATCTGTAAAAAAAGTTATAGTTTTTAGGCTAGAAAAGTATAAAAAAAAATACTTAATAGTGCAAGTATAGTTTTTGCTATAACGTAAACTATTACTAAAATAGCTATATTACTAAAATAGCTACTTTTTTTTAGCGCAACTAACATTACAATAAACGTAAAATGTTTTAACAACCTAATACAATTTTAATTAAATAGAAAAGTAGAATTAATTTTGCGCTATAGGCCTACAAATCTAGCTAATTTTAAAGCCTACAACGCGCTGCTGCAGCCTTTAACATTACATATTAGAGGCTTTCTAATTAGCTTAAAGAAATTACGTTTTGCTCTACTATACAACCTAATTGCCTAAAGTTTACTACAACTAAAGAAAAAACGCTTGTCTAATATATTTTTAACTTTAATTTGCAAGAATTTGCGCTCTAGCTATATAAAGTAGAAAATATAGCTAATAAATTGTTAGAAGTGTATAGTAGTAGGCTAGTAGGCAAATACTAAGCTAAAAGATTTGTAACGCGTTTAGAACAGCTTAAAATAGCGTTTAATTAAGCAAAAAATAGGTAGAAAATACTCTAGAAAAATTCTAAAGTAATTAGCGCGTAGTTTAAGCTAGTTGTAGATACTAAAGCTAAGTATAGTGTTTATCTAGCTAGGCGATTGCAAGTAGGTTATAGTTATCTAGAGTATCTACGCTACTAGGTATATAACCTTGCTATTTATTATCTATAAAAAACGCGTCTACATTTCTACATAGTATAAAAAAGCAAGTATACTAGAAAATTAGAAGCTTTTAGTCTCTAAAAACAGCTAGATAAACAATACGCTTAGTTTTAAGTAGTTAAAGCACTTTAACGTATATACAAAACTATATTAAGTAGGTAGCTATAGACTACTTGTTTTAGACAGCTATAAAAGCTATTTTAACTAGAATTTTAAAAACTATTACTTTAGAAACAAGATTTTTACTATTTGTATACTACTTTACTTATTGTATATACTCTAGCTACTTAATATAGTCTACTTTTTACTATTAAAGCGTAAGTACTTTTAACGCGTATAAAACTTAGCACGCTAGCGCGTTTTCTATATTAATAAAAAAAGCTTCTTTCTAGCTTTTTAAAACGCGTTTTTTAATATGTTTATAGAGTAAAACTATTAAAAAGCTTTTAAAGCATTAGAACTAGTTTTTACTAATATATAGGTAGTGCTAAATTGCTTTAATATATAGCTATATACTCTACTAAAACTTTTACTACTAGAAACGCTATAGTAGTTAAAAACTCTAAGTAATATATATAAGTTTAGATTTTAATCTAAGCTTGTAAGTAACTTCTTTATATAGTTACTTTTTACTACTTAAGCTAGCTTTTTTTAGCTTGTAAAAAGCGCTAAACTTATACTATACTAAAACGCGCTTTTTTCTACTAAAGTTAATAAGCTATAAAAACAATTAGTAGTAATAACTAAGCGTAAAAAGCGTAAATAAAAGTAGATATAGTATAGTAGAACAATAAACTATAGTATAGCATTAATGCAAGTAGCTACTAAAGTATCTAAAGCGTTTTAGCAATTAAAAAAAGCTTATAGTAGTAGTAATTACAAAACAGCCTAACTAGCTCTATAGCACTATAGAAACTATAGATAGACTAGATACAATGCTTAAACTTGCAAAAAAAATACAAAAGAATTTTTTAAATCTAATGCAAGCATAACGTATATAGGCTTTTTCTTTAATAGTAATTAAAATAAAAGCTTGTAATATAAGTTAGTTGCGCTAAAAAAAGTAGTTGTTTTAGTAATATAGCTGTTTTAGTAATAGTTTATATTATAGCATACTTTAATTAAAAAAGCTAACTTTATAGTTTTAAAGAATAAAAAGTAGAAAAAGCTAACTTTAAGCAATAAATAAAGGCTTTAATTTTACAACTATAACGCTAAACTACTATTTTTATTAATTAGTGTTTTTAAAATCTTTAAAGTAAGTACTATACTTTAACAAATATTAAAATTTTTATTACTTAACTTTTTAAAAGTAGATTTAGTTAAACCTAGTAGTAAAACATAGCTTTTTAAAAAAAATTATATTTAAAAAGCTAGAAGCAATAGCTAAAAATACTATTATTATTTTTTAAACTCTATAAAAGCGTTTAGCTAAGTTAGAAATTAATATAAAAAAGTAGATTGCGTTTTACGCTAATATTTTTTTTTTAGTAATAGATAGCTTCTAGCCTAGTACTTTTAGAAAAGTTTGCTATAGAAATATTCTACTTTTTATAATATAAAATTCTATAGATACTAAAATACTAAAGCATGCTTTAACTATTATAATCTAGAAAAACAAGCTTAAAAATTTGCTTTGTATTAAAAGTAAATAGTAAGTTAAAATGTTTCTACTTAGAATTAAAGCTTACTTAATTTAGTTTAGTTTTAAGTTTTTTACTTTTTTTATACTATTTCTACTTATATACTTTATATAATAGCTATGCAAAGCTTATAAATACTTAGTAATAGTTTAGATTTAATAAAGCTTTAAAAAGTTTAGATAATAAATTTCTATACTATTTTTTTTAAAGTAAAACAACTATTTACTAGCTTATTTTGTGTTTTTAAAGTAGAACTACTCTAGATTTTATCTAAGTTAAGCTACTTAAGTACTAGCCTATTATACTTTAGTTGTTTTATTGTTGCGCGTACTATATAAAGTAATATATTTAAAGCTAGTTATATAAATACAAACAAGTTTTTAAATATACTAGCACTTTGTAATATTAACTATAATAAAAGTAAAATACATAGATAGAGTTAGAAAATTTTAACAAACAAAAATTTTATTTTAAAATACTAAAATATAGAAAATAAGCGTGTAAATAAAATGCACTTTTTTAATTTTTAATTAAAGCTATAGTTGTAGAGTTATTTGTATTAAAAAGTTGTATTGTTGTAAAGCAAAGTTTTAATTTAGTAAAGTAGAAATAAAAAGCGCTAATTTAGATTAGAATTTATTTAAAGTGCGCTAAGCCTAATATAGATTTAATTTAGAAATTTTACTAACCTATACCTAGCTTTCTATAATCTACTTTAGCTACGTTATTATATATATTTTAATTCTACTTTACTTTATCTATAGTATAGAAAAGTGTAATACTTTTTATAAACAATTTTATAAAAATAGGTTAACTTTATAAAAAGCTTTAAAAGCACTATACTATAGTAGCAGCAATAGAAGCAAAAAAAAACAGTAACTACTAACAATATTAGTAAGCTTAAAGCCTAGAGAAACTAGCTAAGTTTATTGCCTATACGCTTGTAATTCTAGGCGCTTTAACTACTACTTGCCTAGACTTTAGTTTTTAAATTAGCGCTAACATTTTTATTTTTTAAAATCTTTTTATCTAGCTATACAAGTTGCTAGAAAACAAAAATACCTACTATTTACTTTTGCTTTTTATACTACTAGTAGAAAAAAATTTAAAAACTATAGTACTTGTCTATTAACGTATTCTACTACTAAGTAGGTTAAACTACTAAGCAGGTTAAAATTTCTTAGCATCTACTATTGCTACTTTAACACGCAATGTCTTAACACTTACAGATATCTAGGACTTAGCAAAAAGGAAATATCGAGCTTGCTTTCTAGGCATACAAAGACAGCTAAATACAAAGCTTGCAACGCGCTGCTACTACATACAACGTGCTATTTAGTACTCTACAACAAAGACACTAAAGAATCTGCGCCTAAGCTAATACCTGCGCTAATTGCTAGAAGCTTACAGCAACTAAAGAGCAGACAATTATACAATATATTTTTAACTTTAATTTGCAAGGATTTCTACCCTAGCTATGCAAGGTAGCAGATATAGCAGATAAACTATTGCGCAAGTATAGTAGAAAGCCTATAGGCAAGAATTAAGTAGAAAGATTTGTAACGCGTTTAGATTAGCTTTAAACTGCGTTTACCTAAGCAAAAGATTGCTAGAAAATACAGCAAAAGGATCTAGAAGTTATACGCGCATAGTTTAAGCTAGTAGAGGATACAATAACTAAGTACAGCATCTATAACAACAACGTGCACAACTTTAACAAAACTAGCTTTTAGATAGGTATAATTAGGTCTATAAAGGTTGTTACAGGTTTAGAAAAGCGTAACAAGCTTAATACTATTTAGCTAGGCGATTAGAAGTAGGTTACTATTATCTAGAGCATTTGCGCTATAGAGTACGCAAGCCTACTATTTATTATCTACAAAGAGCGCGTACACATCTCTACATAGTACAAAAAAGTAGGTATACTAAGCAATTAGAAGCTCTTAGTCTCTAAGAATAGGTAGATAAATAACAAACTTAGTTTTGCGTAGTTAAAGTATTTTAACACGCATACAAAGTTGCGTTAGGTAGAAGTATATTAGCTACTAATTCTAGACAGCTACAAGAGCTATTTTAACTAGCATTTTAAAAACTACTGCCTAGAGAACAAGATTCTTACTATCTATATACTACTTTACTTATTGCATATACTCTAGCTGCTTAACGTAGTCTGCTTTTTGCTATTAAAGCGCAAGTACTTCTAATGCGTACAAGACTTAGCACGCTAACGCGTTTTCTATATTAATAAGAAAGGCTTCTTTCTAGCCTTTTAAAACGCGTTTTTTAATGTGTTTATAGAAGAAAACTGCTAAAAGGCTTTTAAAGCGTTAGAACTAGTCTCTACTAACGCGTAGGTAGTGTTAGATTGCTTTAATATATAGATATGCACTCTACTAGAACCTCTACTACTATAGGCACTATAGATCTCTAAAACTCTAAGCAATTTGCATAAATTTAGCTTTTAGTTAAAGCTTGTACGCTGTTCTATTAAGCGTTTACCTAATGCTAAAACTAGGTTTTTACAGCTTATTAAAGAGGTAGAATTAATGCTACACTAGAACGCGCTTATAAGCTTCTAGATTACTAAGCTTAAAAAGCAAGTAGAGGCGCTAACTTAGTAGAAGTCGCGCAAGCAAAAGCAAATCTAGAACAGTAGTACAATAGAGTACAGTAAGGGGGCAGCACAAGCAGCTACTAAGGCCTCTTTAGCGCCTTAGCAATCCAAGAAGGCTCGCGTTAAGGATAGTTACTAGACGGTGCAGCTAGGTGTATAGCAGTGTAGAAACTGCAGCAGGACTAGGCACAACGCGCGAACGTGCAAAAAGGATACTAAAGCATCTTCTAAATCTAATACAAGCACAACGTACGCTAGCTCTTTATTTAATAGCAATTAATCTAATATTCTTTTAGATAAGTTAGTTATGCTAAGAAATTTTAACCTGCTTAGTAGTTTAACCTACTTAGTAGTAGAATACGTTAGCTCTAAAAAAGCAAGTAGAAATAGACAAGCAAGCGTAATAAGTATAAAAAATATATATAGAAACAAATAAACAAAATAGATATAAAAATAGTAGAAATTCTAGTAGAAATATAAACTAGTATTGCGTATACATATGCAAGCATAGATAAAATACTAAAGTACTTAGAAAAACAAAACAAGCTAGTAAAGCTAGATAGTATACCTATAGATAGCGTAGCAAGCTAAAAGTAGACTATAAAAAACAACAACTTGCTACGTTTTTTATTACGCCTATTGCTAAAAAAGTAACTACTACAAAAAAAGTAACTGTTATAAACACTTGTAGTGTTAGCTATATACTTATACTTACTTTAGCAAAAGCTACTAACGCTTCTATAGAAGCTTTATATAGCTTGCAAATACTTAGCTAGCGTAGCTTTATTTTTTCTACTTAGTTAAGCATAAAAAATAGCTAGTGCAAAGCTTTTCTAGCGCAAAACAATATGCTACTATTCTAGATAAAGCCTATACCTAGGCAACTATCTATAAGTAGTAATATACTATAGCTACTACTACTATTTTTTAGCTATAGTATGCTTTTGCTACTACTTCTATTGTTTTACTATAGTACTTTTTACCTGCTATAACTATCTAATAGCAATAAAACTTTTTAGCTAACTATATAAAAAATACTAGCAGCTACGTTACTTTTACTTGTTACCTGCTCTAGTAACTTGCTTAAGCTAGGCGCTGCCTAAGCAGCGTTGCTAGCGCAATTAATAGCTAAAGCAAGTAGTTTATCTATACTACCTACTAAGCAAACTATATACAAACTTGCTAAGTAGCTATAGAGCTTCTAAAGCTATACTTACAAAAAGTAGATAAAAGTAGATAGACAATATTAAAAGTACTACTAGCGCGCTAATGTATACTCTATATATTTGTTGTTAGAAAAGATTACGCGCCTAATTAATAGAGTATATAATAGAAAAACGCTTTTTCTAAACGTTTTAAGCAATCTAAAGCTAATAAAGCTTTTTTTTCTATTTAAAAAGCTTAACTTAAAGGCTATATTTAAAGGTACAAGCTTTTTTACTTTTTTTAAAAATATTAGCACTTCTAATAAAAAGCTACTTTAGAACCTATGTTTGCAACAGCACTACTATAGTAGTAACAAAAAATATGCTACTAAAGTCTAGTTTAACATTAATAGTATCTACTACTTTTCTAGCAGCCTAGAGTTTATATAGAATAGTATTAACTAGTATTCTAAAGCGTATTGTATTTTAAACCTAGACGCAAACATTTATTTTAGCTTTACTATGTTTGTATATAGTGTAATAGCTGCGCAAAGCTTGTAAATGCCTAGTAACAGTTTAGATTTAATAAAGCTCTAAAAAGTTTAGATAATAAGTTTCTATGCTATTCTTTTTAGAGCAAAACAACTATCTACTAGTCTATTTTGCTTTTTTAAAGTAGAACTACTCTAGATTTTATCTAAGTAAAGCTACCTAGGCACTAGCCTATTACAATACTTTTTTTCTAGCTTTAAAGGTTTTTTTTAAAGCGTATTTTAGTAGAAGCCTTGTAGTAGCTAGCTACAAGTATTGCGCACGTTTTTTGTATACTTAATCTATTAATCTAGTGCTTCTATTTTTTTAAACAATTAAAATAGCTTCTATATAGTTTTAGTATACTTTACCTATTTTATTTTATACTATACTTAGCGCTTTCTACTTTTTTAACTAACTTTTTTAGCAATAATATTTTCTACTACCTACTTTAGTTTGCTATTAACTATAATAGCTTCTAGCTATAAATTGTTATTTAGCTAGCTAGGTAGTAGATTGTTAGTAGCTAGCTACAATTAATTAATATAGAAGACGTTGTAGAAGCTAGGCAGTATATTAAAGCGTATAGAATGTGTACTAATTACTTTAGTAACTATATATTTAGCGTTTTTCTAGTTAAGCTTTTTGTTTAGCTATTAAGTTTTAAAGTGTTTGCCTAGAGCTAGCTAGACTTTGTTTTCTACTTTTAGCTGCTAAAGTACTTGCTAGCGTTAATTTGCCTACTTTTTTTGCTTTTGCTAAGCTTTAGCTATTAAAGCTTAGGCTAGCTTAAATACTTTTTTAAACTTGTTAACTATTGTTTTAGTAGCTTTCTTGCCTACTTGTTTGTTAGTAGTGTAATTTAATCTGCGTTGTAGAGCTGTAAGTTAGATAGAATTAACGTAGTAACTATGCTAGAGAAAGAATAGGCTAATAGCTGTTAAAGTAGTATTTTTTAATTAAATAGCTATTATAGCTATACCTAGCAGCTTAGCTTAATTTTTTTAGTTCTAGTTAACATACGCCTATAGATAGGCTTCTACTATACTGTTTATTTTTTTAGTTAATCTATTAGTTTAGAAGTAGAATGCTGTTAATAGTTATTGTTTAATTTCTAGAATTTTATAGAGTTGTTTCTACAGCCTACTTGTAAACTAACTGTTTTAATCTAATATAATAGCGTTAGGTAGCTAGTAGTACGCTACTACGTGCTTAATAAATGTCTATACAACTATTTTAATGTCTATATTTAGTAGAAGTATTAGCACTATATTCTTGCTTAACTAATTAGTAACTATAAAAAAAATTGTACATTTCTTGCTTTTAGAAAGGTTAGTAATAAAATCTATTAATATCTTTTTCTATATTTAATTAGAAAGTAGTAAAAGCTTAAGCAAGCTATAAATACTATTTTTTATAGCTTAATTCTACTATAAATAGTATAGTTCTAAAGAAAGCAACTAATATTTTTAAACATTCTAGGCTAGAAGTAATTTTTTGCAATTGCTTAGTAAGTAGCTGCACGTTCTAGGTAGCTAGCTATAGTAGAAAAGTATACTCTATTAATTAAGCTTGTTTATAAAAGTTTTAATTATAGTACTTACTTTTAATTTCTATAGAGTAGGTATTTTTTCTAACCTACTATATAGTCTATAATAGATATTTTTAAGCCTAGGCTTAGTAGAACCTATTGCTTTCTATTAAGTACACATTGCTAGATGTTAATATATTAGTTGTTGCCTTTTGTAGCAAACTACTATAGTTATTCTAGCGTTAGAAGGTTTTTTTCTAGAAAGGTTAGAGTAGTGCTAGAATTTATGCTATTATTGCTATCTATAGCAGTATTAGTATTTGTATCTATATTAGCATTAGTATTAGCATTAGTATTAGTATTAGTATTAGTATTAGTATTAGCATTAGTGTTAGTATTAGTGCTAAGTGCTATAGATTAAAACGTAATTATACTGCTTTTATCTTTGTTGTCTATAGCTAGTAAAGTAGACGTTAGCTTAAGTAGCTACTTGTAATAGTATTGTATACAATTGTTAGAAGCGTTTTAAAGCATATTTTGTTCGCGCTAGAATAGAATATTAGCTTAAAAGTTTTTCTTTCTAAGTTAATAAGCAATTTCTATATTGTAGCGTTCTAGAAAAAAAACTATTGTATTTGTTTTTTATTAAGCATTTTTAGCTTTGTAAAAAACTTTAGATTTTTGTAATTTGTAATAATAGTAAATTTTTTAACTAATTATAGCTTAGTATTCTATTTCTATAAGTACTATACTATAGCAAGTAACTTTTTATTGTAGATTTTATAGTTGCATTTATATACGTTTATTTTTTATAAAAAGTAGGCTACTAGCTATAGTAAACTTTAATTGTTGTACTATAAAAAACACTTTGCTATTGTATATCTAGAAGCATTAGTTTTAAGTACTATCTTTTTTTTAGAGTTAAATTCGGCTAGAACTAGCTCTATAACAAAAATATCTTTAAGCGTATTAAAAGCTTTCTATTTAATAAAAGTTTATTAAAAAGCTACGTTGCTTATAAGTTGCGTAAAAAGTGCTACAAGCTCTAAAAATCTATAGATAAACTGCTAATAGAAGTTAGCAAACCTTAAAAAGCTTTGCACGCTTTTAATAGTTTTAGAAGTCTTCTATTTTTTAATAGCTTTAATCTTTTTAGAGTCTATACGCAGGCCTTTACTTGCATTAATAATAAACTCTAGATATTTTGTTAACTTAACTTTACATTTGCACTTTCTAATATCTAGCAAAAAGCTTACCTTGCCTAGCGCTTTAAGCACTAGGTTAACCTAGCTTTAGTACTTAGCTAGAAAGCTATTTGTATATATAAGTACGTTATTAAAGTAAGCTATATAGAAGTTGTTAAAATACTTGCGTAGAGTCTAGTTAATATATTTTTAAAAAGTACTAGGCGCGTTTACTAAGCTAAAGAAAGTAACTAGCTATTTGTATAGCCTAAACTAAGTATAAAAAGCTGTTTTCTATTTATTTCTAGCATTAATCTAAATTTTATAGAAAGTAGCCGAACGTGGTCCGGTTTGAAGAGCTTTGTACCGTCGTACAAGTGCTCGTTTCTGATGCATCTCGGTCGGAGCGAGGGCAGCTTTGAGTGTTGTGAGTTGTTCATGGGGCATTCGTTTATTGGCAAGAAGGTATTGATGGCGCCTGTCAATAGTGTTGCCAATCTCCGACATGAGAGCAGCAAGGGCTCTGCTTGACTTCTAGTTCTTGATCTCTTCTCTCTCCCAGCGGTCGTAGTCCCATCGGTATTGTGCTCGTCGACCATCATCAAGGTCTTTCATGTTCGTTGCACCGTCCTTGTAGGTGCTGTATACCGGTTTCGTAGGTTCTTCGATTGTAGAAATATCGTCCTTTTTCTTATCGAGATCGACATATTTGAGGATACCGAGTTTTTGAGCGGCGATCATTCGAGCCCTCAGCCAGAGGACCGAATCGTTGACAGAGGTAAGAATTACCGTCTGTTTCGTGAATGATTCGGTATCGGAAGACCACATTTTGATAGATTGGGATGAATTCAAGGTGGATGCCTGTCGCAGGTTTGCAGGAAAGATGGTTAGAGGGCTAGAGTGCCTTGCAACTATCCGCCTGGATCTGAACGTGATTCGGATGAGATGAATTAAAGATGAGTGAACCTAGTAGGCAGCCGGGCTCATAACTATAACGGTTTGATGAAATAGACTATCGGGCAGATGGAATTGTAGGAACACTGAAGTTGTATTGAATGATAGTTAAGGGTTTAAATATGCGTATGGGCAGAGGTTACACAAACATACGTGTGAGGTAAGCTATACTAAATTGAGGAGCTCAGTGTTGACTTGGCGATGAGCTATCATCGTTGGGTAAGAGCTTCACCGAACCTCGACACTTGGCAATGAGCTATCATCGTTCGGTAAGAGTTCCACCGAACCGCGACAGTCTAGCCGTAACAGATAACCATTGCCTGATAACCCTACCAAGGAAAGTGAATAAATAAAGGAAAAAAAAATAAGCAAAAGGCAACTACTATAATGACACAACAACCTTAACATCTGGAGCCGCCTACCTCTCCGCTACCTGAACTCCATCTGACCCGCTCTCAACCTTAGTTGCTACCTCGATACAAGCTAGATTGGCAAGCGTATCAGTAATCTTTAAAGCCGCCACCTCCAAAACCAAGGGCGCCTGGTTGTCGACTAATATCTCCTCCTCAGCCCACTCTACCACGCTGGACTCTGCTCCCTGTTCCACACTCGTGGTCTCATCGTCCTCCTGAGACTTCAGCTCTCGCTCATGTGTTTGTAAGATCTGTCTGACATGCTCTCTTTCTGGCGTCACTTTGTCCTTGTCATTCAGCTTTACTTCTTTGTCTTCCATCTGATATTCTACACATGATGTCGTTGGCAGGTCTAAGCTTTCTGCTTGTTCGTCAAGATATGAGTTGACCAGCGCATCCGAGATATCGATTCCCCACAGCACTGGTGCATCTTGATCAGTTGCAGCCCCGTGTCCGCCTTGGATCGTCCGCCGTGGAAGTGGGAATTTCAACCGCTCGTATTGGCGAAGGCGAGGGCTCTCTCTTTAACCGAAGTGTGCGTTTTCTTGGTGTTTCTAGCTTAGCAGGTATCGAGGGCAGGCTGTCCCAAGATTTCTCATAGTGCACTGGCTTCTTGGATTTCCATTTGCTTGGAAACCATTCTTCCTCCTCAATCTTCACAGTTGTTTTCACCTTTCTTCGTTCTCTCTTGACCACTGCCTTTTCCTCGGTGCCAGCCAGTAATTTCGTCGACGTGACAATCTCACCGTCCGCACCCATCCCGTCTACAACCTTCCTCCATATAGACTTCAGTGTCCCATTCTCATTATAAGGATCCGCCCTCTTGAAGAACTCTGCCCAGTTGCCCAGCACTTCTATCGCTCTCTCCTCGCTGACTTCAAACCATTCCTGGTGACTCTTTTGACAATGCGCGGCCTTGCACCTGCGTTCCCGGCGCCACTCCTTGATCAGTTCATGGTGGGCCAGGGTCTCGACGCGCTGCGCATTGGGGACATTATGCGCGCTGAATAACTTATTGGGTGTGTATCCGCACTTCGACCAACCCCGCAGACGGTCCTCGACGGAGCCTGCCGTCCAGCCTATTTTCACGTGGCCTGGAGAGGAGGCCCGGTTGAAAATGTAGACCGACCCAGTCTCAAAGTCGCGCTTGTATAGCCGTTCGCAGATTTTATACGAGACGGCGTCCTCTAGAGAGGGGTCTTGGATGTGCAGTCGGAATTCGGATAGGGGGGGAGAGTAACGCGCGGTGAGTCTCGAAACGCCAGACACGGAAGAGTTTACTTCGTGGAAGCGGCGGTCGTAGCGCGTCTCGCTTCCCAAACGTTGTGAGCTGGAATGCGGGGTGTTTGAAATTGGGCGAGCGGTACGGGGGCCGCGTGTTGGGCTCGCGTCAAGTCTCGAGCGTGTTGACGATTGGCAACTCGACCGATGGGAGGATCTATTAGAACCTCGTCTCTGAGTCTCATCTAACTGCCGTTGGTCTAAAATCTCATCCAACCATCGCTCACTCAACGGCTCCAAGAGTTCAATATCTTCAATGCGATCTCTGTGCCGCGCTCTACCCTTCATGCAACAATTGCATTTAATATACTCTTTGATATCATCGATACTGACAGTTTCGCTTTTAGTGATACGTCGATGAAGTTTAATTGCCCCATCGTTGTCGCTGCAAGGCCATAGACATCTTCGGCCTTTCTGGGTGAAAAAGATGCACTGATCCTGCGCTACAGGGTCGAGATCGTGGAACCGGATAAAGAAATCCACACCTAGATTGGGAGGCATTGTTAGGCGTGCGAACTACAGTTCCATCTTAGGCTGGAGGGGCATACGGGATTTATATGCATCACTCACTGGATGAGCACGTATCGGGTGAGGCGTGGCTGAGGAGGCGAGGCTGAGGCGGCGAGGCTGAGGCGGCGCCTATGTTGGCTAAGTCTCGAGTCCGGTTCGCATGACCTACGTGTAGCCCTAATTATAGGGACAAGACGGATATTGTAGCGCTAAGGCGTTCTCGATAGCCATACGGAATGGATCTTGTAATAAGGTCAAGCGAACTCGGGCCCATTCAGCTTGACCATGAAGGCAGACTTGTCAACAATCAACTCGAACCCAATTACTTAATTGAGTTGATTGAGTTTACCAACTCAACTTAACTTAATTTAAGAGCTACTTAAACTCAACTTAACTTAATTAGAAAGGCTTAAGTTAATTAAGTTAATTAAGTTTAAATTAAGTTTGTAATAGAAGCTAGTAGAAAAATACTAGGTAGTTGCGTAGAGTTACTCTATTAGCAACTAATATAATAGCTTAACTTGTAGCGTTGCTAAACTATACTTTTTTTATTATATAGTTACGTTAACTATAGTTATATACTACCTATTACGTGTTTTTTCTTTTACTATTTTATTTTAACTTTCTACTTTTTTTTTCTTTAGCTACTAAGCTTGCTTGCTAGCAAGCTATAGTACTATATATTTAAAGCTTTAGTAGAAAAATGTAATGGGCTGGTGCCCAGGTAGCTTTACCCAGATGAGATCTGGGGCGGTTCTGCCTCAAGGAGGCAAGATAGACCGGTAGATAGTTGTTCCGCTCCGAAGGGGATGGCATAGAGACCCATCATCCAAACCCTTTGGAGCCTTATCGAATCCAAACTGTTACCAGGCATCTGCAAGCTTTGCGCGGCCATTACATTTGGATTCGATCACCCCTATCATACGCCAGTGCAGGGACCCTAGTGGTAGAACGCCTGCCCGAGCAAAAGGAGAGTCCACCAGCCAGTGTGGTATCCTATCGTCACGGAAACAGAGCCAGAGCAGGGACCCCAGTGGTAGAACGCCTGCCCGAGCCCACATTGGAAGCCCTACCCGTCCCTATTGTACAGGGAGTAGGCCACATTGAGAATCGAGCGATTGACAGATCGAGCGATTGAGATACCGAGCGGAAGCCCTGTACGCGCCGAGCTGCAGGCATACATAAGGGATACAGGGATGGAAGGCCACTCAATTGATGACATGACAGCCTACGCCATCGGGAAACTAGAAGGAGGATGGTCACATGACCGAGTCGCCGCTAGCATACGAGAGATACTAGCTAAAGAGCAATGGCCAGTTCAGGCCATTGAAGCAACAGTGAGTCAGATCGAAACTCGGATACAGGCGAAGGATCGACCAGCGGGACAATCGGATCCTTCTACGATGATGATGGAAATGATGAAGCAGATGATGAGCAGAATGGAAGCGTTAGAGGGTCGAAAGGCTGCTACTACGACACCACCTAGCCAGGAGCCACCGCACCCCGAAACACCACCAGTTACTACTGAAAAGCAAGCCAAGTTCCCTGACCCAGAACCTTTCGATGGGGACCGTGCAAAATACCCAGCCTTCCGGTTTAAAGCGAAAGCAAAGCTCCGCAACGACTTCAGCAGCAGGTCAGAGCAATATAAGATTGAGTACCTAATGGGAAGGATGAAGGATTACGCTGCTAGCGTAGTCCTCCCTTGGTGCGAAACCTATGCTGAATCCTCTTCTGTTAACGAAATGTGGGCATTCCTGGACCAGCAGTTCAATGACCCCCATCTGAAAGCCCGAGCACTTGATCAGCTGAACAGCTTGAAGCAAGGAAAGAAGGCTGTAAGAGATTATTACATGGAGTTCAACCGCTTAATACTTCAGAGTGGAGAGACCTTTGGAGATGCAAGCAAAAAGAATCAGTTCTTGAGGGGCCTTGACACCGAACTTCAAAAGAGCATGGCTACAGTAGATGAGAGCCTTAACTTCAGCGATTTCGTCAATAAAGTTATTAGGACGTCAGATAACCTATTCCGAGTGAGCTTGAACAGTCGGACCGCAAGGCCCTACGGCCAATCGGCAGCTAGCCTTAACCCACACGAAAAGCGTCAATCGCCCGATCGCGACAGGCCAGCGTCCCCAGAACAGATGGACTGGCAACCTACAAGGAGTAACCAGGGTGGCACAGAACGGAGGCGAGCCAAATGGGTGCCAGAGGAGGAGATTCAGCGCCGGCGAGCTAATCGGCTGTGTATGCGCTGCGGAGCAGGAGGCCACTACATCCAGAAGTGCCCTTACCTACCAGCCAACCGCCCGTTGCCCATAAGGTCAGCAAGAGCTACTGCTGCTCAGGCATCTCCACCGCCGTTGCTTGAGGACGAGCCTACCAGCAAATCAGATTCGGAAAAAGAGTAGCTCCTGTTGAAAGTCACCAACAGGAGCCACCTGCAACCTACAGGCAAGCTCTTGAGGAGTGGAAGAAGTTTAAAGGCCAGCACATGGATGGGGAGGCTATTAGCGTACACGCGTTAGTTAATCAAACTACCTACGCCTCCTGTATGATCGATTCTGGCACGCTCGCAAATGCTCTAGTTTCACCCTCACTAGCAAAGGCCGCAGGCTTGCTGTGCATTGATATTACTCCCCGACGACTGCTGGGCATAGCCGGCGAAGGCGTGATAACGCAGGTAGCTCAGTACACTGCTGATATTGAAGGATTCAAGGACACTGGATGGGCCTACGTTGCCACTGACAACATGGGGTTTGACCTAATCCTTGGGCGGCCTTGGATGAACCGGCTGCAGGTTACAATTGCGCCAGCTAAGCGCTCAATCTACATTCATTCGACGCGCCAACGGATTCGGATTCAAAGCAAGGAAGGAGAACCTGTCCCTACCCTACAGGGCCACGTACCTCTGCAAGAGATCAGCGCTGCAGCATACAGTCACCACCTCCAAGCTGCGAAGAAGAACCAGTCTATTGTCTTCGCAGCCTCACTAGCAGATATTGAAAAAGCCTTGGCGCCGAAATCAACAATAGACTTCAAGGAGCTGTTGCCAACCCACTACGCCCACCACGGGTGGATATTCGACCCAAAAACTGCATCAAAAATGCCACCACTCCGAGGACCTGATATTGATCACCGAATCGACTTGGTTCAAAAGGACGGGAGGGATCCAGAGGTGCCATGGGGCCCACTGTACAACATGAGCAAAGGGGAGCTACTTGTCCTACGAAAGGAACTCACGTCGCTGCTTGAGAAGGGATGGATCCGCGCGAGTAATTCGCCAGCAGCTGCACCAGTCCTCTTTGCAAAGAAACCAGGTGGCGGCCTCCGCTTTTGTGTCGACTACAGAGCTCTTAATGCGATCACCCGGAAGGACCGATACCCGCTGCCGCTGATCCAGGAGACCCTAAACAATCTTGGTAAGGCTCAGTGGTTTACAAAGCTTGACGTCTCGGCTGCCTTCCACAAGATTCGGATTAACGCTGGGGATGAATGGAAGACAGCTTTTCGCACTCGGTTCGGGCTGTACGAATGGCTGGTTACCCCTTTTGGCTTGGCAAACGCGCCTAGTACCTTTCAGAGATATATTAACTGGGCCCTGCGCAAGTATCTCGACGACTTCTGTACAGCCTACCTCGATGACGTACTTATATACACAAACGGCTCCCTAGCTGAGCACCGAAGCCAGGTCAACCTAGTGCTCGAGGCGCTAGGCAAGGCAGGCCTCCCGCTGGATATCAGGAAGTGCGAATTTGAAGTCAAGTCAACGAAATATCTAGGGTTCATCATCGATGCGGGCAAAGGCCTGCGCATGGACCCTGAGAAGATCAAGGCTATTAAGGAATGGGAGGCCCCTAAGACTGTCAAAGGCGTGCGAAGCTTCTTAGGCTTCGCTAACTTCTATCGGCGGTTTATCCGTAGATTCTCAGAGCTTGTAGCACCCCTCACGCGACTTACAGGCAACGTAGCCTTTCAATGGACCTCTATTGAACAGAAGGCCTTCGACACGCTTAAGGATATTTTCGTCACAGAACCAGTCCTAGCCCAATTTGACCCTGAGAAGGAGACGGTGCTTGAAACGGATGCTTCCGGGTACGCGATAGCAGGGTGTCTTTCACAGTACGACGATCGAGGCCTACTACGGCCAGTAGCCTATTTTTCACGGAAGATGAACGTACATGAGTGCAACTACGAAATCCACGACAAGGAGTTACTCGCTGTGGTACAGTGCCTACAGGAATGGGACGCTGAGCTACGATCAGTTGAGAAATTCACTATTATCACGGATCACAAGAATCTAGAGTATTTCACAAAGCCAAGGATGCTTAACGAAAGACAAATGCGATGGTCTCTTCTCCTAGGACGCTACAATATGGAGATTGCCTACCGACCTGGGAAGGAGAACCCCCGCGCTGATGCCCTATCCCGGCGCGAACAAGATATGCCTCAAGACGCCTCTGACGATCGTATACAGCACCGTTACAAGCAGCTACTCAAGCCAACGTCTGCTTCACTGGCCACAGACGACGAAGATGAGGGCAGTGTGATCACGTTTCGATCCGTAGCACTTGGCACTGATGCCAACACTGATGCCAACACGGATACGGATACCGATACTGCCGCGGATAGCAATGACAGCGTGAATCCTAGCACTGCCCCAACCCTTCTGGAAGAAGACCCCCCAACGCTAGAACAACTGTGGCAGGCTGCAACAGAAGGCGACAACCAATATATTAACATCCGGCAATGCGTGCTTAATGGAGAGCGACGGGTTCCACCAAGCCTAGGCCTAAAGATATCTATTACGGACTGTACAGTGGATCAGGAGGGATGCCTGCTCTATAGGGATCGGAAGTGGGTACCGCAATCAGAACCCCTACGAACAAGCCTAATCGATGGAGTACACTCCCCTGCCGTAGCCGGCCACCCAGGACGTGCAGCCACTTACCAAGCAATTGCGAGGGATTACTTCTGGCCTGGGATGTCTGAGGATATCAGGCGCTTCCTTCGGAACTGCGCTGTTTGTGGCAGGATTAAGCCATGGAGGGATGGTATTCATGGCCTGCTTAGGCCTCTGCCACTTCCTGATCGAATATGGAAGGAGATATCGATGGATTTCATTACTGATCTCCCAGAGAGCGAGGGATGTACAATCCTCCTTGTAGTCACCGATCGGTTGAGTAAGGATATTGTACTTGTACCGCTCCCAAACATGGACACTAAGACGGTTGTATGGGCATTTATTAGGCACGTGGTAGCGTACCACTGGCTTCCCAACGCCATCGTATCGGATCGAGGCAGTCAATTCACAAGCGGGCTGTGGAAACGACTCTGCGAAATCCTAGGGATCAAACGACGACTGTCGACAGCCTTCCACCCCCAGACCGATGGATCAACTGAAAGGATGAACAGCACGGTAGAGGCTTATCTACGGGCGTACGTTGACTGGGACCAAAAGAACTGGGCCAAGCTGCTGGGTATAGCTATGATAGCTATCCGATCAAGGAATGCCGCTTCAACAGGCGTTAGCCCATTCTTTCTCCAGCACGGTTACTACGTAGATCCTATCCAGCTTACAGCCCCACGACACGGATCGAATTACATTGTTGACGAACGAGCGGGCAAGAGGACTGCTGAAACGATAGTTAACAAGTTCAAGGAAGTATTTGAGCTAGCCCAAGCTTCAATGGCTGAAGCTCAGCAAGAGCAAGAAAGGCAGGCAAATCGACGCCGGCAAGTACCATGGCAACTGAGAGTGGGAGACAAGGTGTGGCTGGCCCTAGGGAAACACTTCAAGACCCAACGGCCAAACAAGAAGCTCGACTGGAAGAACGCCAAATACACAGTCACTGAAGTGATTGGTACGCATTCCGTGCGCCTCAATACACCGCCTGGCCCCCACAACGTATTCCATATCGATCGATTGCGGCTGGCTGCCAACGATCCACTGCCAAGCCAGCCAAATGATGACTCGCAGCCCGAAGCTATTGTGGTTGATGGCGAACCGGAATGGGCAGTAGAGGATATCGTTGCGGAGAGGGTTACTCGAAGGGGTAGAGGGCGCCAAGTACAGTACGAAGTGAGATGGGTAGGGTATGCCGAAACTACATGGGAGCCATCTCAATTGTTCGAGGAAACAGAAGCGCTAGATCGATGGATTGAGTACACAAAGGACGTGCGCAATACTCGCGGCCAGCTGCCGCAAGGCTTCCGCCGAGATACGCCTTGAGGAAGACCTTCAAGGCTAGGAGGGGGGTATTGTAATGGGCTGGTGCCCAGGTAGCTTTACCCAGATGAGATCTGGGGCGGTTCTGCCTCAAGGAGGCAAGATAGACCGGTAGATAGTTGTTCCGCTCCGAAGGGGATGGCATAGAGACCCATCATCCAAACCCTTTGGAGCCTTATCGAATCCAAACTGTTACCAGGCATCTGCAAGCTTTGCGCGGCCATTACAAAAAAGTTTTTTACTTTCTACTTTTAGATTTTCTTTATATAATAGACTACAACCTACCTAGCTATATCTACTTTTTAGTACTTGCTTTGTAGTAAAAAACATACTAAAAAGCCTATTAACGCGTTAACTATTACTATTTTATATTAACTATACTACTTTACCTACGCTTTAATTACTAGATATAAACTAAAACTCTAAAAAAGCGCTTAAAAAAAGGTTTAGCTTGTAAACTACAAGAAATAGCGCCTACAACCTGTTTTTTATAGCTTAAACCTAACAACAAATTAACTACTAATATAGACGCTCTTGTAATAGGCTAGTGCCTAGAAAGCTTAACTTAGATAAAATCTAGAGTAGTTCTACTCTAAAGAAACAAAATAGACTAGTAGATAGTTATTCTACTCTAAAGAAAATAGTATAAAAACCTATTATTTAAACTTTTTAAAGCTTTATTAAATTTAAACTATTACTAGGCATTTGCTAGCTGTAATAGCCGCGCAAAGCTTGCAGATGCCTAGTAACAGTTTAGATTCGATAAAGCTCTAAAGAGTTTAGATAATAGGTCTCTATGCTATCTTTTTTAGAGCGGAACAACTATCTACTAGTTTCTATTCTCTTTCAAGGCAGAATAAGCCTAGATTTTATCTAGGTTAAGCCTTCTAGGCACTAGCCTATTACAATACCCTCCTTCTAGCCTTAAAGGTCTTCTTTAAGGCGTATCTCGGCAGAAGCCTTGCAGCAGCTAGCTGCTAGTATTGCGCAAGTTCTTTGTATAGTTAATCTACTAATCTAGCGCTGCTGTTTCTTTAAACAATTAAGCTAGTTTCTAAGTAGTTTTAGCGTAGCCTACCTATTTAACTTTGTACTGTATTTGCCGTTCTCTACTTCTTTAAGCAACTCTCTTAGCAACAATATTCTCTACTGCCTACTCTAGTTTACTATTAACTACAATAGCTTCTAGCTGTAAATTATTATTTAGTTAGCTAGGCAGTAGATTGTTAGCAGCTAGCTGCAGTCGATTAATATAGAATACGTTGTAGGGGCTAGGCAGTGTATTAAAGCGCATAGAATGCGTACTAATTACTTTAGTAACTGTGTATTTAGCGTTCTTCTAGTTAAGCTTCTTGTTTAGCTATTAAGTCTTAAAGTGTTTCTCTAGAGCTAGCTACACCTTGTTTTCTACTTTTAGTTGCTATAGCACTTGCTAGCGTTAATTTGCTTGCCTCTTTTGTTTCTGCTAAGCTGCAGCTATTAAAGCTTAGGCTAGTTTAAATACTTTTTTAAACTTGTTAACTATTGTTTTAGCAGCTTTCTTGCCTGCTTGCTTGTTAGCAGTGTAGTTTAATCTGTGTTGTAGAGCTGTAAGCTAGATAGGATCTACGTAGTAACTATGCTAAAGAAAGAACAAGCTTACTTTTGTTAACGTAGCTTGTTTTAATTAGATAGCTATTATAGCTATACCTAGAAGCTTAGCCTAGTTTTTCTAGTTCTAGTTAACGTACGCCTGTAGATAAGCCTCTACTATGCTGTTTATTCTTTTAGTTAATCTATTAGTCTAGAGGTAGAAGGCTGTTAATAGTTGTTGTTTAATTTCTAGAATTTTGCAGAGTTGTTTCTATAGCCTGCTTGTAAACTAACTGCCTTAATCTAATACAATAGCGTTAGGTAGCTAGTAGTACGCTACTACATGCCTAATAAATGCCTATACAATAGTTTTAGTGTCTATGTTTAGCAGGGGTATTAGCACTATATCCTTGCTTAACTAATTAGTAACTACAAGAAGGATTGTATATTCTTTGCTTTTAGAAAAGTTAGTAATAAAATCTATTAATATTTCTTTCTATATTTAATTAGAGAGTAGTAGAGGCTTAAGTAGGCTATAAATACTATCTTTCTATAGCTTAATCCTGCTACAAACAGCGCAGTTCTAGAGAAAGCGCCTAATATCCTTAAACATTCTAGGCTAGAAGTAATCTCTTGCAATTGCTTAGTAAGTAGCTGCATGTTCTAGGTAGCTAGCTACAGCAGGAAAGTGTACTCTATTAATTAGGCTTGTTTGTAGAAGTTCTAATTGTAGTACCTACTTTTAGTTTCTATAAAGTAGGCATTTTTTCTAATCTACTATATAGTCTGTAATAGATATTTTTAAGCCTAGGCTTAGTAGAACCTATCGCTTTCTATTAAGCATATATTGCTAGATGTTAATATATTAGTTGTTGTTTTCTATTGCAGCCTGCTATAGTTGTTCTAGCGTTAGAAGGTCTTCTTCTAGAAGGGTTAGAGCGGTGCTAAAATTTGTGCTATTGTTGCTATCTGTAGCAGTATTAGTATCTGTATTAGTATTAGCATTAGTGTTAGCATTAGTGTTGGCATAAGTGCTAAGTGCTACAGATTAAAACGTAATTACATTGCCCTTATCTTCGTTGTCTGTAGTTAGCAAAGCAGACGTTGTTAGCTTAAATAGTTGCTTGTAACGATGCTGTATACAATTGTTAGAGGCGTTTTAAAGCATATCTTGTTCGCGCTAAAATAAAGCATTAGCTTAGAAGTTTTCTTTTCTAGGTTAATAAGCAATCTCTATATTGTAGCGTTTTAAAAGAAGAAACTATTGTATTTGTTTTTTATTAAGCATTTTTAGCTTTGTAAAATACTCTAGATTCTTGTAATCTATAATAATAGTAAACTTTTTAACTAATTATAGCTTAGCGTTCTATTTCTATAGGCACTATACTATAGTAAGTAACTTTTTGTTGTAGATTTTGTAGTTGCACTTATATACGTTTATTTTCTATAAAAAGTAGGCTACTAGCTATAGTAAACTTTAATTGTTGTACTATAAAAAACACCTTACTATTGCATATCTAGAGGCGTTAGTTTTAAGTACTATCTCTTTCTTAGAGTTAAATTAGGCTAGAACTAGCTTTGTAACAAAAATATTTTTAAGCGTGTTAAAGGCTTTCTATTTAATAGAAGTCTATTAAAAAGGTATGTTGCCTATAAGTTGTATAAGAGGTGCTACAAGCTCTAAAAATCTATAGATAAACTGCTAATAGAAGTTAGCAAAGCCTAAAAAGCTTTGCACGCCTTTAATAGTTTTAGAAGCTTTCTATTCCTTAATAGCTTTAATTTTCTTAGAGTCTATACGCAGGCCTTTGCCTGCATTAATAATAAAGCCTAGGTATTTCGTTAACTTAACTTTAAATTCGCACTTTCTAATATCTAGTAGAAGGCCTGCCTTGCCTAGCGCTTTAAGCACTAGGTTAACCTAGCTTTAGTGCTTAGCTAGAAAGCTGTTTGTATATATAAGTACGTTATTAAAGTAGGCTGTATAGAAGTTGTTAAAATACTTGCGCAAAGCCTAGTTAATATATCTCTAAAAGGTACTAGGCGCGTTTGCTAAGCTAAAGAAAGTAACTAGCTATTTGTACAGCCTAAACTAAGTATAGAAAGCTATCTTCTATTTATTTCTAGCGTAGATCTAAATCTTATAGAAGGTAGCTAAAACGTTAAGCTTTGTAAACTACTAAGCTTTGCTAAAGTTGTTTAGAGTCTTCTAGATTAGTAGTAGCAAGTATTAGTCTTTCTAGGTAATAGCGTTAAAAGCTTTGTAGTCTACGCAAAAGTAGAAGCTACTACCTAGTTTTTTTGCAAAAAGAACTAGTGCAGCTGCTAGCAAATTACTTGCGCAGATCTATTTTTTTTTAAGTAGTAACGTAAGTTCTTTCTATAATACTAGTAGCTCTTCTTTGCTTATATTGTACAATAGGCTCTATAGCACTTCTAGATTCTTTCTGTTTTTTTAAACCAAGTCGATTTAGTAGTTAATATTAAGTTCTTAGAGTAGTAGCATCTTTAATGCAGTTTTTAGGTTAAATATCTACCTGTAATAAGCGTACTAGGTTAGCAATAGCTCTTTAAAGTCTATTGTTAATTTTAGCGCTAAAGCCTTTTTAATATCTACTAGTAAAGCTGCAAAGACAATAGACTAGTTTTTTTTTATAGCTTAGAAGTAGTAACTGTATGCTACAGCGCTAATCTTTTGTAGAGGTACGTAGCTCTATAGAGTAGAAACAGGTTCTCTCTCTTTACTTTAAATCTAAATCTATTAGCGCGTTAAATAAATGTAGATTAAGCGCTTAGCTAGCGCAATTGTAACCTACAGCTAATTTATCTAAAGCTGCCTAAAGATTAGATTAAACTCTATGCTGTTAGTAGCAACGTAGGCCTATCTAGTGTTCTTAAATCCTTCGATATTAGCAGTGTACTAAGCTACCTGCGTTATTACGCCTTTGCTAGCTATGCCTAGCAGTTGTTAGAGAGTAATATTAATACATAGCAAGCCTACAGCCTTTGCTAGTAAGGGTAAAACTAGAGCATTTGCAAGCGTGCTAGAATTAATTATACAGAAAGCGTAGGTAGTTTAATTAACTAACGCGTGTACGCTAATAGCTTCTCTATCTATATACTAGCCTTTAAACTTTTTCTACTCTTTAAAAGCTTGCCTGTAGGTTGCAAGTAGCTTTTGTTAGTAACTTTTAATAGAAGCTACTTTTTTTCTAAATCTAATTTGCTAGTAGGCTTATTTTTAAGCAATAGTAGTAGAGATGCCTAAGTAGTAGTAGCTTTTGCTAACTTTATAGGCAATAGGCAGTTAGCTAGTAGGTAAAAGCACTTCTAGATGTAGTAGCCTTCTGCTCTATAGCGCATACACAGCTAATTAGCTTGCTAGCGCTAAATCTTCTTTTCTAGCACCTATTTAGCTTGCTTCTATTCTATGCTACTCTAGTTACTCTTTATAGGTTGCTAGTCTATCTATTCTAGAGACGCTAGCCTGTTGCAATTAAGCAATTAACGCTTTTTGTATAGGTTAAGGCTAGCTGCTAATTAGCTATAGAGCCTTGCAGTCTAACTATTCAAGCTTACTTAGAATAGGTTATCTAACGTTCTAATAACTTTATTAACAAAATTGCTAAAGTTAAAGCTTTTATCTACTATAGCTATACTCTTTTAAAGTTTAGTATTAAAGCTCTTTAAAAACTAATTCTTTTTGCTTGCATTTCTAAAAGTCTCTCTACTCTAAAGTATTAAGCAGTTAAACTCTATGTAATAATCTTTTATAGCTTTCTTTTTTTGCTTTAAGCTGTTTAGCTAATTAAGTGCTTAGGCTTTTAGATAGAAGTTATTAAACTGCTAGTTTAGAAATGCCTATATTTTGTTAATAGAAAAGAATTTAGCATAGGTTTTGCACTAAAAAAAGACTACGCTAGCAGTGTAATCTTTTATCCTTTTTATTAGGTACTTAATTTTATATTGCTCTAACCTGCTGCTAAAGTTGTTGTAGAGCTTTACTTTCGCTTTAAACTAGAAGGCTAGGTATTTTGCATAGTCTTTATTAAAAAGTTCTAGGTTAAAAAACTTAGCTTGCTTTTTAGTAGTAACTAGTAGTGTTTTAGAGTGTAGTAGCTTCTAGCTAGGTAGTGTTGTAGTAGCAGCCTTTTAACTTTCTAACGCTTCTATTCTGCTTATTATCTGCTTTATTATTTCTATTATTATTATAGAAGAATCTAATTGTCCTGCTAGTTGATTCTTTGCCTATATCTAAGTTTTAATCTAACTTACTATTGCTTTAATAGCCTAAACTAGCTATTGCTTTTTAGCTAGTATTTCTTGTATACTAGCAGCGACTTAGTTATATAACTATCTTCTTTCTAGTTTTCTAATAGCGTAGGCTGTTATGTTATTAATTAAATAGCTTTCTATTCCTATATTCTTTATATATGCTTGCAGCTTAGCGCGTACAAGGCTTCTGCTTAGTATTTTAATTGTTCGATTTGTTAATTGCTTAATAGCTTGATTTTTAATATAGCCTACTCCTTGTACAATAGAAACAGGTAGAGCTTCTAATATAGGCTTAGGCAGGCGTTCTACTACTAGAGTTCTTACTTTAGCTTTGTTTTGTAACAATAGAATACTACACTAGCTAGTAGACTTTTTTTTTGCTTAAGCAGGCGTTCTACTACTAGGGTTTCTGCTTTAGCTCTATTCTATAACAATAGAATACTATACTAGCTAGTAGACTTTTTTTTTACTTAAGTAGGCGTTCTACTACTAGAGTTCTTGCTCTAGCTTTGTTCTATAACAATAGAATACTACACTAGCTAGTAGACTTTCTTCTTGCTTAGGCAGGCGTTCTACTACTAGAGTTCCTGCACTAGCGTATAATAGAAGTAATTAAATCTAAATATAATAGCTGCGCAAAGCTTGTAGATGCCTAGTAATAGTTTAGATTTAATAAAGCTCTAAAGGGTTTAGATAATAAGTTTCTATGCTATTTTCTTTAGAGTAGAACAACTATCTACTAGTTTCTATTCTCTTTTAAAGCAGAATAAGCCTAGATTTTATCTAGGTTAAGCTCTCTAGGCACTAGCCTATTATACTAGCTTTGCGTAGCTATTATATTTAGATTTAATTACTTCTATTATACGCTAGTATAGAGACTCTAGTAGTAAAACGCTTGCCTAAGCAAAAGAAAAGTCTACTAGCTAGTATAGTATTTTATTGTTATAGAATAGAGCTAGATAGAAACTTTAGTAGTAGATTGCCTACCTAAGCAAAAGAAAAGTCTACTAGCTAGTATAGTATTCTATAGTTATAGAACAAAGCTAGAGTAAAAACTTTAGTAGTAAAACGCCTACTTAAGCCTATATTAGAAGCTCTATCTATTTCTATTGTATAGAAAGTAGGCTATATTAGAAGCTTTACTTGTTTTTATTATATAGAAAGTAGGCTATATTAAAAATTAAGCAATTAATAGATTAAGCAATAAAAATACTAAGTAGAAGCTTTGTATATACTAAGCTGCAAGTATATATAAAGAATATAAAAATAGAAAGCTACTTAATTAATAATATAACAGCCTACGCTATTAGAAAACTAAAAAAAAAATAGTTATATAACTAAGTTGCTGCTAGTATACAAAAAATACTAGCTAAAAAGCAATAGCTAGTTTAAGCTATTAAAGCAATAGTAAGTTAGATTAAAACTTAGATATAGGCAAAGAATTAACTAGCAAGATAATTAGATTCTTTTATAATAATAATAGAAATAATAAAGTAGATAATAAGTAGAATAAACGCGTTAGAAAATTAGAAAGCTATTACTACAACACTACCTAGCTAGAAGCTAACGTTTCTCTAAATTCTAACCGCGTATATAGAACAACGCGCTAAATTCTCTAATTCTAAAAAGTTTAATAGTAACTAAGCTTAGTATCTAACTTTTTAATATTAAGCAAAAGCTAAGCTTAAAGCTAACTACAAAAGTATTTCTAAAAAAGCTTAGGTTAATTACGTTTTCTAAAAGTATATAAAAAATATAGTAAAAGTCTTGCTACTATAAATACTTAATTAGGCTACTTTAACTTTTTAAAGCTTATAAACTTTTATAGATTTCTAATTTACAACCTATACTTTAAAAGTAAAGCTATAGATTAACTCTATAGAATCTACTAGAGTAAACAACCTATATAAAAATATTTAATAGAATTTAACTAACTAGTTTAATTAACTAGAGAAACTTTTAGTAATATAAACAAAAAAAACTTTTTTGTATAAAAGCTAAGTATTAAACTCTAAAAAAGTACTATTACAATTCTAGAAAATTTTTTATATAAAGCCTTTGTCTATAAAGTAATTTAAATTGCTAATATTCTATACTAAGTAAACCTATTAGCAAGACACTAAAATTATACTTACAACTAGCTAATAGCTAGCTTTAACACGTATAAAAGGCGTTAATTGCCTAATTGCAATAGGCTAGCGCTTCTAGAATAGATAGACTAGCAACTAACAAAAAGTAACTAAAGTAGCACAAAATAGAAACAAGCTAAATAAGTGCTAGAAAAGGAAATCTAGCGCTAGCAAGCTAATTAGCTATGTATGCGCTATAGAGTAGTGTTACAACCTAAAAAAGCTAGGCTTTACCTAACTAGAGTTGCTTTTAATTAAGTAAAAAAAGTTACAAAGCATACTTTTAGCTATTTAAAGCAAGTTTAGATAATATTGCTTAGCTTTATATACTTGCACTTTTGTAAAACATAGTATAAAAAAAGCTACGTAATTATATAGAGTACTTTTATAGCTTTTAGTAATTTTATAAAGTATATATAATAGGCTCTATTACATGCGCTACGCTAAGAGCGTAGCTAGCATTACGTAGCTTCTAATATTGCCTAACATTAGTTCTAATCGGTATATTGTTGTTCTGCTCTGTAGCAGCCTACATAGAGTCGAGCTAAGGCTACTCTTTAGCTCTTTAGCAAATCTACTCTATTATAATAGTATCTTTAATTAGTTATCTATATATAGTTATCTATGCAGCTTTCTAAGTCTATTCTATTACATTTAGATTTGCTTACTAGCTAGCTAGACAGTAACAATAGCGCAAAGCTGTTGCAGACTCTTAGCGTAGAGTTTTTACTAATACTAGACTAGATTTTTTTTCCCTTTTGTTCTATTACTACAATAGCTAGCTATTACAACTAGTTAGCTTTTTTTTTGCTTATGCAGCAGCTACAGCAGGAGCTCTAGAACTAGCAAGTTAAGCTACAATTGCTGCAATTAGATTTTAATGCTTTCTATGCTAACGTCTAGCGTCTTTAGATTTAGCTTGCTACTCTAACTGTATTTTAAACCTGCCTACTAGATCTGCCTTGCTTTAATAGCAAACTTTTTACGCTACGTACGTAGCTTCTATTAATTAAAGCAAAGCTTTAATTAGATTAGCTTGTAGGAGCTAACGCGTTTAATTATGTGTAGAACTGCTTAGAGCAGTTCTAGCAGGCTTCTATTCTACACTTCTACTAGATAGCTAAAGACACCTAGTTCTAGAACTCTAAGTCTATTTTTTCTTTCTTCTAGCGCCTTTGCTACAACCTAAAGGAATAGTAGAAGGCTGTCTAGCGCTTTACCTCTATGCAATAGAGAGATAAAAAGTTACTTATTACGTATCTTGCACGCTTTAAGCAGCTTATACACGAAGCTAGTACTAGCTTCTAGCTAGATATATTCTATGTTACTACGCTCTACTATAGCCTTTATTCTAGCCTGCGCTAGTTTTTTAAAGAATTAAGTAACACTCTATTTAGCCTATTGTACAACAACTATGTTAAGCACGTCTAGCGCTTTAATTGCTGCTTCTATTGTTTCTAGGTAGTTCTAAACCTAGTATTAAACCTAGAGTAGAAGTTAGCCTAGAAGTTTACTTCTAAAAATCTATTCTTTATACGCTAGCTAAAGCCTATAGATGTTAACCTAATCTAAGTAGCTAGTATCTAATTTGCTTAACTAACATTACTAGCTCTATCTAATAGTACTCTAATCTATGCTTCTACTACCTGCGTTATCTAACCTACGTCTCCTGTCTTTACTAATATATTAGAGTTCTCTTCTACTAAACGCTGCACCTATTAACTCTAGAATAACCTCTACCTCTACTATAGAGCTAGTAATTATTAGATTACTAGTTGCTTTAAGTTTTGCCTATTCTAACAGTCTTGTTCTACTAGCCTTGTTTTTGTTAACGCTACTTTATAAGGTTGCTACACTTTAAAAAGAACTTTAAAGCTTAGAAAAAGAGTATTGTAATAGGCTCTATTACATGCGCTACGCTAAGAGCGTAGCTAGCATTACGTAGCTTCTAATATTGCCTAACATTAGTTCTAATTAGTATATTGTTGTTCCGCTCTATAGCAGCCTATATAGAGTTAAGCTAAAGCTACTCTTTAGCTCTTTAGCAAATCTACTCTATTATAATAGTATCTTTAATTAGTTATCTATGTATAGTTATCTATGCAGCTCTTTAGGTCTATTCTATTATAGTATACAAAGCAATAAAAGTAAATATATGCAAAATACTTTCTATAATTTTAGTAATTTTACAAAGTATATAGAGTAATAAAATTACCTAAAAGTATATAACTATAGTTAATAAGCTTCTATAGCTTATTATATTTAACTTAAATTAGTACTTTTTATAGTATACTTAGTTTTTAATACACAATATTCTTTTTAGAAAAATTCTACTTACTATTTTAATATTAACTACTATGCATAGAACTCTATTGCTTATTTCTAAAAACTAACTAAAATCTATAGAAAACATACTATTATCTATTAAACTTTTACACTTTAAATACTTTTAAAATAAGCAATACTTCTATATATACTCTAGTCTAAACCTAAAAAAAAAGTAACAAGGTTGCTAAACCTAATTTCTACTATAGAAACTACAACAAGCTTAAAGACTAGCTTTTCTAGTTCGACTTATTTTTTAAGTTTTAAGAAAATAACATTAATAACAATAACTAGGCTTTTTTAGTTGCTTTTTATATACGTAGACAAGCTAGCAAATAGGTTTAACTCTATTTAATTAAATATATAGACAACAACAATAACAAAAACGCTATTACTTGCATGTTTAATAACTACTCTATTTTTAAAAAAAAGCTTTAACAAACCTTTTTAGTTGCTAACAAGACTTTTCTAGCTAAACAAAAAAATCTAGAAGCTTTGTTAAACTAAGTCTACTACTAACTACGCTAATAAATTTTAGTAGTACTTTGTAGAAACTAGATAGAACAATAAAGCTTTAATAAAAATGTATTAACAAGGTTTTAAAAGCACTATTAAAGTAGAACTTATGCAAAGCAGATCTACTATAGATACTTTTAACAAGTTAATTAACAAATCTATTTAAGTTAACAATAATTTCTACAAACTAGCTATAGAAATAAACAATAGACGTTACCTACTTAATAACTAAAATACTTAACGTTTTTTCTACTCTAATTCTAGACAACAACGTATGCTACTACAACTCTATACTTTAGAATACTACGCTTTAATAAAACTAGAACTAATATACTTTAACGCAGCCTTTAAAGGCAAAAACTCTATAATAAAAAAAAACAAAAAAAGCAAAAGCCTAATAACGTGCTATAGCTGTAGCAAACTAGGCTATATTATATAGAACTGTTAATCTAAAAACAAGGTTATTTAATAGCTAAATACTTTTATTACCTTTAATTAGAAAAACGCTACACTAGGTTAAAAAGAAAAGTTAGAATAGATAGTAACCTAAAATTAACTATAGAAGCTAGAAAATAAAAAAAAACTCTAGTATAAAGAATATAAAAATGCTAATACTTTTTTATTAAAAAATACTAAAGATACTATAGAATACAAAATACTAGAAAATAGGCAACCTATTATACTATACTCTATACCTACTAAAGTATAATTCTATTTTATAGATTTTAAAAAACTATTAGTTATAGCTATTTAGCACCTACTCTAAAAAGAAATTAACAATATATATAACTAGAACAATTTTATTTAGAAACAAAACTTTTAATTACAAACTTAGAAAAAAGCTTAAAAACAGAATATACAAAAGCAAGCTAAGCAACGCTAAATTAACTAGTATAAAAAGTAATAGCTATAGAAAAAGCCTAAAAATTAACTCTAGCTAATATATTATCTATACAATTAAAACTACTGCAATTCTAAGTATAGATTACTTTTTTAGATAGTTTGCTTCTACAACGTATATACTACGCATAGGTCTAAAAAAAATAATTTAGAATAGTTTCTAAAAAGAAAACAGTTTTGCTAAAAACTCTAGATAAACTACTTTAACAACATCTATAGCAAACATCTATAGAACAAAAAGCTAGTATTGCATTTTCTAGAATATAGCAAATAGAATATTGTCTAGATAAAAACACTCTATAACTAGATATATAACTAAAAAAATTAGCAAATATACTTAAACTCTAACTATACATTGCATTAGAAAGAAAAAGTAAACAATAGATTTGCCTAACTAAAGTTTTTTTTAGAAGAACGCTTAGCTTCTAGAATTAACCTAAAAGCTACAACGCTATTAACTCTATAAAACTCTATAAACTATCTATTATAGTAAATAGAATATAGATAAGTATACTAATAGACTTAAAATTAATAGCAGAATTTATATCTAAAAAAGTAGCAAAAAAAGCTAGACTCTAACTTTAAAACTAATAGCAACTATACCTATTACATGCTGTTAACAAAAAGCTAATTTTTATTGTTTAAAAAAAGGTCTAAACTATACTACGCGTTTAAAACTACTAGAAAGAAATTATTTTTAATATTACTAGATTAGCTACCTAAAACGTTATACTAGAACTTCTATAGTTACAAAAGTACTATAATAGAATAGACCTAGAAGGCTGCATAGATAACTATATATAGATAACTAATTAAAGATACTATTATAACAGAGTAGATTTGCTAGAAAGCTAAAGAGTAGCCTTAGCTCAACTCTATGTAGGCTGCTACGGAGCGGAACAACAATATACTAATTAGAACTAATGTTAGGCAATATTAGAAGCTACGTAATGCTAGCTACGCTCTTAGCGTAGCGCATGTAATAGAGCCTATTACAATACTCTTTTTCTAAGCTTTAAAGTTCTTTTTAGAGTGTAGCAACTTTATAAAGCAGCGTTAACAAAAACAAGGCTAGTAGAACAAGACTATTAGAATAGGCAGGACTTAAAGCAACTAGTAATCTAATAATTACTAGCTCTATAGTAGAGGCAAAGGTTATTTTAAAGTTAATAGGTGCAGCGTTTAGTAGAAAAGAACTCTAATGTATTAGTAAAAATAGAAAACGTAGGTTAGATAACGCAGGCAGTAGAAGCACAGATTAGAGTACTATTAGATAGAGCTAGTAATGTTAGTTAGGCAAATTAGATACTAGCTACTTAGATTAGGTTAACATCTATAGGCTCTAGCTAGCGCATAGAAAATAGATTTCTAGAAGTAAACCTCTAGGCTAACTTTTACTTTAGGTTTAATGCTAGGTTTAAAACTACTTAGAGACAATAGAAGCAGCGATTAAAGCGCTAGACGTGCTTAACATAGTTGTTGTACAATAGGCTAAACAAAGTGTTACTTAATTCTTTAAAAGACTAGCGCAAGCTAAAACAAAAGCTATAGTAGAGCGTAGTAATACAGAATATATCTAGCTAGGAGCTAGCACTAGCTTTGTGTGTAAGCTGCTTAAAGCGTGCAAAATACGCAATAAGTAACTTTTTATCCCTTTGTTGCATAGAAGTAAAGCGCTAGATAGCTTCTTGCTATTTTTTTAGATTGTAGCAAAGGCGCTAGAAAAAAAAGAAAATAGACTTAGAGTTCTAGAACTAGGTGTCTTTAGCTATCTAGTAGAAGTGCAGAATAGAAGCTTGCTAGAACTGCTCTAGGTAGTTCTACATATAATTAAACGCGTTAGCTTCTACAAGCTAATCTAATTAGAGCTTTGCTTTAATTAATAGAAGCTACGTACGTAGCGTAAAAAGTTTGCTATTAAAGCAAGGCAGATCTAGTAGGCAGGTTTAAGATACAGTTAAGGTAGCAAGCTAAATCTAGAAACGCTAGACGTTAGCACAAAAAGCATTAAAATCTAATTGCAGCAATTGTAGCTTAACTTGCTAGTTCTAGAGCTTCTACTATAGCTGCTACACAAGCAGAAAAAGAGCTAACTAGTTGTAATAGCTAGCTATTGTAGTAATAGAACAAAGGGGAAAAAAAATCTAGTCTAGTATTAGTAAAAACTCTGCGCTAAGAGTCTGCAACGGCTTTGCGCTATTATTACTGTCTAGCTAGCTAGTAAGCAAATCTAAATGTAATAGAATAGACCTAGAAAGCTGTATAGATAACTATATATAGATAACTAATTAAAGATACTGTTATAACAGAGTAGATTTGCTAGAAAGCTAAAGAGTAGCCTTAGCTCGACTCTATATAGGCTGCTACGGAGCGGAACAACAATATACCGATTAGAACCAATGTTAGGCAATATTAGAAGCTACGTAATGCTAGCTACGCCCTTAGCGTAGCGCATATAATAGAGCCTATTACAAGTACAATCTACAAATAAATTAGAAAATATAAAAGCTTTTGTTTGCAAACTACAACTGCGCCTATAGTTTAAAGCCTGCGCATTAACAGCGTTTAATAGCAGATAAAAAGATAATTATAGAGTATATTACTTTAAACAAAACGCATTTAGAAAGAATAGTTAACTTAGCAAAAGTAATCTAAAAAATACAAAACTTAATAAAAAGAAAAAAATACACTTTTCTAACTATAGCACAAGAGCTAAACAGGAAAATATTGCTAGAAAAAAAAACTTACGTACTTCTAGTTATTTCTAAAGAGTATAAAGAATTTAAGTTACTTTTTTAAAAAAAAACAACTACTACTATATTACCTAAGTATTAACTCTAAAACTATAAAATTAAACTTTAGAAAGAAAAGCAACTAACTTTTAGACTAATATATAAGTTATTAGAAAAAAAACTTAAAGTTTTATAAAAATACTTTAAAAAAAACTTTAAAAAGAAATTTATACGCAAATCTATATTACTAGTAAAATACCTACTATTATTTGTATTAAAAAAGAATAGAATACTACAACTTTGCATTAACTATAGAAAACTTAACAATATTACAATTAAAGATTAATACCTACTACTAAACATTTTAGAACTATAGAATTAATTAAGTTACGCAAAAATTTTTACTATATTAGACTTGCAAAAAGCGTACAACTTTATATAGATAAAAAAAGGCAAAAAATAGAAAACTACTTTCTAAACAAAATATAGACATTATAAATATCTAGTAATACTATTTAGTTTTTCTAACGCACTAGCAACATGCTAACAACTTATTAACAACATGCTAAAAGCATACCTAGACAAGTTTGTTATTGCATACTTTAACAACATTTTAGTATACTCTAGTAACTTTAAAAAGTATATTAAGTACGTAAAAACTATACTTACATGCTTTAGTAAAGCTAGACTCTAACTTAAACTTAAAAAATGCAAATTCTATAGAAATAAAGTAGAATTTTTAGAATATATAGTAGAAATCTATAGAGTTAAAATAAGTTTAAAAAAAATCTAAGCTGTAAAAAACTAGCTAGAACTAAAGAACGTTAAAAATATATAGTTTTTTTTTAGATTTGTTAACTTTAACAAACAGTTTATTAAAAACTTTTTAAAAAAAGTAATACTTTTTACTAAACTTACAAAGAAAGATATACAATAGAAATAGAGCTTAGACTAACAATAAGCATTTAAAAAGCTTAAACAAGCTTGTATTAAACTGCTAGTGCTAGTATTCTTTAGAAGTAAACGCATTAAACTTTGCTATTAGAGCTGCAGCACTACAAGAACGTAATAGAAAATAGCACCTAATTGTATACTATTTAAAAAAGCTTATAGAACCTAAAAAACAGTACAATATATACAACAAAAAGCTGCTTGCAATTATTGCAGCACTATAATATTAGAGAATCTACGTAGAAAGCTACTTAGATTTTACAATATTTATAGACTATAAGAACTTAGCTAGCTTTACAATAATAAAACAACTTAATTAACAATAAGTATAATAGTTAGAACTAATTAAATAGTATAAGTTTAAAATTATATTTACTTTAGAAAAAGATAATAGAAAAGCTAACGCTTTTAGCTAATAGTTAGATATTGTAGAAACTAAAAAAATTACTAATGCTGCAATATTATAAACTAACAAAAATAGAATACTAGAACTAGTATAAACAATTAATGCTATTCTATCTATTATAATAAAAGTACCTAAAGAATTGTAAAAAGAAATTATACAACAACACTATAATAACCTAGTATATAGTTACTCTAGAATTATATAAACAATAGAACTTATTTAAAAAAACTACAATTTTAACAAATTAAAAAAAAAAGTTACTAAGTTTATTAAAAAGTATACTAACTATTAAAAAAACAAGTATAGTACTTACGCACTATATAGAAAGATACAAGCAGTTAAACTACTAAATAAACTATAGACTAATATTTTAATAGATTTTATTATAGAATTACTATTGTTAAAAAATTTTGTTATTAAAATTGCCTATAATGCTATTCTAGTTATAATATATAGATTTACAAAGTATAGTAAATTTATACTTTTTAGAAACAACTATATAGCTATTTAGCTAGCTTTTATTATTCTAGACTAATTAATTAGATACTATAGCATTCTAAAGTTAATTATTAGCAATAGAAACAAGCTATTTACATCTAACTACTAGACAACACTACTTGTAGCAATTAGAACAAAATAGAAATTGTCTATAGCGTACTACCTACAAATAGATAAATAGATAGAAAAAATAAATAGAATATTAAAAACATATCTACAAATCTATAGCAATTAAAAACAGAACAATTAGGTTTTACTACTACCTATAGCACAACTTTTATACAACAACAAACTATTAAAATTAATAGGCAAAACACTATTCTATGCTAATTATAAAAAGCACCTATATTTTTTTAAAAAAACATTACCTAGACTAAAAGTAGAAGCTGCTATTGCAATAGTAGAAAAATTAAAGAAAATATACAAAAAAATTAAAAAAAAACTTAAATAGGCCTAACGCTAGAGCATTTTATACGTTAACAAAAAACAAAAAATAGTACTTTAGCTAAAGAAAGAAAATAAAGTTTACTTACTTACAAGCAACTAGCGCACAAAAAAACTAAGCAAAAAACTTAACAACGTTAAAGTTAAACTGTTTTTAATTTTTAATTAGATAGAACTAGTTAACTATACACTTAACCTACTACTAGATACAAAGATCTACCTAAAGTTCTATATATCTTGCCTAGAACTAGCTAACCTAGTAATGCTATTACAAAAAACATTTTATTATAAACTTAAAAAAGAAAACAAGTTTAAAGTTAAGTAGATTGTTGTAGAACAGAGTAGATACAACAGGCGTAAATTTCTAATTAAATAGAAAAGTTACTCTAGCTTAGAAAATATATAGAAACTAGAAACAAACTTTACAAATTGCTACTAGAAGCTAGCATAGTTTTTTTAGATATAGTACTAGAATTACTAAAATACTTAGAAATACTAGCAGCCTACACTTTATTACTAAAACTAGCTATTGCGCTCTAGGTAAAAAAAGACAAGGCTAGGCTATTAGAAAGAGCTGTAGTGCTTTCTTGCTACTCTAGTAACGCTAAACTTGCGTCTTTAATAGCAATTGCCTTAGTAGCCTTTTTAGCATTTGCCTAAAGAGCATTTTAAATCTTTTGCTTTTTTCTACGTATTTTTTTTTTCTAACGCAGCTTATCTAATTAAGCTTGCAACTAGTTTTTTTCTTTATAAATTTCTAACTATTTGCTTTTAAAGATTTAAATGTTATAGTTTTTTAGATTTCTCTAATTACATTTATTATAGCAGCTTAAACAAATATGCACGTAATAGAACAAGCTTGCAACGCAATAGTTACAACAAGCAACAGGTATAGTATTTCTAAAATTGTTAATAAAGAATGCAAAAGCAAAACAATAGTTAGTACTTAAAAAAGAAAAAACTTTAGGTATAACAAAAAGCAAGCTTTAAAGTTAAAGTATAAAAGAAAAGAAATAGTATTATAACCTAAAAAAGCTAGGCTCTACTTAACTAGAGTTGCTTTTAATTAAGCAAAAAAAGTTATAAAGTATACTTTTAGCTATCTAAAGCAAGTTTAGATAATATTGCTTAGCTCTATATACTTGTACTTTTATAGAATATAGTATAAAAAAAGCTATATAATTATACAAAGTACTTTTATAGCTTTTAGTAATTTTACAAAGTACGCAAAGTAATAAAAGTAGATATATACAGAATGCTTTTTGTAATTTTAGTAATTTTACAAAGTATACAAAGCAATAAAATTACCTAGAAGTATATAACTATAGTTAATAAGCTTCTATAGCTTATTATATTTAACCTAAATTAGTACTCTTTATAGTATACTTAGTTTTTAATACATAATATTTTTTTTAGAAAAATTCTACTTACTATTTTAATATTAACTACTATATATAGAACTTTATTGCTTATTTCTAAAAACTAACTAAAATCTATAGAAAATATACTATTATCTATTAAACCTTTATAAGTAGAAAGCTACTATATCTAGAAGTGCTTTTACTTACTAGCTAACTACTTATTGCCTATAAAGTTAGCAAAAGCTACTACTACTTAGGCATTTCTACTACTATTGCTTAAAAACAAGCCTACTAGAAAATTAAATTTAGAAAAAAAGTAGCTTCTATTAAAAGTTACTAATAGAAGCTACTTGCAACCTATAAACAAGCTTTTAAAAAGTAGAAAAAGTTTAAAAGCTAGTATATAGATAGAAAAGCTATTAGCGTATATACGTTAGTTAATTAAACTACCTACGCTTTCTATATAATTAATTCTAGTACGCTTGCTAATGCTTTAGTTTTACCTTTACTAGCAAAGGCTATAGGCTTGCTATGCATTAATATTACTTTTTAACAACTGCTAGGCATAGCTAGCAAAGGCGTAACAACGCAGGTAGCTTAGTACACTGCTAATATTAAAGAATTTAAGAACACTAGATAGGCCTACGTTGCTACTAACAGCATAGAGTTTAATTTAATTTTTAGGCAGCTTTAGATAAATTAGCTATAGGTTACAATTGCGCTAGCTAAGCGCTTAATCTACATTTATTTAACGCGCTAATAGATTTAAATTTAAAGCAAAGAAAAAAAACCTATTTTTACTCTACAAAGCTATATACTTTTGCAAAAGATTAGTGCTACAGTATATAGTTACTACTTCTAAGCTGCAAAAAAAAACTAGTCTATTGTTTTTGTAGCTTTACTAGTAGATATTAAAAAAGCTTTAGCGCTAAAATTAACAATAGACTTTAAAAAGCTGTTACTAACCTACTACGCTTATTACAAGTAGATATTTAACTTAAAAACTACATTAAAAATGCTACTACTCTAAAAACCTAATATTAACTACTAAATTAACTTAGTTTAAAAAAATAGAAAGAATCTAAAAGTACTATAGAGCCTACTATACAATATAAGCAAAGAAAAGCTACTAGTATTATAGAAAGAACTTACGTTACTACTTAAAAAGAAATAGATTTACGCAAGTAATTTGCTAGCAGCTATACTAGTTTTCTTTGCAAAAAAACTAAGTAATAGCTTCTACTTTTGCGTTAACTATAGAGCTTTTAATGCTATTACGTAAAAAAACTAATATCTACTACTACTAATCTAAAAAATTCTAAACAACTTTAGCAAAGCTTAGTAGTTTACAAAGCTTAACGTTTTAGCTGCTTTTTACAAAATTTAGATCTACGCTAGAAATAAATAGAAAATAGCTTTTTGCACTTGTTTTAAGCTGTATAAATAGCTAGTTACTTTCTTTAGCTTAGTAAACGCGCCTAGTACTTTTTAAAAATATATTAACTAGGTTCTATACAAGTATTTTAACAACTTTTGCATAGTATACTTTAATAACGTACTTATATACACAAGTAGCTCTTTAGCTACGTACTAAACTTAAGTTAACCTAGTGCTTAAAGAGCTAGGCAAGGCAGGCCTTCTACTAGACATTAAAAAGTGCAAATTTAAAGTTAAGTTAACAAAATACCTAGGCTTTATTGTTAATGCAAGTAAAGGCCTACGTATAGACTTTAAAAAAATTAAAGCTATTAAAAAATAAAAAGCGCCTAAAACTATTAAAGGCATGCAAAGCTTTTTAAGCTTTGCTAACTTCTATTAGCAGTTTATCTATAGATTTTTAGAGCTTGTAGCACCTTTTATACAACTTATAAGCAATATACTTTTTTAATAAACTTTTATTAAATAGAAAGCTTTTAATACGCTTAAAGATATTTTTGTTACAAAGCTAGTTCTAGCCTAATTTAACTCTAAAAAAAAGATAGTACTTAAAACTAATACTTTTAAATATATAATAGCAAAGTGTTTTTTATAGTATAATAGTTAAAGTTTACTATAGCTAGTAGCCTACTTTTTATAAAAAATAAACGTATATAAGTGTAACTATAAAATCTATAATAAAAAGTTACTTGCTATAGTATAGTATCTATAGAAATAGAACGCTAAGCTATAATTAGTTAAAAAGTTTACTATTATTATAAATTACAAGAATCTAGATTATTTTACAAAGCTAAAAATACTTAACAAAAAACAAATGCAATAGTTTTTTTTTCTAGAACGCTATAATATAGAGATTGCTTATTAACTTAGAAAAGAAAACTTTTAAGCTAATGCATTATTTTAGCGCAAACAAAATATACTTTAAAACGCTTCTAACAATTGTATACAGCATTATTACAAGTAGCTACTTAAGCTAGCAACGTTTGCTTTACTAGCTATAGACAACAAAGATAAAAGCAGTATAATTACGTTTTAATCTATAGCGCTTAGTACTAATACTGCTATAAATAGTAATAATAGCACAAATTCTAGCACTACTTTAACTTTTCTAGAAAAAAACTTTTTAATACTAAAACAACTATAGTAGTTTGCAATAGAAAGCAACAACTAATATATTAACATTTAGCAATATATACTTAATAGAAAGTAATAGATTCTACTAAGCCTAGGCTTAAAAATATCTATTATAGACTATATAGTAGATTAGAAAAAATACCTACTTTATAGAAATTAAAAGTAGGTACTATAATTAAAACTTTTACAAACAAGCTTAATTAATAAAGTACACTTTTCTACTATAGCTAGCTACCTAGAACGTGCAGCTACTTACTAAGCAATTGCAAAAAATTACTTCTAGCTTAGAATGTTTAAAGATATTAGGCGCTTTTTCTAGAACTACACTATTTGTAGCAGAATTAAACTATAGAAAAATAGTATTTATAGCCTACTTAAGCTTTTGCTACTTTCTAATTAAATATAGAAAGAAATATTAATAGATTTTATTACTAACTTTTCTAAAAGCAAAAAATATACAATTTTCTTTGTAGTTACTAATTAGTTAAGCAAGAATATAGTGCTAATACCTTTACTAAATATAGATACTAAAACTATTGTATAGGCATTTATTAAGCACGTAGTAGTATACTACTAGCTACCTAACGCTATTGTATTAGATTAAAGTAGTTAGTTTACAAGCAGGCTATAGAAACAACTCTGCAAAATTCTAGAAATTAAACAACAACTATTAACAACCTTCTACTTCTAGACTAATAGATTAACTAAAAAAATAAATAGTATAGTAGAAGCTTATCTACAAGCGTATATTAACTAGAACTAAAAAAACTAGGCTAAGCTGCTAGGTATAGCTATAATAGCTATTTAGTTAAAAAATGCTACTTTAACAAGCGTTAGCCTATTCTTTTTCTAGCATAGTTACTACGTTAATTCTATTTAACTTACAGCTCTACAACGTAGATTAAATTACACTACTAACAAACAAGTAGGTAAAAAAGCTACTAAAACAATAGTTAACAAGTTTAAAAAAGTATTTAAGCTAGCCTAAGCTTTAATAGCTAAAGCTTAGCAAAAGCAAGAAAAGTAGGCAAATTAACGCTAGCAAGTGCCTTAGCAGCTAAAAGTAGAAAACAAGGTCTAGCTAGCTCTAAGCAAACACTTTAAAACTTAATAGCTAAACAAAAAGCTTAACTAGAAAAACGCTAAATATATAGTTACTAAAGTAATTAGTACGCATTCTATACGCTTTAATATACTGCCTAGCCTCTACAAAGTATTCTATATTAATTAATTGTAGCTAGCTACTAACAATCTACTACTAAGCTAGCTAAACAATAACTTATAGCTAGAAGCTATTATAGTTAATAGCAAACTAGAGTAGGTAGTAGAGAATATTATTGCTAAAAAAGTTACTTAAAAAGGTAGAAAACAGTAGATATAGTATAAAGTTAAATAGGTAGGCTACGCTAAAACTATATAAAAACTAGCTTAATTGTTTAAAAAAACAGCAGCGCTAGATTAATAGATAAAGTATACAAAAAACGTGCGCAATACTTGCAGCTAGCTACTGCAAGGCTTCTGCTAAAATACGCTTTAAAGAAAACTTTTAAAGCTAGAAAAAGAGTATTGTAATAGGCTAGTACCTAGAAAGCTTAACCTAGATAAAATCTAGAGTAGTTCTACTCTAAAAAGACAAAATAGACTAGTAGATAGTTGTTTTACTCTAAAGAAGATAGTATAGAGACCTATTATCTAAACTTTTTAAAGTTTTATTAAATTTAAACTATTACTAGGCATCTACAAGCTTTGCGCAGCTATTATAGTAGCAAATACTTATAAATACTTAAAAAGTATTATAATATAGTTTAGTTAGTAGCTTTCTTGCCTAACTTAACCTAGCTTGCGTTTGCGTTAAGCAATAGTATAGTTAAAATCTAGAATATAAGTAGTAGCAAATACCTATAGACGCTTAAAAGGCATTATAATTTAGTCTAGTTAGTAGCCTTCTTCTCTAACTTAACCTAGCTTGCGTCTGCATTAGACAATAGTATAGTAAAGATCTAGAATGCAAGCAGTAGTAAATACCTACAGAAGCTTGAGGGGTATTGCGATTTAGTCTGGTCAGTGGCCTTCTCGCCCAACTCAACCCAGCTCGCGTCCGTGTCGAGCAACAGCACAGTACAGATCTAGGATGCAAGCAGTGGCGAATGCCTGCAGACGCTTGAGTGGCATCGCGATTTGGTCTGGTCAGTAGCCTTCTCGCCCAACTCGACCCGGCTCGCGTCCGCGTCGAGCGACAGCACGGTGAAGATCTGGGATGCGAGCAGTGGCGAATGCCTGCAGACGCTCGAGGTTGGCAGGCTACTCAACCGCATCTCATTTGACATCTCTGACTCATATCTTCACACTGAAATTGGCACCATCGACATCAGTGCTCAATCAGGTTCAAATACACTTCCAACCATTTCGGAGCCTCATAATCCTAAGTATCAAAGCCTGGCTTTGAGCTCAGATGGTGTATGGATAACACATAATTCAGAGAACCTAGTGTGGCTACCATCAGAGTATCGGCCGTCTTGTTCAGCGGTGTCAGAGAAGATGATCGGCGTTGGTGTTGGAACTGGAAGAGTGTGGATATGCGAAGTTCAGCTTGACACTTCCTAAGGCCTTGGAGCGTTTATGTAGATATAACTTACTATCCTATATATTTTTTATTATCTCTATTTTATAGAGGGGCCCGGGGATCAATGTGAATATATAGCGAATTAGCTTTCTAGTTTCGTTCGACTAATAAGCGTGTCCCTAGTGCCCGCTCCTTTTTTATTTAGACCCCTATAGCAGCGCACGTAACTAAAGCGATTTTACTTTGCCTGCTACGCAGGCAACAACCGCCTTCTTAGCTACCTTACCTTTTTGCGTCTCTTGATTGTGGGGTGGACAACAGAACAGCTAAGGTTCGAACAACAGCTATCCAACGGAATACCCCGTTTGCCTCATAATTCTGTCTACTGGCGCTTCCAAATCGCAGGACGATGTTACGGCCGACTGCAAAGGCTTCCATGGCCTCAAGAGCACCCGCCTCATATAACAGCAAAGGTCCCACTATTTCCATCAACCCAGCAGTCAACTATGTACCTACCATGCTTTCCACTACTTCACTTTGACCCGGGGCTGTCTTCATCTCAGACATGCTTGAATTAATTTACTCTCTTGGTAGTCTTCTCTTCAACAGTCCAAATAACCCCAGCAATGCTAGTAAACCACCCGAATCGTATGTTCATGGACAACTTGGCCCATATCTCGCTTTAAACCGACCGTAAGAAGTGCTAACAACTGGAAATGCAATATCATTGCGGCAGATCTCGACGACACGCTAAGCTCATTTCGCTCAACCATAAATACCCTAAGCGAGCTTCAGCTGCAAGATGGGGACATTACCGAGCTCCAGAAGCCTGCCTCGAGGTTCGACCAAGACGACGGGCAACGCCAGATCTTTCGGCTCCAGCTGAAGGCTCTCGAGCACAGCCTGGCAAAGCGAGCCTACAAGCACGCCTACATTCTAGCTCTAAGATGGAAAGAAACTGATCTACTGGGCTTAGAGGAGGAAGTCGCGCAGATTCGTAGGACATTTGGGGAACGAGGTTACATCGTGGAAGATTACCGTATACGAATGTCTGACTCGGCTTCCGCACCCTCAAGGCGTACTCCCCGTCAAGGCTCACTCGACCAGCATTGCAGTTTGCCACCACCACCCAAACCGGATGCACCGCACCGTCACGCGGTGTTCTGGCCCTTCCCTATCCCTACTTTCAACGCCTCTATACCACGCCTTCTAATATTCCTCCGACCAATTGAGGTTTTATTCGCATGGTTCGCGATCCCTTGGTAGGGATGGCAACCGATCTCGGAGAATAAATACGGCATTTCGTATAAACGAGTACGAGAACAGCAAAATTTGGCTCGGGAGATATCGCATTTTTTTGGCCTTGAAAGCCAAGGCTAAATTCAATCTGTTAGAGTCAAAAATCGAGCGAATCTTGGCACGTTCACTTCCGATTTTCCTCCCCACCAAAATTACTATCTGTTAGAGTCATAAATCGAGCTAGTTCTTGGCGCATTCGCTTCTGATTTTCCTCCCCACCAAAATTACTATGGGCACCCCAACCACCTAGGAATCGCCCCGAATAGCTCAAATATTGCGCAGAATAATAGGATTTGAAGCTGTAGGTTCTTCCCAATTAGGAAGTGCGTGATACTGACAGCAGGAGTAATTGCAAAAATGAACCGCGCCCATGGAGTTGCCGCCCTACCCCCTATTTCCCGACCGCCCATTACTCCTCGGCCTTTAACGCGTGGATTAACTACTTGTACGCGCCTGAATATATGCCGGTTACTTGAGCTAGGGTGGCCTTCTCAGCTAATAGCTAACAGAGAGAGCTGCCACCTATCCTCAGTATATCAAGTGGCAGAGAACCTCCGCAAGTACGGCAGCGTGCGGAAGCCTATTAACAATCAGAAACCTCTTGGGCGACCTCCAAAGCTTACGCAGGAGGATGAGGAGGCACCTGTTTAAGGAGCTTATACGGTCTGGATGGATTACCAAGATAAGATAGCCCATTGGCTGCAGGTAGAGCGTAGAGTTCAAATCTTACAGAAGACAGTTTCCCGCCTTTTACAGCGGCGGAAATGGAGCCCGAAGGCACTACAGCTATATTCAATCAATTGTAATAAGGAGCTCCAGGAGGCCTACTGTAATTGTATAAGAAACTACGCTGCAGAAGATATAGTGTTTCTAGATAAGAGTATTTTTAATAAGAAAACAAGATAGAGGCACAAGGCCTACGCACCTGTAGGTACGTAATTGTAGTGCGCAATTGCTCTATATAGTATTTAGATTGCTTACTTCTGCAGGCTATAAGGCTAGATATACTTAATCTATCAACCGCGGCAAAACCTAGGCTATTCTCCCTGCCTACACTGTTAATAGCTATCTGCCCTGTACTGCAATAAAGCAGGGCTATTTTAACAAAGAGAAGTTTCTTAATTAGGTGCAGAGGCATCTTATTCCTGCTCTCCGCAACTACTTTAGAGTTCAACCTAGTGTTGTAGTGCTGGATAACGTCTCTATCTATGTAAATCCTAAAGTTAAGCGCCTCCTAGGAGAAGCTAGGTATATAGTAAGATATCTGCCGCCCTACTTACCTAATTACAATCCTATTAAGTTAACCTTTGCAGTGTTAAAGGCGTAGATAGAAGGAACTATATCTACAGGCAGAGTAGCTTCCCTAGCTTTAGGGGGTTCTTAGAGGCTGCTCTTCAAGAGAGCAATTGTAATGGTTTCGCAAAGAAGCACCTTAATTACGCAGCTAGTAGATTGTATCTATCTTAGGAGCAGTTAGATTAGGCTCAACAAGAACTCCGTAAGCTGCTTCTGCAGTAGGAAGAATCTCATGATATTCGCCACCCAAGCTCCAAATTACGCCTTAGCTTCTCTATTTCCTACACCACCTACACTACCAAGGCCTACTAGGCCATCAGCTGCTCGATATACTGCTTTAAATCGCCGAAGATCCTTACGTAGGTAGCGTACAATCCCATCCTTCAGGCCAAAGCTTAGTGCTAGCTTGTGTAGCTTACTGCCAGGTTTTGCTATCTCTTAGAGATCTCCTACAGTCCACCGTTGTTTAAGCGCCACCTTTCTAGCCTTAGCAAACTCCTCCTAATCCTCCTCATCTGATTGTTTAGCAACTATCTAATTAAAGAAGGCCTTGACAATCTTTCGAGGATCCTCTCTTACCCCTTAGGTTACAGGGCTTGAAGAGGGTACTGTAGCTGCTAAAGCAGCTACACTGCTTGAGTATAAGGCCGAGAAGCTAGTAGCTAAGGTAGAGGAGGAGGTTGCTAGGTAGGAGGCTGGCCAAAAGGCTGGCCGGCTCCGTAGATTAGAGGTAGAAGAGGAGCTCCAAGAGGAGCTCCGTATGGGGCTATATAATATAGAGCTGATAGCAGAGGTGCTAACTGTAGTCGTTAGGCCTTACAAGTCTCCCGCGCAAGCTCTCTCTCAGCAGCTATATCTCTTATGTGCTGTAGTTCCCCAGCCATCCAATCACGCTCAATCTGCTTAGCCATCTTCTTCATCTCCTTCTGGCGGTGCCCTCCATCTAATGAGCTCTTAGATGACTCCCTCTTCTTCTTGGCTCTCCTCTAAGTGTAAGGGTTAACCTTCAGCTAATTGCCACCTAATTGTAAGGCTTCAACAATTTGAGCGTAAGGAGTTAGCATAGAAGACTCTCCTTTGACAACAGATCGAGCCTATGCCTTACAATCTATAGGCCTTATTTTGTAGTAGAAGCTATCTAGGTAAGCGTAGCACTAATAGGGGTAGTTTGTGCAGGCCTCTACGCGGCACTCCCACGCCTAAGTAATTGCAGATTGGTGCTCTATAGCAGCAGTTATCTCTTTTACCCGCTTAAGAGTCTGCTCCTCCCTAAAAAGCTGCCTAGTGCGATAATTTGAACCTAGTAGAGCAGGTGTACTAGCAGCAGCAACAGCAGGATTAGATAAGGGCTTAGGAGCTCTCTTTAAAAAGGCACGCTAGAAAGCCTCCACCTAAAGGCGTATTTCCAGCCGGAAGTCTACCCGCTTTACCTCTTTGAAGCGCTGTACGTACGCATCTATAACCTCCTACGTTCGTGCCTCCTCTGCGTAGCTAAAATCTTAGAGTAGTATACTCTTGAAAGAAGCACCTCTAGCTTCAGGTTTGAAGCAGATAGTCCTACTCAGCCACTTATACTCTCTCCCATCAAGGTTCTGCTTAATAAGCTTCTCCAACTTCTCCTCCACGTGATAGTTCGTGAAAAACACGCTATCCATCACCTTACTATCCTCTGCTACCTTCTTCTCATTTGCCCAAATTATATACGTAATCTCCATCTTAAATTGTAGCTCTTCAGGGCGTGGCAGAGATAATGGCGTAGGAGCAGGCAGAGAGCTAATTTCAATTAGAGAAATAGGACTCGTAGGTGGACAGAGAGGAAGAGGTGGAGGTAGAGGACGCTGAGGGCTCTAGGGGATCTAAGGTAGAGGACGTAGCAGAGGTGTAGGTGTACTATCCAGAGTCTCCATAGCTGGCGCAAAACTAACACCACGGCGCCTACTTTGAATATTGTTTGACGCAGACGAGGATCGAACTGCTGCAGCTACTCTAGAAGCTCTGGCAGCAGCCTTAGTAGCTGCAGCTTGTTTGGCAGCCTCGGTGGCAGCAGCCTTGTGGGTAGGTACGCGCTTTCGTGGTGGCATTTCTACACTACTACTGCCATCAGTATCACGGACTTCCTATTTAGGAATAACCTACGGCTTCAGATCCTATTATTCTAGTAGCTACACTGATTATATTGGCGTATTTCAGATGGATTCGGGGCGATTCCTGGGTGGTTGGGGTTCCCATAGTAATTTTGGTGGGGAGGAAAATCGGAAGCGAACGTGCCAAGATTCGCTCGATTTTTGACTCTAACAGATTAGCCTGCTCACCACTTCTGTCTTTTGCAGCAACAACACATCAGCTGCACAAAGAAAGGTACAGGACAAGGAGATATTAGTATAAAGGTGTACATCTCTAAAAAAAAACTTCCTCTGCTAAATTTTTGCTTAATATTGAAAATACGTTGGACGCCAAGAAATATACATGTACCGTATTCAAATACAAATACACCAAGAATCCCCGAGAATACGGTATTTTGCCATCCCTATCCCTTGGTGCATGAATATGGCCTATCTCATGTAATCCGCTTTTCATTGGGTGCAGCACCTCTTTCGGAGGAGATTATCCAATTTCTCCAAATTTCCAAAATAAGTTCCCACGCGCACACCGGCTTCAATCCGGGTTATGGTATGACGGAGTCATGCTCTTGTATCGCCTTGCGGCCGTAGACCCCAACATGGACTAGTTCGGCTCCACATTGACAATTTTTAGATTCAGAATCACTGCGGAGCGTTCTAGACATCAAATACGGTGATCCGTGTCTCACATAAGCTGATAGAAACATTTGATTGATTGAGTAATCAGACGATCAACTAGAAAGCTAGCTCAGTAGTCGGAAACAGCGCTAATAGGTAGGGAAGCTATGAAGGCGTACGAGAAGGAAGCACCTCGGTGGTGGTGGCTTCGAACATAAGCTTGAATCTCCAATGCCACAGGGGATATTAGGCTGATGGTTGCCAATTGGCGGGCTGTGTGAACATACTGTATTATTTGGCCATTAAGCCCCCCTCGCATAAGCCCCCCTAAGATACCTCAGGTGCGGCAAACGGCTATAGGCCCCCGGGGCTTAACGGCCAAATAATACGCTCCCAGTCAGCGGGGCATACCGCACCTCACCCATAAGTTCCCGTTACCCTATAGGCCCCGTCACCAATTAGCGAGCTCGTATCCCACGTTAGGCGAGCTCTTATGCGAGCTCGCTAAACGGGAACTTATGGTAGACGTTAGACCAAGTCGAAACTTGACGTCTATTTTCTGGAAAGGGTAGACAACCATCCCACGATGAGTTTTTTGCACAATATCAGCCCATGGTTTACGAAATGGGGAAGACGTCGTCAGCATGGGCGGATGGCAACCTTGGAATTTCGACTAGTTTACCTAGGTATGCTATTCGACCCCTAAACTATTTGCCGTAGACTCAGTTATATAATGCGGCTTCGGATTCTCCTTCTAAGATGTCTGCTTCGCCTCAAGGTTTGGACGCTGCATCGCTATGGCATCCAACTTGGGCGTGCGCTCCGTCTGCGCGGTCCTGCTTGCGCTTCTTTCATTTGTTTTGGCATCACCACTTTTTCCAACCATCCCTACCACCGAAAATGGACACGTCAGCGACCTCAAGCCTCGAGCTGGTGACTTTTACCTCCGAATCATGCCCCTGGGTGCCTCCATCACCTACGGAGACCCTCATCAGGATGAAACGGGAGGTCGTGGTTACCGCAAGTATCTTCGCGACAAGCTACGATATGAAGGATGGGATGTGAACATGGTAGGAAGTCGAAGATACGGTGAAGACTTTGCGGATAATGTAAGTGCACATGGTGTGCTTCTGGCGACTGCATCCAATTCTCTCTGTCGGCTCGTTCTAACTTTGTCTAGGATGTGGAGGGCTGGCCAGGATTTACCATTGACGGCGTATACGACAAAGCCGAACTTGCTGTCCCAAAATACAAGCCCAACGTGATCATGCTCAACGCTGGCACCAACGACGCGACAGGCGGCACGCCAGGTGGTGCTGGTGAGCGTCTGGAGAGGCTGGTGCGTAGGTGTCTCGAACAATCGCCCGGCGTCACTATCCTGATGTCTACGCTGCTTCCCAACGCCCTAGCTCCGGACAATGTTGTCAACATCAACAAGCAATACCGCGCGGTAGCCGCCAAGCTCCGACTCGAAGGCAAGAAAGTCCAGCTGGCGGAAATGAACAATGGCTTCATCACGGTAAACGACCTTTGGGACGGAACGCACCCCTATGGGGGAGGGTTTATGAAGATGGCGGCCGTGTGGTGGGGGGCATTGGAACTCGCGGATGCTAAGAACTGGCTCTCGCCGCCTTCTCAGGATGTGAGTTTCAAGGACGGCGACACGACATCAGACAAGTTCTGCGACAAGGAATTCGGTTCTGGGAATTCAGCCCCCGGGTCTGGAGATCAGATTCTCTACGCCACCGATCCCTTGATTGCCAATGATGGCAATTACAGACACTCGTCGCAGGCCATGGGCAAGAACCCCGGCCTCAGCTTCGCGGGACCCGGTCGTGAGACCAAGGTGTCATTCGCGAATATCGTGAATCCTGAGAATGCTGATCGGGGCGGCGAACGAGACGAGCTGATATACGTAATTCGTACTAATGCAGGCACGTCACTGGCCATGATGCATCGTAATTATGGTGACGGGTCATTTGAGGATGTTGTTCCCTTGAGTGTTAACATGGACTGTGATTGGGATGGCGGTGAGTGGGTGGACATGAACAACGACGGGTTTGACGATTTTGTCTGCATCACCCCAGAGGGCCACTTGGACCTTGCAATCAACTTGGGCAACGGAAACGGCTATTTCCGAAACCTTGGGCGTATCAAGAACAGCGAAACAAGCGATCGAGCCCACGTTCGTCTTGCCGACATCGATGGTGATGGACGATTCGATTACTGCGTCACTGATGACGGTGGCAACATTCGTTGTTGGCGCAACGGTGGCATTGGTGACACGCCTGGACTCTGGCAGGATCTTGGCGTTGTCTTCACTGGCAAGGGCATGGGTGACATTGGTGGCACACGCTTTGGTACGTTCCTAAATTTGAGCTTCTGCCTGAGTTGTACCATGTACTAACGGGAGTAGTTGACATCAATGGCGACGGAAGATCGGATTGGCTCTGGGTCGACAACACTGGCAAAGTAACGACGTATATCAACCAACGCGGATACGACAAGAGCTTGGTCCCTCTCTGGCTAGAAGCTGGTGTGACGCACCAGGGTATGGGCACTACTGTTGGGCGCGAGAAGATTCACTTTGGAAGGATATATGGTTCCAGCCGACGTGACTATGCTCGTCGAACGGCAACGGACCTAGGTGACGACGTTTGGCAATACGGCATGGAGGTGTATAAGAATACAGGGGTGGGTGGGAAACACCAGAAGGGTGATGGGGCTAGATGGGGCCCAATGTCTGGCAAAGGCAACGATGATTATATCTGGATATCGCCAGACGGCAAGATCGTCCCATTCGTCAACAAAAACACACCACCGGATACCACTCAGTACAAGAACGGATGGGCCGCAAAGGGTGTCGTTCTCGAGACGGGCATGGACCGCAAAGCCCTTCACATCGGCGACTGGGACGGCGATGGGAAGGCGGACATCATCGGAGTGGACAAGAAGACTGGTGCTCTCACCGTGTGGTTCACCGGCTACACGGGCCCCGGCGGCACATTCTCGTTCCGGAAACAGACGCTGGGAGGCACATGGTGCACACAAGGCTGGGGCGTCGGCCTGTTTGATATTGGAGCACGCTTCGCTGATGTGTCGGGCAACGGCTGCGTCGATTACCTCTGCATGGAGCCAGACGGACGGACGACTGGATGGATCAACAACTGCCCCCGGGACGGCAACAACTTCAACCTGGAGAATGTCGGCCAGATCAAGAAATCCGAGGGCCTCGACCGCGCCAACCACAAATGGGCCGATGTCAACGGCGATGGGAAGGCTGATTTCCTGTGGACGGACAAGTTCAACGGCGACGCCAAGTATTGGTCCAACACGGGCAGAGTGCCCGAATCAGACCGTCCCAACCAGGGCGGGAGCATCTTCCACTTCGACCCCAAGGGCACGTCGTACCTGGGCAGCAGTCGGGGCGCCAACATTCACTATCCGAACCTTGGCGGCCTTGGCAGGGCTGACCAGGTGTCGATCCAGCCTGCCACGGGCTATGGATGGGTGTGGTACAACACGTGCGCGGGCGGCGGCGGCGGCGACGACGGCGGCATTGCCCCTCGAGACCCGTCGTTGCCTCGCTATGACGCTCCGTTCTCGCCTCTCTGCCCGTTCGAGGTCCCCGTTTGCGACCTATTTCCCGCGGTGCCTCTTTCCTGCCAGGGCGACAGCTACGGCCAAGACTTCTCGGACCCGACGTGGGAGTTTCCCGAGTCGAGGAGAGTCCCCACCTATTACGATCTCGACAACGAGGAGCGAGGCCCCTTGGAGCCGCCAGAAAAGCGGCGCCGGTCCGACAATATACTGTATAATGAGACGGTCGACATTCAGGTTGTGCACGAAACCGATCTGGCAAAGCGCAAGGGCTCAGAACGGAGAGCCTTTGCTGTCGAGTTTCGCATCGCGGTAGGCTTCGTTGTCCAGCTGTTCTTCTGGGCGAGAGGCTACCCAGGAACGACACACCTTCACGACCCGACCAACAGCCAGCCGGCGAGCAACCATGCCTTCCGCATGCGTGACGCTTGCACATCGTCCGAGGTTGAGGTAGTCGACCGCACCACCTTGACCGTCCTCGAGCTAGCTGGCTTCGATACTGAGCACAACCCGGACTTGCAGTTTGCGAGGGACTTCCTTTATACTCTTGGAACCGGTATCCTGCCTGATGGCACCCGAACCTCCGTGCCTCCTATCGATCCCACCGTCCTGGAGGCCATCTGGAACACTGCACAGATTCCGCCCGGCGTGATTCCAAGCGCAGGATCCTCTCGTAAATTAGATTCAATAAACGAGGTCATCATGGATTGCTTCGGCTCTCAAGGCAACAGAGCCCCCATGGTTCTCTGCGAGAAGTCACTGAACCAGCTCAAGGGTCGCACCTTCAATCTGCGACCCGTCGATCCTCCCAACTTCTGGGACCAGGACAACTTTGATCAGCTGCTCGAACAATCTCTGTACGACCCAACGTCCAGAAACGGCCTCTTCCGCATGATCAACATGGTCGTCGGTGTCTTCCGCTTCATAAACCACACCCAAATGCGTCCCCGCGTCCAGACTAACGTGTCCAACCTACAACAGGCTATCGATCAGTTGGAGGCTTTATTTCCCCAAGACCTGGCCGGCGCCGGCCAAATATTTCGCGAGTTCGCCCCGAACTGGTACGGCATGGCGACACTTGATACGCGTGTTTGGCTGAGAAACCGCCTCGAGGAAATGTCCGACTACTACACGGAGCACCGAGGCATCGCCGTGGACCCTCTAGAGGTGCAGCAATTCATTCAAAGGATTCTAGATGAAATTGATCTATACATCAACTCACCAATCTAACTCGTCACACTACCGACATACACTGCATGGCCGCTACATCAGCCTTTGTCTATTTATATATTGATCCTAGGTAAATTCTATTATATTTTAGTTACAGTGGCATAGTCTTTTGTCCCAAAGGCGCTATGGCTGGTGGTCGCCGGTAATTATATCCATCAAGGCGTGCTCCGTGCAGCGTGTTATACGTAGACATCAGATAGCGCGTGTCCACGTACTCCCAGCCCAAATACCCGCCTCCAGATTCGCCCTCTGGCCCCGGCGCAAAGTCGCCGTCGACGATTTCTGCAACGAGTGGAGGTGGCGGGAGATGCGGCTTCGAGATGTCGTCCGGCTTGCTTGCCACGTGGGCACTCAGCGTGTCCAGGCAGGGTCGCGTGACGTTGACGCAGTACGTGAACCGAGGCAGTTTGGCATTGAAATCGTCCTGCTCTTGGCACCACTGCTGGAAGCGCTGTCTGACCTGCTCGTGAGACGCGTTTGCAAGAGTCGCCGCGTCCTCGATCACGGTCCACGTGAGCATCTGCTCGAGCATGGCACCGCGCTCGGCTTTGAACCGAGTCAGATCAATGTGGGCGTTGTCACGGAAGCATTGTAGGTACGACGCCCACGCTTCGTCGTCGTCGTACGTCGTCCGAATCATCACAAAGCCCCATTGCCGGGCCGAGTAGTGCCGGAGCGCGCTGAATAGCAGGCCGTATCGTTGCGAGCGGTGGCACCACTCCGAGGGGATTTCCGAGGGGTCCATTTTGCGATGCTTGCTTGAAAAAGAGGGATGGTGGGTACCTCTCTGCAAGGCTTTGAATATGTAGATGGCAGTTGGAGAAGGTGATGTTTGGGTGACGGAGAGACGGATGGTTGATGGAGTGGAGGTGGCTTAGCCGAAGTCAGCAGCCTTGGCCAAACCTTGGAAACATGGCTGCACGTGACTAGGAAAGTATAGCCGAGTAGCGAGGCCAAAACCACGGATCGGCACGAGGGCCCACTGCGGGAACTACCACCGGGTTTCGTAAAGTCTGCGTCCAGCATTGTGGCCCGTGCACACTGAATTTGGACGCACTTTCCTAAACCCAATGATGAAACTGAACCCACACTTGGCCATGCGGATCCACTGTGCAGATGGGCTCATTATCGTTGACGAGGTAACATTATACAGGGGGTCTATATCGACGCAAAATATTAGGATTTCTTGTTGTTTCCTAGCAATACTATAGTAAAGTTTTGCGCAATTTCTCATTCTTGTTCCCTAGTTGTGTCCCATAGGCTTCTACATCTATTTTCGTCCGTGCTGTGTGCCCGTAGTTATTTCCAAGTTGGCCTCTCTAAGCTTAAATCCATTCTTAGTCACACCTATAGAAGATAAACCTTCGCGGGCCCCGACACCAGAAATTCTGGTTCGTCCCTTCCACTTCCACCATTCTTGCAAACGACCGTTTCTTTTACTACAGGCTACAGTGGTTGCCACACTATTGCTGGGAGACTGTCGAGTCCAGGAGCTTTCCATGGTTTAGCTGAAAAGACCCCCGGCTCTATTCCAGGTAGCAGCAGATGCTACGAATCTGTGCAATATTGGTGGCCGCCTGGACTCTCCGCGCATCCTAGGCGATGTTTCTTTCTTAGGATACCTACCTAGGTAGGTACCTCTGGGTGAGTCGGAATGTGTTTAAGGGCGCAACAGCGACACGCCGGACCCTCTGCGGCCCGTGCTCGTGCAAGTGTGCCTGGTTACTGCTTAAATTCGTAGGGGCATTCTAAGAAAGATATTAGCGCGTGAAATAGCAGGACAGTTTTGGACGCCACCAATTAGCTTGAATCCGTTCGCACCTTTTCGACTAAATTCATTCACTGGATGAACAGGTAAACTACGTAGGCTAGTGTATGGAAAGGAGCGCGTAAGATTTAGTTTTATCCTATGCCTCGAACGTCCTACATTTTCGAGCTTGGTAGTTCGCTTCCAAGGTTTTGCAATGGTGCCTTCGCGCGGAACCCCGACACTTGTTCCTAGTCTCACCCTCGAATGGCTTCAGCAGTCGACTGACTCCAAAAATTGCTTTATCCCACCGCAGGCCTCTTTCTTGGTTCTTGAAAGGCCTATGTCCCTGGGACACAGATGTATTAGGCGTAGCGTCCTCCAGTCCGGAAGAGTTGCTTGACTCTCGCCTTATAAAGATAAAGAGTCAGCGTTGGATTGCTGCGACAAATTATAGCTTTCAAGGTCCTAGGAAAGTCCAGATTCTTGAAATTGCAGATTAGATTGCTCCAACAGTTCCAAGCTTAAGTTGGCTGGCAATTCATCGATCTCGGAGCAAAGTCTCTTGAAGTGATGTCACCATCATTGATGATGATAATGATAGATGATTTGTTAGATGCAGAAATTCTGTCAGTTCTTGGCGCGTTCGCTTAATGTTCCACACCACCACCTAACTTTGTATAGGCCCGAGGGACTCTACTAAATCTCTACTAAATCTTAAACTAACGTGCTAAAACTAAAAGATTAAAGCTGTAAGTCCTTTCTAAATAGGAAGCTTGTAATTCTAACTTTTTGTAGTGTTACAGTTGCAGTCTCTAGCGCTATGTACTGTGCATATAGTCTTAACTCTCTTCTGCCTCTAGAAGCCCCTTCTTCTATTTACGCGCTGCAATACACTAATAGAGGCACCTTACTGCGTATACAATTAAATATACACAGGTTCTTGCAGCTAGGCTAGAGTCTTTTAGCAATTGCAAACTGTAAAGGCTATAATAAAAGAATAGTATATAGAATCTAACGTACTATCTATACAAAAGAATTTCTGCGTAATTGTAATAGGATAGACCTAGAGGGCTGCACAGATAACTGTACACAGATAACCAATCAAAGATACCGTCATAACAGAGTAGATTTGCTAGAGAGCTAAGGAGTAGCCTTAGCTCAACTCTATGTAGGCTGCTACGGAGCGGAACAACAATATACCAATTAGAACCAATGTTAGGCAATATTAGAAGCTACGTAATGCTAGCTACGCCCTCGGCGTAGCGCATGTAATAGAGCCTATTACAATACCTCCCTTCTAAGCTCTAAAGTTCTTTTTAGAGTGTAGCAACCTTATAAAGCAGCGTTAACAAGAACAGGGCTAGTAGAATAGGACTGTTAGGACAGGCAGGACTTAGGGCAACTAGTAATCTAATAATTACTAGCTCTATAGTAGAGGCAGAGGTTATTCTAGAGTTAATAGGTGCGGCGTTTAGTAGAAGAGAACTCTAATATATTAGTAAAGACAGGAGACGCAGGTTGGATAACGCAGGCGGTAGAAGCACAGATTAGGGTACTATTAGATAGAGCTAGTAATGTTAGTTAGGCAAATTAGACACTAGCTACTTAGATTAGGTTAACATCTATAGGCTTTAGCTAGCGCATAGAGAATAGATTCCTAGAGGTAAACCTCTAGGCTAACTTCTGCTCTAGGTTTAATGCTAGGTTTAGAACTACCTAGAGACAACAAGAGTAGTAATTAAGGCGCTAGACGTGCTTAACATAGTTGTTGTACAATAGGCTAAACAGAGTGTTACTTAATTTTTTAAAGGACTAGCGCAGGCTAGAATAGAGGCTATAGTAGAGCGTAGTAATATAGAATATATCTAGCTAGGAGCTAGCACTAGCTTTGTATATAAGCCGCTTAAAGCGTGCAAGATACGCAATAAGTAACTCTTTATCCCTCTATTGCACAGAGGTAAAGCGCTAGACAGCTTTCTACTATTCTTTTAGGTTGTAGCAAAGGCGCTAAAAGAAAGAAAAGATAGACTTAGAGTTCTAGAACTAGGTGTCTTTAGCTATCTAGTAGAGGTGCAGGATAGAAGCCTGCTAGAACTACTCTAGGCAGTTCTATATATAATTAAACGCGTTAGCTTCTACAAGCTAATCTAATTAGAGCTTTGCTTTAATTAATAGAAGCTACGTACGTAGCGTAAAAGGTTTGCTATTAAAGCAAGGCAGATCTAGTAGGCAGGTTTAAGATATAGTTAGGGTAGCAAGCTAAATCTAGAGACGCTAGACGTTAGCATAGAAGGCATTAAGATTTGATTGCAGCAATTGTAGCTTAACTTGCTAGTTCTAGAGCTTCTGCTATAGCTGCTATACAAGCAGGAAGAGGGCTAACTAGTTGTAATAGCTAGCTATTGTAGTAATAGAACAAAGGAGAAAAAAAATCTAGTCTAGTATTAGTAAAAACTCTGCGCTAAGAGTCTGCAACAGCTTTGCGCTATTGTTACTGTCTAGCTAGCTAGTAAGCAAATCTAAATGTAATAGAATAGACCTAGAAAGCTATATAGATAACTATACATAGATAACTAATTAAAGATACTGTTATAACAGAGTAGATTTGCTAGAGAGCTAAAGAGTAGCCTTAGCTCGACTCTATGTAGGCTGCTACAGAGCGGAACAACAATATACCGATTAGAACCAATGTTAAGCAATATTAGAAGCTACGTAATGCTAGCTACGCCCTTAGCGTAGCGCATGTAATAGAGCCTATTATAGTAATCTACTGCAAAACAGCTTTAGTGCGCCTTTAAAGATAAGAAAAAAAGATAGAAAAGCTTTATTTTGTAAACTTGTTGTTTTAGAATAGATATACTAGAATAAAATTATGCAATAGTTAGGCATTAAAAAAGGTGTGTTTGTTAGCTAATCTATAGTTTTACGTTACCTAAAAAAAAAAATAGACGCGTAGAACTTTCTAGCCTTTTAGTATAAATAGAAATAAAAAATTAAAAAAAGCGTATTGTAAAAATATAAAGAAGTTTGCTGCTAAAAATCTTGTATTTTTAGATAAAAGTATTTTTAATAAAAAAACTAGATAGAAATACTATATCTACGCTTCTATAGGCTATAAAGCCTAGTATACGCAAAATATAGGCTATAAAGCAACGTAGGTAGTACTTTTTATATATATAGTAAATAGCTATCTTCTATATATAGGTATTAAGCAAAAGTATTACAACTATAATAAATTTATAAAGTAGTTGCAAAATATAATAGCTATACAAAGCTTATAGATACCTAGTAATAGTTTAGATTTAATAAAGCTTTAAAAAGTTTAAATAATAGGTTTCTATTCTATCTTTCTTTAGAGTAGAACAACTATCTACTAGTTTCTATTTTGTTTTTTTTAAAGTAGAATAACTCTAGATTTTATCTAGGTTAAGTTACCTAGGCACTAGCCTATAACAATACCTTTTTTCTAGCTTTAAAAGTTTTTTTTAAAGCGTATTTTAGTAGAAGCTTTGTAGTAGCTAGTTACAAGTATTGCGTACGTTTTTTATATACTTAATCTATTAATCTAGCGCTGCTATTTTTTTAAACAATTAAGCTAGTTTCTATATAGTTTTAGCGTAGCCTATCTATTTAACTTTATACTATATCTACTATTCTTTACTTTTTTAAGTAACTTTTTTAGAAATAATATTTTCTACTACCTACTTTAGTTTGCTATTAACTACAATAGCTTCTAGCTATAAGTTATTATTTAGCTAGCTTAGTAGTAGATTGTTAGTAGCTAGCTGCAATTAATTAATATAAAATATGTTGTAAAAGCTAAGTAGTATATTAAAGTATATAGAGTGCGTACTAATTACTTTAGTAACTATATATTTAGCGTTCTTCTAGTTAAGCTTCTTGTTTAGCTGTTAAGTTTTAAAGTGTTTGCCTAGAGCTAGCTAGACCTTGTTTTCTACTTTTAGCTGCTAAAGCACTTGCTAGCGTTAATTTGCCTACTTTTTTTGCTTTTGCTAAGCTTTAGCTATTAAAGCTTAGGCTAGCTTAAATACTTTTTTAAACTTGTTAACTATTGTTTTAGTAGCTTTCTTGCCTACTTGTTTGTTAGTAGTATAATTTAATCTGCGTTATAGAGCTGTAAGTTAAATAGAATTAACGTAGTAACTATACTAGAAAAAGAATAGGCTAACGCTTGTTAAAGTAGTATTTTTAACTAAATAGCTATTATAGCTATATCTAGCAGCTTAGCTTAGTTCTTTTAGTTTTAGTTAATATACGCCTGTAGATAAGCTTCTACTATACTATTTATTTTTTTAGTTAATCTATTAGTTTAGAAGTAGAAAGCTATTAATAGTTATTGTTTAATTTCTAGAATTTTGCAAAGTTGTTTCTACAGCCTACTTGTAAACTAACTGCTTTAATCTAATACAATAGCGTTAAGTAGCTAGTAGTACGCTACTACGTGCCTAATAAATGCCTATATAATAGTTTTAGTATCTATATTTAGTAGAGGTATTAGCACTATATTTTTGCTTAACTAATTAGTAACTACAAAATAGATTGTATATTTTTTGCTTTTAGAAAAGTTAGTAATAAAATCTATTAATATCTTTTTTTATATTTAATTAAAAAGTAGTAAAAGCTTAAGCAAGCTATAAATACTATTTTTTTATAGCTTAATTCTGCTACAAATAGCGTAGTTCTAGAAAAAGCGCCTAATATCTTTAGATATTCTAGGCTAGAAGTAATTTCTTGCAATTACTTAGTAAGTAGCTACACGTTCTAGGTAGCTAGCTATAGTAGAAGAGTGTACTTTATTAATTAGGCTTGTTTATAGAAGTTTTAATTGTAGTACCTACTTTTAATTTCTATAGAGTAGGCATTTTTTCTAATCTACTATATAGTCTATAATAGATATCTTTAGGCCTAGGCCTAGTAGAATCTATTGCTTTCTATTAAGTATATATTGCTAGATGTTAATATATTAGTTGTTGCTTTCTATTGCAAACTACTATAGTTGTTTTAGCGTTAAAAAGTTTTTTTCTAGAAGAGTTAGAGTAGTACTAGAATTTATACTGTTATTGCTATCTATAGTAGTATTAGTATCTATATCTATATTAGTATTAGTATTAGTATTAGTATTAGTATTAGTGCTAAGCGCTATAGATTAAAACGTAATTATACTACTTTTATTTTTGTTGTCTATAGCTAGTAAAGTAGACGTTGCTAGCTTAAGTAGCTGCTTGTAACAATACTATATACAATTGTTAGAAGCGTTTTAAAGCATATCTTGTTTGCGCTAGAATAAAGTATTAGCTTAAAGGTTTTCTTTTCTAGGTTAATAAGCAATTTCTATATTATAGCGTTCTAGAAAAAAAAACTATTATATTTGTTTTTTGTTAAGCATTTTTAGCTTTGTAAAATACTCTAGATTTTTGTAATTTGTAATAATAGTAAACTTTTTAACTAATTATAGCTTAGCGTTCTATTTCTATAGGTACTATACTATAGCAAGTAACTTTTTATTGTAGATTTTTTAGTTGCACTTATATACGTTTATTTTTTATAAAAAGTAAGCTACTAGCTATAGTAAACTTTAATTATTATACTATAAAAAACACTTTGCTATTATATATCTAAAAGCATTAGTTTTAAGTACTATTTCTTTTTTAGAGTTAAATTAGGCTAGAACTAGCTTTGTAATAAAAATATTTTTAAGCGTATTAAAAGCTTTCTATTTAATAGAAGTTTATTAAAAGAGTATATTGCTTATAAGTTGTATAAAAAGTGCTACAAGCTCTAAAAATCTATAAATAAACTGCTAATAGAAGTTAGTAAAGCCTAAAAAGCTTTGCACGCTTTTAATAGTTTTAGAAGCTTTCTATTCTTTAATAGCTTTAATTTTCTTAGAGTTTATACATAGGCTTTTGCTTGCATTAATAATAAAACTAAAATATTTTGTTAACTTAACTTTAAATTCGCACTTTTTAATATCTAGCAAGAGGCTTGCTTTGCCTAGCGCTTTAAGCACTAGGTTAACCTAGCTTTAGTACTTAGCTAAAGAGCTGTTTGTATATATAAGTACGTTATTAAAGTAAGCTGTATAAAAGTTGTTAAAATAGTTGCGTAGAGCCTAGTTAATATATTTCTAAAAGGTACTAGGCGCGTTTGCTAAGCTAAAGAAAGTAACTAGCTATTTATACAGCTTAAACTAAGTATAGAAAGCTATTTTCTATTTATTTCTAGCATTAATCTAAATTTTATAGAAAGTAGCTAAAATATTAAGCTTTATAAACTACTAAGCTTTACTAAAATTGTTTAGAGTTTTCTAGATTAGTAGTAGCAAGTATTAGTTTTTCTAGGTAATAGCATTAAAAGCTCTGTAGTTAACGCAAAAGTAGAAGCTACTACCTAGTTTTTTTGCAAAAAAAAACTAGTATAGCTGCTAGCAAATTACTTGCGTAGATCTATTCCTTTTTAAGCAGTAACGTAAGCTTTTTTTATAGAATAAGTAGCTTTTTTTTGCTTATATTGTATAGTAGGCTCTATAGTACCTTTAAATCCTTTCTATTCTTTTAAACTAAGTTAATTTAGTAGTTAATATTAGGTTTTTAAAGTAGTAGCATCTTTAATGCAGTTTTTAGATCGAATATCTACTTGTAATAAGCGTAGTAAGTTAGCAACAGCTTTTTAAAGTCTATTGTTAATTTTAGCGCTAAAGCTTTTTTAATATTTGCTAGTAAAGCTGCAAAAACAATAGACTAGTTTTTTTTTACAGCTTAAAAGTAGTAACTATATACTATAGCGCTAATTTTTTATAGAAGTATATAGCTCTATAGTATAGAAACAAGTTTTTTTTTTTTGCTTTAAATTTAAATCTATTAGCGTGTTAAATAAATGTAGATTAAGCGCTTAGCTAGCGCAATTGTTACCTACAGCTAATTTATCTAAAGCTGCCTAAAGATTAGGTTAAACTCTATATTGTTAGTAGCAACGTAGACCTATCTAGTGTCTTTAAATCCTTTAATATTAGCAGTGTACTAAGCTACCTAGGTTATTACGCCTTTGCTAGCTATGCCTAGTAGTTGTTAAAAAGTAATATTAATGTATAGCAAGCCTATAGCCTTTGCTAGTAAAGGTAAAACTAGAGCATTTGCAAGCGTGCTAGAATTAATTATATAGAAAGCGTAGGTAGTTTAATTAACTAACGCGTGTACGCTAATAGCTTTTCTATTTATATACTAGCTTTTAAACTTTTTCTACTTTTTAAAAGCTTGCCTATAGGTTGTAGATAGCTTCTATTAGTAACTTTTAATAGAAGCTACTTTTTTTCTAAATCTAATTTGCTAGTAAGCTTGTCTTTAAGCAATAGTAGTAGAAATGCCTAAGTAGTAGTAGCTTTTACTAACTTTATAAGCAATAGGTAGTTAGCTAGTATTACAGCCTAAGAAATTACTTCTATTTTACTTAGAAACAACGCGGACTAATAAACCTAAGCGCGTTGCACAAGAAGTTACGTAACTAATTAGTAATTAGTAACGCTAAAACTTACTAAGTACTAAGCACTAATCGAGGATTAGTATAGATTAGTGTAATTAGTACTCTAATTATAACTAATTAAAAGTTAGGCAAGCAAGTATATAGTCTTAGCTAATAAGCTTCTATAGCTTATTGTGTTTAACCTAAATTAGTACTCTTTATAGTACACTTAGTTTTTAATACACAATATCTTTTTTAGAAGAATTCTACTTACTATTTTAATATTAACTACTTATATACAGAACTCTATTGCTTATTTCTAAAAACTAACTAAAATCTATAAAAGATATACTATTATCTATTAGACCTTTACAGCTAGTAAGTAAAAGTACTTTTAAATATAGTAGCTTCTTGCTCTATAGCGTATATATAGCTAATTAGCTTGCTAGCGCTAGATTTTTTCTTCTAGCACCTATTTAGCTTGTTTCTATTCTATGCTACTCTAGTTACTTTTTGTTAGTTGCTAGTCTATCTATTCTAGAGGCGCTAGCCTATTGCAATTAAGTAATTAACGCTTTTTCTACGTGTTAAAGCTAGCTATTAGCTAGTTGTAAGTATAATTTTAGTATCTTGCTAATAGGTTTACTTAGTATAGAATGTTAGCAATTTAAATTACTTTATAGATTAAGCCTTTATATAAAAGATTTTCTAGAATTGCAATAGTACTTTTTTAAAGTTTAATACTTAGCTTTTGTACAAAAAAGTTTTTTTTGTTTATATTACTAAAAGTTTTTCTAGTTAATTAGACTAGTTAGTTAAATTCTATTAAATATTTTTGTATAAGTTGTCTACTTTAGTAGATTCTATAAAGTTAATCTATAGCCTTGCTTTTAAAGTATAGGTTGTTAAATTAAAAATCTATAAAAGCTTATAGGCTTTAAAAAGTTAAAGCAGCCTAATTAAGTATCTATAGTAGCAAAACTTTTGCTATATTTTCTATATACTTTTAGAAAACGTAATTAACTTAAGCTTTTTTAGAAATACTTTTATAGTTAGCTTTAAGCTTAGCTTTTACTTAATATTAAAAAGTTAGATACTAGGCTTAGTTACTATTAAACTTTTTAAAATTAGAAAATTTAGCGCGTTGTTCTATGTACGTAGTTAGAATTTAAAAAAACGTTAGCTTCTAGCTAAGTAGTATTGTAGCAATAGCTTTCTAATTTTTTAACGCGTTTATTCTACTTATTATCTACTTTATTATTTCTATTATTATTATAGAAAAATCTAATTATTTTGCTAGTTAATTTTTTGCCTATATCTAAGTTTTAATCTAACTTACTATTGCTTTAATAGCCTAAACTAGCTATTGCTTTTTAGCTAGTATCTTTTATATACTAGTAGCAACTTAGTTAATAACTATCTTTCTTCTAGTTTTTTAATAGCGTAGGCTGTTATATTATTAATTAAGTAGCTTTCTATTTCTATATTCTTTATATATACTTGCAGCTTAGTATATACAAAGCTTCTACTTAGTATTTTAATTGCTTAATCTATTAATTGCTTAATCTATTAATTGTAATAGAATAGACCTAGAGAGCTGTATAGATAACTATATATAGATAACTAATTAAAGATACTGTTATAACAGAGTAGATTTGCTAAAGAGCTAAAGAGTAGCCTTAGCTCGACTCTATGTAGGCTGCTACGGAGCGGAACAACAATATACCGATTAGAACCAATATTAGGCAATATTAGAAGCTACGTAATGCTAGCTACGCTCTTAGCGTAGCGCATGTAATAGAGCCTATTACAATACCTTTTTTCTAAGCTCTAAAGTTCTCTTTAGAGTGTAGCAACTTTATAAAGCAGCGTTAACAAGAACAAAGCTAGTAGAATAGAACTGTTAGAACAGGCAAGACTTAAAGCAACTAGTAATCTAATAATTACTAGCTCTATAGTAGAGGTAGAAGTTATTCTAGAGTTAATAGGTGCAGCGTTTAGTAGAAGAAAACTCTAATATATTAGTAAGGATAGAAGACGCAGGTTAGATAACGCAGGTAGTAGAAGCATAGATTAGGGTACTATTAGATAGAGCTAGTAATGTTAGTTAGGCAAATTAGACACTAGCTACTTAGATTAGGTTAACATCTATAGGCTCTAGCTAGCGCATAGAGAATAGATTTCTAGAAGTAAACCTCTAGGCTAACTTCTACTCTAGGTTTAATGCTAGGTTTAGAACTACCTAGAGACAACAAAAGTAGTAATTAAAGCGCTAGACGTGCTTAACATAGTTGTTGTACAATAGGCTAAACAAAGTGTTACTTAATTTTTTAAAAGACTAGTACAGGCTAGAATAGAAGCTATAGTAGAGCGTAGTAACATAGAATATATCTAGCTAGAAGCTAGCACTAGCTTTGTGTATAAGCTGCTTAAAGCGTGCAAAATACGCAATAAGTAACTTTTTATCCCTCTGTTGCACAGAAGTAAAGCGCTAAACAGCTTCTTGCTATTTCCTTAGGTTGTAGCAAAAGCGCTAGAAGAAAAAAAAGATAGACTTAGAGTTCTAGAACTAGGTGTCTTTAGCTATCTAGTAGAGGTGTAGAATAAAAGCCTGCTAGAACTGCTCTAGGCAGTCCTATATATAATTAAACGCGTTAGCTTCTACAAGCTAATCTAATTAGAGCTTTGCTTTAATTAATAGAAGCTATGTACGTAGCGTAAAAAGTTTGCTATTAAAGCAAAGCAGATCTAGTAGGCAGGTTTAAGATATAGTTAGAGTAGCAAGCTAAATCTAAAGACACTAGACGTTAGCACAGAAAGCATTAAAATCTAATTGCAGCAATTGTAGCTTAACTCGCTAGTTCTAGAGCTTCTGCTGTAGCTGCTGCACAAGCAGGAAAAAAGCTAACTAGTTGTAATAGCTAGCTATTGTAGTAATAGAACAAAGGGGAAAAAAAATCTAGTCTAGTATTAGTAAAAACTTTGCGCTAAAAGTCTGCAACAGCTTTGCGCTATTGTTACTGTCTAGCTAGCTAGTAAGCAAATCTAAATGTAATAGAATAGACTTAGAAGGCTGCATAGATAACTATACATAGATAACTAATTAAAGATACCGTTATAATAGAGTAGATTTGCTAGAAAGCTAAAAAGTAGCCTTAGCTCGACTCTATGTAGGCTGCTACGGAGCGGAACAACAATATACCGATTAGAACCAATGTTAGGCAATATTAGAAGCTACGTAATGCTAGCTACGCCCTTAGCGTAGCGCATGTAATAGAGCCTATTACATTAATTGCTTAATTTTTAATATAGCCTACTCTCTATATAATAGAAACAGGTAAAGCTTCTAATATAGCCTACTTTCTATACAATAGAAACAAGTAAAGCTTCTAATATAGGCTTAAGCAAGCGTTCTACTACTAAAGTTTTTGCTTTAGCTCTATTCTATAACTATAGAATACTATACTAGCTAGTAAACTTTTTTTTTGCTTAGGTAGGCGTTCTACTACTAGAGTCTTTGCACGCTTTTAATAGTTTTAGAAGCTTTCTATTTTTTAATAGCTTTAATTTTCTTAGAGTTTATACGCAAGCCTTTGCTTGTATTAATAATAAACTCTAGATATTTTGTTAACTTAACTTTAAATTTACACTTTCTAATATCTAGCAAAAAGCTTGCTTTGCCTAGCGCTTTAAGTACTAGGTTAACTTAGCTTTAGTACTTAGCTAGAAAGCTGTTTGTATATATAAGTACGTTATTAAAGTAGGCTATATAGAAGTTGTTAAAATACTTGCGCAAAGCCTAGTTAATATATTTCTAAAAAGAACTAAGCGCGTTTACTAAGCTAAAGAAAGTAACTAGCTATTTATATAGCTTAAACTAAGTGCAAAAAGCTATTTTCTATTTATTTTTAGCGTTAATCTAAAGTTTATAAAAAGTAGCTAAAACGTTAAGCTTTATAAACTACTAAGCTTTACTAAAATTATTTAAAGTTTTTTAGATTAGTAGTAGTAGATATTAGTTTTTTTAGGTAATTGTATTAAAAGCTCTATAGTCGATGCAAAAGTAGAAACTACTATTTAGTTTTTTTGCAAAAAAGACTAGTATAGCTGCTAGCAAATTACTTGCGTAGATTTATTTTTTTTTAAGTAGCAACGTAAGTTTCTTTTATAGAACAAGTAGCTTTTTTTGCTTATATTATATAGTAGGCTCTATAGCACTTTTAGATTTTTTCTATTTTTCTAAACTAAGTTAATTTAGTAATTAATATTAGGTTTTTAAAGTAGTAGCATTTTTAATGTAGTTTTTAGATTAAATATCTACTTGTAGTAAGCGTAGTAAGTTAGCAAAAGCTTTTTAAAGTCTATTGTTAATTTTAGCGCTAAAGCTTTTTTAATATCTACTAGTAAAGCTATAAAAACAATAGACTAGTTTTTTTTTATAGCTTAGAAGTAATAACTATATACTATAGCGCTAATCTTTTTGCAAAAGTACGTAGCTCTATAGAGTAGAAATAGGTTTTTTTTTTTTTACTTTAAATCTAAATCTATTAGCGCGTTAAATAAATGTAGATTAAGCGCTTAGCTAGCGCAATTATAACCTATAGCTAATTTATCTAAAGCTATCTAAAAATTAAGTTAAACTCTATATTATTAGTAGCAATATAAGCCTATCTAGTGTCTTTAAATTCTTTAATATTAGTAGTATACTAAGCTACCTAGGTTATTATACTTTTGCTAGCTATACCTAGTAGTTGTTAGAAAGTAATATTAATATATAGCAAGCTTGCAGCCTATACTAGTAAAAGTAAAACTAAAGTATTTGCAAGCGTGCTAGAATTAATTATATAGAAAGCGTAGGTAGTTTAATTAACTAACGCGTGTATACTAATAGCTTTTCTATCTATATACTAGCTTTTAAACTTTTTTCTATTAGTAACTTTTAATAGAAGCTACTTTTTTTCTAAATCTAATTTGCTAGTAGGCTTGTTTTTAAGCAATAGTAGTAGAAATACCTAAGTAGTAGTAGCTTTTACTAACTTTATAAGCAATAGGTAGTTAGCTAGTAGATAAAAGTACTTTTAAATATAGTAGCTTTTTGCTCTATAGCGTATATATAGCTAATTAGCTTGCTAGCGCTAGATTTTTTTTTTAGTACTTATTTAGCTTGCTTTTTTTCTATAGTACTTTAATTGCTTATAGTAGGCTACTACTCTATTAATTCTATAGGTGCTAGTTGCGCCTAGCCTAGTAATATATATTTTTTTTAAGTACTCTAAATACTAGGTAGTATCTAATTGTAATAAGTAACGCTAATATAATAAAGCTAATTAAATACTTTAATTTTAAGTTTTTCTAAAAGCATGCTTTTAAAAGCGTTTTTTCTAAATATCTACTCTAATTTCTAAAGTAGCTAGTTAAACTTAGAAATATAGTTACGTATTAGTTTTTTACTTTAGCTAAAGTATTAAAGCTTATCTAAAGCTTTTACTTTCTAATAAAAGTTTTTAAATAGTAATCTATATATACCTATATATTTTCTACTATAGCTAAAAGTATGTTTTTTTTTACCTAAAGTAAAACTACTTTAAATGCTCTATTTTTAGTTTTTCTAACAATATAGTTAATTTAATAAGCGTAGCTTTTATATATATAGCTATAGCGTAGCTTAGCTTTAGCTTTATATTAAAACTAGAAGTATTTATTGCAGTTGCTATTAAAACGCTTTAGATTAGAGTATTTAGATTAGTTGCATTTCTACAGTACCTAGAGTAGCGTTAGTAATTATGCAAGTAAAAAAGCTAATGCAGCTTTTTAGCTTTCTAGAGCTTCTATTTAGTTTATTATCTAACGCATTGTTTCTATTATTATTGTAGAAGGATCTAATTAGCTTGCTAGCATTTTCTCTTTGTTGCTCTTCTGCTTGTTTACTCTAGTTGCTACTTGCGCAAGCATAAGCTTAATTGCTAGCGCAGGCTATTGCTTGGCTGCTAGCATCTCTCTTATACTAGCAGCGACTTGGTTATGTAACTATCCTTCTTGTAGCTTTCTAATAGCGTAGGCTGTTATATTATTAATTAACTAGCCTTCTATCCCTGTATCTCTTATGTGTGCCTGCAGCTCGGCGCGTACAGGGCTTCCGCTCAGTATCCCGGCGGCTCGATCTCTCAATCGCTCGATCTCTCAATCGCTCGATCTCTCAATCGCTCGATAGCTCGATAGCTCGATAGCTCGATTCTTAATGTGGCCTACTCCCTGTGCGATAGGGACGGGTAGGGCTTCCAATGTGGCCTACTCCCTCTAGGGTCCCTGCTCTGGCTCTGTTCCGTGACGATAGGATACCACACTGGCTGGTGGACTCCCCTTTTGCTCGGGCAGGCGTTCTACCACTAGGGTCCCTGCACTGGCGTACAATAGGGGTGATCGAATCCAAATGTAATGGCCGCGCAAAGCTTGCAGATGCCTGGTAACAGTTTGGATTCGATAAGGCTCCAAAGGGTTTGGATAATGGGTCTCTATGCCATCCCCTTCGGAGCGGAACAACTATCTACCGGTCTATCTTGTCTCCTTGGGGCAGAACCGCCCCAGATCTCATCTGGGTTAAGCCCTCTGGGCACCAGCCCATTACAGTATAGTGCAACAGGTGTCAATCCAAATATGCTCGAGGCCATAATCTAACGCTGCTACTTCGCATGACTTTTGAATCTTCTTGAATCCGGATTTGGAAGCAGTCCTCTCTACAAGCGGACGAGTCTCGAACTCTTGCAGTGTGACTTCCTCCCCGTCATTCCATGTGTGAGACAGTATCGCATATGGTGGAGGGTCATGAGAAAAGTTGCAAAGATCTCCAGTGAATTCATCTCCCAATTTGCGCTTTCCCTGGAGTTTCGCTTCATAAGTGCGGATCAGTCTCATGTTTGCCGTGGTGTTGACTGTGTTAGCTGAAGCCGGGTGAACTTGGGTGAGCAAGGCTAGGGCGGGGTATAGATAGATGATCTGTCTGACCAGGCAACAGCGCAGTCGCTGACCTCCTTCTCAGAGCTGCAGAGAGATTTCGAATCACTGCCGGTTCACCTACCTTAGGACGTGACCCGAACAAACCCAGGTTAAATTTTTGGTCTTTCGGGAGCGCACATCTAGTGGCGTATATTGTAGAGGGCAAAGATTAGGGTTGGATAATATGCGCCACCCTCTGTACACTTCTCTCATCACCACCAGGAATTTAGGGTTCGCTGCTGAATCCGCCTCTGACGGACCGCAGCCGTATCGGGAACCGGGAGTTTCGAAAAATGCCAAGTCCCTCGTTTTCTTCTGCCATGGTTCTTCTATGAACTATAGATTACTCCTCGTTGACCTTATTCGTGACTCTATGACACCAACCCTTGCGGGATCTGCTGGCGAATGGAGGCTGAAAAATCGTACGAGATTTGTAGCTTGTCTGTCCATCCCTTACTCAAGACAATGAATTTCATGTTGGTGCGCCATCAATAAATTCCCTACCATTTGCTTTCCGTAGTATTGAAGCTAAGTAGCCAGATACTTGGTTACTGAAAGTATACTGTCTTTGCAAGTAGCTACTTCGGGTTCCGTAATGCTAATGTGAGAGGACATAGCGCGTACCAGTACAAGGACACGGCGACTCCCAACACGTGGTAGCGCTAGCACACGTGCGGACGACTCGGGTCACGCCCAATTAAATAGCTTGATTGCAGTCACATAAGGCTCATGCGGTTATGTCAGAAACTTTCCTCCATATCCTCTGCTTTCTATTGTCACGGAACAAACGTGGCCGCATTTTTTGCCAACCAGTTTGCATAAAGGTCACGCACTGGCGGCAGCCTTCAGTAGGGGTATATAAGCTTGTTCTCCTTTCTGCTCCACATTTCTTCTACTCTTGGACTATGTTTTGCAAATACACAAGTTCGTGGCATCTCTGCTCCCTCCCCATCAGAGTTTCAGTAGACCTATCAAGCTGAAACTTGACTTTCGTGAATTGGCGCACGTTTTCTTCCTCAAAGTTATCGACATGCCTCCTAAGGGCAAAGCAAGGGCGGTCCCGAAATCCTTTTCCAAGGACAAGTCCATGCCAGAGAGTACAGAGGAACGTCTCCCTAGGAGCCCGAACGAATTGAAGAATAGAACTGTTCAAGAAGCACTGAAAGGTGCAGCTGGCTCAGGCCATTTCTTTGGCAGGAGTCCCAATGGGGAGGACACATACAAAGCGCATAACGGCCCAGGTCTGAGTAAAAAGACACTGCGCAAGCTGCGCAAGGACGAGAGAGGAGCTGAGGATTCTTCACCACTCTCCCCACAGGTCCCTGCTGAAGCCCCTGCTCAGGGCCATCCAATCGGTAGTGTAGTTGGTGATTCCATTGGAGTGGTTCATGACGAAGAAGGACCTCCCAATGAGGGCGACGTTACCGCGTATGCGCACACCAGTGGGTTTCAATGCGCGAATGGCGCCGACGGGGAGATTGACGCGACAAGAGAAGGTGACCATGAAGGCTCCGTAAAGAAGGTCGACGCTACAAATGCCACAGACAATTACCCAGTGCAGCTACGTTCGGAGGATCTCATCACGGAACTAAGAGAGCCAACAGGAGAAATGGCGCACAGCAATGCAAATATCTCTAAAGATCATGCAGGCAGACTCAAAACAACCAACTCAACCGATGATAAAAATGCTCTTCCTAATCAAGAACAAGCTTTCGTAGAGACGACACTCTCCGCCGGTGAAGATAAGAATGCAAGCGCATCTACCGAAGAGACTACTAACATCAGCCACACAGCTGGTTTCAATGCAGTCTTGAACGAATTTAACACAATAATTGCGGAGATGGCCGAAATAAAGCATCAATATCAAAGAGTGAGGGAGCTAGTGCAGGTCCTCATCGAAAAAATTGAAGCACAGCAAGGCGGGCGATGAACATTGGCAGTGGCACTAGTATTGCCCCCCGAACCGGGCCATTGTAGATCCGGACGCTCCTGAGGTTATATGAAACTACATTCAACTTCAACCCGTACTATAAACTTGAATTGAGTGGCGAAGTGATGGTGGTGCAGCGAAGTTCGTTCGAAAGCTGAAGAGATGCGTGCCCGCTCATGATCAATGTCCTCCAGGGACGAGAATTCATGCCATAACATACCATCATAGCTTTTGGACGTGAATGTTGGCAAGGAGACCTTAGTCGGTGCAGAGCTCACTTGTCCAATACTGTAGGCCGCGGATGCATGAAGCAGTAAGGGGAAAGACCGGGATGCAGAAAGATATGGCCAAAAGTAGTAGTCCAGGAACTTGACGAAGATTATAGGCAAAGATCTACATTCTCAGCATCCACACTCTTCTGAGACTGCACATTCCATGCTCATCATACCTGCGTAATGCTTCCCTTTTACATAAGTAAAGCTGATTTCTCCTGATTTCTCTTGGACGCTCTGCTCGAGCACGTTCAACCCCTGTCCAAAATGACTCGCTACATGGAATACGTTCTCCTGTCCGGCGCGGTCCTGATCCAGCTTGCCTTTGCCGGCATTCAGGTGCCCCTTCTCGTCATCAATATGTCGCCCTTCCCAGCAGAGGTCGATTTCACCATTGGCGAAGACTGCATGAAACACGACTTCGACCCGTCCTACCTGCAGAATTACTTCTCCTCTTGGGAATCCACCAATCTGGGTAACGACTTTGGCCATGACTTCGCTTCTTACAACGACTACCTCCAGCAATTCAAATCGCAGCTTGGAGTGCCATCCTTGAGGGGAAATGAAGCCCCAATGGCCGGTGTTCAGAACATTCCTGCGTTGAACTTTAGTTCAGACGGTAGCGCACCCTCAGTTTCTTCATATTCGGTATTCATTGCTGAGGTGGACGCGGGGTTGTTCAGTGGATGCAAGGATCGGGAGTCCTGGCAATCATTCGCGATCACTGTGGACGGGGAAGCGGAATATTTCACTCTGGCAGATCCAGCGTCTAGCCAATGGACTCTAGACAAGACTGACCCGGACTATACGCCTTTGATTATCGGATCTGGTGGTCACGCAGACTGGTTACCTATTACTCTGGATGCCGTTACTGTTATTGCTGCTGTTCTGACGTTTGGATACGCCGCCTCCGCCGCAATCACGGAGGGCGCAATCGTTACGGACTCTGTTGCTTTGTCGACAATGTCGGAGACGGAATTCTATGCCAACTACGCCCTCAAAGCTGCAGTTGAGACGGCTGTAAGAAAGGCTTTCTTCACCGCTGGTGGTGCAACGTTTTCAGGTATCATGGATGTATTGGGTTCATCCAACAAGGACGTCAAAGACCCGCTCAAAGCCGAAGAACGAGAGATGCTCAGGAAGGAACTGGACCTTCTGGCTATGAACTACACCGCCATATATGACTCTATCGACGTGGACAATCGGCAGTCTTGTGTCATGGGAAAGAACTGGATCAATATCTTCGAGTGTCTGGTCGCGGGTGCCGCGATCATCATTCAAGGCAATGGCAAGGCCGTTGCAATGCCGCTTCCCAATGTTTATCGTGCATGGGATTAGGCGACCAAACACATGGCGCGGAGACGATTGAAGTCAGTAAGCCGTCAAGCACTATACACAGTCCACAGTCCATTCTCTTTCTCACACACGCACGGAGTGTTCTCCGACGTTTCCCACAATGTCTTAATCATTTCATACTGCTTTCGTACCCTTATCTCCCAGGTAGAAACGCTATTGTCCGAGCTATACACATGAGGACTGCTTACTGAAATGAAACCTATACTGTAGCTTCAAGTGCAAACCTTACAAGAAGCACTGACAATGAAATACCTTACATTGACATGATAGACATCTTCTAGCAGTACCAGCGTCCACACCTATATATCGCTCCCCTGCCCCCTCCACTTCAAAAACTCCTCAAAAGCGCCTGTGCCCTTAATACTTCCCGTCTTCTCATAGCGCTCGATCAAAAACCGCATCTCATTTATCCACCTCTTACACTCCTTGCACACTTCCATCTCGGAGCTCACTGTCGTTCTCGCCTCTACGCCATCTCCCGTGCATTTGACTGCCTCAAACTGATGATCTGGGATGCCGTAGCCGGCACCGACACTTTCACCCAACGACGAAAATCTCGACGACGTCGACGTGCGGGACGACGAAACCGACGAGACGGGCCCTGAGAAAGCGCGCCTCGTAGCAGAAGAGGCGCTGGCAATGGTGCTGGAGCGCGAGAGGCTAAACGATGCAAAGCGTTTGCTCACCTTCCCGGAGTTTCGCGGCTGCGAGAAGAAAGGGGTGCTGTCCGCCCGGTTCAAAGGAGCAGTCATAATTGCCGAGGGTCCTCTGAGTTGGCGAAGACGTTGCTCGGCCTCTGCGCAGAGCGTCCAGGGTGAGAAATGGCATTCGCCGATGTGGCCGCAACCGTTGTGTTGGGTGTAGTTGTGGTAGCACATGGAAGCTGCAAGAGGGTGTATGCAGGCACGCGGGGGACAGAAAAGTGTCGCAGTATTCTAACAAATTTTGTAAGCCTAATTCCCTAAATGCAATAACGGAGTATAGGTAACATGGTCTTAGGGACTTTGATTCTGTAACTATCCACAATGCCGAGCAGTTAGAGGTGTTCACCTTACGAATTTACTGAGGTATTTCTAGCCAAGACCTAGGTAGGAGACTGTGGTCCCAGAAGCTGATGCGACGCTTCTTCTGTCACCTGCGTGGCAGGGTACGTCAAGGCTCGGCTACGGTGCAAGCAACCGTTAACCTAGGGCTACGCAAAGAAGTTCTAGTATGCACAAAACACGAATACAGTGTGTAACGTGGCGGCTTGCTTGGTTAGTGAATGGTAGACCGTAGCTACGGAGATTGCTAGGTATATATGCACATCAGCAACAGGTTGGCGCAGTGTGAATGAGCGGTGAAGGGTTTTCCAAGCGACAAACACCATAGATCACGTGTCTCGGTTCGTACCAAGACCGCGTATGTCTGCGTACAGCTATTTGTTACCACCTCTTCCCTTTGACGGCGGAAATTGAATGGTGGAAAATGGCGGGGTATTTGGAACTGTTCATTGGTAGCAGGATCAACCGGGATGAATTAATTCGATGTATCTAGACGTCAAGGGGAAAGAGTCAAGTTTCTAGTCACCATGTGGACGTAGACATCCGACACTACCAAATACCAGATTCAAATCTCTGCCGTAGCGCCTCATATTTCCGGAGGTCATCGACACTGGGCTTGACAGCCTTGGCAGCCCGTTCGAGGTCAGCCATTTCTAGTACCGTTCGGCGCTCTCTCAAGCAAAGCTGTGCCGCGTTATGTAGAAGAGCGCTGAGGTCGGCACCAGAGAAGTCTTTGCATCCATCCTTGTCCTCTCTTCTTGCGAACTCCGCCAGCTCTGGGTTGTGAGGCGTCTTCTTCATCAAGGCACGCAATATCTTGACTCGTTCGTCCGGCTTCGGTAGACCAACATAAAGGAGACTCCCCAAGCGACCCGTACGTAGCATAGCCGCGTCGATCATATCAGGGCGGTTGGTGGCAGCTATGAGGTAGATGCCGTCGCGATCGCTGAGACCATCCAGCTCAGTGAGCATCGTGTTTACGACGCGCGCTGAGGCTTCTGATTGTTCCGCGTTACGATGTGGTACGAGGGCGTCCACCTCATCGAAGAATATGACGCAAGGCACGGAAGAACGGGCGCGCACAAACACCTGTCGGAGAGCTCGTTCTGATTCACCAACATACTATCATGTTCGTTAGCGCGAATTCAAACAGCGGAAAGCCTGCGAAATAAATACCTTGTTGAGCAACTCTGGTCCTTTGACGCTGATGAAGTTGGCCTTCGACTCAGCCGCCACGGCCTTTGCGAGCAGGGTTTTACCACATCCAGGAGGTCCCCAAAGCAATACGCCGGCGGAGGGAGGAATACCGAAATTTCTGAATCGTTCCGGGTCTTTCATAGGTTCGACAATGATCATCTGGAGCTCCTCTCTGACTTGCTCCAATGCCCCCACGTCTTCCCATGTGGTGTCAGGGACCGTCGCAAAGCCTTCTCGCTTGGATGATGGCGTTATCGTGGGCAGTACAGCCAGGAAAGCTCTCATTGAGACTGCATCGTCGTATCCATCCGGTCGTGGTATTCCCTTCGCACGTACACGTTTGATCAGACGGTAGGCGCTCCTAACCGACTTAGACCAAGACTCTGAACAATCGCCGTCGACCTCCATCTCGTTCTCCAAGTCTGCAGCCTGTTTCTCGAGGGCTTCACGGTATTGGTCCATGGACCATGTACCAGCTTTACTGACAAGATCCTTTAGATCCGCGCCTACAAAGCCTGCCGTAGCCTTTGCCAGAACCTTGAGATCAACGTCGGGTGCCATTTTCGGGCCGCGTGTCAGTGCTTCGAGGATCTTCTCCCTTGTCAATTCGTTCGGCACGCCCATGTTGATTTCAGTATCGAATCGACCACCTCGTCGAAGCGCAGGATCGAGACTGTCTGGCCTGTTGGTTGCTGCGAGTACGATGACTGGCTTGCCATCATTGCCTTCCATAGCCAAGCCATCCATTGACAAAAGCAGCTGTGCTACTATTCTCTTCTCCATTTGACTTTGGGCGCTGTCGCGCTTGGGTGCAATGACATCGATTTCATCAATGAATAGCAGACACGGTGCCGCTTCCTTGGCCTTTTCAAATATCTCCCTTATCTGCTTCTCGGATTCGCCGGACACACCAGACACAACTGAAGGGCCTAGGATTTCAACAAAAGGCACACCGAGAGCGGAGGCGAACGCCCGACAGATGAGGGTCTTCCCACATCCGGGTGGGCCATGAAGCAATATACCCCGGGGTATAGGTAATTTCCTCCTCACATATTCTTCAGAGTCCAGCAACGGCAATACCAAATGTTCCGTCAACTGCTCGATTACATCATCGCAACCACCGACATCGGCCAAACTGAGATGGCTCGGAGGCGAGAAGTCCAGCTTCTGTTTCTTGCTTTCTCGTTCTTCGGTAGCCTTAGCCCCGTCCCTCTTTCGACTCTTCTGCCCATTTGTTACGGGAGTCGCAGCTCCAGATTTCGTGGCCGGCGCCCAGGAATTAACAATCTGCCGATTCATGATATCAGCCGGTGGCTTCTCCACTTCTACCTCCTCTCCAAAGTTTCCCTCTAAAGGCGCAAGTTCGTCGTCGCCGCTTTCGTCTTCCTGTATGACTGCCAGCACCCGCTCTATGCTGTCTTCTAACTGCTTCTTGGGTCGCCGCTTCAGGCTCGAGTTTGAGGTTTTGATCCAATCGTAAATTGAACTGGGCCGGATTCTGCTCGCAGGTATGTCGGGGGCGTTGTCTACGTATCTCCTGACAATCTGGAAAACGTCTCGATCGAGGGTATTTTGGAGACGACTGCGGGACATTCTCGCAAGTCAGGTACTCGGGAGGTAACACTGATCTAGAGCGCCGACACCTCGCCCCCAACGCGAAATATTGTTATGTAAAAAATGAGAGCAGCGCGTCCCGTCGAAGGAAAGTTGCGGGGAAGTTGGCGTCCCCTCCCGTCGTAAAGGAGGTTGATGGATGATGGAAGCGAGAATTATGGATGGCGGAAGCGAGAATTATAAGTGCTGGAAGCGAGAATGCATGTGAGAAGGATCAATTGATGGGAGTGGGAATATATGTGATGAATGATGGAAGGGAAGAACATTTGCAAAAACATTGCCAAGCCTCTTTATCGATAACAGCCCGTGCACAGATCTCCCGCAATCGCGATCATCGCATCATCCAAGCCCGCCAGACCTCAACCTTGGAATGCTGTCGCCTGAGGCCTTTCCCGCACGCTTCATGGCGCGGTCGTGTTCGAGATGGGGAACTCTGGCAGTACAAATAAGATAACACCTCGCGACAAGTGCGTTCGAACTTTCTGGGGCTTTTGCTCTCTCTTCTACTACGAACATGGGGAACTAACACGCCCTTAGAGCGATTTTGGACATGAAAGTCCAGCGCGACCAGTTGGACAAGTACCAGAAGCGCATACTAGTCATAACCAACCGAGAGAAGGAGATCGCGAAAGAGTGCTTGCGACGAGGCGACGAGAGGTCCGCGAAGCTGGCGTTACGACGCAAGAAATACCAAGAGAGCTTGTTGGCGAAGACCGATGCACAATTGGCACAACTACAGATACTCACGAGCGATGTCGAGTTCGCGCTAGTACAAAAGGATGTGCTTTTTGGTATCCAGCAAGGCACGCAGGTGTTGAGGGAGATTCACAAGGAGATGGGCGGCCTCGAGAACGTTGAGAAGCTGCTCGGGGAGAGTGAAGAGGCACGAGCTTATCAAGAGGTCCAGCTCCCTCGCGTGTCTTTTTTGGGATACAAATGCTAACCCCGTGCAGGAAATCAGCGAGCTTCTCGCGAATAAGATGTCCAACCAGGACGAGGATGAGGTAGAGGACGAACTCGAAGCCCTCGAAGCCGAAGTATCCGGCATCTTACCCGAGCCGGCCGCCCACCGGATCGACTTGACGGAGGAGCAGAAGGCAGCGCGAGCGAAGGAACGTGCAAGAAGAAGAGCGCAGGAGCGGGCTGCTGGACAGACCGCCGAGCCTATGTTGGCATGATCATGCATTCCTGGAGTTTGCGACTGTGTAAAGCATTATAGCGAGGCGCTGGAGGGTCTTTGAAGATGTTCTGGGTTTTGCACCATAATGATAATCAAGACTTGCATGTCGATGGAGGAAGAGCCTAGGGCGTAGGTAGGACATAGCGAAGGCGGATAGTCCAACCCGCAAATCCGCACGTTTTGAGATATGACGTGCAATTCGCTCTTTCTGGTAACCGTTCTGTTTGTTCTCGCGGCGGTCGGGTGCCACCCGTACCCTCTCAGTCTTTCATAGGCCAAGAGCTTATAGCCACCACTCCCTGAGTCTTCAAAGTTCCCTTCTTGTGCACATTACACTCACTCCATATTCACCTCTCTGGTGTCGTCGATATACAACAACCGCGGACAACTACGGCACTTGCAGTTCATTAGACGCCGAAACTACCCCGCTACCCCACCAACGACACCACAACAATGTCCCACCATCACCACGGCCACGGACATGACGAAGAGCACGCTGAGGCGCACAACCACGTACACGATCACAGCGATGACATCACACCGGCGCTGCAAAACATCCTCTACGAACAGATCGACTTCAGCAAACTGCATACGCTGAACGAGGAAGACTCGAACAGCGGTCGCGCAATATGCCAGAAGACATGGGCTCAAAGGATGGACCCCGAACCCGAGCTGAAGAGCTCTGCAGATGAGCAGCTGCTTATGATAGTCCCGTACGTTGGACCTACCGTTTGATCACGGCAGTAGATAAAAGCTGATGCAAGATATAGCTTCACGGGCCAAGTCCGCCTACACAGTATACTAATACGCACCTCCGACTCGCCCTCCTCGCCGCGCACCTTGAAAGTCTTCATAAACGCCGACCACATGGACTTCGAGACTGCGAGTGAGAAGCCTCCAACGCAAGAGCTGTGCATCTCGCGGACGGCTGAGGTGCAGGAGATTCCAGTCAAACGTGCATACTTCAACACGACGCGCAGTTTGGCGCTGTTCTTCGAAGACAACTGGAGCGGTGGCGACGAGGACGTCACGCGTATCAGCTACTTGGCTTTCAAGGGAGACTTCATGAAGTTGAACAAGGAGCCGGTTAGTGTGCTGTACGAGGCCGCTGCGAACCCACAAGATCACAAAGCCATCGTAGGCACCGACATGGGTGTGGGGAGGCAGATACAGTAGCGGCTAGGTGAGCAATACACATCAATCTGGGACGGAGCAAAAGGTGGGAGTATGACACAGAGAAGTCAGGTAACACTGGAAGAGAATCTTTTTATGTGGAGCTGGCGCTACCTCTGTGCTTGATGCATATACAAGCAAGCGATATCCAGTCTATATCGCGTGCACTGTCAGTGATAGTACACTATAATGACCGATTTCAACGTACATTCGCTCCTGTGGAATCATTCGGGTATCATATACACGGCGCGACTTGAGCGTCCCACTCTCCCAATCCGACCCGTATTCGCGTCAGTAGGCGCCGAGCGAGTTTTCCGTCCCTCAACACTTGACCAAGCCCCTTATGCCTGTGGTGTTCATTCATCCAATGTATTCGCGTGACCATCCGTCTTGCTTCCTTCACACATGCTTCGTCGTGCCAATGACTTCCCCATGTACCTCAGCCCAGTTGATCTGTTCGTCCAGCTCCTCATCTACCTTGCCGCACACGGCCACGTTGTCGCCCCGCACGATGTATAACCCAAGGGGTACCTCCTCGCTCGGCATTTCTTCTTCGCGAGGTCGTATGACGCGCTCGACGGCGCCTTGCAGAACAAGGTTCATGGAGTTGTCGCAGGAGATAAGCGTGCCGACCATGGTGCGACCGTCCAGCGTCAGGATCGAGACTTTCTCTGTAGAAGTCAACCGTTAACTAGCGAACACGGAGCCAACAATTGGCGGACTTACTATTGAGGTAGGCGTTCAACGCCATCTTGAAGGCAACTCTTGAGGCGGAGCGATTGTAGAGAAGTATCGAGCTCCAGCTGTGCCACGCGTTTGCAGTGTATACGCAAATGGGCCCGTCTTCGCCCTTCTGCTCGAGACAATCCGCCAGAAGAGAAGGAGTGTTGTTGATGCTTGGCTCTCTGAGCAAACAGTGTTCCACCCAGAAGAAGCTCAAGATGAGTGGCTGAGGCGTTCACCAGCCACAATCAAATCGGGCTTAGTTCCCTGCTGGATCAGCTCCCTTCCCGTCACCGATGCAACGCCGTGAACGTCGTCAGTCCTGGCGCTCAACACCACCACTAGACACAATCCTAGATTTATGCGTCAAGAGCCGACTTCTGTCCGATTAGGAAAAATGACATCACACCATCTGGAGGTGACGCTTGCCTTTCGGGCGATGTCCCCTGCTCAGCATGAAGACTCAGTGCATTTCCCATTATAAGAACCCACGACCGCACCAGTATTAGAAGTGGATACGATCGCTTTCAGAGTTTTGGGTTCTAGAGCCCTTCCATTCTAGTTTCCAATATGTGATCTGTCCGAACATTAGTGCTAAGTAGTCCCATTAGAGCATAACGAACCCTCATCTTTGACATCAGCTGTCAGGAAGACCGCAACTACGTACCATAAAAGGGGGGTTCGGTCCGCTATCCCACTCCCTCTCACTTCCTTTCATCCCATGTTGCATTCAACTCATCACTCATTCTTCCGGTCCTACAACCATCAATTAGTGAAGGGATGAACGATTTCGTCGACACTTCCAAACTACCCAATGTCTCTTGAAAGCATCATAACTCATTATCCCATTGTAGAGGCGTTGGTACCCAACTTAACCTCTCGGGACTTTGTACACTTGACAGAGGTCAACTCCACGTTTCGGAAGGAACTGAAGGGACTGGACCGACCAGCAAACACGACAACCATCACCGGAAGCAGTCTCTCCACCTGCTCCTGCGGAAGGTCACCGGAAAAGTGCTGTCCTCGGCATGGCACACCACGTCTGCGTAATCTACTGAGAAGAACCGACCGGGCCTGTCAGGATGCTTGCCATATTGATCGGTCTGCTGCTCTAGCTGACGAAAACTCTCAGTACTGGATGAGCACGATACGGAAAGAACTCGGAGGCTTGAGCGACGCACATCCATGCTGGGAGTGTAGGCGGCTAGTATGTGTCCCCTGCTGGTGGGCTGACAACGTTGGGAATTACCTCAACCTCCGCGGAGGACCAAGATCACAGCCCGTTTGCAAAACCTGCTGGAAAGAGGAACTCTTGGAGCTGTACGAACATCACCCCCATCGTTTTGGATCGCTTCTACCGAATTGTGCTTCCTGGAGCGTTGCACAAGGACGGCGACAATTCTGCACTTGCGGCCCTGTGGTCCTCTGCTCCACCTGCTCTGTGAACATCTGCGCCACAACGGAAAGTACATACGGAAGAACATCAAGTCCTGGCTTCGTCGAATGTCGGTTCTGTTCCAGCCCACTTGCTCTTTACGATAGGGACCCTTTTGGCTATACCGCAAATTTCTACTGCCACTATTGTGTTCTGCCCATACGCATGCAGCCTCTTTCGTCCCAGCACCACGGGCGTTTGCTGACGACACTGGATCTTCATGTTGAGCAACAAGACATACCGCCACCGTTCTCTGGACATGCGCCCTTCCTCGTCCGAGACACTTTAAGCAAGAGGCAACGGATATTGCTTGAAAGGCAAAGACGATTTGCCGGATCAAATCAATGTCTACCGTACATTACTCCAAACGGATACTACGAAAGCAAAGAAGAGTATTGGAAGGCGAGAAGTCGTCAATGGTGCAGTCTGGTTGGACTGACAGACGGGACTGGCAAGGTGGGATCCAGCGGGGCTTCTCATCATTGGGTATTTTGGCGATCGACATTCCCATATAAACCCTCTCCTCTAGCAGCAGACTACCGTCCGGTTCCCCTATGTCGAAGTTCCCAGACAGTTCACTGGAGACGGCCTCCGCGTAAGACGACTCCATCGATACCAGAGCATGACGAACCGCCTCCCAAAGGAGATCCGGATCCCTCCACGACCCTAAAACAAAAGTTAAGGGCCTGGAAGGAGAGCAAACCAGATAGCTTGGGTGTGTTAGCTCTGAAAATATCGGTAGCGCTACTGTGTGTTCCCTTTGCGTTGTTTGAAAAGCGGAAAAGGCGTACTCGTGAGAGTTGAGTTGGAAAGTTGCTTGCTTTCGTTGTTGATGTTGTTCCACTGGTAGAAGCAGTATTTGGTCATATCACTGCTGCTCCGTTGGTCATTTTCTTTCTAGATTGTTTCGTCTAGGGATGCGCTCCTGCGTTCTATCTTCCACGCTTTCCTTAGGTACCGCTGGAAAAGGTCCGTATGCTCCGAGGTCCGAGGGCACACGTTTCCTGTCATTGTTATTTCTGGATCGCATGCTAAAGCCTTGCTTTTCTATGTGTCACTCCCACAGGTTCAACGTATAATAGCTCCTAATGGTAATTTTCAAAAAATTCAAGTCGCGTACAGTGTACTCAACATGTTCTCCAGCTTTTGGCGCTTACCGAAATCCCGGTTTTCTGGTCTAGAAGCACTTTTCTGCATACTTGTCCAGCGCGGACTTTTCCAACTTCTGTGGTGAAATATTTTGTCACGTGAATTACACGTGGTATCTTCGACATCCAACAACCTTGGAAGACCACATACATGTACGCTCTAATTGCTAACATTTGTTTGTGCTATAAAAGCTCACGGCTGGCATCGCTATCAAGACCCAGATTGCTGACGACTATATGTAGAAAAATATATGACGCAGCAATCGGAGTTACGCTTAGTGAGACTCCGTAACCGGCGTTCCTCTAATGGTCTATAAAGAGCTGCATTCCAGCCAGGTCAAAGACTTTTTTGAAGGATCAAAAAATAACATTTTACATCGAAACCCATCTCGTAGCGTGTTTCTGCTTTGGCTCAATTTTGCATAGCGCACAATGACTACGTCCGCTACTCCGACCGAGCAAACAACACCAACCGTCCGCCCAGACCTAGCTACCCTGTTTCAATCCATCGAATCCCAATTCTCCAAAACCAAGCTAGGACAACAACGATGGTATCTCCTCGTCCTCGCCGCCCTAGTCGGCGGCACAGAACCGGAACTAGCCGACCAACTCTACCTCTATCTCATCTCGCAGCCGGCTTACCAAACATCGACTTCACGCCAGGCGCTAGTACGACGGCTTCGTGAAGCCTTGGTCAAACTGATTTCCATCATCGGAGTATGCAAGCCCATCGAGGCCATCCTAGCCATCGCCAAAGTCGAACGCCCCGAGGATCGGGACCACAGTTTCAGCCGGGAGCACTGGAAAAACGACGCTGCGAACCACGATCAGGGGATGGAATGGATGCAGAAAATCTACACCGGCAATCTCGATAGCACGCTGAAGCTATTCGACGCACACCGCGACTTTGGCTGGATCTCAACGGAGATTACGTATGGGCTTTACTTGTCAGATCGGCAGGCGTTGGATGATTGGGACACCGAGATTGTGGTATTGGTGGGGATTATGATCCAGAATTTAAGGTTGGAGACGCATTGGCATATTAGGGGCTCGAGGAGGATTGGCATGGAAATGGGGGATGTCAAAGTGGCGGTCGGGTGTGTGAGAGAGGTGGCCGGGTTTATGGGGTTAAGGTTGGACAGGGTGCCAGAAGTTGAGGAGGTGGAGGACGATGTATAGGTGCGGTCGCGGCGTGCAATGTTGGGTACGGAGTTCGAGTATGAGAGGAATGTACAGCTAGTTGGAGCCCCGGTTTAGGGGCTAGGCTTAACCTTGAGACCAGGCTGTCTCTATATCATCAACGGGCATCCAACATTGCATCCGACTTGTTCTACAGAGAACTACGGCGGATAGAGGTGCGGGCGCCTTTAAGGAAGTCTTATTATCCACCACTCAGAGTCAGTGAAAGCCACAACCCTTGGACTTGAAACAACTTCTCTTCCCAAGCACTAGAGGTTGCTCAAAGTTCATAACGTGATGTAGCAGGTGCCCAAAATACCAAGCCGCAATACGTGCAGAGGTCGGGACAGCTTTCTATAGTTCTCGCTAGCATCTAGGGACGCACTGTAGAAGCAGAATCTATCATGTTGATTGGCGCGTTTCAGGTTCCACGATACTATCCACGTTGTGACCCTTCCCAGAAACCTTAGCCAATTTTCCGATATGTCTATCCAAAAGCACATGCATTATAATGCACCTAGCGCATGCTTGGGATCAGGGGTGAAGGAAACATGGAAAATGTGGCAAATTCTTCCATTGGTGCAAATAGAATCATCCGATCAGGGCACCGCGGTGCAGTTTCGACATTTCGATCTGATTTCCAGAGGTTGTCGAACCGCCAAGTATTTCTCCACAAACATGTTTCATCAATGGCCCTGTCTCTCACGGAAAGCAGGCCAAACATGGTATCGTGTTTTCCAGATGCAGATAGCTTGATACCAACGAACATGCTCATGAGCCACTCCATCGTCCTTTAGCGCATGTATCGCCGGCGTGGTATACGACAGCAGGCCGTTCCGATATGAAAGGAAAATCCGGGGATAATGATCTGCAATGGCCTCGAGAAGTATATAAGGGCGCTGGGTTGCCACTATAGTGGGCATTATCTCAGTTTATAGGTGGCTCCATTCGATTCTTTCTCTTGATAATTTCTTCATTATGCAACCATTTACCTTTTTCGCCTGGGGCCTGGCGGCCGGTTCTTCTGCCATGGCTGCTCCTCTTGAGTCTCGGGCTGCGCCTGTAGATCAACTAGTAGGCTTTGGAGCCGGTACTACCGGAGGCGGCTCAGGTTCCGGCGTCACCGTCAACTCGTGCAGCGGGCTTACAGCTGCTCTGAAGACCCGTGGTGTTATCAAGATCAATGGAAAGCTTTCCGGCTGCGGTGTGTTGCGTGTACCCAGCAACACTTCCCTTCTCGGTGCAGGGAAAGGTCCAGGCCTGTTCGAAGGCGGCTTTCGCCTCAAGGACGTGAGCAACGTCATCATCCGCAATCTGGAGATCAGCCCGCCAAAGAAGTCCGACGCAATCGACGTGGAGACTTCAGACAATGTCTGGGTCGAACATCGTGATCTTCACAGCGTCGGCCTGGTTGGGGGTAAGGACGACTATGACGGCCTTTTTGATGCAAAGCGTGGCTCGGATAAGATCACGGTATCCTGGACCAAATTCCATGACCATGTATGCTTTTAGTGCTTCTTCTTCCTCGTTTGTTTCTGACAATCTTCCAAAGTGGAAAGGTTCTCTGATCGGCCACTCTGACAGCTTCACGGGCGACAGTGGTAAGCTACACATCACGTACCACCACAACTCCTTCGTCAACGTCAACTCCCGTTTGCCGTCGATTCGATTTGGATCAGGCCATATGTACAGCAACTGTTATGAGAATTGCTCGACTTCTGGTATCAACTCGCGCATGGGCGCCAAGGTCCTTGTGGAGCAGAACTCGTTCAAGAATGTTCCCAAAGCTGTCGTCACGAACCTGGACTCCAAACTACCAGAATTTGCCGTTGAGAGGAACAACGTCTTCTCCGGAAGCAGCACAACAGCCATCACTCAGACGGGCCAGCCGGATATCCCCTATCAGTACACGTAAGTATTACCGTACCAGCCTTTGGTCTTAGTCTTGACATTAATGGGGTTCAGAACGGACTCTGCAGCATCAGTGTGCGGTATTGTCGCATCTCAGGGCGGAAGCGGAGTCCTCAGCTTTTGATAGGATGCATGGATTGCAACAAGTCGGGCGGAATTTCGCCTTTCGCACCTAGGCAGAGCTGGAAAGCAGTTCCTCCCTTCACATTTTCACCTTCTATGCACATATTCGTCTTGTTTATTTGTGAATCATCTCTTTCATTCTTCCCAATGAAAACAACATTCGAGAGGCCTCTCATAGTTTGTCCGGTAAGCTTCGTGATGTCTGCGCCTGAAGACCTGTCTATTGACGCCGAGCCAGAGCATCATATTGGCGAGTGATTGAAAACACTAGGATCTGTTAATCCACAATGAAAGGATGATGAATGAGGGTTTGTAGCGATGGTAGTAAGGAGGCATGCGAATGGGATGTCCGGAGTGGGGGGCTACGTCCTTGCCTATTGCGGTTAGACCATTTCTCAGCTCTTCGACATCAGTCACAAGGGCTCCGCGTCTTCTTTGCAAGCCGTGTGACCGACTCTGGAAGTTAGAGTCGCTCACGCGGTGGTTTCCTGGTCGCTATGGCATTACCTTCACGTATCTCGACCGTTGGAACTCCCTCTTTAACCCCTGAGCCTCTCGAAAGACTACATGTCGATTAGATAAAACTTGTTCAAACATGCTTCACATTTCCCATTTTCTTTTAACCCTACTCATCAGCTCATCCGGTTTTGCTCGCCAGCAAGCTCAACAGGAACCAATAATCATCGATGACAGTCTCGAAAACTGGGTTGAACTCGAGGAAAAGACAGCGTTCGAAAAGCTGCTTGGCAATATATCACCTGGGGGACGACATGTCGCAGAGGCAGCCAAAGGCAGCGTGATTGCGAGTCCGAGTCGGGAACACCCAGATTACTACTATCACTGTTAGTGGTTTTTCTCTCTGGCTATTCGGTGGAGGTTATGATAACATCGAATCAGGGGTCCGAGACGCAGCCATCACAACAGCAACACTAGTGGGCATATACGCAGACAACCCGACATCACCTCTCTCCTCAAACCTCTCGAACATTTTAGATGACTATGCAGCCCTCCAACTGAAATTACAGCACACTCCCAACCCCACAGGCACATTCGACGACCTATCCGGCCTTGGAGAACCCAAGTTCAATGCCGACGGGAGCCCGTTCACAGGATCTTGGGGTCGTCCACAGCGAGATGGACCTGCCCTTCGCGCTATCACGTTGATGAACTACGTCCTCGCGTATAATACGTCGCATCCGTCACTTTGGACCACCGCCGGTGGGCGGGACTGGTTTGATCGACTCTACTCCCCTTCTTTACCGCCAGACAGCATCATCAAAGCCGATCTTGAGTATGTCGCGAAGTACTGGAGTGCCGATGGCTTCGACCTATGGGAGGAAGTTCAGGGGCAGCATTTCTTTACGAGCATGGTGCAGCTCAAGGCTTTGCGGGAAGGCGCGGATTTCGCAAGAGCGTTTGGAGACGACGGTGCGGCTGAGTGGTACGTGAAGCAAGGGCAGCTGCTTGAGGGCCGCTTGATGGACTTCTGGGATGCGGAGAAGGGCCATTTGGTATCCACCCTGGACTCTCGACGCAGCGGGTTAGATTGTGCGCTCTTACTGGGCTCCTTACATGGGTATCCGTCCTCTGGCTCCGAGAGTCCGACGATATATCCAGCGTATGCGGACGAGGTTCTTGTGTCGCTGCTTGCATTCACTAGGGACCAGGGAAGTCGCTTTCCAGTCAACGGCGCAGATCATTCTGAAGATGCCGGAATAAGGGGCATCGGCTTAGGTCGCTATCCCGAAGATGTCTACGACGGCTACGGTACCGACCCACGGGGCGGACATCCCTGGTTCCTATGCACAGCTTCCGCAGCGCAGGTGCTGTACCGCACAGCGTCGTATTTTGCATTGCAACCGAATTTGACCATTACCTCTCTTGGCCTGCCGTTCTATACCGCACTCCTGGGCCGCTCTTCTTCTATCACGCTCCAACCTCACGTCGCCTATCGAAGGACCGACCCTGCATTCAGAAGTATACTGAGCAGCCTCGAAAGCATAGGCGACGAATTCCTCGAGGTGGTGAAGAGACATGCAAGTCGCGAGGGCAGTATGAGCGAGCAATTCGATCGGATCACGGGATTTGAGCGGGGTGCGAGGGATCTGACGTGGAGTTACAGCGCCTTTCTGGATGCGGTGCGGGTGCGGCGGGAGCTCCATGGAGGCAAGCACGGTTTCAGACCGTAAACGTCCTCAATTGCAGTCACTAAACATACGAATACTCACCTAACGGCGAACATGAGATTATTAGCCTCCTTTATTCAAGAATGAACTTGAGGTCCACGTAGCAAAAAGAGGTTCTTCAGAGGAGAACGCTTTACGTGGATACTAAAATGCCCTTTGCATAAATCCAAAGGAACTAATTCAGGTTGCTCGTAGAGATTACCTTTTCCTGCACCGCTTTATTTCATTCACTAAGTGCGATTCCGGCCCTAACCGCCTTGGGTCTCCATATGGAACCTGGTTCACCGCGATCCGAACAGTCCCTTATCAATCAGCATTGCTTGGTGTTGGTTTTGGATCTATACTGTAGGTATCTGTGCAGAGTACACTGGCGTAGCGTCTTGTGAATCCTTTACTTCGTATAAATTCGGAGACATCGGGACCTCCGCGATGAGTCTCAAAGGCGGCGAATCCGCCACCAAAGCTACATCTTCATTCCTAAGTCGCGCTACAGGGGATATCGGAGTACGTATACCTTTCTTCGCAGCGCGGCGCAGTCCGGCTTCCCGAAGCATAAAGGAAGTGGCGACGAGCGACAAAATCGTGTCCTAGAGATTTGTTAGGTTGAGCGCATTGGCGAGATGTCTGAGACGTACGTAAACAATGCTGGGGTCAAGAGTCCAGAACCCCGACGCAAAAGGCCGATACTCCACACCCTCGAGACGCAAGGCATCTTCTTCGATTAGATGAGTTCCAATCAGGAGGTATGAGTCCTTGACATCGTGCTCGAGGCCTTCGAATTGGGGGACGTAGTCTGGACTTAGGAAGCGAACATGGACGGCTTGAGGCCCGTAGAACCACGTTTGACCAGCATCTGTTAATATCCGTCAGCTACAGATCAAATGAGAGTGGGCTGCTTAGAGCGAGAACTTACCGCAGCCTCGTACGTACAGGGGGCGCCAGCCCCTGTTACCAAGCGCCTCGAACAACTCACTCCTACCTTGCACCGACGATGGGTTCCACATAACGGATCCGGAGACTACGTTCTTTGCGGAGTCTTTGGTCACCCACTCAACGCGCTCGTCCCGGGGCCGGTGTCCTTTCACTTCGAAGAAGGATTTCACGCCACAGTCTTGGAGTGACATCTCTAGTCCCTTCATCGGCGCCGAACGCACGTCAATATTGCCAGGGAATAGCACGCAATATTTGACCCGTATGATTCTGAGGTCCTTCTCTGGGGAATCCTCATCCCTGCTCTTGTTACACGACGGGGATTCGTCGGACGAAAAGCTTTGAGACCCAGATGAGCGCGATGGGGATGGTGGCTCGATAGTCGGTACCTCTCGTCTAAATGGCCGGCTGTAGGTACCCTCGCCTGCGGCATACTCAAGCTTCATTTGATCCAAGATCTCAAATGCTAAGGAGGCATCCCCATGGCCAATCTGAATGAACTCGCAGGTGTCTTCGCCCGTCGTACCTCTGTAAATCTTGCCAAGCGATCGTTCTGGTTCGCCAAAAACTGTTGCCAGGAGCTTGTTAGCAAATGCGAATGCATCAGGCTCTCCTGCTCTATGGGGACCTTCTCCTGTACCGTCACGACTGGAGCTTTCCTGTAGGGCATTGAACCGCCGTTGTAGGCGCTCCCACAGCTCTTCTTCCTTTGCCTGTTCTTGGGCCGCCCGGGCCGCTTCTGCGTCTGCTAGTTGTTGTTGCTCCTTGATGAATTGCGCAATGACCTCTTTGTCCCTTGCTTCCCGCTCGGCGTTGAGCTTGTTCTGCCGCTCCAGCTCGCGCAGCCGTTTTATTTCTGCTAATTCTTGTTGCTCTTTTATCAATTTTGCAATCATCTCTTCCTCTTTTCCCTCTTGCTCGACCTTGGCCTTGTTACGCCGCTCCAGTTCACGCGTCAGTTCTGCTTCCTTTCTCTCGGCCTCAACCCGTATCTCTTCCTCAATTCTTTTCTTCATTGTTTTCTCGGCTTCAATCCCTTCCCGGATTTCTAGCCGCATTTTTTCCTTCTCAATCTGTTTCTCTAGCTCGGATAGCTCCCGTTTGGTTGCTAGGTAATCGGCTTCTGCCTCGAACTCCGCATCTAGCCTCCGCCGGTAACGATACGTTCTCTCTCTTCCTTCTCTACCCCTTCGAGCATCTACGTGACCTTTACTCTGATTCAGAGGCTTAGGATAGTCGTCAACACCCGCGCCTGCCTCTTCCGCGGCTCTCGGTTTGCCATCTCGTCCCGTTGGTCCTTCGAGTGGAGATCGCCTCCGTCCCTCGTCGTTTTTCCAGTCTTTGATCTTCTCTTCCAAATAGGGAATGATTTAGTATTTGATATCTCCAGCTCTCTGTATGTCTCGCCGCCTTTCAGCCTCCGCGAGGTGTTCTTGCCAATGCCGAAGCCTCTTAAGCAACCGATCTAGGCCCGAACGGTCTCTTTCTTCATCGAGATCGGTAAATATTCTGTCAATCACCTCTTTTGAGAAGGTAACCTTAGGCTTCGGACCGCGAGTCGGCGAAGCGGGACGGGGATCGCGGGTCTGCCCTGGAGGCGCGTCCTCAGCGTTTGGATGCGGCAGCTCAAGGGACACAATGTCGGAGTCCGACGTCGAACCTGTCGAGGAACCCTGTTCTGACTCGTGATCGGATGAAGCTAGAAGGTTTTCAGAGTCTTGCCCGGCAATGTCGGGCTTCTCTTTGGCAACAGCGGAGATCTCGCCCGGATCTAGATAAGTCCATTCTGTGAGGAGTTTGGTCATCGTTTTTGTAACCGGAATCTGTCGAAGGTCTAACGGGGGCGGTATCCGCATTAACTGCATGTTGGGAGGATGTTCGGGATCCTTAACCTTTACCGGCAAGTCAACCTCGCTGTTATGGCGCGATCGAACAACCTCTCCTGAATCTGACTCCTGATTGAGTTCCTCTTTGCCGGCCTCTGGATACGCCTCCTTTCCTCCCTCGAAAGTGAAACCATAAAGCCACATTGCTGATTCGCTAAAGTATCCCTGGTTCGCGGTCTCATCGTTAGGATCCAAGGATGGCCCTTCTTTTGCGATTACTATGTCTGGGCTCTTTGGAATCATGTGGTTGTTCTGTAGATGATCGGTTTCTAGCGAATGAGGCACGTCTCCCGACTCTCGAGGGGCTTCTTGAGTTCCCGGTTGATGATGTTGGTGAGACTGGGACGATTCCCGCGCCGCTGATATCTCTTCCGTCTTCAAGTTCGCACTACTAGCAAGTTCCCCAGCTCTAGGGATTTGCTGTGGATTCATCGGACTGCCTCGATGTCGCCAGTGGTGGTCAGTCTGGATTTGAATGATAGTCTCCCTGCTTTGCTTGATAATCGTTTTAACCAGACTCCGGAAACGAGCTCCCCTAATACGTGTTAGCAGCGCGTGTATGGGCCTTTCCAAAGGAGACTGACTTCCTTTCATGCTTTTCGGGCCCTTTTTGAGTCTCTGCGAGATGGATGGTCCACAAAACCAGATTGAGTGACGATTCCAGCGCCTCCAAGTCGTTCAACAGCTCCTGGGCCTTGCTGTAGTTCAAGCACCACATCGCTCGTCTGCGCAACCCTCGATACTTGTTGACGACCTTTTGGATCTTTTCTTGGGTAGCCTGGAAGCGGGCATGAATGGTCTTGGTCTTCTCCAGGACTTGGGGTTTGTAGATGCCTTGGCCATTCCCAAGGACGGCGGCCAGCTCTTCCAGAATTCCGGACAAGAGCAACAAGTTGTCCGCTATGGACATCATCTCTTTGTGGGCACTGGAGAACCTGCCGCTCATGTTGTAAATGACACTAGCGAGCTGAGCCCCCGCGGCAGCGATGCCGACGATCCCACTGACAATTGAGAGGGGATCCGCCATGGTGTTCGCCGCAGATAGGGTACATAGTATGTTCCTTGGAACAAGAACACAGATTACGGATCAGCCGAGCATTGATAAAGATTCTGGAGAATTGGTGACAGAAAGCGGAGGTGAAGGAAGTAGGCTCCGGCCTCATGCAATTTCAGCCTCATGCAATTAATTCTCAGCCTTGCAGTGACCAAATGCATATACCTGACCGGAATATCGCAGGCTAGACCGTAAGAGGCGGTAACACAAGCGCCCGGCTGACCGAAAGCGCAACCAGAAACCGTCCGCTTGGACAGACTGCCGACCTCCCACTCCTAGGATGAGCAATACCTACAGGTGACGATTTTGTAAGCGGTAGACCGATGGCTTCCTAGGCTTCTTGGAGGGTTTGAAGTCGAAGAGAATAAGGCTTTTCCTAGGGTACCGCTTACCGCCGCTTCCTACCCTAGTATTTGACTCTTCCAAGTTGTTCGACACTTCAGAAAGATACAAAGCTCTATAATAATTGGATTCTTTTGGGAGCCTCGGGAATAACGACGCTCGCCTGGAGCTCTTCCCCCTGCGACCCCACCCAGGCTGTTCGGCCAGGCATGGAAAGAAGCAGCACAGCAATAAAAAAGGACCAGTCTCATCGTTGTTGCAGGGTTCTCTAATCTTTTCAAACTTGTTCTTCCACACCACCCACGCACCGACGAGACATTAGGAGGAAAACATATCCATCCATCCCTGAACAGGTATCCCACAAATGGTCCCCCGAATCCGTCCTAGCGCGCCTCGGAAGCTGCAGCATCCGGGTTTGTCAGAGAGAAAGCGGGAAACGGGGGAAACGAAAGACCGACTCCGGCATCTTAGGGACCGTGAGCAGTGATAAGTAACAGGCGAGGAGACGGGACGGAGGAACTTTGACAGAGATAGATTTGGTGTATATAAAACAGCGAGGCAAAGACCGTATGAGATGCCCTTCTGGATTACGATTAGCTATTCCTGTGAGAAGTCTGGTAGGGACATTGCCACCACCGCCACGCGAACGATTATTACTATTATACCCACGACGACAGCACGGAGGATTGCATTCGAGCGCCAGGATATCAAGACCTTCCATACGGACCTATTCGACGGAGAAGCACATCATGGCAGAAGGAGACTCGGCAAACCCGCCCTCCGCGTCTGCGAACCAGGCTGAGCTTCAAACCCCATCGGTACCAGCACCATCACCATCAACAGCAGCAGCACCACCCCAAGAACCTGCAGCCCAAGCACAACCCTCAAAAGACCCCTCCCCCGCCCTTCCCAAGCTCTCCGCCTCGGAGTTTCGCGCCTACAACCGCATGGCGGACCACATGCAGCACTTCCACTCGCACTTCCGCAGCACGTACACGACGCTCCTCTCCGCATGCAAGACGGGGAAACGGCCGCAAGGCATGTCGTTGCGCCAATTCCTCTCGCTGGCATCCACGTTCGTTTCGCAGCTCACCATGCACCACGCCATCGAGGAGGAGCACATATTCCCGCTGCTGGCGACGCGCATGCCGGCGTTCAAGCGGGAGGTGAGTTTGCTGGGGCAGCACCGGGAGATCCACGATGGGTTGGAGAAGCTGGAGGGGTATTTGGAGGCGTGTCGGAGCGGGGAGAGGGAGGTGCGGTTGGGGGAGGTGGGGGCGTTGCTGGAGGGGTTTGGGGAGGTACTGATGAGGCATTTGGATGAGGAGGTGGAGGAGTTGGGGGCGGAGAGGATGAGGCGGTATTGGACGTTGGAGGAGATGAGGAGGTTGCCAATGTAGGTGGTGGTGGTGGTGGTGGATATACTTTCTGTTTGGAATAGAACTGCGATACCCCAATCAGCATCTTTCAGGAAAACAGGACACCTTTCAGCGCTTTCTTGACTTTCCAAACTTCTCGTGCCATTTGCGCGCAGACGATGGTTTCGCCGCTGGTATCCCGGGCTGGGCGGCTGCGGCCACTGCTCCCTTCAAGCGGATGGTTGAAGATGAAGGTAGCTCATAAGTACCATCGATGGTAGTGAGATCCGCGTCAATGCGCCAGGCCTCGGGTAGAGCATCTTTCCAGGCGTCGAGAAAGTCGGCCGTGAGGTAGTCGGAGCTGTCGCGCTTTGCATCCAGGAGCGTTCTCCCTACGAACCGGACAGTCTTGGCGCGATCCAGACAGGACCACACGGCGTCGGTATCCTGCTCATCGGCTGCAAGATGTTGGAGGATAGCCCTCGCAAGAGACTCTGGGTGGCCCTCTTCTGCGACCGGTTCTGCGACGTCCCTAGTCATGAACTGGCCGTCCAGCTTGACCCCTTCGGCGACGGCGGCGGCATTGACGGAATTCCAGACCTGCGCAAGGGCACTCGCAGAAGGCCTATATGAGCTTCCCTCGTGCTCAAAGGCCATGACGGCGCGCCATGCTCCCTCACACTCGTGCTCGGAGAAGGGCAGGTGAGGAAGGATATCTATTTTCCTCTGGCGCTTGCCCGAGGCATAGACTTCCCCATCAGCAAGGTCGTACAAGGGCAGAGTTTGCTCGAGAAGCGGTATCGGAGAAGCATCGGAGGGGTGTAGCTCGAGGGTTGCAGCGCATGAGGCTACGGCGCGGGTGGTGGGGACTGGTAACTCGTCGTTGCCATGGGTCTCATGGGTGGGGCGTGTGACGAAGAGGGAGTTGGACGTCTGGACCTGGCGCAGGTGGAAGGTTTTGTCGGGGGTACAGAGCACGGCATATGCGGGTCTCTGGGTGCCCGAGGTGGCTGGGGAGGGGAGCTGCGACTTTATGGACAAGCTGTACGGAGTTAGATGTGTGAGCTGCAAGTCGGAGACGCGTCGCGTTTTGGGGGAAGGGGGAAGGGGGAGCGTACAGCGGCGGGGTAGGGGAGTCGATGAGGTCTAGCAGTTCCTGAGGTAGTTCCAGCAACCGGAATTGCTGCAGGTGATGAGCAACCGAGACTGGAACGGCGCCGTGGATGTGCTGTGTCGACATGGTGTTTTGAAGACGTTGATGTATAAATTTCCCAATTGGGAGGAGGCGGGGCGGGTGCGGGTGTTTGTTTTGGCGTGCCGGGGGATCGTCGGGCTATCTCCCACCGTATACTCCGTAAACCATCCAGTGATCGCGCCGCCGTCGCAAAACAGACGCGACTCAGGAACCAGGACCCAAAATATTTTATATACACAACACGCGCGCAGTGTCGCGCAAAAATCCGAGCTGTCGTCGTACCGGTGGCACATTGCCGACGTTGTGGCGCCCCGTTGCGGGCTGACTTTTGGCGCCGCCAGCTGCTCCTTCCGCTTGTTTGCGCCTGCGCCTTCCTTGTTTACTGGCTGCGCGCATCACTGCAGCTCCTCACCTCAACACCGCAACGTCCTCGAATCCGCCCACACTCCCACTCCCACTCTCTTCCTCCCACTTCCACTTCTCTCCCGGATGGCCTCATAATTTGTTGCTTTGCACGCTCGCTGCCTCTGTCCAGTGTCCGCACCATGCCCTAGTCGTTGGCAGTCCCCATCCCCGCTGTTTCGTGTACCCCCGTCTCGTCACTCGTTACCCCAGGCTCGATTCGGCCACCCTCCACCATGGTCACAATCACCCCAGAGCCTGCTGCCCTCTCCCCCACCGACCTTTCGCTATTCTATACCACCGACGACCTGCTCAGCAACTCCCCCGTCCTCATCTTCTACGGCCCTACCGCGACCTCGACACATGCGACCCATTCGCGCATACAGGCCCATGTCTTCACCCCGGCTGGCCTCCACCACTTCGCTCGCCTCATCGTCTCCCCCACCGCCTCCTTCTACAGTGCCGTGACCTGTCTGCCGCGCGAGGAGCAGGGCGACGAGATCTGCCGCGGCCTCGCCTTCAGTCTGTACAAGTACTATGTCGAGCTTCCTCCCCAGACCAAGAATGTATGGCAAGACCAGTACAGTTCCATGGCCCGTCTGCCCTCGGCCCCGAAGCTGTTCTCAGACTCCCATGCCGCCATGGTTGCCGCGCGGATGGTCAAGGTCGAGAACGTGGCCGACATCATAACAGACGTGCGCCATGCCTTGGGCGAGCAGACCCTCTCCTGGTTGGACTTGGATGTGGTGCTTCCGCAAGGCGCCATTCGCAAGCCGGAGAATACTCGAGAGTCTGCCCAGTTCGACGAGGGCGAGGGCGACGACGACCAGCTGGAACGGCGATATGGGCAGTACACGCCGATCGTGAAGCTCTTCGGCGAGTCCTCCTTCATCCCAACTTCGAAATTGCGCAGAGCCCCTTCGAGACCCACCGCGGTGAACAAGACCCAAACCTTCTCCAGGAATCAGAAGGAGGCCCTCCGGCGAGAGATGTGCGAGCTGCTCGACACCGAAGAGAACTATGTCAGCAAGCTCTACGACCTCGTCCATAGTGTGGCTGTGGACTTCCGGGCAAAGGCAAAACAGAAGGCTTCCTCGAGCACAAGCCCCAGCGAACAGGCTCTCAAGGGACTGTTCCCCCCCAGCCTGGACCAGATCCTCCAAGTGAACTCCAACTTCATGGAGGCCATACGCGTCATCCTGGAAGAGACGGAGAATGATGCCATTCAAGACATCGAGTCCACCACGGACGATATCTTCGTCGCGCCCCTTCGTGGGCAAGCCGATGCGCCAGATGTCACGGGGGCTCTGGCCTTGGCCAAGGCTCTGGCTGAATGGTTCCCCAAGTTCGCCGATTGCTACACCGACTACATCGCCGCACACGGAGACTTCTCCCAGTTCCTGAAGGTCTTCATGAAGGATACTGGCTCCAGCTTCTCCAAACGAGTCCATGAGACGGGCGAACAACGCCTCATGTCCATGCTCATCGAGCCCGTCCAGCGACTTCCCCGGTACAATCTTTACATCGACAACATCGTGAAACAGTTGCCCCTACGTCATCCCGCTCTCAAAGTGTTCCTGAAAGCACGGGACATCATATCCGAAATCTGCTCCAGGGAGGGGCCGTCCGCGCAGCAAGCAAAGGTTGTCGATCGCCTTCGAAAAATGGTCTTCTCGTGGCCCCTGGCCTTCAGTCCCCAGGGTCGCTTCATCAATGCTATCGATTTTGTCGAGCTCTCGGCGCCATACCATGGAGATCTCAGTGGCCCAGGGACCACTTCCGGCGTCTTCCTACTTTTCACGGATTTCTTAATCATAATCCATAAGCCCAGGGGTTGCCCCATCACTGCGAGGAGCCTCATGGCAGACATGGATAACCCCAAGATGGCCGAGCATACCGCAGGCCCTGCCGATCTAATCTTCCACCAGCAGTTGAAACTCGCCGATGTGTTTCTGAGCGAGCATTCGGACGGCAATATCCTCCAGCTTCTCTCGCCAACGCCGTCTTCGATCCAGCCGGGACGCCCACGGAGTCGGGACCGGTTGAACATGGGCATCCGAATGTTCTACTTGCAAGGGCCTTATGAGGGAAAGGCACAGAGATGTGTGGAAGACGTAGTGAAGGCAAGGGTGGAAGGTCGCTATCCTGAATCGGAACGCGAAGGCGGTAAATGGGAAGTCCGATGTGCGCCAGGTGACTTGAACTTGTTCTCTGCGGTCTCGGAAGACCCTGCGGGACAGGTCCAGCAGGGTCGCAGAGAACCGGCGAGGATCCAGGTCCTGGTCGACGCTAGTAAACATACCCGACCTGCTCAGGTCGGGGAAGAGGGCGTTGATATGGCAATCTCCATTTCCACCACCGGTGATGGCATGTTCCTGGTTGAGGCCTCCGGCACCAACGGTTACACAGCAAGAGACAAGCTGAAGTCCACCGAGTTCCTCCCCGTTTTGACCAAGCGGCTGGGCAACTTTTTCCAGCTTCGAAACAACATCAAGAACCCAGACTTGTCGGGTGCTTATATCTTCAGAAACCAGCAAATTCTCAAGTCACTGATCCTGCGCGTCGATGAAGGTGAAGACGGACATGACGAGAAGAACCGGCCAGCATCGCCAGTGAAGATGCTCTCCAGCCTCTTCGGTGGTAGTGTTGGCAGAGAGGGCGGCTCCCGCAAACTTCAGCGAAATCCGGCGTCTTTGTCAGATATCACGCGGCACGCACCTCTCCTTCCCCCAGCTCCCGCCCGCACCCACAGTCGCGACGGCGAGCTGTCCCGACCTACGTCCTCAAGCAAGAGCGTTTCCTTCAACGCAAATTCTCTTCTGTCCAATCCCTTGGCCAAATTGGAGGAGACCATGTCTACATTCATATTGGCGTTGCATGCGCGGAAGGGAAACATCGTCGGCAGATCGGTGCGAGCACGGAGTGTTGCTGACGAGGCTGCCGTCAACGAAGTCTACAACTCTCTTCTCGAAAACCCAGCCAATCTGGAGGTGGCGGCCCAAGCATCCGTGGATGTTCTTTTCGGGTCTTTCGAACAATTCATCAAAGTTGCGTGGAGGGAGAAGATGGGCCCGGTCATCTCTCTTAGCAACCTCATGTCATTACAACAAAAGTCGGACAGCATGTACCCCGGAGAGTTCGAGGACTTCTTCCGAGTAATGTTCAACGACATGGCTCCGCAAAATCAGCGCTCCCTGCGGCAAATCGTCAAGCTGTTGGCGGAACTCCTTGACGGCACTGGTAACGACGGTGACCGCGGTATCTTGACCGCGGCATTCGCGGAGATTCTGGTTGTGGAAGGCAATCCTACGGACTTTATCTCGCTGATGGACCGCTTCATACAAGATATCGATGCCCTGTTCTCCACGCAGCCATCAGGCCTGAGCTCACCGAAATATGGCTCTATGGACTCCAAGGGCCGTTCCACAGCTGCCGGATCCTTGAACTCCAATACCTCTCTGCGAAAGCGATTTGGTTTCGGTACCTTGACAAGGGAGAACAGCAAGTCGGAGAACGAATCCAAGGTTGGCTCACTATGGAGGACATTGAGCAAGAATACATACGGCACAGACAGCCAACCGAGCAGTATGTCCAAAGCTGGCCATGCCTCACTTGGCAGGTCTCAATCGATCGATGCGTCTATGCATGCGCACTCACCGAAGCGACCGACGTCCCGCGAGCGTCCTACGATCTTGGGCGCATTTGCTTTCGAGAGCGGTCCGAGCCCTCATGGCAAGTCATTCTTGGGGTCGACGCTGAGTTCAATTGGAGAGGTATCAACCACTGCTGGTCCTCCCCGCAAGAAGCGGCGTTCCTCCCTAAGTGACTTGAAGGCCTTGCAGAGTGCTGACGATGCGCCTAAGTGGACCCCGCAGACTCCTCGAGCGGAACGACCGAAACGGCAGTCGAGCGCTTCCCCACGGACTCCTCACACACCTCCAACCCCTTCACAGACCAAAGAGAAAGAGAAAGAGAAGGGAGAGCCCAGTACGCCGGCTCCAGCGAAGCCCTCCGCAATTCCCTCCGCGATTCCCAGCACGCCTCTTCACATCAGAAATTCGGCCATCCCCGCACCTTCACGCCTGGCGTCTCCATTCCGTAGAGAGAATTCTCCGGCGCATACATTGGAGCGCACTGGTAGCCTGCGCCCTAGAGCGCTTACTCTCAAGAGTGAAAGCAAAGATGAGGTCACCATCAAGTCGCAAAGTCCAAGGAAGAAACGGACGGATTCCATCTCCACCATTCCTCTTCTCAAGCCCAGTACACCCGCTCTGATAGAGCGACCTACCTCGAATACACTGAGGAACCCGCCTGCCACCCCACGATCACCCACAAAACCCAATGCCTCCATCATGCCCACCGCGACATCCACGTCTTCGCCTAGGAAGTTGAAGATGCAGTCCCCCCAGAAGCTCCGCGAGCGTCTTCAAATCCAGCAACGCGACATCGAGAGCGCGTCCAAGGCATTGCAAAGCGAACTCAGCGCGATCGGTCAGGAGCTCGGTGCTAGAGGCACCACCCGCCTGGCGCAACCCCCGCCCACGGCTACCTCGTCGACCAACAGTAGATCTGTAGAGGCGCGCATTGCCGCGCTGGAGAAGCACCTCAAGTACACGCTGGACCAGCTGCAGAGCCGCACGAACACGATTAGCAGCGACCTGGCCAGCTCGCTGCAGGTGTCGGAGGCGCGGGCCAAACACTTGGACCAGCTGTACCGCGACTCGAACGCGGAGAACGAGGCGCTGTACGCGCGGTTCAACGAGGAGTTGGAGAAGGTGGAGCGTGGGGTGCGGAGGGGGAAAGGGATGGAGGAGGTGGATCGGCGGATGAGGGCGAGTGAGGAGGAGTGTGCGCGGTTGCGGAAAGAGAATGCGAGGTTGAAGAGGGAGGTTGCGGGTTTGAAGGCGCAGATTAGGGAGTAATGGTGTGGGTCACTGGGCTTGTGCGGGTGTTGGGGAGGGCTGTTTTCTTCGTTCCAGACCTGAGCATCGTTATGGCGTTTCGAGTGATTCCTGTCGGTTCTGGTTTCTGGGCGGATTGTATGTCTTAGAGCGGCATGTTTGGTGTTATGGTGGATATCTGCGCCCGCGGCTGGCGCATGACTCTTTTGTTATCGTTTCCCGCCTTCATCTCCCGTCCCTTCCTTCTCGGACAAGAACCCGGGACTACGGACATTGCGTTCAGCAGCTGAATATCTCTTTGTGGAAAGCATCTGATAGAGCGGGGAGTAGGACATATTTTCTTAGGGGCGAGGCCGGCTTTTCACGAATAGAATCACAATCAATCGACTAACCAATGAATCATCGAATCAACGTTCTCATTAACCGTCTGTTTTCATTCCCATGCCGCCGCTATACGTACTTCCATCTAAACTCAATCAACATCTACTAATGCCCATGCCCATCATCCTCCCCACCACCCCTCTCCTCCGGATCCAGCTTAATCAACGTATCAATCCGCATGACCGCGACACACGCCTCGACCGCGCTCTTCAACTGCTTGACCTTACTCATGCTAGGCTCCAGCACGCCCGCCTTGAGGCAATCGTGGACCTTGCCATTGGTCAGGTCGAGGCCGTAGTTCTTGTACCCTTTGCTACGGGCGAGGCGTTTTGCGTCGTCGGAGGCGGAGGGGTCGGAGGGCGTGCGTTGGGACAGGGCGTGCCGGGAGCGAAGCTGGGCGACGAGGTCGGTGGCGTCTTTCGCGGCGTTGGTGGCGAGGGTTTTGGGGATCGCGAGGAGCGAGGTGGCGAAGGCGGCGATGGCGAGCTGTTCGCGGGAGCCCTGGGGGTGAAGGGTCAGCATTGATGCATGGGAGGGAGGGAACACCAAAAGGGTGTGGGATGTACATACCACGGACGTTGCCCATTCTTCCAGGTAGATGTGCAGGGCCGTCTCGACGGCACCACCACCCGGCACGATGCGTCCGCTCTCCAGTGTCCGCTTGACGGCGGAGAGCGAGTCGTGCACGGAGCGCTCCATCTCGTCCAGAGCGTAGTCGTTGGCTCCGCGGAGGATGATTGACGCCGACGAGTAGGCCTTGGGCTTCTTCACCAGGATGCACTCGTCGTCCGAGATACGCTCTTGGACCACCTCCTCGGCGAAACCCAACAGCGACGGGTCGAACTTCTCGTCGCCGTTCAAATCCGACAGCGTGCTGACCAGCGTGGCGCCCGTTGCCTTTGCTATCCTCCGCAGATCCTCCTTCTTGCATCTCCTGACGGCCATGGCGCCCTTCTCGACGAAATGCTTCAGGCACAGGTCGTCGATGCCCTTTGTGGTCAGAACGACGTTGGCTCCCGCCTTGAGGATCATCTCGATCCGCTCGACGACGATGCCAGCCTCCCTCTCGCGGATCTTCTCCAGCTGTGCGGGGTCATCAATGGTGATGTGTACGCCGAGCTTCATGCGCTCCTTCTGCAGGTTGATGTCGAGACATGCGATCTTGGCGTCCGTGATCCGCGTCTTCATGGCCTGAGATGCGACGGTGCAGTTCAGGGCATAGCCCTCGACTAATATCGACTCGGTGGCACCTTTGCCGTGGGCCTTCAGGATGTTGACCGCCTTGACGGGGTACTTGACCTCGCCCTTCTGGTTGACCGTCTTGACGGACTGCATGGCGTCGACGACCATGTTGGCGAAGAAGTCCGAGTCGGCGCCAATGATCTTGCTCGACATGGACGTCTTTGCGATGTTGACCAAGCTGTCTCTTCCCAGGTGCTCCACCTTGACGCTGATGTTCTCGTTCATGTATTTTACCGCCTCACGCAGTGCCAACCGGTAGCCTGTGATGATCGTGGTGGGGTGTATCTTGTTCTTCATGAGATCGTTCGCCCTCCTCAGCAGCTCCGCGGCTATTATGACCACCGACGTCGTCCCATCGCCGACCTCCTTGTCCTGCTGCTGTGCCAAATCCACGAGGATCTTTCCTGCGGGGTGCTCAATGTCGAGCAAGCTGAGGATCGTGGCGCCGTCGTTGGTCACCGTCACGTCGCCAATGTCGTCCACCATCATCTTGTCGAGGCCGGACGGCCCAAAGGAGGATTTGACTACATTCGCAATCGCCTGGGTCGCCAGGACGTTCTGGTCGCGGATATCCTGCCCGCTGATTTTCTGGCCGCCGAGGACTGGAGGTGCCCATGCTGGTTAGCTTCTGCATATTTTCAGGACAGGTCGAAACCCAGCTCGAAACTTACACAGAGTTCCTCCGCTACGTGACTGTTCAAATATTCCGGCCATAATTGTCTTGGATGAAGCTGTTTTGCTGGTTGGTCTTGAGCTCCCTCTTCTTAGTCGAACGCGCCCGCCTAACCTTCTGGAAATTTGGCAGAGGTCTCTACGCGCCAAGCAATGGGGGCAGCAGAGCAAGGGGAGAGCTCGGGACGCCGAGTTTCTCCGCGCCGACGTCGTCTGGGCCCCCGCCACGAATCCCAGCAATGCCCTGCCCCTCTTCTTCCAAATTTGGACTCGAGTTTATTATACGACCTTCGTTGTGACTGTTTTCATTCACCCTTACTTGCGGCGGAGGCAGTGCACTCGCTTGAAACAAGCAGGTCAGTAGTCGATGAGTCGGAATGTATGATTCACCAGCTGACTCTTATTATTTCAGCAGTCCTATATTTAAATCTCCGCTGTCCCTCCCTTGCGACCCAAGACACGACAGGCGACTCTCACGATGGCCGACGTTGACGGCAAGATGAAGGATCTCTCCATGTCGGAGACGGGCAAGAAGAAGGATGCACAGCCCAAGAAGGCTCCCAAGAAGCCCCAGCAGCAGAAGAAGAAGATCGAGGGCGCTGCTCTTATCGGAAGTACGTGAACCCGGCCAATCTGTGTTTCAACCACACTCACAACTCGAAGTTGACGTGGCCAAGGAGGATGATCTAGCGGAGTGGTACCAGCAGGTCATTACCAAAGGAGAAATGATCAGTTTCAGTGACATTTCGGGTTGCTATATCCTCGGTGAGTCGGATTCTCCTTTAGGAACCGCGAGGGGAGGCTAATGGCACCTCAGAGCCGAACTCGTACGCTATCTGGGACGCAATCCGAGAGTGGTTCGACAAGAAGATCAAGACCATTGGTACGCGGAACGCATACTTCCCCCTATTCATCAGCAAGGCCAATCTCGAGCGCGAGAAGGAGCATATTGAGGGTTTCGCCGCCGAGGTCGCATGGGTGACACAGGGTGGATCAACCAAGTTGGAGGTCCCGCTTGCCGTCCGCCCTACCAGCGAAACGGCAATGTATCCCCACTTCAAGAAGAAGATCCAGTCGCATCGCGATCTTCCCCTGAAGCTGAATCAGTGGAACAACGTCGTGCGATGGGAGTTCAAGCACCCCATGCCGTATGTATACGAAGCGCATGGTTCGTCTCAGCTAGGCTAACAGAGCCAGGTTCATCCGGAGTCGAGAGTTCCTCTGGCAGGAAGGTCACACTGCCCATCTTACAAAGGAGGAGGCCGGCGCGGAAGTTCAACAAATCCTAAACTGGTACTCCGATGTGTACCAGGAGTTGCTTGCCGTTCCTGTTGTCAAGGGTGTGAAGACTGAGAACGAGAAGTTCCCCGGCGCCGACTACACCACCACCATTGAGGGGTTCATCCCCGCCACCGGCAGAGGCATCCAGGCCGCCACTTCGCATTGCTTGGGTCAGCATTTCTCCAAGATGTTCGACATCACCGTGGAAGATCCCGCTGTGAAGGAGACTGGAAAATCCGAGAAAATTTACGTGTGGCAAAACTCCTGGGGATTGACCACGCGGTCCATTGGTGTCATGATTCTTACCCATGGTGACAACAGAGGTCTTGTCATTCCCCCGCGGGTTGCCGAAAAGCAGGTCGTCCTCATCCCTGTGGGCGTTACTGCTAAGACCACCCCGGAAGCGAAGGAGAATCTCTACAAGAACTTGCGCGAGATTGCCGATGATCTCACGTCTGTCGGTCTCCGCGTCGAGTTGGATCTTCGGGAAGGCTACTCCCCCGGTTGGAAGTTCAACGACTGGGAACTGAAGGGTGTCCCTCTACGTATCGAGTACGGTCCCAAGGACGCCGAGAAGGGTCAGGTAACCACCTCGCGCCGCGATATCAACGACAAGGACGCCGCACGCGGCGAGGTCAGAATCCATGACCTGAAAACCGCCATCCCAGAGCTCCTCGAGACGATCCAGGCCGATATGTTCGCCAAGGCCGATAAGGCCTACCGCGAGCACCGCGTCCAGGTCACTAACTGGGATGACTTTGTCCCCACGCTGAACGGCAAGAATGCCATCCTGGTGCCTCACTGCCACGGCGGGAAATGTGAGGATGAGATCAAGGAGAAGAGCGCCCGAACCGCGATCGGTGATAACACCACCGAGGATGCGAAGGCTCCGGCTATGGGTGCGAAGAGCTTGTGTATTCCTTACGAGCAGCCCGAGGGGATCAAGGAGGGGGAGACGAAGTGCATCAACCCTACTTGCCAGGCTCCCGCGAAGTCGTGGGTGATGTTCGGAAGGAGTTATTAGGCACGCCGTAGAAGGATGAATGGGTTGAAACTTGAGCGAATGTTGCGGGACTTCCTGGAGGATGATGATACCGTATTGCCTGGGAGGTCAGGATTTCAATTAGCGATATGATCGATCCAGCGAGCGAGTCCTGTGACAGTTAAGAGAGAATATGACGACACGTTGGGCAAGAGAGTTCCAACTGCAAGCGACCATGTTTTCATTAAATCATCTGCGCTAGTGATATACTCCGCTGTATGTATGCTGCGTGCTGCCCTACCCAATGCCCTCAGAAAATCGAACGTAGAATAAAAGTTCAAGTGGATCCTTCGATAAGGAGTCGTCTGCCCTTGGAGACCCGTTTCTAAAACCCCCATCTCCATATTCAGAAAATATGCCTCATAACCGATCCAAATCCACCGGCATTGGTCCATACCCAGCAAAATCCTCCTATCAGACCCTAGTTCAAGAGCCTATGCAATATCATCCGTCATCCCCGCCAACACGCCCGCGCCAACAATCCCACCATCTAGAGCCTCCCTAAAAACGACCTTCTTCCCCCGGTTACGCGGTGAGGCCCGCGTGACCAGCGCGTCGATCCAGCGCTGGCAGGTAGACAGCCAGTGCGGGTATTGCGAGATGGTGCCGCCGGCGTAGGCGATGACTAGTTCTTCCATCCCGCCGGGTTGGTCTTGATTCAAGTCCAGGGGGTCAGAGGGATCGGAAGCAGCAGTGCCGTTCGCTGTATGCTGTGGATTTCCATGCGTGAGTTGTGGTGCCTGGACGTCGATCTGGATGTCGCCCACGCAGTCGAGCAGTCCGACGCAGGCCGCCGCTATCAGCGCCGACGAGCGCTGCTGCACGGCGTGCGCGATGTCGCGGAGCAGCTGGACGCAGGCGGGTGTCCAAAACGTCGACGTCGACGTCGATATCGACGGAGAGGGATACCTCGTTTCCAGCTCGGACGTCAGCGTGGCGGCGTCTGCGCGCGCGACGACTTCGGAGAGGAAGCGCGTGGGTATTGCGTTCTTGGTCGCGAGCGAGGGCGGTAGTATGCCACATCTGCTTCCATCATGAGCTTCTCCGTCTTCCGATTTGCACTGGTCGGTCGCAACCAGATCGACAAACACCAGCCGGACAATCTCCCCCAGGTACCGGCCGGCAGTCATGTACTCAAACGGCTGGAAACCGGGTGCCTCGCTGTTGGCGTCGAGTTCGCGATCCCACTTGGTCTTCAGGCCCAGGTCATTCAGGGGCTTGTCGGTCCCGCGGATGGTCCATTCCGTGTTGATGACGACGGTGTCTACGGCGTCTGGGTTGGCGAGGTCGGATCTCTTTGCAGGATGCAGGGCTTCTAGGTTCATGGGGACGGTGGCGTTTGTGCCGGTCCCGACGATCAAGCCCATGGCGACGCGGCTGTTGGGCGCGGCTTTGACGGCGTAGGCGAGGGAGGCGAAGGTGGCAACGGTGTCGTTGGTAATGGCTGCGATCCGGATGCGGGGGAGGCGGGAGACTCGGCGGGTTTTGGAGGAGGGGGTGGTGGAGTGGCCGTTCTGGAGTTCGACGCCGTTGGTGGTTGGGGTGGAGAGGTGGCGGGAGTAGCCTGCGAGGAGCATTTTGCCTAGATTAAGGTCGGAGGTGATGGCGAAGCCTTTACCCATGGGGAGGAGGGTGGCTTCTGAGAGGCGTGTTTGGCTGGAAGTAGTCAGATTTGCTGGTCAATATGGCCGATAGAATGGGGCACTCACGCCATGGGGAAGCTGAATGTGATGCCTAACAGAAGTTCTTCTCCAAAGGGAGATTCCGAGGAAGATGTCTGGTTCAAGGCATCGGTGATGACTTCGGCTATGCAATCGCCAATCCAGGCAAACAGATCCTCCGCCTGGTCCATTTTCATATGGTCCTCGATGGGCCAGCTCCTATCATGACTCCTCTTGATCTTGGACACTGGCGATTTGCCATTCTGGACGTCGGCGTCTAGCTCTCCCAAGAGTTCGATGAATCCAACTCTTAGATTCGTTCCACCCACATCAATACTCAGAAATCTACCCTTCTCTCTCCCCGTAGGCAGGGCAGTGACGGGCGTGACCAAGAAATGTTCCGTCGAAGATTTGGCCAAATCGCTATACGTCTCCGAGAATCGGCTCGCCAGATCCAGCAATGTATGCTCGTTGATGAATCCCGTGAGTGATGCCAAGGCGTGTTCCACATCACGAGTCCGCCCGTTTGATATCTCTTTCATGTCCATAATGATATACGAGCGGGATCCAGCCGCTACTGTTTCAATGCGATTTACAAGTGTATAATCTTATGTGGTTCTGACTCCCTCAAGCCACCAAGGGCAATCCTGCCTGACTCAGTCGTTTCAGGCCCGATCGGACACTAGTTAGCTGGGTAGGAAACAGGGCCCAAACTCAGATGCCGAGGACAGGGAGGGAGCCTCAGGAACATTCACCCGGCGCAACGGTTGTCGGCGGTCTCAAGAGACTTGGTCGTGAGGGTAAGCTTCCAGCAGATAGTAGTAGGAGTAGTCGAGGCCTCGACTCCCAGGTGAGCAGCCCCACACTTTACCTCAACGGGTGAACGGGAGCCATCTGGGGTTCCCCCTTGCCGTTGCTCTCGGGCTCACTCTGATGTTTGGTTTGGTCTAGCCGCTTTGGGTTTGGCGCCGTAGCTCAAGGTGATCGGACGCCCGGGGCAGCATGGCTTTATGCTTTGCGGCCGACAACATTACTTCCCTCAGCCCTCCCCCTCCATCTGACTGTGCCTGTTGGGCCTCGCGCAAAGCGCCTCATCTGGGAGCTATCCCCCCAAGGATAGTATAATAGCGACAGGAAAGCCTCTCGAGGCGCAGAACGCCTTCATCCGCCCCGTCTGAGGTACACCTATCGAGTCCGCCCGCCTGCGCCATCAGCTCCCACGTGCGCTTCCATCATATCAAAATAAACAAAAAAAGTATAAGGGGCCCGAGCACGCAAGTTGGGCAAATGGATGCAAAGACTCCGCTCCTGCCGCGCACCGAGCAGGAGACACAGTCACAAACGGAGACGATGCCTATGCGCAGGCGCTTGCGGAGGTTCCATGTCGCTGCTATAGGCCTTCTGCTCGGGTTGTTCTGGCTGGCGACGTCCTGGCAATGCACAGATCCGAGCCATCACCATGGCGGGGAGCAGACGGAGTCAAAGGTGCCCCTCGAGATACATATAATGTGCGTCTGGAGAGGTTGGAGCACAGATGTGCGGGATATTGACGAGTGCCAGGTCCAAGTGCCCCGATGCACGCGATTGTCTGAAGAAACTTATCATCCCTACCATGTCGAATGTTTCCGACAAGGTCGATTTTAGATTGTCCTTCATTGGAAAGTACGTGCGACCTTTTCGTCTTGACCTACCCTATCTCCTGTACAACATCGCCGAGACAGCCATACCACTCCCTCGTGAGGGATCCTGACTAACGATAACATGCAGGGCGACAGACGAGGACGATGGTGTCCAGTGCAAACACGGCCAAACCGAATGTCTAGGCAACATTCTCGAACTCTGTGCCGCCGCCGAATACCCCGACCCAAAGCGATACCTTGGCTTTACCATGTGTCTGTCGCGCGCGTATGAGGATATCCCGAAGCGCGAACTGGTCCAGGATTGTGCGCTGGAGCACGGAATCGATTTCGACCGGTTGAACCACTGCGTGAGCAAAGATGATGGAGCATATGGTATGGGGCTGTTGCGGGAGAGTGTGAAGAGGAGTGCTGAGCTAAATGTGACGACGAGCTGCACGGTGCGATTGAATAACGAAGTGAGGTGTATATATGATGGTGGGGAATTCAGGGACTGTGATGGCGGATCGAGGCCCGAGGATCTGATTCGCGATATCAATAAGCTCTATCAAGAGGCTAGGGGATGGACAGAGTGAAGAGTGGGGAGATTGGGAGGTCTGTGGCCGGAGCGGAGCACGGCTGTCGCTGCTGTCTATCCTTTGGATATTCTCTCGCTTCTCCAGCGGACGCGCATCTCGTCGAATGTGGCCATTGTCGACCAAGGATGCCGTCGCATACGACTACAACTGAGCGGGCTCCAGTCAACGAGAAAGGAGTCTTCCACGACGTCGGCGGTATATATTTTTCAGCATTAGCATAGGCCGGCGTTTGATCTTTATCTTTATGAGCGTTTAACTTCTTATCCGGTGGGGAAAATTCCAACGGTCGAATGAAACGCAGTGTTGGGATCAATCCCACTGACGAAGACAGGGTGGCGAAGATTCCCAGATTGGAATTATTTTCCAGAATCGATATGTTGAAGAAAACAATTCAAACTCCAACCATGCAACCTATACTCCATGCTAAGCATACACAAACGCTGCCTCGCCTATGCAATCCCAAATAGACATTGACGTCTCCGCTCACATCGACTGACGCCAGCAAGGCATCCGCTCCCCACTACTGGAACTCCCCAAACTCCCCATCATCGAACCCCAACTCCTGTGCCGACTGCTCGAACGTCTGTCTACTCCTCCTCCTCTCCTCCTTCACACTCTTCGCACTCGGCGGCGGCGGCAGAAACGGCGCAGCCCCTCCCCCGGGCCCCGGCGGCGGTTTAATACTAAACAACGCATCCTGCTCACTCTTCGGCTGGCCGATACCCGACGTACCACTATCAGGCCTTGACCTCCGACCCTTCAATCCACCCAGATTTATCGATATCGTCTCGCCCTCCTTGAGACTGAAATCTCTCCTGGGCTCCTCCTTCGGCTCCGCCTTCGCGCCCTTCCCTCCTCTCGCACTACTCCTCCCATCCCCTTTACCCTCGAACCCCAGCACCCGCCTCGCATCCTGCAACGCGATGCTGAAATCGAAGGCTTCCGCTCGCTCCTCGAAGCCCATGCCCAGCACGGCTTTACGCCCCTCGCCGACTACTGTGACGGCGAAGAAGCGCGACGAGTCGAGCGCCTGCTCCACGACGGCGGGCGATGTGTATGGCGCTGCGGCGAAGAGGGCACCCGTGGAGGCGTCCTCGAGGAGGAGCGTCGTCGTGACGTTCTCGGTGTCTTCGCTGCCGTTGGCGTTCGGTATGGAGGTCTCGACGATGCGGAGGCGGGCGGTAAAGATTTGGCGCGCGGATGGGTTGTTGGCGTCTGTCCAGGTGGAGGCTTGGTAGCCCTTTGTAGAGGTTGCGGGGGGGATTTGGTAGATGTGGACTTTGGGCGCGATGTAGAGGATGCGTTGGATGGCGGTTGCGGGGAGGGGGGCGCCCGTGAGGGGGTCGGTGTTCATTTTGAGGACTTGAGGGGTTTGTTTCTCCCGCGAGAAGGAGAACTGGAGGGGGCGGTTTGGAGCGGGATACGATGCGGAGGAGGTCGAATTGGAGCTCGGGATCAAGAGGTGTTTACTCGAATCGGTGAAGCAGTTCGGAGGTGAGCGCGGGGTTCCCACCGCTCGAGGACCACTCACAGCGAGAGCAGCAAATCAAGAAGCTCGGTAAACGCGTTGGAAACGGCGGAAGAAGCGTGCTGGGGACGAGGGGAGGGATTGGTAAAGTTTCATCCGCAAAGCTGCGATTTTCTGAGCCGTTATAGGAGCTTCACGCCTGATGCGTTGGCACTGGAATATGCAAGGGCATCCCTGCTAAATCTACCCCGCAGTCACGTGAGTGAGCCGTCCTGTGGGTGATTTTGGGGGATTGATTTTTTTGTTGGGGAGTAGATGACCGATTTTCGGAGAGAAAGCGGTGTAGACGGGGTGGGAATTGGTTGTTGAGCGATGGGTGTTGACAAAATGCTCTTGAAGGTTCGTCTATTTGGTGTCTATAGGTGCGGCAGTTCTGTCCCCTCGGCATGCGTAGGTGCCGTGTTGAAATAAAAAAATGGTAGTTGTCGTCTCTATCTTCTATGCGTATATGTACCGTGGTATAATATGGGCAGGCTGGACGCTGAAATTCCAACAGAAATCTATTTCACGGTGACCTGTCCTGGGTCGCCGGCTGGGCCCAGTCCAGCTTGTCCAGCCTTGTACAATTGGAAGCCGTCATGGGCGGCTTGCTTCACCGTTGTTTTGCCTTCGACAATCTCCTTGCATTTTTCAAGAATGTCACCCCAATGTTCGAAGACGTTGAAGGGTACATTTTCGTTGACGCAGTAGGTGATCAAGTCGTGCCCCTTTTTGGCGAAGAGCAGATCGGTCTCTCGAGCGGCAGACAAATCGGAGACTCCGTCACCGGCGTAAAACATGGTAGGTCGGATATGTCCAGGGAGTGAAGAGTATTTCCGTAGCTCGATCGACTTGTCATGGCCAAAGCCGCTCTCCGGATTGCGGAACTGAATCTCCCAACCGCCTTCCTCGTCGATGCTCTTTCCAGGGCGAGCATTGACAAAGTTGCCGAGGACTTGGATCTTCTCTGCGTCGGGGCCAACGAGCGTTTTGAGGAGGGCCTGGATGATGGGTTCCATTCCAGAGGAGAGCACGACGACGGGAATGTTGTTTTGCATACTCCATTCGAAGAACTCCTTGAACCCAGGATCCAATTTGATGTTGGAGACAAGGTAGTCAATGCACTCATTGTAGGGCTTCTTGATGCTGTCCATCATCTCGCGGAACGAGTCTCTGAACGTGATCTTGCCAGTGAGAGTGTCCAGGTTTCCTTGTCGCCTCTTCTCCCGGCCATAGCCGATGTTATCGGTCATGAAATCATTGCCTGGGATTTTGTCAGTATACAGTAGAAGCTCGTAGGAGTAGTGATGGACGCAACTATTGTGGAGTTCAGGTTGGAGAAAAGCGAAACTTAGACCTACTGTCCTGCAGCGTGATTGTGCCGTCAAAATCGCTGAAGAAAATAAACTTATAACAATATTAGCATCTTCATTTCATGATTTATTTGACGATTGTCGTACTTTGGGATTGGTCTCCATTGCAGGGAGTTCCGATATAGGGTGTGATCCCATCTTGTCGCGACTTTTGGAAAGAGAACAGGAAGTATGTCACAGACCACTGATGAGTGAAGTACAGCAGAGCAATTGACCCCTCCAACGCAGAGATATGTCAGATGCAGATATTGCTGTCGGCAAAAAAGTCGTCAACCAACCAAAAAGGGGAATCCCGGGAGTCGGGAAACGGGACGAGCTGTGATCGTCGGTTCCCTGGCTTGGCGTTCCAGGTCGAGCTTCCTTTCGGACGTCGTCATTCTGGTGAAGCTTCAGTCCATCTCTTCTTCCCATTTTCGGCACGCTGAATGTGAGCAGCGCTCGATGAGAATGAGGCCGCTGCTCCAGCATGCTTCACGCTCTTTTCTTACGGGATTGGTGCCGGTAGCGTCGCGCCAGACGCGAATTGCCGCAAACACAGCTTTTCTGCCAGCAGCTTCGAGCAACCCGTCCATATGTTGGAGTTGTCAATACCGAGCGTCTTCAATACTTTCCAGCCATGAAACAAAACTTCAATTGGATCAGAGCATTGCATCCAAAAGATCGCACCGTCGCCGATTCTTCTCCTCGCAACCTCCGCAAGGAAAACATGGGTCGTCCCAACCTTCCGAGTCTATTCAGATGCCTCCTCCAGCTCCGCCTGCAGCAGAAGGAGAGCCTGAAGATCTCAACCCAAACGAACGGTCGCCATCAGAGACTCCCGGGTCAATTGCAATGCCTCCTCCAAACCCTACACCCGAGGTCGACGCGACCTCCTCAAGCGAATCAGACGTGTTCGCAAAGGTGAAACCCACGAAAGTCGAAGATACAATAGCCAGAGTACCGGCCGAAAATCTACCCTCACATAAGGCGGAGCAGCGGTGGAACTTTGAAAAGCGCCTCGCTGAGTTTATGGACGAGGTGCTACCGAAACTTGCGGTTGTAACCCAGAAAGTGAATGCATATACCGGAACAGACTACTCAGGCATTGCGGCTCTGAAAAGGGAAATCAAGGATCAAGGTAGCTCCCTTTTAGGAATAAGACTCTGAGCGTCTCTCGTCTGACAGTGGCACAGAAAATCTCGTAAAAGCTCGACGGCAGGCGATCGAAGAAGCGAAGCAAGCACTCGATGCTGCCCATGCGCAGCAAGGAGCATCACAAAAAGAGGTGGTTGCCTTGTTGGAACGGAAACACTCTTGGTCCGCGACGGACCTGGAGCGGTACATGGCCCTGATTCGGTCTGAGCATCTCAATGACCAAGCCATCCGTGAAGCGAAAGAAGCCGTAGCAGCCGCCGAGAATGCTCTAGAAGAAGCGCGCGCGCAGCTGGAAAAGCGGGAGCGGGCACAATACCACGAGGAGCAGATCTGGAGCGACACGATTCGGCGCAACAGCACCTGGGTTACCTTCGGCCTCATGGGCCTCAACATATTCCTGCTTTTGGCGTCGTTGGTTGTCTTTGAGCCTTGGAGGAGAAGGAGGATGGTCAGGGAAATAAAGGCTGCCTTGGAAGAAGCCCAAAAGCCAGTGATTGCCGCCCCGCCAATCCTACCCCCGACAGCGGCAATCCTGCCTACGACCGCAGCAATTGAAGCCGAGATCGACAAGATCATAGAACCAACAGGGCCGTTGGCAGAGGAGAAAGAAACCGAATCTACTCCCCCTGAACATGTTGTTACGACTGAGCTTCTTCCGCCGGCAGTTGAACTTTCGGAAACTACCCCAAACGAAGCAGAGGCCTTCCTTGCACCCAACCCTGTCACTGAACCGCCAACACCGTCTGAGACCGATTTGTTCGAAGACCTGGTTCCTTCCGAATTACCGGCCGAGGTTGAGGAAGCAAAGACGTCTCTGGAGAAAATCACTGCAAGATTCGAGGAACTCGTGAGCGAGGAACAGATTTCCGTTCGCAAGAAGGACCTGACGGCCGCCATTTGCGTCAGCGCTGCTGCAGGATACGTGTGCGCAATGATTGCGTTCTGGTTCAGCAGTAGATGATACTGCCCCTCGGTTACGATCCGACTCTTGGTTGAGGCCTCATCGCTCCGTCAAACGGCCCCCAAATAAATTCTAGACCTGTACATATTTTCTCCCTTGTACATACACAATATCAGACGATCTCAGCAGCCACTACATCAGTGATACCCGCTGTATACAGTTGTGGACGGCAACTAAGGGCCTTCGAGCACCCAGTTAGTCACTTCGGTCGTGATCGTAATGGCGCTCACCTTCCTGGAATTGTACCAGCATCGTTCACCACTGAGATAGGCCCTTTGTCGGGCCCCATCAGGTTTTGGGCATCGATTCGGAGGAGTTCCGCACGTGTGCAGTCGAGTCCACCTTGCGCGTCTAGATCACTTCAACTACCTTCCGGTAGTGGTTCTCTAGATCTACCTGAGGCTTGGAACGATCTCCCATTCGGGCCTATTTGCTCGTATATCGCCTGTTAGCGCCTAATTCAGCTGCAAAGCAGCTTAATCATCAAGCGGGAGCTTATCTCACCACATGCTCACAGCCTCGTCGACTTCGTGCCCCGCCAATATATTGTGTGCCCATGACATGAAGAAACGCGGTGGCGCCGGAGGAGTGCTCCGGTCCGTCTTACTGGGTGGGCCACTGGTTCCCTTGGGATGGAGGGTTTGGAGCCAGCTCACACATTCTAAGACGATTGACGAGATCCTAACAAACCAGTAGTTTTCGACCGTTATTCTATGCAAATCAACCATATTTCTTTGGTCTTAACCAAGGCAATATACGGCATGGAAAGTATTCTACATATACACACATATGCTATATTTGCCATCACCAAAGACGAGTATTTTGAATGATACGGACAGCCTCCACCAGACTCGAGAATAGCGGTCAATCATTTGCGAAGTCAGCCTAAGTCCTCCTTACGACTAGGCAATGCAGCCACATTTGCTGGCACCTGCAAGCCACTGGAAACTACCGTGACGACATCGCTTTGCTACCCCTCCATCTCCCAAGTCGTTCAATCAGAGGTGCCGGTTCGCATGCTTTCCCTTAGGCGAGACATTTTTTTTCTCCTTCCGCTGACCTGCCCTCAACTAACTAATGACGGTATCGGTAAGTGGGGTTGAACACACCAAAGCTGAGCTAGTGAACGCAAGGTCGAATCACCGTCGCAGAGTGTAGGTGTATGACTAGATGGAGAAATAGTTAAAATGCTGACATGCATAAGGGAGTTTCTCATTGGCCCGCAGGCGGTGCTAGAGTATGCAGGCCCTCTAGGAATAACCCACCCTTAGAGCTCAGCCTCAGCCCTGCCCCCACAGAATTGGGAAACAGGAGTGAGATGCGGACTAGGCGAGCGTCTTCCTCGCGGGGCTGACCTTTCTAGATAGAGGACTAGCAAGAGAAGGGTGTACGTAGGCCGTAGGGGCCGAAGTACGGATTCCAATATTTGTCATGCGATGGAGTGTGTAGTCATCAGCTCAATTCGACGCCATAAGCCCCCGTCACGCCAGTCTTACCCCTGCACCCTTGGGGTCTATTCGGTTTCTACTCCTCCTTTCACGGGGATGGGTGTAGAACTGGCAGATTCTCATATATATTCCACGTTCGCGTGTTCCTATCTTCTCCGCTGGCCGGCGAGTCTCGACTCTTCTTGGGAGTTGTGAAAGACAATCCACGAACATCCTATATCATTTCAAGTCCAAGTGTGCTGGCACGCAGAGTAATCAAGATGGTGTATCAAGATATCGCCCTTCCTCTTTGTAAGCGTCCCACTCAGGTCGGACTCTACTATGGGAACTGACACCCATCCAAGCGAGCCTCATCGCTCTTGACTGGACGCTCATGACCGTCGCTTTGGTTCCCATCGTAATCCGAATATCTCTTCGATCCAGGAATCGTGCCGCTACTTCATTGGCGACCAATATATCGGATGCCTTCATCATATTGGCGTGGCTGTCAGGCATTGTCCTCATCGCCATCAACACCTGGAAGAACCACCTCCGCATGAAATACCTCTCCTACCCGAAACACGAGCTCTACTACGGAGTTCCGCCGAACCTCTCAGGCCACCTCCTCTACGTCTCCTGGATCAGTCTCTTCTTCATCTACATCTCCCTTTGGGCCAGCAAAGCCGCCCTCCTCGCCTTCTACTACAGCATCTTCTCCCTGCAAGGCCGCCGCGCCCGCCTCACCCTCCTCGGCGCCTGCATCTTCACCGCCGGCACCTTCCTCCTCCACATGTGCATCATCGCCTTCTGGTGCACCCCCATCTCCGCCAACTGGGCCCCTCCGCCGGGCGGCCACCTTTGCTCCGCCGTCCACTCCATCGAATCCGTCACCATCTCCACCTTCACCAACATCGCGACCGACGTCGTCATCCTCAGCATCCCCATCTCCACCCTCCTCGCAACACAGCTCGGCAGCAAGGAGAAGGCGGGCCTCGCTTTCATCTTCCTCATGGGCAGCGTCTCCATCCTCGCGGCGCTGGTGCGCTTCGTGACGCTCAAGCTGGTGCAGAGCGTGCCCAAGGCGAGTATCACGCATACGATTGATGTGTGGGCGCTGGTGGAGATTGTGAGTTCGATCATTGCGGTCTGCCTCCCGAGCCTGAGGGTTTTTGTTCGGAGGACAAGGGGTGCCGGGAGGGGGGACGTCGGTGGAATGGGGGTTGGGGGGCAGGTGCTGGGGGCACATAGGAAGTTGGACAGTATGGAGGGGTCACTGGAGAACGGGCTTGTGACTGTGGTGTGCTATGGAGAGGATAAGGGGAAGGTGAGAGCAATTGGAGTAAGTATTGACGGAGAGAAGGTAGAGAATTCGTGGCGGTAGGAACCTCGATGCAATGTGAGGGGTTCCTTCTTGCTGGCTAGAGAACGTTTCCTGGTTTTCTTAAGTGCGTTTATCTCATGATTGTTTTCCGTAACGACCGTCGATTTAACAAGCGAGGCGTTGGTGGCTGGTGGCCCCTCATGTGTTGGGAGGGACAGTCTATAGAAGTACTTGCGCAATGCATAATGTGACATGAAAGGAAATGTGGATGAACAGAACCTCATGGTACTCCTTCCCCTAAGCACCACATACTGGAACCGAAAATGCCGTCCATGCCTATGTGTATTCAATAACTTCCCCATTTAGTTAATGTGTGTTCTGGAAGAAGTCGTTATCCCTCTCATCTCGCCTCTCACACGAGCACCCAAATATAGCAACTTCCGCAGCCCGCCTTAGAGACCCCAGACCAAGGTCATCCCAGCCGCTCGTCTCCCGCATGTTTCTTTTTACCTTCTTTGAGACCTTCTCTCCGATCGATTTCCCAGGAGAATGGGCTTGTGGCGTTGCTAGTGCTCGCAGTCGTGAGATGCTGGATGCTGATTTGTGGAATATTTGCGATGCGTGACGGCGATCGTGACGCATGGAAATTCCGAGGTTGGGGTTTGGACGGCGAGGTACTAATTTTAAGCAACACGCGCTCACGGTTTGGTAGGAGAGGTACTGTATAAGTATTGCGTTTCCCTGAAGGGAGAAGTTGATGGTTGTGGTGGCGTTGGAATGTGTGGGAGTCGGGGAGTACGAGAGGGAGCAAGAGAGTATGGAAACATTCGTCAAAGGCACAGTGGTTGAGACAAGACTCAAGAAGAGAACGTATCCCAGCTGAACGAAGGGAATCGCTCCAAACAACTGTGGAGATGGAGTCCATCATGGGCCACGGGACATGGTCGACCTCCTGGTCCTTATCGAATTAATTGTTTGATTCCAACGCAGTCGCGACCGAATACCGGCCCATGAACATTTCGAAGGAAATCAGCAGTACGCATACGAGACTGAAAATGCGAATTCAATTGGACTCCCAGAGGTTAAGCGTTCTCGAAGTCCCCGAGCCGTATTTTTCCTGCACGTCGGGGTTGAGTCACCATCTTTGAAAGTAAGATTCTCGCTGCAAGAAAGATTTCGAAATGGGGCTCAAAATAACTGTTCACGTTGGACTGGGAAACTATAATCCTAATAATTGGTCAGCCGTGAGCGAAGCGTGGAAGTTGAGACCATCGGTCTCCTGGACTGGGATGTATCCATCTGCTGTCCAAACATCTTACCTACAGGCAGTTTACACACTCTCTGGAAGCACGATTCAGATCGATGAATCTTGTACATGGATTGTAAATGTTTCATATTCCACTGCTTCGGCCCTTCCGTCGCCCTCAGTCGCGGCTTCCCTTCGTCCATTTCCGCAGCATCGCATCATCGCCTTCGACCGCTATCCGCCACCACCGGTCCCTTACAAACTGTCATTACCGTCTACCTCGGACGTGCGTCGGAAGCGCTCTTTCGCAAAGTGAATCTGACCTTCGATGTTGTCGTATCAAGCTGTGAAAAAGATCGATGCGTCCACTCTTCGCGTTGGCGGTCGGCGAAAGGTACGGATTCGAGAGATCGGCTCAACTCGTCCCAAGGCCAATATCACATGCCGTAACGAGAATATCAATCAGGCGTCTGCCACATATGACAGTTGTTCGGTTTCTTCGGCCCTCGTAATCGACGGGCTGTGAACTTCGCTGAGCGCTCATTTCTCGATCTCGCCGCAGACATTGAAGATACTGTCAATTGCACCATCGCAAGTCTCTCTTGGAGCTTGTTGACCTGGAGCTGGATCGCGGCCTTTGGTGGTTGGAACATCTGGTGGAACTGCGATGGTGGAGAAGAATCCAAAAGACTCCCTACACGATCAGGATTCATGTCCAAGAGATGTGCGAAAGGCCAATGAGCAATGCTTCGTCATTCCTGAAGGTCTGGACCAACCTCCAGAGAATCCTGCGTAGTCTCTCTCAATTACAAGGAGACAGGCGGAGCCTGAGGCACACGGAATTTAGCACCGTGCAAGGAGCGCAACAGTCAACTGGGGAAGTCCAAGAATATGAGCTGCACTCTCAATTTTCCCCACCCACGAGAATGTTCCACGCCCAACTAACTAAACACGTCGGTGAAGATTGCGCTTTCAGAACGGCACAACTCTTCGCCAGACAAGACCCAGTACTCGATGCTCCGTGGCCATGGTTCGTGGGAGAATGATATTGCGTATCCGGTCCGGCGAAATTCACTGACCGTCCGTTGTGGCTCTACAAATATTGCACCACGTCAATTTACGATTACGTCCCAGAAAAAGGTCAGAAAGCACGCCATTCACAACAGCAATCCTGGAAGCAACAGAAGGTCGACCACGAGGTGATCGGATTTATCAAATCCCATCGATCGATAGCAATACCAGCTAGTACTGTCGTGCCAGACCATACGAACTCGCACTGTCTCCGTTCCTTCACACCCGCCGTCATGCAAAGACAACCTGCTCATTTTCCATCTCAGGGTGGGTCTCTTTTGACAACGCATCATTCTGTTGATGCAGCAGCAGCCTGTAGCATGCAGCATGTGAGAGTAATATAGGTCATCACCTCACATATACCCTCGTGAATCCCCCGACCTCGCTTCGACGACCACGAATTCTCCCCGCAAAATAGCCACTTAGCTGCCCGCATAAGTGGCGCATATCTCCCATCCTTTCGACGTAAACCGGGCCGTGCAAGAGCTGCAACCTGCACCAGGGGCACACTGAACGCGGAGACTTATTGCATGGCCAGTATGCTATAGTCTCACGGATTAGTGACGACGACTGGGGCCTCTTAATCTTATAATTATTGCCCTGCAGAAGTTCGAAGGGCTCCCCGGAAAAGCACTGCATGTCGAATGCCTTGCATGGTTGCAACCCTACCCCAGGATAATTCCCCGCCACCATATCTGTCCATCTTAAGATATTGTCTCCTCTTTTGTAAGTCCTCAGTTGAATCGGGAAGCACCCTGCGTTCGCGCTCGTGTCACGGCATCTCCGATGGACTCAACAAACTTCAGCCACCGGACATCTTGTTGTTTATAGTGCACCCGAAATCTCAGCCATACTCATTTTCGACATCTCAATTTGAGGGGCGTTGCATAATCGTGTCCTCGGACTCGAGAATTCGAACTCCTATTCCCTTGGCGCTACGGAAGGTTATTGCTGCCGAAAACCCTGGGGCTTTCTCCCCATACCCCACAATCCAGGAAACCGCGAAATACTCGCGGCTGTGGGGTTATGCTTGAAAATGGGATTTCCCATTCAAGCAACGCCAATAAGGCGGAGAAGTGCTATGCGGAAAGCTTCTCGAACGCGTGGATTGCTATGGGCTTAAGGCCCGGCACTCCTAGATCCTTAGCCATTATTCGACTCAACTATGAACAACGTTGCGCGCGGTGCATATGCATCCCCCTACCTACTCCAGACCCTGGAAACGTTTGAGATATGCGATCGACCAGAAAAGAGCCGCCTGACTCGGACGGCAAGGGGTCATGTTCATTACAACGCAGATACATCCGTCAATGCGTTTCGTTAAGTCGTCATTGCGCTATTGTTAACATGTCTGCCCACTACCATGCCCATATCTTTCCATGTCTAACCGGTCAGATCTCTATGTTCTAGAATACACTCCCGAGCCGCTCCCGAGCCACCCCCTTCAAGGGCCCGTCTATAGCAGCCTGCAAAGTTGTGCAGGCAGGACCGATGGGGGCTCACATCGCCTCAGAAATGGGACCACTCCTGCAGCCAACGAGAACACCGAATGCCACTAGTGAATGACAGGCGCTCTTCCTAACCATCATGGCACCACCAATGACACATCGGACACTTCCCAAAGCAGGCCCTCAAACCCTTTCAGTGAGAAAGTGCACCGTTTCTGCAATTCACCGCGGCTTAGGATCTTGGTGTCATATCTCTTGTACAATCTTCTCCTGCGAAATATCTGGAATCCTCGGTATATGTTCAGAAATCGCCTTGCAACTATATAACCACTCACAATTGCTTTGCTCTCTCGGCGGAATGTTTCTTCTGAGTAATTAAGTCTCTGGTAGAGATGCTTCTCTTTCTTTTTGGCAACCACAGACTGCACATGCGCCAGAAGAAGCGCGCATTTTTCCGAACTACTGCAGCTGCGCCGCGTCAAACACCCTGCCCACATGCCACAGGCCCTTGCAGATTCGGGAGGTCGACCAGGTTGCCAACTCTAGGTAGCTGGAAGAGGAGACATGATTATCTAGTAACAGGGTTGGAGCGGGTCCGACTGGACTGGCCTGAGCAGTGCGAGTGCGTCAGTCCATCCCGCCTACAACAGCGTTTGCTAGTTCATGGTGTCTCATATTCCATGTCCATAACTGACCAAACTGGACATATTATTGCCCTAAATGCAGAATAAGGTTTCTTGATTCCCATGGAGCGCAACCGATGAGCTACCACGAGGTCACTACAACCGCGTGGACCCCATCCACACGCCACTTTCTTTGGAGTCTGGTACGAGCGCTGGGTTGGCTTCGTCTCCAATTCTCGGTCTAGCAACTAGCCCTACTGGGTTCCAGAACCGGACAGAATGCGAAGCCATTGACATCAATATGCAGCAAGTGCAATCCAAAGTCCGCACTTGTCCCCTTTTTGGTGCATACGATGTGTCGAAAGCGGAATTGCTGTTCGGAACGGGCCTCACCCGCGGCGAAAGGACACATCAACACGAAGAGGCTTCCGAATCCTCAGCCCTGTGTCCTTTCACTTGCAGGGGATTTGGAATTTAGTCTGCCAACATGGCATGCCATCACGGAGAGGAGACGCATAGCAGAAAATTGCTATAGCTGTGGCTTCCGCATGGCTCTACCCGAGATGGTTCTTTAGGCTAATGTTGACACCAGGTCTCCCCAAACCCACGACACGGATCACCAGGCACCCTTCCTCACCCTCGAGGTGACCCCAACCCCATTGTTCTTTTGAAGACGACCAATGGCCGCTTTTGACATCTCGAGAGCGATAGGTACTTGCAGGTACAAACAGTACAAACGATAACCCAGACGCAGCGAGTACCCTAGCACGCCCAGCAACCCACCCTAAACCTCGACTTACCCCACAATGTTCAAGCGCAGATCCTGTCTTTCTTTTCTGCTTTCGGGCGATTACAGGCATGACTAGCTCGCGTCGCTCGTGAGGTGCCATGGCGCCCAGCGGTATGACGCTCGCAAATCCCTTTCCAGCCAACGGACCTTAGCTCTCCAGAGTTATACATGCGGACCGTTGGCACATCAAATACAAGGCCCGGGCGGATCCTTCACGCCCACAAGCGGGTGAGTTAGTCCTTATGGAGTCTTGCCTGTGTCCGACATCGCCCCGAAACGCCTTCCACACAATAACGGCGTAGCTCACGAAGCTGCGGTTCCTTGTGGACGTCGGCGCGTCCTCTTACCTGAACCAAGTTCCAGTTCTAGAAGGACAGTCGGAGGAAAACGCATTAGCGATCACGGTGCAGTAACGGATCTATCTAGTTTCCGCTCGCATCAAGTCTCATGAATACACCGCGCTTTCGGATCGCATTTCCCCAATTGGTCACCAATCACAGCAGCGCTCGTGGAAAAATTTACTTCCTATTACGCCTTTAATATCGGGGTCTATGAAGGAATTGACGACGCCGCCAACAGCAACAAGGCGGGCTCCCATGAAATGCTGCTTCTGAAAGGGACTTGTCGCATTATTCTCCGCGCACCTGCGTCCGTGCCGCAGTGCAGCGCCGAAGGATTGTGGGGTCGCATGTCTCTCCCCGGGTTTGGACTCGCCATTCATATATGCTCATATTAATTCATTCACTCCGCTGATTTACGCGCTGGGAAGTGTGGAGAAAACCAGAAAACCTGCGGAGGCACCGCGATCTGGCGGGTGGGTGTCCTCTGGTGGCATCTATCATCGGTAGCTGGACCCAGCTCTGCCGTACTGTTGTGTCACCATTGGAATGTGTAATGAACCTGGATTGTCCTGGTTCCTCTGGCTTGCGCCATGGCCGGAGAGTAGGGGAGGTTTTCCGACGACATTCCAGATCCGTTGTGTGTGGAGGCTGGAGGCCTTACAACGTCCCCTTTTCGCAACTCAAGGCCAAGGGTCCGTTGGGTGCACCCTTTCTTCCTGCATGAGCCACGTTCATGGTGCGGGGCGATGGTGAGCGTCCCTTCAGACCCAGCGAAGGAGGCGAAGAGACTTAGCAGCGTTGCATTAAGATGAAACTTTGTACTTTCACTGCGACAGCGAACGGCTCACATAGGCACACCTGATCAGAGTTTGAGAGCAGCATTCCATGTCCACTGGCTGCACAATGCCCAGTTTACGGGCGAATTTTGGACGAGATCGATGACATGGCTCGCAGATCACAATCCAGCATCCAGCGTTTTGACTTTGAGTGAACGGCGTCGCTTTACATGACTTCCTTGGAGCTCTACAGAGAATTTGGGCTAGATACACTATCCATAGCTTTCATACACATACGTCGAGAATCCTTTGCATCATCTGGCGTATCGCTGTTCTCGCCGCCCCTCCACCCACCTCTTCCCAAGGGCTCTCAGCTTCTATGCATACATGAGCACACCCTCCAGCCAGCCCTACCAGACTTGGTCTGCCTCCAACCTGCAGGAGACGAGAGACTTGATCATCGACGCCGCTGTTATAGCGCCCCTATCTTTTCCCGTGTTTCTGTGGCATTGGGCCCGCGGATGCGTTGTGAATGGGCGATCCGAAGCATGAAGATGGTTGGCTGGGCTCGAGCTTGACGCTCCGCAATTGTGCTACCAACGACTCCAAAACACCACGAACCATGGGAATCTCATGTTTTGACTCAGTTGGTTGAAAAGCATACCGTACGGTACGGCCTCTGGAAAATGCTGCCCGACATCACGCAGTTATCAAGGCTCCAACTATGCAAGGTAGCAGCACTGCCGGCGTTGGGTACCCACCTGCCACCCGTCATACCTCGAGAAAGTTTGGTACCGGGCACTGCCAGAGATGTCAGAGCGTACCAAGTACCGGTTTTGAAGTGTCTCACGTCACACAGCCCTTCTCTGGAGATCATGTCCAATTTCACAGAGAGGGAGCGAGTTCCCGTCTCTCCGGATTCCGAACCGAAGGATCCCCACCGCTTCCCGTGGGAGTCTACTCCTTTCGGAGCGAGTGGGTTTGTTTGCTCTTGTTGAGCGAAATCCCTCCCCTTGATGCCCGAAAAGCGAATCCGGCAGTCCGACCTAAGCCCGCGCCTTCATAACAAACCATCGGCATCTTAATCCCACGCATGCCGCTGAGGGAATTCAGGATTCCACAGTTGGATCGGAGGCGCAGTATACATAGTGAATTGCGCACTAGTAGGTGGTTCAGCGCTCACGACCCTGACTATTCCAGGGGCCCCGCCTCATTGAGAGGCGCAACCCAATATCGCGCACATCACCCAGCGACCAAATGCTATCACGGTGTCAATATGGCCGAACGGATAACGGCGTCTGCTTGGGAACTCGAGGAAGCCTTGACGATACCGCGCCGCAACTGACATGTCGGCTCTGCCTCTGACCGGCGGGTACACCGTTTCCTGCGATGCGCTCTCATCTTGGGTAGGAAGTCTGGGCTCTGTTATTGACAGTCCACCACAGGCAGCAGTTGTTGCGCGACTTGCGTCCTGGGAACCCTTCTGAGACCAAGAGCGCTGACTGCCCATGTTGTGGACCTATGGTGCTGTTACTAGTGCAGCCGGTAACGTACCACACGGGCGTTCGCGCGCGCTTAGGGACGTGTTGTATGTGGGTCTGCAAAATATTGATTCCTCTCGTTTTCCAACAACGCCTCCACCTTCCACTTCTCCTCCCAGCAGTGCCAGGAGAACGTGCGAGAAGTATAGCATGTAGCCCAAGGTAACCATTGGTACCGGTGTCACAACAACAGTCACAAGTTGAACTTCTGAACCGAAAGCCCTAGCTGATATGACAGTCTAGACGCAGTTGTAGTCTTGCTCATCTTAATAAGTCCTCGTTGTTAAGGACGACCCTGTCCCCGTTTCGGAGGAGCCTGGAGCCGCCCGTCACCCTGAACCGTGGAGCGCCAGGTTCACTTGTGGATCTGAAACATGCCCGAGTGAGGGCTGTTCTGGAGGCCTGGGCAGCAGTTGGCCCTGGTGCTGGGGAGCTGGTCTAAAGTGGCTCGAACCTGGATTATAGTACCGAGTTTTGTGAAACAGAAAGGGGTTTGTTGCGGGGAAGCGGTTCTTCGAGGGTTTGTGATGGAGATGCAGCATCGAATTCGAGGAGAGGCCTTGGGAGTTTTGCATGCACGGAATTCAGGACGCGGTATGTGCATGCGGGATTATAGGGCGAGAGGGTACAGAGCATAGCTTTGGGTCATACGTTTGTAGATTTATGAATATATTTTGGAAAGTATCTGAATGAGGTTTCGCTGCAGCTTTTAGTTTTCCCTTTTTTTTGTGCGCTCGATAGATATTGCATATCGAAAAGAACGAGCAGGCCTAGAGGTCTGTATGGCCTAGAAACTAAACAGAAAGGGGTATTGTATATGGCTGATAAGATATTGCGCGAGAGACGAGAAATGCAAATACCATAACAATGCGTATAGTACGTAGGTCGAGCCTCCAAGCCGACCAAGAAGTAAGAAGCAAAGATAAGATATGTTGGAAGGTGGAGAAGACAAGGGGTATTGGGTATGTTTAGGGTACGTATAAAGATTCAAGAAACCGTGGGACGCCGGTGCAGAAACAGACTCCACAGGGTGGGCAATGTAAAACAGTAACGGAGAGGTAAGATATGTGAAGAACCCGACAAAGCAAACCTCCCCAGCAAGCCAGTTACCCGTCCAAACCATCAAAGCAGCCGACAGCCCAAATAATCCACAGCCAAAGCATGGAAGAAGAGAAAGGAACCCAGCCAAGAACGCCGTCTAGCCAAGTCCTGTATGAGGTAGAAATAGAATGGTGGCATATGGAGTTCCGTACGCCCGCGCGACTAAGCGGAGCCAGGCAATATGAATTGTCCGTGCCCAAGCTCTGCGGAGTCGCACAACGCCAACACCGACAAACTAAGCCAAGATTGGGGGGATAGAGGAAGGAGGGTGGAGGGACTAAAGACGGAGAAGGCGGGACGATTTTACAATGGTAATGTGTGAGGTGTAATATGAGTGTGCAAGAAAGTATAGCAAAGAGGACAGGGATGGCCGGCGGCATACACTATAGGGCAAGCCCAGTGCCGTCACCACTCCATCGATAGAGCGACAACATCTCTCGACGCCGCAGCTGCGCAAACTCGGCGTGGTCGTCCATGCCTCTGCCGCGTACTTGCTGCAAAGCCGAGCGCATGACTTTTCGGAAATTTCGCTGCAACAGAATGTTTGGTTAGCATGATTCTAACTCATTTCGGAAATGTTGGGGAAGTGTGAGAGAAGATCCCAAGAGCCAGGTGCCAAGAGGGTGCGTCGATGCGCATAGCCGGGTCCCCAGGTTTTGGCGGGAGTTATGCGGAGAATTTCGTGGCAATGGAAACAAAGGCTGAATGCGGATGAAGGAGGACAAAACACTCACCTGATATTCAGTATTGAGCGTGACGATGCAGGCTTCGTGCGCGCGCACAATGGTCTCGCAAGCTTTGACGACATTGGGGTTGGCCTCGCCTTGAAGCTTATCGGCTATCAGCAGCAGAAGGAAACTTCCCTGCAGGAGATAGATGCCGAAAAAGAATGGCATGAAGCTGAGGTCGGGGTCGAGCTCCAAAATGTCGTTGAGCGCCTCCGCAGCAGATACTGCGTGGCCGGTGGCGTCGATGAAAGACTGCGACGATATCCACAGATCGTTATCGTCCAGCAACGAGATGGGATCCCATTTACCATTGAGAAGGATGTGAAGTGTGTGCATCAGATGCGTCCCATATGCCACCACAATCTTGGCCCTCATCAACGATTCTTGTGCCCTCGAAGTTGAGGAGTTCACGGATCGCACAGATGGTGTCCCAGGATGCAGTGACTCATGTGTGGCCTCTGCGTTGGCCTCATTGGCAGCCCTCAACTTTAGCTCTTGCAGTGTCTCACCATAGGCTTCCAGCTGACGGGTGATCTCCGCTGCGTGATCATCCCAGTCTGAGCCGTTGCGGAATCGACCGAATCGAGGATGCTGACGGGCGTGGTTCAGGTCGACGATCTCCCCGAGTATGGTCATGAGAGGTAGGAAAAATCCGAATATACTGTGTCCGGTGCACTCGTAAGAGGGACCTCGGCGTCGTAGAGGGGAGTGTGAATCTGAAAACGTTTGAGCGGAGTCCCCATTGTAAAATTCGCCTGCTTGCCAGAGGGAGTCATCTACCGGTTGAAGCAGACCGTCACATTCTAGATCAAGAAGTGACAGCGGTCTGTTATAGCACAAAGCTAGGTGGCGATCCACGGTGTACAACAGCCACCATATCCTTCTGCGCTCTTCGCGTTGCTCCTCGGTGAGATTGATGGGGGCGCTCTGTCCATTCGGCTGCGTTCCGTGCATGTGTTCCATGTCGACCTCTCCCGGCGCGTCATCGTCGTCGTTGTGTTCCGGTGGTGGTGTCAGTGGCACCTCCTTGCCTAGTTTCAATTCCCTCGCTAACGACCATGCAGCGTTCCACCAGCGGAGTGATGCAGCCTTGTACTCGCTTGCAGATATGACGATTGCCAAATGCATGTATGTAGCGATGTCGTCCAGACCGCCAGGTGCGCCCGGCAACCCGATTTCAGCGTCCTGCGTAGGCATACCAAAGCTGGTCAACGTAGCCGCCCCGACTGCCGGATGATTGAAAGTGGGGCTGGCATCGTCGCCAGGAGAGGCATGTACGAGCGGCTTCAGGAGGCTGATGGTCAGGTTGATGAGCTTTTCCGACAACTGGCTACGAGCGGATGGCGAAGATGCCAGATAAGGTGATTCGCTCGTGAGGCAGCCGATCCAGAGCATGCTGGCAAGCAACGCTGGGCTGCAGACGCGGGGGCTGTTCTGCCTCAAAAAAGAGCGTTTCCGGAAAACGTAGCCTAGCACGTACGGCGATACGGGTTGCATGAAGGCGGCTGAGGAACTCTGAAAGTACAGCTCCAATAGTTCACAAGCCAGCGAGATAGGCATGATGTTGGTGAGATGAGGGATGAGCGGCTGCAGAACCGGGTATCTCAATTGTTGAGAGGCAGTGGCATGGTGTGCGCTCTGGTACATCGATGTCGAGGGTGACGGCAAGGACATCCAACCTGGGGAGCCAGACACTGGAGATTGGCCAATGAAGCCAGGCATGGGTGACTCTGCACTCGGTATCCTGAATGCGTTCTGCTGAGCGTGCGCACTTTGTGGGCTCATCATGGAGTACGGGCTGTCAGAATATTCTGCCATACCGTTGGATGGCATGATGGGGTGCATTCCGTGCTGCATCATGGGATGCGGAGAATGGTGCATGAGGTTGCGGTTGAAGTCGTCCATGGACGCGTACTCGGGGATAGGGGCGTGCATCGTTAGACCCTGAGTCTGTAGTCGCGGAGGTTGCATCGGGCCCATGCCATCGTTCGAGACGCCCATTGGGTGAACACCATGCTCGGGGATGGTGTCAATGGCCCCGAGGCTCATGGTCCGCGAGATTGGGGTGACGTTCTGGTACATGGAGGATCCGTCCATGGCACGAGTTGTTGATATGCTTGCAGACCGGTTGGAAGGTGTAAGGCTAGGAGGAGGGAGATCTGGCAAAGGTCGCTGCTCAGTACGCTCCACACCATTCTGCGCGGGTTGAGCAGGTTTCTTATCCTTGGGAAGGCCGTTGCTCTGTGACTGAGGGCTGCCGGATGCGGAGTCGCCTGAAGGCGCAGCAGTGCCGTTTGCTGCTGCAGCTGCTGCCGCCGCCGCCGCTGCAGCGGCCGCTTGTTGTTGAGCAATGTCTTTCCTCGAAGCTTTTCCGCGCTTCTTGCGCTCGCGTACATATTCACAAGTGAGGCCAAATTCTGGAAATGGATTAGCGATTGGTTGTGCTTCAGAGAGCGCCACAGCTGTCACTGTTTCGCTTCGGTGGAGCTTGTTGAGATGACATACCCATACAATGTGCACAGGGCGCCTTGCCGTCACATTTGGTTCGCAACTGATTGCACTGGTCACACGCCCGACTGATGCGGCGTCGTACAGGCCCCGAAGTTGCTGCCCGTCCCGCCCGCTCGTGGAGCATTGCTGTGCGCTGGTCCCGGGGCGCTGCAGCTAAGGGGCCATTGGCGTACGGTAGACGATGAGGTTTGACCATGGGCTTGCCGCCGGGTAGAACATGGCGATTCTGGTGGAATTGCAGCGCGGCGTACTGAGAGGTATGGGCCAGTGTGTCGAGGGGCGACGGGGCCATGTGCTGGGCAGCAAGATGCTGATGTTGGTCTACCATTGTTGGCGTGGGTAGATGATGGCTGAAGGCCGGCTGGTATTGATGGAGCCCCGTGGAAAGCATATTGCTAGTGTCCGCTGTGGCCTCGGCCACAACTGCACCTGATGCCCAAAGTGGAATGCTCAATGGTGATGGATACCAGGACGGATGGCTCCCAAGAGGACCAATGGAGGGATCGGGGCCGGCTGGATGGGGACTGCGTGGGTTTATGGGAGGAATGGTGATTGGGGGAAGGGGTCCCGTGGATGGATGGTTATGTCAGGGCGTTGGCAGGATTGTTCAGGATGCTCAGCACCGGGCTGGGAGGCGATCGCCAACAAGAAGTATGGAGGGCAAAGGTGGTGGAGGAGTGACAGTACGGTGGGCGAGATGATGGTTGACAGCAGGTGCCTGAGTACAATATAGCTGCCGGCGCGGAAGCAGCTCTGGCTTGCCCTTCTTAGTTGAGCCCGCGGGGTATAGCACAGCTTTTGGACGCACAGGGTGGCCAATACCGGAGAGAGCATGGGAGGGCATGGGCGAGCATGGGGAGCGCTGGTCCCATCTCCGGGCCTAGCTGCATCGCGCGTCAGAGAGAGCCCTGGGCTCCAGAAACATGGGTTGATGAGGAGACTTGTCTGCTGCAGAGCAGTGACCACCACTACTACTGACCAGCAGTAGTCCTCGTCCAGCCTGTCCAGGGCGGACAGTGTCCAGGTTGGTGTCCAGGTGCCCAGGTGTCTAGATGTCCAAAATGTCCAGGTGTCCCCAGGCTGTGTGTCCAAGCTGTCTTGCTGCTGCGGTGCGGTGCGCAACCGTCACGGCCTTGCGCAACCCCCGTTCCGGTCGAGCAGGCCCACAACAGGCGCAGAGATGCAGAAGAGACGCAGGCGCAGGCTTCTGAGAGATGCTCCGCCGGGGTGCTGCAGCAGCCCTCCAGCATCCCTTCAGCATCCCTTCAGCATCCATCTCCAGCATCATCCGCCAACATCCATGCTGTGCCCTGGCCGCAACGCCCCCTGGCGCACGCACAGCAACGCTTCCACGTTGAGCACAGTCCACAAAGCCGCTGGATCGTCGGTGCCGCGAAGGCTTGAGCGTGTGCGGATGCACCCCAAAAAAATGCTCGCCGCGGGTCAGGCCCTCAATCAAAAAATGATATTGGTTGATCGGTGCGATCCTGGCCCTATATGCGACCGTCCTAAGAGGCGCCCCGTACCGATGCCGGCTCGACATGTACCCTTTCGTACCCACGAACCACCACCTCCGCCAGCGACCCACCGCTGGACCACCTCTTGGGCGATCAGGAAACAAGAGGCATCGTGATTGGCGTGCGCCGCCCGCTCTCTGTGCGTCCGCCAGCAAAACGGGCAGCCGAAGGGGGTTGGGGCCTCAAGAGCACGCGGTCCTACGCCGAGTCCTCTGGAGCGTCCATGAATCCATCGCCCATCGCCGTCGCCCGCCATGTACGTGCCGAGTACTATCGCTATACCACCCCAGGGGACAATGGGAAGGGAAGAGAGTCGTCCAGGACCGCATCAGACTCTCCCTTGAATCCTTTCCAACCCCAGCCGTCGATGCGGCTTGCCAACGAGCCAGAGATGCCGTCGTCCGCCTCCGTCTGCCGGTCATACTGCATCCCCAGGGACTCTCATCTCATCCTTTCCCACTCGCCGTCCGCAGTCTGCCATGGTCCCATTCTGCTTGCTTGCTTGCTTGTTGTTGCTTGCGCGCCGGTGGCCTCAGCCTGTTCATCCAGCATTCTACCAGAAGCAGCCGGTGAAGCATGAATCAATGCCAACGAGCCGCCGACGGAAATCGGTCTCAGGGCCTTCCAAAACGCTTCCAGAGCATCGAGCTTCCACGCCTGTAGATCCGGCGCCCGGACGGGGTTACCCCAGAAACAAATCGCTTACGTCAACCGCGATGAAAGGGTCCGTGGTGCTCTCGCGCATGATAATGTCCTCCATTATCGAGCTCGGTAATGCATGTTATGAAGCTCCTCCACAGCATGAGGAGATGTAGACTAGGACTGTCGCCTGCGTGCGGTGGGGAGACCATCAGGATGCCACTCTGCATCTGAGAGGAGGCCTGGGGCGTGTAAGCACTGGTCTATAATACGCCTGTTAAGACCTGAGGTCCAAAATGAGAGGTCACGGCACGGCCAAGTCAGCGTTCCTGGTCCCGACTTCCCAGTCGTTGGCCTATGATAGCGATGAGTGGCGGCGCCATGTGCACACACTGTGCGCTAACGAGACCCTTGTTGGCCTTGCCCGCTTGAGTATCCCCATCGCAAGATGCATCGCGACCGTTGTCACTATCGATAATAACGTTTGGCGAGATCGTTGAGTCCACCTCTGACATGACTTGCTAGTTCATCGCGTTTCAATAGACGACTGCTGTTATCGAAGCGTCGTGGACGACCAGACCTTGACCGCCAACGAGTCGAGTGATCCTCATCCTGGATGGGTTCTGTAAAGCCAGCGGATCGCTCCGCATTTCAACGGCCAGGTCCTTACCTCATTTACTCCACAGCGCTTTCGACAGCTTGGCGTCCTCTAGCTGCAGGAACGCTGAGATAGATTTCGACTGCTGAACACGCTGGTTACCTTGCCCGTGGATCCCTCCGGGCGATCCATAGCAAAGCCGGTCTAATGACCAGGACCAGGAAGAGCCATCTTCCTCAGGCTGGCTGTGAGGCATCTAGGATGGGAACTGTTCGAGTCCAATTTCCCAAGGAAGCTTCTCATCCGAGAGGCTCCTGACCAGGATGTCGTATTCGACATAGCATAAAACTTGTGAAAGAGATCTGATGAAAGAAGATAACAGTATGCATGCTGACGAAGGCATCAATTGCTGAGGCGGACTGCCCTCTGCTGTCTGTTGAGAGATGTCCAGTCGATGACTAGGGTGGTTTTGGCTCCACACCCGTTCGGGAACGGGTGGTTTTCTCCGCGAGCGCCAGCGCAGCCGCAAAAGCACGCGACTTGGAAGAACGGTTCGTGGTGTCTGCGTCGTGACTCCTGCTTGCCATGCATTCAATAGACCCGTTCTTCGGTAAAGCGGCAGATGAACCGGGCAGCAGATGTAGTGAATGCCTCACAGCCACTCAGAGGCCCCTCATTCCCTCCACCAGCAACAAACCCGCCGAATCCCACGCAACCTGGGGCAGCAATCCCAGCCCGAGGATCGCTCTCGAACCCTACCAGTCAGTTGCCGCTTACCTGAAATTGCTAGCGGGAGGAGAGGGCCACCCAAAGCGTAACGGGGGTGACAGCACTGCACGTGGAATTGCGAAGCCACCGGATTAGATCAGAACCGTGCATTAAATGACCACCAATAGTAATTTTGGAATTTCGGCCTTTGTTTGAACTGGTTTTTGCCTCGATTCTGCAGCGTAATGTCATGGATGCCACCTGTGCAGCAGTTACGGAGACTTGTCCTGGCTGTCTGGGGAGTCTCAGTCCGTATTGCCAAAGGAGCGGACATTTGTCTCTTTGTCAAGCCGGACGGATATGGCATCGCCACTCTATCACGAAGGTCGCACAAGTGATGACCACCTCTCTCTTGGGGGCCATGTCTCGCCATGTCCGTCCAATCACGAGACCAAGGCTGGGCTTGGGTGGCTACTTTTGGGAGGTACTCCGTACTGAGTGTCGAGGCGACTACCCTGGATCTTCGATATGAAGTGTGGGTCCGCCTGGACTGCTGTTCACAAACTCTGATGAATAGTAACAGAGCTGGAGCCTGGGCTGAACATTATTGAAGTCTGGAAGATAGAGACGAGGAGCGACCGAGCCCCCCTCGCGGTACTGGTGACTAGACCGCATTCTCGGATACCAAAGGCCCGACATCTGGAGCGGCAAAGCCCGACTCCATACCGCGTGCGGGACCAGGTGCGATGCCGAAAAAAGGGTCCGACTGACGATATTGCGTCCGTAGATCGGATTCTCACTCTTCGGAACATGAGAACAACGCGGCGAGGAACCAGGAAGAACGGCCTGTCCGCCGAGAGGCATTGTACGCATGAGGGCAGTGGCGGCTCCCCAAGGCTGAGCGAAACTCGGTTCGTCGATCTCTACCAGTAGATATTGCAATGCAGCAAAGCTGCATGGGAAAGTGCGGAGTAGTGGGTCTCCGCCACCAGCTGAGCATCGAGGAGAGATACTCTGTGAGATGTACACCATTGCCCAGGAACTTGTCTGACCACATGTGATCAATCCATCGACGAATCTCATTTCAAAGGCAGCTGCGGGATGCTTTGGAATGCGATGGATACCGGACCAGACAACAAGAACCCAAAAGGGATGAGGGATGAAGGCATACCTGCGTCGCTGATGTCGGAGCTTGGCTGCTCATCCTCCTCCTTCCTTCTTCGTTAGCAAGCTGCTTCTCGCCCCTTTCTTCTAGGAGTGGACAGGATTGTGGCGTAGAAGATAAAGTTTGTCATATGAATCGACACTGTCACAGAGATCCTAGAGGTGACCTGCTCAACACCCCAACCCAGACGAGGTACACAGTGGCGTTCTTGCCCTCCATCGCTAAGGTCCTGAGTCCGAGCTTGAGCTGAAAGCATGGACGGGAACCATGCTCGAGGCCATGTGGTTCACCGCGGACCTGTCCTTTGGGACTGGCTCCCACACTGTCACCTCCATCAGGAGAGGACGGAGGGCACAAAGGTCGTTGAACAGTGACGAACTGCTGCTCGCTCGTGACTATTTTGGGCTCTGCACTTGAATGAGGGTCCATCCACATACGGGAGGCAAATGATATTGCCTCGCAAAGTGGCTTGGAGGGACTCTATCCTCACCTGAATGGTAGACAACCGAACGCAGAGGCCAGCAGGCAGGGACCGGGGCGCGTCTACCCCGCGTGAGCAGCGCGTCGAAATTGTGTTGTCGTCAGCTACATGCCGGCCCGACGGTGGGATGATGGTCACGTTGGAGTATTTGCTGCATCAAAGGCAGAGTCAGGTGTTGATGTGGTTGTTCATCGACATCGAAGGGACCTCAGGTCCTCGGGCGGGCGTAAATGGAAGGGAGGCTGCCAAGCCGTTGATAGAGATGCGCGCTAGAACGACTTGGGCTAAGCTATCGATCTGATGTCACAACCTTGAACCGACGTCCAACAAACAACAAGATAGAACGAGCACAGCACAATTCCGCCCGTGCCCAATTCAGCACCTTACTTTTGGCCCTCCAACCGGTTTTGGCACGCCTGCTTCCGTCCGTTAATCTATCAAACGAGGCCACGTTCGAATCGCCGCCATGTCGCTAGAGACTATCACGACCATCTCCCCCATCACCAACCAGCCCATCCTGACCCGCACCGGCCTCTCCGAAGAGGATCTGCAGTCTATTCCTGAGAAGGCTGTACGTGCCTTCGAGTCCTTCCGCCGCACTTCCCTCTCGGAGAGGCAGAAAATCGTCAAGAAGGCGTTGGAACTGCTTGGTGAACGCAAAGATGATCTGGGAAAGGAGATCACGGAGCAGATGGGCCGCCCCATAGCCTACACGCCCAAGGAAATCTCCACGGCCGTAATGCGTGGCGAGTACCTGCTCAAAATCAGCGGCGAGACCCTCAAGGATACAGAGGGCGAGCCGGAAAAGGGCTTCCAGCGCTATATCAGAAAGGTCCCTGTAGGGCCAGTGCTAATTCTATTTCCGTGGAACGTACGTTTTCGGTGGCGACAAAATAGATTTCATCTAGCTCACGTGCTGACGGCTCCCTGCAGTATCCGTACCTCACCCTGGTGAACTCGATAGTCCCAGCTTTGCTCGCCGGTAACTCGGTCATCCTCAAGCCCTCTCCCCAGACGCCGACCAGCGCGGAGCAGATGCAGCGTGTCTTTAGCGATGCGGGGCTACCTGAAGGGGTCATCCAGGTCTTTCACTCTGGTTCTCTGACCCAGATCGAGACCTTGGTCCGTTCCCCCCGGATCCAGCTTGTATGCTTCACGGGCTCGGTTGCCAACGGCCTAGCGATGCAGAATGCTGCAAGCGACCGCGTAGCCGTGCGTGTTGGGCTTGAGCTGGGTGGTAAAGACCCCGCATATGTTCGATCCGACGTCGACGTAAAGTGGGCTGCGGAGGAGATCGTCGATGGTGCTATTTTCAATTCCGGCCAGAGTTGCTGCAGTGTTGAGCGTGTGTACGTGGATGAGAAGATCCACGACGAATTCGTCTCGGCCATGCAAGAAGTTCTCAAAGGGTACGTTTTGGGAGACCCATTTGACAAGAAAACGCATGTGGGACCTGTCGTTTCGAAACGATCTGCAGAGACCATTCGTGCGCATGTCAAAGACGCTCTGGACAAAGGGGCCAAGGAGGCCACGCCAGACAATGAGTCCTTCAAGTCTCCGCCCGCAGACGGTAACTATGTTGCGCCCACCCTCCTGACCAACGTGAACCATGATATGGCCGTCATGACGGAGGAGACCTTTGGCCCCGTGATACCCGTGATGAAGGTAAAGAATGATGCCGAGGCAATCAAACTTATGAACGACAGCCAGTTCGGGTTGACTGCTAGCATCTGGACCAAGGATGTTGCCAAGGGCCACGAGCTGATTGACGATCTCGAAGCCGGGACTGTATTCGTGAACCGTTGTGATTATCCTTCACCGGTAAGCCGAATCTCCTTGATTACTACTACCTCCTCTGACGCGTGTCTAGGATCTTGCGTGGGTGGGATGGAAAGACTCCGGAAAGGGACAGACACTCAGCAAATTCGGTTTCGACCAGTTCGTGAAGCTGAAGAGCTACCACGTCAAGGACTACCCCAAATAGACGACTGCAGATCCCATGTTCTACCTTGTTACAACTAGATATCCCCTGCATGCCTGTTCGAGAATAGTTAGCACCATGACGTTCCACTAAAGGGACACGGGTCGCGTCCTCACCCTCAAGTGTTGCACGGCAACGAGCAACGACAAGTCAGACGCTCAACAAATTCATACTTCAATTTCGTCAGCGACCGGGCACCCGTGTTTCATATAATGCAGCGCAATATTGGCAGACCAGCAAGGCACAGTTTGCACGCGTTGGAACTCGCTTCTTTTTGGTGCCTGGCAGAGGAACGCAAGCTCCCATGCAAGGTCGGTAGCACAACGGCACACACTTGGCCAGCCCGACGCGTTTTACTTTTATACCTTCAACCCTTCTGCAACCACGTCAAAGCCACGCTTACGCCATTGAAAATGTCTGTCTACAAACCTCAGCACAAGACGAGTTGGTCGGGTTGAGACGTCCAGCACCCTATGGCGACAAGTGGGTTTGTTTGAGCAGACCGAGATGTCAACGATCGGCATTTTCCTTTCCCATCCGTCACATTCCAGAGCATCTCGGGGAAAAAGACTCTCCTTCCGCTTCATGTTATCCCAAGAATGTGTCACCCCTCCTCATTATCATTGTCCTCTGCAGGCAAGGAATGAGTGAATCGTCGCGTGGCGCTCCGTCTCTATGGCACCGCTTCGGGAGTGCTCATTTTCTACCTCCTTTAAGACACCTTGGGCCCTCGTAGCAGACTTTTTCTCTTTTTCTTTCCTGTCTTCAAACTCGTCCTTTTTGTCCATCATTGATGGTCGAAACATCCGGCCAAGGGGTACCCATAATCTCGGCCTGTATTGGTGTTTCTTTGCGTTGAACTCGTGTCTACATCTTTTTCCTTTTCTTTAGCGTGCGATATCTTCCTGGTTCGATACCCTGTCGTAATAGAGATTCTGTCATTCTCGGCTTTCTGAACACCTATTTGGGTTATATCGTCCTGAATCAAAAGCACAACAATGGAGTTCAAGGACATTATTGGCAAGGTGCGGAAGGCCCTGTTGTGCGGTGGGGACAATGGGAGGAAGGAGTCGATGGAGATTGTACGTGGCCACGCGAGCCTCCGGGCACCTTGAAGGCAAAGACGCTGACACATCTGCTAGGGGCTACCGACGGATGTACGTCGAGGGGCTTGGTCGATGCCAGGACTGTCCAAGGAACAGTGAGTGATAACTATTCGTTTGGAGCGATAACCTTCTCTCCGGTTTTCGACACCGAGACGCATCCATTGGGCGAGCTATTCCATCCATCCTGATGCTCTCGACCTGGGAAAATGTGGCCACCTCGCCCATGCCGACTTCCTAACCGACTTCATCTCATCCATCACTCTCTAGTCGTAGCTCTGCTAACATGCCACCCAGAGAAGCACTCATCCGCGAAAAGGCCTCCTCAGATGCCCGCCTCCTCTCCCTAACCTCCTTCCCACCCCTCGAAAACACCACCACAAACCCCACCAACAACCACAACCGCAGTCCCAGCACTGCTCCCTCTTCACCAGCGCATCCCTTCCCACCCTCGCTCTCCTCGTCGCGCAGCCCCTCCACCGCGCTCCTCAACTCCGCCTCTTCGAACCTGCCCACCTCGCTGCCTACCCCTCCCCGACGGGAATTCTCTGACTCAATGGTACCGGCGAAGGTTCCCGCGTCCGCGCACGCGGATACCGGCGCTGGCGCCGGTGCTGGGGGTTTGATGAAGGGGTTTTGGGAGCGCACGAGGAGGCTGAGTAGTACGCTTACCCATGGTAGTAGTACGCATGGACATGGTCATGGTCATGGCCACAGCCACGGGCATGGGCATGGGGGATATCACGGTATCAGGGGAGGTCGGGTGGCGAAGAGAGCCGGGCCGGAGGAGGATGAGGGCCTGGTGCTGTTGAATCTGGATCATGCTTTTAAGGAGAAGGGAGGGGATTCCGATAGGGGTAGCGCGAGGAGTGCCGAGGGGTTCGAGGTGCAGGATTGTGTTGGGGGTGCGCGGGAGGGAGGCGAGCCTGGGGCGGTACACGTGAAGGATCATGATGGGGGCGAACTCAAGACCGGTCCTGCTTGTTGTGTCGAAGATCCTTTTGCCAGCAAGACCAGCATCGCCGGCGCAAGGACCAGCAGCGATTATGATGGTAGCATGGTTGGTGCTGGACAGCGTCCTCTTCCCGAGCGCGTGCCGCTGGTGCAGGCGAACTGAGAAGCTTCGACGGAGAGAATAGGTGTACATTTTCTCTGGGTCTCTGCGTCGGAGGCCGAGAATACCGGAGAGTTTGTGCACCACCATGGAAGATGAAAAAAAGGTCTGTTGTAATAATGTCAGTGTCAAAGACGAGAAGGATGGACATTTCGAAGGGTGTGCAAGAGGGGAAAGCTGCTTAGAACATTTGAGAGTCGGAGCAAAAAGTGTTGTAGGAGTAATGAATACGCGTGTCTATGTCTACATGTGTTCAGAAAGTACAGCTCGAATGATTTCCCTCTGGCCAAACCCTGGGGTGCACTTCTTTGCGGAATCATACAGTACGGTATGCTCAATATTTGCGACAGAAAAGGAGACGTTCATCTCGATAGAGGAAGTCAATCCTCGTGTTACAGCCAGGTGTCTAGAGCCTTAGTGTGAGGAGGTCCCTCACTAGGCGACAGTGTAAAACTTGGTGCACGTGTTGTTGTGGATGTTTTTTTTTTTTTTTTTTCCTTTTCATCGTTTCTCTATCTCTCAAAATGTCACCCTCTCTCATCATTTCTCCCCCACGCTCTGCTCTTTACTGCTCTCTCAGAACACCGCCTTGAGAATTGCATATAATGCCTAGCAAGTAGTTAAGTCTGTGTTTTGCGCTCGTGGGCTAGGTCGAACCCGCTAAAGAGCTACCCAGCAACTACGAAACCTTCTGGATGGTGACAACCGGGTGCATGCACAAGGTATTTCCAACAGCGCGGGGTCCGTCAACATCAGGAAGCAGCCATGATAGAACATTAACGGCGTCAATGGGAACCCAGAGGGTCGGCTGCCTGCGCAACAATCGTGAATGCCCTCGGACGTCACGTTCAAGCGGACAGTGGAATGAAAAGCGACAAGATGTGATCGTGAAAAGCTGCTTTCAATAGTGCGCCGAATACAAATGTGAACTATTTTGCCCGCTCGAAAACGAGACCTAGAAGAACGCCATAAAAATGCAATGGTATCGATGCCAAACCAGTCAGTGCCCCCTGCCAAACTCCCAGCCGTTTTTCTGCACGTGAACCTTCATCACGGACACGCGCTCAAAATCGCCGTAACCGCTCACAAGCATTCGTTCCATCGTCTACACTCCTCCATCACGATGGGGTCCCGCACCGCGAAAATCTTCCGGCCTGAAAACCCTCAGCTCCTTCTCCACTACGGCCACCGCTGAACCTCTTCCCTTCCCGACAAGACTCGGCGGCCGGATCTCATCCTTCTGCTGGATGGCCGTCCTCTTATCCAACGCAAACCCCGTATAGCTCCTCGGCAAATACATCCCCGGGTGCCATAACGCAAACACGACCAACGTCGCCAGAATAGGCAGGGCGTCGAAGACCCAGAAGCACCACTCATGGCTCTGCAGGTACTTCAGCCCCGTCCCCTTGTCGTGCGGGATCTCGACGGTGCGGTAGATGGCACGAAGCGTAATAAGTCCCGCCGCCGTGTTGATCATGCCACCGAGACGTCGCCACATTCCCCAGTCTCCGAGGTCTTCATCGCGCCATTTTCTCGATATGACAAAGTAGCGGACGGCGATGACGGCGAATGAGGCGAAACAGGACATCTGCAGGATGAGACCGAAGATGAGGATGATGCGACCGGGGAGCATCTTCTTCTCCGAGGTCTCGATGCTGCGGTCGTGGCTGGGGTCACGGTCGTAGGTGCGGGAGATGAGGCCGCCGCCGATGAGCTGGATGAGGAAGGAGGTGAGGTCGAATATGACAAACGTGGGGGTGATCCAGCGGGGGAAGCACCAAAGCGTTCTGAATTCAAGGGCGTGAGTTGGACATGAGAACCACACGACGCGGCTGAAGGCGGTGTAGCAAGCAGCAGCGAGGAAGGAAGGGGCGAGCAGGATCATGAGGAAGGCGATGAGGAAGGGGAGGTCTTTGTGTTCGTTGTGGGCGGAGATGGCGCGGCAGATGAACCCTATGGCTTCCATAAGGACGCCTATGAGGGCGGTCCAAAAGAACCAGGAACGGTAGCGGAAGTATTGGTAGACGAGGAAGGCGGAGATGAGGGGGAAGATGACGGCGCCTACGATGGCGATTGGAAGGTTTGGGTCGTAGATGTAGGGGTTGAGGACTGCATTTCCTAGCGAGGGGGTCAGTTCAGAGGCATGTCGCTTGTAGACTGGCCACTCACTCAGGTGGATGGTGCGTCTCGCAACGAGAGTCGCAATATCTAGTGACTCTGGAGAGTTGAGGAGAGGGTGGGCCATGGTTGGAGTCTACGTCTTGGATTGGGACCCGAGCGCAGACTCATATCGCAACAAGGTCCTCACCAGCGACGGCTTCACCAACCAGCTCGCCCGTACAAGAACGAGGAGAGCAGAGGAGAAGAGCAGAAGCGATGAACATGGCGGGAGGGCGGGAGCGGGACGAGTGGTATAACCTGGAGGCTAAGAAGTCAAGGCTTGGCCCCTGGCGGCGGAGTCGTAAGGACGGGACGGACGGATTGCCAACGCGTCTGCCAGGTCTGGGCGGACGTCTGCTCGGGAAGACAAACAGGAGAAGGAGGGTTCGCACGTGGGATAGATTGGTCGACGCAGAAGGGCTAGGGATGTGTCGTCGCACCGGGTTTGCTGGCCTGCTGGCAACAAGCAGGACAGGTGTAGTTTGGGTGGACGGAAACCTTGGAAGAGACAGAAGGCGGCGGATGGTGTAGCATCACGTGCTACCACAGGACAACGATGGATCTCTCGGCGGGCTGGGCGACGAGGAAGAGGTGCATGATCCGCGTAAGAGCAGAAGGAGATCGGAGAGCAGCATGGCGGCCAGAGGGATCTCGAGACGTTGGACACTCGCTGGGCGTTTTGTCTTGGTTTGCTTGGCCACCCCCTTGGCGGAACCTGACACAGTTGTAATGAGAAATTCGCGGTTCTCCGCGCGCGGTTGCGAAGGGAGGGTCGACTCTGTAGAGATGGCTGTGGTGCGGTGGGAAGTGGTCGTTGGGACGGGAAAGCTGGTGGAGTGAGGTGGATTGTGTTTACGATGAAGAGGGACGCGAGTGGAGTGCCGTACGGAACACGCAGTCACGTGACAGGACTATGGCTACTGCTAGCCATTCTGTGAATGGCAAGGCAGAAAAATACGCAGCAGACACTTCATCTGTTGCGCTATCGGCAAAGGAAAGTTCAAGAAGGAGATATGGATAAACCCCGAACGAGAGTGAATCACGTGTGGGTGTGCTCAATTCATGTGCCAAAGTGGAGATACGGCGTCTCAGCGCGGAAGTCTTATAGCACAACGAAAAGAGGTAGATGTAAAGGACTTCACCCATGCCGAACTCGGGAGAAACAGGAACCCAGGGAAAAGTCCAAAGTTGGCCTCACGACGGGCATTCATAAACGTAGATGCAGTTGCCCGAACTTAGGCAGAGGAGAAGGCATATATTAGATTAGGCAAACCGTATTTGACTAAATAATCTCCACTAGAAAAAAAAACGACGTCCATCCAGACGGTGCGGCTCTTCTTCCGACCGGGGGACGCGCCGTCACACTTACCAGATATGCAAGACATACTAGACATGCTAGATATGTCAACTTGGGGTGAGCATACTTACAATATAGGCGAGACATGCCGGACATGCTGGACATGTTAACTTGGGGTAAGCATACTAACTAGACATGCCGGACATACTGGACATGCCGGACATGCTACTGTCTTACCTAGGTAGCATACCCTCTTTGTGTGAGTAGAGTGCTCTTCTTTCTAACGCCACTTGCTAGTTGGTTCCAAGGTTCTCTAAGAGGCATTGCACTGTGGTTCCACGGCAGACCCTACCATAGGATAGGTATGATTGCTGATTTCTGTTCTTGACATCAACTACTCCTACTCCTACTGCAGCGACGCAGAAATCGTTTTCAAACTAGGAATGCGACCGCTTTGGGGTCTATGGCTTTTCTAAAAATGGCCAAATTCTCTGCACTTCGACTGGTGACTTGTTGTACTCCTCGCTTCTGGACATGACGAGTTGAAGCAACTCCTCGTTCTGTTGCTGTTTGGTTGCAAAATCAAGCTGAGGGGCAATCCAACCCTCGGAATCAATGTCGAGGAGCTTTCTGGCGATTTCTTGGACTCGATGGAAGTCGCGATATTCCCCAAACTGTTGGTCGTGCTTTTGTATGTCGTCCTCGCCAAAGCTAAATGGGCATTCGCCAGTGAACCCTACATCATTCCATGTGTGGGAGAGCTCAATAAGACAGGCTCGAAGTGGCACTATACCCTCTTCTGAGACCTCTCCACATCGAATGAAGAGCTCCCGCAGGAACGACGGTATGAACAAGGCTTTGTACGCCTGCTTGTTCTGGGCCCCACTAGACAACTCATATGCCTTGGCTAACTTAGCTTCCAGTAGCTGAAAGTCAGCTATTTCTTTGTCATCTGCATCCATTTGGTCGTAATCTTGCGGTAGCTTAGGAATCTCTGAACCCAGTACGTAATCTTCGTCAACGGATAAGAACTCCGGGAAGCGAGCTTGTAAGAACAAAGGCGAGATTACAATTGACTGCCAATCGATAAGGGAGACAATCTTTGTAGAATCCTCACTAGAGACGTAAATATTGCCCATGTGGAGGTCAGTGTGCCACAAGACAGGTTGGGACACTCGATCGATGAGTGTGCCTGAGTCTAGCCTCGACATGACATCTTTAGCCATTTTGAGGACAGCGATCTGTTCATCGAAGGATCCGCGTGGCATATCATGTGTAGAAGACATTGGATTTTGTTCAATGCGCGCCGTCTCCCGATCCACAATCGCAATCCCGAAAGAGGATAGACTTGGCCATGGCCCTCGATTGACTGGAGAATCCAAAGAGTTTGTGTTTTCCTGAGCATACCACCCTTGTTGACAAGAGGGTCCGATGCAGAACTGCCCAGAAGGATCTGTTTCGCGGTCTAAAGCGACATATCTATCGTCTTCTGACATAGACTCGCGGAGATAGAGACTCCCGCTAGCAGGAAAGCGGATAGCTGCCAATTCGCCCTCCAACTTCGTCAATTGCTTAACGAGGCAGAACTGTTCGTATTCAGTCAATTCTCCCCATTTTCCGAATAGCTGTATCCCAGAAGCCTTTTCCATTATAATATACTCGGCGCCAACAGGATTTGCCGGATCAGAACTCCAGGCCAACACCCTGGGAACTGGGACTTGAGTATGCGTGTGTACTGCCACCCGGGATATGATTAGTCATGGATACAATGCCATTTTCATCGATTTGGGCTTCTTACGATATTGGAGAAAGGCCACTTCAGCGGCAGTTGTATACTTTGGCGGTTTATAGGAATAGAGAACGGGAGTTTAGCAATAATTTCGCTTCCGTCCTCCCGTCGCAAGAGGAGTGCCTTGCTAAATCCTCCCTCCATCTTCTCAATCGCCTGAACAGGCGACTGTTGCCCACCGATCGATGATGCTACCTCACACAGCTGGTCGACGTCAAACTTCACATATCTGCGATTATAGGCATTGCTCTCGTTGACCAAGAAACGCCCATTCGTGTATTTGAATAACTCTTCGCGACTGATAGGTTTGCCTGCTGCGATTTCAGTGTTTGTATAGATATGCGGCTGCGCAAGTACTACCCCGACAAGTAATGGAGAACGCTCGTGAGAACGGAGCCGACACTGAGCGTTCACTACTTTTCCAATGCCTGCTGATGGCCCTGAGCGGCCCTAATGGCATGGCCGTCTCGTTCCAGTTGTTGTGTTGGTTGGTCGGGACGACTAGATTGTGGGACGCGTTAGAGACGCCAACCAGGGACACCAAGGTTGGAAAGGGGATCGCTTAGTCAGACAATCACTTCAGGATCCAGAATCCGCACTCAGGCAAGTAAACCTTCTACACCTACGGCTATTTGCTTTAAGCGGGCGCCTTCACGAAGTCGCTTTGTTGAAAAAAACGGATTTCTCAACCAGCTACAGAGGTGGCCTCCACCAAGTACCCTACACATCGGCCGAGGGGCGTTAGCCGTTGCAGCTCTAGCTACTTGGCCTATAGCTATAGCTAGTGCTTGCGCATCATTCTCGCCCCTATAAAATCCTCCGACTCCCCCTCATCACCCTTTCGATTTGTCTGTCTGGTTGAATTCGTTCTGCGCGGTGAAAATCCTCGGTTCAGGTTCGGCGTTCCGACTTCCCCCATATATTTCGGAGCATCAAACTTCCACGAAAGAGAGGGTCCCCGACAGGCTAAAGAAAGTATGTACCGCTCATGTTGTATCAATGCCGCACTTTTCCACCGCTTTCGCTTTTATTAATCATGTGCGGGGATGGGAAAACTGAGACGCAATTCCCACGATCACAACCAATGGACGCTGTGGGAATGCATTTGGAAAAACTGGAAACGACTTTCTCCATCCCAAGAGGATAGACGATCGGATCGCATGGCCTGCGATCACAATATGATCGACCCTGTAATTCTCCGCGCGGATCGATCCATCGATATATATATCCCGAGCTCCATCATGACGCCAGAATACTCTCTGTTCACGGGAGGGCCTTCTCCTCACAGTCGCACATCATGTTCAACCCCTACCGGGTTGTATTCGCGTTGTGCCTGATCACAGATTACCTGTCCGCTGGCGCACTCTCCATCAACCAGCGTTCCACCGAAGCAGTGGCTCCGGTGACGACCGGCCGCGAACGCCTCAGCCTGAACCAAGGATGGCGTTTCTCGCGCTTCACGTCCAATCCCGACTCGCTCTCCTACGACAAATTGAAGTTCTGGGTCTTGCCTTCAGCAAATGATTTTATCAAGGGGACGCCTCGTCAGCGGCCCTCGGGCACACCCCCGGGCAACGATGTCAACTACGTGAAGCCCACATTTGACGATGGTTCCTGGGAGTCCGTGAATGTACCGCATGACTGGGCCATCAAGGGGCCCTTCAATGCACCGGGAATCAGTGGCGGCATGGGCCGTCTACCGTCCAACGGGATCGGTTGGTACCGCAAGAAGCTGGACATTCCATCCGACGATATCACCGCCGGGAAGTCCATCTTTCTGGACATTGACGGCGCAATGTCGTATGCTGCTGTTTGGCTCAACGGCCAGCTAGTCGGCGGATGGCCTTATGGGTATAATTCGTTCCGCCTCGATCTTACGCCGTATGCGAAGGCCGGGCAGAATCTGCTCGCGGTCCGAGTGGAGAATGCGTTGGACTCTTCGCGGTGGTACCCCGGTGGCGGCATTTATAGGAACGTTTGGCTTGTCAAGGTCGATTCGGCGCATGTGGGCCAGTACGGTACATACATCACGACGCCGACGGTATCTTCGCAATCGGCTACCGTGAACGTGGTCGTCGACGTGGAAAACAAGGGGAACACGAGCCGGAAAGTCGACGTAGTCACTGAGATCTTCGAACTGGACTCCGCAACGGGGAAGGCCAAGGGGAATGCCGTGGCTACGCTCGCCCGAGCAACAGCAGATGTAGCAGCAGGAGCAAAGAAGTCTGTCAGTGGATCGGCTACGGTGTCCAACCCAAAGCTCTGGGGCCCGGTTCCCGCGCAGACACCCAACCTCTACGTTGCGGTCACGTCCCTGTACTCAAGTGGATCCTCCGCTCCTATCGACACATACGAAACCCGGTTTGGCATCCGCACCATCACATACGACGCGAATAAGGGGCTCCTCGTCAACGGGCAACACGTGCGGGTCCAGGGCGTATGCAACCACCACGACCTGGGTTCCCTGGGCGCGGCATTCAACTACCGCGCCGCAGAGCGCCAACTCGAGATGCTCCAGGAAATGGGCACCAACGCCCTGCGCACCTCGCACAACCCGCCCGCCCCCGAAATCCTCGAAATCGCTGACCGCCTCGGTATCATGGTCCTGGACGAGATCTTCGACGCCTGGGACAACCAGAAGACGCGCAACGACTTCCACCTCATCTTCGCCGACTGGAAGGAGCCTGATCTCCGCTCCTTCATCCGTCGCGACCGCAACCACCCCTCAGTCATCGCCTGGAGCGTCGGCAACGAAGTCAGCGAGCAGACCAGCGCAGCGGGCGGCACGACCGCCAAAACCCTCCGCGACATCGCCCGCTCCGAGGACCCTCGCCCGGTGACGGCCGCCATGAACGCGGCCTCCCCGTCGAGCCCCCTCTCCGACGTCGTCGACATCATCGGCCTGAACTACCAGGGCGAGGGCATGGGCGGCTCCACGTCCAGCAGCTACCCCTCGTTCCACTCCAAGTTCCCCAACAAGATGTGCTGGGCCAGTGAGTCCTCGTCCGCCCTCAGCACGCGCGGGACCTACCTCTTCCCCGTCGCGAGCGGCAACAGCGCGACCGTCGGCAACAACGCCGGCGGCGACCCCAACGCCCGCTACGTCTCCGCGTACGACCTGTACGCGCCGAGCTGGGGCTCCTCCCCAGACAAGGTCTTCGCCATGCAGGACCGCTTCCCCTACGTTGCGGGCGAATTCGTCTGGACGGGCTTCGACTACATCGGCGAGCCGACGCCGTACGACCAGTCCCGCAGCTCCTACTTCGGCATCATCGACATGGCGGGCTTCAAGAAGGACCGCTTCTACCTGTACCAGGCGCGCTGGCGCTCGGACTTGCCCATGGCGCATATCTTGCCGCACTGGACGTGGCCGGATCGCGTAGGACAGGTCACGCCCGTGCATGTGTACTCGTCCGCCGACGAGGCCGAGCTGTTCGTCAACGGCAAGTCTGCGGGGAGACTGAAGCGGGATCCCTCGGCGTGGCGCTTCCGCTGGGACAAGGTGGTGTACCAGCCCGGCGACCTGCGCGTCGTCACGTACAAGAACGGGAAGGAGTGGGCCGTCGACACGAAGAAGACGGTCGGCAACGCCGCGAAACTGAACGTGACGACGGACCGCAGCAGCATTAGTGGCGATGGCCTGGCCTTCGTCACCGTCGCTGTGACGGACGCGAATGGCGACATGGTGCCGAGGGCGAGCCACTCCATCACGTTTTCCGTCTCGGGCCCGGGACAGATTGTCTCCACGGATAATGGCGACCCGACTGATATGACGGTGTTCCCGTCCAAGGTCAGGAAGGCGTTCAACGGGCTGGCGCTGGCGGTTGTGAGGGCGAACCCTGGGGCATCGGGAGCGATTACGTTGTCGGCTTCGGCGGACGGGGTGACGGCGGGGCAGGTGACGATAAGGGCTGGCTAGGTAGTCTTCAAGAAATGATCGAGAGGGATGCGAGCTGTTGTAATTGGGTTGTGAAAGGTCCGGTGGTGCAGTGTGCGTCGTTGATGGATTGATACGTACCAAGCTTCCCAATCAACCGCGTGGAATACCCATCGACTCCTCCGTGTTTCCATATAGCACCAGCTCTGACTGCTAATAGAGACTGCGTTTCTGTGCTGTTCGCGGCGCTGGCTCCTCTTGGAGTTAGCCATGGTTCTCCTCACTGCCTCGTGCCACTCACCCGACAAGTTCTAGGCTTATCCGAGCCCTAGCGGAGTACAAGAGGGAAGACTGAACAAGAGTATGCATGGAGGTATTAGAGCATTATACTGATCTAACATTCGTACATCGATATGCCACGACCCAAACCCACAGTCCAGACGATCCTCCTCCCATCCCACCCATGCTATGCCATGCCACGCCCCGCGTGCAAGAAAGCCCACCCACGTCCAAAACAAGGGTATATACGCATCGCTCAAAAACCGAGGAGAGTGAGACAGGAAAGAGAAGGGAAGCGAAAGGAGTGGCTCGACAAAGGGAACAACGTGTAATAAACTGGGTGGACTATGACGCAAGTGTGAAGGGGAAATAAAATGCGTTCGGGGCAAGGGTATACGGTAGATTATAGAGTTATAGTGGGGGGTATTATAAGATCGAACATCGGAAAAAGAAAAGAAAAAGGTGATCCCGATGTAGACAGTATAACCAAAAACCGTCGTCCGAATCCATCAAGCACATGAAGCATGGGAGCTCATTCATAATCAATACCCGTCACATGAACTGTCCTTCATGAACGCAACTTCTCGGCCGTGCGCCGCCTCGAGACACTCCGGTCCCGATTCGTCGTCTTGGAGATGGCCGCGTTCCAGTCCTCCCAATCGCTTGCCATCTCCGTGAGGACGTTGCCCATGACCTGGGCGCTGGCCATCAGGCCGTGCTGCTCGCCGTCGAGGATTCGCACCTCGCATCGGCGCATCAGACGGCCCAGCCAGCGCACATTGTCGACGGGGACTCTGCTGTCTTTGCTGCCGTGGTGGATGACCACCGCGCGGCTGATGTCCTCGTACCGGAACCCGATGGTTTGCTTCGTCTCCAAGCACACAATGAGATCGGTCGCGGGATTCGCGTTGGTGGTCGCCCGGTCCCAAATGGCGAAGGTGAGCCGTTCGTCAAACTCCTGCTGTCGCTCGCGTTCCGCTTCGGTCAGCGCATCCTTCATCTGCCGCGCCTTCTCGTAGTTGGGGTCGTTGGGGTTCTTCGCTGCCAGAGACAGTGAGCTCGCATTGGGCAAAATCTGGTCCATCAACATGATGGATTCTCGTCGCGTTTCTTTGATGGGCGGGCGAGTCTGGGCCGCCGCCTGTGGATTCATCATGCTCTTTCGTCTCGTCTTCGGCGAGTTCTTGGGTCCAGTCCTTTGCAGGCTTGCACTGGTTGCGCTGAGAAAGGTCGAATTCGCGATCTTCAGTAACGATGGGGGTAAAGTCCGGAGGAAGCGTTGAGATCGGGGTAGCTGTTGCTGGGGAGGTTGATCTTGGGTCACTCCAATGGGTGCCATCTGCGAGGGCGGTATCCAAGGTGCCAGTAGGTGGACACGGCCCCGGATGTGCTGTGGCATGCGCAGCGACGTCGCAAGCGCATAGATTGCGCCAGCGGAATGGGCCAGCAGCGAGAATTTCGTGATCTTTAGGGCCTGGCAGATGACAAGAACATCGTCTAGAATACGTCAGCTCAGCACACGGTGTTGCGCACATTTCAACAGGTCACTCACCTGGCCAACTCAGAGGCGTTCCATTGGGGTCTGGCTGACTGCCGCCAATCCCAGGCCGGTCCGGTGTGATCAGTCTCAACTTCAGCGTCTTCGCCAATTGGTCATAGAAGGCCATGACATAGCGCGTCAACCCCATTCCCACACATACAAACACCGCGAACCCATTCGGGTCACCCACTTCGGAGAAGGATATGATCCTTCCCGTTTGCGGGTGACGAATCCTCTGTGAGAGTCGGGGCGAGTTGAGGTACTTCTCCACGTCCATGTCGACGGAGTCTATACTTGCAGGACGCTCCTCAATGACAGGGTTCTCGGGAGGTTGCACCGCATTGTTCGCTTCGTACATTCTGCTGACTCGGTCGTTGTGTGCCTTTTGGGCCTTTGCAGGCAGATCCGGATGGGACCACCGCTTCTTCTTCAACGTGGGCTTGCGCTGCGGAGCCGCAGAGTTGGTGGACGAGGAAGTCATCTTGAGGGACAGGTGACGAGTCGCGAGTTCGTCGCTCACGCTTCGAGGTGGATTCTCGTCGGGGGCGCCACTGGTGACACTTGGAGACCGCGTGTGTGCCGTGGGCTTGGTCAAGATCATTGAGCTTGTGGTGCGACGACCCACTGCAGACCTCCCGCCGACCGCGGAAGCGATGATCATAGACTGAGAGCGCACAGGAGAGGTGCTACTGGAGACGGTGCCTCTGCTTGAGGCGGCACGGCTGCTGGGAGCAGGAGGAGCGGGAGGCGGCGGCGACGACGAGCGTGCAGAGCGCTCGAGGGTCTCGAGCGCCAGTCTGTAGTCAATGGGGAGCGGGGTAAGATCGTCACCATCATTCACCGTCAAACTCCGGGAGCGCGAATGCGAATGCGCATGCCTGGGCTTGTTGGGCTTGGACTTTTGGACGGTTTCGACATGATTAGGGGATACCGCTGGGGTTTCTGGTTCCTGGGAGGCGCGCCCCTCTAGTGCAGGTGAGGGCGAGGGCGCCAACGTGATACCGAGGACTCTGTGGGCTTTGGCGGGGTCCTTCGCCTGCACTCTCCTTTCCGACGCGCTTGACACAGTCGAGGTTGGGGACGGCTCGGGGCTCGTAATTGGTGAAACACGACCTCCGCCCGAAGGAGCCCCTGCGTCTGCATGCGCTGGCAGCTTCCCGGCGATCTTGTCCCTCAATAACTTTTGCTTCCTCAATTCTCGGATTCTACGAGCGACCTCGTCTTCCTCGGCCTCCAAGTCCTTCAATATCTTCTCCTTTGGATCCTTTGGAGGGGCTTCTTGTTCGACAGTCTCGTCCACTTCCAGTACCGTGCTCGTTCTGTACGAGTCATGGCGACTGTTTTTGCGCCCATGAGTTTTGCGGCTTTTTCTCGATGGACTTGCATGCTTCAAGGAAGATCCTCTTTCTGGAATCAGGCCTTTGTCCGCCGGGTCCTCCACGTCGAGTGCTTTGAGCAATTTGAACGTGTTCCGGAGCGGAGTGCTGGCGCTGCTGGTCCGCGACTGCGGCGCGCGAGATGACTCTGCCACCACAGGCTCCTCCTTGATCGTATCTTCCGAGACGACGAGATGCGGTGTTGGTTTCCGTGGAAGGTCCTGCGACGTAGAGACCTCGGGGCCCTGGATGGTTGCGCGCTTCCTTTCTTCCTTGACCCTCAATTGCTCCCGCGAGCTCATATACATCAGGCTCTTGTGTGCCCTGGTGCTCCTTTTGCTGTCGCTGGATGTCCGGTTACTGCCGTTGGAGATCTTCCGCGGGATCCCGGCCTCGATGCTGATGGCGCCAAAGCTGCTGACCGACCTTATGGAGTGTACAGAGTGTACGGATGCCGAGCTCCCCCCTCCTCTGCTCATGTAGCTTTTCAGCGAATGCTCCTTGTCCTTCTTCTTGGGTGCGGTGAGCGGCGATAAGCCGGAAGGGGGCTTGGAGGTTCGGATGACGGGAGGCTCGCACGCGTCGTCCAGGAATGGATGGGGGTTGGCTGCCAACGACTGGTAATAGGGTGGCTGGTCCATGCCATTGCCATTGGGAACGGCCAGCGAGTCGCCGAAGTGTGTCTGAAGGTTCGGGCTTGCGGGGCTGGACGCGGTCGCGAGCGGCAGGTTCTCGAAATGGTTATGGGTGGACTGTGAGATGGCGGACAGAGAGTCGATGAGGGACGAGATGACTTCGGGAGAGGTCGTCTGAGCGCGTATGTAGTTTGCCGGACGCTTCTTGGAGCGGGTGTCGGTGGGTAGAGTGGGCACCGAGGGCAGGGAGCTGCGACGACGCGGTCGAAGGCCACTGCGAGCAGGCACGGGCGGAGGATCAGCGGGGAGGGCTGGCACCGGGGGGTGAGGTTCTGGTTGGAGGCCCATTCTGCCTGTATCCCTAGCGGCGAGAGTGGTGGGACGTGTGCCAATGGCTTGAGGTTCCAAGATTCGCGGGAATGTGGGCAGGGCGCGGTGTGATTGTGCAGGCGGATGTGAAGATCAGTGCATGCTGGTTGCTGAGCACGTACGGCGAGTCTGGCCGCCGAAGGAGAGGCGCGACAGCGGTCCGGCCCAGCGCACGAGGAGAATGACGCTGAACAGAGGCGAGCAGAGTGGTGGGAGCGTGGAGTAGAGGCCCAAAAGTCAATGCCGTCGAAGAAGTTGTAGCTCTGCTTAGGGGATGAGGGCCCACACGGGTCTCCCTTGCCCCAGCCCGCACTTGCCGGATTGGGCATTAGCGTGGAGAGCACCACCTGAGGAACCTGGGAAGCCCACTGTGGCTGAGTGCCCAGAAAATATACATCCCCCAACGAGAGAGAGAGGATACCCTTTAAGAGACGACATAAGCCGGAACGGGACGAGGATGCAAAGGAGATTTCTCGAAACAGGTGCCACGGCGCCGCTTGAGATAGATGAAGGCGCATGGTCTTACCCGTCTCATGTGTAACGCTGACAACATTGAAGCGCTATATACATACACACAGTGGTGACAGTACACCACATTCTCCTCTTACAAGCTGACTTTTTGGGTAGTCTCTGAATCTTGAGAGACGAAAGTTGGCTCCTCCCCTACTTACTATTCGAGATAAGTCATCGAGTCATGAATTCGGCCAAGTATTGCAAATGTCCAAAACCGCATGATGTGTCCGCCTCATCGGGGCTCGGATTGCATGAATTGTGGAGATGAAGTCTCCCAGCGGTGACCCGACAAGCTCGGGAGTGTTTGATAATATGTAAACCAACCAGAAAAGTCGGGAAACAGTCGGGAAACGATATATCGCTCTGGCATCTTGCAAGTCGCCTCTGGTGTGATTCGGGTCTATACCTTGATTCGTCTCGTCGAGCACACTCCACCTATCGATAAATGCATTTCTCCCTTCGTGCGGAGTTGAGACCTCAGATCAAACGGACAATCTTCTTGAATCCCGCGAAAGGCGAGTTTTTACGGGTGTGTATCCCAGAATTGCAATACCACGTCCCTAGGTGCTGTGTACCCAAATACTGACCCCTGCGCCCCGCCCACACCCATCAATCCAACTACGTCATCGCCCAACACCGCTCCCATCTCAACATCACGACGCCATGGCCTACCACAGCACCTCGCACCAACCCTCCCCTTCGAGAGACAACCGCAATCCCGACCAAATCACAAAAACAATGCACCACTAAACCCCACCCTCTCGACATTGACACAGACCAACATCGCAATGTCCATCTTCACCACCTCCCTAACCGCCCTCCCGCTCACCTCCCTCCTCTTCCTCCCCTTCCTGTCCTCCTGGTCCACCTCCCTCAACCTCCTCTTCTTCTCCCTCACTTGGACCACCATCGCCGCCACCTACTCCCCGCTCCAACTCGAAGCCTTCGGGCCCTTCGTCCTGCGCGCCCTCCTATACCTCCTCCCCTCCACCCTCTTCCTCTTGGTCGACATCGGCGTCCCGAGTCTAGCCGCGCAGGTGAAGTCGCAGGGCGAGCATGCGCTTCCCGTCCGGGCGGCCGGGGGGAGGCAGAAAGTCTGGCGGATCGTCGGGTGGGGTGTTTTCAATGTCGTGCTGGGCGTAGCGGTGCAGGCCGGCTTGGAGTGGCTCGTCACGGATGTGCTGCATTTCAGGAGCTTGCTGAAGATCAAGGGGAGCCGGTGGAGTTTGAACCATTTGCCGAATCCGTGGAGTATGGTGCAGCACGTTGTGCTGGGCCTGGTTGCGAGGAACGTAAGTAGATCGCATTCACGGGGTATCGACATTACCTGTGGGACGAACAGCGCTGATGTGGTGATCATCGCAGGTGCTCCAGTACTACATCCACCTGTACATTCTGCACGCGCCAGACGGCGGCATCCTGTCGAAATGGCACGAGAGCTGGCAGCATAGCGTGCGCATCCCCTTCTCCTTTGTCGCCGCCTACGACCACCCAGTCTGCTACCTGCTGCATCGCTTCCTGCCCCTCTACCTACCCGCCATCGTCTTCCGCTTCCACATCATGACCTATCTGCTGCTGGTTGCGGCGTTCTCGCTGGAAGAGCTCTTCACATACTCCGGGTACAGCGTGCTCCCGTCCACAATCATGCTGCGCGGGATGGCACGCAGGACCGAGGCGCACTTTATGAGTGAGGGAGAGGGCAATTTCGGGCCCGTGGGGGTGCTGGATTGGGTGCATGGAACGACGCTGGGGAAGGATGTGATGGACGATTTGAAGGCTGAGATGGAGAAGCATGATGTGCAAGAACGGACGGGGAAGGCGATTGATGACGCGGGGAGTGCGGCCAATGGTGTGGCGGCCAAGGTGAAGCGAAGGGCGCGCAAGAGGAGAGGATAGGACATCTCCCCAAGTTTGCTAAGTGTGTGGTTCTTGTTCGGAAAGTCTGATCTATTGGGCCCGGCTTCAATTTTGGCGTACACTGCGGCGCGGTTAGACGGGGCGCTTTGGTTGTTTGAAACGGCTGATACCCTTTCCTTCGCTCTGTCCGGGATATCTCGCTCTGTAACTGTCCTGTAATGATGATAATTGAACGGTGAACCTAGTCAGTTGGAATCCACCCAGTACCATGGCGCATCGTGGGTATAACATGTCTATTGCGAACCTGTAAACTTGCATGTCATCACAGCAGTCTGCCACGATTTCACGATCGGACCGGTTCGAATTCGCTTTGCCTGTTACAGAATGTATAGGAAATGCAGACCGATCCTCCCACGAAGAAATGGCTCGCTGTGCCGAAGTGTTGTGGTTTCTGCTATTACGGCTGCAGCATGCCGAAGTCATCTTTCATCCATCCCATGCACTTGAACGCCGAATTGCCCTTTTCCACGCCTAAAAGACCATCGCATGCGGCCTGTCGGAGCTGCGCAGGCTGAAGGAAGACTTGAGGTAGTCGGCGAGGTGGGCCTCCTTGCGGATAGTGGCAAGGAGAGCCTTGTCGACGGCCTTCTGGTCCTCCACACGGTCCTTGGAGGTCTCCTTCTTCTGCGAAACATGTCAACTCCATCGCATTCCACGGTGCGCCATTGGACCTACCTCGGGCTTCTCGCCCTGCTTGAAGAAAGCGTCCTCGCCAACCTTCTTGGTCTCCTTGCCCTTGGTGAAGTAGCCGTCCTCGCTGGCCTTGTTGAGGACGCTCTCATCCACACCGCTCAAATCCACCTTGGTCGACGTAGCAATGACATATCGGGCGTTTACCCTGCGCAGGGGAACGCCGTTGATCTTGTAGGGGCCGGTAACGAGGAGGACACCCTGGGGAAGGTGCTTGAGGAGGACGACGCGCTTGCCGCGGAAACGGCCAGCGAGGAGGATGACGACGGTGCCAGGTTGAAGAGAGGCCCGGGGCTTCGCAGGGCGGATGGACTTGCGAGCCTGGATTCAATTATCAGCATTCTGTATTCTCTCATCCCCTCAAATGGGAGCAGCAACGCGTTCTCCCCGTGGTCCCTCCATTACTGCAGTGGCCGTCCTCCTTCTTCCATGCGCTGTTGCGCAAGTCCTCTCGTCCATATCCATTTCTCGTTTCCGGTGCGGCGACTCACCTTCTTGGGCTGGCTGACGTCCTCAGCAGGATAGTACTTGCTGGCCTTCTGCGAAGGGTGCGGTATCGACCGCTCGCCCTTGCCGAACTTCTTCGTCGCTGGCTTTTGCTGGTCCGCCATGATCGTCGAATTCCGTTGTGTCGTGGTTGGCGGCTGCGAGTCTAAGCGTGGTGGAAAGGAATATTGGGCGTGTAGCGACTTGGCACGCCAAGGATGTGTGGTCGGTGAAACTGTTTTCCCGCACTCCGGCGCTATGACGGGCGAGCTCCGACCTCATCGCCGCCTGGAGGAGCTCTTCCCCACAAACTCTCTACATCCCCGCAAACATGTCGATCCAGCCGATAATTACCTTCAAGGCCGGCGTGTGTAATCCCCATGTATGTGTACACGGAATGGTTTCGCCTTCTCCTCCTCACTAATTTCACTAGACACACGGTAAACTCATACCCAAGCCCTATCCCGGATACATCTATCTGTACGAAGAAGATGGTAGGTTCATACTTCTGTGTTCATTCCAAAATTCTGACATGTGACAGGAATGCTACATTTCTGCTGGCGGCCGAGAGACCAGCCGGTCAGTGAACCGGACATTGACCTCCTTATGATCCCCGGCGATGCTTCCTTCATGCCTTATGTCGGCGAGGATGATGACGCAGAGAACGTCCGATCTCCTACCACCGGCCGCATCTGCATCCTCAAGTTCAATTCCAGCTCCCAAAGATACTTCTTCTGGCTACAGTCCAAGTCATCGCACCCGAACGGCGACCCAAGCTGTTTCAGCGAGGCCGACCTGAAGATTCAGAATATAGTAGACATGCTACTGGCGGGAGAGGAGATTGATGTCCAGGCAGAGCTAGCGTCCATTCGGAACATCTCGCGCGGGCCTCGCCGGGACGAGGACGATGACGAAACGATGGAGGATGTGGAAGGCACAGACCATTTCCACGATAGGCCCCATGGCGGCGGCGCTGGCGGTGCAGGACCCGATGCCACCGGTGGCGACTATCGGGAAGAAGGCGAGGAGGCTCGCGAGGGTGGTGCTGATGGCGCCCGAGCGTAGGTTTCACAGTTCCTATCATCCTTTGGCGTCGTGGCGCGTTCCAGCATATCAGCATTTGGCGACAACGGTAAACATGGCGATGCAGCACTCCAGGCAAGGCGTTTTGGAAGGGCCCACTATGTCTCTATGCGACTGCGTATATCGCTTGCAGCTCAATATATCTGTAAAACTATATAAACTCCTTTGCCCTGCTTTCGCGCCACGACGTCAGCCCTTCGCGCCACGCATACATGTACATACATTGTTTGCTGACTTGATGCAGAGCCGCTGCAGGCACAACAGACGCACAACAAGCCGTACAGAACTTCCTCAACTCCCTCCGTGGTGGAGGCCTTGGAGCGCAACAGCCATCAGGAGACGAGTGCACTACCCTGATGGACCTGTTGTCACCCGACATCACTGTCCCCGTAATTGACAGGGCGCCCGCTTCTCTGATTGACTCCCTTTGCGCGAACCTTCCCCCTATGATTCTTCTCCTCGCCCAGGAGATCGATGATCTCGCAGAAGTGGATCCTAATTCAGAGACGGCACAGGCAGCCATTGAAGCATTGGATCAGGACAGCAAAAAGGATGTGCTGAAGAGAGTACTCAATTCTCCGCAGATGCGCCAGAGCCTTGCCAGCCTGACTGTTGCGCTGAGAGATGGCGGACTGCCAAACGTAAGTCAGGCTCTCATGATCGATGTCGCCAACGGCGGGTATCTACGCGGTGGTGCCATGCCGATAGGAGGCGGCGACGCCGTCAAAGTCTTTCTCGAGGGGGTGAAGAAGACGGTACAGAAAGAGGGAGAGGGAGAGGAGATGGATACGACCTAAGCCTGAGTCAGCAAACGATGAGGGCCTTTGTACGACATGAGACATGGGTATCTACGCGATAGACGAACTTGTATCAGCGGTGACTTAGATCGACGGAACACGTGCACTCCATTCATAACGTGATCAACCGAAGTATTACTGACGCGGGCAGCACCTCTTACTGTGACAGGTCACATACAAAAGTGAAGTCACAGCAAGACATCGCTGGACTCTCGGCATTCATCGTGTGTGTCACTTATCTTCCTTCGCAGTTTCTTACCTCTGTATCTTCACTCTTGCCTATTCACTGTCCTCTTTGCTTTTTCCCCTTACAACTTTCTCCCATCTCTTCTTTAACTACCAAGAGAAAATATCTGGACACCAGCCGTACAGTTTGAAACGCCGAACCCAGGGCAGGTTTTACAGCATCAATGTGCCAGGTCCTCATCCAAGTCTATGCCTGCGGCCACATGCGGCCTATCTGCATAACGCCCTGCCTGGAAGCCACTGCAGCCTCACAGAAGACTGAGATCGAAACGCGGCGCCGGCGCCGGCCGTCTCCGCCGACTTCGCCATACGCGCGCCCATCGTCATCAGCTACAATGCGTCAACTTCCGCAAAGGCGCCGTGAATCATCGCTAAACGGCCAGGGGGCTTCTCGCCAGCCCTCCAGCTCTTACTGGCAACTCCAGCAGTCGGATTTGCCGGAATGGTTGACCCTGATGCCATCGTACGACCCCAATATGCAATACTGTCCTGGTTATTACCCACGCAACCTTCCCTCGTCTAACTGGCCTTGTCTTCACTGTTATATGCAGCCAGAGTGGGGCCGGTATCGACAAACGTGGGTTCGAAGGTACCAGGAGTATCACCCGGAAGCAACTCCAGATGAAGCGGAGGAGATGAGCGGAGTGGCTTTAATTCCCGAGAGGGCTGGGCTACTCAATATTGTTCAGGAAATGGATAGAATGAGGTCGACAGCAGGCAGTCAGCCTGGAAGGAAAGGAGGGGGAGAGGCGAGCCAAGAGAGAAGAGAAAGGCGGACGGAATAAGATGTCGACGGTGTTAAGGGGTTCTTACCTGCGCCAAATTTGTGTTCTCAGGTCCTTTCAGGGTTGGGCATTCGGAAGCATGATGAGCCATTTCAAATATATTGACAATACAGGGCAACTAATTTCCCACGTGCTGGCTGCGACCGCGTGCGCATGGAACAAATAAGCCCTAGACAACTACAAGAATGCCTCAACGTTGTTTCCACAGACTAATTAGATGTCTATGTACCTGAGGCGCCATGCTCTCGTGAACCATTCGTGTTCAAATCAACGCATTCAAGGAGTCGATACCTTGCGACCGTCTGACTCCCTAAGCATATGTGAAGTTCATCAGTGGCTCAATGTTGGCTCTGATTTCGCCTCGTGATGTAGTACCAGACGAGCCAACCACCAAAGATCATGAACGTCAGAGGGATGCTGATCGCCCAATAGAGCCAAAACCAACGAGAAAGAATACCATCCATAGAACCAGAGTCGAATTTGAACATGCCTGTGCTGAAGAGAGACTGCCATATCGTTATGAACAACAGTAAGTCCCCGTGGCCTACGAAAGGGACGTACCGACACGAATGTTGAAGGCAAAAAAAAAATTGTCAACAAGGCTATGGTGATCATGGATGAACTGTCACGTTTTGTGGCGATAGCAATCTTCTTCATGTTCTCTCCTTGCTCACGGTTGATTTCGTTTGCTTTCTGTGCTGTAATCGCCAGAATCTGCGCAACGTAAGCCACATATACATTCATTGTACTCATGCTTCGTTGGGGCTTGTTTCCGATGGAGGAGGGCTGACTCACGATATCCATGAGATTTTTGGTACGGATCTCAAGTTTTTCAGCCTGTTGGCTATGATTTAGAATCATATTGAGACAGTTTCCGATGATGTCTTCCAGTTCTCCTATAAGGCGGAGGGATTGAGGAGAGCCGGCATCTTGATACTCCGTTTCCAGTCGCGAAGCCATCCGAGAAAGAAATCCTGCCAATCGCTCCTCAAAATCATGATGACGTTGTAAGTAGTGTAGATTGAGCATTGTCTGAAAGGTGAGTCGGATCATCTCGTTGAATTTCTCTGTATTCCAACTCCAAGGGTTACCTCCATAGCCAAGATAGCAAATCCCGGCGTCGACCTCCATATTCCAAACTCGCATCTTGTCGGCCTTCCAGAGGTTGGACGAATGGCCCACGATAAGGTCAAAGAGAAGAATCGGCTCAGATAACGGGTGATGGACAAAGTGAGCGGCCCTGATCACATATGCCAGGTATTGTCGCTCGAAGTTACGACTAGCGCCGTATATGAGACCAGTAGTTCTCCTAGTTTCCATATCATATCGGAAAGAATAAGAAAGGTAGATATCCTCACCTGCGGACTTAATACCTTCTAGACACAGTAGAAAGTAAACGATTTTAGCTAATGAAACGAGAGGTTAATGTAACGCTCAGATGACAACACAAGAGTCAGTTGCACTTACGTGTAGAGCTGAGCCTATTGTCTAGGTCATGCGAGAACTAGTAGAAAAAATTTCCGCAGCCGATGTAATTACCTGGGGTGTGGAGGTCAATGTACTTAACAGGAAGATCCAGGTAGTCGAGGATCTGAGCAACCCTTGGGAAGGCTGAGATTTGCGCTTGATGCGGCAAACCTCTTCGGGGTCGAGCTACCCTACGTTAACTAGTCAGCCTGCATCCCTTCAAACCTGGCATAGTTTATAAGTATGACTTACAACACGAATAGCTGGCAGTCGTAGTCCACACGTCTTTCATTTGTTGCATATCTCTGCTGGAGCTCGTCACAGGTTATAGAAACCTGCACTACATTCGGGGGCTATTAACTTAGCTTCTAAACAATTAGTATATATAGAACAATATGAACGTACTTCTCCTTCTAGAAGGCTAAACTCCCAGTAGCGAGGGTAGTAATTGTGGCGATCGTCATAATCCGCAATTCGCCTCGAGGGAATCGAGGCGCTCGTTTCCCAGCCAGTCCTTATGCCGTCCATCGTACATGATGTACTGAATCTGCCTGAAATACTTGTTAGATCCCATTCTCGCTTTGGTTGGTTACAGTGGCATTCAGCAAGTCTCGGATTAAGTCGCTCCGAATTATATGTCCTTTGATAACGGGGCCGAAGGATCAGACTACTATCTGGTCGGATCGCGCTTTACGAGCTTGATCGATTGACCACCCGAAAGATGGCCTGACTTTCGAATCCGTCAAAGTAAGGCCGCAATAACGATACGGGGTTGGATGCGATTGGCATGGTATTGCACGAGACAGACAGTACCTGATATGTGGTTGCGTCTGCCATTGGCCAAGACCCAGCCGCTCTACCTGTAAATATACAAGTCACACTATCCAGATGGCCGAAAATGGTGACAAGTGCTTCTTTTGTACTAACATCACAAAAAGGACGGAGTCGACGACAAGGTGAGATCTGGAGAGTGGACTTCTTTGACACGATCGGTGCCAGGATGAGAGTCTTTCGATTCCGAGCTGAGGGAGGAGTTCCAGTCAGCCCCCGAACCAGTAACAACATTGAGTTTACGGTCAGCCCAAGTCGCTAAACAGCTGCTCACGAGATTTTCGGAAGAGTTGTTGTCTGCGATGAACTGCTTAGAGGCGGACAAGAAGATGACGGTAAGGGCAAAGCCCATATACGGGCAGATATAGGGGTTCAATCGCTATACATGTTTGACGGGGACAGTTCATCGGTAATTACAGAATTACTTGTGAGTATTTGTAGAGTATGACATTCGACTTATATAGTGATAATGCGGACATAGGGGAAGTATGCACGATTTAAACCCAGTCCAGATACCATAGAACCTAAAGGAAACCCGCTACAGCGGCTCCGAGCGCGGCTAATGCAGGTGCCACAGTCCTTATCGGGGCGGCTGCTCCCGTTCCCGTGGTTGATGTTGCTGTTCCTTTACCAGAGACAGCCGGATCAGTAGGTGTCGCAGTCGATGTTGTAGGCGCTCCAGTGGTGGTGGCAAGCGGCAACTTTTCCTCACCGGCCGTAATGATGAATGTGAATGTCCTGAATCTGCTGGTGGGCACATCTGCGGTGTTGGTCAAAACGCTGCTCGGAACTGGCCCCTGGCTCCCACTTATGGCAGAGCACCAGTCTGGGACGGGCGTCGTTGGTGAACCGGGAAACGTCCTCACAATCGTCTCCACCCCCTGAGTTCCAGGATCGCTGAAGGTCCATTCGTGCGTCATAGTCTGAGCCGGTCGGGAAACGCGTGGACGACTACATTGGAACCGCGCTATTCCGGCGGCAATGCTTTCCGTACAGGCCGCAACCGTCGCACCTAGTGTTCGTATCTCGCATCGGAAGCTAGCGCCCAAATCTGCAGTCGATGCTCTAGGGGGCCCTACTTGGTCTGCCATTTCGAATAGGGTAGAGGCAAATGTAGCGGTGAAAGGGTTGTCAGTAGCGAGACCTAACGCTTCGTAATCGGGGTCATTGGTGGGTTGGGCGGCCAGTGTCATGCGATCTTTGTCGGCCCCAACAACAGAAGCAACATAAGTGATTCTATCAGTCCCAAGAAAGTTTACAGGTAACCAGAAGGAAGTGGTGATTGACGCAGTCGCACTGGATGCGAAAAGAGATATGAGGGTTGCCTTCATATTTGAGTCCGTATGCAGCGAAGGGATATAAGTGATGTTTTGGTGTTGCAAAATCCTGAGTCGAGCGAACCTGATTCAAGTGCACGATGAGGGTTCATGGACGTTATTTATCGACTTATTAGGAACCCGACCCCCTACGCGCGTACTGTGTAAGGCTAGTAGCCATTATTTCAGCCTAGCGAGGCTCTTAGGCGCTTGGCGAAACATGGGCGCAGTCTATGGTTGGAGGAAACGGGCATTTAGCCGTCCGAAGGATTCAGTGACTGAGTATATAATGAACACGAATTTCCGGTGAACGCACACTACAACCCAGCGTATCTCTCAGAGGGAGTCAGGAATTGACTTGTGGTGTGGACGTATGTCGGTAAAGAGGGAAGTCTCGTACGTTATTACCAAGTTTAATGCGAAGTCATGCTCATAACGGGATACTGCACTTATTGAAGCAGTTTTACCAGACTTCAGGAAGTTAGAACGATGCTCAGCCTCCCGACTCAGCCTCCACACTCCGCCTCGTTTTCATCTTTTGGACTCGTTCCATCGCTAAGAATTGGCATAGACTCAGATCTCCAATATCTGCGCAGAGGGGCATCACAGCCACTTGTGACCCAGAGGTAGATTTTTTCCTGAGGCAGGAACAGAGGCACGGATGCCGGACGTACCACAGTGGGTGTGTTGTAACCATGCTGGTGCTGAGATTGACGATGGGATCGGTCCGCCTGCTAAAATTCACTGCGTGAGATCCCGGCGCTATTTCAAGATATTGGAGGGGATTTTGTGCTGTAAATCCATTGAAGTTGCTTCTTTAATTGCTACCCATGGGCACTGCATACAAGCTCCTATGGGCTCTGCCATGGATTTCACCGCATCAATCACGCCTTACATATAAGGACGTTCAACCTATAAAAGAAATGCTAAGATTGCTCACCATCCTAAGAGAGGGGCGTGAAAGATGTATGACGCGAACTGGAAGCGAGCGGTTGGGTCATGGTCATGTATAGCATTGGATTAAACCTGGGTTGTGGACCCCGTAGTTTGAGAAAAATTTACGTAGGCAAGTCTCCATCATCATTCCCACATCCAAAATGATTAATAATGGACGATTTCGATAGTGTGTCTTCCAAGGCTTCAACCAACAGCGGTGCATGTTCCGTCGTGTTTGGCAATGTACCATAACGTAGTTTATAAGCGAGCGGCCCGTACAAGCGAGCGGCCCACGTTACCAACTTTCTGCGACCCGTGAACTCCTACCGACTATGGCTCCCCCAATTCAACCACAACTAACCTCTTGTCAGGCTGATATTCACTTTGCAATCTCAGCTATTAGTCGAAACCAAATTCAGTCTGTAAGAGGCGCTGCGCAGACATTTAACGTCCCCCGAACAACGCTCCAACGCCGACGCGCTGGCAGGCCTGCCCAACGCGATTGCCAGCCTAATTTAAAGAACCTTACCAAGCTAGAAGAGGAGGTAATTGTTAGATATATACTCAACCTAGATCAACGCGGATTTGCACCTACGTACGCAGCTGTACGCGATATGGCCAACAAGCTACTAGCTGCGCGCGGCGCAGGCCAGGTTGGCGTCTACTGGCCGCGCAACTTTGTTAAGCGTACAGACAGTCTTACAACATGTTTTAATTGGCTGTATAATAGGCAGAGGGCTCTATGCAAGGATCCTAAGTTAATTAAGAGCTGTTTTAAGCTAGTAGAGCAGACAAAGGCCAAGTACGGCATCTGTAATGAGGACGTCTACAATTTCGACAAGGCCGGCTTTATAATGGGCAAGATCACTACTCAGCTTGTTGTAACAGGGTTAGAGAGAAGAGGCCGGCCAAAGGCTATCTAGCCAGGCAATCGCGAGTGGGTGACAGTTATCCAAGGAATCAACGCTGCTGGCTGGGCTATCCCACCGTTTATTATCTTTGCTAGCTAACACTATCTCTCTGCCTAGTACAAGGAAGCTGATATCCCGCGCGACTGGGCAATTGCTGTTAGTAACAACGGCTGGACGAACAACAAGCTAGGAGTTAAGTGGCTAAAGCACTTCAACGCTCATACTAAGACTTGTGTTGTAGGTGCTCGTCGCCTGCTTATCCTTAATAGCCACGAGAGCCACCACTCCCTTGAGTTTTAAGAATTCTGCAAGGAGAACAATATCTACACGCTGTGCATGCCAGCTCACTCATCTCACCTGCTCTAGCCTCTTGACGTTGGCTGCTTCGCGCCGTTAAAGCGCGCGTACAGCTGTGAGATTGAGGCTCTGATCTGCCACCACATCAACTACATTACAAAGCTTGAGTTTCTGCCAGCCTTTAAGGCAGCCTTTGATCAATCATTTACATCAACCAACATCTGCTCAGCCTTTCGAGGCGCAGGCCTAGTTCCTCTCCAGCCAGACGTTGTTCTGTCAAAGCTTGATGTGCAGCTCCGTACGCCTACTCCTCCAGCTGCTCAAGTAGAAGCTCTCTGGGAGGCTCGAACACCAAGCAACGTACGTGAGCTTGAGGCTCAATCAACGCTAATACGTGACCGCGTTCGGCAGCACAAGAGCTCATCACCAGCCTCAATTATTGAGGCGATTAATCAGCTCAAGAAGGGGGCTGAAGTGATGATGCTCTCAGCTGAGCTGATGTTCTTGAGATACTGCTTAGTCTAGGATATTAATATATCTACGTTATCTCTTAATGTGGCTGAGATAGACGCTTGTAGAGGTGCACGAAGTTCGTGAAATGGGCCGCTCGCTTGTACGAGCCGCTCGCTTGTACGGGCCGCTCGCTTATAAACTACGTTATTTACTCCACTTTGAAGGTGACACTCTAGTATTCCAATGCACCAAATGGGGGCTGTTTCCCTTTCAACCCCTCTCGTTCCCCCCTCTTAGATCAACCTGAGCAGGGACATCATGGCTGATATGCCGGCGGTGCCTTCACTTCCCCCCGTGCGGTGATGATCAATGTCCCAAGATTTCAAGACAAACATGTTGGCAACTTTTCAGATTCTACTCAATGCGTCTTTTGAGAAACAGTACAAGGAATGCGTTGTGCCGATGGGATAAGTCCTGTGCATTGCCCAAATTTCTAAAATAGCGCTATAGAATAATCTTTGGAAAGTAGAAGTGTACATATTGAGTTTTGCGGGAGAGCCACCATTGACTTACTTATCCGTCGGCGACATGTGGCACAAACTCTTTCCATCTTCGCCGAGAATACCGGTGTGATAGCAACAAAAGCCATATTAATGTGTGCATTGAGATGATACTGTATCGTCCTGAGTAGCAAGGTAAAGGTAAAAGAGCCCCGGGAGTACGCGGTGGAGGCACAAGTTAGTGACGGTCACCGTCAAACTCTCAGCCAGATTCCCTCTCTTGGCGTCACTGAATGGCCCTCCTCACTTCCTACATCCACATTGCCCTTCCTACCTTCACCTTTCCTTCCAACTTTGGCATTCTCCTCCCACGTTGACCTTCCCTTCCTACATTCACGTTGCTTCCTACGACCACCCCTTTTTCTCCAACTGAAAGGACGACCGGCGCTACACTTATATTCGCAAAATTTACGACCGAAATCGCTGCTTTGACAGTGGACTCGTCCTATCAAGTTAAGGATGGGTTCCCGATATTTCAAAGCCATTGCTTCAGCCCTGAAAGACGAAACTGGTTCTTGCTGCTTTCCCTCCGAAAACATGGAATTCGTTCATCAGACAAGGCGTAACGGTGTCGCTAAAGAGAAACTGCATATCGGCAAGTGTGACAACAATAGACCAGTATATCGCAACCTTAAAGCCTGGGAGACACCTAATGCAGGTAAGATATTGGCACGCGAGGCTGCTAATCCCTCCACCGAGGATCCCTCCACCGAGGATTCGAAGAATTTATTTCAAGTCACGCAAGACGATATCTTGAGAACAATGCTCATTGCACCTTTCTCTCACATTGAGCAAGAACAACCAGCAAAAAAGACCAACGTAAGCAGGCTGGACGCTTTCATTAAGGCTTGCTTTGCGATTCACGGCGAAATGGAGCATGTTCCAAAGTTGGAACTTGGCAGGAACTTCAAAACAAATCTCCAGCATGCAATACGTACAATTCACAGCAATTCTAGTTGGTTCAAGGAACAATCCTGTGGGAAGGCAACTGAGGGAAATGGGCGTTGTCTGGGAGACCTTAGCAAATGGCACGAGGGCTCTTCACCGCACAGAGCAATCGATTCTGGGCCGGTGAAATCCGCCGGTGCCCATATTCCATCAAGGCAAGGAAGTTCCGAAGCAGTGCCTGCGCTCTCCCTGCGCCGATCCGAAAGGATCAAAAGGAGGCCGCACAATTACAACGAGGACAGTAACACCAAGAATGCAACCGATCGGGATGCTGTAAATTCCACGACCCCTGATGTTTCCATGGATTCTGATGCCCCACCTTTGGAGAAAAGTGGTTTTTTGGTCGATTCTGTTTACCCTGCTTCCTAAGACTTCGAGAGCGAACCGGAACACAATCCAGCCTGGATAGATTCCTACGGAACGACCGCGCGAAGCCAACCGGAAGAGATACAGGACAGTAGTGACAGAATCGCAACAACGACAGGGCGCCCGGCCTTGCATGGTGAAAATCTACCAGGATTGGACCGAAACTCAACACCGGAATGCGCGTTAAGCCGGCGAGACAGTGGTAATTGCACTGAATATAGCGAGACATTAGGTACAAGGGCGACGGATGCCATAGAGGTGTCACAGCCGATTTCTGAACACACTGAGCCGCCGGTCGGTACAACCGAATGCACGTGGGCAAATCAGACCTTAGAATGCGGAGAACGCACAGATGAAGGGTCTAGCAGTGGGTCTAGTCAAGATCCGAACAACAAAACAACGGCCATTTCACAAGAAAAGTTTTGTGCTTCCTTTCGCACCATCGAACGGGACCAGGAAAGTCTAGACGCCTCCATGGAATTCATCGAGGAAGAAGACAACGCAATAAATCAAACGATGAATGAAATCTTGCCACAGCTTCGCGAAGTCTCCCAAAGGTAAGGCAATTAACAAGAGAAAGAGAGAGGAGTGCGAGGAAGAAAGGGAGAAGCTAAAAAAGCGGGAGGCGGACTTGATCAGCCGGGTTCCCAAAGAAGAACTGTACGAGTATTTGAAGATGGCATTGAAGGGACTGAAGAATAAGTGAACATCGGGGCACTGGTCATCGATGGACATGCTGCGTCTGGTACCATGACGTGTACGATGTGGTGAATCTACTCCTTTTTTCCCACACAACGCTAGCAACGAGAGGCTTAGCAACGAGGGGCTGGCTCTATCAACGCGCCCAGTCACAGGCAGTTATGATGAAACAAGGCTCTTCACGTCACAGATGAATCAAAATTCCTCAGCGGTGGATTGGGTGCTAGGAACTTCATCGAATCAGGAGAATGCGGCGATGGTGCAGACATCAGAAAATGTCATCGGTGTACTGCATAGTTCGAACTCACGCGGTCCTAAGCATACCAAACTTATAGCAGTTATGCAGAACATCAATACAATTTAAGTGAAGACTACACGCTGTTCCACCAAAGAAAAGGGTATATACCTAGTGACGCAAAGAGATTATGCTAGTAGTGTATGCATCTGGTAAAGAACGTCCCCACCTGATAACCTTGAAACACCGATTCCCATGCTCCTAATCAGACCCCACCTCCCAGACCTATGCACCTGTTAACCGAAGGCGCAACAAAACAATGAGAAAGTTCGTGAGAGCATAGTCGCAAAGCATTAAAGTACAAGCTACACCCATCGCTTACAAGGAAAACGCAACTCATCACTCCGCCTCAGCCATGATCTGTTCGCCTTCATCCAGCATATCCAGCACCCTCTTCAGATTTCCACACATATCCTTTGCGAGGCCAACGAGGAGCAGCTTCTCCGCATTGGCGGGAAGTCCGAGATATGTAGGCGGCTCGCGCTCTGGCAGACGGTTGACCCAATCCAGGAACGACGACCAGCTTGTTGAGCTGGGCAGGCCGAGACCAGCGCCTTGTTCTGTATCTTTAACGACCTTGAAATTGTCTTCGAAGGCGAGTGGGCTGATGCAACCCTCAACAAGCGACGCCAGGGCGCGGAAGTCGCCCTCGTCATCAATTTTGCCACCGTACATCTCTGTGATAAGCGTACGCAAGATTTCCCAAGGTATACTCTCGGGCCGAACATTGGTACGTCCTTGCGCAATCGAGTCGACCCATGTGTCGATGATAAAGCTGCAGCATTCGTACTGGTACAGGTTAGCAGTGGCATTAGTTAGGCTTGATAGAAGAGCTTACATCGCTATCATTGAATTCCCAGAAACCCTTCCAGCCGAGGGTTGGAGCATATCGCAGTCGTTCCTGGATAACCGCATGCAAGAAAGACAACAGGAGATAGATTCTGCCCTTTTCGACAGGCGGTTTGGTAGCCTTCTCGGCCAACGAAGACATGGAATCCTTCATATTGGCGCGAATACCGGCCGGTTGCTCATAGGACAAGATACGAGATGCCCGAAGCAGATTGACGGGGATCTTGGGGCTTGACTCCATCGAAAGGAACAGTCGGAAGTCAGGATTCGGCTTGAGAGCTTCCAGTCTCTTCTCGAGAGATTGCAACCATTGGGGTGCGAGATGAACGTTCTTGACAAGTACCCAGTTCCCGGTGGTGGCAGCATTGCTAATGGCTTTATCGGCGCTTGCCACTCCCTCGTTCGAACCCATTGCAATGTTGGTGCATGTCGCGCGCTCCTTTTCGACAAGATTGTCGACCTTGTAGCTGGCATCGAATCCTGGACTAGAGCTGAGTGCTACGGGGGTAATCGCTGTGACTTGCTTCACAATCTCGCCCAGATCACCGCCAATATCAGAAAGACCCTTTCCAAATACTTCATTGACGAAACGCTCCGAAGCCGGGACAAAACGATCCACGCGGAAGAGTTTGACCAATATCAAGGAACGCAGATGTTGGTCATACTTGTTGATATCCGCGGGCCAGGCTGGTGGTACATGATCCTCGGCAAGCTCTTCGTTGAAGAACGCGTTCCAAGTCTCATCGTCGACCATTTCCAACTCAATCTTGAGAACAGGGACCTTGTACGCGCGAGCCATTGTTTCGTCTCTCCGCTCGGGTTGAGTTGAGACGTCAACAGCCTCCAGGTCATCATCGAGGATAACATCAATGAGCGATTTATCCATCTTATAGGGTGCTGCCTGGACAAGGAGCATAGCTAGCGTGACGCGGTCCTTCTGGAGCAGAGACAGTGACGTGCGGCGGTAGGTATCAAAGAATAGGTCGGCGAGGATCTGGTCGATGCGGGCGGCATAACCGTTCGTATTGGAGTTTCGCACCTTTCGAAGGACCGTCTCAAAGATCTGAGTGAAGTATTGAAGGGAGAATTGATAGAAGTGATTGAGGTGGTGCAGCTGTTCCAGGACAGCGAAAATAGCAGAGCAGGACCGGGCGACAACAGCATACTCCTTGGTGATGTTCTCAACTTCCGTCATGACACCAGCTGTCTCAGAGGCCTTCGCGGAAATTTCAGCAGCTTCCTTCTTCAATGTTTCAAGCGTCTCAATGACATGGTCGTCGTCCAGAATGTTTCCGCGTGACTGATTGAGAGCCTGAAGCAGGCGCTTCTCCAGTTGTCGAAGGTGCACGCTGAACTCTCCTTGCATCTTGATGAGATTGGACCGGCGTTCATCCACATCGGGTCTCTCAGACTTGAGCACCTCGTTAAGGGTCTGGGTCTGCAAGCTACTCTGGGTAACAGTGAAATTGACAAACGTGGTGCGGCTGCAAATGTCTGGAGCAAAGTTTGCAGAAGGGTCGCGAGTAGACAAGAACAGTCTGAAAGAAGGCGAAAAGTCGATCTCCTGTTTTCCTAGCTGGATGAGCACACGGCCACCGGTCTTTTGATACTCTTTGTTGAGAACGTGGTTAAGGATTGGATCTAAGTGTTCGGCGTCCTGAATCAAGATGGGGTTGCCAAAACGAAGGGAGCTTTCCAGTTGTTTGGTAAAGGAATCGTCCAAGAAGCTGGTAACCGTAAGTCGGCGGTCCTTGCACTCGTTCTGCAAGAACTCCGTGACACGTCCTGAGGGGTCAATGATGAGCGGGTAGCGATTGAATCTCTTGAGAATGATTGCGTTCTCTGTGCAGAGATCGTCCACTGGCAGAGAGTTGTGCTGCCATGACAACCTCTCATCCGCGGTGGAGAGGTACTCAGTGATTGGGTTCGGGGATTTGAAACTGATACCGGAGAGTGACAGATGGTGGAGCCAGTCTTCCATCATGGCCTTCCTATACTGCTGATCATAGTAGCCACCATACGCCATGAAAGCGGCAGCAACAAGAACGTCTCCGACGATAGTGTCGATTTGCGAATCAAACGACTTGCTGCTTTCCTCCCAACGAATCCTCTCTGAGGACAGACTGTCCAGGAGACGCACGCTGCGGTCAACCTTGAACTGCACGGTTGCCATTTCGGATTTGATAGCCTGCGTTTCGCTGATGAGATCCGCATACTCCGCCTTGTACCGCGTAATGCTGTCTTCGAGATTCTTAATGAGGATTTCCGTCTCCCTCGCCTGGTCCTTGGTTGCCTGTGCATCCTCTTCAAGCTGAGCGACCTCATTACGAAGCGGGCCAACCCGATCGAGGATGTCAGAGTAATTGACTTGAGCAGACACCCACTGGACAAGCGGACCGCATGCTTTGGAAGCACGGTTCACCTTCTCGTATGTGAAGTCCTCCTTGGAAAGGTACTCGCTCTGCATCTTCCTGCGATGGCTGGCCGTCATTTGTCTCTCGTTGTCAAACTGGACGATACTGGCGATGAAATCATCGCGCCTGACAACTGATTGGATATCCTTCCAGTTCGCGATCTTATGGCCAAGTAACGTGCAGACAGCTTCAAGCGCCAGCTTCACACCAGCAGGTGGGTTACCCATCGATCGGACTTCGGTTAAATGCTGACGCTTGATGCTCTGCACGCTCTTCTGGGCTTCCAACACGGCCGGTTCTGCGGCAGCAAGGTCTTGCATGACGACCTCGCGTCGGGATGCAATCTCTTCCTCTGCGTTGGCCAGCTGTGCTTGAATCTGTATGGAACCCTTCTTCTTCTCTTCCGCCTCTTGTTGGTCTGCAAGCATGCGCCGCAATTTCTCATTTGCCTCCGCATCTTTCTTCTCCAGCTGTGTTTTCTTTTCCGCCAAGCTGACACGAAGGTCGCGCACCTTCTCCACCGTCTCCCGAAGCTTATCCAAGCCCACGTTAAGATGGCGTTGCTGTTCTTCGAGTTCCTCACGTTTCTCGTTGTACAATTTAACATACTGAGCGACGAAATCTAAGTAATGGCGAGGCGTAAGGTGGGTCTTCTTGTTCTGTTGCTTCAGCAGCCTGCTGTTGAACCGGTGCAGGGAATGATGCATGTACACCATGGCGTTGACAACCGACTCACGGTGGGACGGGGGTAGATTAAGACCACGATATGCGACAGGTAGGGTATCCGGTGCCGCGAAGTTTGGTCGGTCCAAGTCTACCGACTGCGTGAGTTCGGAGCCGACTTGGTAGAGCGCCTGATCCGACCAGTCACCGAACCAATTGAGGACGCAGCGATTGAACAGCGCAGGACTGGTGGCCGCCTTGGAAGATAGGCCTTCCTCAGGAGGATTCATCGTGAACACCACGTGAAGATTCTTGACGATCTGATCCGTGAACCATTTGTAGAGCTCCTCCTGTGAGTCCAGAATAGTTCCTTGACGTTGAGCGCCCTCCTTGATAGCAGTCAACAGCGACGCGTACTCGTCGCCTTCAAAGAGACCGGGAACCTCGGCGTTGGCAAGCAACGTGTTCATCCGCTCAAGGAACCCAGAGTCCAGGACATTAGCCTCGTCCATGATGAAGCAAATCTTCTCGCCCTTGCATCCACATCGTCGAAGGACATTGCGCAAGTCTTCGTCGAAGTCTTCTCCGGAATATTTCCCGTGAACCTTGATCTGGTATACCTTCAACCCATTCATCCAAGCAACAAAGCGTGATAGCGTGGTCTTGCCACTACCGCTAACACCAATGAGAATCAAATGACCCTGGGGTTGGCGGAAGACCCTATCGATGCGAAGAACGTGCTCAAGAACGTCATTGAACAAGATGAGAGGGACATCGACTTCTTCTTCGCAGAAGGTCTTCAGGCGCGCTTTGACGAACTCGCGAAGCTGGTCGCGCTCTACTGGCACATAATTCTTCGACAACCAGTTGGAGTATAGTATCGGACCACCAAGAGCCTTCTCCTCGTCAATGTTCGGGAAGTGTTCCAACGCAACTCGGTGGACACACTCATCAGTCCACTTCCTCTCCTCTTCCGCAATCAAACGATCCTGGAAGAGTCGCAGAGCTTCGTGCGCCCATATTCTGACCAGACCCTCAACAGGTAAAGTTTCGAGCGGACGCAAGGCTTCGTACACACCTCGGACCCATCTGGTCAGTTCGCGGGGAGAGTAGACGTAGTGAGGCTGGATATCTGGGGTAAAGCGCTTCTGTGACTCGGCGTAGACTTGCACCATGGCTTTCGTAAGTGCATCTGCATAGCCGCGAAGAGTGGGGATGATCTTGAGTACTGCGCTGTTAAAAGTTCCATAAATTTGAAGGAGAGACTGTTCGCCGGGGTAGTCCACCATGATCAACGGTGAATGTCGCAAGAATCGAAGGGCCATTGGCGTACGGCCAGCATCTGTGGGAGGATTACAGGCACCGACAAACTGAATGCGATCGAGTGTGACCCAGGTCTTATCGGAAGTCCTCCAGAACCCGTTCTGCTCAACAAGCTGTCTGAGGAAGGAGATAGCTCGTTGCGTGCCATATTTGTCCGGTGCAGGCAAATTGATTTCGTCGCAGAAGATGATGAGCCACTGTCCAACCTGAGTTGGCGTCAGCTGAACGCCGTTGAGCGTCTTCTTATACTCGCAATATTGTTCGAAGGTCTTGATAAGCAGGTCGGGCGTAGTGGCGCTGGAGAAATTGAGGCCGACAACCTGCATGTTCGGAAGTTTCCGCAGTGCACTGAATAGCGTCATTGTCTTACCCGAACCAGGGGGACCGCAAAGCAGAAGAGGCTTGTGTTCGGCGAGCCAGGAATAGAGGACATCCTCGTGGCGTACGGTATCAAGAGTGGGGATGACGACGTTGGTTTGGGTGATAGAATGTGTGTTGACCTCCATGCTGGGTACTTCATCCTGCCACATAGCCCATCGCTGCTTATCAGGCTTGACGTCGAAGTCGATGAGTGAAGTGCTGGCGTTCAGGTCCGGCAGTTCGACATCGGTGAGGCTGGCGATCTGATCACCGAATAGTTTGCGATCTGAGAGAGGGCAGTCTCCCACTAGTGCCCAGACCAATGCCACGAGCAACTTCTTCGACAGATAAGCTTCAACGGCTTCGTCCTCCATGGGAAAGTCTTGATGCTGCACGTTGTATTCCAGAACGTTGCGACAAGCTTTGTTGAGCAGAGAAAAGAGTGTGTTGAGTGCCCGGATATCGGTGTACTCCATGATGTGCTTGTACTTCTTAGCCATACTGAGCGCCTTCTCGATAAATCGGTCCTGCGTGAGCTTGATATTCAGGAACTCGGCTATGATGCCCTGCACCTGCAAGGTCTTCTGGGACATCTGGCCCGGTGCCACAGAGTCATCCTCGATGTCGTCGAAAGGAATCGTCCTGAGGTTCTGGATATAATTTGAGATCATCATTTCCACGTTGACTGTATCGTCACTGAACCAGACCATTCCGCAACGAGAAACAGTGGCAAGCGTAGCGTACTTCAATGTCTCCACTTCAAACATGATGCGGACATTCGGCGGGAGGTTCAGGCGTTCGCCGTTGGGCAATGTAAGCAGCTTGTTGTCGTCCAGGACACTGTTCAGGTTTTCGACCCACTCCGGATCTACATCGCCGTCGAACACAATCCAATGCCGCTTGCTATCCTCTCCACGAAGGTTATCAACGATCTTTCGGAGAATGCTCGTGAACAGGCCATCTGTCCACTCGCGAGTGGTGCTGTCCAAAGTTCCGTAGAGCATCTCCTTGGACATGACCTTAGGGTCAATCACATGGCACACACCTTCCACACCCTCAACGGCTTGAAGCGCAGATAGCAGAGTTTTCCAAGCAGTTGACTTGCCGGAGCCAGAAGAGCCAACCATCATGACACCATGATGGAGGTTTTGGATTTGGTAGAGCTGCAGAATCTTGGTTAACCAAGAATCGCTTACAACCAACTTAGACTCTTCTGCCGCCGTTCGGATGGCCGCTTGCAACTTATCAAGGGGTGCGGGAATGTAAGCAACGCCAGGGAATGCTTCCTCCTCGATGGTCCTCATAATGTCGACGTCAGATCGGATCAGCTTCGGCGCCATGGTTTCTCGCAAGCTCTGGACGATGATCTGTGGTTCCATGGTCTCTTCATCAGCTGCGGCGGTACCTTGGATGGCTATACGAGCACGCTTCAAACCGCCAGAACTGACAAGCACGCTCTTCAGAGCACGCAGGCCGAAATCGTAATGCGCTTGCTTCGATAGTTTGGCGGAGCAGGTGTCAAAGAACGGGACAACTTGCTTGGAAAGCTCTTTCGCGCGGGAAAAGCCTTGGGAATACAGCATGACTTCGGCGATCAGTTCCTTGTCCGGCTTGGACATTGCGACGCTGCGGAACAGCTTCTTGAGATTGTCCGGAAGGTTGGAACGGCCAGCATACCCGGGGTTCATGGTGATGAAGATTCCAGTATTCGTATTGACCCGAAGTTGACGACCGATCAACTCAATCTGGGCTTTCTCGTCTTCGGCACCTTTGCGCAATCCGAGCTGGATATTTTGGACTTGCTGTGACACGGCAGATAGAATGCGCTCCTCCAAACGGTTGAATTCGTCGAAACATCCCCATGCACCAACTTGGCAGATACCCAAGAAGATACGGCCCATGGCTTGGAAATCAAATGTGTCGTCGCAGCAGAACACAAGAGTGAAACGTCCAAGCTGGACACCCAAGGCCTTGACTGACTCCGTTTTACCGGTACCAGCAGGGCCATACGGTGAACCACCGAGCCTTTGGCACAAGGCTTGAGTAAGGGTGAGGAAACATCGGTCGGTGAGCGGGGTCCGGACAAGACGCTCTGCCACACCAAGGTATTCGAAACCATAGTCCAACACAGAATTGGCCATCTTGACCTTGAGTCGTTGCAACAGGTCCTTCTCGGCCTCATACACATATCGCATGCATAACAGCCACACATGATGGTTGGTACTCCGAGCGCCTACTTTTTGCAGCCGATGGATGACATCTCGTTGATGTACAAATTCGGTGATGAGATGTTCGCACTTCCTGCGATGTATGGCTTCGAGATCACCAAGGACAGAGGTGGCCAGCAGTTTCAGGATGTTGACCTGCTTCTCGTACAACTGTGGCAAAGTGGTTCCCTCGGCCGCCAGCGACTTCTCCACGGCAGATGTCCAAGCTACTTGCGTTCCAAGCACAACGACTTGCGCCGGATATTTCGAAATGTAGGCGTCGAAAGCCTCCGTGTCCATAGCGTTGGCTTCCATCAGAGCCTCAAACTCCTGGAAGGCTTCAATAGTCAGCTCAGCCAGTGTTGTCTTCATGTTTAGCTCCAATGCTCCGAGCCACTCATTGATCCTAGGCGTCTTTACAAGGGATACTTCTTTCCGGAGCATGACTTCCTCGCCCTCCTTTGATGAAAACCCAACAATGGTGCCATCCTCGTCGGTGATCAGCCCAGAGATGCCTGCAAACATCTTCCTCAAGTGTTTGGAGATGCGCAGGGTATCGTTACTATTACCAATAATCTCCAGCAAATCCTCGTCGCCGACGAAATAGAAGCGGGGAAACGACACACGCTCGCGCTCCAGGTACTCTCCTAGCGCTTTCTGGATCTTGTTCAAGAGCTCGGCAAGACGTTCTAGAGACTTCTGCACTCCAGAGATGTTGAGAACCTCCAGAACAAACGGCTGGCGCGACACCTTCTTCATGACGGACAAGAATTCGGAGTTGATGTTTTGGAAGCGAGAGGATTCCATGGGAAGCAAGTGCTTGATGTCTGCATTGCCGGTGAATACGCCCTCGAGGTATACCCATTGGCGCTGCACGTCGATCCACACATCGAAAAGCACGTGGACGCGATTCAGCTTCTCCTCCCAGGCCGATGCCTCCTCCTCAAACTCCTTGTAGTAAGGGGAGTGTCTCATTGCTTGGAGTGAGTTGAGATTCTCGCTGCACTTCGCGAAGAGATCATCCCAGCCGCGAATAAGCCGGCATTTGTTCTGGTAGTTTACAAGTTCTAGGGCATAATTTTGCCATGTCTCCCGAACTTGCCGAATGAACTCCTCTAGGGCCATTTCTCCCTGCGCTTGTGTGATGACATCTCGGATGATTTTCTCGCTGGGGCCAAGCTGAAGATCCCAGACATCTCCGAGGGTCATCGAGGACGCTGAGTAGCGCTTCTGCGGTTTCAGTTGCTTGAACAACCTCACCCAATGGCGTTCGCGCATAGCATCTGAACGTAGCTCACCAAGCAAGGAGTTGACTTTTAATAACTGCTTCACGGTGTTCTGGATGTGTTCAAATGCCGCATACTGGCGCATCCGAGCGGGCTGGTCCTTGGTCATTTTGAGTAGGTTATCCAGGCTGTGGCGAAGTTTCCTTGGTTGTATGCTTGTCCAAAGGGTATCTCTAAGGTCATTCAAGCTACCCCAGATTGTGTCCAGAACTGACCAGACAGCCTTGAAATCCTGTACTTCCTCGAGCAAGGAAACAAGAATATTCTCGGGCGATGGTGGCAGACCAAGCGCTTCCTTGGCTTTGGATATATTCTCGGATTCGATTTGGAGCTGATTGAGCTTCTGGTCGAATGTCGCAAGGGTCGCCGATGCATCTGCCGGTGCAATGCTTCCGGATACAGGTTTCTGCTCAGACCATTGGCCGGTAAGATCAGCGATCTTTTGGTTGACCAACTTGTCTTCAGCGATGATTTTGGCACGAAGGGCATCGGCTTGGTCATCTGCGACCTTAGATTTCCTCTCCAAGATGTCGTTCAGAGCCTGCCATTCATGGTCTATCTGATCCATATGAAGCCAATCGGAGGGGAACTGGTAGCGTTGGCGGGCCAGCGTGGTCTGTCCTTGCCGAAATATTTCAACCTCCGGCTCCCACGCCTGGACCTTCCGTTTACACTGCTGTACGGTGGTGATGAACGAAACGGCTTGTGCTGTTGAAGATGCCTCCAGCGTCTGCGCCTCTAGATCCTTCCGCGCTTTTGCGATCTCAGCGTATGCTTCTGCCATGCGTTGTCCGAGTCGGCTGGCGAACTTGACCAAAATCTCTTGCTGCCATTGATCGTACTTCGCATTCACCTTCACTTGCACCTGCTCGTAGTCGACAGTGACGTACCCAAAGCGACGGTTGATGTCGGAATTGTCGAAGGTGGCGCGGGTTTTACGAATCTCTTGGAGTAGCTGAAGCCATCTGGACAGATCCTCCCCTAAAACTTCATAGACATATTCAGACTGGAGGTCCCAAAGAGACTGGAACTGGAGCCACTCGTCGACATACGACGAGATCTCGCGCAGCCGTCCTTCTACAGCTCCATAGACCTCCACTAATGAGTCCGTGCATCGACTAGGTAGGCTCGAAAACTGTGTAGCGGTGATGTCCTCGTTGGCTTCCAGACGCATTTCATATCGTGACGCCTTGACTTTTTGCAAATTGCAAATGACAGCAAGCCACTGCTGAAGCTGCTCCAACCAGCTGGCGCGGGCGTACTCGATGGGCGGGTTGAGGTAGATGACCTGATTTCGCATTGTGATCTCCAGGGTAATCTTGGAAAGCACGGGTTTCACGTCATCGGCAATAACTGGGGCGGGTTGGCTTGACGGTCTCCGGTCGTCCTCTATATCGTCGGCATTGTTGAAGACGTCGATCCACTGCGAGATCGCCCTCGTCAGTCGTACCAACAATATGGACTCAATGCGAGCATTCATTTCCGAGACCCAAGAAGAGAGGTTGGCGTAGTTCTCAAGATTCAGCTGGTCGACAGAGCGCTGTATGATCTCCAAGCTCTGACGGAAAGCGTCCGCACTATACGGGCACGTCTCCAGGTCCTTTAACGCTTTCTCAACGTTTGCATGAATGGCGATAAGCGTCGCTACCTTGGTCTGCAGTAGAGAAGTTGCCGCTGCAAATTCTCGAACAAACTGCACATGTTTACTCTCACTGCGGGCGGTACCAGGAGCTCCAGAGGGAAAGTTGGACTGGCGGATGTGTAGATCATATGCATGTACAAATGATTCCCACTTGAGCGGTACACCCTTCCCAACAAGGGACTGTACATCATTGACATAGCCGTTGAGGAGAAGGGCTACGCCAGACAGCTCGCCGATGGACCGCACAGTCTGGGTATAAGTCCGGATACTCTCCATAAGGCTAACGGCATATGGATACACACGCTTCGCCTCTTTCGAGATGTTGTTGATGCCATGAGGTACCTGGTAACCGCGCCAAGTGAGGTTACGGACTTCTTTAAAGAGTGCAATGACCTGAGCATCGAAGTTCACCCCCAACTCGAGAATGTTTCCAGCAGCGCGGTTCTTGCTAATGAGAAAAAGTCGGCCAGAGATGGATAACTTCCGCCGCGCGACCTCTTGCAGCCATGATTCGAAAATGGGCCGGGTGTCGAGCTTCTTCTTGAACATGCTACTCTCAGCCTGGAGCTTTTGGCCTTCAGCATGCAGAGCCCAGTCCTTCCCCAGAATATCTTCAACTTTTCCCATATAGCTATCCAGTTGAGTTTCAATCTGCCGTGCCCATATAACAGCGCCGGACACGGGTGGGAAGTCGCGCAGCTGCGCCATAGCGTGGGCTTCGGAGTTGCCGTACTGGCGCTTGAAACGCTCATGCAACGCGGATATGTCCTGCTTCACGTTGTCGATGAGCTGGGTTTGGTACTCTGAGATTGCACCCCGGATCTTGGGGCGCACGAAGAGCGGATTGAACTTGGAGAAAACGCGGAACATTTCGTTCGCGCTCTTTGCAGTACCTAGGCGATCCCTGAGTCTTGCAATGATGGAGTTCTCCACGCGAGAGGTGCGTTCATTGTACTTCTGTTCGGCCTGTTCGAAAAGACGAGTACCCTCGGTGGTGACATCCAACACATCCACATCTTTCAAGGCATCGTAAGCCAGAGCAACTTCTTCTACGGCATCCACATCGCCGATCTCCTCCACTATGACTGACTCCTTTCCCTGAGGTCCATCGGAAAGGGCAGAAAGTGTGGATTGGGATCCAAGGACTGTGACAATAGTGCGCCGTAACTGCTCGTGATTTTTGCGGAAGGTTGTGATGTACCTGAGGCGATCCTCAACCTGTTTGTGACGCGGGTTGATCTTGATCGGGATGAACTTCTCATTACGTCGCCTAGTCACCTCACGAGCAACATTGGTGAACTCTTTGACGTTCTCTTCCCACGTACGCCAAATCCGTTCCGCAACCGCCATGAGCTCCTGGAACTCGGGATACTCCATGTGCATCAAAGTCCGTCCGTGGAGTAGGTTCTGCAGTCGGTCCTCAAGATCACCCGAGATAGCCTCAACAAAAGGGAGCGCTCGGCTCACGGGATATGGGCAGATGCGAAGCTTCTTGTTAAGGTGGCTGAAGATCTGTTGGATTGCCTCTTCCACCTTCTGAAGGGAAGTCGCTGAAAGAAGCTCATTCAAGGGGAAGTCGCGCATGAGCTGATTATACTTCTGCACCGTATCCGTTTTTTCCTTCAAACCGGTATCGGCGCTGAAACTGACCGTGGCTTGGAAGCGCTTTGCGTTCTTGAGAACCTCCAAGGTCAGCTTGACGCCGGGGCTGCTAAGCTGTTCCTCAATATCCTCCAGGCGCGATTCCATTTCAAGCCAGAAGTTGATCTCTTGCGTTGCAGTACCCGTGTGGGCGTCTCTGGAGGTCCTCGTTATGCCCTGAATCGACCTTATCCAACCGTTGACGGTGGACTGGAGTCCGTTCAAGAAGGTGCTGTCGGCAAGAACATGGGCGTCAATCAACTCGGGAACAGGCTTCATGTTGCGCTCCCGCGCTTTATCAAGGGCATTCTGAATGATGGGGTGGAGCGGTAGCAGAAGTTGCGGGATTTCGACGTTCTGCTGTAGGTTCTGGAGGCTCAAGTCCAGTTCGGCGATTTTCCTCTTCGTCGCAGAAAGACCGGTGCGCGCATCGGTCTCGCCCTTGCTATATGCGCCAGGCTGGCTGCGCTGGCTTTTTGCATATACATCGAAGTAGGGTTCGACAGAGTGGTGTAGAATCGAATGTAAAGTGTCAAGAGGAGAGGTGTCTTGGGTAGACGCATTATTAGTCGAAGAATTAAAGCCGGAAAGTGTTTGTATCTGAACCTGATCGCTGAGGGGTATCGCAGAATCTATGGGTATCGGTCGCTTCGTAATTACAATATAGGCAGCACATGCAGTGGAGAAGGTAAGCTCGGAAGAGATGGAGTAGGTATAGCGGGTAGGGACCCCTAGAGACTGTTAGTGGAAAGCAGCCCACGATCAGCTGGTAAGACGTTACCATTTAGAGTATCCTGCTGTTCTATACGAGATTCATCTACGCGCTCTTTGAGCACATAAAGCACAGTCTGCGATTCCTGGGCAAATCGTGTGCACCGCTGCAAAGTGTCCTGCACCCTCGCAGGTGACAGTAAACTGCCCGCGGCTCGTAGATCGGCCTCAGCTGCACCGAGATTCACTTCCAGGAGTCTCACAAGATAGTCGACGAGAATCTGAGGGTCGACGGTCGGCGGGGCGGGACTGGGTGTGCGTATGCCATTGGTGGTCCCAGGGGCCGGCGGTCCCTCCATAGTTGTTGTTTAGGCGACAGTTTGGGGAGGAGACATGTGCTGCGTCGCGTGGGAAATCCGGTAAAGGCGATGAGGCACAGCGAGTCTAGAATGAAGAACGGGCAGTATGGTGTTGCAGTTGGTTTGGTGAGTGTTGACAACTCAGGGCGGCCAAATTATCGGAGGACGCGATCAGACGCGGCGCCCGTGCGTAACGACCATCCACGCTTAGGTGTCAGGGCTCCCGCAGCTTGGCATCAGGAACGTGGTGGAATCGGACCGTCGAAAGAGAGGCCAAGTGAAGTGGATGGAATGAACGGGAGGAGAACTCCACAACAAACATGACACGGGCGCGTAAAAATAGGCGGGTGGAGGAGAACGTAAATAAATGTCACGTGACCGTTATTCATGCCCAGGTGGATGCATCCTGTAACAAGTCCAGGAGGCAATCTGAAAACCGCTGCTTGGAAAAGTCGCATCCACCGGTCTAGCAATATATTACGTTCCCATAAATAGTAGGTGTCACACAATGGAATTACAACATCACCGCTCATCCACGCCCGGTCGATCCTCCAGCTCAAGACCAGAAGCCACATCGGTTGTCCGCTCTGCTGGTCGTGCTCGCGGTACAGTTGGACTCATCAACCTGATGTCTCCGCTTTGAAGGCCCATCATCCTCCGGACCACGTTGAGTCTTCCGTCCACCCAGCCGGCAACGCCTCTGATTAGTCCCCACAAGGCTTCACCTCTTTCATCCCAATGTCCAACCTGCTGAGGCTGATCCTGGGCTTCGACTTTGAATTGGTACTTCAAGCAGTCTTTCACTGTCACCAGCCCCGTAAGTCGCCCACGGTATTCTATGAGAATGACGCGGGGTCCCATTTTCTTGAAGATCTCCATGACCGTCTCCAAGGGGAGCCGAGGATGGACTGACAATGGGGTCGGGTCGATAAATTTGTGAAGATCTATCTGACTGGGGTATGAAGTAGCCGCCATGGTGTCGAAAGAAACTGCTGGCATTAGAGTGGACGGGGTGCGAGCATCCGTAGACGGTCCGGAAGACGAGGATATAAAAGAAACTCTGGCATTGCCGGGCGCCTGCTGGTGTCTCTTTGCGCGGTCGATTGCATAACCCAGCTCCGTACGTCCAATGTAGCCGATGAGGGTCTTCGATGTCGAATCTTCCACAATGGGATACCCCTGGTACTGATTCTCCCGCATGATACGTTCGATGGCGCGGACATCCAGTCCAGCGGCGGGAAGCGAGACGACGTTCGTAGCCATGACCTGGGAGACAGGTACGCCAAATGTATGTTCTTCCTTATTATCAAGGAAAGGGTATCCGTTGAACCATATAGCGCGATCAGCGATGCCACCATGGCCAAAGCGTTCGCTGACCGCCTTTGTGACGCCGACCACAATCTGTATTATATGAGTGGAGGTCTGTATAAATCTGGACACAACATACCATGGTGGGTAGGATATAAGTGAGAGCTCCCGTGAGTTCAAACATAATGACGACGACTGACACGGTGATATGCATGATACCAGATAGAGCTGCAGCCGCACCCAAGAAAGCATATGTTCCAGGCGTTATGCATGGGCCATCAGGCTCGCATGCAGAAAAGAAGGCCGACTCTGGGAAAGATTCCTGGAGGTATTGCACGAAGATACCCACCATCCTCCCAAAAGATGCTCCAATTGCCATGGAGGGAACGAAGATACCAGCAGGTACCTTGCAGCCGTAAGAGATGATGACAAGGAACGTCCGTATAACAGTAGCAATACAAAGGGATAGCATCATGTGCAATCGGTTCTTAGGTCTTTTGCGCGTCAGTAACTTGTCTTTCCGAACGGGAAACGACTACCTACTCGCAGAGCTGATCGTAATCGTGATCTCCGCCGCATTCTCTGAATAATATCTCCATGCTCTCCGTCATGTCGATCCTCAGAAACATATTGGGGTAACAGATGATTGCCGTGACAACAGCGAGCGTCACGGACTCAATAACGGGGTATTGGGCTAGATACTTCTTTCGAAACGCCTGCACGCGTAGATTCCACTTGATCACCAGCGCGCCGTAAAGTCCTCCGAAGACACCAATAATCAGGAAGAACAGCACCTCGAAGAAGTGCCATGAACGGTCATACTTGACCTGAAACATGACTAGCTGTCCCGTTCGGAAGGGATTCATTGCCTGGACTGGGATGAGTACTTGAGCAAAAGACGTTCACATGTAGCACTCACCGCCAACACAGCCGTGGCCACCAAAGCGCAGAAATAGCTCCGCCACATGGTCTTGAGCGGGAACTGGCTGGACATCTCCTCCAAGGAGAACAACACCCCGCCGATAGGACTGCCAAAAGCAACACCCACTCCTGCCGCCGCACTTGCGCTCAGAATTTCCCTCGTCTTGGCCGCATTCCGCCGGTACTTGTCAAAGAATCGTGAAATAACGTTGCCTGTGCATACTGCATAATGCACACTGGGCCCCTCTTTTCCGACTGACAATCCTGAAGCGATTGCAAGGGGCAGCCCAATCGACTTGATGAGCAGAGTCCAGGCTCCAAGAAAGCCCTTCATGACGAAACCAGCAATGATGCACTTGATCTCCGATATGCCTGATCCAGCTGCATATGGTGCAAAGGACTTGACCAGTGTAGCAGCCGTCAACGAGAAGAGCGCGCCGAAGAGTATGTAGAGGACATAGTTCACAGGCCAGAACCTGCTCCACCGATGCCATTCGGGGCAACCTATCGACATTAGCTTGCCATCTCACGGAATCAGCCTGTGTGACCCAAACATACCGCCCTCAGCTCCCCAACAACAAAAGTTCTCATTGAGATAAAACGCCGTCTCGCAATATCCCAGCTTGATATCGCTCAACCACTCCGTAACAATGTTCAGAAATGCCGCATTGAGTCCTATTGCCGCGCCGACCAGTGTGACCACAATCCATGCTTGCCCAGCGTCATAGGCTTCTGATATCTTCCTCCGCCATCCTATCCGGCCCTCGCGCTCCCAGAATCCCGCGCGCTCTTTGCGCTTGGCGCGGCGCCGGAGCTGTTCCCGAGCAGCATCTTGCACCCAATCTATCGTCGTGAAGTCTTCATAGCGTTTTATCTGCTCAATCTCCTCCTGTATGGCATGCTCCTCTGTGCTCGCTGCTTGGGCAGCCTCCGGGTCGTCGTGGCTGGCATCGGCAGCCTGCGAACCGGTTGTCCGGCGCCGAAGGGACGGGGTGAAAGAGGACGAGCGGGTGGCCTGGTGGTGGGGTCGGGGACGAGGTTGTAGAGACGGGCTTCGATTCATCGCATCATTTTCTGGTCGCAGCGCGTTGGGATGCGAGAACCATGATGGCTGCTAGTCGGAGCTGATTGAGCGCTCCGAGCTGCTGCGCCACGTGCACCGCCACACATTTACACTCCTTCCCAGTCAATGGCTGGGTTGCTCCTCTCTATCACGATCCGTCACGGTCTACGACTCTGCCTTATTATCTGTAGCCTTCCATCTGAAAATAATATTCCCCTTTCGTCTCAGCTCAGATAAGCCACTATCTCACATGTAGCAGTTATGTGCACATGCAGAATAAGGAGTCTAACGGGCAAAACGCAGGCAGCTCTCTATGGACATTAACGCCTATAAAACCCTATGAACAAGTCTATCAACACCAATCACCAAACCGCATCGACTGCATACACCAGACACCTTCTTACAAAATATACTCACCCATGGCACTTATACAAGGGCAAAGACCTCCGTTTGACGCCCTCAAACTCCAGGCCCTCCCCATACATCATTCCATGTACATACGCCTCCCCAACAAGCCTCACACCACCGCACCCCCGTTCCACAAGGAAAGGCATAGCTCCACCTTGAAACACCACGACCCTATCGCCAACCTTCGGTCTGGGGCGGCCCCGCGCCTACGTATCCTCTCTCCGTCACAAAGAATCGGCCATCTGATAGCCGCTTCATAAAAGCCGCGGCCGTGGTCCAGGACTTCCAGCTCTTCTTGCGCTTGGGCTTGGGCTGCTGGAGGAGATTGACAATGTCACGGACGCAGTGCACCGCCGTGAAACTTTCGTCCCAGTCAAAAGCGTTGTTGAGCTCGGGATCATCGTCGCCTCGGCCTTCTAAGGAATTTGTGACGTCCTCGATGGAGGCTACATCATCCGTGCATGGGCCGATGGCATTGCCGATGGGTGCTTTGAGCTTCACCGTAGCGAGGGGCTCCCCAGTTGGATATATACCAAGGTCGTCGATAAGGGCGTGGGCGTCATTGACCACTGAGATGATGTCCTTGGTCTGCAAGCTGACAGGACTAATCTTCAACGCAGTGTCAACATGCGTGCCCAATACCGTGAGCTGTTTTGGTTTCTGCGCAGAGATGGAGGCTTGAGAATGTGTCGACCGAGCGGCTGCAAAGACGCCCTGCGTGCCGCGCCATGTTGATAACGTTCTGCACGACTCATTGCCGGTCCATCTAGGAATCCAAGAGCTGAAACTATATGACTTGGCAGTGCCGGCTCTGTACAGCATGTCTAAAGCACTTCCACACCGAAGAAACTCTTCGTCGTACCTCCGGACCACTTCGTCCAACGGCGAAGAGTAGTCGGGGTCGAAAATCGCATCGCTAGAGTCGCAAGATATCCCTAACATCGCAAAGAGCTCGTCACATTCCTTTGTCGACTTAACGTATTGGAAAATGTCGAGCAAAGAGAGTAAGTTAAACCGATCTGAGAGCCGTTTGTCTTCGAATGTGCGCCTCGTCAGGCCCAGGGCATATGCGGGCTTCAACGAAGGAAGAATCTGTCCGAGATATGACTCGGCTCGAATAAAGTCGGCATCATTGTCCAAACAAATCTCCACGGCTTTCAAAATATCGTCCCAATCAACTTCGTAGTCACCACAAATCAGCCTTACCTCGTAGGCGTGGGCCACCTCTTGAATGACCCATACACGCTCAAACCATTCGCGCCGAAACAAATCACGGATCGCCCACCATACGTCATCACTCGGGGGAGAAATGCCATTTTTCCAATGGTCTGGTATATCTGGAAGCTCGGATGGCCAATGGGTCGGCGATATTTCCAATGTGCGAATTTGGAGTAGCATCTCAATGGCACGATGGGAGTCCTCGCTATCGTCGCCGATCCAACCAAGGACAGCCTCTGCGGAGTGGAATATACGCGGCAACGCACGCTATTAATTTCAAGGTACAAGGTTAGCACTCCATAACTCGAACAAAGGCCACGGATGCCAAGTGACTCTGGCGTTGTCTGTATGTTGGAATTACTTACAATTTGTATCGCCTTTTCATAGTCATCATTCTCTCAGCATCCAAAAGAGCGGGAAAAGAGCTCACTGAAGCTTTTCCACAGACGAAAACACAGTAGAGATACGCCTTACCACAGCCGCTAGACTTGCACTACCAGTATGCACGGCTCCAGTTCGACAAAACGCGAATACTGGAGCTATATCCGGGTGAAGAAGATGCTCCCCTGGTCGGAGAGGCACATCACATGAATCTCGCTAAACTGCAGCCTTATTTCGCCCTTTCCTACGTCTGGGGTCCCGTAATGAAGCCGCATCGACTCAAGACATCCCAGGGTGATATCTCGTTGACCACCTCACTTAACGCCGCCCTAAAACGACTACGCAAGAGCGAAGAATCCTTGTAGATCTGGGCAGATGCAATTTGCATTAACTATAATGGTTCAGGTCCCTTGATAGAGATGCCTTTGGCCTCGTCATGCAAAAATGCCTTGTGCTGGCTTATTGACTCAAGAGCCAACAAGTCTTGAGCATGTAGGCCCCATGGATCGACAAAGAGGGGAAACTCTGGCTTGCTTCGGACGTTAATGAGGCGAGCCAGTACGTAGACTTCCTCAGGAGATAATCTAGACATGCCAAGGTGACATTTCCGCGCCTGAAATCGTTAGTTTAATCTGATATATGAAGTTCTGAGGCAGAAAGCTGGGAAATGACCTACCTTGCCAACCTAGTGAGGGTCTAGAACAAAAGCTTCCGACAAATCCCCTTCCAAGAGTACCACTTCAAGGTGAAATGTCGGGGAATGTCGCCACGAGGCAGCCTTTTTATGGCCATTTCTGGCAAGGAGGTCCAAGAACGCCCCCTGGGCATCGTTTATCGTGAACGTCGATGAGGTTCGGTCATCCTGTAAAAACGGTAACAGGCCTGCTTTGCTTCGCAATGGGCTTGCCCAGTGCACTTCAGGCACAAATGCAGATCCCATCTGTTTCTCGAGCAATCTTGAGACCTAAGATCACGTTAAAAATGCTGAAACGGACTCAGGGGTTGCTTACATAGAGCTCTGCGGCAAAAAGCATATCATCCCCGACACAGTTCTGTAAGTTCTGAATAGCTGTCGAGGCAACAATGCGAAGGTTTCTCCGAGAGTCCTGGTATATGGCGCCTGGAAAGCTGTTGATACGATTCCTCCAACACGTACGTAATACTCCCACAGGTAAGCACACGATGAGTTAATGATTCGACGACGCGGGCCCTAGAGAAGCTGAAGGCCCCTAAATATTAAAAACGAGGCCACGGCGCCGCCCTCTGCAAACCTGGGAAGCTTGAGGCTGACTTCCTAGCATGTTCGACGGCTGTGTTGGCAGATAACTGCGGTTTTCCGGTTTCGATGCCGGACGCGTTGATGGACTTTACACAAGCGCTAGAAAAGATATGGCAAATAAAAACAATAGAACTAGTCAACAATTTTCTCTATCTAGTGGTAGCGTTGAGTCCTATGTTACAGAGGTTTAAGCGAGAAAATTGGATGAACCGTTCTATAAGTTTTCGAACAAGTCTACGACCTTCAATCAGTCCGGAGACCAGTGCAAGGGTTGGGCCTTACACTATACGCATGCATCAACAGCTGCCAAAGCAAGATGTAGTTTTCGAATCGTTCTCTCAAACACAAAAGGCGGCATACTGCTAAGAAATGTTCTCACCTTCCCAAGGACAGTGAACATGGAATGGGATTTTTCCGAATCGAAATGAGGGGTCGATTGTGGAATCGCCGGGATGCTTTAGGGCGACATATACAGCGATAGATGGGTCGTTGGATGTGAGAGCTAGCTAGGATATCCAAGCGGGGGACCTTGGGAGTTTTGGCTCGTTTGCTCTAAGGGTCTATGTACCCGTCCTCCGGTAAGCATCGAAGGATTGCCTGCATAAAACCAGGCTAGGATTTCAATAAGCCTTAGCATACCTCGAATATAGCCCAGGAGTGTTGCCGACGCCGAATCCACTCCAGGTTGTCTCCAATATTACATTCCAGTTGCCAATCTCCCTCTCCGCTCATCATGCTTGAATGTTCACCAAATGCAGGTGTCGGTTTAATTGCGACAGGCTCCTGAAGCCATTACGGCTTGGCCATCCTCTGTTCACAAAAGATTGGAGTAGAACGACAACAAAAACATAAATCTTTTTGTTTCGTGTAGAGTACCGTGTAACATGCTACAGATAAGAGCAATATCAGATGTCTTGATCACTCCAAATGGCTCAGGTGATGCAAACTGCTGTACTGGTTTCCGCTATGCCACGCAAGTCAGGATGTAGAGTGCTCATAAACAGTTGGACTATGGTCTTCAGAAGCGCCTAGCCTTGTACCCTTCCCGTCTGGAAATGCTGGTCCTTGAGAAACCTGTCAGCGTGCACTTTCTAGGGAATGTTATGGCATAATAACAAAACACTTACCATGAAGTGGATGCTTCAAGAGCTTCATCTTCTCGTCGGCTATCGCTCGTTGTCCCGCCCATTCGTTCAAGACCTCCCAATCAACGCATTGGTGTTCATGCGAGAAGTCGGCTCGCGGCATTGTTTGGCCTTCCGACCATTGCAACGTGAACAAGGAGATATCGGCACGACAGAGGATCGCTTGACGAAGAACGTCGATGCAGTGGTCTATGAGAAGTAAGCGAGAGTATATACTTCAATGTTTCGAATACGTTTACCTGTATGCAGCCGATTGAGTCGCATGTCTTCTGCAGTCTGGTTCGGGAAATAGATGTCGCTCCAGGTATGCTGGCGCAGACGCTTCTATGGGCATTTTCAGTCTTGCAGGGCCTTCCTGTTTTTGTCACGGCATATTCACCAGACAATGAAGCTCGTGATAAACACTCAGCCCAGCTATGAACATACCATGTTCCCCAGGCACCGGAATCGATTTTGCGCCGACTGCCTCGAGGTCCGCAGCGGGCACCGCGATATTCATGTCTATTCCTCAAGAATCAGCCATCTTCTAGTTCGGCTTCCATTGTTTGCCACAGGGCGACACTCACTTTGAAGCAGAGTATGCCATGCTAAGTCCGATTCTGCGCTCGGCTCCCCAATGTAGTCGCTCTCAATAACGAGCTCGGCCGCGAATCTCTGTTTCTTCAACTGAACAGCCGTTTCAGCTGGTGCTGCGAAAGTGTTAGCGCGCGGATAAATATCTGGAATGACTCACAATATACGAGACTCTGGGTATGTGAATGCATATTTCGCACAGATACCAACCAGAAGATTGCCGTGTACATTATGATCAACGAAGCGTGAAATATGAAGGAGCGCCTGCGTGTCTTCCAGGGACCCGGCCTCTTTCGCGAGTCCCGCTCAGCGATTTCATCGATATTGTCAAAGTCTTGCGACGGATCTCTTCCCTCCATCAGTGCAGCCTTCTCTTCGTCGTGGCTTGAAGACATGGTGAATTGACCTCAAAACCTATTCCTCGTGAATGTCTGTCAGCGCTGTCGAAGCGAAGTTTGGGGTTTTCTTGCAGGTGCCACTATATTGCTAACCCTTGGGAACTCTTCGGCGCAAAGAGCGAACCTAGGGGGCACTCGCCTAGCGCCTATTACGGGTGATGAGATTCTCTGGTCAGAGGACCCGCGTAAAATTGGACAGAATGGTGAAGGATTCGAAAAGGATTCATACGAAATTCGTGATAAGCTACGGGTGTTTTCGTGATAAACTACGGGTGTTTTCCTTATTTGGTAAACGAAGCGACTAAGTACATGGTCAGTTTAAAAGTTAAGGTCAGAAGTAAACTTCTGTGGTAGGTATATGGGAATACAGCTTTTATCCGGCAAATCCTACAGATGCGAGTGAGATCACGCGGGGCGAGCGCACGCTGCGAGGGCGATACCCGCCCTGCCGCAAGGTATCTATGGGACCTCCAAGCCAAGCAATATGATTCGTGGTCGCTGGTTGTTTCCCATGTTCCTATTGGCTCCACATGGAGCACGGTATATCCACATTGGATGCACATTTCCAACCTTACATTGAAAACCTCCCTAGCTCGTGATAGTAACACCGAGGATGACGCGGCATGCGGACGATACTTGGTTTTACTGCCAGACAAAGGCTCGATTGCCGTGAATTGAGCTTCCTTACATGCATGTTGATTTGATAGCAGAATATTGTATGTAACCCACCGTCCCATGGCTAAGATTAAGTGCATCCTTTAGTGTCATTCCCGGCTTTAGGCAGCGGGTCACTCATTGTTTTCCCCGGGAATAGCGACTCAGTTCTTTATAGTGCGTATTTGATCCTCGTACTAGGCTCTATTTTCGTATTCCCCAAAGGGAAGGGTAACGGGTGAGGACTGAGACTTTAGGCCAGACCTTTAGGAAGTTACGAATTCTCCGCAAACCGCTTCTCTGATTCTTCACATGTCATAGCTACCTTAGGGTAACCATGTCACGAGACAGTTTCTGCATCATAGAATTGTAATAAAGCAGTGTTATGTCCGTCCACAGATGCTACAGATGCCACATTAGGAATATGGTCTACTAGGACCAACGTTGTCAAGAGCAACCCCACAGGCACTATGGTTGTTACATCAATCACACCGCTTCAAAGGCATATTAGAAATCAAGCCTGGGAAAGCCTAGATGGATTCTAGCCTGGACTGGAATTTACCGAGGCAGAGTCACAGACAGCCGGTCAGAGCATCCTGGGATTCACTCAAGAGACGCGCGAGGGTTGAAGGGAATCGCTACGTAAGCAAGATACGATCGAGTCGCTCTGGGCCAGAACCAAGGCTGCAGCGACTACGCCGATTGTTTATTGGGTACCGTGGACTTAACCTAAACAATCAAGCAAGAAGCTTGTCCACCGGAAGGCTATCCTTGTCTGCAATATTTCCCAGTGAACAGTAAGTGTAAGCCGACCTTATCTACATAGGCATCCCAGAGGACCTGCAACCTGAACTTGCAGCGTCACACGCAGCTGGAAGGAGCCGGAAACCCCTCTTTCTGCTGACATTGCTCCTTCAAACTGCCTTATCATCAGCGGTTGCAATGTACGTCGGAGGAGGGATGGCATGCTGAATCCGTGGTCACAGTTCCGTCAATCGGCTCCCACATGGCTACGAAATGCCGATGAAGTTGCCTATAAAGACCCCGAACATCTGGCAGTAACCGCCCTCAACCATCACCAAACGCCTCCAGTCTCATTTTATACTCGATCAAAGTTTCAATTCGACAACAGCGACAATGCAATTCTCCAAGATCATCCTCGCCCTTGGCTTCACAGCGGCCGCCGCTGCTATTGCCGTTCCAGCACCAGCGCCAGAGGCAGCTCCTGTCGAACATCAGGGTAAGTCGTGAAAAGCTTTGGGTTCTTGCCCACGCATCATATGCTTACACGTGGAAGCCATTGCTCGTTCGGCTAAGATCGGTGCGCGCAAGGTATATACTCTCGAAGACCTTGTGAAGCGTGCGTGCAAGAGGGACCCTGAGGATGCCGAGACCGACAACGATGCCGATGCTTTCTATATCACTGGATGCTAGGTTAAGTCTTCAGATATGAGAAAAGGAAGTGGAAGGAAACAATGTGGCCAGTCAATCCCAAAGTGTCCGATAGGAGAAATGAGTTTAGAGATGCTTACACCAGGGCTCTCTCTCTCCGTGCGGAGTCGTACAATCATATGTGCACCCTTATTGGTGTCAAAACCCTAGTCTGCGCATGTTTCTCCCGTGATGCGTTCGTGATAGTGTGATAATGGTGTGAAATCTTGAGCGCTGCCTCAAAAGGCTATATAAAGGTCATCTCCCTTGCTTTGGCGGTCTTTCAGACTTCCTTCTACCCTTCTGCACGATGTATCCAGTCGCAAATGTTATAGTCCTTTCTCTTGCCTTTTTAATCCAGGTCCATGGCTCTTGCAAACAAGCTGTACATGATTTCTTCCAATTTTCCCGTGGGTATGCTGACAACCATAGTGCATGACGCTCTCGAAATCCCTGCCATCTCAGTATTTCCCAGAGTCGGAAGCATCCGTACCCCTCTGGTCCGAGTTTCAAGCTCGTGTGCGACCACTGTGCAGACTGGAACCGGAATCACCCGAGCACGTCTCCAAGATCTTGGACATCGTCGTGCGACACGCATGTCACTTCGCGATCACGGGAGGCGGGACGTCACCGTTCAGAGGAGCTTCAAATGCCGATAAAGGCATCACTATCAACATGCGAAGAATGAAAGGGATAGCTTTCGTTGAGCGGACGACAGATGGACCGGCGCTGCTCAGTGTAGGAGCGCGCAGCCTTTGGGCGGATGTGTACCGAGCGCTCGAGCCTTATAACATGTCGGCGACGGGGACGAGGAACAGTTTGACGGGAGTAATTGGGTCAATCTTGGGTGGTGTGTCATAATAATATGGCATGCTCTGATCAGTTGCTAACTATCAAGGCGGCATATCCTTCTTCTCCGAGCACCATGGCTGGGCGTGCGACACGGTGGCGGAGTTCGAAGTTGTGCTCGCTAATGGCACGGTAGCAAAGGCAAACGAGTATACGAATCTGGATCTTTTCTGGGCCTTGAAAGGTGGCGGCAATAACTTCGGAATAGTCACGAATGTCGTGATCGAAGTCTTTCGTGGTAAGGGCGTCAATCCACGCTGACCCCTCTTGCAATATCTCTTGCTAATTGAATGTTATCCTGGCAGATCCGCCCACCTGGTACACGTTCCAGCTCTTCAGCATCACCGACATCGCTGCTGTCTTCGATCGCCTGCAAAAGCACACTTCAGCCATGCCGCCACATGTGTGGCAGATCGCGACGACGCTGCAGTGGCATGCACCGACATCTAGCTTTGTCATCTCCGAACGCATGGTGGCATCCGAGCTGCCTGAGTTGCCCGAGAGTGTTCCTCTTGTCGTTGAAGATGGTGACATCGTCGACTCTCCTGTTCTCCAGACGAATGCGTACCAGCGTTCGATCCTGGCTATGGCGCAGAAGATGGCTGGAATGAATGAAGGGGGATTCTTCAACTTCTTTGGATCCGTAACCGTCAGAAGCAACGCCGCAGTCTCCATGACTCTGGCTGACATCTTCAAAAAGGAGGTAGAATCTATCAAGAACGAGCCAGGATTGCAGGTGAATCTCGTGTACAATCCTTTGACTCTTAATGCTCTGCGTCGGATGAAGCAAAGAGGGGCCAACGCATTAGGCCTGTTGGAGGAGGATGGTCCGCTTACCGGTCGGTTGCACATACCTTCTCTTCGTTACTTGAATTGACCGAGATATAGTGGTGAATATCAACCTGCGCTGGAGCAACGAAAACAGCGAGCCCAAGATGCGACAATTCATTCGACGCCTGATCAGGCAATCCCGGGAAGCAGCAGAAACAATGGGCATGCTGCACCCGTATATCTTTCAGAACCACGCATTCGAAGAGCAAGATGTTTTCGCAGGATCGGGGCACGAGAAGCTGGCAAGGTTGAGAGCTGTCCGCGAGGCGGTTGATCCAGGCGGTGTGTTTCAGACGCTGCAACCTGGATTCTTCAAGCTAGGCCGCAATGAGGAGATCGTAGTGGAGAGATCAGAACTGTAATCGCATCGAGGCGCCAGGAGAATATGCCATCGATGAGTTTTATCTTGCCCGGCCCTTAAGCTGTAATGAAAACTTATTTGAAGAATCGCAGCACTCAAATCACCAACCTATATGTAGAATCCGTGTACTCATTTGATCTATTATATGACCAAATATCAAATGGACCTTTGACTTCCGTTCTGACTTCAAGTTTCCCTGCTTCTGTCGATGTTGACGTTGTAATAAGCTATCTGCCAAGAGCGGTACCACACTTTGGGGATAGCTCCCTTTCTTGGAGTGGTGTGCGGACCTCCGACGTGTTTGACAAAACTGCAAACACATTACAACCCCAACGCTACTTCGCACTACGCGTTCCCGATTTGAAAGGAACCTCATCAAACCGGGTTTCTACATAACGAACAATACGGCAACGTAATAGATATTCGGGCCTTGCGTGGCGCTTCGATACCCATTTTCGCACGGGCGCGGACTTGCTCGTCCAGTGTCCTCTTGCAGTATGCCCTACAACAATACGCCCATTGCGCCCTCCCAGGAGGTGAGCGGGCAGGTCTCTCTCCCGCGTAAGTGATCGTACTTTGCTTCTATTCTGCGCATACAACACCGCCAAACGCATCCCACTAACCCATCACCAGTCGCACGCGTCCAAAAGATCATCAACGCCGACGCGGAACGCGGCCACGTCTCCAAGAACGCCGCCTTCGCCATCGCCATCGCGACCGAGATGTTCATCCAGCACCTGGCCGTAACCACGCACAACGTCGTCAAGGCCGAGCGCAAGCCCCGCCGCAACATCCAGTACCGCGACGTCGCCTCCGCCGTGGCCAAGACGGACAACCTCGAGTTCCTCGTCGATGTGGTGCCGCGCACAATGACGTATAGGGAGTATAAGCAGAAGCAGGCGGCAAGCGGGAAGGCGGTCGGGAAGACGAGCAACGCTGCGGGAACGGATGCGACAGCCGGGGGAAGTGAAAATATACGCCGCGTGAATGGAAATGGGAGCCTCGAGAAGGGGACTGAGACCCCCCAGCCCAAGGAGGATAAGATGGACGTGGATGGCGAGGAGACAGAGAGTGGGCCGGAGGACGAGGAGGAAGATGGGGCGGCCATGCAGCTTGAGATGGAGATGCGGAGTGGGAGAACGAACGGAACGAGCCCATTTGTAGACAGGCGCGCAAGCGCAGCTGAGGCAAACGGCTCAAGTTAAAGGCATTGTGTTATATTTGCTTAAGGACTGCATGGAGCCGGCGTTGGCATCGGGGACATGTGCATAAGGGCTGGCGTTACAGGTGTGAGAGACAATCCTGCATACCATGGACGGGGGGGTTGGAAATATGATAGGGCACAAGTCTTCAAGTGCTTGTTTATCCCTTTGCTCTTCCATTTTGCTCGTTCGTCATTAACGCAGTCCCGCGAGAGCTGCGGGTTGTCCCAATACCTCCCCAATATCTCCCCACCTGCGAACCTGAGCCCTTCGACACCCTCAATCCTCGTCAAGAGACCAGACCTCGATATTGCTCACCTTCCCTTCCTCAACCTCGATGCCCTCCAGGACCTCCACCGTCTTCGCCCACTTTACCCCAAACTTCCCACTATTGATGCGGCACATAACCAGCGGCCCAATCTCCTTGCCATCTTCCGTCCTCCTTTTCACCTGCCTGAGCAAGTCCTCGATAGCATCTCCCGTATTCCGCAGGATCACGTTCGCCGGGTCCTTGGCTTTTCCGTACTTTGCGCTGGTGAACAGGCAGGCAATCCAGTGCGTGGGCATGCCGGCCTTGGATTCACAGGGCGGGATCAACAGGCATGTTCCCGTCTGGACCGGGTTGGTACGTGGATTGTGTCGAGTGACGCAGTGCGAGCGGTAGACCCGATACGCGGAGGGATAGCTGTTGCGAAAGGCGAGGGCGATGCCGGAGCCCCAGCTGCCTTGGGTGTTGCAGGCGTGGATGAGAACGCTGTTTGGCGGGGCAGAGAAGATATCGCGCTTGAAGTGGGTGAGAGTCAGAGGCCCGGGAATGGATGCGGAGCCGACTGTAGTTGCGGTTCGGGATGCCATTGCTTTGGGAGTGATGAGGCGAGAAACGTAGCTGAGTGAGAGGGTTACAAGAGCGTTGGTGATGACTTGCACTGAGAGAACTTGGAGAAACCGTACCCTTCCACTGATTTTGCTGAGTATCTCGAGTCAGTATGGCTTATTGTTAGTCGTATTGAGCAGCTTGAAGCTGGAGGAGACAGGAGGCAGCAGCCGCCCGAGTAATCATGAGTCGAAGGGAGCTTCAGCCCACGCACAAGGCAACCCCGAGATTTCGCAAAGGCTCCCAAAACTCATTATCTTGGAACAGCAGTGCAATGTAAGTACCATACAAAGGGGTGCTGGGCAGTGGAGAAATTCACTCAGGTGGATGACGATGTGTGGTGTTGACGATAGCTGCGAACCCTGCCGTGCGCTCGGCCCGGCAACTCCCGACCAATCACCACGGCGTGATTCTAACATCACTTTTCCTTGACCTCAACCTCAGCGTCCGACGACCTCATCCACCTCAGCGACCTCCCCATCCCCCCGCCATCCCGCCTCCGCATCTTCGCCCTCGCGATGCCCGCACTCGCCAACACCACGCGTGCGCTCACCCGCTCATGGACGGCACACCAATTGCCCGTCGCGCGGGCGTCGTGCGCTTCCATGCAGACCCGCAACGTCTCTGACGCCCACGCCACCCCGTCCTTCGACAGCCCCTTCAAGGGCGCCTCGACTTCCACTAAGATCCCCAGCTTTGCTGCTTACAGGAGCAAGGGAGGCGAGCAGGGCCCCAAGCTGTTCCAGTACTTCATGGTGGGCAGCATGGGCGCTCTGTCGGCTATGGGAGCAAAGGCGACTGTGCAAGGTACGGGAACTCCACAACTGCCGAAGAGGGTTGGAACAGAGATGGAATGGCTACAGGGGTAGCGTGTGCATGTTCACCCGTTCAATTGGCGTATGGGGGGACGAAATGGCTGCTCGGCGAGATGGAAACGCACATGCGCTAACTCCTTTGCTCTCGCAGATTTCCTTGTCAACATGTCTGCATCCGCCGACGTCCTGGCCCAGGCCAAGGTTGAGATTGATCTCGCTGCTATCCCAGAGGGCAAGAACGTACGACCACGCCTACCCCACGAGGGATATCGGACCAGGGGAAGCTGATAGTGCTACAGGTCATCATCAAGTGGCGAGGCAAGCCCGTCTTCATCCGTCACCGCACTCAGGAGGAGATCCAGGAGGCAGAGGACACCAAGTGGGAAGCCCTCCGTGATCCTCAGCCCGACTCGGACCGTGTGAAGAAGCCCGAGTGGCTGATCATGTTGGGTGCGTAGCCAGGTCCTTCGCGCATCGAAACACATGCTAATACACAACAGGTGTCTGCACCCACTTGGGATGCGTGCCCATTGGCGAGGCCGGCGAGTTCGGCGGCTGGTTCTGCCCCTGCCACGGTTCCCACTACGACATCTCTGGTCGCATAAGAAAGGGACCCGCCCCGCTCAACCTCGAGGTCCCTCAGTACGATTTCCCCGAGGAGGGCAAGGTTGTTATTGGTTAGAGGAGGTTGCGTTTGTAAAACTAGAGGCATGGTCTTTGGTGGTGTCTGGTGGGAGCGGCGTGTGTCGATAACCGAAGCATTACAAGCTACTTTTCTTTATCCCGTCCGATCCCGCATGATATAGATCCGATGTGTGTAGTAGGAATGTATCATTACAGGTCCATATATTCAACAACCACTGCGGATGAGTTTGCAAAGAAAGTTGGGTATTATTTTGCTTTTTTATCAGAACATCTACCAGGACGACAGTATGGCAGAACCCCCCTACATATGCCAATTCGGCCTTTAAACGGTAGCCTTGTTCCCATCTCACTGTCCTCCATTCAGGAATTCTTTCACAGCCTCCACAGCACCTGCGAATTTCCCCGCCTCGAGCAAAATCATATGGCCCTTCGCCTTCACACCCATCTCCTGGAAGGCTCTCTTGCTGTCGCTTGCGCCCGCATCAACAGGCGTCTCGTGCTCAAAGTTGCTCCAAGCAACAGCGTGTCTGTGCAGCACTTCGTCTTCAGGATGGAAGTAGAAGGTCTCAGGCTCACCGCCGCTACCACCCTTCTTCTTCTTGGATGCCGGTTGGTCATCCGACCGCAGCGAAGACTCAACCTCGCTATACGTCTTGGACACTACGAGATAATGTGTGAAGTTGTAGGGTTCCTTCTCCTCCAATGCCCATTGGATCTCCTCTTGCAACATGGTGTACATTGGCGGTACGATCTCGTGGGGCATGTTGATGAACCGTTCCGTCAATATCAATCCGACCTGTGTATCGTTCTCCGGTGCCAGCAGTTCCGGCAGCACCTTTCCGATATCTCCGCCGCGCTTGCTCGCTTGCCTCGAGAGGTATTGCGTGAGCTGCTGGATCACGGGCTTATCCTTATGTGTGGAGAGGTTGAGCACGGTAAGGAAGGCATACGGATCTGTCTCGTTACCGTCCACTTTGACTGTGCTTCCGAGCAGCGGTTGGGAGAGGATCAAGTCGGCGAGAGCGGAGAGATCGAAGAGCTGCGCATCAATGTCGAAGAGTTGGCGGAGGAGGGTTTTCAGGCCGTGGAAGTCGACATCTGGTTGTGGATCGAACCATTCAAAGTCCACATTCACCATGTCCATATCCTGATTATTCGTCAATACACCTGTCGCAATGCACGTAGGCGACGCTAGGGTGTTTCTTACCTCGTCACTGTCCGAGTCTTCGTTCTTGCTCTTGCCATTCTGGTCTTGAGCGGGAGGCGCATCAGGAAGCTCCTCGGCGTCCGCGTGTTGCCTTTTGGATTTTCTTTTGGCCATCGTAACAGTATATGTCTCACTGTGCTGTGCGGACGGCGAAGTCGTCGATTGATTTTTGGAGTTCCGCGCGGAGGTTGCCCGCCGCACGGGCCTCGACCTTCAGCCCTATGATATCTGCCCCACCAAAATATTTTCTGCGGACTCACCTTCCCCCTCCCTTCCCTCGTCACGACTCGAAGATCCCCTCGATCGCAGACCGAATCCCTCTACTTCCTTTTCCACGGTCATATCAAGGGTCCAATTGCGCTACTTCGCCATGGCTACCGACGGCAAGGATCCAATCCCCCCGAACAAGACGTTCGACACCATCCTGGTGCTCGACTTTGGGTCGCAATATTCGCACTTGATCACGCGTCGGCTCCGCGAGCTCAATGTCTACAGCGAAATGCTTCCCTGCACCCAGAAGCTCTCTGAGCTCGGCTGGACCCCCAAGGGCGTCATTCTCTCCGGAGGTCCCTACTCGGTCTATTGGGACAACGCGCCACACGTCGACCCCGAGGTCTTCAAACTCGACGTCCCGATCATGGGAATCTGCTACGGTTTGCAGGAGATTGCCTGGAGCCACGACAACACAAATGTGCTTGCGGGAGAAAAGAGGGAGTACGGCCATGCTTATCTCAAGGTGGAGAGGCACACAAATGCCAACGCGCATGTGGACGCGCTGTTCAAGGGCCTGGAAGATGATATGGAGGTCTGGATGAGTCACGGTGACAAGCTGAGCCATATCCCCGAAGGCTTTGTCACTGTCGCTACGACGACCAATGCTCCCTTTGCGGGCATCGCGCACAAGGAAAAGAAGCTGTACGGCATCCAGTTCCACCCGGAGGTTACACACACGCCAAAGGGCAAGGTTCTGCTCAAGAACTTTGCTGTGGATATCTGCCAGGCAAAGACGAACTGGACAATGAGCAAATTCGTTGATCAGGAGATTGCGCGCATTCGCGCCTTGGTCGGCGAGAAGGGCCAGGTCATTGGCGCCGTCAGTGGTGGCGTCGATTCCACTGTCGCTGCGAAGTTGATGCAGGAAGCCATCGGCGATCGGTTCCACGCTGTGCTGGTCGATAACGGAGTCCTCCGGTTGAATGAGGCTAAGATCGTGAAGGAGACCCTCACCAAAGGACTGGGCATCAACCTTACCGTCGTTGACGCATCGGAGCTCTTCCTTGGCCGTCTCAAGGGCATTACCGACGATCCGGAGAAGAAGCGCAAGGTCATTGGCAACACCTTCATTGAGGTTTTCCAGGAAGAGGCGAAGAAGATTGCTGCGGCCGCCCAAAACTCCGAACATGCCGGCGAGATCGAGTGGCTTCTTCAGGGCACTCTGTATCCCGACGTTATCGAGAGCATCTCGTTCAAGGGCCCCTCTGCGACCATCAAGACACATCACAACGTCGGTGGCCTGCCCGCCACGATGTCTCTCAAGCTCATCGAGCCTCTGCGCGAGCTCTTCAAGGACGAAGTCCGCGAACTCGGAACCAACCTCGGCATACCGGAGGATCTTGTCTGGCGCCATCCGTTCCCCGGCCCGGGCATTGCCATCCGTATTCTTGGCGAAGTCACGCCTGAGCAGGTCCGCATCGCACGGGAAGCCGATCACATTTTCATCGAGGAGATCAAGGCGGCCGGCCTCTACAGGAAGATCAGCCAGGCCTTCGCTGCGTTGCTACCCGTCAAGGCAGTCGGTGTCATGGGAGACAAGCGTGTCCACGATCAGGTCATTGCGCTCAGGGCTGTCGAGACCACCGACTTCATGACGGCGGACTGGTACCCGTTCGATGGCGAGTTCCTGAAGAAGGTGAGCAGGAGAATCGTAAACGAAATCGACGGCGTCTGCCGCGTTGTATATGATGGTAAAACTGCGATCCCTCGATTGATTTCATGCTGACGATTCTAGTTACGAGCAAGCCCCCTGGGACGATTGAGATGGAGTAGAGGAGGACGCGATGAAGTGGATAAGAAGAACGACTACACGAAAGAATATCATGTGAAAACGATACCCGGCATCTGGAGATCCCCTACCTTTTTAGATATGGCATAGAGTTAGAAATAGAAGGATTCAGCTTCCCCAACGTGCCATACAAAGGTAGCGCAGGACTCCGTCCCCATCCATGTAGGAGACAATTTGCCGAAGACGCAGAGGCAGGGAACATGCGTAAGGCCTGCTGGGATTTTGGAGATTGCGCAACGGCGTTGAGTATAGCATTGAGCTGACTGTTAACCGCTGATCGTTCTATTCTCTGTTTCTTTGACCCACTGTGAGTTCATCGCTGACGTCACGATGCGCGCGCGTGGAAGTACAACAACTACATAAATTCCCCCCATGAACGAAAAGTCATGAAACACTATACAATCCCCATTTCCAGCTTGCGAAATTATTCTCCGTCTCTCCCAACCAGTTACCAGAAACGCACAACCCATCATGTCCAGCAACGTCGGAAGCTCCAACGTCTACGAGGCCGGCGACCAGCGCAACTACAAGCAATCCGAGCTCAACGATCGCGAGCGCTACAACGAGGGAAACCCCAACTCGCACCTGCAGCAAGATTCCAGTACGTCAAATATCAAGCCGATGCATCTACAGCTCCCAGTCTCCTAACGTGTCACAGAGGACAACCGCACCATCGCCAACAAGCTGGCGCGCGAGGAGATGAAGGGCGAGAGCTCGATGCAGAGCGAGGAGCAGAGTCTGCGCGAGAAGGACGCGACGCTGCCGGCGCGAGCACACGGGAACGAGCCGAGTCGGGGCGCGAAGATTGACCAGGAGTTGAGGGAAGAGGATGAGGAGTATTTGAGGCAGAAGAGCAAGAAATAAAGAAGTCTTGATATGAACATTGGAGGGAAATAGTCGGAACTTTCGTACGACTCATCTATGATTATATGAATGAAACATGATCTAATCGATGCTGCTTGTTGTCCTTGCTGGTGCTCTTGCTGGTGCTGGTTCTGAACCGCGTCTCTAAATGCAAAATCTCTGTGTATATGCATATGCAGCTTATAGCTTCTGTCCGACGGGCTTCCGGTAGAACGCGCCTCCTGCCCCAGCCTGTATGTACACTGTCAGTTCCACGTCTTGCTAATTCACGCCTTCCTATGCATAACGGTCGCCGCCGCCTTCACCGGGGAATCAGCGCTGTCCATGGGCAAATGGTGCAGGAATCAGAGATTGGGGCGCCGAAAACAAAAACGTACCTGATGGTTGGGGAAAACCAATGTATCCGCAACGACCACGTTCTCCCTCCTGCCGGCCGCGAACACAACGACCTCGGCGATGTCATCCGGCGTCAGCGGCTCCACGCCCTCGTACACCTTCTTCGCCTTGTCCTTGTCGCCGTAGAACCGCACGACGCTGAACTCTGTCTCCACCTGTCCCGGATCGATTTCGATGACGCGTATGCGCGTCGAGATGAGCTCGCGGCGCAGGGAGTCGGTGAAGGACCGCACGGCCGCCTTCGTTGCGCAGTATATCGAGCCGCCCTGGTAGGGTTCACGGCCGGCGATGGAGCCGATGTTGATGATGTCGCCGCGGCCGCCGTCGGAGCGGGCCTTGAAGATGGGGAGAATGGCTTGGGTCATGTTGATGAGACCGGTCACGTTGGTGGAGAACATGATGTTGATGTCCTCGGCCTTGATATTAGGGGCCTGGTCCAGGCCTTTGACGAGGCCGCTGTTGCAGGATATCGGTCAGTTTCTGCTCATCATCTTTCGTGAAAGGAGAGGAAGGGGGGATTCGGTGGGAGGACGTACGCATTGTTGACTAGGATATCCACCTCCTTGAACTCCTGCGGCAGGTTGCCGACCAGAGAGCTCACCTCCTCCGGCTTCGAGACATCCAGCTTCACCGGGTGGACCTTGACGCCCGGTGCGACTTTGGCTATCTCCGACGCTATCTCCTTCAATGTGTCGATACGGCGGGCTGTGAGAATGAGCTTGAGGTCCTCGGGACTCGTCTTCGCGAATTCGAAGGCGCAGGAACGGCCAATGCCTGAGGAGGCTCCTGTTATGAGAACCGTTTTCCCTTTGAGACGGGCTGCCATGGAGGACGACATTCTGACGTGCTGAGCGATCGTATCTCGGAGGATATGGGACGAGATACGAGAGTTGGTGCGAGGGGCGACGAGAGTGACTGCTGAGCGGAAGACAATGGTACTCTGGCCTCGAGAGCAGAACGTCATGTAAGGAAACACAAACTAGCAGTACCCAAGGGGTATACGTACAAACGAAGCGGGAGAATGGATACGAATGATGTGATCTGTGAGGATGCTGCGAGGTCGGCGGGGGAGCTTCGCTCTCGGTTTATCTCGGCTTCAGTTCCGACGTGGGGCCCGCGCTAGGCCAAGTTCAGCCCTGAAGGCCTTTGCAACCAACACGAGAAAGGTGTCTTGAGAAATGCGGCGGTGGGAAAGCAAATCTGTATTGATCTAGCTCGGATGCCACCGCAGGCAGGGCATGCGATGTACTCTTTGCTTCCTGGCAGATTATGCTGTGGCGGGATCTCGCCTCGAAGCTCAAGTCGAGCAGCAAAGATAGGCCCATCTCTTAACTGTACAGTAGACCGATGCCGTGGTTGTTTGAATTTTTTCATTTAGATTTCGCACATGCCTCGAAAGTGTAGCAAACGTAGCACGTGTCTCGCCAGGTGCGCCGCTGTAGCTCCGCAACTACGACTGTTGTACGTATGACGTTCTATGGGGGACGGATTACTCGCTAAGCGAACGAATAAAACGGGAGACACTTTACAATTTTGGAGGCTCCTAGGATCGCGCTAATCCTCATCGAGAAGCGTGTCCATGGGAGCTACGTATTACTTTTAATTGTTGTTCCGATTGTAGAGATCAATTCGATCGTTCACGCGGTCCAACTTAGTCTTCAGGCATGTGCTTCCGTGGCCTCGCCGGCTATCCCGGTGAAGCCTGACCACCCTTGCAATGCATCAGCAAGTCGACGTTCGCGTGGCTCCAGACTGGGACCATGGTGAGGTGTGATAGTATACCTGGTGCTCGCTGGAGAAATACACTGCCATAGGCTTTCAAGCTGATGCGGTCTGTCCTCTTTCACAATACCTACAAATCGCACCGTGCGTTTCGTATCTGCGTCATGCCACTTCGCCGTTCTTCACTGGTAACTATGGCCGGTCCTTCTAAACTCATCAGTGCGTCACCAAGAAGAGGCGGAAACTTTTGTGCCAGTGCCGTAGCTGCAGTCCTTCTACTTAGGCACTTCCGGGCTCCCCGTAGGCTATTTTATATATCCAACCCTCGGCCACCTTCCAAAGAGCTTTCGTCCCCATCACACCATACTTGAAGCCTTACCTATCGTTTGCACTCTACATAAAATACTGCCACGATGTCTTCGCCTACATCTATGTCTACGGATACGTCTCCGCCTACAGATACAATACCAGGAATCTCCATCATGCGTTATTCCCCGATCCCAACGGGACGCTTTGACTGGAGTGAGGAACCCATGGAACTTGACCAAGCTGAAGAGACGGCCACGAATACCGACAACAACGCTAGTGCCTCTCCCGAACCACACTCGTCCTCCTCAAACGAAAAAACGTCTGGCACGCCTCCGGACTCCAACTCCAGCTCCAACTCCTCAGATGACGCCCAAACAACTTCGTTGTCTCCCCCGGCCAAGGAAAGCGAATGGGACGGCAGTCACGGCCTTTTCAACGAGCCTGAAAACATCCCGTTTCCTTCTCCAGCCACCAACCCAGAGGACAACCAGAGCGGCCATCACCCGAATGAGCCCAACTCCACCTCGGACGATGAAAATGCCAGCTCGCCCCTCTCGGAGACCACCGAACCAGCAGTGGACATGTATGAGCCTGTTCCTGAGTACGATTTCAACTTCGAAATTCCCTGGTACTTAGAAACGTATGGCCGGCAGCTCTACAAAACGATGATCCTAGAAGCCGTCGACGAAAGGAGGGGAACTCGTCCTAGCTGGCAAAGATCTCCCCAAGCCGAGGAACGTGGCGCTCGAATTGAACGGAACTTCACCTCCCCACTGAGGTTCGAGGCCGTCATCGAGGAGGACAGGTACCGGGTGTATGAAGCAGTCGCACATGATGGCTGGGTAAGTTCAGCCCCTCCTGCCTGTCTAACATGAGATGGATCGGTGCTGACCACTAGTGAACAGAGCGAAGTCCGACGCACTGAAGATGGAACTTTCGCACGGGAATTTGGAAACAGCCGCACAATCTACAGGTGCCCTGGATACGAAGAGCCAGTTGAATGGAAAGTGTATCAGGGCCCAAGGTCCCGACTCCGTCAGCCCGACCCGTATCTGGAAAACGGGAATCTCACTCCGGAAGAGATCGAAAAGCGAGATCTTATACTAATAGCTGAGCGTGTGTATTGTAAGTCTTTCCCTATTGCCCCTCACTGAGAGCAAAAGCTGACCAGCCGTAGGGGCGGATGAGAGGCGGATGAGGGACTTTGACCGGCGCTTTAGGCTAAGGTAGTGGGGATGGGCGATAAGCACTTTTGTCAATCATCTTGATTTGGAATCTTTTACGCCAGGCTACGCAAACTACCTCGGCCACGATAGAATACTGTTGGGTTTTGGACTTTGTCACTTTGGATCTTAGAAAGCGTATGTAATTTCACTATTCCTACGTGATCGACCTAGTGATGTACAATATATGCAACCCTGGGATAGTATATGAATCAATAAAGTTTCATATTACACAACTTAGAGGTGTTTTGGGTAGAAGAATCCCTAAAGCCACCCAACGGCCCCTTGCCATTTTCTTGGGCTCTTTGTCTCCACGTCACAAATATATCCGATTTATGGGAAAATGCCTGGTAGAACGGGAAACAAGGCGTTCCAAATCTCACGGGCGGGTTGTCGTAAGGAATTATCGCTTCTGCACAAAACCAATACACGAATCGCATCCTGTGAGCCCGTGTCGCCACGTCGGTGAGAGAAAAATGAGGTAGCCTCCTAGAAATACCAGACTACGTCTTTGCTAGACAGCGCAACGAGGATTATAGCAAAGATTTCGAAAGATTGAGAGACCACCAAGTGTGGATATTTCTGATATGAGCAAAGTATACATCTTGTACGCTTTGCTAGAAGATTTGGAATTTAAAGTCCCAGAAACTTTCTGTTTCCTCGGTAAAGACGGGTTGAGACCTAATAGAGCTCGAGGTCCTCGTTGGAATACAGCGTCGCCTGTCCCGCAAAGAAGACGATAATAGAACCAAACGCTACAATCGTGAAAGTAAGAGCCATCTATGCGTCTATCAGTCGCGTTGTGTTGATTCTTGACTAGTGCACTTACCTTTGAATTTGGGTCCCACCAATGATTCGGGTCGAGGAATCTCGTTGCCGCCCAAACATGCAGAAACATGCCCACAATCATCGATATGGTAGCAGCAGTCAAAAAGATAACCGGCAATTGCCATGCATATATTTGCAGTGTATTTGGTTTCAGGCGTCTGGCGTGTCTCGAATGCCTCCCCTTAGGGTCTCGTTTGGCCAGCAGTCTTCGGATTCGTTTCAGTGCGTCCCCGTGGGACGAGAGCCTATGAAGGCGCACAGTCTGATCTGCCGCTGCAAGAATACTGAAGAGGGAAAGAACAATGCCGCAGTACCACGCCGTGCGGACATACCAGGGCTTCTCCACGCCCTGGGGGAGGATATCGGGCCAGGAGCCAGTGGAGGTGAGGACGCCAGCCAGTAGGGCGGCCTAGAGATAGTAAGCAACGTGGTCACACAAAAATATGCCAGTTCCGATATCCACAGGAAATTCTAGTTGCCCCGCATACCCTAGTGAATGGATCGAGCACGTGCCGAGCAGCTGACCAGCCGGGACATACCAAAACTGCTGGGAAAAGGAATAAAGATGTACTGACCACAACGCCGACAAAACTGAGCTCTTTCAATCTGTTATCTCTCCATATTTCGGTCAATCGATTCCTCTGCTCCTCGTCTTCCGTGTTTAGCATGACCTCAATCGGGTCGTAGGTGGAGGCATCCGGCGCATATATGCCGCCCGCAAAGAATTCCAAAAACCGAAAAAATCTCCTCTTTGACCTTTCTCCTTTACTAATTTCATTGCGCTCGCTTCTTCCCAGAATCGGAGTGTGCTCGTTGTCACCGGCCTCAAGCTCGGTATCGGAATGATACGTCATCGTTCGGAACGAGCCTCCGTAGCGATCGTCGTTGTTTTTGGTGGTCGGGCAGGATGGTCTTCGATACCTTATTTCAAGGTCGGAAAATTTCGTACTTAAGGTTGTTGCAACTATGCTGCGACGGCTACTTTTTATAATTAAGAGGATAGAAACATGGATGAACAAGCTTTCCAAATCACTTTCCAGGTGGAGGGGTGTGACCTGCGCCACATCCTTCCGCGGACCTGCAAGGATCTTCCAAACAAGGCGCAATCTTGGTTTCACCAAACAGCACATTTTATAGCCAGCATTTAAGTCGCGAAATATGACTAAGTAACCAACTATAAAATCAAAGCGGTCATGATGAAGGCCTGTCAAACTGGAGTAATGTGCCATTTGGGGCCAGTTGGGGACAAGCAATACCTGCATCGCACCCCTGCCTCGCGTGGAGCCCTACCCACAAAAGCAAACAGGACGATGACGTGGGATGCAGGATACGAACTTTTTGAACCCGCAGGAAAAGCCTAAAAAAAAACGAATCCAACTGCCAACAACCAATTTGCATAGGTACATCCTCACGAGTACACAGGCTACGAAAACATGGCAACTGTATTGCAATCGGAAAACCAGTCGTACCTCGTCGGAGTGGATAAGCATCGCTGGTGGAAAGAAGCTGTCGTCTATCAGGTAACCTTAGTCTTGGGCCTCGCATAGTTGGAGAGATATTAAGTGAGCAGATTTATCCGGCTTCCTTCCTCGACCTTAATGGTGACGGTTGGGGCGACGTCCCCGGAATCACCAAGAAGCTGGACTATCTCGAAAATCTTGGGGTCGATGTGCTATGGCTTTCTCCAAGTAAGGTAGATTTCCCAGCTTGACTTGTTTAGTCTAACATATCAAAGTTTATAAAAGCCCCCAGGAGGACATGGGGTATGACATCTCGGATTACACTGTCATCGACCCGCTGTATGGCGACATATCGGACGTTGATACTCTTATCAAGTCTCTCCAATCACGCAATATGAAGCTCGTTATGGATCTCGTTGTCAACCACACCTCGGACCAGCATGCGTGGTTCCAATCGTCCCGTTCCTCCAAAACATCGCCTGACAGGGACTGGTACATCTGGAAACCCGCCAGATACTCTGCGGACGGTACCCGACACCCGCCTAACAACTGGGCGCAAATTTTGGGCGAAGCCAACTCCGCTTGGACCTGGGACGAACAGAGCCAAGAATATTATCTCTCACTGTTTACGCCGTCACAGCCGGACTTGAACTGGGAGAACCCAGCCGTGCGCAAGGCTGTCCACGACATCTTGCGCTTTTGGTTAGACAGAGGCGTCTCTGGCTTCAGAATGGACGTCATCAATCTCATCTCCAAGCACCAGGACTATCTCGATGCCCCCATCACTGTCCCAGAACATATCTACCAACCGGGAGACAAGTTCTACGCCAATGGGCCCCGCCTCCATGAATACCTTCAGGAGATGAACTCAGAGGTCCTCTCCAAATATGACACCTTGACCGTTGGGGAGATGCCGTTTGTTCGCGACGAAGACGAAATCATTCGCGTTGTAGGCGCCGATCGCCACGAGCTAAACATGATCTTTGCCTTCGACATCGTCGACATCGACAACGTCCCCGGGGATTTTAAGTTCGCCAGCGTGCACCCCTGGAATGCGCGCGATCTAAAGCGCATAATAACCCGGTTGCAACGGCTGATGATTGAGAGAGATGGCTGGAATACGCTTTTTATTGAGAATCACGACCAGCCGAGAAGTGTTTCGAGGTACACAGATGATAGTGACGAGTGGCGAGAGTATGGAGCCAAGATGCTTTGCTTGATGCAGGTTTCGCTCTCCGGCACGCTGTTCGTGTATCAAGGCGAGGAGCTGGGAATGCGCAATGTCCCTGTTGAGTGGGACGTCAGCGAGTACAAGGATGTGGAGAGTATAAACTACTGGAAGAAGTACGTCATTTTCCCTCTGTTTCAACTGGAAACACGATCCAGCGCACATTTGACTAATGTTTTGCTCAGGGCCAACGAAATGTACCCCAGTGACGCCTCCAAGCTCAACCATGCCCGCCACGTCCTCCAACGGAAAGCGCGCGACAATGCCCGAACGCCAGTCCAATGGAATACTGAGGCACACGCAGGCTTTACTGGCCCAGACTCAAAGCCTTGGATGCGCGTAAACGACGACATCAAGACCGTTAATGCTGAAGTGCAGGTGAACAATCCAGACTCCGTGCTCACATTCTGGAAAAATGCTTTGAAAACCAGGAAGGATGACAAGGACGTCTTTGTGTACGGAGATTATTCTGTACTTGACCCTGAACATCCTAAAGTCGTGGCTTGGAAGCGGTGGAGCGAATCCAAGAGCTGGGTATTTGTGGGGAACTTCAGTGGGGAAGAGCTCTCTTGGGATGGGCTGGAGAAGGACGGTGTCAAGGTAGAGGAATGGGTGGTGGGAAACTATAAGGGGGATCTGCGTGATAAGCGGAAGGAAGGGAAGATCACATTGCGGCCATGGGAAGGGCTATTGGGCACAGTAGCGGGCTAGCTATGGTGAGTTGATAATGCTGGAAGCTCTTCATTATTGCCAGTAAGCTTTGTGGTATCGGTAGCTTAGCTTAATACCAAAAAGGCATAAGGCTTCACGGCATATGTCCGCGATCACGGAGACACCAAAATCGGGATCATGGACTTACACCTCCACCTGGACGCCATGATGTGCCTTTAATTGGTGTCTTGAATCCTTCCCGTACCCATTCCTGTTCCATTTCCTGTGCCATCTCCTATGCCATTTCATGAACCATGTCCCCAACCATTTTATGCCTCTCGATCCGGCGAGCCAATTTGTCAGCAAAGAGCAACTGCACTTCACTTTCCACTTTGGCCCGTGAGCTTCTTGCGGAAGACCTCCTCCGGGATATAGCGACCCGTCTTGTCCTTAAAGGCACAGGAAAGGCGGAACCAGACCTGCTTGTGGTCGCGCTTGAGGAGCCTCGCAATAAGAGCCAGATCGTCCATGGAGAAAGTGTCGTCGGGGTAGACATCACTGATGCCATGAGCAGTATTCCCCGGTTGCTCTGACCAGCCATTATTGTTATTGTTGCGCCCGGCAGCAGAACCTCCCTTCTTACTCCCTGACTTGTTCGATCTGGACTCCCACTTCGAGTTGTCCTTGTTCCATTCGTTCTCGGCCTTGTCGGCTTGAGCTGTGGTGTCAGCAGGTCCATAGTTCCAGTCAGCACCCCAAATGTTATCGATGCCGCCGTTGTCTGCTCCAGATGTCTCGTTCGCGGGCTCCTTCTTCTCTTCCTGCTTCTTCTCTTTTCCGCCCTTGTTCTTAGTCTTATTCTTTCCCGTCTCTACAGGTTTCGGCTTCCAGTCCGCTGGCTTGATCTGCTTGAAACGCTCCTGAAGTTCGTGCTTGGGCTTGCCGAGGGCTTCTCCAATTACAGCCCATGATTCGTTCTCCGTCTTTCTGCGCAGCAGCTCCGCATCTTGCACTGTCGTGAATGAGTAGCGATTGTCACCCCCGGCTGCGGCGGCGGGGGATCGGGCCTGGGCGTTGGCCGCAGGAACAACAGCTGGAACAGGTTGGGTTGGCTGTTGAACGGGCGTGTTCCCACCACCAAGGTTTCCGAACGCAGCCCAGAGCCCAGCGTTGATGTCGGCGGGGGCGGGCGTCGCATGCAGCTTCGCAGGCGTGCCGTGAAGTTTAGCAAGTGTACCATGCACCCTGTCCATAGTTCCAGGAGGCGCGGGATTGATGCTTTGGTGAGTATGTCTGCGCTTCTTGATCTTTCCTGCTCCTTCCTCGGGCGATTTGTCGAGGTTAGCTTGCTTGACGGGTCCTGTACTGAGTGATAGATTCACCGGACCTTTAAGCTTGCCTTTGCGACCGTCGCTAGCAATCCACTCGATGACTTCCGTGGAAAAGGGAACCTGTAAACATTATCAGCGGTTGAGTGATAGAACGAGGGATTTGATAACGCACCCCAGATGGCTTGGGCTGAGGCGGAGGACGGGTTGCCGGCTTGGACGTTTTGAAAGGCTCGTCAACCCAGCCGAGTAGGAAGCTTTTCGAGATCTTTGGAGCTGCTCCGCCGTTATTGAACGCCATCCTCAGTTGCAAGCACGAAGTACGCTTGAGAATGACCTACCAAGGAGACGTCCAGGTGATATGCACCAGAATGTGCTTCCGGCGGAGTGGGAAATGGTGAGGAAAGTGATAGTGTAATGGTGGAGACGTGACTGGAGCAACAAAACAAGTTGGCTTGGCAACGGCAAACGAGCCGTGTCTGTAAAATGGGACAGATAGGCGGACGCACTGAGGACTGCTAAAGAGACGGTGAAAGACGAGTGACTGAGAAGGGAATGGACTGGAATACACACAAACGAGAAGATCTACTAGCCCACGCCTGAAAGCGACACAGCAAAATACCTACCTTGAATGGCAGAAATAGACATATTGATAATACAAATACCATAGCAACATTACGGATGACTGCGCGTTCCTACAATGTATATATGACTGAAGTGACGATTGTTGACTGCGCCAAATATGGGTCCAAGTTCCAGCACCTTGATCCCTACGGCGCAGACCAGAAAACAAGCTCTCCTGATTTAAACAATAGTTGAGACCATCTAGCAGTTCCATCTTGTCGATGGAAAGTTAATGGACACGGTGGTGGTGATCGAGAAGCTGTTATGGACGTCTCAAAACGGTAAGCGCTATGCGCTCGGCTTATTTGTTCCTCCGAATTCCGACCGAAAGCTGGCAACACCATCATATCTCAAGGATAACCACGACCTTTCCAGACAGCAGTGAAGTCGCCGAACACGAATACCTAAACATGCTGTTCCCTTCCTTTGGGTTGCTCGCTGTCGCGAGCAGCTTGTTGTCACTCGCAGCGGCCCATAACATACAAATGAAAGCTTATATGCGGGAATGCTTCCATGAACAGCTCCATAAAGACGACCAGATGACGGTCACTTTCCAAGTTGGGGACAGGGAGTTTGGGGGAAGCGGAAATCTGGATATTGACTTCTGGGTATTCAATCCGCCACCCTGAACTTCGACTTCGTCTTGCATTAATGCCATCTGCCAGATCGAGACACCGTCGCGCGGTTACCAAATCCACGAACGCGGAGTTTCATCCGGCGACCACTCGTTTACTGCTACGGAAGACGGCACATATACTTACTGCTTCAACAACGAGCATTGGGGTGCGAACACAAAGGAGGTGTCATTTAATGTACACGGGATTGTATACGTTCCAGAGTCGGAAGCTCCACAGGATCCTCTGGAGAAGGAGGGTATGTAAACATTGGACACCGGGTTTGGTCCTAGCTGACTTAGAAAGTGCGATCTCTTTCCGAGCTGGTGGCACAGGTCAAGGATGAGCAGGGCTACATCGTTGTGCGTGAGAGGACACACAGGAATACCGCGGAAAGTACCAATACTCGCGTCAAATGGTGGAGCATCTTCCAAATGTTTGTGCTAGTAGGGATGGGCATATTCCAGGTCTGGTGGCTGAAGAGATTCTTCGAGGTAAGTGTCGCTTCTTCCATGTTCGGCTTAATTGATTGTCCTCAATACTGATTCGCTCGAAGGTCAAGCGCGTGGTGTAGCGTATGGCCACTCCTCTCCTTGCATTCCCATAGGCACTGGCTTGCTTCGTGCCTCATTTCGATCGTAGCGATGCTTGCATGATTATTTGGTGGTGTTGGCGTTAAGAGCTCTCGGGACGGGAGCTACCAACGGTGATAACGAGGATACTCCAATTTCACACGGCCAATTTCGTTGCCGCGTCCAATCACTATTGCTTTTAGACGTAAATTCCTTCTCAGCTGTGTCTTTCCCTACACGGACGTTGTCGTCTTTTTGACCCCTCACTCAAGCTCTGGTCTTTTACCTTGTCCACAGCAACAGTCTCACTTTTATGTCCTCGAAACCGTCCCCACCAGTGCTACCCAACCCATAGCTCATTTTGCCCTGGACTGTGTGAAGTATTACTTCCCTAAACTTTATTTTTCTTATTTTATCATCATGGCCTTTTGTGTCTTGTTTCTGTGGGCGGGCTCTTTGGGCTATTCCTTTCTCCCTCCAAATGGGTGAAGGTGAGCTGCTACTCTCACCTTCACCTCTCACTGGTGAAAGATTCATCTGGGCGTTTGACGTATGTAGCTCTGCCTAGAGTTGAGCATGCCTTGAACCACGTAACCAATTTCTATTACCCCCTTTCACTCACCTGTTCTTCCGCGCTGCTTCAGATATAAAAGCCCGCCCCCCGTCTCCGATGTGACCCCACCCAACCCCAACCACCCCATATACTGCACCAATCAAGCGAGCGTTATGGCCAATGGTGGCGGAACTGACTATGATCCTTGGGCAAATAATCCATACACACAGCAGGCCCTCAACCCAGCGGTAAGTATCCAGAATCGCCCCTTGCCACACCCGCCACCCCAACCACCACGCTTTCCCCATAACATACTCCGCATCGATGCACCGGTCCCTTCGAGCAGAAGCCTATCAGCAGCAAGGCACCTTGTGCCAGGCCTTTCGAGGGTAACCGCGGTGCCCGTCAATGGCTTGCCCACGGTGCCACTATTTCCCACCACGAACCAGGATTTCTTACTAGGCTGGGCAAACAACTACTGTCAATTACCACCCTCATATGCGGCCTTGATAGCCCCTCCTACCTCATGGCAGTGGCCAGGCGCGGTCCCCAATTCATCGACGGCTGCTGCGCAACCGGCCGTTCGTAGGCTGCATAATTCCACGCCTGTTGATGCGGTATCATACCAGGGAGACACAGCTGGATTTATCAATTACTATGCACCGGATCGTCCTACGTACCGTGCCACAAATCCGGTTCACAGGGACCCTCCATTGCAGACATCCGACTGGTACCATATCCCTGCCTTCCAACCTCAAACTCATGGAACTGGTCAACATCTTCAAGCTTTCACTGCTGGAGCTTCCCTCGGTGGACCTACGTACGGTGCCGCGAATCCGGACCGCAGAGACCCCCCATTGCAGACATCCGACTGGTGCCATAACCCTGCCTTCCAGCCTCGAACTGATGGAAGTGGTCAACATCTTCAAGCTTGCAGTGCTGGAGCTTCCCTCGGTGGCCCTGTAAGGGGCAGGCCAACCATCCATACATTCCAACCCGGAGTATTGCCTGGTAGTAGCACGGCAACTCGAAATGATGGGTTGTTGAGTTCAACCTCCCAGGGCTGGCCAGCACCGTCGAACATGGGGTATATGAGTGGTGGCGTTCCAGTTACAGGTGGTATATCTCATCCACTGCCTAGACAGCCAACAGCCCTACCGCAATATATATCTGTGAGTGAGCCGGTCACCACGGGTGATATACGCCATCCGCCGTCTAGCCAGCCCAGAAAATTGCAGTCGAAGAAGCAGCCGCAATACGCCTTGAGCCAAACGGTCACCACGGGTCGTGTGCCTCACCCACCGTCTAGACAACCACAACATCCGCAAGAATACGCCCCCGCGCGTGAACCGGCCACCACGGGTGAAATATCTCATCTGCCGTCTAGACAGATCAAGAAGCCGCGGGAATATGTCTTTGTGAGCGAAACAATCCCCACGAGGGGTCCAGCCAATGCTTCGGAGACAAGAAAACAATCATCTACACTTCGTAGGCCAGCTGTCGACGCGTTTCCTGTATTTCAGCGCCAGGAGCGGACCCACAGTGTTGACACGAGCGTATCACACACGGCGGGGCCTGAAGCGAGTGCAGAAGACCATTCTAACCAATTCCTAACCCATCAAGTACCGCTTGATGCAGCATCACGGAAGAAACAAAAGGTCTATCATGAAAAAGCCGTAGCTTGGCGTGAACACCTCGCGGCTAAGGAGCGCGAGAAGATCATCGCTCAAAACGAAAGGGAGTTGTTGGGGCTCACGCCGCGCATGCGAGGTAAGTGCAAAAGCGTGAATGTGCTCACACTGTATGGACACATTCAAACGGAAAGTGCTACATAAAGGGGGGGGGGAAGGTGTGTATATTGAATGTCAATTCAGCTAACATGACAGCATCCACTTCTGCTACCCGAAATGATCAGCCTGCGCAGGAGCAGGTGCTTCCAGGCCCGACACAGAGTGCTCGTCGGCCTCGCTCCCGTAAACGGCAACCTCCACAACCACAACCTCAGCCTCAGCCTCAATCAGAAATGGTTCCCCAGACTCCACTGTATGCCCAGATAAGCAATGTTTACAACGAGTACACATTGCCGGTGATTGTCTACCGCATCAACATTGAACGTACCGCGTTGTACAACAGCGCCCATGATTGGGTGGAAGCGATTCCTGGGCTTCTGAAAGAGTATGCAAAGGTCACCGCCTACAAGACATTCAAGCATATCACACATGGTTACATCAAGGACGGAGATCGTCTCAGCGTCGTTGTTCTGCAGAATGCTTCGGACCCGTTTCCGCCCTCTCTGTATCCTTACCCGCGCACGACAACTTCACTCGGCGTTTACCACAATTCGGAAACGAAGATTGCCTGGACGACCATCACCCCACACCTTTCCTCATTGATATTCTATTGTGTTGGCATGGATATTCTCAAGGAGGTCTGTCGTTGGGATTACCCTCCGCCTCCTGCGCAGCTCCGGTTCCACAAAGCATACTGGCTGCTGGCCAATCTGAAACCGCTTGGTGGGCTACTCAACGACGCTACGAGGCGGTTCTCCCCCACCAGTTGGGACGAAAAGGATGAAAAGAAAAATGGCGACGACAACGAAAATTGCGAAGACCACGAAAATGGCGAGAAGTTGAAGGAGGCCGACGGCATTGTACCTGATGATACGGAGATGATCCGCGACGACGACAAGGAGGGAGCGCTGGAGGAATGGGAACCGACGAACAGTGGCTGGGAAGCCAATGAAGAACAAGAACACGCAGCGTTCCTGCAACTTCAGCACCCTGATTGTAGGGTCATTGGCTTTTCTGACTAATTGTCAGAGTGCCGTCGTAAAGCTCACAGCGCCTTTCTCTTTCGCACAGCATTCGGTCGTTCAAAGCTCGAAGGGAGATGGTCCGAAGCTCCTGCTGTTTGATTGATGGTAATGCAGAGGTCGTAACAGGTGCGGATGGATGTTTTACATTGGCTGAGGAGCTGGGGATGTGTTCCTGCGCCCTTGTGCTGCGAATTAATGGTCATGCTCACTAATACCAAGAGCAAGCTGTGAGCAATCTTGCGTTGACTTGATCTGCCTTGCTTGCGATGAGCGAGCGCTCAGTGAGCTCTAGCGGGAGGACTTTTCACGTCCCATTTGTACTGTTAACTTCGGAACCAATATTTGGCACCAATCACAGTCTTTTCCGTTTTCGTTTCCCTAGCATATGTTCAAACCTGTTTCCTGCTCAAAAACGCCGTCTGGCGATAATTACGTGTGCGTCTCTCCCTTCTCACTTCGTTGCAACTTGCGAACGAAATGTACTTCCTTCTCAACCACGTAAACGTTTATACTCTCGTACGTCATGCATAGAGCGGTGACGCGCTTTCTAGGTTCGTGCGAGAGCGTCCGTTGATATGCACTGTTTACTTGGTACAAATACTGTACCGTAGCCTAATGTATTGCTGCCAGGGGAAAAGGGAATACTTGTACGTGTTCCAATTCAAAGAGACGTAACAGCTTCGGATTAACAGCCGACTGGGCTGCTTAATTAACACCTCGATCAGATTATGGAAGAAATACACCTTTTTCAAGGCTCAATGGGTGATATCGAAGCATTTAGCACAATGAAGAGCGACCATTGTCCCAAATCGCTTGGTGCGCCGCCATCTCCCTATTGCTGGCTACATACTTCTTTGGACGCTCAAATCACACCTCATCCCAAAGTCATGGGGTCTTCATAAGCAAAGCTGCTGTCCCAAGTAAAGTTGCACAACGAAAAGCCGATACTACAGCGGGAAAGTCCAGATCATATGTCTAGTCAGGTCCCTCATCGTCATCGATGAGCAACGTCTCCACACTGTTCTCCAACCCAACGCTGCTAGCCGCCTGGCTGGGCACATCCGCCTTCTTCTTCCCCTTCCTGCGCGGCTTCTTCGAGGCTGGGCCGTCGGAGTTGCTGCTGCTAAGTGGCGCCTCTCTTACCCAACGGGATATCGCTTCCGCGCGCGCCGTTGAAATGGGGTACTCACGGCCGTCGTCTTGCGCCCACCGCTTGGGAGCCGGGGACGAGGAGGAAGGCGATGCTGTTGTCTTTGGTACATGCTTAGTCTTGGGCTCAGCCGGAGCTTTGGGTTTGGATTTGCCGGTGCCGTTAGCGGTTGCAGCTGCATCAATCCCTTCAATTGCTTTTCCAGACGAGCCAGTGGCTATAGCAGTGTTCTTCGCGTCAAGCTCCTCATCCTCACGAAAGCGTTGCTCTCGCGCGCGGACAGCACGCTGGAATGAGTCCTCATCCACTACCCGTTCGTCCGCCAGAGCTTCCAAAATGGCTTCATGCTTCTGGCGCTCCCGTTTTTGGGCCTCTGTTTCGTGAGGTGTATTTTGAATGGCGAGGTCTGCACCCTTTCCACGAAGGGCAACGTCCGTGGTTCCGCCGGCGGGGGACGGCTTATTAGCAGACTTTCGGCTGCCCGGGCCGGGTAAGGGCGCTGGCCGACACAGAGATTCCCAGCTTGACGTCAGGCCGATCCAGTTGCCCGTCCTACGAAGCACTTCGATCCAGTCCGCGCGGGCTGGTGACCGAGCGGCCAGAAAAATGGGGTACCCGTCACAGATACGGGCTAGACGAGCAGCATTGTGAGCGTGGCGGAGGAGTTCCTTTGGAGGGGTCTGAGTAAGAGCGTGGCAGAGAAGCATTGAGTGAAGGGCGTCGGTGAGAAGAGGATGGTAAGTGATTGTCTCTGTCGACCCTGAAAATGGAGAGGGGGTTGTGTTCGGTGGCGGTGGATAGGGAGGCAGAGAAGGGGGTGGTAACGGCTCGAAAAGTTGGCTAACTTTGAAGACAGGGACTTCCTGTTTAGGCCATGAAGGTCGAGCTTGATGATAAGACTGCGTGCGACGATGCGGGACCAGTTCTTCAGAAGTAGATGAGGACGAAGCTTCTGACTCTGGCAAACACTCAACCGGTCCCGTGGAGCCTTTTACCGGCTCATTGGCAGTCTTGGCCAAATGGCGTAGTAAAGATTCACCAACCTCAGGGGAGATACCCGGAGTATAGTCAAAGTGACAAAGAAACATAGTGTAGTCCCGCAATGCACGCCTGGCGTTTGCGCGCACTTGCTTGCGTGCCTCGAGACGGTTGTGGCGTGCAGCCTGCTCAGCGGGTGTCTCCGGGGTCGGTTCTTCGCCTGCTTCTTCCTGCTCTTGTCTTTTTCTTTTCGCTTCCTCGGCTTCCTTCAGTCCATCAAGGGCGGCATGCACATGTTGGCAAGCAATAGTAAAATAGACGCCTGCGCGGTGGAACAGAATCTGGGTCTTTAGCGAGCTCGGTTGGTCTTTCTCAGGAACCTTGAAATCCCGCCAGTCCCGGCTGTGCTTTTCTTGCAGCGATTTAGCGACAACGAGCTGGCCTTCCCCGTCATCGTGTTGCTCGACGTGTTGTTTCGCTAGCCTCAATGCTTCACTCAGGTCCTTCGCGGAATTAACGTAATCCTCCTTGAAGATACGTGTCAAAGCTCGGGTTCTCAGAGGCGAGCCGTCACTTGGTCTTTCGGCAATTATACTGTCCAGAACATCCAACGGCGTGCATTGTGCCATCATCCTAGATGGTATCTTCTCGTGGAAGAAATGAACATACTTTGCATCGACATCGTTGGGCTTCCTTTGTAGGACCAGGTGTGCCACATCCTCTAGCGTTGATGCCGACTGCATGGTGGCAACACTTGCTGCTATCTCGTCCAGCTGGTATGCTTGACTCAACTTGGCAGTGGCCAGCTCCCGCATGCGATGTTTCCGTTCCCGGCTCAGTTTGGCATTGCCCCCTCCACCGCCATGGCTGTACCCTAACCCTAGAGCTGCAGCGCTGTTTAGCATGCCGTTGCTCGCACTGAGCGAGTTGCTCAGTGCGGCCGAAGTGAGCCCACTGGTTGCGCGGACTGCGAGATTTGTTGCTTCTTCAACATTTTTCCGGATCTTGACGAGGTCGTAAAAGACAGCCGGATCGATCGGATGAGGGCGCGGAGTAAGGAAGTTTGTATGAGCGAGCGATTCGAGGACCTCGGGAGGTAGCTGCAGCCAGGGACCGTGAAAGGAAGAAATATAGCGCCAATGCCTGGGGTATCGCGGTCAGTAAAGGACGCAAAACCAAATGAACAACCAGGAACGAGTTCTTTAACGTGCCTCCACAGGGACCTACTTATTGCGACAGATGATCAGTGCCGAAGTTGAGGGTTCGTGAGTCTGCTGGGCTGGCTTCTTACTTGACGCGCCCGCGCCACGGCTGGAGGGCTGTTGGGCGACGGTTTCCACCGGACCGCTGGCTCCCGCAGCCGCATCTTGTGGCGGACTCTTCTTTTTGCGCGCCATGAAGCAAAAGAATGAATGAGTATGTGAAGTCGGTTATGCAACCCGGAGTCTTCTATGGCTGGTCAGTGTCCCGAGGTTGGGGTTCAATTAAATTTCCAGCGCTATCGCGGACGCCAAGAACGGCGGTCTTTGAGCTGCAGCTTACTTTGTTTCAACCTCACCTCTTCACCGTCACTCTGTCCCAGCCGGAGATGGCGGATTGGCACTGCTATAAAGTAATGACCGCCTGATAAGCTGGAACACGTGAAAAGATGGTTGAGCTGTTGTGGCTTCAAATGATGGTGACGTATGGATATGGCGCAACTGGGTGGAAGAGATGGAAGGTAAAGGCACTCGAGAGATCGAGGACCCGATGCTGATAAAGACTATTCTAAGGTAAGTACGCTCCCCATATTACTGCCTATTCTATAGATCAACCCTGAATTGCGCGGAAGCAGCTATGAACATCGCGAGAAGGGGCCTCTGGTCCTTTGGCCTCTGGTCCTTCTTCATGAGACTATATTGCTTGGGGCAGGGAGTTGCGTTGCACTCAGACTCGATGTGCAGACGATAATATTGAGAGCACTAGTACTCGCCACCTTGTTGGATCGAGTTCAAGTCCTCCGTCAATCCGAGGAGGGGCCAACATCAGTTCAACCCAATATCTGTGGCTGTGCGAAGTGTGGCTCATCTCATATTACCATGTGGCGCAGCGGACTAGAGATGGATGGACGGATGGATGACGTCTTCCCCACGGCGACCTTCTCTACACAGTATCCTGTATGGATATTCTGGATAACTTCTAACAAGAACCACTTCACTCGCGTAGCCGCCTTTTACATCCCTAAAAGAACTCACCATGAAGCAGCTCACACTCGACCCTTCAAACAAGCAACCACCCACCAGGGATCGTCAAAACTTCCCAAGTGAACTCCCGGATGCAAAGGAAATCAAGGTGTCCCCCCAAAGCACCGGCGGAGAAAATGCAAGTCTCTTCTTCATTGGCACGGCGACCACGATCATGTATGTATGAAGCTGATCCTACTCTCCTCATGATACTTATCATAGTCAGAGAATGGGAAGGTGTACGCATTCTGACGGACCCCAACTTCCTCCATGCCGGCGACCACGTGCATCTAGGTCCTGGAGTAACTTCTACGCGTGTCACTAATCCTGCAATTGATCTCCACGAGGTGCCCCATATCGACGCAATTCTCCTCTCCCATTATCACGCGGACCATTTCGATCAAGAAGTGGAAGCTTCCTTGCGTCGTTCTGTTCCTATCATTACCACGCCGCATGCCAAGGAACACCTCACGTCCAAAGGCGAACAAGAATCCTTCACCCAAGTGTACGATCTGGACTTCTTCGACTCCATGCTGCTTAATATCAAGACGAAGGATGGTAGCCGAAAACCAGCAATCAAAGTGACTGGCATGCCCGGAAAGCACGTGCCTCCAGGGCCCCTTTCGGTAGCTAACGACCTTCTTTCCGCTGTGCCGCCCACGAATGGATGGATGGTCGAGCTAGGATACTTTGACGATGCAGTCTCCAGCTTCCAATGCGGGTACCGGATCTACATTTCAGGAGACACCCTGATGGTCCCGGAATTGAAAGAGATTCCAGAGAGATACAAGGGACAGGGGATCGATTTGATGCTGATCCACCTCGGAGGCACCACTATTCCGTCACCGAAGATGCCTCTGTTGATGGTCACGATGGATGCGAAACAGGGGGTGCAACTAATGCAGTTGATTAATCCTGATTTGACTATTCCCATCCATTACGAGTAAGTAGTAGCCCTAATTGCAAGCACGTCATTGGTCACTAAATGTCTTTAGTGATTACGAGGTGTTTCTATCGCCCTTGTCTGATTTCAAGAAAGCGGTTGAGGAAGCGGGTTTCAACCACAAAGTTGTTTACCTTGACCGTAAGGACCAGTTCAGGTTCAAGGTGAATCAAGGGCAAAACACCACTGTGGCATGACACAATTAGGGAACCTTTGTTGGCATCTGATGTAGGATCCGGATGAGCGTTTCGCAGAGCTCATTGGAATCTCACTTGAATGTACGTATACACAGTTATGTAAGAGGCTTGCCTTACCTTTAACTTCTCCGACGCTCTTTACATTTCCTTTCTCCCCACTCAGGCCTTACCAGACGACACTTAGACCTCCAAGGCGTCCTCTTTAACAGTATATCGAACCTTCTGGTTTATTCCAAAGCCGGTTATAAAACTTTCCGGTTATAAACCTTTTTACTAGTTGTGGGGTCGGTAGATTCGAAACATAGCTTCCGGAGCCTCTTTACGATGGTCCAGTCTCCCTCACCCTAAGCGGAACAGATTGACTCGGTAGCAGTCGTATCATGTTGTCACGTACCATGGAGCAGATTATATCACCTTGCGATCCAAATCGTGGAAGGAATGGTCGGGGAAAAGAAATGCACGAGCTAAGCGACAGTGTACAGTATGGGCAGGCTCCTGGGAAGTATTTGATGTCACGCTGCAGATTCGGTACGTCGGATTGATTTTCACGATTTATTTGTCCACCTAATAATACACAGTGATGCATGACCCGGTATCCCATATCCGTCCCACCTATACCCATTCTTGGCCCGATACCTCAATATGAGTTGTCCCACCAAAGCAACATCAGTCTTGAAGATTGCCGTGTTCATTGACAGCGCTCATTGTGTGCTGGACCGGTGTCGATAAAAATACATGAACGCCAAAACGCCTTTGCAAGAGTTAGTATTTCACCAATATATAATCTTGGAAGAGGAGGATACACCTTGAAGATCAAAGAATAAAGCCCTTTACGGCTCCTCAACATTCATCGCCGCCTTGATAAGAATTTCCGCAATCTTGCGGCGCCTCTTCAGATCTCCGCCGCCGACGAGCATCTTGGCGAAGTCATTCCGAACCTGAGTCCATGCCCTGCGGATGTTCCTGGTAGCCCGAACGATCTGGACAGGCATCCTACCAAGAGGATTCAAGTTCCAGGAACGTTGCTTGCTGCGGAGAATGACCCATACCGCCGTCTGTGACTCAAAGGAAATGTAAGGCTTACGGCGCGAATCAACCATGACCTGAACATTGAGGCCGTCACTTGCAGTCGCCGAGAAAGAAGCAGAGGAATCAATCATTGTATCCGCCTCCGCAGAACCTCCCGCTTGAATAGCGCCCTCCGCAGCCTGAACGATCCTAACCAGAATTTGGTACTGATCTGGGTATTCTGTGATGAGCTGTGCCACATCGAAAACTTCTTCATCTTCCGCAGAAGCAGCTGCACTGGTGGCGGCAGTCCGCTTGCGTCGAGTCCTGGTTTGGCGACGATTCTGCTGAACGCCCTGCTGGATGTTATTGGCCTCCAGCGGAGTGGAACTTTCAACGGGGCCGGGCTGTTGGGTATCGCCCTGTTGGTCATTCGCCTCAAGCGGAGTGGAACTTTCAACTGGGCCAGGCTGTTGGGTGTCGCCCTGTTGGTCATTCGCCTCGAACGGAGTGGAACTTTCAACGGGATTGGACTCTTGGGGATCACCTTGGTTGGCATTGATATCTTGAGGCTCGTCGGGCAATTCGTCCTGCGGTAGCAATGTCTGCTGGTCCCCTTCAAGAACTTCGTGGCTACCAACATCTTTTTGGCGGGGGTTGCTGCGATCCTGGTTTCCGAGCCGCCTAATCGTGGTGGTGGTGGTAGCGGTGGTAGTGGTGGTAGTGGTGGTAGTGGTGGTGGTAAGCTGATACTCGGGTCCATCAAGATCCATAGCATCATCGTCGCTGTCATAAAGACCGGCTTTTTCCCGCTTCAGCTTTTGGGCCTGTTCATACAGAACCCTCGGAGCATCCCTGACGAACTCCCCTAACCGGTCATTTGTACGTTCCCATTCCGAATCTTCAGAACCAGAATCGTGCACAAGGCCTTCACCAATCCATACTAAATCGGTTTGACAGATGTTGAGCTGGCCTTCCCTTGGGGGCTTGTACGATCCCTCCTTGCGACCCTTCGTACGAACGTTAATGGAAACTTCAGACTCCGAGATAGGCGACAAGGATCCCTCAGAGCTTGAAGACGTTGACGCGTCCCGATTGACCGCATTCGTAAACTGCTTGTCGCGAGGCACCCGCCTAGTCATCCGAAAGTTACGAGCGATTCCGGCAAAGCGTCCAGTCGCTCCCCCAGTCATGGCGAGGGGATGTACATCTTTGCGAACGTGGCGGGCGTGACGTGATATGTTACGGAGAGCAGGCGGCAATGACGAATCATCTGAGCAACGAGTGTTTGATGGAGTAGTTTCTGCAGGGCGGGAATGGCCTGCCTGAGTCGGAGCCCGGTTTATCGCAGTATATGATGATGGTGGCGACACCGAGACTCGAGTACCTTGTCCGCTCAAGCCGCAACCACCGCGGCGGGTGGAAGCCTCTTGAGCAACGGGGTCGTCGAAAGCACTTGGGATATTGGGGCGACGCGTTGCATCTCGGCCGGTTGACGACGCGTGGCGTGAGTTTCGAACACGTCCCATGTTCTCAGCGTGTAGTGAATGATGGTATTGAGAAGGGAAGGTTGGAAGACAAGTTGACTTGAAGGTTGGAAGACAAGTTGACTTGAAGGTTGGGGCAAGTTGACTTGAAGGTTGGAGCAAGTTGACTCGAAGGTTGGAGCAAGTTGACTTGAAGGTTGGAATCAAGTTGAGTTGGAAAGTCGAAGTGGTTGTGGTTGTTGTGTTCAAGTTGTTTAGGAAGACAAGTTGCGCAAGTTGGGGAGAAGCTATATATCTGGGGCGACCCGGGGTAGTTAGTCCGGATATATGATTCTCCTAGCCTATTTCTAGTAAGCATAGGCGTTTGTTGTTCCTCATGCCTTTCACAGTGTGCTTTTCTAGTCAAGGGGCAACGTAACTTGTAGTCACGTGGGGCGGTGAAAGTGTCTGGTCAGAGACCTACAACCAAAATGTGCGCATGACACCTCCAGAACACGAAAATTCTTTTTCGTTTCGAACATGCTTATATTAGAGTAGTATTTCAGTAATGCATAAACGATAGCAGACGGGAACATCTCACACTGTACCACTAAGTCTGAACAGAACCTACTGTTTATGTGTAGATTGCATAGCAAACACCTGGTAGAAGACGGCCTGGAATGCCCCAGATTTTATACAACTCCAGACCGATGAAGAATCCAACCTTTTTGAACTGTATCTCATATCTTATAAGTTGCTTGCTGGCTTACCTTGACTCACGAAGTTAAGAGAATATCCAAAGAACCCTGTCAGAACGTAACTCATGCCGACGGAAACTGGAGAGGCATGACTTAGCACTTCCTTGTGCACCTATGCCCGTTGAAGCCCAATTTTATAGCTCCTGAATGTTTGACACATTGACCTCTGCGCAATTACATGTCTCCTCTCCAGATCCTCAGCTTGCCTACCCGTGTTCGCCTGTCGTTTCCAGTCAGCAGTCAAGCTGACCAAATGCGCCTGGTAGCGCGCGGCATCCAAACTGGCATCGAACAGGTGGAGTTGAGTGACCCTGAGCGTTTCGGGGATGGTGCTGTAGGCGTTGGGTTAGTTGTGTCACTTCTCCGCTTAGGCTTGGGGGGTTGAGAGAGCATCGATGGAGGAGAATCTTCTATATATAGCTGTTGAATACACTCCCCAGACTGGGGCGACCCCGTTTTCATGCCAGTTCACACTCATGTCAGAAAATTTGGTGGAGCTCGACAACGATCCACGCAGCAAAGAAAGTAAAGCCAAAGCTGATGGGTCACAAGAAACCAACTGGCATCGGAACGCCCTGGATAGTTTTCCTTGTCTTTTCAAAATGGCCCAGAACCCAAGGAACAAGAATTATATACGTTTGAAGGAGCTCTATCCTCGTACACATCTCTCTAGCTGGCGTGGCACCCGTGGTCTTCTACAGTTTGTATTGTCACTGAGGCAACCTCGTAGGGCGCAGAAGTTTGCTTATATAAAAATATACCAGAAGTACAACAACAACAAAAACTGAGTCTCTTGGGGGTGTTCTGGAACGTTTTGCGTTTTTGGGGCCGATCCTTGAGGTAAGATTGGAAGGAGAAAAAGTGGTAAACTGATATCCCATGAACCAAAGCGGGCCGCCAAAGTTGGGTTGAGTTTAGCTCGTTGGCCCGCTGATCAAAAGAACTGGTGGAATTGCCCGTCATTCGAGAGGATTCGAAATTATGTATTCACAACAGACAATAAAAGTGTTGATAAGAGGATCAGGACGAGTTATTATCACGCAATGACTTCAAATACGGAATTAAATCATTTAGAGCACTTGACCCATTTATGTAAAGAACGATGAGCTGAATTTCAATGCCTTAGTTACATGAAGGTTCATTCGACAGGTTGCCCGCAGTGACCAGTTCCGTGTATACATTTGTGGTAGTTTCAACCGTACCCTCCAATGTCGGAGGGAGGAGCGAGGGTGTATGTTGTTGACTTTCTGCTAACAGGTTACTATTACTGTTACGTGTGAGAAGCTTCACTGAATATATACCTTCACGCAGTAAGCCTTCAAGGCTCCTGGACGTTCATCGCCTCCATCATGAGGCGCTCCGCAATCTTCCGCCGTTGCTTCAGGTTCAGGGGACCCTTGATCGTCTTCGCAACATCATTCCGGGCTTGGACCCAAGCTGAACGCACGTTCCGCGTGGCACGCACAAGCTGAACTGGAATGCTCCCAACAGGGTTAAGTTTGAACGAGCGCTGCTTGCTACGCAATATGACCCAAATCGCGGACTGGGATTCGGCAGTAATCAAGGGCCTGCGGCCTGAATCAAATAGGATTGTCATCTGTAGGCCCTGAACAGGCGTGGACGCGGAGTGATTTATCATAGCATCTGCTGACGAAGCATCGCCGTTCTGGAAGGAATTTTCGACCAGGTGGACAATGGTGCTGAGCGCTTGGTACGCAGTTGAATGATTATGAATTAATTGGGTGATATCCAGGTCTTCAGGAGCCGTTGTGTCAGTAGCGTTTTTCTGCTCGCGACCAGAGGTACTCGTCGGATGATTCTGCTCCTGGCGGTTCACGATCTTGTCCTGGAGGATGAGTTGCTGTGCGACCTGTTGCTCATGGGCTTGTTGATCGCTATTAGGTTGTCCATGTTCGGCAGGTTTCTGGGTTTGATCGGTTCGGGGATGTTCCGCTTTCTCAGAGATGTGCATCGCGTCTACATGTCTTTTAGCAGCAGGAGAGTCAGTGGCGTGTTGCCCTGGCGCATCAGGAGGATGCCGCCGCCAGCGCCGCCGCTGAAGCTCGCCAGGTGTGGATCGAGTGCTCGTCCAATTGTCCAACCAATTCATCACTTCGCGGTCTGATTGAGCGGAGCTCTCTCGCTCAGCACGTCGTCCAATTTTTGGATTAGCGGCCGGTGGATGGGATCCCTCGCGCGTTTGCTGCCCAAGCTGTGCAGGTCCTCCAAGGGCGGTCGGCAATATGGAAGCACCAGACTTTCGTCGAGCGGCTGAGCGCTGGATTCGTGGAAGCGGGCCCAAAGAATGAGCAGAAGTTGGTGAAATTCGCTTTCCTCGGCCACTGAGGCTGGGAGGACTAGTACCATTGCGAATAAATGGGTATTGAGGGAGTGTACTGTTTCGCAGAGTGGGAAGATTGGGCCGGCGCTGTCTTCTGTCTGCACCCGCATCAATGTTGGAGCTCTTGCGTGAACGGTGGACGCGATGTGGTGCCATGATAGGTTTGAAGAAGTGGCGTATTTAAAGTCGCAGAAGTTAACGGTTGTATTTTTGGTCTTCGGGTTGCGGAAAACTGCGGCCGGGCTGGACAGGAATTATATAAGAAGTGACGGGCCGGTCCGAATATGTATGCCCGTAGCCTCACGAGTAGCGTAGCTGGGCACCTTTTGTTTATGGTGCCTTTCAAAGTGTATATTATGGTTGCGGGGGAGACTAGATAACGCGCAGCCACGTTGGGCGGTGAAAGTGTCACGCCCCAGTCATTCGCCTCGCCACTGCGGCGGTGTGCCTTTTCACTGTCTCCAATACTTAGGCGGTAAACATTCTTTGTTCCCGCGGTGGGGAATATGTCGGAACTTGGAAGTGCAAGGAAGAGAAACAATTGGATTTGCCTTTCCTGTAAGCTGAGACACTGATCCGCTGTAAGCCGAAATAGGGCTGTGGCATAGCCTATATTGTGCTCTTCAATTCGGAGCTGGAACTCAGATAATACGAAACTAACCCACGATAACTCCAGAAAGATGTAGAATTACCTCTGAGCACCCATGCTGTGGGGTTACAATGTCTACCTCTGGCGCAGATTTGGGTTTCAGCTCCTCTGTTTCCTACACGCAGAGTTACTCGAGATTCTGGGATCCATCTCAGGGATACCGCTTCGAAGTCTCATCAGAACGATGTCTCAGAAAGTGTTTCTCCCTTTTCTGCTTACGCAAAATCCATTCAACGGATTGCAATCCAAGATATGCGCTCATCATGATCCAACCAAGATACTCTGTGCGCGGGTGTATTGTTCATCCAAATTCGCTATCTGCGAAGAACATTGACGTAACTGCGAAAGTGCCATAACATTTGGTGATTACTCGTTTCAACCCCAAGCCCAGATAAACCCGAGAGGATACCCATTTTGACCGTTCGACTGAACTTCCAAGGTGACAGTCTTTGCATCTGCCCTGCCAAGTGCAGAATGTCCACATGTCTATCCTGGGCTGAAGACAACCTACAACCCAAGAAGACCACTTACCATATCGTTCACTCTCTCCCTCATAGCCGCCATCTCAGAAGTCGGCACCCGCATCCTACCCAAGACCTCCTCAACCAACGCCCTCATATACTCCTCATACTCCAACAAAACACGAGCACTCTTCATACGACCCTCAACAACCTGTTCCAACCCTCCCATCCGCGCATCGACCACCATAGAATTCCCTCCAATCGCCTGCTGACACTCCTGCCTCTTCCTCCTCAACACCCCCCGTATCTCCATCACCAGAATAAGAAGCCAACACGCCCTCTCACTAATCACATGCTTCCCATTCCCGTCGAGAACGAACGAGAAGACAGGGAACATGGGGTTCTCGGCTTCAGTGGCTATTCTGAACTGCTTCATCCTGGAATCTTCTTCAGTCGTGATGTCGTCATCCATGTAGTCGACTACAACACCTGAACATGCCTCCATGTCGATCCCAACGACGCGTTTCATGGAAATGAGGGCTGCGCGCGCGGTAGCGAGGTCCATGGGTTCAGGGACTTCGCGATCGGTAGGGTGGAGGCGGTAGAACGCTTCGAGGGCGTGGAAGGTGACGTTGTCGCTCATCCATGCCTCTGGATATTTTGGGGGACTGGGGTTGGCAGCGTGTTGGTCGCCGGGAAGGGTTGAGCTGTGATTACCGCTTATCGTTGGCGCGGACGGCGTAGGCGCGGTGTCGGTTAAGGCTGTGATGGCGCCGTGGCGGAGTTGAAGGACTTCTACGGTCGGGAAATATGGCTGCTGTCGATGTGCGTCTTCAGAACCATCGTTGAAGCCAACACCAGAGTCTCTCAGTTGGCGATGGAAGACAGGAGGGTAGGGTTGGAGCGACAGTTCCGGAAGAGGATAGGACGATGGGGCATCGAGATTTGTGCATGAAGCCTCTGGGGGAGGAGTTGTGCCTTGATCTCCCATGTTGAGCGCGGTGACCTCTGGCGTTTCCCTGCCCTGGGCGAGCTCTGCAGTCAACTCGCGCTCTAGATGGTATTCGATTTCAGCAAGGCTTAGTTGTTGCTCATCAAACGTTTCCTTACCTTCGCACATGGATGCTCCTCCCAAAGGTTCCGGGTTTACGGCTGGAGCATACCCTGGAGGAATGTGGGGATGAGCATCCAAGCACAGGTCGGAGTGAAGAGCCCCCTGCTCCCTACCGCCTTGAACCTCATGCCCTATGCTTAGTCCCTCTTGATCTGCAGGGAACCCCAATACGCCAGTAATGCCGGCAGAGTGGTCATGTCCATCTTGATTTCCTCCAGCAGCTTTATGGTACTCCTGTATAACGCGATGCACATCGCACGCAAGATCGGCCTTCCTCTTCTCAGGTATTATCGGCTGCCCCATCCGCCGAAGGAACTCCGTCAACACTTCTTTCCGAGCGGCCCTGCTGAGAGTGCCTGGAGACATACGCCGGTGCTCGTTGACGTCGATTTGTTCAATGAGTTTGCCCATCGTGGAGTTTGATCGGATGGTTTATGTTGGAGGTTGGATCTGGGTGGTAGTTGATCTTTGATGTGGGTTGGGGTTGTCTGCTGATACCTTTTAGATTGGAAGTTGGACTTTATGGGTATGGAGGCATTGTAGGGGTGAAGTCACACGTTCACGGCCAGTGGGCTTAGCACGTGAACTTTCACGGTACCGCGTTTAGTGAACGGCAACTCCTATTTCACCTTACGTATTGTGAACTGTATCGGTGCGGATGCGGAAGGCGATCACTTCCTTGAAGTGCTAGGGGTTTCGCAACGTTTCTTCGCATCGGTGAATATTGGTTCGTCCTAAAATGTCTTGAATTATATTCATCACGCTACCGTAGACACGGATAGCTATTAGGAGGTGAGTTTCAAACATGGAGAAACTAGCAGAAGATTGCATAGGCTCCGTAACATCCTCTGGATGACCACGTATGCTTCCACATTGCACAATAACATCTTACATCGTGAAACCATTTGCAGCACTTGGCCACCTCCGATCAAGCATAACATTGACGCGACCAAGCACTCTGCGTCCACCAAGCAGGACCTCAAACCGTGAGATCCGTTCTTCCGGTTCGAGAAGCAGAAACGCCGGAAGCCCATAGACTTTAAGAACCGGCTGGGAACTCCCAGAGGAGTAGGGTGAACTCGGCACAAGTGGCAGATCGAAAGGATTCTTGAGCGAGGCGAGAACGGCTTGCGCAGCGTAAGGATTGAGTCCCGCTCGTCGGAGAAATACTTCCCACTTCATCTCGTCGTCAGCGATGCGGAAAATCTCTCGCAAACGGAATGCGGCTTACCGTAGTCTCGTCTTCAAGTAACCTCAGATCACCCAGATCCTTGGATCCATCAGGAAGACCCCATTTCACCATCTCGTTCACGATCGTCCTCGCAAGCACTTGCTCGCCGCCCGGAACAAAAATAGCGAAGACCTCGGCGTCCATCGTAGAAGCGTAGTCCTCAAGTTGCGCCAACGCGGACCTGTCGCCAGGCTCAAGGCCGCGCGAGGAGCCGAATGACTCGGCCTCCAGACTCAGCCCCTCGCTGATGAGCACAATAAGCCGTTCATATCTCGCTCCAAGTGCTACTAAGCGCTCCTTAATGGGGGACCGTTTAATTTGGCCAGGCAGCGCCGTCTGTTTGATCTGTTGCAGTGTCGTACAGATGAGCCCGGTGGATGGGGATAGAAGTAAATCCGCCTCGTCGCTGGGCGAGTGGGGGACCGTGAAGTCTCTCTCTATGATGTGAGCGGAGGGGTACAGCGTCTGGATCTCCCGGAATAGAGTACGCTGCCTGAGTAACGTGACGGACATGCTGTAAGAGCATGCCGGCAGATTGTGTGGTATTTCAGGTAGTTTTAGCGGTACTAGATGCTGATGGCTGGGCGCAGGATGCAGATTGCGAGAATCGTGATCTTCTTCCGACATTCGTTTGGGACTCTCGCCAACGTACACGTTCTTTCTGGAAGGACCAGGCGCTGCTGGTGTGGGCTCAGGAAGAGTTGTTTGTTGCATCACCAACCGAGACTCTACCGGTGTTCCATGCAGTTCCATAAACTTGTGCAGTGCGTTTGATGCCGAAAACTTTCCCCCAAACATGAGGGAGTTGTCATCCGGTTTCTTGCCCTGAGATCCTTGCTGGTCAATATTGGGACCTGGTTGCGGCGTGTAATTGGGCCGACTGTTAGAAAGGGGCCCTTGGCTTGGGTTCTGAAAGCCTCTCAGAGGGACTGTGTCATTCGGAACAACACTCGCTGCGTAGTCGGCCGGTTCCAGCTCTTCCTCACTATCGTCGTCTTCAAGAATGCGTAGCCGATCCCTCTGCCATATATCCGTAGAGCTTGTCGCAACAGCGTCTTCCGTAACCTCATTCAACACCTTCTTAACCATCTCTCCCCCATGCAGGCTCTCCTCGAGCGTTATGCTCCCCATCTCTCTCGGGAAAACTGCCCATGTAAGATCACGATCAAGCCTTGAAACGCCGTGCCAAGTAACTGTTGCTTTGAGGTCGGACCTTTTAACCTGCGCGAGGAACCGTCTTTGAGCCTCTAACTCGGTCACGTCGCCCGCCCTAGCTCCAGCCACCACTTTCCGAGAAAAGATGTCCCAAGGTGCCACGGGGGGCATGAAATCAACATGTGGTACCTCGACGCGTTTCGTGGTATCCACTTCACACAGTTTCTCGCACTCTAGCTTTCGAGTTACTTGCTTTGCAAAGGCCTCCAGCTCGTTGTGGATTTCGGCAAACCCGTCGCTGTCGTCGTGACTTCCAATTCCAGAGGCGGAGGCGGTAGGATCATTTGGGATAAACTCGCAGACCAGGTCCTTGAACGAGACGGACTTCAGCCGTTTGACCGGGGAGTCTGAGTTTGGAGGGGTGAGTGGGCCTTCCACTTTGAAATCGGACACTTTCCGTTTGGTGGGGATCATCGCGGGTTCCTCGTGTAAATCGCAACGTGGCTTGAAGTCATCCAGCAGAAGCGACTCGTCTGATGCGTTTGAATGCAGTACTGGTACTAGTCCATCGGCTTTCATAATCTGATCTTCCAGCAGTTTCAATTCAATGCCAGGGGAGTTGCTACACTCCGAGAGCAGATCGAGATGATTGCCTGGGGATGATGGAATATAAGGAGTCAAGGGAGGCGATGCGGGGAGTAGAGGAGGAGTTAGACGTCGCGTGTTCTACTCGTCTATGGATAAGCTTTCGTCGGCGAGGATTCTGTGCATATACGAACCTGTTTGCGCCACTCTTCTCCGCACCTCAGATTCTCAAGGTCAATCTGGCTCCAGTCGTCGCGGATAGCATTCTGGAGGTATATAAGAACGTCCCTTGAAACCGCAAGTTTCTCAGACTGTAATCTGGTGTCATAGACCTTTGGGTACTGAAGATAGGTTGAGGGCCACCTTAATCCTTCATCTTTCTCATCGTCCACGCTCTCCAAAGGCAGCCGTATGTCCCTGAAACTGGGTACGCTGAGATTCCCGAACTCCCGGAGGTCAGTCTCGTTGTGAGTGTAGAGAAGTGGAACTTCAAGTTTCAGATGGGAGGTCCGCTTCCAGGGAGTATCCAGGGAAATGTCCTTTTCAGGGATGGCTTGCAAGTCTGATATGGACTTGAGAAGAAACGCCGCATCTTTGCATACAGCGAGCCGCTCTCGGATCAGTTCATCTGCTGGGTTAATGAGAGGAGTATGCAAATGATCGCTTAACGCTTCATCGAATATGTGGTCGGATGGAGCAATGACAGTGATGAGAGGGGGAGCATCTGCACTGTAATCCCGCGCCAATCCGTGTAGTCTCGCGTACTCCAAGACCGACGGTTCAGGTTCCGAGAGATCGAGCTCCATAACTGCTTGTACAACATGCAGTTTATCACTGCAGCGGGCTGGACTCGTGCACCAGGTAAGGGCAATTATGGTGAGGATGAAGTTGGGGTCGGCTTCGTGCCTACCTACCTAGGTAGCTCGGTCGGGTGCTGTCACGTGGCGGCACCCGGAACATCCATGGATGGGGACCATCCAACGTAGGGTGGTGAAATGCCAATATGAGCGGGAAAGCGCTGTTCCATGGTATAACCAATAATGATGCTAGGTCCCATTTTCGTTTTTTTTTTAAAAAAAGAAAGAAACACGACAAGAATAAATACATATGCAAATGCAGTTGCCGCAGTCGCTGCAAATCTCTCACACATCGTCGCTCATCACTGCTCCAGCCAGTGCTTCTTAAACAGTCTGTCTCACACTGACTCCCTACCTCATCTGCCTCTTGTTTCCGCTTCTTTTTCGAAGAGAACATGGCATGGCCCCTGAGCGGGAGCGGAAGCGGAACTGCCACTGGCGCCGCCTCACTGCCCAGTGGCGTGGCATGGCATCGCTGACATTCGTCAGTATCTTCAAGTCTCCATCTCTTATGAAAGACTCATCCCAGCAAGTCTACATCCAAACCGATAGCCCTCATAAAGAGGTTGACATTAAACAACCTGGCGGCGGACATATCCGGTGGAAGCGCCCGGCTAACGGTGACGGTGTCCATGACCCGATCTTTTACGCCAAGGACGAGTCGTTGCTGCTGCTCCGGGCTTGCGCCCGCTCCAATTGCGGCCAAAAATTGCCAGATATACTTGTCATCTGTGTCATTGACGGTCCCAGGGAACAGAACCGGAAGCACAGGTTCGACGGTATCAAACAACCGGTTGTACAGCTCCGTCCATTTCTCCCATTCAGTGACATCAATCTCAGGGGCCGATTGCTTCAGGATCTCGGCACGGGTGAGCAATATCGTGAGCATCTCCATGCCCACTTTGCTTCGGGCAACAACGTGCAGGTTGGTCCGTTGGAGGATAATATCCAGAAGGCCAATCACGATGTTGAGCGGAGACGCCTGAATATGGGTGAAATAAGGCGGTATCACCGCATGGACGAACAACTCGACTTGCTCTCGCACGGCGGGGTTCAGAGGTTCCTCGGGGGTTGCGATCGCCTGATTTACGACGGGAAGATGATCCAAGTGCACAACAATCATCGTGATGACAGTAACACGCTCTTGGTCGTCGATGTGGCGGAACAGTCGCGAAATAAGCTTCTTGCCCTTTGCGTGAGAGAGCATAGCGATAAAAGGGTGTGGAGTAGGAGATCTGATCTTCGTTAGACTATGAACAGGGACAAGTACAAGAAACACGTACTGGAGATTGATTGGTTCCATGATTTTGGTGGCTTCCCAAAGCTGGTCGTGCAATTCTTGGAACTTGCTTCGCCATTCCATGTGCTTCTGGATGGCCTCGGGGCTGCTCTCTTCGTTGATGGGCGGGGGCAATGCTCGCTCGTGGTCGTCAATCTCCATGAGCGCCTTATAGACGGCTTCGATGTTCCTGAGCACTACTTTGCGGTCTGCAATGGATGATGTGTGAGGCCTGGGGTGCTTGTCACCAGTTTCCGCTCGCTTGATATTCAGAAGAGGGCGAGGTGTCTTCGAGTTACTGAAGGAGATTTTGCCCAAGCTGCCTTCAATGACCAGCTGCTTGTTCTTGGGCTTCGCCTTTGCGGCCTCTACGGCACGCTGGACTTGCTGCTCCATACGTTGCATATGATTATCCCCTCCTCGCCCATGACGGCGACCAGCGCCGAATCTGCTATTTGTTTGGAACAGATATGTCTGCGCAAACTGATTGGCCGGTTGATGAGGGGTCTGCCTATGAGCTCCACGGATCTGGGAAAAGACATGGTAATAAAAGTCTTCGGCGAGTGCAGCGTCCGACCGCGCATCTTCGAGTCCGCCTGTAGCGGCCATGAGTTGCTGCAACTGAATGCGAGTGATGAAATTCTTGTCCTGAGGCGTCATCAATCCATTATCCTTCGATAGAAGCGCGATCTTATGGTTCCGCTTGGCACGCCTTGCTTCCTCCTCCATAAAAGCCAGCCGCTGCTCCTCGGGCATATGCATTAGCTGGTCCGGAGTGACGGTCATGCTCGGGAACGAAGGTCCCCGATTGTGGACTGCGACGGGTCCACGAGGCCCCGTGGGCGGCTGCATGACAGGCTGTCCCTGCCCCGAAAGGCGATTTGGATTCTGCAAGATCTGCCTGGGTTGCGAGGGCGGCCGCTGCGCAGCCGGATGGGGTGGTCCATGGCGAGGCTGCGGTCCTGCGTGATCCGGCGTCTGCCTCTGTCTCTGCATCGCGGCAGGCTGGCGAGGAGGCTGGGCCTGCAATGGGTGTGCTGGCAACTCCGCGTGTGCCTGCTGCGGACGGAAACCGGGATGTGGAGGAGGTACTTGCTGATGAGGTCGTTGCAAGATTTGAGGGGCGAATTGGCCTTGAGGAGCATGGTACTGCGGCTGGCTCGTGGGAACGGGAATTTGTTGCTGGTGCGGTAGCGGAGCGGACTGTACTGGAGGGGCTGCAGCCGTCTGACCTGAGGACTGAGCTCGCATCATGGCCTCTACCTCGTCCAAGCTCAGCATCCTCTTCGACGCTGCAGAAGCGGCTGGGGCCTGGGGCTCCGGCTGCTTCTGTTGGGCAGGTTGCTTCGGCTGCAAGCCCCAAATGTCGGCACGCGCTTCCAGCTGTGGAATGTAGTTGGGATCATGGTAGCTCTCGTAACCAGTCCTGGCGGGTTTTGGTGGCTGAACCGGGGCCGGCTTCCGCTGGTTGCGTGCTTCAAAAAGCATCTGCTCCTCCTGGAGAGTATTGGCAATCTTGGAGGTCTGGCCGGCGAAGTCGAAGTCCTTGCCAACGGACTGCTGGGTGGCGGGGCCTCCGCCAAAGGTGTCGTCGTTGAGAGCGTCGTCGGCATCGTCAAGCCGATCACCCAGGCCATCATACGTCTCCTCGAAGTCAATTCTGGCACCCAATGTTAGCTGCACTGACCCAGGAGCTCCGCGCGGGTACATACATATCATCATCGGCAACGCCACCGCTGAGGCTGGCGAAGGGATCTCTGGGCTGACCGAAACCGGGAGCACCCGCAGAATGGCCCTGATCGCGGGGGAGGGTCGTATCGAAGCCGAAAAATGACATGTTAGGCTGCTGCTTGGGAGTCGAAGGGGTGTGAGAGGTGGTCGGCTATGAGCAGTGGAGGGGCCGTCTCGAAGGTGAGAATCAGTAGGAAGGCGGCAATGACGTAAGACGCGGAGAAAATGGCCGCATCGACGCAGCGGAGGATGATAAGGAATGTGGGCGCAGAAGTGCGTGACCGTCGGACCTCACCTGGGTACCGTCTGGTCGAACAAGGTCGCGATGGTACCCCATGGTGGAGAGGGCGCGCTTCTCTGACGTTCAAAAGAGGGCTTGGCACGCTAGGCCCGAATCGGCGCTGGACACGACAATCTTTAGCGCGGCTCTTGACGCTCTGGACGGCGCCCCTTCGGTGCCACATGCAGTGACGCGGCGGACGGCCTCCCTTTCTACATAAAGTCCTTCCCCCCTTTCAACCCTTCCATTGCATCCCCCCAACACCATCCCGCCGACACCTAGTGCGCCTCCTCTTCCACCTCCCGGTGATGCGCTGCTCCAGTGCATCTTCGCCCTCCCCTTAAACCGTCGTCGCTCCTTCCGATCAGCTGCCCTAAACATCATCACCACCTACCTCCTACCCGACCTTGGGCATCACCCGTCGTCGCAAGACCCCCTCCTCGCCCAACGCGCGCATCCGACGGACTTCGAGGTCCACACCTAACAAGCTGGAGCCCTCCACGGACCCGGAGAAGGTCCAGCCGTCGATCGCGCCTCAGTCTTCTGGAGCTCAGGCTCCCCGCGTCATGGCAGGTTCTCAACGATACCTGCGCTACATCGTCTTCGCCCTCGTTGTAAGTGTGGCCTTTTTTGGTCTTGTGTCGCACAAGGAACATTCTTCGGCTGACACAACAACAGATCCTTATTCTTATCTTCTTCTTCTCTTCATCGTCGTCGGTGTCGTCGTCATGGCCGAGCTACGCCACTCCGCCCCCCGATGGCCCTAGTCCCGTCCCGCAGAAGCCCAAAGAGGTTCAGCATACGGACGAGAAGCCCCCCACGACCCCAAACACGGTGTTTTCGTTGCCTCCTGCGACGGTCGCGGGCGACCGTGTGAATGCCACCCTCGTTACCCTTGCGCGCAACTCGGACACCTGGGAGATCTCCAAATCGATTCGCCACGTGGAAGACCGTTTCAATCGCAAGTTCCACTACGACTGGGTCTTTTTGAACGATGAGCCATTTTCCGACGAGTTCCAGAAGGTCACGTCGGCCCTGGTCTCTGGAAGGGCCAGATATGGCGTTATCCCCAAGGAACACTGGTCGTTTCCCGACTTCATCGACCAGGATCGCGCAGCCAAGGTCCGCGAGCAGATGAAGGAAGCTAAGATCATCTACGGCGATTCCATCAGCTACAGGCACATGTGCCGCTACGAGTCCGGGTTCTTCTTCCGACACCCCTTGCTGCTGGAGTATGACTATTATTGGCGCGTGGAACCCAGCATTGAGCTGTATTGCGACATCAACTATGACACCTTCCGGTTCATGGCCGAAAACAAGAAGAAGTACAGCTTTGTGCTCAGCTTGTACGAGTACGTCGAGACGATCCCGACCCTGTGGGACTCGGTCAAGAACTTCACCAAGACTCATCCCGAGCATATTGTGGAGGGCAATATGATGAAATGGCTCAGCGATGATGGTGGCGAGACGTACAACCACTGCCACTTTGTTCGTGCCCCAACCCGTTCCGTATCTATAGGATATGTATGCTAATCGCGTGCACAGTGGTCCAACTTCGAGATCGGCGATTTGAATTGGCTACGCTCTCAAGCCTATCTCGACTACTTCAACGCCCTCGACCGTGATGGCGGGTTCTTCTACGAGCGTTGGGGCGATGCGCCGGTGCACTCGATCGCTGCCGCGCTCATGCTGAAGCCGGAAGAGATCCATTTCTTCAACGACATCGGCTACTACCACGTGCCGTTCACGCATTGCCCGACCGGGGAAGCGTATCGATTGGAACACAAGTGCCACTGCAACCCCAAGGAGAACTTCGATTGGAACGGGTACTCTTGCCTGTCGAGGTACTTTGAGGTCACGGGCAAGGAGAAGCCAGCGGGGTACGAACTAGAACAGCATTAAGTTGTCCGTCCCTTCTATCTCCTCCCTCTCACGTCCGCTCTCTTCCTATCCTTTTCGACCTACCTCTACATCCGTTCCCGCTGGCCCTGATTCTAGATGGGTTGTTGTCTGACGTTGACCGAAGCGCTCCCGCCTCCACGACGCAGTGGGCATGGTGGACCCTCCGCTGGGTAGCCCTGCTACTCTTCCTCGCTACCGTGTTCGGGGTGTGGCTTGGGCAACGGAGAAGTGGCTGGGCGGCATAGGGGAGGCTGTTGTATTACTGCATGCTTTCCTTCCGGATTGGAGAGGATTCCGAGCATTGGATCGACGGACCTCGCATTCGGTTTTCGGATTCGGGGGAAGGGGAACCCAAAGGGGTGTTTCCGGCGCTTGATCAATCACGGACGTACCGGATTCGTACGTTGGCATGATTAGGTATTTGGATTTTTTACATTCGTTGTATATTCTTAATCTAGATTGGAGCAGCTACGACTCTGCCCCTGTTTTACTCGATTGCAGGTAATGCAAAGGAACCTACCTTATCCGCAGATGACCTTGACGTTGACTTGACCGAGTTATGGGGTACCTTCTCCGGTATCGGTGAGGCGGGTGATTGCCTACATGTGATATGCATCCAGGGACCAGAATCCTCCAGGGCCGTGGTTGCAGAATTGCCCAAGTCCTGTGGGGCACGGCACTCTGGAGCTGCCACAGCGAGGCACAATGGGCATCGGGCCCGTACAGCTAGGGCAACCCATGACATATACACTCCAGGCGGAAGCAATTCGGGCTGGGACTTCAATTGTCCCGCAGGCCCACGACCATGACTATCAATGATGCTGAGAGCTTGAAGTCCGATTCTTCCATCAGGAAGGGAACAGGGAAGAGGCAAGGGAAACGACGGCTGATTGTCTGAAGAAATGCGGTGAAGGGACCACGTATTAACGGTTTGGATTGTCGGGCGGCGAGAGCTTCCCTAGATAAACTGGGGGTGGAGTTGGACTTTGTGGATTGCGCCATCTGACGTGCTCGGCCGTCCAACATCGATGCCCCGCCACACCACCGCCACAGGGGGAACTTCACATCGGAATCCGGATATCTGACTCCCAGTTTGCGATGATAATCAGGAATGGAAGACGCATTCCATTGAAAAAGATAAGTTGTCTACGGTCTGCATTGCTACAGAGTCGAAATGGTAGGTAGAGACTCCCGCCAAGTCTTGCAGCCATTCCACCCCGTTCACCGTCCAAGGCGATTCCAAGCTTACAAAACCGTTTCAGCACCGCTTTGAAATCTCGATCGCCAGAGGCTCATTCAACTACTGCATGACCGTGCATGTTCCGTCTTCGGACGCCTCTTCGGTACCCCAGACTTCGGCCAGGTTGTGCCTGCATCTTGCGGCGGTTAGATTCCGCCGCAACCAACGCCCTTGACCCGATCAGATTGTGGGGACATGGCTAGTCGTTAAGTACATGGTGTTCACCGACTGTTGTCCGTGCTCAGAGCGGATTGTGTGCGATGGCGCAATCGACTGGAATGATCCTGAGTGATTTCACGTCATGGTCATGTCTAGGTTGCGGCATGTCATGTATCCCGCCTTTGCTATATACATATAAAATGTGAGGTACTTCTTCTTTCTTCTTTCTTTCCCATTGACTCCACTTTGACCCTTTCCTCATCAGACCCATTACAATTTCCTCCTGAATTTCTTGTCCATTGTCGAGTCACTTGCTAGCGTGCTTCCCTTGCTGCTTTACTGAGTACAAGTCCACTGTCTCCGGGACCTGTACTTGTGTACTTGCCTCCAACCATACCGCTTCCTTATTCCACCACCTACAGTAATACAACACACCACCATGGCCCCCGGACTCCTCGAACCCGCCATCACTGAAACCAATGGCACCTCCCCAGCAGGCCTCAAGCCCTCCCTCAAAACCAACGCCCTCAACTACACCCCGGGCCGCTCCCCCGTCAAACAACACGACGAGACCTACCCCTACGAGGACCTGCGCCCGCGCTTCCCCGACGTAAAATGGCCCGCCCTCCCCGAAGTCCCCTACACCGACAAGGGCCTCCTCGGCGACCCCAACTTCAAGCACCTGCTCGCCAGCGCAACCGACGTCTTCGACTACAACCCGAAGATCGGCACCGAGGTCCACGGCGTCGACCTCGCGGCCCTGACGGACCAACAGAAGAACGACCTCGCGCGCCTGATCGCCACGCGCGGCGTCGTCTTCTTCCGCAACCAGAGGAACTTCGACGTCGAGAAGCAGCGCGAGCTGGGCAGATATTTCGGCGAGCTGCATCGGCATGCGACGACGGCTTGTCCGAGGCGCGAGGGGCTCGAGGACGTGCATGTCGTTTATACGGGGGAGGAGAGTCCGGATCTGAGGGCGTTGTTTACGCCGACGTTTTTGTGGCATAGCGATGTGAGTGTTTGTATTCCACTACATAGGGGGTTACCCCTGACACGTGATCACCTCTTCACGTCCATGCGGGTGTTTCTCTGTATCATAACCATCTACCCCCCATCCATCCAGCTAACCCTCCACTCCCAGGTAACATACGAAGTCCAACCCCCATCCTACACCTCCCTCAAGGTGCTCACCGGCCCGCCCCGCGGCGGTGGCGGCGACACCCTCTGGTCCTCCCAATACGCCGCGTACGACATGCTCTCGGCCCCGATGCAGACGTACCTCGAGTCCCTGACCGCATTACACTCCGCGGACCTGCAAGCGCAGGGCTCGCGCGAGCTGGGCCGCGCCTTGCGCCGCGAGCCCGTCACGACGGCGCATCCCCTGGTCCGCACGAACCCGGTCACAGGCTGGAAGGCGCTGTTCTTCAACCCGGGGTTCGTGACCAAGATCGTCGGCGTGCCCAAGACGGAGAGCGACGCCGTGATTCGCCTGTTGAATGAGATCGTGGCGACGAGTCCTGAGGTGCAGGTCCGGTTCCAGTGGGGCGAGGGGGATGTCGCGTTTTGGGATAATCGGGTTTGCGTGAGTTTTCCTTTTCTCCTCGTTTCTCTTCGTCTGCTTTGCTTTGCTTTGCTTTGCTTGTTTTCCTCCTGGTGGAGTCTTGCCCCCGCTTCATGAGCATCAGGAACTAATGACATCTATCTAGAACCACTCCGCGTCCTACGGCTTCGCGCCGCACAGGCGCCATGCGGTGCGCGTCTGCTGCCAGGCCGAGCGGCCCTACCTGGATCCCCAGAGCAAGAGCCAGGAGGAGGATCTGGCGGACAAGTACGGCCTGCGCAGGGCGAACAAGGACGGCTCTGGCATCGTGAATTATAACGACTGAACGAGCGAGACGATGCGTGTATATGCAGCGACATTCGGGCATCGGGATTGACTGCGCGTTTGTGCGTAGATCCTCTGTCCCGCCCTTTTCTTTTTGGAATAGTTTCGAGGGATGGTTTGGTTCTTGGCTTCCCTTCCTTCTTCCTTATTTTCCCCCATTCTTGCTTCTTCACTTCATCCCTGCGATTCAGCGAGCGAGTACGGGAACTGGCGTTTCTCTCAAAAACCTTCGTGTGGTTTCCCTCCCCCTTCTTTTCACCCTTCTTTTCTGGTCTATCCGGTGATGAGAACGACAATGACATTGGCGACCCCGGCATCTGTCTATCGATAGCAACGAAAAAATGGCATCACTATACAACTCGATTATGAGCGTCCGATTCGCGAGGGATCTCTTCCGCTTAAGAGCGACACGTGATATGACTATAAAATCGATGCGAAAGCGTTCGTCAGGCTGTCCGCGGCTCTCGAGGCCACTGCAATTGCCAATAGATGTAGCATACCGTACCTACTATGTCCGCAAAGACGAGCTCAAGGATGAGAATGGCATGTTCGATGCTATAAGTGCTATAAGTGCTCTAAGCGCTATCAGGGCGTTTCGTGCTATAAGTGAGGGGGTCAGCGCATTCCAATGTCTGTACAACCTGAAGAATAGAGACGCGGGGATTTGGGAGAGGTAGATTCTCGAGGAGGGGTCGCTGGCTGCCTGTTGGCTGGCCCATGTTTTGCGAATGACGGGATGAACACCACAGATGCGCTGGATAGTACTTGGGTGGCTAGGTAAGGTAGGCATTTAAGCTGCAGATCCGTTCCAGCGTTAAAATTTCAAATGACGTATGCAGCAAACTGTCTGGTCATTAAATCCAGTACCGAAATGTATCTATCCATGGTTATAGATGCCAACGCAGCAACGCAGTCTTCAACCTTCCCGGACCAAATGGTATCACATTCACAAAACCCACACAGCAACAACCCAAACCCCAAACATCTCTCTCGAACCCAGCCACGCAGCCACTGTCCGCTATCCCCACGTCCCCCCGCCCCCCCTCCCCTGCCTCTTCTGCGCCGACAACCTCCAATCATCCTCGCCCGCAAACTTATTATGCAGCGGCTGAATCCTCTCCGCCTTCTTCCGCCTGCTCATCTCGCCCAGCCGCGTGCCCGCGACCTTGAAGAACGTCGGCGCAGCCTCGACCAGCCACTTGGGCTCGATCACGCTGCACACGTGCATGTACTCCTTGGTCGTCTCGACCAGCGAGTGGTAGACGACGTGCTCGGCGGGCTTGCCGAACAGCGCCGACGACGGGTGCAGGTACACGGGCGTGCCCTCGACCAGCGTCTTGTAGCCCTCCGAGGGGTCCTTGCGCGCGCTGTTGCGGAAGAAGCCCGCGCAGAGCGCCTGCCGGATCTTCTGCGTGTTGCGCCCGCACGACACGAGCGCGTGCTTGTGCCGCTGCATGATGATGTGCAGCTGGCCGCGGACGTCGCGCACGCGCGCCATGCTCTTGGGCTGGATGAAGTTCTCCATGCACCAGGGCGTCGAGTAGTTGGATGCCTTCCACGCGTTGTAGACGTTCAGCAGCGTGACGTGGTCGCCCGTCGGGTCGTGGAACTTGGCCTTCTTCTGGTCGGCCTGCTGTTGCTTCTCGCGCGGGCGGTAGAAGATGTTCTGCGTGCCCGAGATCATGGCGACGATGGTCAGGATCTCGTCGGAGCAGTTCAGGTCGACCGACTTGATGAGCGTCTTGGACAGCTCCGGCTCCGTGGGGTAGTCGGCCATCTGGCGGCCTAGACGGGTGAGGAGACCTTCGTCGTCTAGTGCCCCGAGGCAATACAGCTCTTCCAACGCTGTAAGCATGGTATTGGTCGGGGGTGGGTCCATGAAGTCGAAGTGAAGGAGGTCATTGATACCCATGGCTTTGAGCATCAAGATGGTGTTGGACAGATTCTGTCTCTGGATCTCGGGCACGGTTGTTGGCAGCATTTCCGTGTTGTACGCCTGTTCAGTGTACAGCCGGAAACATTTGCCCGGCCCGGTACGACCGGCTCGTCCGCTGCGCTGCCGTGCCTGGGCCTGGCTGATAGGCGTCACCTGCAGCCGGTCCATGCCCAGTTTCCCGTCGTAGCTGGACTGTTTGACGAAGCCAGGGTCGACCACGTAGTAGATGCCATCAATGGTAAGACTGGTCTCTGCAATATTGGTAGCGATGACGACTTTGCGGGTACCAGGGGCGGCGGGTTCGAAGATTCGGCTAGCGACTTCAGACGGTAGGGCTCCGTAGATGGGGAGGATATCCAGGTGCGGCACGGTAGGCCCCAGTGCCTTCATGCGCTCTTCCAGCACCTCACACGCCTGGTCGATCTCGGCCTTACCAGTCAGGAAGAGCAGGACGTCTCCGGGGGGCTCCGTCAGATGGATCTGCATGACGGTGACCAGGGCGGCATCCAGATAATCAGATTCGGGCTCGCGGCTGTACATGATCTCAACCGGAAACGTCCGTCCAGGGATCGAGAAGATGGGGCACTTGTTGAAGTATTCGGAGAACTTGTCGGCATCCAGGGTGGCGCTGGTGACGATGAGCTTCATGTCCGGCCTCCGCTTGAGAGTCTTCTTAAGCAGGCCGAAGAGCACATCGGTGGCGATGGTCCGTTCGTGGGCCTCGTCCAGCATGATGCAGCTGTACTTGGATAGCATAGGGTCTAGCAGGATCTCTCGCTGCAGGATACCGTCGGTCATGTACTTGATCCGTGTTGTTGCAGGGTTGGATTTGTCCTCGAATCTGCAGCCATGTTAGCCTCTCACGCATCGAGGAGAAGAAATAGAAAACATACCGAATCGTGTATCCGACCTCCTCACCCAACACACAGCCCACCTCCTCTGCGACACGCTTTGCGACGCTCATGGCAGCCACACGCCTCGGCTGCGTACACCCGATCATGCCCTCGTTCGCATATCCCGCCTCCGCCAAGTACTGCGTCAACTGGGTCGTCTTTCCGCTTCCGGTATCGCCGACCACGATGAGGATCTGATGCTGCGCGACAGCCTCCAGCAGCTGTTTCCTGAACTTGAACACGGGGAGACTCTCCCGCTGCTCCTTGATGCTCATATTCGTGCGCTTGCCAAACGACTCTCGGCCCGTCGAGATCTTCTTCCACTCGGGCATCTCTTCGGGCTTCTGGTTCGTCCGTGCATTCCGCAGGTCGGACGCGAACTGCCGCTTCTGCGCCATGGGGTCGTTCCATTGACTGCTGAGGTCGACCTGTTCCGCTTCCTTTGCGGCTCTCTCGGCGGCCTCCTGCTGTTGCAGTTCCCGACGCTCTCTCGCTAACGTCTCTCCCGCCATGGCGGCGCGGTTCAATGTCCCTTCCGGAGCCTTGACGATCCGGATCGGCGACAGCTCCAGGGACTGCTTCGTCTGCCCGGCCAGGAACGGAGGCTCCTCGTCCCTGACCTCGATGTCCACATCTTCCTCTTCCTCGATCTCGCCCGCCTCGTTGAGCGCTGCATTGTAGTCCTGGTCGATGTCCGGGTACTCGGATTTCGGTATCACGCCCGACGCAATCAACTGCTTGATCTCCCACCTCTCCGGCGACGTCAACCGCTTCCTCATACCGTTCTTCCTCCCGTACAAGCCACCGTCTTCGATAACAGGCACTACCTCCGGTGCGCCGCCCAGACTCTGCATATTAGCACCAGAAGCCGCCCCAATCCTCCGCATCGGGTTCAAATCGCGACCGCTGACCTGGTCCACCTCCTTCATGGACAGCGATACGCGCCCACCTTCCAACTTGATGACTTTGACCTTGACGTCCTGCCACCTGGAGACCAGATCCGAGGGGTGATTAACGCGCGCCCCTTCCTGCATCTGCGTGACGTGCACCAACCCATCGACCTTGCCCTTGACCCCCGGCAAGTTCACAAAGACGCCAAAGTCCTTGACGCCCGTCACCTTGCCATCGTAAATCTTGTACAGCACGGGCTCGTCATCCATCTCGGGCGTCGGCGGCCGTCGAAACTGCTCGTCCTCGTCCCTGCGTCTGCGCCGCCTACTCCTCTCTTCCTCCTCCTCTTCATCTCGGTATTTGCTCCGTCGCCGCTGGTCTTCCCTCTCCCTCCTCTTCACCGGCACCGTGCGCCCGAACTCGTCTTGAAAAAGCAGCTCGTCGTTCTGCGAGCGCCTCGGACTCCGTGACCGCGACTGTGACCGGTATCTGTGGCGCTTGCTCCGGCTGCGGTCGTGGCTCTCGTCCAAGTCATCGCCATTGGGACTGATACTCCGCTTCCTCGAGCCGTTCTGCGGCTTCGGCCTCGCAGAAGACGAGACGGCCGCTTTCCCCGCCAGACCCTCCAACATGGCGAACGTATCATCCAGCGCATCCGCGTCCCCGGCTCCATTCTTCGTCTCCACCCTCTCCGCATCCCCGAACGCAGGCTCCTGATCCGGAATCGCCAACCCCTTGAACACCCTCGTCTTCCTCTCCCTCTCATCCACCTCCTCACTCCCCCCATTCTTCCCCTCTCCCTCTCCCCTCCCCATCCCATCCCTCCCCTCCCGCTTGTACCTAGGATGCAGCCTCAAACACAACCGATCGATGCTCTCGACCAAGCTCGGGGGGAACTCCGCGCCCATGTCCTCGAGCAGGCGCTTGAACTCATCGAAGCTCTTCGTCTTGCCGTGCTGGTCGATGACGAACTCGGCGAGCGTCTTATCGGAGACGCCCAGGTGGTTCTCGATCTCGGAGGCGATTTTCGAGACGAGGGAGAGGAGCTCCAGGTTCTCGATGTCCGAGTCCATTTTGAGGGTGGGCGCGCTGTGGCGCGTGGGTAGTTGTGGTTGTTATGTCGTGCAGGTGAGAGGTCGTGAAGTTTGATGGATGGCGAGGAAGATCGGCGCAGGGATTAGGGGAGGTCGCGGCTTGGCGGGCAGGGGTGTGGACGACGACGACGTGGGTTTTGGATGGGGACGTGTGGGATCCAGATGGTTTACTGATGTGACGAGGGAATAAACGCAGAGGTGATATCGCAGTTTTCTGTTCTCCTGCGTGCCCAGTTCCAATCCCATTGTGGAAGGTGTGGCGCGGTATCTACTGTGGTACTCTTCCTTCGTACGTATACCTCCGCCGCCGCCACCACCGAAGACCTCCGCCCGAACTCCGCTCACAAAAGGACGACCACCCCAACCTACTCTACACTCAACCCGCTATACTCTTCAACGCCCCCATCCACGGCGCCCAACCCCAGCGCCCTCTCCTCATTCATCTTACACAACCAACCTCTCTCTCCCGTCAAACCTCCCCTCCCACCCACCCCACCACCAAACCACCGCAAAACCCACCCATTCCCCCATCGAACCAACCCACCCAACACATCCCTACCACCCCTCCACCACCCCCCAGACAGTCTCCCCCAAAAGAAAGGAACAAGCAAAACCAAAATGCGACCCGTCCACCTCCCCACCCGCCTCACCCCCACCACCGCCTTCCTCCTCGCCAGCACCTTCTTCCTCGCCGGCGAATCCCACCGCCTGCTAACCGGCACGCACACGTTCTTCACGCCGCGGCTCCCCGCGCTGCGCGCCGCGCTGATGGGCGAGGATCCGAGCGGCGAGGAGGTGGCGCGGGAGGTGGCGCGGTCGAGGATGGAGATGGTGCGGCGGAGGGGGGAGATCGGGAGCGAGGGCGCGGTTGGGGTTGGGGTGAGGGAGGAACAGGTGTTGAGGAGGAGGAGCGGGATGCAGGTGGTGCGGACGGAGAAGGAGGAGGAGGGGGGCGGGCGGGGGGCGCCGACGGTTAGGGATGTCATTACGCCTGATTTCGAGAAGGGGGGGAGGTCCTCTATGCCGGCGGATTCGCGCGTAGAAAGGGAGATGGCGGAGTTGGAGGCGGAGGTGGAGGCGGAAGTGGCGGCTGAGAGGGAGCGACGGCGAGCGTCGCGGTTGCGGGAGGGGGAGGAGAAGGGGGGAGATGAGAAGGATTGGCTGGAGGTCGAGGCCGAGGGGGTGAAGTGGGTGAATGGGGTGCCGGTTGTGATGGCGCCGATTCCGAGTTTGAGGCTTCTGATGAGGCCGTTCAGGGGGACGAAGAAGGGGGAGAAGGAGGAGGATTGATGCATTGTTGGGGAGGGGATAGCGGGAGTTGCGTTCTCGGTGCGTGTTTGAGCGTTGGTGTGCAGCGTGAGCGTGCGTGTAGCGCGGGTTTGGATTGTTGTTGCATAGGGAGGAGATGGGCGCATTGGATGCGGAGTTTTGCGGATTGGCTTTGTACGGTTTCATTCCACTCATGACCGGGATTGCATCGATTTTAGTCTCAAGTCCACTTGGTTCAGCTTGTGAATATTGCACATTACATTTCTATCTTGATACCGCTACGTGGTATGAACAGTCGGCCACACTGAATGATTACATCCACCCTACTCGCCAGTCTGGTGTACTTCCATTACAGCCAATCTCTTGGAGGTATCGTCATCATCTCCGGTCGTAACTTCATCATTGGGAACCCGCCCGCATCAACCGCCGTCCCGCCGTTTTAAAACTCGTTACACCTCTACCGAACGCCGAACACCAATCCCGCCGTCACCCCATCTACCATCTAGCGCGACGTATCCAGCACATACCGGCCGACGACCTCGCCCCTCGCCATCTTGTCGAACACGGACTGCAGCTCGCTCAGGCCGGCGACCTTGAAGGGGAACTTGATCAATCCGCGGCGGTAGAACTCGATAGCCTCAGCGGTATCCTTGCGGTTGCCCACGTAGGAGCCCTTCAACGAGATCATCTTGACGACGGTCTGGAAGACGGGGGCGCGGAGGAAGGCACCGGCGGGCAGGCCGATGGCGACGACGGTGCCCCTGGGCCTGACATACTCGGCGGCCTGCTGGAACGGCTTCTCCGCGACGGCCAGGAGGATGACGGCGTGGGGACCCGTGCCATCTTCGGTGGCCTTCTGGACGTCCTCGACGATGTTGCTGCTCTTTGCGAAATCGATGAAGGCCGAGGCGCCGAGCTCCTCCAGGCAGACCTTCTTCTTGTCATCACCGGTATCGATGGCGATCACCTTCAGGCCCATGGCCTTGGCGTACTGCTGTGCCAGACTGCCCAAGCCGCCTCCGGCGCCGACGATGGCGACCGTCTCACCCGGTCTTGCGCCCGACTCCTTCAAACCCTTGTAGACGGTGATACCGGCGCAGAGCACGGGGGCGACGCCATCGAGGGGGAGCTCCTTGGGGATGCGGGCGACGTGGGCGGCTTTGGCGACGCAGTATTGCTGGAAGGAGCCGTCGACGGTGTAGCCGGAGAGGAGGGCCTTGGGGCAGAGGGGTTCGTCGGCTTGCATGCAGAAGTCGCAGGCGAGGCAGGAGCCGTTGAGCCACTTGACGCCGGCGTGGTCGCCGATCTGTCGGGGGGAGGGGGTCAGTCTGCAGTTTTCCATGTGAAGAGGGGGGGAGATGATGATGCTCACCTCGATGTCTTTGACAAGCTCGCCCTTGGCTACGATGACGCCAGCGCCCTCGTGGCCGCCTACAAGAGGGAGCTTGGTGGCCTGGTGGACGGTTAGACATTGAAATTGGGCGGCAATGGATCAGCTTACCAGAGGCCAATCGCCCTTGAGTGCGTGTAGATCGGTGTGGCAGACGCCGGTGTACTTGACGTTGATGAGGACCTCGTCGGGGCCGGGCTGCTTGACGGGGATCTTCTTGTACTCAATGGGCCCGCCGGTCTTCTCGAAGACCTGAGCCCATTGCTCCTTGGGGATCTCTGGGTTGGACATGTTGTGTTTGGTTGTTGTGTTGTGAGGGGAGGGTATGGAGGTCAATGAATCGATGCGAAGGTGGCCAATTGCAGGTATTTGTAGTGTGAAGAGTCAGTGATGATGAAAGAGGTGAGGTGATGGCAGGTGAGAGGGCGATGACGGGGCTTTATATGCCAAAGGCTGATTCCCGTGGTGGAGAAGGGGGGAAGGGGGGGGGAGGAAGAGTTGCGAGGTGCAGCGGCCGTGGACCGCAGGGGTGAAGGTCATTGGCCGTTTGCGGGCGGGATGATGGATCCATGGAGGGGAAGGCATGGGGGAGAAGGGGATATTGGAGCTATCGAAATAATGGATCCATCATCGGCGCATGTCTGACTTACTCTGACTACTGCGGGTGGCCTGATGCTAGCTCGCAGCCCGTCTCATGGAGATGTTGCACGGTGTGGTATGGTGTGGCATGGTGTGGCATGGAGAAGGGAAATGGTGAATTGGGATGGGTTGCAATGGTTGCAATGGGTCTCGAACGGGCGGGGTGGCTTGACGTCATGCAGAATATCTCCTGATCTTTCTCCAGCCACAATCTATCTCTCGGGGTCCCCCGTGGTCTGGTGCTTCTTACATCCTGCCCTCGTACTGTTTCTGCATAAGAGAAGAAGAAAAAAAATTCTCCATCGTCTGGAGATATTGCATCGATAAGCAGAATCGATTCACAATCACGCGCTTTCAGTGCCATTGGTTTATTTTTGGCATCTTCTGTTTTTCCTTCACTTCTTGGTGCGGTCGTGGGGGTACAGCACCAGCCACACTTGCATGCGCCACACTTCACCCCTCCTGCAACGTCCAACTTCCATCCTCCAACCTCCATCTCTCCTCCTCCCCCACAATTGACCTTACAGATCCCCTTTGGCCCGATGCAGAACACCTGGTCCTGATTTCCATGCAGACTCCAAACGTCCTACCACCCCGCAACAACGAGTGCAACTCCTACAATTCCTCCAATGAGCCCTCCGGGATGCGCGTAGACTCCCGCCTCCCCCGCTCCGAGCCCTCCGAGCCCTCCGCCTTCCGCTCGTCCCTCTCGCTCGCCCCTGTGGAGACTCCTCTATTGGGGTAAAAGCTTACATACATTCCCACTGCTCCTATGGGCCACCTAGCGAGAGGGGTCATGGAAACTCTGGGGTGGCTATGTTGCCCGACACTCTGGAGCTCCTCGACATGCTGCTGCTACTAGTCCCTGTCTATCTAGGTACATCTCAAACTTTACGGGCCAAAGGAACGGATCGCAATTCCAGAATCGGGTTTGCGCAACATGCTCCTTCCCGGTTTCCACCCCGCGCTTCTCATCTTCGCGCAGGGTCCGGGGCCGTCTCCCTGGTACACTGTACACTTCCATTTCCCCAACGTCTCTCCATGCCAATCACCACCCTCTGCGGTATTGCATTACCCCCCAACGATCTCCAATTCTTATCCAACCCCTTCTTATCGTCTCAAGTCTCTTATCCCCGCGTCTTCGAATCATAACATCAACGAATTAGATTACGCAGAGAGCTCATAGACTGAACTTCCCTGCCCGCTAGCCGTCCACCTCAGCTCAGAGCCCTCCCCATAACGTCCCCTTTCTAGCATAGGGCCACGCTTCCCCCACAGCCCCGATGGCTGATCCCCTTCCGCATAATGCGTTACCCCGGACGCCACTCTAGCCTCATCACAGCCACTCGGGCTAGGACTCATGGCCGAGTACCTCTGCGACTCATCGCGCGAATAGTCTGATCCCAGCGGCGACACACCCCCACTGACTGGCGATTGCATGATTGACTGCATCGGACTCCGTTCCTCCATTCTCAATCCCTCCAATTCCGCCGGCGGTGCTGAAATAGGTGCGGGGAGCTCCTGCGCAGCCTGCCCGTATGAATCCGCATTGTATGGATATCCTGCAGCTGGAGCCGGGCCTGGGTGGTGGAAGTGACCGTCACCGGGTCCCACATATTCACTCATGTCAGGACTCGGATTCTGCGGCGCCCCTCGATTGATGGCCTTCCTCCTTTTGCCTATCCACCAGAAAACTAGCCATCCCCCCAGCCCCAGTCCAACCAGCGGGATACAGATTCCCAAGCCTATGGTCAGGCCCTTTCGCCCGCTCCCTCCAGAATGGACTGGGCCTGGTACCTCGCCAGAAGGAGTGGGAGTAACAGCAACACCTGATGTCTGCTGCGTTGCGCTCCCCGACACCGTCACCGTCAAAGGCACTGAGCTTGTGCCAGACACGCGCGACTTCGTATCCGTTGCAGTGCCCGTCGTGGACGTATCAAATGTCGAACCGGGTCTCCGTGTGGTCCTAGACATCGTAGACATACCGCTAACCGGATGGTCCGCCAGATACGTCTCCACGCTGCGGTCCGCCGAAGGGAGGAACATGATATCCTGCAGGCGTGAACCCGCATCGAACGCTTTGAGGCTGGTGTCCAGCGCGTCGCAAGACACGTCGGGGGGCCGTTCAAGCAGTGGATCCCACGGCGTATGCGCCGGGCAGGAGTCGGGCCCGCCGCAGTTGTCGGGGTGGTGGCATATCTGCGTCTCTATCAGCGCCTTTCTTCTGTCTTGATAGGACCCAGGCTCCAGAGCCTGCAACGTACCCATTCCCCTGTCCCGCACAGCACCAATCCCACCCAATTACTCTTCGCTATCATCATCGTCAGCTTCATTTCTATATGCGCACTTCCCCACCTTATCCCTCTCTCCCCTACCACTCTCCTTCTCGTCCTCAACCCGTCCAAAATTGAAATCCGGGCAACTCACAACTATCCAACCCACACTTTGCCGGACAACTTCCATCCCTGTACTCTTTATCCGTACACCCATACTGATACGTGACCCCCGTCTCCCGGTCCCAGCACGTCGATTCCTCCATGCACTTGCTCCCCTTCTTGCAGCACCATGTCGGCTTCGACGTATCGGACTCGGTGTAGCAGGGGAGGATGTCGGCGGGTGCGAGTTTGTCGGCGTCGTAGTAGCAGCGTTGCTCTGTGGAGGCGCGGACTGGGTCAATGAAGGGGAAGGCAGTGAGGAGGAGGACGAGCAGGAGGACGGGAGGGAGATGTCGCATTTTGGCGGAGATTCCTTGCGTGGACGCTTCTTTCTCCTGTGTTTTGACACGAGGATGAGGTGAGGATAGATAGAGCGCGTCGAAGGCGGAGATACGTTATGTACGACCTCTATTGCCTTTCCGCGCAACTATGAGTCGTGACTGTTTGTTTGCCGTCGACTCAGAGCGCCGCCCGTCCTCTTGCTCCGCGAGCGAGCGTGCGACCCGGCGGGCGAGGCGCAGAGCGCGTGTCATCTGCCACGGTGACTCAGGTACAAACCTGTTGAGACGCTGCGCCATGCTGTCGTAGGACCGTCGCGGTTGATGGGTGCCTTGTGTCGCCCATGCGGCGCGTGGGTGGGCTTGTTTGCTACATTTTGCGTGTTCCTGGACGGCTCTGTGCCAGGAAGTCTATGTCGGCAGTCAAGTAGTGGTTGGTTGTGTAATTCGAGGATGTCTGTGCGAAGTCATTGTCGTGGGGTGAGGAAGGCTGGTTCTATATTTGCTTCCCATGTGTCTAACTTGTGGTGGTGTATCGAGGTCCTGCTCTTTCTTCTTCTTGTTCTTCTTCCTCTTCTTACTTTTTACTTTTCATGATCCCATGGTCACTCGTGCATTCGGCTTTCGGTGTTTGTATCGACCGAGTCGGCATGGTTGGAGTCTCGGCTGCGATTTTCGAAAGTGCATCGCTTAGGTAGGCTACGAACCGCAAGGTAAGACGAGACATTCGGAGGTTAGCCCTGGAGTGGATTGCCAGCCGTCAAGTCCTCTATTTTGCTGGAGGAAGACATGGGTAAGTGTCGGCAAGTACCTCGCATCTCCCGCAAAAACCACTCGAGGTAAATCAATATTGTGGAACACTCGGAAAGACGACGGTTAGCCTACAATCCCATCTATTACATCTGTTCTCATTTCCTCCACCACGTGACGGCGCGCCTTCCTCGAGAGCAATCGACCTCGCGCTAGCGCGTGTCCGTTTGTGCCCGTAAACACCGAGACCACAAAGCGTCCTCGGGACTCCCACTCACTCATCCCCTGCTTCAAAAAGCACAGCTGTCTCTTATCACTACTCGAACCCGTCCTTTCCATCCTTTCACTGCACCGGACGCAAGTACAGCTCGCTCCCTTCACCCCCTTCCATCCCACTCCTTGCCTGCACCATCTCTGCGACCATCCCACAACCGCTGCCAAACCCAGCGCAAAGCCCCGAACGCAACTCACCATTACCATCATCCGGCACGTCCCCTCTCACCATGTGCATGTTCTGGACCAAACGCTACACCTGCGGCTGCATGTCGCACATGTTCCGCGACCGCTGCGCGGACTACCTGCGCTCCGGCTGCGACCGCTGCCCGCACGAGACGGCAGACGTGGAGGTCGAGCAGCGCAAATCGTACTTCCCGTGCTACACGTGCCTGGCGAGGGAAGACAGGGAGGAGAAGTGCGCTGCGGCGGCGGCGGGGATGCATGTGGAGGAGTGGAGGAGGAGGAAGGCGGCGAGGGCGAAGCTGGAGGAGGTGAAGAGGAGGATGGAGGAGGAGAGGGAGGCGAAGAGGAAGATACAGGAGATGAGGGATGTGATTGAGAGGGAGGTGAGGAGGGAGGCGGAGGAGAATGAGGGGAAGTCGACGCTGAATGATGGGGTGGTGGAGCAGGAGGAGGCAGTGAGGGAGGACGAGGACGAGGACGAGGAGGCGAGGGCGAAGGTGGAGCAGGACAAGAAGAAGCAGGAGGACGAGGTATGGACCGATGTTGCTGGAAGCAAGAAATGGAGGAGGGGGAGGGGTGCGAAGATGGAGGCACAGCCGAGTGCGTCACATGTGGTGTCATATGTGGTAGCGCCGCCGCATGCCATCAAGCCGCCGTTCGTCGAGAAGCCAACGTCTCTCTCTACCAAGCCATCACCCACACCGTCGCCCACCACCATGTCTCCATCCCTTGACAGGCCAGGGAGGCCCACCTCCATCGCTATACCACCGCCGGCTTTTGAAAAGAGGTCCATACCCACTCCGTGGAAGACTACGCCGCTGGCGGAGGACTCATCGCGTGCTGTGGTCCACTCATCTCCTCCGGTGATGACACCTCCATCACCTTCATCTGTCCATTCCACCAAAGGCCCCGGAGCGTTCTTTCCTCCTGCTTCAAAGTCGCAGCAGAACACCGGCGTCGCTCGTGCTTCTTCACGTGAGGCCGTGGTGGCTCCGGGGCAGCAAGTCGCAAGCGGCACTGCAGACAACAAGTGCGATCGAGCACATCACCGGAAAAAGCCCAGTCTGGATGTGGCTCAACAGAGCGAAGCCATTGTCATGCCTGACCTGTCCTTGTTCCCGGGCGACGATACCGCTGGACCCCGGGACGAGAACAAGCGCGATCGAGCGCACCACCGGAAAAAGTCCAGTCTGGATGTCGCTCAACAGAGCGAAGGCGTTGTCATGCCTGACCTGTCCATGTTCCCGGGCGACGATAACGCTGGACCCCGGGACGAGAACGGTGGAAAGGACAAGCTTAAGGAAAAGAATGGATCCGTCCACAGGAAATCAGCCAACTCCAGGGATATCGACAAAGATAGGAGCAAGGCGAATGGGAAGCACGGTGCCCCTGTTAAGGACGAGGTCAACTCTAGCCCCAAGGAGAAGACGGACAGAGGTATCGATCCCGGTGGCCGAGCGGGACGTTGGGGTCCGAGCAGGAACGACAAGGTTACGATTCTCCAGCGGGATAGGCCCGGGAGGAAGAAGTAGGGATTGGGGATTTCTAGTGACGGAGGTGTGAAGACGAAGGTTGATGCGAACTAACGAGGAGTCAACAGAAATAACTCAACCCACTTTGCTCAGGTGCAATCTTCCCTGGGGAGTTTTTGATACGCTATGTGCTATTCATCCGAGTGGTGAGGCCCTCGCCATGGCACATTTCCTTCAAATTCCTTGCCCGTTATCCTGAGTACCGCGGATGAGAAAGGTATGGAGACTATTCAAGTCGTGATTCCCAGTGAATGGTGGGAGAGGGCAGTGGTACCGAGTAGCAGGCGAGGGACACTCTTCTATAGATACGTTAAACAAAAATAAGGATATTCTTTTCCCGAGAGCTGTGGTTCGGTCGATAGATATCCCGTACCAGTTGCTATCAGAGAAGAAGATCTAGGTAGCCTCAGTGAGGATAGGAAACGATGGATGATGATTAGGACCCCGAAAGTGTCAGCTAGGACGAAAGCATGAGCATGTTTGCAGAGTCCGTACGGATGTACTTCGAAAGTCTTCACAGACGGAAGGTCACCGGATAGCGAGCCCTTCAACCCGTAGATACCTACCTAATTTGATGACTCGGGGTATTCATCGTGCAAATATTCCGCTGAAGGTCGCTCGCCCACGAACTACGACCCCCTCTTGGGCGGATTTCTCTGGCCCGGCCAGAACCTAAGCTCCAGCCTCGCCCCCGTCAACAATCATATCCGTCCGCCCATGGAAACGACATCCGGCCACTCTCTCCTCATCGATAATGAAGCTCCGCGGATACCAACCCATCTCTTCAACCTCGATTCCCCGCACCATCTGCGCAAGCGCCTCTGCTGTCTTCAGACACAGCACCATCCCATGCCCATTGAACCCAGCCGCAAGCCACACATCCTGCATCCCGGGTACACGGCCTACGAATGGCCGCCCATCGGCCGTCGCGCCCATGATGCCCGTCCATTCCTGCACAAGTCGCTGGTCCGACTCGTCCCCGTCTGCTGATGGCGGCTCGCCCCAGTTCTTTGCGCCAAAGTAGCCTACAAGACTGCCTTTGAGGTACCGCGAGATATCCGGATTGAGCGAAGCGTCGTCCACGGTGCCGTACTCGGAGACTCCCTGATGAGGTTGACGGCCTATACCGCCGCCGATGATGATGTGTTGGCCCCCGCCCGACGAGGGAGGAAGTGGCCGCGGGACCATGTATTCGTAGCCGTCCTTGTAGATGAAGGAATAGGTGGTTGGCAGGGGGGAGGGCAGGAGTGTGTCGCGTCCTGGCTTCTGCGCGGTGATTTGGCCTCGTAGGGGGACAATGGCGCCTTGGAGTTGCGGGAGGACGGAGGGGGTGTAGCCGTTGGTGGCGACGATGACGGAGTGGGCCCGGATTCTGCTGTGCTCGGTGACCACCACGTTGGTTTCTGTGGCTCTTTCGATCTCCCGCACCACCGTATTGGTGCATAGATCCAATCCTTTCTTCACGCACTCCTTCAACAAGCCCGTCGTGAATTTATACGCGTTAACCCGTCCGGCGAGATACTCAAAAGCACCGATTAGCGTTTCCTTCTCCTCTACGGCTGGATTCGTATTCTCCGCCGCAGCAAAGAACCTCGTCGCCGCCTCCTCCGCCTCGTAGATCCTATACCACGCCATCTTCCCTTCCCGCCTCTCCTGCTCCATCGCATCCGCCCTCAACGCCTCAATCGCCGCCTTCCCCACCTCAAAGCTCTGCCGATCGTATACAAAATCGACTGTATTGCACAGCTTAGCCTCACACTCGATACCCAATTCCCCCGCAAGGCGATGAGTCGCAACAATATTGGCATACTCCATCCTAGCAATCCTCAACGCCTCGTCCTTGCCCAGTTCCGCCTTATGCTGCAGATACGTCCGGTAGCTCGCGGCCTTCGTGTGCCCGCCATTCCGGCCCGTGGCTCCGCTGCAGGCTTCTCGGGCTTCGAGCAGGACGATGCGCGAGGAGGGGTTGTGCTGGAGGAGACGATAGGCGAGAGACGTGCCCGTGATGCCGGAGCCGATGATGCAGTAGTCGTAACTTGGTGCCTGGGACCCTTCGGGTGCGGGCTCGATCACGTTTGCGAGTGGGGATTTGGGGTTTTGCCAGTAGGATGGGAGGGGGGAGGGAATTGGGGGAGTGACGGGGATGCGTGCTCGGTCTTCCATGGTCCTGGGATGTTGAGCGGGGGCGCAAGGATGAGATAAGGGGATGTTATAATTGTCTGTCCGCTGGGAAGCGGCGTTTCGCTTCCAATAATCTTAGGCAGATGGCGAGTTTTGGGAAGACGTGGAGGGAGGGGGGTGGGGGGAGTCTGGAGATGGCGTTGAGAGGAACCCTGGGAAGATGTTCTCAGTCCTTTTACATATGTCCCGAAACTATCTCTTCCCTGTGTCTGTAAGAGGTGTCAACCTGTCGTCTTTTCCACTCTTTTTACTGTTTCTGTCTTTTCCACTCTTACTGTTTCTGTTTTTATTGTTGCATTGAAGTGACATCGACGCAGTATGCAATTGCCTGTCAGATTCCACCAAATCCCGAAGCGCGTGACACTTTGATCCGAACAATGGAACCAAGCCTCACACCAGCGGCAATAGGTTATGTGCGAGTGGAATATGGATCGGCAATGTTCACGATGCAGGTGACCAAACTCAAATGCGACACTGCGGGGAGCAAGTAGACGTAAATAGTCCAGTTGTATCGGTCAATGAGGGAACGATCACGGGATTTGGGGTATAATCTTTACATAGCATAAAAGACGCAAGATACGGCTGTAGACGCCAGAACAGCTCTCGGTGGTGGAGAGGGAGGTGAAGATAAGGCAATGCGACGTCGGGAGTCATGCACCGCACTATCACAGATGAGGGAAACACAAGCGGTCGTGCTGAAGTGTACGCATGAGCGGGAGTAGATATTCTCGCAAGGGTACTTCAAGTAACATGCGAGCACAGTAACACACCACAGCAGGCGACACTTAGTGTAATTTGAATCAGCAGAATTTCCAACTTGAGTTTAGAACTGCATTTGGGGGGGCGGCGGGCAAACGTATTACGTATTAACTAGATAGGAGCAAGCGAGGCCCCTATCGACCAACGAAAGAATAGGTGCAAGTATAGGTCACATGAAGTGTATAGGAATATAGTCACCGCATGGACTCTACCGCAGTTTGAACAATTCAACAAAGTCGCCCAGCTTAGGGGTATTGATACGGTTCCTTACGCGGCACCTTCCCTCACGTGCCTTCCTCGTTCTCATCCATCGCTCGCACAAACACTTCCCAATCTTCGCCAAACGCCGAGTAAAATCCCGATGTGCGATCCGTCACAAACACGAACTTCGCCTTTTTCTTCAACTCCATAACAAAGTTCTTTATCTCGCCACGCGGAACAGAGTGCACGATATAACAGTTCTTCTCCCATCCGTAAGGATTCATTGCCAACCACTCTTGATACTCTTTCGTTCGGAACCGCGCATACGACTCCTCCACAACTACAGTGGCGTCTGGCCCTGTTTCTGCCAGTTGCGGATCAACTGACGTCCCGGGATTGTGTATGGCCTGCCGAAACGCATCATCAGCCCAAACGCAACCCTGCTATGACCGCAAGGTAGACCTACCAAAGCATCGTCTACAAACTCCTCGCATTGCTTGACCTTCTGCGTAATTTCGAGCAAATATTGCGACACCTCCTCACACCACAGGTTCGGCGTCTCATCGAAGAAGATGCCCCGCAAACACACCCCTATCGAACTCTTCCATTTCGCATAAGCATCGACATCGGCCAACACGTCTGAAATGGCACGTTTACAGTACCCAGTAGCTACATATCCGAGAAGCCGCACATTGGAATACTGAGTTAGGCGGGTGAGTTCCCGCACGTAGTCGGGGTTAGGCCACCAGGGCGGTGACCCGGGTCCGCTGTTGGGGTTTATGATGATGGTGAACTGGAGCTTTGGGTACGCTTCAAGTCTGCTGTAAATTAGTATGAGAGGCACATTGAGGTGTGGAAGGTTCGGTGGGCCAGACTTCCGAGGAGTAAGAGCAGAAGTTACTCACGCTGCGTAGAGTGGCTCCCATGCACCAATGTCAGGGAAGATATATAACGGGAGGATGACCATTGATGGCACAGCTTGATACTCCATTACGTGCCTGAGAACACCACGGGTTGGGCTTTTGTACCACGGGCCCAATTTTAGAAGTGCAGCTGGTGTACGTGCTGAGCCAGGTTGCTGACTAATCTTACTCTGGCCAGGTGTCCAAGTGCTCTTTCGAAGTAGCACTGGGTTCCAGGACCCCTGAGGAAAGGAGATTGTAAGATTAAGTATCAAATTAAAGGAAGAATAGATCACCAGATCAATTTCATAAAATTATCCCAGGAGTCGCCGAATCCTTCGTAGACGTCTTCCTCCAAATCTGTGATGTAGACATATTGTACGTCTTTCTTCAGGCTATTTATAAGCCTCCTCAATCCCACATTACTGGTACGGGTTGGCATTGAGTGTACCAAGACCCCGTAATTCTCTCTTCTTCTGTGTAGATCTGCTAATTCCTTCTTCAACTTGTCGCTCCCCGGAACCCTCTCATACTGGCCCTCAAAAATGATGGTCACATCGACGTAAGGATGGATCATTTCGGAAGCGGGTGACGTTCCTGCATTCTGGATAACGAGCCTCGGAGCCGAAAATCCCTCCGAATGCGCCACCGTCGCAGAAATGTTCTTCATGTACTGTACTGTTTCCGACGAGTTCATCGTGGGTGTTTTATCGAAGAAGATTCCGTCCATGGCAAGTCCGCGCTTCTTGGACCAGCCGGCATAGGTTTCTATCTCTTGCATCACGGCGATTTTCTCACGGTCCCCACCTGCGGTATTGATGTACCCGATAACCTTCACGTTAGGGTAAGCATGTAGGCGTGTAATGGCATCGATGTACAGAGTACTTGGTAGTGGAGGGGCGCCGGGCCCTGAAGAAGGGTTGACTATTAAGGTGAAATCATTGTCGGGGTGACGGAGAATGCTAGCGAACGCGTCAGTTTTGCTTAAAGGCCACAACGCGCAAGATTAACGCAACCTTCCTGCAATACTTACGCAGTGTATAGTCTATCCCAGGCGCCAGGGTCTGGATGGGAATATAATGGGACGATGATGTTGATCGGTAGCTGCCGAACATATTTCTGGGGAAGAATCGCAGCGAGAGGGACGACAATCGCGAGAAATATCCCAAGAGTAATGGTCACGGCCAGTGCTATTACTTTGCTTTCATCGTGTTTTGGTGGATGCCGGCGAGGAGGCGATGCGCATGGGTGCTTCACCAGCTTGGGCGCAACTGAAACATAAGTCAGGGTTTGCATCGTGGATATCGTACGGAAGGTTGCTGATGACGCGGAAAAAACTGCTGGTAAGCTCGTTGCGCATCTACATTCCTCGCTTCTGTAGCAACGCTGCCGAGAAGCCCGGCTGAACGAGCAAGTCGTACAAATACAAATTCCAGAAGGGAACTTTGTCGCATCTGGGACTTCTCTTAATATTACGTACGCTTAGCAGCTTCAGCCCTATCATCTGTCGTTGGAGTGAATTCCGTAGCACACGACAGAAGCATCCAAACGGACCAAACCGCAAGCTTCAGGTATGCAAAATGGGGTAAAAAATGGAGGGACTGTATCGGGTGAGAAAGTGAACTGTTCGACGCGGTTCAATAGATGGGTTTCGATCAACTATACATCCTGTGTATTTCCCGTTGTGGATGCGGAAGATCAAACTCGACTCCTGGCAATAGATAGTTAAAAAATGCGAAGCTTATAAGGTACCTGCCTCGTGAATTCTGGTATTACTTCGCGCGCACATGCCTCGATTCGAGGAACATCAACCCGCAGCGCCAGTGGGTTCAAAGGTTTTCGGAATTTTCACACCAAATTTTCTGTCTTGCATTTCCACCCGTAGGCGTGATGGTCATGGATAGTAGTGTCAAGTCATGTTGATGAGTTTTGATGAAGGGGAAGAAGCTTCGTGGCGATCGCGATTGGTCGAGCTTGCGGGCCACTTGGGCTTGGCGCCAAGAATTGACTATTTTCAGGGGAATCCTTCGTGGATGCACTCATGAATGTCAAGTACTCATCAGTACATCCTCGCCATCACCAGGTTCAATACAACTCATCAGATATGTGGATTTACTGGTATGAGCATAAATGGAAGAGTATTAACAAGGGCCAATGAGGGGACATCACTCGGCGTTGAAGATAGCGTGCCAGCCGTGGTTCCATTGCACGTTGGACGATGCAGTAGACAATTGGTCCATTGGCTAACTAAGACGGAAGGACTGCTTTACATATATCCATCGTGCTCGCGGATTTTTGAGGAGGCTTTTGCCATGTCGACTTGCTGTTTCATACAACAGGGGTTTCTCGAGCCTCACCTACCGCAGGAGTTCTCTGCGGTCTCCGTGGCGGGAAGGCTACTGGACTGCGGCACTTCGGAAGGGATCGGGGATGCCCTTGGGAAACTGCCTGTTGGGACTGGCCCACCTGGAGTCCCTCCGGGAGGCCCTCCGGGCCCTCCAGGAGACCCTGAGTCGGGATTGGCCTGGCCCCCATCCTGGCCAAAGTGCGCGGCAGCGCTCACAGTCTTATTTACCGATGGATCGATTCCAAAGGCGATCCAGCCAAAGAGACCTTCCTCGACTCCCGCGCCCAGGATGGTGTACTGGAGGATCGGATCACTGTCCGCTGCTTCCTGGGCCATGATGCCATCTTCTTCATTCGTTGTCAGCACCTGTGTGTTCGTATTGTAAGGAGCCGTAGCCTCCACTGCAGCGATAAGGTCCTGGTCGAAGAACAGCTGGCCAACATGGGAAACAGAGCCGCCTGAGATGGTGTTATTGGGAAGTAGTGTCGCGTTGAGATGTGCCATCACTAGGAATGTCAGACTATACGCTATACCCGACGCTTCGGTCCTGTACTCACCATGGACATGCGTTGTACGGCCGGTATAGTGACCGGGGAAAATCGTGTCGAAAGTCGCAACCCCATCCGCTGTGGTGGGCTGGATACCACGCAGCATGGTGTTGTTGAGCTCTCGGTCATCGGTCACCCCTCCGGAATTACCGCTTGCAACACCGCCATACACGCCCTAAACTTATAAGTATGAAGGGTCGGGATTGCGGCGGTCACACTCACGGTGCTGTTACAGTGCCACATCTCCAGCATCACGCCTGTCAACGGTTCACATGTGTTGACATCAAGGACTTGGACCTCGTATGTCAAAGGAACACCGGGCTCATTCTCAACAACGTTCTGACGGACATATTCTCCGGAGACGTCTGTATCCATTTCAGTCAGGGGATTTCGATGTATCGTAACACTGGACTCTTACAATATGGTCCCTCCGTGACTTCTGGCGACAGAATGCACGATGCGTTGCCCGCAAACAGGATGTCGGCCGGTGTCTCGGAGGTGTAGTTTTGAGTCGAGTGGTGCGAGGTGTTCAAGACTTGTCCGATGTCGCGCACTTCGAGCGATCGTTTCTTCCGAAGCTTCTCGACATGGGCTTGGCGACGCGCAATGGAGCGTTGCTCGATTCCACGCTCCTTCAGCTGGGCAGCGCAATGGGCAAGTGAGCGACGCTCAGCATGAGCCATGTACGCAGCACGCTGTGCGTTCTCAGCCTTTGGATCATGGCCAGGGTGCGCGAGGATGGTCACAGCAAGAGACGCCGCTGCGAAAAGAGAAACAAGGCGAGTGATTGGAGTCATGGTGGAAGTGTTCAATGTTCTTTGCCGAGTTGGTAAAGACCTCTTCGACTCCTTACACCCTTTATACCTCCTCCATTCTCTTCTACGCAACCTCATTACAGGTACGGGCCCACACTCAGGTTCGCTGGTCAATCTCTGCCGCGTAAGTGTTTGTTTCCAGTATATTGATCGCCCAAAGCCTAATTGCTTTAAATGCTCGTGCATGAGCTTATAGCGGCTTGGGCGAAGGGCCAAGAGGACAAAAACAGTCCCAAATCTCCTGCCATCGATGGCGATTGTGGGACTTGGACATATTCAGAGGTTGGAACAAGTCGCGATGCTCAATGCTTAGCTGGCCCAATTTTATACCAGCAGCTTGGCAGTAGGCTTCGTAATGCACAGGGACCTCATTGGTCGCTTAGTCGGCGTCGCCTCGGGGGCCCGGCTGTAACGAGGTTAGACTCTCACTGAGTCTCCAGGGTGCCCTCCACATGTCGTACGCTGTTATCAGATGGCTTACGTATGTCCCGCGTATGCCCGGCGGAGAATACCGTAGAGGTCAATACCAAATGGAGGTGCTCTCCATGACCTCAGACCGGAGACCAAGGCATATACCGATCAAGTATGCACAATGGCAAAATCTCGATTCAATCCCTGATATGTATCTGCAAATAATCTACGACGAGCATAATCAGCCAATATGGACTGCGAGGAGTCTGGCGTGGAGTAAGTTGAAAGAGGTTGTGCTGGAATCGAAGGACTGACTATAAGAAAGGCGGACTGGAAAACGACGTATTGCGCAAACCCTTAACGGAATGGCATTTGAATAACAAAGCCTCTTAGATGCGCGTCTGTAGTTAACGTAAGAGTGCATCTATAATCTCCTTGCATTGCAGTTCTAAAATTCAATAGAAGCCTTTAGTTCTCTCACGCTTTCTTCCCTTCAAACTCCTCTGACTCGGGGATAAAACAGTTCCCATACATTTCTTGCGATCTTAGGACAGTACGTGACGCATCACACGATCACGGAACCATCAACTCCTCCTCCTCCTCCTCCTCCTCCTCTTCCTCCCACGTCAATAGACGGCAGGGGGCCCGGTGGCGTTCCGTTTCGACCTTACAAACACATTGAGGAAACCGCGGAAACCTGTTAGTATCGTGGAGGCCCCACATCATTACCTAAACGAAAGCTTCTACGATGCTCTCCCAAGAACTGTTCACATTGTCACGGACAAGGCATGGTCGCCTTCCGAGAACAACAACGCTTGGTACCATCCATGCAGATTGGATCCAGTGGAGGGCGAATCTTGTGTTTCCAAGGGTTCCCGGACAGGCGTCAGAGGATCAAGACCCTGGGTGCTGTGCCAATCCAGCCAAAGTCTCGACGCTTGATTGAATATCCATTTCTCCCCGAGGGCTCTCGTCCGTCTCCTCGTCCGTGGGACATGAAAGAAAATCTTCCTTGGCCGTACCTACACCACCCGCCGAAGGCGTTGTGCCTAACATCTAGACGGCCTGCGATGCCAGTTGGGATTTGCGATCAGAACTTCAAATCTCCCCTCAATCTTCGGACAAGGCCCGTCCCAGCGCTAAGCGACCATGTGGCTATTCCAATAACGTATATGTTGCCGTTGGAATAGCGAACTGGCTAACCGCCTCGAGCAAGTGAAATGCGGGGCCCCGCACTTCTAGTCTGACGCCCTGCTTCCCGGGGACCACGAGTCTCCACAACATGGTCGAGTCTCAGCCTTGCACTCATGGTGTTTGGTTATCGAGACGGCATCCCATGTTAGCCAAGCGGTACCTCATGCGCGGGGTGTGGAAATGCCGCGGCAGAGTGGAATTAGATTCGACTCAGTCGAGTTTGGATCTACAACACCAACGTATCTGCGCTATGTGATATAGAGATGTGGATACCACGGGCACCAGCGCACTCCCAGTTCAAGCGCCGGGCCCACATCTCAACTATACCATCTTGTGAGGCTGCTTGTGCCCATGACAAGTACACCCTTTTCACTCAACATTCTTCCTGCACGCAGCATGTCCGACTCCTCCCACCCAGTCCAGTCCAAGGGGAAAGCGGAGGACCAGGTCGAGCATCTTGAGCATGTCCAGACGCCGTCGCCTCCAGGCGAGCTCGAGAAGGGGAATGTTGTAACAGAGGTGACCGTTGGGCCTGTTGTCCATGAGAAGGTAAGTCCAACAATCATTCATCGGAGGAACTGACACGAATCCCGACAGATGAACATGAAACTATTCATGATTTTGCTATGCATGACGTTTCTGTGGATTGGCTCGCAGATTCCGCTCTATCTCTTCGGCTCAGTCCTGCCTACTATCTATTCGGATATCGGAGGCGTGGACCGGTATGTCTGGTTTGTCATTGGCTATCTAATCCCCAACGCTGCGCTGTGTCCCTTCGTGGGTGCACTTTCCGATCTCTTCGGAAGACAGAAAGTCGCCATCGTCGGGCAATTGGTATTGATCCTGGGTCCTATCCTTACCGCTACGGCAAAGACCATGAACATTGCCATCGGTAAACTTACTCCCACTACTATCCACTTAGATGCTTACATCATATGCAGCTGGGCAAGTGTTCTCCGGCCTGGGTGCCGGCCTTAATGAACTCATCGCGCTCGCTGGAACTGCGGAGGTCGTGCCCGTCAAAGACCGCGGCAAGTATGTTGGGCTGGTTGTCTTCACCATCCTTCCGTTCTGTCCGTCTGTCCTGTATGCGCAGCTCATCTCCAAGGCGAGCAACTGGCGCTATAATGGCATCCTCGTCGGAGTCTGGAACTTCATCGGCCTTCTCCTCTGTATCTTCTGCTATAATGATCCACCTTGCCTGTCCGCCACGTATACAAAGAAGGACGTTCTTCGCAAGGTGGACTACATTGGAGGTATCCTCAGTACCGGCGGCATCACCTGCTTCATGATGGGCCTACAGTGGGGAGCTTCTCAGGTATGCGTGAGCGGACGTCTATCTCGGCTCTTATCTAACCGACGCAGTACCCATGGGGCAGCGCGCATAATGTTGCACCTTTCGTGATTGGTGTCATTCTGACCATCGCTTTCTTCGTTTACGAGGGCTGGTTCGCAAAGTACCCAATGGTCCCTCCCGGCCTGTTTTCGAAGGCCAAGAAGACCATGATTGTCATCCTTCTAATCACCTTCCTCAGCGGTGGTAACTACTTTGTTTTACTTCTCTTCTGGCCTACCCAGGTCTATAATGTCTATGGTACATCACAGTACATGTCAACAATCTCTCTTATCTGACAACTTCAAGGCGACGATCCCGTTGGCATCGGAATCCGCTCCCTTCCCATCGGCTTCGGCATCATCGGCGGGGCGGTTATCTGCCTCCTGCTCATCCCCCTAACCGGCGGCCGCATCAAAGCCCTCATGATCTTCTTCACCGCCCTCATGACCGCCAGTACCGGCGCTGTCTCCGTCAGCACACCCGAGAACCTCAACGCCATTTACGCTATTGTGACCATCGCCTCCATCGGCGTCGGCGGCGTCATCATCCCCTCCTCCATCATAGCACAAATCGCCTGCCCAGACGAACTCATCGCCACCATCACCGCCATCACCCTCTAGATCCGCTACGTCGGCGGCGCCATTGGCTTCGCCGTCTATGCGAACCTGTTCTTCCGCAAATTCACCTCGTATGCCGGCGACATTGTCGCTGTGGAAGGCATCGTCATGCATGGCATCGTCGCTCCCGACAATCTGCCACTCATCGTCCACATGGTCGAGTTGGTCGGCAACGCCAAGTTCTCGGAGCTCAAGCACATCATCGCGACGAATAACCTCGTGCTCGTTAAGGAGGGGGCCTACGAGATTATCATCAAGTACGCGCAGCGGGCGTTTGCTCTAGCGTACAGATATCCGTATTGGATTAGTATTGCGTTTGGTTCCTTGTGCTTTATGCTGAGTTTCTTTGTTGGGGATATTGGTGGGTTGTTGACGAATCAGGTCGCGGCCCCAACGACGATTGTGGAAGAGGAGGTTAGGGAGGATGAGGAGTAGGGTATTGGTGTGGGTATCTCTAAGGAGAGGACCATGGGCTAGGGTATGGACTATGATTGAAATCGCCCTTAGTGACCTTTATGCGAACCATGGTCATGCAAGCCCGGGAGCGTGGATGCATGTCCTACGAAGCTCATGACGGTAGTCAAATCGGAAATCAGTTTTCTCGCCATGAGGCGAGTCCTGGGTCATTAGATTCCTCTGTAGCTTATAAAAGAGGAGATATTCAAGAAACCATGGTCTCTCTCTGCTCCACTGTCGTACACCCTATAAGGGCGCGTCCGAATTCTGTTTCCGCTACCAGCAAATGTCATGACGAAAACGACAAGTAACATATGCGTCAGTTTGGGGTTTCCGCTACAACAGCATCTACTCAACCCAAGAGCCCTAGACTCACAATCCCCAGCAACGAAATCACACTCCCATATCCCCAATGGTTCCATTCTCCATGCCCAACCGTGGCAATTACCACCCACCCATCAACGCCCGCGCTAGCACCTGCCGCAAGTAGAATAACACCCAGGCTCTTTCTTGTGCCCAGCCATGCGGCCGCAGATATTGCCACACCCATAAAGAGGTCTTTCGCGCCGTATAGGATGCAGAAGCTGTCGAGGATTTTCTGCTCTGCTGGAGCCGTGGGATATGGGAACCCGAAAGAGGAAACAAAGGCTTGACGGGAGTTGAAGATGTAATTGAAGCCGAAGCCGAGGAAGATGGTGCCGAAGAGGGTTGCGGCGATGGGTATGGTGGGGTGTTGGGAGACGGGCATGTTTTCTTCTTGTGTATTTGGACCCTGTTTGGAGCGACCGTGATGTGATGGAACAGATTTTGTAGGGATTGCAAGCTGACGTTTGGATAAGCTTTCAGGTTACCTTTGGGAACAAAGGAAGCTTGGAATGAAGAACGGCGCGTCCCCGCTTTTGTATTCATCGCCAAGATGTAAGCACATGGGTCTACGCCGTGGAACCGCGTCACGGTGGCACGGGATTTCGCGTTCAGCTGCCGCCCAAGCCGGCCGCACGTTAAAGTACCAGGTCTCTCTTAGCGCCCTCGTATTCCTCCCGTGTTTCGCTGGCGGCGAGTATGACTCGGTGTCCACCGTTGGTATCGACTTTCTCTGACGATTCACGTTTGGTAGGCGCATGAAAAGCTTCGGAGTCGTCACTGGAGAGACGCAGAAAAGGCACGACCACGAGAGTAAACAGGGGCACAAAAAGAGTATCTCTTCAAATTGATTCGGAGGTCGACCTATCAGATGGCGGTGACCAAGCGAGAGAGAATGGTGAGAACTTGCACAACGGATAGCATAGGCTTCGTCGCTATGGCGGTGTGCTCTTTGGTGGAGATTCCACTAAGCTCACCGGAAACCTGCTGAAATTGCAGGCTTACTGCTTACGATACATCTAGAGAGGCTAAACAAAAATGCACCACAGCTCAGCAACATGTATCTCATCCCTACATAGTGTTGTAGTGTTGTTGGCTGAATCTCCTGTTCTAGGTTTGGCGCACGTAGTAACCTAGAGGAACTAGAGCAACAGCCGAATAGAAGTTAAATAACGGAGTATTATAAGTATTGTCAAGATGCCATAGGTAGGCACAAGCGCGCAGAGGTACCTAGATAGACCTTAGGTCAGATGCCAAGTATTCAACAAAAGTAAAAAGGAAAAAGAAAAATTCAAGCCAGACTTGAACGATTCTAATCCAGGGTACGATGTGGAGGGCTTGACAACTACACCATGTTTGTACCGGCTCCGTTCAAGTGATATTAATAGAGAATTAGAACATTATATAGAGGCATATCACTGCAAGGGGAAAATAATGCTATGTCGCCAAAGGAAGGAACATCCGTACTGGATCGAAGTGGTAGATACGTCATCATGGTTTGTGGCGCCACCACCGCAGTTACTCTCTCACTCACCGCCCTCATGCAGTCAGTGCACTTTCAAGGGCGTGAAACCACGCCAAACGCTTCCATTCGGCCACATGGCTATGAGACAGCAAAATACACAAGCACCATTATCTCGCAAGGTCCAACCGCGTTGCCCGTCACCTCAATTTGCGGCGCACTTCATCATGAGAATGATCTAGCGCATTATAACAACACTACAGTGAATTTATCATCTGCAAGACTGTTTGTAGTGAAAGCTCTAATGGCCATAAGTGAACTTTCCCGTCCTAATGTCTCACATCCTGAACTGGTACACACGCCGAACCCTCCATTGCTGTTGGACATGTCTCTGTATCAAAGCCATCCAGTCATGCTCTCCCCAGATATCCCCACGTCCGTTATACCGGCCATGTTCCCTTCAGGCTGAGGAGCGCGTTGGAGATAGGTCTTCGAGCAAATTACGTCCAAAGATTTCCTCGCTGAATCGCACCATCTCCAGTGCAGCCTCTGGGTTGCTTTCCATCAATGCCGCAAAAGTCCTGGCAAGAAGAATCTTAAGATCCTCTTGGTCACTGCGCGGTTGCTGCTTTACGGCACAATCAGCAGAAGCTTCAATGGAAGTAATCATAACGAGATTTACAGTACCTTAATTGAAGAGCCCTTATCTTCTTCAGACCCACGCGAAGGACACTGTGTATGGTTAGATCAATATCGATCGGGTGTCTCGTAGCCACCATTTACCGCATCACTCGAAGTCCTTCTCCTTTTGCACTTATTCCCAACCCCTAATCCCAAAGCCTCGATGCCCCGCTCCACCTCCAGCATATCTTGATCCATTTCATTATGTGTTGGCAGGTCATCGCAGTGTTGCTGCCAGCCACTCCCAAACATTGGCACGCGTAAGCCCTGGTCTTTCTTCTTTGCATGCACAATGCATGCTCTTCGAAGGTGCAGGAGAAAATGACACTTCTTCGGCTCAACAAATGACTCTAATGTCCCTTCGGCAAGAAGGTAGTATATCACGAGGGATTTACGAAGTCTGAAGGCCGTCTGACGGTTGGGTCTCAGGCGCACGACCTCGAATTGCGGCAGGTAAGCAATCAGTGGAAACTCATCGTTCTTCAGCATCTTCTTGCGACCTTCGGCGTACATATCGAGTTGGAGATGTGGGGTGTCCGTGAACTTGGCCCAGACAGGAACCAGACGGCCTTCCGCGGTGGAAGCGGGACTGGTGGTAGAAGTTTTGACGGCGTCACGTTCCCTCTCGTCATGGCTTTTTCTATCCTGCTTGCCTGTCCCCTGTTCCGTATGCGCTACGCACTGGGGCTTGCGAAGCTTACCGGAGGTGCGCAGAATTGTCGTACCGATTTGGACCATCTTTTGGTGGTAGAGCGTTGCTTCGGCTTCCGGGATATTTTTAATCATGGGCGAAGGTGGAAGAGATGTGAAAGCGAGCGCAAATTTTTGTTGAGCATACTCGACAACTTGATTGAGAGTGACTGTGGTGCCCACCGGAACTGCGCTTGAACTCGTCATTCTGCTGCGGCGAGAATGTGATCGTGGGAGGTTGGGGAAGAAGAGTTGAAAAAAGTGCACGGAGAAGAGGAAAAAACAGAGCTGATTGGGACGTTTGTGGGTTACGCCACAAACTCCATGCACTGCCAAAACTCAGAGGCGGTGACGCCGCGAAACGTGGTGGACCGATGTGGGTGAAGAATCCATTAGTCGCAATTTCACTCACAGCGGGGAGTTCACCTCCATGTAATCTCCTCTAAGGGGTGAACTGGTGAACGTGTGAAGAGCTTTTGCCACGCTGACGATGAATCCAAGCTTTGAGGGCCAATTACTTGAGAACACCAACATCTCTCTATTTTGACCAGCGACCGTGAACACCGGCGAAACGACACCAAACGACACGAATGGCGAACAACGATACTTCCACGGGATACAATTTGGCTGAAGTCCACGTATTCGTGGGAATAACGTCCTTGAGAGCATTGAAGTTACTGACGAAATACGAGCTTGTGGTGACGGAAGAAGTCGATCTTGGACCCGAGTATCACAGAAAAGGGATAAAGCTGGGATATTGCAACGAGAATGAGTCTCAAATTGATATCTGGATCGCTGCGAGAAAGCTTGATGATCGGCTTGAATTCCGGCGTCAATTACCAAACGACGGCATCAATCGATACCAGCTGAAGGAAGCCAACATCTTCTATCCGTTTCAATTGTTCCATGGCGGAATACCAACCGACCGAAGCTGGCAAGCACCATCTCTCAGTATAGCTGCGTATGCCTTCCTCGCAGCAGGAGTCACACGAAAATTCGTTGTCACCTCTCGCTCACGTCTCGATACGTTGGCGAGGGCTTATTCCACAATGTTGGAACTGGACTGGATAAGGGATATTCGCATTAGGAATGACGCCGGAACTGAGATTGAATTTGTTCAGGATTCCGACCTCGATTATTCATCGGAAGAGGAAGATGACAATCTGCCGAGGGATGATGAAGAGGAGCACCAGGAGTGACGCTTGTTACTGCCCGGAAGAGGGCATGCCGTGTATTTTGTCTTGTTCATTGTAGCTTAGAAGGACAAGCCTAGAAGATAGTCATTACAAGGGGACTTCATTAACCATCTCGTCCCCTTTAAGGCCCGCCAATAAGTTCCGCGCCGACTCCGTTGCCATATCCACACGCGTCTCAATCGTAGCGGATCCAATATGTGGCACCAAAACGCAGCGAGGTTGCTTCAGTATCGGATGATCGGCCTCAATATATGGCTCATTTTCAATGACATCCAGGCCCGCTCCAAAGATCTGCTCCTTCTCAAGCGCTTCCACCAATGCGTTCGTGTCGACGACTGGACCGCGTGCGATGTTGATGAGAACGGCCAACTTCTTCATCTTCGAGAAGAAGTCCGCATTAACGAGATGTTTAGTGCTTGGCGACAGTGAGCAGCCCACGATGACGACGTCACTCTCGCTGGCTAGTTGTTCCCAACTCTTAGCTGGTTCTGTTGGAACTGCGGCGTCTTTAAGTAAACCGTAATGATCTTCCTTCGCGGGCCGCCCGGGCGTGGATGTCAAGTAGAGGGCACGACTGATACCAAAAGGTATGAGACGTTTCAATGTGGCTTGTGCTATGCGACCGAAACCCAGGAAGCCGATGGTTGATCCACGTATCTGGGGTCCTGTCATAAGCAGGGGATGCCACGGCATTTGAGGCCACTCTCCCCTTAGAACCTTCCCCATAGCCTCTCCGCCTCTTCTCTGGGCCATCAAAATAAGCATTACCGACAGATCCGCAACAGCATCGGTGAGGCATGTTGGTGTATATCCAAGTCGGATATTGCGCTTCTTCAACGCCTCTCGATCCACATGATCGGTCCCAACTGAGAATGACGCAACGACTTTCAACTGCTCTCCCGCTGCTTGCATCAACTCTTCATCACATCTGTCTGATAGCATGAGCAGAATGCCGGATGCTCCTTTCGCGTTTTCCAGCAACCACTTCCGGTCGCACGGCTGCCCCACAGGATTAGCTGAGACCTTATGGTGATGACAGGCTATTTTATACCTGATCACTCTTCCATTGTACAATATCTAGTGATTTATCTGCCTCCAATAGCTGCTGTGCTTCATCGATGAGATTTCGTGTCACAACGACCTTTGTCTTGTGGGGCATCGTGAAAGTGTAGGCGGGGCGCCGAAATCGGAGGGATACGAGTTTGTGAACTTGAAAGCGACACAGACGTGTAGATAGAAGCATGGATTTTTCAAAGAAATTCGAGCAATAGCGGACAGGGGGGAATGGTGATGTATTCGTGTCTTTACTATAAGAGTTGAAGATGTCGTCCAAACAAGGTCGTCTGGAATGGCCCCACCCGCACTATTGGCCCGAAGTATCCGCCAATAAGCGTTATATCATGAACATCCGCAAACACCACCACAGCGAGCATCCATCGAACATGAAAACACCTTTATGTCACCCCTTTCGCATATTCCATCCTCTACCGTATCGGACCGATCGTCTCAAACCTGAGGGACGCCCTCGCTCTCCAACCCCTTCAATGTCCCAGCCTTAACCTCGTGCCCCACCCAAATGGTCGGAAACACAGTAGAGAAGTTGTCCACATCTGCCTTCGTCTCCTGGCCTCCATTGTCTCGCGCTAGCTTGAAGTTCTCCACTGTGTCGAAGTAGCACGTCGCCAGGACGAGGTATGGAGGCGTTTGACCAGACAACGGGCATGGGTTCTGGAACTCGTTGATGCGCCATGATTGCAGTCCATAGGGGCCCCATGCCTTTTCAATCATAGGCAGATGGACAGAAAGGTAGTATGACATGTCGAACTTGACGGGTTCGCCCGTTTCTGGGTGCTTGGAAGGGTAAGCAACGAAAATAGCGATGGAAGACATGGTGTGGGTCTGTGATGTAAACGGAGGGATATCGGAGTCGGGCTGTAAGTCCAGGGTGACGCGTTGACATCAATTTGAACACTTTCCCCGCCCTTAAATATCTCCTTTCCCAACAGACGGCCGATGGAGTGTACCGATCTCCGAAGTACACAGTAATGCACGACACGGAGCAGTGCGACCTCGGTTGCGACTCGCCAATTGCAAGGTATAACACGTAGATATCGTAAGCACTTCTCATCAGGAATATCTAGTTGGCACAAATCAAGTGTCACAAATCAGCCGCTATATCAAAATGATGGAGGAGGCAGTTCCTAGCTATAGAAGGAGCAATAAGGCTTGGTTCGGCCTCGGCGGTATTTCATCTCCGCACGGCTTTCCAGAAAGTCTCCTTCCAATGTTCCCAGATTGGTTCGTTAGACATATGCGAAACCCTTGTCTGTACAACTTCATAACTAATACCCGTTTGTAGCCAGTATCATTGCCAACGATTACAATGTAGATGATTCAACGAAAGTATCTTTTCTGACTGCAAAAGCAACTACCCGGATGCTTAGACGGAGGAACAGAAAAGCGGATCACGTGAAGATCACGTGATAACCATACCCACGGAAAGGGTTGGAAACTCGAAGTTGTGCACAGGCTACGGTCTAAAATTTCATGGGGTGAGATCAAACAGGCTGATGAAGATGTAACCCTAATAAAAGGTACTATAGTTTCGTTGAAAATTTGATCCACTTGCCTAGTGCAAACGTGTTCTACTGGCAGCCTCAAGCTGGGAGGAAAAGCTGGTTTACGCTATCAATTGCAATACCAGTTCTGGCTAGACTCACTCTCTATACTTTTTTTATTGGCCTGTAATTAAAAGAACGGAGTCCCGTAACAAGCTCTAGCTGTCTAGCCAAGTACTGATTCCACCTTGTATCTCGCTTCGCGAATTCTCTTTCTTTTCTTACATTCACCTGTCATATTTCTTTGCTCTTTTGCACTTCCCCTCGGGCTCTAGTTCATTACGGAATTTTAGTGCCTATGCCATTTTCTGACTCCCAAAATCCTTTTCGTCGCGGAATATCTTTGCATCTCCCAACTGGAGCGAGCAGGTTGCCATAGTAACAAACAGTTGGAGACAACAACCTGCCTAACCGAGTATAGATGCCCTCACCAATCCCACCATCCTGTCTCCACAAACCGGGCTATATTCACCATCCGCAACTCCAGCTGTAGATCCACCGACATCCTCAACACCATGCGACCATAATGCCAAGGCCCAAGAAGAGCGCCTCAAGCTCAAGGTCCCGTTCCAGCACGCCCCGCCACACTCCCCTCACGCGCCCAAAACCCAGCACGCAAAGACTCCTCCCGCAACTGGGGAAGCGGTACCCACACCTAGGACGTCCGCTGTCGCAGAGAAATTGGGTTGGTTGTGATTGCGTCGGCCCATGCAATGCTGCGACCTGCAGCTGTTTGCGCGACAGGGCGCCATGCCGGCAATCGTGTTCATGCGGACCGACATGCGCGCATCAGTTCCCCGTGTGTCAGTGTACAGACGGGTGCGCGGTAGGAGCAGACAGGGAAAAGTGTCCGTGTTATGGGGAGTATTACCAGTGTCGGGAGGGGTGTGGTTGTTTCGCCAGCAATGGAAGCATCTGCGATGATGACAACCATTTACCTGAGACGGAGATTAAAGAGTCGGAAATACCGAGTGCCGGGTTGGGCTTTTTTGCCAAAGAGCATATTGCAAAGGGCAGGTTGATTGGGGTGTTGGAGGGAGAGATTGAGCCAAATCCCGAGGAGCCGGATTTCGACTGCTTCGAGATTGCTGATGGTGCGTATGTGGTTCGACAGGAGCGAGTTCATTGGTTGCGCTAGTACTGATGGATGGCATAGGTATCTCTCTGCGGTGCTCGAAACAGGGCGTGTACTATGTTAACGAGTTGCATTATACTGAAGCCAATGCCGAATACCGGTATATGGAAGGGAAGAGGCGGAGGGAAATGGTACTGAGAGCGAAACGCGACATCTTGAAGGGAGAAGAGATCACCGCCCAATATAGTGAGAGCAAAAGGTAAGTGCAGAAGTGCGAGAGTGGCATATTCTACAGCGAAGAAGATAGCTCTAACGATGAATGCAGAGACCCATGCTTCGATGTATATCCAGTAAAAGGCGCCTATGCCCAGATCTTAGGAGACACTAACGGGCTCAAGGAGCCCTGGGTGGGCAAGATCCTGTCTGTCGACCAGAAACGGGGCCTTAAGGTGCAGTGGCTACTCCGAAGACAAGATCTCAATTGGATGCCCGAGTCTGTCTGCAAAAAGATCGATCTGAAACCTGGAGAGCATATTATGACTGAGGGGTGGGTTGACACAATCGAATGGGAGTCATTCATTCGGGTCGTTTGGGTGAACGAAGAAGAGCCCGACGAGAATGTACAAAATAAGAACACTTGGTGGTGGACGAGACGGTACGATGCTGTCAAGAAGAAGATGTTGGATTGATTTAACGTCTTGCATTGGGCTGGAATAAGGAAGTCCGAGGTTATATAACCCATCATCTACTTCCAAGCGCGGCGTCTACAAGTAGTAGAGACATCCGCACTGTATGGAAACACGAGATCCATCCAATAAAATCCCTACGCTGACACAGTAGCAGATCTGTCGATCCCGTTCTTCGTCTCCTTCTCAGGAACAGCCTCAACTTTGCCCAACGCCTCGGCTCGCGACTTGCTGTTGGGGTCGAAATACGGCGCCTCTCCGATGCCTACAGCCCGGTTACCAAACCGCTCACCAAGGCCATCATAATCAAAAGTCGCCGTGTGGAAAGCGCTGCGATTATCCCAGATTGCTATACCCAACGTTAGTACGCTGACTGACATTTGGTCATGGACCAGAGGACTTCGGCTTACCGATATCGTTCTTATTCCTCCACTTGAACCGAACCTGGATATCATGGTTCTCCGTGATCACGCTCCGGAACTTCTTCAACAACTCGTGGCTCTCCTCGTCGCTCAATTCATTGATGAATCGAGGGAATGGCCCCACCGGAAAGATGCTCTTCCACCCTGTGACAGGGTTTGTCCGTACGACGGGATGGACGGCCTTCAACTCCCTCCCTACGTTCTTAGGGTTACCACGTTGTGCTTCATAGATCTTGACGCGATCAGGTTGTGCGGCTGCGGCGCGAAGGAATCCATCACCAGTAAACGTCGCAGTCAAGCCTTCGAAGAATTTCTGATAGGCAGGAGAGAAGCGGTCGTAAATGTCGTAGCCAGATGCCCAAAGCGTATCGCCGCCAGTCTTGGGAAGTTGGACCAGTCGAAGCGAAGTGTAATCTGCCGGGAAAGGCTCGAATTGGATATCAGAGTGCCATTGGGAGGCGTCGTACCGTCTGCTCTGGGACCGCTCCTCCTTGGCTTTGACGTATAATTCCTTGCGGGCAACGGAGCTAATAAAACTAATCTCTGCATCGGCAACGCCAAACTCGGAAGTGCTATTCAGGACAGGGTGGATGTGGAGACTGGACTCAGAGGGTTTGCCTGTCAATTGTCCAAGGCGATGGACAAGTTGCTTCTGGAGGTCATCCGTGAGGTTATCCTGGGCGCGGAAGAAGACTACGCCTCGTTCGGAGACTTTATTCCGTCAGTTGGCTTTGTCGGATATCCGATGGTCGTGCTTGGGATGAGCTTACTGGTTATCGCAAGGTCCCGAACGAGTTCATCGGCATTACTGGCTCCAAGTATATCGTTGACAATGTTCACATTTGGAAACTCCCGACCAATAGCCGGAGTACTATCCTCATATTCGAACTTATCAAGAACCCCAGTTGCCTTGAGGGGCTCTCTATGCACGCCGTTCTGTCCTGCAGTCATTGTGAGAATCGAAAAAACGGTTGAACTTGGTATAATTGAAGGTGAGGGAATGAAAGCATTTACATCGTTGGATATTCTGCTATTTATCTTTCTTCTGTTGCGATGAATTGGTCCATTATCATCGAGCATGTCGTGATACGCATCGTCACGTAGCGGCGAGTGGTGTGGGGAACTGGATGGCGCAAGATGTAAACCAAGCACGTCAATCCGCTTACTTCCGCAAACTCCAACCAACCGCATCGATGCACTATTCATGTAGGTCATGTGATGCCATGCCCGAGACGAATTTCACAACATGTTTTCCAGGTATAGCCTAGTTTTGGAACTGTTGTGACAATGTTCGGCAACTTGAAGCCGACTACACCAAGGTGGGTTTGTCATCTTTGGAAAAGGCCTCTATCCGACGGCGCCGTGCGGTGGCCTGATGGCATTTCACTCATCCGGCCGTCTACTTCCTTCGGGAGGGAAGCGCGAGAGACAGAGAACGATAAAGCCGAGGAGAGCAATCGCGGAATTGCATGCGAAGATGGCCCAAATCTTATTGACTTCTGCCAATGCAGCAAAAGCAAGTCCAAACACGGCGGTGGTGGATAACCTTGCGATGTTCTCCACGAGCGTGATTCCCGCAAGCGCATCTACACGCTCATGGCTGGGTATCATCTGCAAAATGGTCCCTTTGGAGGCCGAGCCAGTTCCAGCTGCGAGTGGTAATATCGCAGCAACAAGGAACATCTGGTATCCCTTCGAGACAAGCATGGCCAAACCCGTGAGGACTCCATCCGTGAAGAGACTGGCACGCGCATAGAACAGGTCGAATTCGAATGTTTCTTCCTCTTCCGGAGGTGGTGGGTTGATCTGCTCAGCATCGTTGTCCATGGAATCTATGGGACCAATTTCGTTCGGTGCTATTGGAACTCCATCCAGTAGAGGATCTTCTTCGGGCGAAATCCCCCGCTGAGAATTTGCATTATGTTTTCGCATCCACTTTCGGCCAAAGGAGATGATCCTTGGAAAGACGAAGGTGAGGTACAGGCCGCGGAGAGTTGAGTACATGGAGATCAGCCATCCATTTTCTCTTGTCCCGAAGTTGAACTGATGGGTACTGTACATCTGGAGGAGGGTCGGAATGTAGCCTGTCGCTAGGATAGCCAGAAAAACGCCGGTGCCAAGTGTCAAGGTTCCAAACTGAGTGCTGGTACGACCATCTGGAAGGATCCATCTCTGAGGAGCAAAGATATGCAGTGGTCCAATGAAACGCTTGATGCCAGTCCTCTCCTGCCGGGCCGCTATGTCTTTTTCGGGAGGAATCGAAGGTAACGCAAGGAAGACGTATATGCTAGAGAGGAGAAACAGAATTAAAGTGATCCGGAATGGAGCGATTATCCCAAATGCGTCTCCTATTAGACCGCCTGCGAGGAATCCCACTGCCGCACCAATGAGCATGAATCCCTGGAGTCGTCCAATGGCGCCGGTCCTCTCCTCATGTGAAACTATGTCAGTAACAAACGAATTGAGAGCAAGGATATATCCATTCGGGCCCCCGATGATGGTGATTATTTGAGAACACTGAACAATGAGGATTCCAGTGTACCCACCCATCATTACTCCAACATTCTGCACAGCCAAGCGGGCAGCGGGCCAGAAGACAGAGATCAGAAGTCCCACTTTGACTCCAAATCGTTTGATGGTCCAGCCGGTGACAAGGAGATTGATGAGTCCGCATATGGTGGTGGATGCCGCTACCAGAGCAATGGATCGGGCCGTGCTGGCTTCAATTTCAGGTACCGAGCAACGGTCTACTTTCTCGGGCCCTGGTGGAGGATGCGTTTCGTAATAGCCATCGCAGGTCATAAGTCGGAAGACATATAACATTGGGACTTGGGTAACGCCGAAAGATAGCGACACTATAAAGCCGCACAAAAAAGCTCGGTAAAGGACGGATTTGCTCCAGCCGTCACTTTTCGGCTCCGGACGTGGCAAGAGTGGGGTCTCCTCATTGTTCTCCCTTGTATGGCTCGTCCGGCGCAGAAGGGTCATATCCGAAGTGTTGGTGATAATAATGTTGCGGAGGCAAATGTGCCGGTCCTTTTCTTCCAGCGTTGAAGTGTGAGAAGACGATGACTAACGTTAACATAACGACCTTCCCTTTCCGGGCTAGCCCTGCCATCAACGTCAACTCCCTTTACCTAGGTAGCTCGCTCACTCCTCCCGTCAACATTTGAGGTGGAGGGCAGATGCTGTACTTGAAATAAATAGAACACTCTCTACTGAACTCATCCTTAGCGAAGCGCCGTTTCAGTGGTTGCGAAGCCACTCCTCAGCCGAAGTTGCTCGATCAACGAACTTCACTGATTGTAACGCGAGCAATTATAACTGCACTTCTTGCGTTATACCAGCAGATGGCTTTCCCACTTCGTTAAGGTTACTAACAAGCATTTCACGCATGCAGATGCACATATTTTTATGTGAATTTCTTCATTTGATTGCTCTCTGTCCATGCCGATCCGATCAAGGATGCATATTCCGCCCATAATCATCTATCCGCTAATTCCCTCCGTCCAAGCCCAGGTATTCCCGTCTCCCATTCATCAAGCCCTTTGGCTTCCAAACGCCCGTTTATATCGTCGATGCACTGGTAGGATTGATACTCGTAGCGACATCCGGAATCCGGTGTGGTCTGGCGGACATAGCAAGAGTCGCTGCCCATACAGTTGTTCTGAGCAAAGAACCAGCACTGCCATGAAGAGGGCCTCGAGGAAGGCAAGATGAACGACTTCGCATGGCGAGCGATGCTTCGTCCGAGTTAGCTTATCAAGCTGTGCGATAGTAACAGGCAAAACCAAAACTTACCGTCCACCTTGGCCGCCGCGGGAAATGGGCCAACAGGCTCCCACGCCGCCGATAACGACAGGAAGATACTCGCACGGCAGTCTATGGCCCACGTCACAGGCGATGACCTTCACTTCGTTAGTCTTTTTCATAAGTCATGGTTGAGGATGTCTCTCACGGTGGTCGTTGAGCGCTCGAGCGGCGAAATCGATCTCGGTGACATTGGTGGGAGCAGCAAGCCTGGTAGTGCCGAAGGCGGCGAAAAAGATGAGGAACTTGAGCAGTTTCATGATGACGAACCGTTGTTTAGGTGTGCTTGGAGTTTGTTTTGTTATGGTTGTATGGGTTGTGTCGTTGAAGGTTGTGGGGGGAGGAAAGAATTTGATCGGGTAGGATAGAGGGCTTTTCGTATCCCGCGGCGGTGTAGTGAAAGGACGCGTCCCACCCCTGCAAGGCGAAGGTGGCAAACTGTCAACCCCGGTGGGCAAAGTATCAACATTGGTCCGGATCAGTTATGCAAACGAAATCAACAGGCAGCTGACGAGCAATTTCGTCCCTTCCGCTGTTTAATTACTACCTCTCGGAAAGCAATTCGAGCTTAGGTGGATCTCTCAGGTATCCGCATCATGATCCAGAGACTCTGTCGAATATATCGCAGCCGCTGATAAAACTATACTCCGTAAGAAGCAGGTAATACCCCATCAATGCAAAATGACGGAACTTTTGAAAACAAAGGCTACCCTAAGCAAAGAATGCATGCGCCAGCAACAACACCTCAGAATGACTCCATCATTGAGCGGTCATATCCAAAAAATGTGACGCAGAAATTTCATTGACAATTGTTCGCACCCTTGGGCCCTTACTACGCGTAACATAATAATGGTTACCAAGTATGGGGAACGGGAGAGGGACATATCACGGAGCGGTCGCGGAACAGAGCGTGCGCATGTGTTATCATGATTCCACGCGCAATGCTGTTATCTAACGATTACAATTCCTATCTCGATTGGAAGACGTTCGTCCCAATGACTTTGCACTCGTTGAGCACTCCCGGCCCCGGCGCTGGGCATGCTACCCGGTTCGTCACTCTGGTCATTCTCTTCGGCACTCGCATGGACTCAAGGTTCACACTCACTTTCCTATACAATCCCAGCACTTCTGTGGATTGAAAAATGTGGGTTGAAAGGTCGACACTGACGACCGTCCTTTTTTTCTGAATGGCCAAACCGATCCCGAAGACACTGATACGAAGAAGGCGTGGACGCTAGAGCAATACCGTGATCGAAATTGGAATGGACCGACGCCAGCCAAAGGATCGATTTTTGACTACATATCTGTCTTCCAGCACGTACCGTCCCGTATCTAGTAATCCCGTATCGCGCTAGAATAAACCATGGACCCACCATTTGTCTACCAGCCAAGCCATACAATATGCCATTTGTACGCCGACATCACATATCCCGCAACTCTTTATGCTTATGGAGCGCATCACTCACAACCGCTGTCACAGCATCAATTTCAGTTGGCTGGCATTCACAGTACTCCAAAGCTTGTCGAAGGAAACGTAGCTGTGATTCGTGTATACCCATCTCCACTGATGCTTGCAAAACCGGCGGCAATGGTTTGTTGGCGGATGGGCTTGATTTAGGGCCTAGAGTACGCGGCTCATCTGATTGTGTGCCTCTAGATATACGGTCTTGTGGACGCGGTTCTGGGGCGGTACGGATTTCTCGACTATTTGTACCAGTTGAGGAGGACGCATGCCCGTTGTAAGGATGTCCGAATGTAACCGTCTTGGAGTTTGGCCCCATTGGTGCAGACTTTGGGACTGGAAGCGAAGGTTGCCTGCGACCATCGACTGCCATTTCCTTGCCAGGGGACATGGAGAGCGCAATGGACATCATTGCTCCGGGGGTGTCTTCCCAGGAATTGCTGACTGGACGTTCATGTGCGTCGTCGTCGTAAGGGTTAGAGCGAATCCGGCGAGAATGTCCTTGAGAGATACCAGCGGGCCCTGACCGACGATTGGGAATACGCCGCATCCCTTCATTGCCGATGGAGGGATACAAATGCTGTTTTTCCGTGGCCCTTCCTGAATCTTTGGTATCCGCAAGATGTGGAATCCCCAAATGCTTCGCCAGATTTGTCTCCCAGTCTGAAAGCCACTTCCTATCCTTCGCGGTGGGGTTGGCTGCTAGAACCCTCTCCTTTGCGGCGTAAAACAACTCTTTCCTCTCGCGACAAACGTAGGTAAACATGAGATTGCGGCCAATTTGGTATTCACGAACGTTGTATCCGCCGTTGATTGAATTCCAAGTGTGAGGTTCGCCGTATTTCCGTTGCATCCGCCACCACCATCTTGTAGCGTCAACGGCGGCCCGATCTTTGAGGTTCTTGAGGTCTTCCATGAGTATTGCGCAGATGATCCTTTCAATGGGCGGGATAGCCAGGAATGATATAGAGTCCAGATATCTATCTTTCTCAGCGGGCGAATAGTTCTGTTCCGGGGCCATATTGTAAAATGGGATGTGGTAGCGTGAATGAAGGGAGCGTATAGATAGTGCGAGACCGATACAAAAGAGGGTGTTGTGGTTGGTTTGATTGCTGGCGGGCGAAGTTGCTTCATGTAACCCGTTTTGCAATCATGCGGGCAGGTGGCCACTCACGTAGGCTCGGCCACGGTCGTCATTTCCGGTGCCATGATTTGTCGATGACGGCTTCCAAACTTTTAACGGTCTAGAAATCCGCCTAATCTCCTTCAGTGGTGATTGCCCGAAGAGTCGGATAGATTGGCAACCATCTTCACGAGCAAGTTGGTTTAATATGAAAGGTCCAGGCCTTTGCAGGCTGCCGTCTCCTTGCTCGCGGTTTGGCCAAAAGCTTGAGCGGAACGTCCGGTGTAAGGCAGTCACGTCACGTGCACCCCCAGCGTATCCAACAGTCAGGACTACGGTCAGTGGACTACTAATTATATAAGCAGTAAGTAACTAATAAAAGTCTTGATAGTAGGCTTCTAGTAAGTAGGATTTTAAAGCTGGCCAGTTACTAGTAGCTCGCTAGAAACAGCCTTTTTAGTGTTGTAGGGGAGGGCCAGAGGGGAGGGCGCGTGTTCGCGTAGGTTTTGTGTGTGTGTGTGTGTGTGTGTGTGTGTGTGTGGCGCCTGCAGTGCTACCTAAGGAGGCAGTTACTACAGTAACTACAGTAACCGTTACTGGCAGGAAGCAGGCTTGGCAGTAGGCTTATTAGTAAGTAACTATTTACTTTTTAACGTTAATAGTAACTGCTTATTAAACTTACAAGTAGTAGCAGTTACCTAGGTACTTGCTGTTGGATACAGCACCCCTACGCTAGTTCCTATGAAAAGCATCTCTCCTCAATGGAGACCAAACTCCTTCACTTCGCTCTCCCGGATATCCCAACCTCCCTTCCGCGGAATTCGCCTAACCAGACACTCACTCGCTTTGTCGCGACCACGACAGGCCCATCCTACGCACTTTCACCAGCGCACCATGGCGCGCACTTTGGCCATGCGGCGCGCACAACAAGCTGCAGAGAGTGCGGGTACTGCTCGAGGCCCCTCACCTTCACCACAGGAGGAACCTGCTCAAGAGATCCATCCCCAGGAGAATGTCAGTCTTGTGGGAACGGGGTTTTCCGCGCGCAGATTTATCACTCCAATGTCTGTCTACGATTCAGGAGCGCTGTCGGATAATGACCCAGGCCAAAGCGATGTCCACGGGCGTCGACCCTACGGAGTCCAATACGGTTATCCAAATGCCTGCGGTGGTCCAGTCCATAGAAGAAATCATGGGAGCAAACACCCGGCTGGATGCTCAAAATAGACAGACGGGGCGTGAAAAGACGTTAGGGCAAAGCTCACGGGAATATAGGCACCGTACGGCCGTTTATGCACCGAGGGATTATCTTACTCCTTCACCACCGACAACGAGCCTGCTATTTGCATCAGAACCCTCAGATACCGCAAATCGGGAGCTTGCCAGAAGCCCACAGTCCCACTTCGAGACATTGGAAGGAGAACGCCGTATCGCCGACAAATCACTGATTGATTATTTCTCGCCTCGCGTACCACCAACAACTCGTCTCCGTCCCCGGAACAGGTTGAGGTCCGAAACACCAATGACAGACAGTCCGAGATCGCCTCATCAGCGGAACTTGAACATGCTAGAGGGCCCACGCGTTCAGTCTGATCTCCATAACCTTCCTTCGGTACGTTTACTCTCACCTGAACTTTTCGACGACGTTTTGGACCGTTCTCACCATTTACAGAATCCTGAGGTGGGAGGAAACAGCAAGCCACCTAAGAACAAACAAGAAAACATGAGCGACTCCAGGCCATGCAAGAATGTCACGCCCTGTCCCAAACAAAAGCGCTCTCTCATCGTCAAACTCAAAATGGACACGGACCTCCTCACCGGCTTGCAGCTGCAACAATCCCGTGCCCAGGCGGTCCAGAACGAGCGCAAATGCAAAAACAGCTCCGAACATCCAGACAATGCACAACGGCAGAGAGCAAACAAAATCACCACTACACATACTCTGGGAGGCGCAAATGCGACCAAGCGCCGGCGGCAGGAGTCTCCCGCAAAGCCAGCCCCACCGTCTCTGCCCGACGGTAGTCAAAACACATCCACCGCCATTGCCCCGATCGACGCCGGGACGGAAAGTGGGGAGTTGCGTTCCGAAAGGGATTTCGACCAAGAAGAGAACAGGTACGCCGGGACCGGCGCAGCCCACCCCCCCCCCCCCCCCCCCCCCGACGACAGTCAGAAATCCTTCAGCGATCTAACCAGAGACGCTTCCTCGTCCTCGGCTGAGAGAGACACAACGTCGTGGCCCTTGCGAATCCCTCTCCCTCCCAACCCGTCGCTGCCGAAAGTAGTGAATGTCCCCGACCATTTCACAAAGGGTGTGTGCATCGCGTTGGAGAACATCGTGGAGGATTACCGTGCCGCGACGGAAGAGGAAGAGGAGGAGGAGGAGGAGGAATGCGAGTACGCGCCCGTCAGCATCGCGGAAATCGTGGACAGTCTAGAACACAACCCGCCGCAGTTCGAAGTCAGCGGGAGGTACTACGATTACAGGGTCACGGAGTTGAAGGGAAATAAGTGGGTGTATGGGGCGGTGAGGACGGTGCTGAGGGAGATGGATGTGGATGAGACGGAGACGGAAGGGGAAGGGAGTGGCGCCGAGGACGGTGGGGTGCGGAGGGAGGGCCCGAGCGTGGAGGAAGTGTGCGCGATTGTTTGTGAGGGGCTTCGAGCGGCGATGGCGGAGGTGGGGGTGAGGATTAAGGTTCATAGGAGGGAGGTGACCAGGAGCGAGGGAGATGTGGAGAGGAGGAGGGAGCGGAGGGAGCGAGAAAGGGGGGAGAGAGAGGGGGAGAGAGAAGCGATGGAGGTGGAGAGGGAGAGGGAGAAGTGGGTGGAGAGGGAGAGGGATAAGGAGGTGCAGAAAGAGGTGGAGCGGGAGGTGGAGAGGGAGGTGGAGAGGGAGGTGGAGAGGGAGGTGGAGAGGGAGGTGGAGAGGGAAGTAGAGAGGGAGGTGGAGAGGGAGGTGGAGAGGGAGGCGGAGAAGGAGGCGGAGAAGGAGGCGAAGAAGGAGGCGGAGAAGGAGGCGGAGAGGGAGGCGAAGAAGGAGGCGGAGAGGGAGGTGGAGAGGGAGGGCAGGGAGGCGGAGAAGAAGGTGGAGAAGAAGTGGGATAAGCCGGTGGTGATGGAGCTGGGCGAGGGGAGGGTGAAGGAGCTGGACGAGGGGGTGGTGATGGAGCTGGACGAGGAGATTTTGAGAGGGACGGACAGGGAACTGCAGGGAATTGTGAAAAGGGCGCTGGAGAGGGAGGCGCATAGACTGGCGGCGGAACCGGCGAGGGAGGCGCTGGCAATGATTAAGAGGGAGTCGCTTGAGACGTTGGCGACGGGGGGATTGGTGAAGCCGGAGTGGGACCGTGAAGCCGAGTTCCGGGCGCTGTTGGGAATGGAGCCGTTGAGGAGACCTCGGAGAGAGGAGGGAACTCAGACGATGAGTTTCGGACAGATAATGTTAATGTTGTGGGAGCGGCGGGAGAGGATTAAGGATTCGAAGGTGAGCATGATGGGTAAGGACGATGAGACGCCTTGACGTCGTGCGCATTCCTTTTTCATTGATGGCGGTTCCCGTCGGTAAGGGGTAAGATAGGGGTAACCACGCTTGGTCTCTCATCGCTGTCCTTCAGGAGTGATCGGACTCCTCCAAGTCCTCCCGGACCATCGAAATCAAACGCCCGAACTGGGGGTCGTCGATGGAAGATATGCATGATTCCTGGGGAACAGTCGGACAGGCGAAACATTTTGGCTGCTTCAAGCATCACGGGAACTCTGGCGCCGGAACGGCAAGCAAAGCCGAAAACACGGCACTTTGATATCTCAAGCACGGCGTTGGGAGGACATGTTACCAGAAGCATATGGATGGCATCACAAAGGCAAAACTGCGGGTCTTCCGTGTATGACTCAAGAAACAAGACAGGAAGGAGTGTGTCAAGCGTAAACAAAACGGTGGATATCATTCATGACTACTCCTACTACCATCTGTCTGTCCTCCATTGCAACGTGGTTTGCGTGACGCCCATGCTGGAAGATCCATCCTCCATACCTGACAAACAAATCAACAACGAACAATCCTCGTCAAGTATACAAGTGTGAAAGAAAACAAGCAGGTAGACGAAAACAGCTATTGTATATCCAACCATGCAAAACGCTGACGCATCATCGCAGGCGATCACTCCTGCCCACCGTTCGCACTTTTCGGCCTGCGCGGTGCGGGTAAGCCGGGCCCATATACAAGCGCGTGTCTCATCCGGCCCTCGCTTGGTTGGGGTAGTTCGGGCACGGGTTGTTGCGATTGCGGAGGCGGCGTCGTCCAGTCTGGAGCCATCTGCTGGGGCTGGGGTTGTGTCTGAGTGCCGACGAAGGGGTCCTGCGCGAAGGGACTCGTTGAGAAGGGCGCCGGTTGGGAAGGGTATACGGATGGCGGAGTCGTGGGTTGGTGGTGGAATGGCGCTTGTTGGGCGGGATTGGGGACGTCGGAGGGGATCCAGGGCTGCGGCTGGAAGCTTGGGTGAGGGATGATGTGTTGACTATTCGGCGAGTGCGAGGGGGTGTTTGCGAGGTGGTACAGCTGTGCCAGCAGAGCGCCGGATTCGCGCTGGAAGCGGTCGCGCCAGTGGGTGAAGCCGAAGCGGAGGCCGAAGCGGGAGAGGATGGCTGTGAAGTCGTTGATGGCGTCGATGGCGCGGGTGGTGGGGTCTTTTGGGACGGTCTGGTTTTCTGGGAGGGTGGGAGAGGGGAATGGAGGGGGTTGTGCCTGGGCGGGTGGTGCGAGGGGGTCGTCGGAGGCGGGCGCTGGGAGAGAAGAGGCGGGTGGGAGGGGAGGTAGGGGATCGAGGAGGGCGTCTGGGTTGCGTGAGAGGACGTCGACGAATTGGCGGCCGGTCATGTAGGCGCGCATGGCATCGTAGAATGTTACGGGAGGCTTTGTTGTGTTGGATGCTTGGGAGAGGAGGGCGAGAAGGGAGGTGGCATATGCAATGCAGTGCTCAAAGATCAGTCTTTGAGCATATTCATTGATGTGCGGGATCCGTGGGCTTGGAGAGAGGATGTAGACGTAACTGTAAAGAAGTTCCAGCTCAAAGAAGGATCTCGTGGAAGGGAGCATGCTGGATGGCAAGTCTTCGAACCACTGTGTCATCTTTGCATAGGTATTCCATATGTACGGATAGGGATCGGGCCATGGCCCGCGACCAGACTGGAAGAGGTCCATGTACCATTCGGACTGGATTTCGCGGATCTTGAAGAGGTCCAGCGCCGCACCGAACGACTGCTGGAAGACGTGTGTCTGTGGAGATGTATTCTTTGGAGAAGTCGCCGGGCTGTTGAAGGGGAGCGCAACATTGGAAGATTCATCCGAAAACGAGAAGGCTCTTGTTTGGACCAGAGAGGTAGACCTGCAACTGTGTGAGTAGGACAATTCGCACGGGGAATGGGGTTACGAACCTGTCAAGTGCGTACACACACCAGTAGACCCTACGTCTGACTTCCAGCTTCGCTTTCGACATCGGCATACTGCGAGATGGGTCTTGATGAATGCCCAAATCTACCATCAGTCTCGACGCGGCCCCAATCAAGGTCCAGCTGTCGAAGTGATGGGGATCCATCATGGCATACTCGGTCAGGAGAAGCAGGGCCTGGATACTGCTTATCCTCCCCGGGTGGAGCACTTCCTCCTTGTGTTCCAGTGCAGCGGTTACGTGGCCGACGGCGTCTAGGTAAAGTGTATCTCCGCGTTGCTCCGACTGGGATAGACAGGATACGGCGAGAACCATGCGTACGTTCCAGTGATCCATGGCGGAAGCAGTGCCGTCAGGATGATACACAGCATCAACCGAACGGTAGAATGCGGCTTCGTCGAAGAGGGGAAGAAGGGTATAAACGTTGGTCAGGTAATGTTGGATCAAGGGTGTCGCCGCATACTTTGGAGGGAGGGTTTTGGTTAGGTCGGCAGGGAGGGGTTCTTTCGAACTCGCTGATAGAATGAGGCGCGCATAGGACATGGCCGAGGTAAAGCCATAGAAGTCTCGCGCTGTGGCGTTGACGGCACTGAAGTGACGTTAGCTGGTAACCATTGATATCGTGAAGTGACGATACTGACAGCAGGCCAAAGGCGGACTCCAGCTCATCCATGTCCTTTGCCTCTTTGCGGAGAGCGGCGCGCTTGCTGATGGGCTTGACGGTTTCGGCTGAGGGACGCCTAGGGGTGGCAGCCTCTGAATAGTCGTTCATCAAGATGGTGGAACTTTTGCGCCTTGCTCTCGCCTCTGCGATTTTCTTCTCCAGCCTCTCGACGCGACCTTCCAGGGTAGCGACATAGCTTCGTTCCTTGCCTCTTGCGAATTGGTCGTTTGTGCTGGAGCACTCGGATGCGCGATTTGACTTTTCGCATGCGGTGCACGCCGGAAGTTTACCATCACACTTGACCTTGGCTGCGCGACATCTGGAGCATGCAGCAACGGGCCTGCTCACTCGGAGCAGAGGAGTCTCCAGGACCATGAGGTCGGTCTTGGAAGAGTCGAGAGGCAGCTCTGCAGACATGGTGTACGATTAGCACAGGCACTCTGGACGTATATGCAGCCCTGGAGGTGACCGAACACGTGAGTTCCCAAATAGGAAAGGGTAGAACCCTGGAGGGTGACAGCTGACAGATGACAGGGACAGAAATCTGGAGGACGGAAGAGCGATGACCGGGTCTTAAAAGAAGCGGACGAACACGAGGGGTAATTGCACAGACAAGGCTGTACACAGTACATTTGCCTCTTGGGAAAAGAGAGCCCGGGGGATGGGGGATACGACTTACCAGGTCAAGGATGGGGAAGAGACGGTGAGAGGGGAGAAGAGGGTGTGGCAGTACAGCCACGAGGGACCCCGGGCAGCAGCAATGACGACTTGAGGACCCTGGAGAAGAGAGAATTCCCGAGGTTTCTTGAGGCTGTAGAAAATTGGTTTGCTAGGAACGACCGTGGTGGTGAATGTGGACAGGGTGTAGTAGGAGGCGCAGCAACCAGGTTCCGCCGCACGGCCACTTTCTATAGAGGGGCCCTCACCGGCATGTGAGTGCTGTGGTGACGTGGGAATGCGGGCAATCTCACGGTTGCTAGAGGCGGTCCAGAGATTTCAGGGCGGTGAGACTCTTGGAGGGAGAATGAAGTCGCAAGGCTGTGAAGGCGTGGGGGAGGCAACCGTTGTCGCACCTGTGGAGTCGATACAACAGATGTCGTTTGCCCAAGTTGCCCAAAGACCATCCTCCAAAGACATCTAGACCCCGCCGGCCGCTAAACCCGACTTGGCCATTACCCGCACGCTAGCGACGGGTGGGGCTTGGAGGGCCGTTAGTTCTGTTAATTCCGTTAGTTCCCGCTTTGTCATCGCTTTCCCGTTTCGATAGGCACATTTCGATTGGGCCATCCCGTGTGTGGTGTTCTTTCCTAGGTTCGATGGCGACATCCCGGCGCACTACATTACCACAGGTACACCGTAATCGGCACTATCGAGGCCCCTTCTGGGGTATAACGGTATACCGACCCAAAAACCCACTCCCACCACCACCACCCGTGCTCCCTCTCGGGGCAGACGCAGAGGCACAGAGGGCTCCCAATTCACGCTTTTCACTCGCCCTCCTTGGCTGTGCCACAACATCGGCGCCCTCCTACAGGGCTGTTCGTGCGTGCATCTCTCCCCGGAGCCCACCCGCCTGCTTTGTCCCGCATCCCGACCCCATCGACTGACTTCGGCTCTGCTTGTGCATATGGAAGCGGATGCCCTCCCTGTCCTTATATCCGCCCCCGCCGCCCGCTCCTTTTGACGACTTGTGATTCGGATTCTCGTGAGACGGTCGATTAGCCCTCCCGGCCGCTTGATATGGATTCAAATGACCAGCAGAGCGGTCCGAACGGGGCCAACCGCGCCGCCCAGGACAAACCGTCGTCCCAAAACCGCATTGCGCATACCCTGACGGCCTGCTGCCGCTGTCGCACCGTGAGCTTCCTCAACCGTCGGTTCCCTTGACTGGACTTGCGTGACTGAGTACCATGTATAGCGCAAAACTCGATGCGATCCTGGCCTTCCCCGCTGCGGGCCTTGCGAACGGACAAACTCCCACTGCGAATACTACGACCCTGCCAAAGGCGTCAAGATCCCTCGCAACTATGTCGTCCACCTTCAACATAAAGTGCGCGATCTGGAGAGGCAACTTGCCGAATTGGAGCGCGACGACGTCGAACCAGACGCCGAAGATGTGATGCGTATGGCCGCGGCAGTGCGCACACAGGAGTCGGACGAGTCCAAGTTCCTCGGACCCTCGAGCGGAATAACCATAACACGTCTCGTCATGCAGTTGGCGAAACAGTTCACCGACTCCAAGTCCATATCCGAGATTGTGCCCGACTCGCGAGCCAAGTCCATCAAGGCGACCTTCGACGAGGAGGACAAGAAGCCCACATCCAAGGTCTACCCGCTCATTAGTCACGTTGCGGCTGAAGACTTGCCGACCAGAGATCTAGGAGATCTCTTGGTTCAGCTCTTCTACAGTAAAGGCAGGTATCACACCGCTAGTACCGGCGTGCATTCAGCTAACGCTCACCCTAGTTCATCCCATGTATCCCATGTTCCACGAGCCCACCTTTTTGCGAGACGTTGAAGACGTGTACAATGGCTCCAAGGACGCCTACAAAAACTTCTGCCTCCGCATGGTCATTGCCATCACCCTCCAGAAGATGGACACCCAGTATGCCGGCCTCGCTGACAGCTACTATCTCGCTGCCCTGAAATTCTTCGAGGAGGCGATCAAGAAGATGAACTTGCAAACCCTCCAGTGCTTCGCTCTGATTGCCGGGTACTCTCTCCTCACTCCCACACGTACCGCCGTATACTACATCGTCGGCCTCGGTGTCAGGCTCTGTCAGGCGCTGGGTCTGCATGAAGAGAAGACGATTACGCTCGGGCCTGGGGGAAGGCCAGCCAATCCGCTCGAGGTCGATATGCGGCGGCGACTCTTCTGGTGCCTGCTCACCATGGATTACGGCCTGGCCCACAGTCTGGGTCGTCCCGCCCACTTTGCCACACGACAAGACCACATCGATGTCAACTACTTTGAGTTGGTCGATGATGCATACATCACCAAGGAGGGGATCATGTCTGCGCCCCAGGGCTCGCTCAAGAAATGGGTTGCGATCCACTTCTTCAAGATGAGAATGCTCCAACTGGAGATCCGCAGAAAACTATACCAGCGGAAGAGGCCCGAGCCAAAGGACGACAAACACCCCTGGTTCGCCGAGATGCAGGCCAAGATGATCTCCTGGAGGGATAGCAGCCCTGACAGCACGGAGATCGAAAACGGATCGGGCCTGAACAAGGTCTGGTTCATTGGCAGATATAACACCATGGTAGTATTCCTCTTCCGTCCATCGCCCCAGGTCCCTCGGCCCTCCGCGCAAGCCGCGATCAACTGCTACGACGCGTGCCAGTACAACGTGTACATGACAAGGCAGCAAATCGAGACGAAAAGCGTCGATCTTACCTGGATCTTCACCCAGTCGATCTTCATGGCGATCAACACAATACTATGGTCGCTCTCGTATTCCGAGATCCGCCGGCTGCATAGCCGGGAGGAGGTTGAGGGTCATTTGAGCGTCGCCCTTAAGTCTATCCAGCTGTCATCGGAGAGATGGCCTGGTGTTGCGTCCGCGTTGGAGCTCTACAAAAATCTCATTTCAGCGTGCATGAAAATATACGAGAAGGATGGCGATGTTCCCATTGCCGCCGGATCCCCTTCAGACAGTGCGTCAGTCGCGTCGAATAACGTCTTGGATGGCATCAACAGGTCGCGGACAACCAGTCCTGCCACGGCATCTACAGCGTCCGTACAAACACCCGCGCCAGAAGCCCCCTTCGGGTATCTGCCCAAGCAGAATCAGGCCTTCTTCGGCCCCTCGTCCTCGCAATCAGACACAGCGAACCAGGCCACTCCCCCAGCCTCTCAGCCTACCTCCGTACAAACTTCCCCTCAACAATTTATCCCTCAACCGTTTGTGGACACCAGCCCCAAAACCTCAATTGACGCACACATACCCAGCTTCAGCTTCGCGCCCAACACACAGTTCAACCCCTTACCCACCACCTTCGTCGAGCTCCCACACTGGACCCCCACATTTTCCATGCCTCCCCAGGACGCCTTCTCCATGCCTCCCGTCCCGGAAACCCTAGCATCCCCCGCGTGGAACGAGGCATATGCCGCCAACAGAGGCTATCCCATGACCGACTATCTGTACCCACAGTGGGCCATGGAGCAGAGCAGAGGCTTAGGTCTGAACCAGGAACAACAAATGGAGCTGATGCAGACGTTCGAGGCGAATGAGACGGGAAAGCTTGAAGCGATGATTCAGCAGAGCAACCAGCTTTTCCGGCCTCATTATCAGACACATTGAAGGCGTGGATGATGTTGCTGTTCTGCCGAATCTGTCTTTCTAGACAGAGACGTCGCCCCTGAATGGTATGAGCCTACCTCGGGGGCGGCTAGGTGCACCAGAAGCATCACTCAGACCAAACGGGTTGGGGAGGAGGTGAGTCAATCTATGTTCGCCCCCGTAAAGGACCTCTGTCGCCATACCGGGTCTCGACCACTCCGCGTCCCCGCTACTCAGCTTGTCGCCAATTGCGGACCCATAGGCGGGACACATCATTCGGCGCGCAACATGGAGAGGAGTATTTCTTGGTAGGGAGTTTTTTGGTTTGTGTTTTTGGCATTTTTGAGATACCTAAAGGTGTACAATAGCGATGGGACTTTGATTTATATTGGGCGAACTTTTGGTAACGGAGTGATTGGGTTGGAGTCCATTCTAGAAGGGAACATTGGGCGGCGGACAAAAGAGGGCGGATTATTTCACAGCCGGATTGTCTAGGTAGAGCAACTACTTGTCTATTGCACCCTCTCCTGCTGAAAAGTAGGACGCTTGACGGACTGTTGGTGGCAACTCCGTCGGTGTTGGCGAATTGTGGGTGGTAGCATCCGTACCTCGGTGTGGCGCAAACTTGCACCGCCACCCCTATGACGCATACCAGTTTCCACTCCCAAGCTTGTGGCAACGACTGGTATATAAACCTGGTATCAGGACCCAGTAGTACTTGCGTACCTGCATCCACCACTTCCACCCTTGACCAGACGTTCCTCTTTCGAGCCTCACATCTCCATCTACGGTTCACTCTCCACACAACATCCACACCACACACTTGCAATTGACACCCTTGCACTCCACCACCACCACCACCACCACCACCACTCCACCACAATGCCGGCCCCCATCTCCTCCTCCGACAAAGACTCCGCTCGCAGCACTACCGCCTCCGCCGCAGCGCACATCACGCCGCAAGCCGACCAGGCGCCGCCTCAGACGGGCCGTTCCGCGAACCCGCCCAAGAGCCAGGCGGAGCTCGAGGCGGAGAGGCTGTACGAGGAGAGGATCGAGGAGGAGTATGCTAAGAGGGAGGGCGGCGCGTAGAGATATGCTGTATGAGTTGTGGGTGCGGGGTGTTGTGGAGCGGGTAGGGGGCATGAGGATCGAGTGAGGGGTGTGGTGTGGTCGCATGACGCTTGAATGAGAGATGAGTTTCCTGTTGGGTTTTCTTCGTTGGGTTCAGTTTGCTGGTTGGGTTCATCATGTTCATGGACTTGTTTCCTGTTGGTTGAGAATGGTTGAGCGTCCTTGAGGCGCGGTTTCACGCGGCGGTCTGGGTCTGGCTTGAGGCCGGGGAGAGTATGCTTCGCTGTCCATGATAGAATATGCATATCCATCCTTGTAATACACCACCATCATCACATACACAAACATTTCCCTCCCAACACCCCCCCAATCCCATCCTACGACCCATCCCCCTCCAATGCCCTCCCCACCAACGCCCTCCCCCGCTCACTCATCTCCATCCCCAACGCCAACTCCCTCCCCCTTCCACTCATCTTCCCCCACGTCTTCCTCAGTATCCCAACCATCTTCTCCTCATCCCCCAACTCCCTCTCGAACCCCTCAAACTGATCCTCCAGAAACACAAGACACGCCACATCCTCCAGCACCTGCGCCTCCTCGTCGCCCTCCCTCAGCCCCTCCTTCCGTATCAGGGCGCCCACGTGCGCCGCCGTCTCCGCGTCGTACCCGGCGTCGATGCAGATCGCCTCGACGAGCTCCGCCTGCCGCTTCTTGAGGTACGTGCGCCAGGCGTGGTAGCCGGGGCGCGTCATGGGGTATGTGGAGCGCGGGACCTCCCAGCGGCGGAAGTGCTGGGCGCGGATGGCGAGGCGGAGGGGTTCGGAGGGGGAGGGGGAGAGCTGATGGAGGTATGCGGTGCATTTTTGGGCGTAGTGGAGTTCGTAGGGGATTGTGGAGGCGGGGGAGGAGGGTTCTGGTTCTGAGGAGTTGGGATTGGGATTGGGCTTGTGGTTCGGGTTGGGGATGGTGGTCGGGTCGAGGGCGTGCGCCGCGTCGATGGCGGCGAGCGCCCGGTCGTATGGGGTGATCATGTTGGTGAGGTGATGTGTGAGGGGGGATGAGGTGCGTGGAGGTGAGGTTTGGCGTGGTTGAGGCCTGAAGAATGCATGGTTCTCATCCCCCAGTTCTATCGTACGTTATCCAAAGAAATAATATGTAATCCGCCCCGCCCCACGCGAACCCCACGCGTCCGCCAAGAACCGATCGACCGCGGAGACAGGGATGTGGGCGATCATGGTGGGATGCGAATGTGAACGACACTCGTCGACTGTGAAGACGGATGAGCCCATTATTGCTCAGAGGGGTTTCTTCTAGCAATGGCCGCACCAACGGCTGGCGCTGAATTATGTTCCTCCCAGCCGCGGGGATCCGACCTCCCAGCACTCCCATTCTCCCCGTGTTGACCCATGGAGACCGCACCTGTACCCCACTTCGCATCCGGACCAACAGCTCGTCCCTCCATCCAAACAATTCCCACCCCTGACACTTCCATAATCGACCGGTCCTCTCCCCTCTCTTTGATCCCGCCAGATATCGTACAGCACCGCAACACGTTGTTCGCTCTCGATGGCCCAGTCTCACTCTCCGCCTGGGCATGGGATGCATATTGGCCGTACATCGACAATGTGTGGTCGTTGCATGCGAAACCAGGGTCTCGAATTCCCTCGGTGAGGAAAAAGTTGGTCAGGGTACACGGGGCATGTAGGCTGTGGAGGAAAAGACGTGAAGGGGTTGGTCGTAGGGATGCCGATGCTGAACCGGAGGAAGGCGAAGAAAGCGATGAGAATGAGAATGAGAACAGACCCGTGCCCTCGCGCCCATCTCGAAAGGTACACTTCATAGAAAACGCAGGAACGTGTCCGGCCAAGTTCAGAATGACGCTGTACGAGGATGGGCGGAGAACGGTGGAGCGGACGAGCACCGAAGGACATAATCATACGCTGGATGACGGGGATGCATTGAAGAGGAACAGCGGCGTGAGGGGCTTGCTCTTGGAGCCTTTCTTTTGCGGGTGGGATCATACTTGCATACTGGCGTCTCTGAGGGACGGTGCTGGTGCTACGCGGAATTACGGCGACCTTTTCGTCCAAGCCGGCGGCCTGTACCTGGACCGTAAGGAAGTCACAAACGTCCTCATGCGCCACAACCCGCGCCGTCTACCACCAGGAACATCCCCAGCGCCTGCCAGTTATATTCAATCCCAAATGGAAAAGTATAAGGAGCTCATGATGTGCAGTTTCCGCGGTTGTCAAGCGCCTCCTTTCCGGATATGAGGGCCATGAGGGAACATCGGAAGGAAATCCATGGGCTGAGGAGTCACGACCATAGAGCGAAGAGGTTCGTTTGTTTCCTGCGAGGTTGTGAAAGGAGAAAGAGGAGTAGGGGATTTGTGAGCAGGGAGGGGCTGGTGACACATATGAGGGAGAAGCATGGGCGGGTCGAAGAGGGGATGATTCATGATGAAAGAGGTGGAGATGCGAGTGGATGCTCAGATATGGACGGACGGTTTCAGGACGGAGCCAATGACGAAGGCGAGGGTGAGGACCAGGTGCGGTTTGAACAAAATATGTCCGATTTTTTGACAACAGATTCGAGAATCCTGACGCAGAATTCTCCGATCACACCGGGGAGCTTGGCAGCCTCCGAAATGGATCATCATACGGAAGTCCAGTATTCTCTGCAGCAGCATTGCGTCTCTAATGAGTCCAATCTGGTCGGAGGAGTTCCACGGAAGTTGACCCCAGCTATGACCAGACGAATGCAGGCCCGCATTCATAAACTTATAGCACGCAGAGACAAACTGGATGAGGAGATAGCCAGTCTACATGCCGTCATCAATGAAGCCGACAGTGTCCAGCGTGGAGGGAGGCAGGTATCAGGTGGATGAAACGTGTGCTTGAGTTGTTGAATATGACTGCTTCGTGGCTTCATCTTGGAGTGAGCACCGATGGCCAGTTTAACTTCACTAGTCCGCGTCGACATCTCCCCAGGAAACCCACCGTACCGCGGATATACGCGGATATACGCGTCGGGGCCTACCACTGGCTGAGGCAATTCTGGTGCTTCGAGCCTTTGGTAATAGCGAAGCTGAGAACGGCTCTGGCAACGTTCAGGCGCCGCAAGCCCGTCCAGTTATGACCCGCTTCTTCTCGAGATTGTAGTTAGTGCCAGCTCTGGGAAAACAAACAGTGCTTCCTAACTATGGCTGTTCGATGGCTCAGACTTGCCTTTTATTCGGGTCACCGACCCCAAGGTCTCCACACCGCACATATCCACTCACCACGCCGGGCTATCGTGCGAAAACCACAGACGTTGATCGAGGTAGAGGCGCGCCGAGAGTTCTAGGGGTCTCCAATGGAGCAAGCTCCAATCCAGGTTTCTCGTCACAGACATGGGGTATTCAATATGAAATGGTAAAACTTACCAGAGTGTTTGTGATGAAAGTAGCTGTGTACCTTTGCTTCTCCCAGTCTCCATCTAAGCAACTCATTAGCACGTATTCTCAAAACCAGATACGCACTGTTCATACCTTGGCCGTACGCGCACCGAACTGGATAGCCCGCTTCTTCTCCTGAGCCACACCCTTCATCCCGAGCTTCCACGCCAGCATTCTGAGAGCACGTTTCCCGGGCTCCAAGAACCGCGCTGGGTCATCTGAGTCCTCATCCTGGCCATTGCCAAAGTCGCATTTTGCCCACACTGGGAGTTCGAGGGCCAAGGCGATGAAGTCTTCGTCAAGATATGGAAACCGGACCTCCCTGCCGGAGTCACTGATGACGCGGTCGTCTCTGCCCAGATTGCGTTTCCCAAGGCGGTTGAAGTCAAGGGAGAGTTCTTCTATTAGTCCCGGATAACCGCGCCGGGAGAAGGCAACAGCATGTCTCTGGTAGCCTCCAAAGAGTTCATCGGCGCCCAAGCCAGAGAGTAACACATGGGCAGTTGTTGTGTAAGGTATGGTTGGTAAATTAAGGCCAGTGCTCGCAAGACCAACTCCACGTGATGCGAAGTACAATGCATATGCAATTGAGAGATCCATCTCGGTGTTGTGTGGATAGATAAGCTTGATAAGTTTCCCACGGTGAGCCAGTGTTTCAGTATAAGGCACATTGATTTCAACAAATCTCCACGTCCGATTGGGGCAAGTTCTGATCAGCTCAGCATACGATGCTCTGCCAGTCAGCCGATCGGGACAGAGGTCGTAAGCGGAAACGCCTGGATCCAGGTTCTGATGAATCCTAGGGTTTTCAAAAGCCACATTCAAGAGGTCGATGGTTTGCGTGGTGGGAAGAAGGTCGTGGCAAAGGCGAGCTAGAATGGTGCAGTCGAGGCCGCCTGAGAAGAGGACAGCGACTCTGGAATGGTTTTCCAATTTCGTGAATGGCTCTACTGACTCGCGCACGTGTTTGATGCGGAACCCAAGAGACTTCCGAAGGCTTGTTTCCAGCAGGCGCACCTGTTCACCGTTGGGTGACAGGTTCTCGGACGGCATAGTGGAGTTGATATGAGGGAATGGCACACGCTGGAAACGTTAGCAAATGCTCAAAACAATGCCGACTCACCTACGAAGTTTAGTGGTGGAGGGACGCCATGATTACCAGTGTGGTGAGGGATATGGGTGGCATGCAGCGTCTCTGCGTGAAGGTCAATGAAATAAAGACCATCAGCTTCCACCTCCCGCCATGGTTCCACAGCCTGCTTGCCGTAATCGCTAACACTAGAGATGATCAGAGCATCATCCGCTGATGTTGAGGTTTGAAGAAGTGACCGTCGTCCTAGAGGATCCCTTCCATAGTAGATGTAACCATTCCGGGCATCGTGGTATACCAATGCGTAGGGGCCTCTGATGGAGGCTAGTACTTGTACCACTGCTTTCACAGAGTCATTTCGCGTTTCTTCCGACCTGTACAGAGAGGCTTGGAGAAGGGACTCGAACACAGTGTGAGAGTCGTTGCCCTCAATCGAGTGTCCGCGGATAGACCATGCTTCACCATTCCAGCAAAGTACCGATTCTGAGTCTTTTAGAGGCTGCTCCGCAATAGAAGTTCCCCTCAGAGAGAGAACGGTAGACATAAAAGTCGCATAGAGGGGAAGAAGCCCTGGGCGATTTATTTGGGTCTGGAAAACCCTTCTGCTGTCCGGTCCGCGATTCTTCAAGAGTTCATCAGTACTGCTATCCGGAATTACGTGTTCATGTGGACTGAGGGAGAAGAAAATGCCACACATGGCCTACGGTAAGGTGAAGTGGTCAACGTGAGGCGAAGTCTTTGGCGTCCTGTTGATATCGGGGACTGGTTCTGCTGTGGCTGTGGTGGCGCGTGGCGCCAACGTCCCGCGGGTGGCTCGGCTCAGAATATGCTTGGCATGTACGTCCGACTCGCTGATTCCCCCGCTACTACAATAGTGTTGCTTCAAACAAGACCTAGAACCTCTGAGAGGCTCTCAAGACGTTTACTGTGTATATGGAAGCTCACACATTTCAGATCTGGCTCTGATATTCTTCGTCAACCGCACGCCGGTCTATGTCTCCTCCGAACGCAACTCCACAACCTGACGGCGCCCAGGATATACCCCACGAGGACAGAGAAGAGAATGGTCTAGCAAAGGCGGCGAAAGCCCTAACGGCGAATCCGGGGGTCGAGAATGATATCTTAAAACTTGGAGAGACGACCAACGACATTGAAGAGCCGAGCAGTACAACCCATGACGCATCTCCGGCAATAGCAGAGGTCGGGCACAACAAGGGGCAATCCGATGCGGAGAAGCAAACAGACAGCTCGGTCCAAACTTCCCCCAAGCAGAATGACAAGGAAGGGGTAGAAGATGTACCCATGCAAGAGCGGCTTCCAGGGGAAGCGGAAACGGTGGTGCAGTCGCCGGCGCCTTCTTCTCCAGAGCCCTCGCCTCCTCCGCCACCGCCGAAGGACGATAAGTACTTGTCTTTGGATAATGGCGCACTGGCTCGGGCCACGTCGCCGGTTTCACAGGACAGATCGAGCGGAAGGACGTCCGAGGATACAGCTACAGCGGAATACACCCCGAGATATGGTGGAAGCGGGGAAGTTGTAGATGACTCCAGGTCGGAGATCCAAAGTATAATGGAACAGTTCGACCATGGCGGCCAAGCCCCTGGGGAGGAGGAAATAATGTCCCCTCGCTTGGAGCTTGCCTCTCCACTGTTAGATTCCCCGGTCACACATCCGCCTAGACGATCGAGTCTCCAACCCATCGATAAGCCCCTCCCTACGCCCACTGAGGCAGTATCCTCCGAACAGCAGCTCCATTCACCTCCCCCGCGTGCATCTTCATTATATCGCGTTGGCACCCATTCGTCGTTAAACGAGCCAATCTCTCCGAGTGCACATGCCAAAGAGTACAAACCCCCCGTGCCCCAACCCGAACCTGAGCCAGACCTGCCTTTCGACTTCCATCGCTTCCTCGAGCAGCTCCGCCATCGGACTGCTGACCCGGTTGCCAAATTTCTACGTTCCTTTCTGATGGAGTTTGGAAAGAAGCAATGGATGGCGCACGAGCAAGTCAAGATTATAAGCGACTTTCTGGAATTCATATCTAAGAAGATGGCACAATGTGAGGTCTGGCGGACAGTGTCCGATGCTGAGTTCGACAACGCGAGAGAGGGAATGGAGAAGTTGGTGATGAACCGTTTATATAATCAAACCTTCTCCCCTGCGATACCCCCCGCAGAACCCGTGCATCCTACTAGGGGCAAACGAAAAGTTGAGCAGCCTTTACCCGGACGGAGAGGCCCGCATCAAGAGGACGTGGAACGCGATGAAGTCCTTGCACAGAAAGTGCGCATATATAAGTGGGTCCGCGAAGAGCATCTGGACATCGATCCCGTCGGGGAAAAAGGCAAAAAGTTCCTTCTGTTGGCGCAGCAAGAACTGCTGAAGATCAATAGCTACCGCGCCCCTCGAGATAAGGTGATTTGTATTCTCAACTGCTGCAAGGTCATCTTTGGCTTTCTTCGGACATCAACGAAGTCAGATCAGTCAGCAGATTCGTTTGTTCCACTACTCATCTATACCGTCCTCCAGGCCAATCCTGATCATCTCGTTTCGAACGTGCAATACATCATGCGGTTCAGAAACAAAGACAAGCTTGGTGGCGAAGCGGGCTACTACATCTTTTCGCTTATGGGCGCGATACAATTCATCGAGGGCCTTGATCGGACCTCGCTGACTGTATCGGATGAAGACTTCGAAAGGAACGTCGAAGCAGCCGTCTCGGCGATTGCAGAAAGGCACCCCGAGCCAGAGCCCACTACTCCTGAAACAGCTTCAGCCCCTCAATTGCGTCCTCCTCAGACGCCTGGTGGCAGCCATCGCCGCATGCCCTCACCGCATCTTCATCCCCCAGAAAAGTCCGCAATATCTCGACCCGAGGTCACTCCTCGAAATTCCCTCGAAGCGGAGCGCGCGGGGCCCATTCGCTCCGCGAGTTACCGCAACGGCAAGGAGGAGGCCAGCGAGCCCGAAGAAGAGAACGCCGCAGTAGCAGGACTATTACGAACCATACAGAAGCCCTTGAGCACCATTGGCCGTATATTTTCCGATAATGACACAACAACTTCTGCTTCCGCGTCACGTCTGACACCTCAGCAAGGTAGCTCGGGACCCATCAGGCGTTCGTCCGACTACCCAGCGAACTCAGCACCGCAGGTCAGCGAAAAGGAGCAGATGCGCCGTTCTGCAGAGGAGCAAAGGCAGCGAGAGAGGCTCAGTGCCGAGGACGCTGCAGCGCGTCAAGCATCTGCTGAGGCGGAAGAAGCACGTCGTATACAGAGACAGGAGCATTTGGTTGTCGTGGAGACTTTGGCAGGAATGTTCCCCGCGCTAGATCGCGAGGTTATTGATGATGTTGTAAGGATGAAGGAGGGGAGGTATGTCCAGTCATCTTTCAGTCCCATTGAACATGCGAAGCTAACTTTAGCACAGAGTCGGGCTTGCTGTCGACGCATGTTTGGCCTTGAGCAATCCGTAAATGCAGCCATTTTTGCCTTTATGATATGAATAGCAGGGTGTCTGGGGTATATCTGCATGCGTCATTCTCCGTTTTAACATGGCCGATACCCCGTTTAGCCGTTGCATTAATTGATGGCGTAAATTCGTATCAGATTCATATCGTCGCGTGTGAGTCTCAACCAGTTGATCTCTTCCTTGTGTCTTCTTGTTAAGTTTGCGTTGATCTGGTCTCCCCACTTAGTCTAAGTGGGGATGTCGCCCATAAAATGCGAGCCAATATCCGCCCACCTCGATTGCAACTCAAAGATGTGCACTGTCAATGCTTCCTGATCATCTATCTACCATGAACGGAGTGACGGATAAATCAACAATAGACATTCGTTACAGGAGACGATGTCCGGCTGCCCCAGATACCTAGATTCACTGCCTCACATGCGCACCGACTATGATAACTTAGGCGGATAGCAACACGAGAACGTTAGTATGCGATGTTGCAGTGTACCAATGAGAAGAAGTCAACGTGATGTCCCATTCAGTATACCCAAAGTGTCCGAGACGGGGTTATGCTGAATCGTAACTCAGCAATATCTTCACATTGTGCATTTTCAATGAGAGGAATTCGGCATGGAAAGATGAGAGTATAAAGAGAACATTGTAGACCAAGTCGTTTTTATGACCGCCGTATAGACATTGTTCGTTTCTAGCCTTCGAGGATTTTTACTTAATCCACCACTGGTGTATTCGATTTAGTCACGTGTACTAAGCCATAAACAGTGTTCCCCATACCCTGAAATGTTTTTTAGTCCGTGTCACAATAAACAGAGCTAAATATAAGCGGAGTACGGGCAATATTTCGAGAGTACCACGGACGAATCAAAGGACTAAGGTAATTCTAGACCATTCAATAGGGGATTATGCACGAGATCACTCATATAAGCACGGTTATTGGAAGCTATGTTATGTTTATTGGATAAGACTATGGACAAAGCGCAACAGGCTCAATAACAAGTACCACAAAGGCCAAACTGGATGCAGCCAGAATCCCCATCTATAACCAATGCGAACTCCAGATCTATCTATGCATTCGGATGGGAAGCGAGTTCATTTTACCACAGACGAAGACGACCGATAGTAAAACCTGATCCTTCCTGTAGTCCGGCTGTAACTGATTTCTGCCACTGTTCCAAGGTTGCATCTTCGTGTAACAAGGTCACGTCGAAAGGCATGGTAGCGGGACGGTAATGGGAGCCGTCTTGCCTTTGTCTCAGGATGGCATATGTCATATCAATGGCAAAGCCCACCTTTTCGAGGCGGCGCACGGCTTCTGCGAGCTTGTGTTTGAACCGCCAGCCCAATGTGAGCATGACCCGTTCGTCACGATCACGGCGGCTTCCCTGAACCTTTTGAGCAATTCGAAGCTCCAAGTGGCCGTTTCGCTTTACCTCTGTCTTAAAGAGAGGCTCTAAGTTGTTGTGGAATTGGCGGGAGAGCATTTTGAACTCAGTAACACCCGAGATATCAAGCTCCACGCAGAGCCGCTGAATCTTGACGTCCTCGGGAGCAACGCCAAGTTTGATGACGTCTGTGCGAAAGAATTTAGGGACTTCATTCCACTGTAAGGACATGATCATTATGCCAAGTTGATCGCTCTCGTATAGCCATTTAACAGCTTCTTCTGCAAATTCGAATCCCACTGTCCCTCGATCGACAAAGTTGGGGATAATCGGGCACCTCTTCTTCCAGGAATTCTCAGAACTCGTGTCCAGGAGCGCCATATAATCTACCTTGGCAGCTGTATCTGTACTCCACAAGTAGGAGTAGATATTGTATCGCACTTCCAGGGGCAAGCCATTGAGGATTGCATTGGCCAAGATCCCCCTCGGAGGGATGTAAACCTCAGGTTTGTCTTGGAGAGTTTGCATCTCGGTCCGAAGGTGAAGGGTTTCAGAGAGGATGTCCATGACTTTGATATGTGCTGTGGTGCAGATGTAGATCCAAGTCGAGGTTGTGGAAAACGGGTTGGCAAATGAAGTTTTGGGAAACCTCGAGTTGGGTTGCGGAATATATAGGGAAGTAAACAGACATTTGTTTATAGAAAATATATAGCTTTTCCGGCTATGATGTCCATTCACTACCCAGCACATTACAAAATCACTGTGATCCCGCTGGACAGAACGGTGAAAGTAACGACCTCGCGCTTAAGTCTCATGGTTGGTTTGGAAAGAAACCTTTCAGGCTCCTTTTTGTAAGTTGTCGCTGTCTTCATCGGAAGCTTGCGATTTTTTAATCGTTATTGGGCGGCCGCTTTCGCGTTGGGGTCTAGGATCAGACTCCAACGCCGTACGAGCCTGGACGGCGATCTCCACTCTCATATTTATTTCTCTGCCAGAATCGATTCTATTTCAATCCATTCTGTAGATTGGAGTAAAATCATCTTTTATTGGGTCGCTTTGGTCACATTCCGCGGACGTTGAAATGGAATTGGCCCTTACTCACTGGGGACCGCAAACACTCGCAACGGCTTAAATCGGATGGCAGAGGTTACACAGCTAAAATTCTTCCCCAAAAGTTAGCACCAAGCTCTCTAAGAGCAATTGAATACATACTTGTACACACCCTGTAGGTTAAACGAGTATTCGAACATATCGTTTATGAGACTCAGACTCTCGAATCCATGGATATAATGTAAAGACACCCTGGGTTTCAAGTTGAATTAAATGGAGCTACATCCCCCTTAATATCTCTTGGGTGGGTATGGAGGAATCAAAGGATAATAAGTACGAGAATATAAGGCCTGTCTTCGTCCTCAGCCAGGCAAACAGTGACTGGCAAAGGGACAGTAGAAACAAATCATCGTTCATGATGTTTCCACCTCAGAGGAACTTGATTGTTTATTTTAGCAATCCAAGCAATTGCGGCGTTCATTGCCTTAAGCATGTCCCGAAGTAACAACTAAAAGCAACTGTTGATTGTAATACAGATGAGAAGCAAAATACATATCGCCCTGGGCCTAGAGGGAAGACGATTGGAACTTATTCCGGCTGTGAGCCGAGATTTTGAAGGCTAATTCTGATGTACTTCTAACGCAGGAACCGCCTTGTCAACATTTGCCTTATATCTAACCCGCTATGTAACTGGCGGGTGTGGCCGGTTTTCTCGCCCTGACAAGTTTACTCGAGAAACAAATGACTATCGGGGCGTGTTTCCCATCCTGCCACCCCAAAATCCGATCTCCCGAGGAGAATCGGGTAGTCCTTGCAAGCATTTCCGATTGTGTCGGGATGCCTCTTGACTTCAATTTTGCAAGTACTCTCGGTAGGGACAGAATTATCAACCATTAGTTGAGACTACGAAGCCATGGGGATCAGCCATCTTTGCAGTCCTCCAAGTGTTCATCCGCTCACACGACTTTGGCACAGATATCTGGGCCCGGTATGTAACGATGATGGCATATGTAGGAGAAATGAACTGGTGGTTGCGAAGTCGGACTTTAGATAAGAGGGTCAACCTTCCGTTCTCAGCCTAGCGCAACTCTCAACGCCACAGCTCGGGCAGCCCATCGCGAAGAAGAGCGAATCTAACAAACAAGCTATAACCACAGTTCTTTTTGGTGTTGACTTGTCCATCGCAAGCACTTACCATCCCCACCTCGTCAATCGTTGACCATGGGACCTACGCGGATCCTTTGCCAGTCTTTACTGTTCATCTTGACGCCCACGATAAGTAACGTCGTTACCGCTCGAGATGTCGTTTTCCTTCCCGTCTCTCCCATGGAGCAGCAGCATGCGATGATAATGCAAGATGATATGGATATAAGAACAGGCTCCGCATTCGCCGGGCTTTTGACATACGCCAATATTCCCTACGTTCATTGCTTAGCTCCAGAGGGCCAAGAAGTTGAGAAATATGATATCGCCATTCTGGGTGCTCCTTTCGATACTGTGAGTCAACCGCCATTTTTTATGAGACAGTAGATCAAAAGAAAGCGTGGGCCTCCACGAAAATGCGGGGAAGTGAAGCTGTTCGAACTTCGTTTTCTGCAGCTACCAATGTACAACATTTGCTATGGGGAATGGGAGCACAAACCTACACCGTATATTTCGGAGAATGTCGCGTATCTGATCGGTGAAGACCCTTGCTGCATCTTACGGTTGAAGGGATGCATAATACCCGTTCCACTGCAGGGAGGAGTCCATCCTGCTTTTGCGGCTTCCTCCGTACCTGTGTATTGGGCGGACAAGATAAGCCCTACCAGACGCAGCACCGAGACCGTAACATGAAGGAAATATTTAGATGGCAGAGTTGACTTTGCTATAGGCGACAACTGGAAGACCAGGAGCGAGATTTGGCCCTAGCGGGATTCGCCGTGGCTCCCGACGCATTGCACCCGAAGTCGCATGGAATATTGAGACAGGTGCGTGTATATTCTCACAGATATTTGTTGGTGTGATTCTTTTTCTCCCATCAGTTACGCTGAAGTCTTAGCGAGCGACTCCTTTGCGGGACGCCAGCGATAGCATCTCACTAGACTCGAGGTGAAATCCGACGACCGAACTGACATCCTGAGTGTGATAGGACACAACGTGTTCCTTGATTGGGCAAAGATTGTTGACTGTGGGGATGCTCCGCTTACGTTTCTGGTAACCGATAAGACCTCGTCGGTGAGCATGGCCATGGACTGACAATAGTAATGTAGGACAATACTTTGGCCCTAAAACAGCTTGACATGGCGCACAAGGTGAGCACCAATATATTAGCGTGACAGCTTTACTAAATTTAGTCTTTGAACAGATAGTGGCTAGCCGACCGACTAATTCCAGCGTGTACGATGTTCCAAGAGTAATCACTTTAGGTGGAGACCATACTACGACCCTCAGCGCTTTGCGGTCCGTCCATAAACGATGGGGCCAAGTTAGCGTAATTCACTTTGATAGTCACATAGGTAAATTGTAATCCTCGTAGGAATAGTTCATCACTGAGTCGCTGCGAACACAGATACTTGGGATCCCGAAGTTCTCGGTAAGTCTATCACCGGTTCCACTGCTCCATACTGATAGGGGATAGGAGGCGGCATATCGCACTATGCGTACGTATACCGGTATAGAAGCCGCTTAAACCAAGCTAACGTTGTATCCATCTTACCAGTGGAGTAAATCACGGCACCTTCTTGCACATTGCCCATGAGGAAGGGTTAATTCGTAATACCTCCATTCACGCAGGTATTCGAGCACCAGTGAATCGTCCTAAGAAGGATATGCGGAACGATCGCCGGTGCGGGTTCGCCACAGTTGGTGCAAGAGATATCGATCGCATTGGTGTGCACGGGATCATTGAAAGACTGAAGCAAAGGGTTGGCGAATCCCCGGTGTATGTGAGCGTCGATATAGACGTTCTGGACCCAGCATTTGCGCCAGGTGAGATATTTCCACTTCGCCCCCTTGTTCCTGTCCGCCAGGACAACTGAAGAAGTTTCACATCAGAAGAAGATCAATCGTTATTAGTTGTGTTCCCTAGCCACACTCCTTGTATCATTCGAAGTTGGACGCGATATGATTACTGATCGCGTCGCACATAGCAACTGGAACCGCAGAAGTTGGAGGGTGGACGAGTAGGGAGTTTCTCTCTATCATCGATGGCTTATCTGGTCTGCAGATTGTTGGTGCTGATGTCGGTAAGTTTCGCCCCTTCCGTACCTGCAGGACTACAACGTAACGTTCTTGTAGTCGAAGTTGCCCCTATTTATGACAACCCTGGCGAGACAACAGTTCTGGTTGCAGCAGAAATCGTCCAATCTCTGATCGGCTTGATGGTACATCGAGAAGATTCTTGAGGCACTTCTACTCCATGGGTAGAGTGGATGGTTACACAGTAGAATGTATATGGTCCAATTGAGATGAGACATCCAGGATCAGGGTAACATTGAATTAAAGAGCCTGAATCTGTGCCTCTCAAACGTGTAAATCCATATCCGTAGTGACGGTTTTTCTAAGAGGCTGAATTGATATGCGTACCCGTTTGTGTCACAAGTGTATCTTCCATACCTGGCGTTCCCAGGGTTACCTGGCACATAGACTAGGACGTTTTCGATTAACGTTCGTGAGTCTATGGGTAACCTCGATCACATGTCAGAATGGAGCCTGACACCCTGACCAGGTGCTCGTATGAGGACATATACCGGCCACGGTGCAGCAACCATACCCTATACGGCTTAGTCATTTTCGAGCTGTGGCTGGTGCGCTAAGCCACCACCCCACTGGCGCTACTGCACGACGGTTTCCTTACACAGCCCCACACTTTGGGCTTCCCCGATCTCATTCTTGCATCGCTACAACACTCGCCATACAATGTCCGACGCACAGCAGAAGGGCCGGTTCGAGCCCAAGGAGCCTGTTCAGCTAGCTCCACCCAAGGATGATCCGATAACATTGGACTACCTCGCCAAGTGTGATGGTAAATCTGCCCCTCATCAAAGATTGAGGAAAAATCGACGTTTACATATTGGTGTTAGGCACTCACGAGGGGTTTCCCACCTATGTTGCTATCAAGGTGGGTTCACTGGCAGACATCCAGCTGCTCATGGAAGTGAGCCCTACCGTACTCACATGGCCAACAGGGGACCGTGTTCGATGTTAGCGGCAAAGATTCATATGCTCCAGGGAAGTCGTATCACGGTATGTTGACATGGTACCATAGTTTACGTTACTATGCGCGGAACCTGACTGGAATTTCCCAGTCTTCGCGGGCAAGGAGCCAAACCGTGCCCTTGCCCTCTCATCCCTGAAAGAAGAGGATGCGCAACGCTCAGACTACGACGACCTGCCCGAAGATAAAAAGAAAGTCCTGGACGATTGGTATACTTTCTTTTCCAAGAGATATAACCAAGTAGGCAAGCTTCATCGTAGCTCAAGTCTATAGACAGGCATCAAATTTAGATCAACAAACCGTACCAACTCAAAATTTTCCCGGATCACTGTTCGGTTATGGCCTGGACGAAATGTAACGAATGTGCACCAGCGACCGTTTTTTACATGCAACGGAGTCCAAACTCTGCACAGATGGAATTCAGTTTGGCGGAAACGGGGAACCATCCCTTGTCTGTCTTTCCAAGGGGTTGTGGTGCTGAATCCCGATCTCGGAGGCCATCCTAGCCAGGGCCGGACCCCAGGAGCGTTGGGACAAGACTCATGGAACTGTCGTTTCCACAGAGACTGTCAAATTGAATCTTACTGGCAAGATTACGTGAGCCTCTCGCGAACCTGATGGGGCAGCGGTATTAGCCACGTCAATGCAGCATGCTCAAAGAGATCTCCTAGGATTCCGGTTTCCAGCGAAAATACCGGGCGGTGAGTTCATTCTGAAGGCAAATTTCCACGTTCCATTGTCCCTCTATCGACAGAGATTATTAGAACAGCACCAAAAACAATACGTAATGCGCCAACGATTTTCCTTCGAAGTCGGAATTATGACATAAGAGTGCCACCCTCCCCACTGCTGATTTGGTTCATCTTCTCTCCAAATGCGCCTGTCTTTGGCTCCTGATCTGAGTACACTGGCTGCATTCAACTTCCCGCTGCTCCCACTCTCGTTTGATATTCCAGGCGCCGAAGCATTGGTGTAGCGGATCGTTTCGCGCAAAGTGGCAATACTGGATCAGGCGATGGTTTTCGTGGCCGCAAGGCACAAAGTAGATCTTTTCGTAATAGCACATGGCCGATCTCGTTTGAACAGAGTCAACCACCTGGTACACAGGCTAAGAACGCAGCGAAGCTCTAACGCAGTCAGCCATTGTTCCGCTCCGACCAAGTAATGGTTGCATCACCAGTCCTACCTTTCTACACGGCAGAATCTCTTGTTCAGCTTTTCTGAGCGGGGGTAGAGGTGACCGGGTTTTGATATTGTTTGGGCCCGGCTCCCCAAAGGGTAGTTTGTTCTTTCGAAGGATGTTTGATGAAAGACTTGAAGAAACTTCCACGAGCATTCAGCAGTCCTTTTATACTGCCTGCAAGCACAGAGCGCCATGATTCGACAGACCTTCACAAGCACTCTTCCTCAACGGACGACCCCCACATATTCCCCATATTTGTGTCGCCTCTTCGGTGGACTGATCAACACCTTGGCCCGTATCTTGCAGTTTTCTCTGGCCACATGTGCTACTTGTCAAATATACCATGCACAAATGGACGAAGTGCCCTCATTCCACTTAACAGGGCTTTATGCGCCACAGACCCAGTCCCCTGGAGTCTCAGATAAGCACGTTCACAACCAAATTCATCGCCTGGTTTGAGCCTCATCAGCGGCGAAAGAGCCTGCTCTTATATCAGCGTTTATCATTCAGCTCCTAGTCAACTGAAACATATCTGCGATCGGTGGGAACCGCTGGCGATGTCACTGAGCATCAAATATTCAGTCGGGCGTTAGGGTCGATTTTGGGAATGTTCGATATTAACTACGCCTAGTGCATGTGCGTTCATGGCTTAGGAACATCATATTCATGAGTATCACACTAGTAGCGCTAGGGGCAGGTGCTAATTTTCGAGGCTCGAGTGCCCACTTTCACAGGTGGATCGCATGCATTTTCTGTCCAGACCTCCACCCCACGATACTAGGTAGTAAGACTTGACAGCCACCAGGTCCTAAGAGCTGCCACATGCTGGAATCGAAAGCAACGGAAAGCGACAGCTCACTTTTTTATGAATGAACGGACCTAATCTTGAGCAGATGTGTGCAGCCATGAGCCCACGTTCATGCAGTTTGCCATGACGGCTGTCTGACTACCCAAGAACGGGTTTCCGATAGGCCGACTTCGCGGTATTGGCCAGTTTTATTAGCCACCGCACAGTACCGTTTATGGCTTGCATCGTCACGGCAAGTCCCACTGGGTTCCCAAATAAACGCTATTCGCTGTTCCTCGAGCAAGGGTGTCTCGAACTCTGCCATTACGCGAACGGTACGGAGTACCCATGCACACTTTTAGACTGTGATTTTCCATGTTTTGAACGAGTCAACCCATACGTCTGATATCCATGAGTGGCTTTGCATACCGACCCATAGTTCTGCTTTTGGGTCTTGCACATTAGCAAGTTAAGATAGGTCCCCTTCTGTTATGCAGTACCAACATCAAGAACATCCATCCACGAAGTTTGATGCAAGCATGAGCAGCTACCACTCACTGGTTGATGTGCTCTTCTCCGGGTTCGTACAAAACTTTAGCTGGCTCTTGCATTAAGTTGCATTGAGTCTTCGAGCCAAGTTCTTCGGCTTTGTTTCCTTCTCCCCGCTCCCACGACATGCTCATTGCTCATAACTGGCCCCTATAGGAGAGGCTAATATAGGGGTTGGTTTCACAGAATGTTGGCGCATCACGTACTTCTCGTACAACCTCCGACGAGCTCGTGCAGAGCGGTCAACTAGGCCCGGGCAGGAAAGGCCCCCGCGAGAATAGGTGCGCATGACCCACACTTCTCGCGAAATCATCACCTGTTTGAATTCGAAGATTTCCACGAGTGGTAGGCGGGGAGGTATGGAAAAACATGGAGATATTTACAGCATCCGGTTGTCACGACACCGACGAAAATAGATGCGGACGAGCCTGCATGTTTCGTGGTCTTGGGTACGCCTTTGGTGGTATACATCATGTACATGACTCAATGAAGCTGTCGTAGTAACGTACGCTTTTGCGGGGCATCATAGTGATGCAGCCAGCTATAGCTGAGGAGCGCCCGGATATCGATGTTGCATGTGACGCAAGGCACGGTTCGAGTTGCCTCCATACATGGCAACAGTGATGCACAACACCTCGATTACTTCATGTTATGAACTCGGGGTGGCATAGTCACAGTATTACATGCATTCCCAGAATCCGTTCAATGTTTCCATCACTACTGGATAGACAAATAGAGAGCATGCTCCTTATATGGGACCACTAAAGAATATATATCATTCCACGCAATACTGCAACATTGTATTCACTGTATATTTTAACGGAGCTATTGAGGAGGTGCTGATGGGTAGGTACCACTGCTGTTCTCCAGAGCGCCACCTCGCCTACCCAGCAACTTCACCACCCCACGATCCAGCCCGATCTCTACACCCACGTCTTGTTTTGCACGAGCAGAAACACGGTCGAACCAGATACCTGGATTGCCAGTTTACAGATTCCATCGGGAACCAAAGACGCCAACGGGCCTGCACGGCCTGGCGTCTCGGTGTGACAAACGAATATACACAGGTTGTACTGCAGGCAGCCTGAGGTTGGCGTTGGGGAGCTGTGGGACTTGGGCTTGCAGGAGCGGTGGATAGTGGGAACGGCTGGTTGGCCCCAAAGGAGACGAGTCCTGCGTCTTGCAAGCTGGGCTACATGGCACCTGGCCCAGGTCTCCATGGCGCTGCAGTGGACTCGATGTGGACACGGAGTGTGAAGGGGACGCACACCACCACCAACGCCTCCCCAACAGCTCGTCTGCAAGAGAAAATTGACAAGCAAACAGCTTTGTGCATGGCGCATCTCATATTGCTCCTATCTAGGCAAATAAACCAACTACGCCTTCCCGACCTTCCTCGCGCGCCTGGCAATCCTCTTCTTCTGAATGATCCTCGACCGCTGCGCGAGCTTCTCATCCTTGTCCTTCCCCTTGCCCTCTCCCGTCTTTTTCTCCGATGTGCCATCACCCGATGCCACACCCTTCCCTTCCTTCGTTCCATCCCGCCTGGCCCGTTTCCCCGCCTTCCCGCTTCCCCCATCCTGCACTGCACCGTCCTCTTCGCGCTTTCGCTTCTTCAACCGGTCCTTCTGATGCTTGCCCCGACCCGATGCCGCTGTGGCACCTTCATCCGTATTCCCCTTGGGCTGATCCCGAGTCTGCTTCTCGCGCTCGGACCGCCTATTCACAACATTTGCATTCTCGATCGCAAACTCGACAATGAGGCGCTTCTTCCGGTCCTCCAGCGCCTCCTTCGCCGCCTTTTTCCCCTTAGGTAATTCCCCCTTGACACGATAATCCACCGCATGGCCGTTCAGCTTCCTCAGACCCATCAGTGCATTGCGATGTGTGTAGTATTCTATGAAGCCGTATCCTCGGCTGCGTCCCGCGCCTGTTGCTTCAGAGACTTTACTGCCCTCCGGTGTCTCGTAGACGATCTTGGCTTGCTTGACGATGCCCCTTCCTTGCTTTTTGCGGATCTTTTCCGCGAGGACCATGGCTTCTCCGCCGCGAGCGAGTTCCTCTTTGGAGAGACGAGCACGCTTGCCGGCCTTGACGTCTTCGGCGAAGCCGACGACGGCTTGACGGGCTAGCTGCTTGAGGTCCTTGCTCGTGATGCTGCGAGGGATGTTGCGGACGGAGAGACGTGTCAGGCTGAGATGGAGAGAGGGGTTGCTTTGGATGAGCTTTTGGCGCTGCTTCGCGCTGGCTTCGCGCATGGTCCTTTCGGAAGGAGTGAGTTGTTCGTAGAGAGGTGTGCCGGCGGAGATGGTGCCTTCGGAGAGAAGATAAAGGCGGCGCTTGTCCTTGTCGCGCTTGAAGCGGGACTCTGCGCCTTCAGCGGTGAGCCGTGCGGCCTCATTACGGTCCACAGCTTTCGTGATTTGGAGAATGCGGCCGTCCATGGTGTATCTGCCAGTCGCGTCTGCTTCGGGATCTTCAAGCACGGAGTGGGTAACTGTGATGGAAGATCCATCCTTCTTCTCGTTGGTCTTTTGGGTCAACCTGACCTTTGGAACTCCCTTCAGACATTCGATCATATCCTCTTCATTGACGAAGCATACGAAACCTGTGCCTCGCGGCTTTTCAGTCTCATGATCAATGACTATTCTTGCATAGCGTATGGGTCCAAACTGTGTGAAGTGCTCCTTTAAACTCTCGTCGGTAACGGAAAAAGGGAGATTGCGTATGAAGAGAGTGTACTGAGGTTTGCTGGGTTTCGGCGGCTCGTCTTCTAGATCCACACCTCCAACTTCGCTGTCAGAGATGTCTTCATACTCTTCATTCTCATCGAACTCCTCGGATTCGTCCCCACTCTCATCCTCATCGTCGTCCTCATCCTCATCCTCGTCAACCTCACTGCTCTCCTCCTCTGACTCGGAAGCGGCCGCAGAGTCCTCATCGGAACCATCAGCCGCCTTCTCCCCATTTTCTCCCTGCACGTCCCCATCCTGCTCCTTCTTCTGAAGCTCTTGCCAGGTATCTTTATCCACAGCCCAATCGACGGCGATTGTCCTGCCGTCGATCTCCTTGCCGTTGAGACTCTGCATAGCCTTCTCAGCGTTCTTACGTCCTCGCAAAAGAACAAAGCCGAATCCCTTCAATTGTCCCGTATGCGACTTAGGCAGATTGACAAACTTGACTTTGCCGTAGCTCCTGAAGAGCACACTCAGCTGGTCCGGCTCCTTGATACTCCACGGCAGATTCCGCACGATAAGCCTCGGAGGAGCTTGCTCCTTCCGCTGCCTCTCGCGCTCTTCCTTTGCCTTAGAAGCAGCAGATGAGGTACTCTTCAATTGACCCGTGGTGTCGACTTCCACATCTCGATGCCTTGGCTCAGCCACTTCGATCTTGATCTTCTTGCCTTTCAGTTCCGAACCATTCAACTCTTCCATCGCTCTTTGGGCATCCTCCGCGTCCGCAAAGGTAACGAACCCGTAACCTTTGCATTGCTTCGTTATGGAGTCGAGCACGGCAGTGGCATGCTTGATAGGATATGATTCCGAAAAGTGCTCCGTGAGATCTTCCGTCGTTACCGTCGGTGCCAGCGAGCGCACGAAGAGAGACCGGCGGTGCTTGTGGTCTTCCTTACTGGGCGTTTTGTTCGTCGCAACTGCGGAGGTGCCGTTCGGAGCCATGTCTGTGTCTGCAGTTGCCGTGACGGCTTCTGCGCCGTCTTCGGAGAGACGCTGGCGCTTCCTGGGAGGTCCCATCATGTAGAAGTAAAAAAACGACTAGAGAAAGGGCGAGAACAGTTGAAGCGTGCTCTGCTGTTTGTAACTCCGAAAATTTCGGTACACAAAAAAGTTCCAGGGCAACATCTTGGCGTGCACGGACAAAATCTCAAATTCTTGGCAAGTTGCATTCGCAAGGCTTTGATTGATGGGTGGACGACATCCAAAGTTGGATTGACTGTGTGAATATAAAGAGCCGTAGAAATACAGGGGCCAGTATTCATATCAATTACTACTGCTATGGGAATAGAAGTTTGCTCTGAAGATGCTCAATCGAGGCAAACGCCGGACGCTGCAAGTTTCCCTTTTGTTGAACATTTTTTTCCCGCACGCCGTATCGGGACGGAGGACTTCAAGAGGTCACTGCTCTGAACGTATACGAGGGACAAGCAGACAAGATGCTGTGAAGCATGCCTTATTAACTGCGGAGAAGATAGATGTAGCGAGACTATGAGTATCATGCCGCATATGTGATTAACAACGGGTTGGAACTCAGGGAGGCAAGACATCAATCTTGAGCCGCCTGCCATCTTCAAACGTTTCCAGATGAAGAATCGAATGCGGTGTCTGCAAGAGAGGCATCACATCCACCAGTGTTTCTAGTATTGCAGGAGCGAAGGGACGGCTTAACTTACCGTCAGATAGTGCTTGCGCCCATTTGGGTAGTAGTTATCCGATCGTCCCATTATTCATAGAATGCGGCGACTCCATCACCATAGTTCAATCAATTACTCCTCCATTTCACTTCTTCATCTAGAAGTGCGAGTGTTGAGTGTTGTTGGTGGATCGGTCTCAAAGTGGCCTAGCGCGGGCTCGTCGGTTAGAGGATTTTCCGATCGCACACAACCTAACCTTCAACCCACGAAATCAGACTACGACAACCCCGACCGACGCCTCGACAGCCGCAAAGATGAAGTACATGTACGCATTCCCTCCCGTCATCGCATCCCGATCGCCTTTCTCTACGGATGATTCCCCTGCATTTGGGGCGAATGCGTCTCGCTAGAAATCCACCACCCAAATCTCGAAATCTGCAAGCACTGTGACGATGCGACTGACAATTGCATTACAGCCACTCAGAGGAACTGCTCGAGATTCCTGAGGGAGTCAAGGTCTCCATCAAGACCCGCAATGTGGTTGTTGAGGGTGCGTTTCTCGCGAGCTGAAATTGCTTGGACTTCTTAACTGACATTGTGCAATAGGCCCTCGCGTAAGCGCACACCCCAACCGCCCCGACCGTCGAACCGTCACTGATCATATCAGGGAAAATTGACCAAGTCTCTCGGTCATTTGTCCGTCAGCTTCTCTCACGTACGTTGCGATTTGGAATGGAGAAAGGGACAAGGACTAAGAATTGCGTAGCCCAAGAAGAACCTCATCAAGATCGAGCTCCACCACGGATCGCGGAAGAGCGTCGCTACCCTCCGTACCGTCCGCACTCTCATCGTACGTCGCAAGCAGAATTCGGCCATGGACGCTGGGCGCAACGGGAGCGGGTGCTAACGGGCGACAGAACAACCTCATCATCGGTGTCACCAAGGGATACAAGTACAAGTATGTGTTTCTGCGGCCGGGCGATTCGCGGGACAAGGCTAACAAGTTTTTGCAGGATGCGCTATGTCTACGCACAGTAGGTCCACCCCACCTCCATGACTACCTTCCCACCACCTCTCCTGAGAGCTTCGACATGAGACGAATGGCACCGGCACGGCACCAATACGACAGCAATATCTTGATCGGAGTCGTTGGGATGATTTGGGATAGTTCGCGCCGGTCACGCCATTCGCCTCATGTGGTAGTTTGGGCCAAAGTCCTCGCCATCTTCGTTTTGGCTAGCATTTGCCGCGTGGTTGGGGGACAGTGCTGACGTCGGATCCAGTTTCCCCATCAACGTCAACATCGAGAAGAAGGATGACCAGTACGAGGTTGAGATCAGGAACTTCATTGGCGAGAAGATTGTCCGCAGAGTCTTGATGCGCCCCGGCGTCAACGTCGAGATCTCGAAGAACCAGAAGGATGAGCTCCAGCTCACCGGAAACGTACGAGACGTCTTTTACCCGTTTGTTGACGATGCGCTAACGTGTGATTGCAGTCCCTCGAGGATGTTTCCCAGAGCGCCGCCGACATCCAGCAGATCTGCCGTGTCCGCAACAAGGATATCCGGAAGTTCTTGGACGGTCTGTACGTGTCGGAGAGGGGCAACATTGAGGAGGAGGCGTAAGCGGTGGATTGGAGTACGGGTTTCTTTCACGGGCATATGATCTCTGCATTCTGGGACGAGAACGGGCGCCACGGGAGACTAAGCTCGAAAACTGTGTTTCTTAAAACAAATACCACCAGCTCCGCCGCTCTCGGGGGTTGCCATGGACGAGCGTCAGTGGTTGAATTTTGGTGCTCTGTGATGTACATGCCTTTCCCGCAGTACGCTGGCGGCCCGCAATGTTTGTCAATCTGCAGACGCTTGTCTAGAATGGGTGAAGAGGTCAGTCATGTCATATGGTGGAGCTGGGAGATGACCACCGTATCAAGACGCCACGATGGGGACGATTGCCTCGCCAGCATCGCACCGAGATGAACAACCACCGGATATAGCGGCGCCACTTCACCGCGCAGCGACTTAACGCCGCAAAACCCGCGTCGAGACAATATGCTGCCGTTTTTGCGTCATGGTTAGCCTGGCAGTAGTGCGTGTAGGTGGAGATACCTAGGTATATTAGGAGGATGAAGCGCCCCGGTCAATTGGACGTGACACTGCATATCGTTCTCCGACCCCTCCATCCGCATTGCCTGCCAATTCCCCCCGCAATCATGACTGACGTACAGGCGCTACTCAAGGAGTCGAAGGCGGAATATAGGCAGCTGGGCAAGAGTGGGTTGAGGGTTTCGGTGCCCATTCTGGGGGCCATGAGCATTGGAGACAAGAGATGGCAGCCATGGGTCATTGAAGAGGAGGAGGCATTGCCGCTGCTCAAAGCTGCGTACGACAAGGGCATCACGACGTGGGATACAGGTTAGTACAGCCCACCGAGTCGCCATCAATGGACTCCAGCACTCTCCCCAGCGACCCGACCCAGCTAACCTTAACTCTCCACCCAGCCAACGTCTACTCCAACGGCGTTTCGGAAACGATCATCGGCAAGGCGATCAAGAAATACTCCCTCCCCCGCCACAAACTCGTCATCCTAACCAAATGCTACGGCTACGTGGGCGAAGACCCAGGCTTCCGCACCATCAACCACGCCAACGACCTCCCGCAGCTCAAAGACTACAGCAACCAAGGCGGCCTCAGCCGCGCCGCCATCTTCAACGCCGTCGACGCGTCCCTGGCCCGCCTCGACACGCCGTACATCGACCTGCTGCAGATCCACCGCTTCGACCGGAACACGCCCGTCGAGGAGACGATGGAGGCGCTGCACGACCTCGTCAGGAGCGGCAAGGTGCGGTACATCGGGGCGAGCAGCATGTGGGCGGTGGAGTTTGCGCAGATGCAGTTCGCGGCGGAGAGGCGCGGGTGGACCAAGTTCGTCAGCATGCAGAATCATTATAGTCTGCTGTATCGGGAGGAGGAGAGGGAGATGATTCGGTTCTGCAATGCGACGGGGGTGGGGTTGATTCCGGTGAGTGCCGTTGTTTCTTGCGCATTTGATATCCTGTTTGATCAACGTCTAACACTCGTGCAGTGGGCGCCGCTGTGCCGCGGGCACCTCGCGCGCCCGCTCTCCGCGTACGGCAGCACGACGCGGTCGGCGGGTGAGAAGGAGAGCGGGACGCACACGACGGGGGACAACGAGACGGACCGGGCGATCATCGGGCGGGTGGAGGAGCTGGCGAAGAAGCACGGGTGGAAGATGAGCACGGTGGCGCTGGGGTGGATCAACAAGCGGGTGACGAGCCCGATTATTGGGTTCAGCAGCGAGGAGCGGATGGACGAGGCGTTGGAGGTCAGGGGCAAGGAGTTGAGCGAGGAGGAGGAGAGGTATTTGGAGGAGTTGTATCGGGCGAGGAGCATTGTGGGGCATTCGTAGGGGGACGCGGGTGGTATAGAAGGACATGTGGGACGCCGATTTATCAAGAGTACATACAGAATATTGGAGCATGCTGCTTCTCACGTATATGCAAAAAGTCTACAATATACACATATCGTAACAAGAGGAAGTGTGGGCACTGCTTCCTTTATTACCCTGGTACATTCACTGCCAGGTGGATCTTCAGGTACATATCCTGACTCGGCCTCGCAACATCCGACGCGCCCCTGACTTCCCCTCTCCGGCGCAGCCAAGGTGTTTGATTGCCCGTCCAATTGGGGAATAGTGATCCTGGATGTATAGAGTACCGTTCCGTGTCCTGGACTCGTGGAATGGGTGCGACGGTGGTTTGGTGGTTCGGCCGATGACGTCGTCAGCCAGGTCGCGTGAGGGTCATCTCACCACGACTGTGAAGGAGGATGAAGCTCCCCACCACCACGAAGATGCAAACTGCAGAAATTTGTGTAGAGTAGGTTTCTCTAAGTATTATCGAGGTACCTGATACCTCTCCAGGACGCTTCTCGGAGTCTCCTGGTGGTAGATGGATGACATAGTCGTGTTGAGTGATTCACCCCCGCATTTTACCCCAGGAACGCGGCCCGTGCGCCCAACGGGCTGGTAGTTGTGGACTAACCCGATTCGCGCGATTCGATTGGAGGGAGCCCTGGAGTCGCCGGATGGTGAGGTGATCAAGTGACTGCCTCCTGCCATTTAGAAACCCCTCATCTGCTCCTCTGCTGCCCCCTTCCCTCCCTCTCTCTTACTTCCCACTCCTCCTCACTCTCATCCAGCTTCTCTCTGCTCCCAACTCTCCCCAAAGCTCCCTCATAGCTCCAGCCTCCAAGCTTCCCAGCTTCCCAGCTTCCCCAGCTCTTTATCTGCCTCTTTGTTCAACAGCTCACCCAGCCGTTGTACCACCCGCAATCCATCATGGCCGCTGAAACGGAAAACACCCTCTCCAAGGTCGACTCCCTCGTCGACGAGGCGCCCGTTAAGAAGGGGCACCGTAGAGGCAGCTCCCTCGCTGCCGATGTCTACAACTTGGCCGACCTGGGTGAGTCCCACGCCGCCAGCCGTGGCGTGCTGATCAATCAATTGAGGGGATGTGGGGGCTGACTCGACCGCAGAGAAGGAGGGAAAGACCATTGAGATTGCCCCCGAGACCCAGAAGCTGAACTGGTAAGTCCATGCCCTCCTTGCCAAACCCCCGCGAGCATCCACTGCGTGTGCTCTTTGACCCATCTCGACGTCATCGCCCAACTCCCGACTCTTTGATGGCGGAATAGGCTGACCATGTTCCTGCAGGAAACTGAACACCTCCCCTGCATCATTAGACGACAAGGAAGTCCTGAAGAAGCCCCTCTGCCTGCCCAAGGTCAAGAAGATCGACCTCCACTTCAAGCTCGGACTCACCGTCACCGCACGGAACCTCAAGGGCGTCACCATCAAGGACGCGCTAGACGCCATCTACAAGCAGTTCAAGAAGAAGGTACGCGGCTTGCTTCTATTCCTAGCTGACATGCATGGCGGCACCTCCCTGATCCGAGCTCGACTTCGGTCGTCCTCCCCTTGCCCTTCCATGATTCCTTTGTCCTCCTCGTATCACCCGCTGACAGATCGCCTAGGCCGACGACGAGCTGGACCTCCCCGTCCTCGCTGGCTTCGAGTGGGATCCCGAAGAGAACTACCAGCAGTTCATCGTACACCTGAAGAAGGAAGGCGCCCAGCAGCCGTCCAAGAAGAAGAAGAAGGGTGGTGACGAGTAGTGAATGACTCGCCCCCAACTTCCCTCCTCTCAACCATCTCCAGCCTCGAACGTGTTCGATGTGACGTCGGGTGCGCACTCGGGTGCTGGCTGCGACTTCGACAGGGAAGGGCGATGCTCGTTGCCGCCGACGAAGGAAGGCTAGCTTTTTGCGAAGCCAGGAAGGCCTAGGGTGCGTGAGGTGGAGCGACTGCTATGCTATACTTTTTGAGCGGCGACTGCGTTCGCGGGTTCATGATATACTTGGTATACGATACTCTTGGGTGGCCCCGCCAGGTGAGATGGCGGCACCCCGCTATATGCTCTGCTAGCTTCTTCATCGATATGCTGGATAGCAGACGATAGAAATAACAGGGCTGTTTTCCTGAGTTGTTGGTGCCATGGCGGATGTGATGTCGTTGGCGCAAGGTTCTCGCGGTCTGATAGCGGACCCGCTGTGGGTGCCACCTTGCTTAATACGCAATAGCCTTATGGGAGCGTGTTGTTGATGTGGGTCCGACGATGGCACTTCTGCGGTGGCGGGATGAGAATCATCCTCGTTATATGGACATTTGTTATATCAGAAGACATCAAGCAGATGTTAACAGTGGACGATTCCTCTACAAGATGTCAAGGCAGGGACTGCGGAGCTTTTGCGCCACATCTAAAGACTACTTAGGTATGGGGGATACGGATCGAAGGTAAATTAAAGGGTAACAGGCTTCTGCTGATTGTACACAACAGGAGAACGACAGTGGGTTGAGGTAGAATACCAAGTCGAACAAGAATGCACTGGCGAGTTTATATCGGATCGAACAAGAGTAGTATGAGATGTCCCATGTCGCCGTTGGCTTCGCAAGTTCGCAGGATATGGTTTCCTCCCTCCTATCTGTCCCGTCCGATTCTCTTCCATTGCGCTGTGGGCTTTTCGAGAAGACAGCGAGGTGTTTGCGCTGTTTTGGCGTCTTGTGAGGGCCCAAGGAAGGCGCCTGGTAGTTCCTGTAGCGAGCAAGCAGGAGCAAGTGATTGGGGAAGCCCGAGAGCCGGAGGAAAGCGGAATGGGACAGCACCAGTGGCGGAGTAAGATGGGATGGAAATGCGAGCTCGACATAGGGAACGCCTGGAACGGATGGTGGGCGACCACACAAGGTGGAGAATGCTGGCGAGAGTGCGGCGGTGCGAAGGATGAGGCGAAGGACGATGGGATTTGAGCGACGGAAAATGTCAATCACCGAGTTAATATTGAGGCTGGAGGCGCTCGAACAACGGAGCAGCTTCCATCGCGATATCTCTTCCGCATATGCGTTGTCCTCGATGCATCAAACAAGGTCTTCACAGTGCGGCGAGCTGCAACATGCCCACGCCCACCGCTTTACTCTGCCTATACCTTTTCCCCTGGACCTCTCCACGAGCTTATGTGTAGAGTGTAAGATCTTCAGATAAAGTATTGGTTTCCAAGTCTCATGGACGCTCGGCCACGAGGTGCATCGGCGCGTTCGCAGTGCAAACCACAGTGTCGCCCTGCGCGGCGTCCACGACTTCTCCGCGAACGAACGTATCTGGAATGGGATCGAAGATGCTCTAGCCGATACCCAGCAAACTCTCGCGACGAAAATAAAATGTAGATGATCGTTGTGCTCGCAAGTCCTGCGCCACCGGGGATCTCGCGCTCGTCGAAGACATTCATCGCCGGCATATAGACAGCAAGCATCACACCGCAGCATCCCCAGCATGCCCAGCCTCTCCGAGCGAGACCTCGTCGGAATCCTCTTCGTCTGCGTCTTCATTCCGACCGTTTTACTCCTCTCAGCGCTGTACCTATGCCGGCGCCGGCAAAGACGGCCCCGTCGTCCCCGGCACCGGCGCAACGACATCGAGACGGGGAGCTTGCCCCTGAGCCACCTCGTTGCCCTGAACACGCTGCTTAACTCGCGGCCGGGACATCGGCGGTCGAAACCGCGGGGTCCGCTCAGGGGGATTCTGCGGTCGCTGGCGGGAGGTCGTGGTCGGGCGAAGAGGAGGACGAAGAGGGTGACGTTTGATGTTCCGCCTGTGACGGACGGGGAGGGGACGGCGGGGCGGGCGGGGAGGGGAGGGATGGGGGGGTTGGGGTGATGGTTGCGGAAAGTGATATTATGATGGGGGGAGGAATGATTTGGGGGTGTAGTGAGGGTGGAGACGGGGAGGTACAGGAGGGAGATGTCCAATGGGTAAGAGTTCGTCGAAATGGGTCGATTGGGAGTTATGGGAGGGATAGAAAGGGGGGAAACGTGTTGGACATGGCGTTTGAGGTTTCGCGGCTGAGGCTCTAGTATCTTGCAGTTGGATAGTGTTCGATGGGAGGGAAGATATCCTGTAGTCGGGACCTTCGGTTGCTTTCATCATCCTCAACCCAGTTTTCTGCAAGCACCCCCTTTCCCAAGGGTTGTTTCCAGGAGGTCTACTAGCTCCTCAATAACCAACAACTCAACGATGACCTCGGAGCTAGACGTACAACAACGCGTCTAAAAAGCTGCGCAGGGTGTGCTCTTGCAGAAAATTTGGGCAAAGCAAACGAAGGGCCCGAGTAGCTATGTAGCTATAGCTATAGGCAAACATCTAAAGTGGACGTGGGATTTGGCAAACGGTATAACGCATACGCTGCACGGTCTCATGTGTTCTCCAGGGCAGTACGCTCAGCCGCAAACGCCTTAGTCCGACGATCATTTCCAGAAGTGTATCTATTCAGCCCGTTGGGGGCCAGAGGAGAGGGTGGGAATTCTGCTGCCATATGCGTGTCTGATAGGCAGTCCTGAAGTAGTCGCCATGTCTACGGGGTCCGAAATCGTGAACATGCATCTTTCTAGCACTGTAGACATGCTTAAAATAAAATAGGGAAGATAACTGGTTTCATGAGGCGTTCTGGGGTTCCGAGCGTGAAGAAAAGATATACCCTGCGTAGCCAATCACATGTCAGCATAGATGGAAATGGGGGCTGGGGCTGCCTTCCGCTATGATGTGCTCGACACTTTCCTCTCCACCCACATGGGAGATATTGTATTTTGGTAATTCCAAAGGACTTCCGAGCTTCCTCCTCCAGATATCTCGCCGTCACATATATATTCACGCTATTTGGTGCGACTCTGAGAGACCGCCCCATCCAAGACCTCCACGGAATTTCCCAAGATTGCAGAGTCGAACCACTACAACCCTGGCCGCCCTTCTCAGCGCCATTGGTTATTCCACGGGGCAGCTGCCGCTCATATGCAAGCCAAACCGCCTGCAGGCGCTTCGAATTGGGTCCATCTCGCGAGGCTGAAAAGCACTCGCGAAAAAGTAAAAGATATATAACACCCATCGTGCGAGGCTGTCGACAAAAATGTCTCCCACAAACCGCTCTTCCAGCCTCGTTCGACTCCTCACGTCGGAGATAGGAGGCCCTTCCCGCACACACCGCATTCAAAGGACCCGTGCTAGCTATCTGTCTTCGCAACACCGAGGTTCGCCATGTCTGGAATGCCAATCCGGCTCCTCCGCCATCTGGGCGATGGCAAGTTCGATGTCTTCGATCCCCGCCCCAGCCCAGTCGAGTTCGACATCGTCTCGTACACTTGGGGCCCCACGATCCCGGCATACACCTGCGACATCGCCGGCGTGAGCTGGGGCATCATCCTGCAGAAAGAGAAACTCGACGAAATCAAGAGGCTGATGGTCAAGGCGAACATCCAGCACCTCTGGGTTGACTGCGTGTGCATCAACCAGGGGGACGAGGCGGAGAAGGCCGTCGAGGTGACCAAGATGTTCGAGTACTACAAGACGGCGCGCCAATGCCACATCCTGATCGACATGCCCGAGGTGTGGGAGCCGCAGAAGATTGTCGACGACCTCAAGTTCATCGATCACGTCCTGTCGCACATGGGCAGCGCGGCAATGGCGTCGGAGGCGATGCTCACGCCTTACGTGAGACAGAGCCTGAACGACTGGGCGACGAAACCATGGAAATTCCCCGTCGACCAAGCGACTGTGAGAGCTGCGGCGATCGATCCCGGGTTGCTGAATTGTTATGCCACGTGCGTCAAGCATGTGCGTTCGCTGTTCCGCAACCTGTACTTCTCGCGCGTGTGGACGTTTCAGGAGATGATCCTCGGGAAGAACATCGCGATGTGGGCCATCAACCCGGAGCGCATAGAGCCCATAGGCGAACTTCACGTATGGATGGACTTGGCCACCGATTCAAAGGACAAGGCGTACAAATTGCAAGCTTGGATTGAAGGGTCGCGCGTGCTGAAGACGGGTGCGGTCAGCGTCATTACGAGGTTCATCGAGGAAGACAACATCATCTTGCGAGGGTTGCAATTACAAGTCTTGGGTATCCACAGTGCGAAGACGGACATCATCAATGGTGGTCCTAACTGGTGGTACGAGAATTACAAGGGAATCAGTAACATCTTCTCCGCGATTTCGATCACGCCGCGAAACTGCTCCGTCAAGGCGGACATCTACCGAGGGCTCCTTGGCATCTTCAATGGCCTGTTCACGGCCGAGGAGGTCAAGCGAGACATGTCCGGCGACGACATGGAGAAGATCTCGTTCAACTTCTTCAAGCAGCTGTCCACGAAAACGGGATATGCGTGGACTAAGCTCGCCATCAGCAGCGGAGAACGAGGCGAATGGGACTGGATCCCCATGGTCGAGAATTCGAACAGCATCATGACGACCGACTGCTTTGCCGGCGTGGTCAAACTGGGAAGGCTGAGGCAAAAAGGGGATAAGGGGCGCGCAAAAGCTGAAGCTCGCACAGGTATCAAGGGCAATCCGAGGAAGTACATGACGATCCGCCTCACGCGGCAAAGCGGTCCACTGGGTTTTCCATTCTCCTTCAAGGGCTGCAATTGCGGCAAGAAGGTCAGCACCGGCCTCTTCGGCAGCGAGCCCATCCCCACATTCGACCAGCCGCGCAACATCGTCCGTGACGAGACGGGCAGATGTCTCGCCCAAGCCGCGACCATTCTCGGCAGCCTCTTCGACCCGGCCTTCAGCGTCGTCGAGTACCGTCGCCGCTTGCTGCGCAAACTGCAGCCGGACTGGCACATCAGCGACCTCACCGCCAAACCCCTGGGCTGGTACGACCGCTCCGTCTCCGGCACGTTCTGGGAGAACCCGCATCCGAACTACGTCCGCGTGCACAACCTGTCGATGAACTGGAACATGGTCGATGTGTACGACTGCGAGTCGCGCCTCTGGAACGACAGCACGAAGAACCTGACCTGCGAGGTGCGCGTCAACTGCGGGTGCACCGTCATCGCGCCCTTCGCCCTCGTCTTCGAGGCCATCACGGCGTGCCAGGAGAGCTTCCTGGGCGACGTCTCGGCGGAGCTGGACGACGACAACCGCATCGTGCTGCACGACGGGCTCGGCCTCGTGCAGATCGGCGACGAGGGCAAGACGTTCAACGTCGTGGCTTTCGGCGGCGATGTGCAGGCGCACAAGGCGTATTCGTCCAAGTGCAGGAGCACCAAGGTCGACAAGGAGGTGGTGCCTGAGAAGTTGTGGCCGACGGGGAGGGCGTTGGTGAGGGAGGAGTTCAAGCACGATATGACGGATGCCATGAGGGATTATGGGTACGTGCCGACGGGAGGGAGTGGCAATTTGCTGATTGCGAGGAATCATCCGATGGATCCGTATCGGATTATCGGGGTGTGTATTGATGAGTGGATTCAGACGGAGAAGAATGAGCTGAAATGGGTTGTCATCCGCTAGATTTGTGGGAGGGATAGAGCTTGATACGAGCGTTGTGCAATTCTTATGATGGGATGAGGGCCAGACTGTAATGTCTATTTGATTGCTCCTGTATTTGCCGCTTCTAATCGCTATGTCAATAACGTTCGTCGATATTATTCAAGTCACGTCAGCACTCGACAGGACTTTCCAATGACCCCCATATCTTCACCGCAAGTTGCATGTGATGGTTGAAATAACACGCCTGTCTCTTATGAATCTGAAAGTGACACACTCTCAAGGACTCTTCTACCAGTCTTCGTACTTACGCACACCAGTTCTCTCCGTCCACAAGCCAAAATATAGACGGACTATCGATTTCTATTCCAGCAGCATGGCTCTCGCCGTTCTTGTTACGGACTCTGCGCCAAGCTCGATGGATGGGAAATCAAAACTGGGTCGGAGAAATAGAGTCAATACGACGAACCCACAACGTTAATCTTACTGGCATAAAGGAAACCCGCCAATTTGAACATCCATCTTATTCTGGGCTACGGCCTCGGACTTCTGAACAACGCAATGCCATTCTCCGAGCCTCCCACCTGCTGATCCAACCCAGATTTCGCGTAGAAATTCCTATTCTTCTCCCCGCAGAGCACACTCGCGCTCACGTGCTCTTCATCCGCCTTCTTCGTGCCCCACGAAACCAGCATCTTGCCAATGCCTTTCCCCTGGAAGCTGGGATCTACCCCGCAAACATAGAGATCCCAACATTCCGAGTGCTCGCCCGTCCAGTACCTGCTGGCGTTCGACACTGCGGCGTCCAGGAAGGAGGAACGAGATGGATCTGCCGCTCGATTGGGGAATATGGAAAGGGATATCCGGTTGTACAGCCGCACACTCGGGTTAATCAGATTGCCTATATGTAATGATACCCTGAGCAAACCCACTCCTTACTCGGTTCATGCAATCAAGCTCCGCGTGCACTTACGAGGATCTCCCCAAAACAGATCCATTTTGTTGCCACCGTCACCTATGCGTCTCCAGTCCGCGGCACCCACGATTCGCTCTTCATTATCGACTTTCATCGTCACAACGATGAATTGATGCCGCCAGTCCCAGAATCGCTCGCGTATGCCTCGCAGGAGGAACCAGTAGACGTCTTCCGGGTACGCTTTCCGGTTCGGATGCATCATTTCCCCGATGATCTCGTCGTCGAAAAATGCATGGTACCAGCAACGTGCTATGCCTGGTAGGTCGGCAAAGGTGGCCAGTCTTAGACTGGGATCTGTTGATGAGGAGTTCGTCATGGTGAGGGTGAGGTACAGGTTGCATGGATCAGAGTAGGGTACTTCATTGGATTGCGGTCCATTGTATACATATTATCGAGGGCGTAGAAGAGATGACCAATATTAGTCATTGTCATCCAATAGTTATGGCCCCACGACTTGGCAGGAGTATGTCTGCGGGGCTGCTGAGGTACCGTCGAGCGCCACAGAATTGACGGCAATGGAAAATGCCTAAGTCTAGGCTCGAGGGATAATGTTATCTAGCAGAATTAGGGTGATGGGGGATGTTCACAAGCAAAGAGAACGCGGCTGCTGAAAAGGGCAAGGGTAGAACCTAAATAGGACTAGCGTTTCGAAACTAGCTCGAGTTCCCGTTTCACAGGGCTCGATCCATCTATTAACGCCATCATATTGAGCATCCACAACTAACTGCTTTTCTTCGAACTCACTTTAAACTTCCACCAGGAGCTTTTTGCGCCATGGCGGACGACGAGGATGAAGGGTTCGGCCTCATTCCAGAGCTCTATAAGCCTGCTGCCCTGCTCCCGATAGCGCAGCTAAAGGACTCTCTTCTCTACACCATCGAGACATATCCAGTGACCATCATTGTCGGCGAAACAGGAAGTGGGAAGACGACCCAAATCCCTCAATTTTTGCACAAAGCTGGCTGGACGTCCGATGGATCAGTCATTGCTGTGACGCAAGTAAGTCGCAAGTGCCCTCCTCATCTGTAAAGATATATGTGCTCCTGCTCAACAGCCCCGTAGGATCGCCGCTACAAGTGTTGCCGCACGCGTTGCAGAGGAAGTCGGATGTAAGGGAGTTCCGCCACTTGATAGCCCAAATACTCATTCGGCCCACAGGCCAACTCGGTCAAGAAGTCGGATACTCAATCCGCTTTGAGGATGTCACATCGGCAAAGACCCAGATCAAATTCCTTACTGACGGGCTCCTCTTACGCGAGATGCTCGTTGATCCCTTGCTGAAGCGTTACTCTGTCATCATGGTTGACGAAGCGCACGAGCGCTCGCTAAGTTCTGACATACTACTCAGTCTGTTGAAGAAGATCATGAAGAAACGTCCTGAGTTGCGCGTTGTGGTGTCGAGCGCGACGATCGAGGCGGAGAAATTCTTGGATTTCTTCGCGCCCGATGAAGAAGAGGATGCTAACGAGCAGAGTAAAGCCGATGTTGGACACATCATAAGCATTGAAGGGAGAATGCATCCCGTTGAGATACAGTATCTAGCCGGACCGGTCTCAGATTACGTTGAACGGGCGGTCCAGACTGTACTGGATATTCACACTACCGAAGAGAAGGGCGACATCCTAGTCTTTCTCACTGGTCGCGAGGAGATCGAAGATGCCATTGATATGATTGCGGACCGCATCGCCGACCTTGGGCCCGGATATCAGACTCTTCAACCGCTTCCACTCTACGCAGGCCTTTCCACTGATCAGCAAATGTATGTTTTCGAGCCGGCAGCTGAGAATACGAGGAAGGTGATCGTTTCTACCAACATAGCAGAAGCATCCGTCACGATCGACGGGATCGTCTACGTGGTTGACTGCGGCTTCGTAAAGCTGCGCGATTACGACCCAGCACTTGGCATTGAACGTCTCAGCGTCTGCCCTGTCTCTCGTGCGTCGGCAACCCAACGCGCTGGTCGTGCTGGCAGAACGAGACCTGGGAAATGCTTCCGAATGTACACCGAGTCGACCTACTTGAGCCTCCCGGAGACAACGTTTCCCGAGATCCAGCGCAGCAACCTTGCTCCCGTGATTCTGCAGTTGATGAATCTGGGTATCCAGAATGTGGCGCGCTTCGACTATCTCTCACGTCCACCCTCACAGCTCGTCATCAGGGCGATGGACACGCTCTACTCGTTAGGGGCCGTTGACGAACAAGCACGTCTGACGCGGCCACTTGGAGCTCGCATGGCCGACCTTCCGCTGGAACCCATGCTTGCAAAAACTTTGCTGAGTGCACCCAACTTCGGCTGTCTCCCAGAGATGCTTACCATTGCCGCGATGATGACACTTCAAGGAACGACGTTCGTTTCCCATGAGGGGAAAAAGAAGCAGGAGGATAAAGCGAAGCGCAGGTTCGCTGTGGAAGAAGGCGATCACATCACTCTTTACAACGTATATGAGGCGTTCACATCGCAGGGCAAGAAGGACGCGCAGTGGTGTCGGGAGCATTCCCTCAACTTCAAAGCCCTAGTCAAAGCTATGAGCGTTCGCAAACAGTTGAAGAACCAACTCGAGCGTCTGGGGATTTCGGAAACCGCGAGCATCCCAGCTGCCCATGTCTCTCGCGTGGGGGCCATGCCCATGGCGGAACGTATACGGCGATGTCTGACAACGGGATTCTTCGCGCATGCTGCGAGGATGAAACCGGATGGGACTTTCCAGACGCCGTCGGGAAGCACGACATTATACGTGCATCCGAGTTCCATATTCTTTGTAAGTGTAACGCTGGTTGGCATGACCTGGTGCTGACCCTTATAGCATCGGAAAGCGAATTGGGTGATCTACCACGAGATTATGGAGACAAGAAACAAGATCTATATCAGAGATTTGTCGACCATTGAAATGGATTGGTTAGTGGAGTATGCCCCGGAATATTACAGGGTGAAGCAGAGATGAAGTGGCAAGTAGGATACCGCGAGTGGGACTGTTTTGATAACGCCTGTTGTCGAAGAACTACAAGGATGGTCACCGCAGCTCCCGGATATCATTAGCCAAGAACAACAGCTGAACTCCCTAGCGCTCATGAATCATCATGCGGTCATTTCAACGCTTCCACGAACAGTTCCCTCATACCCTTCAGGAACGCTGCAAGGTCCCGAGACTCGTTCAGCCTCTCCAAGACCCTATCCACCTCCTCTCTCTCAATCCGCGGCCGGACCTCCAGTACCTTATAGTCCCGATCGCTTGTGTCCAGTTCGAACCAGGCCTCCCTCTCCCATTCTCTCTCGCAGACATTCGTATACACAAACTTCAGGCGATCCTCCTTCCCTATACCCTCGATTCTCAATCCCAGATAATTCTCCCAGAATTCTAGCTCCGGTTCGTTGTACCGCGACTGCCCGTCCAAATACCGCCTGTGCTTCAGCTGAGCTTCTCGCCTTGCGCCAATTGCTTTTTGCACTTCTGCTATCTGCGACCTGAGCGTATCGCGGTTTGTGAGGAGGCTGTCGCGCTGCGCTGTGAGTGTGCTTATGGAGGCGTGCATTTCGGAGGTTTCGAGCGATTCTTTTGCAACGGTTTGGGAATGTTGTTGTTGTTGGAGCGTAAGGATTTCGATGTCGCGCTTCTTCATGCGCTGGTCCTCTACGTTGTTTTTCAGCGACAGCGTCAACAAGCTAGCGTCGAACTTCCGTACCTTGGATTTCTGCGACATTCATGCGGAACTGGTTTCGCTCCTCCAATACTCTCTTTCTGCCCTTCTCGATGAATTCGTCGAAACGCTGTGTGAACTGGTTCATGCGACTGCGCAAATCGTCGAAGCCGAAGTTGATGGAGGGTAGCTGGTCGGCCATGCTGGGTGCATCGTGTAAAGAGGTGCGCATCATGCTTGCGGAAAGCGACGGCTCGAAGGTGGTCATATTGGCGGCGGTGTATCGCAAATTGTTCGACTTATACGTGGTGTGTAACTTGTTAACGTTGTGATAAAGATGCTGTTGTTGTCTGTTGTTGCCCTGTAAACAACCGGAACAGAAAAGCCCCGGCCCCGCGCCGCGCACGTGAGTTGGCGTTTTCGGTTAGCGCGGACGATGGGTTTGGCGTCATTCATCCTTGCATTCTTTTTCATCTTCACCACGCGGCACGACAAATGTGATTCTTGTTCCATAACTTTACTACAACTGGACTCTCTCCTTCACCGTCTCGCTTTAGAGATGCTTCAGTTTTTAAAGCATCCAGTCATACCTGTCTCCTATCTTCCACAGTCCAATGGCTAATGCTCTACCGGGCAGCATGAACTACGGTCACCTTGGTCAAGCGACTTATAACAGTGAACATGGCTCATGGATATTTGACAGAAAGCCTGGACATCGAGGAATCTTCCGTCAGCTAGGATTTTGGAAGACCATTTTGCAGCCTACGAACAACCTTGGTTCCGACCGTGGTGTGACTTCTGAACCTGCCTACAGTGCGCGACACGCACAACACGCGGCGAAGGCCCTCGGTCGAGAAGATTGCGGTGTGGTCCCTTCCATAGATATCCTCCCCGAGTTTGCTCTACTCTCGACCGCCGTCACGTCCAGTATAGAGACTTTTGACCCTGCCCTCGGAGACTTGCAATCGTTCGGGTCGGTTGTCGCCGAAGGGCACTCCAAACTTGCTAAGAGGCTTGCCAAGTTATTGGTTGCATTGCCAACCGGAGAGAATGGGAACATACTCCGTCTTACATCGCTAGCACGGGAACGACAAGGTTGGGACCAGGATCGAAGTATCTGGCTTGAACTACTTTCAATCAATGAAGGCGAGAGCGGTTACTGGATCGGAGATTCCACGCCTATTCAGCACCTGTGCTTTGCCCATGGCGAGGATCGATCTGCGTTCCTTGCTGTCCGCTTCGCTTCCAAAACCGTGCTGTTCCGACCGATCCTTCGAGAATCTCCGAAGCCCGCCATCCGCTCGCCGCACTACGAATTGCCTCCTTCGCGCGTCGACCCCAATCCGATACTTACCATATCGATACGGCAGACCGGGGGTGAACCTCACGCAGACGTAACCTTCAATCCGGATTACCAGCGACAGCTTGGTATTGTCGATCGGAATGGGAGTTGGAGCGTCTGGGATATCGAAGGGGGTCACAGGTACGGGACTTCGTACACACTGGTATCTGGTGCTCGGGGACATCTGTCTGATCTGGAACATGATCTGGAAGACAAGGAAAACGGAGTACAGGAAGATGGCTGGGCTAGGATACTGTGGGTTGGAGATGTCAACACCATCGTGGTCTGCAATAGGCGGCGAATAAGGCTTTATGGCATCAGAAGTGGTGAATCGGTTCCCTTACAATGTCCACAACCGACAGGGGAACGCTCGACGGACTGGATCCTGGATATCCGCAAACATGCTACCAATGCACACCAGTTCTTCCTGCTGACCTCCACACACCTCCTTCTCATGGCAGTGACTTGTCAGAACGATGTTGTCGGGTATAGCGGTCTTGTCCCCGGAGCTGCGGTTGTTCTCTCCTGGGCCCATTTCCGCGGACTGGATGATGTCACGCTCAGGTTGTGTGTTCCAGCACTTTCGGAAGAGGGTATGTGGTCGCTCCTAATCCAGTGAACCCTTGCTAACCGTAGCAGAGTCTACAGTGCTCTTGTTCTCGCAGCTGAACAGCCTGACAACCATTTTTCAAACCCAAGTCCACGAGCTGGACCCAACCTGTACCATCTCAAGCTCGGATCCTCAGAGTCTTGTACTTGCGGATCTTTTCGCGTATTACAATCGCCGAGTACACATCAGAGATCTTTACATGGAGCCTATCGATTACCACCAAGACAAGCGACAACCTTCTACAGGACCAGGCAATGGGTATCTCGCCCGGGGCGTAGCATTTTACCGCCTTCTGGTAACACTTTCGGACAACAGTATTCATCAGGCTCTCTTTTATGTAACTCCTCCGAGTTCGAATCCTCATTACCATAGTCCACTATTTGTCACACCTCCGTATTGGAATCACATCGTGCAGTCAAATGCAGGCGATTTCCAGTCGGCTACCCTGGTGGAGGAAGAGGATGATTTCGTCACATTGGATGGCCTGCAGATTGAACATATCAATGCTCGGGGGTCAACTTCCCGAAAGGGTGGACGAATGCGCCTTCGTGAGCGTGGGGTACTCGGACGGTTGGAGTCCATCGATGAGGGGAGGATATTAAGTTACGCTTCCTTATATGAGCAGATCATCGCTGGTGTCGGCCCGGCATTCGAAGAACAAGCCCCTACAAAAGTAGAGACGCTTATTGGTCGGATACGATTGCTGCTTCGCGAAGGGGTCGGCGAGAGAGACACAGACAGGATGATGATGGGCACCATGTAAGATGCGACGACTTAAGAGGAAGTCTATCACGCTGACTCCAGTAGGTTCGAATTAGCCGATGGTGAGCTCGTCATATCCGACATTGACGATTCCTCGTCCCACCTACACGAGCTCGTCTCTGCGGACACCTTCCTGTCACTCCAGCCAACAGTTCTGACTGAGAGCCTTTCTCTGGATACTACCGAAGCAGTAACTCCGACTCTCTCTCAAATCTACGATGGGCTCCTGGAAAACTGGATCGCTTCTCTACCTACAACAGTGCCCAGCCGCATACGACGCAGTAAAGAAGAGCTTGCGCGTCGTATTGCTGCAGAGACTGTGCTCGGCAGTCTGAGAGGCAGCCGTTTGAAAGGCGGCGGGACTAGGTCCACATCTGTGGTGGATGAGCACAGCGAAAACAGGATGCGAGTCCCTTTCGATACCCCTTCTTCGCAGATAACACCATCTGAAGCGGACATGATTCTTTTCAACGCGGCCGTTTCCGACTCCGTAGCAGGCCTTTCTCTCCATCTGAAGTTTTCGAAGCCGCCCCAAAGTATACCCCCGTCCATCAAGCAAGTCCTTATGCACTGGAAACCGGGGGTGCACCCAGAGACGTATGATTGGGGAGCAACAACACAAGCCGTTAACGAAGAGCTTGGCCTTGATGAGAAAGGTGACGATGATGAGAGCCAAAGAATCAGGGAAAAGCGCAGGAAGAAGGCGGAGCGGCTTCTTAAACGCCAGAAGAGACACTCCAATGTAGGGGATCGGCAAGCTGAAAGTCAACCAGTGGCGAGCAGGGAAATACTTGGTGTGACTAGCTCACCACCCCCACTAATTCCGTGGGGCATGAGTAGCCAAACCGAAGGTATATCGCAAAGTCAATCTCAGGGTCAAGAATCGTATCTAGGCGGTGGGTTTGTTCAGAGCCAAGTGGAACCTGGACGGCATGGAGGGAGATCTCTATTTAAGAAGAAGAAGAAAGGTAAGAGTAGGATTAGTGGCTTTTAGCAGTAGTCAACGATATATAGCTACGTGGTTTTCACGGGTCTTTTCGACAAAGGGTCATCAACACGATTTTTCGGACTTCTCTCATGATAACTCTACCCAATTCCTCCCATCTCGGTTCGCGGCACATGTGTCTCTAAGAGCAGTACAATCATCCTAAGGTGGGGCAGTGATATGACATGACACAGCGGGGTAGCTCTCTGCTCCTCTCCGAACAATCTCCGTTTGTCATCACGCTAGCTTCCAGCTCTCACGACACCTCTGTGTTCACCTATCTGTCATCTTTCATAACTCATCATAGTTTCCATAAGAATTGATTCCTCGTCCTCCGGTCACGAACGAATTGACAGAATGTCCGGCTTTCCGTCCCTCCAGCCCGCCTTTACTGTCCGCGTGGACATTGATGCACCATTGGCTGTTGGCGCACAGAATGGCAGTGCACTTAACGTTGTGGTAAGCAATTGTTCACCCCATATGTGCAGGGCTCGAGAAGCTGATCATGACAGCCAATGGTGTCTGGCACGGTGAAGAGCGAGCCTGGCTTTGAGCCGGCGCTGGATGCTGAACTGTAAGTTTATGACGTAACTCACATTGGCGTGGCTGGGCATATTGGAAGGCGTATGCTAACGGAGGGTAGACACGGGACAGGGTATGATTATATTCGGAATGATGCTGATGGGAGGAATATGAGGTTGGATGTTAGGAGTCAGCTCAAGTAAGTTTTCAAGTCTCTTTCTTTGCGGTCTCCTACTGTATTTTTCTGGTTTTGTCCTTTGTGTTTTAATTTCCTTCCTCTGGTTGCAAAGCCTGTGTCTGTGGTGATGGGCTTTTTGTTCTTACCAAGTAATTTCTCCACATAGGGTAGACAATGGTGCTGCACAGGAGTCATAAATTCCCCTCTGCATTTCCATTACATGTGTTGCAAATGCGCAGGCAAAGATCTGCACAGAGATCTTCCCATACTCGATATTTTGCGCATTCTCTGACCCCAAACCAGAAACAACGACGGCACTGTCCTCGCCATGTACTACAAAGGCACCGTAGCCCTCACCGAAGCCGTCAAGGGAGCGTTGAGCGGTTCGTCTCATGCGAAGACAACGCCCTATGGTGATTCCTTTGTTACCTTCTCGTTCGATACAGGGAGTGAGAAGTACAAGGAGCTACAGAATGGCACATATGTTGCAGCTGGGCACTTTGTGGTCAATGAGCCAGGGCAAAAGGGGCCTATCGTGGAGTACAAAGTCAGCAAGGTTGTCATTGCGTGATTGGAATGTCTTTGTGAAGGAATGGAATATGTAGACCAGAACACGATGCATCACAAATACCATTGCATCGATTCATTGTCCAGATGGTTCGCTGATGTTGTCCACTACGCGTCTAATGCCGCAGGAGCACAAGTGCAGGGTCCGAGGCGACATCCTAAAGTGCGGAATCATGTACATCTACCCATCGATGCGTAATTACCCCCGTAATAAATATTGGCTGTCCTGCTATTTCAGACCATCTTTTGTCTCCTGGCGATAGTGCAATGTCAGGACAGGGATCGTCATCCTTCGAAACGTAGGATTCCCGTACCCGCAGTAGTTGCAGCTATTACATATTATACGATTTTGGCAACAATCAGTCAGAGGGTACAACTGAAGAAATCCCCGAGGCAGTAGAAAAGGCAGGACTGTGAGCAGCCAGGAACCAGCAAGAGGTCCATAGATGGTTTACTGTGGGGTGGGGCTACAGAAGCCCCTGCATTGCTTTTCTCTATACTGTGCTATTCAATTTCCCAAGAACATATCCTCACTCCTCCTCTCCCTCATCCCGCGGCTTCTTCACACTCATCGGTCATGGCTTCACTCATCTCACTCCCCCTCGACATCCCTCCAGTAGGCTGTGGTCTTTTGCACTCACAACTACTTGTTTCAGTGGTTTGATGAGTGATAACAAATAATTATCCACAGTGCACGCAAGGTAAACACAGATGCAGGGTTTAAAAACACGCCGTGACACATACTTACAGAGCCTGCACGAAGATGCCACCGTCTCAGAAGTACACATGGCAGGATATGGCTGCCCTCACGTCACCCATGCTTTTCCACTCAGTGGCCGCAAGGGCTGAGTTTTTGCGCCATGAGCCTTTCCTTATTGGTTACAAGAGGATTCATATAACAGAGCGAACGTCTACAGATCCGGTGCCAGGCCCTCACACAACTCCCTAATCGTGCTTGAAACAACTTCCAGGTCTCTACAGAGGAGAAAGTTTGCGCTACGGCTGACCTTGGCGTCTTCTGTCATTATACATGCCCAGGGTGACTTCGACGGGAATAGGTTCCTGTTCGCTAGAAGATATGCACGTGAAATAAAGGGAAACAGCGGGAGACCAACTTTGCGACCCGTTATCACTATAAATTACCAAGAATATAGGATATAGCTCTTGGAAGTAGATGTTCCAACACCTAACATAGTACGCGCGTCGCGCGCACAACCCCGTCCGTATGGGGCTCTGAATGTGTATACACAGTAAACTATAACCGTAGGAGTAACTAGATTTGGGGATTAAAATTATCTACAGTCTATCTTGGGCCCCGTAGAGGCTCATTTGGGAACTATACATCGGTGTGGGTAAGTTAAAAGAAATATCACGTGACCATGGTTGTCCTAAAGTGGGATTTCAAGGCCACCAAGGGTGGAAACACAATTCGTGAGCGCTGATATAAGTATATCGTCACGAATAAAGCGCCCACAAATTCTGTCCACTCCTGATGGGATGCTTGTTCGCATGACGGCACAGACGCCTATTGAATGGGAATATGCAAATGACAGGCTGTGTTGCTGAGGTTTTGGCAGCCGATATCTGCTCCAACCCCGACCTCTTGCTCTGTACTACGGACAGACCAGCTGGGACGAATAGCGTATTAACCCCGTGTTGAAGAGTCTTAAGGATCACATTCGAGCTACATCCAAGCACAATGGTGTCTGATGTGAGGGGCTGTGTCCTGCTCCGCAAACCAAGCCGTTGCTCCTGCTCATGGGTATGTACCATCGACAGTGCTGACCCATGTGCAGGTGCGTACGACTGACGATCAGGGTATACGACAAATGTTATAGATGTCCCTGTAGAGATGGGCGGTTCTGCGCCTCTGCACCTCGTCGTCCGCCCGCTTGCCCGTCCCTAATCTGTATCGGCCCGTCTAGTAGCTCATGATTCCCATCGGTCGCACTCCCAAACGAAGCTGCTCCCATTACTTCCAAGTATATCCGTGATCATGTTCAAGTAGACCGTCGCCGATTTCTGCCGTAACTCGGCGGGATGCTTCAAGCTGCCTGACGTGGTTATTCGCGATGCGACCGGAGCTGACGGCGGCGTAGCGAGGGACAGAGGAGAGGAAGTCAAGCCGTGGTTGCCCCGTCTCTATCGTGGAGTGTCGCCTGCCACCTTGTTTTCGGCAGAGAGGACGGGTCGGAGACGAGTGCACTGTTCCCTGCGCATCAATGTCAGCTGGTCAGCGATGTGTGTCGTCAAGAGCGGCCGCATTCGGAGATGCTCTTTGCAAAGCTCCGGGAAACCTCCAGTAGGAAAGACGAGATCCCAGGTAATGGTGTCCGTCGCAGGATAGGAGTTCCATGGCCAGGAGCGGGCTCTGCATTGGAGGTGAGGCGGAATGACCCGGCAGGACAACTTTTAGGCTGCAGTTTCATAGTTAGTTGGCATCGTTCATCTACAGCCCCCTGGATGGCCAAATGTCATCTCTACTTCAGCAGAGGGAGGATATGGCGGTGGCGATGTTGTTGGAAGATGAGCTGGCAACATTGAAAGAGCCAGGGGGTCAAATGCGCCGCCAGCGCCCGTCTCTTGTACCTTGGTCACTGGCGTCCACCTAGGTACTCTATATGCATATACTTAGCCAGACCAACCCTAATACAGCACACGACCTGTCTTTAGCGGCATCCCGGAACTTACCGAATGTTAGTTATTAATTGTTCGTTATATAGGTATGGTATGGCTTCACGTCTGGCTACACTGTATGTCGGGGTCTTTGGCTGGTATCGAGCCAGAGCAACTGCGTTTCCTCATATCATCTGGTCGCAGCACGCAGGCGCGATCCCGTTCAGACTCGGATAGGAACGCTGTAAATTCATTTGTTCGAAATGTCGACGCAACGTTGGCAACGTTGGCCCACAACAAATAAGTCCAGCTTTGACCTCCCCGAGGGTCGCCAAACCACAGCTGGCAGAAAGTTGGCATCGGAATTCAACTGAACCAGACCACCTCGATGTATACTATAGGACGCACCAGGAGCCGAAAGCAGATTGCAATGCAACAGTTGACCCTTCCTGAAGTCTTCAGCTGTTGGGCTCTTTCATTCTCACACAAAATTACAGCAGAAATCGTACTGTCCAGCACTCAAGGAGACATCTGGAAGATAGCCGAAGAGAAGAGGATATCCTACAGCGTAACCAGGGATGCTCATACCCTTCTTCTTACACAAGGGGAGCTATCGCAGGCCTGAAGTTTGGGTTGTTATGCGTCAATAATTTTCACTCGATGGACCCCTTCTAGGGTCGTTTCTCCCAGGGGTCCACTCTGTGGCGCAACTAGCCTAGCAAAACCCCGATATCGACATTCCGCTACGAGTGTCAGGGGAGGATTTAATTGGTTGGGCTCACGGAGTTGAACGCCAGCCAATCAAGCCACGCGTTGCTCCATGAGCATTGCCACCATTCCCCCCAAGGTTGTTGCGTGACCCATAAATGCTTGTGTGTACGAAGCGCCCGATAGGCACACGGATACTATTTCGCCTTTCGTTCGCTGCCTCCCCTTCGTCAACGACACTACATCGCCCTGGCAAGTCTGCCAACCACGTATGCACTCGTGAATGTGTGCGAAGACCCGCTCGAAAGTCATTCTTTACCTTCCGGTCGCCCGCTAGCCGAACTGCCTCCTGATGGAATGGATGATCAAAATCACCAGTCAGGTGGAGGCCCCGCATCCACGTCTCAAAAGATGGCCATCCCTCGACTGGAGCGCTGGCCGCCACCCGAAGGGACCGAGTCCGCACGCCGTAATAGGCACCGTGTGAAGAAGGCATGTGCGAATTGTCGCGAGCGCAAAGCAAAATGTACTGGAGATATTCCGAGCTGTCGCAACTGCTTCGAAAATGGCATCAACTGCGTGTACCCGCAGGGAAGAATAGATCGCTTGAAAGAGTAAGCTATGGATTTCGGAACTTTGTCTCCCCTCATCGCCCTCACTGAATGGAATTGGATCTGTACATGTCGCTCCATATTACCTTGCGATGGAAGCTGGAGCTTCTGCCTCCGTCAATCTCGCGGTTGATACTTGTCTTGGCTATTCACCCTGCCATTTCTTCGCACCCATGATGCTTTCGCTGACCCTTTTCAGGGCCATTGAGCACAAAGAGCAACTCACAGCGCTATTGAGAGACCTCAGCTACCGGGCCGATGGCAGGGACAAAGAGAAGATACAGGAAGTCCTCGATGCTGTATGTCTGTTCCTACAGTCGCTCCTATATCCCGCCATTCCTATCTCAACTATGGCAATCGGTTGAGTCGTGTCACATGATCACTAAATGTCATCGCAACACAAACTCCCGCTTTCATGCGTTATGATGGCTATTATATCATTCACTCTGTCCCATTACTCAGCCGGAGTTCTCTTACTAATGAATCAGGTCGGAGATACGAAGACAGCACGAACTGATTCATCCACTTCCCTGGGCAAGCGATCCATATCCGGATTTCAATCTGATGAAGACGTGGATACACCTGTACCCGACTCGGTTGAATACAACATAGATCCCGATCTACTTGGAGAAGGACTGCGACGCAACAGCGACTCCCGAATCCTCGGCACGGTTGAACAACATATGGGGATCCAGTGGCTGGCGTCGAGAACGCAACAGCTTGAGGTGGAGAGAAATACTTGGGCAAGGAGATTTGAAAACTTGGAATGTCTATTCCATGCTCTCCGCCATGGCACGGATGTTCAGGCCACCAATGTGTTGGCTCGTCTAAGGATGGGAGAGCGGGTGGAGGACATTGCAATATCGCTGCGCGGTCCTCAGCAAAATAGAGATGTGACCATAGATCGAGACGCTCCGCGGACGTAATGATAGCGCTGTCGACAGCGCTTGATTGTTCTAGAAGCCCTGATCGAAAGCAAGATTGTTGCGCCGCGGCTACCAACACGGTTTAAGCCTGATCAATCGCGAAATTCTTCTGCCAAACCACGACATTTGTCTCTGAAGCCACTGTCGAGCATGAATATAATGCACCTCTGGTGGCTTTCCCCGACGATAACCAATCGGTTGCTGGACCCGCTCTAAGATTCTTGGCCGTCACAGCAGAAGAGGTGTCACAGGATTCGAGATTTTTCCAGGCCTGCATTCTTGTGCCCTGCTAAGGCAGCTGGAATGGTTGGGCACAAAGGAAACGCGCTACGATGAAGTGGGATTCGCACGTCAAAAGTAGCCCCGAGCCTCCGTTACACAAAATGGCTCCGAACATTCCTCATACTTCCACACCGTATGATATGGGCGATTCGTCCGCTTTGGAAAGGCGTGTAGCCAAGAACAGGCTGCTTACCAGCGCCATGGCTTCGGTCCAACCCCCAGCTCCCTTTGCCCATCCAGCTATACGAACCTGTTCCAGAAGCCTTCCTCTTCCTGTTCTTTGCAAGATTACAGGCGACCCAGTATCTTAAGTTCCGATACAAGCCTCGGACACGCAAAGTTTTCTGAGCCTGCACCACCTCTGACGCCTTGTAAAATTAGCACCCTGCAAGCAGGGCCACCGCCATAGGTCTTGTCTCAAATGAGACCATCCTGCAGGCCATACATGCCTGCATGACTGTGCTAGGATACGGCACAAATATACATCTACGGTACTCTCTCAACTGATTTGCATCAATGTATATAATTCCATAGATCACTGCCGGCCTACATACTGACTGTGCACAGGAAGAGCCAGGCCTCTGCACAGGTTGACTCATTATACTTGGAACTCGGCAGCGCTGCGAACTTTTTGTTTAAAGGGCTTCAATAAGTAAGGTCACATGCAGTGGATGATGGATCTTTGGTCATTATCCTCTGTCGGTGGCTTTCACTCCAGAGCAAGCCCCGCACAGACAATCACACATTGTTGTTAGATCTCCCCAAATTGGAAATCTCTTGTCCAATCGCTTAACGATCCAAGGCCACGACAGAGCCCAAGGCGACTATGACTTCTCACAGTTCCCTGGCACATGGGTGCTTGGCAGCTCTTTTTGTAGGCCGTGCTCAACGCGGATGCATATGTTCACATCCGCAGTCGAGGGGTCAACCAGCTTTCTGCCTTGGTTCGGATCCATGAATGTGTGATGCTCATACAGATTTGTACTAGCCTCCTTGAAAAGGTGGGTTCGGTTCGATCTGCCGAAGTGAGGAGATCAGCATCCCTGCCACCTTTTTTCCGGCTCCGTCAGCACTATCGAAATCCTGGGCATGTATAACTTCGCGATAATGCCCAAAGTGGATATGACAGTGAGAATGACTCGTCTTGCAGCCCAAGTTGCCCAACAACATCTTCGTCCGCCAATCTGAGCCAACCGCTAGGGGTGGGATTGTTCTACTTACTGTCTATCCCTCGCAGACCCAGTTATCAAATTTTCAGACCGTCAGTCGACATTCCACCGCTCAGGCACAGTCGATAGCGTTTCCGCATCCGCGGCTGCTGCTCCTTGCTTGAACACAACGCCAGTCTTAGCCTTAACGCTCTTAGCTTCGTAGCTAGTCTGTTGCATCCAGTTTGGAGAAAGACAAACGGAACGACTGCTCCCCGCGCTGACGAATCCGCCACCGATTAGCGAGTGAGCACACAGGTGCTGCTGACCAGTTTGTCTAAAGACTGTGGACGATCAAGGGCGCAATGCGATGGAGCACATAACCAATAAACAAAATCATTCATCTGCTTGACTACGGTATTCAATGGACTAACGCTTAAACAGTACCCCGCATGTTCGTGTAGATCCGATCTGGCGGAAGAAAAAAAGCCGAGTCAGGAACGCGGGCGTAGGCGGTCGAGATCTTTGCGTTCTTTCAGCTAGCATTCATGTATACAAGAACTTTAACGGCCAATGGTGCGATATGAAGTTTAGCGCGGAACTAACCAGGCCAACTAAGAAAGCTTCATCCCATCATTAAAGTATATCTCACAGCTTGCAGGGACGGATCGTGACATTCAAAAAGCGCAAAACGTTTGCATATCACTCTTCCATTGCACGAGTCAGTCAATGAGCGATGCAACCCTCCGCTGACGGATTCCATAACGCTATTAACCAGGCTTCTAGAACGCATTGCACAAATGTCGCCAATCACATCTCAATCTGTGATTCCGTCGCTCCATGATCAAATGGGGCTGAATCCTGCCTCCAAACTGTGGAAATCGATCTGTACGCAGTTTCAAGAAGAGCACCCTTATTATTGTAAAATCTCTACGCCACTGGTGCTGATGGCGTTCTGTTACCCTTACCATTTCGCATCATAAAGGGTTGAGGGATTTTCCCCTCTCCACCATCTCCCTGTTAATGAATCCTTGCGTGTGTATTTCAACATCAGCATTAATATCAAGTATACTAGGATCCCCGTGGAGATCGACAAGCGCATATTTATATGCATACAACCGTTGATCGTTACTGCATAATATCGGCCCTTCAAATTTCTCCACGTAACGCGGCCATGCCGTTTTTCCTCTCGAAGATTCAGCACGGCGACATCTATTTATCACAAATTGAATGTCACTTTTGAGGAATGTTAGATGCGTGTGTTTTGTTTATCTGTAGCGGGGTGTAGGGGTGTGCGAGGCTCAAGTTTCTGCGGATTCTTGTACAGGTCTACTGTGGCTGAATGTGATCTAATCTTGGCTTATAAAGTTCCCTTAGATGCCCTGCCATGAACGACGTATATGGAAAACGTTTCAGAGGGAAATTCATTATGCCACGTGAGCACACTGTGGCACGTTTTGCAAAAGACTACAGCTGTTGATGTAGGAAATAAGATGGGATTATATACAGTTTTTTCGTCTTGTCTTTGGGAGCTGAACAGTTAGAAGAATGTACCTGAAGTTCCCCATAGTACGATACTGATACCTGCTCTGGTGTAAGGTCTTTCATAACGAATGATGGACATTCAATCAATGAAACCATACCGGTGAATAGCAAGGCATGAGTTCTATTTCAATCTGAAGTATCGAGCACAAAGTCATGCCATTATTCTCCAATACAGTCCCCATCTGTCCCCAAGCCTGCTTCAAAACAGCCTTGCGATTCTACAGTCCCTTACTCCAATGTGTCGTTCTCATGGAACACCAAAGCGCGAACCTCAATGCTTTCCCTCCCTTCCTTTTCCTCCGTACCAGGAACATGGAAAGCCGTATGCGGGACTCTTCGTGCTCTACCGTCAAGTTTGGAGTCAAAACACTTGATAAGCAGGACTTCCTCCGGAGTCAACCCGTTCTTGTAATACCACCTTTTCAAAAGCAAATCAGTGGGTGGTATGCATTTGACATGGAGTGAGACTCACCTATGATTGGGATCATACTTCACAGCATACGTCTCTCCCCTGCGGTTCGGATAGATCAACTCCGTCACCACAAGACTGCCATCGTCAACGCTGCTTGCCTCAGCGATGGCCAGAGGATCGCGCTGAACCGTCTTAATCGGTCTCCAGACATTGATGATTTGGACCCTTCCCCGTAGTAGTCTTTCGGCTTCTTCGGGGAGATGGTGGGGTACTCGACTTAACGCCGCAGCATAAGATTGGTCAATATGGACGCGCTGGACAGGCCCGCGGGCATTCCTCACTGGGCCTCCCGAGGCAGACGGAGCTTGGCGGCGAATGGTGTGGTCGAATATGAAGACCTTCGTAGCCCCAGTTCTAAAGAATTGAGACATTAGCCTCCCGTGTTTCGCTCCCAGGTGATATTCACACGCTGTTAGCAAAAGAGGAAACCTACACGTCCTTCAACAATTGTTCGGTCTCGGGATAATACTGAGCCTTGATCTGATCGTCGTCCGCAAACTCTTTCTCCACACTCTTGTGCTTATGAAACTGAAATCCGTTGCCGTCAAGAGTGAAGTCTTGCTCTTTGCCCGAGACATCACGGACTGTCACGTGATGTGCTTCCACGGGACGCTCATAGGTCTCGGGGCGGTCCACGTAGGTGGGATGGGGTGGGGACCCATCTGCATTGGGTTTATAGTAGTTCAGAATAGTGTCTACATCTTTAGGTCCGGATGTGGCAGATGACGTGGTGGTCTGAAACGTTTGGGGGGTGTAGGACGGGGTGGATTGAGGGAGCTGGACTGCAGCGGTGGCCATGATTTGTTTGTTTGTAGCAGATAGGAATGGGACTGTGTTTTTGGAATACAATAGATCTGGGTTTATATCTTCTGGGAGGGCGACAGGTGCGCTTTATAGCTTCGGTGGACGTTGATTTACAATCGAGTTCACCACATATGTAAGCTACAAGCTTCCCCGCAAGCACGCCATCGGCTCACGTCAACGTGTGACCGCAGGTGGAATTTCAATCGTCATTTTCGAAATGTACAAATGTTGTCCGCGCCTTATCAGTTGGAGGTAGTTGATGTGATTGGACGGAAGTCCGCGGACTGCGCATTAGGACATATGTGCTGATAAATACTGAAAGTCGTGTCAATTCATGACTGCCCTTTCCTATAGCTTTAGGGAGAACTGTGGCGTGATCTCTCTAACCTCTTCTCAAATAATCTCGTCGATGGTGACTTGAGCCTCACCGTTGCTGATACTATTTAATCTACAGTGTTGTGAGTATCCCAATATCTGATCGCTAAAAGACAAGTTCACTATATCGCTGTCCAACGTAATCTGCGTGGGTTCTACTGTCTAGAAACGCCCATTCCATCTTCCTTCGGTGTGCGCTCAACTTGTGCACGAACAGCATGAGTGTATTCCGAGTTTTCTGTGATAGGATTCCATCTCACGATGTGCTTCAAGTTGTGACATGGATCAACCGTGTGACGGTGGTACCGTCGTCCAAGACGTATTCTGCTTCTTCCAACCTGTATCCTCTCCAAGCTGGCAATAACCGCGTCCAAATATACCAGTAGATTATGCCGAACAAAATTCTATGAGCCATCAGTCTTCACATGCTATTGCAGGGAGTGGAAGGGACCCGCTTACATGCTAAGTCCAACAACTGCATAAGTGGCATACCAGATGCCACCGACTGTACCACCATCTTTGGGTGGGAAGAAAGGCGCTGCCAATAATCCCAGACTTAACGCTATTCTGAATAGGACGGCTCCAATCCAAGCTTTGAAGGGCCTTTTGAGATCCGGTCGCTTGCACCTCAGCCATAGCAGGCCCGCTGATATGGCCAACGAAAATATTTGTCCCGGATACCCTTCCACCTCCAGAATGAAAGAATACACATCACTGGATGGTGGAAGTGCAATGACCAGAAGTGAAGGTATGTAGTGTACGACCAATCCCCCCATCGGCGCATTAAACGGGCGAGATGATGCCAGAATTCTGGAGAAGGGTAAGAATCCTTGCCGTGCTATTTCTTGATTAAGTCTCGCCTCATCTGTGTCAGCAATAGGTTCGAGGAAACTCCCAGCACACAACACTTACCAACGCGAATGTCACAACCATGACATTGCCCGCTCCAGAAAGCGCTACTGCTAGAGGTAGGATCTTCTTTCCCAGTTGCGGCCCAAAACTTCGCTCAAAGAATAGAGCCGCAATCAACTCTCCGCTTCCTTTTATTTCATCGAGTGGTACAACAATGAAATATGCAATGTTGACCAGGACGTATAAGATGCAGGCCGTTACGAGCGCCGTTATCGATACCGACTTGAGAGTTCGCACTGGATTTTTCACCTCGTTCAGAACGTTGTTGACGTTGCTCAATCCGGCGTAGGAATAAAACACCTTAAACAAGGACGTTGCTATGACACCCCAACTCCAATCGGAGTCCTTCCAAACATTATCATGAGTCGGGAAGTTACTTGTAGGAACGCCGTCCCTATCATCCCGGGGCCATATAACAACATATGTCCCTGCGAAGATCATAAAGACCACGAGTGCCACCTTAACCCAGCCGAGGAAATTCTGAATCCATATACCGGTCTTCAAAAAGCATCCGTGGATGATTGTGATCGTAGTCAGTAGCCCGATGGCAAGCGACTTGCGGACGAAGTCGGTTCCTTCTATGTCGAACGCGAAGAGAGTATACTGTGCGAACACGATGCAGTTGCTCGCTGTGAACCCCAATAGTACAGCTTGCACTGCAACCAAGGTCGAAGCAAGAAACTTTGGCTTTCGGTATGTGAATTCCAGGTAGACTTTTTCGCCGCCAGAGCGGGGAAGCATGCAACCGTACTCGAGGGAGACCGCGAGACCGCAAGCCGCAATCACCGCCCCCACAATCCAGAGAGTCAAGCTCAGGCCGACGCTACCAACTGATTTTACGATCGCACCTGGCGTTGCGAATATGCCACTGCCGATGACGCGCGAGATGACCAGTATATATGCGCTCGGCCATGTAATGTTTCTCCCCAGAGTGGATGTCTCTGGGAGAACATCATCTTCAATCGACCGAGTAATCTGGCCTTCAGCAATTGTGTGCTCTGACTCTTCATCGCTGCCATACGCGGTCTTCGAACTGGATGTAAGTGTTGGGGATGGAGATCGTTTCAGAAGGGGGCTCTCCTCGCTTGTGATTGAAGTCATAATGTGTCGCTACGCGTAGCAGATGAATATCTTTGTTGGTGCTTCCATCTGCTGCATGCGAATGAGTGCCCGATGGATGCTCGATATTGAACATGCCGGTGAGTGATGATGAACAGCCTGGAATTGTCAGCAGGTCGCATCATTCGGATCTTGAATGTCGCGGGGACAAGGCGCGAGATAGCTGTGCAACGACGCGTTCAATCAAAGGGGGGTGATTGGCGCGTGTCACTGACGCCATCGAAAGCTTACCTGACGACACAAGTTGGTGTTTCAGAGCAACATATGTATAACTTAACAGAAAAGGCGTGCCTCTATCCTATCAACCTCTGTATTGTCTCTCCATTCGTAAGATTTTCGCACGTGGAAATGGTTTGATCAACTCAGGTTTCAAGTCTAGTTTGCGACAGTGGAAAGTTCCTGTCATTGACACGTCACGTGACTAGACTCAACGGGCACCTGCACTCTCTCCGTTTAGGACAGAGGTTTCCAAGTGGAATGAAATACATCCAAGATTTGCGATAAACTGAAGATATGAACCCGAAATGTTTTCCATGTTCAGAGGCGGATTAATTGCATTGTGATCCACCTCGCGTTCGAGATCGAGACGCCTTGGTACGAAGGTGGCAAAAGTGTTACGAAGGAAGATACAGACCGTCGAAGAAGTGGGAAGACACAATGTAAATTGTATGGATTGGCTGATTTAGCGGCGAGATGATAGGGGAGAATAAGATTCCCCCGAATAGGGGATTCATCGGAGGCGTTTAACAATGCGGGATTGAAGGGGCCGAACGGAATCACTTCCTGCTAACAATTTGCGCAATTCGAACCCTGAACTCCATGTGAAGTTGCACTCCCTAGAGAATCCTAGCCAGAATGTCCAATGCATTCTTTCTCTATGGACGCCATTCTGTGCTTACCCTGAGATCTCGCCCAACAAATCATCTGGGTTATTAACTCTGTCAAAACAGTAAACTAAGTCTACGGCATTAGCTCCCGAAGTTTTTGATAAAGAGACGGCGTCTTTTCACCTCTTCGATGAACCTTGCTATTGGTGTGAAATGAAGGGCCTCAAATATGTAACGTATTCCACCACCGAGTGGGTTAAACCACCGAGCGGGTCAAAATTTCTTGGCATGACCAACTTATCCAAAAGAATATCAGATTAATCGCTATTAAATAAGGAGCTAGCGTACGTTGTGCTTGCATTAGATTTAGAAGATGCTTTAGTATCCTTTTTGCACGTTCGCGCGTTGTGCCTAGTCCTGCTGCAGTTCCTACACTGTTGTACACCTAGCTGCACTGTCTAGTAACTATCCTTAACGCAAGCCTTCTTAGATTACTAAGGCGCTAAAGAGGCATTAGCAGCTACCTATGCTGCCCTTTTACTGTACTCTATTGTACTGCTATTCTAGATTTGCTTTTGCTTGCGCAACTTCTACTAAGTTAGCGCCTTTACTTGCTCTTTAAGCTTAGTAATCTAGAAGCTTATAAGCGCGTTCTAGTGTAGCATTAATTCTACTCCTTTAATAAGCTGTAAAAACCTAGTTTTAGTATTAGGTAAACGCTTAATAGAACAGCGTACAAGCTTTAACTAAAAGCTAAATTTATACAAATTGCTTAGAGTTTTAGAAATCTATAGTGCCTATAGTAGTAGAGGTTCTAGTAGAGTGCATATCTATATGTTAAAGCAATCTAATACTACCTACGCGTTAGTAAAGACTAGTTCTAACGCTTTAAAAGCCTTTTAGCAGTTCTTCTCTATAAACACGTTAAAAAACGCGTTTTAAAAGGCTAGAAAAAAGCCTTTTTTATTAATATAGAAAACGCGTTAGCATGCTAAGTTTTATACGCATTAAAAGTACTTGCGCTTTAATAGTAAAAAGTAGACTACGTTAAGTAGCTAGAGTATATACAATAAGTAAAGTAGTATATAGATAGTAAAAATTTTGTTTTCTAGGCAGTAGTTTTTAAAATGCTAGTTAAAATAGCTTTTGTAGCTATCTAGAATTAGTAGCTAATATACTTCTACCTAACGCAACTTTGTATACATGTTAAAATGCTTTAACTACGCAAAACTAAGTTTGTTATTTGTCTACCTATTTTTAGAAACTAAAAGCTTCTAATTGCCTAGTATACCTACCTTTTTATACTATATAGAAATGTGTACGCGCTCTTTGTAGATAATAAATAGTAGGCTTGTATACTTTATAGTACAAATACTTTAGATAATAGTAACCTACTTCTAATTGCCTAGCTAAATAGTATTAGGCCTGTTATACTTTTCTAAACTTGTAACAACTTTTATAGACCTAATTATACCTATCTAAAAGCTAGTTTTATTAAAGTTATGCACGTTGTTGTTATAAATACTATACTTAGTTATTGTATTCTCTACTAGCTTAAACTATACGCGTATAACCTTTAGATCTTTTTGCTATATTTTCTAGCAATTTTTTGCTTAGGTAAACGTAGTTTAGAGCTAATCTAAACGCGTTATAAATTTTTTTACTTAATTCTTGCCTATAGGCTTTCTACTATGCTTGCGTAATAGTTTATCTACTATATCTACTACTTTGCATAGCTAGAGTAGAAATCTTTGCAAATTAAAGTTAAAAATATATTGTATAATTGTCTGCTCTTTAGTTGCTATAAGCTTCTAGCAATTAGCGCAAGTATTAGCTTAGGCGCAGATTCTTTAGTGTTTTTGTTGTAGAGTACTAAATAGCACGTTGTATATAGTAGCAGCGCGTTATAGGCTTTGTATTTAGCTGTTTTTGTATACCTAGAAAGCAAGCTTAATATTTCTATTACAAATAGCATTACTAGAACTAGGCGCAGTTACAGCATTTATAAACTACTAATAGAAGTTGTATAAAAAAACAAAAACAACACAACTACGCTATAAAGATTACGTAACAAGCAAAAGTAATTATAGTAATTATAGTAAGCGCAGTAATTAGACAAAAATAGATTACTTAGCTTTAAGCAAACATACCTAGACACTTATATATTAATTATTGTAATTGTAGTAATTAAAGCAATTATCTACGTATATAGAAAAAGACAATAGGCTTTTATAGCATATTGTGTTTAATTCTAACAAGTACTTTATATAGTACACTTAGTTTTTAATACAATATTCTTTTTAGAAAAATTCTACTTACTATTTTAATATTAACTACCTATGTATAGAACTCTATTGCTTATTAAAAAAAACTAATTAAAATCTATAGAAAATATACTATTATCTATTAAACCTTTACAATTTCTTTTTTGCTAAGTTCTAGATATCTATAAGTGTTAAAATATTGCGTGTTAAAGTAGCAATAGTAGATGCTAAGAAATTTTAACCTACTTAGTAGTTTAACCTACTTAGTAGTAGAATACGTTAAAACTTTATATTTAAAATAGTTAGTTAATTTATTAAAAGCTACTAGAAACTACAAGTATTTTATATTTTAAAGTACTTCTACTAGCTACGTAACTATATACTACCTAGAAGTTTTATATACTTTTTTAATATATATAGTACAAAGTAGCAACTTTGCTAATTTTCTATAGTAGAAAGTAAAGAAAACTTTATAAACAAGTATAGGTAGCACTAAGCGTCTATTGTAGGTAATAGACCTAGCTACTTTTAGGCTTAGAGTAGTAGCTAAAGGTTTCTAGTAAAGGCTTTTTTTTGTTGTATAATACTTTTAAAGCAAAATGCTTTATATTTTCTATTCTAAGCTGCTTTAGAAATACCTAATGCTTCTACTTTGTTAAGCACTTTATAAAGCTATTAGTAGGCATTATATTAGTAGGCATCTATTTAACTTTAATACGTTTATACTTTACTTTCTACTTTAGCTAGTAGAAGTAGATATTTACATACTTTAGCTTTGTTTAAAGCTTTTTTTTTTTAGTAGTAACTACTTAAATAGTTTGCTAGTTGTTGTAGTAGAGTAATACTTCTATATTTAGGTTAAAGTAGATTTTTTAGTAGAATCTATTCTACTACTACTACTTGCTAGCTATTGCTAATAGCAATATTAACTTTACTTTAGTAGTTAATTTTGTAACGCACTTCTATAGTATTGCTTTCTACTTAATTAGCATGCTATAGCAAATAAACAAGTACTTTTGCAAGCTTCTTTTTATAGAAGCATTGTTAGCAAAAGCTATATCTAATACTTTAAAAAACAGTGTATTAGTAAAATTACCTAGAAAAAAAAGCACTTTTTTAGAAACTTTATTATTTTTTAATATATTCTACTTCTAGTACTTTTATATATTGCTTAAGCAAGTAAAAGCTTTGTATTTATAGTAACTTAGATACTTTTATACGCGCTTTAGCTTCTTTAAATACTTTGTTCTAGAGTTAATAAAGTATTGCAATAGCACTAAGTATACTCTAGCTATATCTACTCTAGTGTAGTAGGCTGCAAATGCTAGATTGCCTACTAGCTTGTTGTATTGCTTTGTTCTAGCTTTATCTAGTTTTTCTACGCTTGCTTTAAGCGTATTATTAGGTATTAAAGGTTCTAGATTCTTTTCTAGTATATAGATGCTATACTTAGCTATTACTTTGTTAATATAGAAATTCTAGAGCAGCTAGAGCTTTTTTGCTTAGCAATTTCTAATTACTTAGATTTCTAGAAACTACTTAATTTTTTTAATTAATTTTATATTAAACCTTTTTATAAAAGGCTTTTTAAAGCTTTTTTTATAACCTAGCTTTAATAGGTAGACTAGAACAACAATATTATCTATATAGAAAAAAACAATTAAGTAAGCGCTATAATAGCTACGCAAAGCTTATAGATGCCTAGTAATAGTTTAGATTTAATAAAGCTTTAAAGAGTTTAGATAATAGGTTTCTATGCTATTTTCTTTAGAGTAGAACAACTATCTACTAGTTTCTATTTTTTTTAAAGTAGAATAAGCCTAGATTTTATCTAGGTTAAGCTTTCTAGGCACTAGCCTATTACAATACTTTCTTTCTAGCTTTAAAGGTCTTCTTTAAAGCGTATTTTAGCAAAAGCCTTGCAGCAGCTAGCTGCTAGTATTGCGCAAGTTCTTTGTGTAGTTAATTTACTAATCTAGCGCTGCTATCTTTTTAAACAATTAAGCTAGTTTCTAAGTAGTTTTAGCGTAGCCTACCTATTTAACTTTGTACTATATTTGCTGTTTTTTACTTTTTTAAGCAACTTTTTTAGCAATAATATTCTCTACTACCTACTCTAGTTTACTATTAACTACAATAGCTTCTAGCTGTAAATTATTATTTAGCTAGCTAGGCAGTAGATTGTTAGCAGCTAGCTGCAGTTAATTAATATAGAATACGTTGTAGAAGCTAGGTAGTATATTAAAGCGCATAGAATGCGTACTAATTACTTTAGTAACTGTGTATTTAGCGTTCTTCTAGTTAAGCTTTTTATTTAGCTGTTAAGTTTTAAAGTATTTTTCTAGAGCTAGCTACACCTTGTTTTCTACTTTTAGTTGCTATAGCACTTGCTAGCGTTAATTTGCTTGCTTTTTCTATTTTTGCTAAGCTATAGCTATTAAAGCTTAGGCTAGTTTAAATACTTTTTTAAACTTGTTAACTATTGTTTTAGCAGCCTTCTTGCCTGCTTGCTTGTTAGTAGTGTAGTTTAATCTATGTTGTAGAGCTGTAAGCTAGATAGAATCTACGTAGTAACTATACTAGAGAAAGAATAGGCTAACGCCTATTAAAGCAGCATTTCTTGCTTAAATAGCTATTATAGCTATACCTAGCAGCTTAGCCTAGTTTTTTTAGTTCTAGTTAATATACGCCTATAGATAAGCTTCTACTATACTGTTTATTTTTTTAGTTAATCTATTAGTTTAGAAGTAGAAAGCTGTTAACAGTTGTTGTTTAATTTCTAAAATTTTGCAAAGTTGTTTCTATAGCCTGCTTGTAAACTAACTACTTTAATCTAATACAATAGTATTAGGTAGCTAGTAGTACGCTACTACGTGCCTAATAAATGCTTATACAACAGTCTTAGTATCTATGTTTAGCAGGAGTATTAGCACTATATCCTTGCTTAATTAATTAGTAATTACTAGAAAAGTTATACATTTCTTGCTTTCTAAAAAATTAGTAATAAAGTCTATAGATATTTTTTTCTATATTTAATTAGAAAGTAGTAGAAGCCTAAGCAAGCTATAAATACTATTTTTCTATAGCTTAATCCTGCTACAAACAGCGTAGTTGCAAAGAAAGCGCCTAATATCTTTAGACATTCTAAGCTAGAAGTAATTTCTTGCAATTGCTTAGTAAGTAGCTGCACGTTCTAGGTAGCTAGCTATAGTAGAAAAGTATACTCTATTAATTAGGCTTGTTTATAAAGGTTCTAATTGTAGTACCTACTTCTAGTTTCTATAAAGTAGGCATTTTTTCTAATCTACTATATAGTTTGTAATAGATATTTTAAAGCCTAGGTTTAGTAGAACCTATTACTTTCTATTAAGTACGCATTGCTAGATATTAATATATTAGTTGTTGCCTTCTATTGCAGCCTACTACAGTTATTCTAGCGTTGCAAGGCTCTTTTCTAGAAGGGTTAAAGTAGTGCTAGAATTTATACTATTATTGCTATCTATAGTAGTATTAGTATCTATATCTATATTAGCATTAGTGCTAAGTGCTATAGATTAAAACGTAATTATACTACTTTTATCTTTGTTGTCTATAGCTAGTAAAGCAGACGTTAGCTTAAGTAGCTGCTTGTAATAGTGCTGTATACAATTGTTAGAAGTATTTTAAAGCATATCTTGTTTGCGCTAGAATAAAGCATTAGCCTAGAAGTTTTCTTTTTCTAGTTAATAGGCAATTTCTATATTGTAGCGTCTTAGAAAAAAAGACTATTGCATTTGCTTTTTATTAAGTATTTTTAGCTTTGTAAAGTACTTTAGATTTTTGTAGTCTATAATAATAGTAAATTTTTTAACTAATTGTAGCTTAGCGTTCTATTTCTATAGGTACTATACTATAGCAAGTAACTTCTTGTTATAGATTTTGTAGTTGCATTTATACACGTTTATTTTCTATAAAAAATAGGCTACTAGGCGTAGTAGGCTTTAATTGTTGTGCTATAAAAGACACTCTACTATTGCGTATCTAGAAGCATTAGTTTTAAGTACTATTTCTTTTTTAAAGTTAAATTAGGCTAGAACTAGCTTTGTAACAAAAATATCTTTAAGCGTATTAAAAGCTTTCTATTTAATAAAAGTTTATTAAAAGGCTACGTTGCTTATAAGTTGTATAAAAGGTGCTACAAGCTCTAAAAATCTACAAATAAACTGCTAATAAAAGTTAGCAAAGCCTAAAAAGCTTTGCATACCTTTAATAGTTTTAGAAGCTTTCTATTCTTTAATAGCTTTAATCTTTTTAAAGTCTATACGCAGGCCTTTGCTTGCATTAATAATAAACTCTAGATATTTTGTTAACTTAACTTTAAATTTGCACTTTCTAATATCTAGCAAAAGGCTTGCTTTGCCTAGCGCTTTAAGTACTAGGTTAACCTAGCTTTAGTACTTAGCTAGAGAGCTGTTTGTGTATATAAGTACGTTATTAAAGTAGGCTGTATAGAAGTTGTTAAAATACTTGTATAAAGCCTAGTTAATATATTTCTAAAAGGTACTAGGCGCGTTTACTAAGCTAAAAAAAGTAACTAGCTATTTATATAGCCTAAACTAAGTGTAGAAAGCTATTTTCTATTTATTTCTAGCGTTAATCTAAATCTTGTAGAAAGTAGCTAAAACGTTAAGCTTTGTAAACTACTAAGCTTTGCTAAAGTTGTTTAGAGTTTTCTAGATTAGTAGTAGCAAGTATTAGTTTTTCTAGGTAATAGCGTTAAGAGCTCTATAGTCTACGCAAAAGCAAAAGCTGCTACCTAGTTTCTTTGCAAAAAGAACTAGTGCAGCTGCTAGCAAATTACTTGCGTAGATCTATTTCTTTTTAAGCAGTAACGTAAGTTTTTTCTATAATACTAGTAGCTTTCCTTTGCTTATATTGTATAATAGGCTCTATAGTACTTCTAGATTCTTTCTATTCTTTTAAACTAAGTTAATTTAGTAGTTAATATTAGGTTTTTAGAGTAGTAGCATCTTTAATGTAGTTTTTAGGTTAAATATCTACCTATAATAAGCGTAGTAGGTTAGCAACAGCTTTTTAAAGTTTATTGTTAATTTTAGCGCTAAGGCTTTTTTAATATCTGCTAGTAAAGCTGCAAAGACAATAGACTAGTTTTTTTTTACAGCTTAGAAGTAGTAACTATATACTATAGCGCTAATTTTTTATAGAAGTATATAGCTCTATAGAGTAGAAACAGGTTTTTTCTTTTTGCTTTAAATTTAAATCTATTAGCGCGTTAAATAAATGTAGATTAAGCGCTTAGCTAGCGCAATTATAACCTGCAGCTAATTTATCTAAAGCTGCCTAAAGATTAGATTAAACTCTATGCTGTTAGTAGCAACGTAGGCCTATCTAGTGTCTTTAAATCCTTTAATATTAGTAGTATACTAAGCTACCTGCGTTATTACGCCTTTGCTAGCTATGCCTAGCAGTTGTTAGAAAGTAATATTAATGCATAGCAAGCCTGCAGCCTTTGCTAGTAAAGGTAAAACTAGAGTATTTGCAAGCGTGCTAGAATTAATTATATAGAAGGCGTAGGTAGTTTAATTAACTAACGCGTATACGCTAATAGCCTCTCTATCTATATACTAGCTTTTAAACTTTTTTTACTTTTTAAAAGCTTGCCTATAGGTTGTAGGTAGCTTCTATTAGTAACTTTTAACAAAAGCTACTTTTTTTCTAAATCTAATTTGCTAGTAGGCTTGTTTTTAAGCAATAGCAGTAGAAATGCCTAAATAGTAGTAGCTTTTGCTAACTTTATAAGCAACAAGCAGTTAGCTAGTAAGTAAAAGCACTTCTAGATGTAGTAGCTTTCTACTCTACAGCGCATACACAGCTAATTAGCTTGCTAGCGCTAGATTTCCTTCTCTAGCACCTATTTAGCTTGTTTCTATTCTATAATACTCTAGTTACTTTTTGTAGGTTGCTAGTCTATCTATTCTAGAGGCGCTAGCTTGTTGCAATTAGGCAATTAACGCTTTTTATACGTGTTAAAGCTAGCTATTAGCTAGTTATAAGTATAATTTTAGTATTTTGCTAATAGATTTACTTAGTATAGAATGTTAGCAATCTAAATTACTTTATAGACAAAGCTTTTATATAAAAAATTTTCTAGAATTGCAATAGTGCTTTTTTAAAGTTTAATACTTAGCTTTTATACAAAAAAGTTCTTTTTATTTATATTACTAAAAGTTTTTCTAGTTAATTAGACTAGTTAGTTAAATTCTATTAAATATTTTTGTACAAGTTGTCTACTCTAGTAGATTCTATAGAGTTAATCTATAGCTTTGCTTTTAAAGTATAGGTTGTTAAATTAGAAATCTATAAAAGCCTATAAGCTTTAAAAAGTTAAAGTAGCCTAATTAAGTATTTATAGTAGCAAGACTTTTACTATATCTTTTATACACTTCTAGAAAACGTAATTAACTTAAGCTTTTTTAGAAATACTTCTATAGTTAGCTTTAAGCTTAGCTTTTGCTTAATATTAAAAGGTTAGATACTAGGCTTAGTTACTATTAAACGTTTTAGAATTAGAAAATTTAGCGCGTTGTTCTATATACGCGGTTAGAATTTAAGGAAACGTTAGCCTCTAGCTAGGTAGTGTTGTAGCAGCAGCTTTCTAATTTTCTAACGCGTTTATTCTACTTATTATCTACTTTATTATTTCTATTATTATTATAGAAAGATCTAATTGTCTTGCTAGTTAATCTTTCGCCTGTATTTAAGTTTCGATCTAACTTACTATTGCTTTAATAGCCTAAACTAGCTATTGCTTTTTAGCTAGTATTTTTTGTATGCTAGCAGCAACTTAGTTATATAACTATTTTCTTTCTAGTTTTCTAATAGCGTAGGCTGTTATATTATTAATTAAATAGCTTTCTATTTCTATATTTTTTATATATGCTTGCAGCTCGGCGCGTATAGAGCTTCTACTTAGTATTTTAATCGCTTAATCTGTTAATTGCTTAATCTGTTAATTGCTTAATCTGTTAATTGCTTAATAGCTTAATAGCTTAATAGCTCGATAGCTTAATTTTTAATATAGCCTACTCTCTATACAATAGAAACAGGTAAAGCTTCTAATATAGGCTTAGGTAGGCGTTCTACTACTAGAGTTTTTACTTTAGCTTTGTTCTATAACAATAGAATACTACACTAGCTAGTAGACTTTTCTTTTGCTTAGGCAGGCGTTTTACTACTAGAGTCTCTACACTAGCGTATAATAGAGGTAATTAAATCTAAATATAATAGCTACGCAAAGCTTGTAGATGCCTAGTAATAGTTTAGATTTAATAAAGCTCTAAAAAGTTTAGATAATAGGTTTCTATACTATTTTCTTTAGAGTAGAACAACTATCTACTAGTTTCTATCTTTTTTTAAAGTAGAATAAGCCTAGATTTTATCTAGGTTAAGCTCTCTAGGCACTAGCCTATTACAAGCGCTACTATATATACAAAGTACCTTTTTTACTAGCTTTAAGCTAAGCTTGTTAAGTACTTTTATAAAAGTAGTATACTAAAGCTTTAGCACTTTTTTTAAGCTATATAGTATGTAAAGCAGCTTTAGTAGTCTACTATAAAACTTTTCTAAAAAGTAAATATATACTAGCTAATTTATTTATATATTAAAAAAAGCGTTAGCTATATTATATTAATACGCACTTAGATTAAAAGCTATAGCAAGCGCTATAAAGAATTAAAATACTTTAAAAGCTAGCGTAGCTGCGTATATATTAGGCTAGTTAAGCTATAGGTTGCTTTGTACTACTAAGCGCGCTTTGTACTTATTTAAGTATCTATTCTAGTTAAACTTATAGGTAAACACCTACTTAAGTAGTAAAACTTCTACTTTTACGTTTTCTAGCGTTACTAACATTTTTCTAAATACTTTTTTCTACTAGCAAGTATTATATTTAACTTGCGCAGCTTTTCTAAACTTTTCTCTATATAGATAAGTTTTTAACTAGCTTTAACGCTTAGGTAAATCTATTAGCTTGTTTTAATATACTTTTATAACAAATATCTTAGCATTTATAGAAGCTTAATTCTTTAGTAATATAGCAAAAGTTTCTAGGTATACTACGTATGCTTTTTCTAGGTTTTGCCTACGCAAAGATTTTTCTTTAGAAATAATTACTAAAAAATCTATGCTTTTCTTTGTATTTAAATCTAGGCTTTTGCAAAGTATATTATTTTTTTTTCTATTAAAGATAGCTTCTCTAGACTTTGTCTACTAGTAGCTTTTCTAAACTAAATCTAGCTTTCTACTTCTATTTTTGCTTTTTAAGCAACCTAGCCTTGCTTTTACTACTTGTTCTAGCACCTAAGCTATTAAGCTATTTAGATTTTCTAGATTTTCTAGATTTTCTAGATTTTTTAGATTTTTTTTACTCTCTAGGTTCTCTTTAAGCAGCGCTTCTAGCTGTTAAGTAAAGCTGCTTTAAAGATTATCTAGAGTATTACTTTGTTTAGAAGTAATTTAAAGCAATTCTAGTATTAGATTAAAGTAAAAAATACTACGTTCTTGCTAAACTAGGCTAGAGCTGTTATTTAGTATTAGATAGCAACTAGTAAAGCTACTTTTCTTGCTATATACAATCTAGTAATTAATTTTCTACTATTACTTAATTAGTAGAAGCGTTTCTAATTTTTCTACTATAACTAGTAGCTTTCTAGGCGCTATATTTAGATTATTTAGCTGCAATCTAAGTAGTAAAGTATACGCTAGCTTTTCTACTAAAAGCTTTTCTACTTTAAAAAAGTTAATAACTTCTACTACTTCTAGTAATTAAGTATACTAAAGGTTTTTTTTAAAGTAAGTTTTTTCTAAAAACACTATTTTTTTGTTTAGATAACTTTCTATATACTAGGCATCTAAACTTTCTATACGTTTGTAGAGTTCTATTCTACTAGATACTTAATTAGCACTTAAAAAGCTAGCTTGTTTTTTTTTAGTATATGTTTGTTAAAAGTAAAAGCTTTAGATTCTACTTTACTAAAGTAAGTAATAGTAGGCTTGCGTCTATATACAGCTTTGTATAGCGTTTTTTAACCTAGTTATTTTGTTAGTATATAGTAAAGCAGCTATATTACTATAATAGCAAGCTTTGCAGCTAGTATATTTTTTAGTAGTTTTAAAAATAGTACTAGTACTTTTGCTTGTTTTATAACTAGCTTTTCTACTTTTTTAATACTTTTTCTAGGCTGTAAAGTATTAGCAAGCTTTAGCTTAATAGTGTATATAAAGTCTTAATAGTGCTTCTAATAGATAAGCTATTGTATATACTTTTTTTTCTAGTTAGATTAGTTTTCTTTTTAGTATTGTTTTTTCTTTGCTATAAAATTTAATTTCTTTAGAGCAACTCTCTTCTACTTTTCTACTTTAATGTAGTTAACAAAACTAGGCTTTATAGGCTTTTAATCTACTGTTTTTATATCTACTATACTATCTAGGTTAACGTATTCCTAGATTTTTAGACGCTTAGCTTAATTTCTTTTAATTTAGATCTATACTCTCTAGTTCTGCGTGCTATTTTAGATTATACTATGCTTCTATACTATCTATATCTAATATGCTTTTAATAGTTAGTCTATGTTTATTATATTAGCAACTAATGCTATAGTAGTAGCAGTAACAGTTGCAGCGCGGTAGCTCTTTGCTTAGTAGGTGTAGTAACAAGTTGAATTAACTAAAGAATCTATACTAGGTGTAGATAGATTCTAGGCTTATAACTATAAAACTTTATATCTAAAATAGTTAGTTAATTTATTAAAAGCTACTAGAAACTGCAGGTGTTTTATATTCTAAAGCACCTTTGCTAGCTACGTAACTATATACTACCTAGAAGTCTTACAAAATATACGCTAACATAGGAAAATTCAGGGGGAGATGTAATTAAATCTGTCTTAGTCTGTCTCCCAAGACAAGCAATCCAGGAATGTGCAGTTATCGATCGCTATCCTCCCGCATTGCGCATCGATTTATTATTGCACTCCTACTGTTGAAGGAGGAGCACAAGCATCCAACTTGAGAGGAAAAGTCAAGCTAATCCATGCCTCTAAAGGAGAAGCGTGAGACCAACTCTTTCCCCGCCTGAATCAACAACTCCATTTTATCCCGCACCTGTCCTAATACACACGTCGCGTTAACTTTGTCACAAGTAGAATAGTTTATACCGTCGTGAAGGCAATACTTACACACCAATAGCCACAGTTGCCAGAACAACACTTGATTTTTTTTTAGTTCGCCGGTCAGTTTCTCATTATAGTTTTGTATGCACTCACACCATAACCCCGACAGGATAGGGGAATACAATCGCAATAAGAGAGCTCGAGTGACGTATTACCAAGATCATCGCTCTCTACATTTGTGGTTGGAGTAGCAAACGCCGCACCGGCGGTTAAGGTGAACAGGATGTAAACAAAGCGCATGTTGCTAGACGGAGTCGGTTGTTGAGAAGAAGGCCTCGATTGTCATCAACTGATGGCAAAGACTCGTGGATGATGGATTCGACAGTTCGGTGGCTAGATCTTCAATTTACCCTTCTTATATACGTCAGCGGTCAGGGACAGCAGCGGGTGTCCTATTGGCGCTGTAATCAAGGTGGGTTCGACGTTGCAAACAGTGTCATATGCTGCTGGACTAACACCCAGACTTTAGTCTCTACCCCGCGGTCGATTTTTTAGTCTTCCCTTATTTTGTAGCGACTGATGTTGTTGGGTCCAACTAAATGTAGGCTGTGAAACGCGATTGCCCACCGGAGGTTACAGAACTTATAGTGCATTACCACATCCTAAACAAGAACAACCTTTCGGCTATTCTGCACGAATAGATCTTTCCCCGCCGAATGCTACTTATAACGCCCTAGTAGCCGGTGAAATGGCCGACTAAAACTTCCAGTTTGACGTGCGAGGTGGATTGTAACACAGCTTATATTGTCGCTTACTAGTTGTAACGCTCGAACAATTGACTAGCGGCAAAAGAGGACTGGTTCTTGATGAATGAAAGCAAACCAACCAATCGGATGCGAATCCACGCTCTGTGTAATCTTGAATTTTCATGACAATGCATATCTCTGAGCCGCTTTCCTAGAAGTCAATCGCAGCATAGCATGCATCAATCAAGCGAATAGTGGTCAAGCACGACAACCAGCTTCTTGGGTTCTTAGAACTAACCGCAGTTTTCATCAAAGGGGCCTATCAGCCCTCAGAGGCTGGTCACCATGTTGTGGTGCTATCACTTATATTAGTAGCACAACCCCGCAAACCATAATAACGGCTTAACCCAATTACCACTTTACGCAGAAATAAAGCCTCTGGGGCAGAAAAAAAGTCCTAATGGCGCAGAATATATGCCGGACGTCGCAGAGCAGTGAGGTGGTTGAAGTGGAGTTTATATCGAATCATGCGGTGGTCAATAGAACACACTTTCCTCATCGGGAGATACCGGGTGCTGCCATCCATACAAAAGTCTATATTCATGTTGAATCAATTGATTGCCAACCACAAAAGTTAGAAAAACGCTCAGCTGTTACTGTTGCCATTGACGTAAGAATTTCCGCATGCGCGACTTGTAATCTCGATCCTGCATCGTCGGCCGTTCCCGACCTCCTTCTTTGCGCGGCAGTCACACCCTGAGGTTGGAGCACCGAGTCTGATCTTAGAGTCACAGACACGGCGCAAGCAGCCATTGCTATTCGTCATGCACCTTCTCAGCCCACTGATCCGTCTGAGGAGGCACAAGCCTTACCCATGCAACTTAGTGAGGCGTTCGCGGTCACCGCTAAACCTCGCAAGGAAACCATTCCAAGCAAGCATTCAACGAATGGAGTTTCGGAGCATAGGTTCAAGGCAGAATGGAACATTCCCAATAAGCGCACTCTGGAATCCTTCTAGTTGAGCAATATACTGGATTATTCAGGTTGCCATGCGTGCTGTCTTCAGGGCTGAATGGGTTTGTTGTGCGCCCGCGATGGAGCGTGGGCGTATCACGAAACGCGTCAAAACATCAAGCAGCGCTCCTCCATGTCGATTGCATTGTTTTGGTGCGCTGGGAGCGGGTGGCGTGTAAGATTTCCGATCTGTGTTTCTCGTTGGGACAACAACGGCCCTCCTTAGGTTTCTTGGAGGCGAGGACGGCTTGCGCTCGAATCTCTATATGTTCACTATTTTGGAAACAAGGTTCGTGAATGTTTCAATAACAAGGAAGGAAGGCAACCTGTGATCACGATAGTCAGAGAGTGCATGGCAAATATAGAGGTTACATAGAAGAAGACATATATTTCTAACCGCTTATCTAAAAAAGAAGAAACAAAAAAACTCCGTATATTGAAGCTCTCCAGACAGATGAAATCCCCCGTCTGTGACAATGCACAAGACGGTCTGCCTCTCCAACCAACAATAGAGCATATACAGCCAAGATAATTTCGTGTCCTGGCACCTAGAATGCATCCTTGGTCTTGGCTCTGTGAAGGCCGGAGGGAGTAGGGAAAGAAAAACAGCATTTTCTTTTTCTGGTTTCAGTTTTCAATTGTTTTTGGGCTTTTCTTTCACTTTTCTTTTTCTTGTATTCAGGTCAGTTACCTTCCAATGCCTCTGCTCGTTGTGGACGGAATACTCACTGTGGAATTTACATGCTCGCGACCTCTGACGTCGATTACTGCGCCCATTGCCTCGCCCGAATCTCTCCGCCACACCAGTCGCAGCTGATAAAGACATTCCGGATGTTGAGAGAGACGCCACAGGGGCAATTCTTGGGCGTAAAAAGCATCTCGAAATGCCTCTTTCCTTTCTTCCGTTTTACCAAATTTTGATGATATTCCAAGTCCTTCTGACACTCGGATTTGGCGCACGGAATGCAGGTCCATCGGTCCAGATATCGCTTTCTCAGGGTGCAAGTACAGAACCTGGGTGGTCCGTCTGGAATCGGGTCAGAAGGAGATCGTATGAACTGTAGGCCAGGTTTCGGAGCACAAATCTTGCACCACCATCGTTTTCGGAGTTGTACCATCGTGTAAAAGGCGCCCGCACCGTCCTCATACTGGCCGAGATCCAGGTCCAGTATGTAGGAGACGTTGTATCTGGGTTCGTGCATGTCCACGAAATCCCTCATCGGCACCTTTCCAGCGTCATGGGTGTGGTCCACGCCGCCGACGGGACGAATCCGCCGGGCACTGTCGACATCCCAACAGACTGGCTCTTCTAAGTCTAGAACGGTGCGCAGGCGAGCGTAGTAGGGGTCACGCGGCGGCTCCATCCCGACCCACAAGTCTCCAATTTGCCCCAGGTAGTGGAAATCATGGTGTATGGTCGATGGCCGAAAAGCCGCCCCGCTGTAGTAACAGTGAACGCGACACTCGTTACAAACAATGTCGCCACAGCCCTTGCACATCTTTTGAAGATCTCGATTGCAAGTCAGAGGCGCGTAGTTGAGCGGGTATCTGACCTCTTTTTCTGGTTTACTGCCGTCCCGAGTATCCTCGCGATGGTCCTTTTCGATTTGTTTCACGATGGCTTTCAGTCGAAGAGGAATTCCGAAACCGCCGCAGGTGGTTGACAACTCCAGTGGCTTGGAGTAAAGGATGGCTGCCCGGTTTGTCTTTGATGTGCTGGCGAGATGGAGGAGGTCTCTGAAGGGGAGAACCGAAGCCAAACTTTCCAGGATAGGGTACTGAGTGACACACTGTTCGAGTTTGGAGAGGTCATGGCCGGTCTGAGACGGATGGTGCGGAACCATGGAAAGATCGAGCGCGGCGGGGTCGCTGGCCATTGCGGTGACGACAGATGGCATAGAGTCGATGGTGGGGTTTTGGGAAGGGTGGGGGGGATCATCGCGGGATTGCGAAGCCTCCAGATCCACGGGAGCCATGTAGTCAGTTGAAGCGGCTGGAAGATCTTGTGTGACGTTGTCGGTTGATACCGGTGTCATCGAAGACATGGGGTCTTTGGACCGGCTGGGAAGATCGAAGGTCCATGTGGCGGCGAGCCATGGCGGAGAGCGTGTTGTCGAGCTTTGCGAAACGTGGGCAAGATTACCCGGGGATTGGTGGGAGTCCATCTCTGTGGGAGCCATAGAGTCGGTTGATGAAGTTGGAAGATGGCCTGAAAGGTTGTCTGTTGTCACCGGTGGCATGCAAGGCATCCGGTTTATGGTCTGAGGTAGTGTATGGTCTGAGGTAGTGTATGGTCTGAGGTAGTGTATGGTCTGAGGTAGTGTATGGTCTGAGGCAGTGTATGGTCTGAGTAGATGAACGAGAGTGGATCAACGAGAGCAGATGTGAAAGCGGTTGGGTGAAGGAAGGTGGCCGGAGGGCAGAGCGGACGACGTTTACATACTTGTCTGTCCGGGACATCCGTACCCTAGAGTAAGGCCCCGAGGAAAGGCCTAGAGGGTGACCTAAACGGCAGGTAATGCGTCAGAGGGAGCGGAAACTCGATTGAGATTGCACATTGCTTCGTCATATAGACCTTCACCGTTCCATCGCTTATGGTAGACGCACCACAGCCCGTTAGAAAGTACTCTAGCGTAGCTGGGTCCATATGGGTCGCCTACATAGGCAGAGTTTAACGCTCCCCAGACTGGACGGGGAGAAGAAACGGTCCTTAGGCTACGCACTTGTGGTAAAACGCCAATTGCGTAAGAGACAAACTTGTTACTGATCTACAGCACCAATCTCTAAGAATCTCCTCTTTGTAACCTTGGGCTACCAGACTTTATAGAGTCTTAAAGCATGGTTACAAGCTTTATATAGTTTAGCTCAACGTCCCTCTATCGATCTGTATGTACGGCACCCTTTAAGATCTAACTGTTAAGCACTTATTCCAAACGCAATGTGTGCGATACAAAATTAACACATGCCAATAGAGATGGTCATGGAATTTTCTTATCGTTAGGTGCAATCCTAGGCGGCTAGTACGGTAAATGATCAGATATGTGGCTCTAGTCGCGATCGGCCTACGTAGATCCACCTCGATTTCCCGTTATGCTTGCGGTTCAACGTCGGCGCTAATAGCTAGTTCCCGCACCGGCCGGGAACTAAAAATCCAGCCCACGCACAATCAAAAACAAGGGAGATCGACGAAAAAAAGATTCCCGAAACCCCTTCTCATGTGAAGGGACGAATGTTGATGAGAGTGGGACTCGAACCCACGCCACTTTCGTGACCAGGAATTAGTGTTAAGAGAGACCTTAACCTGGCGCCATAACCAACTCGGCCATCTCACCATAAGATAATTGGAGATTTTGATGCGCTGAACCGTCTATATAGTACGTCATTCACTGATCATTTCGCTACCCGTCCCCATTTTAGCTTCGGCGTTAACATTCGGAGGTCATTCCCCAGTACATATCGCCGCAAATCGTTCGATCGCCGATGGTCCTCCATCGGTGAGGGCCAGCAACGGTGGCCCAGATAGCCAACCGTCTTGACGCAAGACCGCCGACCTCAATCACAACGTCCGCAGGTTTACGGTTTGGTCCTACCGGTGAGAGCGCCGTTGTGAAGCCGAATTTACAGCCGTGCGCCGCCGAAACGGTCGTAAAATACGTTTGATTATAGTCGCAACGGTCGACGGCGCACGGTGCAGTTGGGTCACACAAACGGTTCGTTACTCTCCAGAGCATGTGCATTTTTCCCAAGGGAAGGTATCAGCCGCAATGTAGACATCCATAGTACGCCGCGAGTAAGGCAATTTCCATGTTGCACGGGAGATGCTAGCTGAGCTTCCGAAGCAGAAGGTAGCTATAGTAGGCACACTAAGTGGAAGAAGTGTATTTAGCAGCAATTTCGCAGTTACCAGAGCCGCATATATCGAAGAGACACCAGAAGGTCGGGGTACTTGTCACTTAGAGTCGCATACGTGGACACTGAGAGATCATCGCAGAAATCAATATTCGGGGTATCTAATGAGTGGATATCTGCGGGCCTCCCTCCATCTTTTGGACCGCTCTAGCGCATTGCGCGAGCATCCTCTTCCTTCACCCAAAAAACGCCTCGGCTCAAGCGCGTCGCGCGAGCATCTAACCAGAACCATAGTCCCATGTATATACAGAAAATACAAATAAAAATAAAAGTAAAAGACACAGATGTGTCCGTCCTGCCCATTTCCGTTGTATTTACATAGCCCCCTTCTCGGGATCGCCCTTCACTATGATGGTTTGAGCGGGCGACTTCCCGTTCCCGATGTAGCTCCCACCATCGCTGCTGGCTTCCACCTTCCCATTCGTGGTCTTCTGCCACCTCTTCGGCTTGCACTTTTCCATGGCGATGTTCGTGATCCTAGACAAGGGGCGATACACGACGACGAAGGGCTTCCCGAGGAACTTGGCGCCGACATCGAACCAGGAGTCCGGGAACAGACGCACGCAGACGCCCCATGGTACGCAGAGCAGCGCGACGACGACGCTGATGGCCCATTGCGGGCCGTTCAGGGCGGTGATGCTGAAGGCAGTGGAGCCGAAGAAGACGATGGCGATCTGGCAGCCAACCATGATGAGGTTGAGGCCGATGAAGTAGTAGTTCTTGTGGATGTTGACGAAGATGTTCAGTTTGTTGTCCAGGCGACGGTTGTTGTACTGGTTGAAGATTTGCAGCCATACGAACATGTTGAAGATGAGGGAGCGCATTTCCTTTTCGGGGTAGGGCAGGAACTTGGGACCTGCGAAGTGCAGGATGAAGGTTGCGACGATCTGGTAAATGGCCTGGCCGATGATCATCTTCCACATGGTGAGGGAGATGATTGAGGCGGTGCGGGGAGTGGGTGGACGGTCAAGGATTTCGTCGGTGGGGAAATCGGTCGAGAGGGAGAGGGCGGCGAGAGAGTCCCTGGGCGAGTTAGCATTGCACACACGTTTAGTGATCGAAGCACTTACATGAAGAGGTTGATCCAGAGAAGCTGCACTGCGGTCAGGACCGAACGCATCTCAGGATCGACGACGGCAGAGACGAACGCAACCACCATGGCCGTGATGTTGACGGTGATTTGGAACTGCAGGAACTTCTGCACCGCATCGTTCACAGAGCGACCCCACATTAGGGCGACGATGATAGATGCAAAGTTGTCATCCATCAGAATAATAGCCGATGCCTCTTTTGCCACCTCAGTACCCGCAATGCCCATAGAGAAACCAATATCTGCGGCCTTCAGAGCCGGACCGTCGTTAGTACCATCACCAGTAACGGCGACAATGCCACCGAGTTGCTTGAGCCTGGTAACCAAGATCCTCTTATCTTCGGGCGATGACCGAGCCAGGACCTCCAATCGAGGAAGGATAGCGTCCAAGTCGGTCTCACTCAGTTTCCTGAAGTCAGGCCCTTCCATGACAATGCCATCGGTGTAGATCCCGCAGTCCGTAGCAATCGCCTTCGCGGTGACGACATTGTCGCCAGTGACCATGCGTACTTTGACTCCTGCGTGCTTGCACTTGGCGACAGCTTCAGGCACACCGGGGCGGATGGGATCTTGAATGCCAACGACACCGATAAAGGTCATGTCATGAAGAAGAGATCCGAGATCGGCAGCCAGCGAGGGATCATCTGGGTTCTCCGCGCCGCGAGGGGGCCACTGCTGGAAGTCCTTGTAGATGATGCCGATGGTGCGAAGGGACTGCTTAGCGTACGACTCGATCACCTCCGTGATGCGCATGACCTGGGTATGGTCCATCGGGATATCGCCCGTTGGCAGTGCCAGAGCCGACGAGTAAGAAAGAAGGATCTCACTGGCGCCCTTGACCAAGAGACGATAAGTTCCGTTAGAAAGCTTCTGCACAGCTCCCATGCATTTGCGGCCAGAGTCGAACGGCAGCATCTGCACAACCTGGGCCTGAGTGCGTTCCTGAGAGAGCGAGCCCATGCCGAGCACATTCTTCGCGAAACCGAGCAACGCGGTCTCAGTCTTCGATCCGACGAAGCCGAACTCGCCTCCGTCTCCTTCGAAGGCAGTGGAGTTGATCGCGATGGACTCAATGAGGAGGCGTTTTTGAGCATTCGTCAGCCGCTGCGCGAACTCAGTCGACCTTCCGGCAGTGGATCCGGTGTTCTTGTCATCGAACGAGTCCTCGCCAAAGGTGCCTGTGACAACGGTCATCTTGTTCTGGGTGAGCGTTCCGGTCTTGTCAGAGCAGACATCCGTGGCGTTTCCCATTGTCTCGCAAGATTTGAGGATGCGCACGAGGTTGTTCATCTTCACCATCTGAGTGGTTGCAAATGCGAGGGAGAGAGCGATAGCCAGGGGAAGACCTTCGGGGACTGCCACGACGATGATGGTGACGGAGACGATGAGAATGTCCATGAATCTAGAGGCTTTCTCGGCGGGTCCTAGTGGGCTTCCTGGGAATGTGGCAACGAGACGGAACAACAGGATGAGGAGCAGTAGGAATGAACCAGCGGTCGCAAGCTTTGCAATACCCTTTGCGAGACCATCCAGCTTCACTTGAAGCGGCGTAGGATCCATATCCTGTCGCATGGCCATGAGGATCTTGCCATAGCTGGAGTTGACGCCGACGGAGGTGACCAGATATGTGCCCACACCTTCCAGCACCTTGCTACCAGAGATGATAAACGGGTCCAGATCCTTGGGGTCGCTGTGGCCGCGCTCAAGAAGGCGCAAAACCTGTTCGGCACTGGTCTTCTTCATCTGGTCAGATTCACCAGTAGCGGAGGATTCATCGCACTTGACGTTGTGACCGGAGATGAAGATGCCGTCCGCGGGAATGAGATCGCCAGGTTCGAGGTGGAGCACGTCGCCGACCAAGACATCGTAGACCGAGATAGTGAAGGATTTGCCAGAGCGAATGACTTTGACGTCGCGAGCTTCTTTCTTTGCATTGAGGCGGATGAAGGCACGGTCTTTTTGACTGCAGCGTATTAGCATCGAAAGCTGGTATTAAGCGTGCTGGGACTTACTAGTCATTGACAGCGCCGACCATGACGACCACCACAATGGAGACGCAGATGGCACATCCTTCGATCCAATCGACAGCCGGGGGTGCACCTGGTCCATGGTCCACGCCGAATGTTTCATAGAGCCCGAGCGCCAAAGAGATGACAGCCGCAACCGTGAGCAGAATGAGCACGCTCTCTTTATAATAAGCCTGCCACATGAGCATCAGAAACGAAACGGGCTTCTTGGTCGGAAGTCGGTTATCGCTGAATACCCTCTTGCGATCGTAGAAGGCCTCGTTAGAATGCGATTCCGACGCGGCGCCTGAAGGTCCAGATTCGGTAACATCGACATGTCGAACTTCGACTGGACGGGGCAGCGCGGAGTTGTCGGTGCCACGGAGCTTGCGGTACTGTTTCGTTACTTCTTCGAAGGAGACTGATCCGGGGAGTTCTGTTTCATCCAGGCTCAGACCAGAGTCTACGTCGGTGCGTAGCCCGGTCTCGAGACCGGGGAGCCCGCCGAGGGCAATGAATGCCGGAAGGGACTTGGGATTGAGCATCTTGTTCAGCATGCCAGGCGAGAAGGCAAACTTGTTGTTGAGAACCGCAAAGTCTTTCTCGCAGCCCGGGTCGGGGTTCAGCGCATCCGGGTGCAGTGCATTCTCCAATGTGAATGCGCTGGTGCCGCTATGTACCGATGCGCCAGCAGATGTGCCGGGAGGTGCGAGAGTGGCCTCGCTCGCAGCACGACTTCTGCCACTTCTTGCTGCGGATACGCTTCGCTCTCTGGAATGTGATGCTGCAAATGACCTCTCGGGGACAAGTGTGGCCGGTGAAGCATTTTCGGAGAGCGTCGCGAGAGTCTCGCTGGTGTTCGCTCGCATAGGCGATCGGGGAATGTCGACGGTGATTTCGGGGAGGGGGGCGAGGGTGTTGTTTTCTTCGCGGCCCAGCGCGTTACCTGAGGAGGAGGAGGATGCCATGATCAACAGGCAGAGAGAGGAGAGGAAGGATAGGAACGGAGTATTAATGAGATTGGGGAGTATGCGAAGGGGTTATCACGAAAAGATGCGTCCCCAGCCTGCCCTACTACAAAACAATTGAACGGCATGGTTGAAGATCTAATATACCTTCATGTTTCTTGAGCTCTGATGTTTGCACACCTGTGGGGAGGCTGGCTACAGCTCCAGGGACCTGCAAAGGCGGAGGCCAAGGCCGCATGCCGATACTTGGAGATCTCGGCATCATAGTGATAAATGTGAAGTCCAACATACAAAAGAACCTCGAGATACAAAGCCCAGAAACTGGGCATTTGAAAAAGCAGGATCTACGACTCTTGGAAGTTTGCTTGAGACAGGTGCGCTCTGTCGAGGGTGCGGAATTGACGGGGCGAGACCGCCTACACAGCCACGAATCACGGGTTGTGCGAGTCAGGAGGTTGAAACGACCAGTAGGGGAAAGGAGGCAACTGTGACAACACAAGAATCGAAGAAAAAGCTTAAAGATGGGAAAGAAGCGATCTGGAGGAAGAAGAGCACCCGTACCTGACGATCCAAGTGGGTTTCCCCCTATCGAGTCGTTGGTGCGCGCTTCCTGAGGGCAACCGTCCGTTTCAAAACCGGTTGAATCGCGAGTTCGTGAGACCAGCTGCAAGTGACAAACATTGGCAGCACATCCAGCTGTTCTCCCCTCGTGAATTGAGGCGATGGGCTCGGTCTCTCCAAGGCGAGCGATGCGAGTCTTTCCAAGGGTTACGACGAGGAGCGATGCGATGGCCTTCCTTTTGCCCGTCTCTTGAGGAACGATGCATGGACGGCGACCACTCTTCGGACCCCGTATACCCACAAGACGACGTATGCAGTCTGAAAAATGGCATCACAATTCCAAGAACGATAGTCGGGCATAGTGAGGCTGAGCAGAGCCTTTAATGCAGCCTTGGAGTACGTACACGCGGTGTACGTGTACAGTACGTAGGGGGATAGCGAGTGCGACCAGTGCATAAGGGGCACAAGTGGAGCTTCCAGAAGACTGCCGAAGCCTGCGTATGCATGCACCCAGCCGTCATGCATCGAAGGGTAGATCGGCGCTAGACTCCGCTTCGATGAGCAGTTTGTGTGGGATATCAGTGGGATATGATGGGGGGAGGTAAGGTGGAGCCGATGCAGACGCGGAGGAGTGCGGACTTGGCCCGCGAGAACCTGTCAGGGGAGCGTTTCCCCAAGGAATCCGTCGCCGCGGAGGGAAGTGCAGGCGAAATGCATGATGGAGCAAGGAAACAACCAGGCCATGTGCGGCGAGTCGCCAGCAGAGTCGTGCGCAGAACGTTAGAGGAGGCGTGGTGCGGAAAACAACGTCGCAAGACGTCGCAACAGTGTCGCGTGCTAACCGAACTGAGGAGCGGTTAGTCAGCCCTGCCCCATCCATCAGGCACTGCAGGACTACTCGCTTTCTGGGCGGACTGCAAAACAAACACAAATTTCATAGATACCGCTCACCCTCGTGTCTTCTGATCATCCTTCTGCCCAGAAGTACTCCTGCTCGGATCCTGGACTTTCCGGAGCGGAGCACCTGACAACTTCAAATTCCCCCCATGTGTCCCTTCTGTACGTCTAGAAGCGATCCAGATTCAATCTTATACTGCAGTAGCTGACAAAGAGAAAGCTCCACTGCCAGCTGGCGAAGGCCCGAGCCGCTTCTCGCCGACCTCTGTGAAGGAATGGCAACCGCGAAGGAAATCAGGTACAATTACTCTCAGGCTTCTGATGCTCAAGGCCAGCACTGAACAGAATACCACAGTAAACAATGCCTGTGAACGCTGTAGACGAAGGAAGATACGATGTGATGGCGACACGCCATGCGCAACATGCGCTCGATTCTCATTACAATGTATAAGAACGCAGAAATCAAAGGAAATGCTGGCATCGTAAGTTGGAAATTCGCTGGGGAGGCGTCACGTGAATTGGACATTCACTGACCGTCCGACTCCAGAGAACACCAGCAAGCGCTCGAAAGTCGAATACACCAGTTAGAGGCCCAACTTGCGGCGCACGTAAGCGCCCCAATGCACGGCCTGGAATCCATAGATTCATCTCTGATGGATACCGTCTCCAACTTTGACTGGCAAAGCCCTCCGCCGGCTCCCTTGACCGTGAACACCAGTTTCCCGGCTTCGTACGGGATGGGAAGCGAGGTCGACTTGGCGCCCTTCTCCGCTAGCAGCCTGCCTTCAATTGCAATTACTGAGGCACAGGCGAGCCCGGTCCCCTCGTTTTGGTCCGGCACGACACGGGCCTCCTCCCCCGACCGAATTCCCACGTCGGCACCGCAGATGCCGCTGAATCTGGTGAGGCCGCCCTCAAGCCAGCCATTCTCTCCTCCTCTTGCTCCTCCCAACCCCCAGTCCTGGGAGTTCATGGACGCCACCAGCCATCTGAAGCCACAGCCCTCCACCGTCGCCAGCAGAGACCTGTCGCGCCGGTCCTCCATCTCCTCCGCCTCCGTCGAAAGCGAGCAAGCGCACAGCTCGTCCTTTGACGACAACGAAAGCGATGATGTCGACGTCGGCCCCCTAGCTCCCGCTCCCCGGCTTCCACGCCAAGGCGTCTTCTCCGCTCACTCGGGCAGCCCAGCGCCGTCTCTGTCGCAATCCGGTTTCAGCGATCGCAGCAGAGCCCTCGGCGTGATCCCTCTGCCAAGCCGATTCGAAGCGGAAACATTGACTTCCGAATTCGTCCAGCACCTGGAGTCGTTCGAGGGCCCGAACCCGTACACGCTGAACCCCACCATCTTCGCACGCTTCTGCGAGATGGTGTATCCAGACCCCAAGAGCCGCGCATCGTCCATTGATGCCCCCGTCTCGGTGCCCATGGCTCGTTTCCACGTCTTCCTCGCCATGGCGATCGGGATGAAGGTTCGTATCAAGGACAGCACCGAAGCCACAAACGCTTTGCTGGATCGGTGTTATGACCTTGCGATGCAACAGGCCTCCAACTCGATCTTCTGGCAAGAGCCCGGCGGCATAGAAGCCGCACAGCTACTCTCCATCTTTGCGTCGATCCGAAGGGAGAAGGCTGGCGAGCCTAGACCGCTGAGACCATCCTTTACATGGTAAGGCGTGGCCGACCTCTGGGTTTGTGTTTCCTGTCCGACTCGATCTCTTCTTTTGCATCATAGCCACGCGTATGGGCGGCTGTCCGACTCTCGTTACGTTTCCATCGGTAGCCATGGGCGTCCTTCAAGAGTTCCCTTTCGTTTCCGTTTCAACAACTTCATTGAGTCCACGATCCATTCTTTTTCGTCTCTTCTGCTTTGTCGTTATTGCATTGCACCAGACACTCTTTCTTCTCATCACGTCCGCGAACGTTTTCCTGTACATATCTTATGAGTTACGACAGAAAATAGAAACCCAATCTAAGGCCATGCCGACAAATCTGGGATTAACCGAGTGGTGTGACGGAGTTTCGTGGACCGAGTGTGCTGATGGTTCGCGATGTCGTGCGTAGGAGCAATGAGGGAATAGGGAACTTCTCCCAACGAGATGTCTTCTGGACCGATCGAGATGGACAAGACCAGAGAATCCGAACCTGTGAGGCTCTGGCATCCGCGCGTGGATCAGGGATTCCCTAAAAGGCAATTCCCTGAGCTTGCCCGACCGGGTTAGCCCCTATCGGCTATCGGCAATAGCATGCAAGCAACACAGTATTCCCGAACTTCCCCCACACCCTCCCGACAACACCTATGGCTCTGTGATTGAAGCACCGAGACTTGAAGGGCAAAAATATCTCTCGCTCCGTTGCTCTGGGTCCTTCACGTTCTCTATTTCTGTCGTTGACGTTGCAATTGGTCCAAGATGGGATCGATACGCGGGGAAGAAGTTGCAAAACACAGCAGCAAGAATTCCTGCTGGATTGTGCTGGATTCGAACGTCTATGATGTGACTCCGTTTCTTTCTCGGCATCCTGGGGGTGCAGCGATACTGTTGAAGCAGGGCGGAACTGTAAGTATCTCGCCCTTTTAATGCGGGTCTTCTTTGCTGCCAATTTTTATGCTTCTCAACTTTCTTCTTGTGAGGCATATTCCGTCGTCTTGGAAAAAAAAAGGTTCACTTCGATATCGAGAAGCTTGAACCATTCCGCAGTTTGGGGACGGGTCTTGACGATTCACAGGACGCAACCGACGAATTCAAAAAATACCACCCCCTGACCTACGTCAACGACCTCCCCCACAACAGCCTTCTCGGCCGCATAGATCCCAACACCCTAGGCCAACTCTACCAGCCCAAGCCAGAAAAGGCCAGTCCGGCCTCCGAGGCCGACGCAGAGAAAGAGATACCTCATGTCAGTCTCTGCATAGCAACCACAGACTTCGAGAAGGCGGCCAAGGCCGTCCTGCCGCACAAGTCGTACATCTACGCCTCCACGTCGGCGAATTACGGGTTGTCCCACAAGGGCAATCTCGAGGATTGGGGTCGCATTACGTTTCGCCCGCGTGTGATGAGAGATGTGGGGAAGGTAAACATGAGACGGTCGATCCTGGGATTTAACTCAGACTACCCGTTCTATATATCCCCGATGGGGACGATGGGCGCCTTGCACGAGGGTGCGGAGCCTGAAATGGTCAAGGGCGGGGTAAGAAGGGGCTGTCATCTGGTGATCAGTACGGCCAGCACCAAGCAGAACGAGGCGATCATGGAGAGTTATGTCGCGGAGCAGGAGAAGCTGAAGAATGCCAGCCCGTCGAAGTTGTTCTTCCAGTTCTACATGCCTGTGGACAGGAAAAGAGCTATCGATCTACTCCATCGGGTCAGGAAAGCCGGGTACAAGGGGCTCTGGATTACCGTCGACACTCCCGTACTGGGCAAACGGTCTGCGGACCGCGTGTTGCAAGCTGAAGAGGCGCTTGCCGTTGGAGTGGAAGAGGAATCCACGGCAAGTTGGGAAGCCGGCTCTGAGAATCCCCTCGCACCTGCAATTGGGGGCCGCGTGGTAGGGGGGTTCCTGAGCCCGAGCATCACTTGGGAGGATCTCGCGTGGGTGAAGAAGGAGTGGGAAGGCCCCATTGTGTTGAAGGGGATTCAATGTGCGGAGGACGCGAAGCTGGCTCTGGAGTACGGCTGTGCGGGCATATTGCTCAGTAACCACGGCGGAAGACAGCTGCACAGTGCGCCGAGTGCACTGATGACGTTGCTTGAGATCCGGACGTACTGCTCTGAGGTCATTGGAAAGCTGGAGATCTACGTGGATGGAGGGCTGAGGGATGGAACGGATGTCCTCAAAGCTTTGTGTCTTGGAGCGACAGCCGTGGGAGTTGGAAGACCGTTCTTGTATGCCCTTTCCGCGTACGGCTCCAAGGGGGTGGAGAGATGCGTTGATAGTGAGTGTGAACGCCTGTTTGAGAGTGAACCTGGCTAACTTCCATAGTTCTTGCGGATGAGCTCCAGATCGGTATGGGCTTGTTGGGTATCACATCGTTGGACCAGGTCCGGCCTGAAATGGTCAATGCAACGAGGTTGTTGAACGAGATGTGGAGGCCGGAGGTTTTGGGAGCGAGGAGCCGTCTGTGATCGAGCACCAGATTTCAGGACCGGTTGGGAATTATAATAGATACCGAACAGTTGGATAGATGCCCCACACAATATGTCCTTCGGGATGGTATGTTTAGCCGGGCTTTCGGCTAAACCTAACTGGATGGTTCACCTCCCCGCAGTTGAATTCGGCTCTCACATCAGCACAGATCTCGAGAGTCTTGTCCGGTACGTGCACCAAACGGCTCTGTCGTTTGGCGGAAATACAAAGCGTTTGGAATAAATGCGATGTAGAAATGGATTTACGCATGAGAAGCGAGATATGGACGACTCGTGCAACTCGGGGTCAACTGTACCACCACGTGTTGCGCACGCAGGGTCGTTCTGGCGCTCTGGAAGCGAGCGATGGAGGTCAACTGATCGCGGTCCAGAACTCTAGAACGGTGGGAGGAACGTGCAGATACGGCGGCGGTGAGCCTGTGTGACCATGCGGTGCAGAGCAAAAGGAAGCACGGCGGCCCCGTTGTCGTGGGAGGCGTGGGCTCAGCCTGGTGAGACAATCGGTGAATGGTCAGCCAGACAAAGAGAAGAAAGAAAGGAAATTGCTCTGTCGCTCCGGGAATGGTCACGGAAGCATACTCGTGAAATTATGTACCCAAAACACCAGGGCACGCGTTTGACAGTTGAATAGATCTCGGTCCATGGTACTTAGGTACTCCGTAGTATTGTAGTACAATTCCCATATTATGTAATGTCGTTCCCATACCGAGTCTGTCCAATCACAGCGCGCGGGGGAAGGAGGTGGGCGGCGGATCGCAGTTTCCGCCGCCACTGGCGTCAGGGGAGACCAAATGACCGGGGTGGCGCGGCCCGTGCGGCCAACAAGTGCGAACTGCCAACTTGGATCCTGGAACTTCCCTTCCCTCCTCTCTCTCCTCAAAACGGCTTCCACACCCCACACAGTCTCACCCAATCCTTCCATAAATACCTCCCTCTGGCCTGCCATTTCCACTCACTAGCATCTCCAAAAACACTTTCAATCGCTTCTTCACCTACCTTCTCTTCCCATTGCACCCCATTTCTCACCCTCACCACAATGGCTAAAGTAAGAGCCGCATTCAATAGCCCCACCCATAACCCCGCTTACGCTAACCACCACCCAGGTCAAGTACATCCTGCTCGATTGCGACAACACGCTCGTACAGTCGGAGCGCCTCGCCTTCGAAGCCTGCGCCGAATTGACCAATGAGGTCCTCGAGAAGTATGGCAAGGACGTCCGCTACACCACCGAGCAGCTCCTCGAGGACTTTGTCGGCCACAACTTTCGCGGCATGCTCAAGGGTCTGCAGCAGAAGCACAACTTCACCATGCCCGATGACGACCTCGAGGATTTCGTGCAACGAGAGCTCGGCGCCGTCACCAAGAAGCTCAGCGAGAAGGCCGTCGAGTGCCCCGGCGTCACCGATGCCCTCAACAAGCTGAAGGAGCAGGGCTACCCAATGGCCGTCGTCAGCACGTCCGCCAAGAGCCGTGTGGTCGCTTCCCTCGAAAAGGCAGGCCTCTCTCACTACTTCCCGGCAGAGCACGTCTACTCCGCTGCCACATCCCTCAACCCGCCTAGCTCGAAGCCCGACCCGGCCATCTACATCTACGCCTGCAAGGAGCTCGGCGTCAAGCCCGAGGAGACCGTCACCGTCGAAGACTCCAAGAGCGGTGCCACTGCCGCCATGCGGGCTGGCATTCCGTGCATCGCCTACGTCGGCATCTACGGCATCGAGGACGACGAGAAGAAGATGAACGAGATGGCCAAGCTGCTCACCGAGGAGACTAAGGCTGCCTCTGTCATGTATGACTGGAAGGAATTCCAGGACTGCTTGAAGAAGGTGGAGGCAAAGCTGTAGACACTTGGCCGGCGACTCCAGTGCTCAGGTTCGATTGCGAAATGTGAGCTTTCCCTGGAGGACTGGGGGGTTTCATGACGGAGACATACCACAGAGACGAAGACATGACTGCATGACAGACTAAAAGTGAATCGATGATTACCAACTGCATGAGTTGGTTAGGGATCAGATGATCCTGCATATCAGACTTCTTCCCAAGCGTGATTGTGCTCTGGAATACTCAAGTGCTCGCTCCATTCAGGCCTTGTCCATATACCTCCAAACATGTGACAGTTCCGCCACTTAATTCCCGCAGTTGCACAAATGCTTTTGCTCGTAGTTCGCCATGTGCTCCCTTCATACGTGGCCGACTTGCCTAGGTACCGCGATGTCGGACTAGTGTACATCTTTATGTACCGTGGTAGAGGCCTGTGATGGCTGTGGAGTCCCAAAGTAGTCTAGCGTAAAGGGGTAGACAAATCAACTTCCTGATTGGCCAGACTTGCGCTCACGCACTGCTACCCTTCCATCCCGAGGATCTCCCTCATCCCTCACATGTTCATTTCGAACGGGGCAATCCACCATGCCGCCATCCGTCCCTCGTCACCCGCCAGTCGTGATGGCTGCTTTCACGTCCGCATCCAGTCCTCCGGAGCCGCCTGCTTGTTCGAGCTCCGTTGTTAATAGCCACCCTCGCACCAGCGCTTCGTCGACGGGTCCCTGAAATGGCGTTATCGGGGCTTCATATATCACAGTCCCAAAATCCTCCTGCATGATAAGGCTGCCTTGCGTCGAAAAGCTGACCTTCCACTTTCATACGGCGTACTTGTAGTACTGTTTCACGTGGGGCGGCGATGCGGTACCCTCTTGGATACGCTAGGCGCTAACCACCTCGCATTGTCCTAGGCAAACAGTGTCCGAGCTTCCAACAGCAGATGAAGGCGTCCACATCGACCATATCGCACTACGAAGAACGAGTATCCATAGGGAGATCTGCGTGACGACCTTGCTCGGCACTTCCCTCGCCTTTCGTGGGTAACGGACCGTGTGCGCCAAGGAATGCTTATTGGCTCTCCTTCCCATTCGGTGGCCCAGAGCGGCGCATAAGCTTTGTTTAATCTATACAGACCAATGTCGCGCTCTCCTTCTTCATCAAGACTCAATCAAAAACGGGTCCGGTTATGCCCATCACCATGCTACAGCCACTCGGGTACTCGTGGTATCCGGGGGCGAAGTGACCTGGAACAGGAAGGAAGGCACCCTACCTGCCGAGACAGCCATGCGAGCATGCGTCAAGCCAGGAATGGGTATGGTTTCTGACAAACCGGATGGAGTATAAAGCACCGGATGTGGGCGTGCTGCTTCTGGTTCATCTTCACTTCCTCCATCTCGAACTCCCCGAGAGCGACCTTCAATAGTCATGATCCTGTCGACCGCCCTTCTTTCCCTTGCCGCCATTGCGGGAGCGCGCGAGGTCGCTAAGGATCAGGTCAAGGCGGCAAAGTTATACGACTCCGGTATTAGGCATGCAAACAATATCGCCTTGAAGCGGGTATGCGCCACACTCCCGCATCTTCCCACCTTGGCACTGACACAACCAGGAAACTTTCGGTCGACAGAGGGCGGCGGGGAAATACGAGTCGGTCCAGTATGCGGAGTTGGACTATATTCCATGCACCAACGGCACCGCAGTCAGCGGGCAGGACACGTTCAGGTGCAACAATGTAAATCTTCCGAGGGAGAAGATAAGACGGACCTCCTGACCACTTTTGTAGATCGATCTCTACCATTTCCTTCCCCACTCTGCACTGGGGAGTAAGCGAGGATTCGGTTCCTCGTCTTGGGGATGGACTTCGGACGATGGACGGGAGTTCGTCGCTATAGGCCAGATGGACGGCACTGCATTCGCTGAGGTCTCGAAAGCGGGCAAGCTGGTCTATCTGGGAAGATTGCCCCAGTTCTCAACCCCTAGCGAGTGGCGAGAGATCCGTGGACACAACAACCTCATGATCATTGGAAGTGAGGCAGAGAAACATGGTATCCAAATCTTCGATATGAAGAAGGTGGGTCCCGCCCGAAGTCGTTGTCTACGTGCCGTCTCTGACATTTACGACAGCTGCTCACCATTGACCCTGCCAAGCCAGTCACCTTCTCCAACAGCAAGGATCTTGCAGGCCACTACAACGGTCTTCCCATCGGCAGGACTCACAACGTCGTGACGAACCCCAAGGGTAATTTCATCTACGCTGTTGGTGCCGCACCGAGGAGCGACAAATGCAAAGCTGGCATCATCTTTATCGACATCTCAGACCCTTCGAAGCCGACCAGCCCGGGCTGCGCGTCCGCTGACGGTTACGTGCACGACGCTCAGTGCTTGTTCTACAAGGGTCCCGACACCCGGTACACTGGCCGCGAAATCTGCTATGGATATAACGAGGATACACTGACTATCTACGACATCACCGACAAGAAGAACCCTCAGATCCTTTCCATCACTTCCTACGAAGGTGCCTCCTACACCCACCAAGGTTCCGTTCTGGACCCCGAGAACCAGCAGTACCTGCTCCTTGACGATGAATATGACGAGTACGACAAAGTTGGCCCCGGTGCCCCAGGTAACCCCATCACTTATATTTGGGACATCTCTGACCTGAAGAAACCCAAGCAGACCGGTCTCTACAAGTCGGGAGCCAAGGGTATCGACCACAACCAGTATGTCTCGAATGGATTCGCTTATCAATCCAACTACGGCACCGGGTTCCGTGTCCTGGACGTGCGCTCCATCCCATCCGACCCTACCGGCAAAGGCGTCAAGGAGATTGGTTTCTTCGACATCTACCCCGAGGATGACAACCAGCCTGGGGGCGGTATCGTCGACTTTGTTGGGACGTGGAGCAGCTACGCCCTGTTCAAGAGTGGATACATTCTGGTCAACACCATGGAGAGGGGTGCCTTCATCGTCAAGCTGAAGGCGGGATTCGACAAGTTGTAAACCTGATTTCTAGAAGCATGATGCGCATCATCTACGGAGAGTTTACGGAAAGGGACGGACCTTAATGAGATAATGAAATGTTCCGGTTGCATACTTTGGCGCATGTGATCCTTGAGTCTATCGTATACACCTTCTGACAGGATCTTCCAGACCATGATTTTGATATCTTCAAGGAGGGGGGTTAAAATAAGTATACGCCACGTGGCTTGGCACCTGCCCTACGTGGACTGGCCTACCGGTCGCCCTGCCCAGCCGTCGATCGCCTATTCACCTCCACCCGCCTCCCCATCGTCCCTCGTTCCTCTTCCGCCTGCTCACAGCTTCCTTCTCCAGGACATTCGCAACGCCACCCTCTCGTATATGCATACCAAGGGCTTTCCCTGGCCCAGAAGCATCCACACCACCTCTTCCATGGCATAACACAGCTGACAGCTGCTCGCAGGTACAATATCTGGGAGCACGACCAAGTCCGCCGAGCCCTTGGCAACAACGTCCCCCGTTCCAATCATTGTCAGCCTTACCGAACGGAGCTCTTCGACCGAGAGCGGGATGCTCCATCTTTCCACCATGTTTCCTCGCCTTCCGTTCACAGCTTTCGTTTCCATGGGCCTCCGCGATGCCAAGGGCGAGGCTCCCTTCCTCCTGGCATCTCTGGCATCTGGTCGCTCCTTGCCGCTGTGCACTCGGGGGGCAGACTGCCAGCTGCCCGAGTGGGACTAGCGGCTTATTGCTCTATAATGATGCGATCCAAGTCCTGGGATAATATATGAGGGCTCGTATGCCCGCCGTGAGCAGTCTTGCCCTTCCTTTTCCTTCTCACCCCGCTTGGCTTCCTGTCTTTCTCGTCCATCATGAAGTCCGCGTCAATTCTCGCCTTTTCGGCGGTCGCCGCCTCTGCTTCTGCCACTGGCGGTGGCCCTGGGTATGGACCTGGTCCTGGGAATCCATGGGGACCTCCACCAGGGAATCCATGGGGGAAGCCGATGGTGTCGTCGAACCAACTTCAGAAGCTCATCACCCTGAAGGATCTGCTTGACGGTTCGAAGAAGCTCCAGAGCTTCGCGGATGCCAATGGAGGCACCCGCGCTTTTGGAGGAGGAGGCCACAACGCTACCGTGGATTACCTCTACAATGAGCTCAAGAGGACCGGCTACTACAACGTCTACAAGCAGCCCTTCGTCGAGCTCTTCACTGCGGCTACGGTGCAATCCTCGGCCAACGGAGAGGCCTTCACTGGAGAGTACATGACTTATGGACCATCCGGCAAGGCCAAGGCACCTTTTGTCCTGGTCAACAACATTGGTTGCGACGCTGCAGACTACCCCGCTGCGGTCGCTGGCAATGTTGCCCTCATCAAGCGCGGAACATGCACTTTCCAGCAGAAGGCTCTAAACGCCAAGGCGGCTGGTGCAGCTGCAGCCGTCATCTACAACAACATCGATGGAGCTCTCTCTGGAACCCTTGGCGGTACTGGCGATTATGCCCCGACCATTGGTGTCAGTGGCGAGATCGGCCGCTCCCTCCTCGAGAAGGTTCAGGCCGGTGAGACCATTGCCGAAATCGTGGTCAATGCCATCCAGGAGAACCGCACCAACTACAACGTCATTGCAGAGACGAAGGAGGGAGACCACAACAACGTCCTCATGATCGGAGGCCACACCGACTCCGTCTACGCCGGCCCCGGCATCAACGACGACGGCTCCGGCACCATTGGCACCCTCGTCGTAGCCAAAGCCCTCACCAACTTCAAGGTCAAGAACGCCGTCCGCCTCGGATTCTGGGGCGCCGAGGAATTCGGCAAGCTGGGTTCCAACTACTACCTCAAATCGATCAACGGCACCCTCGGTGGCAGCCCCAAGGAAGCCCACAAGATCCGCGCCTACCTCAACTTCGACATGATCGCCTCCCCCAACTACGTCCTGGGCATCTACGACGGCGACGGCAGCGCCTTCAACTTCTCCGGCCCCGCCGGCTCTAACACCATCGAGAAGGACTTCCAGGACTTCTACACCTCTAAGGGCAAGCCCTACGTCCCCTCCATCTTCTCTGGCCGCTCCGACTACGCCGCCTTCCTCGAGAACGGCATCCCCTCCGGCGGCCTCTTCACCGGCGCCGAGGAACTCAAGACCGCCGAGGAGGCCCAGCTGTTCGGCGGCACGGCCGGCGTCGCGCTCGACCCCTGCTACCACAAGAAGTGCGACGACATCAACAACCTGTCCAAGGAGGCGTACCTGCTGAATACTCAGAGCATCGCCAACTCCGTCGGCAAGTACGCGGTGGATTTCAAGGGGATCCCCAAGCCCGATCCTGCGGTCCGCAGGCGCGACGCGGAGATCCACAGGTATCAGACCAGGAACGATGATGGGGGGCATGGGAGCCATGCGGCGCCTTGTGGGCAGGGGCATAATCATAATGCTATCTAAGGGATAGCCCAGTTATGATGATGTGATGATTGATGAGGGAGGTTTTGGAGTGATGTATTAGTGTTGCAAAATAAGAATTGTAATGTTTCAAATGTGTATCCGTTCCGTTGAAAAGGTGCTGTGATGTGTTTATCGTGCGGCCTGAAGCAGGGTGGAATGGCACTCTGCTGTTTTCTTGTCTTGTCCCATCCGTTAGCTCTGTCGTTTTAGTCCTAGTCCTAGTCATGCTTTCGGCGGCGGTGTCACGTGTATCTACCATTCACCCTGGGCCCGTGCGCTCGCTGAGGAACAGAGGTGGCTTGTCGGATTTATACGGTAAGGAGGGAAAATCCACCGTGAGTTATTTTGGTTTGTTATGCTTTGGAGAGCGGCAGTGCTGGTAGTGAATACTACGAGTGATGTTGCGCGCTGTAATCAGTTTGGTTTCTGGTGCGTGTCTGATGGGGAATGGAGTTGTTTTCTCACTCTTCCTAACACTCGCCTCCCCCCTTCCAACCATAGCATTGATCAGCGATTCCTCTATGCTGGCCACACATCCCATAACTATCCATTTACTTACCCCCACTTTCCCCCGTAGCAGCCACAAAATATCTCAACGTCACCGACACTCCTCCCCTGCACGTGCCAAGCCTCCAGGCACGCGCGTAGCCCTCCTTCACCGCCGCACCGAACCCGCGATCCGGAGGAAGGATTCCCCGCGCTTGGCTGGGCGGTTTATAAAGCTGCTCTTTGCGAGGTTTGTAGCTTCCTTCTCTCATCCTCTCGGCACTTTCAACTTGGACTTCTCTCTCTTGGCCAGTTTCAACTTCGATCGGTATCCAACTACTAGCAACATTGACGCACGGCAATCAACAGCGTGCTAAGTGAATGCAAGTGAAGTCGAGCAATATGCCACCGACACCCAGGTCCGAAGGGTAAGTGAGCTTCAAGCGCTTTGGCTGTCGGGAGGTATGCTAATTCTCTTGCTCTCACAGCGACCGGAAGACTCGCAAGTCAGGAAAGGCCTGCGATGGTACTTGCGGCAGGTGTGGGAAAGAGCTCTACGATGGCCATTGCCTTGACTGGAACTGCTGCGACGACTTGGAGCCGCAAGAGACCTGCACGGTATTCCGCGATGGCGGGTGGTGCACCTGCGACTGGTGCAACGGGAGCGGCAAACGCCAGATGGACAATCAAAATGATGAGATGGCTGAGCCGTATCCTGTCGCCGATTGGGGGGAGGACTGGGACAAGGTTACGAAGGAACCCACTGACACAACGGCGGTGGATGAACACGCTTCGGGATCCGAATCCGTGCTCGAGTCCGAACTCCCCATCTCGTGTACGCTGGATTGTCGGGGTTCATACCACACCCGCGCTTGCGAGAATGCGCGCTTAAAGAAACGCCAAGTTAAGAAGGGCTTTGTGAAGAAGGATGGCGTGAGTCGCGAGACTGCCTGGGGAGCTTGGTCCTTTGCTAGCGATTTGGAGACCTGTGGATCCGCCTATTCTGACGAGAAGGTGCAAACCCAAAATGAAGAGACGGCGCGTAGAACGAGGAATGCGTTGTCTGAAATCTCCGCTAAACCGACTGGCCGCCCGAATAAAATGACGGATGTCTCCGGCCACCCACCAAAGACAAAGACGCATGTGTCGGAAGCTGAACAGTCTCAAGGTACTTCACCAACGGCGAAGAAACCAGAAACGGATGCTAAGCCATCATCGCGCGAACAACGCTTCCGGGATGTTCCTCCACGCCCTTCTACCTCGTCTAACCGCTGCCACCCCTCGAGGGTGAGTGGCTTACAAGCAGGCTACGGATATCTCGGAATTTCTTATGGAAATCCCTACGGAAACTTTTGCGAAATTCCTTACGGATTGCCATATCCGATACCGTTGGCGCCCCCTCCTTTCACGTTCTCACCTTACACTTACAACACCCCATCATTGGCATACACCGGACTCACCTACGTTCCTAATCCAGTTGGACATCAGCAATCCTCGGCAGGCGGCTCTGGCCCCGTGTCGTGCGGTACGCATCCGGCCCATGACCATTCCTCGATGGATTCCGAGCGCCCTTCCCCTGACGGTCAAGAATGCTCGAACGAAGTTAAATCTCACCCTATCTTGTCGGAAGCTGTCGCAGCCAGTGTGAAGGATATCGTTCGCAATTCCTTTCGCGGAACTACCGTTGGGGAAGACTGGCCCAGGCACGACGGTCCCTGTACGCATTGTGGGAGCATTGGTCATCTCACCAAAAATTGTCGCACCTCCGCTGCCACTCCTGGGGCTTACAATGTCAAAAAGACCCGCGCTGAGACGTCTCGTCCATCCGCTGAAGACAGCGAGAGTGCTAGTAATGTCAGCGACCATGCGGGATTTGGACGCGGCTGGGTTAACGGCTACACGTCCTGGGGGAGTCCGTTGAGAGTCAGCACTGCAAATTCCGTCAGGGGCAACGACCATGAGCTTAGAAAGGGTGTGAAAAAGGATAATGTGAATCTCGAAGCACACAGGGCAAGGATGGCCACATTAGTCTCGACTGCTGGGGATGTGGAGGAATCAGCAAAGAACCCACTCGTATCGCTCGGAGCATGGTTTGACGCGGTACAGGACGGTGAGAGCGCTGACTCTTTGGCCACGGGATCAAAGGCAAACAGCGTGAAGTCTTCTTCTGGCGGTGGTAGGTTTGTTCCAATCCTCCAGGCACGGAGTGTGCTAACAAAGCAAGGGGGGGAAGTACCGACTCCGAGCTCTTCAAGTGCTCCTGAAGTGCTCCTGATCACGACAAAACAACCGCAAAACATATCACACCGCGTGCCGCAGGCTCCAACGACGGCGATTCCCTTGCTTCCCTCAAACTTGCCCTTGCACGACTCGAAGCGAAATGCCACAACCAAGAGTTATTCTACTTAGACTTCTTGGAGATACACAAAGACGAAATAGAGGCATTAAATTCTCTCCGTGCCTTCAATAACGAGCGGAAAAAGTTGCTACAAGATGCCCGAACAATGTTCGAACAATTCTCAGACCATATGGAAGAAATTATCTTGTCCTCGCAAGCGACAGTTGAGCGCGTGAAAGAGGGCTTACTGGAGAGATATTCAACGCTTCTCTCAGGGGATGCTCAGGAGGAATAAGCCAAGGAGTCAACAGACCCTGGTCCCGCCAACAGACCCTGCTCCCGCCAACCGGGCTAGCGTCGGAGTTGAGTGGGAGTGGTTGGCTATGTCAATTTGAACACTGCTTGAACGGCGGAGCGGTCCTTCCATGGGCCACCGGGCTCAAAAATTGCAAATGAGCTGTCTTGAAGGATTCATTGCCCAAATATCAGAATGGGAAGCGGGATAAATCTGGGCCGGTATACTCGTGTATCTAATTCAGCTGGGTAAAGGTGTGTCAATAAATCCTGATTACTCTTTCATGCCGTACAAGGACTTGCAATACATTGAAGCTTCCTCTCTCATTAAGTTCTCGGTATCCAAAGTCTGTATATGTCCAGTACGAAGAAGATAGTATTGGTAGTGTGCCCAGTTTATTTTTCTGCCAACCGAAGCTAGTCATATAATACAGGCCAGGGATACTCTGTTCCAGGGCAAAGAACCAAGCGCCCCATGATATATTCTCGCCCTGTCCCATATGTACACAGATTTTGTACTGCTCACACATGATCGGCCACCATAGATACTCCCATATCCTTGGTTACATTTCATTGATGATATAAACCCCAGACAGAACACCTCATCCCTCCAAAGGCTGTCAGCAGTATGTTCAGCAACCTGCTGGAACGTGGTCCAGAGCCTCCCGATACTCCTCCTCTGTGAAGAGGTCGTCGCTCAAAGCGAGTCTCTTTTGCATGACGTCAGTGTGGTCAGGGCCTTCGTGATGCTCCTCTACGCCGTGCAACTCGGCAACCTGCTCCTGGTCTTGGATATCTTGCATCTTGACACCTCGCTCATGGTCATTGACGCTGTGGGTCCGAGCTTCCTTCATCTTGAGACTTCTCTCCTTATTTTCAACGTCGTTTGTGTCGACACGATTGGCTCCAGGGCTCTCGGTTCGCGATTCAAAAACCCCTAATTTGAGATTCTCCTCGGCGTCGGCGTCATCTTCCACGTTGTTCTCAGTAGCAGCAATCGGTTCCTTCGGGATCTCAAAGCTGCCCATAGTCAGCGACTCCTTCTCCTCCTCTTCCAAGCTGTCATCCCTCATCGGCCTTGGATACGCTGCGCACACCAACTTCCCTAGCGTCTCGTAATCTTCGTTGCTCTTGGCGATTTGAAACTCCTTCCGTTGAGCCTTACTTAATGTCTTCACCCAATCCGGCGGGTCTTCGAATCTGATGTAGGAAGCCCAACCGCATCTGTCAGCCCTATGGTTTTTGGCTTTTGCGCGGATCCCTTTATTGCGTGGTCCTTGGGCAGACAGGCATGTTGCACATGGCTGCTCAATGATGGCGGTGCACTTCATCCTGATGTGTGTTGTAGCCTCACAGCGGTGGCAGAAAGACGGGATTCCCCAGAGTGGAGCAGGCTTTGGCTGGCAGAACTTCTGGAACCATCTCATGACGTCGTCAGTCTCGAGACCGTCAATCTTCGGATTCACTGGAAACCCGCGCTTTCCTTTACCTTGTGGGGTGAATCGATCTTGCAGGCCGGTCAGGAGAGTGAGGAGAGGCTTGGATGGGAACCAATTCTTCCACAGTGGTTCTGGGAAGAGTCTCTCCTTGAAGCCGATGAGGAGAGCAAGGAGTGTGGCATTGGCGATGTCATTCCCCGCGTTGTGCAAATGCACCGGTGTAATGCCGAATCCCGTGACCAAATCACACAACCTACCTCCACTGCTCTCGATGAGGTTAGCCTCAACAGCAAGAGGTCGTGTCTCCAAGATATACACCAAATTATCGAGCGTGTCAACATCAATGCCCATTTCCTTCTTCAACTTGACTTTATCCTCGCGAAGGCCGTGGCCTAGGAGAATGACGGGGCGCGGGCTTCCCTCGGGGTAAGTGTGACTGGTGAGCATAGATCTCAAAACCTCCCGTGCTTCTTTGTGCGTAGTATATCGACTTTCCCCGAACTGAAAGTTGTCCGATGCATCTGGGGCCAGGATTTGGTTGACAAGATGGCAAGTTTCCTGAATGTGACAGTGGAATACCGAAATTTGCTCCAGGAGACTGCAGAATCGGGCTTCTGGATTTTGGGAGTACGAGAGAAGTGCTGAACCCGGCATGACCGTCAAGCCAATCTCGGTGATGGGATGTGGCATCCTCTCAAACCACTCCATGTCGAGGCCGACGAAGAGGGTGTCGTCGAGATTGCTCGGGGCATCGGAAAGTGGCTCGCCACAGAAGTGCCTCAGAACTGGCAAGTGGTTTTGGTCGTTTAGATAGGCTTTCAGTTCTAGAAGATGGTTGGCGTTGGTCGGCTTAACAGGCCGTTCGATAGAACAAGTCCGCAGATCCGGACAGACCCTTCCAACAGTGGATAACATATCGGGCGGACCGGTAGGGTTGACCGTAGACTTGAAGAACTGCTCAATCTTGAAACTGGCCTCCTGCTCACGGCGTGTTGGTGAAGCTTGACAGTATAACTTCTTTGGCCGTCTGAAAATCAGCGAATGGCCTGAGAAAAGAAGTCCTGACGCAACAGTGCCGGATACCCACAGGGCTAATCAACGGTAAGGATTCCGAAGAGTGATGGAAAACGGGAGGTTTGGGTTTGGGGTGTGAGGTCTGCCAGATTTGGGGAACAATATGGGAGCATAATATAATTGGGCAGGATGCTGCGGAACAAAGCTGAATCACTGCTGCTGTGTTAGGCAACGAATTGGCGTGTGGCGGTCAAGGAACGAGTCTGTAGTGCGAAGTCACCGCCGCCTTTGCCTGCTCATTGGGAAAGCCAGCTGCTCCAATGGAAGCTCATTCGACCTTGCCCTTGCTCCCCGCGCACGTGCGTTAGTTGCAAACGCATCACTATGGTCACTCTTCCTCGTATCTCCTTATGGATTATGTAGGATCAGTATTGTCAACTCTATGCCGCAAGTCTATACACAAGGTGACACACCACTCGATCACCGGCATGAAATTAAAGCAACGGTTCCGAGAAAGTGAACTGCACAGCCAAGGACATGGGTTATCGATTGATACTCACCCGTAGCGGACAGCTCCAGAGCCTTCTCTGAACCAATCGTCCGTTGTAAGACCCTCATCAGCAGTCGCATAATTGATAATGGTGCTCTTAGTAGTAGTGTAGGCATGATACGCGTCTGATGGAGTCAATATCAATCTCGTCATATCAACGCCTGTTGATGACTTACCAATTCCGTTCTCACTTCCGACGCCAGAGCTGTTGATCCCGCCCCATGGGCTGCTGGGGTCATTTCTATGATGTGTATTCACTGTAGATCATCATTAACAATGCTCAATGAGACTTCGACTTGGAAACATACCCCAACAGATTCCCGCTTCTATACGCTCAGAAACTCGGAAGGCCTGAGAGAGATCCTGTGTCCATACTGCCGCACCGAGACCGAATTCGCAATCATTTGCGAGTGATAGAGCTTGGTCTTCAGTGTCGAAGCCAACTACAACAATGACCGGACCAAATGCTTCTTCCTTCCATATCCGTGTGTCTACAATCTTCTTCGAAGGGCTGTCAACAAGGATAGTGGGAGGGTAGAAGTAGCCTTTGGAGAAGTCGGTCCCGTCTAGAGATGACTTGCCGACCATCCTTGTCCCACCAGTCAAAACATTTACGCCGCCTGCCGCAGCATCATCTACGAGCGTCCGCACATTGACTAGCTGTTTGGCTGATACCAGAGGGCCCATCATCGACTCAACATTGTCAGGAGAACCCATGCGTCTTTCAATCGATTCAGCTTTCCGTTTCAGTTTCTCTACCACCTCTTCCAGAATGCTATTTTGCACGATGATGCGCGTTGCAGCCACACACGTTTGCCCGGAAGCGATAAAGCTCCCGAAAGCAATGCCATTTACAGCCAGATCCAAGTTTGCCTTTTCAAACACCAGCAGTGGAGCCTTGCCGCCTAGCTCAGCCGTGAAATGGGCTAAATTCTGACCAGCTATTGCTCCGATGGCTCTTCCCGCTGGGGTTCCGCCCGTAACATCAACCTTCTTTACAAGCGGATGCTCGACAAGGGCCTTCCCGGTTGTGAATCCCAGACCAGGCAATACAGAAAAGACCCCATCCGGAAGGCCAGCCTCTTTCATCAGCTTCCCGAGTTCCAAGGAGGTCAAAGGAGTCAATTCGCTAGGCTTTAGGATAATCGAGTTCCCCGCAGCGAGCGCAGGTGCTATTTTTTTCACTGCAATCAGCAACGGGTGGTTGAACGGCGTGATCTGGACGACGACTCCAAGCGGCCTACGGTCAATCCAATTATGTAATTGGCCGACCGTTGGGAGCACAGAACGCTCTTCCGTTCGTATCAGGGCGGCGTAGTACTTGAACCACTTGACTAAGGTAGGCACCTGAGCGTTCATTTCGCGAATGGCTCGGCCTGTTTGTCGCACTTCGAGTTCGATGAGCCCTTTCAGATTGGCGATCAGAAGTTCGGCGATCTTGTCGAGGATATCTGCTCGCACATGGCGCGGGGCTTTCGACCAGACGCCTGATCGAAACGTTTGATGTGCGAGCTGGACTGCTGCTTCGACGTCAGAGGCGGACGCAGCATGGCAGTGTGCAAATATTTCTCCTGTTGCCGGATTCTCGATAGGGATTCTGTAGCCGGTTAGGGGTGATCAAGGCGGTTGGTGGTGAGGGGTAGCTGACTGTTCCGCGTTCCCTTCTCGCTCCTCACCGCCAATCCACATCTTGTACGCAGTTCCTGACATGGTAACACTGTATTGCTGTATTTGGACTGAGATTCCTTCCACAGCACGAGAAATAAGGATGGACATTGTCATGAAGAATGAGATGGAGATAAGAGAGGCTTGGCAGACCCACTAGCCGTATTCGGAAGGTAGTCTATCTGGTCGTCAACTTCGGATGCGCGAATTCCTCCCGATTAGAGAACCTCGTCGCAATTAGCTGCCATATATAATAAATACTGTACCGTTCAAGGGGCCCTCGCGGGACCAAAAAATCCAAGTAAATTCAACATTATACATTCAAAGTAATTCTGCGTGCTTAGAATCGAAAATCAATACTCATCATCATAACACAACCATTCCCAATGACCCATGCAATAAAGAATTCATCAAGCTTGTTTCCTGTTCACAAGACTTCCACCATGTACTCCTCTCCTGCTCCACTGGTGCCCACCTTTTGAATCTTCGGTCCTCTGCTTCTCCTCGTAAAGCTTCTTGCTGAGCTGCCTGTAGAGGAACTTTCCATCGTTGTTGTACACAATGCTGTGGTCAGAGTCGGTGAAAAACTGTGCTTGCATCTTCTCAGGCGTGACACGGTCTCCCATGAGCAGGTCGACCAGGGCAGCGGAGTTCTGGAAGTGCACATTGTCGTCGCCGGTTCCGTGCTGGATCACGACACCGCCAGCAATCTTCTTGAAACCTGTGGTGTCGTGCACACGAGACTTGTGGTACCCTTCAGGATTGATAGCGGGCGTCTTCATGTACCGCTCAGTGTAGAGCGAATCATAGAAACGCCAGTCCGATACAGGCGCAGTAATGAGAGCGAACGAGATGATAGGGTCTGCGCGCTCCACAACCTTGGACGAAAGATAACCACCATAAGACCAACCGAAGATTCCGATATGCTTGCTATCCACCCAGGGGTTCTTGGCAAGTTCCTTTGCTGCCCAGATCTGGTCTTGAGCTTCAAGATCTCCCAGGTTGGATGCGACGGTTGATCGGAACGCGCGGCCCTTCCGTCCGGTCCCTCGGTTGTCAACCGTCAAGGTGATGTACTCAAGTTCGGGTTCGGACGCAACGTACGCCTTCCAGTTGAGGGAACTGAAGCTCTTCGTGACCTCCTTTGCGCTAGGACCTCCATAAGGAATGAGCAACATGGGGTACTTCTTAGAAGGGTCGAAGTTTGGCGGGAGCCGCAGCATGGCATCCAGGGTAAAGCCATCGGGATGCGCAAGCTCGAGGTAGGTAATGTTAGGCAAATTGTAGGTCTTGAGGGTATCGTAAAGGCGTTTGTTATCGACGATCGTGCGAAGAGGTTTGGTGGAGTTCACGGAGTACAGCTCTTGGTAGGGAACATCCGGGCCGGCGTAACGAAGTACATAATAAGAGCCGCCAGAGGAGAACGAGGCGGTCCACATAGCCGGTACGGTGTCGTCGACTAGGGGCGTCTTCTTTCCGGAGAACGAGACAGAGTAGATATGGCTCTCAGTACTGTGATGCTCAGTGGAAGTATAGTAGACAAGTCCACGCTTGCGATCGATCTTAAGGATGGCCAGAACCTCCCATTCTCCAGACGTCAGGGCGATTTTGTCGCCGCCGTCGACAGGGAAGAGGTACAGATGGTTCCACCCGCTTTCATCGGAGAGGTCGAGGTAGTATTCGGTGTTACCATTGTACGACAAGTTTCCAAGTGTCCCAATGTAGGTCACCACAATGTTGTCCTCAATCCATCCATCGCTGCCATCACGCTCGCGGGTGACAGAGGAAGACCCAGAAGCAACATCAACGACGACCACCTTCTCGTGATCCTGAACGCGATTGAATGCACGGTAAAGGACCTTGCCGTGTTCCTTCGTGACCCAGGCAACTTCACCGATAACAAGATCGTCTTCTGGGAATGCTTCGATCGGTAAGGTTTCATACGAACCGGCGTCAACATTCAGCAGGTTGAACTGCACGGTAGGATTCTTAGTCCCGACCTTGGGGTATCTGAGTTCCAGTTCGCGGGGGTAGACTGGCGCAACTTTCCGGCCATCCATGTAGTACGGGACGCGGAACGTCTCCACACCGGTCTCGTTGAAGCTGAGGAATGCGATATATTTTCCATCGGGGGAGTACCAGAGGGTGAAGCGGTCGCCGAAAATTTCCTCCTCATAGACCCAGTCGGGGACTGCGTTAAACATGTCCGGGCCGCCATTCTTTGTGATCTGTTGGATCTGTCCGTCATTCCAGACGTACAGATTGTTGCCTTGGACGAATGCAATCTGCGAAGAGGAGACTGGGCTGAATTCCGCATATTGGATGTCGCCTGTTGACCCAGGGACCAGGGGTGTCAATTTTCCACTCTCAACATCTTGGACCAAATAATCCGCAAAATACGAATGTCGATATTGCTTGGTATAGTTGACTGCCCAGAGCACATGACTGGCATCCGGCGATATCCAGTAGTCCCAGTAATCCGCCGGTATCTTGTCGGCAGACAAGAACGTGCGCTGCGAGCCAGTTGCTATGTTCTCGAAGATGAAGGATCCATCCTCGCCAACGAAGATATAATCCCCGTCTGCGCCCGTGCTTATCCAGGTAAGCGCTCGCGTCGAAGGAGATAGCTGTCCGGGGGAATCGGTCGTGATGTTGTAGGTCAAACGTTTCGTCCCATTGCCCAATGGTTGATGTGGGAACCGTGGAGGTTCAATTGCGGCAATTAATGGCAGGCTGGCAGCCAAAAAGGCGAGGAATTGCATCCTGACGTAGGACAGGGCAGACCACAAATGCAAACGTTTCCTACTGGCGAGGGGGAGGTTGAAGGTATTTAAGATAAATGGAAGCAAGCAAGCTTCAATCTATCTCTCCCCAGCCGATGGCGTGCGGAAGCAAGGATAGTACAGCGTTGCACAAGAGCAAGCGAAGAGCTCCGGTACATGTCCAGAGCGGGCGCACGGCTCCTTAAAGTACTTGGAAGCATCATTACGCACATACCGGTTGGAGGTCTTGATAGACGGTACAGTGATGGGACGGCACATATGAGCTGCCTCATTGAGCAGGTGGTTTCCGACGCGACATGGCCGCCAAGAGGGCTCGAACAACCCGGGTGCCGGTTAATCAAGGCTTTGCATCGGTCGTTCCCGTATCCAATTTGTCGGCATCAGAGGCGGCGATGATGCGAGAAATTAGATGGAAACTGCCCAGAGGTGAGGTTCTTGGAAGTGTGAGGAAGAGGAAGTTGGGGAAGTGGTGAATGCAGCTGCAGGAACGCGCCTAGTGCGGAAGGAGCTAGCGCAGGTCAAAAACCACCTCCCAATGAATCCAGCACTAGGACGCTGTAGGACACAAAACCTTGACGTTCCCTGATAACCGTGGACGCCTGAATCTCTTCAATCAGTTGCGCGCGTAGAAACATCCTGCATAGGCGCCCCGTGTGCGGCGATGTGGGACACATGCGCGGTGCTGCGACCCGTGAAAGGAGAACATGCCGACTCGTACTGTATGAACTCACACCAGGTTTCCCGTGTCGGATTATGGGGATTTGAAAGGTCCCAGGTGCTACGCGATGAATAGGAGACCGCGTGATCACGTGATATCATTCGAAATCCCCGCTTGGGGAATCCCATGACTAAGGGGGACAGTGATAGGTCAATACTAGTCTTTTGGAGTCAAAGCCAATGATTCTACAGGTTGGGCTGCCAATGAAAGGGACTTCTCTCCAACTAAATCACGAAACCCCGCCCCAATGTACCCATGATGATATCATGCCGAGCAAGAGCCATATAAACACTCCGTTGTCCCAATCTCACTGCAAACAGCATCATTCCAAGCTCTTTGCAGCCTTTTATTTCAGGATCGAGTTTATCTGAGATTGAAGAAGACAAAAGAGCCACAAGCATGCCTCGATCGACATCTCCCCGTCCCCAGCGGCCCATTACCAGTACTGAGTATAACGTGGTGCTCGAGCGCCCATTTTGTAAGAGATATATCACACAATGTATACAAACAGATCAGCTAATGATTTTACAGCTGCTACGTTCCCGACCAAGCGCATTGAGATCATCGGGGAGCCAAACAGAGATGCTCAAATCAAAGTCACAAAGCGCAGTGGGGACCATATGCAGGAGATGCTGGTGCAGGAGGGTTCTTTGGACACGTAAGCTACGTCTCAATTACTCCGAAATATTGGCTAACGGTAATTCAGGGAGGACTCCCGAGAAATCTTTGCAATGATGAAGGAGCTCCGCGGGTTCCCCTCCAATCCTAATAGAGACGTGTATGGCCTGGACACTCGACTTTCTTTCACGACCGACATGCAGTTCGATAATGGTGGCGAGGAGACCAGCGGCGAGCTTACCGACGAGCAGCGATATATCTTCAGGGATGTCTGTGACAGTGTTGAAGCCTTGGGGAGGTTGAGGGCTAGACGACCTTCCATGTAGTGAGACAACCATGCCTTAAAATTGCACTGAGAGAACCGTCAAAGAAATCGAGAGTCGATTACACCTATTGGACTGCTCCTGACCATGCGTGTTATTCTCCTTTGGATAATCCGTAATCAAAGAACGCGCTTCTACAAAGACTCGGATTCTAATTTCTGTAGCTTCCTCGCTCACCTAAATTTTCAAATTTAGCCTATTCGAATTGCGCTTACATTCCGATTCCATTTACGCGAGTCGGACTTGACTTCGCCTGTGCTCAAGTTTCATGTTTCCAGCTCCGTCAGCAATGTTACCCACGACCCTCGTTGAAATCGCCGATTCTCTACCCACGCTGCGAGCTATAGGGGATACTGGGGGACACTTCCACACTTACAGTATTTCTCTCAGCGATTTCAGTATTCACCTGATTCAATAGTTCCAGACTCTGCATATTCATACCACATCGCTGAATTGGTAAAACAGGAAGACTTAATTTCCAACTAACACAGGATACCTGAACGAAAAATGTAACCTTCGGTCCACCCGGAAAGGCCCCAATAAAGATATACAATCCTCCTGAACGGAAATCCACCTTGTTTTGGCCTAACCACTCACAGTCACCCCGGAAATTTGCCACATGAACCTCATGTTCGCACACTTCACTTAGACTTTGAAAACCTGCTTCCGGCTAGGCCTCCTCCCTTGGGTGGCGCTTTCGGCTTCGGCTTTGGTGCGCTTCCAGGAACCGCTTGCCAGTTGTTATCCACGATTGGTGTCCGTGGAGGCTGGATGGGCGCTTGGCCAGATTGGGCATGAGATCCAGCGTTCATGGTGGAGTCAGTCGTTGGAGTAGAGGGCTGTGACGGAACCCCTAGTCTCTGTTCTGGACATTTCTCAGTTTCTTTGTGGATTCTCCAACACTTTTTGCACCGACGGTAATCTTCGGTCTTGTGACCACCTTTCCCACACTTTGTGCAACGCCAACAATCCTTTGCAGTATGATTGTTCCTTCCGCATTTTGTGCATTGAACTGCTCCAGGTGCTGACATGGTTTGGGGCTTCGGTACTATTGTCTTCTCACCCGCTTTATTGATGTCTGCGGGACGACCAGACTGTGGGAGTACGGAAGATGCTGACAAAGGTGGCTGTTGAGGTGCTGTTTGAACTTGGCGGTCCGTCTCGATTGTCTTCTTTTCCTCCTTAATATTGTTCGTGGAGCCCGGAAATGTGCGTACGGAAGACTCAGGCAACGGTATCTCTTCATCGACCATGTCGGACCAACTAGAAGATGTTATATTTGAGGTTTGTACCTTAAGCGCTGGTTTGTTCGCATCTGCGTTGGACCGGACGGTGGTGGCGAAGCGACTCTTTCCCAATCCCCCTTTAGCCCTCGCTTGTTGTTCAAATATTCCGGCCGTTCGAACAGTACCTTTGTAGGTGCCTTCGTTTGAGACAAGGGGGTCCTTCTTGAAGTTGTTCTTGTCTAGAGCATTTTGGGTGGGGACCTGCCCTATCTGACCCGTCCCGGTGGCGCTTTCCGGCTCGTCGACTTTCGGAACCTGAACATCGATGTCTGGGTTTGGGATCTTTGGCGCTTCATTGCCTGTTTCCTGTGGGCCTTCGGCTCTAGCATTCCCGTCTGTGCCGTTTCGTGGACAGGTTTCTCTGGAGTTTTACTTTTGGCCGTAACCAGTTCGTCATGGTCCGATGTGGGAAAGTCATTGGAATACAGATCGTCCGTAGATTTCGAGTCGACAGCAACAGAGGCAGACTTTGCGATAGATCAAGTACTTTTAACGTGTATAAAACTTAGCACGCTAACGCGTCTTTTATATTAACAAAAAAAGCTTTTTTCTAGCTTTTAAAAACGCGTTTTTTAAAGTATTTATAGAGTAGAACTACTAAAAAGCTTTTAAAGTATTAGATCTAGTTTTTACTAACGCGTAGGTAGTATTAGATTGCTTTAAAGTTGTAATAGCCGCGCAAAGCTTGCAGATGCCTAGTAACAGTTTAGATTCGATAAGGCTCTAAAGGGTTTAGATAATAGGTCTCTATGCTATTCCCTTTAGAGCAAAACAACTATCTACTAGTCTATCTTGTCTCCTTAGAGCAAAACTGCCCTAGATTTTATCTAGGTTAAGCTCTCTAGGCACTAGCCTATTACACTACATATCTAGCTTTAATAAAACAACGTCTAGCTAGAAAAAAACTAGGCCTACGCCTTAAAAAGCTAAGTAGATGTTAGCTAACGTAAACAATTAATTAAAGGCTGCTTTAAAGGCTAGTAGAAACTTAAGCTTTGTAATATAGTTAATATAGTAGTAAATTAAAGCTTTAATTTTATAGCTATACGCGCGCTTTAATAGCAAAAAGCAGGTAACGTTAAAAGGCTAGAGCAGGTACAACAAGTAAGCTAGCATGCAAAGCGTATAGATGTTGTTTTTCTTGTAGAATTTTTAAAACTTAAAAAACTAGTAGCTTTTATAGCTATTAAAGATAAGTAGATAATAAGCACTTATAATACAAGTTTTAGTATAAACGTTAAAGTACTTTAGCTACTTAACTTCTAGCTTGTTATTTGTCTAGCTATTGTTACTAATAGCAATTGCTTAGTTGCGTAGAATATTAGCTTCTTTATACTAGGTAAAAAGATAGTATTAGCTAGCAAAGATTATAAATAGTAGAATAGCCTAGCTAGTAGCGTTAATTTCTTAGATTACTATTACCTACTTGCAATTGCCTAGCTAAATAGCCTTTAGCTAACTTTTTTTTTCTAACCTAGTTATAACAAGCTAAGTTATAATCTTGCCTATTATAAAGCTAGCTTTGTTAAAGTTGTAGACGTTTTTATTATAGATGCTATACTTAGCTTTTATCTACTCTACTAGCTAGCTAAGTAATAATTTATAGCTAGAAGCTGTAACAACTAGGCACTTTAAGTTAGTTACCTAACCTTTTCTAAGCTACCTACTGTTACTAGCTTTAACTCTACTTTTTTGCTAAGCTTCTACTAAGTCTAGTATCTAGAGCAACTATTGTTCTATTTGCTTTATCTAAGTGCACTAAGTGTGCTTTCTTTACTTTTTTTTTCTTTACTGCTTAATTTTGCTCTTTTAGTTAGCAATTTAGCTAAAACGCTTCTAATATACTTAGTTTTTTTGTATATTACTTTGCTAAGCTTTAGGCTATATTCTAGGCGTAACACAAATTAAGTAGTTACTTTCTTTAACTAGCAAGTTTTAAAATACGCAGTTAACTGCGTTGCTACTTACTAAGGCAAGCAACTAAGCAACATACTTTTTTTGTAAAAGTCTAACGCTTCTATAGTATTGTTACATGTATAGACTATTAGCAAAGCTTTAGTTTAGCTACTACAGCTTAATAGAATTTAATTTCTATATAATTAAACTTTCTAAAATAAGTTAACTTTCTAGGTTGCTAAAAGCTACTTTAGTAAAAGCTTGTAAATCTAGTACTTAATCTACAGGCCTATAAGCGCAAGAAAAAGCGTTTTTTAGCTGCTTTAAGTTTTACAACTTAATAGACTAACTTGCAAGCAAATCTCTTTATTGTTTACTAACAACTTCTAATACTATTTTTGTATAAACTTGCGCTTAAACGCTATAGCTACTTAAAAAACCTACTAAAGCTTTTCTACTATTTTTTTAACTATTTTTTTTGCTTTACTAAATACTGCTTTAGATAAAAAGCTCTAGAATTTTTTAACAACTAACAAACAGTAGTTTAAGCCTTTTTTTACAACTCTAAAGCGCTAGGTTAGCTCTATAGCTTTAGAATAGATAGATATTAACTTAAAGAATATAGAAAGCTAATATATTAGCAAAAACTTTCTCTAGAAAAACTACTTAGAGTAGAAAAAGCGTCTACGCTACGCTATAAAGGTAGAAATCTTTCTAAGTATTTCTTTTTTTACTAGCAGTTAATTTAAGCAGTACGCTACGTATAGTTAGCTAGTTTTTTTTTGTAAAAACAAAAATACTTTAGTTAGCTCTCTAGTCTAGGCTATAGGTTAAATTTACTTTTTTAAAAACTAGGTAAAGCTGCTTACTAAAGTAGCTAACAAACGTAATAATATAGTACGCTAAATACTTAAAGCTTTTTTTTCTACACTTAAATCTACTATAGTTCTAAACAGCACTTTTATACCTACTGCTCTAGCTATCTAAAACCTAGTAGAAGCGCGCTTTTAAAGCTACGCTACTACTATACTATAATAATACCTTTAAACGCTACTTTTTTAGATTACTCTAGAAAAACTTTTATACCTTTCTAGCTATACTATTGCTTTCTACACTTTTAGACGTTTAGCAAAGCTACTAAATCTATCTATTTTTAATAATAGAAAGCTTCTAAGCATTTTTTTTAAAGCTTAGAAGCGCTAGATTCTTTTAAAGCTTTAAGTAAATATAGACTACTTTTTTTTTAAAAAGCACTATAGTGCCTATATTATTTTCTACCTTGCTAGCAAAGCCTAATACTATATAGTTATTAAAAGCTAAACTATAGAAAGCTTTACTAGTAAAAAAGTAATAGTTTTTTCTACTTTTTAGGTACTAAACATTCTAGAAAAGCTATTCTACAATCTATTATACGCTACTAAAGCTGCCTAGCAGCTTAGTAAGCTTAAGTACTACTTAGGCAATAGCTTGCAATTCTTTGCTACTAAGTTTAAACAGCTAGCAGACAAAGCTAATAAGCTAGCTAGAAAGCTAAAGTAGCTGTTTTTTTTTAAGCTGCTAGACTTTATACAGCACTAGCTAATTGCCTATACTTTTAACTCTATAGTTTTTTTAACACTTTTTTATAGTAGGCTTTTGCGTATAAGCTTGTAAGCTAAAGTAGTAACAAGTTCTATAGCTAATCTTGCTGCTTCTATAATAAAAACTGCTATTTAAACGCTAAAAACTGCTAGAAAACTACTATCTACTTTTGCTTAAACAAAAAGCTTGCTTTTAAAACCTTTTCTACAACTCTAGGCGCTGCAAAGCCTCTAAACAAGTGCTACAAGTGTAGAAAAGTTAGATACTTTGCCTAAAACTACTCTATAGTTTACGCTAACGTAGTAGAAAGCTATAAAAGCAACGCTTTCTTTGCTAGCAGTACTAAAAAAAAACAAAAAAAGTAGTATAGCTTAGGCTTAGATAAAGAAAATAGAAATACCTTTTACAATTAAATTGCATTTCTAAAGCTTTTTTTTAAAGCTGCAGCTTTAAAAAAAAAGCTCTAGATAAAAACTCTAATCTAGAGTAGAAAATAGAAGTATAGATAGACAAAATAATTAAGTACTACTTTAACCTACTTATAGATAGAAAGGCGCTTACTACTACGCTTGCTATTGCTTTTAATAGAGTAAGCTTTAAAAACCTACATGCTCTAGTTAATATAGGTGCTAAAGTAACTACTATAGTCTACTTTAAGTTTAAAGCTGCTTTTATTAAACACCTACGTATCTAAATTGTTAAGCTGCGCTATTCTATTAAAGTTCGAAGCTTTTTTTAAAGCAGTTGTTACAAACAGCAGCACTAGAACTAGGCGCAGTTACGGCATTTATAGACTACTAATAAGAGTTGTACAAAGAAACAAAAACAATACAACTACGCTGTAAAGATTACGTAACAAGCAAGGGTAATTACGGTAATTATAGTAAGCGCAGTAATTAGACAAGAATAGATTACTTAGCTTTAAGCAAACATACCTAGGCACTTATGTATTAATTACTATAATCGCAGTAATTAAGGCAATTATCTACGTATATAGAGGAAGACGATAGGCTCTTGTAGCACATTGTATTCAACCTAAATTAGTACTCTTTATAGTACACTTAGTTTTTAATATACAATATTCTTTTTAGAAGAATTTTACTTACTAACTTAATATCTACTACCTATGCATAGAACTCTATTGCTTATTTCTAAAAACTAACTAAGATCTATAGAGAACATACTATTATCTATTAGACTTTTACATTTTAAACACTTTTAAAATAAGCAATACTTCTATGCACACTCTAGCCTAGACTTAAAAAGAAAGCAACAAGGTTGCTAAACCTAATCTCTATTATAGAGACTGCAATAAGCTTAAAAACTAGCTTCTCTAGTTTAACCTATTCTTTAAGTTCTAAGGAGATAACATTAACAATAATAACTAAGCTTCCTTGGTTGCTTTCTATATGCGTAGACAAGCTAGCAAATAGGTTTAACTCTATTTAATTAAATACATAGACAACAACAACAATAAAGATGCTATTACTTGCATGTTTAACAACTACTCTATCTTTAAAGAAAAGCTTTGCTAGACCTTTTTAGTTGCTAATAAAACCTTTCTAGCTAAACAAAAGATCTAGAAACTCTATTAGACTAAATCTACTACTAACTACGCTAACGAATTTTAGCAGTATTCTGTAGAAACTAGATAGAACGACAAAGCTTTAATAAAGATGTACTGCTAAGGTCTAAAAAACACTATTAAAATAGAACTTATGCGAAGCGGCGCAGTTCTAGAGACTTTAGACAAATTAATTAACAAATCTATCTGCGTTAACAATAATCTCTACAAATTAGCTATAGAAATAGATAACAGACGCTACCTACAAGACAACCAAAACACCTAACAACCTTTCTATCCTAATTCTAGACAACAACGCGTGCTACTACAACTCTATACTTCTAGATACTACACTTTAATAGAACTAGAACTAATGCACCTTAACGCAGCCTTTAAAGGCAAGAATTCTATAATAAAGAAAAATAGAAAGAACAAAGGCCTAATTACGTGCTACAGCTGCAGCAAGCTAGGCTACATAGCATAAAACTGTTAATCTAAGAATAAGGTTATTTAACAGCTAAATACCCTTATTACCTTCAACTAGGAAAACGCTACTATTAGACAAGACGGCAAGCTAGAATAGACAGTTATACCTAACTAACTATAGAAACTAGCTAACAATAGCATACTCTAGTACAAAGAGAATAAAGATGCTAACACTCTTTTATTAGAAGATGCTAAAGACAATACTACTAGATACAAGACACTAGAGGAAAGGCAACTACTTACACTTTTTTCTGTTATAGTCTAAACTAAACTATACTTTGCTAGCTATAACAAGCCTTTACTAACTGCTATCTAATACCTGCTAAGGAGAGCGCCTAGTAACGCGCAGGAACTCAACAGCCTCGCTTGAGAAAAAGACCTCTAATTACAAACTAGGAAAGGAACTTAAGAGCAAAACAATTAAGAACAAGCAGAAAAACAACAAGTTAATTAGTGCGAAGGATAATAGCTACAAGAAAAGCCTAAAGATTAACTCTAGCTAATGTATTACCTATATAATCAAGACTACCGCAACTTTAAGCATAGATTACTCTTTTAGACCGTTTGCTTCTACAACGTATATGCTATATATAGGTTTAAAAAGGAAGGTTTAGAATAGTTTTCTAAGGGAAAACAGTTTTGCAGACTCCTCTAGATAAATTGCTCTAACAACATCTATAGCAAACACCTATAGAACAAACAACTAGTATTATACTTTCTAGAACACAACAAGCAAGATATTATCTAGATAAAGACACTCTGCAATTAGATGTGTAACTAAGAGAATTAGCAAACGTGCCTAAACTCTAACTGCACACTGCATTAGAAAGAAAAAAAAAGCAATAGGTTTGCTTAGCTAAAGTCTTTTTTAGGAGAACGCTTAGCTTCTAGAATTAACCTAAGAGCTGCAACGCTATTAACTCTATAGAACTCTGCAAACTACCTATTATAGTAAATAGAATATAGATAAGCGCACTAATAGACTTAGAATTAATAGCAGAATTTATATCTAAAGAAGTAGCAAAGAAAGCTAGACTCTAACTTTAAAACCAACAGCAACTATACCTGTTACACGCTGTTAATAGAGAGCTAATCTTTATTATCTAAAAAGAGGTCTAAGCTACACTACGCGTCTAAGACTACTAGGAAGAAATTATCTTTAATGTTACTAGATTAGCTGCCTAAAACGTTATATTAGGACTTCTATAGTTACAAAAGCACAATCTGCAGATAAATTAGAAAACACAAAAGCTTTTGTTTGCAAACTGCAACTGCGCCTGTAGTTTAAAGCCTGCGCATTAATAGCGTTTAATAGCAGATAAAAAGATAATAATAGAGTATATTACTTTGAACAAAACGCACCTAGAAAGAGTAGTCGACTTAGTAGACACTAATAGAGCATTAGGTTATCTAGCAAAAAAACAATAGAATACCTAGAACAAGAACGCTAACACTAGAGTATTAGAGACTTGCGCACCTCTAGCTATCTCTAAAGAATATTAAAAGTTTGCAGAACTCTTTTAGAAAGAGACGAGTGCAGCTATACTACCTAAGCATTAACTCTAGGACTATAAGATTAAACTCTAGAAAAGAAAGCAACTAACTTTTAGCCTAATATACAGACTATTAGAAAAAGAGCTTAAGACCTTACAAGACTACATTAACAAAAATCTTGAAAAAGGCTTTATACAGGAATTAACCTTACCTGCAGAATACTCTATACTGTTTGTACTAAAGAAAGATAGGAAGCTACAACTATGTGTAGATTATAGGAAGCTTAACGATATTACAATTAAGAATTAATACCTACTACTAAACATTGCAGAACTATAGAATTGATTAAGTTATGCGAAGATATTTACTGCATTAGACCTACAAGAAGCGTACAACTTTATACAAATAAAAGAAGGCGAAGAATAGAAAACTGCATTTTAAACAAGATATAGACATTACAAATATCTAGTAATGCTTTTTAGTCTTACTAACGCTCTAGCAACATGCTAGAAACTTATTAACAACGTATTAAAAGCACATCTAGATAGATTTGTTATAGTATACCTTAACAACATTTTAGTATACTCTAACAACTTTAAGGAGCATATTAAGCACGTAAAGACCGTCCTTACATGCCTTAGTAATGCTAGACTTTAACTTAAACCTAAGAAATGTAAATTTTACAAGAAGAAAGTAGGATTTTTAGGCTATATAGTAGAAGTTTATAGAGTTAAAATAAGTAAAAAGAAGATTAAAGTAGTACAAGATTAGCTAGAACTAGAGAACGTTAAAGAAATACAATCTTTTATAGAATTTATTAATTTTAACTAACAATTTATTAAAGACTTTTTAAAAAAGGCTATACCTTTTACTAGGCTTACAAGGAAGAACATACTATAGAAATAGAACTTAGATTAGAAACAAGCATTTAAAGATTTTAAGCAAGCGTGCATTAAGCTACTAGTTCTAGTATCCTTTAGAAGTAGAGAGCTACTACAATTTAAAACAAACGCATTAGACCTTGCTATTAGAGCAACGGCACTACAAGAACGTAATAGAAAATAGCACCTAATTGCATACTACTTAAGGAAACTTACAGAGCCTAAAGAACAATACAACGTATACAACAAAAAGCTACTTGCTATTGTTGCAGCATTACAACACTAGAGAATATATGCAGAAAGCTGCTTAAACTTTACAATCTTTACAAACTACAAGAACTTAACTAGCTTTACAACTACAAAACAACTTAACTAAAGGCAAGTACAATAGTTAAAACTCTTAGAACAATACAAATTTAAGATTGTATACACTCTAGGAAAAGACAATAGAAAAGCTAACGCTTTTAGCTAAAAAACAGATATCGCAGGAACTAAAGGAGTTACTAATGCTGCAATATTACAAACTAACAAGGATAGATTATTAGAACTAGCATAGGCAATTAATACTATTCTATCTATTATAACAAAAGTACTAGAAGAACTACAAGAAGAAATTATACAACAACATTACAATAACCTAGTATATAGTTACCTAGGGATTGCACAAACAATAGAACTTATTTAACAAAACTACAACTTTAACAAAATAAAAGAAAAAGTTACTAAGTTTATTAGAAAATGTGCTAATTGCTAAAAGAACAAGCACAGTACTTACGCACTATACAGAAAAATGCAAGCTTTTAAACTACTAGATAAACTCTAGACTAATATCTTAATAGACTTTATTACAGGGCTGCCTTTATTAAAGGATTCTATTACAGGAATTAGTTACAATGCAATTCTAGTAATTGTATGCAGGTTTACAAAGTACGCAGAAATAATACTATTTAGAAATAACTATACAGCCGTTTAACTAGCCTTTGTTATTCTAGATTAGTTAATTAGATACTACAGCATACTAAAATCAATTATTAGCGATAGAGACAAACTGTTTACATCCAACTACTAGACAACGCTGCTTGCAGCAATTAGAACAAGACAAAAATTGTTAACAGCGTATTACCTACAGATAGATAGACAAACGGAAAGGACAAACAGAACGTTAAAAACATACCTACAGATATATAGCAACTAGAAACAGAATAATTAGGTCTTATTACTACTAATAGCACAGCTTGCCTACAACAACAAATTGTTAGAATTAACAGGCAAAACACCGTTCTATGCTAACTACAAGAAACACCTACATCTCTTTAAAAGAACCTTACTAGGACTAAAGGCTAAAGCTGCTACTGCAATAGCAAAAGAATTAAAGAAAATATACAAAGAAATAAGCTAAAAACTTAAACAGGCACAACGCTAAAGCATTTCCTACGCAAACAAGAAACAAAAAACAGCACTTTAGCTAAAGAAGAGAAATAAAGTCTACCTACTTACAAACAACTAGCGCACAAAGAGACTAAGCAAAGGACTTAACAACGTTAAAGTTAGACCGTTTTTAATTCTTAATTAGACAGGACTAGTTAACTACACACTTAACCTACTACTAGATGCGAAGATCTACCTAAAGTTCTATGTATTACAATTAGAACTAGCTAACTTAGCAACGCTATTACAAAAAACATTTTATTATAAACCTAAAGAAAAAAACAAGTTTAAAGTTAAAGATTTCTAAAGTTACTAAGAATTTAGACAAGAAGATTTCTAAGACAACAACTTCTATTAGAAATAGCTAGTAAAATAGAAGGGTTATCTAGAAGCTAAGAATACCTAGAAACCTAAAGCTAACCTAAGCAACTGTTAGCAACTACTTAAAAAATATTGCAACAAATACAACATTTATTATTATACAAGATAGAAGAAGCTAAGACAAAGAAACAACAAACTTGTTAAAAGGAGATTCTAACCTTACAAAGGACTAGAGGCTAGCGCAGACCCTTTAGTTGCAACGTACAAGTCTAGCAGACCTAACGTCTCCTATATTGCAGGAGAAAAGGCAACACCTATTAAAGCGGCAGGACAATTAGAAAGAGCAAACACTATCTAGGCATCTACTTCTTTACTAGACTTATAGAGCTTAGCAGCAAGGCAAAAGGCTTTCTACTTTGCTTAATCCTTTGCTTGTTTCAAGATCTTCTTATTCTACAATAGGCGCAAAATTACCTTAGCTAACAACTTCTTATTAGCTTTAACTTTTTGTTAATATTCCTTGCAGGTCTTGTCTAAGAACTCTTAGAACAAATTAACGCAACAACAGCCTAAGCGCGTACATTCTACACAACGCAAACTAGAGTTAGGTATAATAAAGCAAGGACAACTAATTTTAAAGCACTAGTTGCAAGGAATTTTAGAAAGGATGTTTGCCTATAGAATCTCTACAGCAAGGCAAAAGCAATAGAAAGAAGAGTTAGATAACATCTTGCTTACTTTGCTTGCTTTTGTACTACAGCTAGGGTTATAACTAAAATAGAGCTAAGTTAGGTAATCTAAAAGCAGATTCTAGTAAAAAGAAAAGTAGTGTTACAAACAGTAGTACTAGAACTAGGCGCAGTTACAGCATTTATAGACTACTAATAAAAGTTGCATAAAAAAACAAGAACAACACAACTACGCTGTAAGGATTACGTAACGAGCAAGGGTAATTACGGTAATTACAGTAAGCGCAGTAATTAGACAAGGATAGATTACTTAGCCTCGAGTAAATATACCTAGGCACTTATGTATTAATTACTATAATTGCAGTAATTAAGGCGATTATCTACGTATATAGAGGAAGACGATAGGCTTTTGTAGCATATTGTGTTTAACCTAAATTAGTACTTTTTATAGTACACTTGGTTTTTAATACACAATATCCTTTTTAGAAAAATCTTACTTACTAACTTAATATCTACTACCTATGTATAGAACCCTATTGCTTATTTCTAAAAACTAACTAAGATTTATAGAAAACATACTATTATTTGTTAGACCTTTACAGTAGTACTTTTGTAATTACTAAAGCTTTTATAGCCTACCTTGCAATCTATAGTTACTTTTGTTAGATTTCTATTATATTTTGCAAAACTAGCTTTTATAATGTATTTGTTAAACGCAAGTTTTTTAAGCACTATAGTAGCTTAATTAATTCTAAATTACAGTTTATTTAGTAGTAGAATAATGCTAACAAAAACGTATAGCATAGAATTAAAATTTTAAAAAAAGACTCTATTGCAGCTATTTTGCTAAACCTACAGCATAAAAAAAATACTAAACGCTGCAATAGGCTTATAAACTGCGCTATTAAAAAGAAAAAGCGCTAGAAACGCCTGCAGCAACGCTAAAAAAGCTTTTCCTGCTGCAAGAGCTGTAAAATTAATTACCTTGCGCATAAAGCTAATATCTACACTATAGCTTCTAGCTAATTCTTGCAGCATACTTGCGTTAAAAATATAGTTATTAGCTTTACAAGCATTTATAAAGTAGAATAGCTTATTAAAAACTATATATAGCCTAAAAAAGTAGATATCTAAAATAAAGTAGTTGCAAAACTTCTTTCTTTAACTAAGTACAAGCACTTTGCTAATATAGATTTTAAAATGTTTAGTAAAAAAAGTTTAGATTTCTTGCTTTCTTTGCAGCTAGGTGTTAATTACAAGATTAAGCTAGAAAGAGATAATTCTTTGTTAACAAGCCCCCTCTACAGCATGTTTTTTAAGTAGCTAGAACTTGTTAAAAAATACCTAGACAATTATTTTAAGCAAGGCGTTATTGTTTCTAGCTTAGCTTTCTACGCCTTGCTAGTTCTTTTTGCAAAGAAGCTAGGTAGCAAATAGAAATTCTATGTTAATTACTACAAGTTAAACAATGTTACTAAAAAGAACTACTATCTACTACTTCTAATTAATAAAACAATAGCCTAAATTGCAAAAGCAAAAGTTTTTACTAAGCTTAACATCTACTAGGCGTTCTACTACATTTAAATAGACTTAAAAGCTAAAAAGCTTACTACTTTTTATACAAAGTATAGTAGCTTTAAATACAAGGTTTTTTTCTTTAGTTTTGCAATAGTTCTACTTTTTTCTAGCGCTACATTAATAGCGTTCTATACAATTACTTAGACGTTTTCTATACTACCTACGTAGACATTAGAAAACTTAGCAAAGCACAAAAAACAAGTAAAAAAAGTGCTAGAATAGCTAAAAAAGGCTAGCCTTTAAGTAGATATTAAGAAAACTAAGTTTATAGTTATAAAAACTAAGTTTCTAAGCTTTGTTATTAGTACTAAAGGCATTTCTATAGACTTTAAAAAAGTAGAAGTAGTTAAAAACTAGCCTAAGCTAAAAACTATTAAAGTATTTTAAGCTTTTTTTAGCTTTTGCAATTACTACTACAACTATATTAAAGCCTATAGACGCATTGCTTAAAAGCTTAACAAGCTACTTAAAGCAAGCAACTAGTACTTTTTTAGCTTAAAAAAGCTTAAAGCTTTCTAAAACCTAAAGAATGCTATTATATCTAACTAGGTTTAAGCTTTCTATAGCTTTTTCTACTTTACTTAAGTTAAAATAAATACAAGCAATAGCGTAATTGTAGAAGTGCTATATAATAGGCTAGTGCCTAGAAAGCTTAATCTAGATAAAATCTAGAGTAGTTTTACTCTAAAGAAACAAAATAAACTAGTAGATAGTTGTTTTGCTTTAAAAAAAATAGTATAGAAACTTATTATCTAAACCTTTTAAAGCTTTATTAAATCTAAACTATTACTAAGTATCTATAAGCTTTGCGTAGCTATTATATTTAGATTTAATTACTTTTATTAAAGCTAGTATAGAGACTCTAGTAGTAGAACGCTTGCCTAAGCAAAAAAAAAGTCTACTAGCTAGTATAGTATTCTATAGTTATAGAATAGAGCTAAAGCAAAGACTCTAGTAGTAAAACGCTTGCTTAAGCCTATATTAGAAGCTCTACCTATTTTTATTGTATAGAAAGTAGGCTATATTAGAAGCTCTACTCGTCTCTATTATATAGAGAGTAGGCTACATTAAAAATTAAGCAATTAACAAATTAAGCAATTAAAATACTAAGTAGAAGCTTTGTACGCGCTAAGCTGCAAGTATATATAAAGAATACAAGAATAGAAAGCTACTTAATTAATAATATAACAGCCTACGCTATTAGAAAACTAGAAAGAAAATAGTTATATAACTAAGTTGCTACTAGTATACAAAAAATACTAGCTAAAAAGCAATAGCTAGTTTAGGCTATTAAAGCAACAGTAAGTTAAATCGAAACTTAAATACAAGCGAAAAATCGACTAGTAGAACAATTAGATCTTTCTATAATAATAATAGAAATAATAAAGTAGATAATAAGTAGAATAAACGCGTTAGAAAACTAGAAAGCTGTTGCTACAATACTACCTAGCTAGAAGCTAACGTTTTTCTAAATTCCAACCGCGTATATAGAACAACGCGCTAAATTCTCTAATTCTAAAAAGTTTAATAGTAACTAAGCCTAGTATCTAACCTTTTAATATTAAGCAAAAGCTAAGCTTAAAGCTAACTATAGAAGTATTTCTAAAAAAGCTTAAGTTAATTACGTTTTCTAGAAGTGTATAGAAAATATAGCAAAAGTTTTGCTACTATAGATACTTAATTAAGCTACTTTAACTTTTTAAAGCCTATAGGCTTTTATAGATTTTTAATTTAACAACCTATACTTTAAAAGCAAAGCAATAGATTAACTCTATAGAATCTACTAAAGCAAACAACCTATACAAGAATATTTAATAGAATTTAACTAACTAGTCTAATTAACTAGAAAGACTTTTAGTAATATAAACAAAAAAAACCTTTTTATACAAAAGGTAAGTATTAAACTTTAAAAAAGCACTATTATAATTCTAGAAAATCTTTTATATAAAGGCTTTGTCTATAAAGTAATTTAAATTGCTAATATTTTATACTAAGTAAACTTATTAGCAAAATACTAAAATTATACTTATAACTAGCTAATAGCTAGCTTTAACACGTATAAAAAGCGTTAATTGCTTAATTGCAATAGGCTAGCGCTTCTAGAATAGATAGACTAGCAACCTACAAAAAGTAACTAGAGTAGCATAGAATAGAAACAAGCTAAATAGGTGCTAGAAAAGGAAATCTAGCGCTAGCAAGCTAATTAGCTGTGTATATGCTATAGAGTAGAAAGCTACTATATCTAGAAGTGCCTTTACTTACTAGCTAACTATCTATTGCCTATAAAGTTAGCAAGAGCTACTACTACTTAGGTATTTCTACTACTATTGCTTAAAAACAAGCCTACTAGCAAATTAGATTTAAAAAAAAAGTAGCTTTTGTTAAAAGTTACTAATAGAAGCTACTTGCAACCTATAGGCAAGCTTTTAAAGAGTAGAAAAAGTTTAAAAGCTAGCATATAGATAGAAAAGCTATTAGCGTACACGCGTTAGTTAATTAAACTACCTACGCCTCTTGTATAATTAATTCTAGCACGCTTGCAAATGCTCTAGTTTTACCCTTACTAGCAAAGGCTGCAGGCTTGCTATGCATTAATATTACTCTCTAACAACTGCTAGGCATAGCTAGCAAAGGCGTAACAACGCAGGTAGCTTAGTACACTGCTAATATTAAAGGATTTAAAGACACTAGATAGGCCTACGTTGCTACTAACAGTATAGAGTTTAATCTAATCTTTAGGCAGCTTTAGATAAATTAGCTGCAGGTTATAATTGCGCTAGCTAAGCGCTTAATCTACATTTATTTAACGCGCTAATAGATTTAAATTTAAAGCAAAAAGAAAAAACCTGTTTCTACTCTATAGAGCTATATACTTCTATAAAAAATTAGCGCTATAGTATATAGTTACTACTTCTAAGCTGTAAAGAAAAACTAGTCTATTGTTTTTGCAGCTTTACTAGTAGATATTAAAAAAGCTTTAGCGCTAAAATTAATAATAGACTTTAAAAAGCTATTGCTAACCTACTACGCTTATTATAGGTACATATTTAACCTAAAAACTGCATTAAAAATGCTACTACTTTAAAAACCTAATATTAACTACTAAATTAACTTAGTTTAAAAGAATAGAAAGAATCTAAAAGTACTATAGAGCCTACTATACAATATAAGCAAAGAAAAGCTACTAGTATTATAGAAAGAACTTACGTTACTATTTAAAAAAAAATAGATCTACGCAAGTAATTTGCTAGCAGCTGCACTAGTCTTTTTTGCAAAGAAACTAGGTAGTAGCTTCTACTTTTGCGTTAACTATAGAGCTTTTAATGCTATTACGCAAAAAAACTAATATTTACTACTACTAATCTAAAAGACTCTAAACAACTTTAGCAAAGCTTAATAGTTTACAAAGTTTAACGTTTTAGCTACCTTCTATAAAATTTAGATTAACGCTAGAAATAAATAGAAAATAGCTTTCTACACTTAGTTTAAGCTATATAAATAGCTAGTTACTTTTTTTAGCTTAGTAAACGCGCCTAGTACCTTTTAGAAATATATTAACTAGGCTCTACGCAAGTATTTTAACAACTTCTATATAGCCTACTTTAATAACGTACTTATATATACAAATAGCTTTCTAGCTAAGTACTAAAGCTAAGTTAACCTAGTATTTAAAGCGCTAGGCAAAGCAAGCTTCTTGCTAGATATTAGAAAGTGCAAATTTAAAGTTAAGTTAATAAAATATCTAGAGTTTATTATTAATACAGGCAAAGGCCTATATATAGACTTTAAAAAGATTAAAGCTATTAAAAAATAAAAAGCTTCTAAAACTATTAAAAGCGTGCAAAGCTTTTTAGGCTTTGCTAACTTCTATTAGCAGTTTATTTATAGATTTTTAAAGCTTGTAGCACTTTTTACGCAACTTACAAGCAATATAGCTTTTTAATAAACTTCTATTAAATAGAAAGCTTTTAATACGCTTAAAAATATTTTTGTTATAGAGCTAGTTCTAGCCTAATTTAACTTTAAAAAAAATAGTACTTAAAACTAATGCTTTTAGATATACAATAGTAGAGTGTTTTTTATAGTATAATAATTAAAGTTTACTATAGCTAGTAGCCTACTTTTTATAGAAAATAAACGTATATAAGTGCAACTATAAAATCTATAATAAAAAGTTACTTACTATAGTATAGTGCCTATAGAAATAGAACGCTAAGCTACAATTAACGTAAACTATTACTAAAACAGCTATATTACTAAAACAGCTACTTTTTTTTAGCGCAACTAACTTATATTACAAGCTTTTATTTTAATTACTATTAAAAAAAAAGCCTACGTACATTATACTTGTATTAGATTTAGAAAATTTTTCTATATTCTTTTTGCAAGTTTAAGTATTGTGCCTAGTCTATCTATAGTTTCTATAGCACTATAGAGCTAGTTAGGCTGTTTTGTAATTACTACTACTACAAGCTTTTTTTAATTGCTAAAACGCTCTAGATGCTTTAGTAGCTACCTATATTAATGCTATACTATAGTTTATTGTTTTACTATACTATATCTACTTTTATTTACGCTTTTTACGCTTAGTTATTACTACTAATTGTTTTTGTAGCTTATTAACTTTAGTAGAAAAAAGCGCGTTTTAGTATAGCATAAGTTTAGCGCTCTTTACAAGCTAAAAAAAGCTAGCCTAAGTAGTAAAAAGTAACTATATAAAGAAGTTACTTACAAGCTTAGATTAAAATCTAAACTTATACGTATTACTTAAAGTTTTTAACTACTATAGCGTTTCTAGTAGTAGAAGTTCTAGTAGAGTACGCAGCTATATATTAAAGCAATCTAGTACTACCTACGCGTTAGTAGAGACTAGTTCTAATGCTTTAAAAGCTTTTTAATAGTTCTACTCTATAAACACGTTAAAAAACGCGTTTTAAAAAGCTAGAAAAAAGCTTTTTTTGTTAATATAAAAGACGCGCTAGCGTGCTAAGTTTTATACGCGTTAAAAGTACTTACGCTTTAATAGCAAAAAGCAAACTATATTAAGTAGCTAGAGTATATACAATAAGTAAAGTAGTATACAAATAGTAAAGATTTTGTTTCTAAAGCAATAGTTTTTAAAATTCTAGTTAAAATAGCTTTTATAGCTGTCTAAAACAAGCAGCTTATAGCTATCTACCTAACGTAGTTTTGTATACACGTTAAAGTGCTTTAACTACTTAAAACTAAGCGCGTTGTTTGTCTAGACGTTTTTAGAAACTAAAAGCTTCTAATTTTTTAGTATACTTGTCTTTTTATACTATGCAAAAATGTAGACGCGTCTTTTGTAGATAATAAATAGCAAGGTTGTATACCTAGTAGTATAGATACTCTAGATAACTATAACCTACTTGCAATTGCCTAGCTAGATAAAATTAAGCCTTGTACGTTTTTCTAAGCCTGTAACAACCTTTATTAAACTAATTACACCTATCTAAAACCTAGTTTTGTTAAAGTTGTGCACGTTGTTATTATAAACACTATACTTAGCTTTAGTATCTACAACTAGCTTAAACTACGCGCTAATTACTTTAGAATTTTTCTAGAGTATTCTCTACCTATTTTTTGCTTAATTAAAGGCTATTTTAAGCTGTTTTAAACGCGTTACAAATTTCTTAGCCTAGCATTTGCCTACTAGCGTACTACTACGCACTTCTAACAATTTATTAGCTATATCTTCTACTTTATACAGCTAGAGCGCAAATTTATAAAAGTTTAATAGATAATAGTTTGTTTTCTATAGATTTTAGTTAGTTTTTAGAAATAAGCAATAGAGTTCTATGCATAGTAGTTAATATTAAAATAGTAAGTAGAATTTTTCTAAAAAAAATATTATATATTAAAAACTAAGTATACTATAAAAAGTACTAATTTAGGTTAAATATAATATGCTATAAAAGTCTATTGTTTTTTTCTATATACGTAGATAATTGCTTTAATTACTACAATTACAATAATTAATATATAAATGCCTAGGTATGTTTGCTTAAAGCTAAGTAATCTATTCTTGTCTAATTACTACGCTTACTATAATTACTATAATTACTTTTACTTGTTACGTAATCTTTATAGCGTAGTTGTATTGTTTTTGTTTTTTTATACAACTTCTATTAGTAGTCTATAAATGCTGTAACTGCGCCTAGTTCTAGTAATGCTGTTTGTAACAAAATTCTTGCAAATTAAAGTTAAAAATATATTAGACAAGCGTTTCTTCTTTAGTTGTAGTAAACTTTAGGCAATTAGGTTGTATAGTAAAGCAAAACGTAATTTCTTTAAGCTAATTAGAAAGCCTCTAATATGTAACGTTAAAGGCTGCAGCAGCGCGTTGTAGGCTTCGAAATTAGCTAGATTTGTAGGCTTGTAGCGCAAGATTAATTCTACTTTCCTGTTTAATTAAAATCGCGTTAGGTTGTTAAAACATTTCGCGTTTATTGTAATGTTAGTTGCGCTAAAGAAAAGTAGCCGTTTTAGTAATATAGCTATCTTAGTAATAGTTTACGTTAGTTAAAAAGTTTACTATTATTACAAATTACAAGAATCTAGAGTATTTTACAAAGCTAAAAATGCTAAATAAAAAACAAATACAATAGTTTTTTTTGCTAGAACGCTACAATATAGAGATTGCTTATTAACCTAGAAAAGAAAACTTTTAAGCTAATACTTTATTTTAGCGCGAACAAAATATACTTTAAAACGCTTTTAACAATTATATACAGTATTGTTACAAGTAGCTACTTAAGCTAGCAACGTCTACTTTACTAGCTATAGACAACAAGAATAAAAGTAGTATAATTACGTTTTAATCTATAGCGCTTAGCACTAATGCTAATACTAATACTAATATAGATACAAATACTAATACTACTATAGATAGCAATAATAGCACAAATTGCTTTAACTTTTCTAGAAAAAAACTTTCTAACGCTAGAACAACTATAGTAGTTTGCAATAGAAAGCAACAACTAATATATTAACATTTAGCAATATATACTTAATAGAAAGCAATAGGTTCTACTAAGTCTAGGCTTAAAAATATCTACTATAGACTATATAGTAGATTAGAAAAAATGCCTACTCTATAGAAATTAAAAGTAGGTACTATAATTAAAACTTTTACAAACAAGTTTAATTAATAGAGTACACTTTTCTACTATAGCTAGCTACCTAGAACGTGTAGCTACTTACTAAGCAATTGCAAGAAATTACTTTTAGCCTAGAATATCTAAAGATATTAGGCGCTTTCTCTAAAACTACGCTGTTTGTAGTAGAATTAAGCTATAGAAAAATAGTATTTATAGCTTACTTAAGCTTCTACTACTTTCTAATTAAATATAGAAAAAGATATTAATAGATTTTATTACTAACTTTTTTAAAAGCAAGAAATATACAATTCTTTTTGTAGTTACTAATTAGTTAAGCAAGAATATAATGCTAATACTCTTGCTAAACATAGATACTAAAACTATTGTATAGGCATTTATTAGGCACGTAGTAGCGTACTACTAGCTACCTAACGCTATTGTATTAGATTAAAGTAGTTAGTTTACAAGCAGGCTGTAGAAACAACTTTGTAAAATTCTAGAAATTAAACAACAGCTATTAACAGCCTTCTACTTCTAGACTAATAGATTAACTAAAAGAATAAATAGTATAGTAGAAGCTTATATACAAGCGTATATTAACTAGAACTAAAAGAACTAGGCTAAGCTGCTAAGTATAGCTATAATAGCTATTTAGTTAAAAAATGCTGCTTTAACAAGCGTTAGCCTATTTTTTTTCTAGTATAGTTACTACGTTAATTCTATCTAACTTATAGCTCTACAACGCAGATTAAATTATACTGCTAATAAACAAGTAGGCAAAAGAGCTGCTAAAACAATAGTTAACAAGTTTAAAAAAGTATTTAAGCTAGCCTAAGCTTTAATAGCTAAAGCTTAGCAAAAGCAAAAAAAGCAAGCAAATTAACGCTAGCAAGTGCCTTAGCAGCTAAAAGTAGAAAACAAGGTCTAGCTAGCTCTAGGCAAACACTTTAAAACTTAATAGCTAAACAAGAAGCTTAACTAGAAGAACGCTAAATACATAGTTACTAAAGTAATTAGTACGCATTCTATGCGCTTTAATATACTACTTAGCTTCTACAACGTATTCTATATTAATTAATTGCAGCTAGCTACTAACAATCTACTACTAAGCTAGCTAAACAATAACTTACAGCTAGAAGCTATTGTAGTTAACAGCAAACTAGAGTAGGTAGTAGAAGATATTATTGCTAAAAAAGTTACTTAAAAAAGTAGAGAATAGTAGATATAGTATAAAGTTAAATAGGTAGGCTACGCTAAAACTATAGAAACTAGCTTAATTGTTTAAAGAAATAGCAGCGCTAAATTAATAGATTAAGTATACAAAAAACGTGCGCAATACTTGCAGCTAGCTGCTACAAGGCTTCTGCTAAAATACGCTTTAAAGAAGACTTTTAAAGCTAGAAGAAAGGTATTGTAATAGGCTAGTGCCTAGAAAGCTTAACCTAGATAAAATCTAAAGTAGTTCTACTCTAAAGAAATAAAATAAACTAGTAGATAGTTGTTCTACTCTAAAAAAAATAGCATAGAAACTTATTATCTAAACTTTTTAAAGCTTTATTAAATCTAAACTATTACTAGACATTTGCAAGCTTTGCGCAGCTATTATATAAGTACTTACTTTTCTAAGTATAAATAAAGCTAATAAAAGCAAAGCTATAGCTATAAATATATTTTTATTCTAAGTGCTTAATTTTATTCTAGAATTTTTTTTTATTAGTTTTAGCTAATATATTTATTATATTGCTTATTTTTGCTTTTTATAGCTTTTCTATTATTTTAATATATTCTAGTCTATTTTTTGTAATTTTGCAAGTGTGTATAATCTATATACAAATAACTAATAAAAGTATAATTGTATTTCTAATACTATATATATTCTAGCAATAAAAGTTTTTTTAAATTTATATTTAAAAGTATATTATTCTATTTTGTTAAGTTTAAATTTAGTTAGGTTGTTAGTTTAAAAAAGTTTTTTTTGCAAAATAGGCTAATAATTCTATACTATTAATAGAATGCTTTTCTATAATATCTAGTATTTTAAGTTTAATATCTATAAATATAGAAATATTGCAAGTACTAAAGTTATTAATAATTAGGTCTATTATATATAAAAAAAGTAGCTAGAAAAAGCGCGCTTTTAACTTTATTAGATGCAAAAATAGGTTTTATTACTTTTACAACTAAATAGATAAAGCTAGTATATTTTTTTTTCTATTTATATCTAGAGTTAATAGAATTTATTAAAGTATAGCTAAAGATTATCTTTATTCTAGTAGTAGAAATTTATTAAAACATAGAAAAGCGCAATTAAAGCATGCTTAGTATTTTGCTTAAACTTGTTAAACAAGAAAGTCTATATACTAAAAGCTGTTTTGCAAGTAGTAATATAAAATATTAAGTTAGAGTAGACTATACTTAAAATTATAACTAGGCTTTTATTATTTACTTTGTTTTACTTGTTTAGAGCAATAGAATTAGTAGCAAGTAAAAGCTAAAAAGTTGTACTATTAATAACTTTAAAAATGCTAGCATAGTAGAAAGCAATAATCTAGCTTTTTTTCTATTCTATAAAGTTTTTGCCTTGCGCTAAAAGTTATAGAAAAGTAAAAAAGTTAAACTTAACGTTAATAGTATTGTTTAAAAATATAATAATAACTATAATATTCTAAAGCTAGACTTATAATATTTTGTAATAATAAGCTATAGTAAAAAAATTGCTTTAGTAAGCTAGGCAAGTTAACGCTAGGTGTAGTAGCTTTAAAGTTCTAATAGCTAGCTAAGTAGAGTTAATAAGCTAGAAGTAGAAAGTAGATAGTAGAAAGTTTTAAATTATGCTAAAATAATATCTACTAATAATATAAAATAAATATTTTAATATAAATAGCAATATAGCAAAGTAGCTAGGCTTTATAACCTATTAAAAGTAATAAATATAACGTGTATTGTAAGAAGCTAGGTAGCTAGAGGCTAGGTAGCGAGGCTATATACACTATAACTATCTAGGGAAAGTGCCTACCAGCCGCACTAGTACCACCTACCCTCAACACTATCCACATACTCCCTGTCTAGCTCCTTACCATCGTTGATTTAGGCCGCCGTGCCTATACTCGTATATACGTTTGACATACACTTGTAAAGATCATTGCTCCGTACGACATTTGCAAGACTTCAACTCCATGATCAGCTAGGCAACCACTCCCTGCCCGGGCGGAGTCGATTATCTTTACGGCTTGTACATTGGTCAATGCAATCTTTGAAGAAGTCGATCTCGCTTCGACACTCAAGGATGTACCTCGCTGAATTCACATAGAATGGGACATCCTCGTGCCAGGAAAGACATGTCCTCAGAGATTGTCATCCCCGAGAGCTTTGTAAGGACGCGCGTAGACCCTAAGCATCCGATACTACAAACTCAAGCTTATTGCTCCGAAGAAACTCGATCCGCCTTGGAGCGGCTCTACGTTTTACAAACCGCCGTGATGGAGGATCAGGAGTTGACTGAAGAGGTCCGTCGAGATGCCGCCAACATAATAATAGGCGCCAGGTCGCGCATGGTACAAACCAATATGCACACACAACGCGCTCCTGATGAGATTTATGATGAGGCCAGGTACAAAGTAGAAGTTGTGTCCGGAAAGATTGGTTTACCTCGACACAACCCCATATTTGCGTACCCAAACCCCTTCATTCATTATGCGTTAGCCCCAGTTCCAATCAAGTACGCGAACGACCGAAAGAATTTGAGTTTCCAGGGAGATCAAAATGGCGCATCACGTCAGGCTAACGAGAATGGGAGTGGACAAACCGAGGATTACTCAATTGTTTCATCCTGGATGTGGCTTTCTCCGTCAAGGAACGATCCTAGTGAACAGAAGGCCAATTTTAAGGAGGACATAAAAGTTATAAGGCCGAACCAAGCTACAGGGGAAATGCGAGACGGAAAGACGGAGGAGGACAGTGAGCAAGAGGACAGTGAGCAAGAGGAGAGCGAGCAGTCCGACAGTCAACAGGATGAACCATCAGTCTCATAGCCATGTAGACACACCGATAACACTATGGCTTTCATTTGTAAGTCGGATGGGGAAAGAAACAGGCACTAGTGGTTTATATTTGTCTTCGAGAGATTCTAGAATCAACGCCTTCAATTCTTCCCCCACTTTATCGACATGGAAATCCGCCCCGTCCGGCTGGTGTCGAAAACCCTATCATCTACAAGCAGAGTGTAACTCGCGAAGACGCCTCTTGAGGCACTTACGAGAGTAAAGAGTAGGGGCAACAGGAGCTTATGAGGAACGTTCTCAAATTATTGAAATTTTCTTGTAGTGAAGTACCAGCGCGCTAACTACGCATAGATATATATGTCTTGACTATGCATTAAACTTAGGTATAGGTTCGAGACGAAATTGAGTGTGAATAATTGTATGTCTGTCTATTTGGTCACTATAAGGCGCTAAAGCGACAAATGCTAAGTTACGAATAAGAACTTTAAGTGTAATACGCAAATTCCCTTGTTAATAAGCCTAGCTCTAACTCTAATGCTACTAGGCGCTGCTACTACAGTATCGGCGGGACACTTTTCGTTAATGAGCTTTTACATCAAAAGTTGACGGTATTGCTTTTTAGTAACAGCGTCGCTAGCGCTGGTTGTGTTGATTTTTCGTATTGTAATACAAACATTCTTAGGAATCTATGATCACCCTCCCACTGCGCTTGTTGTAGCTAACTCTTAACCTGCTTTTCTATTTACTAACTATTTTGGAAACTTGTATAAGACTTTGGATTTTCAACACGGCAGGCTCTCAACGTTTAATGCTTGAACAGTCATGCAACCTTGGAGGGCAGAGAGGCTGGGGTTTCACAACGCACAGGCCACTGATAGCAAAAAGCAATCACACGGCGCTTAGCCTAACAGTACATAAACAGCAACTCGCGTCCCCCTTGCTTTTCAGCCGTACTTTTGTGTGGAACCAACCCTTTCATCAAATCCGTTTCCCTTCTGCCCCGCACTGGCGGTATCACCAACGGGAGCCACAAAGGGCATCTATTTGACTTGGGGTCTGCTGAGGCAGCTCTCTTAGTTGAAGGGTTTCTGGAGCAGTACAGCGGTCTGAAGGATGACAAGCCCTGGTAAGCAGCAATTCGAGCTCTTTGGGGCCTTCCTGCGACTTTTTAATGGTCCTCGCGGGCAGAATTCGAACTCCAAGGATACTAATAAGAATTTTTAATTTGTCCCAGGTTTTGAACAGGTCTGAGGATTTGGGGAGCCGTTGAGAAGGGGCCCCTATTCATCAGGACGCCGAAAAGCCTTTCCTAGAAGACGATTCTGTCCCTCTATCCTAGGGTAAACGAAGAGCTAGGTGAACTCCTGGCAGAGGTACGTACAAAATCTAACAATGCTGTGTTACAAATGCGCTCTACCTTTCTAACCTTCTGGAGTTTAGAACGCCATGCAACGCCCAGCCGACTCGACAGAACTTCTAGACCTTAGCAGAATTGCAAACAATAACTGGGACATCATTTTCCAAGAACTTAGACAACGAGGTGCAGATCGCCTCCTCGAGAAGTTCCCAGACGCCGAAGATCTCGACTTCGTGACGCACGGGGATTTCACAGACCGCGGGGGGAACGTTCTGCCATATAAGCTACGTTTGATGAAGAGCGAGACCGAGACTACCTGGGTCTACTTTAATTATTTCGACAAAAGGGCTCCGAGCTTGACTTTTATACGAGAATATCAAGGCGTCGACCCGTCCGAGCTTCATTATGAGAGGCTGGAGGGAAACACAGCGGGTGACGTCGCGATGGAGGGGCCATTCGAAGCGTTTCAATACGTGGACGATGCTGTCATACGGAATTATTCCTTTAGAGCAGTCATCAAAGCGCTGTTCGTTTCCCGGGGAATTATTGCTGCTGAAGACCTGTTGGTCCACGGATCAACTACGTTTTACAAGCACTTCATATCAGGGCTAAAGATCCTTAATGGATTTGACCCAACAACCGCCACGCAACGTGGGATTCGGCGTAAACGAGTTGAAGGTAAAATCAATGCGTAAACATTGTCTAGAAGAATGAATCTGATTGAACAGAGGAAGCACGAGACGAGCCCAGGTCACCCCCCAGCGGCACGCAAGAAGCTGATTCTGATGGGTTAGTCACCCAAACAAGGCGTGTTACTAGAGCATCCGGGCGTGAAGGTGCCATTCTTGGACCCGACAAAACCACGCCTCAAAGATTGCATGCCGTCAACGCGCCACGAGTTGGAGAGAGTGAGACCAGCTATGACGGCTTTCTCGAAGATATGGGTCAACAATCAGACGCATCAGGTTCGGAAAGCCGCAGCAGCAGCGTGAGAACGGCCGAAGCATTCATGGAGGGCCCGGAAAGACGAACGCAGAACAGCGAGACTAGATCACCCGAGCTGGGGACCAGCACTTATCAAGGAGATCTGTCGTACGACGACGACCAGCCCGACGAGCCGTACAAGCGTATCAGGAAGTTGGAATGCCGGATCCTTGATGCTACCAAAGCAGGGAAAGATGTCAAACGGCAGATACAGAAACAACAGGAAGAGTTAAAGGGAATACAGGAGGAGGCGAAGAGAGCACAAGACAAGTTGAAGAGAATGGCTGACCAGTTGGCGACATGGGAACACTCGAAAGCGGACGACATGGCTAAATATGAGAGAGAATGGAAAGGGCTTACCGGGAACCAGATATGGGCGTACACTCATCGTTTCACGCGCACGCAGGAAGGGCGAGACTCTTATGATGGGTGACATGATTGCCGTTCGACCAGCTAAAATTCGTGTTGATGATTCGACGGCTTCTCCGGCCCGCTGTGGATCTGGCTCTGCGCTTTGAATAGATAGAATATGGCCTTCGTGCTATAGGACACACACTCTCTCCCTCCCCTCTGTTCCTGGGGCATGTACCATGGCGAATTGGACCAGCCCTGGAAGCGGAACTAGGTTCGTTAGCGGCAGTGCCAATGGACGAATGGCCGTATGCTATGCAGAGAATGGAATGATTATCATTAAGTCATCCTCACCCTCCTAACTGGCAATGAAATGAAGTATCTCGCTCCGTAGTGTTCAACTTGGATAAATAAAGAGGGGTATTTCTCAAGCAAAAACGCCAGTAAAATAGGGATATGAGCGGCTCTCATTCGTGGGGTAACATCTTCCAGCCAAATCTGTTCCTCTTCCTATATGGCAAGTAAGATCATTAGACCCCCTGCATCTGCATTTCAGGAGGAGGAGCGGTTTCGCTGCGCGCGCTATTGCGGATATGAAGACCGGCAAAGACAGTGGTGGCCACGAACGTAAGCCTGGTGATTTATTAGTATTCAGTTTTTCTTTGTCTCCTTCGGAAGACATACCAGATGAGGGCACTGAAAACAATGGCAGCGGTACCCGCACCACAAACACCGCCGTTGCTTCCGCACCTGAGATCACCCCAGAGCGCAGCTACGGCAACCCAAGCCGCGAACCAGAAAATCATGGTGATGGCCTCGACAGCGGCGATCGCATACTTGTGAGCGAGTTGCGGTGCCCGGGTCGGCGCGAAGATCAAATATCCAACAGCCAGAAGCGTCCAGATAGAGCAGAAGAGCATGAAATCAACACTGTCCGGCGATCCATACCACCAAGAATCGATAACTGTTTGAGGCAGGGTTAACAGGAAGTCCCAAGTAGGGTGAGGATTTAACTTTCTGAACTTACCATATGCAGTAAGGCCGAGGACGATTATGGAAAGGACGGTCTGGACGGCTCTTAGCGGCAGAATGAACGCAAACATCTTTTTATTCTTTCTCTGTGGTGATCGCAACGGTGGATGGATGTCGTAGAGGTGGGCAAGACAGTGGTGTTGCTCAGACATGCGCGCCCCGCCTGCAGTTAATATACTAGTCTCGGGGCAGTGTGAATGACTGCCACGCAATGCGAGGAAAGCGACGTCATACGTCATGCCCAAAACCTTACGGTGCTCACAAACAAGGCCTAGAAAACACAGCACAATGATCATGTGAGGTAATTGATTGGTTGGGCGGAGCGTTTTAGCCGAAAAATGCTTGTGGCGTCGTCACAGCCACCTCGGCATCCTGGGCTTGTCACGGCTGAGATTCTTGAAGGTGGACCCATTCAGATGCTCGGACCATTCTCACATCATTCCAAAAAGAGCCAGGGAGGTACGAATTGTTTCAGATCAACTGTTTTTCTTCGCGGGTGGGGCGCTGGAGGTTTTCCTGACTACATGTACATCGGTGCTCAGGAGGCCGGCTGACTGCTCCCATGGAAACTAAGAGTTCGCAATGTATTACCAGAGATGAGAGATGCCGGGACCGCAAGCTTGTGCGACATACAACCTGAACATGGATGCAAAAAGACGTTGTTCCACGTTCACCCCATCAAGGCTCCAGTTCTGACTGCTTCCCCACTCTGTCAGCTTCCTTCCCCAACGCCTTCGCATCGTTCTAAGCGCGCGTTAATGTTACGAGCCGGACCTGGCCATATACACAAACTTCGCAAAATAGAAATGCGCGGCCTTAAACGGAAACGATGTTGTATTTTCCAGTACAAGATGGAGCAGCCTTGTCGCCTGTACGGACGAGGACCATAGCGCATCTTTCGGAACTGAGGTATTCTTCGTAGAGCTCGAGCGGCCACAGGCGCCTGACTGAAATCTCAAATACCACGGTTGAGTTGTCGTCCAACAGTATATACTGTATTCAGAAAGGAGGAGTATGTAGAACAACGCTGTACCAACCCATGAGCGCGTACAATTTTCTCATCGAACCTCCAAAGTTAGTCTCCATGGCTCTTGACAATCTGAACTAGGATTTGGCTCTCCTGTCGCTCAGCGGGCAATATGGTCGAGCGTAATTGTTTCAAGACCTCGCAAAAAGAGGGGAGTAATCCCACAGTAGCGATATCGGGCGTCCGGGGTCCATTGGTGCCCATTTCCACACCCATCGTTTCTCTGTGAATAAAAGGAGGGCAAAATAAGAAGATGAGAAAACGGCAGTATTCACAATGGCGACACTCTCGCCCAACGCTGGATATCCTTCCAGGGCTCCGATCTGATTCTCCAACTTCCGTCGGCCTCTTGCGACTTTCCAAATCATTGTACACGAATTGCGCGCACAATCCTCCAGACCAACTACGGATTCTTTTCGCGCCTCTGGTACATTTTGTGCTCCACTGAAAGTCAACTATACAATGTCGACACTGACACCGGATGGACTCTACTCCGCTGTGTCGACACAATGTAGACATCACACAATATACGCCAATGTAACTTAACAATCCCGTCATATGGATACACACACAATGCGTCCAGCGTCAGGTAAATATTCCGTATCTGTCCATCTCTCCCCGACCAGAAACCCGCACCCGCAACACCAGAACCCGACTTCATTCCCAACCCGATCTTGACGAGCATCAATTTGTAAGACAAAATCGGTTTGAAAATGTCTTCTTCTCCCCTCGCCCGCCGAAGCATGATTCCTGTCATGAGGCGCTCAGGCTCAGGTAGCTCTGGGCGAAGCTATTCTCCGGTGGACTGGAAGGTGAAGTACTTGGCCTCGCAGGCCGAGATCCAGGGATTGACTTCTCGCCTCCGAGATATGGAGGAGGAGGAGGAGAACTCGCGAGCCACGACTCGCAGGCTGATTGGTGAGGCGTCCTCTTTGGCTGGGAGGCTAAGGGACGAGGAAGAGGTAAGTGCCCAGCTTCGGGAGGAGGTCAACGAGGCGCAAGGGGAGATCGAATTCCTGCGTGCCCAGCTTGAGGCAGACGATGTGGAGGATGCTCTGGACGGCCAGATCGCAGCGCAGGCCGTTCTAATCGAGCAGCTGCAGTTGGATTCCAAAGAGCTCAACGAGCATCTGGCACGAGCTGTGACAACAAGTCGGGCCAAGGACGCTGAGGCGGACAGACTGGAGGCCAAAGTCACGAACCTCCAGAAGCTACTTGAGCGCAGCCGAGTGACTCAAAACGAGTCTACTCGCGCTGAGTTCAGGAAGGATGGCAGGATTTCGGAGCTGGAGCACGAGGTCAAGGAACTCCGCTCAAAAATTGCAGAGTGGGATTTGGCCAAGGGGATAGGCACGAACGACCAGTCCTCTGCTCAGGAGGCTGGCCTCGTCAACCCCCCTCGCGCCGAAAGCAACGATTCTCTGGCCTCCTTTCTGGAGTACATAGAAAAGTGTGAGAAAGGCAAACAACCGGAGAACCTTGGAAGCATACAACGTTCTCCGCGCCCTCAGTCTCCCGAGCTTGGCACCACAGTCATCAATATCCACTTAGATCCCACGGACAAGAGCAACTGGAACTGGGTCAAGAAAATGCGCGCCGCCATCGACCGCAAGAAGCGCATTCACATTTCCGGCACCTGGGGGCAGATACTCGGCCTCCAAAGGGATATGGATGCGCACGACCGTGAGCACAATCGCCTGTGTAAGGAGGTTCCAACGCTCGAATCCACTATTCGGCGCTTGGAAGGCGAGGTCGCCCGCTTAAAGGAGCGTCCCCCATGCACTGTCCGTGGGCACCAAGGCCTTGAAGATGCGCTCAGGGCGAAGACCGAGCAGTTGAGCCTCAACGAAATGATCTTGAGGCAGTACGAGCAGCAGGCCCAAAACCTGCAGCGACAACTGCGGCAGCGCCGCGCGTAAGGATCCTTGGTGGATGGCTGAGTTAAGCTTCCTTCTCGCATGTTGTAGGTGCTGTTGACGGCCTTGGAAGATTTCTGTTAGACTTCAGGGCCGATTCCTGAGAGGCCAAATCCACTGTAGTATTCCTTCTGCAATAGACATTATTCTCATCATTATTTAACACACATAGTGAGAAGTATAACGAGATCCCTTCTCATGAAATCGAAATGCACTTCAGCATAATGTCGACACCAAACTCAAAGCGCGGGTGAATACCAAGGTCACGTGATATATGTTTTCTTGCCGTATGGTTTCTCACTTCCTACAAAGACATATTAATAGCGAAAATGAGATTGTACTTTTATTATAATGCTTCCGGCCCCTATACCCTAGGTTAGTGTTGACAAATCCTAGTCGTCGAAGCGCTGGAAGCCCAATGACGTCATCCGCACAACCCCAACACCTCATACAGACTTCAATATCCGCGGAAGCTTATACGAGAGGATATATGATGCTCGCGGTATTGCCAATCCTTGCGCACAAATCTCCGCTCTATACCCTGCCATTTCCCATGTTTGGGAGAAATTTCAAATCCGCTGCAGTATTGTTGCTGCCTACGACAATAAAGCTTGGGTATTACAGGTAGCTTGACAACTTTTAGGGAGGCCTGCAAGGGAAGAAAACTTATAGTGCAGCCTAAATTGACTCTGCCTACTCGAATAATTCTATCAGTTAATTTCCGCTGGACTAGAGTCCTTGCGTGTTCTACTCTACGCTTTGGGTCATCATCGAGCAGCATGACGACCACCACTACCACCACATCCCTGCCTTTCAAGATCAATAGCTCTCCATTCTTCAGTGAATGGAAAGGCCATCCTGTTTCAGACTTAATCGCCTTTCGCGACATCACTCATACCGTTCGTCCCGGCAAACCGATAATATATCTAGCGGGTGACTCCTCTTTGGACAACAAGGCTTGGGTTCCAGTATTAGAACCCGTCCCACCTGCACATATATACAAACAGACTCTACGGGGTTCATACTTTTCTGGAATAAAACCCGATATCGCATATTGGTTGAACCATCTCCTCGGGAACCGTGCAACATGTATCAATGCAGCGGTCGAAGCATCTCTCCTTCGTGAGCGCGACAAACGGCTCCTTGAGCATGATGCGTTCATTCGGGACAGCATTTCTGCCAACGATATCCTAATAGTCAGCGTCGGTGCAAACGACATCGCGCTATGGCCAAACGCGAGCACAGTCTTTCATATGGCGGACTTGGCTTGGACGACACGTCGCCGTTGCATCGACGATGGTTCGGCGTCGTCGCTCAATTACTTCCGAAAAGTGTTCGGAGACAGGACGCAGAATTATATCTCGCGCATGATCGAGAAACAGAAGCCTCGGGCTGTCATCGTATGCATGATCTACTACCCGCTGGAAGCTGGCACCCGGCAGGCGAGTTGGGCGGATATGCAGCTACGGGCTTTGGGGTACAACAAGTGGCCAGCACAACTGCAAGCCGCTATCAAGCAGATTTATGACTCTGCAACAAAGAATATTAAGATTGAAGGAACCCAGGTGCTTGCTTGTCCCCTGTTTGAGGTTCTGGATCCGAAGAACCCGGACGACTTTACGGCGCGTGTGGAACCCAGCACTGAAGGGGGGCGGAAGATGGCCCAGAAGTTCTCCGAGATCACATCTTCTATCATAGGCGACGAATAATCTGTTAGTGGCTGGAGATCGAGTAGAAGAATCCTATCGGATCACTATAGCCACCGGATAGCTTCAAGTTGCTTTGCAGAAGGGAAATGTGGGATACACTGAGATTATAGCTCGAAAGAGGCCTAACCGATATGCAGGAGCACTATATTGGACCAACCCTTGCCTAGATGCACTACGGGAACTAACGTAGTTAATAATACTAATAGCTAGTTTATGAATTCTGTAAAGTTTCACGGGTTTACTGATCAGTGGTTAAGCCTCATGCTAGTTCATTCCCGAGCTAATACAAAGCCATTCCTCCTAATTCGGAAATCCGGTCACACAGTTGCATCATAGACTTAGGACGCCGACCATGAAGTACAAAATTCCGGCCTGCAACGTTCTGACTAGAAACATTAACACTATATCAATTACTCGTCTAGTTCGATGTTCTTCTACTCCGTTGTTTGAGGTACCTTTCGCTGGTGTGAAACTAGATCTTTCACGATGGTCAAGGACAGAGAGACAGTCATCCAGTAAGCAAATGTACCCACTGCTTCAAGACCGCGACGTTTTGAACGTTACGACGCTGGCCCCCGCTAATTCATGAAGAGAATTCAATGAGCTCGTCAAAATGAGAGCTGATGAGCTCAAAGAATGGCTAAAGGGTGAAGACTCTACCAGCGCGGGATGGAGCAAGGATGATGGTACTGGTGAGACCATAGGTCATGAGAGGTGAGCAATTCTGCTTGGAAGTTTAGGTTATTTCACATTAATAGATCTCTCAGTGGCGGCAAAATCGTTCATATTTTAGACAAGAATCCAGGCAAAGACCCAAGCAAGTATGATGAAGACGATATCGACCATATGAGGAGGGTTGTTTCGTATTGCAAGCGGCATCTCGCGCAGGAGGGAAAAGCAAAGCAGGATACAAACAGCCGATCGTATAAGTAAGTCTCCTCATTAGTGCAGAGACAGCTGCTAAGGTGTAAGCAGAAGCTTAAAGAACTGGGGGCATGATCCATTGAAGTCCTGAAAGGTTACTGTCTGCAATTGCATAGATCCAATTCGCTCTTCCAGAAGAAGAGGTACCGGCAGTTGACCGGCAACTAATCCAGGGAAATGACATCTCTCATCAAGACAATAGCCCTCCCTGTATCGGTCTATTCAGCTAGAGGTGAGTGATGGCAAAGAATAATAATTGTTCCATCTCTCTTGTCAATATCTATTCTCACGCCGCCCATCCACAGGCATAGCGCCATGGGTTATAACGTATAACACACCGCTCTTCTCTCTGCGCACCGAAGATGAGAATCGCCATCCATGGCCTCTAACATGACATGTTTTCCGTCCATGGCATAGCAAGCAATCGGATACGTATTGTCTTATGCGTTGCATGCAAGTAAGGGTAACCCGTTTCTAAGGGGAAAGAAAATGAAGCGCCGAGTATATCTATCATAGCTATAAGAATATCGACGAACGAATTGAACTATTTCGGACTTCAGGTGTGAAGGGGCTGGCATATATGTACACCTGCGGCATTGATTCTGTGACCAACCAGGGCATCGCAACCTTGATTGGACAACGTTCAGGCAACACCAACACATTCCGTAGACGCTCCGTTCGTTGTGTTTCACCCAGGTGTGACGTCAGAAGCCCTTCCGCGGAAGCACGCCGTCAATCTCATAAAATTGAGTCGTTGCTTGTCTCTCATATCGTTACGCCAATGGAATCATTGTCTCCGTTCTCGAGTTGTTCAAACTTACCAGAGCTAGTTCTGTCTGCAGTCACATCGGGCGACCTCGAGAAACTCCAAGATATCTATCGCACCGATATATCGCTTAACGAAATTGCCTGTCAGGCGGCACGCCACACACAACCTCAAGTCCTCGAATGGTGTTATGCGCAAGGATGGGCACCTCCTTAAGACTCATTCAACGACCATTTCTTCGTAGCAGTTACGTCCGGATTATTTTCCGCCATCTTCCAAGTCCTAGTTGACCATGGTTATGATCTCAACGCTCACTGCGACGAGTTGTTTGGTGATTCCTTATCTAACGCCGTCACTGGTGGCCACTACGATTTGGCAGACTGGTTGCTTGAACACGGCCACAGAGTTACGCCGAAGGGAGGCTACTACGGCTTTCCTTTTGTGGATACGGTTAGGGGAGACAACGCTTCGATCCAGATGCTTAAGTTGTTGCTGGATCATGGGATTGATTCAAAGGCCGAAGGGGCAGCTGTCGCGGCCGCTGATGAAGGGAACTTTGAGGGATTGAAGTTGCTTCTGGATTACGGTGTTGACATCGAGGAGCGGGACATGTACTGGTACCCTTTCGACAATTCTCGCGATGAGCCAAGTGAGTCGCGGGGAACAGCACTCTATCGCGCTTGTAGAAAGGGGCACTTGGACTGTGTGAGGTTGTTACTAGACAGAGGAGCTAATCCGCAAGCTAAAGATGATGGAGGGATGCCGTGCATGGCTATTTCACAACAGCGCGGTCATGTCGATGTCGTAAAGCTGTTGGATGAAATGGGGGTGGTGGAATAAGGTTAGGCGCGACGGGTTTGTCCAAATAATTTTCACTCTGAGAGATTTGTTAGTTTTCTCTCTCCTGGGGGCCAGTGTTGCATAGGTACGTAGTACCAAGGCTTGCTTATAATCTCTTCTTAGATGGTTCACTTGGGATTGGACATTCCAGGGGCTCCTTGCACTTTGCTCGATCAATTTCTTCCCATTGATGCAAACCTATGCCAATAGGCGAGAGAAAGGCGGAGATTCTTAGGAAAAGGTTTAAGGGACACACTTATGATAGCCTGCTCATGTAGATTGATAGTACATCAGATTCCAATGTATTTGTGATATCTAGCCACGCCTCGCGCGTTCTGCCCTGCAATCATATGCAAGACAGGAGTTGCCGCTATTACTATTATAAGGCTTACTGGATGTGCGCACAATATCCTCTAACCAACCCCGGAAGGTACCAACAGGGCAATGTGCCACATAATCCGAGCCATGTAGCATAGCCCATTCCATCTTCTCGAAAGCTTCCATAGAGCCATATTGATCCTCAATTGCACGAGTAGTCTCTGCTTTCATGACGTCGCTGACTTTCTCGCTGGCTAGTGCCTTCTTGTAGGCCTCGATAGTAGTCTTCACGTCAGAGGGACCGATTAAAACACACGCCATGGCGTCAATTGGTGCAATCCCAATTTGCTTGGTAGCTGATGGCCATGCCTCGTATCCGGCTTCGCGAATCAATTGGGCCGTCCCTGTCGAATCTTGGACCAATTCCAGGGGAAGCTTCTCGACAGCACTTGATAGGTCGTGAAGCACAACGGTCTGAGTATCGAATAGTGGTGGCATCAACAATACGCCATCGTAAACCGATTCAATACCGTTAGAAGCGAGGAGGAATTCCCTGTAGTCATCTGGTAAAGAAGAGATCTTGAGCCGCTTCTCCATATCTTTGATATCTTTCTCTGTTGCGGGTTTGTGCAAATAGTTCTCTGGCGGATTTTCACGTAACTGTTCGTAGAGTGGACCTGCATGATTCCTCGTATTCTCTACAAGTATTTCGAGCAGCTCTTTGATTGGTTTCCCTTCATGGTTGGCCTTCTGCCGGCCTTCTTCGAGTCGTATGCGAATCGTCTCCACTAATTCCTCCGCCGTCGCACACAATTTCGTGTCCACTACCCCTAACTGCTGGGCAATTACGCCACTGGCTAGGAGGGGCCAGAGTTTACGACGCTGTATCAGGCCGCCAAAATAGGCGTGGAAATTCTCCGTGATCTGTTCAAGCGCTTTGACGACTCGTTCATCTTGTTTGATCGCTTCCAAATCTGTCTTGCCCCGTTTCTCGCATAATACAACTGCAATGGCGAGACAAAGACCCGGATCTCGTTGAGATCGGTCCGTCGGATTGATAAGTTTATCATATCTTTTCTCATCCAGCGAACTTGATGGCGGAATTTCGAGTTCATCTAGGGCGCCCTTACTTCGTGCTGATTGAGGAATGGCAGATGGCCAGTCGCCTGTTTGTTCGAACGCAAAATTCAAGAACTGCATCATGCTGAACCCATGCTCTGTACGATTTCGCGAAAGGAGAAGATCTGTAATTCTGGAAGCGATGTCGATTTTACCTAGTACGGCGAGTTCCTTGGCCACGTGCCTTATTTTTTCGTAAACAACAGGGAGAGATGGATTGTATAAAATGTCATCCTTATCGAATTTGGCCTTGACGCTCATGTCGCAGTGTTGCAGTCGAACTATCCGGGGAATTTATTCATCAAAATTGAAGTCGCAAAGTTAAGCGTGCAATGTGGAGAATCTTCGTGCTCATATTACCTGTGGCACGGGGGAAAGGCGACGTGTCTGACGTCATATTATGCACAGCACAGTGATTTAACCTTGCATCTCCTTCGTTTTAGCCTCTAGCATGCGAGACAAATGACCAACGAGTAAGACATCGGGACTATGTGTCACTAATTGACAAAGAACCCACTTCCCCCCTTGCCGCCCTCTTCGACTCGTACTCCGCCCGGCTCATGCCCATTACCCTCTCCAGTCCGTCCTTACCAGGAAACAGCGCATCAAGCTTATCAATGATGACACATTCCCAGTTGAGACTCTCCCTAGCCTCTTCAAACAACATGTCACAGTACACCAGCATCTTCCACATGCCCTTCAGCGCCTCCTTCAAGGCTGGGATGTCTGTGAAAATATCCCGCTCCTGTCGCTTATCGTTCTCGTCTATTTTGCTTTTTTCGCTCTGAGATGTCTGAGCACGACTTCCTGTCGAGCCAGAGTCTGTTACGCTCGTCGTTTGTGCAAGTCGAGGAGTGAGCGTTGCGCTTGATGAAGTCAATCCACTTTTCCACGTGCGATAATTCTTTCACTAGCCCTTGGCGACCATAGCTAGCACCGGATGTAATGGCGACGTATGGAATGTATGCAGTTGCGAAGTCTGACGGGAAGATAAGGCGTCTCTCAGCAGAGGAAGTTGACCATGTGTTGCTTACAAGCCGTCGAAGCTCCGCGTTGTGCTTCTTGAGCCTGTCTTGATCGGTCTTTTTTCTATCCACAGGCTCCTTAATATCGGAAGTTTCTCCAGCTGTATTATCATCTTTTGTCGACTCAGTTCATACCTGCGCGCGTTCAACATATTCATTGACGGGACGATATCTCTTGCGTTCTATGGCAGAATGTTGGCGCACCACCGCCTGGAACCTGCTGGTAAAGTACTCAAGCTGTTTATCCTGACCAGGTGTACTCTTCGCAAATATTTCGGGGTGCTGGAAGCCCGGTTGGGGGCCATTGGTATACTTGAACATTTCGGATAGGGTATTCCAAGGAATCAAGTGGGCGAGAAAAGCCATTTCGACCGCAGAAATAATGTGAACTACTCATACAATACAAGACTAAGGTCATCTAGACCTTTAATGCGATGTGTTGTTGCGAAGAGTCATTGTGCAGGCAGCACAACCACCGAAATGGGTACATATACGTAGGTACCCGTAAGACGCCAAGTAGAATTCTAAATATAGTTACAAGCATGTCGTACCTAATATTTTAGAAAGCCGTCAGCAAAACAGGTAGACTATCTACAGATTGTTGGAATTAATATATATTGTAGCAGAACACACTAAAAAAGATGATTACTAAATTATAAACAACTCTAGGTTTAAAGAATACTGTTGCAACTTAGGCAAACAAACAAGTATAACATGTCTTAACATTGCTGGTAAGAACCGCTAACCAATCTTTGGCCTGTCCCATTGCAACTGCGACTTGTGATAGCGCACAGAAGTCGCGATTTCGCCGTCAACAACAAAGAGGGTGTCGTCCTGGAGCAGCCGTTGCCGTGTCGAATTGTTGTAATCTTTAACCCCGGGCCGGCTGTCTAGACAAGATGTAAACGCAGCCCAGCAGCAACTCGAAGAAGTGTTTGTCTCGCAACAGGTACTGTCCTAAGTTAAGCTATCTCCAACTTGCTTAGGGCCCTTTTGAGCACTAGGGCGTTGGTGAATACACAATTAGGAGTGCTCTACGAAGGAGAGGGTATACACGCTGCGTAGCTCGAGCTAAACTACCTCTTACTAAGGCTAATCAGCAGATTCGTCTTGAGTGGGCACAAGCTCACGTCAACTGGCAGCTGTAGGAGTGGTGGAGGATGCTGTGGAGCGACGAAACCTAGATAACTGGCGGGCGGCACAAGAAGCTCTAGGTTACAAGGAAGCCTGGGGAAAGAGCTTGAGGATACCTGCCTTGTTGACAAGATACGTAAGAGGCGTGGCTGGATGTTTTGGGCCTGCTTTTCAGGCGTTACAAAAGGCCCACATCTGTTTTGGGAGAAGGAGTGGAAGTCTATTAACAAGGAGAGCTATTGTGATAGGATTGTTCCTCTTATTCATGGCTGGCTACGCCTCAATCCCTATCTAAAATTCATGCAGGATGGGGCACTAGGGCACTCAGCTGCGTACACTATGGAGGAGCTTGCTTCTAGAGGTATCTATCCTATATTCTAGCCAGCTTACTCGCTAGATCTTAATCCAATTAAGGTAGTGTGGAACAAGATAAAGGACTATATTGAGGCCTTTTACCTAGAGGAAGAAGGGGGGAGGCAGCTTACCTACGATCAGCTACGGGATGTTGTGCAGGAGGCCTGGGAATCTATCGTCTGTTGAGGTGCTTCGGGAGCTCATAGATAGTATGCCAGCTGATTGACGCAGAAGGAGGTCACACAAAGTATTAGAATCTGTATGTAACTTTGGACAAATTCAGCTTCGCGTCATTTTATTACATGGCTGAGCACCCCCTGTCGTGCGCGGACCAGGTACACTACTTTGGCCGGATACCACAGTATTTAGGCTCGCTAACGTCCATCCAATCGTAACGGAACAACCGCCGTGGCGGAACACCAGCAGCACTTTCTACCACAACAACGCCAACAACGATCGCACCGCTTAGATACTCTCGGAATAGATACTTGGGCTCTTTAGGTTCTTATATACTTGATATCTTTAACGTGACTTCCCTGTCAACTTTACAATACCGCATCTCACTACTTATATCCTTGACACCTCAACCTCGGCCTGCCTTGGCGTCTACTTAAAGTATGGCGCATCTGTCTAAAAGCTCGTCATCCTGTACAGTGCTATAGAAAGCTTATATCCCGAGAAGAATACTAGGCTTGATGAGGTGGCTGCGTTGCGGCAGTCATCCGTGCTTTATTGAGCAGGACTGTCAAGCAAAGACCTACATCCTTACTGTGCAGAAGAGGCCTAGCCGTAATTTAACAGCGTCATTATCAAAGCCCGCACCAGCCAGAGCTAACTCGTGTTCAGCAAGCCTACAGGTCTCACGTGATAGTAAGCGGCTTGCGATGCGTCCCGCTAGCTTCTGCAAGCGCTTGGGTGGAAGCTAAGCGCCGGACCGCGAGCTGAGACCCTGTCCGTTCTACCAGCTGCGACTGGCCCAGCACCCCACCTCCATCAGCTCCCAGGCTTCCAGCTCAGCCCATTCACGCCCCGAGGACGACGCGTTGAGGCCCGCAGAGTCCGTCACGAGAACTTGGGTGCGGGAGTCGTTCTACGGAAAGTTGTCCACGTACATTCTCCAACCATTAGTAGTCAGCAATTCTCACAGATCTTTAGCATCGCGGAACTCGGACCATGGTAACCTCGCGATTGCAGGGACTAAACCCATTTCGGAAGGATCGTTATAGTTTTTGGTGGAATTTACCTCCAAATGTACCATAGGGTCGAGTTGTTATACCGGACTCGTCAAACCGCTTAACCTGCTCATCCTGCACCCCCGAAAACCAACTCACCCGGTCCTTAACGAAAATCTCCGTCCTCGGTTTCAACTTCGTCTCCACAAGATTGAAGTCATCCACAGTGCCCAACCTTAAAATGCTTGTCCCGGGAAACCTACCCCCAACACGGTACATCAGTGATCCACAGGTGCCGCAGAAGTAGTTTGTCATAACGTTGTGGGACGCAATAGTCTTGCTTTGCGAGAAGGTCTTCAGATTGGATTGGCCGCGGAGGTGTTTGAGGTATTCGTCTTTTATGATAAAATTAGAGGCAAACATTGAAGCGGTGATTTTGCGACAGTCGGTGCAATTGCATACGAAAGAGTCGAGGAAGCCGGGACCGGTCGTTGGCTGGGATGGATCAGTATAATTGGAGGTGGGGATGCCGTTTGGGGTGGGACGGGAGGAAGGACTGACGAAAGCGAGTTGCACAGCGCCGCAATAACAGGTCGCTGTTGCTTCATCGTCTTTGGACCAGCCATCATCGGCAAGCCCAGCGAGCGGAATATAAGGCTTCGATTTGTCGGAATTGCGGACAGACGAGGCTGCGGTTGCACCGGCTGACTGCTCTGCTGGCCGGGTCCGATTAACGTATTCAAGGACCATCGCGAAGTAGCTTATGGGGATGTCAGGCGTGAGAAATATTTGGAGTAGATGGGTAGATGAGTTCACGGGAACAATCTTACAGCGTGGAGCTATCCTCTTGAAACTTGAACATCATCTCCACTTCGTCTCCGCACGCGTCTTGTGCGGGCCTCGCTTGCTTGATAAGCTGGAGTTAAGCGGGAACCAGAAGGCTCTCCGATGCGGTTGCCACTCCAAGCTAGATTAAGCTCGGCAATTTATATGAAAGCTGCACAACCCCCTAAGCTCCGCGCCCCACCGAAACCGACAGCCCATCCACAAACCGCGATTCCATCCACCCCCATACAATTTACTATGGCTACGCGTGAGCAGACGGTCCAGCTAGCCCTCGACGGCTTTTTTGACGGTACTTTTTCGAGTAAACGAGCTACTACTAAGGCGTACGGCATCCCTAAGTCGACTCTCCGCAACTGCCTCAGCGGTGCGACAAATCGCGCGCAAGCACATCAACACCGGCAGCGGCTAGCTCCGCTACAAGAGGAATTTCTTGCGGATTAGATACTCGAAGAGGCTACGCGCGGCTTTCCTCCCTCGCCCGAGATATGGCAAATCAAATCGTACAGATGAACGGGGGCACCGAGCCCTTTGGCAAGCTTTGGATATCCCACTTTATAAGCTCGGCCATATACTTTCCGGCCACATAACGTAGTTTATAAGCGAGCGGCCCGTACAAGCGAGCGGCCCACGTTACTAACTTTCTGCGACCCGTGAACTCCTACCAACTATGGCTCCCCCAATTCAACCACAACTAACCTCTTGTGAGGCTGATATTCACCTTGCAATCTTAGCTATTAGTCGAAACCAAATTCAGTCTGTAAGAGGCGCTGCGCAGACATTTAACGTCCCCCGAACAACGCTCCAACGCTGACGCGCTAGCAGGCCTGCCTGACGCGATTGCCAGCCTAATTAAGAACCTTACTAAGCTAGAAGAGGAGGTGATTGTTGGATATATACTTGACCTAGATTAACGCAGATTTGCACCTACGTACGCAGCTGTACGCGATATAGCTAACAAGCTACTAGCTGCGCGCAGCGCAGGCTAGGTTGGCGTCTACTGGCCGCGCAACTTTGTTAAGCGTACAGACAGTTTTACAACACGTTTTAATTGGCTGTACAATAGGCAGAGGGCTCTATGCAAGGATCCTAAGTTAATTAAAAGCTAGTTTAAGCTAGCAGAGCAGACAAAGGCCAAGTACAGCATCTGTAATAAGGACGTCTACAACTTTAACAAGGCTAGCTTTACAATAGGCAAGATTACTACTTAGCTTGTTGTAATAGAGTTAGAGAGAAAAGGCTAGCTAAAGGCTATCTAGCTAGGCAATTGCAAGTAGGTAACAGTTATCTAAGAAATTAATGCTGCTAGCTAGGCTATTCTACTGTTTATTATCTTTGCTAGCTAACACTATCTTTTTGCCTAGTACAAGGAAGCTAATATTCTGCGCAACTAGGCAATTGCTATTAGTAACAACAGCTAGACAAACAACAAGCTAGAAGTTAAGTAGCTAAAGTACTTTAACGCTTATACTAAAACTTGTATTATAGGTGCTTATTGCCTACTTATTTTTAATAGCTACAAAAGTGTAATGGCCGCGCAAAGCTTGCAGATGCCTAGTAACAGTTTGGATTCAATAAGGCTCTAAAGGGTTTGGATGATAGGTCTCTATGCCATCCCCTTTAGAGCGGAACAACTATCTACCGGTCTATCTTGCCTCCTTAAGGCAGAACCGCCCTAGATCTTATCTAGGTAAAGCTACCTAGGCACTAGCCTATTACAATACCCCCCTTCTAGCCTTGAAGGTCTTCCTCAAGGCGTATCTCAGCGGAAGCCTTGCAGCAGCTAGCTGCAAGTATTGCGCACGTCCTTTGTGTACTCAATCTATTAATCTAGCGCTTCTGTTTCCTCAAACAATTGAGATAGCTCCCATGTAGTTTTAGCATACCCTACCTATCTTACTTTGTACTGTACTTGGCGCCCTCTACCCCTTCAAGTAACCCTCTCTGCAACAATATCCTCTACTGCCCATTCTAGTTCGCTATTAACCACAATAGCTTCAGGCTGCGAGTTATCATTTGGCTGGCTTGGCAGTAGATCGTTAGCAGCTAGCCGCAATTAATTAATATAGAATACGTTGTAGGGGCTAGGCAGTGTATTAAGGCGCACAGAATGCGTACCAATTACTTTAGTAACTATGTATTTGGCGTTCTTCTAGTTAAGCTTCTTGTTTGGCTGTTGGGTCTTGAAGTGTTTCCCTAGGGCTAGCTACACCTTGTCTCCTACTCTTAGTTGCTATAGTACTTGCTAGCGTTAATTTGCCTGCCTTTCTTGCTCTTGCTAAGCTTTAGCTATTAAAGCTTGGGCTAGCTTAAATACTTCCTTAAACTTGTTAACTATTGTTTTAGCAGTCCTCTTGCCTGCTTGTTTGTTAACAATGTAATTTGATTTGTGTTGTAGGGCTGTAAGCTAGATAGGATCTACGTAGTAACCGTGCTAGAGAAAGAATAGGCTAACGCCTGTTGAAGCAGCATTCCTTAATTAGATAGCTATTATAGCTATACCTAGCAGCTTAGCCTAGTTCTTTTAGTCCTAGTTAACGTACGCCTGTAGATAAGCCTCTACTATGCTGTTTATCCTTTTAGTTAATCTATTAGTCTAGGGGTAGAAGGCTGTCAACAGTCGTTGTTTAATTCCTAGAATTTCGCAGAGTCGTTTCTACAGCCTGCTTGTAAATTAACTGCCTTAATCTAATACAATAGCGTTAGAAAGCTAGTAGTACGCTACTACGTGCCTAATAAATGCCTATACAACTGTCTTAGTGTCTATGTTTAGGAGCAGTACAAGTACAATATTTTTACTCAACTAATTAGTAACTACAAGGAGGATTGTACATCCTTTGCTTTCTAGAAGATTAGTAATAAAATCTATTAATATCTCCTTCTATATTTAATTAGAAAGTAGCAAAGGCCTAAGCAGGCTATAAATACTATCTCTCTATAGCTTAATCCTGCTACAAACAGCGCAGTTCCAAAGAAAGCGCCTAATATCCTTAGACATTCTAGGCTAGAAGTAATCCCTCGCAATTGCTTGGTAAGTAGCTGCACGTCCTAGGTAGCTAGCTACGGCAGGGGAGTGTACTTTATCAATTAGGCTTGTTTGTAGAGGTTCTAATTGCAGTACCTACTTCCAATCCCTATAGAGCAGGCATCCCTCCTAATCTACTATACAGTCTGTAATAGATATCTTTAGGCCTAGGCTTAGTAGAACCTGTCGCTCTCTATTAAGCACGCATTGCTAGATGTTAATATATTAGTTGTTGCCTTCTGTTGCAGCCTGCTACAGTTGTTCTAGCGTTAGGGGGTCTTCTTCTAGAAGGGTTGGGGCAGTGCTAGAATTTACGCTGTTATTGCTATCTGCGGCAGTATTAGTATCTATATCTGTGTTGGCATTAGTGTTGGCATTAGTGCTAAGTGCTACGGATTAAAACGTAATTACACTGCCCTTATCTTCGTCGTCTGTAGCTAGTAAAGCAGACGTTAGCTTAAGTAGCTACTTGTAATAGTGCTGTATACAATTGTTAGAGGCGTCTTAAGGCATATCTTGTTCGCGCTAGAATAGGGCATTAGCGCAGGGGTTCTTCTTTCTAGGTTAGTAGGCAATCTCTATATTGTAGCGTTCTAGGAAAAGAGACTATTGCATTTGTCTTTTGTTAAGCATTCTTGGCTTTGTAAAATACTCTAGATTCTTGTAATCTGTAATAATAGTAAATTTCTTAACTAATTGTAGCTTAGCGTTCTATTCCTGTAGGCACTATACTATAGCAAGTAACTCCTTGTTGTAGATTTTGTAGTTGCACTTATGTACGTTTATCTTTTGTAAAAAATAGGCTACTAGCTATAGTAGGCCTTAATTATTATACTGTAAAAGACACCCTGCTATTGCGTACCTAGAAGCATCTATTTCAAGCACTGTCTCCTTCTTAGAGTTAAATTAGGCTAGGACTAGTTCTATAACAAAAATATCTTTAAGCGTGTTAAAGGCTTTCTATTTAATAGAGGTCTATTAAAAGGCTACGTTGCCTGTAAGTTGCGTAAAGGGTGCTACAAGCTCTAAAAATCTACAAATAAACTGCTAATAGAAGTTAGCAAAGCCTAAGAAGCTTTGCACGCCTTTAACAGTCTTAGAAGCCTCCTATTCCTTAATAGCTTTAATCTTCTCAAGGTCTATGCGCAGGCCTTTGCCTGCATTAATAATAAACCCTAGATATTTTGTTAACTTAACTTTAAATTCGCACTTCCTAATATCTAGCAGGAGGCCTGCCTTGCCTAGCGCCTTAAGCACTAGGTTGACCTAGCTTTGGTGCTTAGCTAGGGAGCCGTTTGTGTATATAAGTACGTTATCGAGGTAGGCTGTATAGAAGTTGTTAAGATACTTGCGCAGGGCCTAGTTAATATATCTCTAAAAGGTACTAGGCGCGTTTGCTAAGCTAAAAGGAGTAACTAGCTATTTGTACAGCCTAAACTAAGTGCAAAAAGCTGTCTTCTATTTATCTCTAGCGTTAATCTAAATCTTGTAGAAGGCAGCTAAGACGTTAAGCTTTGTAAACTACTAAGCCTTACCAAGATTGTTTAGAGTCTCCTAGATTAGCAGCAGCAGGTATTAGTTCTTCTAGGTAATTGTATTAAGAGCTCTGTAGTCAACACAAAAGCAAAGGCTACTACCTAGTTTCTTTGCAAAGAGGACTAGTGCAGCTGCTAGCAAATTACTTGCGCGGATCTATTCCTTTTCAAGCAGCAACGTAAGTTCTTTTTGTAGAACAAGTAGCTCCTCTTTGCTTATGTTGTATAGTAGGCCCTATAGCACCTCTAGATCCCTTCTATCCTTTTAAACCAAGTTAATTTAGTAATTAATATTAGGTCCTTAGAGTAGTAGCATTTTTAATGCAGTTTTTAGGTCGAATATCCACCTGTAGTAGGCGTAGTAGGTTGGCAACAGCTTTTTAAAGTCTATTGTTAATTTTAGCGCTAAGGCTTTTTTAATATCTGCTAGTAAGGCTGCAAAAACAATAGACTAGTTCTTCTTTGCAGCTTAGAGGTAGTAACTGTATGCTGCAGCGCTAATCTCTTGCAGAGGTACGTAGCTCTGTAGAGTAGAGACAAGTTCTCCTTTCTTGCTTTAAATCTAAATCTGTTAGCGCGTTAAATAAATGTAGATTAAGCGCTTAGCTAGCGCAATTGTAACCTGCAGCTAGTTTATCCAAGGCTGCCTAAGGATTAGGTTAAACCCTATGTTGTTAGTAGCAACGTAGGCCTATCTAGTGTCCTTGAATCCTTTAATATTAGCAGTGTACTAAGCTACCTGCGTTATTACGCCTTCGCTAGCTATGCCTAGCAGTTGTTAGGGAGTAATATCAATGCATAGCAAGCCTGCAGCCTTTGCTAGTAAGGGTAAAACTAGAGCATTTGCAAGCGTGCTAGAATTAATTATACAGAAAGCGTAGGTAGTTTAATTAACTAACGCGTGTACGCTAATAGCCTTTCTATCTATGTGCTAGCCTTTAAACTTCTTCTACTCTTTAAGAGCTTGCCTATAGGTTGCAGGTAGCTTCTATTAGTAACTTTTAACAGGAGCTACTCTTTTTCTAAATCTAATTTGCTAGTAGGCTTGTCCTTAAGCAACAGCAGTAGAGATGCCTAAGCAGCAGTAGCTCTTGCTAACTTTATAGGCAACAAGCAGTTGGCTAGTAGGTAAAAGCACTTCTAGATGTAGTAGCCTCCTGCTCTGCAGCGCATACACAGCTAATTAGCTTGCTAGCGCTAAATCTCCTCCTCTAGCACCTATTTAGCTCGCCTCTGTTTTGTGCTACCCTAGTTACTCTTTGTAGGTTGCTAGTCTATCTGTTCTAGAGACGCTAGCCTGTTGCAATTAGGCGATTAACGCTTTTTGTGTAGGTTAAGGCTAGCTGCTAATTAGCTATAGGGCCTTGCAGTTTAACTATTCAAGCTTACTTGGAATAGGTTATCTAACGTCCTAATAACTTTATTAACAAAATCGCTAAAGTTAAAGCTTTTATCTACTGTAGCTATGCTCTTTTAAAGTTTAGTGTTAAGGCCCCTTAAGAACTAATTCTTTTTGCTTGCATCTCTAAAGGTCTCTCTACTCTAAAGTATTAAGCAGTTAAACTCTATGTAATAATCTTTTACAGCCTTCTTTTCTTGCTTTAAGCTGTTTAGCTAATCAAGTGCTTAGGCTTTTAGATAGGGGTTATTAAACTGCTAGTCTAGGAATGCCTATATTTTGTTAACAGAAGAGGATTTAGCATAGGTTTTGCACTAAGGGAGGACTACGCTAGCAGCGTAATCTTTTATCCTTTCTATTAGGTACTCAATCTTATATTGCTCTAACCTGCTGCTAAAGTTGTTGCAAAGCTTTGCTTTCGCTTTAAACTAGAAGGCTAGGTATTTTGCATAGTCCCTATTGAAAGGTTCTAGGTTAGGGAACTTGGCTTGCTTTTTAGTAGTAACTAGTAGTGTTTTAGAGTGCGGTAGCTTCTAGCTAGGTAGTGTTGTAGTAGCAGCCTTTCAACTCTCTAACGCTTCTATTCTACTTATCATCTGCTTTATTATTTCCATTATCATCGTAGAAAGATCCGATTGTCCTGCTAGTCGATCCTTCGCCTGTATCCAAGTTTCGATCTAACTTACTGTTGCTTCAATAGCCTAAACTAGCTATTGCTCTTTAGCTAGTATCTCTTGTATGCTAGCGGCAACTCGGTTATGTAACCATCCTCCTTCTAGTTTTCTAATAGCGTAGGCTGTTATGTTATTAATTAAGTAGCCTTCTATCCCTATATCCTTTATGTATGCCTGCAGCTTAGCGCGTACAGGGCTTCTGCTTGGTATCTCAATCGCTTGATCTGTTAATCGCTTGATTCTTAATATAGCCTACTTCCTGTACAATAGGGACAGGTAGGGCTTCTAATGTAGGCTTAGGCAGGCGTTCTACTACTAGGGTCCCTGCTCTAGCTCTGTTTCCGTAACGATAGGATACTACACTAGCTAGTAGACTCTCCTTTTGCTTAGGCAGGCGTTCTACTACTAGGGTCCCTGCACTAGCGTATAATAGAGGTAATTAAATCTAAATGTAATAGCCGCGCAAAGCTTGCAAATGCCTAGTAACAGTTTAGATTCAATAAGGCTCTAAAGGGTTTGGATAATAGGTCTCTATGCTATCCCCTTTAGAGTAGAACAACTATCTACTAGTCTATCTTGCCTCCTTGAGGCAGAACCGCCCTAGATCTTATCTAGGTAAAGCTACCTAGGCACTAGCCTATTACATTTTATACTATATTAGTTTTATTTTTAAATAGCTTTTTATCTAATATACTTTTTTAGCTTAGAAGTTGTTTTTAAGCTAGATTAATTTTTATATAATTAGCTTTTTAAAACTAAAGTTATCTATTTGCTTTTAGAAATTTTCTAAGTCTATTTTTTTAAGTACTAAATATTCTTTTATTTTTTTAAGTTCTAGCATTTTTGCTAATTTAATATATTCTACTTAAATTGTTTTTTTTAACTTTCTATTATAACTAATAATTGTATATATCTATATATTAAAGCTTTGTCTATAAGCAAGTTATATTGTTGTTAATAAAGTAAATTGTCTAGGTATTATTATAGTAGATTATAATTATACGTTTAAAGCAAAAAATTTGTAGCTTTTTAAAAAGTTGCAAAGTAAATAGCGCTTTTTTAGTAACTTGCAATAGCGCAAAAAGTTTAGTTTTAGTTGTTAACGTTGTAATAGTATTTTACTTGTTAGCTTTCTATATAATTAAGCTTTTAAACAACTTAATAGTATATTTTTAAAAGCTTTTTTAGTCTAGTATATTGTTAGCAAATAATATATTACTTGCTACTTTAAGCTATTTTCTACTACCTATCTAAAGAGCTAAAAACCTAGTATAGTTTAGATAGAAAAAAGCTTAGTTTACTTTAGTTTAATATATAGGTTCTAGATTTATAAAAAGTAGGCTAGTTAAAAAGTTACAAATACAATAGCTAGTTGCGTGTTAACTACTATACATAGTAAAAAGCTAATTCTTTCTAATACTTGTTAATTTTAGTAGATATTGCAAGTTTTTTACAAAGTATTAATTTAATACTTTCTATTAGAGTGTTATATTGTAGATTTTTTCTATTAGCTAGATAGCTTATTTTGTTAGCGTATTATACTTAAAAAAAGTAGATAACGCGTTTAGTATAGTTTTTAATAACTTCTATATCTAGAAACTACTAGAAGTTTTTACTTTCTATAATAAAATACTTTTCTTTAAGCTTTTTTATAATCTAGTTAGTATTCTAAGTTTTTAACTATAGATAACTAATAATAATGTTATTAACGTAGAAAAAAATATATACTCTATTTTTAATTATAATATATAGCTTATAGAGTATACTTTTAAAGCCTATTTTTAGTAGAGTTTTTATTAGTTTTTTTTACTATAGAAGTAGAAAAACTCTAAGTTTATAGAAAGCTTTGTTTAATTATAGTATTATATCTAGCTTTTAGTATCTAGGTAGTATTTATATATACGTTTTTTAGTTAAGCTTAGTATTAACAAAAGTATTAGATATATTAAACTACTTTAGCTTAAAATTATACTAAGTAGCAATTGCTATTATTATCTAGAAAAATTATTTAGTAAAAGTAGTAGCGTATATATTCTACGTAGTAAAGTTTTTTTATTAGTTACTTTTTATAATAGCTGCGCAAAGCTTATAGATGCCTAGTAATAGTTTAGATTTAATAAAGCTTTAAAAAGTTTAGATAATAGGTTTCTATACTATCTTTTTAAAGCAAAACAACTATCTACTAGTCTATCTAGTCTTTTTAGAGTAGAACTACTCTAGATTTTATCTAGGTTAAGCTTTCTAGGCACTAGCCTATTATAATACTTTCTTTCTAGCTTTAAAAGTTTTTTTTAAAGCGTATTTTAGCAAAAGCTTTGTAGCAGCTAGCTGCAAGTATTGCGCACGTTCTTTGTATACTTAATCTATTAATCTAGCGCTTCTATTTTTTTAAATAGTTAAAATAGCTTCTATATAGTTTTAGTATACTTTATTTATTTTACTTTATACTATACTTAGCGCTTTCTACTTTTTTAAATAACTTTTTTTACAACAATATTTTCTACTACCTATTCTAGTTTGCTATTAACTACAATAGCTTCTAGCTGTAAATTATTATTTAGCTAGCTAAGTAGTAGATTGTTAGTAGCTAGCTATAGTTAATTAATATAGAATACGTTATAGAGGCTAAGTAGTATATTAAAGCGTATAGAGTGCGTGCTAATTACTTTAGTAACTATATATTTAGCGTTTTTTTAGTTAAGCTTTTTGTTTAGCTATTAAGTTCTAAAGTATTTGCCTAGAGCTAGCTACTCTTTGTTTTCTACTTTTAGTTGCTAAAGCACCTGCTAGCGTTAATTTGCCTGCTTTTTTTGCTTTTGCTAAGCTTTAGCTATTAAAGCTTAGGCTAGCTTAAATACTTTTTTAAACTTTTTAACAATTGCTTTAGCAGCTTTTTTTCTAATTGTTTATTAGCAGCGTAATTTAAGCTTTGTTAAGAGGCTAAAAGCTGTATAGAATCTACGTAGTAGCTATACTAGAAAAAAAACAAGCTTACTTCTATTAACGTAGCTTGTTTTAATTAGATAGCTATTATAGCTATACCTAGAAGCTTAGCTTAGTTTTTCTAGTTCTAGTTAATATACGCTTGTAGATAAGCCTCTACTATACTATTTATTTTTTTAGTTAATCTATTAGTTTAGAAGTAGAAAGCTGTTAATAGTTGTTGTTTAATTTTTAGAATATAGCCTACTTGTAAACTAACTACTTTAATCTAATACAATAGCATTAGGTAGCTAGTAGTACGCTACTACGTGCCTAATAAATGCCTATATAATAGTTTTAGTATCTATGTTTAGTAGAAGTATTAGCACTATATTCTTGCTTAACTAATTAGTAACAATAAAAAAAATTGTACATTTCTTGCTTTTAGAAAAGTTAGTAATAAAATCTATTAATATTTTCTTCTATATTTAATTAGAAAGTAGTAGAAGCTTAAGCAAGCTATAAATACTATTTTTTTATAGCTTAATTCTGCTATAAACAGTATAGTTCTAGAAAAAGCACCTAATATTCTTAGATATTCTAGGCTAGAAGTAATTTCTTGCAATTGCTTAGTAAGTAGCTGCGCGTTCTAGGTAGCTAGCTATAGCAAAGAAGTATACTTTATTAATTAAGCTTGTTTATAGAAGTTTTAATTTTAGTACTTACTTTTAATTTCTATAAAGTAGGTATTTTTTCTAATCTACTATATAGTCTATAATAGATATTTTTAGGCCTAGGCTTAGTAGAACCTATTGCTTTCTATTAAGCATATATTGCTAGATGTTAATATATTAGTTGTTGTTTTTTGTTGTAGCTTGCTATAGTTGTTTTAGCGTTAGAAAGTTTTTTTCTAGAAAGGTTAGAGTAGTGCGAGAATTTGTACTATTGTTGCTATTTGTAGTAGTATTAGTATCTATACTAGTATTAGTATTAGTATTAGTATTAGTATTAGTATAAGTGCTAAGTACTATAGATTAAAACGTAATTATATTGCCTTTATCTCTGTTGTCTATAGTTAGCAAAGTAGACGTTGTTAGCTTAAATAGTTGCTTGTAACAATGCTATATACAATTGTTAAAAGAGTTTTAAAGCATATCTTGTTTGTACTAGAATAAAGTATTAGCTTAGAAGTTTTTCTTTCTAAGTTAATAAGCAATTTCTATATTGTAGCATTCTAGAAAAAAAAACTATTGCATTTGCTTTTTATTAAGTATTTTTAGCTTTGTAAAATACTTTAGATTTTTGTAATCTATAATAATAGTAAATTTTTTAACTAACTATAGCTTAGCATTTTATTTCTATAGGTACTATACTATAGCAAGTAACTTTTTATTGTAGATTTTGTAGTTGCACTTATATACGTTTATTTTTTGTAAAAAATAGGCTACTAGCTATAGTAGGCTTTAATTGTTGTACTATAAAAAATACTTTGCTATTACATACCTAAAGCATTAGTTTTAAGTACTATTTTTTTTTAGAGTTAAATTAGGCTAGAACTAGCTTTGTAACAAAAATATTTTTAAGTATATTAAAAGCTTTCTATTTAATAAAAGTTTATTAAAAGGCTATATTGCTTATAAGTTGCGTAAAAAGTGCTACAAGCTTTAAAAATCTATAGATAAACTGCTAATAGAAGTTAGCAAAGCCTAAAAAGCTTTGCATGCTTTTAATAGTTTTAGAAGCTTTCTATTCTTTAATAGCTTTAATTCTTTTAAAGTTTATGCGTAGGCTTTTGCCTGCATTAATAATAAACTCTAGATATTTTGTTAACTTAACTTTAAATTTGCACTTTCTAATATTTAGTAAAAAGCTTGCTTTGTCTAGCGCTTTAAGTACTAGGTTAACCTAGCTTTAGTACTTAGCTAGAAAGCTGTTTGTGTATATAAATACGTTATTAAAGTAGGCTGTATAGAAGTTTTTAAAATACTTGCGTAGAGCCTAGTTAATATATTTCTAAAAAGTACTAAGCGCGTTTACTAAGCTAAAGAAAGTAACTAGCTATTTATACAACCTAAACTAAGTGCAAAAAGCTATTTTCTATTTATTTCTAGCGTTAATCTAAATTTTATAAAAAGTAGCTAAAACGTTAAGCTTTATAAACTACTAAGCTTTACTAAAATTGTTTAGAGTTTTCTAGATTAGTAGTAGTAGGTATTAGTTTTTCTAGGTAATTGTATTAAAAGCTTTGTAGTTAATATAAAAGCAAAGGCTACTACCTAGTTTTTTTACAAAAGAACTAGTATAGCTGCTAGCAAATTACTTGCGTAGATCTATTTTTTTTTAAGTAGCAACGTAAGTTCTTTTTATAATACTAGTAGCTTTTCTTTGCTTATATTGTATAGTAGGCTCTATAGTACCTTTAGATTCTTTCTATTTTTTTAAACTAAGTTAATTTAGTAGTTAATATTAAGCCTTTAAAGTAGTAGCATTTTTAATGCAGTTTTTAGGTTAAATATCTACCTATAATAAGCGTAGTAGGTTAGCAACAGCTTTTTAAAGTCTATTATTAATTTTAGCGCTAAAGCTTTTTTAATATCTGCTAGTAAAGCTGCAAAGATAATAAACTAGTTTTTTTTTATAGCTTAGAAGTAGTAACTATATACTATAGCGTTAATCTTTTGTAAAAGTACGTAGCTTTGTAGAGTAGAGACAAGTTTTTTTTTTTGCTTTAAATCTAAATCTATTAGCGCGTTAAATAAATATAGATTAAGCGCTTAGCTAGCGCAATTGTAACTTGCAGCTAATTTATCTAAAGCTGCCTAAAGATTAGATTAAACTCTATACTGTTAGTAGCAACGTAGGCCTATCTAGTGTCTTTAAATCCTTTAATATTAGCAGTGTACTAAGCTACCTGCGTTGTTACGCCTTTGCTAGCTATGCCTAGCAGTTGTTAGAGAGTAATATTAATGCATAGCAAGCCTGCAGCCTTTGCTAGTAAGGGTAAAACTAGAGCATTTGCAAGCGTGCTAGAATTAATTATACAAGAAGCGTAGGTAGTTTAATTAACTAACGCGTGTACGCTAATAGCCTTTCTATCTATATACTAGCTTTTAAACTTTTTCTACTTTTTAAAAGCTTGCCTATATGTTGTAGATAGCTTCTATTAATAACTTTTAATAGAAGCTATTTGTTTTCTAGGTTTTTTTTAACTACTAGTTTATTAACAAGTAGTAGTAGTGTTTTGTAATAGGCTAGTGCCTAGAGAGCTTAACCTAGATAAGATCTAGGCTTATTCCGCCTCGAAGAAAGATAGAAACTAGTAGATAGTTGTTCTGCTCTAAAGAGGATAGCATAGAGACCTATTATCCAAACCCTTTAGAGCCTTATCAAATCTAAACTGTTACTAGGCATCTGCAAGCTTTGCGCAGCTATTACATTTGGATTCAATCACCTCTATTATACGCTAGTGCAGGGACCCTAGTAGTAGAACGCCTGCCTAAGCAAAAGGAGAGTCTACTAGCTAGTGTAGTATCCTATTGTTACAGAACAAAGCTAGAGCAGAGACCCTAGTAGTAGAACGCCTGCCTAAGCCTACATTGAAAGCCCTACCTGTCTCTATTGTACAAGGAGTAGGCTACATTAAGAATCGAGCTATTAAGCGATTGACAGATCGAACAATTGAGATACCGAGCGGAAGCCCTGTACGCGCTAAGCTGCAGGCATACATAAGGAATACAGGGATAGAAGGCTATTTAATTAATAACATAACAGCCTACGCTATTAGAAAACTAGAAGAAGGATAGTTACATAACTAAGTCGCCGCTAGTATACAAGAGATACTAGCTAAAAAGCAATAGCTAGTTTAGGCTATTAAAGCAACAGTAAGTTAGATTAAAACTTGGATACAGGCGAAGGATTAACTAGCAGGACAATCGGATCCTTCTATAATAATAATAGAAATAATAAAGCAGTTAATAAGTAGAATAAACGCGTTAGAAAATTAGAAAGCTGTTGCTACGACACTACCTAGCTAGAAGCTAACGTCCCCCTAAATTCTACTAACTGCGTACATAGAACGACGCGCTAAATTCTCTAATTCTAAGAAGTTTAATAGTAACTAAGCCTAGTATCTAACCTTTCGATATTAAGCAAGAGCTAAGCTTAAAGCTAACTACAGGAGTATCCCTAAAAAGGCTTAGGTTGATTACGTCTTCTAGAGGTGTATAGGAGATGTAGCAAGAGTCTTGCTACTATAGATACTTAATTAGGCTGCTCTAACTCTTTAAGGCCTATAGGCTTTTATAGATCTCTAATTTAACAATCTACACCTTAAAAGCAAGGCTATAGATTAACTCTACAGGATCTGCTAGGGCAGACAACCCGTACGAGAATATTTAATAGAATTTAACTAACTAGTCTAATTAACTAGAGAGACTTTTAGCAACACAAACAAGAAGAATCTTTTTGTACAAAGGCTAAGTATTAAACTCTAAAAGAGCACTATTGTAATTCTAGAAGATCTCTTATATAAAGGCTTTGTCTATAAAGTAATTTAGATTGCTAACATTCTATACTAAGTAAACCTATTAGCAAGACACTAAAATTATACTTACAACTAGCTAACAGCTAGCCTTAACATGTACAAAAAACGTTAATCGCCTAATTGCAACAGGCTAGCGCCCCTAGAATAGATAGACTAGCAACCTACAAAAAGTAACTAGGGTAGCACAGAATAGAAACAAGCTAAATAGGTGCTAGAGGAGGAGATCTAGCAGTAGCAAGCTAATTAGCTGTGTATGCGCTGCAGAGCAGGAAGCTACTACATCTAGAAGTGCCCTTACCTACTAGCTAACTGCCTATTGCCTATAAGGTTAGCAAGAGCTATAGCTGCTTAGGCATCTCTACTACTATTGCTTGAAGACAAGCCTACTAGCAAATTAGATTTGGAAAAAGAGTAGCTCCTGTTAAAAGTTACTAACAGGAGCTACCTGCAACCTACAGGCAAGCTCTTAAGGAGTAGAAGAAGTTTAAAGGCTAGCACATAGATAGGGAGGCTATTAGCGTACACGCGTTAGTTAATTAAACTACCTACGCCTCCTGCATAATTAATTCTAGCACGCTTGCAAATGCTCTAGTTTTACCCTTACTAGCAAAGGCCGCAGGCTTGCTGTGCATTAATATTACTCCCTAACGACTGCTAGGCATAGCTAGCGAAAGCGTAATAACCTAGGTAGCTTAGTACACTGCTAATATTAAAGGATTTAAAGACACTAGATAGGCCTACGTTGCTACTAACAACATAGGGTTTAACCTAATCTTTAGGCAGCCTTAGATAAATTGGCTGCAGGTAACAATCGCGCTAGCTAAGCGCTTAATCTACATTTATTTGACGCGCTAACAGATTTAGATTCAAAGCAAAGAGGGAGAACCTGTCTCTACACTACAGGGCCACGTACTTCTGCAAGAGATTAGCGCTGCAGCATACAGTTACTACCTCTAAGCTGCAAAGAAGAACTAGTCTATTGTCTTTGCAGCTTTACTAGCAGATATTAAAAAGGCTTTAGCGCTAAAATTAACAATAGACTTTAAGGAGCTGTTGCTAACCTAGTACGCTTATTACGGGTAGATATTCGACCTAAAAACCGCATTAAAGATGCTACTACTTTAAAAACCTAATATTAACTACTAAATTGACTTGGTTTAAAAGGACAGGAAGAATCTAGAGGTGCTATAGGGCCTATTGTACAATATAAGCAAAGGAGAGCTACTAGTATTATAGAAAGAACTTACGTTACTGCTTAAAAAGGGATAGATCTGCGCAAGTAATTTGCTAGCAGCTGCACTAGTCCTCTTTGCAAAGAAACTAGGTAGTAGCCTCTGCTTTTGCGTAGACTACAGAGCTCTTAACGCTATTACCTAGAAGGACTAATACCTGCTACTACTAATCTAGAAGACTCTAAACAACCTTAGCAAAGCTTAGTAGTTTACAAAGCTTAACGTCTTAGCTGCCTTCTACAAGATTTGGATCTACGCTAGAAATAAATAGAAGATAGCCTTTTGCACTTGGTTTAGGCTGTACAAATAGCTAGTTACCTCCTTTAGCTTAGCAAACGCGCCTAGTACCTTTTAGAGATATATTAACTAAGCCTTGCGCAAGTATCTCGACAACTTCTGTACAGCCTACCTTAATAACGTACTTATATACACAAACGGCTCCCTAGCTAAGCACTAAAGCTAGGTTAACCTAGTACTCAAGGCGCTAGGCAAAGCAAGCCTTCTGCTAGATATTAGAAAGTACAAATTTAAAGTTAAGTTAACAAAATACCTAAGCTTTATTATTAATACAGGCAAAGGCCTGCGCATAGACTCTAAGAAGATTAAGGCTATTAAGGAATAGAAGGCCCCTAAGACTATTAAAGGCGTGCAAAGCTTCTTAGGCTTTGCTAACTTCTATTAGCAGTTTATTTGTAGATTTTTAGAGCTTGTAGCACCTCTTACACAACTTATAGGCAACGTACCCTTTTAATAGACCTCTATTAAATAGAAGGCCTTTAACACGCTTAAAGATATTTTTGTTACAGAGCTAGTTCTAGCCTAATTTAACCCTAAGAAAGAGACAGTGCTTGAAACTAACGCCTCTAGATATGCAATAGCAGAGTGTTTTTTATAGTACAACAATTAAGGTTTACTACAGCTAGTAGCCTACTTCTTATAGAAGATAAACGTATATAAGTGCAACTACAAAATCTACAACAAGGAGTTACTTGCTATAGTATAGTGCCTATAGAAATAGAACGCTAAGCTACAATTAGTTAAGAAGTTTACTATTATTACAGATTACAAGAATCTAGAGTATTTTACAAAGCTAAAGATGCTTAACAAAAAACAAATGCAATAGTCTCTTCTCCTAGGACGCTACAATGTAGAGATTGCTTATCGACCTAGGAAGGAGAACCCCCAAGCTAATGCTCTATTCTAGCGCGAACAAGATATGCTTCAAGACGCCTCTAACAATTGTATACAGCATCGTTACAAGCAACTATTTAAGCCAACAACGTCTGCTTTGCTAACTACAGACGACGAAGATAAGGGCAATGTAATCACGTTTCAATCTGTAGCACTTAGCACTTATGCTAACACTAATGCCAACACTAATGCCAACACTAATACAGATACTAATACTGCTGCAGATAGCAACAACAGCACAAATTCTAGCACCGCCCTAACCCTTCTAGAAGAAGACCCCCTAACGCTAGAACAACTATAGCAGGCTGCAACAGAAGACAACAACCAATATATCAACATCTAGCAATGTGTGCTTAATAGAGAGCGACAGGTTCTACCAAGCCTAGGCTTAAAGATATCTATTATAGACTGTATAGTAGATTAGGAGGAATGCCTGCTCTATAGAGACTAGAAGTAGGTACTGCAATTAGAACCTCTACAAACAAGCCTAATTGATAGAGTACACTCCCCTGCTATAGCCGGCTACCTAGGACGTGCAGCTACTTACTAAGCAATTGCAAGGGATTACTTCTAGCCTAGGATGTCTAAGGATATTAGGCGCTTCCTCTAGAACTGCGCTGTTTGTAGCAGGATTAAGCTATAGAGGGATAGTATTTATAGCCTGCTTAAGCTTCTACTACTCCCTAATTGAATATAGAAGGAGATATTAATAGATTTTATTACTAACCTCTCTAAGAGCAAAGGATGTACAATCTTTCTTGTAGTTACTAATCGGTTAAGCAAGGATATAGTGCTAATACCCCTGCTAAACATAGACACTAAGACTGTTGTATAGGCATTTATTAGGCACGTAGTAGCGTACTACTAGCTACCTAACGCTATTGTATTAGATTAAGGCAGTTAGTTTACAAGCAGGCTATAGAAACAACTCTGCGAAATTCTAGGAATTAAACAACGACTGTTAACAGCTTTCTACCCCTAGACTAATAGATTAACTAAAAGAATAAACAGCACAGTAGAGGCTTATCTACAAGCGTACGTTGACTAGGACTAGAAAAACTAGGCTAAGCTCCTAGGTATAGCTATAATAGCTATCTAATCAAAACAAGCTGCGTTAACAGGAGTAAGCCTGTTCTTCCTCTAGCATAGTTACTACGTAGATCCTATCTAGCTTACAGCCCTACAACACAGATTAAACTACACTGCTAACAAGCAAGCGGGCAAGAAGGCTGCTAAAACAATAGTTAACAAGTTTAAGAAAGTATTTAAACTAGCCTAAGCCTTAATAGCTGCAGCTTAGCAGGAACAGAAGAGGCAAGCAAATTAACGCTAGCAAGTGCTATAGCAACTAAGAGTAGGAGACAAGGTGTAGCTAGCTCTAGGAAAACACTTTAAGACTCAATAGCTAAACAAGAAGCTTAACTAGAAGAACGCTAAATACACAGTTACTAAAGTAATTAGTACGCATTCTATGCGCCTTAATACACTGCCTAGCTCCTACAACGTATTCTATATTAATTAACTACAGCTAGCTGCTAACAATCTACTGCCTAGCCAACTAAATAATAATTTACAGCTAGAAGCTATTGTAGTTAACAGTAAACTAGAGTAGGCAGTAGAGGATATTGTTGCTAAAAGGGTTGCTTAAAGGAGTAGAGGACGGCAAATACAGTACAAAGTTAAATAGGTAGGCTACGCTAAGACTACTTAGGAACTAGCTTAATTGTTTAAAGAGACAGCAGCGCTAGATTAGTAGATTAACTACACGAAGAACTTGCGCGATACTAGCAGCTAGCTGCTGCAAGGCTTCTGCCAAGATACGCCTTAAGGAAGACCTTCAAGGCTAGGAGGGGGGTATTGTAATAGGCTAGTGCCTAGAGGGCTTAACCTAGATAAGATCTAGGCTTATTCCGCCTCAAAGAAGGATAGAAACTAGTAGATAGTTGTTCCGCTCCAAAGGGGATAGCATAGAGACCTATTATCCAAACCCTTTAGAGCTTTATCAAATCTAAACTGTTACTAGGCATCTGCAAGCTTTGCGCGGCTATTACATGTTTATACGTAGCCTAAAGCAGCTTAAGTAGCTTTTACTAAAAGTAGGCACGTTGCTAGCAAGTAAAGGCATTAGTAAATATAATAGCCTTTTGCGCTGCAATATATACAAAGCCTATTGCTTTGCTAACGTTAGATTTTCTAGTCTAATACTTATTAAGCTTGCTTTTTTTCTATAGTATTCTAATTGCTTATAGTAGGCTACTAGTCTATTAATTCTATAGGTGCTAGTTGCGCCTAGCCTAGCAATACATGTTTTTTTAAAGTACTCTAAGTGCTAGGTAGTATCTATTTGCAATAAGTAACGCTAATGCAATAAAGCTAGTTAGATACTTTAATAGCTTTATTACAAAACTTGTTAAAGCTAATATATTCTAGTACTATAATTAAGTGTTTCTATACTTTAATTTTAAGTTTTTCTAAAAGTATGCTTTTAAAAGCGTTTTTTCTAAATACCTACTTTAATTTCTAAAGTAGCTAGTTAAATTTAGAAATATAGTTACGTATTAGTTGTTTGCTTTAGCTAAAGTATTAGAGCTTATCTAAAGCTTTTGCTTTCTAATAAAAGTTTTTAAACTAGCAATCTATATATACTTACATATTCTCTACTATAGCTAAAAGTACGTTTTTTTCTACCTAAAGTAAAACTACTTTAGATGCTCTATTTTTAGTTCTTTTAACAATATAGTTAATTTAATAAGCGTAGCTTTTATACGCGTAGCTATAGCGTAGCTTAGCTTTAGCTTTGTATTAGAACTAAAAATATTTATTATAGTTGCTATTAAAACGCTCTAGATTAAAGTATTTAGATTAGTTAGATTTCTATAGTGCCTAGAGTAGCGTTAGTAATTGTATAGGTAGAAAAGTTAATATAGCTTTTTAGCTTTCTAAAGCTTCTATCTAGTTTATTATCTAACGTATTATTTCTATTATTATTACAAAAGAATCTAATTAGCTTGCTAACATCTTTTCTTTATTGCTTTTCTACTTGTTTACTCTAGTTGCTATATACGCAAGTATAAGCTTAATTACTACTATAGGCTATTGCTTAGCTACTAGCATTTCTTTTATACTAGTAGCAACTTAGTTATATAACTATTTTTTTTATAGCTTTCTAATAGCATAGGCTGTTATATTATTAATTAACTAGCTTTCTATTTCTATATCTTTTATATATACTTGCAGCTTAGCGCGTACAAAGCTTCTACTTAGTATTTTAGTAGCTTAATTTTTTAATTGCTTAATAGCTTAATAGCTTAATTTAGAACTTTTAATAGAGTGCTATACTAGCTAGTAGACTTTTCTAAACAATAAAATACTACGCTAGATATTAAACTTTCTATAGAACAACAAAATACTATACTAGATAGTAGACTCTTTTTATAGTTAATTAAATCTAAATATAATAGCTACGCAAAGCTTGCAAATGCCTAGTAATAGTTTAGATTTAATAAAGCTTTAAAAAGTTTAGATAATAGGTTTCTATGCTATTTTTTTTAAAGTAGAACAACTATCTACTAGTTTATTTTTTTTTTTAGAGTAGAACTACTTTAGATTTTATCTAGGTTAAGCTTTCTAGGCACTAGCCTATTACACTTATAGCTATCTAAAATAAGCAGCCTATAGCTACCTACTTAACGTAGCTTTATATACGCGTTAAAGTACTTTAACTACTATAAACTAAGCGCGTTGTTTGTCTAGCTATTTTTAGAAACTAAAAGCTTTTAATTACTTAGTATACTTGCTTTTTTATACTATACAAAGATATAGACGCGTTTTTTATAGATAATAAATAGTAGAGTTGTATACTAAGTAGTATAGATACTCTAGATAACTATAACCTACTTGCAATTGCCTAGCTAGATAAAATTAGGCTTTGTACGTTTTTTTAAGCCTATAACAACTTTTATTAACTTAATTATACCTATTTAAAACTTAGTTTTATTAAAGTTGTATATATTATTGTTATAGATACTATACTTAGCTTTAGTATTTATAACTAGCTTAAACTATATACTAACTACTTTAGAATCTTTCTAGAGTATTTTCTACCTATTTTTTACTTAATTAAAGGCTATTTTAAGCTAATTTAAACGCGTTACAAATCTTTTAGCCTAGTATTTGCCTACTAGCGTACTACTATATATATCTAACAATTTATTAGCTATATTTTCTACTTTACACAGCTAAAGCGTAAATTTTTGCAAATTAAAGTTAAAAATATATTAAACAAGCGTTTCTTCTTTAGTTGTAGTAAGCTTCTAGTAATTAGGCTAGCAATTAGCGCGCGCAAAAGTTCTATTGTATTGTTGTATTAACGTTTGTTAAAGTACGCTATATGCTTTAGCAGCGCGTTGTAGGCTTGAAAATTAGCTGTTTTAGTATGCCTAGAAGGCAAGCTTAATTTAGCCTTTTTTTTAGGCGTTATCTCTCTATAAGTGTTAAGGCATCGCGCGTTGTAGTTGTAGTATTGCTTGCTAAAAAATTTTAGGCTACTTAGTAAAGTAGGCTACTTAGTAATAGAATACGTTATAGCGCTGTAGAAACTGCAAACAAACTAGGCATAATACTTAAACTTGCAAAAAAAATATAAAAAGATTTTCTAAATTTAATACAAGTACAACGTATATAGGCTTTTTTTTTAATAGTAATTAAAATAAAAGCTTGTAATATAAGTTAGTTGTACTAAAAAAAAGTAGCTATTTTAGTAATATAGCTATTTTAGTAATAGTTTACGTTACTATATTTTATAAAATAGTAGAATATATAAAGCTAAACTATATTGTTTTATTTTACTTAAGCTAACTAAAAGTATATTTTATAACTTTTTTTACTTAGCTAAAAGTAACTTTAGTTAAGTAAAGCTTAGCTTTTTTAGATTATAATATAAAGCTTTACTAAATATTTATTATTATAGTATTTATTTATTTTTCTATTTACTACCTATTATCTATAAAAAACTATTAAAAGTAGATAGTACTAGTATAAGTACTTTTTTTAAATAGTTATAACGTATTCTACTACTAAACCTAACAACCTACTAAACCTAACAAAATGTTTTAGCAAAACTAACTTGTTTATTATTGCATTATGTTTTAACAACGCAAAGCTTTATTAAAAAAACACAAAAGTAGACTTTAGCTTGCTCTTTAAGCCTATAATGCTAAGTAGTTTTAGAGCTATTAAGTAGCTGTAGTAGCCTTTAATGTTAAGCATTATACTTTTACTAAGCGCGCTAAAAAAAAGCAATTTTAACGCAATATATAACCTAATTGCTAGAAGCTTACTACAACTAAAGAAAAAACGCTTGTCTAATATATTTTTAATTTTAATTTGCAAAGATTTGCGCTCTAGCTATATAAAGTAGAAGATATAGCTAATAAATTGTTAGGTGTACGTAGTAGTATATTAGTAGGCAAATACTAGGCTAAAAGATTTGTAACGCGTTTTAGCTTAAAATAGCCTTTAATTAAGCAAAAAATAGGTAGAAAATACTCTAGAAAGATTCTAAAGTAGTTAGCGCGTAGTTTAAGCTAGTTGTAGATACTAAAGCTAAGTATAGTGTTTATAACAATAATATACACAACTTTAACAAAACTAGGTTTTAGATAGGTGTAATTAAGTTAATAAAGGTTGTTATAGGCTTAAAAAAGCGTATAAAGCCTAATTTTATCTAGCTAGGCAATTGTAAGTAAGTTATAGTTATCTAGAGTATCTACGCTACTAAGTATATAATTCTACTATTTATTATCTATAAAAAGCGCGTCTACATTTCTATATAGTATAAAGAAGAAAATATACTATATACTTAGAAGCTTTTAGTTTCTAAAAATAGCTAAACAAACAATGCTTTTAGTTTTAAGTAGTTAAAGCACTTTAACACGTATATAAAGCTATACTAGGTAGGTAGATATAGGCTGCTTATTTTAGACAGCTATAAAAGCTATTTTAACTAGAATTTTAAAAACTATTGCTTTAAAAACAAGATTTTTACTATCTATATACTACTTTACTTGTTATATATACTCTAGCTACTTAACGTAGTCTACTTTTTGCTATTAAAGCGCAAGTACTTTTAACGCGTATAAAACTTAGCACGCTAACGCGTTTTCTATATTAACAAAAAAAGCTTTTTTCTAGCCTTTAAAGACGCGTTTTTTAACGTGTTTATAGAGTAGAACTACTAAAAAGCCTTTAAAGCATTAGAACTAGTTTCTACTAATATATAGATAGTATTAAATTGCTTTAAAGTATAGCTACGTACTTTACTAAAACTTCTACTACTAGAAACGCTATAGTAGTTAAAGACTCTAAGTAATACGTATAAGTTTAGATTTTAATCTAAGCTTGTAAGTAACTTCTTTATATAGTTACTTTTTACTACTTAGGCTAGCTTTTCTTAGCTTGTAAAAAGCGCTAAACTTATGCTCTACTAAAACGCGCTTTTTTTTGCTAAAGTTAATAAGCTACAAAAACAATTAGTAGTAATAACTAAGCGCAAAGCACGTAAATAAAAGCAAATCTAGTATAGTAGTACAATAAACTATAGTATAGCGTTAGCGTAGGTAGCTACTAAAGCATCTATAGTGTTTTAAAGATTAAAAAAAGCTTGTAGTAGTAGTAATTATAAAACAGCCTAACTAGCTCTACAGCGCTATAGAAACTGTAGAAAAACTAGGCACAATGCTTAAACTTGCAAAAAGAATACAAAAGAATTTTCTAAATCTAATGCAAGCACAATGTATATAGGCTCTCTTTTTAATAGTAATTAAAATATAAATTTGTAACGTAAGTTAGTTTTGCTAAAATATTTTGTTAGGTTTAGTAGGTTGTTAGGTTTAGTAGTAGAATACGTTAGTATATATAGCTTTGCTACTTAGCTTTTAGCTACTTAGCTTTTTATAATATACTTTATATCTATTACTTCTAATAGATAAATAGTAAGTACTTAAAGTTTTTATATATTGTTGCTTTTTTTTATTTAGGTTTTTAATATTATATATACTTAAAAAAGTTAGCTAATAGAAAAAAAGCCTATCTAGCAAGTTTTTTTATATAGTTAATTAGAAAACTACAAGTTGCCTCTATAGCAACTACGCTAAGGTGATTGGTTAGATAACTCAAGATTACGTAATGGTGAAAGACCAGGTCACGTGTTCGGCAGGAGGATGTCTTGGCACGCTTCGTCATGGCGCATGAAAGGTGGTCCAAGCCACGTTCCTCTGGGATATGCGTAACACACTTACGACGCTCAACGAGGCAGACTTCGCCGCCTAAAGCACTACTTTCCGTGGGCATATACATAGCTCCTTCAGCTTTCTACGACACAGAAACTCGTTCAACATGTCTGAAAAACCGACAACAGAGAAGGTAGTTCCGCCTACATACCCCTCCTAACACACCCACCCGACACGATCTCTCTAACAGCTATGGCTAGGTTGCGAAAGCCGGCGCAGGGTCAGGCGCGGAGTCGCCTACCACTGCACGCGAGCTCGATTTTGACGACGACAATGAGGGCCCTTCTACAACGGAGAATACCACTTCGCCCCCGCCCCCTTCGAAGTCTCCCAAACCCAGTGTCCGGTTCTCTGAGGCGGCAACAGAAATACCGCCACCAAAGCCGCCGCGCCCGGTGAATAAGCAGGAGGAGGACTTGAAGGCTTTGGCTGAGATGTTTCCGGATGTTGACGTGAAGGTCGTGAAAGCAGTCCTCTTTGCAAGTGGAGGGGATGTGGAACGAGCGACCAATGCTCTCTTAAGTGCGATCTTGGGACCAGTTGCTCTGGAATGAGGGGCTAATACTTGTAGGCATGTCGGATCCCAGTTTCCAAGCTGATGATTTGCCTCCGCCGAAACCACCACGACCAACAGGACCCCGCGACTACTCATACGATGACGATTTTCTTCTAGCGCAGCAGCTGCAACAGGAGGAGCAGCGGCAAGCCCAGGCCGCAGGGTATGGGCGCCAGCGTGGGGACCCTCGCCTCCCTCAGCAACGGAAAGAGACTGGATTGAAACCCAATGAACTCTACGATAAGGAGCACAGCTTCTTTGACGGTAGGCGGGCATGGAAGTTTCAATAGAATGGTTGCTAATATGGGTGGAATAGATGACCTACCAATTATCAAGAAGAACATCGAGCAGGGATTCCGCGAGACACAATCCAAAGTGAATAAATGGGTTGGGGATTTCATGAAGAAGCTTGACGGTGAACCTGAGGCGTACGACAAATATGGCAATCCTGTGCCGTCTCCCTCGCAACGGCGCTTCGGCTCGCCGCAGCGAGATCAACAATACGGAGTGGTCGGTCGCAGATCCACCGAACATCGCCGGTCTGCAGATCGCGAGCGCTACGATACCGACAACCGGGTACTTGGGGACGATTTCGAGGCCCTGGAACTCAGGGATGATGAAGGTATGCACACCCAACAGGCCACTCTATTGGGTTGGAGATGGAATCTAACGCAGCTGCACAGGCCCGCCTCAGAAACCGAATCGGCCTCAGGCGAACCCCGACCTATTCAAACCAACTCCCCTTTCGCCCCCTCAGAGCGGCCCGGTAGATGAGGTAGATGCACTTTATCGCAACCCATCACCAATTAATAACACCGGCACCGCCGCCAAGTCAGGGGGGAAGAAATGGCAGCCTTTGACATCGGTTGCACCAAACCCGGAACCAAATGACCATGATCCTTTCAGTCTCGGTGATAGCGACGAGGAAGATGCAAAGACCAAGGATTTGAAAGCCGAGGACACGGAACGTCTGAAAAAAGCAGCTGAAGGCAAAGAGGGGCCTACCAATACGCTGCAAGAAGCGGGACGGAGCGGTAGCACCGGACAGAAGGACGCAGCTGCAGAGGCTCTACTAAAGGAGTCGAGATGATGTCAACGCGGCGGAACCGTGGAACTGTTTGGAACTTCTCATTCCTCGGCTACGACCACCATTTCCAATATAGATTAACTTTCATGGGCTCATGTGTTCGTTGTGGGCACCATATCATCTTATTTCGCATCATGCCCGTTGTCTGGCCATGTTTGAAGCAGATTTTCGCAAGAGAACGACGTACGCCACCATCGATAATTAACGTTACAGGATCAAAGCTTATGTAGGTGTTAATCCTTATGGACAAACTAAGCGACCATACGTACGTTGCGACATTTATGATTTGTGGAGTTTCGTACCCATACCCGTGTACGACAGGGTCATACGCGCGGTTACTTTAACCCCTCTCCAAATCACCAGCAAATGGAGATCCACCGGCGTTTTGATGCGCAGATGTGCTAGCTTGATTTCTCATGCAATTCGCGAAGGTCTGGTGGACGATTGGCTGCAACTGTGTAAGTCAAGAAATTGGCCAAGTCTGCGCCGTATAGCGGCGGTGTAGTCTGACCAATTGCTGATCACTCGTTGAAATTGTTGACGACTTAGGAACCACACACGGGCTCGAAACTAAGCCAACGGAAGACAATACGCGATACCTTGTAGCCGACTTGATGGCCGAGAATTGAGACAAGCCATGGACATCCACCACCAGGCAGGTTACAGTGTCGGAACTGGAGGAGGCCATGCTGATCGATGCAAGAAGAAGAACACGCTACATATAACCATTGATACCAATTTCGAACGTGTATCAAAGGACCTGAACATACGTTCCTGGCGTTGAGCGCGGGACGAGCGGTGCCTTCGGTCGGTAACCGCAGCCTTCACCGGCCATGGTCCAACGGGCCCTTCTAGACTCTCCTAAAATTATCACAAAACTTCCATGCTGCTATGTCCCATAGTATTCCGAACATCATAACTTGAGCTGCAGATAAACACTCGACTCGAACTGTCGAGTCACCCTTGGCAGCTTGGCTCTCCGCACTTCTCCAGCCCTCCACATTCACGTCCATCCTTGGCACTGCGGGAGACGGCGCTAGTAGCAGGCTCTCTAGCTTATCCTGGGGAAGCTTGTGTTGAATGTTGTATTCCTTCTCGTGGGCGCCTAGAATCGGGCCTGATGGGATGCATGCAGTATGGCGACGACGACTGCCATAGGAGGGGGATTGTGGAGAAACCAAGCCATGATGCCGAACTTGTTTGACGTTCTGGTTATGTTGTCTTCGTTCGGCTATTTGACAGATAATTGTTGTTATAACAAGTCTTCCCTGCAGTATAGCTCGGTATCCATCGATATCGCTCGAGGCACTGGAACTTACGCTTGACAGGAAGCCACTGAGTCTCACAAGGGCTTCTTGATCACTATCATTTCTCCCCTCTCCTATCTTGTCTCTGACCAGAGAGGTTGACACAATGGCGACTGAGAAGGAAGAGCTCGGTCATCTCGAAAAGACTCTAACCGAATATTCGCACAATGAGGAGGTGCTCCCGGAACAGGATTGGACGCCAGAAGAGGAGAGGGCGATTGTACGAAAGGCAGATCTGCGGGTATTCCCAATGCTCTGCCTCGTCTTTGCGCTGTCTCTCCTCGACCGAACCAATATCTCCTCTGCCTATATCGCCGGCCTTGCTAAAGACTTGAAGCTACACGTCGGATCGCGATACAGTATTGCTCTACTAGTTTTCTTTATCGGCTATGCATTGTTCGAATTACCATCCAATATCATCATTCGCCGATTGGGAGCGCGGTATTGGCTGAGCTTCCTCATCACTGCATGGGGTGCTTGTGTACTGGGCATGGGCTTTGTACATGACTGGACGATCCTCACTGTGCTTCGCGCCTTGTTGGGTATATTCGAAGCAGGATGTACGTGGCGTTGTTCAACCTATAACATGCGTCGACGGCTAACAACGTCGCAGTGTTTCCAGGAGCCGTTTATATCATTGGGTCCTGGTACCGCCAGTTCGAGACCGCAAGGCGCATTTCCCTCTTCTACATGGCTGCCCTCCTGGCTTCCGGTTTCGGTCCCATCGTAAGTACAATTCTTGTTACAATCAAGCCTACGCTGACTTGATCAGTTTGCCTACGTCCTATCCGTTATCAGCGTGGGAGATGGCATGTATAGCTCCGGATGGCGCTGGATCTTCATAGTGGAAGGCATTCTCACTATTGTGGCGGGATTTGCTGCGCCTTTCTTCTTGATTGAATGTACGTTGTCGACTTCATAACCGATTGAGTACCGGACTGACATATTCAGTCCCTGACAGGGTCAGGTTTCTGAGTGATCGCCAGAAACACATTGCCATCAACCGTGTCAGCCTTGAGAAAGTAGGACAGCAGACTGAGGCACCTACATTTATGCAGTCGTTGAAGTTGCTGTGGGACTGGAAGGTCGGCCTCTTGTATGACATCGAGCCTCCAAGGCACATACTGCAGAAGTATAACTAACGTGATATAGCTGCGTACAATACTTCGTCGCGGCCTCCAGCGTCTACTCTCTCGCCTTCTTCCAGCCAATCATCCTGCGACAAGGCATGGGTTTCAGCTACGCTCTCTCCCAAATCCTATCTTCCCCACCTTACGTCTTCGCTATCCTCGCTTCCTTGTTTTGCGCCTGGCTCTCCGACAAAATCAAGTTGCGATGGCCGATACTCTGTGGTCAATCCATGATTGCCATCATTGGCCTTTTCATCATCCTGTACACGAAGCCACCCGGTGTGCGATATTTTGGCATCTTCCTGGCGACCTTTGGCACCCAGGGGAATGTCCCGGGTACTCTGGCGTACGGAAACAATCAGACGGCTCGAGTTCAGAAACGTGGCGTAGTTGCGGCCGCTATGATCAGTGTGGGCGCTGCAGGCGGTATCGCGGGTAGCACCATCTTCCGACCCCAGGACGCACCGGTATGTCCACCTTTCAATCCATGGGCAAGAGACTAATTGACTCTAGAATTATCTTCCCGGTATTTGGGCCACTATTGGAATGCAGTTCCTCTACTGCTTCGTCACTTTCACCTTGTCGATGTATTTCAAGAGGGAGAACAGACTGGCTGATGAGGGAAAGCGTCCTTGTCTGGAAGGTGTTGAGGGATTTCGCTACGCGCCATAGACGGAAGCTGAAAGGCTATTGCTTCAAGCTCAGCGTTGCAGAACGCAGAGTTCACCGCTGGCAATTCTGCAACCAATGTTTACGAGATTCGTGCGTTCTTTTCTTGACAAAGCGATGATCCAGATTACAAGATGCCTTCCTCCAGCGCCTTGATTTGCAGTGCCAGAATCCGAGACATGTACCTCGAGATCGCCAAGTTGCCGCCCATGAACCAGAACCCGGGCTGTCCAGTCCTCTGCCACATGGCCCTGAACTCTCCTTCCTCATTCAACCCCCAAACATCACCTACCCGATCCGCAACCTCGTCGCCGAAAATCAGCCGCGCCTGTGTGCGCATGTTCTGATACCCGGTAGCGAACACAATCTCGTCCGCTTCCAGCTTCGAACCGTCGGCGAACTCAATGCCGTCCGGGAGAATCCGCGAGATCTCCTGGCCCTGCTTGATCTTGATCTTCCCGTCGCTGATGAGCTGCGACGCGCCGACATCAATGTAATACCCCCCACCGCGCTGATAATACTTCATGAGCAATCCCGCATCATTCGGACCACTGTCTAAACCGAACCCGGCTTTCCGCAGCCCATCCAGCTTCTCCTTGTCATGCTCATGTTGATCCTTTGTCACCTTGATCTGCTGGGCCTTGAACACTGAGGCAGGCAGTCGCCACAGGAGGAGATCGGCGTCTTCGACTGGTGGGCTATCCTCATCGTACAGTCCCTTCAACCCAATCTCGGTGATTGCTTCGGAGGAAATGACGCAGGTGGTGCTTCGCTGCACCATGGTGACATTGTATCCCTTCTCGTAGAAGTCCTGCGCGATGTCGTGGCCAGAGTTGCAGGATCCGACGACGACGGCTTTCTTGCCTTTGGAGTGGAGCGAGGCGCCGGGGAACTCGGAGCTGTGGCACAGGCGGGTGCCGCGGAAATCTTGCATGCCTTTGATGGTGGGGAAGTTCTTCTTGCCGGAGTGCCCGGTGGCCTGGATGATGTGGCGGGGATGTAGGGTGCGCGTTTCGGTGCTGCTATCCGCCTTCTTGCGTTCGACAGTTACGGTCCAGATCTTCTTTGATTCGTCCCACGAGGCCGATTTGAGTTCGGTTGAGGTCCAGGCGTTGAGCTCGAGGAGCTTGACGTAAGCCTCGAAGAATTCCGCCAGTTTGTCTTTGGGGGTGAAAACGGGCCAATGGGGTGGGAAGGGAACATAGGGCATGTGGTCGTACCAGACGGGATCGTGGAGGACGAGTTGATGGTATCGCTTGCGCCAGTTATCTCCAATCCGTTCGTTGGAATCGATCATCAATGTGGGAACATTGAGCATTTTCAGGCGCGCTGCAACCGTGAGACCGCCCTGGCCAGCACCTATCATCCATCAGCTGAAGGTTGAACCATGTTCGTGGCCAAGGATCGCTCACCGATGATCAAGACCGTGGGATCTTTGCCCTCAAAGTTCGCCTCTGCTTCCCTCGTTTCCCTCCAATTCTTGCGCTCCGGGTTTCCCCCATGTTTCACACCCTTCGTCCTCCTCTTCCCGAGCGGCTCCTCAAACCCCTTCAACTCCGTCAACACCGTCAATAGCGTGAATATCTTCCACTCCCCATTGTCATCTGCAAGCCCCACGACGCCCTCTCCACGCCCAATATCCGTCTCAAACCGAATGAAGGACTGCACACCAATGACATCACCCCAAGCATCAATGGGCTCTGCTTTCGGCTTCCTGTGCGCTGCAGACGAGTCGATTTCGATCTTGGTCAAGGGATGTTTGCTCGACGTCAGATACTCCAAGATCTTATCCCTGCCTTGCAAAGTGCGGAGTTCCCACGTCTGCGCCAAATGGTCGCGCCAGAAGCCATTGTCGCTGAGGAAGAGTTTCGCGGCTTTGGTGTAATCCTTTTGCTCTAGTGCGGTGTTGAAAGATTGGATGAGGGTTTCGGCGACCTTGGTTGCGTCAATGCTGTCGGGGGCGCTGGCTGAAGCGGGGAAATTTTCGAAGGGGCGAATGTTGACTGAGCCTGGCTCTACGCGGTCTTTTGAAGGGACGGTCATAGTTGGGTGGTATGTAAGACCTCAAGGTTTGGTGGTTCAATATATACCCCTAAGCCAATAGAGGTGGATCGATGCGGGTGCTCTGGAGAAATGTGCTTCAAAATTCACGGCGGTCCTTGGAGCTCCTATTTGTATGTCGTTAAGAGTCAAGGGACGTTCAATCGGGTGTACGGGTTTACTGTATACGTATACGAGAAAGTTCCCCGCAGTATTTCACAGCTAACTGAATAATCCTGACTAAATCATTTGCGGTTGTTCGGGTTGGGGTAAAATTGGGTGGTGGGTTGGCGGATATGCCTATTACAGTACCCCGCAGCCACCTCCGAGGGACATCATCACTAGTAACCGCGGGGTGCGAGCTCCGCTTTCGGGGTAGCTTTTACGTATTCCTGAAGACATCATGATACCAAACTGATGTTGCGATGAGAATGGAGTTAAATTATGCAAAGAACATCCGGATCTCCGATCGCAGGTTTCCACATTCCAATTGTGCCCAAAAGAATGCACTATCGTATTTGGCAATACATGGGTTTTGACATCAGCACAGGGAGCACAAGAACAGGAATTTAAAGATCATTTCATGATACTTGCCTATTTAAATATACCGGGAGCACATCTAGAGGAAGAAAATTCTGAAGGAAAAGGAAAAATAAGAATACAGGAAGCATCTTTGACCATTTCCAGGCAAACCCCCTCGAGTTCACGATCAGGTATCAAGTCACCATCAAATTTTATCCCCATATACCAGTATCCTCCCCGATTGAGGCATTCTTGCACCACGAGCCTTGATAGCCGTATGCAGCTACCCGAAATCTAGCCAATGATCTTTCCCAGTAGCCCACCAACGACTACCCTATATTCGATTTACCTAGGCGTCACGTTGCTTCGCGCGCATGCGAAAGTCCGCCATACTCCGTGGTATCCACCGCAGACGTCTCTGTCCTTTCATCCGAGAACGCTCCGCATTTGATGACTTCGAGGATGCTTCCTCGTCATGACGGGTGTGAATGTCCGCACTGTTGGCACTCTGGCGAAGTCCGCCAGACCGGATTGGCGCAGGCTTCCTTTCTTCCGGCGAAGTGGGAATGGAGGAAAGACTGGCGCGGTCCTCTTCTTCTTCTTTTATGAACCCGTTCTGATTACCGAATGAGGCCGAGCCAATTGATGCTGGAGACCCCGATGATCCGGAGCTGGTCGAATCATATGAGCGCAGTTCTGGACGGGGACATTTGACTGAGTCGTTCAGGACCGCATCCCGCCCCAAGGGGGAGTTAAAAGCCGCGGGCGTCCTCTCTTGGCCATCCATTGTGGTTATGTTCTCCTCATCTTGCTTATTGATCTGCGCAATAGCGTTCCATGTCTGGTCTTCTGCGTCAACGATGCGCTCTTTCAGAAAGTTGAGGAAGATCTCCACATCCTTGGTCGTACTCAGCGCCCCCAAGCTCGCTCTAACCATTCCATTGGGCAATTCCCCGTTACCCAGATTGTAATCCTCAGTACCACATCTAAACCCCATTTTATAAGCCTCTTGCAGATCCTCGTCGGCAATGCCAATGGCTTGCGCCATACCGGCTGGATTGCAAAGTCCGCCAGCTCGGATCAGGATGTTGTGCTCTGCGGCGATTCTGCCTACTGTACTGCTGGGGATCCAGGAACCATCGCTTCTGCACATGTTGAATACAACAGTGGCACCTTGGGTGCGCGATTCGCCATATGTGGATGTGGGATCCTTGTATATCACGCATACGTCCTTGCCATTCGAGTGACGCAAGTCCCGGAGCCCTGTATAGAGGCGCGCAGAGAGCCATGAAGTATGCTCTGAGACCTGTTTGAGGCCCCCGAAGAGCAGGTTATGTGCGTCAATAGCGCAACTCAGCGCAAGGATGCTGTGCGTCGGCCCGGTTCCATCCTCAAGACGGTCTTGAAGAGCTGGCTTGCGGGCATGCCAGGGCGAAGTGGTGCAGGTGATCATGTCGGTGGTTCCCCCGCCAAAATATTTCCTCCTGTCGAAAACGGGGCCCGCGGACTTGCGGACGATCAAGGCGCCGAGATCGGGGAATCCAAAGATCTTGTAGAATGAGAGGACGAGAAAGTCCGGTGCGGTGCTGTGGTTGCGAAGGTCTATCGGGGAGGTGGACACCAGGGCGGCAATGTCTAGGAGAGTGTATGTCTGTGCCTTGTCTTGCGTGCATCGGAGAAGCGTCGGCCACGACAGGGGAAGGCGGCGGCCGTTCATATTCGACTGTGCCGGGTAGGCGAAAAGGGTTGGGCGGTTAGTGTGTTCACCGCCCTCACCGCCGTCCGGCTTCGCAATCCAATCCTCTACCTCTTCGTCGGAGACCAAACAGCGACTGCGCGCCGCCAGTTCCCGGATTCCGACGAGACTTGTATGCGAGTCACGGTGGTAATAGTAGTCGAAGCCTTCTTCGTAGGCGCTGAAGGCCTCAAGGACGAGTTTGATGCCTGCGGTTGCATTGGCGACGAACACTACTTCGAAATAATCCGGGCTTGCCCCAAACATGTCGAGCACCTTCCGCCGCGTGCTTTCAATGATCTGATGGGCGGCATTGGGTGCTGATGAGGATGAAGAGTGTGGGTTCCCCAGTAAAGTGGTCTGCATCTGTTGGCTGAAGGTCGTCATGAGTGTCCTGGAGGGGAGGGTTGTTCCGGCGTGATCGAGATATGTGAGTCCTGCCATATGGTCAGTACGGTGGGTCTTCAAGATAGGTACATTCGGAGTTGCACACCATTGAGCATAGGGTACTCCACAGTGCGCAGGCGCTCTATGCATCTGTCGTAGGATGTGTACTCATCCAATGCTCCTCCGCTCCGCGCAAGTTTGGAGTGAGAAATTGGTTGTCTCATAATGGATGTCTTTGGAGAAAGACAAAAAAAATCCAGAGTGTGGATGAGTGCGTAGGTTTTCACTGAAGTACGTGGGAAGTGGGAAGTGCGGGCCCAGTTTGTTGCTAATTTATTATTTAACGAACCCCGGCGAAACCCTAGGCAATCCAAACGATCTCTCGGAGATGCTGTGCCCGCGGTGAAGTGAACGCCCACACCTAGATCTTCTTCTTTTATATTTCATTGCGTGCCGCGCGTGCACTACTGTTCTTGGGATCGGTTCTCACCATGGGGCGCTTTCTGACTGTGTTGACGGCTGGTTCGGAGACCGGGACGTCCCGATGCAAACAGGATCGATCAGTAGGCATTCACCAATGTCATCCTTGAGAAAGGCATGCCGAGCGACGACGGCCCCACAATTTTGTAATCCAAACGTCCTGGATAGTCATGAGCGTCAAGGATTTCTGTAGTGGTGGGATCACCGCAGGAATCTATAGGTTGTGCGTCCTTTGCCGTCAACCCTTGGGAGGTTGCATGTGTGATAAACCTGAGGACGGCACAGCGGATCATCAGACCGACCAACCTTCCTTCTTACACTCCATCAGGGCTCGAGGGATTTCCGGGCTATGAGGGTGTGAACCCTATGCAATGTCATGTTCGAGTACGAGGCGAATTCTAGCTAAGCCATCTTACTCTCGCTTCGCCTTCCCAGGGTGACCCAGTCCCACGTGTACTTCGGCTCTGAAGTTCTGATGCTAATCTGACGGAAGGTGCCCGGATTGAGCGGCGGCGTGGTAAGAGCATGCAGACGGATACCCAGGCGCTCGGGGCTTTCGCTTCGTATTTCCGGAAGGATAAATTGAATCCTCCGTCACACCGCGTTCGACGGGCGAACGCTTACTCGCGAACGGGGCCGGGAATATAGAGATTATTCGTGGAAGGTTGTGGGTGGTCAGCTTCGCTTACACAGCCTCGTTCTAGGGTGCAGTTACGCCAGGCTACGCTACCACTGGTTATGATAGATAGTTTAGGCCCCATGGGAATGTGGAAGGGGGGTCTACGAAGCTTCCGTGGCTTTGGACGTTGAAGCTGACTAGAAATGTGGCGTTCCTCGTCAGATGCGAATCAAACGAATTTGGACAGTTCCATATCTATGGGCCGGGAGATGGGGCAATAGACATCCCCTCTAAGCGCTTACAGTAGCATGTGCCAGTGTCTTTAATTTTTCAATGTCCGCTCACTAACGGCCCGCTCGCCAATCAGAAACAGAACCGGCCAATTATTTGTGCGATTGGTCACTGGGCAGTACTCCGATCACCACCGAGCCGTCAACGATGAGGGGTAGTTGCGAGCTTTTGTCCATTTAGATTTAATGAAATGCGAAACAAATAGCCTAACTATCTAGCTGAGTAGAGGACCTTAGACCCTCTCAGCTCAAGGTTGCCAGTGACTCCCGATCTGCGGGAATCGCTTGCTTGGGATAAGCTTCTGATAGCGGTGTTCGCCGCATGATGAGCATAGTTGGGACCGGGGTGTTCAGGAAGAGAGAATTACGCAATGGAAGATTGGATCTAGATAATAACCACAGCGAAGTGTGGGTGGGCCTATATTGGGTACAAGTCGGAGCTAGCAAAGTGTCCGTCACCAGAACGATGGAACAATGCGAGCTTGAGAGACAAAAGGGCCAGTATGGCGGAGGATTTCCTGAGTGTGAAAAGAGGAGTATTAAGACCTTCGAGTTTTGTAACGAGACACGAGATGAGATTCGATAGAGCGAGTCACTATGGAGGCGACCGGCGGAAGGTAATACTAGGGGTGCAAACTCCATGTGGTACCGCCGTACCGGACAGTTAGGGGAAGAAGAGCGTGACTGAGTGCCGATGGGAATGCAGAAGGTCGACTCTCTGTATTTAATTAATGGCATGGAAGTGCAGTATTGTTAAGCAACTTTGGGATGGCTTGTGGTAGGGCCGAAGACGAACTTCTGATGAATCTGGATTTGATCATAAACACTTGAAAGCAGCAGCCGATTGCTATGCGAAAATTCGGGAACGCTTCACATTTAGCGCATGACTATAGTCGAGATATAAAGGAGCCCCAATTCTGCGATCTGCTCTAGTGTTGCATGGAGGGAGGGTTCGGTATCAATCTTCCACTGTTTCCGACCTCAGTCAATGCCTTTCACTCACTCAAAAATTGGTGAGCCGTTTCTTGGCTCGTCTCAAATGCTGGAAACTGTTTTAGGCAGTCGCGTTTGTTTATCAACACAAAACAACACCTTGCCCGCATATTCTTTTTTTCTCCGCGGTGCGAAAACGCTCTTCCGTCTCATTGAGCGCCCTGTGCAGCCATACTACAACATATCGCCTCACGATACCTTTCCTTTCTCACGTTCTTCCACAGGCCTTGCTTGAATATTCTCTTCTCCTCGCGTTCCGCCTTCCCTTTCACCGTCATCACTACGTCTCTTCAGCTCCCCGTCGCTCACCAGAAAGTTTGTTAGCGACCGCAAAGGAAGGTTTTCAGCGACCGCAAAGGAAGGTTTTCAGCGACCGCAAGATTGCCGAAAGCTTCGCCTTCCACCACCAAGGACTTTGTGAGCCATTGCTGACAGTATTTTCAGTAACTTAAAGACGTTGTCGCCACTTCATCTCGTCTTCGAATCCACGGCACCAAGTCCACCCCTACTGCGGCGTCCACAGAGAGCAGCCGGCCTGTGGAAGGCAAATTCTGCTTCGACTGGTCTCTTTCTGCAAATCGGTCAAGTTACACTCACTAAGAAGTTTGTGAGTTGCCAGTAAGAAAGTTGTGAGGTAGCACTGGGGGTTTCGGCAGTGTCCCTGGTACCCCAGGGTGACGACCAAGTTCGCCAACAGCCGGGACTATTTCATCACACATACTCCAATCGATAGCCCCGATACACTGATCTGCCGAGAAAGCTTGTGCTGCAACGGCACAAGTTCCTCGGTATCACGTCTCTATCCACAAGTTGCCTGGTTTCCGCATAATATCGCACCGCAATGTCGCGTACAAGACGGCCGGGTGCCAACCGGGTGCCCAACGATAAAAGAGCCAACGGCATAGTAAAGAACATAACCCAAATCGCCAAGCCGAAGCCGAAGCCGAAGAGAAAGACTCGGCAATCAAGGGCAAGGCAGCCGTCTCTCGAGCTTGGAGTCGGGGCCGTACCTTCCATTGAGGAGCCGACACAGCACGAAAAGGTGGAGAAGTATATGCGTGATGAAGGCGCATACGATGATTTCCTGATCCTTCCTGAGGCCAAGGAATTTACCTTTGAAGACTCCGAGCAAGACATGAAACGATCCGGGATATTCTCGCGGAAGCTTTTCCTCGGCGGCAAGATCGAACAAAGCTATGAAGTGTGGGCCTACCTGAAGATGCACAACAACAGCGAGGCCGGAGAAGTCTTCATCTACGTGGGGACCCGGAAACAAAATAACTTGGTTGGAAGAGTGCCCATTGAGGGGTCCTCTTGGGGCGAGGTCCAGCTCATGTATCCATTCCAAGTCTTTGTTGGTTCGCCCAACATCATCGCCAGGAAGCAGTTGAACACGCTCATCCAGTATACCTTTCTGGACGCCAGGGAGATTGACAGGGTGTGGATAGGTACGGCCAAGAATAACTTCGGACTCTTGAAGAGCGCTGTTCGCAAGATCGCGAAGGCATACAAGCTGTTCCCTGGAGGCAGGTTACAACGCCCATGCCATTGTAGCTGATGATCTAACTGTTCGTAGGCGTTGCAGCCGTTCCCGACACCTTCCGGCCCTCAGATCTACGGGGAGATGGCGTTGCCCGGTCCCCCACAGCTCCCCCCACAGCTCCCCCAACCATCAGCGATGTCACGGATCGGACGGAGGGGATCTCGGTCACGCCTCATCCAGGTGAGCTGAACAGCAATGCCGCGGAGCCGGAGCCTGAAGATGAACCGGAACTTCACGCTCAGGTTGACCGGCTTGAACATATCAACAGGGAGTTGAGAGAGTTGGAGGAGCGGAAGAGGGCTTTGGAGAGGCAGAGGGAGGAGGTGAAGCAGCAGCTTGTCGCTTCTATCCAGGGAATCGGTCATACAAAGTAGTTACCTAAGCATGGATATCCGAAGGATAGTGTATTTTCCGAATAAAACCCCATTAGCGCTCTCTTCCAGCATTTTCCTTGATCCAATTGGCACCTTAATTCCCCGTCCTAGACACGCATGCCATATAAGAACACCTTTAACGCTAGCAGCAGTAGCTTGAAGAGCGAGAATAGGGGACAACTGCACTTACATGGCGTCTCGGGTTAGTCTAGCTCTCAAATCCAAGCCTACTAAAGCTCTCTCCAACGCTCTCTTGCATACTCCCGCGTTCTGTCTTTTCCAACACGCATGCGGTCTTAGACATTCTTAATACAAGCAGGAACCCTGCCTTCCGCACACATATGCGATAAAAGATCTTTAACACTAGCAGCGGTATCAAGATGTGCGACAACGCGATATGACCGCACCTGCACGCGTTATTGTGAGGCAGGTAGCGGTAGAATAATAAGAGTACAAAACTCATGCCGTAAGCTTCGCACATGGTGGTGCGAGTACCAAGTAGTACTACTCCCAGCTCCCAGTATTGCAACATGCCTGCAACCAGCAAACCTCAAGCTCAACACCAAGGACCGGGATCAAGCTCAAGCCCTATGCCGATCGATGAATGGGTTGCACCGGGACCCGTACGCCGCTGCACGAACGTTGACCATTCCAACGTCCCAACGTTAACGTTCCACAACAACACCGCTCCTGCATCCCCGTCCCTACAAGCCGCAACCAAAACCATCTATATTCATCCCATTTACAAGCAACTCAATATCATGTATTGTCCAAAGACCATAAAACACCACGATCGCCATAAAACCTACCCAAGAAATTATTACTCACTATCTCCATTTCCATTGCCCATTCCCCATTCCCCATCCCCTATCCCCCGCACAAGCTGACTCATCTCCCCCAATCCCATTCCCTCCCAAATCCCATATGTATTGGCGCATTCCATCCCCAAACCCAAGGCTGAGGCCATGCGGCTACGCTTGAGCACCCCGTAACCCGTTACCGTTCCCCGGCCCCGCAAGTACGCGTACGTGCGCATGTAGTCTACCGGTCTAGCGCCGCCGCAATCGGAAGGATGGGGGGGGATGCGGGGCGAGGCGCGCGAACTAACCGTGGAAATAAGAAAAAAGGGCGCCAACGGGAACTAGCTCGATAGGTAAAAGCGACGACATGTCCTTCGTCCTCCTCCTCCCCCTTCTTCCATCGTTCGTTTCTTGTCATCTTTTGCTGTCTTGTAGGACCTTCGCTTGTTTTTCGTCTCCTCTCGTATCATGCGGGATGCGACGCGACGCGAGATGACATGTTGCGCACTCAAACACACACAGGGACACGACGTCACATGCACCACAGGGTCCCAATGGGGCACGCCGTGCCACAGCACGACACGCCGTGGCACAGCACTGGGTCACCAAAACCAGCGTATCTGGCCCGATTCATGGCACCAGAGGGAGCAACCCTAGGAGCGGATACTCGCTACTGACAGCAGTAACGCCTACTACGATGAAGCAAGAACCTACGTGATATTCCGAGTTGGCATGGGTACTGGGCAAAAGAGATATGTAATTCATCACAAGGACAACATCCAGGAGCCGAAACCGAGACGAGCAAGCACACGGAACGAGCACCAGAAAGGAGGAACGGCTGGATAAAATCTCCCCATTATCTCTGTCTACCCGACAGCAAGAGACGAGCGTGTGGTATCCGACATCCGACTGGTATCATCCATCATCATCAAATCGTCGATATCCATCTCATTAACGAGCAAGAAGAACTAAAACACAAAGACATCCAGGAACACTGCATGCCACGATCATGACAGACGCTAGCTCATATGCATCATAGCTGCGTCCTCTGCCAAACGCCGCGCACGCACGCACGCATAAGAGCTTAAGCGTGGTGGGCATTCTCGTCGGCATGGCTGTGCCTCCTGTCGCGACCAACATAGTTGGAATCGGGCAACATGTTGAGGATATCCTCCTTCTTATCGGTCGGGCGCTGGTGGATCCAGAAGAGGATGCCGCCAATGGCCGCGATGATGGCGACCGTCATGTACAGCCAGACCAGGAGCGGGTCGTCGGACAGACCGGTGAAGGCCTGACCGATGGCGTTGGAGAAGGCCGACATGAAGTGCCAGTACGAGGTGACGAGCGAGCGCATGTTCTTGGGCGCCTTGGTGAAGGCATACTCAAGACCGGTGATGGACGTGAAGATCTCGGAGAAGCCGATGAGCACGTACGGGACGGCCTGGACCCAGACGGTGAAGGGAGCGGGCTTGTCGCAGGTGTTCATGTACTTGCCGCAGGGGCCGAGCTTGTAGATGTAGTACTGGATGACGGTGGCGCCGACCATGGCAAGCGAGGCGAGGGCGAAACCGGTGGCCATGCGCTTGATGGGGGTGAAGCGGATGCCGGCCTTGCGGAGAGCGGGGTACAGGAAGTTGTCGACAATGGGGATGAAGATGACGAGGGAGATGGGGTTCAGGTTGGTGATGACGTCGTTGGGCACACCGTTGAGGGTCATGGTGTTGGCCTGCGAGGTCAAGTTGTTGTTCATCTGGTTGTACGAGAGCCAGTACAGCGGGATCCAGGTGAAGCAAGAGCAGGCGCGCAGACCACGTGCAACCTGGTCCACCCACGCATCGTCGAACTGCATCCAGGACGGCTTGCTGGCTCCGAGCTTGCTGGGCTTGACGTCCTCCCAGAAGTTCTCCGACTTGAAGTTCTTGCGGGTCTGGACCGGGTTGATGGACCACTTGCCCTTCTGCGCGAAGGTCCAGAGCTTCCAGGCGCGGATCAGGACGGACCCGGTGGGAGGGCTCTTGTGGTACTTGTTGCGGCAGAACCAGAGGACGAGAGGGCAACCGCAGAACATGATGGTGGGCAGCAGCCAAGACAGCCAGAAGCCGATGTACTTCTCGACATACACCATGCTGATCTGGCCGGTGAGCGAGCCGATGTTGATGAACATGTAGAAGTACAGGAAGATCCGCGACACGGTGATGTTAGGGTCCAAGATGGCGCGCTGCCCAGTCTTGGGGTCGGTGACGACGCGAAGCTTGGTCTGCCTGTACTGCTCAGCAATCAAGGGCGAAATGTTGGCCTTGAAAGCACCGGTTCCGAAGCCGAGGACGATGACACCGAGGATGAAGGGCGCAATGGCCTTTCCGCTGTCGAGAACCGAGGGCAGAGCAGAGATGATCAAGAGGATATGGCCGACGATGGAGAAACCAATGGCGATGAAGATGGTGTTGAAGCGGCCAAGATACTCGTCGGCAATGATGGCGCCGATGATGGGAGTGGTATAGGCCCAGAACGAGTTGACTGTGGATGTCAATTGGTACATGCGCACGAGCTGCGACACGGAGACACGACTTACAGGTACCGATACCGAAGGAGGCGCGCTGGCCCATTCCCAGAGCTCCTGGCTTGCCCTCGGGGCGGGGGTCGCTTCCGGTGCGCGATCCCTCAGGACGAGGACGCTGGATGAAGTTGGTGTCTGTTGCAGACTGCGATTAGTCGAGACATTGAAGAGATGGAGCTGGGGCAACATACAGAGCACCTGACTGCCATAGTAGCCGAAGCGCTCGCACAGCTCGACAAAGGCAATGGTGAAGGCGGTCCATGGGATCTTGCCCGAGATACGGGGCAGAGTCGCGAGGTCCTCGTCGGTGGGCTCCTCGCCCTCGAGGTCGCCCTCGAACTCGACGGGCTGCTGGAGACTCTCGCTGGTGCTGCGACGCGTATCGAGGGCCTTCTTCTCGTCGTACTCGTAGAGCGCGGTGACCTCGGGCTCGTGGCTCATGGCCAGATCGGGCTGGTTCTGGGCTGCGGCGGCAGCCATTGTGGGCAGTGGGTTGAACCTCGAGTGCAGGCCTAGTACTAGGGCAAGTCACACACGAAGGGCGAGTGACCGCGAGCGAGGCGGGCTTCAAGTAGGGTGAGGTGGTTGAAGCGGGGAAGGTGAAGGAGGGCGCGCTGAAGCGGCCCACGGGGGGGTGCAGCTGCAATTAATATACCGGGGGTCAAGGTGAGAGAGAGGGAGGGGGGGCAACACGGACAGGGCTTGCTGGAGAGTAGCGACCACCAGAGTGACCAGACCGCTCCAGCGCCGCGAGGCAATCCACGGCGAGGACGGTGTCCAGCAGGCCCGGCATGACCCAGGCCATGTCGACGATGGCTCTTTCAAGCAGGTGAAAGTGTTGGTCCCCTAGTTCGACGTTACAACCCATGTCGCACTCTACCCGTAGTGGGAGATCGGTGGTGAAGGAGAGGGAGGCGGCGCCCGGGGTGATACTTGGCGCCAAGCACCCTCTCCGAGCTTTTGCGGGCGTGGCGGGCTCGGCGCAGTACATGGCAGTGAGGAAGATGACAGGAAGATGAAGGGAAACCCTCCAGAAAGCCCTCCCAAGAACCGCAGATCCCAGCGCGCGGCAGGTCTCTCCACCAACAATTCACTTAATTCACTGCACTAACCACCACTCAGGGCTCCGTGTTTCTTATCTGGACCACCTTCGTCGGCACCGGGCAGAGCATCTCCATGCTCGCGAGCTTCCTACCCATGGCTCTCCCCTCTGCCGCATATTGCGGAAGGCGTCATCTCTGGTCGACACTCCGCAAGCACTATCACGAACTCTGCCGCCGTTATCTCACGCCCAATGGTCCGCGGCCTCCGTTTGACCAAGGGTCACTTCCCACTTCACCCCCACGTGATACCCTTCCCCATCCAGCGAGATGAAGCCGCGGGAGGCTGGACCCGTCAGCTTCTTCTTCCTATCTCAAATCTTCCATCCTCTGGCCGATGCTTGGCGACCTGGCGGAGCGCCTTGGCAACCTGCTTTTCCCTAGAGGGCCCATCCCATCCCACACGCCGCCCGCGAACAAATCTCGTTCCCCGAATCAGCGAAAAGGCGGCGACCCGCTCCTTTCGATACAAGAATCAATCCTGTGGTCCTCGGTCGCTGATGCGCTCGGTACATGGGGTTGGCAACTCAGAACTGGAATTCATCGTCGATGCTATCGCGGAACAGGAAGGTTGCCAACAGCTGCAATTCGCACCCCGGCCCGCTCCCATCCAATCGCCGTCCTCCATGACCATTCACCCCTCCGGGCACCCCGCCCCGGTATGGCCTAGTCCTCCCTCTCCCGCCATCCTTTCAAGTTTCAATAATAATAACAATAATCGTTCTGGTTGACCTTCGAGAAACACACAGGGCGCCGGGGCATCCATGCGTATCACCCATCTCCCGCCTGACTACCTTCCTCCCCAGGCGCTCGCTCTCTCGCATGTGGATATGCCATGCTTTTCCCAAGCGTGGAATATCGACGCCGAGACAACGCTTCGCCCGCGGGTGCGGCGTCTGTGCCGTTTTGGGTAGTGCCCAACGGCAGCCATGTGGCGTTGCTTGACCGTTCTTCGATGCTCGTCTCTTGCGACGTTGCCCTGTGCCGATTCTATGCGCGGTGGGTGGCTTCAGCCACGGACGACTGCTGAGTTTATCCATCACCTTCTGTTTATGTCGCGTCCAATGGAAAGGGTAGGTACAGGCAATGAATACTGCGTACTGTTAGGCCAGCAGCAGACCGCGCTCGGAAAGTGTTTAACCTGTAGCGCGAACCTTAGCATCGATCCGTTGCTGAATTAGGCAAATCATAGAAAACAAGGCGGCCGGTGCCACTTGTACCTGCTAATCCCCACTCGTTGGTTGGTAGCCATGCCTGGGTTGCACCCTGGGGTAACACTGTGCTATTAGTGCGCGACGACGCTGCTCTGGCGCGCGCCGAGCGGACTGTTCACACCTTCTCGCGTCGTCGCGCGCCTGGACGAACCTGAAATTTCCACTCTTGCTCCCTCCTCCACAGACGAGCGGGTCCCAGATGGACAGGCATCCCAGAACCTAGGTGCAGGTTTTTCCAGCCCGCTGACCTGGTATCAGGATGGATGTCTTGCCACGGTTGCCGCAATGGCGAACGGGGCCACCTGGGCACGGGGGAATCAAGCACTGTATCCTGCATAGACGGCTGGGTCCAGAGTAGAAGAAGATATAAATATATATTATTTGCGATTCGCTGTTCGTTGCGACTACGCTATATCTCTAGTAGGATCAACCGAAAGCCGCCTTGCCCCCGTGAAAGAGCACTGGTGACAATCATTTCCGTTTATATTCGTAACGTCGTGTCCCACTTCCGCGCTTACTCGCCAATCGGCTCGTCATCCAGCGGCGTCCCCTTGGACCAGTGGTTGACCCAGTTGAACACTTCCTGGTACCAGAAGCGACCATTCTCGGGCTTCCGCATCTGATGGTGCTCGTCGGGGAAGTTCAGGAACCGCGACGGGATTCCCTTCGACTGCAAGATATTGAACAGCCCAAGGCCATCGCTCTCGGGAAGGCGGTAGTCCAGAGTGTTGTGGATGACAAAGTGAGGCGTGCTCCAGTTCGCAATGTGGTTCGCGGGGTTCCAGCGCTCGTATACCTCCGTCGAGTCGTAGATGGTGCCGTTGAAATCGTGGCGCATGAACCACAGCTCTTCCGTCGAATACGACGCAAGGGTCTGCGAAATGCCGTCGTGGGTGACGAGGGCCTTGAACTTCCGTCCCAGCTCGTGGCCTTGGATCCAGTTGGTCATGAAGCCGCCAAAGCTGGCCCCGGCGCAAACACCGTGGTCGGTGTCGACGAAGGCAAGATTCTCCTTGACATACTTCCAGGCCAGAACGAGGTCTTCATACGGAACACCTCCCCAGTCGCCCTGAATCGCGTCGATAAGGCGTTGACCAAATCCAGTGCTGCCAGTAGGGTTGGGCGCAACCACCACATAGCCCTGGTCTGCCCAAACTTGGTAGTTCCACCTGTTACTCCAGGTATTGGCGTTGGAACCCTGTGGGCCACCATGAACGATAAACGCCAATGGGTATGTCTTGTTGGCAACGTAGTTGCTAGGCTTCACTACCAATGCGTGCAACTTTTGCGTCCAGCCAGCAGCGCCAGTGAAGAAAATCTCGGAGTATGTATGGGGCCCAAGACCGGACAATTGTGCATCCACCTCGGTGGCGGAGAAGAGCACCTTCTGAGTCCCGTTCGTCAGAGTGTAGAAGTCTCGTGTGGTCCAGATGGAGGAAGCCGACACGAACAACGAGGAATCGGGCAGGACATAGAACCCGGCAACGGATGTGACAGCCGTCAGGTTCTTGGGCACAAAGTCTTCGGCCGCCGACGTTGGGATGTTGAATATGCGGTTAATGGCGTAGTCTTCGGCAGTGACGTAGACGGAATCACCCTCGGGCGCCCACTTGATGGAGGCCACCCAGCGATCGAATTTGGAGCTGAGTCCTTTGTAGTTGCTGACAGCGACACCATTCGCGCCCTTGGAGATGTCAACGACGTACAGCTGCTGCAGGTCTGACTCGTAGTAATCGCCATCTTGCTGGGTGAACGAGAGTTTGGACGAGTCCGGAGAGAAGGTCGGCAGCCCAGATGCACCTTTGTGGCCTGCGGCGTCCGCTTCGCTACCTGGTCCATTGAAAGCCTTGGCGACCTGGGAGCCATCAAAAGGTCCAACGTAGATGTAGCTCGCTGTGAAGTCAGCCTTGTTTAGATGCGGAGCCTTGCTGAGGAAGGCGAAGAGCTGGCCATCTGGGCTGATATCATAGTCATCACTGCCACCAAAGGGCTGCACAGGTGACTCCGGTCTCGTTACGTTGAACTCAATGCCCTGGAGGAAGTTGCGCACACCAGCGCGCGCCAGTGAGTAGCTGGAATTCGCGAGGAGGCAACCACCAAAGACCGCATATCTCTCCTTGGTCAACCACCGGTCCCAGTGACGCGGATAGATGTTGCTATAAAGTCTACCCGTTGTGCGCGGCTTGGGGACGAGCTCCGGATTGAAGGCGGATCCATTCTGGTAGGCCAAGGAGTTGACCAGAAAATGCAGGTCGCCCGTGGAGGTTTTCGCAACCTTCAAGCCAGAAAAGGGGGCTTCCAATGAAGCTACCAACTTGCTGGACGCCGTTAGTCCCTCTCTATCTCAACAATGGTGGCACAGGTACCTCTCCGAGGGCTTCTTGATGTCTCCAACCCACAGTGTCACGCCTCCGGGCACCTTCTCGTTGGTCGCATTGATATAGAGGATGCCGGTCTCCGTTCCAGGAATCCAGGCGACCTCATTCACTTCATCAGCGCTCAATCCGGCGTCACTGACTTTTCCCGTCTTGAGGTCCAGCAACTGCCAAGCGGCCGAAGTTGTCTGGTTTTCGAACGAGTATTGTGACTTGGAGAAGATCGCGAGATCTCCAGCCGGGTTTGGTGTTGCTACACCTCTTTGTGGTGCGCCCCATACACGCCTTGCTGGTGTCAGAGCAATTGCTACCATCACACAGGGAAGAGGTCATTGGGAACGCACTCTGGAGTCAAAACGGCAAAGGCGCCATTACTGGCCAAGGCCATGGCAAGGCCAAGGTAGCGCGCCATGGTGGCTGCAGTCCAATTTCTGATCGGACTTGGAGGCGTCGGTCTTGGTCGTACGATGGGCTATCAAGCACCCCCACAAAGAACCAGACGGGAGAAGGAACAGTAGGATAGAGACGGCAACATAAGGCGACAGAACCTCTCCCCCGTATTTGTAGTCGTACCTGTTGCCTGAAATTTGGGACTGTAAGCAAATCCCTCATGCCCACTGTACATCGTCATCGAGCTGCGCATCTCTTCATAGTGGGCGTGTCACCTCGCATCCAACAAACATTAGAAAATAGAGAACTAACACCTTCCTCACTTGTCCTAGCTCCAGGTTCACTTGCAAGGCTCCTCCAGTAACACTTCGACCCACATCCATAAGCGAAAGCCTCTTTTCGTAACATGGACCGGCACGATGGATCTTGATATTAACCCCCTGGCCAAGCGGGACGCGGTAAGCTCACGTGCAGCGCTAAGATTCCGCCAACCTTGGGGCGCTGCTGCCAAGCAAGCGCCACCACCAAGCGGCACAGATGGTCGAGTAGCAGGTTTTCTCCAGAGAAGCAACCAGACATGTGCGGTCGCCGACGCCTCGCGGTCGTCGAGATGCCAGGATACCGACGAGGTTTCCTCAGTGTCATCGCGCAATTGGTCGTTGACCCCACAAATGCGCTGAGGGACCGCTTTCTTTCGAGGACTCCATCCATGGCCAGGGGAAAAACAGCCGAGTGTGCTCTTCGCCATTTGCTCGGGAAATGATGACCGTCCAAATTGTTATCAAGGAACGACCGAGGTAATAACTTATTAAGATCCTTTTCGGTTGGATGTCCGGGGGGAGTGAGACTAGAGCCCAAGCGCGGGAGCGCAACTCGCTCACGGTGCGGAGCCCCCCGATTGCGCAGTGAGCTTGGATTTCGTCTTTTTGGAGTCTGATTACGAGCTCATTCGGCACCGAGCCAAGCCGAAGTGACATTGAGTTCGTATAGACGCTGTGCTTCGTATCCCTGCTTTATTGAATTGTGCTCTGGTTTCTCTTTCTAGGAAGTTCGCGAAATTGCGTCAGCTGAGGTTTATTAGAGCTCCCTTATTGAGGACGCACTATTTGCATGTCAGCACTTGTGGCCTTCATCGCTATGGGAAAAGTCCCAACCACCCACGAAAGGATGATGAATGGCTTCAGGATCAGGTTCTCCGGTGTTGGTTCTCACGGCCGCCATGAGAAGGGGAGGGGATCGTGTGTCCAGTATACAGAGAAAACGTCCAGCGATTTCCTCATAGTCGCCATCATCATATGCGGTCCAGTTATCTTTGCGATAAACCAGGGGGTGTAAGCAACGCGCAACCTCATGATGCGGAAGTATTTCCGGCGTCAGCTCTGGTCCACGATCTTGCATCCAACTCATAACAGCCATTCTTCCTTTTCAACGTCCTAGCGCGGCTTGGGCGTGGTCAGGTAAGGTTGCGTAAAGCGGTCGAATCATGGATGGTGACTACGGATCCTGCGCGCGACTCGTCCAATAATCCTTGCAATGTTAATCCCTCGTACATCTTCTTCCTTTGCACTCTTTTTATTATTGTAGTCCTGTGGCCCTACTCCCTAATCCAACTCTTACTATCAAGTTCTCCTTCAGGGAAGGCGTCCCGTATCCCAGCGAAGTTGTATTCCGTCTCCACATGTCCGTGCCTCGTCGGAAAGGATCGTCCCAAGTGTGGTGAGATGCAGCGCAACATCGAAAGTCGTCTTCTTCGTCCTGGGTGGGTGGTGTAAGGAGGATGGTGGAGCGTGAGTCGAAGAAGATGGGTTGAGGGAGGTTGATAGAGGTTCGGCGCCTTCCGTTATCGGACCTGGGACACGACTCACCCGTAGACCATTCCCCCTCCGGAAATGACACGCGAAAGCTTGTCGCTCTTAAGTTGACCTCAGATCTGGGTTCGAATACCAGTAATTATGAGTTGGCTCAGTGTCGAGTGGGGATTGAAAAATATTTCGAAAGGGTCTCAGAGTTAATCGTATGACGAGTATGATGGGTGTTCCCAGCATCACTTTCTGGTCAACAGCAAGGCATTGGCTCTTCCACCATCCAATGAGATAAGGAATATGTTGAATTCACGTTGGGGCTCTAGGCATAAATTATGGTGTACACGTGGGCGCGTTGCTAGATTTGAGGTTCGGTAAATTACCATTTTCCTTCCACGGTTTGTTACCTCTATGGTAGGGCGTTTCAACAAATCTAAAGGAGAGCGGGCTTCCAATTGGTGCACCACGTTCTACTTCCCCGAAGAGATACTACCTATGCTTCTCACGCAGTCGCTATTGTGCGACGTCTATGCAGCCCTATGTGGCCCTTCTTCCTGACATTTGAGAGCTCCAGCCTAACGGCAGATGGCACAATACTCTTTCTAGAGCTCCTATACACCGAATGTATGTACATTCCCCGGTGGATCGACCGGCTGGTAAGCCAGTGGATATTTCTCGAACCCCTCGTGAATGTAGGACGAGATAATCCGCACATGCACAAAAGGGACGGCAATGAAGGCGCATTGGGGCGATTGACCTCTTTAATTTCAAGCCATTTGAAAGATATGACGAAAATTGATAGGCTGTGACACCGGCAGGTTCTTGGTCATTGGTCTCGAACGGGGTCGAAAGGGCGAGGGCGGGATGACTGCCGAGGTGTGCTTTGGGTAGTCGTCCCCCGTTGAACCGTCTTAGCTATTTAGGTAAGCAGATGCCGTAAATTATGCTATCACTATAACTAAGGCCTTACCTTGTTCTTTAGCATCCCGAACTGCCTTTCTCATTCGCCACCGGAAGACAGACTCGGATACTGGGGGAATTTCTTCGGCGGCAAGAAACTGGGTGACACGGATCATAACCTCAGCTTTTACCAGGGAATCGGCATTCGCCCATGAGGAATTAGGATATGTTTGCACATAGTTCTTTGCCTCGTCCCGGGTATAGCGCTTCAAGGGTACGTTACTATATAGTTACCTGGCAGTTGTTCGCGATCGAGCTCGCACACTGAAATATCTTACGTAGAAGCTGGACCACTGAAATCGGTTATGCCCTGCCGCTGCACGTGCATCCTCGGTAGATGCACTCTGTAGGATCTCCATGCTGTCCAGATGTGGTAATGTCGTGTTTGGCCGGGTGGAGTGGAACGAATTAGACTTGATTACAATCTATGAAATTGGCGCGACTGATGCGACGGCGCGGGCGTCGTGTGGGGTAGAACCGTCCCGTGCACGGTCCGTTTACCTAAAATAGATCTATCTATGTTAGGAAGACATAGTGAATTGCAGTGTTAAAAAACGTCATCATCCTGGTTGCAGGATATATATTGACGGCTGCTATAATAATCATATATGGGAGTAAAGACATTGGCATTCCGAAGCCCAACTGAACGTCAGTTCTCACCTATCCGCGATCCTGGCAAAGAGCCGACATACATCCACACATATAGCCAGAATGAAGAAATCGATTTTACAGACTATGTTGATACTAAGCTAGTTTGAAAGAAAACTTTTAGTTTGGATGTGCAGTCAAACTGCCTCTTCTTTGTCCAATTTCTGCCTGGTAGCGAGTTTTAGTTGATCTTTTGTAGCCTCAAGCTCTTTTGTTGAAGACTTATAGGAAGCTATCGCATCCTGGAGACGACGTTCCATGTCCACGACGTGAGTTTTGGCCTTCTTAGATTCTCCGCTCTGAAATCATAAATTAGACGCGTATTAAAAGCATTTGCAGAAGGGCAGGCTCGCTCACCATTTCATCGCCACTTCCAGTTTGTGCCATGGAGACATTAGCCGCCCCTTCAATCGACTCTCTCGGTCTTTTTTTCGATGGCGTTATTGCTGGACGTAGCGCGCCAGGTTTTGCATTGGTTTCAGCCACGATGGACTGAGATTCGCAAGGAGATCTGGTAGGCACTGGAATGTCTTGTATTGGTGCATTCTGAGGCTTGGTTCCACGGTCTTGGTGTAGCAGATTGGGTTGTAGAGTTGAAGATGGCGATGACCCATCCTGGTCTGAAGAACCATTCTTTCCTTGTTGTTCCCGAGGTGAAAGAATACATCTCTTCAATGAAAGAGTCTGCTCTGTTCGGAAAGGTCCTTTCCCTTCCTTGCGTACCAACTCTGCAATGGTCTGGCAGCATTGTGTAAAGATTGTTAAGCCCTTTCCAAATTGGGGAAAGCTTTCCAGCAATCCTACCTCCAGGAAGTAAAATAACACCATGAATCGGAGTTTTTCCAGATGCGATGGTAACATCCGGCCACAGTAACCGTCCGCAGGAATATCGAATCCCATGTGAACCCAGCCAGGTAATACGCCCTCCCCATTTTCCGCGACGAAGGTCACATGGTTCAATTGGGGATATTTTGCTGTATATTTCTGCTTGTGAACATATGCATAGACCGGCCGCGATCGCATATCTGGTTTGGGGTACTGTGAAGTGAGGGTTCCGACAAGCAATTTATTGCTTAGGTGTTCCCCTACTTTCGGGCTTTTCGACGGTCTCTCGGCTTTCACGAATTTCAACCGATCAGCGGGCCTGATAAATCGAAAATCGTCTCGGAGAGATGCATTCCCGGCGATCTCTTTCAGAATGGACGCATAAGTGACGACGCCAGCAGGATTCGCGGCCATGGAAGCGGACGAGATCGTTGTCGCTGTGAATACCTACAAAGTCTCCTGCATTAGTTTCATCCGAGAGTTTTGTCGGCAGTAACTCACCTGGGACCAGTGACGCTCGACGAGGATTTGACCAAGGCCGCTACAGAAGTGGATCAGGTAGAGATTTGTTCGACATGCGAGTCAAGTTGAGCGAGGGGTTTGGGGTTGGGAATAGGAAGTAGGCGCAAGTTCTGTTGTGCCTCACGTGTAGAATTGCGGCCCGTGCTCTCAATCTCACTTCACCTTTACTTTATATCATAGAGCCAGAGAATGCAAACGGCCGACACCCACTATACCACTTTCACATTCACTACTCGGACGAATGAGGATGGCGTGCATGATATCTCAAGAACTATGCTTGTAAGAACATAAGATGGAAGAACGGCTCACAGCAAGAATATGTTCTTTGTTTTAGATATTGAACGTGCCACTTTTAATAACGTGAAATAAATCAAATGCCCAAAGAGGGTCCCTCTCAGGTCGTTCCACCTGCAAAGTTCAAGTCGCTGAGCACCTGAAGAGTGGAGTCAATGAAAGCAGACTAAGAAGAATTTAAAACAAACCAAAAGCCATTGTAGATACTCGAGCTCGCAGATCGTCTTGTCGCACGAGATCGTCCCACTTTGCACTCGGATTCGACGAGATGTATCTCCAAAACTCTGACCGAATTTCGTAGATTACTGCATGCATCTGGACATGCGGGTTCGCCTTCAATAATTTCAATTCCTCCATAGGCCTCTACTGAATCATTTATCCGGCAGTAAAATATTGGAGTTTTGGAGAAGAGTGCATGTGACCACCGGACGTGGATCGCATCGTACATGTCGCCTATGAGAACGTTTCGACCCTTCAGAACTTCGAAGTGAAATTCATGAAATCGGCTTTCAGTCCTTGAATCCTTTTCTCTAAGGTTTCCTTTTCACCTTCCGCTTTTGCTCGACCTGCAGTCTCATCTTTTATAACCTTTTGAAGATCTTGGATTTTGCCTGTCGCGGCTTGAAGCTCGGAGGTGGCATTTGTGTATGCCGAGTAGAGGTTTGAATATTCTGCGTCGAATTTCTGCTTAATGTGCTGTGAGTAGATCTTATGAGAGTTACACTCTTTATCCCGCTCCTTTTCGACAGTGGCCAGTGAGCTTTCCAGTTCACCAATTTTCGACTTCAACGATTCCGTTTCTGCTGTACTGCTCTCCAGAGCATAGTTCGTTATGTTCTCCACGAACATTTGGAAGTGATACTCCTAACTGAATCAGCAATGGAATTCACTTCATAGACACAGCACTCACTGCCACATCCTTTACGTCCTGCCTTTTTGCAGCATTGCCGGCCTCATACCCATCATTATTCATAACACGTTTGCCTGATAATGATCGCACTCCACTCATCAGAGAACGCTGTCGTTCTACGGGCGGCGCCTGCTGCACATGTTGAATGGAATTGGCGGGCTGGGAGGGAGACTTTTTTTCGATTATAGCGGTTTGCCTGTCAGATTGCTGGTATGCACTTTTAAACTCCTCCAAGCCTGCGGTAGAACCCTCTTTTAGGCGAAGTTTGTTAGTCCGAAACGGTTCTCTCCCGCATTTCCTTGCCGCCCGCGCAACATTCTCGCATCCTTCGGTAAAATTCTTGAAGCCGCGCCCGAAATCAGCGAATTGATTGCATTCTCCTTTCTCCAAGAAATAGAAAAGAATCATGAAGCGGGCCATTTCTCTAAATCTGTCTTCCCTGTCAAGTTTTAGGTCTTTGAATGGATATATGAAGGCCACATTTTCCAAATCTTTTATGAGAAGGGTCCGCGACGCCCAGCCATCCTCCATCCAATAGCTGACTTGGTTTACGTTCGGCCATTGCCCCATCTTATGCACGTAGGCCCACACATGGCGCTCCTTTAACTTTACTTCAGCATTCCATCCGAGGGTGACGGCTGCATATTTCCCCACAAAGAGTCTTTTTCCTAGCGGGCTGTTGAAGCCTGGCGCAGGCTTCGTTTGTGGTATCCCCTGGAAATCAAGCTGGTCTGCCGTGGGCAAGTAGTGGAAATTTGTCCAAATCGTCTCACCATTAATCACGGCTTTTTTCGAACGATTCATATTGTATGCATTTTGCCTTCTGCGACAGGCTCTGTTTCGGGACCCATTCCGATTATGCGCGGGATCTGGACCTGTAGATTCTATCAGTTCCTTATCAAAGAAACATGAAGTCATTTTTGCCTGAAATTTGGTCGTTGCCACTTACTCGAGTTAATCTTTCCCAGAAAGATAAAAAAGACGGGTGCACCAGCTGTGCACTCTTGGTTGAAGGTCCGGATGGGAAGTCGACGTCTTCAATTGAGTTGTGTAAGCGGCTTCAGTGGAGAGTAGAAGAGGAGAAGTGTCAACGTGGCTCACACCCAGGAATAGGATTCCATTATGGCAATACAAGTCTCCATAAGCGCGTATCCCTCCACCCCTTAGTAGTTTATTAGCCTCTCTTACTTAGCCTTACAAGAGTAATTCACGCAGCAAGTATTCTCTTCTCTCGCTACAAGCCACATCGAATTTCCGGCCCTCCCACATAAGCTTCCCACCAGTTCCACCACCTTAGGTCAAGCGGGAATTCCTTCAACATACCGCAACTGACCTTTTGCATCAATATAAGTATCACCAAGCTTTCTCCGACCTTTGCCTCCTTTACCATCGGGATCCTTGTCTTCCGTATCTTTCCGATGCGAGTGTTTGTCTGATGGGGGCAGTTCTTTTTGACAACGATCGCACAGACCCTCTCTGTATATATATTTGTCCTCCACATTTTGGCAAAGGCGTTTAATAGGTCCTTTCGGCGCGTTTTCGCAATACGTGTGGCGGGCGCTGTGCCAGAAGGCATGGTTGCAAGTGTAGGCGTCGTACCAACGGAAGCACATTATGAAATTTATCCGTGATGGGCTAATATTCGAACCAATACAATGGTATCGGTATGATAGTGTGTACAATATATCAGGGTGGCAGTTTGAGTTCAAATAAATATAATCTCTGGAGGTGTACGTTGTTGTGGAGTTGTTATTATGAAGTACGAAAGAGCAGCAAAACTAACAAACTGCATTTTATACTCGATGCTAATAGGAGTCACAACTATGACTGTCCACAGGTGACTTATTAAGGTCGACGGTGTCGTGAGATTCAACAATGCCTGACACTCAGCAACTCATTTGAGTCCTATGGCTGTACCACGGTGACATTAATCCATGTACATATTAGAAATTGGGTTATATCGCAGTGCAATGTAAGAGCAACAGCCAGAACTATTGTATCAATATCCTAACCTGTTCCGAACTAGACTTAGGTTCCTTAAGAATTCATGAACAGCTACCTCAAGCAAGACATGTTTGGTATTTAAGACCTACATTGTGGTAGCTCATCTCTGTCCGAAAAACCAGGGCCCAGATCAATCATGATATCCGCCTGCGCCCGCTAACCCGCATGTCTTTCGCTGCCCTACTACCTCCCCTGATATGAGACAACCATTATATAACCTATTCTTGGGTATTTGCATCTGAGAGAGGTTTGGATAGTAGCCGAGAGCTGAATAAAAGCGGGTCTGGAGTGTTTGGAGGATTTGGGGTGTCTGGCGGGGCGTGGGCCCATTCGTCGGTTCCCAGTAATCGATGCACATAGCTTCCTCAAGAGACGATGGAACGGTTTCTTAGTGATACCCCCACCTCGGAGAGGGCTATGATGCTGTATTCATACGGAAACATGAGTTGGCGGTCTGAATTGGGGATGGTTGCCTCCTCAGGGGCACAACCCCACACTAGTGATCAGAATCCAACGTCGACGGGAGATGCTGGGTGAACCCTGTTACGATCAAGTGACCGGTAGTAAAATCTTATCTTGCAAGCATTGTAGAGTCTGTTGTTCAAAACTTGGCTTGAATTTTGATACCCAAAGTTTTGGGACAGAGGTCGTTTGGACGGGAAATGTCATCGGCCGATTGGGAAGTGGGAAACTGCGAATCCTTTCCATATGGATAGTCACAAAGATAGCGACATAAAACATTTGTCGTCAGCTTGAAGTACTGTAGACAGTCAGCCATGTCATAAAATGTGAGCTCCGAATCCAATTTCAGCCAACTGAATTGCGGTGAGTCACTGTCACACAGTGACTTCTGTTCGATGGAACAGTCAACCTAGCCTCCGTCATACCTGTCTAAGAGTCCTTTTCGCCCGATACCAGAGAGCCTTCGGGTAGATATGAGCGTGGTTGGATACTCTCACGGTGGTTGGACTTCGGCAGTGGTAGACCCATATATTGTCCAGTGGTTGAGGAACGCAAACTCGCAGTTTGGTGAGGTTTCTGCAAGCCTTATACTCTTCATTAGGGTAGAAAATTCTCTCGTTCAGGCAGCCGAAACACGTATATGCCTGCTGCTCTCCAGCATTGTCCAATAACTTTTGGCCCGAACAGTTCGCTGCACGACGGACATGCAGAAATGCCAGGTCAAGCAGATATAAGAGTATATAAAAGGAGGAGGGAGGGATCCCGGGTCTCTGGTAATGGATGCTCGGACAACGGTGGGGCACAGTCAAGCTGTCGGGGGTATTTGGCGTGATCAAAGACGAGGAGTGCTTGATGACAGTTTCGCTTCCCGTAGCTTTATCGAGCTCAGAATTTGAGAATAGTGATAGAGCTCCAGCAACTACGGTGTCCTCGAGCATGTCCGCCTCATGTTTTTGCAACATCCTTCTGCCCGCCGGATAACGCCGACACCACACCAGCTCCTGAAAATGGGAGCTTGCGCATCTCCTCACCCTCATAATCATTTCATTTCCTTTATTTTCCCGCTGGTACTCCACTTCTCTCTTTCTCTTTCTCTCTCTTCTTGTTTGCTTGGCTACCGGCCAGTAAACTAACAATCCCTCACGTGATGTGTAATTCACCCATCAACTCCGGCAGAATCTCGGGTTGCACACGCAATCCTTTCCCCCAAACACGAATCCGCGAAAACGCACATCCCGCACTCGCATCACCAGCATCACGCATCACATCAAACAGCCGTCTCCAAATTAATATTCCACCGGGACAAGCCCTGCCCAGCGGGCCAAGTACCTGGCCAAGGGCAGCCAAGTACCCGGCCAAGGTGATGCCAAATCCGGGGTACAGTCGGCTGTTCTCGTGGTTCATCTACTACAGTATGGTCATTGGTCCTCCACATACCCCAGATTCAAGCAAGGCACGGTGATGATTATTTTCTCCGGCACCGCGGGCTCGTATCGGACGAGTAGGCACGCGACGTTTACTTGGACGGCGGATCATGGGACGTTGTGTGGGTTGAACTTGCAGGGGGATTTTGCAATTGGGGTGAGCAAGTTGGGCGCTGATGCGTGGGTTCCAAGGTTCTCAGGTGCGTGATGTCTATACTTGTGAGGGTGATTGGTAAAGCGACAAGGCGGATAGATGAGCAGATATGGGAATTCCTGGGCATCGGGTGGAAGTGAGCGACGACGCCAGACCTAGTTACCACTTAGCGTACCATCGCAACCCGGTAACATTATGGACTAGGGGATCGTGGCTATACGTGATGTGATCGGATAGCAGTCCGAGGCGACTACTTCTTATGTGTGCCATGGGAAAGCTGGTCGGAGTCTTGACAGAATCTGGGGTAAACGTCGTAGCTATTCCTCGGATGTCGAACTCGGGAGTGGACTGGGAAGAATTATTGCATCAATGACAGTGGAAATGGCATGAGGGACAATTTATCGCAGACTTCGCTTGCATGTTGTGGTAGGGTGAGAGCGAAAAGTATGGGTAATCGGTCCCAGGGAGGAAGTTGGCGCTTGTTCATGCGTGAGGGAGGCTGTAACCGCTGGCCGTTTCTGGAAGATGAAAGGATTGGTGGAGAGACATTGGAGACGTTTGAAACCAGCGCAATGCGCCTCTTTTTTGTTTTTAGAAATCTCAAGCGAAGATTCTGCACTCGTACAGCGTATCTTCCTTCTACCTGTTTAGCAACTGTCCATGTCGTGGGCGAGCAGTGATGGTCGCGGTCGTTCCACGCAACAATCGATTCTGGATACAAAACTTGCCATTCGAAACCCCATCCTACGATCTGAGCTGAAGCTTATTCGACGCCAAGCGAGGTTTTAACCGATGGCAAAATCATCGACTTCGAGAGCATAGCTCAACGGGAGCCAAGAATTGGGGTAACATGGTGATCTATGGTGTGGCACTCGGCGGACCAGAGCATGTTGTGCGCCGATGCAGTCTCCACCATATCATATTGAAACATTTTATGTTAATCAGTACACGGGCTTGTCCGCGGGTGCTTGTTTCATGCCCTCTCACCAATAGCTATGATCGTTTTCCGCAATTATACTAATCCGGCAATTCATCGTTCCTAAATTTTGTGGAGAGGCCGCTCTGATTCGTCCATACGAGATTCTTCAGTGTGCATTTGGACATCTCCAGCCAAGCTCTAGCTATTAAGTTGCCTCATTGACAGGCATGTGCTTACATCGACGCCTCCATTAATCTCATATTCTGGGTTACTGCACCGATGCTCAACGGCGGGCATGCTATATGCCTCTATATCACCATGGCTACCCGAACCCAGGCTCCCGTCAAGATATAAAAGCACATCTTCTCGCTTCCGAACTGATCATCAACGATCGTCCACTCCGCAATCGACAATCCTTCGTTGCAATCACCACCGGTCTGCAGTACCACCAGTCCCACCTTCAAAATGGTCAACTTCAACACTCTCTTCGTCGCGGCCTCCGCTGTCGCTGGTGCCTTCGCCGCTCCCACGACGACCGACCTCGCCAAGCGCGATGAGCACACTCTTGCCATCCGGGCCGGAACTCCCAGCTCCACTGGCACCCACAACGGCTTCTACTACTCCTGGTGGACTGATGGTGGCTCCGATGTGACCTACACCAACGGACCCGGCGGCCAGTACAGCGTCAGGTGGTCTTCCGGCGGCAACTTCGTCGGTGGAAAGGGATGGAACCCTGGATCTGCCCGGTAAGCTCCCCTTCAACTTCGCAGCAACAGATAGAAGCAGAACTGACCGTACACCCCAGCACCATCAACTACTCCGGCCAGTACAACCCCAACGGCAACTCCTACCTCGCCGTCTACGGCTGGACCACCAACCCCCTGATTGAGTACTACGTCGTCGAGAACTTCGGCACGTACAACCCCTCGACCGGTGCCCAGAGCAAGGGCAACCTCAACGTCGACGGCAGCAACTATGCCCTCGCTGTTTCCCAGCGCAACAACGCCCCCTCCATCGAGGGCACCAGGAACTTCCAGCAGTTCTGGTCCGTCCGCCAGAACAAGCGCACGGGAGGCTCCGTCAACATGCAGGCTCACTTCCAGGCCTGGGCCAATGCTGGCATGCGCCTTGGTAACCACAACTACCAGATTGTGGCCACCGAGGGTTACTTCAGCTCCGGCAGCGCAACCATCACTGTCCAGGGCCCGTAGATGGAGAATGAGGCATGGGTCATGGAGGGATTGAGATTGAGGAAAAGCTGGGAATTGGACATCTGACTTGTGGTGGAGACTTCACTTCTTTGCACATATCTTAACCAATCTTCTTTGTTCGCTTGATGCAGATGACGGTACGAGAATGAATGAGAATGCTGAAATGAGAAACCGTTTTTCGTGACGACTGGTGATCGTGAACCTATTGCCGTTTGTGTGACGAAGCATCTTACTGGGGACTGTTTCCTGCTTGAGGGATTTTCGACGGTATCGACGATAGGGGAATAAGTCAAAGAAGATCTTTATTCTTGCATCAGTGGATTGGATACAGTGTCCTTGATCAACCCGTTTTGTTCTCCATACGTACCGATTGCTAGAGGCTGCCTTCCTACACATATGCATCATCTCACGCGCACCATCGGCATACAAACCCCGAGTGAGAGAGAATTGATTCCATTGCCCGTTCATCGGCAACAAAGCCATTTCCGGTTCTAATAAGTGAGACTATGCCAAAAAAAAACAAAAAAACAAATAAAAAATCAGACCGTCCGCCGTCATATGTACAGCCACGTCTCATCCTTCTCTGAACGCTCCCAAGCACGCCTCATTGGCAAGTCCTCATCCGAAAGCGGTGGTTGATTCTTCCAAAATCTATTCCTTCTTGATGTTATCCGGGTCGGGCAGGATTCCCTCTTTCTCAAGCCGTCGGCGGGCCTCCTCAAGAGCCCACGTTTGTATACTATCAACCCCGTTAGCGTCTACCCCACCTAGCATCTCCAGACCCCCCAGGCATAAAAACAACGTACCTCGTATCAGGTTTGAAAGCATACGCAATCGTTGCCAGACCCAGACTACCGAACATGCCGAAATACCAAATCAATTCCCAGTCCTCGCGTTCCTTCTTCTTGCCCGGCGTGGGCTCCTCACCCCACAACCAACCAGTAGGGGGGTCATAGTGATCTCCATGGGCTCCGCCACCATTTACAGCAGCAGTTTGGGAGAAGAGACGGGCGGCGGCGCTGCTCCGGAGGGTGACGGGGTAGAGAAGCGTGGGCCGCGAGAGGGCGAGGGTGGTAGCTCGGCTGCGCAGTAACGGTGACATGGCGGTCAATTGATATGTGGGGGGCTGCGCAGGCGCAATGGGAGGGTGAGGAAGTTTCGATAACGCACAGGGGCGTGCGTGCGGCGTGGCGGGAGCTGGTGGTGCTGCTGAAGTGGAGATGGAGGGAGGTTGAGGTTGGTGAGTCCAGTCCAGTTCTTGGCAAGCGCGGAACCTGAAACGGTTTAGCGCCAGAGATAGCTCTTGAAGACGTCAGGGTACGGAAACAGAGCGCAGTACATAGTCATTCATCAATTTCATGAGAGCGAGGAGAGATACTTCAAGTAGTGCAAGCTAAAGCCGTTGCTAGCATAGTTCCGGCAGTTACGAGATTTGTATGTGCCCAAAATATATACTTCCATTGGGGATGTGTAGCGTGATGTAGAGCGCTGTACCCCAAGAACCTGAACGCCATATAAACTCCAATGCTGGCGAATGGGTATCCAAAATACAGATGCATACGTTTCAAGGCGTAAAGCAAAACGCCTGCTCATGCAGGAACAGGGACTCTTTCTCTCTCGGCAGATTCCCTCTCTTCGCTGGGATCTTCGTGAAACGACAACCGCGCCATGTCCTGCGACGGGTCTTCGACGTTCTGTTCCACAGCCACCTCCCTTGCCGTTTCTTTCTGCTGAGCTTTCTCCCTCATTTCCCGCTCATATCGGTCTAGCTCGGCCATTTTAGCAGCGGTCTCGGCGGCCTCTTCTTGCTCCCTCTTCTCCCTCCCAGCCTTCTCCTCCCTCTCCCTCTTCTCCCTGGCAACCCTCTCCACCTCCTCTCGCTTCTCCTTTTCTGCAGCCTCGAGGGCTTCCAGCTCATCATCAATCTCCCCTTCGTCAATAGGCGCACCGGTTTCATTGATGATGTCGGTAATCTCGTCCGTTGTCGCCATTTCCTCGTTCAAAGTTTCCACGACGGCGGCCACACCCTCTGCGCCTCCGACCTTCAGGTTCAGCGCTTTGAGAGCAAGTGCACCGTGTTTCATGGCTTCAACGACTTCAACATGATCTGCCGCATGCTGCACTTGAGAATAAGCAGCTTCGAGTTGCAGCGCAACATCAGTGCGCTGCTGCAAGGCTGCCTCCGCCATCTTCTTTAACCGCAAAGCGGCTTTCGCTTTTACGAGCTGGTTGTTCTTGACAGCCTCCCGGACCGTTGCGTCATTTTCTGCTACTTTCTCGTGCAGTGGATGCAGCTGGGCATTGATCTTGTGCAGGGTGTCTTGGAGTTTTGCAATTCCTTCCTCGTCCTGTGTGATTGGGGTCGGGTGCGCTTCGTTGTTCGCCTTGAATTTGACAGTCGAGCCGTTGTAAGAGATCGCCTGCTTATCCCGGGCCAGGAACACGAGCAACACATCCAGATCTTGATCGCTCAACCTTGCACCGTACTTCCCATCCAAAGCGTCCATGAACCGTCGATGGAAGTCCGCTCGCGACATGACGCGATCGACGGCAAAGGGGTGGGACTTCATTCGGTTCAGGATCTCTGTCGCCGCAACCTCCATGTTGCTCAGGACCACGAACTCCCCTACGCCGAGCCTATCTCCTAGACCAGGTTGTCCCAGCACCCCAATGTGTCTCAATCCCCATCTGACGACTCCCAACGGTGATGGTATCCAGGACGTTTTGTATATACTGGTCGGCGAGTGCAAGAACTCGTCGAGTCGGTACATGTCTTTCTTCGAGATTGCATCTTGGAAAACCGCAGATAAACACGTCGGCCTGCCGTAGGTCGGATGCTGCAAAGCCCTCAGAAGCTCCTCCCCGGTCCTGATCCTCAGCACATTATGTGTCCCTCCCGGTGCAGGTATCAGTCCATGCCTCGCAGCATCCGCAAGCGCCTTCTTCCAAGCCGAGATATTTGCATGATATCCGTCCGGGTTCGTGTTCAACTGGGTTCGAAAGTCGGCGTAGAGCGAAGATAAACGATTCCTGCTTTGAAAGGCTTCTTCATGCTGCAGAATAAACTGCAGCAGCTCGCTCATCGTGGGTGTCTGCAAGGGGCCAAAAAGGACAATCTCTCGAGAACGGAACAAGCGTTTCGTCTTGCGGGATGACGACCGGTCGTAAACACTTGCAGGAGAGCCGGGGTCCGCGCCAAGATCCCCGCCGACGCTAAACCATTTTCGCTTTCCCATTCTGACAGGGGTGATGAAAGCTCCCAGCTGAATCGAGGTTGATCGTGCAAGTAAGGTACTTGGAGTAGGGGTTGTGGTGTCGAATCATTTGAGAGAATTGGTTGCATGATACGTGTATATACGGGATATTGATGTTGCGGCTCCGCTTTTCTCCATAACAACATCCAGGACGCGTCTGCCTCCACCGTAGTGTACACGCGACCCAAACACAAACACGCGCTATGATGTCAGATACCAGTGAAAGTTTCTCAAAGAAGGTGTCCAGCTTGTTCAAAACATACCAGAAATACAGACAAGGCTTTATTACCCAGACTCTATTTGCGAACGACCTTGATCCCTCGGTCGTTGTCTTTACTTTCCATAAACTTCCTCATCTCTTCTAGGTCTTCCATATCCTCATCCTCTCCACCCCCTTCTGGTCTTGTCTGCGCAGGCCGCGGCTCCTCCGGTTGCTTCGAAGGCCGCTCCACCAGACTAGAAACATTGCCAGCGTTTGGTACAGGTTGTGCAGGCGGTGCGACGCCCGCCTCCTTCTCCCACTCCTTCCTCTCCTCTTCATCCATCTCTTCTCTGCGGTCTAGCCACCGTTCCTGGACGTCTCTGGCATCCATGGTCACTGCATCCGACCGCATGGCCATTTGCCATACTGTGTCGTTCGCTCCTTCTGTTCCTCCGAAAGCGTACCCTCCCGCGCGATCTATGGCCCGTAGTAGGGTCATCATGCTCTTCTTATCTTCTACTGCCAAAGTCTCGAAGCCGACGAGTGCAAAGTCCTCCACTAGCCCGACGATAGCTTGATTTAAAGCTGCATATTTCGACGTAGGCCCATCCGTTTCCATATCCTCCCCCTCTCCAGGCTCCGTTTTGGTTGTGCGCGGACCTGGTATGCCGGATGTCTGTTCTTTGTTGAGGTATGGTAGGAGATAGCTTAGATCCTGTACCTCTGTGTAGAAATCGAGGTTGAAGGGGAGGTCCGGATAGTTCCTCAGATTATCGATCTTCGTGAGGACATTCAATTGCGGTAGGTCCATCTGGAGCATACTTCGCAACACCAGCAATAGCGAAGATACGTATAATGAAGGCCGCGATATCACGATCGAATCGGTCAGGTGTATGACAACTAACTGTTGAATTGTAAGCGACATTGCGGAGGAAGGCGAGGGGTGGAGAGTACTCTATACCCGAGTTTTTGAAGCCGGAAGAATATGTTGCGCAGGGAGGAGTGATGTGTGAACAGCTCCACCTGTCCGGGGCAGTCAAAAAGTATATAATCATCTACAGGTTCCATATCAGCTCCATGTCCGACAGGGAAGAGCATCGCGTGGATTGCGGACCTCCGAGAGCTTTCAACCCCTCCTCTAGCCACTCAAAGTTATGTTCCAGCTCCTCGAGAGCATATAAGACCCCTCCGTTGGGCCCTAGATCTTCCTGCTCCATAATCTCGTCTATCGTAACAAGATCTCTGACATCAAGCGCGCACGGGTATGAAGTATGATCGTTCGCGGGGTCAAGATTCACTACGGAGCACTTGCGCTCGATCGCCGTCATGAACTGATGCATTCCATCGCAGTAGGTAGATTTTCCAGCGCCTGGCGGCCCTATTACCAGTTGTGCAAACGGCATTCTGCGGTAAAGAGAAGCGTTGAGAATAAAATCAGAGGTTGATGGGCGGCGAACAAGGGAGCTTGTTGGTTGGCGGGGCACGGAACAACCTTTTGCCGAGCTGTTTGTTTAGTGAAGGACCGAAGGTCAACGTCAATGTTCAACCCACCGCGTGCGCACTTCAACACCTCCCCTACACGTCGTCACGGCCCAAACGGGCCCCAATCTCCCACGATGAGCTCCCAATTTGAGCTTGCGCAGAACCCCACCGATGTAATCTCCGCGGTCACCTTCTCCCCTTACACACCCACCCGCCTGCTCGTCTCCTCCTGGGACAAGAACGTCTACCTGTACGACACGCAAGATGGACCCGGCGGTAGACTAATCCAGAAGTACGAACAACCAAGTCCGGTCCTAGACGTATGCTTTGGCCGTGACGACAATGAAGCTTTCTCCGGCGGTCTCGATTGGGAAGTGCGGAGGATCAATCTCGAGAGCGGCGAGCAGACGATTCTGTCGACACACGACCAGGGCGTGAGGAGTGTCATCTATGCGCCAGAGCACAAGTTGTTGGTCTCCGGGTCATGGGATTCTACGCTGCATCTGCATATTGTCGATCAACCAGGAGAGTTCTCAACAGTGCAGCTCGAATCGAAGCCGTTCTCGCTATCTGTCAGCCCCACCAAATTGGTCGTCGCAATGGCGAACCGTAGCGTAAACATCTACGAACTGGATGCGCTGGCGGACGCTGCAGGGAAGGGCGAAGTGGTCAACGTGGAGCCCTGGCAAAGAAGAGAGAGCTCGATGAAGTACATGACACGCGCGGTCGCATGCATGCCGAATGATGCAGGATATGCGAGTTCGTCAATTGAGGGACGTGTGGCCGTGGAATGGTTTGATCCGAGCGAAGAGTCGCAGAAGCGAAAGTATGCGTTCAAGTGCCACCGCCAGGCTGTTGATGGCCAGGATGTTGTGTATCCGGTGCATGCGCTAGCTTTCCATCCTGTCCATGGCACGTTCGCTTCCGGAGGTGGTGATGGAGTCGTTGCGCTGTGGGACGGGGTGAACAAGAGAAGGATCAGGCAGTACCAGAAGTTCCCTTCATCAGTGTCATCGCTTGCATTTAGCGGCGACGGCAAATATTTGGCTGTGGGTGTCAGCCCAGGTTTTGAGGACGGCCAGGACGATATTCCAGAGGGAGCGATCAAAGTCTTCATCAGAGAACTGGCCGAGGGTGAAGCCCAGGGAAAGAAAAAGTGAGATCATGTCGTACGCACGGAAGGCGTATGGAGTTGGGCGCAACGGCGCTACGGCAAAGTCTGGGTAGACGGCTGTTTTTCAATCTGCGGTTCGTATATCATCTTCCTTTATCTTACTAGACGATCTTACATCATATAGGGCAATCTCCTTTGCAGGAGCCGGTATCTATAATCGAAGGTTATGCATGATGGAATACTCGGCCTCCGCTCGATGAATAGAATATCAAACGACTTGCTTTTCACACTGAGAAATGGCCATCCATTGCTAAGCCCGCGCATGCTCCCTTGCACTCCGTATTCTCTCCTCCAGAAGCTCACCCTCCACTTTCAAGTCTACGAATTCTTCCCATATATCCTCAATATCCCGCCACGCACCCTCCTTCCCGTCTCCCCCTTCAGCAAATCTGTCTACGTAACCATCCAAATTCCTCTCAATCTCCTTCCACGCCGCCTCCCATTGCAGTCGCCTTTCCCAGTCCTTCAGCAATGGTTCATTATCATTTGTTGTCTTTCTAATGTCCGTGGTGCTTGAGTAAGAAGAAGTGCGTGATGAGCCCGGTGGCAGCGAGCGTCGCCGAGAGATAGTACTAGTGAAGAGATCGAATCGACGAGGGCCGAATGTGGGAGACAAGGGAGAAAGCCGGGCAATGTGCTCCGCAGACGCATGTCCCACTTTAGTACTATGGCCGTAGATATCGAGTGGAAGAGTGACAGCTGGAGAAAGAGGTGACTTGGGGGATGAAGTGGGAGGTGGCGTAAAGGGCGGAGTCCCGACCTCGTAGTTTGGAAACTCGATATCGATCTTGGGGTAACGTGTTGAGTTTGCTTCTGCGTGACCTGCTTCTGACCTGAGAATGTCGATATCGGCGCGTTTCTTTGCTAAGGCGGTGATGAGGACATTACGGTTGATGTTGCAGGGCCATCCTCTAGCGGTAGAGTGCGCCTTGAAAGGAGGAAGGTTGTAGAGATAGTGATGGATGATAGCCCATTGTGCCGTAAGGACGTGGAAGGATAATGCCAGGTCTGGTGTATGCATGGGTGGAGGTGAGCGGGATGTCATACCTCTTGCGAGTATACAAATCTCCAACTGTCCGATCGACGGTAACTTGGGGATTCCAGCCATTTTGCGGGGTATGTGACTCTTTAAGGAATCAAGCTGGGGTTGTGGGGTAGATGACAGTGAGGATCCTTTGTTGGAGTGACAAAGGTGGAGGCAACGGAGGGGTGTCCTTAGCTTCACAACTCCACAAACAGATGCAGGAGATTCATCTTTCAGCGTGAGAGTAGCCCAATTCCACTTGCTAACTCAGTCACTGTCACTCTCCTGAATTTCTTCTTCTTCAACGTCGAGCACCTCTTTCTCCCTCCTCTTCGCAACGGTCTTGACCACATCTCTCACAATTTGCTCATCACCGGGCCTACTCTCCCCTGTTCGGGCCCTGAGGACGAGCTCCTTGGCTCGTGTGATAACCTCCTCTTCTGCTTTCCTGATGGTGCCCGAGACGCGGACAACTCTGACCACGACGGGAGCATCAATGGGTTTTGGCAACCTCGTCATGAAGGTAAGGGCAGCCCATACCATCTCAAAATGAGCCTGCGGGCAGCGGATAATTGACGTCGAGGTTGCCGTTGAATGATAGTTCACTGCAGCGTGTTAGTCTCGCCGATGATATAGCTAGCTTTCACGCGCAACGCGCATCTCGGACTTACCTTTCAAACTTGTCGATACCATGCCCAGGCCGTAATCTCCAAACAGGTCCGTGACGCCATTCCGGATTGCAGTGATCAATCTTCCCTCGTGAAACTCATCTGGAGTGGGTTGGTGGAATCCCAACTCTCCTGATAGGTCTCTGTTGCTGGATTGGCCATTTCCTTGGGGGTAGAGGTAGTTCACAACGAGGTATCTGTTTTTGACTCGAACCATGATGTAGATTGGAGAAACCGAATTGTTTCCAGGGTCTGATGCTCTGCCTGCAGATGACAATTGCAACTAGGTACTTCAAATATTTCTGCGACGCGAAAATCGTGTCCTGTGATAGCAAATGAAGGGTCCCGATCGTGTGGTGCTATCTCGATATCTTTATACCACCGAGGCCTTTTTTGCAAGCCAATAAACACTTACATGGACTCAGACAGAACGAGGATTATGATCTGAGGGTTGTTGTCAAAGGTCCCAAAAGTGATGTCCCATGAAACGCTAAGCCCCTTTGAGCGGCACAGCTCGGTCTTGGCGCTGCTCTGTGACGTGCATCGTTGCTTCAGAGTCAGCCACTCTTCCTACGACTCCAATCCACGCCTGCCTTAACCCACCCACATCTCCGAAGCCCAAATCCAAACGCCTCAACATTTCCTGGCACTTCCTCCATCCGAATACTGCATTTGTGGACCGAGCCCAGTTACGCTCATCCCTCGACTTACCGGCCAGCATTGAGCTGCGTCCTCAATCTCTACGACCACATCACCAACCACAATGGCGTCCTCCTCCAGCTCCACCCCTCTGCTATAGTACGTCCCCTTCACCGAGGCCTCCCTGGCCCGCCCGTCCCTCCTCCAACCATACTAACCCTCCCCAGCGCATGCATATCCCACAACACGACCATCCTAACCGAACACACCACCTCCGCCTCCTCCGCAACCTCCTCCCTCCCCGCCCTCATCCTCCCCAAAATCACCCACTCCAACCCGCAGAAACTCACCTACACCCACTCCAACTTCTACATCCACTACATCGCCTGCGCGCCCTCGGAATTCAGCCCCCAGGCCGCCTCCGCAGGCGGCCTGACCTTCCTCGCCATCGCCGACGCCAGCCTGGGCCGCCGCATCCCCTTCGGCTTCCTCGTGACGCTGCAGAAGCAGTTCTTCGAGACGTACCCGCCCGAGAGCACCGACTTCGCCGGCCTGCCGGCCTACGGCTGCGCGAGCTTCAATGGCGCGCTGAGGCAGCTGATGCAGCATCAGGGCGGGACGCAGGCGGGGCAGAACGATGCGCTGGCGACGGCGCAGAGCGAGATTGATAATGTGAGGGAGATCATGACGGAGAATATCGAGCGGGTGTTGGAGCGCGGGGAGCGGATCGATCTGCTGGTTGACAAGACGGATCGGTTGGGGACGAACGCGAGGGATTTCCGCGTGAGGAGTCGCGGGTTGAGGAGGAGGATGTGGTGGAAGAATGTCAAGTTGATGGTGTTGCTGGTGTTGGTGGCCATCTTCCTGGTGTATCTTTTTGTCGGGTTTGGGTGTGGGTTGCCCGCTTGGGGGAGGTGTTTGAGACATTAGAAGGTGGTGGAGGTGAGTTTTGTTGTACGGTAATGCGACATTAGGATGGGATGGGAGGGGGCCGTGTGTGGTTGAATGTATTGTGCTTAGTACAGCGAGCTTGGGAGACTAGGTGTTATGCGGTGTTCGATACCTTCCTCTCCTCCAATCCTCCTTATCCGCTCTACCAACAGCAAACGCCCAATCTCCGTCAACCGGATCGACATCAGCAAGGAGCCAGGCACTGCACAGCAGACGGGACTTTATCATATAGTAGCGATCAATACCCTTTTGAATTTCCATCCATCAACCCACAACCTTATTCTGGATTGGATATCGGCTATATGTGAACCATCAACGCCGCCCAATGCAATCGCAAAACACAGCACTCTAGTGCTGGTGCAATGTATAGCCCCTTTCCGTTTGTCCCATGTATGTCTGTCCGGTAGACGTGACGACCGACCTTAGCCCCACCCAACATCAGAAAAACAACCACCACCAAGCGAAAACACCAGAACCCCAAGAAATGCCAGCGTGGACAACCATACCCAACCGACCACGCCCAAAAACGCACCGAGATATGCAGGAACAATCCACCCAAGCCCATCCCCAAATCCCCAAAAACGCACCGAAAAGAAAAATGCGAAAACCCACTGGAAGAAAAATTGAAATAGCTCCCCCCAACCAACCCAATACACCAGATGATGAAAAAAACGCACCAACACGTCCCCGAAAAATTGAAAGGGGTTCCCCCTACCCCCGAAATAACCCAGAGAAAAAAATGCACCACTCACGACATCATCAATCATGCCGTCCACGCAATGGGGACTACGCGGATGTCTAAACGCTATTGGAGCAAGATCCGGGAGGAAACTATGGAGTAGGTAGTAGCGGCAGAAACAGAAACAGAAACAGAGAGAGAAACATCTGGCTGGTCTATGCTAGATATCGAAAAGGAGGGAATCGAACAAGAAGAAAAAAAGAACCGAGGACGCTTTTTGCTTTTGTTATGCTTTCCGAGGAACGCCGTATGTGGGAAATCAGGACACAATATTAATTACGAACGCTGCGTCCATGGACATCCCGCTCAGGGAGCCATGACGAGCGCCAACAATGCCATGCGCGTGTACAATCCGTACCTCATCTATGACGCAGTCAGTACACGGACAAATCGTGGTCCAGAAGCGGATGCGGGAAACTCACCTGTCTGAAATATGCCGCCCGCGGGTCAAAGTCCACCTCCTCGTGAATCTCGTTGTTCCTGGGCAGCGGGTGCATGACCACCATGTTGGCCTTGGCGTTCTTCATGACGGCGTTGTCGACGACGAAGGCGTCCTTGACGCGCTCGTAGTGCGCCAGGTCGGGGAAGCGCTCCTTCTGCACCCGCGTGCAGTAGAGCACATCGGTGTTGGCGACGATCTCGGGTGTCAGCTCGTGCGAGACCAGCTTGAGCTGGCCGCGGGTCTGGAGGGCCTCGAGCACCGATGCAGGCATGGCTAGAGTCTCGGGGGCCACGAGCTGGATGGTGACTTCGTAGTGCTTGAGCAGCTCGCACAGGGAGTGCACGGTGCGGCCGTACTTGAGGTCGCCCACGAAGGTGATGGTGAGGCCATTGACCGTGCCCAGTTCCTCGCGGATGGTGAAGATGTCCAGAAGAGCCTGGGTAGGATGTTCGCGGCTGCCGTTACCCGCGTTGATGACGGGGACATTGGAGAACTTGGCCGCGATGTCGATGGACTCTTCCGACGGGTGGCGGAGGACAATGGCATCGCCATAGCATGCCAAAGTGCGGATGGTGTCGCCAATGGACTCGCCCTTCTGCGTGGAGGAGACCGTCTCCGTGATCACGACAGTCTCGCCTCCAAGGCGCTTCATGGCCGCATCAAAGGAGGACGAGGTGCGCGTCGAGGGCTCGCAGAACATCGTGCACAGGACCTTGCCCTTGAGAATGTCCAAGCAACCATGGCGCTGAGCACCCAGACGCATCTCCTGAGCGACAGTGAAGATAAGGTGCAGGTCGGCGCGGGTGAACTGCTGGACGGATACAATATGCTTCCTCTTGAACGGCGACCTTGCGAGCATCTGGTGCAGGGACATGGAACCATTGACTGTGGAAAGCATATTTTGCTCGGGACGAGATCCGGGGGCAGGAACGAACTCCTGGTAATCGACCTTGCTGACCTCGAGGTCATAATGGCGGGCAATGGCCTCAATCAAGATCTTCGCGTTCTTGACATTGGTGACCAAGGGAGTCTGGAAGTCCACGGCGAGACGTCTGGTTTGGTAGCCTCGGCTCATGTAGTTGGCCGGTCTGCGGAAGCGATTGTTCGAAGGCAGGTTGATGTACAGATCGATCATGTTGTTGGACAAATGCTGGGTGAGGGAATACTCGGGCTTCTGCTCGTCTGTGTCACCGCCACGGAGCACTTCCAAAAACTTGACGGGGATTCCATGCTCCCGGATGTAGTCGGCAGTACCCGCAGTTGCGAACAGATTGAAGCCCAGCTTGTGCAGCGTTCGGATGGAGGGCAGCATCTCCAGCTTGTCTTTGAACGAGCCGATAGACAACAGGACGTTCTTCTTGGGGAGCCTGAAGCCAGTCGCAATGAGACCCTTCATATAAGCCTCGTACTTGGTGCGGCCGAAGCAAGCCACCTCACCGGTGGACGCCATCTCCACACCAAGGACTGGATCAGCACCAGAGAGACGCGAGAAGGAGAACTGCGGGACCTTGACACCGACATAGTCCGCAGGAATGTTGACAGGAGGATACTCGGTTACAGGAAGACCGGCCATCGCCTTGGTCGCCATCTCGATCAGGTCAACGCCCATGACTTTCGAGACAAAGGGGAAGGACCTGGACGCGCGAACATTACATTCAATGACCTTGATGTCGTTGTCCTTGGCAATGAACTGAATATTGAAGGGACCAGTGATGTTGAGGGCGTTTCCGATCTTGCGAGTGGCGTCTTCGATGCGGCGCACGGTTTCGGGATCCAGATCTTGAGGGGGGAGAATGAGCGTGGCGTCACCAGAGTGGACACCAGCGTTCTCGACGTGCTCGGAGATGAAGTGGCCGATCATAGTACCGTTACGGGCGACGGCATCCATCTCGATTTCCTTGGCGTTCTCGATATACTTGGTGATCACAACGGGGTGGTCCTTAGAAACGTCGGCCGCCTGCTTGAGATAGTTGGCAAGGTCATCCTCGGAGTAGACAGTGTTCATGGCGGCGCCGGACAGCACATAGGATGGACGGACGAGCACTGGATAGGAGACCTTGTTGCAGAATTCGATAGCCTCCTCTAAGCTCGTTAGCTCCTTCCATTGGGGCTGATCCACCGAGATGCGGTCAAGCATGCGCGAAAACTTGTAGCGGTTCTCTGCCGTATCGATCATCTCGGGCGAGGTACCCAACACCTTGACGTTCATACGATGAAGCGAAAGGGCGATGTTGTTCGGCGTCTGGCCGCCCATGGAGATGACGACTCCGCTGGAGCTCTCCATGCCGTAGATGTCCAAGACGGTCTCCAAGCTGATGTTCTCGAAGTACAGGCGGTCAGCCTCGTCGTAATCGGTACTCACGGTCTCTGGGTTGTAATTGACCATGACCGTCTTGAAGCCTTGCTCGCGCAAGGTGCGGACGGCTCGGACAGAGCACCAATCGAACTCGACCGAGGAACCGATGCGGTAAACGCCAGAGCCAAGGACCATGATACCGTGGTCGTTGAAGGAGATGTCATGCTCGGTGCCATTGTAGGTAAGGTAGAGATAGTTGGTCACAGCCGGGAACTCCGCAGCGACAGTGTCGATCTGCTTCACGACGGGCATGATGCCAGCATCGACACGAGCACGGCGCACGGCCAGTTCGTTGGATCCCCAGAACTTTGCGAGCTGGCGATCCGAGTAGCCGAGCTGCTTGGCCCTCTGCATCAAGGGCTTCGTGATGCTGACGGTGGAATACCCAGACATGAGCTTCTCGAAATCGCTCAGGCCCTTCAGTCGGCTCAAGAACCACTTGTCAATCTTGGTCATCTCCCAGATCTTGTCCACGCTGTAACCAGCCTTCATGGCGTTGGCGATCGCAAACAGGCGCTGATCAGAAGGAGTCTGGAGTTCCTGATCAATCTTCATGAGGGCCTCGGTCTCATTGAAGCCAAGGTTATTGACGTCAATGGAACGAATGGCCTTTTGTATCGCCTCTTCGAATGTCCTGCCGATCGCCATCACTTCTCCAACACTCTTCATGGAGGAGCCCAAGAGAGTAGAGACGCGAAGGAACTTCTTCAAGTCCCACCTGGGAATCTTGATAACGACATAATCCAGGGAAGGCTCGAAGCATGCGCAGGTCACGCGAGTGACGGAATTGGAGATCTCGTTGAGAGGAATGCCCAAGCCCAGCTTGGCGGCAACGAAAGCCAAGGGATAACCCGTGGCCTTGGAAGCCAATGCGGAGGATCGGGAAAGACGGGCATTCACCTCGATAATGCAGTACTCCTTGGAGAAAGGATTGAGGGCGTACTGGATGTTGCACTCTCCAACAACGCCGAGGTGGCGGATGACGTTGACTGCTGTCGTCCGGAGCATGTTGTAGTCTTCGTCTGACAGGGTCTGCGACGGAGCCACGACGATGGAGTCGCCGGTATGGATACCGAGGGGATCGAAATTCTCCATGTTGCAGACAGTGATGCAGTTGTCGCGGCAGTCACGGACGACCTCGTACTCGATCTCCTTCCAGCCCTTCATACTGCGCTCGATGAGCACTTGGGGGCTGGCGGCGAAAGCCTTGTTGCAGAGGTCGAGCAGCTGGGACTCGTTGTCTGCAAAACCACTTCCCAAGCCACCAAGGGCGTATGCTGCACGAACAATGACGGGGAATCCAATGTCCTTGACGACACGCATGGCCTCCTCGACCGAGTTTGCGGACGCGGATTTGGCGCACTTCTCGCCGATAGACTCCATGCTTCTGGCGAAGAGCTCGCGATCTTCGGTGGTGATGATGGTATCGATGGGCGTTCCGAGGACCTTCACACCGAGACCTTCGAACTCATCCTTGAGCTGAATGCCGACCTGAAGGGCGGTCTGTCCTCCGAAGGTGACATAGATGCCGTCTGGGCGTTCCTTCTGGATGACCTTGCGCACAAAGTCTGCATTAACCGGAAGGAAGTAGACCTTGTCGGCAAGGCCCTTGGAGGTCTGGATGGTGGCAATATTGGGATTGATGAGGATTGTGTAGATGCCCTCTTCCTTGAGTGCCTTGATGGCCTGACTGCCGGAATAGTCGAACTCTCCAGCCTGACCAATGCTGAGACCTCCACTACCCAGGACAAGAACCTTCTTGACATTGACCCTGGGTGCGAGCTTCTTGTTCTCCTCCAGGGTACCTCCGGGGAACTCCACGGGCTGGGAAAGAACCTTGGGAGAGTCGATGGCCTTCATGACGGTGTCTATGAAGACATCGAACAGGAACTCCGTGTCGCGGGGACCGGGCGTGTGCTCGGGATGGAACTGAACGCTGAAGTAGGGGCGGTTCACATGGCGAATACCCTCATTGCTGCCGTCGTTGGCGTTGACGAAAAGCTCCTCCCAGTTGCGAGGGAGCGTCTTCGCATCAACGGCATAACCGTGATTCTGCGATGTGATGTAGCAGCGACCAGAGATCATGCTGGTGCAAGGGATATTATGACCGCGGTTACCGAACTTCATCTTCAGCGTATCGGCGCCGGAAGCCCTGGCGAGCAACTGGTGGCCAAGACAGATACCGAAAATGGGGGTCCTGGCTTCATCCATGGCGGTCTTGATGTGCTTGACGGTGGCGTCCATCATGGCAGGGTCACCAGGACCGTTGGAGATGAAGAGACCATCATAGTCCTTGCCGGCGAGTTGGGGGAAGTTGTAGTCCCAGGGTACCACTTGGACTTGGACGCCGCGCTTGACAAGGCATCGCAGTTGGTTGTACTTGAGACCGACGTCGACGCAGACTACACGGACAGGGCGGCCAGAGGGATGCTTGAGGGCGTTTGAGGGATCGGGAGAGTAGATCTTGGGTTCCTTGATGGAGACTGGGCGCTGGTTAGAGGGGAGTCGGGGGTTCAAGAAGGGTGGGCTCACCTTCGGCGACAAGATTTTTCTTGTTGGGGTCCGACCATGCGATCTGCTCAAAATCACCCCTCCAGTCTTCCTCGACGGGGCCGTCGGCCAGAGATTCGGTGTGGACGACACCATTGGTCAAGAGCACTGACGAGGGCGAGTTGTTGGTCCTGAGAAGCAGTCGGCCGAGCATGCTACCTTCTTCTCTGATGCGCTTGGTGAGGGCACGGGTGTCGACGCCGGTGATGGCTGGCACGCCCTGCTCCTTGAGCCATGTCCCAAGGGAGGACTTGGCCAGGTAGTGTGAGTAGTTCTCGCCAGCATATGTGGCGACGACGAGACCGGCGATGTGGATTTCCTTTGCCTCGAAGTATGCTGGGAGATCTTTGAGCAGGGCGTCCATCTCGTTGCGATCAGGGACGCCATAGTTGCCGACCAGAGGGAAGGTGACGACGAGGATCTGACCGCGGTACGAGGGGTCCGTGATGGACTCTGGGTAGCCCACCATGCCCGTCTGGAAGACCAATTCACCGGCAATGCTCTTGTCGGCACCGAAGCTCTGGCCGAAGCAGACGTAGCCGTCCTGCAGCTCCAGAGCCATGTTCTGGGGTTGGGCGCCCATTTGAGCCATAATGAGGGAAGGTATTGGCAGCTCGAGGCCTGTATAGTAGCCGTCCCAGTCGAGTCTGCCTGTGAGGAAAGTGTGAAAGAGGGGAAGAGGGGTGGGAAAGAGGGAGGGTTGCTGGACAAGCAGCAGGAAAGGAAGAAAAAAAAAATGTTGTAGCAGGGCAAAATATGTCTCGCCTGGAAATTTCACAGAGGGCGGGGCGCGCTAGGCGGCGGGGTGGCTATGATTGGACCGTGCACCTCGAGGACCTGGCCAACTGCAGATCCGCACATCCCTGCAAGCAATCGGAGGGGGAGGGTGACACTCATGAAAATGAAGATGAGAAAGGGGTCTCCATGGGGTATAATTTGCTGTTAAAACGTGAGAAAAAACCCTTGGAAATATGGCAATTGTTCAGAGGAAAATGGACGGCATGGTGAAGACGGTGAGTACCCTGCTTTACGTCACGTGTGGGTCCTGGGTCCTTCCGTCTGAAATGCCAAGAGATGAGTACGGTGTACTCGGCCAGGAACGGCAATCGAGTATACAATGGAATTGATCATGCATTACCATGTGAATACCAGTCGTACAGTCTGCAGATTGTGCATGAGGAGAAGAGTAGAGAGATGAACGTCCATATAAGCGTATCGATAAGTTTAAAAGTTAAGCGGGGCATTCGGATCTATCGTTCACGATAGACGATAGACGAGCCCCGATAAGACACCTCCGTCATCGTACATTCCATGCACCTGCACCCCGTCCCATCTAGATTCTACCCCATACGTGCTCCCTCATTCACTCCCCCCACAAAATCTGAAAATCTACCCGAACGGACCCCTCCTTATTTGAATCGTTCCGCCGCCTGCAATCTTCCATCGCCTCGAAAATGACTCTACAATACCAAGTACCTTCCTCAACTAGGACATCGTCAGCCCCGGCTGCCCCGAATGCGTCGCTCTGATTGGCCACGACGCGCCCCTACAACGCGTGGGGACAAGCCGTGAAAGATAAGAGACGACCCTCCCCCTTTGCCCCCCTCCCAGGCTCCCCCCTCCCTCATGATCACGACGCCCGCTGAATTGCTCACCCTGCCGAGCGGTGAAGAGACTAGGCGGTCCGACATGGTGTGTGGTACAGTTGGGGGGGAAGCGCCAAACATCCCGTTCATGACTTCCCGTCTCCACCTCTTTGTACGAGCCTCGTTTTAGGTTTTCCACCGCTTCCAGCCCGTCCCCGGACTCTCCACCACACCCCCATCCCTCACCACATGCTGCGTTAATAAGGAGCATCCAAGGCGGAGACCAGAGGCGTGCATCTAATGTTCTCCTCGCTCCTCGGCTCCCGCAAAGGCCGTCATCCAGAGCGCACCCCGCTGCTCTCTGCCTGGCTCACCCACCGCTCGCGTCAACACGACAACCCAGACCACAGCGCGTCCGACGACCACGACCACGAGGACACCGCCCGCTACTACGGCGAGGACGAGGACGATGAAGACGCAAACCAGAGCCGCCGCGACGGGCCCTTGTTGCCCGTCTTCTCCGAATTCCTAGGTATGTCGCCTTGCGCCCTCAACCCTGGGTATAACTAACCGCGAGGCTAGACCAAATCCCCATCTATTCCACTACGCATGCCATCCGTATCCTCGTCATACAACGATGCGAGACGACCCTTTGCTGGGACCAGCTCCGGTCCCCCCAGGTCTCCCAATTCCTCGTCAAGCCCATCCAGCAACAGATCCTCTCCGAGCAGCTATCCAGGGGCTCCATATACTGTCTGCTGGTCAACTGTCTTCAGTTTCGGAGGGAAGCAAATGACTACCCCGCCAACGAGGGAGTGAGCAAGACCAGGGCCCTCATCTGCGAGCTCCTCGCCATGCGCCTGCTCAAGGAATTCTCCACCCGCGAACTGATCGATGCTCTCTCCTACGACTTCGACCCCCTACAAGGCATGGCCATGCCCGCGCTTGCCGGATCAGCCTCTCCTGGCGGCCAATGGTTGCGACACCGGCAGACCCCGCTCTCTGCGCGCGTGTCAGCCCTGGAGGTGGCCATACGCGCTCAAGCCAAGAAGTTCCTGGCCCATCCCTTGGTGGTGCAACATCTGGGAGCCATCTGGGCTGGGACCATTGTGTTTCACTCGTTCGCAGATAACTTACACCGCAGTACAGAACAGCGCCCAGCCAGTGCATCCCGGCCTGCTCAACGATACCGTGCTGTGGGAGGCGATGTGTCTCCTCGCGGAAAACGGCCTCAACAACCTGCGAAGCCTGCACAGAGCCCAGCTTCACGGGTGATCAACGTTAGGCGCTCTGTCACCCTGTACGATCCCCATGACGCATCCCTCTTCAAGCTGTCTCGGCTCCGTGTCCCCCGCTATCGTAGCCTGTTTTCGACAGTATCTTTTGCCATCATGCTTGTCCTCTTCGTATCTGTCCTCTCGGAGAAATCGGACGACATCACCGGTCTGGAGGTCCTCTTCTGGTTTTGGAGCGCTGGGTACATGCTCGATGAGATCGTCGGATGGTCCGAGCAAGGCTTTGGGCTCTATATCATGAGTGTCTGGAACGCCTTCGACCTGGGCATTCTATTCATGTTCATGGTCTACTACGTGCTGCGCTTGTACGGCATACTAATCACGGACGCAGAGCGCCACTCCACCGCCCGCATGGCCTATGATGTGCTCGGCGCCACTGCTGTGTTGCTCTTCCCGCGGCTGTTCTCTGCCCTCGACCATGCCCGTTATTTCTCACAGCTCTTGATTGCGTTCCGCATGATGGCTATGGATCTCATCGCTATCATGGTACTCATCATCATAGCCTGCAGCGGTTTCTTCGTTGCCTTTACGCTTTCATTTGACAAAGGCTTCACGGCCCCGGATGCCGCTTACGCCCTCTTCCAGATGTTGATGGGCTTCACTCCAGCGGCCTGGGAACTGTGGGGCGAATTCAATCCTCTGGGGAAAGCCCTTCTGACGCTGTTCCTGTTCATCTGTCACTTCCTCATTGTGACCATCCTAATCACCGTCCTCACCAACAGCTTCATGGCCATTGTCCAAAATGCAAACGAAGAACACCAGTTCCTCTTTGCGGTCAATACCATCTCCATGGTGAAGTCCGATGCTTTGTTCGCCTACATTGCTCCGACCAACATCATTGGCTGGCTGGTGATCCCCCTGCGGTACTGCATGCCCTTCCGGAGCTTCATCCGTATGAATCGTTTCATCATCAAGGTCACACACGTCCCCATCCTCTTCTCCATCTTCTTCTACGAAAGGGTCCTTCTCTCGACCCTCGCTTATGAACCGACTGACCTCGTGGAGCAACGCGGCAGACCCACGTCTCATGTTGGCGTCCCTGCCTTCAGCATCAGAGGCGCGGCTGCGGACCTATTCAGCCCTGGTGCTCGCCTTCGGGAACCATCCATCACCACCTTCCGTAAAGACCGCGCGCTCGAGGAGGTGTTCCGTAGGCCATTCAGGGAACCCAGCGTTCAAGCGTCCGGGAGTCGACTGCCAGGGCGGAGAAAATCCAGCAACCTAGTGAACGATTGGATGAGGGGGATGGGGAGCAATGCGGATGCATTCCCGCCGCAGGAGGATACGAGATCCACACTTGACAGGTTGGAAGCCCGCAGACCCATCTTCAGGCGCACCAAGACGAGTGGATATATGCCGAGGAGGCGAAAGCCGTCCCTTTCTGCTCACAGGAGCGTAGCCTCGGATCCGGATGAAAGTTTACTACACTACGAGAGGCCAATTGCTGAGGAGGAAGAGCCAGATATGAGCATGGACGGCATACCCCAGCAGACAGACGCGGACGGTGATGACGAGTTGGTGACAAACTCGGAAGACAACGGCAGGCCTTCCAAGTCGTCGAGCGGAGGGAGACAAGATCGGACAGAGAGAGACACCGGCAAGCAGAAGGTAGAATACGAGACGTCTGAGGACGAATTCTTCCGCACCCCCATGACCGTCAGACCGCGCTCAATGGCGATCGTAAGCTCGCCTTCGTCCCATTACATGGACGGCGCGGCAGACATGTCACCGAGCAAGAGACAGATCCGACCCAAACCTACCCACTCCCGCAACCTGTCCACCAACACCACCAACACCGTCCTCTTCAGCCCAATCAAGGACACAGCCCAAGGATCCTCCTCTTCCTCCTCACCCCCTCCCCGCCCCTCCACAGCCAACCGCAGCGGCAGAAACACCCCAGGCCGCTTCCCCGACGGCCGCCGCACCCCGAAACACCACTCCCTCATCGACGCTCCACCTTCCCGCCCCCGCGCCATCTTACCGCCCAAAGGCTCCGCCTTCAGCCGCTCGGCCTCCAACATCGCCGGCTTCTACTCCTTAGACCCCAACCACCACCGTCGCCGCGAACGCGAACGCGAACGCGACCGCGACCGCCAAGCGTCCTTCAACACCGTCGCGCTGGACCTCGCGTCCGACCTGGGCGACAACCGACACGTCCCGGATTTCGGCACCCTAGGTGGACTGCCCGCGTCATTTACCACGCAGTTCGGCATGGCGGCGAGGGGCGCGTCGGGGCTGGGGTTGGGGTTGGGCAGGCTGAACCGGAGCGATGACGACGAGTCGAGTCGCATGAGTAGGATCATGTTGGCTAGGATGACGACGTTGGAGGAGGGGTTCCGCGATGTGTTGAGGGAGGTGAAGGGGTTGAAGAGGGGGAGTGAGGATGGGAGGAGTAGGAGTAGTCGTGGGGGTGGGGGTGGGGCGAGGACGACGGGAAATACGTCGCCTGTTGAGATGGTGGGGAGGAGGAGGATGGCGGCGAAGGGGAGTGTCGGGGGAAGCGCGAGTGGCAGTGGGAGGAAGAGGGTGGGGAAGGGGGTGGGTGTCGACGAGGCGGTGTTGGGGTCGAGTGTTTAGGTGGAGTGAGGTGCTTTTCGTTTTTGCATGGTGCGTGGCGTTTTGGGTGTTCTATGGTTTGCTGGCGGCATTGGTTACGGGGTTTTTGGTTTCGCGGCGATCTGTGTGCGTGTGTATCTCTAGGCTCTAGGCTGTCGTGCCTGGTTTTTTGGAGCGTGTGGTTAGCATTGCATTGCATGTCCCCGTGTTCCCGTGTTCAGGCCTCTTTAGTATTTTCGTCTTCTCATCGAATCTTTTCTTCGTCCTCTACGTTTTCCCCTGCGTTCTTGGGAGGTCTTTTGATGGTCAGCACTTGTCCCGGTTTTTGAGTGGAGTGGTGGTTGCGTGTGTGGTGCTGGAAGCAATGGGCTAGATTTTTGGGGGATTGCGGTTCGGGCGATGGAGAGTTAAGTATCTATACAGTGCGCTGTGAGAGTCGGAGACTGGATAAAACGTATACATAGCAGATAGGCAGACCGTAGGAGGATAACACTACTGGAAACGAGGGGCAATTAGGTGGCTGCGCTTTGTCACGTTGGGGGGTTATTTTCTCCCAACGATCATACCGTCAGGAGCAGTAAGGATATATGGAGCGTTAGTTGGTGTTGAGAGAGTGTTTGGATTGGGAGCTAGTTCGAGTCGCACAGCCATCGGCACTCGCATCGGACGTTGCTAGCCAGGCCCAGAAGGGTCGCGATGTTTTTATGGGTGAAATGCTACTGGGTGCAAGTGTGGACTGGATACAACGAGAGCATTCAGAACGGGTGTTTGCAAAGTTAATCCACGGAGTGTGGTTGAGGCATGGCAGAGGTAGCATGCCTAGCATGAAGTATCTTGGCGCCTAGGTAGCGTAGGTAGTGAAAGCCGCAGCTTGTGTTAGTGGCGTACACAGCACCTTACGGCTAGGCGTTTCCTTTGTTTTCTCCCCCGCCCTTGCTTCTACCACAACTTCACAACCTTCCTTTTCCCTTCTCAAGGGGAATCCACATACGCAAATACTAGGGCAGTTGCTTCTCGATCGCCGGTCGTCTTTTGGGGAGCCCTTGAACATGGCAACCACCGCCGCGGCTTGCGCCATTAATGACGAGCAAATTGGGGACCGAAGGGATGAGGGAAGTCAAGAGGAGGACGAAAACCTCGCCCGAATGGCTGTGAAGATAGGACTCCACGAGTGTCTGAAAGATATTGGATACGAAGCCACTAACGGAATTTTCACAACTGGCCCGAACGATTTCGTGGACCCGGAAATCCACGTTGGCGGTCACCGCATTCGACTTCCAGCTACGGGGCTTTCCGAAGAGGACATCAGAGTCATTATCGATGCAGGTCATCCGACTCGCGCTGATGATGACTATGTCACCGCGCCCGAGGGCACAGTGAGGACTTGGGAATTGAGTCCTGCAGACTTTGAGATCCAAAACCCCAAGTGGGTGGATTTTCTGCAGGGAGTTTTAAGGAAAGTCGCCTTCGAAAATAGAGAGTGCGAGGAACCGCTCAGGTTTCGCGCTGAGTTGCGGAACATGATGATATCGCGGGAGGGTGGCATGGTCAAAGGGAACTCTCGGTGAGTGCCCTAAATGCGCAGTGCGCCTGATTGAGGTATTGACAGATACGACCACAACTGAGATGCCACCTAGAGTATTTGCGACCCTAGTTGTCCAACTGCCTTCACACTTCACGGGAGGCTGTGCGCGGATCTGGAAAGAAGGGGAGCCTAACGTGTACCTCGATGGCTCACAGTCGCGTCATGGCTTTCCGTGGTGGCATCCAGACATGACAGTTGATGTAAGTCTATATATTTTCAAGACGCGAAACGTGGTCACTGACGGATGCTTTCAGCTCTTACCCGTCGAGTCAGGTATCCGCTGGATCTTGACCTACGATCTCCTCCTGACAGAACTTGAAAAGGCTCCCATACGCCTCATGCCAAGCACCAACTCCCTGAGACGCTTTCTGAGAGCCTACAACTATCAAGCGCAGATGCCTAAACGCAGTCTTCGTAATGCACCGCGGCGTCTCGTTGTGTTTCTGCGCGGTAATTATCCCGACAAGCCTCCCACATTGTCACAACTCAAAAACTCCGACCTGCTGCAAGGTCTCGCACTGGAGGAAACATGCGACAAGGAACAACTCGGACTCTACATGGTTGCTTTGGAGTTTCGGGGGTCCGGTTACCGTCGATATTGGTTCGACGGTATTTGCGACACATCCGGGAATAAAATCTTCGTAAGGAGGCGCTCTTTTCTCATTGCAGAGTATCTCACTCACAGCCCTTCGGACTACGGAGCGACGGGGGAGTGTAGCCGTCTGACAGTGAGTGCTCTCTTATCCCTCTGGTATATCAAATTCTAAACTCTGATCAAAAAGGCTTTCATCATAGTCCCTCGTGTCGACCTCCTGAACTTTATAGAGCTAGACTTTGATGAAACTTCTACTTATCCGGCGTGGAAGCTCCATCATCTCAACCAACGCCTCCGCTTCCTGGGATTCAAAGAAACCGTGTCGAAAATGTGTGATGTCATTTTGAAGCAGGCATGCCAGCGCAGGACGGAACTACAAAATAAAGGGAACAAGGAATCGGAGCGAGAATGCGGTCTCATGGATGTGCTTCAGTCGTCCATTTTGTTAGAGGATATGGACCTGTACATCAGAGCTTTGCGAACATTTCCAGATTGGAACGATGAAGCTCTTTTGGCAGTTCGCGACAACATAATTTGTCGGGGGCTATTGATGTTCGAATCTACGTATGTTTCCTCGTCCTCATACCGTTTAAAAGCTTACAATCCCAGGCTCGAGTTGCATTTCGGAAGAATCAGATTCGGTCCGGCCATGTGTGGCCTTTTCATCCTGCTCACGGGGAAGACGCTCGAATCAACCATCGGCTACATTGTGGATTCGGGTTTCATTGCGGACTGCGACTGCGAACTCGGCCGTTGGGCTATGGAAAAGCTCTTTGCCACGCATCCCACCTATGCCTATTTCGATTTCCATGATGTGGACCCATTGATTTTCTATTACATTCTGCACAAGCTATCAGACGAAGGAACCGAGGCGTAAGTAATTCCCATGTCCTCATTCGTTTTTATGATCGAAGACTGACCGGATAGATTCTTTACTGGCTTACGGAAGAATGCGAAGAACAATTTCGCGCTCGTGTACCTCCTTAATCGGTCTGGCAGCTTTTTGCGCATAAAGGAAACTCTGGAATGTTACATGTGCGCAATTGGTACCATATGCTTGTCTCGACCCTCGTTCCAGAGTCGAAACGCATTTTCGGAAGAAAGAAAGCTTGCAATGGGGAAGGGACTCCTATTTCCTGCGGGAGGAATAGTGAAGGCCTATCCGCGGAGGATGGAAATGAACTGGCCCAGGTTCTTGACCATTGCCACACCCTGGGATACAGCGAGACGGCCAAAGCGATTCTAGCGAAATTTGGAGAAGAAGTAGCCAATCCGTGTGCTGCAGATGAGGTTGTAGACATCCTTCTGCCTTGTCTTCTGAAACTGGTCCTCTTCATGCCTCGCTGGGGTGCCAGGTATACCGACCCTTTTTATCAAAAGATCTTCCGGGCCCTTTTTCACCAGCTCCTTAAACATGCTGGGACGGACTGTGTTAGCCAAAAGATGGTGGTAAAGCTGCGGCTTGTTCGTGTCATTGCCTCGAAGTTCCCTCCAGGTACTCTGGAAGCCTTGCTTGGCCCAACGGACTACGTACAGTACATAAGATTTGAGCAAAGATTTGAGCATGCCCTGCCGAAGGAAGTACTGGATCGTGCCTTGGCTGGTACGGATGTAGTTCTCAAGCCGAGGACTTACACGATATTGAAGCCATTGAAGAGGGAGGCGGAGAATGGCGATGGAGAACGATTGGTTAGGAAGAAGGTGGATGATACCGAAAAGGCGTAAGAAACCAACAGTAAGTCACGGTCGTGCGATGGAGGTGGAGAATGAGCGTCGGGAGGCACTCGGACAGGGGATGGGGGATACCGGGCGTGCACTAGTTTCTGACTCAAAGTCCGCGTCGAGGGATGCCTGGGTCACAGAACCTTACGGGCACTCTGACCTTGTCGCTTTAGAGACTGTTGGGGTGGGGTTCGGATCGGGTACAATGCGCTGGGTGTGGTCTAAAGTAGCATAGGACCCCCGGAGAGCAACGGGGATAAGTGTGGGATTTAAACTTGTGCACAGTTTAATGAAACACTTCTGAAGCGAAGCTTCCTACCCATACTAATCCTTCTATTTCCTAGACTCGAGTCCGTTCAGATATCGGTGAGGCAAACCTAGTGAATAGCCAACCCGCTACTCTAGAGTATAGCTAACGAGATCGGACGAACTTCCGGGTAGGTTGACTGTGCGTGACTACACAGATGCGTGAGCCTGCACCCGCTTAAGGGGGTAAACCTTAACTTTGGTTAGATACCAGATTTAATTTTAATTCTTTGACTATGTCTTTTGCATACATCTAGTCTTTTATTTGGTGTTATATATTAGGAACTCTAGGTATTTCCTGTTCTCTACAAACCTCCTTTAAAGAATCCGCTTCCGTGATCTATATCTACTATGTCACTTACTAAAATTATCAACCTTAGTATCCCTAACTGGGGGTATTTATGCGCCGTTCACTACTGTCTTGCAGGCGCTGCTCCGGTACCTGAAAACTACGGGTGGTGTACGAATGGGGATGGGGTGTTCCTGCACATGCGGCCATCACGGGAGGAACTTTGGAGGAAGTATGGGATGCGTTGGGGAGGGATGGGCGGGGTGGTGGTTGCCAGGAGCTGGGGAAAGTCATGGGGAATTTAAGGGTGCTGAGGTAGGATGGGGAGGGGTTCGTAGGCGTGTACCGCTATCTATCGATCTACTAATCTGATTTTCTATACACTGTATATATGTAAACTGGCGCTAACACCGCGTAAGCACCATCTCCCGCTGCACCCTCTGCGGCCGCGCCATCAATCTCCAGTACATGTCCGAAGCAGGCCCATTTCCGTCCGTGGCAGCATTCCATGACTGGTTCAACTTCCTCTACCGCCGCCCCTGCTGGATCCTCACATGTCCCTGGAAGATCCATTCCGCGCACATCTCCCCAACGACGCAGAGATTGTGTCTGCGCATGGAGATCTGCATTGGAATAATATTCTTGTGAAAAATGACGGGCCACCGAAGGTCGTTGCGATCGTTGATTGGGAGCAGGCAGGGTGGTTGCCAGGGCATTGGGAGGAGAGGAATGCGCATTGAACGGCGGATTGGGAGGGGGAGTAGGCAAGGAAGTATTTGCCAATGGATTTGGACGAGTACGAAGGGATATCTAGGGGGTGCTTGGTGGTATTATACTTCGTCTATGGTTGCTGATGTGCTGATATCGGGGATTGAAGAGAATGAAAGAATCGAATGGGACGGGGAGGGTCGGATCGAACGGTATGTATATGGCGCTCCCTTTACGGGAGGTTGGGGGTGGGAGAGGAGAGGCGAGGGTTGCTTTGAGGGGAACGGGGTGGAGATGGGTGGATGGAGATGATGTGTTTGGTTTGTAAGGGGAGGGGGTGTTGGTATCCCTGCTGGTATTGTGGTAACGGTGATGTTCTTGGATTTTGGTGGCCGTAGTGGCGGTGGTGGCGTTCTTGTTCTCATGCTAGACTATATTCTCAGATAGCCTTTAGCTGTGACGGGAGCTCCCTAGGGACCAAATGGGCGAGAGAGCTATAGGTGGTATTTGTCGAAATACTGCACTAAGGAGTGGAGGCAGGTCTCCGCTGGGTGCTATAAGCGCCGTTGCAGATGGCACGACACTTAGCCTAGAGGTTTCCACTACTCTAGGCAGTCTAGAAAAGCAGAAGCTTGTAAAAGACAACTACAATGTCGCCAACGGTTACTTTGGGGCGTGAAGTGTATGACAAATGGAAAGGGCGTGGATATGATTCTCAACTCCCTTGAGGCGAGTCAATGCGCCGCTGCTAGGAGTACATCGAGCCAGGCAGTCACTCCGCGGAGATTGGTCCGAGAGACACTGTAGACAACACCCGGTTGGACATGGGGCCGTTTCTTAGGGCGCTACGTTCTCCTTCCTTAACCTTGAGGCAATCTGGGAAGATCGGCCGATCTAATGGCAGATATTGGACGAGACACCGAGTCTTTCCTTACAAACGGCATGATCAAGTCACCGAGTCCGCTGCCTACTCGCGTTACACAACCCTCCGAGGTGGAGAAAGCTTTGTGCCTCATGCAACCAGGAAGACACAAGGGCAAGGTTGTGCTGAAGTGGAAGCCTGAGCACCCATCCTTGCGCTGCGCTTCGTCGCCAATGAGAATTGATAAAGCAGGTGTCCAAATTTTGGTTGGAGGTAGATATAGGAGGATTATGATGTTCACTTGCCAAGATGCTCGTTGCCAATAATAGAGCACGCAAACTGCGTTAATTACCTCAGCCGATCGCGATCTGGCGGTTCCTCAGAAGAAGCCCAGCAACTGCTCGGCGAACTGCGTCAGACAGAGCGAAGAGTGTCTTCAATAACTTGTCTCAGGACTGCCATTCCTCAGACGGAGTCCAACCTAAACGGGCCCATCGGTGGCTCCTTCCAATACGCCATGGTTCTTCACGATGGTTTGTTCGAGAACATGACATACGAAGACTGGATTCAATCGACCCCGAAACGTCCCAAGGTCCAAGGAAGCAAGAACTTGGATGATCTCCTTCCCGAAACGACCGACTTCGTCATTCATTGTTTGTCATCTTTCTGAGGTAATCGTCCACAGGCCAAATACGTCGCGGGCTGCAGCTTCCAGGATGCACTGGCTCGTTCCCGTCACACACGCGGGAAACATGAACTCAGCATCTATCGACCCCGGTCTCATGCGTGAAGGTGGCGGTCTGGCTGAAGAGAGTGCTGTGTGCGATATTGCTAAGTGGGAGAAAGTATGGGGTATCAGGCAGCTGTTCGTACCCTAGCGTAGGCTGGTCCCAATTACCTCGTGGAATGGTCCCTAACGTCTGCCAACAAAGAGTTCCAAACCGCTCGTCACGCTTAGCTGGGAAACTTCAGGCGAACGCTCCTATGAACTATCAATGCCAAGGAATGGATGCAGCATCGCCGCACAAATTGCTACTAGGCAACTGAAAAGGGCGGGGGGCCATAGGGTCAGGAGATATCATGATTATTTGCAAAATGTAATTGTCGTATACAGAAATGCGTAGAATCTTGGCGCACCTCTCTCCCGCGCGCACACTCCTAACGTCAGCATTCTTAGCAGGCAGGAGATGTCTACTTGTGCTTAGGACAGGAGAATCTGCCTGCTTTGTACCGTCTTCTAGTGCAATAAATATTATATACAATAAGCTGAAGTTTTAAACTAAGCCTCTATATATATAAAAAACATCATTTACTAATTTTTAGAGACTTCCTACTGTTCTTGCAGAGTTAGGTTTTTAGGGGGGAGGAACGCGCAGGAGAGAGGTGCGCCAAGGTTCCACACATTTTTGTATACGACAGATCATGATCTTAGGAACGGCAATGATGGGGCACAGTCTGCAGTCAGCATCAATTGCAAAATTGTGGACCTCAAGGCTCGTAACCCTCATTGTGCCGTAATGCAATGCGCAGTTCCCGTGTTTCTCGGATTTAGCCGGGATTGGGTCAGCACGGTAGGTACCAAGTGTTATTGACATCACAAACTGCATGGGCGCTAGGAGCATGTACTCGGTGTAGGTCTCTTGGAAGGTGAGCCCACTGTGTAGTCCTGAGCTAGCACCCTGGTGAGCTTGAGAGACCACATCTCTTGGATGCAAAGGAAGACCCACGTCCATGGTTTTTAGACAGACGCTTAAATAATTCAGTCCAGCGATCCGATTATCCCTCTGTTCGTCTGTACCACCACCCACTGCTTGTGCGCTTAAGCTTGCTGGGCGCCCTTTCTCGACCGATTAACCCTAGGCTCTGCTGCCCAGCGGGGACAAGAAACAGACGGATGGAACCAAAAGAGTCTTCGCATCGGCCAGATGTCGCATGCGCTCGCTGCCGTGAGAGGAAGGTTCGTTGTGGACGCGAAAGACCAGCATGTATGAATTGCATGAGCGATAACGTAGATTGCGAGTACAGCCTTCCAGAGAAGCGGGTGAACCACACCAAGCTACTGTACGCCCTAGTCCCCTGACATATACTTCATCTTGAAACTTCTGACTGAAGTTATTTTATAGGGTCCGCAATTTCGATCGCCTCGAAGTTCGCTTGAGTAATATTGAAGGGGAACTTTCCTGGCTCACCGCCTTGCTCAAAACGTGGGGCTTCCAAAAAGATGTCTACCCAAACTCAGGCTCCATCGAGTCTGCCGACGACCGCGTCTCCCCAGTCGAACACGAACAAATTGAATACAGCTCACCAGTGTCTGCCACAAACAGGCACATTGTTCGCGGTCATGACACGTTAGGCGACCAATACTACGGGCCCGGCACGCTATTTTCCCTTTGTTACAACCTTAAGAAGACGGTACTGTCGAACAAATGGACCGTACAACGTCCACCAGGTGACAGCACTTCGCCGATGGCAACCGAGGAACCGGCCATACTTCCCATTGGAGACAGAAGAGCAGAGCTCCTTTCGCGTATATGCTCCATTGCAAGCCTCGAGAGTCTCGAGCCGATCTTGGACGGACCAGAGCAGGTGCAGCTCCGACTACCCCCGAAACAGCTGCTCCTCATGGTATTGCCTCAATTTTTTTCGCAAGTAGATTATTCCATCGATGTCTTTGTCGAATCCCATCTACGACAAAACATAGAACACGTTTACTCCCGACCACCAACATCGGCCAATGACGCTTGGGCGATATGTTTCAACACTATCATTCTCTTGGTCCTCGACTCCGAGGGCTCAACTCGCGGGAATGATCCGCTAATGGCATCACAATACTCCCTGCCTTTCTTCCATGCGATGCGAGCGGCACTTCATCAAGCCCACTTGCTCACGACTCCAAGACTTATCAACGTCCAAGCATTGGCTTTGCTTGTATGCTCATCCCCCGCGCCATTGATTCCACACTAATTCTCCAACAGAGCATTGCGGCACAGCGGTACTATCCCTGCGCCAAAGAAGCCGCCATATTTGCTCAAGCCTGCCTCCTCGCACGAATAACAGGTCTCCACCAAGCAATTGCGGCGCCGGCAGATCTTTCTCCAGAAGAGCGTCAGGAGCGCCAGAAGACATTTATCTCACTTTATCTACGAGACAAAACGCTCTCTTTATCATGGTACTCGATATGCTGGCTCCCCAGCTTCGACCGCAGTCTGTCCTTCAACCTCAGTCCATCTATGTTCGCAGATCCGCGCATCACCAGCCGTATTCATTTGGCGGAAATTCAAGAACAACTGTACTGTCTCCTTTCCGCGGAAATGCGGCAAACGACACCACAAGGAGCGAGAGAGATTGCCAGCATCAGCCAAAGGCTAGATGCGTGGGCAAAGCGACACGGCACGTACACTCTGCCCTTCTTATCGCCGCTGGAGGCGGAGCTTCAACTTACATTTCTTGCAACCCGCATGCTGGCTCACAGTCAAAGTGCCGAGGACGGCAAAACGAGGAAAACCCTTGACGACGCTCGCGCGAGCTCCCTCATTCTCCTGGCATCATACGACAAGCAAGAGCCAAACACCATAGACATGCTTGAGTCACTCCACCCTCCAACGGGAAAAATGGGCACTCCAGTTCCCTCTACCGAGAGTAATACTTCCAGGCATCCAAGCAACAGTTACGCGTCCTCCACAGGTCGATTGAGCTCGCTTCTCGACGCCTTCCCCGTGATGGCATTTTTCTTCCTAGCCGAAAACATCCTTCAATCTGTAGAGGGTGATGAGAAGTCAACAATGCAGGATTTGAAACTTCTCCACGATGTTCATTCATGTTTTGCCGAAGTGAATTTGGGGGTTCGATCCAACAACCGGGCATCACAAGTTGAATTGATATTCAGGCACGTACTGGAACTCATTGAACTCGCGAAGCACCAAAACGTCAGTATCACACATTCTCCTGGCGGAGGTCCAGCGGCGCCAAGTTCGCATATGGGCACGCCGCCGAATAGTGGAGATATGCCGAGCAGTGGAGATATGTCGTGGGATTTTCTTACGGGCCTACCAGGAGACACGATGGTGAATATTGAAAATGACGAGGAAGGAGGCGTAAATAGGAGGAAACGGCCTCGCACTGGAGAACTCGATTTTTCGCTGAACAGTCTCGACCTAGGATTGCTTTTCCCTACGGATTCGGGATTAGTATTCAGTCTGGACGATAGAGATAGAGATAGAGATATACTGCCGTACAAGGGCAACATAGAATAGAAAGCGTAGTAGAGGTATCTACTAGATTCTTATAGCCTTTCTCTGCTAAACTATAACTACTGCAATAGGTCTCGACCTTACTTAATAACCAAAAAGAAAAAAACTTGGCGTCCTAGATGGCAGAGAAACCGTCGCCGAGAAAGACTTAAGGCGTCCAAATTATACTCGCCTCTGAACGCGCTCAATTACTAACTCTCTCAGCAGCCTGTACATGTTTGGATTCTAGCTCTAGAGAAAGTTGTCTAGAATCTGCTTATGCAAAAAAGGAGTTAACGTAATGCTCGAAATAACCCCGAAATCCAACGATCGCGAGGCAACTTTGTATTATGGGGCGGGCTATTCCTTTGAAGTCAATGCAGATCTAACATGAGCCTGAAGTACGATGACTTCCATCCCCAATACGATCTTGCACGACCGGATGTGTAGAACCGATGGCGTGAGTCTCATTACTGCGGACTGGGCTTTGCGTGTGCCTTGAGTAGGAAAAACACCAAAATGCCAACCTGCCCGCCAAACCCAACAGCACCGAGCCAGAACCCCAGAGCCCCATTCCATGCAACGGCGCCGCTCTTGACGCAGTGCACTCCCAATGCCGGGTAGAGTGTGAGTGTAAGTCCGGACATGACCCATGCCACCCAGTGTGGAATGAGCGGCTCCGACCGCTTGTCCGAAAGAATGGCGTATGATATCATTAGGTCCTGGCCAATGAAGGGCGGAAAACCCATGGCATAGACGAACCAGGCAAGATCGCTCAACATTTGCGTGAGAAGGGGATCGCGCTCCAGGCGGTAGATTACGGCCGAAAAGAACATCGACGGCAGCATCATCGAGACAGCTCCCAGGCAGCCGGCACCCAACTGGCCCCAGAGAACCGTCGGGCTGACTCCAGGGATCTTTGATAGTTGGCGGTTGACGCCGGCGCAGAATATTGGCCAGATCGCTCCCGTCATAAGCATGAGTGATATACCACCCTTCATGCCGGTCTCGTTGCGTTTATAGTGGGCGGCGGTCGTTTCAGGCGAGAAGGATGGACTGATTGGCGGAAGCTGCATCGACGCAGGAAGGAAGATGAAGAACAGCATTTGTGCCAGGGGTCCACAGAAAATGGCAAGTTTGTCTAGGGTCAAGTGCCGGGATTTGGCATCGTCTGCCTGCACATGGTTTGCCTCGTTCGATTCGATCACCATTTTGACTCTGGGCTGACTGTCGGGTGGATCCAAAAGTGCTATGCCGAGCGTAAAGATAGACAGCGTGATATCAAAGACTGTAGGGGGCTGAAAATGGAATATGACACGTGTATATGGCACTTGGATAAAGGTTTTATGGGATGCCTATGTCGAATGCCTTGTCTAGGTATCTCGGCCGCCGAATTCCAGCGAACGACGGAGGGTACGGGACGGTACAGGACGGTAGCGTAAGACCCGATCCGACGAGAGGCTTCCTCCCTTCCTCGGAATCCGTGGATTGATGCAAGGGGAGAATTTCTCTGTGCCTAAAAGATTATTGGGACGCATGCGGTCTGGCGTTGCCATCTAATTGGACGCCCGCCTTGTTAAGGGCTTGATAATCATGGTGCGGGCGGGTGGGAAAAAATGTTTGCGAAAGGAAGAAAATAGTGGTTTTCGCAGGAAGAAATGCGCGCACCCGTCGCCGGCGTGGCCGTCGCGGGAGGCCTAACCATTAAACTGAAACAGTTAAGAGATCAACGCTACAACGCCAGATTTAGAAGCGCTCAGTGAGCCACCTAGGATTCCGTCACAAAGGTGAATTGAGATCCTTGAATTTATTCAGTATAGGTCAGCGCCAGTTGTGCTTCGAATTGGTGTGGAGTTATGTATATACCTATAGCTATCTATCTTAGTCTCTTCCCCCACTTGTGGACACAAACTATCGCTCCGTAACACGCCACCGTGACCAAAGCTTGCAACCCAAAGCTGACATCAAATCCTTGGGAAGTACCCCACTCCGTCTGAAAATATCCCACCACAAAGCCGCACATGGCGCGCCCAAAATTAACCAATGCGCTCACTTCGCCTGCACGCTGGGGATAGCAATCAAATATGAATGCCACGATGGCTACGCTAACGACCATGACCCCGAGCTGATACATACCCCACCCGAAAATGATACCCACATAGGGCAAATGGCGTTGCAGTGTCTGGCCCACAAGGACGAGGCCGGGGACCATCATCCCGGCCATGGGATACGTAGCCCAGAGACGCACTTCAGGTACGAAGGCATTGTTATGCCGTTTCGCATACCGCCGGACAAGATAATCATTGTAATAGTGTCCGATCCCTTCTCCCAAAATGGTCGCGACGACTGGAGTAAAGTAAATGTAGCCGATGGCTCGAGATGAGAGACCGTAGCCGCCCAGGCTCGTTGGTGTTTCTAAGAGTATGGCAGAACTCTGATTGATGCCGATGCTCCACATGAAGATTACACCGTAGGTAAGTACCGTGATGGGTATAATTGGTTTGAGGCATACGACGATCAACTTCCAATAGCTTTGCGCCACTCCATCAAAGTATCCGTCGTGGTGTTTGAGCTGCCAGACGCCCAGGACTCGGAGAAGACGGTCCCAGTGTCCGTTTCCTCGGTGCGGTTGCTTTTCCACGGCAATCGACCGATTGTACATTGTCTCGTCAAAGAAAACGAGAACAAGCAGCAGCAATGCCGCCGCAAACGCAAAAACGAGCCAAAAGAGTGGCCTCCATGTGCCCAGGCCGGCGATCATGAAGTTCCCCAGAATCGGTCCAGCGAAAGGCGATGTCAGAAAGATGGCATACCAAATGCCGATCTTGCGCGCATGCTCGTGAAAGAAGAACAGATCATGGATGATGACGAGGCCAATGGTGGAACCAGTTGCCTGAGTGGCGCCTTGCAGCGCCCGCATGGCATAATACGTGTTCCAGTCCCTGGTCAGGGTACATCCCACGGTGAACGCGAGGCTCATCAAGGTGCTCCAGAAGAACACTGGTGCACGGCCCCAGCAGTTGGTCAGAGGCATCCAGATGAGGGAAGATACCCCGATCATGACGACGGAGAGATTGTTGGGATAGTTAGCCACGGTAGGGGTTTTGCTCCATTCTCGGGATTGCAACACGACGGCCGGGATACCGACTGACATGCCAAAGTCGCCGAGGAAGGCCCCAAGCGACACGATCAGGAGGATTGCATGTTTTTTGTACGAGGACCATGTGAGAGGATCTTTTGGGTCGGTGGATGGCTGAGGAATTAGGATTGTCTACATTATTGGGAATACAAATTAAAGTCAGCCACGCCGGTGAGCTAAATGCGGGAACGCGGGAGGGGCGTACGGGGACACGCGGAGCTGACAGGGATTATTACACGTACCTTGTCATCAACAACCTTAAGTCCACTTTGCCAAGATGTCTTATTCCCGCTTCCATCGACGGCCACCAGGATCTCCCCCTTGGCTTGATGTAGCTGTACCGCATTGGTCAGCAAATGCAGCTTCAGGGTACTGCACCCACCCACCTGAATTCCTCCCTCGCTCTCGTTAGGCATCGCCGAGGAAGCCTTCGCATCCATCAGCCAAATGATGCACAGAAGTGTGAGCGAAGCAATGTAGTCGGTATATGACACCACATATACAAAGTTCGGTTGAACAGCACGCCTGAAAGCATACATCGCGCACAGATGTACGGACGGTTGGTGTGGGTCCCCGTCTCGTGTCAACGACCTAGTCTTACATGCAGTCGGCCGCCGAGCTCCGAACATTCACAGAGGCACCCATGTCGGATTCCGACTTCCGGTGAGAGGCCTTAAGCTTGTATTTAATTGGGCGCTAAGATAAGATCCAGTTGGCATGCATCATATTGCAGGAGATTCTTTTCCAATCGTTTCATCATGTATGCAATGAAGCTTCCTCTCGTTCTTGGCTATCTCTGCATCCAATCAGCCTCAGGCCATCCTTTCGATGCCTCTTCCTTCTCACAAGCGGATACGATCCGCCGAGACGTAGCAATCATCGGTGGTGGGGCATCCGGAACATACGCGGCCATCCGCCTGAAGGATCTCGGCAAGACCATCGTTGTTGTTGAGAAGGCAGACGACCTGGGCGGTCATGCTAACACCTACACCGCCCAAGGAGGGGTACGCGTCGACTACGGCGTGTCCAATTTCCAAAACTATAGCGTCGTGAGAGACTTCTTCGCGAGATTCAACATCCCGCTCGTCCAGAACGCCCAGGCCGGAAACGGCGACAGGTACGCTGACTTCATCACCGGTGAAGCGGTCCCGGATGGAACAATCCCCGCTCCAGACTTTGGACCATACCTCGCCCAGCTCGCCAAGGTATGCTTGCTTCAACCTCGACCTACTTGCATGACCGATTAGGTACTAACTACATCCGCATCAGTATCCATATCTGGAATACAGCTGGGACTTGCCGCAGCCCGTGCCTGAAGATCTCCTCCTACCCTTCGGCAAATTTGTCGAGAAGTACAACCTCCAGAGCGTGGCCTACACGATCGCCCTCTTCGCCGCTGGCAATGGCAACGTGCTCGACCAAACCACAGTCTATGTCCTCAAAGCCATCGATCGCCCTTACCTAGAAGGTATATTCGGCGCCGCCGTCACGCCCGGGACCCATGACACGCAATCAATCTACCAGCAAGCTCAAGGAGTCCTCGGCTCCGATGCCCTACTCTCATCGACCGTGACGGGATCTTCGCGCTCCAACGACGGCATCCAGTTGAGGGTCCAAACGCCTCGCGGGCAAAAACTCATCCAAGCCAAGAAGCTCCTCATTAGCGCTCCGCCGAAGCTGGAAAACCTGTCCCCCTTCGACCTCGACGCCACGGAGCGGAGCATCTTCTCGCAATTCGAGAATAAAGGCCTCTACGTTGGTCTGGTGAAAAATACAGGCTTGGCTGAGGGATATCGTTACTACAACGCCGATCCGAACGCGACATACGCCATTGCACCCCTCCCTGATACGCAAATGGTTTGGCCAACGAGAGCCAATGGAATTTTTTGGGCATGGTACACCTCCGCTGTGGAGAAGTCCGAAACGGAAGTCAAATCGTCCGTCATTGGGGCTATCAAGCGACTAGCCCCCGGGTCGAACCCTGAGTTCGTAGCCTACAAGAGTCACGCTCCCTCGGCGGTGGGCGTATCTGCAACTAAGATCAGGGACGGCTTCTATGGTCGTTTGAAGTCTCTGCAGGGCCGCAGGAATACCTGGTATACGGGTTCGGCATGGTTGTCCGATCATTCAGCTGCACTCTGGAATTTCACCGAGTATGAGATTCTTCCCAAGTTAACGGTCTGATAATTGCGCCGACGCTCTCGTTTGGGTTGGCGAAGGATGGATTGTTGATGGGGCTGGAGAGCCGGAGAGTCCGCAGCTTTGCACATGTAGCTTATCTGGATTCGAGGCAGGGAGTATGCAAGCTTGGATTTGTAATCGTAAATCTATCTAATAGATCTGAGCTTGTCTTACATTGTCGCGGTGCATTCAAGATTCTGGTATCGTCAGCCTTAAAGAGATGCCCATATCATCGCTGTCGTTCATTTCCACCCGCTATTCTCCAACCCCGAGCTTCCCTAGTAGCTGGTCAGTGTTGATAGTCTTCACCTGGGTTCCCAAGGGCTACGCATTTTTCCCATTCCAACTGCCTGGAATTGGCTCTGGTGCGGGTGCGGAGACGGGGAAATCCAATGTCTTTGATGTATTCAACAGCGTGAAATGGAGGTGACAGATACGACGGATCCCCGAAGACGGCTGATTATCAATGACTAGGTCAAGCTCCGTCGGCGACAGGACTTACGATGCAAGGACTGCGTAGATAGAGGCACAAGAGCGGTTATAAAATCATCCTGGTGTATGCGCGCAAGCGTCCATCGGAATCAATCGCTTCTCTCAACAGTTACTGTACCCCACTAGTGGCTGTGATATCCCATCCTCACGATACCATCAATTGACCAGACTACACGATACCTAGCAGAGAGGAGTAGCACCCGATATCACAATGCACAAGAGAGCTAAATTGAGTGCCCCAGCTATACATTCTTGCGACAACGTAAGCACCTCTTTGTTCAGTCTGCCAACACGAGCAAGTTATCCAAAAATTCGTCCAGGGCAGCTACGTCGTCCAGCTCACCAACCCAGCTTGTACACTGGTCCGGCCTCACAAGAACCATACACCCCTTCCCGACGCTCACTCCAAAGGCGACATGGGCTGACTCGGCGCGACCCGAGTTCCTGCGAGCCGGTGGGTCAACAAAGACACGGGCGTAATCATGGCCTGCCTCTGCATCGAGCGGAAAGAAGACATCGTGGAAATCTCGCAGCTCCATTCGCTCGAGGTATGCCCAGATCAGCAGGATGGGCACCAGGAAAGGTTTACCTGGCTCTAGCGAGCGGAATTTGGTCATCAATGTCGCTAACCTGGCGCCAAGGGTGTTCACGCGTGATAATTGCGATTCGTTCGTCACGTCGCCAGCGAAGACGAGGAGCCGCCACTGCCCGTTGCTTCGGAAGAGCGACTGAAGATCGACTGGGAGAGCGCTGGCAAGGTTGAAGATGGGATAAGGGGGCATGCGCATTCCTAGGGAGATGTTCGTCAATGGAATGGCAGGCGCGTCCGCAACGGCCGCACTTGGCGGGTAGCATATGTTGGCGCCGCTGTTGAAGTCGCGAAGCTTGTCGTAGACGGTATTGACATCTAGCGTGGTTTTCCTATCTTTTTTGGAGAGATTGCCGGCGAGAACCGTGTCGATATCGATCAACAGCTGGGCAATGGGGCGGCGCTCTGACTCATAGGTGGACAGGATGATGGGGTTGAGCTGGTTCTTTAGCACGCCTCCCAGTTTCCATCCCAGGTTATAGGCATCCTGCATGGATACATTCATGCCTTGGCCACCCTTGGGCGTATGGGTATGTACTGCGTCACCACCGAGGAAGATGCGCTGCCGGTACTCAAAGTGGTCGGAGACGCGCTGACCGACCTTGTATACAGTCCACCAGTCGCAGTAGCTGTATTTCAGTCGATACGGAGCAAGGATCCTGGCAGCAGAGTCCATCATGTGTGCCGCAGTTGCGATGCCCTGGACGGGAGTGACGTCCTGGTCTGACCCCGGGAGTTGGACATAGAGGCGTGTGAGGTTGTTCTCACGGGGCACGCTGAGCACTGTGCCGGCTGGGGAGAGGATGGTGCAGTGTTTCTTGAAATCCGGGAAGTCTGTGTTCAGGACAGCATCGATCACACCCCATTGGGCATTGTGGGATGCGCCCTCGGTCTTGAAGCCCAGTTGGCGTCTCACCCAGCTATGCGCACCGTCTGCACCAATCACGTACTTGGCGTGCACAGTCTCGGTGCTCCCTGGCTCTCCGGCAATGGTAGGAATGGTGTCGGAACCGTCGTTGGCTACTACCGTGGCGTTGATGAAGCCTTGCTCAGCCTTGATGCTGCCGTCGCTTTGCACGCTGTGTGCATTGACACGCCACGCTGACGCCTCAAGCTCGACCTTGTGGACGCGCCGCAAGTCCAGCGTGACTGCGTATGCGTGGGGATCATCAAGCTTGCTGTCGTCGACGGCAATCCGGGTCGGGACGACGCCGCGCTCAACTTCAACATTCGAACGACGTTTGATGGCATCGATGAGGGCTGCTTCGATATTACCCTGGTGCATTGTGCCACAGACGAAGGTGGACATGTCTGTGCCAATGGCATGCTCGCGCTTCTGTCTGGAGAGGCGGCCTTCGCTATCGGGGGCCTGTGACCGCGTTAACTACATAGGTATCTGCAGCGGTGCCGCCCATCAGGCACCGTCCCCGTCTGGAGAGACCTACCCAGAGCGCCCACTGAGCGAAGGGGGTTCCATGGTTCGCAAAGACGTGGCCCAGTCCAAAGCTGTCCCAGATCTCGAGGGAGCGCACATGGAAGCCGTCTGCACGACCGTTGAGGGCCCTGGTGCCGCGCTCATCTATGATGCGGATCTTGAGCCCAAACTCGGCCAGCCAGAGGGCGCTGATGAGGCCCGTAGGCCCAGCGCCCACAATGAAGACGTCAACGTGGCTGCTGTCATTGTCGTGGCCATTGACGCCATTTGCAATGGGGACGGTAGGAGGACTCATCGTGTCCAGTCTTGCTTGCTTGCCTTCTGCAATGGTGCCTACCTTGGGGAGAGCAATGCGGCCTGCCCGTGACTTTATGCCACGGCGGTCGCTATGTGCGCGTCAGCAGCCCTCTCAGCTCTCGCGCTGTCTGGCAATGGCACTTCGGCGCCCGAGCTGACCATGACGGCGGCGTCCATGTTCTGGACACGATCGGGTCGGGCGACTGAAACTGCACGTTGTGGGAGGCGGCATGGCAATACGATACGCAGTGAGGGTGATGTGAGGCACCAAGGCACGATTCTAGGAGAGAGAGAGGGGGGGGGAGAGGAATAGGATAGATTGCGCTAGTGTTCAGAAGATTTCAGAGTCTGCCTCGTAGGAGAGGCCGAGAGGTAGAATCATGGAAGCGACCCCGGGGATGGAAGAATTATCCTCCGGGGTCACGTGACTACCCACAGTACTTAGGTAAGCAGCGATGCCGAGATCCATCACAGCTGTTTCAGCGGCTATCTATCCCTCTCTAATGACATGTTCAAATGTTGTCACGGGTAGCATCCAGCGGCTAGCTTTGGCGCTGCTTCTTCACTCCAACATACCAATACATGACGCCAAAAGGCGGTAGCACCGTTGTCTCGCCGGCCTTGAACTCCCACGCGCTAAGATCCAACCCTTTCTGCCGCCGCATCAGATTCTCCAGCTCCTTGTTGGTGCGGCCCCGGATGCACGACACATAGCCATCGACGGCAAACATCAGAGGCACGAGCGGGACGACGTAGGTGAAGAAGAGATGCAGTGGCGAGCGCCAGAACCAGGCCAGGGTCGTCAGGAACGGGGACAGCTGGGAGCCGGTCAGGGGTGCACGTGACTTGCCAAAACCTTGGCAACGACCATGACTTACCACGATGAAGGTGGTGTTGAGGAACGCCGTGAGCGTCCGATTCGTCATTTCGAAGATGCTACAGCATCGTTAGGTCAGTATTTGGCTTCGGTCGGTCGATGCTGGGACTGTACGTACACAAAGGCATCTGCCGACTCGATGGCGCTGCGCAGGACGAGCTCGGCTGCGGGATCGTCAAAGTGATGGAAGCAGAGGTTGAAGATGCGGCATTCCTTCTTGCCGGGCTCCCCGAGCCTCGCGACTTTGGTGGCATCTCGCGGCTGGGCGATGTAGGTGATGTTCTTGCTGCGTCTGGCGATGGCGTCCCACCGGGCGAGGGAGGGCCAGAGGTCGGATAGGACGAAGCGGACCGGGCCGAGCCCACGGGCGACCAGCCTTTTGTTTAGCGCTGGCTCCATGATGGGGATGGGCCCACCTCCCCCGGCGCAGGGGTCCACTAGCGTATACGACGACAGGTCCGGGATGCAGTCGACCATGACGTCGCATGCAAACTCGGCTGGCGTGCTCTTCTCTCCATCTTTGCCTCGCCCTTCCATGCTCCACATCTTCATGCGAGCAAGGTGCGAGTATTCGCGGAGGAATTCCGGACACCATGGCTGGTCCCCAATCTCGAGCAGGTGGAAGCGGGGCGTGATGATCATGGTATACGTATTACGTATCGTACCGGTGGGTGTTGAAACTACTGAAGAGCCAAGTCTACCCGAAAGGCTTGCGACCGCCGAATAAAAAGCTGCTGTACATGTGAGGCGGCGCAGCATTATACTTGCCCTTCATAACTCCATCATTCTGGCTCGTTGCAGTCGGACGTAGCTGGACGTAGCCGCTTATCCCCGCCGGCGCCGCTCATATGCGGAGTTCGGCGTCCGAATCCGATGGGACTGCTTGGTTACATAGATGGGCAATGATGCCGCCAATGTGGAGGCTCGCGGTTGCCTTACCCATTATCCATCACGCCAAAATCACCATCAGCCTCTACACTCAGTTGCAGCCATCTTCCTTCATTGCTCAAACCCCCTTCACCATGGCTATTATACTCACGGGCGGAACGGGCAAGACGTCCACACGTGTGGCCAAGATGCTGGCCGCTGCCAAGGTGCCCTTCCTCCTGGCCTCCCGTCGCGGACCCGACGCTGCACCCCCCGGGTATCCGGCTGTCAAGTTCGACTGGACGGATGAGGGTACTTGGGCGCAGCTTTTTGAGAATACGAATGGCGGCATTGATGCCGTCTACATGATGGAGCCGCAGGTCCATGAGCCTTGGGTGCCCATGATTAAATTTGTCGACTTCGCCCGGGGCAAAGGCGTCAAGCGCTTTGTTCTATGCGCGGGAACCTCGGCTACATTGGGCAAGGATGGCATGGGCCGCGTATGGGAGCACTACATCAATACGGGCGTTGACTACTGTGTCCTTCGCCCATCGTGGTTCATGGGTTCGTATTGCACGCGCAACTCGCTTCCATCTAGAAATCACTCCGGCTGCTAACAACGCCACCGTGACACAGAGAACTTGCTGGAGCCAGGCCTCGTGTACACCATCGGCCAGCTGAACAAGATCTTCACTGCCTGCAAAGACGGACGGATCCCCTTCATCAGTGCCGACGACATCGCAGATGTCGCTTTCCACGCTCTCACGGACGAGAAGTCGCACAACTGTGACCTCAGAATTCTTGGCCCCGAGCTCCTCACATATGACCAGGTGCGCTCACCCTGAAGCGTCATTCAATCTAGTCGAAGCACACTGACATGTCTTCCGCAGGTTGCTGCCACGCTTTCCGAAGTCCTCGGTCGCAAAATCGAGCACGTCAAGCTCGACGAAGAAAGTCGATACCAAGGCCTGGTCCAAGCGGGAGTGTCGGAGTACTACGCGCGTTTCTTGACGCGCCTCGAGGTCCTAGCCTCGACGGACTTTGAGAAGGGTGTGAATGATGTGGTTCAAAAGGTCACGGGCCATCCTCCGAAGAGCTTCAGGACTTTTGCGGAAGAGAACAAAGGCAAATGGTCAGCCTAGTTGTGGGAATCAAGGAAGAATTTCTATTGATTTATATGGCCTGGGCGATGTAGTGTTGACTAGAAGCTTTGTCCCAAGTAGTGCAATGGCAAAACCTCGTCGCGCTAGCTACAGCAGTTTACCACGCCTCAACCTGACACAACAGCCGTGCAGCCGGGTACGACGTCCTCCAAAACCGCTCTTAGCTCCGTCCATAGCTTGGCCTGTACGGCTATGGCCTCCTCACTTTTCACAAAGGCGGAAAGCGCCCCGTTATCCACTACACCATCTGATATGTACGCACCGTGGCTGTTGACATCTGCAGAGGCGCCTGCAAGCAGCGCGCGGCTGCCCACTTCTGTCGAACGCGCGAAGAAGAGCTTGAAGAGCCAAAATCCCCAGCCATAGTCACGCGCCAGCTGCGAGTGGCACAGCCCCGGGTTGACCATGTTCATCACCACGCCTGTCCCCGCAATCCGCGGCGCCAGCTCGCGCACAAGAAGCACCTCGAGTAACTTGGATGTGGAATACCGCTCGGCCATATTCGTTGTCTTCTCATCGTCCAGTGCCGCGAACAGGTCGAGCGAATGGCGCTCGGGAAACTGAGTCTCGGCGTGCATCTCGCTGGTGATGAAGGTCAACCGCGGTGCACTGCCCGCGAAGTCCCTTGCCGTGGCCTGCAACTTCGGCAGCAGCAGGAGTGCGAGGAGAAAGGTGTTGATAACGTTGACGGTGATGTGTCGCTCATGGCCCTCCGCAATGGCGAACTGGTGCGGGCTCGCTACGGCTGCGTTTTCCACGACCACGTCCAATCGTTCCAGCGTTGCGGCCCGACTGCCAAAGGCCTTGACGGACGCGTACGAGGCTAAGTCCAATTCCCACACATCGCAGCATTCGGGCCGCTTTGTTGAAACCTCGATATCGTGCTTTGCCGCCTTGCCCGCCTGGATGTTGCGCACGGCAAGGATGACTTTGGCGGCTTTGAGGCGTGCGAAATGTCGGGCTGCCTCGAGACCGAGCCCAACGTTCGACCCCGTCACGATCACCGTTTGACCATCGAAAGTTTTGGACGGGTAGGCAGGCTTGACAAAGAGTTGCGAGTAGTAGAACCCCATGATGAAGCAGGGCGCTGGATTTGATGGCTTTGAGACACTGTGTTGATCATTAAAATGGAGCACACAGTCTGGCCTGGTGAGGGGTCCGTAACAATGGGTAATCTGCAATCACGTGTACCCTCCTATGGCCGACGAGACACTGTCTCTTCCATGACGATTCTCTTATCAAGCTTCAATCTTGGCACAGTCGGCGTCCGAATTGCAACGGTAGGTATATTTCGTCAGGCCCGTCTACTTTTATGGCGGATCTCGGCGTCCGAATCCCCGATGAGGAATAAGTGGGCATGGAATGTAACGAACGGTATCATATCGTCAGCTTTGATATAACTTTATACCAAAACTTTCTGATATGCCAGCAGATCAGCCCAACGCCTTCCTCGATTCATCACAGGTCTGCGACTCTACATGGCCATCTCAACGTCACAGCCTGCCCTCGGGCATACCATGTTGCTTTTTGGGCCACAATTCCTTTCCTTCACGGCTGATTCTCTCTCCCGTATCAGATGGGACTGGCTGGAATCCCCTCGTGTCCAAGAATGGGTCCTACGGACTCTTAGCGAACTTCCCCATCATTGGACAACGCTTACGGCAGCATTTCCTGCACTCAAGCAACTGCCGGGAGAACAACAGCTACAGGATTTGGTAGACTCCATTTGCACCGGTCGTATATCGAAGGCTTCGTTCCCCTTGCCGAACCTCACTTTATGTCCACTGGTGGTCCTGACCCAGCTGACACAGTACTTGCGCTATCGGGACCTGACACAACCTCAACTCAACCAAGCATGGCAAAATACCGCGGATACCGAGTCTGTGGGATTCTGCATCGGGATCCTGAGCGCCTTGGCAGTATCTTGCTCACATACCCGTCAACAACTCGAGCGACATGGAGCGGCTGCAGTGCGGCTTGCTATGCTCGTTGGAGCGATTGTAGACAGCGCCGACATCCTTCATCATTCTACCGGCGGATCGATCTCCCTTTCGACGGTATGGCACTCGCCAGATGGGAAGGTCGAACTGGATCGCATCGTGGAGTCTTTCCCTGGTGTTCGTACAATTCTCCCCCATCCCAACAATTCAATGCTAACACATGCTCTAGGTATATGTTTCCGTCACATATGATGAGAACCGGGCCACTGTAACGTCTCCCAGGAAGAGTAGCAGTCTCCTTATCCAGAAGTTGAAGGATGCAGGCATCACCACTGTGGAGATTGGCCTACAAGGACGGTTTCACGACCCCGAGTCCCGCTCCGGCGTCCAAACCGTCATTGAATTTTGCGACTCTCACGCGGATTTTTCTCTCCCGAACGTCTCCCATCTGACCATCCCTACTCGGCATCAGGGCGACCAACTCATAACGGAGGGAAGCCTACACGGCACCGCTCTGCAAGCCATTCTCGTCGACCACTGCGACTGGAACCAGACCTTCGCCGCGGCACAGTCACGCTTCGCGGACAGTGAGGGCTCCATCATCTCTTTCGGACTTGAGCGTTGCGTACCGCCGTCGTACTTACCAACTACGGGCCATAGACTGCTCCACATGGCAGACCTCGACCCCGGCACATTCCAGCTCAAATTAGCCCCTGATCAGCCTTTGGATGCCGCAAAGGATTACATCGCCGTCGTCGGCATGTCCTGTAGGGTGCCAGGGGCCAGCGACCTCGAGGAGTTCTGGTCCCTACTATGCGAAAACAAATCTCAGCATGTAGAAGTACCCGACAGCCGTTTCTCTTTTGAAACGGCGTGGCGTGACGTCGACCCTGACAGAAAATGGTTTGGCAATTTCATACAGGATTTCGAGGCTTTCGACAACAAATTCTTCCACCGGAGTCCACGGGAAGCTGCCTCCATGGATCCCCAGCAGAAGATGATGCTGCAGGCTGCGTACCAAGCAGTGCAGCAATCCGGATACTTTAGGTCTTCGGCGACGAGTATCGATAAGCACATTGGTTGCTACATTGGAGTCAGCAATGTCGATTACCAGGACAATGTTGCGTGCTATCCCGCCAATGCTTTTACAGCAACAGGCACTCTGATGAGCTTCGTCGCTGGTAAAGTCAGCCACTATTTCGGTTGGACGGGTAAGTGCCTCGACGCAACCCATATCCGTCATACCGCTTGAGAGACGAGTGCTGACTATACACGTATTAGGCCCCGCAATGAGCATCGATACCGCATGCTCTGGCTCTGCTGTCGCCATACACGAGGCATGCAGGGCCATACTGAGCGGTGAATGTGCGAGTGCGCTCGCCGGTGGCGTGAATGCCATCACCAGCCCTCTGTGGTTTCAGAATCTTGCTGGAGCTTCGTTTCTTAGCACTACTGGGCAATGCAAACCATTTGCATATAATGGAGATGGCTACTGCAGAGGCGAGGGAGTTGGAGCCGTCTTCCTGAAGCGGTTGTCCAATGCCATCGCAGATGGTGATCAAATCTTCGGAGTAATTGCGGCTACGGCCGTCCACCAAAACCAGAACTGCACGCCGATCACCGTTCCGAACTCGGCTTCATTGTCAAACCTCTTCGGCGATGTGTTACACCGCGCAAAACTTGCTCCCCAGGCCATCTCCGTCGTCGAGGCGCACGGAACTGGTACGGCTGTTGGGGACCCCGCTGAGTATGAGAGCATCCTCCGAGTTCTCGGAGGGCATAACAGGTCTGATACACTCGCCCTCCGTTCAGTCAAGGGCCTGATTGGACACGCTGAGTGTGCTTCTGGGATGGTCGCCTTGATCAAAACATTACTCATGATTCATGAGGATACAATTGCACCTCAGGCAAGCCATGATAGGATCAATCCCGCCTTGAATGCCTCTCCATCAGACAAGATCGAGATTTCAACTCATTCTAAGCCATGGAATGTTGCGTTCAAAGCCGCCCTCATTAACAACTACGGTGCTTCAGGCTCTAACGCATCCATGGTCGTGACCGAACCCCCTCGCCGGGTTAGGCGCACAAGCGAAGGGGACAGTGTTCGCAGCCCTTATCAGCCATTCTGGTTATGTGGAGATGACCCGAGTCTCCGCGCCTACGCTTCCAGTCTTCTCGGTTTCCTGCGCTCGAAGAGATTTTCGGCCCGTAACATCTCTCTGCCCAATCTTTCATTCAGCCTCGCGCGCCAGTCAAATCGATCGCTCCCTCGTGGCTTGATCTTCCATTCGAATTCGATTCAAGATCTGACAGGAACGCTAGAAGCGTTCTGCCGAGGCGACCACCCTGCGCTCGATATTGACAAGTCCTCTCCTCCGGTCATCCTCTGCTTCGGCGGCCAAGTGTCGAGCTTTGTTGGGCTGGATCGCCAAGTCTTTGAGCGAACAACAGTGCTCAGAAGGTATCTCGATCAATGCAACATCGTCTGCAAATCCTTGGGCCTCCAAGGCATATACCCCGAAGTATTCCAGAGAGGTGCGCCCATTGAAGATACAGTGAAGCTTCAGACCGCTCTTTTCGCCGTGCAATATTCTTGTGCCATGAGCTGGATCGAGTGCGGCGTCCAAGTCGCCGCCGTTGTTGGGCATAGTTTTGGTGAGATTGTGGCACACACCGTCGCTGGTGCTATGACGCTTGCCGACGGGCTCAAGGTGATTGCAAGACGCGCCCGCGTCATCAGAGACTCTTGGGAATCTGATCGAGGGTTGATGATGGCCGTTGAGGCAGATCTCGAAGTAGTGGAAGATATCTTGGCCCGAGCGAATGAGAGACATCTGTCCGACCGCCCAGCTACCATCGCTTGTTTCAATGGCCCGCGAAGCTTCACGCTTGCAGGTTCCAGCACATCCATCCAGAACGTGGAGGCCGTTTTGGCTGCTGATAAGGCCTTGTCTTCCTCAGTACGCTGGAAGAAACTCGGCACTTCGCATGCGTTCCATTCAACACTGGTTGACTCGATTCTTCCAGAATTGAAGACAGTGACGCAAGGCGTCGTCTTCTCGCAGCCCCGGATCCACGTTGAAAGAGCTACGAATGATGCATCCACGGCGCCGCTTACCTCCATGTATGTCGCCGAGCACCTTCGACAGCCCGTTTACTTCAACCATGCCGTTCAAAGACTAGCAAAGCGGTACGGTACTGCTATCTGGCTTGAGGCGGGCTCTCAATCTACGGTTACAAACATGGCCGCTAACGCCATTGGCATGCCTAGATCATCGCATTTCCAAGCAGTGAATCTCTCCAAAGACGATGGTTGGCAGCGGCTTACAGAAGCGACAGTCGCACTGTGGAAGCGAGGATTGAATGTAGACTTCTGGCCGCACCATTCATCCCAAACGGCGCATTATTCTCCGTTGATCCTTCCACCATATCAATTTGAAAAGTCGAGACATTTCGTCGAGCTGAAGCAGCCTCAACGCCAGCCAGTGAAGGCTATACAAGACCACAATCCACCTAGCCTTTGGACTTTCGTGGAATATCGAGGCGAGAAGAAACAGTGCGCTCGATTCCGTATCGAAACAGGCCACAAAACCTTCCAGGAGTTGATGGCGGGCCACACAGTTGCGCACTCACAGCCACTATGCCCAAGCACGCTTCAGCTCGACATTGCGACCGAGGCCATCCGCAGCTTGTGTCCCGAATTCCCAATCTCTGATTTCCAACTTGATCTCCGGAATCTTGAAAATCAGGCTCCCCTCTGTAAAGACGCCTCTCGAGAGGTTTGGCTTGATGCAACGCCTTCGAATTCGCGTCAGATATGGTCATGGAGCATTGTCAGTAATCCCCTTGGCAGTGGATCCGGGGAAACCCTCCATGCGTCTGGGCGGGTCCTTTTCCGGTCTCGTGATGACGCGGAGTTCTTGAGCGAATTCGGCAGATTCGAGCGCCTCGTGTCATACAGACGGTGTCAGGAACTGCTAGAAGGCAGCGACGCCGACGACGTTATCCAAGGAAGTTCCATTTACAAGCTATTCGCTGACGTAGTCGACTATTCGGAGGTGTTCCGTGGTGTCCGGAAGGTTGTGGGCAGGGGCAGCGAATCCGCTGGGCGTGTGGTTAAGAAGTACTCAGGCGAGACCTGGCTTGATACGCCCCTGTGCGACTCATTCTGCCAGGTAGCTGGCGTATTCGTCAACTGCATGACACAGCGATCGGATGGCGATGCCTTCATCTCGAATGGAGTTGAGCGTGTAGTCCGATCCCCATTCATTTGCGACTTTGAGGGGAACCCAGAGGTATTTGACGTCTTGACGCTGCACCAACGGCCCACGGACCGATCATTCTATAGTGACGTCTTTATTTTTGACCACCGCACTTCGCAGCTTCTTGGCGTCATTCTGGGAATCCAGTATCAACGCGTTTCCAAGATTGCTATGGCCAAACTACTCGCGCGCCTTACTCCAGGGGCAGAGCAACCACGCCCGGGCGTCGCCGCGCCTGCCAACAAGTACGAGACCATAGACTCCGCAGCACTGGGGGATGTTCCGGTACAATCGAGCGTATCGAAACCAACTCCATCCGTTGGGTCAGACGTCCGAGCCAAAATCACTGCCGTTCTCTCCGACATGGTTGGCGTGGAGCAATCCAAGATTACCGACAGCACGAATCTCCCAGACCTGGGCATCGACTCGCTCATGGGAATGGAAATTGCTCGCGAGCTGGAATCTGTCTTCAAGTGCACGCTCGATATGTCTGCAATGATGTCCTTGACTGAATTCGGCGATCTTGTCAAATGGGTTCGTGGTGCAGTCGGTGAAAGCGAAGACGATGACTCGGTCGCAGAACTCGCAGCTCTCAGGTTAGGTCATGTGAGCAACCTGGAAAATACCGAACCATCGACTGCATCATCTTCCCCTCCACTATCTGTAGACTATTCGCCTTCCGAAACCGATCTTTCGTCCCGCGCAGCATCCCCAAAAGTACACTCAGACACCGCGGCACGCCAGGCCGCAGTCAACTTCTATGTCGAGAGGTATTCAAGAAGTTTTTTATTCCCGCCTAGATCCGGTGATATCGAAACCTCTCAAGCCCCTGTCCCATGTTGCGTGCTCATCACCGGAGCCACTGGGAGTCTTGGGGCTCACCTTGTGGAACAGTTTGCAAAACTCGAGTCCGTCTCAACGGTGATATGCTTCAACAGGCCCGGCAGCATGGACCCCGTCGCTCGCCAACACCAAGCCCTAGCGGAGAGAGGCATTCAGCTCGAGAACAAAACATCGGCAAAACTTCAAGTTATCGCCTCCGATACCTCCAAACCATTGCTTGGGCTTGATGAGACCGCCTACGCGAAGCTTGTCCAAAGCGTGACGCTCATAGTCCATAATGCTTGGCCAATGAGCATCACACGCTCGATAGCTGCCTTCGAGAAGCAATTCATGGCCATGAGGAATTTGATCGACCTTGCCCGAGACGCGTCGTACAAGCTACCGTCGACTGCCAAAGTTGGCTTCCAATTCATATCCTCCATCGCGAGCGTAGGTCTGTACCCGGTTGTGACAGGCAAGACGATTGTCCCTGAGGAACCCTCCTCGGTGCAATATGCGCTTCACTCAGGATATAGCGACGCCAAGCTCGTCTGCGAGAAACTGGTCTCCGCAACACTGAACGCGCACCAGGACCGCGTTGACGCGATGGTGGTCCGCGTAGGCCAGGTCGCTGGTTCAAGAACAAGCGGATATTGGAATACCGCCGAGCATCTCTCCCTGCTAGTCAAATCGGCCAAAACGCTGAATGCAATTCCCGATCTGCCGGGCCAGTTATCATGGCTTCCTGTCAATGATGTCGCCTCTACACTTTCCGATTTGCTTTTGACTCCATCACCTTCACCACATGCGTCGGGTGTTTATCACGTTGAGAATCCCACGCGGCAACCTTGGTCCGAGATTATTTCGTTACTTGCGAGTGAACTGAACATTGAGCAAGTAATTCCGTACGACGAATGGCTTGAGCGTGTCAAAGGGTTTCCGAAGGAGAGAGAGAAGGAGAATCCCGCGGTCAGGGTGATGGTGTTTCTCGAGAAGGAGTTTTTGCGAATGGCGTGTGGTGGGATAGTGCTTGGGACCGAGAAGGCGAGGGAGAGGTCACAGACATTGAAGTCTGCGGATAAGATTGAGCGAGACACCATTGCGCGGTTCGTGAGGTGGTGGAAGGGGAGTGGGCTTTTGTGATGAGACGGAGGAGCGGGTGGTAGACGGATATTACTATATATCCAGCACCAAACGGCTAGTAAGATCTCCCTGGGGCTGATGTAGGATGTCAAGCAGCTCGGATTTTCGGAACGCTTGCACAGCAGCAGATCTTCATGGGAGACATGGCCGTTCGAGAGGTGCGATGTGGTGAATCATATTCGTACGGTGAGGATGTGCGCCGAAGGATCAAACTACACAGTTTATAGCTACCTGTGCAGCAGTGTATTTTGTAAGACGGGGGAAGAGATAGCTATACCCTGTTTTAAATGGCAGATGGTCATACAGACCTAGCTAGCGTAAGCTCCCTCGAGCTCGTCGATGCATCTCACGGAGTTGCGGGATAAAGATGCCAGTGCATCCGTAGGTGCGGAGGTACGAAGCTTGACTGGCAGCCAAGCGCTGATGCCGTAGATGGGGTTGAACTGTATTGGGAAAATCGGATGATCGATATCGTTCTATCATATGCATGGCTATCGAGATCTCGATGTGCGATAACCTGCTTAGTAAGCATTCTTAGTTAACTAACGTGTTCGATCAGTCACCCGCCACCATCAGTCATCCGCCAGGCCCACCAAACTCACACGCGCTTTTTAATTAATAGCGCCACAACAACAAATTCAATTAAGCTAGAAGTTGAGATATAGATTCTTTAGCTACTAGTACATTGGCGCCTATTATAACCTTGTATATGGCATTTCGTACACGTTGGTGGTGCGCGCTGCCGTGGAAGAGGTCGCTCGTCTAGCGCCACCTCTGGCACCACATTATCTAGCTGCTCTACTAGTTGCCGGCCTGCCTGCGCCTGTAGAGCTCCTCCGTGAGCGATATACCTACGGTGGACATCCTGCTTGTGTCTACGGCGTTGAGATGCAGCTCGTAGCTCAGTAACCTCCCTAGTAAGGAGCGCAGTCTGAGCTAGTGCTATATGGCAGCTTTTGATAACTTGGTTGACTGCCTGGCTTGTAGGGCTCTGTAAGTTGCGCTGAAGGAGCTGCTTGATAAGGCGAGCCTGCTGCTCAAGCTGAGCAGTCGTATGAGGTGTCTCTGCTGTCCAGGGCTCTCCGTGTGAGGTTGATGGAGGTGATGGTGTCTTGTTGATGACCGTCAGCGACGATAGTATTCGCTGTAGATCGGCTGGCACAAGGCCAGTAGCCTGGAAGCCGCTTCTAATCGTATGCTCTGTGAATACTCTAGGCCGTGCCTCTATATAGAGTGAGAGGAAGTCGAGCTTGTCAATGTAGTGGACACCCTGCCGAGCTAGCTCTTGTACACCCTGTCCGTAGGCTCGCTTGAGAGGAGAGAAGCAGCTAACGTCGAGCGGCTGGAGAAGGTGTGACGTATGGGCAGGCATACAGAGGGTGATTATCTTGTTCTCTGTACAGTAGGTGTCGAATTCTGGCGTAGTGTGGCTGCTATGGCCGTCGACAATGAGCAGTCGATGAGTGCCAACTGTACGCGACCTTGTAGAGATGTCGAAGTGCTGCAGCCAGGCTAGACCAAGCTGATCAGTCGTCCACCCGTTATTGCTAACAGCTAGCACCCAGTCCGCAGGTAGGCCTTGGTACCAGATATCCTGGTGGACCTTGCCAGGGAAGATGATGAAGGGTGGAATCGCCCATCCAGATGCGTTGATACACTCGATAGTAGTAACCCACTCTTGATTGCCTGGCTGTATTGTCGCTCGTCGACCTATAGTATTAGAGCTAGTGACCACCTTTGATGTAGCTGCAACACCCATCATAAAGCCCGTCTCATCAAAGTTGTAGATATCCACGTCGAGGATGCCATGCGACAGGCGCCCGTTTTCCACGCGCCCAAACCACGTGTTGATTGCCTCTGGATCCTCGCATCTAGCACGCTGTGAGTGGAATCAACGGTTCCACTTTTTCTGTAGCTCTGGCTGGGCCTTGATGAATCGATCGACCTAGCATTTGCCAACTGGCTTTGGGGCAGGTGTCTGGCCGCGCGCAGCCAGTAGATGGTCTGCCATTCGTCGTACGTCGATGATCTGGGGTGGAAATCCACGTCGATCGAGCTCTAGTATCTACTGTACAAGGCACTGCTCCTCTAGTAGATATAGCTTTCGTTTCTTTGAGTTAGATATCGCTTTTGGTAGTGATCCGTTGATACAGTCGCGGAGTGTTGATCAAGGGACGTCATATACTGCTGCAGCCTTTTTACAGCTTAATATCCTCTTAGATTGAATCGCCTGCTTTGATAGAGCTAGTCTACCTTCCTTCTGGGCCTGCTGGACGTTGTGTGTTGATGGCATCGCGTGTTTGGTGGAAGACGCGTCGTGAGTTTGGTGGGCCTGGCGGATGACTGATGGTGGCGGGTGACTGATCGAACACGTTAACATGCTCCACCGCCGCCAAGTGGACCCCCTAACCGAGTGAGCCGCAAACCCGACGTGCAACTACCAATTACCGTTTAGGAACGGCTAGGAGACTAACGGCGCAATAACTAGTGTTTAAGGGCGTTAGGGATAGATATAGCGCGATTCCTACAGAGATCTAGGTTTGTATAGAAGTTTTGGTGAACCCTAGGGGAGCTGGACGCGCGAGCGAACTGCCAAGAGTAGCTGAGTAGCTGCATTTCTGCATCTAACAGAAGTGGAGGCTGAGCCCTCGTTTCAAGAAGGCTGTGCGAACGCCGCAGAATTTGATTGTGGACATGAAATCCTCCCATTCCCCGGTTTGAACGATATCTCCAGCATCACGAAGCAGCATGGAGCCACAAAGCGTAGGTGGTGCGGACTTAGCTAGGGACTCTCTCTTCGCAAAATACCGAGGCCTGTTGGGGGCGCATCCGGCAAAACAGGCTAGCTCAACTCTAGCTGATGACGATGACGCTCTTTCGCGCAACATGAGAGGCTCCGAAAACGAAACCCTTTGCGAAGATGATCCAGATGAACGTCGCAACCGCTTCGATCGACCCGGCCGACCGTCATCACCGTCACCCATACCCTCTCTAGCGAGCACAACCCCCTCGTTGAGAGGATGTTCACCTCCAACCCGGTTCTTTATGACAGATGAGGAAGAACGGCCTCGTATCGCGACCCCTGTTCAGGATTCACCACAAAAATGCTACTCATATGCTACGATACAAGAGACGGAATTTAGGCTATTACGGCTGGCGCCGGGCAAGGCGGACGAAACAGTCCAAGGCGCCTTGAAGATAATGCCAATCGAAAGGATTCGAAAATCCAAATTCAAATTCCAGGCTTTGTCGTACGCTTGGGGTGAGGGTAGTCCTGACGAAATTGTCATGTTAGAGGATATCCCAGCAACGAGCGACAAGGGTATGGCAAAGGAAGATGCCGATCAGGACTCGGAGCAAGAGCCACTGCCTTTTCCCGTCAGGAAGACTCTGCACCAGGCTTTAAAACGAATCCGGGAGCCCGATCACCACATCTGGATCTGGGTCGATGCTATCTGTATCGATCAAAGTAATGATTCCGAAAAAAGCCATCAACTCCCCAAAATGATAGACATATATTCAAATACTTGGAATGTCACCATCTGGCTTGGAGAATATGAGGACGCTAAGGACGACCCGCCCCTCGCCATGGACTTCCTCCCAAAGATTTTGAACCTTGCTTCGTTGGACATGATCACGGCCAAAGAGGGGATCGATGAGAATGACCTGGTGTCTTGGAAGGCTTTCGCTTCCCTGATTGGTCGCTCCTGGTTTTGCCGTCGTTGGGTTATTCAAGAGGTCGCGTACGCGAAAAGGCTTTCCATTCGATGCGGAGAAAGAATCGTCAGTTGGATCGACTTCGCCGATGCCGTGGAGCTTTTCTTAGACAAATTGGATCGGATTCGAGAACTCTATTCGGAGTCACGGTTGTCGAGAACTGATCCAGATGCGCTCCAGCATGTTGAATCGTCCGGGGCAAGAGCGCTGGTGAGAATGTCACGCAATGTCTTCCGGAAGACATCAAAAGGAGATGTCGTAGCGCGTTTATGGGATATCGAAACGTTGGTTCTGAACTCTGTATATTTCGGGACTCAAGATAGTCGAGACGTCGTTTATGGCCTTCTTTCCCTGGCCAGCGACGCACCCGTCGAGGGAGATCTGGAAAATCAACCTGGAACCGTACCTGCCGTTTTCGTCCCGGATTACTCCAAGAAGCCTAGGGATGTGCTCATCGACTTCGTCGAGTACATTATCGATAGGACTTGCTCTCTGGACATAATTTGCCGGCACTGGGCTCTGGGAGAGAGCGAATCGGATACACGGGGGTTTCCGTCGTGGATTGGGCTTGTGATCAACTCGAAATATGGCGGACCCATGCTCGGGACCGGCCGTATCAACGGAGAGAGCCTAGTGGGGAAGCCTGGGGAGCGTATCTACAACGCTTCTCGTGGGGTGAAGATATGTGCCAAGTTAGAGGAGTCCGAAGCCCAATACGTCTACGCGTCATCTGAAACGCCAGCTCTTCTTCAGGGATCGACGAAGAAAAGAACAATTTCAGAAACAGATCTGGCCCAAGACAATACTGCAAGCTCTCCAGCGAAGCGCAAACTCGTGGCTCGCCATGGAGATCAAGACCATCCACTCGAAGATCAATCGGTTTCTCTGCCAGCTCCACAAATAAGTCAGATTAAGACAGCGCCTAGATTTAATGGAATACTGGAGGTCAAAGGCATCACACTGGGCGTAATCCGCCAAGTCTCATCTCGCGTCATTGAAGGTACAATTCCCGAGGATGCCCTAAAGATACTGGGATGGGAGGGATCATTAGACGAAGGTATCGATGATTCAATTTGGAGAACGCTCGTGGCAGACAGGGGGTTGGACGGAAATATTGCTCCGTCATGGTATCGACGGGCGTGTGCAGTGGCTCTAACAAAAACGAGTCCAGAAGGAGACCTCAATACAACCAAACTAATGCAGAGCAAAACACAGTCAGAGTGCGTGGTCGAATATCTTAGAAGAGTTCAGACTGTTGTTTGGGGCAGGAAGCTCTTCAGTACAGATGGAGTTGGGAATCGACGCCTCGTTGGTCTGGGTTCACGGTTCGTCAGAGAAGGCGACACTGTGTGCATACTTTTCGGTTGTTCGGTTCCAGTGATATTAAGGCATCACCCCCGGAGGCCCCGTTACCGAATGCCCATACCAAAAGGTCCGCCGGTCCCCATAGAGCGTAAAATTACACTTATTGGGGAATGCTACATCCACGGAATGATGGAGGGAGAAGCTTTTGCTGGTATGAGCCAGGCTCAGCTCGAAGCAAGGACCACAGGGTTTCGGATTTCATAGCCGCTCTAGTGGCCGATTAGCATTTAACAAAGTAGAATTTATCTTAGTAAAGACAATAACTAGGCGCAAGCCTTTACAAAGATAATCTTTTACTTGATTTCTTGTATCTTATTATTGAAGTTGGTTTGTATAGTCGCTTTCACCTCGAATTTGATTGCTATCTCACGACGGTGCTCTGTTTTTTGCGTTTTCCGTCCTGCTCCTCAAGACAAAATGAGCTGCCCAATGCGTACGACGGATCTTCTGCGGTCTCATCTCCAAATCCACGGCCGTCACCGCATAGTCATGTTTATGCTCAAGCGAGCTCGTTGCCATAGGAGATCCGGTCTCTAGCAGTAAATCCGAAGCATCGAACTATCTCTTCTTCCTCGCTCTTAGCTTCAACGAGCACAACCTCCCATTAACTACGACTGTTTCTACTCCCACCCGCCACATTATTACAGTTAACAGGCGCCATTTTCACTCGCCATTTCTACCGGCGAAGCCCAATCTCAACAGGCGCGATGCCACTCCATCCCATCAACGTCCCCATCCGCACACCTGCCGATATACTGCATCGGTCTTCCCGCCCGCAATACCACTCCACATACTTACCGCTGAAACGGGACTGGCGCTACGCTACGGGCGTGTACCAGCATCAGGATTTTACGGGGTCGCAGGAGGACCAGACGGTCTGGGACATGTTTGATGAGGATGTTTGTGAGGGCGGGAGACACAGACGGAGGAGGCGTAAGAAGGCACAGACAAAGGAGGGACACTCAGCAGAGAATGATGAAGAAAAACCGGTAGAGAATGCAGAGGATGGTTCAGGGTGAGACTATGATGCTGTCAGCGGGGATACGGTTGCCGCTGACCGTGACGATGACAGAAACCAGACTCGGATTGTAGGAGCGAAACTAGCGCAAGGCTCGCGGCCAACTTCCATCAAACTCTTTGCTGCCGTTCGTTCATCCCGTAATTCAGCGGCAGGCATGGCTGAAAAGTACGAACCCACGGCCCTTGTCGTACATCTCCGCCTCCCACCCACGTCGCCACCAAACTCCCGATCCCGCAACAGATTCACAACTCCAGCGCTCCAAACCGCGATCCCAGTAAAAGAAGATTTCAGTTCAAGTGGCACGCCCAGCTCGATCAACACTACATTTACAAGCAGCGCAATCGGCTTCTCTCCACTCCGTTCTTCAAACGCCGGCCCCCTCACACCGCTGACCCTCTTCTCCCCTACACCACCTCCTCCTCGCCTGAAAACCGGTAACCGCATTTCGCCTCACAAGCGCCCCTGGACGGATAACACATACACCCCCTCTCCCAGCCTCCACCCTATCAGCCTCCCCACCGCCGACCATGCGCAACCCACTCTCCCAGCACACTGGACGCTCTTCCGCTCTGCCATCCCCGTAGGAACGCTCTTCCCACCCGGCGTCCCCCTCTCCGCCCAGGAGATCCTCGCATACTATCCGAACCACATCATCTGGGACGGCGTCGCGGGAAGGCTGGCGGGAAACGGCTACACATGCGAAGATATCCTGGGGATGATCAAGTTCTTCCGGCCAGACGTGAAAGATACCGTAAACAGGGAAGGCGTGCAGATGTTTCTGAAACGGTTCCACATGCTCTCCGGGAAAAAGGGGGTGAAGGGGTTGAAAGTGAAATCGACGTCCGATCTACGAACTGATACATTCTCCACATCCCCGCTCCCACCGACTGCACCGCTCACATGTCCGACCTTCACACTTCTGGTTTCCTCGCTGGACAATCTCCCCGCGGGCCTTGCATCACGGGATTTCACAGCTTGCTTGGCATGGTGGATCCAGCACCGCGACGAGTTTACGCCTCCGTTGGAGTTCAATGTCTTGCATGCGCGGGCGCTGATACAGGCTTTGCGGATCCCGGTGCGGGACCGTGGGAGGAGGAATTTGGATAAAGTGTCGCTGGGGGAATGGAGGGTTAGAGGCGACAGGTTTGATGAGCGTCGTGTGGAAGAATTGGTCCAGGATGAGGGGGAGGTCCGCGTCAATGAAAAGATGACAGAAAGGTCTAGTGATGAATGGACGGGACGCAAGGGAAATAAGTTGGAGGTCAACATAAAAGTGGGGGCGGTTCGACCCTGCGTGGAAATACAACTTAGGCACGTCCTCATGTTCCCTTTACTCGCAATGCTAAGTCTCTCAGGCGAAGCACTGAAAATGGGTATTGAAAAAGGGGTCGGGCCGAAAGCGGACAGGGAACGGAAGGATTTACAACGCGTGTAAAAGAAGCCAACGAGGAGAATGGCGAGATTTTTGATTCTCAAGCAGACCGAATACCTGGCACAGAGAAGAAGCGATCTAGAAGATCTGGTGGAATATTGAAGAGCCGCCGGTAAAGAATACTGCAGTCAAGCTCGTAACTCCCGTTTCTTCCTCGAATATGGCGTCCATGGCCGTTTTTAGTGAAGCATCATAAGCAGACCAGCAAGGATGGGGACCACATCTGGACATATGGATGGATATCTGCCGGTGGGCAGTTAGAGAAGATGGACGGAGCATTCTCAGGGAAAATGAGTGGCTGGTTAAACATTTCGGTATTTTCTATCAATACTTCACGTTAGCGTAACCGTATTCTGCCCTATTTTCTGCAGATGGCTCTTTGATAGCGCCACAGAAATTCTCCACTGCGACATTGTTCATTTACTCATTACCTTTTCCGCGGAAACATGTGCAATTGAATAAAAGTATCGAGTTTGGCCACCATAGTTTGCAATTACTCCGATTCAGACGTATTTGTTTCGTTAGGCTTCTCTCCAATTCCATATCCCAAAAGCAGTGCTTCTTTGTAATCGCAATCGAAGATGTGCTGGAAGTCAATCAACGTGAAGCCGTCACCAAAGCGATAACCAGGGTACGGAGGCCAACCCGGATACAATCTAAGAGCCATGACCCTCGAGACATCCGTAAAAAGTGACTGGAATGCTTCCTCCAGTGATTCGCATTCGTCAGGGGCAGGCATAATTAGCCTGCATCCGTCGGCCGAGTGTTCGAACGGTCCAACTTCAACGAGACACACCGAATATGTAACTTTCTTTTCTTCGCTGCGCCGGTCAATCTCTCGCTTATGAACCAATGTTATAACATCAAGGTTCTTCTTCTTGAATATAACGTAGGCGTCCGCTGAAATTCTGTTAGCACGAGGATCCCCGTGAGAAGCCTGGAGCGTACCAAGAATTTGTTGTCGGTAGAATGCAAGATTATGGTCGGCCATTGTGAACTTTGATGCTCTTTTGGGCAATAGTAGAAGGGTTCGTAGAAGGAATCCAAAGGGTTGAGGATTAGAACTCTAGATATGAAAGAAAACCTTCTCCCCGTCCCTTATATCAAGATACGTTGATAATATGGGGTGATTTCTTGCAACCGCTGAATTTGATCTTAGTCGCGTTGTGGTTTGATTATGCCAAACATCACCGGAAATCGAAACCTTCTTACTCATAACAAGATGTGCTCATGATATAAGGTGAGCTCTTGCAACTGCAGAATATTATTTTTCAGTCACGTCATGGTATGATCCTACCACATCACTATAAGTGAACGACTTCTCCTCGCCGCGCCTGTATTCGCGTCCCGGTCGAGTGGTTGTCCAATCAGTACCCTTTCTGCAGAAATCATCATTTTACGTCTGGTGAGAACGCCACCATTCAAACAGGACGCAGACGGCCAGAGAGCGTCTACTCCATCGCCCCTGTGCCCGGAGTCCGAGTTGACACTTTCGAATGGCCTTCGAACACTAATGTCTAGTGCATTTTAGTGCTCGCGCCTCATCCTGCTATAAGTAACAACGCCGTCTTGCGTTATCTTTAACGTGTTTTACAAGCGAGCGGGCCACCTTACCAACTTTCTGCGACGCGTGAACTCCTACTGACTATGGCTCCCCCAATTCAACCACAACCAACCTCTTGCGAGGTTGATATTCACCTTGCAATCTCAGCTATTGATCAAAACCAAATTCAGCCTGTAAGAGGCGCTGCGCAGACATTTAACGTCCCCCGAACAACGCTCCAACGCCGACGCGCTGGCAGGCCTGCCTGACGCGATTGCCAGCCTAATTTAAAGAACCTTACCAAGCTAGAAGAGGAGGTGATTGTTGGATATATAATCGACCTAGATCAACGTGGATTCGCGCCTACGTACGCAGCTGTACGCGATATGGCCAACAACCTGCTAGCTGCACGCGGCGCAGGCCAGGTTGGCGTCCACTGGCCGCGCAACTTTGTTAAGCGTACAGACAGTCTCACAACACGTTTTAATTGGCTGTACAATAGGCAGAGAGCTCTATGCAAGGATCCTTTGTTAATTAAGAGCTGGTTTGACCTAGTAGAGCAGACAAAGGCTAAGTACGGCATCTGTAATGAGGATGTCTACAACTTTAACGAGGCTGGCTTTATAATGGGCAAGATTACGACTTAGCTTGTTGTAACAGGGTTAGAGAGGAGAGGCCAGCCAAGGGCTATCCAGCCAGGCAATCGTGAGTGGGTGAGGGTTATCTACGGAATCAACGCTGCTGGCTAGGCTATCCCACCGTTTATTATCTTTGCTGGCTAACACTATCTCTCTGCCTGGTACAAGGAAGCTGATATCCCACGCGACTGGGCAATTTCTGTTAGTAACAACGGCTGGACAAACAACGAGCTAGGAGTTGAGTGGCTAAAGCACTTCAACGCTTATACCAAGACTTGTGTTGTAGGTGCTTGTCGCCTGCTCATCCTTAATGGCCACAAGAGCCACTACTCCCTTGCGTTTCAAGAATTCTGCAAGGAGAACAATATCTACACGCTCTGCATGCCAGCTCACTTGTCTTACCTGCTCTAGCCTCTTGACGTTGGCTGCTTTGCGCCGTTGAAGCGCGCGTACAGCCGTGAGATTGAGGCTCTAATCCGCCACCACATTAACCACATCACGAAGCTTGAGTTTCTGCCAGCCTTCAAGGCAGCCTTTGATCGAACATTCACCTCAGCCAACATCTGCTTAGCCTTTTGAGGCGCAGGCCTAGTTCCTCTCCAGCCAGACGTTGTTCTTTCAAAGCTAGATGTGCAGCTCCGTACGCCTACTCCTCTAGCTGCTCAAGTAGAGGCTCTCTGGGAGGCTCGAACACCAAGCAACGTACGTGAGCTTGAGGCTCAATCAACGCTAATACGCGAGCGCGTTCGAAGGCATAAGAGCTCATCACCAGCCTCAATTATTGAGGCGATTAATCAGCTTAAGAAGGGGGCTGAAGTGATGATGCTCTTGGCTAAGCTGATGCGCGATCGGATTGCTAGCCTTAAGAGAGCTAATGAGGCAGCTACAAAGCGGAGGCAGCGCAAGAAGAAGCGTATACAGAAGCATGGAGTCTTGACAAAAGATAATAGAGAGGATATACTAGCTTAACAAGAGGTTGAGCAGTAGATTGCTTGTGAACAGCGTCAAGGTGGTAAGCAATCAGGTCTCAGCCGCCAGGCTCTAGCGCGCTGTACAAGGTGCAGAGAGCCTGGGCATAACTTACGTACGTGTAAAAAAGGTTCTTTAGATACTGCTTAGTCTAGTATATTAATATATCTACGTTATCTCTTAATGTGGCTGAGGTAGACGCTTGTAGAGGTGCAGAAAGTTGGTAAGGTGGCCCGCTCGCTTGTACGGCCCGCTCGCTTGTAAAACACGTTACTTGAAGAAATAATGAATGTTCCTCACACACGTCTGAGAGGTATTCTACTTTTTAGAAAACGATAGAGGGGTGAGCGTATGGGTTTCTGTGGGTTGTTCGCCTCACGTAACAGCGGCCCGAGGCTGACTCCTGAGCACGTGGGCGAAGTCACATCAGCATTGTGTTTGGACCTTACAAGATAATCATTACTAAAATTGTACAAGAGGGAAAAGATACCGGTAGACTCGACCATCACAGTCGTCCAATCCCAATGTCCTTCCCATATCCACAAGTCTTGTTTACTCATCCTCCTGCACACTCTCACCACTCGCACCCGTTTTATCGTCGTCCATCTTGCTCTCTTTCAGCGTATCACTGCCCCAAGTACTCTTATCTTTGAGCTCGACCAGCAGCTCCTTCAGCGCAGTGACTTCCTCCTGCAACTTCCTAATCTCCAACACTGCTGTATCAAACTGTACATTCGGTTTCGTTGCCTGCACCTTCTTGTCCCAGCCATCGGCCTCGAAGTCGCACTCGTGAAGCACCTGCTCCCACTCCTCAACAACATCGTCATCTTCCTCCCCTCTGCGTCGGTTGTACGTGACCTTGTGCGCTTGACGCGTCTCCAGAAACGCTGTGATGACCAACAGTGGGGAATAAATGATACTCATGACGATGTCGTTCAGGCGTTCGTACTTGGCTTTCGGGAGCCACCATTCGAAGGGTAAGATCAAGCAGAACAGTTCGATGAGGTTGAAGGGGGCGATGAAAACATTTTCGTCTGGAGCGCGGACGAATTGCATGGTCTTTTGCGAGAACAGCGCCATGTATTCGTCGACGGCATTCTCGGTGATGTCTTCGTAGGCGGAATTGTAGAGTGCGATGAGGATGTTGAGGAGAATGACCATGACCACGAACGTGAAGAGGTAGTAGAGGATGATGCCGAAGGGCGGCTTTGAGCAATTAGTGAGTGTTTCCTAGTACAGGTTATCTGACTTACTGCAAAGTGATCAAATCCATCAAAATCCGGACTTTGCATGACAGCGTTCAGCATTGCTTGGATCACGAATCCAGAAGACTCAAGTCTTGAATCTACAAGATCCAAACCGACAAAGGCTTGCAAGAAGCCAATGAGCACAACAAAAAGGAGCGCGAAAAAGATGAGTGATTCCCTCATCATGACCTTCAGGACAACAAGCATAGCGCCGAAGAATCGGAATGTGTCGAGATACAGGAGCAGGCGCATCCAAAACATGGGAGCAGTAAAGGCCAGGAAGTTGTAGCTAAGCTGGTTGAAATGCTCGCGCTGTTCGGATTGAGGCGAATGAGCCACCGCAATCATGCGTATGACGAAGGATATGGTGAGCAGAGCATAGAGGGTTGAGTTGAAGACGTTCCAGAAACCGATATAGTAGCGACCGACTTTCCAGAACTTTGCGATCTCGTCGCACACAAACCCGAGGGTGAAAATATACAGGAGGCCTTCCACAACATCAAGATCTCCAGATGGGTTGATGGTGTTTATTGCGCCAGTGAACAGGGCCAGGTAGATGACAGACATGGCGATCTGGACTGCGTTCTGATACAACGGTACGCGCATCCGGTCAGGATCCAAATGCGCCCAGTAGTCGGTATTGGTCTTATTCTCGTAGGCGACAAAGCGGGAGGGGTCGTCGTCGTCCTGCACGAGCCAGCCACGCCAGAGGTACGAAATGCATTTTTGGTAACCGGAGGATCCTATCACGGTCAGAGCATGGAGGTCGACAGCGCGCTCAATCACGTTCGTCGGCCGCGTGGCCTCCCCATTGATGAGGATCGAGTAGCGCTTGAGGAGTACTTCTCCGAGTAGATAGTCGATGTCCTCCTCTGCTTCGATAATTCGTTTCGCCAACATCTCAGCAGCCACGGCACGCACTTCGTGTAGATCGGCATCCCATAGCTCGGTGATGGCTTGTCTCTTGAACCACTTCTTTACTACGAGCAAGCAGTACACGACACATGCTTTGTATTCCTCCCCACCAGCCTGCTTCGCGGTTTCGATAACATCCGCTGTGAGAATTGCGCTATGAGGCTTGGTGACTTGATGCTCCTCCAGTTCGCAGGGAATGACTTGTTCGAGCTGGTGTTTGAGGCGTAATGCGACCTTGGTAACTTCTTTGGGGGGTATAGGCGGAGGAGGAAGTTGTTCGCGACGAGTTGGGAGCACTTGGAAGCGTAAGGAAGATTCAAGAAGGTATGGTCAGGTTTGAAACATACACTGTCGCATTTCATCTTGTATTCTGTGACGCCTGTCATGGCCGTCTGCATTGAACAATCGCGACCATCGTACCATGGCTGTACTGTGCCGGGGTTATGGCTAGCTCTGATGTATGCGGTCTTTTGGGCAACCTAGGTGCTCGACAAGTAAGACAATGGAGAGAGGTGCATCCGGAGACAGGAGCCCAAGACCAACGAACAGGGTTCAGCAGAATTGTCCAGGAGACGGGTACTAGTACAGAAGATTCAGAATGTTGGCGGCGCCGACAAAAGTTGGCCATCGTCATGAAAGACGCCCGGCTCGCCAAAAGGCCCAAGCTCTCTCGTTACCCCTGCCACACAGATTAGACCCTGTCCGCCTGCCCCTCAACACCAAGAAGTCATGGAAGTCTGACTCAGTGCTGTGTCCGCGATCACGGATCCGGAATCTTGAAATTGTAACAGATACCAGAGATGACTTGGGAGACCTCCACCAGGACACAAAAATGCGACAACGTCCACAAAAAGATCACCGGAAGCCCGAGACAAATCAGCAACGACCCTGCGTAAGGTATCAGTGAAGGATACACATGGTTTTTTTTTTCTAACGGTGCACGATAGTCTAGCCGTGTGACCATGTTAATTCAGTCCCTGTTCCGTACGCCATTGCTGGTGCCGAATGAATATCTCCATTAAGACCCGCCGCCTCCTGTCCTGTTGTGATACGGGCACCTAGGCTTCCTAAGACTCGGCCTCCACCACGCCACCCTCATCACTTGAGCTCTCGTCCTCGTCACCGCTGACCTCCTGGTTCTCGCGCTCTCTCTTCTCCATGAGCGCGGCCAGTTCTGCGTCGTCATTCTCGGTAACTGCCTTGGGCGCCATCTTGACGACACAGCTTCCGCCTGCCTCGGAGATGCTGGCCTCGATGTCCTTGATAGCTTGCTCGAGTGTTGAGATGCCGTGGCTTTTGTCGAGACATTGTGAAGTAAGCACTACGAGGGTTAGCATCGTCCCAGGGAACATTTCGGGATAGTACAAACGCACCATACAGAGGAGGCGAGACAAGTCGGACCTTAACCTGGTTCTCAGGCGTGTTCTTTGCTTCCGCGCATCGAAGCGCCGTCTTGATAGCATCGATACCCTCATATCTGAAGCAGGTGACCTCAATGTCTGCGCGAACTTTGGTCGGTTGCGGTGTCAACCTCTTGCCGATATATGAGAGGAGCTCCTCCTTGACGACGTCGTTGGGGAAGGTCACGTCGTTCCAGACGTCGGGGTTTGTGATGGACAGCTTGAAGGCGTCGATGCTATGTCCGTACTTCTTGTTCAACGGCCATCCGATATGCTGGTAGAGCTCTTCGATGGGGGTGTTGGTCTTCTCGGCGACGTGGCGCATAATGGAATGCACCATCTTCGACTTGTTGTACCGTTCTTCGCACTTGACAATATCATCCGGAGACACACGGCGCTTGCTCAGGTCGATGTAGCCCTTGTCCTTGTCCACCCTGAGAACGACCGCGACTTCGTTGCGTCCGACGCGGATGAGCTTCTGGATACTTCGGATACGACGTCTCGACAGTTCGGAGAGGAGAATCATGCCATCGATGTTGTCTGAGAAGGGTCAGCATGAGAGACTGCCTGTAGGCTCATCGCATGAAATATAAAGCAAGGACAATGCACATGGGGAATATGATCCAGCACGCTTTTGGCGTGGCGGCTGGCAGGTAACGCACCGTACTCCAGGAGCTTCACGTAGGCACCCATCTCGGCGATTTGCCGGACATTCACCATGACAAAGCTCTCCACCTCCGGGTACTTCTCCTCGTAGAACCGACAATTCGTGAGAGACATCTTGGCGGGTGGTATTTCAGGTGATGTGGGTTGTGGAAAGTGGAAGGTGACTCGCTCCTTCAGAGAGGAGGGGTAGGTTCACAGGTTGTTGTGCGCTCTGTGTCGGGGTGTTGTGCTAGGGTTATGTAAGGGATATGTAAAGTATATGTCGGAAATCTCAGTGTCCCGTCTTATGTGTGTCGGGGGCGTGGTGGTTGCGCTGTCGAAGATTTGTGTGGAAATCGCGGGGTGGCGGTGCCAAGATTTCTGGGTTACGCTAAACTGAATTCGAGTACTAGCGTGGGTGGATCTTCGTCACGACAGACCTCCTGAGTCCTCTGAAGTCCACACCTGGGCAAATGCTTCATTTGTCTTTGTCGCAACTTACTTTTATTCAGCAATGGCAACAAGTGTTAGAGTATCTATATTTCTCCACAAAACCCCCGAACGCCCTTTCCTCTTTCTGCAGATCGTATTGCAATTGCATGACATCGAAAGACCATTCAAGTGCATCTGCTTTCCACCGCACGTTGAGCCATTCAAGAATGAGAAACGCAATTGCCCGTACCCCTTCATTTCGGTGGATACAGGGCCCGAATAGCATTGCCATCTCCCACCGAAGGCTTATAATTGACCCCGATATTCGACCCATCGTACTTCACCAAAGGCGGCAAATACCCCCCGTCATCACCCTTCTTAGCTCCGGCCGTCGAGCTATACATCATGATGGAGCTCCAGTCGAACTGGTCACTCTTGTAGTTTGTACTTATCTCTGGCCATGGCGCGAACTCCGCGGCACAGAATCCCGCCTTTTGCGCCGAGCACAGGTTCGTGCATAGTTCCACCATGTCGTATTTGCCGGAGTTCTTGAAATCATCGTAATCCCTCAGGTTCTCGCAGTTCAATTTCACCAGAGGGGCGTCTCGAAGCGGGTCACCCAGGGCCACGCACCCCTTTCATCAGAGTTAGATCGGTCATGTACTTCCTTGGGAGTATCAGACCAAATGCATGACCCAACTCGTGCGCCAGGTTCGACACTGCATTCATGGTGCCCCAAGTCATGGACTTATCGAACCGCATGAGCTGGTTCGGCAGACCGGCGGCATCTCTACCGGGCGCCTTATAACCCAAGGTGTGCCCCAGCGCGCTGTCCATTCGTCAAGATGAGAGGGAGAGTAAATTAAGGAGAACATTGGTATGTTTCTGGAACATGTCGATCGTTGGACGGGTGCACTGGTAATTGAGTGAGTTGCTATCACCATCTATCTAATGTTGGGCCATTATATACCCATCATTGTAGCCAGAGAGTACGTCTCACTCCGCTGAGCACTTGGAGATGAAGATCGCGGTCAGCGCGTTCAAACCAGAGGATCAAACTTGGTGCATATGGGCTCATCGTTTACAACCAACCTCACGTCCTCTTAACCGAAATTGTTCAACTCCCTCAGCGAAAAGGGAAAAGAGCCAGAACGAAAGGAGCCATAGAGGATATCCTCTCAGCTAAGAAGAACACAGTCATCTGCGTGGCAGAACAAAGCAGAGTAACGACACATGGATCTCCCACCTAATTGGAGGAGATTGCGAACTTGCTGTTCTGACAGACGCTGGATGGGGTGAAACAGGGCTGGGGCCCGGGAGCGAGAACACTGCACAGCCTCATGTCAGCCTCGTAGAGATCGATCCCTTCGGTGGATTAAGAGGCGTTATAACTCGCACCTAGCCAATGAGGTCCCCTGGAGCTTTCTTTCATAAGCGGATGCTCACATCTGCCTTCGCTACGGTGCGGCTGAGCACAACAGAATCCTAGGTAGATGTACCCCAACAAGACGAACACAAGTACACCTCACATCTACAACCTTGGTCCCTGCAACTTCTAGTTCAACGTGCTAAGAGGCATATTTCGCGCAAAGGGTTTGCAGCTTCCTTGAAGAATTCATCTAGAAGACCCACCAAACGGAATGTCGACTCTGCTTCAGCTTCCAGACGAGCTCATCATTCTCATATGCCAAAATTTATCCATCGACGCCCTTCTCAACTTTCGACTCACCCACCGACGCTTTGCTTCCCTCATCATACAGTATGATCGTAGCATTGCGCCTTCGGTTGCGCGCACAACAGTCCCTCAGGCTGAACTGTTGCTTGAAGATATCCCAGGTCACCCGCCCCAGCAACGCGACTTTGCATACCTCAAGGGCCTGGTGTACAAGTACCTTGCTGCAGTGCTAGTAGACCGGTACCGGTTCTCCTCCGACCAGGACTTCCTCGAACCCGTGTGGATCTCTGCGGAAAGTCACTTTGGGTATTTAATTCGTCGGCGTGTTGAGAACGGTTGGCGCATCTTCAAGAGATTGGGTGACGTTTTGAAGGTCGATGGTTGCCATCAAGGTGTAACCGCAACCTCGAGCGACAAAGAGCCGCGGCTCCGACGCGCGAGTCGGTGGCTCTCACGGAAACTCCAGTCTACAAGACAAACTTCTTCATCCACAAATGAGGACACAGCAATGGCATCCTGTCTAGAAGCCTTCATCTCAGAACTCTCAGAGCAAGATTCATGGGACTATGCACTGACCATGAAACTGCTGAGGGGAGCCTTCAAAACGGAATACGAAGAATCCGGCCTGCTCCGACGACGAACGCATCGCGTCAATTACACCGGCCCTGATGACTTCGACTGGAATGTGCAAGAGGAAGTGTCACTTGAACTCCACAACTCCTGGGTCACTTGGGCTCTGCTTTACCTGGGACCATATATATGGTTTCTCCAGTGGCTTCCTGGTGCTGTGGATCGACGGAATCTTGTGAAAGACACACTTTTCACCATGTGGCGTGATGCCCCGGCCAAAGAGCGACTCGCCCGGAAGCAGCTGATGAACATTCCGGCTTCCGTAGGATTGGGCGAGAGGATAGGAAAAGTCGTTTGGAGGCCCGACGTGGTGGCAGAGTTCCAGGGCTTCATGCGGTGGGAGATGGGGATGGGAAAATTTCTGACAGATCGTATGAAGCCCCAGGATCGACCGGTGGACTGGATGGATAGTATAAATTTCTTTGTGGATGTTAGGGAAGGGGAAGAAGGCGATTAGGATGAGGATGGCCCTGGATTTATATCATTAAGCAATAGTGTTCACTTCTCCTCGTCCACTACCGGAAGTCAATGTAATCACCCACTGTTATTAGGGGGCGGGAAGGGCGGTTGGGGAAAAACCTGTCGATGTTATAAAGGCAACTTCTCAATCCATTCGAGTGAGGACGGATGGAACTGGTTCGTCTGAACCCACCATCTACGTTTCTATCACGCCGTTAGCTCAAGCTCCCTGTCATTTGGTAGAATTTGGTTATCATGAATTCCACTTTCGAAAGGACCCGTGCGGGCTCTACCATACACTACGCGAATTTGCCAGCGCATCGCGGTTCACCCTACGGACACGGGACCAACCGACTTGAACACTAAACTCACCATCCTCCGGATAGCATTACTCCGATGTTAACGTCGACCCCGCAGTTCCATCCAACCGTATAAGACAAAATCCAAATGTCCCAATACGGCAACTCGTATCCTTTATAGCAATCTGCCGAGCAGGATTACGTCCTAATCCGTACTTGTGCGCAACAAGCAGGATTTTGCCTATTACCAACCTTCTCGATGGATGTGCTCTGGTATGACTCGCACCAATACGAAGAAAAATACAATAGAGTTGCCGAATACACGGGCTGTCGGAACCCGACACGTCCCAAGGGACTAACCCTAGGGTACGTTTCCTGGCAATAGGATCGGGATGCAGCGACTGCTGCGCACGAAGACGCATCTACAAAAGGTATCTGTTCCCCCCTAGCAAAACACCGCCAGGTCCCAACTTTCCAGGAACATCTCTCGACACACCGACTATGCTCACCCTTCCGGTTCTCCTCTTCTTTCCCCTCCTCACCCTTACAACCAACGCCCAGTCCGGCTCTTTCTCCGGTACCGGCAACATCCACGTAGTCCCCAGCTCGGACATTACAAGCGCCGACCCCTCTTCCGCAGTCGGCTGCCTCACCTCTACGGGCCGCTTCACCACCTCCTTCTCCTCCTGCGGCATCTTCACATTCAGCGGCAGCACGGGCGACCCCTTGTTCTCTACAAGCGGGAAATGCAGTTTCTTGGATACCTCGAGTGAGCCCGGGAGACCAGCCAGTTCCCTTTGGTATGCGTTGAAGTGTGGAAATGGGGCGACCAATGGACAGGGCGAGGTTTGGTACTCGTTCGTAAGTACTTCTCTCATTTGTTTGCCGGCGTCGAGGTGGGAGAATGCTGACGAGATTATAGCCGCAACTTGCGCATCCGTGGATTTGGTGGGGGAACCTGAATAACCAGTACAGAGTGAGGAGAATCCCGGCCGCGGGAGAAGACGTCGGTGTGTGGCCTCAGTACGGACTGCCTGATGGGGACGGTGTGGCAGTGTTGTTGTACTGGAATAAGTTAAACTAGGGTGCGCAGCTAAAGAACGATGGTCGAATATATAGAAGAATAGTGTCAATAATGCGAATATGTGACTCCGAATGATGTGAGCTAAGTACGATTCTCTTCATAACATGCCGTAAAGTCCACGTTTCATAGTCCCCTCATCAGGTCATCCAAAGTGATGGGCTTTCGAACCGCATTGGAGAACCCTTCGTGAAAGCTCACCCATATCCTCCCCTCGTCTCCACTCTGGACTTTCATCCTTCTGATAGCCGGGGCTCCCGCAGCGGCAGGGGCGGCTTTGACGACCCGTCCAAAGAAGTCTCGGGTCACCTTCTCCTTCCCTGAATCGTTCTTCGCAGCCTTATCCTTCGCAGTATCTCCACTTGCAGGAACATCTTCATCAACCTGGCCACCCCTCCTCTTCCTCGCCTCGGTATCCATCCGCACGCTCTCCTTCTTCCACTCCAACTCGAGCACACTCCTCACAGCATATGGAACCTTCTCATCCTTCTTCCCACCAAGAGTCTCAAACGTAGCAAGTTGGTCTAGCGGGGGCTCCATCCGAAGCACCCATCCGCCACTCCGATTAGCATGATCGTCCAGCTCGACTCTGCTCCTCTCGAAACGCACCCCGGTGGCAACCATCGCCTCAACGGCTCTCTTGACAAGCGCTTTTTCCGAAGCTTTGCGGATTGAGAATGTGGCAGCGGATTTGGAGCCGGATGGGCCAGTGTGGACGCTTACGGGCTTAACGTCCGGGGATAGCATCCGTGAAACGTAGGGGAGTAGTTCGGTTGCTAACTCCTCGGGGGATCGGAAAAGGCGGGTTAAGGGTAAACTCATTGTCGATTGCAGTCCCATTAGTTGAGCGCTGTTGGCCTTCTGGGCCTCCGAAGCAGCATATGCAGCACCAGGGCCGGAGAACGGAGCCGGTTCCGCATCTGGATCGGCCGTTGGATTTGAGGTCTGCCTTCGTGGCGAGGCGAACAGGTCGTGGAAAGCTAACACTGATTGCGATAGGTAAGGTGCCATTTCCCATGCTTGGTTCAGATGTACCGAAGAGGAGACCATGTCGTGAAAGTGGAGCCATTCGTGGGCCGCACAGGGCTTGGAGAGAAACGTGTCATCCTGATATGGTTTCTCGGGATACGTTGCGAAGCACTCTACAAGACTTGTTAGGAGTCGGCACACGTAGAGTATTATATATACGCACCAGACACTATGCGATCAGTTTCACCGCTTGTGTTTACCATCTCGCGTAGCCTTTCCAGCGCACGTTTTTTCGCGGCTTCTGCGACACCGATGACACCTTGGATGCCTCTGCGGGCAACATTCGTTTCGGCTTGCTTCGGGAATCCAGCTCCTTCACGGAAGACACGGTCAACTACGTCCTTCGTACCGCCGCGACCCAAGCTGCGAGCAGCTCCGCCACCATGATTCAGGTCGCCAATTACGTTCGTCTCGACCCATTGTCTAGTAAGACGAGGAGATTCGGAGCTCTTGGCCTTCGCCGCCCTCAATCGTCCCGCAACCCATTCGCTCACAACCATGACCCCACGGATGTCACCCTCGGCTGTGCCGCTTCCTGTGCCACCCTCTTTCTTTGTGCTAACTCCCCAGGTAGCTTCACACAGCCGGCGGACGCCATCCGAGTCTGCAGGTATACCTTCTTTCAGAAAGATGTCCTGTATACGCGACACGACCATGTTCAGGGCCGGTTTCCGTATGTGTATGATTTCGGCGTGCGAGGACTGACGGAGCGGACGTAGCGAAGGGTGATAGACGTCATTACAAACGAGTATGAGCGGTCGCAGTAGCCGAAATTTGTCGCCCTTCTTCTTCCTGTCACTCGTTGACGTTTGCTGACCAACAAGTTTGGAGTTCTTTGCGTCCAAGTGGATCAAATCGATCAGAGCTTTGATGAAACCGCCTTCTCCACCCCCGCCACTGCCGCTGACCACGCCGTCTACTTCGTCAACGACAACGCATACCGGTTTTCCTGCCTTGCGGACCTTGCCGTTCGCGGTAGTCGTATTCACGCCCCGCACATTCTCAGTTCCAACCATATCGCGGATACGTCCTTTGACCACTTGAGCACTGCGTTCGTCCGAAGCGTTGATTTCCTGGACTTCGTACCCAGCCTGTCGTGCGCATACATGAGCCAAAGTGGTCTTCCCAAGCCCCGGAGGTCCAGTTAGGAGTAGAACTTTCCGGTGCTTGCGCTCTTCATTCTCTTCGAAGTTCTTTGTGCTCCTCTGTTTGACCTTCGCGGATCCGGGGAAGACGATATGATCCCAACTCTTCAACCACTGAGCCACTGCGCGATGTGTTCGCTCGTCTCCAACAAGCTCCGTGTATTTCTTCGCGCGGTACTTCTCAGTCCACATCAAGGTCCTGCTGCTCTTGCCCTTCTTTTGCGGCACGGCGTGCTCGATGGATGGCTGTGCGATATCGATGTCTTTCGCTTCTTGCACCCTTGCTTTCTCTTCATCCATCACCCTCGCTTCATCCATCAAGCTATGTATGTCGACCCCATAATAGCTCGTTCGCGCCCGACCTTCGGCAGCTACCGAACGTGATGCAATGAGTTGTTCGAAGGCGACAGTCTCCCGCGGGCCCTTCTTTCGCAGGTAGAATGCCTTCCCGGAAGCCGTCCTGGCTGTAGCCCCTCGCTTGGGTTGTGCAGAAGTGGGTAGGTCGGCAGTACCAGGCTGTTGATCTGCAATAAACGATGATGGAACGTGTACATCAATATCTATTTGAAGATCTTGCAACCGCTCAATATCCTCCTGGCTTGCCGGGGGTGTGTCGACATCGATTCCATTCTGCAATTCCGCGTTGATGTTGATCGCCCTTCTCTTAGGCGCATGCTCTTTTAGCTCTGCGGCCTCGTCCTCATCGTCTGAGTCGTCAATAAAACCGGCTACGCGCTTATTTTGTTGATTCGGCAGTATTGGCTTCAGAGGACTCCGCTCTATTTCAGGTCGCTTCCGTTTCGTGGGGGTCGTTTGTTGCGGTATGGAACTCGGTGGGTATGCGATAGGCGAAGATATGAGAGGCATATCGATGGTAGGAGGAGAGGAGGGTAGATTGTAGCTCCCGAAAGATTTTGGAGGTTTCGATGGGGTACTATCTGATCTTGTCAGTAGCGATCGCTAATTGGGTGTGTACCATGCGAAAGCAAATACCAATGGGCCGGTCCTCCTCGCTCCGGAAGACGTCTGCGGTCTTCCACAATCGGTGTCGGATTACTACACCTAACCTGTCCTGTTCGGCTTTGTCTTCTTTGATACACTGGCGTAAAGCGTCTAGCTCGTCGGAGTGGGATGGCGACGCGAACTCGTCTGTAGCGGGAATATCAGGTTGCGAATCTAAATATATTGCAGGATCGAAGGACGTCGGAATGTCGTGATAATCCGAGTCCATGCGGTCACGGTTGTGAAAGAGACATTTGTTACGAGCAATGATAGATGACAGATGGCGGAGTTATCCACTTTGAAGTTCACCGTGGGTGCGTTGGAGCGCGTCGCGAGGACGCGTTCAAGGCTAGTTCACTTTAGGCTAGCGCGTTCATCTCTGCATGCAGCTGCGACCCCTCCACTCATGGTCCCCAGGGTCGCACATGGCAAACTCCTGAACGTTTGTCAAACCGCCATATAAATATGTCGAAAAGAGAACCTGAAAAGGCGCATCCTTGTTCGAGACTTACAATCGTGTTCAATATCAACACGCATCTCCACGACCCCACCTTATTGAGAGGCGAACGTGTCGCGCAGTTCCTTGGATATAAGGATCAAAAGATAATATTCTGTCAGAAATCAAATCAAAGCTGAATGGCGCAGCGGAAGCGCGCCGGGCTCATAACCCGGAGGACAACGGATCGAAACCGTTTTCAGCTATCTCTTTTTGTCCCCGGGTTCGACTCTCGTCATTGTCAGACCATCCTTTTTTAAAAAATTCCGGCGACCGATCAAGTTCTTTTAATCGATTAAGCTTCTATTCTTTAAGCCCTTTGCTGTGTACTTAACACCCTAGTAAAACGCGAATTTCAAAGACAGCTGTTCTATTTAACCTATCTTTGCGCTAAGGATATGTAACCTCCATAATTAGGATTCCGCCATGCTTACCGTGATCCAGAAAGCTGGAGGAAGTGCTCGTCGCCCGAGTCAAATTGTTCGCACCTGCTATGGACTACCACGTCACCAATTCAGGCCATGTCCGCATTTCGCTTTCCTATGGGCTGCCAGCTACCAAAACTCTCCCTCCATTCGCACCGCGAAATTAATTCACTCTGTGTTCATATCGATCCGGTAACCAGGACTAGATAACTCTAAACGCGCCGGCCCTGCTTCCTGTCCTTTGGTTTTTGGACTATGTAATGGTAAAGAACGAACACGATGAACGAAAGGAAAAAGGGTCCGAACATGATCAAGACTATGAAGGCAGGAAGAGGGATTCCACCGACTTTGATGTTGGAAGCACCTTTGCGTGGTTCCTCGGGGGTTTCAGCGCCTCTCGATACATGGGTTGTAAGGAGTGACATTTCGACGTTAGGGTTGTTATGGCTGTGGGGTGGAACTAAAAGGTTATGATTGTGGCGAGGTTTGAGTGCGCCGGAGCGGCTTTCAAGACAATAATATACCTCGAGTATGCAAGAATCGAGCAAGTATCGCAGAATGCAGTAGCCGTTGGATTGTCGATAAACGTCGAGCGCCTACATAAAGAAAATAACTGAGACATAATGGCCGTGCATGGAAGACAAAGACCCAGCAAGTCGTGAATGCACCACCAACACCCCAGGACCGTATCGCACTAAGCTCCATTGTTCAACATTGGTTCGTTCACATTACAATTTGCCAATGTGCTTTATTCACAGTCAGTAAGTCCGTGACACTGGGTGGTCATTGCATACGCGATTCAATACACGCGGTTAATGCGCCGAACATACTCAGTATCAACATAGGATGTCCCTTTTACACGCAAAGAGAACGAAACACGTGCTTCTCCTTACGCGGCTAAGCAGGTTCCCTTCTTTTTTGTGTCCAACCCAGTTTCTGCCCAACGCCATGCCATTGCTTTATCATTATCTCTACATAACGAAAGAAACGATTTCAGTCCCATGAATTATGCAGGCGACGAGACGATTTGCGACTCCTATTCTTATCTGCCTGCGCAGAGTCAGTCCTAAAGTCTTTTTCAGGATTTTGGGGAGACATACCCTTATGTTGGGGTCCATTTCCATGCCTCACAAATCCCATTGTGCCCACTCGGCCACCATCGTTGGGTAAGCTCATTGTGGAACTGCTAGGGGTACCTAACAGTGACCCAGTAGGATCCAGTGGATCCCTTTTCGCCCTCCCCTCTTCTGCCCTACGTCGCTTTTTAGCTTCTTCAATTTCCTTTCTCCTTTGTGCCTCAATCGCTCGTGCCCGCTGAGCTTTGCGGCCACGACGATACATGCCGAATCCAATGAGAATCAGCACCAACACGGAAACGATGCTGCAGACGATGACAAGTGTTCTATTCTCTTTGGCAATGCGTGCCGATAGTTCGGTGGGGGCAGGAGACGTCTGGGTGGAAGAGACGATGATGTCGCTGGACACGGTGCCCGTTGAAGAACGGGCAGAGATGGCCGCGGATGTACTGTGCGCACTTGAAGCACTTGTTGCCGTCAACGAAGTTGACCTAGATGATCTCTGTGAAAACGATGCAGCTCGCGAAGACGAAGCAGACGAAGCCGCGGTCACAGAAAATCTTTCTGTTGGACTGGGTAAAGATATGAGAATCGGATCCGGAATCTCGGTAGCTCTCGGCGACGACGGGTCAATCAAAATGCCGTCCACCGATTTGGTGGGGGATGTTACATCCCCAAAGTAGTTGGGTGGTGACGTAGAAGTAGTCTTGGATACATTGCTCAAGTATTGCCAGTCTTCCGTGTCTCTGCCATTCTCACTTGTGGCGAGGAATCGGCTGGGGATATTCAGCGTGCGGATGGTGTGCTGCGAAGGGGTGGCCTGTGAACACTCCACCTGCACCGTAGATTCGGCGTTGATAGTGTTTCTGGTGGGCCAAGTAAACCCTTGCATTGCATTTAAAATATTGACGGGGTTTCCGAAAACGAGCATCGCCAAGTCGAAAGGAGGAAGTAAAATCAGATCCGAACTCTCCGAGAAATTTCTCTATATAATTGTATTCTATGCAAGACAAAGTGATGCATATATATACTTGTTCTACTGGATTTCTCTCTCATGCAAAGCGAATGGACTTAAAGCACGTTGCGGCTGGTGAAGTTTGTTTGTCCCACAATCGGGTGACCTCTCCCGTCACTACGACACGTATGCCACCTAAAAGGCCGTCAATAAAGACTCAGAAGATATTATAATCGGAAGGTAATGAGGTAGAAAAACGCAACCTTAAACGTTAGCGTGGCCCGAGCCACTGGCTTCGGAACTAGAGAACGCGTATCGCGTTCTCCCATGTTCAAATAAGTTTCCCTTTTTTCGTAGAAACGGCAAACGAATCAAGTGAGAAGCACGGCAAACGCCACATACCTCGCTTGATATATTGGGGAGCCATTGCCCCTAGAAAATAGTCTAGCATTGCCTATGGATGCAACGATGGCGTTTATGGAGGAGAATGATTCACTCAATTTCAGGGGTCGCAGCCTTTTCAAGGTTACGAAAGTGCACTTTCAGGCACCTCGCCAACCATTTCCTGCATGATTACCTCGTGTAGCAGATGGCACATGAAATTAATAAACGCAACCCTCAACCAGAACGATGTGGTGTATGAAGGTGAAGGGGAATAGTTGCGATATAGTGGAGAGACGAGGGCTAAATGAAAATACTTTAGCATCACGGAGGGCAGACGAAGAAAAGAAAACTGAACGGATGGTATGTATTATATGTATAAGCCCTCAAGGCCTAAATGATGTTCTGATCTTAGTATATGCTGAAAAGATCCAAGATGAGGCTTTCAACCTAGACCATGCCGTCACATCGAGATCGGGGTGCAGAAGAGAGGCGGAAAAGGCCATTCAGTCGCTTCTGCTCACGCTCTTTGCGTTCGAGAATATCCTCCCTAGCGCGAGCCTTCTCCCGAAGACGCTTCCCGAACTTCTGGTTCAGCCAATCTCCAACTTGCTCACGCAAACCGAGACGGTCCCATAGGACACCGATGATGAAGAGGACGACAATCAAGGGAATGAAGGCGCCAACATACCCCTGGTTTGTTGAGCGGTGAGAGGAAATAATTTCGGGGTCCAAGATAGCGCCAGTGGTAGCGATCGTGGGGTTGGTAAGTGGAGACATGGTCGTGGGTTGAGATTTGGCAGGCGTGAATGAAGTTAGTCCGTTGAAAGAGTGGATGCTATGGTGAGGAACCGAAAGGAAATATTAGCTTTTAAGTGCTCCCTGCCCGTATTGTAGAAGTATACTACTATGTTGCGATATGTTTATATACAATGACTAAAGACTATTATTTACAGCGTGTGCAAGTTGGATCGTGGGAAACCCACTGGCACAGACACTTGCCTAGAAATGTCGGTCAATTTCTAGAAGAGGTTTCTAGATGCAGCACCGTAGGCCTTCGTAAGATTTATAAGAAAGCAAAAGGAAAACGTAACGCTATATAATAACCAATCCACGTATGAAGTATATGCGGCACAAATGAGAGGAAAGACAAAATGTGTTACAAAGTACTTATGAGTGATGACTATAGGCCTACTCGAGAGAAATAAATAAAGATATTAACTTCAAAACACCGAATAACGGTAAAACAATCACTCAAGACTGGCCCAGCCAAATCTCAGAGTCACTACACCCCTCAGCGGTAGGTCTGAGCATACATGGGCCTGGCAACACGGGGCGGATAGGCGACGTTGGTATCTTCAATACCACGGGCAGCTTCCAGGCCGCGCAGTGACATGTTAACCTTCCCCTTGGTCTTGCTCTTGGAACGGCTACAGCTGCAGCACCATCCATGCCTTTTCATCCAGACGCCGGTGCAGCCCAGAAGCGCTAGCCCAACGAACCCGGCAACACATCCCACGATGATGCCCATACCAACCTTTCCCTTGTCAGTGCCCTTTTCCCCAGGAGTTTTTGGGATTGGACCTTCTGTTTTCTGGGGAGGCAATAGTGTCTGCGTCCAAACAGGCTCTGAGGGGGCTGGGGCCCAAGAGGTCGGGTCTGCGACGGGGAACGACGCGTCAGGCGTCCAGAATCCGTCGTTCTGGCGCTTGACGGGGACAGTATGAGTTTTGATCATCTGACTCATTCCGGAACCCACAACCGTCACAAGTTCGGTCTCCCTTACCCATATAGTGCTCGTGGCCTCAGCGACAGCCAGCGCCGCGAGGAGGAGGACAGAGAGAACAGTAGTGACTATCTTCATCCTGCGATTTTGCTCAGGGACTCGGCTTTTGTTCGCTTGTGGATGTAGTTATTCAAGTCGAAGATGATAGCCACTACTTTTCACTTTGGGTTCCGTCGAAGTTGATATGGGGGAGGACAGTAGGTACCGCCCCTGTTTATATGCCAAACCAAAGCGTATATAGTTGTCTGTACACTATAGACTTAGCACTCGTCGAACAGTTTGTACTTTAACAATGCATTTTGTATAAGCACAAAGAAATTGACAAATTAGTCTATACACAGTGGTTTTACAATATAGGAACATGTCGATTGGTTGATTATACAAGAAATATTGCGCTGAACTTGGTGGATCTGGCCTTGCATAGCAGAGGTAGGTGTATCTTGGCACGACAGCTTCTACCTTTCCGATCATATTTTGAGGTACGTGCACTACATTGAGCGTGCAATAGAGGGAGTAGGCCGATAACAAATTGTTAATCCTTAGATAGCTTTTTGATGTAACGTCATCGTTATACAGGATAGGTTAGGGTAATTAGGGTAGATACCGAAGGAGGAACAGATGCCAAGGTCGTGACAGAATGAGTAATCGGAGAACCCAACTTTTAGGTGTCACATTGTCTAGATTCTAGAGGATTGCGAAAACTTTTGAACACAGTGACTTCATTATAGCAGGAAAACTTATCGAAAGTTGCGGGGTGGTATAAGACAGGGGTGGTGAATGAAGATATTGATTCGGATTTCACTCATTAGTAATATGCCAAGATCGTTGGCCGACTAGGAAGAATCGGGTTAGGCTTCATACGGACGCGTTGGAAACCCGTAGACACTTAACGCGATGGCCAACAATGAACGATGTCTAGCAGCGACGAGACCTCGAGGCGAGCTGACCCGCAAGCGACTCACTCGCGCTATCTATTCCAGCAAAGCAAGAAACTGTTTCATGACACTCAGTGTACCCACCCCATTAGTCTCGCGCATCCCACCGCCGTCCGCTCCTCGAGCTCCTACCTCATCACGCGTCCCAGGCTGCGGACCGCGAGCTCGCCCTCTCCCTCTATAACCCCTAACCCTTTTGCCTTACGCACAAGTAAAATGAGGTCATAATTCAGGAAGTTATGAAGGAGCACGACCAGCGCCGAGCCTCCCTGTCTATAGACTATCAAAGTCTTAAGTTCCTTGCGGCTGGCGGATCAGGAGTTGTTTATGAGATCGATGAGGAAAGAGTCTTGAAAGAGTTTCACAATGAGGGAATTAATGTTGAGCGTCAAGCACTGGAACGTCTCAGATCTCATGCGAATATTATAAGGTTATTGGGTGAAACAGAAAATGGCCTCATCCTTGAACGCGGACGATCCCTTCGGGCAGTGATTCAAGAAAGCGGAGCAGATCGGATCCCGCTGGATAGGAAAATTCGCTGGCTACAGGAAGCGGCTCAGGGAACGCGATACATGCATGATAGTGGCATAGTCCATGCTGATGTTGGATGCCATAACTGGGTTATAGTTGAGGAGCGGATAAAGATTATCGACTTTGAGGGTTGCAGCATTGATGAAAAAGAAGCAGGAGCTTGTTATGAGTGGTTCAGTTACAAGCAATCGATTCCACCAATAAGCCGACAGACTGATATCTTTGCATTCGGGTGTGCGATATACGAAGTTGTAACCGGTAGGCAGCCACACGATGAACTTCTAGAATCCGATGATCGATTGGCCCGTATCAAACAATTGTACGCCGAGGATCAATTCCCGCAAGTCGAAAACATGCCGCTGAGCAATTTGATGGAGGGCTGTTGGCGGGGCACTTTTCATTCCATGGAGGAAATTCTTCGAAACCTTAAAGTGGCTGACTGGCCAGTTGCTAGGACAACAAGAGCTGGCTTCGAGGGTATAACAGAGAAGAACTTCAATATCATGAAATCATGGGAAATGTATAGTTGACATGTAGTTTAACCTTTTTCCTTCGCTAGAGGAAGCTAGCTATTTCTACTTCACCTAAGGATAAAGCAGCAGTAGATACCAAGGAGGATATAGAACTAGAGATGCAGTGAATGGTATAATGTTAATTACGATACTGTATATTGTCACTAAGATAGTATTATTCCAGGATCCCTATTTACTGTGCATGGTTTCGAAGTAGTTTAACCATGGAGATCATGCTATCAAACTGTTAGTTAGCTAGCCGGTTTGACTTAAACGAAACATAAGGCACGACTAACATCCTTGTAACGCGTCTCCCCAACTGATAATCCTGAGTCCCGACAGAACTTGCATGGAGCGTTTCGATTGGAAGGTAGATGTGTACCGAGACTTGAATCAGGTGTGGGATTCGGACATCGTGGTCCTGGCTTTGGAGAGGCTGTACACCTCCGAAAAAGACGTTTTGTAATCTTGTGTGGAGGTTGTCTTTGGCACTGGACATATATAATATCCGCTGTAGTGTACTGGCACATGTTGAAAAGAGCGGGGGCGCCGCAGCTGAGGCAGAACAACGGAAGCTTGACTTTAAGCAGGTTTAATCAACTGCGCCACAGTTTATCTATCTTTTCTTACTATTACAGTCTAGCTTCCTGCACAACGCCCCGCTCGTACCACAGGTAGGGTACGCTGAAGAGCCGTCACCAGTGATATAGCAAACGGGACAATTTGACATCATGATCACGGTAGCGAGAGGAACCCTACCGGTAAGCACCTCCTCTAAATTACTATAAATTACAGTCGCATGTCTTCCTAGGCCTGCCTTCACCTGAGAGTCCTCTACCACATGCTTACCACTGGACCTGTCCAAGCTTCTGCCGCGATTTGAATTAGGGTTCTGGACCAGGTGCTCTAGATATTTCAGCCACCTTAGCTGTTTGCTCGAAGATATCTCGCCCTCAAACAGCTGACTATACTGCTGCGTTCTTGTGCGTCTTGCAAAGTCTTATATAATCTATGGTATTTCTTTTTTCTATTTCTAGCGGGTGATCATTTAACTCTCGGCCACAACTCCCTTTACCTTTGGCTTCTTTGGCAGCTGTTACAACGGCTGTTCCATTATGGGTGGACGATGATTAATATGTTTGACCATGCTCGTGGGCCTTGTTCCTCTTCCTTCGCTCTCAATTGTCCCTTATGTTCACAGGGTTGACCGGAACAGCGCATGTGGCAAGGGAAACAGGGATCTCATACTGATAAGGTCTGGTGAATCATCCCCAGTAAATGGCTCTCTGGCTTTCAGGGTCATATGTATGCATCGGTCTTCGAGGTTCATAGTGACCGTTCCTATTAGCCGATTCCCCGTGTTCAGCAGACCTGTAGTGTCGCAGTGGTCTGTCGCCCCGAAGTGGAGCAGGTTGAGTCCAAAAATGGGTCAAAGGTGCCCCAAATGTGCCGTCTTCAGGAGCCGGAGTGCTTCGCGTGATCGTAACCTTTGGTATTTGAGGTTGTGGTAGTGAATGATGCGGCCAGACCTCAATGTCCTGCTTTTTCTTCTGGTTCTTTTTGTGACGCTTTAGGATACAATGCACAAGAGCCATAACAATAGCGAGAATGATGATGCATGGTATCGTGGTGGCAATAATAATAATTGCCTTGGGCGGCAAATCAGATGGCGAGACTCCAGGACTCTGCCCTTCCGTCGCACGTGCTATCATTTTCGGACAATTTAGGTGAATGGAAATGGGGATATATGGCAGCGAGTATAGAGAAAGATTAATTTGCGCGTTCCTGATGTTTGTGTAACGGCTTTATGAGATAGATACCCCATTGTACAAGACAAGAAAACAAAGCACCTTTGTTTACATTGAAGAAGAACCAAAGATAGGGCTCACAGCCTTAAGCTGCAACAATGGTGAAAGAATAAAGTATCTGTGCAGAATCAACCACGGTAGAGCCACGGTGAGCAGTTTGCGCTGGTCGAATATGGGCGTTGGCATACAGACATGTGCTGTAATGGACCGAGTGAAATTGCTTAGACCCAGTCTCTTTGTCCATTTGATGGTATGTCTTTCACTAACTTCTAGAATGCGCCAAGTCGTTCTTTCTCTGAAAAGGTTAATTTGATGCCAATGATAGACAATCAGGGGTCCGGATGGAGGGGAAAGCTAGGCAGTCTGGATTGGGTACCTACGTAAACGACAGACAAAAAGCAAGATCTCTAGCTACCATGGCACCATAAATATACCCTCGCCAAGGGTTTCTGACTACTCCTTGCTCAATCCTCCGTTCGCACGTTCCCCCGCCGTACAACCCAACCCTCGACTGACGGCCGCCGCCTAGCAAGTTCCAAATGTCCTTGCAGAAGAAACGAACCTATTGACTCCGAAAGTGAAGCATTGGCCGGCACTGGTAATGGTGATAAAGTTCTGGCTGTTGCAAGCACCGTTATCGTAGATTCTCACTGCATAGAAATTAGTGAGTCACATTAACCGAAGCGAATACACTTACCAGTGCAGCCAGCGGGAAGAGCCGCAAGATTGACGGTATTGATGAGGACACTGTTGGTGTTTCCGGTGAGAATGGCGGTAGTGGGGAAACAGCTGCCGTCTGTGGGGATATTTGAAACGGAAGAGGCGGGTCCGTTGTTGCACCCAGAGCTATCGTAGATCGAGAGAGGAACTGAACTAAGGCGAGGAGCCAGCTCAGTGGGAGCTGCGCTGATGCCAGCCGCGGCGATGGCAATGGAAGCAATGACGGAGGCCTTCATTTTGTTGTAGGGAGCAGAGAACTGACAAGATTTATGTTTGGTATGACAAAACGCTTCTTGAGAGTGAGTTGAAGTGTTGGGTGTGCTGCTTTGGTGAGAGGAGGAGAAGCGTTCCCTGGGCTTTATATACCCCAAAACACGGGGAGAACGGATAATGTATCCGAACTCGGGGAAAGTAGCACTTGCTCATGACCCGGAGGACTTTCCTAAAATACGATCAGTATGCTCCGTAGTGGAGCAGTCAACGCGAAGCGACCTTGCGTTCTGTACGGCGACTGGACGGCACTCAGCAGACCGTGCCATGAGGAGATCCGGGTGACAAAGTTCCGGTTATTGGAACTCAACTGTATGTCAGAACAGACAATTGGCTACATGCAAATACTCCTTGCGCTTGAAACGTTTAACCAAGGGAGAAGTGGCTTATGGTACCCTAGATGTCGTTGGAGCCGCGTATGGCAACAGAGGGCAGCATTGGTCGTTTTTCAAGAGGAACGGTCCGATATGCCGCAGTATAGGCCACAATGTCGGTGTGACATATTTCCAAATCCCTTTGGAGACTCTAAGCTGACGTATTGGAGACTTCTGTGTACCGTCTTGTAGAACTTGCGGGTGCCGCGAAGCGTACGGTGGAGGAGAATTCAAGGCAATGTGTCAGTGTAACCGTATGAACTCACAACTACTGCTTGGCAACTATCGGGTTCAAATAACGCGTGGAAGATGAAGACCATCACCTAAGATTGTTGTGCCGGGTGGTCTAGATCGTACTTTCCAATCACCAAAGTGCATTCGGACGAGAGCGGCGCATGGCTTTCCAATTTCCATCAGTGAATGAGAATGTAGGTCAGGCCATTTACATGGGCTATGGGATGTAGTAAGCATGCTCACGCAGGCATTTATGTGCACTGCGCGGGGGCGAAGAGTGATCTTGCAATAACCCCTGGCAGTGTTCTTTATGCGGCGTATTATTGACTAGCATATTGAAGTCAATTATCATCAATCGACCATTCACAAGTAAAATTTTGCCCCTCTAACAGCATTCGTCACGGTGGCCCAGGTAAGCGATCATGGAACCGATCAATGATCCGATGGATAGGTTCACGGTTCTCCCACGAACTGGCCTGCAAACGTCGTGTCATCAATGGAGGCTGCCAACTCAATGCTGAGGTTTGTAGTCCACTGCCCTCAGACTCTTTCTCTATCTCCAAAGATGCACATACGAATTGCTGTTGGGACATCTACTGTCAAGTTTAATATGAGGGAACACTTTGCAAGCAATGGCTATTGTACGATAGCAGCAGGTGTGGTACGCTCCTAAATGGCTTGCTGCTAGGAATAGACGGGCGTCCTGGCGGGTGGCGCCGTTACCTTCGTTCGCGGGATGCCACGAGGACAGCAAATGCCAGGTCCATGGTTCGGAGGCTGGACTGGAAACATGGCTTGCCTACCCGGGCTGCGACATGCAGACGAATATGTAGTGTCACGACACATCTTACTTCACGTGCAGTTAACATCCCTGTATGGATGCGTGGAAGGCGGGCTGAACGTGACGGCTTTGGAATCTTCGTATATCAACTCGGCTCCCGCAAGCGAACAACCGAGTTAAGAAATGGCACTCAACCTGGATTAACCTGGATGATTGACCTGGACTTGAGACAAATTTTGACTGCAAGAAATCCTTGTGGGATCCAATAAAAGGAGTCAAATCGATGTCCTTTAATCGGGTGAGAGGTTTTGTCCATGCCGTACAGGTGAACTAGAGATTCGCCCTCAAACAAACCTGGGTGTTGGGTCAGTCGGCAAAAGACCACGTCAGCACATCTCAACAAGGGCGGATTTCGAATCGTCAACTGAGTGATGGGTCCGTGAGAATTATTGCAGGAAAGGGCAATGGAACGCGCCTAAAATCGAGATGTACCATTGTAGTGGCTGAGTTAGAGTTTGACTGATACACACACCTGCCTGCATCACAAAGCCAACGGACGAGGGAAAGAACGGTTATAGCGACCGTCAACCGAAAAAGAGTAACCTAAACCGCTGTATTATTGTCGACTAAAGTCTCTGTGTTTTGCGAGGAGCCGTCACTGTCTAATGTATGTATTGGTCACGTGACGCATCTATATTAACTACGCACCTGTAGGTTCATTCCTTTATGAAGTCAGGGGTGACGCACGGTAGTTTCCTAGATAGTTTCCCAGATAAATCAGTTATTATACGGGCGCTGTGTGATTCCACAGAGAATGCCGGCCATCTCGCACTCTATTTCCTACCTAATTAGTCTTCCCAAACTGAAACTGATCCTTATTTCGGTTGAAAACATATCCCATAAGGACATCCTGCAACCACAACGGATAACTTCTCATTCCAGCCTTGCCTTCCTCGCTCTTGGGGACGTGGAGCCTGCCACTTCTCCCGGCAAGCACTTGCTTCACTACCAGGTTTGACACATTGGTAGGAGGATCCGGCCGAATGCCAGACCTCTTGAGGTTCTCTTCCTGGCCCTTTAGAATGCCGGTGGTGTGCCATGAGGGATGCACGCTGGTGGTACAGATACCTTCGCCACCAGGATAGCGGGAGAGACATTCACCGCGGATGCCTGTGCATATCAGTATGGAAATCCCGATTCTTCGATTTCGGAGCACATACCATCATTGATGTAGAGCGCGCCGACCTTAGAGCAGCAGTAATCAAGGAGTCCGGGTGCGGCGAAGAAGGAGGCCATGGAAGCAATGGTGACGATATGTCCCTTCCTCATTCGCAACATCCCCGGCAGGAACTCGCGAATGAGGACAAAGTGGGAGATCAAATTGATCTTGAAGAGTCTCTCACATTCCTCGTTGGTCGTCTGCGTATTCAGTAAGCACATGTAAATCCCCCTGTTTCTTCATAGGTTACTGACCTCAAGGACGGTCTTACCAATCCCGATGCCTGCGTTGTTGATGAGAACGCTGGGATCGCCATGGGTCCTGCGAATCTCCTCACACACTGCTTGGATAGCAGGCGTATCAGTCACATCACAGCGATAGTAGTAAACGTCAGGCACTGTAAAGCTGTCAGTTGATGAGCGAGGGAACACCAGCCAGTCATACTTACACCTCGCCAACTCATCGGGGAAAGGAAGAATATCCAAAACAACAACTTTCGCGTGCTTTGAGAACCCCTTCACCATCTCATATCCGAAACCGGAGCTTCCTCCCGTAATGACAACCACTTCCTCCTTGCTACTACCGAATTTGAATGCAGCACCTGGCCGGCCAAGGCTCCAGTTGTTGAGCGCCAACCGGTTGAGAGCGCCGTTCAATCGCTTGACGACACCGATCGCAGTCAGGTATTTTAAGATGGTAATGAAAGAAGCGAGCCTGGAAGCTCCATTGGTTGCAAGTAAGTTGGTCTGGAAAGGTTGCAGGATGCGTTGACGGATATGGAGAGGGCCACGCGTCAGGAGATACAGGAGACCACCAGTAATAAGGGGTTCTCTAGCAGCATACTTCGCAGTCTCAATGGGAAGGCCGATCAAGGTACGGATTGGACTGGTGGGTTGCTCTGGAGGAGTAATGGAAGCCATAGTGAATGTCAAATGAATGTCACGGGAAGAAATGTGGTTTAGGGTATGGCGGAATGGAGCACTTATTATTATTTTCTGCGATGTTTTTGCATGAAAGGATGTTGTCCAAGTGTCGATGCGTTCCTTGGTCTGCCATAGTGCCGAGGTAGCGTAGCTTACTCGGGTGTGGGTCGACGCCAGTGCCCCGCTGATCCCCCTTCAGTTCCGGGGTAAATGCGGGGGTCGAGTTCGTCGTCAACGAGTCCGTTGATTCACCACCACATTATGAGCCTAGCATTGTCTCAAGGCTGTGGTCTAGAATTTAAATGGGCTTATGCGTGCGGAAACAGAAACCCAACTGCATTAATCACCGGCTTATATATCTACATCCATGAATATCCTGCCATCAACAAAGGGTAATTAGAAGTCCATGAGAATATTGGGAAAGAAATAACAATCGAGAATGTGACACACTAAAGACTTCGTGGACATATAAGCAGTATAGTATTGGTGTGCGCTCTTGACCTCGTAGGTACCGTCATCCTTCACCTCACAACATGATTTTCCTTGATTCATGAATTATCATCAATGCTGCTACAGAAGCCGATGTCACAAGAGACGCCCTCCAAAACTTCAAAGAAATGAACTCTCAAGCTTCATTAATCTACAATAAACAGGGAACAATTCCGCTCATAACACAATAAGAATGAGTCCAACAGAAGAAGCCACAAACATGGCTACCAACGCTTGCCAGCATATTGTTCTCGATATGCCCATAAGTAGCACCATCGGCACCACATTCAGACTTACGACGGCTGCCGAAGTAGCTGCTTTCACGGAAGAAATGGACGAACTCTTCTTCTTCTTCGGCGCGGGAGTGAATTTGGGGAGCTCGGTTGCCACGGGTTCGGTCCCTAAGGGATGGTCGGCTATCCTCAGTACTGCGGCCGATGAATCGCGAAGTTGGAAGCTCGTGACTCCATTTCCATCACTCGTTAACATCTGAACAGGATCCTCTAGATTGATTCGTCTACCGTCGAGGTTGTCGAAGGACATGCGGTTAAAGGAGACTCCAGTGAGCGAATCAGCACCAGGCGCTGTTAGGTGCGAGACGAAGACTTTCCTCCCAGCGTTTTGGGGGCCGCTTCCCCAATGTACGTCGAAGGTGAAGCCCGACTTATCATTCTGCGATTCCAATGCTCGCTTTGTGTTGATCAGGACGATGGAGGAGAGCACGCTTTGGCAATACACAGCATACGCTCGAAGATAGCCCTTGTAGTCGGCAGGAATGTCCTTTAGCTCGATTTCACCGATCTGCGTGGTCCCGTTTCCACTGCCAATAATCTGGGCCATGGCAACATGGGCGTAGTACTGGGGTCGCACATGGGGAGCTACACCACCCAGGTCGGTCGGCTTCCAGGCTGCTGAGTAGGAGTTATCGGTCATATGCATCTGTACGGTCGAGATATCCAAAGTGGAGGCGTAAAGTAAGAAGTTGAACGCCCACAAAGCGGACGCGAATGTATCGCTGACTCCATGGTGGCCAATGGGCCCGACACAGGCCAGTTCACGAAGCGCGTAGGGTCGCCCATGGTCGATCCCGATAGCGATTTGCTTCTCCCAGTAAGCAAATTGTTCATTGGTAAGATCAAGGTTCAGTAGCCTGTCAATCGTAATGTGGCCGGTGCTAACTCCAAAGACTGGACTACATTAGCTGCTTCCATTGCTCTGGCGATGATACTCACAAAAGTAGTAGTTATGCTGATTCCAGGACGCCACATAGTCTTTTCCATCATAAGTGTCTAGGATCCCAGCCTTTGCTAACAATGCGATTTCGAATGTGTTGCCGATCGTCGACGCAGTAGCGGGCGGCTCAAAGAACTGCGACGGCAAGCCAGCCGGTTTGAGAACCCTTTCATATAAAAGCTTGGCACGGTGAAGGAATTCTGCGGTGTATGTGCCTCCTTCCCATGCACCAGCGCGTAATTGATTCTGAAGGTAGAGGTCTGGCTCGTTTCCGATCTCGAAAGACTTGAGAGTGGCGTTATTTAAACCAGTGACAGCGGCCGCAGCTAGCTCGACGAGTCTGTCCTCATAACCATTGCCCACGTATCCAAGGTTCAATCCAAAAGTAAGCGGTGTCCCCGGTGGGAGGCGGTCGAGTGTCTCAAAGTACCTGGGTCCGATGATCATGGAGTCTGATGGGACCGTTCCCTGACCCTCGGGGGAGGGGTTATTGACCCACTGCCATGCGAGATGGTTCTTGTCATATATCATGTAATCCTGGGTATTTCCTCCGATACGAATGTACGGCGGCCTACCGGAGAACTCGGCAAGGTTCCTGAGGAGCCGGAGGGAGAAATTGTTGGGTTCTTCATGGCCGGTGAAGGCGAAGAGGTTGCTCGATTCGATACCGAAGCCGGCGAAGGATGGATCGAGGGGATTGGAGATGACAGCGTCAGCCGCATTTTCGATCCCTATCACCTGAACACGAGCGGTGACTGCGATGGCGCTTGTGGCCAGCAGGTAGGAGAAGACGCACGGAAACCGTGGTGAGAGCGGCATGACTCCTATTCGCATATCACAAAATGAAAGTTAAAATAGTCCAGAACTCGATGCGCGAAAACCAAAAGATGATGATGACCAAGTGATGGAAAGGCAGCCTTCAAGAGTTCCAAGGTTCGGAGAATGGCGCGCAGCGTCCATTAATGGTGCGCTGGGCGCTGCTTCACTTTGGTCCCCGTCGTAACTGCCCTCTATATGTGTGCTCGGTGGTACATGATAGCCGTGGACAAGAGAAACTTCGCCTGCCTCTCCTGTTTTGAGAAGTCATGAAGAAGTGTGTGTAGAGTGAGAATCTCAATCTACTCAGAATGCAATGGGTAGCTCTACAATCTATAACCCAACGGTTGAATCTGAGCACAAACTGCCTGCCGGGCGCACCTTTATCCTGCTACTCTATTATGGCCCATGCACAGAACGATCCGCAGAATGAGTGATTTCTGAAGACGGTAAGCCGAATAATTGCCGGCCGTATTAATGCTCCTTGCGAATATTGGGACGTGCCTGCCAAAGGTATACCAAATCCGTGAGAAGCTCCGCTAATCTAGCTCGATACTACATTTCTTCCAGTATCCCTTCGTCACACGCTCATGCTCCTCCCTCTCCGCAAAGCTGACCATAGCGCGCATAGCCCTTGTGGTGTTCACATAAAAGGTCTGGTGAACTCTATCAGCCGCGACGATGATCCTCCCGTCCCACCCTGTCCTCTTTGCAGTCCATTCCTCTTGCATGGCTTCGTACATCTGGTACAGGAGCATACTAAGCTCTTCCTGCATGCGGACCTGCTCGCCGAACATGGCCTTTTCTAGGCGATCTATCTCAGGATCCACTTCCTTGCGGAGATGCCTGTGCAAGAACAAGAGTTCACGATCCTCTGGCGAGTTCACTTTGATAACAAGCACTAAGTCGACTGTCAACCTCGTCAACCATCGATGGTATCGCAACGCGGGGACCTTGAGCTCCTTAATGACCTGTGACGCTGCAAACTCGCTTCGAATATCACGGTGTGTCTTCTCGTGGGCCTGATTATAGCCTCTCCCTTTTGGATGGTAGTCGCTCAAGATTTGTGACTTGGAATATTCCCACTTATGCTGCCATATTGCGGCATTAGGATTAGGGGGGCCATAGACTTCAGGTCGGGAATGAACCTCCGGTTGAGAATGGATCTTGTACGTATGCAACGCTACGTGGCGCTCAATAGTGCAATAGAACGAGTTGCCAGCGTAAAACACACTGGCGGCTTCATCGTGGATTTGCTTGCAGGTCCGGAGCAGGGTGAGGCTTGGTAACTTGGTACGGTTCTCCGGCGTGAGACGAACGAAGTTGTCCGGGACGATGAAAAGGTGCGCGTAGATCTTGTTTCGGAGTTCCGGGGGAAGGTCGAGAAAGCTAGCTTTGGTAGGGTCTGCGGCATGGCTGCTGGGTGTTCCGTGGGAAATTTTGCGCTGGGAGGGTGGTTCGTCGCTGGAACAGTGGAGTTCCTTGCGGGCGAAATTTCGCACAAGAGCCGAGGAAGGCGGTACTTTATAGGGTTTGGGTGGCCCGTTGGGTTGGCAGGAATGCACGTTTGGATCGTATCGCGTGAAGAAGTTGCCCATCTGGATATATGGATGTGATGAAGCGAAGTTGGAGAGAAGTGCCAGGGTTGTGGGGTAAAAATACGAGAACCAGCTTTGTTAAAGGTCCACTTGCGGTTAGGCAGCCACTTTACGATTTCCTTCCTTCGTTTTCCTTCTTGCATTTGGTACCGCGTGGCATTGAATGGACAGGTGGCCCCATTGTTCGTGAAGAATTCACCACTGCGGTGATGCTGATGTTGACGGCTGTGTGTAGACGAATAGATTGCGACGTTTGTCCAGCTATGGCAAGGGGGGTTGCGATAGCTCTATCTGATTGGCGAAATGCCAAGGCATTCGAGAAACAACAGGACTTTCCGAATTCGATCGGCCGGTGACCCACATATGTCGATTGAGATGTAGGATCATCAAAGAGGAGTGCTTCCGTGCCATGGGTCGGACTCTATGTCGTGTGGTCCTTGCTAGGCCTCATACACGCAGTAGGAGCTCCCGATCCAACCCAGTTGTTAACTGCGAAAGCTCCGTCCCATGTCACAAAGAGACAGAATGGTACACTCGTAGAATACAAAGGCCGCCCAACCCAATAATCGGTTCCATCGTTCGCGGTCTCAGAAGGTATAGTCGACCTAATGTTGTTGTTGCTGCAAAACACGCTTCCAGAACCGGAGAAGCGGTTTCCATATCCTGTCTTTTCCATCAAAATAAGAGTACCCCACTCCAATCACTGCTCCTCCCAAATGCGCCTGTTCAGGTTAGCCAAAGAAGTAATCGAGCTCGCTTTCTTCCAAGCTTACAGCATGGCCCAAGTGTAGCCTTGGGTATCCTATAACTGCTCCATAGGCATCGAACGCCATCAGCATAGCAAGCATATTCTTCGCAGCGATTGTGAAGGGAAGGAACATGATCCCCATCCCTGCATCCGGATACTGCAAACAGAAGACGCCAAGGAGTCCAAACAAGGCTCCGCTGGCTCCCAGAGAAGGAATCATCACGGATGGAATTTTCCCAGCGCTCAGTTCCTTGGCTGGATTCGAGAAGATGGTGCTGAAATGCTGTGCATAGGAACTGAGAACGCCCGTAGAGAGGAAGAAGCATAGCGCATGATACGGGTCCCCTTCAAAAACACGAGAAACGGCAACAGGTGGCATGAACATATAACAAGCCCACATGTTGAAGCCGAGATGCATAGCTCCAGAATGCGCGAAGATGGAGGTGAACAGTGAATAGTTCATGTTCAGCACAGGAGTGTGTGCCATCATCGACCGGGTTCCGGGAATAAGAATGTTCCCAAGGTGTACGCCAACATTTGTTGCGATGAGCCCTACAGTCATCTTGGAGACGGGATGCAAGTACTCCCATGTGCGAGACAATACTTCGGTGGGTGTCGCCACCTCGCCAGGCCGATAGTATGGTTTGACATGCACACGTGGCTTTTGCTCCTGTTCAACCTGTGAACGAGCGTCCAGATAGGAGAGGAGGGCGAAGAATCCAGCCGACAGTCCTATGGAAAAGATGGCTGGCCGGAGATATTTTGTTTTACGGGGAACAAATTGATAGTAGTTGGGAGGATAGTAGGTGGGGGGTGTGTGTGTTTCCGGCTGGCCATATTGAGGATCCGCATACTGCGAGGATGGTATTGTCCCATCCGTTATGTTCTGTTCTGGGGGGAAATCTTTTGGTTGTTCGGGTGTCGTATGCCTGTGACGGGCGTGATACTGCCATGCTAATATGCATGGACGTGGCGTCCTTGGACCTACGCGAGGGGCCAAGGCATTTCTGACCAGAGTGGCGGTTCGTATGAAGGTTGGGGATCTCAGATTCGATGCCATATGGATGGATTCAATGAAACGAGTGTTTACTGCACAAGACCAGCCATTATTGGAGACACGGTGACACGGTCTGCGCACCCCACGCCTCTGGAGAACCCCGGGGACGCTAAGACTCCGTACGGACTAGCGCCAGATATTACTAAGCTACGTTCACTTCCGACCTGGTGAATTGCTGTCCAGCACATCTGGCTATGTAGACATGATTTCATGAATGTCACAGTTATCATTTACTTCGCAGAAACCTCTGATTTCTTCATTGTACTCCACCAAATACGCTTGAACTGTCGTCATATGTTCTGCCTTGGAATTGACGGGCTAGGAAGCTTCCAAGGTTAGTAAGCGACGGGGGCGCAGACCCAAAGACCGATTCTCCGTGCGGGACTCAATCTGATCTGATGATTCATCAAGGCCTGGGGTTCCTGGAATGACAGCACCGGGTTTCTCCTTAATAAAATTGTCCTACTAACAGTGACTAATCATAGTTATGGTCGGAAGGCAGAGGCCCGGAGCGCCGTGTCGCTCTCTCAACCACTGAGAGAAAGCCGTCGCCGACTCGGCCGAGAATCCAACCCAGTTTAGGATGAAAGCCAGACCAAAGGACCGACGAACAAATTTGCTTGCTCAGCTAAGAACACAATGGCCCGGGGTTGGTGTTGCCTTATATACATATGTACTATCTCTTAGAGAGCAGTCGCGATGCATCAACAAAATCTAACCATTCCACTACCTCTTTCCACTCTTCATCAGGCGACGTCTCGTAGTACTGCGAACCTCCACCTACTTACTAGTTGGCACTAGTCTGCACGGTCACCCATACAGAAATCTTTTCGAATTCCAACCGGCAAAAAGACCGCAAGGAGAAGGAGAAGGACCTCACCTTCCCTCATGAGCTCGTACCTATGGCCAAGATCAATCTTTCGGACATGCGGAACCTGCGGAGATGGCCTACATTGACGAAGGACAACCGCGTTTCGTTCTTCGGCGAGGACTGGAAAACAACACGACCCAAGTTCATCGGCCAAGTCGCAGTTGGAGGGGTTCTGTTCATGATTTTATTCCTGGCGACGTGCTCCTACTTCTATGGCACCCTATTTCACTCCAACTATCGGCACCATGACTTCAGAGTCCTGGCTGTTGACTACGATGGAGGCGTGATCGGCCAATCTCTGCAGGCTGCATATCACCAGCTAGAAGGGCCGGGCTTCCTCAATCTGGAGTTCCATTCTCCAAGCGAGTATCCTACTCACTCGGATCTGTACCAAGCCGTTTGGGATGGAAAATTTTGGGCTGCGATATCAGCTACCAAGGGAGCATCGGAACGGCTAGGAGCTGCCATTCAAGGACAGAATGCTGACAGCTACAATGCGACGGACGCGATGTACTACATCTGGAACGGACAGTACTACCCCGTATTTTCCAACTCCGTCGTCAAGGCAAATATACAGGCACTTGTCGCCGCCACACGCATCGCATACAACCGGATCAACGGGACCCAAGCATCAGCGATGCTCGATCAGCGGAACCCAGCTGCCGTTCAGGCACTGTTGAATCCCATAGCGGCAACTGAGCAGAACATCAAAGATGCCTCATACAGTGCTGCTGTACTTTACGGGACTGTTGGCTCCGTCACGCCCGTGCTGTCACAATTTTTCTTCCTTCTCCTGCTCAACGGCAAGACAATGGAGTACCAATTTCACACCAAGGTCACTGTCGGCTCAAGCTTGATGGTCCGTCTCATTGCAGGCATTATATATTCCCTCGGATCCGCCCTCGTTCAAGCCGGCTATTGGTGGGCGTTCAGAGAGACCTGGGCTGTCAATGGAGCCCAATTCGTGCTGACGTGGATGGTCCTCTGGCTCCTAATGATCGATCATCAGCTACTCCTGGAGACGGTTTTCTTGCTCGTTCCACTGCCAGTCATGCCGTTCTTCATGCTGGCATGGATGTTCATGAATATTCCGAGTACGTTAAGCCCCCTCGAACTGCAGCCAGGGTTCTTCCACTGGTCCATAGCGATCCCTGGCTACAATGCATACTCTACGTTTGTCACCATATGGACTGGCGGAGCTCGCAACAGGTTGTATCGAAACCTCCCCATATTATTCGCTTGGCTTGTCGCTGGGCTCATTGCAATGACATTAGCACATTGGCGAGCTTGCCACCTTGCTTTCAAGCGACACAAAGGTGATCTATTGGAAGAGGAATATGACAAGGACGAAGAAGCGGGTCAACCGTCAGGTTTTGCGGTTTCCCGACAGTCGACGGTCCAGAGGAGTCCAATACGATCGCAAGCCGCAAGCATGCATGTGGGAGAGAGCACTGGCCCAGATGAGGAACACAAAATTAAGGCTGGAACGAGTGAATATGATTCTTGATCGAAGAGCATTTCCTTCCGGGGTTGTTAGCGAGTCTCGTTGAGATACCCTATTGTACATAGTCCGCGTTCTACGAGCATTTTGCATATTTTCAAAAGACTGCTGCATTTCCGGCGTCAGAAGCAATTCATGGCATTTTGTTTACTCGATTCAATCCTTCCAGACCATTGTGCTCACAATTTGTTTTGAAAGCAAGATTACTCATTTAATGATGTTGTGTCTGAAAAGAACACAGGCCTACATATTATAGGTGGTCCTTCTGCCAAGAAAGGAACCTCGGTGGTGTTCCTGGTTCCTGACTCCCCGCTCACACAACTCAAAGTCGCATCCATCGAGTCAATAGACACGGGAATCAGCCATTCTTCAGCCGCAATGGAGAACCGAAAGACGATGGATGCCATTTTGGTGTCTAGACTTACATCCGCCGCACCTTTCAGCTCTTCAGGCGCCTCTATTCTTTTGCTGTCCTCCCCATCAACAAGTCAGCTAGTCGACCGCAGCTATGTCCGCCTTCACCACCTCCGTAACAAAGGATGGCATGCGCATATATAAGAACCCGAACTCTGTGGATATCCCGCAAGTGGACCTTCCTACGCTGCTCTTCGGTATGCTCTACACTCACGGGCAACCCTTCACAATTCACTTGGGCTAATGAAATTGTCAAGACAGCGAACACTCCCTCGCTCAAGACGATACTCCGCTACACCTCTCAGCTGCCAATCCCAACATCTGCCTGACTAAGACGAACCTCCGTGCTCTGGCCGAACGTATCGCCCACTTCCTCCGCAACGAACTCTCTGTGGGCTCGCAAGGCCCCTATAAGGATGTAGTAGTGGTATGCAGCTCCGGCCAGCCGGCAGCCCCTGCTGCTTTCTACGGAATTATAGCTGCCGGTGGTGTTTTTAGTGCCGCATCTCCCTCTTTCACACCCGAGGAGCTGGCAAGACAAATCAAGCAGGGCAAGAGCAGGGTCCTGATCGTCAGCCCCGATAAAATCGATGTTGGCAAGAAGGCTGCCGCGATTGCAGGACTCAGCCATGATCGCATTGTTGTCTTGAATAGTGAGCCCAAATTTGACGTGCGAGCTCTGGGTGGTGGGAAGAGTGTGGATGTGGATAATGGGCCAAGATTGACATGGAGGAGGGTCACGGATCCGGAAGAGCTGAAGAGGAGCCTCATCGTGCTGCTTTACAGTTCAGGGACTACTGGTGTGCCAAAAGGTGCGTGCATCCCGCACCTCTGGTTGTTATGGGCTCATACTAACGTTCTTCAGGCGTTATGCTCTCACACGCCAACATGGTAGCCCAGGTGTATGTTCCCTCAGTCCAAGCTCGCGCTCATGTCGCCGCCGCTGTTGCAGCTGGTGAGCCGGCACCCGCACCCTACCGCACTTTGGCACATCTTCCAATTGCGCACATTGCTGGGGTGCATGGCTACCTCATTGCAGCCATGTTTAGTGGAGGCGCCGTATACTGGATGCCCAAATTCAGCTGGGCTCCTTTCCTGGAGTCTATGAAGCGGTTAGAGGTCACTGCGTTCTACACTGTTCCTAGTATCTATCTCCGTATCGCCAAGAGCTCGGATGTGATCGATCAGTTCGACACTGTCGAAGTTGCCATCACAGGCGCGGCACCTATGGACTCCGAGCTGCAGCAAGCTGCCAACTCCAGGCTAGGCAAGGGCAAGACGAGGATCAGCCAGACTTGGGGTTTGAGCGAGACCACTGTAAGCGCCCTTGTGACGATACTCGCTAGCGAGTATGCTCAGCTGACGATAACAGGGTGCCGTTACTGCCATGCCTCGCGGTGCATCGGATGTCACTGGAGCCATTTCTCCTGTCCTCCCGAACATGGAAATGCGCATTGTGGATGATGACTTCAAGGACGTGCAGCCCGGTCAGCCTGGTGAGATCATCGTCCGGGGTCCCTTTGTCACTAACGGCTATTTCGATAACGAGGAAGCCACCAAGGCCACGTTCCGCGACGGCTGGTTCTGCACTGGTGACATCGCCGTTGAACGGAGTGGCAAATTCTACGTTGTGGACAGGAAGAAGGAATTGCTCAAGTACAAGGGACTGCAGATTGCCCCTGCGGAGCTAGAAAACCATCTCATCACGCACCCCGATATCCTAGAGGCTGCAGTCGTCGGAATCCCGATCGAGGGTGGCAGCGAGGTCCCGCGCGCGTATGTTGTCCCTCGCAGCATGGGAGGACTGTCTGAAGATGAGGTGAAGGAGTATGTGAAGAAGCACTTTGCGGATTACAAGCAGCTCAGGGGTGGCGTGAGGTTTGTGGATGAGCTGCCCAAGAACGCGGTGGGTAAGATTCTGAGGAGAGAGTTGAGGGATCGGGCAAAGGCAGAAGAGTCCCCCAGAGCTAAACTGTGAGCTGTTCGCCCGGTGTCGCCTCCATGCTCAGCGTCCCACCGATGTGCGGCTTCAATTTGGAGGCCTCTTGTGGGGTCACATGTCGCCTATGTATGACGAGATCACGTGAATGTACTTCCCACGATGACCTAGTATTCCAGACAGAAATCGCCATCTCGCATGCCCGTGCAGTTAGCTCTACGTAGGTGTAGCACCTTCAATATCTCCTATCTGTGCCACCCCTGGCCTTGCAAACCTTCGCTACAACATCATCTTCCTTCATCTCTGTATGTATCTTATCCAAACTCCCTATCCATGTCTGAGGACCCATTGCGGCCCTTTCCGCCTCGCTAATCTCCCGATCCAAACTGCCCGACTAACACAGGCCCGTGCACGTGCAATTGGTCCAGCGGTTTTGACGAGCAGAGAATACGAGTGAATGCTATTTTTTTCCGTATATGGCGACGTTTTATAGCGTAGTCTTGCGTTTTAGAGTCATCCGTGACCACGCGACTTTTAGTAGAGCACTAACGCGGCCCGGACTGCTGCACCGGTCTTCAAGCTTCACTCGCTAGTAGTAGCAACGGTTTCCGTTTCGACTAACGGGTCGAACTCGATGGATATTTTCAGTACCGTGGAGTTCTCCCAGGAGGCGATGGATGTTTCTGGACATGGAATATGTAGGCCGTTGGTGGATTTGCGCTCCTCTTGAATGGTTCTTATATGTCTTCTAGTGTTGATACATAGTGAATTGACTGAAGGTAGGGGTTCTTCACTTTGCCCTGCGGGTCAATTTCTGGCCGTGTGATAGCATTCTGTGTACGAGCGAGCCCATCCGTCATCACCATACTTAGCTCGCAAGCTAGAGATAGGATCGAAGGCACGATTGACATATGGCCGACGACGCTACGGAAGCCCCGGATTCACCGCAGAGCGGAAGACCCGGAAGGGTATATACCATCCTCACTCTTCCCTCAATGGAACTCACCACGGACACCATTCTATCGTTCACTGACACCGACCTATCCATCATCACACTCTTTATCCCAGACCAACACCACTACTTTATCAATACCACCCGTTTATCAAAACCACCTCTTCATCAACATCAACACCGCTCTTCGCCATACAACCGCCAGCCAACATGGCCCCGACACGGCCTCAACCAGTCAACGAGTCCAACCCGCGTTGGTGGTGCCCCTGGACTCATCTCAACAACCTTTGGAAAAGGGCCTGTGAGGCCGAAGCCGAAATCCAGGACCAAGACCTCGCGACTTTCCAGGCCCGGGTCGCCATACACCACTGGAGAGTCGCCCATGCCAATGCCAACCAAGCAGACGCGGACTTGGAGTCGAACGCTGAGCCCCGGGTGACTGAGCAAGAGCGCTTCAAGATCTACGCGGCTCTGATCAGTCACCTCAACCGTCAACCGAGGGTGTACTCGCTCAAGGTTGCAATCTCCAAAGAGCAGGAATCGGCAGACACCAGCGCCTCGTCAGTCGCCGCTGCCGCAAGCCCATCCGCGCCTGAGGAGCGCAGGTCCCCGTCCCCGCGACCCCCATCGCCGCGTGAGGAACCTCCCAGTTCCAGCTTCTCGTCGTCTTCGAGCTCCAGCTCCTCCAGCTTTTCGTCGGTCACTGCTTCAAGACCGTCCAGGCCTCTCTTCTTCTGGCAGAATGACGGCCTCCTGGCGCCACCAACCCCGGAGCCTGATTACGAGGGCGAAGATCCCTTTGCCGACTTCGATGGTGTCTATTACCAAGGCGACTAGACAGTTACGGGACGCGGGTCGAACAGTGGCTATTGGAAGCGGATTGGACATGGGCATACGGCTAATTGTTTCGTGGAGCGACTGGCATTTTATGAAGGTTTTGCTTCTTGGCTTTCTGTTTCTCCTTTCTTCACGCAGATGCAAAGCCATGAAAATTTTCCGCTTTTATTCTGGAGTTTGGGCTAATAATCTAATGAAGACCAAAAGTTAAAGAGGTCTGCTTCTCGTCTCGAACTTGGCGTCAAATGTAAATATAAGCACAAGAAAACTGGCGTCTTGGCTATGTACATAGCTATTGTAGTGTTAGTCTAATCCTTCTAACCCATCTTCCCTTCTCCTGTCCTCCTGTGTCTTCATATGTGCCTGCGAACTCGTCAACGACATGCCAATAAGTGTTCCCAAACAGCCATCTTCTCAGCTGGCCGTTCTTGTGTTCACGGAACGCAGATAGGAGTAAAAACTAAGCTGGGTGTTGATGAGAAGTCTGGCTTTTGTACAGAGGACTTGTTTGCTATCCCAAACATGATGGAGGTTAGCCACCCTAACGCCCGTACGTCGCCGCACGTGTTAGAACATGAAATATGCAATTCCTTTGGATCACACGAACTGCGCGATAGACGTAAACGTATGTATATAAAAAACTACATAAATGAACCTCAACTCAAAACCATGCATATACACAACCAAACCCCAAACCCAAAAGACCGATTCGGCAAACTCCTTGCCACTCCCAATGACCCCTTCAAACACCACCGCAATGCAGCACCGAAATCACACCCATACACCACGCCTAAAAAAGTCTACAATTCCCTCCTCACAACCGACTCTCAACATGCAACCCATGCCCCTCCCACCTCTCCGGCCACACCTTCGCCAGGCCCTCCCAGATATGGCTCACAAACTCGATGCGCAGCCCCGACAGCACCTCCTCAGGAAGATCCCTAACATCCTTCTTGTTCCCCTCAGGCAAGAGCACGCGCTCGACACCCGCCCTCAGCGCGCCGATCAGCTTCTCCTTGATACCGCCAACAGGCAGCACTCTACCCCTCAGACTGACTTCACCCGTCATAGCGAGCGTAGGCGGGACAGGCTTCCCAGAGAACAGCGACACAAGCGCAATCGTATGCGCCAGCCCCGCCGACGGGCCGTCCTTGGGGATCGCGCCAGACGGGCAGTGCACGTGGATACTGCGGTTCTTCATGATGTCCTCGTCCTCGGAGGCCGTGAGGCCGAGCTCGAACGCGTGCGCCTTCACCCACGTAAGCGCGACCTCGACGCTCTCCTTGAGCACGTCGCCCAGCTTGCCCGTCAACTGCACGCGGCCCGTGCCGGGCATGTCTGCGATTTCGATGAAGAGGATGGAGCCCTGGCCGCCGGTCGAGTAGGCGACGAGGCCGGTCACGACGCCGGGGCGGGAGTGCTGCTCGGTGAGCTCCTCGGCGAACTTCTCGATGCCGAGGATGGCGTCGAGGTCGTTCAGGGTGACGATAGCGTTGTATTGGGAGAGGGTCGCGTCGTCCTTTGCCATGGCATACTCGACCGCCTTGGAGCGGCAGACGGATCCAATCTCACGCTCCAGGTTGCGCACGCCGGATTCGCGCGTGTATGAAGTGATGATTTTGTCGAGCACTTCAGTGGGAATCGTGATGTTCTCCGGATGCAGGCCATTGGTCGTGATCTGCTTCGGAATCAAATGGCGCGATGCGATGTGACGCTTCTCTAGCGTTGTATAGCCGGAAAGCTGGATGGTCTCCATACGGTCAAGGAGTGGTGGGGGAATGGTATCGAGGGAGTTTGCCGTGGCGATGAAGAGCACCTTGGACAGGTCCACAGGAACATTGAGGTAATGATCGGTGAACGTGTGGTTCTGCTCCGGGTCCAAGACCTCCAGCATGGCAGCGCTCGGATCGCCGTTATAGTTGGCCATGCCAAGTTTGTCGATCTCATCGAGCAAGAAGACGGGGTTGTTCACGCCCACCTTCTTGAGGCCGTTGACAATGAGGCCAGGCATAGCTGCGACGTAGGTCCGACGATGACCGCGGATCTCAGCCTCGTCCCGAACGCCGCCAAGTGAGATGCGATGGAACTTGCGTCCGAGAGCCGTCGCAATAGACTTTGCGAGCGACGTCTTGCCTGTTCCGGGAGGTCCAACGAGGAGGAGGATGGGCGACTTGTCGACCATGCGCTTCTTCTCGAGCAGCCGTAGCTCGGCCTCACTTGGTTCCCTGACGACCTGCTTGACATTCTCGGAAGCATCCTCTTTCACCTCCTTCTCCCCTTTCTCTTCAGTCGGCGCCGCCGGCTTCGCGAGAGCCTTAATCTCCTCGTCAATATTCTTGTTGGCCTGCTCCTTTAGCTTCAGCACCGCCAGGTACTCCAAGAGCCTCTTCTTGATCTTGTCCAAACCATAGTGGTCATCATCCAGCTGCTTCTTTGCCCTCACCAACGTCTTGCCGTCAAGCTGATCAACGGTAGCCTTGGCCCAGGGGATCTCAGCCAGCGTCTCGAGGTAGTTGCGGATGACGTTATACTCCGCCTGAGCGGGATTCATCTTTTGTAACCTCTGCAAATCCCTTTGTGCCACCTTGTCGGCATCAGGAGGCAGTTGGGCTTCTTGCAGCTTCCTCTTGAGCTCCTCCATTTCGTTCACATCCTCCTCGCCTTGTGCGTTTTGACCAGGAGCACCAAAGCCAGACATGCCGTTGCCGCCGACTATAGCCCCCTTCTTGAACTGTTCTTGCTGCCGCCGAATGAGTTCGCCAACCTTATCTCTCATGCTGTCGTTAGAGGCTGTGTTGCTCGTGGCGGTTATGCGCGTGCTGTCGTATACGTTGCTGATCTGCCTCTTCAGAATCTCAACCACTCTATCAACCCTGTCCTTGGCGTCCAGAGACGAGAGAACACGGAGCTTCTCTTCATGTGTACAATCGACCACATTCGCCATGAAATCTGCCAACGTCCCGGCTTCAGAAAGGTCCTTGCGAGCGATATATAGTTCGAGGCGGCGAGCGACAATCGGCGACAGCGAGACCATCTGTGCCCGGGGTACCATCGAGGAAAGGCGGACGAGCGCGAGCAGCTCACGAGAGAGCTGCTTGAGGAGGTTGAACTGCTCGGCGAATTCCGAATTACCAACGTCGACTAGAATGGTCAGCTAGGGTATATCCTTCCATAGCACAGTGGGCACTTACTGTGTTCGTCCACGGTCCTCAACTCTCCCTCGAAATACGGCCGTTCCTGCAGTACATCGACCACCTGCACGCGCTCCAAGCCCTCGACAACGAGACTCACTTCGCCCTGCCTCCTCCCGGACACCCCGCTGACCTTCGCCACGCAAGCATACTGAAAGATATCCTTCTTCTTCGCATTCACGGGATCGGCCTCGAAGACGGTCTTCGCCTTGCCGCCCTTCTTAGCGGCGGCCTCATCTTCGATCAACAGCTTCCCGTCCGGTCCGAGCTGGTTCGAGCACAGAGGCACGCAGGCGACGGTGATGGCGGCATCGGGCTTCGCGGTGGCGCTTATGGAGTAGATCTTTGCGAGGATGGCGGCGACGTCCGGACGGTTCGTGATGGGGATCTTGAGGGTGGTGCCGGGCAGGACGGCGAGGGGTGGTGCCAAGGGGATGAGGGGGAGCACCTTGGTGGCTTTCGAGGATGACTTGCCCATCTCGGCCGTGGGAGGTCGGAACTGTTGATAGCAAGGAGTGCGTATACAGTAGATGTCAAGGAGAAGTGATTTGGGTGTGTGGAGGTGAACGTTCCGCTGTCTGTCAGTGCGGATCCGGTTTGTGTAACAGTGGCGGGCCTTCTCCACTCGAGCAGATGAGGCGATAACCTGGTATTATTTGGTGATCAGGGTACTATAGGGAATGAGATCTAGAAAACAAGGAACACGATCGATTATATAAGTAGGAGTGCGGAGTCGAGGATGAGGTGTCGCGTTTCCAGAACATGCGCAGAGGTTCCGGGGTCCCAGGCCGAGGTAAATCAGCAGCCCTATCTGATCCCCAGCTTCTTGGCATCCGATAAGATAACGAACCTGGGAAACACCACCTTCAATAGCATCCAACTGCGATGTTCACTTCCAAAGGGCAACGTATAGTACCTTCGAATAAACATCATTGCTTGGCTAGCATCCGTTGAGCGATTCAGAGACCCCGAAAATTGTAATTCCCATCCAGTGGTCAAAGGTTAGCTATAAGACGTTGACTTCTTCATTCACTCCAATTGCAAGGATGCACATTCTGAGTTGCAATCCCCAACGACTCGAAACCGGCTGTCCTGAATTTTCTTGCTGGCTGTCAACTTGACCTCTGCATTATTTGCGCAGACCAGGAGCCCTGGAAAGGTTGCACCTAAGATGAGTCAAATCCCTATTCAATATAGCCACCAACTACATGCGTGGATCACTGCATTATGAGCATCCGAGACCTCAACGGACGCAGTAGACGTCTCTTCATAGGATGATAGCTCCCCAATGGAGGGGGAGTTCAATTTTGCTACGTTAAAGCCGATGGCAGAGTCATAATCATAAGGAGTGTCCATACTACCTCGCATAACAACAGGAGCCCCACCACAGTCACCACCATCGCAAGACCGAGCGTGACCCAACAGTAGATTCGGAGTAACGACCGTTACAATCTGTGCCCCAATGGAAATCCTCCTGAAATGGAGACTACGCGGAAAAGCGCCATCACTGACAAGAGACCTAAAGATCCTTGACAAGACGAGCACCGGCCCAGACGTAAGGATAGTTATGTTGATACCAATTAACACTGCACAACGCATTAGCAACTTGACACCTCCTCACCCCCAGATCCAGCACCTGGAGAACTTACAAAGAGGTCCGCCCCGCCAGACGCGGATGCGTAGCCCACGACCCGCCCAAGACGACATTATGCTTCCCATCGAAGAAATCCGCTAGCAAAGCCCGTTAGCATCAGCACCAGCCCGCAAAAAGCCACGACATACGCAACGCGGCGAAAAGAAAGAAGACTTACACGAATACCCCGGATACAGACTCATAGCCTCGTACCCCTCATGCCTCTCCAGCGCCGTGCTCGTCCACTCCCACACGCCGCCCAGGTCAGCCTGGCCGGCTAGCCGGCCGCCCTTGTCTGTGACGGAGACGGGGTGCCAGTGGCGGAAGCCCACATTCACGCCTTGCAGGTCGATGAAGAGGCTGGCGGGGGATGGGGGAGATGCGGTGCTGGAGACGCCGTGGGACGAAGGGTGGAGTGGTGGAGACTCCTGGACGCCGTTGTTGATGAGGTGGCTGCGAGAGAGCGTGAGCGTGAGATCGTGGGAAGTAGTAACGGAGGGGAGGGACTTCTTACCTGTTGACTGCTGGGATGGTCTTGCCGAGTGCCTTCTCGATGTCTTTGGCCTTCGATTGCCGGACGTAGTTGTAGATGCTGCGGGCTTCGTCCTCGGTGGGGATGCGGCCGCCCATCCAGCGCGCACAGCTGGCAAGCTCATCGTAGGAGGCTACGACGGGCCAGTCCATGGCGTACTCGAGGGGGACGGGGCCGTAGACGGTGCGGACGTATTTGCCCTTTGCGATGCTGGGCCCGTTGGTGTGGCCATTGGTGCCGTTCACGAGGCTGTCTTTGCGTGCTTTGTGGTGCACGCCGTTCAGCTGGGAGACTTCGCACCAGGAGGCTGGGATGGCGGTCTTGCCCGTCTGAGACAGGTACTGTGCGTATTCGCCGTTGGTGATGGGGCGGCCTTTGGCTTGGAAGGAGTGCACGTGGAGGGTGCGTTGGGGCTTCTCGATGTCCCACCCGAAGTATCTTTGAGCACCAGAAGGATTGTCGGGATCATCGAGACCCAGTGAGACATTCGCCTCAGGAATCGTAAACCACTCATTTCCCACGGTCTGTGTTTTCGATAAGCGGGAGAGGGCCTCGAAGTCCGGTGCTACTGTTCCGGGGGGTGGCAGGATCTTCTCGCTCTGGATGAGCATGTAAAGCAAGGTTTCGAGGTGCATGGCTTCATGCTCGAACCCAATCCACATGGCCTTGGCGAGACGGGGTTTCTGGTCGACAAGGCCGGAAGCGTACAACTCGTTCACCTTGTTCCTAATCTTCGTTTGGAATGCGAGGATCTCTTCCAACTCTGGCCAACTGTCAGGAATCTCGGAGTGGTCGTGGCATTTCTCAGGGTCTTCGACATCTGGGTCAATCCCACGCTCGAAAATCTTCCAGAAATAGGCCGGGTCGGTAGGCTTCCCATCCGTGGCCCTGGCGATGTGAATATCGAGGAATGTCGGGATATGGCCCAAGTAGAAGATGATGGCATTGCGGAGTTTGATAGGCTTGGACTGCATTTCTTCCTTGGGGACCATGCCGCGGCTGACCAGATCCCAGGATGCCCACATTTCTTTCCATTCGGCCAAGGTGGGAGCGGGCTGTGAGGCGTATTTTTCAGGGTCAGATGGGAAGAAGAAGTATGGCTTCGATGCCATGTGAAGTCCTACGGTTCTTAGTAAGGAGTAGAGAATGTGAGGGTGACAGAGACAAAATGGAAGAAGCGAATAGGTTTTGAAAGATAACATGAGGGCGGTAAGTATTGATATTAAAGTTGGGCGAAGAGGGACCGGAGAGCCTGGTGGAGAGAGAAAGATCTCCGAGGAGGCGAAAGCTGCGGGAGAAATACGAAATACGGCGACAAAAGAGAAAATGGGGTCACGCATACCATACTCTCCAGTCGCATTGGTCCAAACACCACACGCAGTCAATGCCGCGTTCTCCCACAGTTCCACAATCTCTTCCCGCGAGTACTTGTAACTTTCTTCAATACGGACCCTCTCGCCTTGCTGGATCAAAATATCGTCAACGACCACGTCCTCACGAGGGGAGACGAAGGCATGATGGCGGCCCGATGCTACGTCATATTCGCCAATGACCTCCCACTTGTCCAGGTCAAACTGCGGCTTACCCAGGATGCGGTTGGCATTCTTGAGACCGTTGAGAATGAACTGGTGAGTTACCCCCTCTCGATCGTTATAAGCATGATAGACCCTATCCGCGTCCTTGCAGGAGTCGATGCCAATGAGCATCGAGTCGCCGGGCTGTATGGCGTCCCTGAAGCCCGCCAGAAAAGGGGGCACCTCGTGACGCTTGAAGTTCCCCAGGCTGGAGCCGAGCCAGAGAATCGTCCTGGGCTTGGCGCGAACATGTTCGGATTTGAGCCACTCGAGGGCGTGGTCGTACGTCCCGTAGAGCCCAGAGCACTTCACATGCTTATACCCCTCCGTGGGGATTTCGGCAAAGGTGCGCTCCAGCTCTGGGAGCGACAGGTCGACGGCATAGTATTCGACGTCTTTTCCAGCTCGATCAATGGCTTGGAGGAGGATATTCACTTTGCGAAGGTTCCTGGTCACGGGGGGGTTGTTATGTTAGGGGTCCAGATATCGTGAGAAGTGCAGATAAGGCGCCATACCCGCTTCCCAGTTCCACCACGACGGAGCCGGGCTTGATTCGCTCCGCGATATGATCTGCATATTTCTCCAGGACCTGAGCAAAGTCAGTTGTAAAGCTTGTTTGGTGGCGTCAATAATGCATCTAGGGAAGGAATGGTTCCCATCTATTGTTGAAGGGGTCGGATCGGGGGATCAGATGAAGCGAGTGCCGCAATTCCCCACCCCCTTGGAGTGCAAACACGCGTTCAGTGCCAAGTTTCACCGCCACATCCAACGACACATAATCCCATGCTGCTGAAGAACGGGACTGAGAAGAGGGAAAGAGGGAACGAAGAGGTCCATGGAATTACCTCAATCTCAGCGTTGGTCAGATAGTACTCATCGAGATAGGTGATCTTCTCAAAGAGCCGCAAACCGGCCTCATCATATAGCAACAGGGTCGGCAGCTTCTTCTCTCCGCCATCCTCGGGTCTCAGGCCCTGCTTGATGTCCTGCAAGATGTCGAACTCGGTCGGGCCGGTTCTGATGTCAATGATGGGGGTTGCGCCATTGCTAGCCATGATGGGGTAAATGACAGAGATAGCACGATGCGGCGGATCGCTGGGGATAGCATCGGGGCCCTTTAACGGGGCGCGAGTATATATAAACATGGTGGATCGAGAGAGAGCAGGGGCTGGCGCGATGAGTGCGTAGTCTCGACGGATGCGCGGTTTCTGTCGCTTCTCTGAGATGCCGATGGACCCAACACGGTCAAGACGAAAAGCTTCGGTGTTTAGGCCGCAGGAACTGGTCAGCTAGCCTACGATTCCATTGGAGTAGGTCCGTGGAGAGCAATCTAGTGAGGTAAAGTACCCGCAACGAACCATGCGAAGTTGCTTATTCGAGGCACATGAAGCGGGACGGATCACTCATCGAGCCCCCATCGAAACCCCCCACCTGGGGCACCTCCGGGTTCGCCAGGCACACGCAGACTGCGTAAGAGCCGCCATTGGCAGCGTGTCATGGTTTGTATGACGTCGCGGATGTTGCCATATCCGGGCCCTGTTTTCGGCTTGCAATTGGGTGATCCTTTTTGACAAAGAGCTGCGATCAAGATGCAAGGGGAAGCGCGTGGGTCAACAGCCTTTGGTGCTGAATAGCCGTTGGGGACGCCCATCTATAGGGGAGTTGGGACAATGGTCGAGGCTGTTACCTTTCTCGTTCCCAATATGCGCTGACCGGCGCGGGTGAACTGCTGCGGGGTACCTTGAGCTCATTGTGATCCCAACGTCATGGACAGCTTTTAGCCAAGGTATTGACTAATCCCATTGAGCAAAAGTCTCTCCACGCCGTGAGAGAAGGGCGTAGCTATTAGCGAGAGTGCGGTAATGCCAGGGTCTGCCTGCAGAGTGAGATCCGGGAAAGAATGGAAGAGACGGGGAAGAGGAGACACGGGACCAGCTGATGGATTGATTCCATAACTGGTTGAGAATCCGGAATACGTTGGAACAGACGCCATGATGTGATTTGAAATACTTCTTATTAGAAATTCGGATGGAAGAGGGATACATGTAAAATGTACTAGTTGCAGTAGGTCGTCACAGGACGTGGCTAGGGAGGGGCGGTGCAAGTTTTGATGACTAACCACAATTCCCAGATCAAGCTAGCGCCGCCAAGCCGTCCTCCCAAGTCGATAGTTGGGAGTTACATGTGAAGCATCACTCCTACAACTTCGATCATGACCTCGAATCTTTGAGATATGCTGCCACTCGCTTACATACGTGCTGTACTTTCCGTTGCACGTGCTGCTCACGTACTTTCTCTTCATTGTTGACATTGACTGCCTCTAGAGAACCATCATTCTTCCTCAGTGAAAGCACAAGAGAACATCGGCCCGCTCAACGGGAATTTGCCGCCAACACACAACTCATGTCTGAGCGTTCTGGATAGGCCCGAAGGACGTGGGGATTTCCAAGAACTTTCTTCCAACGGCAAAGGATTGAAGTAATAGTGGCGCACAGCCTGTCGGCCTTCCCGCGTCCAACAGCCTCCCATGCTAGGTTGGCGACGGCAGATCCGAGGATTCAAGTGGCTTTTGTCGACCCTCATTCAACTTATAAGAGACGGGAAGTGACGCTCAGGATGCTTGCTTTACGACCTTCAACCGCTCCGTTGGGCGACGACCACGTTGTCCATTGACCCATGTTGGCGCCTCTCCGAGCCTTGGCTAGGTAAATCGGGACCTCGGAGGCGCTTAACTGTGGCCTGATAGCGGGCCGTATACGGAGTACAGTAGATTTAGCGCCTCTGGCCGTGTCGTTATTGTCCGTCTCCGCTGAAGCCGTCTCTTCAAAGACGTTTCAAAGACGTTTCCACGAGCTGAAATGGACTTTGGAGGGCCTTGGTCTAACAAGCCTCGCAAAGAAAGCTTAGCCTAGCTTCCTCTTTGAACCGTCTCCGTTCTTTCTGTGGATTGCCTCTTGTATTCTTCCTGTCCTTTGTCCCGAGGACTCTTCGTAGCGCCAAGTCGCGGAACACTGATTGTCGCCATCCAGGTTCACGCTCCGTGGAGACGGTAGGCGGATGCACTCTGGCTTAACTATGGGCCACCGTTGAATTCATTAGTGTTCGACCAAAGCATCGGTATTATTGTGGGCTTGGTGTTGTCGGTGCCACTCTGGATATGTCGGTTCCTTTCATTGACATGTCTTGCAGGCGGGGCGCTTGGACTTCAACAACAACAAAGGATGCTCGCACGGGATGCTTCTGTTTGGCCGCCCTCTCGTACCCCCATGATCGGCCGCGAAGGGACCAGGCACGGGGCACCTCGCCTTTGCCTGCTCCCATGTGTTGAGTACAGGGGCACTCATGCTTCTTGGAGGCGCATATCATTGAGCGTTGCGTAGGTGGAGCCTCACCCTCTTATCACGGTTTCTTTGCTCCAGCTGGGTCTTATTTCAGCGCCCAAGGCTTGTCACAAGTCGTGAGCATGTTCGAGGAACGATCTTGACCTCAACATGGAGTATGGCGTGCCATCTAACAGCGAATTCGTGCCCGAGGGGTGGTCGTGCCCGTTCGACGCTTTCGTGCAGAGCACGCAGGCAATGCAACAACAGGATCAGCCGGACTGGGGTCCGATGCTAGTCTCGCTGCGGGCCCAGAGGGCCTACCTGGAAGAATTGTTATCAAAGACGGCCATGAAACTGTACGCACTACGAGACAGGCAGACGCGCAACGAGCGAGCGCTGCGGGACACGGCGAGCCCACGGTCCAAGAGGAAGAAGATCATGCACAACAAGTTCTTGACGGAAAGGACGATCCGGACGTGTGAGAACGAGGAGCAGGCCATCATCAACTGCCTGCGTGTCTGCCAGAACAACATCAATACGCTGGAACCCATCCTGTACCCCACGGAATCTTCCTCGATGGCTGCCGACCACCACGACTGGAGCGACTCGCGCGAGTCCTATATGACGAGCGAATCGTCAGTCGACTGGACCGACGGGTGGGTGGACGATGGCGAGACGTCGCCATTCCAAGGGCACACACGGCGGTCTGCAGTTGTTGAGGACATTGCTCCCGAGACCCCCGTGTTGGAGATGAAGTGTCCTGCAATTCCCCCACGCCCACGCAATGCAGTTCCCGCTCCGCCTCCGAACTCGGCTTGCACTGTGCAGTCGATACTTTCACCTACAGCGGCATGCTTCCGGCCCAGCGGCAGCGGTCCGTCGAGGGACGTAGAGGACTGGGCAATACAGCTGGACAAGCTCAGCATTTCGGGGCTGCTGGCATCGAAACGACTGAGGAGACTGCAGAGCATGCTGCCGCAGAGGCGGTTTTCCGATGCAGAGCTCAACCACATCTTCCACCGTCTGTCTGGAGTCCCAAAGGCACGACCCGGTATGGAACCGAGACGACACACCAACTGTGGAGACGAGAAGGATCGGAGCAAGCTGAGCACGAAGGAGCCAAGGAGAAGCATCTCCATTTAACGTTCCAAGGATGGGACTTGCACAAAAGTTGGAAAGGCTGGCTGGGAACCCTGCACCAGGGTGCAGGAGGGCAAATTGGACTTGGATGCATGCCCAGCTCGCTAGATGTCGAAGCTGGGCTCAACGAACACCGTATTATGGGACCAGGAGATGGATTGCACGATGCTTGTGACCGCTTTTTAAAGGGATGCTGGCGGCATTTGGGTTTGCGTGGATTGTGTCACGTGTCATGCCACGGGTAGCTTCGGATCATCACATGCCGGATGTTTGCTTTGTCTGATTCTTGTTGCGTTCGCGTCGAACAAGTCACCTTTTTGTAGGCCATGGAGAAACAAGAAGAATTGCGCAATCCAGGGCTGAAGGCAGCGAATACATACATCGTACATGCCCCGCGGGTTTCCCATGGGTCAGGTGTTGAAGCACAAGTGACATGCCAAAGAGATCCCACGTCATTTATTACTATTATATAAGGGAAGCTGGGGGGGAATGCCGTGCTGGGCGCGCGCCCCACCAACCACCTGGGCACCAAACCCAGAGAGGACTTAACATCGGGTCGCTTCATTCGCTTGAGACCACAAAAACCCACAGAAGTCGCGAGAACCCATCTCTTCTCTTCCCTTCAACACTTGCCGCTGGAGTCTCAACACTCCATGGCCCCCGTCCGTATCGTCTACTCCCGTTCGCTGCATACCTATCCCCGCCGGAAGTGGGCATCGTAGAGCGCCGATCAACCTCTCCATCCGCCCACACGACCTCAACTCATCACTTTGCCTAGCCTGTTTACCCCTCGTTCCTCTCTGTATTCCCGCTGAGAACGAGCCGTCTCGCCCTCCTAACACAGTCGTGTTGTTCCGTGGAGTTCTTCCTCGACCACTGCTTGCCCTACGCGACTTCAATTGACCCTTCCGCCACCCTTCGACCGCAACCATGACGGACCTCGGCAGCGACGGTGCTGTCACGCACGATAGCGAGCTCCGGGAGCGCCCGACCGCGAAACCATTGCATCTGGAGAATAGTGATGATGCGAGGCAGCGTGTGCTGGAGCTCAATGAGCAAGAGGATAGCAAGCAGGGCAAGGAAAAGCGCACATATGGCCGGACTCCCGATGGCACTGGTGAGTCCACCTGGGCCTCTTCAACCTCCTCGCGACCACCCCAGCCGTCCGAGGATGGACGCAGCTTCGAAGGACGTCCCATTTGCCGTGATACATTGTGAATGCGCACCACTAACTCCTTGCCTCTAGTCTTCATCGTGCCTCAGACACACGACATGGTGTCCCAGCTCTTGTCGCCCTCGCAACCCAAGAACCTGTCCGACCTGCTCGTTCTCGGCGTGCTCGCAGGCCTGATACTCACCCTGTACCTGCTGCCCTCCAGCGCTCGCATCCCCGTCTTTGCCTCCATCTTTCTCTTCTGGCGCGCAGCTTACAACGCAGGCATCGGCTGGCTGCTCCACCACCAGTCCAACCATAACCGCCTCGTCCTGTGGGCCAAGCACTCGCGCATCTTTGAGAAGCCTGAGTCGGGCAAGAACCCGCATCCGCGGCTGTACAAGCTCCTCCAGCGCGAGATGGAGACCAAGATCCCCAAAGACTACAAGTTCGATCAAGCCCCCCTCGAGTACAATACCTGGCTGCTCTTCCGCCGTGTCGTAGACCTGATCCTCATGTGTGACTTCGTCTCATACTGCCTCTTCGCCATAGCGTGTTTCAATCGCCCTGAAGAGAGCTGGGTACTGTGGGCCCTGCGGTGGTTTACTGGCATCGTCCTGTTCCTGTTCAATCTCTGGGTAAAGCTGGATGCCCACCGCGTGGTCAAGGACTACGCGTGGTATTGGGGCGACTTCTTCTACCTCATCGATCAACAGCTGACCTTCGACGGAGTCTTTGAGATGGCTCCCCACCCTATGTACTCAGTTGGCTATGCCGGCTACTACGGCATCTCCATGATGACCGCTAGCTACAAAGTCTTAGCTATTTCCATCATCGCCCACGCTGCCCAATTTGCCTTCTTGACCCTCGTTGAGAACCCGCACATCGAAAAGACGTACAATCCTCCACCACCCCGAAAGCGCCTAAACTCGACCTCTGCCGGTCACGAGGAACGTCCGACCTCCAGCCAGTCCGAAGGCGCCCTTGCAGAATCGTCCACCCAGACGGTCGACGCGGCCGACCAGCCCTCCCAGATCCATAACATCATTGGCATCAAAAATATGGATTTCCATCGAGGAATCGATGTGACTGTGATGCTCTTCGTCTTCTACATGGCCTGCATGGCGTTCCTGACACCTAACACGACGCTGGTCAGGGCCTTCTTCATAGTCAACGCCTTCCTCTGGCGCGTGTGGTATGCCCTGGGCATAGGCTACATCTTGGACCGTCAGTCGAATGAAAAAGCATGGACCCGTCATTTCATCAAGTACGGCGAGAGCAAGGAGGAGGCCTGGCAACAGTTCAAGTACATGTACCACCTAAGCATGACCATGTGCCACGCAGCCTTCCTCTGCGCCGCCTGGAAGATGTACAGTCTGCCCCCGGATTGGTCCTACGGACTCTCCACGCTCCGCCACGTCGTCGGTGTTGCACTCATCGCCCTGCAATTGTGGACAGACGTTAGCATCTACGACTCTCTCGGGGAATTCGGCTGGTTCTTTGGTGACTTCTTCTTCGACCCTCCCTCCAAGAACCTGACCTACTCCGGCATCTACCGCTTCCTCAACAACCCCGAACGCGTCCTCGGCCTGACCGGAGTATGGGGCGTCGCGCTGATCACGTGGAGCACCCCGATCTTCTATCTTGCAGCGACCGCGCATATCCTCAATCTCGGCTTCCTCCAATTCGTCGAGCGCCCGCATATGCAGAAGCTATACGGCCGGAACCTGCGCCAGGTCTCCGGTCTGAGTAAGACGCTCCGGCAATCGCTGCCCACGCCGATCCGGCACCTGCATACGAGGGCCGATGGAATGCTTAACTCGACCGTCGAGTTCATCGAGGACCTGGTCGAGACCGCCAGGCCCAAGCTCGCCGCGGGCGTCAACACCTTCTTCAAGGACACCCCCGCCCTGTTCAAGACGTACCCAGCACGCATCTCCATCACCCGCCTGGAGCCCGACCTCGCCGGCCTCAACCCCAAAGACTACCGCGTCGAGATCTCCGGCACCGTCTCCTCCTCCGCCAATGACTACTTCTCCATCGCCGCTAGGGAAGGCGAGCTCGCCCGCACCCCAGCCCAACGCACCAACGAATTCAAGACGCTCGTCCTCGAGTACGGCGCCCCGATCAAGGTGCGCTGGCGCGCGCCGCTCAACCACAGCAAGAAGGACTGGATCGGCCTGTACATGGTCGCCGACAACCCGTCGCGCGAGGTCACGACCATCGCGTCCAACGGGCGCTGGATCGCGACGAACAAGGGGCAGTACGACTCGATCCGCGCCGAGGAGGGCGTCCTCGTGTCGGACAAGCTGTTCGTGGGCGACGACGCCGGCGCCGACGGCGGCGACGCATCGTACCTGACGGGCGAGATGGAGTTCCGCGGCGACAAGCTGTTCTGGACGACGGGCGTGTTCGAGTTCCGGTACCACCACAACGGGAAGCACAACGTGATGGCGCTGAGCCAGGCATTTGAGCTGCGGATCCCGCGCTTCGACGAGGATGACGTCGAGCTTGATGAGCGCGGGTCGATGCATCGGGCTGTGGAGCAGGCGCTGCTGCCGGTGGTGCAGAATTGCTTCGATCGGGATCCGGAGATTGCGCCGAGCTCGGCGGAGGAAGGGTTTGGCGGGTTGGTGGAGCGCGATGGGAAGTTTGCGCGGCGCGTGGTGTTTGCGGTGTCGCAGATGTGAGTGTCCTTGTTTCCTTTTGGCGCACGGTTGAGGCGTGGAGATTTTATGAATGAAGCTGATCATGTGGATAGGTTCGGTATCGAGTTCGCGCCCGAGGTGGTGCAGGCGGACGGGAACGTGAGGAATCTCGCGTGGAGGATTTGCAACGCGAAGAAGGTCCTGGTACGTGGAATCCCCGACGATGAACTTCCGCCCCTTCTCCCTTGTCCCTTGTCCCATCCATCGCTTCCCTCCCTTCCTAGTTTGCGAACTGTCGTCTTTGGAGAGGAGACTAACGACGCGACCACAGGCTCCGTACAGCATGTCCTCCGGCAAGGGCAGGAATACGCCTACCTTGCACTAAAGCGGGCTCGCAAGTATGATGCGGGTTTCGTCAACGGGCTGAGATGTCGGCGTGGTATCTTGCCACCTCGCTCTTGACGCGTAGCCTTTGGTGCAGCGCACTTTACTCGGTTGATCAAGCGTGTCGGGAAGGCATGGGGAGGTGGTGGTGAGGGAGGGTTGTTGCTGCTTTCGATGTCCGACGTGGAGAGGCGCGTGGGGTTCCGTAGGCGAGTCATTGATTCCTCTCTTCTTCTTCTTCTTCTTCTTCTTTTTCATCTTCCCTTCGGAGAAAACGGCTTTGGTGGACGGCCCCGTTACGAGGTAACGCGTGCCGAGACCAGGTGTGCAGTGAACACCGTGCGTTGCCTGGAGGACCGCGGAAAATGAGCGAGATCGAGAACGTTGGATGCGTGAAGTGGAGGGCAGGATGGGCCGGAGAGGTTCTTGCATTCATTCCTGCAGCCTTTCGTGCGGCTGCTTTTTATTATTATGATTTTATTTTTCTTCAAGTATACGTTCTGCTGTCCGTGGCATCCACGGGCCACAGTCCCGGTTTTCTCAAGTATACGGTTTCTGTCATTTCATCTTCGATTCGGGGCCGCGTTCCGTGCACACACTGGTGTTTCCCTATTCGGCCGTTCTTGCAGCGATTTTGTTTGGTCGTGCTGGCTGCTCGTTTGAGATACGGGAGGGAGGTGGATGGTATGGGTTCGAGACGGGGGGAAAGGCGGGAGAGAGGCACAAAGGACAGGACACAGAGCGGACTGTATAGCGTACCTCTTTCAGCGGAAAAGTAGCGGCGAGGAGAAGAGAAAGGAGAGCAGATTTCCCAGTCGTTCATAGCTGCTCCACAGGTTAATATCGGCTAGCTACATCTACATGGGAGTGGTGTGCCGATGATCTCCAAGTCTATGACGGGTTGTCGGTTTCCTGTGAATCTATACGGCATAATCGTTGCAAGAGACTAGTAGGATTGCGCTGGCAATGTGTGTGGACAACCATTTCCTACATGCCTCACCTAGAGATAGAGTCTCGAACACGAGTATTCACTCATTCTATACGGAGCAGCAGTGAAGAGATTCCCATGCCAATATTGCACTGCCATATCTTCACTTTGGTAGGTAGGTCTAACAAAGGCGCAAAAACTACAAGCGCCGAAACAGCAGTAACACTGCCCATCCGCTCCGCTCCTGTGTTTGTCAAAATCTTAGCAATGTACTTCTCTCTCCTGTACAGTTACTTCTCCTTCACCTTAGATCACATGAAATGGGAGGCCTAATTTTTTCCTGGTGTGTGACTGCTAGCCATCGGGCCGAACTGTGACGGTGCTAATCCGGCGCGTGCGTAGCATGTCTGTTCCTGCGTCGTCGATCGCGATGTAGGGGATATTACTAAGCAGTACATTCTTACTTTCTCGGTGCCTGCCGCCTAGACTAACACACGCCGCAGTTAGACTTACGCCTATGTCGACTACAGAACCGAAGCCATGCAATCTTGTATATCGATCCGTTGTGACACTCTTCAGGGATGTGTTATAGTGTTCATGGGCTCAAGGTCAACGTCCCGTACGTTTTCGGAGGAGTGCATTACCATGTGCTCTCGTCCATTTTTGACGTTCGTGCGTATCGAGATTCGCATTCGGTCCTTGATCTTGATGACTGTTGCACGTTGGATACTAAGGGTCGGGCCGGCACGAGAAGCACTGCGGGACACTTCATCGTTGAGTATCCTGTGATTCGAAATTACCTGCCTTAAGGGATGATCAAAACCGTTTCTTCTTGCAGCTGTGCACACCTTCATCAGGAGGAGAGGTCCCAAGGTCTATGCCTCGATTCTTCCCGTTAGGCGGAGTCTTTCTAGACAGTATAAGACATAAGGGCTTTAACGACGGTAATACTCATGAGAGAAGTCCCGCCGCCGTTGCCTGTGTGCGGACGTTTATTCTGCCGCCCGCTCTAAGTACACTAAGCAACACTCCGGCGCTGTAGCGTCTACGCCAGTGATGCTCGAGAGACGGCTTCGCACCGATATAGTCTCGATCTAGGAACAATGCCATCATCCACGTCCCAGGACCTACGTCAAGCGCGCGGTAGACCCTGAGCTACTTCTAGCGTACGGGAAACCCGGAGCGGCTACTGTGAAACCTATATAGATTGTTCGACCGCCTGAATTCTGCATCTCTCCTTCACCCACGTCAGATACCAGCTTTAGCATCCAGCATCCAGCAGCCAGCAGCCAGCGTCCAGCACCTAGCGTCCAGCACCCAGCATCCAACATCAGCAACCAACACCAGAATCCAAACCCAACATCCACAAACATGGGTGCCAGAGCATTCTTCAGATTCCTCGGCTTCGGCTCGCCCGAGAAAGAAGAGGTCGCCGAGGCCGTCCTCACCATCAACAACACCGCGGAGGCGCACGCACTGTACTTTGAGTGGCAGATCAACAAGATGGCCTGGAAGGAGTTCGAACGGACTCACGGCACCGCATCGGACGGCAACTTCAAGCAACGGCGCAGACACTTCCACAAGGGCTTGAACCAGGGCATCTACCCACTCCTCAACCTCTACGCCGAGGACTACTTCCAGATCGTCTACGGCAAGCCGGACAAGAAATGTAAGTCCCGTTTCCAACCAAAGGCATGAGGTGAGATTACTGATATGTTACGAACAGAGGTCGATGTCGGCCCTTCCTGGTGGTGTAACGCGGTCACAAGGCGCAGCGGTCCGATGACGCTGCCATCACCTTCAGCATCGGCGATTAGTGAATTTTCATAACGGCTACTGTATGATAGACTCAATTGTAATGTGTAATGTATGATACTTCACCGCCGTCTCTGTTCCATGCCTCTATGGTACACGGATCTATCAAAGGTGAATATACATAATCGTTCTATAGCAATGATATCTCTTTACGCCCATATACCCTATCATCCCTCGATGCGTGTGTGCATGATCATCGTGCTGGTTCGTTAGCCTAGAGTTGCTGTTACTATCGACCCAGCGACTGCCGCCCTAAGGGTTGAATACACCGCACAGTCAGCCTTAACGCCTATGGGTCAATCCAGTAGGTGCCCGTGAGATGCTGCTTATTTCCTGCGGTATTTTGTACAGTTGCGCGAGGTCATGAGGCTACAGCCGTTTCCCGAATCGGTTAGTGTGGACGTATAGTTGGTGTTGAGCCGAGCTGCAGGTGGTAACTGATACCTTTAGATACCACACCTACCTGCTTTCACTTTCTGCAGAGACTATGTGCAGAGTTGATTTACAAGTATAATGTTACCGGAGGTGAAGTATCGAAATCTCAGCTGCTGTTGCTGCTTTGGAACCTTGTAATCATCTATCAGTATGCCATTGGCCAGAGCCTAGGTACCTTTTACATGCAGGAACAGGTGGGTGGGAGGGGAATTCCGCGTTCGTCTCGTAACATTTCACAAGACAAAGTACGGTGCCCATGCGATTTGTCTAAACAGTGTTAAAAAAGAGCTTCGGTCTAGAATACTGGACATTATCATTTATGTCTACAAGAAACTAACATAACACCAATCAATATGAGGATCCAGTCCGTCCAAAAGCGTCACAAAAGAACTGATGAAAATTCCATAATGAGCACCGCATCCGCACAAGACAGCAAATCAAGACCCAGGCGACACGCCCAGCTTCAGTCTATTCAAACAATCCGCCGCCATACGATTTACATTCGACATACTCTGCAGTGCATTCTGAAGCGCTAGTTGCATCTCAAATGTCGGGTCGATATTAAGGTTTGCGCGGATGAAGTCACCGCACAGATAGAGGAGGACTGGCGTGAAGGGGTGGATCTGGCGTCAGGTGAGTGAAATGTTCAGAGGCAGCGGGAAGTGGGAATTTACTTTGAAGTAACTTAAATAATTCAACATCTTAGACAAGGAGACCACCTGTCGTGCTGCCGCGAGTGCGCGTTGTTCGTGTCGTTGTGCGGTTTCTTGATAGTCGTCGAGCCCCCAGGGCGAACTCTGAGTTGCCTGGTACAGCATCAGGACGGCAACTTGGGCGGCCATGTGGGTGAACAACGGCATTGGGTCCAGGTACGCCAGAGCACAGGGGTCATGGTGCGACATGGACTCGACGCTCTGTGTCAACTGCGCATCAAGCTGCCGATGGCGGGTCCAGAAGTCGAGTGAGAAGAAGCCGCCTGCGTATTCCGCAATGGCTTGCTGCTGGTGTGAAAGACTTTGACCACATAGCGTGACGAGGCGGATGGATTCGGTAAAGCTTGATGTTGGTGTTGAGGGGTCGTCTTGATGGGATTCGGATAGGAAGGCCATGGTCACTGGGATGTCGCTCTGGAACTCGTGCTCCGGCGCGGGTAGCCGAGTGAGGATCTAAGAACTTGTAAGATATTCTGGTTGAAAACAAGGAGTGTAGGGATCCTTACGACATGTTGATCGAAAGTCAGCGGTAGATGATCCAGCAGGCTTATAAAGCGATCAATAGTATACGCCATCCAGAATGTCCGCCTTCTCTCCTCGATCTCGGCACAACTGAGTATGGCTTGTGCCGCAATACCATCACGGCCGTCAATGTTATGCAGCTTCATCAACACAGCCAGCCGGAAGCACTTCCCCGCACTCATCCATGCCCTACGATAGCCCGCACGCATGAACTCATATACTGACAGCAGAGTCCAGGCCTGCACCTGCTCTATGGGTATTGAGTCCACTTGCAACGGATCGATTTCCAGGTTTTCGAGCATGGTCCTGGTGTATGCATAGAGCTCTTCTTGAACGTTTTGAAACTGGCTTGACATCAACGCAGCAAGGGTCCACATTGCATGCTGTAGACAAGAGAAAGCGTTCGCCTCTTGAGGCGAGCGCCGCTTTCCGACTCGTGAGAAATACTGCCGCCTGTGGAGGAAAGGGCAGAAGTTGTGAGCCCGATCGAAGTAGAGTTGGTCGCTATGGAGGGTTCACGGTCAGGTTGAGAACGTGGATATAGTGGGGGAGGTAAACTTACAGATCAGCGCGCATAAGATCGGTTAAGCAGGCCATAGGCGAAATGGTGGACATGAACTGGGATAATGTGGCAAGTTCTTCCGTGGAGCTGTTGGAGGAGACACCACCAGTGCCACTACTGGGGGACAGCACTGGCAGTTCTTGAGCCCATAACGAGCTGGTTGAAGAGCCACTGCCTGTAGTATCGACCTGTACGGCATCCAATGCGTCCTGCCAGCAGAAATCGCTGAATGAAGGTTCGGCGGGCGTCGGTTGAGGTTCGATCTCGTCAGGGAAGGGACAGGGAGGGACATCGTCCTCGGGCGTCTCTTCCGCATTTGGGCTGTTCAGTCGACGTTCGAGAGCAACTACGAAGCTGTTACCAAGTTATCGTGAAGTAGAACAGAAATAGTAATACCTATACGTGATTGGAGCGCTCGCAGATGGCCCTTCTTAGGACCACGAGGTTGACGTGTAGTAGTCCTGGTGCAGACAACGCCCGACTCACGACATACACCGCATGAGGGTTGCTGTCTATCGCATCTTAATTTACGTCTGCGACACTCTTCGCAGGCCAGGCCGGCCTGTTGACGAGGGCGGGGAGTGGTGGGAGTGGAGATCGATGAGAACATAATATCGGTGAGACGTAACTAATGCAGTGTGCCACTATGCTGGGCTGCTCCTGGATGTATAATGTATTTGTGTCCGCCATCTTGAAGGGATATGTCCCGCCACTTTTCCAGTAGAAACCGCTCGATCTTGGGGACCTGCGACGATCCGGTGGTGAAGTCAAGAAGACAGCAATCGTGAGCTCGGGACACAGTCAGTGTTAATGGAGGACCAGGCTAGCGCTATGCAGACATCCCATACATGAGCAGTGCTGGCCTTGGAGGGTAATCGGATAAGCCACCACTCAGCTACACAGTCACGCTGCTATGTACCAATCACCGGTTTTGTCTTAATCCAGGAGCACGACCAATAGTAAGCCACTATGCCGCCAGAGTGCCCTAAGGCAGGCTTCGGACATTAACATAAGAGGCAAATAATTCTTCAATTCCATGCGGCTAGACGTCATCGCATAATAAGCCCTACAATATTCCCAGGGTTTCGGGCGTTCAATCAAGCCTCAGCCTAAATATCGTGCGAGTACCTAGGTACCCTAGGGTACTTGTAGTCGCTTGGCTAGCGGAGTCAAGCAAAATCAAAGGTCTAGCTAGTAGAAAAGTTATATCAATTATGCTGATGTAGCCCTTGCCTCATCTGAGGTTGAAAGCTGTGATGGCTCAATATTTTCAGGAGTTTGGTTCGATGTTGCCTCGGATGTAGTCTCCCGATCGCCATCTTCGATCTATTATTATTGTCGATGCTCCACATTCGCAGCCATATAATAAGCAGGTGAGGTCCCAACAAGGCGTCTGATGCTAACACCGCCAAGCCTTCCCTTCATCCTTCCGCTTACCGCCCCGGGGTCCGAATGTCGAACGGGAGTTCGACGATCCAGGGACCCTTCAAATTGTACGCGTCCGCACACGTGGAGTCAACCCGTATCGCCAGAGCCCCCCCCCCCCCAAAGGTCCCGGCCCAATCGTTGGCGCAGCTGAAAACCCATGGTCTTCCTCATCGGGCAGGTTATAGCATTTTCTCGAACGTAGTAAAGATAGAGTCCCCGACTCTCGTCCTCGTAACCCGTATAAGGCCTAGGCACGGACGCTGGCAAGTCAGCCGTTGCGCCTCCTTCACAATCTCTCTTCACCGCACGCCTCTTCCGTCCAAGGCCAACCTCAAACGCCGCATCCGTTTCCCGTGGGCTTGCGTTGGTGCCTACGCCGATAACTCGTCAGATTAAAGCGTCGGTTCACAAGACGCCTAGTATGGCACCGGCGCAACGTTAGAAGCCACCCGCATCGGTGGGGGCCGTGACCAGTCCCGTACTGAGATACGGCACGAGGTGGTGGACACTTCGCGGGAAGAGGAAAAGGCGTTAAATTCCAGCCACTACTGCCATGAGGATCAGCCAAAGATACTCCGACTGGTTGTTACCATCGTAGCAAGCATTTGCAGGAGGTGATAAGAGACGCCTTCGCAGTCTTGACCTGCGGGCACGCTTGACTAGGCCAGAGCCGGCGCGCTGCCCTCTTCGAGAGGCTTGGAGTATCGGGAAGGCCCGTCTTTGAACTGTGGACTTGATCAGGGGATGTGGGCCGTCTACGGGTCTGGAGTTGCTCGGGGACCTTCCGGTGAGTCTCCAAAGACCCACTGATGTCCAGGAGACTCCGATAGCAGACGTAGGATCGGTCATCACTCCAGCCTCCCTCCGATGCTCAGGGACTTCTCATGGAAGATTTAAGATCGACCCTCCATTTTTCCAATATTCGCTCCAGCTCCCAACTCCGGTCCTCGAGGCTGCATGTCGAGATTCGCGATGTCGACATCATCTCATTAGCCACGTGGATCGGACATTGACAACAGACTGTATGTACGTCGTTTTCGGAAAAAAGCCGAGAATGTGGTATCGAACGTGTGTAAAAGTACAGGGCGTTAACCGCCGGCAGAGATGAGACACCCAAAGACCAAAACCCGCAGATTCCGTTTCCTTGCCCCGGGACAAAACTCCTTCTTTCCCATCGCACAGACCTTTTTCCTGCGTCGGGGAATCATGCCTGAGAAGTAAGGGGAAACACAAATGAAAATGAAAGACATACTGATGTCAAGGCACATGGTGCGCCTCGCCCCCAGCGCCTTCACCATCCCGGTACTCTTCCAAGAATACCTCCTGGCCCATGCTTGCATAGCTTCCACCATGTTCAGCTTTTTGACTGCCTGTCGCCCTAGGACATCGCCGTAGCCGAAGGACTCGTCGTCTTCCCCCATCTGCCTCCACCGATCAAAGCTGCTCTACCCACTCCAACAACTCTCCAGCCCCCCTTTCCCATCCTTCCGAGTTCTGCAGATGATGCGGCATCCCCTCCACCACCCTGAACCTCACCCCCTCCCAATCCTTACTCGCTTCTCCCTCAATCTCCTTGTTCTTGATCATCACATCCAACCCAGCCCTATACCTCGCCGCCGCATCCCTTGATATTGCCGGCGTGCACAACACATCATGTTCGGCGGCGAGCACTAACATCCTGTCGGCGCCACCAACCCGCCAATTTGAAATCGATTTCAGGACATCCGGACCCGTGACGAAAGCGAACAAGCCTTGTGGCGCCCAGGGCATACTCTCGTAAGGCGAGAGCAAGCGCTCGAACTCTTTGACCAGCGACAATGGCGTCGAGGGGAGGAAGAATGCGTCTTTGATCTGTTTCGTCGTGGCCGCTACGTATCTGGGGTGGAAAAACCGATACCACATATGGAAGACGGCTGTCGGGGCCCAGAACTTGTAGCAGGAGAAGCTACACAATGCTGTTAGAAGACGTGGACGTAGGAGTAGAGTAGGTAGGTTGGAAGCCGGGCTGGAAAAAGGAGAAAAATATCAGAACGTACGAGCCAAACCCAGGCACGGCCGCGAACATGCAAAACGCGCTCACGCGGACCAACCCCCTACTCAGCGCATACTGCGCCAACTGCCCGCCATTCGAATGCGCGACCAGCACCACCCTGACCTGCCCTCCCCCTCTCCTCTCCCCTTCCACCTTCTCGACGAACTTGATCCCGTCGACGAGATCCCCGACAAGCTTGCCCCTGGTCGTAATATACATCCTGAAGAACCCCGGGTACCAACTCCCTCCATGCCCGCGGTACGACACGGCGTAGCATGGATATCCCCTAGCGGCGAAGAACTGCATGTAGGGGATCCAGACGGCGGCGCAGCCGAAGCCGCCGTGGGCGAAGAAGAGGGGGGGTCTTGCATGAGGTTGGGAGGGGTCAGGGGAGGACAAGGGGAGGATAAAGAGGAGCTCTAGGGGCCCTGAGGAGGTCGGGATGTAGGTTCGCGTGAAGCCTGGGGGGATGGGAGTGGGGTTTGGGGGGTTTGGTGATGGGGCGCGCCATTGGAGGATGAAGGGGCCGAAGGGCATGGTGGAGCTTGTGGTTTGGGGTTGTCGAGATGGATTTGAGGTAACGAGGGGGATGTAGTGTAGAGACTGATGGGATCAATATACAACTGAAATGAAATAGATGGGACTAGTGAAGCTGTTAGATGTGTGTAGGCTTTGTGATCAGACAACGGTTGGAGTGCGAGTTCGAGGATCGCAGATTCTGCAAGACGGTCAAGGAGAATTTTATGACCTGACCTCCAATTTTCAAATGGCAACGCAGCTTGCTGGGACACGAGGTGCACCATATCAGGAATGCCCTCGCGACGTTGAGTCACTGGCCAGTTCAGCCGCACGCAGACATGTTACACTAGTCCGTTTTTGGGTAATGGGCTGGCCCATCACCAAGTCCCAAAAGGCGGGAATCGCAGTGAGCAGGAGGCACGCACTTGGTCATGTAGAAAGAAGATGAAGTAATACTATTAAAGAGGCAGTCGAAGGGGTAATCGAGGAACACGTCCGTTAAAAGCTGACATCCATCCAAACGGATTTGGGAAAGCCAGCAGTCGTCCAGAACAGCAATTGCAAAACAGAAATATAAAGCAGAATGACGAGTGTGACCAGGCGGATACCTTCGCCATTCGTGGGATCGGGGCTGGGAAAAGGGCAAGCCAATCAAACATCATGATGCTCTGCCCTTCCCCTTTCCATTGCCATTGAGGCTCGGGGTGGGAGTGAGAACAGGAAAGCCATCGTCATCCCCGGCCTCTTTCCTGCTCTGCTCCTCCGCTAGACTCAGCTGCAGCGCAAACTCCAAATCAGACAACTCGCTCTGTTTACTGGACTCCGCCATCGCCTTTTTCTTCCCCTTGGGAGTGGGGGATTTGTGACCTTTTGCTAGCCTTATAGGGATGTCGAAACTTGACAACGGAGCATCATGTGGAGGATGATGTTCCTGAAGACTGAGGCGAATGGCTTCGGCAATATCGGCATCCATGTCCTGGTCATCCGGAATGCTAGGTGCAGGAGTGGAGGTAGAACTGCTCCAAACGCTGTTCGCTTCACTCTCTTTGCGTCTCTTCTCCTCGTCTGCAAGGCTCTCCTGAGACAACAAGGCAGCGTACGCAAGAGCTTCTTCCTCGCTACCTAGAAGGTCAATGCCGAAGCGACCAGCCAAATGAGCTGCCCGACGTTCTCTTTCCCGTTGGTCGCGCTCCAGTTCGTACTTCTCGTTGGCTATGTGGTCCTTCCACTTGCCGCGTCCCGTCCCTGCAAATCGCTCTCCACCATTGTTACTTCCACGCTCCGATCGACGAAGTCTTCGTTTACTGCCCTTATACTGATCGGCTGCGGTGGAGCTATAACTCCAGTACCGGATCTGATTGCCAAGGGAGACGGCTCCGCGGAGAGTGGTCGGATCTGGATCTAGGCAAATGGCACCGGCAGCAAACATATTGATGCCGACACCTTGAGCAGAGGCCTGCGCTTGCACGAGTCGCCGGCGCGCACGTGACGAGAATCGGGAGTTCAAGGTTTTGACAGGTTGAGTCGTGGACGCTAAAACGTCCCAAGCCTGAACTAGGCCATCGTTGCCTCCATGCACAAGATAAAGAGATGTTAAGCCAATGCAGGAGATCTCCGGCGAGTCTGTATATATGACGCGCACAGGATCGATCGTATTGGTGAAACTGGAAGAACGCGAAACTGGAGAGCGTATGTCCCAGACGAGAACCGCTCCAGTGCTCGTACCTGCGGCCATCAAGCGAGCGCGTTGGCCGGGGATATCTGCAGGCGATGCAGGCTGGCTCGCTACTGAAACCGGCGACGCATATGGTGAAGAGGCAGTAGACGCAGTGGAGAACCCGAGGGCCGGGTCTTCCGACATCGTTAGAACTGCATAGGTGGAATGATCTAATGTAGTTGCGGTCAACTGAACATTGATCAATCCACCAAGGGCCAGATGGGAGCTGCGCCATTCTTCATTAAAACTCATGCGCTCGGGGGAACTACTGGAAGACACGTGTGATGAGCTACGGGTCCGCCGGTTATCTTGCGGGAGGTGAGCGCTTGGGGCATCCGGTATGACTCTGCTGTTGCTGGAATCTCCGAAAAGCGAAGTTGGCTGTGGGGGCGCAGGCGAGGGCGTAGAGAGACCATCCTTCTCTTGCTCACGCGTCTTGCACCGGGTGAACCGCTTGATCGATGCCGCACCGCCTTCATCCAAGCCGCATTGGAAGACAACGATCGCCTCTCCAGCGTAGTTACCGTCATCACCAGCGAAGTCGACCTCGAGGCGCCTTCTCATATCCCATCCCAAACATGCTTTCCGGAAATGTTTCGGGGGATAACCAAGAAACTGTTGAATCTCTTTTGTTTCCGCGATTACTTGATGCTCGCTCAAGCACATGCCGCCCCAGGAGGAGCGGGGGGAATAACTCCCGTCCGTAGTTTTGTTATTATACGGATCGGGCCGGGCAACACGGCGGCTGATCTCCACAAGGTTCCAGTGAACGGTCCGACCTGTGAGCCAGGCAGTGGATTCCAAATGCTCAGCAGCATCCAGACCATCGCGAGAAGCCTGACTACGACTTGGAAACTTCGTGAGATAAAAGAGCTCGCCAAGAGCATTGAGTGCCACAGCCCATATTCGATTTTGAGCCTGCCGCTTGACCGAGTAGTGATCGTCCACAGCAATAGCAATAATGGGTACACCGGGACTAAGCACCCACCGAGCAGTGAGTTCCCCTCGCTGGAGACGCTGCCCACGCAACCCATCAGTGCCAAGCGTGCAGGCCGTGACGACGCCGGCTGCAGAACCGATCATCATGCCTATCAATCCATCAGACAAAGTAGGTATCGTCTTGGACTTGGCAATCCAAACGGAGCAAATGGCACCCCCATCGACTCCAAGTTTCGGTATGCCTGCGGACGGTTTGGTGAAGTCCATAGTGTCTGCAATAAAGTGGCCCCGCATTTCATCCACGCTACGGTAGTAGCAGGAGCCTTGGGGGCACCCTTCCCCATAAATCATCCCGTATGGCTGGGACACGTCCATGACGTTAGGACGACCCACCACGTCTCCTGAGCCCAGTCCCCATTCAGCATCACCCGGAAATCTTTCTGAGAACTGAGCATAGAACGTTGGGTCACTTTCCCCCCAAGGCTCCACTTTTCCAGTCGTAGGGTCGCTGCTCGTTGCCATGCCTACATCATCAGCACCGTGAATCAACCGAGGGACTCGTTTGTTTAGTCCCCCTCCAAAGGTCGCATGTAGATGGTTGACTGTTGCGAACGTCCGTACGGGATACATGGTGATTGGGGTACTCGGTTGCGATGGGGTGGTCCGCGGGGAGCCAGGAGCCAACGGGGCCTGAGCGGGTCTACCCCTTACCAAGGAGCGTAGAAGCCTTGTACGGAGTATATACTCGCTTCTCCAAGACGCCAACGCTGTCAATCTTGTAAATGAACGTCTTTCAGAGCGAATGGTCTCTCCCGTCTCTTCCATGGCTTCCCGAACGGCATCATCCAGGAGAGCCTCGGGGCCTGGGAAGTAACGCGCGAAGGCAACCATCCATGCATGGGGACTCGTGACCAGTGAATTGAAACGCCGCGATACAAGGGCTACTGCGGCCAGGTCATTCGGTGAAAGATGCGAAAGAGCATGCGTCAAAACCTCTGTTACCCAGTTAGTTGTTATCCCCCATCAAAAGCAAATGGAGATGGGGTACCATTCGGTAGCGCAGAGATGGGCGAGCTGTTTTCATTGGCACTCTTGTCCTTCTTTATCACTTCGAATAGCACGCCTCCACGTTTCTTTGGTGCTGGTTTCAGAGCATTCTCATATTCTGCGATACGGTTGCGCGGCGGTGGTGATATCACTCCATCGGCTTCGTTGACGGAGGGGACGCGTGCAGGGGGAGAGGGAGACGGTTGCACCTTTCCGCCTGCGAGCTCTGCATTTGGCCCGCCCTCTGTCTCATGATGAGATGGAGAGGGGCCCCGGCGGAACGCACTGTGTCCATGTTGGGAGGAATCTGGGAAGGTTTTCTGGGAGGGGTCGTGGAGGGGCGCGTTTTGGGATGCGATTGGGGGCTCTGGGTGCATAAAAAGTCGGAAGCTTCGGTATTTCTTTCGCAGTGGACTGAGCGATGGGTCGTTGCTCAGTCAGGTTGGCGTAATGCAGAGCACGGGCGGAAGTCGATGGCAGCGCGGTGACGGGTGGGCGATGGAGAGGCGTGTCATCGAAAAGTCGAAAGTGATAACCACTTAATCGACTATACTATATCGGGTCATGTGGCTGGTGCAGTGGCTGAGGCAGCTAGTATAAATCAAGCTAGCGCAATTTCTCCCTTCACTTCCTCGGCAACCTTGGGACCTCACCTTGACACTTCCTCCCTTCACCTCACCAGCCTCATGTCCGATACGTTGCACAAGGGCCGTAGCCACTCAAATTCGGTTTATTGGAAGGGATCGTGAATGTTCGTCACCCAGTCTTGCCGGCTGGAGTCGCCACCACGGCCCTTGATGATATGAAGACTCATACCGTTCGACATGAATTATCAGTCCTTCGCCAGGCCATAACGATCTATGGTATATTGGCGCTCTCCCTCTCTCTCGTTTGGATTCAGAGACTCTCAGACAGGGTTAACCTCTCCACTCGATGTTTCCAATTCGCAAGCTTGCCATACCGCCATAGAGGAACATCGGAGCTATACCCTCTCTCATATCGAACCAGTTGGTCGCAGCAGACGTCTCTCCAGACATAATGGCATGTCTGATAATTTTGTTCTTCATTGTTGTGGAGGGGGAAAGCGTTTCAAGTTCGGATAATAAGCCCCAGCCGTCCCCAGCTTTGTACTACTCGCATTGCGCGGGCGAGAAGCCAAAGCCGCGGATGCCTTCCTTAAAATGGGTCTCACGCGTAGGCCCACTGCCCAGGTATGCGGATGAAGCGGCCACGACGTTTTGAAAGCGGGATGTGAAGAAAAGTGAGGAGTATGCGGACGAGAAACGCATGCATAGCCCAAAGACGCACAGCATATGGACGCTGACAGTGTGTGCAGGTAGTCCATGCATACTGTAGTCATTCCTGATCATCTGAGCCATTTCTAGGATTAGCCGCAGGGACAGCCGGCAATTGTCAACGTTTCAAAAGACGACTGCTCTCGGATACCTGCGTCGACGCCCCTGTTCCGCGATGTCCAGTCTCGGCCAGCGCAACAGTGCAAAAGCAGGTGGCGTTCTTTGAGTGCAAGTTGTCATACGTGACCGTGGATGGGCGCCCCGAAACGGATCTTCGCAGCGTAGCAGCGGAACAGCATCTGCGAGGGTCGAAAGTCACATGTGCTTCTCAGGTCTTCAATGTGCATCTTTGAGACTTCTGGCCGGGCGTCACCTCGCGCCAATGGGTACTCCTGACCCAGTGATTATTATCCCAGCTACGAGTCTTGCGGAAGTGTTCCAGAATGCCCAAACGCCCAGGTCGCACCGGCTTCTCTCCTCTTTAGTTCGCCGTATGCAGCTGTCGGACCACGCCCTTGCTTCCCCTAAGGCTGCAGCAGCCGCCTGAATTGCGGGACTGTGCTAAGAATACGGAAAGTAAGGTACACTGCATCGAGGCGACGGCGGGTGGAGGTGCGGGAGTCCAGGAAGATGAGCCAACTATCCAACAGAGGGCATGTCGAAGCTGGAGCGGCCTACAACGGTTACCGGTGTCTGCAACACAAGCACTCGTACTTGGCTGCGGAGGCTATCTGGCCAACTTACACAAGGATTGAATCTGTGCTCATGTTTGGTTTGTGTGTCCTAACTAGCCCTGGCATAGGGCACTCTCACCTTGTTGGGATAAGTTCCTCGTATTTGGCAGTGTGGGAGACGGCCAGGCCGGGTAAGGCGAGCTCGCAGTGACAGGTCGAAGCCAAGCCTACATGACCTGCATGGAAAACCTCCGCCCACAAAACCGAAAAACAGACCGTTTAGGTAAACTGGAAGTGGCGTAACCGCCACAGGTGTCATTGATGAAGCAAAAACGGCGGGGTCTGTCTCTGGACGAAGAGCAGCAGACGCCGTCACGGCTGGTGGGTGAATGAATGAAAGCTACACGCCGCTGCTTAGGGTGGAAGGGCTCACTTGGACGGATGCACGCAGATTGCACAACTGACGTTACCTCGCCGCCATTTGCATCTGGCTACGGCGATAGTACCTGTCTGTTCCTGAGGTGTGGGATTCTGTGGGTTTCGGTGCACAGCGCCTCCGCAAAGGCCAGGATGCTGTCCACATATTAAAGGCGCTCCCTCGCCACCTAGCAGAAGAGTAAACGCACTGCAGCATTCTTTTCCGCATCCCACGACGTACATTACATTGCTATTGAAACAGTTTTTTCCCCCGTGTAGCATCCATTAACACGTCCGTCGCTGGAGCGCTGGCAGTGATCACCCCGCAGACCAGAAGAGAGAAGCCAGAGCCCGTACAACACAACACCACGCGTTGTTTCCTCCTCCTGCTCCCTAGATTGCTCTCGTTCATCGCAATTGCTTCCTTGTATATCTTGAAGAAGGTAGGTCCTATCTATTTCATTGCCAATAACGGCCAGTGCGAGAGGGGTGTTGGGCAGTCGAGATGTCGCTGTTTATTTACACTGCAGTGGGAAGCGACCGCCTTCACGGTCACCGTGGGCCATCAACACCATGGCTCCTTCCTCACCCACGGCGTCTGGCCGGCAATCGCCCCACCCCCCGTTCCCTTTTTCTTCCCCTCATCTTCCGTCTCTTCTTCCTCTTCTTCTTCTTTCCTCCACCACCAACTTCTTTCTCACCAGTACGCATCAGTGGCCGCATTCTTTGTAGCTTTTCAGAGGTCAGTCCCTGATGAGCATCGAATGCCTTCCTTTTGCTTCACCTCCTGCTTCCATTCCCTCGGAAGCTGATGCTGACCTCTGTGCTGCAGCTTTGGGGTCACTACCCAGTCCCGCACATTGCAGAACTTTGACATTTTCGCCTCAGTAAGTTCATTTCCCCATGATACCTCTTCACCTTCACATCTCCGGCCATCTTCAGAAGGTGCCGTTTGCCCCATGCCTCCCTTCTTCACTGCATCCTTTGACGCCGTGCACGACAAGTCCATCACATCTCTCCGCGTGGGTGACGTTTGGCTAACCTGGCATCAAGAGCACTCGCATTTTCTCACCTGCATCTTCCTCTCCACCCTCGGCAATAGTAACACACTGTCCTAACGCTTTCATTGCGGTGTTCTTCCTCGCTCTTACGAACGTCTCGTCCTTCTCCAGACGAGAACTTCTGCTGTCTGTCTTTTCTCCGAGCCCTGTTCGAGCCCTCTTCGAGACTCCTCAATCTACCCTTCAAGCCACCATGACGACCGACCGTCGCCAGAACCCTTATAACACCCGATACACTCAGCAGGGCCAAGGCCCAACCGCCGCTCCCTACCTGAGTCGAGGTCTGCCTAGCTCCCAGCAAGGAGACAACATGCACAATCTTGCCAACAACATGGGCTCCCTGAATCTCGCCGCATCTTACGGCAACGGAGGTCCTGCCCGCTCTGGCACCTCCATCATGCCCAGCGGCTCCGCTGATTACACTGCTCTCCCTGGACAGGGCCTCTGGGTCCCCAACCAGCACCTTCTGGGCCCCATGTATCAAGTCATGCCCGGCACTCACCAACACAATGGTGTCTCCCATGCCTCTGGCCTCTACAGCACTGGCGCCTTTGTTCCTGGAGCCTATCACTACGGCCAAGCCATTGCGGACAACAGCCCCATGGCCTCGGGATGGACCAGCCGCGTCTCTTCCGGTGACATGCCGTCGTTGGTGAGCCCCCGACGTGACTCCATGTCCTCCAATGAGAACGACATTCCTGGTACGCCCTATACCGGCAACGGAGTCTACGGCCGCTGGGGTTCCTCCACTGCTCCAGCCATCATGGACCGGTCTCCCAGTGGAGTCTACACCCACAGTAGCACGCCGTCTCCGTCTCAGCTCACTCCCTATGCGCTCGGTGCGCCCCTTCCGAAGCAACAACAGAGCATGCAGCCCATCTCACCCCAGCTGTTGGCCCTCATCCACAAGGAGCCCGCCATCCCTCGTGCCATCCCAGCTCCAAGCTCGCCCCTGAAGCCGCTCGATCGCAGCTTGGAGAACAAGAATGGCGAGACGAATGTCTACATCCGAGGTCTGTTGCCAGAAACCACGGATGAGATGCTGCATGCCTGGGGAAGCCGCTTTGGGGATATCCAGAGCTCGAAATCGATCATTGACTTGAAGACGAACCTTTGCAAAGGGTACGTCGCCCGTCGGAAGGGGCAAGGTGTCACGTCGTCTGCCGATTTGCTAACCACCTCCTCAGATTCGGCTTCATCAAATATCACAACTTTGAGGACGCCGAGAACTGCATCCGTGGGTTCCACTACCTGGGATACGAAGTGAGCTTCGCTCGAGTGAGTGTTTTCCCTCCCCAATTATCATCCACATTTCTTTCCGCTGGCTATGTATCTAATGATGAACAGGAGTCCTTCTACGCCAAGCTGAAGAAGTTTGCCGACGAGCATAACACCAATCTCTACGTGTCCAACATCCCGAAGAACATGAACGAGCATGTAAGTTCTTCACCACCTGTGTGGGCTCTCATCAAGCTTACCTGTATTAGGCATTGGGCGCCATTTTCGCCCCTCACAAAGTTTGCTCGAGCAAGATCCTTCGCGATCCTGCGGGCGAGGGGCGCGGTGTCGGTTTCGCTCGGTAAGTGTTTGAATACACCTTGACGCGTACTGTACTGATAGACGGCAGCTTTGAGACCCGCGAAATCTGTGAGGAAATCATTCGGAAGTTCAACAACACCCCCGTGTCTATGCCAGGCGGAGAGGAACATCTTATCCAGATTCGCTACTCAGATACCCACGAGCAGAAGATGCTCAAACAGCAGACCGCGGCTGGTAGAGTCTTCCGCGCCGCCGAGTATGAAGTCGGCGTCGCCCAGGTCCGCGGAATGAACGCTCCCGATCCCATGATGCCATTCTTGAAGAACGGGTTCATGGATTGTGAGCTGTTCCTCCAAGGACAGCAGGCGTAAGTACTTGGATTCCACATATGTTGCTTGATATTCTGACGCATTCAGTAATGGTACACCCTTTGCTGGGCAGCCTCGATACCGCCAGCCATGGGCCCCGGCAATCCCTTCGACTCTGGGAATGTCGCACTCCATCATGCCAACCATTGCTCAAGCAAACAATTCAGGAGGATACGGCAAGGCCGAGCACGAGGCTTCGTCTGATCGAGCTGGCGACGTGACGACGAATCCTACGACGCCCATCAAGAAGGACAACGGCTCTGCCTCGTCGAACACGGATTCTACTCGTGATGAGTAGAAGAATGGTCCAACAACGCCGTTCGCCGAGCTACACCATCATGGCGATGAGTCGCACCTCCGCAAAAGTTATTTTTCGAAGACGTCTCCCAGTGTAATCACTTCCGGCATTTTACTGGGACACTGTTTGGGACCCAATCGTTGCTCATAACATTCATTCGGACAAGCTCTTCGCGTGTTTCCCAGCATTCGTTCGTTTTCGACAATCCTTGGTTTCGAATATCAACAGGGCCGGACGTTCACTTGCTCTTCCCCATGGACAAAAGTCACTGTCGTTATCGCCCTACCGCACCTTTGCCATTCCTCGGACGGTCAAGTCCATCTCCCTCTTGGCATTGGGCTTTCAGTTACGTGCTACTACAGAGCGATGGCTTTTGAACATGCATCTTTCTTCCTTTTGACGTTGGGGAGCACAGTATAGTTCGGACGGCTGGCAGATGAATGCTGTCGAGCAAGTCCCGTATCTCTTAACATCTTGCGAAGGCTGCGAGATATATGGGGGATACTGAATGATCGGTTTTTATCCATCGGAGATTGTTACAGATGCGAATGGAATCTGCCAGGGGTCAATGGGAGGATACCTCGTAGCTTCGATAGTTTGATGTATGTTATGTCTTTTTCCGGCGGCTTTCTTGACTGTCTCAAAGTCTCATGGTGAAAACCCTCTACAGTACGTGTTCGTTCCATGACCATGTCATTCAGACGTGCTTCACGTGTCTCAACCGCCTGATGTTGTAAAGTCTCGTACGTTTGGACCCAAAAACCATGCAAGGCGATTGGGGTCGACCGTAGGGCTACCGAACCGGTCCGTGGTAAGGAGTAAGGAATTCTGTGTAGGTATATGTGCTTACGAATGGAGTGCATTGCGGAGCATTGCAGAGGAATGCGTACGGCGATGAAGAATAGGACATGGCTTGGAAAGGACCGTCAATCTGGAGTGAACAAGGATTGGGAGGGTAAAGGTTGTCTCGCCATCGACACGGTGGGAGGAGTGAACGACGTGGGGTTTGGAGAACTGGATAGCTGGAGTGGAAACGAGAAGATCTTGCTGGAAATGTGCTTTTTCGTTGCTATCTAGAATGGGTATCTTTGTTTACATGACTGATTTCGATGAGACTCATGGCAAGGGAAGGAAAACGTGATAGGAGGGCCGAGAGTAGGGGTTGGCTATATAGCCCATCCTGCTTTCGCCTTTGCGGCCCTTGTGGATATGCTGGGGGCGACGGAGGCGGCGGGGTGGAGTTGGGGCTTGATGTCGGCGAGGGAGGGGAGGGGGTCGTTGTCGCGGAGTTCGAGGATGGTCATTTGGGAGGTCAGACCTGCGGGATTGGTGTCTGGTTGCTCGGGGATCCCGGACGCCTCGTCCTCTGCCTCCTTCGCCGTGTTCGTCTCCTCGTACTCATTATTGGCCTCCTCTTCTGCCTCCTCACCGTCCGCGTCTTCGTCGTTCCAGTCGGGCTCGCCCGCGTCCCCGTCGATGCCGTGCTCCTTCATGTACGCATCGAGCTCCTTCGCCATCTTCTTGCTGAAGCCCGAGGCTTCGACTTCGACGTCCAACCGCTTCGTGATGTTCTTGATGGCGTCCTTGAAGAAAGGGCCCGGCTCGTCGCTCGTGAAGCCAAAGCGTCGCTCGAAGAAGCGCTTGATGCACGCCACGTCGCGGTCGAAGTAGTACTCTGCGTTCGCATGGTCGATGGACACCATCTGGGGGAAGTCGATGATGGTGGGGATCAGCGCGACGTCGCCCGTCGCCTCGTCCGGCCGCTCCTTGACCAGGATGTTGAACTCGTTGAAGTCGCCGTGGATGAGGCCGTACTGGGCCAGCCGGACGATGAGCGAGAGCAGCTCGGCGTACAGGGCGGCGGCCGAGCCGACCTTGGAGATCTGGCGCATGGGGAAGGCGTCGATGAGGCCCATGACGACCGTGTGCCGGTTCTGCGCGACGGGCTCGGGCACAGGGAACCCCTCCCTCCACAGGGCCTTCATGAACTCGAACTCCTTGAGCGCGGCCAGCCGCGACATGTACATCCACGACGCCGAGGAGCGGTTCCGCAGGTAGTCGCGGTTGGCCTTGACGGTGCGGAACGAGATGCGGCCCAGCCGGTGGATCTTGAGGACGAGCTGCTTCCCCGTCTCCGACGCGCACACGTAGATGTCGGATTCCTTGCCCACGCCGATCTGGTTGCCCACCGAGTACACGGTGGAGGCCTTGGTGTGGGAGTGCAGGGCCAGGTAGTCCAGCCCGCCGTAGGTGAGGCGGTAGCCGTCATACTTTGCGTTCTTGACTTTGGCGATCAGGCCGATCTTCGCGAGGTTCGAGATGCACTTGTTGACGCCCGAGCCGGAGCGGATGGACGCCAGTTGTGTGATCAGGGGGGTGGGGACGACTTCGTGGTTGCGGGAGCCTTGTTCGGTCTGTGGTGGTTCTTTCGATTAGCGATTAGTTCATTTGGAGGATTGGAGTTTTGGGGGTTTTTGTGAGGCCTGGAGCACGTACGCCGGTGAGGACTCGCCAGTCGTCCGGGCCAAGGTAGCGGATATTTTTGACGTTGAGTTTCATATTTGGGGGTTCGCTGTGAATATGTTGTTGGCGGGGTACTCCTTTTGGGGGAAATATTTTGGGGGACCGGGCGCTATGAAATCCATGAAGTCTGAGCGCAAAAGGCGGGCGGAGGTCTTGGCGTTCGGTGTCGGCGTTGGTGCGTGCAACCTGGAGCTCTCTGCGCGCATCTCTACCACAACCCATCAACACCAACTCATCACTCCCCCGCCCACAGCCTTCTCCTCCGTTTCGACCACCCTGACCTCTTCATTTTGCATCCTTCTGCTGGCTTTACCTGTTTTTCGTGCTTTTTCGGTTGCTCTCGCCACTTGATTGAGGTCATTCGTCCGTCGCCAGCCCTAGCTACAGTTTCGTAATCAGGATGGCAAAAGAGGATGAGAGGAAGCCCACTGCCGCGGAGAAGGGCAAGGGCAAGGCGGTGAACGGCGAGGCAGAGAAGGAGGTAAAGAAGGATAAGGATGGGAAGCCTGTGCAGGACGACAAGAAGGGCGCACCTGCTGCTGGTATGTTTGCGGTTGGCAGGCGGCCATCCGCCACGTAAAGCTCTGTTTAGGGATGGAACTGACTTGGGATCGTAGAGGAACTTAGCGAGGAGGACCAGGAGCTGAAGAGCGAGCTCGAGCAGCTCGTTGAGCGGATACTGGTGCGTAGAGGATACTCCCTGGAGGGGATCCTCGTATAGGTATGCTGTATGCTGACCTGGCCCTTGCAGGCATCCGACACCCAACAGTACAAGCCCGCGCTCGAGCAGATCAAAATTTCGATCAAGACCTCGACGAGTTCGATGACGGCGGTGCCGAAGCCGCTCAAGTTCCTGAGGCCGCATTACGAGGACCTGGTGAAGGCGTACGATTCGTGGCCTGCCGGCGAGGATAAGAAGTCGTTCGCGGATATGCTCTCCGTTTTGGGCATGACATACTCCGACGAGAATCGCTTAGACTGCCTGAAGTTCCGCCTGCAGGCGCCGTCGACGGATATCTGGTCGTGGGGTCATGAGTACATGCGCCACCTTGCCCTGGAGATTGGCCGGGAATACCAGAACCGGGTCAACGAGGACGAGTCCACCGACGACATCACAGACCTCGCCCTGTCCTTGGTGCCCTTCTTCCTACAGCACAACGCCGAAGCCGATGCGGTGGATATTCTCTCTGAGCTGGAGATGATTGATCAGATTGAGAAGCATCTCGACGACAAGACGTACGAGAAGGTGTGCTTGTATATGGTCAGGTAAGGGATAACGTGAAGGTGTTTGGATGCGAATGTGCTGACCACGTGTAGCACCGTGCCGCTGTTGACCTATCCCGACAACGACAAGTTCCTCCGCACCGCATATCAAATATACAGGAAACACAACCAGTATACACAGGCAATCGTCCTTGCCATCCGCCTGAATGACCGGTCGCTGATCGAGGAAACTTTCAACTCAACCGACGACAAAGCCATACGGCGACAGATGGCCTTCCTCATCGGACGGCAACGGATATGGTTCGAGGTCGATGATGAAGATCCTGAGCTTCAGGAGTGTTTGAATAACACGAAGCTAGCGGATCACTTTAAGGCGCTTGGGAAGGAGCTCAACATCCTGGATCCCAAGCACCCCGACGACATCTACAAGACGCATCTGGAGAGTAGCAGGACAGCCGGTCTCACCAACACCGATTCGGCAAGACACAATCTCGCCTCTTCTTTCGTCAACGCCTTTGTCAATGCAGGTTTCGGCAGCGACAAGTTGATGCTGACGGCGGATACCAAGAACAGCTGGGTGTGGAAGACAAAGGACGAGGGTATGCTGTCCACGGCTGCGTCTCTGGGAATGTTGCTGCTTTGGGATGTCGAAACGGGTCTCGACAAGATCGACCCCTACAACAATGTCGAGGACTCTATGATCAGGGCTGGCGCTGAGCTCGCCACTGGTATTCTCAACTCCGGGGTCCGTATGGACTCTGACCCCGTACTCGCACTGCTCGGCGATGAGGACCAGCTGCAAAGCAAGAATGTCCACGTTCGCATTGGTGCGATCATGGGTCTCGGTATCACTTATGCCGGCTCGAACAAGGAGGAGCTCCTGGAGCTACTTTTGCCTATCGTCAGCGACACCAACCTGGATATGCAGATTTCAGCCATGGCGGCCCTGTCGCTTGGTATGGTGTTTGTAGGGTCCGCCAACGGCGATGTTACCGACGCCTTGATGAACACCTTGCTCGACGAGGACCGGACGAAGCAGCTCACCAGCAAGTGGACACGATTCATGGCCCTTGGTCTTGCCCTCCTCTTCTTCGGGCAGCAAGAGGAAGTTGAGGTCATTCTTGAAACGCTGAAGGCTCTTGAACACCCCATGTCCAAGCCCACATCCGTCCTTGCGGAGGTATGTGCATGGGCTGGCACTGGTGCTGTGCTCAAGATCCAGCAACTGCTTCACATCTGCAACGAACACATTGAAGAGGATAGCGACGAGAAGAAGGGTGATGAGCTGCTTCAGTCATATGCCGTCATTGGTCTGTCATTGGTCGCAATGGGTGAAGACATCGGCCAGGATATGATCCTCAGGACTTTTGGCCATCTGATGCACTACGGCGAGGCAAACATCCGGAAGGCTGTACCGCTCGCAATGGGTCTCATCAGCCCAAGCAATCCGCAGATGAAGCTCTACGATACTCTGTCCCGGTACTCACACGACAATGACAACGACGTCGCCATCAACTCCATTTTCGCCATGGGTCTCCTGGGCGCTGGAACGAACAACGCCCGCCTTGCACAGCTGCTGAGGCAACTAGCAAGCTATTATCACCGCGACCCCAACTCATTGTTCATGGTCCGCATCGCACAAGGTCTTCTACACATGGGTAAGGGCACACTGTCGGCCAACCCGTTCCACACAGACAGGCAGGTTCTTTCCCGGGTTGCTGCCGCTGGCCTTCTCACAGTGCTTGTCTCTCTCATCGATGCCAAATCATTTATTCTGGGTGACTCACACTACCTCCTTTACTTCCTGGCAACAGCCATCTACCCACGGTTCCTCATCACCTTGGACGAGGACCTGCAACCGCTCACGGTTAATGTCCGTGTCGGTCAAGCAGTAGATATCGTTGGCCAGGCGGGTCGGCCAAAGAAGATCACGGGTTGGCAGACACAGAGCACGCCTGTGCTGCTGTCACATGGTGAACGGGCGGAGTTGGAAGACGAGAAGTACATCAGTTTAAGCAGTGTGCTGGAGGGAGTGGTGATACTCAGAAAGGTAGGTCCTCATTGCCCCTTTGGATCTTTTGCATTGAGCGGTTGCTAACCTGTGGACAGAATCCTGAGTGGGAAGACTGAAGGACGGGCGAGGATATAGGGTCGTGCACGTTCTGCACTGGTACTGCCAGATATTAGGCGTCTACGTTGATGGCATTCTGATAGATATGACGTCCTAAGGAGGCTACAAGGAATAGCATCGGGCGCTCGCTTGTACAAAATAAGTGCACATTAGCGGATGCAATGAATGAAGTTTTGGTGCGTTGGCTCTAGAGTATCAACTCTGCTGTGACGGTAATGTATCAATCAAACGTTCGTCTGTTGACTCTCAACTTCGCCGTGGTCATGTTCCTCCATCAATGGTCCCTGTTGATCTCCTGATCCTTCCGAGGGGCCTGTTGAGAGGGACGAAGACGGCGGTGAGGGGATCTCCCTATACTCGCCGCCTCTACTAGCTATCGACCCACCAGACATATACAGTTGCACGTGATCGCTTCTCAGTTGTCCGCCACCCTCTCGCCATTACCATGACCTTCTTCACAATATTCTAGAGTGATCTCCTCGGCTTGTTACCTCGTTCACCCGCCCACTCCCTCTTCATCTGCTCGTCTCGTTCCTTGATCCGTCGCCCGTGTTCGCGCTGCCACAGGCGGAACAGCTCGTCCTTCCGGGCAGGAGAGGTCTGGGAGAGCACAAGGGCAGATGAGTAGAGGCAGGTGTAGCAGGATAGCGGGTCGCAATGCTGTTTTCTGCTACTCCTGGCGCCAGGGTCATGTCCTGGGGCATTGTTCCTGGTGCTGGAGTGCTTGTCACGGCATGGTTGTGGGTTCGATGGAGAGGAGATGTGGTGGATTGGCCAGCCCCAGGTACGGGCGTCACGGAGGATGGCGGTGTCGAGGGTGCTGGTTGAGGAGAGGATGTAGGGGAGGAGTGGGGAGGAGGGGAGGGACAGGATGGGAAATGCGGACGGGGGCGGGGTGAGTGCGTATGGCATTTTGGGTGGTGGGAAAGTAGTGGAGATGCTGGAAAAATGGCGAAGGGAGTAGGAGGAGGGGGAGGGAGAGGTTATGGTGTCAGGTAGGGGGATGTGTGTTTGCTTGATGGGGATGTGAATGATGTGGTGAAGTTGGACGTGGTGGAGCAATAGGGGCTGAAAATTCCATGAGGCCTGTACATGTTTCTGGTTGTACTGGAATTGCATACTCGATGGTATGAATATACGGTAGCTTGGAGGACTTTAGCGTCTGCGTCGTTTCGTGATGTAGTCACGGACTTGACGTTATCATCTCCTCGCGAGTCGAAGATATATACCCTTGCAAGACGAATTCTTCGACGGTCGCACGCATTGAAGTGTTCCGGGAGATCATAATGCCTCGTGCCGTCTCCTAGCGGTTGAAGAGAACACGTGCGAGATGCCAAAATAAACATCGCGACCCATGCATAATATTAATGCTGCAGGGTGTTGGTGTTGAAGGGCTGAAGGGCTTGATGACTCAGGGCTTGGCAGGAACACCCCACCAGCGAAACCTCACATTGAAGCTCTGCGAATGTAGGCAACAAATTGCAAGACCATATCTAACGGCATCGATACAGCCCCCTCGTTCCTTTGCGCGGGAATAGAGAGGCTACTCGGTCGCCGTAAGACAAGTTTTGTAACTGTTCCGGCCTCACCTTCATTTCCTGCTTTCCGCAACCATGTCTGAAGATGCCAAAGATGCTCCGGCGGACCAAGGGCGCGCCCCGGATTTCGACGTAGTCGCCCGATACCATGAGATATTATCCTCCGACCCGGAACTCACGATGCCCGTCGCGGCAATCGAAGCTCTCATCGAAGCGATCACGGCTAACAGCCAGGTCACGACCGTTGCGGAGACCATGGAACTTCTCGAAGAGTACACGGGAAAACTCAAGGCATCGGTGCCGAACCACATCTCGTTGTCGGCCGGCACGGATCTTTTCCAACGATACCTAATGCACACGCTCACGCGTACCTCGATCATGGACGGTAGCTTCACTGCGATCAGGAACCATCTGCTTTCTAGTGGGAGGCTCTTCGTTGCCAACGCTAAGGCGAGCCGGGAGAAGATCGCGGAATACTACAAACACTTGCTGAAGGACGGGGTTACCATTCTCACGAATGGTGGATCGCGAGTGGTCAGCGCGTTGTTGCGGAAGGCGGCGGAGAGCACCCTCCGGTTCAAGGTCATCTATGTCGTTTCGCCCGCGGAATCCGCGGACTCGAGGGAAGGCCACCAGACTGTTGCCGAGCTCAGAACCCACAACGTCCCCGTTGCTACAATCCCGGATTCGGCCGTCGCATACTGCCTAGAGAAGGTGAACATGGTTATTGTGGGCGCGGAAGGTGTTGTTGAGAACGGAGGCATCATCTCGAGACTGGGGACTTACCAAATGGGATTGCTAGCGAAGAGCAAGGAGAAACCATTTTACGTCGTCACCGAGAGTCATAAGTTCGTTCGCCTATTTCCGCTGGGTCAGTTCGACCTGCCCATCAAGCAAAACGTGCTGGAGTTCAAGGCTGGCGAGGACGAACCCGTCGCCGATGCGAAGAACAACACTGCTTCTTGGAAATGCTCCGGACTCAACCCGCATGATGCCGTGGATTACACGCCGCCGAAACTGATATCGGGGATTATCACCGAGTCTGGTGTGATGACTCCTTCCGCCGTGTCGGAGGAATTGATTAAAATCTGGTTCTGAGCAAGCCTCTACATAGCATACTTGCTCAAATAACGTCCCAACTCTGCTCTTTCTGGGATCCCCAGCGCCGCGCCTCCCGATATGTGTTTCTGGAATGGAAGAAGTTGGTCAGGCGACAACGGCAAGGAAGCCTGGAGAAGCTGCTCCCCGGATTGTTGGCGCAGTCATTGGGGGGTGCGGAGTCCGTCGCGAAGAGGACGTTGTCTTCTTGCGCTCTATTGAAGAAGGGTGGGCAAGAAATGCAGAGGCCATGCATTGCTTAGGATTGGGGAATGAAGGTGAGGTCGTTAGATGATGGCATGGTGGTTACCCTGGATTGTAGGGTGGTGGGAAGAGGAGGCTGTACCCAAGCCGTTGTAGGATTCTATGAGTAGAATACACGAACAAAAATCACTGAACGAGCCAGTTCACTGCACCAGATAATTCATGTGTCAATGGTCCAAGTCCCTCGGTCGTTTCTCTATCCCAACGTACTTTGCTGAGGAAACATGTTCCAACTGAGGACCATGACGTTTACCCTGCGGACCCCTGTCGACGCGGAACCTTCTTGGCAGGTTTCGCAACAACAGCTCCCCGACAAGCGACTTCCCTCAGGCAACCTCAACGACCGCCAACAACCACTGTGTTCTTTACCCACTCCTTCATTCCGGCGCCCATCGCCCCCCGTTTTGAGCCTTTTGGATCTACGCGTTTACCCAGAGATTGGTCCGTGTGTTGATTGGAGATAGCAAGGATGGATTTCTCGGATATCTTGTACGTTGCTTGATGGGCGCGGAGGCTGGAGCTACGTGGAGCTATGATCTTATCTCCCAGGCTTCGCAGAGCTTCACTCGTGGGGCTATTGCGAGTGAACAGATGCTAATGGAGTCATAGTCGCATAGTCAACTTCGCCGTTGCGGTGTTCATGCTGTTTGGCGGTGTTATGAAGCTGCTGCCTTTTAATGACTTGTAAGTCCGACTCGCGAACCATCGCTTCCCATTCCTCGAGTTCGGTCGCGCATCAAATCGAATCGCGTCGACGCGATTGCACCTTTTCGAAGACGTCCAGTACGATGTCGTTGCCGTCATAACCTAGGCCCTCCTCATACGTAGAAGAGGCTGGGCCTTGGATGAGGAGAGAGGAGACGGCGCATTGATGTCTGTGGAAGGGCACTGCTGATTGCTACATGTGCAGCTCGCATATCATTTTGGGGGTGTATTTGATCATTTTTGGTCTTGGTAAGGGCACCATCACCAAACAAGCGCTCAACTTTGGCTAACAATGCGGCAGCGACTGGACTGCTTGGTTCGTATCCCATATCCGTTCATCTTCCCATCACCTCGTCCTGTTTTGCTGTACCTTTTGGCGCTACGCTCCAATCACAGCGACCGGAATACATGAATATATTACAAATGGTCCAGGCGGCATGGCTGACTAGGGGATAGAGGTCCAGATTCCCCAGCAAGTGGCGCGATATGCGTCTTTCATGTTCTCGTTCCTCGGACGTGGACTCTGTGAGTTGGGTCAGGCCCTGCGCCGGAGGACGATTTGCTAACATGTTCAGTCTATATCTTCATCGGCTCGGTCATTGTCGGTGAGAAGTGGTACCGCATCCTGCCGGGAACACTGGTCGGCGTTATTGGCATTGCCTACGTTGTCCTGGAGTATATCCCGTCCATCGAGCCCCCGGCCAACATGCGGTGAGCAAGGTTTATTCTTGCGTGGTAAAATGGAGAACTGACACACACAGTGACGCCGATGCCGGGTGGGGCGCCGAGCAGGTGTAGAGTTCCTACCACCTCCGAGGATGGCTGTCGATGAATCCTCAACAAGCAGGCGCACAATCCAACTAATTGCGGACTGCCGTCATATCACGCTCTTGTACGCTATCAGGTGTATCGGAAAGGCTACGGAGTTTGCATGAAAATCATTGTCTGTACGTGTTGGAAATGTGGAAGACAGACAAAAGGACAGGGTCGTCTGTTCCCATAAGATGTACTTAGCAGGTTGTTATGAAATGATATTGCTGAACCTGCGACGAGCTTGATTTTTTCACCCAAGATGACGGACTTACTACCATGAATTTCTACCTAGGTATGCCGAGTTTCGTCGTTGATTCCTCATAGGAGCTATTAGGTAATCACGTGTTATCGAGCACTCAATCTTATCTCTCGAGATAGTCAGCGGCAGAAGTTCGGATCTATCGATATCTCGGATCTTGTCACCATCTTCCAGAAGGCGTGGGAAAGCTTTCATCGCCACCTTGATCACCCGAGGCGCATCGTCCCGGCAGATTGTAATAGAGGCCGCGGCTTCGTGTTTCTTGTGTCTCATGACAACGCAATGTGCGTCTGAAGTGTCCTGTCCCTCGTGTAGATTCGTAAACAGTACACGCGTAATACATTCATGCTTTCTGTCCTTGACCCCCACATGTCGTCCAGATTTGCATCAATAATGCCAAGCCGCTTGCATACGCTAAACCCATCTTGTCTCCGGGGCAATCGGATGCTTAGAATCGTGATGACGCTGATTGGCTACCCCCTCGCCGGTATCCAATCACGTGCTAGGGCAGTTGCATAAGCAGAATCTCGGGACGCCGCGCTGGTCACAGTGAAGGAGACCAACATCGTGAACCAAGACTTGGACATGCAGACACCTCTTTGACCAGACGACCATCAAATACGAGCTGGATTTGACCTTCTATCGGCGGGTACTCCAGTTTTCCCAAAAAGACTACGCCAGCCAGTTCCGACCCGGCGCAAAAAGGGGGCATTCCTGCATGTGCGGCCTAGCTCTCCAGAGCCAGATCACGTTGCCCGCCACCCGCGTTGCGACTTTTCAGAACCGACTCCTCATAATCAGCTCGGGATCCCTTCGGACAGTCCGCTTCCACTACAATCAGCCTCACTCCCATTCATCTTTCCAGATTCAGTTCTCCGCTGGCCGCCGCCTCTCCCCTTTGTACACTGCCACACCGCTCTTCAACCATAGCATCTTCCTCAAAAAATACGGCGGCAACGCTCGCCTGAGCATGGCCAACAACTCTGGAAACGGAGGCACCTCGCTGGCTCCAACCCCCACTCATCCCCATATCCTATCCCGAGAGCCTAGCAAGGAGGACATTGAACTGGCCAAGAACCTCAGCTTATTGAATAACCCGCAAGACCAGCGCGCTTCAAGAAACGAACAAATGGACCAGCAACACACCCAGCAGAAGCCGCCGCAGGACCAGGGCTCGGAAATCTACCACTCCCTTGATGATGCGGTGCCTCTCGAAAAAGCCCCCCAGCCGGACCAACCTGCAGCACCGGCCTCAACAGCTACCATAGCGCATCGCCCTGCAGGAGGTGCCGCTGGTCCCTTTACCCAAGTATGCAGGTACGTCACTGCCAGTGTCCATTTTAGGCCATCACTTTAACCACCTCGTGTGCTGTTAAACCCCTTTGACGTGTCCTTCGACTTACAAATTGTAGCAATTGTGGAACCACCAGGACTCCGCTTTGGCGTAGATCCCCCACTGGCGAGACTATCTGCAACGCCTGCGGTCTGTACCAGAAGGCACGTAACCAGGCGCGGCCAGTGAACATGAAGCGCGCTGCGCAACCCTCACCTGCTGTAGCCACTCTTCCCAGCCCGGCACCCGACCACAGTGATCGAAGCGTCTCGCCGGCCGCGCAGGTCGGAGGCTCACCACGAGGTGCCACTTATGTCGCCGCCGATCAGGACTCAAGTGGCACCTGTCCTGGCGGCGGCAGGTGTAATGGCACTGGAGGTCAGTTATGCTGCAATGGCTGCCCGGCTTACAACAACCGCGTTTCCAAGACGGCTCAGTTCGGTGTCGTGGGCGACGGCCATAGTCACGGTGCACCGGCGCGCGGGGGTAGTGTAGTTACAGGCACCAGTGTCGTTCCAGCCTGCCAAAACTGCGGGACTACGGTGACACCGCTGTGGCGGAGGGACGAAGAAGGGCGTACCATTTGCAATGCCTGTGGTGAGTTAACAGCAGGAATCCGTACTTCCGCGAATAAACTGACCGTCACGTCTAGGCCTGTACCATAAACTTCATGGACGGCCCAGGCCTGTCCTGATGAAAAAGCAGGAGATCAAACGTCGGAAGCGAGTCGCCCCAGTAGGCCCGGAGCACATCACTTCACCGCCTACCACGCCTGCCACTAGCCATTCGGGTCCCGCATGGTCGCAACACCCAGTCTCCCCAGCACTTTCGACCGTCCTTCCAAGCCGTGAACACCCGACGCAGTCTCAAGCGATAAGAGCTCCCATCGCGGTTGACTTCACCAATTACTACAAGAACAATTCCGCCGCTCCCGTATCGCAAGGTCCACCTACACCACCTTTAGGCTCTCAAGGCATCTCTCGAAAGCGCAGCTTGAGCGCCCTCGAAGGCAACGACGGCCCCGAACCGTCTACCGCACCCGCACCACATCGGCCTCACGACATTTCCTCCCTGCTCAATCCGGCAAGACCGCAGGACTCCAACATCGATCCCGCGCTTTCGGGTTTGGATGGGCGGCCGAGAGCCAGCCCCGTGTCGATGGATGAGAAGTTGGCTAGGAAGGAGAAGCTGAGACGGGAGGCGGAAGCAATGAGAGAGGAGCTGGCGAGGAAAGAGAGGGAGCTGCTCGAGTTGGAGGGGTAGCGCCTATCCTTCTTGGAGATGGGGTGAGGTGCAATGCAAGTATTAGCAGGGACGGCGATTGAGTGTCTTCGCGTTGGGACTCAGCGGCCCGACAGGATGAATGGCGAAATCGGGGGCATCGATTGATCGGCTTACGGTTGGGGTTAGAGTTTACGTTCACTTCTTTGTGTTTGCATTCTAGCGTGGCGTCGGGGTTAGCTCTGGGATGGGACTTTTATTCATATCTTTTAGCGCAGAAGTCCGCTTGGAGCTCGCGGGCGGTGATTTAGCCCTAGAGTAGGCCGGCTTCAATGCTAAGTCTGGCAAGGAGAAGAAAGATCACAAAATACAGGGTTTCCGCTCTCGAGTATTCACGGATGGGGATTAGTATCTAGCAGTTATGCGGTCTCAATGCTCCGAATGCTACCGCTCTGGTGGTCCGTTATATGGTGATTAGTCATCATCATCAGCAAATAACGTGTTCCATCTGTCAGCGGCCCACATCAGTCAGTGGCCCACCCCACCAAGATCGGACGCGCTTTTTAGTTAATAGTGCCACAACAACAAATTTAATTAAGCTAGAAATTGAGACATAGATTCTTCAGCTGCCAGTGCACTGGCGCCTATTATAACCTTGTATATGGCATTTTGTACACGTTGCTAGTGCGCGCTGCCGTGGAGGACGTCGCTCGTCTGGCACCACTGGCACTACATTATTTAGCTGCTCTACTAGTTGCCGGCCTGCCTGCGCCTGTAGAGCCCCCCCCTGTGCAATATACCTACGGCGGACATCCTGCTTGTGTTTACGGCGTTGAGATGCAGCTTGTAGCTTAGTAACCTCCCTGGTAAGAAGCGCAGTCTGAGCTAGTGCTATATGGCAGCTTTTAATAACTTAGTTAACTGCCTGGCTTGTAGGGCTCTGTAAGTTGCGCTAGAGGAGCTGCTTAATAAGGCGAGCCTGCCGCTCGAGCTAAGTAGTTGTATAAGGTGTCTCTGCTGTCTAGCGCTCTCTGTATAAGGTTGATGGAGGTGATAGAGTCTTGTTAATGACTGTTAGCGACGATACTATACGCTGTGGATCGGCTGGCACAAGGCCTGTAGCCTGGAAGCTGCTTCTAATCGTCTGCTTAGTGAATACTCTAGGCCGTGCTTCTATGTAGAGTGAGAGGAAGTCGAGCTTGTCAATGTAGTGGACACCCTGCCGAGCCAGCTCCTGTACACCCTGCCCATATGCTCGCTTGAGAGGACAGAAGCAGCTAACGTCGAGCGGCTGGAGAAGGTGTAACGTATGAGCAGGCATACAGAGGGTGATTATCTTGTTCTCTGTACAGTAGGTATTGAATTCTGGCGTAGTATGGCTACTATGGCCGTCGAAGATAAGTAATCGATAGGTGCCAACTGTAGGCGACCTTGTAGAGCTGTCGAAGTGCTGCAGCCAGGCTAGACCAAGCTGATCGGTCGTCCAGCCGTTATTGCTGACAGCTAGCATCCAGTCCGCAGGTAGGCCTTGGTACCAGATATCCTGGTGGACCTTGCCAGGGAAGATAATGAAGGGTGGAATCGACCATCCAGACGCGTTGATACATTCAATCGTAGTAACCTACTCGCAATTGCCTGGCTGTATAACTGCTCGCCGACCTATTGTATCTAAGCTTGTAACAACTTTTAACGTTGCTGCAACCCCTATTATAAACCTAGTCTTGTTAAAATTGTACGTGTCTCTATCAAGGATGCCGTACAATAGGCGCGTCGCCTTAACGCGCTTGAACTACGCGTCAATTGCCTCTAGATCCTCGCACTTAGCGCGCTGTAAGTAGAATCGACAATTCTACTTAGTCTGTAGCTCTGGCTAAGCCTTAATAAATTAATTAACCTAGCATTTGCCAACTAGCTAGGGGGGAGGTGTCTAGCCGCGCGCAGCTAGTAGATGATCTGCCATCCGCCGTACGTCGATTGTCTGTAGCGGAAATCCGCGTCAGTCGAGCTCTAGTATCCACTGTACTAGAGACTGCTCCTCTAATTAGTAAAGCTTTCGTTTTCTAGCATTAGTAGTGGCTTGTAGGAGGATGCCCTTAACGCGTCGACGAAGAGTGGATTGGGGGATATCATAGATTCGTACAGCCTGTCGAAGACTTGAAACCTGCTTAGATTGAATTGCCTGCTTTGATAGAGCTAGTCTACCTTCTCTCTGGAGCTTCTGGGCATTGTGTTGTGGCGGCATCGCGAGTTTGGTGGAAGACGCGTCGTGATTTTGGTGGGGTGGGCCACTGACTGATGTGGGCCGCTGACTGATAGAACACGTTAAATAGGATGGGACCTGTGCGCCGTCTTCCAACCCTCCTACACTCCATCCATCCTTCGTGTTTAACGGAGTACGCGTCATCACAACCCGGTAATCTCAGAAAGTACAGGTCATTGCCGCAATGTATTTCCCTCTGTATCAATGTCAACATATCGGTTCAATTCACCATGATTGATGCTCGGTACATAATGGAGTGCGACAATGTCAAAGATCACCAGTAACCCTCTATCCAATCCAGAGCTAGCAATTCTAAAATTACCCTTAGATAATACTATATTCCCATATCTCTACAACTTGGCTGCCTTAGATACCTCACCGACATCCTCCTCGATCATCTCCGTGCACTCACTCCACACAGCATCCTCCCTCAACCCCTGCAACTCCATCTCCGGCAGGCAAAGCAACAACAACAGATCCCCACTCGTCTCCGGCGGATAGATGTAAAACACGCCCGCCAAGGGCGCCAACTTGGGCCGTCTCCCCAAGTCCGGCTTCCCCAGGATGCCGAAATCGAAGCCGTTGACTTTAGCATTCATCATGGACGAGTGACCCACATCCGTCACCGGGTTCAGCCCTCCCGCGTACAGCAGCTGCGACTTATCCTGCACGCCAGCGACGAACGTGGCATAGCTGCGGGCGGAGAACTCGTTATTCACGTCGTCCAAATCCCGGCGCAGACGGCTCGCAATCGTCGACAGCGGGAGGTCGACGAGCTGCTGGAACGTCATCCGCGTCGCCGACTGGTACACCATCTGGCCCAGGTAACCCGGCGACACGCCCACGGCGGGCCGGATGTCGATGGCGCGGGAGAACTTGGACTCCGCGTCCGGCAACAGCCCCGTCTTGATGCGCACGGCGGCCAGGCATTTCCAGAAGAGCGCGCAGAGGGCGTCGTTGGGCGAGATGAAGGGCACGTCTGGCTCGAAGCCTACCGGGTCTTCGGCGAGTCTCTTGATTTCCGGCAGCTTGTCTTTGTGGAAGCGGAAGTAGGCCCATTTTGGCGTCGCGCGCGGTTTCGGTGGTGCGGTGAGCGTCTTGGGCTTCAGGAGTTGGTCGTGCGGGAGCATGGGCTCGTAGGGGTCCAGCAGCCGGACGACGTCTGCGGGGTCCTGGTTGGCGGCTTCGATGAGGTCTTCGGGAAAGTCTTCGCCTCGCAGGGCCGCGGAGAGGAGCGTGATGATGGTGAAGAGACCCGTGCCGTCGACCATGTTGTGCTGGTTGCTGTAGGTCAGGAGGAAGCCGCCCTTCACGAAGGTGACTTGGAGCATGGTCGCGGGTGCGGGACCGATGACGGCTGTGTCGTAGGGAAGAGGGAAGCCTGGGAATGGGCAGATTTGCTCGCCGTCGAGCATCGAGAACGGCGCGTCGGCTGCTAGCATTTGCTCGTACGTGGGGAGTGTATCTGAGCAGTCTCTGACCTTTAGGAGCTTATTCGGCGGCGCATCTTCAGGCCATGGAGCCATTCTTAGGGTCCCCGACGTTCCATCTTCGCCTGCTTCGTGGACGACTTGCCCAGAGAGCCAAAGGATCTTGGCCATTATTTTGGCCGTCGCATCTTCAAGAGCTTCGACGATTTTCTCTTTCGTAAGGCCTTCTCGCATGGGGAAGAGGGATACGCCATGGTTGTATGTTTTCAGTTGGGGGAATTGGCCAAGAATATCAGCGCTGCGCGAGAAGCCGGTGACTGCCATGTTGGATGGCAAATGATGAGAATAGGGGGAATACTAATTGGAATTTGAGGAAAGGTACGTCTCATTCTTCTTTCTTGTCTGTCATATTATCCAGTTCACTTTGCGTGGCTGCGCTTGGGCTTGTTTCGTGCTTTTGGAATAGTCCGAGGGTGTCATCTTATAATAACTCCGAGCGACCACCACACCCAGAAAGTCCGCCTCGGATTATTTGCTTCAGCCGCAGGAATGTCAGACGTTGCCTCTTATTGTCCATCTCCTTTAGTTTTGTTTTTATTATGATTATTCTTGGCTGTGCATGTACATTTCTAGTTTCCCCAGTCCCAAACTCAGGTTATTGGAACGGCAGCTGTTCAACCATGCCATAGACTTCAACACTGTAACTCCCATAACCTCACCAAATTTAGAACGACCGTCTGTTCCATTGTTCTACGACGGCGCCTTACATCTGGATCGACATGATGGCTTCTCTAAACCCCATACCACCAAACGTCGATACCATCCTCCTCTTCGGCTCCCAAGCCCTATCCTTCGACGAAGCCTCCTTCCGCCAACTAAGCTCCACCATCCTAAGCTCCCCCACCCATGCCTGGGTCCTCCGCATCATCGACGAGCTCCCAGAACTGTGGCCATCCATCTGCGACCAATTGCCCAAGCTCCGCACTGCTCCCGGCGCAGCGCACTTAGCGGACTTGGGAAGCTCTCTCAGGACTGGGACAATCCCAACGCCTTCCCTTTCTAACATCCTTCTCAGTCCGCTAGTCGTCATCGCACAGCTCACGCAGTACGCAACGTATGCTGCGTCGCGCGACCCGGTTGCACTGCCGCCGTCCGAGACGGTCGGCTTTTGTATCGGGTTGTTGAGTGCGTTTGCGGTGGCGGCGAGTTCGAGGAAATCGGAGTTCGAGCGGTATGCTGCTGCTGCGGTGAGGATAGCGCTGCTTGTGGGCGCGCTGGTGGATGTGATGGATGGGGAGGAGAGGGGTGCGGACTCCACGACCGTGTCCGTCGGGTGGAAGAATGCGGATGGTGAGGACGTTCTGGGTGACGTGCTGAAACGATACCCCGGGGTATGTTCCCATTCCCCCTTTTTTTCCCTTCTCCATAGACTGACAGAGGCAGACGTACATATCTGTGGCTTACGATGAGAATCGGGCATCCGTCACGACATCTGTAACGTCTCTACCGGCTTTGCAGAAAGATCTGTCGGCTGCTGGATTGACCGTGGCGGAAATCGGCTTGCGAGGGCGATTCCATACCCGAGCCCATGAAACCGAGTCCGACGAGTTGATCGCCTTCTGCAACTCGCATCCAGACTTCGCACTTCCCGATGCACAAACGCTGAAGCTACCTTCGCGGTCCAACTCTGGAGATGGCTTCGTGGTCGACGGGGCTCTCCACGAAGTTGCACTCCGTGCCATTCTCGTGGAGCACTCAAAGTGGTATCAGACGTTCTCTGAAGTCAAATCAACACATGTACTCGGTAATGCAAAAGTCATCTGTTTTGGTCCCGAGCGTTGCATCCCGCCGTCTCTGCTCCGCGGTATCGCCCAACAAGTCGTCTACCCGGAAGACCACGCCCCTCTCCTTCGCTCCCCCAACGACATCGCCGTCGTAGGCATGTCCATCACCGTCGCGGGCGCTAACGACCCCGAGGAATTCTGGCAACTCCTCGCTTCGGGAAAATCCCAACATAGACCCGTTCCTCCCGAGCGCTTCAGCTTCGACACGGTCTTCCGCGACAAGGATAACAGTAGGACCTGGTATGGCAATTTCATCGACAATGTGGATGCTTTTGACCACAAGTTCTTCAAGAAGACGCCTAGAGAGTCCGCGTCGATGGATCCGCAGCAGAGGCTGTTGATGCAGGTCGCGTATCAGGCGGTGGAGCAGTCGGGATATTTCCATTCGCCGGAAACTGTGGACAAACATATTGGGTGCTATATTGGACTTTGTGGAACGGATTATGACAGTAACATTGCTTGTCATCAGCCTAATGCCTTTACTGCCACGGGGAGTTTGAGGGGGTTTATTGCAGGAAAAGTTAGCCATTATTTTGGGGTACGTTTTCTTGCTCCATCTTCTTATGATGTGTTCGTGCTGATATCCTTCTCAGTGGACTGGTCCCGGAGTGACGGTAGACACGGCTTGTTCCGGGTCTGCTGTTGCTATTCATCAGGCCTGCTCTGCCATCTTGTCAGGAGAGTGCACTGCTGCTCTTGCAGGTGGAACCAACATTATAACGCAGCCTCTGATCTTCCAAAATCTGGCCGGAGCCTCCTTCCTGAGCACCACCGGGCAGTGCAAGCCTTTCGATGCACTAGCCGATGGATACTGTCGCGGTGAGGCCGTGGCAGCCGTCTTTCTAAAGAAGATGTCGGCAGCCCTCGAAGATAGAGACCAGATCCTCGGTGTGATATCTGGTACCGCTGTGTACCAGAACCAGAACTGCACGCCCATCGTCGTACCAAATGCGCCGTCGCTCTCAGATCTCTTCGGCAACGTACTTCGCAAAGCCAATCTGACACCTGACCGGGTATCGGTAGTCGAAGCCCACGGCACAGGCACTCCAGTCGGCGATCCCGCAGAGTACGAAAGCGTCAAACGCGTGTTCAGCGGCTTCCCTCGTACCTCACCTCTTCACCTCGGTTCCGTAAAAGGGCTCGTTGGGCACACTGAGGGTACTTCTGGAGCTGTGTCACTAATCAAAGTGCTCATGATGATGCAAAAAGGCTACGTGCCTCCACAAGCTAGCCACTCAAAGATGAACCCCGCCATCAAAGCCACGCCGCAGGATCGCATCGAGGTGACTACCCGGTTGCAGCCATGGGAGGCAGACTTCAAAGCTGCTCTCATCAATAATTACGGAGCTTCGGGATCCAACGCTTCGATGGTAGTCACGCAAGGCCCGAAGGTTAGGAAGATTAGCGCACAGCTCCCGTCGGATCTCAAGTATCCCTTCTGGATTTCCGGACTTGACGTGCGGAGCATTCGCGCGTACGCCACCAGGTTACGAGGCTATCTCAAGAATACGAGTGCCTCTATTGGAGAGCTTTCTTTCAATCTGGCTCGCCAGTCGAACCGTTCCTTTGAGCAGGCTCTCATCTTCAGTTGTCGCTCGCTGCCCGAATTGGACCAGAAGTTGGCTGCTTTTGAGCAGGGATCCAACACCGCAACGCCCAAGCCAATTCCAGCATCTAGACCCGTCATTCTCTGCTTCGGTGGCCAGATTTCCACCTCTGTAGGTCTGGATAGACAGGTCTACGATACCGTGGCTGTCCTACGCAAATACCTGGATCAATGTGACGCCGTAGCCCGAAAACTCGGGGCCGGTAGTATCTTTCCCGCAGTCTTCCAGCAACACGCTATTGAAGACATCGTCTCATTGCAGGTTGCACTCTTTGCCCTGCAATACTCCACCGCCAAGAGCTGGATCGAGTGCGGCGTCCGTCCTGTCGCTGTCGTCGGCCATAGCTTCGGTGAACTCAGTGCCCTTGCCATCTCCGGACTGCTCAGTATGCCAGAGACAATAAAGATCATTATCGGTCGGGCGACTCTTATTCGCGATACTTGGGGTGAGGAGAAGGGATCGATGCTTGCCGTTGAAGCCGATGTTCACGAGGTTAACAAGCTGTTATCGGACTCTGCGACTCCTGCAACAATCGCATGTTTCAATGGTCCGCGAAGCCATACTGTTGCGGGTTCTGTGGAGACTATCGATGCCGTTGTTCAGACTATCAACTCCAAATACGCAGGGTTGAGGTTCAAGAGGTTGAATGTGTCGAATGCGTTCCACTCCACGCTTGTGGAGTCACTCATGCCAGAGTTGCGGAAGCTGGGTGAGGGCTTGACTTTCCATAAAGCGATCATACCCCTAGAACGTGCAACGGAGACACATTCGGACGATGGCTTCCCTTCAGACTTCGTGGCTACACACTTGCGCAATCCTGTCTATTTCAATCACGCAGTCCAGAGGCTTGCGAGACAGTACCCCTCCGCAATCTGGCTAGAAGCAGGTTCCAATGCGACAGTCACAGCCATGGCATCGAAGGCGCTCGGAGCACCGAAGGCGAATCATTTCCAAGCCGTTAATGTGTCTGGAACACAAGGCTTGCAAAAGCTAGTCGATACCACTTTGACTCTCTGGGAAGCTGGTCTGCGGGTCGCGCACTGGAGCCATTCAAAAACTCAAACATACGAGTACGCCACGCTTTCGCTCCCGCCATATCAGTTTGATCGCTCGAGACACTGGCTAGAGCTGAAAGAGCCTCCGAAATTGGCGGCCGCTTTTGCGAACCATGTTGAGGCTAAGACGAAAGGATCGCTCCCCACTTCGCTCTACACCTTCACTGGTTACCAGGACAGCAAACAACGTCTTGCTCGCTTCCGTTTCAACACAATGATACCGCAGTACGAAGAGATCGTCGCCGGCCACACTATCGCAGGGACGGCTCCCATCTGCCCCGCCACAGTACAAATCGACGTTGCCATCGAAGCGCTCCGCAGCCTGCACACTGAACTTGCAGCCCCTTCCATGTTCCCGCAAGTGCGAAACGTCATCAATCTGGTCCCCATCTGCGTCGATCCTTCACGATCCTTCTGGCTGGACGTCGAAGCCCTGGACACCGCTCTGCGCACCTGGTCCTGGAAGATGATAAGCACCGGTGCCGCAGGCGCAGCACCCACTACGCACGTCACTGGCGAAATCGTGTTCCGCTCCGAGGACGATTTACAGTACCATCTCGAATTCGCACGCTATGAGCGTCTCGTCAGTCATCGCAGGTGCATGCAGGTCCTGCACAGCGAGGACGCCGACGAGGCCATCCAAGGACGCAGCATCTACCGCGTCTTCTCGGACGTGGTCGACTACGGATCGCAGTATTTCGGGCTCCAGAAGCTGGTGGGGAAGGGGAACGAGTCTGCTGGACGCGTCATCAAGAAACACTCCGGGAAAACGTGGCTGGACGCTTTCCTCAGCGATGCGTTTTGCCAGGTCGGCGGTATCTGGGTCAACTGCATGACCGACCGGGACCCGAATGAGATGTACATCGCCAACGGGATCGAACAGTGGGTCCGCTCTCCTAAGGTTTTCAAAAACGGCGCCATTCAAACGGAGAAGTGGCACGTCTTTGGCAGTCATACTCGCGCTGCGGACGGGAATTCGTTCCTGTCTGATCTGTTCATCTTTGACGCGAAGACGGAGAGACTGGCGGAAGTGGTGCTGGGGATCAACTATGCGAAGGTTTCGAGGGCGTCGATGGGGAAGCTGTTGGGGAGGTTGACGGCTCCAGGCACTGCTGGACCTGTTACGACTACTTTCGAGCCGGCGCCGATTCAGATCCCGGTTCCAAAGGATTCGGGGCTTCCTAAAGGCGTGCCTTCGAAACCAGCTGGAGATAATTCTGGGCTAGTTAAGAAGTTGAAACTCATCCTGGCTGATATCTCAGGTCTTGAGGTCGAGGAGATCAAAGACACCGTCAATTTAGCGGACATTGGAGTCGACTCGTTGATGGGTATGGAGATGGCTCGCGAGATTGAGACGGCGTTCAAGTGCACGCTTCCGCAAGATGAGCTGGGCCAGGTCACTGATTTTCCTTCGCTGCTCAAGTGCGTCAAGAATGCGCTTGGTGCAGAAGGCGACGATCACTCGGAGGGTGTCGCACCTGACACCTCTGGCGGGAGTGATTATAGCCCGCCTGGCTCGGTTACCAGCGAGTCTACTCTTCCATCGACCCCAGAAGAAGACCACCCGAAACGGCCTCGTGATCTGGAACTTGAGCAGTCGGTGATTTTGGAGGCTTTCGGTGAGGCAAAACTGCGTACCGATGAGCTCATCAAGGAGCACAACGCCCAACGCTATCTTTCGACCGTCATTCCCAAGCAAGACCAATTCTGCGTTGCACTCACCGTCGAAGCATTTCGGGAACTCGGCTGCGATCTTGCGACAGCCAAACCAGGCCAGGAGTTAGAGCCTGTGCCGCGCGCACCGGATCAGGAGAAATTCGCCCAGTATCTGTACAGGATGCTTGAGGAAACGCGGATTGTGGATCTTGACGACGGCAGAATTACCCGCACGCATATCGCACTTCCAGGAGGATCGAGCAGTGAACTGCTGCAAGACTTGAACAAGAACTATCCGGACCATATGTGCTCGAATGAGTTGGCATACTGGACTGGTTCGCACCTTGCCGGGATTCTCACGGGCAAGGAAGATGGGATTAAGCTTATCTTTGGGACGGACAAGGGAAGGGAGCTCGTGTCGGGTGTCTACGCCGACTTCCCCCTCAACAAGCTATACTACAAGCAGATGGGAGAATTCTTGTCCAATCTGTTGTTGAAAGTCCATAGCCGCCCTGGTCAAGGACCCCTTAAGATTCTGGAGATGGGAGCGGGCACAGGTGCGACGACGAAGGTGCTAGTTCCACTGCTCGCGAGCCTGGGCGTACCCGTCGAGTATACCTTCACGGATCTCGCTTCATCATTCGTGGCTGCTGCACGGAAGCGCTACAAACAGTACCCATTCATGAAGTACCGCGTCCATGATATTGAGAAGCCGCCAGCGGACGACTTGATTCACTCACAGCACATCGTTATTGCGAGTAACGCCATCCATGCTACACGCAGCTTACCTGGCTCCACAGCAAATATCCGCCGGATGATGCGTCCGGATGGCATGTTGATGATGCTGGAAATGACTCAGCCCATGTTCTGGTGCGATATCATTTTCGGTGTCTTCGAGGGCTGGTGGCTATTTGAAGATGGGCGCGACCATGCAGTTGCTTCTCCGCAGCGATGGAAGAAGGACTTGCATAGTGTGGGTTATGGGCATGTGGACTGGAGTGAAGGCCATTCGTCTGAGGTCGCCTTGGAGCGCGTTATTATTGCCACAGCTTCCGGGTCGCAGCTGGATCGCCTTCCCTCGGGTTCTGCTCCGCCGAAGAATGAGACGTGGAATCACGATAAGCGTCGTGAGGCTGTGAATGAGTACGTCCGGAAAGCGACGGAGGGTTTCCAGGTTCCCATCCGATCTAACGAGATTGCAGAACCGGAGAACGTTAATGTCTTGATTACGGGCGCAACGGGGAGTTTGGGCGCTCATTTGGTGGCACATTTTGCCAGGCTTTCCCACGTTGGGAAAGTGTTTTGTTTGAATCGACGGTCAGGATCGGATCCGGAGGCACGACAACGCCAATCCCTGGCATCGAAGGGTATTCATCTGGACGAAAACCTGTTGTCCAAACTTCGGGTCTACGAAGCGGACACATCGAAACCCATGCTCGGTCTCTCACAAGAAAATTACGACGACCTCACTTCACGAGTGACCCACATCATCCACAACGCCTGGCCAATGAACGCCAAACGCTCCCTCCAAACCTTCGCATCCCAATTCCAGGTCCTTCGCAATTTACTGGACCTCTCTTCCGAAATATCCTCCCGCCGCCCCTCTACAGCAAAAGTAACTTTCCAACTCATATCATCCATCGCAACAGTCGGCCACTACCCCCTTCATATGGGCACCCCACACATCCCCGAAGAGCGCATGGCCATTGAGTCCGTCCTCCCAAACGGCTACGGCGACGCGAAATTCGCCTGTGAGCTCATGCTGGACCAGACCCTCCACAAACACCCTGACCGGTTTCGCACAATGGTTGTCCGGTTGGGACAGGTCGCTGGATCTTCGTCTTCGGGATACTGGAATGAAAGGGAGCATTTTGCGTTCCTGATCAAGTCGAGCCAAACTTTGAGGGCTTTGCCAGAGCTACACGGGCCCGTGAGTTGGACACCTGTGGATGATGTCGCGGGGTCGTGTGCGGATTTGGCGTTGCAGGAGGGAGATCTTGAGCCTTTCTACCATATCGACAATCCCGTTCGCCAACCCTGGGAAGAGATGCTGCCAATCCTTGCGGACGCGCTCGATATCCCGGAAACCAGGATCATACCATTTGAAGAGTGGATCCGCCGAGTAAGAGCGTTTCCTGGGGATGTGGAAAAAGAGAATCCAGCGAAGTTGCTGGTGGATTTTCTGGGAGAAGATTTCAGGCGCATGAGTTGTGGGGGCGTGTTGTTGGGCACGGAGAAGAGTTGTGCGGATTCGAAGACTATGCGGGGAGCTGGGCCGGTGGGGAAGGAAGTGGTGAGGAGGTATGTGGAGGCTTGGAGGAAGAGTGGGTTTTTGTGGTAAGACAGTGCGGCCAGAGCCGCGGTCGCTAGGCACCGTGTATCCATTTTATAGATTGCTTTGTGCTTTCGGCGTTTGGATTTCGTAGTTTCAGTCATCTAGGCGGCATTTCCTTGATCATAGAATACCGCGTAAAGCAATTGTTTCTATATCACACTTTCAACCTGGATCTATTGGTTTGGATTGAAACTTGTAATTCGCATTATGTTTCCAGGCCCCTTTTTCGAAATAACTCCGATCTAAGTTTAAGCTTCTGAATGTGTACCCAAGCCCTACTGTCCTATTTTCGGCCCCATATGGACACCGTGCGGAAATACTGATATTCCCTCGGAGTTTAACCCGAATACTTCATAGAACTCTCGGAAGAGTGCATATAAGCCCGACGATGCACTTTGTCAGATCGACCACAACCGATTGCATTTGTACCAACACCTCAACGCTCACTAGTAATCATTACGAGGCTGGGAAAATGCACGTGCTTCTCACTGGTGGAAATGGCTTCATTGCCGCTCATGTCCTTAAGGTGCTTCTTGATCGAGGGTATGTATGGATCTGCGGCTATGGAACGTTCACTTACTGTTATCGCTGCAGTCATACAGTCGTTACGACCGTCCGCAGCGAGGCCAAAGCCGCCCAAATTCGGGAAGCTCACCAAGAACTTGGTGAAGACATCTTGTCCGCCGCTATTGTTCCCGATATTGCGAAACATCGCGCTTTCGATCCTGTTTTCACATCCACGGGCCGCCCCTTCGACGCCATCATCCACACTGCTAGCCCACTCACAATGAATGTCACCGACGTGCAAAAGGAAGTCCTCGACCCGGCAATCATAGGCACCACAGGCCTTCTGGAATCTACTGCGCGCCTGGCCCCCACAGTGCGCCGGTTCGTCCTCCTCTCCTCATTCGCCGCTATGATCGATCTCTCCAAAGGCGATCGACCTAGCCATCTCTACACTTCCGCGGACTGGAATCCCATCACCCTTGAAGAATCTCTCAAAGATGCGGTTAACGGCTACAGAGGCAGTAAAACCTTCGCTGAACGCGCGGCTTGGGAGTTCATGGAGAAGGAGAAACCCGGGTTTAGTCTTACAACCATTTGTCCGCCATTTGTATTTGGGCCTGTGGTTGGGTACTTGGCGAGTTTGGATGCGCTGAACAATTCCAATCGCCGCTTTGTTGCCTTTCTGAATGGCATGCTGCTACCTACGACATTCTACGCATGGATCGACGTTCGCGACCTTGCTCTTGGGCATGTGAAGGCTATGGAAGATGAGAGCACAGCAGGGGAGCGGATTTTCTTCACCAGCAGCGAGCAATCCTGTAACGAGGACATTTTGAAGATTATCGAGGAGGAGTTTCCAGAGTACAAGGGGAGGTTACCCGATAAAGGGGAGTGGGCTAGTGTTGGGTGGCCGAAGGAAGGAGTTTATGGGGTGGATGCGAAGAGGACAAGGGAAATTTTGGGGGCGGAGTTTAGGGGATTGAGAGAGTGCGTCAAGGATACAGTCGGGTTGTTGAAGACGTTTCGCGTTTGACGTGTTTCTGCGGACATAGAGAAGGGGAGGTTTTTCGGCATGCGTATATTTAATCATGTCCGTAGCTTTTATCACAGTCCACGATTTCTCCACAAAGTCTAACAAGCTGGCGATCGGCAATGCCAAGAAACGGCCTAATGGCGCGAATCGCGCCGCCAAAGGCTTGTTACATCCGACATTCACCAGCGCGTCGGGGGAATTGTAAGCCCGCTCGAAACTCCGATCCGACTCTCGTGCCTGACGAGAACCCCTTTGTTGCTGGAGATCGGGAGTTTCTATCGAGCAAAGTGAGATAGATCGGATGCCCGTTAGTGCTCACGGGCGCTCTTGGTGTGCATTGGGTATTCAGTATGCAGGCCGGAACGGGCTTAGCGCGGTAAGCTCAGATGAATGTCTTCAGGCGCGTTCCGGCTTTTGAGATAGGAACGCTGTATTTCCTTCCTTCAATTCTCTCTACTCTCCCTGATTCTTCTTTTCCCTTCAACTCAAGAGAAAGCCAATTACTATGCCTCCCACCAACCGTGCCGCCTGGCTGGTAGCCAAACAAGTCCGCCCGCTAGAAGTCAAGTCCGCACCCTACACTACCCCAGGCAAGAATGAAATTGTCGTGCGCGCCCGCGCAATCGCAGTCAATCCCGTCGACGCCATGAAACAAGCCATGGGCGATATGATGATGTCCTGGGTGAAATACCCTTTCGTCCTCGGTAGTGATCTGGCTGGCGACGTTGTTGAGGTCGGTCCACTGGTCGCGAGGTTTAAGCCTGGAGACCGCGTGATTGGTCACGCCGTCAGTCTCGACAAGAGGAGTAATCGGAATTGCGAGGGGGCTTTTCAAGAATACGTGGTGCTGAGAGAGAACCTGGTTTCGCCAATCCCGGACAGTCTGTCCTACGAAAATGCAAGCGTACTTCCGCTTGGTCTGTCGACGGCGGCGTGCGGCCTCTTCATGAAGGATTATCTCGCGCTCGAGTATCCTACGCCTAAAGGTCCAAAGGAGACGGGGAAAACGCTACTTATCTGGGGTGGTTCTACGAGCGTTGGAAGTAACGCTATTCAGCTCGCTACCGCAGCTGGATACGAAGTCTACACCACCGCTTCACCCAAGAATTTCTCCTACGTCACTGCTCTCGGGGCAGCGAAGGCGTTCGACTACCGCAGTCCGACGGTTACACAGGAGATCAAAACCGCTCTCAAGGGGAAGACGATTGCCGGCGCTTTTGCCATCGGCGACGGGTCGCTCGAAGCTTGTATCGACATCGTCGACGCATCTCAGGGACGTAAATTTATCTCGCAGGCCAGTGTACCGCAACCCAAGGAGATCCCCCCAAAGGGCTTGAACCTCGTCACCTTCATTGCGGGGTTCCTATGGTTCAGTGTCTCGACGTTCCTGAAGTGCAAAGTCAAGGGTATTGGAGCCAAGTTCATTTGGGGAGACGATTTAATGGCGAATGATGTTGGAGCCGCAATCTATGAGCATTTCTTGCCCGAGGCTCTGGCTTCGGGAAGGTACAAGGCGGCGCCGGAGCCGTTGGTTATCGGAGAGGGCTTGGATAAGATCCAAGAGGCGTTGGACACGGTCAAGAAGGGTGTTTCAGCGAAGAAGGTGGTGGTGAAGCTTTGAGTGGAGTGGACGAGGCAAAACCCTGCATCTCCTTTTTCTGTTCGCATTTTCGGAAGGCAAATCGTGTGAATCCATTTTTTGTGCGCCTAGCAGATATCCTGGGAAGCTCTATTATACATCGCAATTTATAGAATGCTTTAATCGTGCTTTGATTGATCAATCTTTCAACTATAGAAATGAACTTATACCCTTTCGAGCCTTTTGAAGATCGTCACTCCTACCAGGGATGGACGTCGTGCGAACGCGATCATTAGCGAATTGTTTCCTCCAATATGGCAAACTGCAAAACTCATGCACGAGTACTGGGGTCAATATAAATAGGTCTCGTCTAAGGCCAATGAAATCACAGCATTATTGTTGCTGAGATACTCCGAACCAACAAAAACTCCGTGGACTTGATTTGCATCTTCCTAAATTGGAATATTTCACTTCTATCTGCATGATCGAGCAAGACAAAAGCTGCCCTTTTGTTGTACAGACTTATAGTTATATACTTGGATTCTTCGTGCTTGTCGCCAAAACCTTCGAGTCATACAAGCTCTATACTCTTCAAGAATCATACCTTGCAAACCAGGGCACGCGACAATGGCAGCCTCACTCCCAATCCAGACAGTCAACCCATCAAATCTCCCTTCGCCTGCCACCGCCCCTCAACAAGCCTCTGCGAGCACCAATTCGGCCGATTCTATCCCCGCTAGTACTCTTGTCCGCTGGGGTCCACGCTGGTCACCAAACGACCTCATCTCCAGCATTGCGCAATACTCTCTTGAAAGCGGCTGGGTCGAAGGCACTGTCTATCAATGGTCCGTAACGCAGACCCATGACGATGATATCGTCTTTCACACCGCCCTCGATGCCATGGCGGCTACCCTCCACCGCAGCAAGACAATCTTCATCCACTCCCCTGCTCTGTCCGAAGAGGATAGCCTGCGCGTTGCTGATGCGGTTAAAGGGGTGAAGGACACAATGGCATTCCTTCTGGAGCAATTTAGGCAGATTCGGCCTTTGGAGACGGAAACACAGGCTTTCAATGTGGGCATTGGAATGGAGGAGCATTATAAGCTTTTTAGGACCTGGGAGATCGCTGTAAGGCAGAAGGTGGTGGGAGAGGGGAGGGATAAGATGGATGAGGAACTGAAAGAGTTGGAGAGGAACTTTGAGAGCACGATTGTGGTGTTTAAGGGGGTGGTTAATTTGGGAGAGCAAAAGAAGGCGGTTGAGGGAGGGGAAGTGCAAAAGCAGGAGGAATGAGCGATTTCAGCTGAAGTGGAATGCCGAAGGTGCTGGTGATATTTTATAGTTTTGGACGGCAGATGCCAATGGCAATAGCCGGCCTTCTTGCCATTCCACAACAATTCCCGAGGTTACTAAGGTAATGAGCATTCTGTATCGTGGGAAGTTCTGAGTTTTGGCTGTTCGCAGCTTGGTGAACCCGAACATATTGGTCTGCATCCCTACGCGAGTGAAGTAACCGACACGCGCACCTCACATTTTACTCGTCTGGTGGAAAAATTTTCAGACTTTACATCTAGACACGGGACCTAAAAAATGTTATAATGCGCCATCAGGAATGAAGTGAAGTTATGGCAGGGAGAACTCGCTTTCGTCCGTGAGTGACCAGGAGGGATGGCGATATGCTTCTTGTTGTGGTTCTGTTCTCCACGTTAGATCCCCTGACGGAAAAGAAGACTATAATAATTGGAACTACAGTTCCGGAAAAACTAAATCACAATTGAAGCTACTTTTAAATAACGGGAGAAACCGTTTCTTGATCATTCTCTGGCTATGTCAATCTGCAACGGATCCCTCATTGCCGCCAGTATGTGTGAATCATATCAGATTCTTTCCAACTCCATTATGAACCATTGGAATTATTTCCAGTTTGCTTCGTTTCCTGTGCAGTCTCCGTTTTAGGCCTTGGCCTTACATCCTTCCAACCCATTAGCCCACTGACTCCAACTCCGACCACAGCAGTAGCCACAGCCAACCAGAAAGTTTGCCCAACTGCTTCACCATAGGCTTTCAGTACCTGGCCCAACTCTGATTGTCCAACCAGCTCCCTCATTTTCGTGCTTCCAGCCTCGATGATTTTGTCTGCATCCAGAGTGGGAGCATGCTTTCGAAGCGCAGATTTGAACCCATTCGTAAACACCGTCTGTGCTACGACAGTGAAGAGTGCGCCGCCGAAGTTTTGGCAGAACACGAATGTGCTCATGGCTGTTGGGATCTGTGCTGGAGAGAGTGTGTTCTGGACTGCGACCATCGGCTGCAGGGAAACGTCAGTGATACACTCAACTTGCCATGCTGCACAATCCCGAAATCAGCTGACATACCATTGGAAGAGCCAGACCTCGTCCAGTTCCGGATATGATCTGAAAGCCCACTATTTCCGCCATTCTTGTCTCAGGCTTTGCGACTAGTGTCAGCAGGCCTGACCCAATACTGTTGAACGCGCCTCCAGCCAGTATAAACGGCAGGTAGTAACCCAACCTCTGCACCAGTCTTGAAGCCGCCAGTGTAAACACCACTTGGGTCAACATTGTTGGCAGGAAATCCACACCACTCTGAAATGGCGTTCGGCCGCGCACGCCTTGGAAGTAGAGCGGTAGGTAATAAGCCGTTACAAACACCGTGCCGGATAACAGAAGAATCGTAAGGCAGCTTGCCCACATCACCCTAATCTTTAGCGTCGAGAACGGAATCATACTTTTATCGCCCTTGCGGTGATTCCATATCGCCCAAATCGCGGCCATGACTCCCGCGCCGCAAAACAAGCCAATGACTTGAGCACTCCTCCAAGGATATCTTGCTCCAGCAAACTGAAGCGCGAGGAAAGCTTGTACAGCCGCAGGGGCAAACAGCACGAAGCCAGTGAGGTCGAATTCAGTCAGTGGGTTTCTGAGGACGGTTTTCCAGTGCGGCTTGGGGATATGGTCCGGGATGGTGGTGAAGAGCAAGAAAGGAAGTAAAGCTGCACCGGCGGGTAAGTTGATGTAGAAACACCACCGCCAGGAAGCGTATTCTGTTATAGCGCCGCCAATCAGAGGGCCAACTGCGGCTCCGAGATTGCCGACTGAGTGCGTTAGAGAAGGTGAGCAATTGCAGAAAGGGGAGTACGAACAAGCCATCATGAACCCCAGCATACCGGGCCTTCTTGCAGGCTCTACACAGGAGTTGAGTATCGTAAAACCCCCATTCACTGCCTTCATGTTAGCCAATATTCTACTGGGCTGGAGAGGAGAAAACGCACTGAGTCCGGCACCTCCAATGCCGGCGACCACTCGTCCAATGATTAGCATGACCGAGCTCTGTGCGGCACCACAGAGGGCAGATCCGAGTTCAAAAACGGCGAAGAAGCAAAGGAAAAGAATTTTCGAGTTCAGCCGCGCATACATTTTGCCGGTTAGGGGTTGTATGGAAGCGCTGAGCTTGTCAGAAAAGAACATAAAATAGCAATCATATGGAAACCATACCAGACGAGTTGATACGCGGACCCATACCAACCAACATCAAGCAGAGATTTGAAATCGTCTGTAATGTATGGGATGGCCTAAATTTAGGTCAGCAATGCCGACCGCTATCTCATGAGTTAATTGCTTACAGTTGACAAAATGGACATGTCTAGCATCATGAGAAAATAAACCACCGTAAAAGATCCTATAATAGCGTAAAGAGGAACATCCGACAAAAAGTTCTTTTCTGGTGGGGATGAAGGGAGCTTTGCGCCTAGGGACTCTTCTGAGGAGGATATGCCCTTCTCCATGAAGACATCATCTGCTTTCTTGTCGCCGAATTTCGAATCACCACTCGGAGTGCTGACCGACGAAGGAGTAGGTGCAGTCTCCAGTTCTTGCCTAAACTCCTCTTCAGCTTCTTTCACCATGCCGTCGACATCGTAATCCCAGATCTTATGCGAGCGCGTATAAATGGCGTCTGCGATCTTCTTATGATCATCCCCACATTGTGGATCCATGAACTCGTAGACATTTCCAATGGCTCGGCTACTCTTTACAAGCCATTGCGACCTCTCGTACCGCACCTGGTTGTACACTTTGAGTGCACTTCTAATAGCAGTCTGGCGCTGTGAAGCAGGAGTTCTGGTCGCCGCTTCCAAGAGAACAGCCAGGGCCAGACAGTCCTCAATACCGCAACCTGCACTAGCACCGTGATGTGGAGTTGATGCGTGCGCAGAGTCTCCAGCAAGGCAGATGCGCCCAGAAACGTACGTGGGCACGGGAATGTCATGGGTATCGAAGACGGCCCAACGATCTAGCTGCTCGGGTAGCAGTTCCATAATCTTCCTAACCACGGGGCTGAACCCTGCAAAGCCCCTAGTTGCTTCTTCTTTCTTTGCTGGGGCTGTGAGCTTTCCATCGGCGGTAACCCACTCGTTGTCGTCAGTGACAAAAGCCACCACATTCAGAAGTGTGCCCATTGCCACCGGGAATGTTAGAGCATGAGCTCTATGCCCTAAATGCATGAGACGAGTCGAGGTTCGCCATTCCCCCAAGGCAGCTCTTGCCTGCTCCATTGGTACGAGACCGCGGATAGCGTATTTGTGGCTGTACTGAGGATACGAGGCCGGATCCTGTTCGCCGAGCATAATGCGTCTGACCTTTGAGCGAATTCCATCGCAACCAACAACTGATTAAACGCCGGTCAGCATATGGTAATTCATGCTTTCCAAAGAGGATAAAATCCAAAGACTTGATACATACCAACGTCAGCCTGCGCACTCGTACCATCTCGAAATGTGATCAATAATTTCTCGTTCCCGTCATTTTCCACAACGTCCACGACTTCCTTCTGAAACTCCACGTCATCTTCCCGCAAGCCTCTTACCACCTCTTCCAGAAAGTCCACTCGTCTACATCCCTCAAACCCTCTCTCCCCAAGATAGAGCCTCAAGATGGTCTCCTCCTCTTCATCGTCCTTGGATGTGTCGTTCTGTTCTTTCCTCGAGCCCACACCATCGACATAATTGAACCAGTCCTCGGAATTTTTTGTCGCCACTTTGCGAAATGCCTCATGGATGCTCGGATCCAGCAATTTCATTGCGCGCTCTGCATTTGGCGTGAAACCTATTCCCGCGCCGATCTCTCGAAAGGATCTCGCGCGCTCGTAAATTTTGAAAGGAATTCCGCGGCGTTGTAGTCCTATGGCAAGCGCGAGGCCGACTATTCCGCCGCCGACGATCGCGACCTGAATATCAGGCTGTGCCGTCAATGTAGCCATGTGAGTTACTGATGATCTGGCTCAACGCCGGTAGGAAAAATATAGTGGTGTGCAAACGAGAGCAAGCCGTCGGATCAGTGCTGCAATGATTTTGTGACAAGTGCGCGATGGTGGTGAGCTATGGGTCGCATTACCAGCAGCCGGGCATCAGTCAGCTAGCCTCTTTGTTGAGATGGGCAATAACTCCGGTAGAGAATACGCCAGTGAGGACCTATGGAGACAAATGGACCGTTGTATGGGCCGTGCTGCTGTGTTGGAGGTGCGGATTGTTGATGTTCCACGGGTGGTCTTTCTCTCGGACTTCGGAGTTTTTATTTGACAGCTCTCAACCTTGACGTCCACCATGTCCACACTACGTACTTTGCACCTAGGCGTGCTAAAACAGCTAGTGGTATTACTCCATCTCGCAGGAAAGATATGGACATTTGAATAGTCCGGGTCGTTGGAACCCCTTTGCGATGTCAGGGCCAGAGTGTGGCGCGCCTCGTAGTCAGGACCAGCACACTATTAGTCCGGCGTACCAATAAATCCATAAGACTACTCAATAGAACCCATAGACTTACCAGCACCAGTTTACGCTCATGACTCTTGATTAGCAGCAAGACCCTTCGCAAACTCAACGTTGCTATTCGACAAGGGCTCTTGGAAATAACCTCTTCGCCTAAATACGCCTATCGTTCATCAAGAGACCACATCAACAATTGTACATTATGCCAGAAGAGAGACCTTCCGTTCCAATCGCCATTATTGGCATGTCTTGTCGCTTCGCAGGCGGGGCCACCGACCCAGAGAAGCTGTGGCAGCTCTGTGCCGAAGGTCGCGACGGTTGGAGTGAGATTCCGGCTGATCGATTCAACATCGATGGGCATTATCATCCAAGACCTGATAACTTGAATACAACAAATGTGCGCGGCGCATGTTTTTTGGACCAAGATATCGGGGTATTTGATGCTGCGTTCTTCAATCTCCCAGCTGAGACTGCCGCTGTAAGTGCACATGTTCACTTCGATCTGTGTTTTCTTGGTCTTTTGCCTCTTTTTGTTTATTTTCAGCGGTCTGATAAGCTTGAACCCAGTGCCTCGACCCCCAATTCCGGCTCATGTTAGAATCCACCTACGAAGCATTTGAATCAGCCGGCCTCCCCCTCTCTCAAGTAACGGGCTCCAACACCTCCGTCTACGCTGGCTCCTTCTTCAAAGACTACCATGACGCCGGCCTCCGCGACGTCACCACACTCCCGCGCTTCTTCCTTATTGGGGTCGGAAGCGCTATGGCATCTAACCGCCTATCCCACTACTTTGATCTTAGAGGCGCCTCTATGAGTATAGACACGGGATGCAGCACAACTCTCACGGCGCTGCATCAGGCGTGCAACGATTTGCGAGCTGGAGAAAGCGATATGAGTGTTGTGAGCGGCGCAAATCTGATGCTGAATCCTGACATGTTTATCACTATGTCTTCTATTGCTCTTATCTCTAAGGATGGGAGGAGTTTCGCCTTTGACAGCCGAGCAAACGGGTACGGCCGTGGCGAAGGGGTTGCCACGATTGTAATCAAGAGACTGGACGATGCCCTCAGGGATGGCGATCCTATTCAAGCGGTGATCAAGGAGAGCGCACTAAACCAGGACGGCAAGACGGATACGATTACAACTCCCAGCCAGGAGGCACAAATTGCGCTTATCAGACGGATCTACAAGAAAGCCGGGCTTGACTTCTCAGAGACCGGGTACTTCGAAGCTCACGGTACAGGGACGCCTACCGGTGATCCACTGGAGGTTGGATCAATCGGCGCCGTGAATAGCGAAAGTAAGAGGCCCAGAGATCAGCCACTGAGAATTGGGAGTATAAAGCCCAACGTTGGACACACCGAGTGTGCGAGCGGCTTGGCCAGCATTGTTAAAGTTGTCAAGGCGCTGGAGAAGGGTCAAATTCCGCCGGCGGCGAACTTAAAGGAGGTGAATCCGAAGCTCAAATTGGGGGAGTGGAATATCAAGGTATGTTAGCGAAAGAGGGGACTTACCCCTTTCCCCGAAGATGTGATGGCGTTGCAACGCAGAACAACATACGGTTACTCATACGTCCTAGATTCCCCGAACCCTTGAGCCATGGCCTACGCATCTCCCACTTCGTCGTGCTTCCGTCAATAACTTCGGCTACGGTGGTGCGAACTCGCACATTATCCTGGAGCATTTTGCCTCCACACCAAGCACACCCGCCCCTTCACTGCCTTCCAAAATCTTCCTGCTGAGCGGGAAAGACGAATCCGCCGCTACAGCCATGGTGTCCAATCTGCGAAACTACCTCATTGCTAAGCAAAACGAAGGGATAAGCGACACCGAGGAGCAGGTGTTCCTAAATGACCTCGCATATACTCTAGGCCAGCGGCGCTCTGTCTTTCCCTGGGTCTCGACAACGTCAGCATCCTCCTTGTCGTCTCTTATATCCGTCTTAGCAACCCCTCGTTCGAAACCCCGTCGTACTAATGGGGTCCCAAACATCGGCATGGTCTTCACCGGCCAAGGCGCACAGTGGTACGCCATGGGCCGCGAGCTGATCTGGTCATATCCCATTTTCCGCGAAACACTCCTCGAAGCCGACCGCTACCTGAGAGAGTTCGGCGCCTCATACAGTCTGATGGAGGAGCTTCTTCGGGATGAGCATGGCACCAGAGTACATGAAGCTGCACTGGGCCAGCCGGTCTGTGTCGCTCTGCAAATCGCCCTTGTTCGACTACTGGAGTCATTTGGCGTACGACCCAAGGCAGTAACCAGCCATTCCAGCGGAGAAATAGCGAGTGCATACGCCGCGGGAGCGCTCAGCCTTCGAAACGCAATAGGCGTTGTCTACGCACGCGGAAAGCTAGCGGCGGAAGTGAGCAAATATTCCGACCTGGGACAAGGTGGCATGATAGCCGTTGGACTTGGTCACGAAGACGCTCAGAAGTACATCACTCGCGTCACCTCCGGAAAGGTTGTCGTGGCTTGTCGAAACAGTCCAGCAAGCGTCACTGTATCTGGTGATCTGCCAGGAATCGATGAGATTGAGACACTTCTCAAGGCGGATAATATCTTCGCTCGGAAGCTCAAGGTTCCTACCGGATACCATTCGCACCATATGGAACCTATCGCCGAGCCCTACGCCGAGTGGCTGCGAGAGCACATCAAACCCGAACCGCAGATGCGGGATGTCGCATATTCATCGCCAACCACGGGAGGACGCATCACTTCGGTCGAGCAGCTCGGTTCTGCAGAGCACTGGGTTAGCAGTCTCACCAACCCAGTGCTATTCGTTGAGTCTTTCACGAATATGTGTTTTGCCTCCGAAGACTCGGACTGCGAAATTGACGTGGTGATTGAGATTGGCGCTCACGCCGCCCTTTCAGGACCGATCCAGGACATAACCTCTCTGCCGGTATTCCAGGGTACCAAGATTCGCTATGCCAGCGGTCTTATCCGCAAAAAGAGTGCCGTGGATACTATCCAGTCATTGGCTTGCGATCTGCTTTCAGCGGGCTACCCCGTTGACATGGCCGGTGCCAATTTAACTCCACGAGCTCGCGTACTGACAGACCTTCCTCAGTACGCCTGGAACCATCAGACGCGCCATTGGTACGAACCGCGCACCAACCGGGCGCATAGACTACTGGCTGAAGGACCACACGATCTGCTTGGTAGTTTGGTTGTGGGCACCAACCGCATCAACCCTTCATGGAGAAATGTCATCAAGCCGTCAAACCTTCCTTGGATCACAGCTCACAAGCTTCAAGGAACCGTCATCTATCCTGGTGCGGGCTTCATTTGCATGGCCATCGAGGGCCTCTTGCAAGCGGACTCCCACATCGACGCCCCTGTCCACGGGGTCAGGCTACGAGATATTGACATCCTCCAAGCGCTTGTAATCCCCGAAGGCGAAGATGGCATCGAAGTCCAGCTCTCCATTCGCCCTTGCGGTAACAAAGCCATCTACGCAAAAGACTGGAAAGAATTCCAGGTCTTCTCCGTCACGCACGACGACAAGTGGATTGAGCACTGTCGCGGGCTGATCTCCCTTTCCAACGACCGGGGAAACCCACCTAAACTGCCCGTTCCCCTTTCCAAGACGTCCGAATACAGGGTGCGTGTCTCTCCCTCAGACGTATATAATTCCATGCATCACGTCGGCATCCAACACGGCCCCATCTTCCAAAACCTGAAAGCCGTACGAGCACGCGCCCAGGGCTCGTTGGCAACCATTGAAGTGGCGGATATTGCCTCCTTGATGCCGTATAAACATCAACACGCCCATGTCATCCACCCTACGACGCTGGACACGGTGTTCCAGGCCGTTTATGCTGCGCTGCCAGCCGCAGGTGCCGACATGGTATCCGCACAGGTACCTCGTTCGTTGAAGAATCTGTGGATCTCCGCCAGCATTGCTACTTCGCCTGGAAGCCAACTGCGCGCCTTCTCCAGCGTCCGCGACAACGATAAACAGGGCTTCAAGGCCGCGGTGACAGTTATCAGTGACGACAGCGAGGAGCCGGTCATCACAATTGAAGACTTCCATTTCCAGTCCATCGGTGCTGCTCTGAGGAACAAGGAGCAGTGCGAGAAGGACAAGTTCTTGACGGCGAAATGGGCACCCGATCTGACTCTCCTGTCAGCCGACCAATTGGAACACCGTCTAACCTGTGACCTCGATCCCGTCGAAGCAGAGGCACTTGCAGATTTGAGGACCGTGTCTGCTTGGTTCCTTGAAGATGCGCTCGCGGCGCTCACGGCTGTAGACGTTCAAATGTTGACGGGCCATTTGAAGAGATATTACGCATGGGCAAAACTACAGGTCGGCTCAATAGACAACGACAAGGGCGCTATTATCCCGGCGCAAGAAAAGGCCGCGTTGATCTCGAAAGTCGCATCCCGCAGTGTCAACGGTGAACTCGTGTGCCGGCTAGGCCCCTACCTCTCAGGTATTTTGCGCGGGCAGATCTCGCCCCTCGCCCTCCTGGAGGACAACCAAATCTTGCACCGCTACTACGCCGAAGGGCTCAAGCTGGAACGAAGCAGAGACCAGCTAGCGGAAATAGTACGCATTTTCGCACACAAGAATCCTCGCTCCAAGATTCTGGAAATCGGTGCAGGAAGTGGTGGCGCTACTGCACCTATTCTCAAGGCATTGGGGAGTGAGGATCCGCTAGTTGGAAGCTATGACTACACCGACCTCTCCGAGACCTTCTTTGAGGACGCAGCGAAAGATTTCCAGGAGTGGAAGAATGTCCTATCTTTCAAGAAGTTGGACATCGAGCACGATCCCGTCCTTCAAGGCTTTGCAGAGGGATCCTACGACCTCATCATCGCATGCCAGGTCATCCACCGTACCAAGTCCATTGAAGAGACCATGAAGAACGTTCACAAGCTGCTCATGTGTGGTGGTAGACTTCTCATCATGGAGCCGACAAAGGATCAGCTGGACTTCCGCTTTGCATTCGGTTTGCTGCCAGACCACTGGCTTGGCGAAGAGGAGCACCGGCTGCTAACTCCCACTTTGGAAGTAGAGAAGTGGGACGAGGTGTTGAAGAGGAGCGGATTCTCAGGCATTCTTCTTGATGTACATGATTGCGAGGATGAGCTGTACTCATACAGCGTCATCATGTCCAGCGTCCCTGCCCTGGCTTCTACCTTCCCGACGGAAGTCGTCGTTGCCATCGCCGGCAACGCTCCCACCCAACAATGGCTTGATGCCCTCCTTGCACAGCTCTCTCAAGCAGGCGCAAACCCCACGGTTCAGGCTTACGACAACTTAGACTGCGAGGGCAAACACGTCATTTTCCTGGGCGAAGTCGCCGCTCACATCCTCACAGACCCCACGAGTGAGCAATTCGAGGCCATCCGCAATGTGTGCACAAAGTCCAAGGGGTTGCTGTGGGTGACCCGTGGAGGCGCTGTCGAGAGTGCGGACCCCTTCTCCAGTCTCTGCCAGGGCTTCCTGCGTATTCTCAGACTAGAGTACGTCGGCAAGCGACTTGGAAGTCTCGATCTCGATCCCTCCCAAGGACCATGGTCGACGTCCTCTGCATCAGCAGTCGCTAAAACTTTTGTCCAATTGTTCACGGGTGACGCCATCAATGAGCCTAGAGACTACGAGTTCGCAGAGCGCGATGGATGTGTCAACATCTTGAGATATTTCAAAGACCACGAGCGCAATAATCTGTGGTTCTCCGATGCTAGCGAGTCCAAGGTTACAGAGCTCAAGCCTTTCATAGGCGGTGTGCGTGTCAAGCTTACCATAGACAATCCAGGGCATCTTGACAGCTTGGTGTTTACACTCATGAACGATGACACGGACAAGCCAATACTCGCCAACGAAGTGGAGGTTTCGCCACGAGCATTTGGTGTCGGCACTGAGGACGTCGCGGCCGCTACTAGTGCCCTCCATGATCGTCACTTGGGGTTCGAGTGCTCCGGTATCGTCACAAATGTCGGCTCGACAGCTGAATCTCATGGCTTCAAGGCTGGTGAACGGGTTGCTGTCCTGGTGCAAGGCTCATGCAGCAGTGTCGTCCGTGTCCCCTGGACGAGCGTGATTCACATCCCCGATGACATGGGGTTCGACCTTGCAGCTGCTTTGCCGGTCGCATATACGACGGCTTGGATCTCTCTCATCGACAGTGCTCGTTTGGAAGAAGGAGAAAGCGTGCTTATCCACGACGCTGGAAGTGCTCTCGGTCAGGCTGCCATCGCGATTGCGAAATACGTCGGAGCCGAAATCTACACCACAGTGAGCTCTTTCGAGCACAGCAGCTTCCTCCGCCGTGTGCTCAGAATTCCTGGCGATCGAATCTTCTCCACCAGTGACTCGAGCTTCGCTGCCGATGTGCTGGGTAAGACCGGAGGAAGAGGCGTCGATGTCGTCTTGAATACGCTTGAGGGGTCCCTGTTGCAGGAGAGCCTGAACTGCACGGCGCCTTTGGGTCGTTTCATTGCGCTGAACAAGAACGACCTGGAACAGACGAGCCAGCTTGATATGGGCACCTTCGCAAGGGGTGTTTCATTTTCGGCTGTCGATTTGGCGATGCTGCTGAAGCATAAGCCTCAGCAAGCTTCAAAGGCACTGAAGAAGACGATGGAGCTGATCAAGGCCAGAGAAATTAAGGGTGTGCTCACATCAAGGCACGATATTTCGGATGTCGTTCAGGCCTTCCGGAATGCACAAGCAGCTAAATCACCAGCCAGGATTGTGCTTTCTGTGAAGTCGAATAGTATGGTCCCGGTAAGGATCGCTCCCCCCCGCTGAAGGGGTCAGAAAATAGCTAATGTAATCAGACTGTTCGTCAACACCCCGTTGCTCGACTGAACCCTGATGCTTCCTATGTGGCGGTAGGTGGCTTTGGTGGCATCGGACAGAGCGTCTGTCTCTGGCTGGCCGAGCATGGAGCGAAGAACCTCATTGTGCTATCTCGTAGCCCGAACGCAGCCGATAGAGCATCGGCACTCGTGGCACAACTCGACAAGCTGGGCTGTCGCGTGAAACCTGTCCGTTGCGATATTGCGGACGAGGCTGACATGACGCGTGCAATTGAGCTCTGCAAGGTTGATATGCCACCCGTGCGCGGCGTTATTCAGGGAGCTATGGTCTTGAGGGTAAGTAGTTCAATCAGAGCCTTTCAGTCTTCGGTACTGATCAATACCAGGATTCGATCCTGGAGCAAATGTCTCACGAAGACTATCTCACCGGTTTGCGACCTAAAGTCCAGGGCACATGGAACTTGCACAAGGCCTTTTCTTCCGCGCCTCTCGACTTTTTCGTGATCCTCTCCTCCATCGCAGGCGTCATTGGCATAGCCTCCCAATGCAACTACGGCGCAGGAGGGGCCTTCCAAGATGCCCTTGCAGCATGGAGAACCAGTCAAGGTCTTCCTTGCGTCTCGATCGACGTAGGCGCTGTAAAGAACGTAGGCTACGTTGCCGAGCATGAAGAGACGGACGCATATCTCAAGAAGCAAGGCCACATGCTTTTGTCTGAAGGCGACGTACTGAAGGCTGTAGAGTGCGCCATCACCTCTCCTTTCGCAAAACAACTCGTCTTCGGCATCAACACCTCCCCGTCCAGCGCTCTTTGGGACAACGGCCCAGCAGCACGCGACCTCCGCTTCGCGGCCGCCAAATTCCGAACATCTGGAGAGGACGATGGTGCCGGAGCGGGTAAGACGGATGATCTGGCGGGCAGGATCGCTAGAGCAAAGACTCTCGAGGAGGCAGCGGGCGCCGTTGCGGCAGAGATCACGGCAAAGATCATGGAGATTTTCATGATCCCCGCCGAGGAAGTGTTCCCGAACAAGCCGATGGCAGATTTTGGAGTGGATTCTCTAACTGCGGTCGAGCTGAGGAATGCATTGGCGACGAAGGCGAGTGCTGAAGTGTCGATTTTCGATATCATGCAGAGTCCGAGTTTGACGGCGTTGGCGACGGCGATTGCGGTGAAGAGCGCGCATGCCAATCCTGCTATCGTCGCTGGCGCTTGAGTATACGGGAGAGAGAGAGTTGGTAGTTCGTTTCCTTCAGGGTTTTGGGACGCGTCAGGTGGGATCTGCTTTGAAATATTTGGAACGTACCCTAGGGTATCATAATAGAAGTGTGATTTCTCATAGTGCAGCAGATATCACCCCAATCACTCCAGCACTGTTTCAGAGATACGATGCTCCTCATATTGAAGCGCAAGGGGTTTATTCACTTCGTTATCTTCTTATGGAGAGCATCTCTCAGGGCCTTATCCTTCTCCAACTGTGCCCGTAACTGTTCCACCTGTGCCAGTAACCGTTCCACATCTACCCGTAGCTTTTCCAGCAGTGCTATTGCTTTTCTAGAATCCTCAGGGCTCAGGAAAGGCGCCGACCTTGGGCAAGCGCGGCTCTGGTAGATCCTCCATGCGTCTTCTATGATCCATACGACCCACACGATGATGAATGCCACACAGACCATACGGAACATATGCCAATAGACACGCTGTTCTGGGGTGAAGTCAATGTCCGAGGGATTCCACAGCTCTTGTAAGAACGTTCTGGGTCCAGTTATAGTCTCTGTGCCCCTTGCTGTTCTCGAAGAAGAACTGGTCGCCGGTGCTGTGGTGTTGGCTACGACAGTCGGTCCAAGGGACGGATTGGCCAATGGAACATCAGGTGTAGTGCCTCCAGAAGGGTGAACGGCGGCGGGATTGGGTGTCGATGGCCGAGCCATGTGCATGGGCATGGTATGCGTAGCTGGGTCTGACGATGATCTCTCGCGCGTGGTGACCATGGCGGTAGACCTACGTAGATGGATATTTTGATGGATTTCGATGGACGGATGCTGATAAAGGATAGAGAGACGGATGTCGATGTATGGATGGATGTTCCACGAGTGGTCTGAGAGGGGGAAGACGGTACTTATATAGTAAGAGAAATGGAGAGACATCTGAAAGTGCAGCACATGCACGCAGGTGATCGAAAAGGTGACGCGCCAACTTCGGAATCCACTGCCTCTTAGCTAGGTCTTGCCTAGGTAGCTAACAACACATAGGTTCCAACTGCTCAGGAGTTCTCTGCAGTCACAGAACCCAAGTCCTGAAGAGCATCTAACCTATACTCTGCTACTGCAGGTAGGGAATCAAGCTTACGAGATTGGTTAGAATACTGCGACATCTTTCTGTCAGTAGGGTGACATGTAAGGCGCGAAGGACTAGTGCGGACTATTTCGTCAATGTGCGTCACGGAGCAGTCAGTCCTAGAGGTGCATGTGATGGTGCCCCTCCGATCGCGACTAAGGGAAATCTTCTCTCTTCATTACAAATGCCAAGGGAATTATAACTGTATACTACTAAAGCTGCTGTATTGCTTAGAATGCAAGCGAGCTGACCAAGAACAGGCTGGTAGCGGTTTCTGATATGCTTCATTTTATGTTCATCGTAAAGCCCGTATACCCCCAAAACGTTCAGGCTCGAGACGCCGAGTGCGAAATTGGAGAATGCGACTTCCCGACCATTTCACGCAAGACAATCCCCTTCATCTAATGGTGTTTCCCGATCCCCAGCCTGCGAGCTGGGAAAGTGAAATTGGGCAAACACGGCAACAATCACCACCTTCCTTCGAGAGACTCGATATCTTGAACCACTTCCTGGGCAGATTCATATTCCTTCTGCCAGCACTTCAAGGTAATAGCACTGCAGACATGTTGGTCTTGGGGAAACTGCCGGCTCGCGAATCTGTCTCGCACCTTCTCATACCATCTGTCTTCCCCGTCGATAATGTCAGGGAACACAGCATGGCCCATAATGATGAAGTATATGGTGCAGCCCAGCGCAAAGAGGTCCGTTTTGACGTCCGCGTCGAAGGGATCATCTCGTGGGCAGTAGAACCTGCAAGGTTCGCCGCTACACCCGTCAAGGAGCACATCGCCCTTCTCCGAGAGATGTTTCCCCTGGAAGTCGGAAAGCTTGATGTGGAGCCCCTCGTCGAGAAGTAGATTTGTCGGCTGGATGTCACAGTGAAGAACACGTCGAGAATGGACCCATGCGACTGCCTCGGCAGCCTCTCGACACCAGGCCAGTCGCTGCTTGGGCGAAGGGGGTGGTTTGCCCGATTCCAGTAGGTGCTCAGCTACAGTTCCGTTTACGGCGCGTTCCAAGTAAACTCCCGTGTCTGAGAAGCCCTTGAGGCCTATGATCCGCTCATGTGGCCCGATAATCTCAAGAAGCTTCCTCTCCACGTCGAGACGGGACATGTCTCCGCCAGGGGCAAGAGGATATTTGAAAACGGTCCAGTCATCCACCTCCCCGATCCATGCACTGCTTCCCGAGGGGAGGACCTGCTTCACTCCAGGGGGGTTAGTAACGATAGTAACGATGAACGGTCCGTCCTTGATCGTCCACCGTAGGAAGACTATTATCGGCCGCCATAGAGGCTAAAAGACCTGATGAAGCTGAAGAACAATCTGCATGGACGTTTGCTTAGCTTATCTAGCATAGCACTTTGCAGCGTGCGTGGGGTCTGTGTCTCAGGCCGAGTGTGGCTGGGCCAATAGATCCGCGCATAGATACGTAGGTATAACACGACGCGAGCGAAACGAAACGGCAGGCCGGATGAATCCTTGTTCACGGGTTTACAATTTGAATTGCTCTACGGAGTAATCCAAGACACACGTTCCACTGATTAGTCAAGGGAGATTTGATACGAAGCTTTCCATACCATGAAGGAGTGCGTAGAATGAGCGCGTATTCCAGGGATTCCACGGGCCAGGGGCATTATAGGGCTGACGCCTGCCCGTTCAGAGTTGATTCAACGGTCAGTACAGAACGACAGCAGGCTAGAAAGACGCACTTTAATATAACTTTGTTTCTCGAGAATTCAGTGGCTTTAGCCAAGTAAAAAGTATCAAGAAGGTAAAATATTATAATAAATAAATCTTTAAAATTTTGAATAAAAAAACCTCTATGGTAGCTTAGATGTGAGGGCACTAAGGGGGGACGCCGAGAGAGAGGCAATGATGGTGGATTCCGCTCGTGGACAGAAGATTGGGTCTGCATCGGCGGTGGGGCGGGAGAGACAGGCCGGGGATGGAAGAGCTTCCCTCCGAGATCACAGGACTACGTACGGAGGGAGCGAGCCTGAATCCATCACAGTTGTAGACGCAAGGAAATCTTCAACTTCTTTTTGGTTCTTATTTTTTGATTTCTGGTTTATTAATATTGAAAGGCGGATGTGGCCCCAATAGGCCGCGGCAGTCGTCCCACATTATAAGTTAGCATCCAGGCACCCTGCCCATCCCACAGTCCAAACATCCATAACATCGGAGCAACTTTGCGCCTCTCCAACCCCAACCCCATTTCCACCTCCAACAACCCAAGCTACCAACACATCTTCTTTCCACCTCCCGACAATGTCCGCCCACACCCGCCCCTCCACAATCAATGGCCACGCCCGCTCCCACAGCCAATCCCAACCCTACAACGCGTCCAACACCCAACCCGAGAAATCCTTCTTCGAGTCGCAACGCGAATTACTAGTCCAAGAGATTGCGCAGGTACGCTTCGCTTCTCCCTTTCCCGCTCCCCTCTTACGTCCCCCGCACCACGATACGTAATCCTAGCACTCGCTAACCCGACGAGCACAGTCCCTCGAGCACGTCCTCCAAAACATCAACAAGCTGAACCGCTCGCTGGAAGAGGTCATTGCGGTCGGCAACGAGTTCGCGCCCGTGGAAGCGCTATGGAGCCAATTTGAGAACGTGATGGGGAAGGATCCTGCTGCCGCGGAGCAAGAGGGAGGGGAGGCCGGGGAAGCACAGGAGGGGGGGGGGGAGACGACGCAGATGGCTGGGGAAGGAGAAGCGGGGAAATGATGGGGTTCGAAGAGAAGGGATATCTGGGAATGATTAACACAAACTCTGGTGGCACCTGAGAGACGAGGCACGCGACGCCGACAGATAGGCGCGGCTCTGCTTCGTCAAAGAGTTAGGGTTACAGAGGCCGTTTGAGCCGAGAGGAGGGCTCTCCTTCGTGGAGGGACATGCTTCAAGGATGAAGCTGATGTGCCGAGCCAACCACAGGTAACTCCATCGCAAGGGAAGCTGGCGCAGCGACATCACAAGGCACAGAAGACGAATGGGGATGACAATTGGTTCAAGATATATTCCACAACGGCAAGAAAGAGGTCGTTGCTGCACAAATACCACAATACAGAATACAGACAGAAGAACAAAGAGGAAAAGGAAGAGGGTGTGTGATGTGAGGGACGAGATACGGCGGAGTCGCCGCGTCTCTGTGGAATGGTCGATCCAAACGCCGAAATGTATGTAATGTCGTCCAGAAGATGTAGTAACCGTCCCAAAGCGGCTACGTCGCGCAAATCGGATTTCGCAGAAAGTCAAGAGCATCCATAATGTGGTCATTAAGCATCTCGATCGTATCATCCAGCGTCGTGATTGGTGGGAATCGTGCTGAAGGCTGTTTAGGAGGGCGGCTGTGCGCCCTCGACTGTAAAAGAGCGAGAAAGCATGGTGCTTAGAGGATCCTGCAGCGGCTCTTCTTAGGCTTCTTGCTGGCGACAAATGGACGCGGGGCGCCAGGCACTGCAGGCTGCACGGACTGCCTGTACTCCTTGTACTCGTCACCAACCGCCATCGTGACGGCCATGTCGAAGATCTCCTCGACACCGTCTTGCTCTTTGCTACTGCACTCCATGTAGACGGCACCCATCTTTTCGGCAACAGCGCGGCCCTGCTCAGGCGTGACGGGCGTGAGGCCTTGCGTCTTGAGGAGCTCAATGCAGTTGCGCTTGTTGCGGAGGTCCGACTTGAGACCCACGAGCATCATGGGGGTAGTGGGGCAGAAGTGCAAAACCTCGGGGTACCACTGCGGGCTGTTAATATAAGATGGGCGGCGGAGGGGGCACCAGCGCGTACCTTGTCCATGACGTTCTCAAGCGAGTTGGGGCAGTCGATGGCGAAGCAGACGAACAGGACGTCTGTTTCGGGATAGGAGAGCGGCCGTAACCGGTCGTACTCTTCCTGCCCGGCTGTGTCCCACAAAGCAAGTTCCACCATCTTGCCAGTCGGCGGATGGGGAGTGTGGGTGATGTAGTTCTCGAAGACGGTGGGTACATATTTCTAAGCGTTTGGTCAATGTCGAGTCAGAAGGAGCAGGTCACTGTCCTCATACCTCGGGGAAGTTGCCTGAGCTGTAGCTGATCAACAAACACGTCTTGCCACATCCACCGTCACCCACCACCACCAGCTTCTTCGAGTACGCTGGCGGTTCGGTGAGGGCGGTATCCCGTGTCGCATTGGTGCCGTAGGAGCTGACTGTGCCGTTGCTGTTGCGCTCACTCGGACTGCGGACGGGTTTGCGGACGGGTGTACTCGATATCTGGACAGCAGGTCCTTTGGTGGACTGCTTGCGGCGCAGATAGTCGTAGTTTTGGGTGGTCGACGGCTGCACCGACATGGTGGTGAAATGTGCTTGTGGAGATGCGGGTGGGGAGAATGTGATGTATCAATATCGAAGGACGTCTGAGCGGTGGAATGTGTATGGTGAATGCTGAAGGTGAAGCTGACTTGACGTGGGCAGCGAGTGAATCTGTAGAAGCAGGATGGCCTTGTTTGGGCTTTGTGACGGTGTCCGCGGCTGCCCGGGCAACGATCGGATCAGAGCGTTAGCGCCCTCGCTTGGGGGTCTTGGCTCTGCAGCTCTCCCGCACCCCAGTCCGTCCGCGACGACGTCGATGATGGCTTACCCCCCTTGGCTCCTTTACGACCTCCTATCGCCCAATGGTGCGGACACAGCCAGCTTTCGCACGGCCATGCCATCATGTACTCTCAGGTGGATGCTGAAAAAACCGTAGAGGCGGCTGTGGACTCGGTCGGCTCGTCTCGCACACCCACGCCACAACCCCGACTCGACGCGGGTAACAAGGACCACGACCACTGTACGTCGCGTCGCCGGTGAGCGCGATAGAATTGTGACAGGAGACTGACTTTGCGTCTCTCGAATAGATGCGCGACGCCTCCCCGCATGGCGGAATAGCCTGCGAAAGGCCCTCATCCCAATCGTGCGATGGGAAACACCGTACCTCGCCCTCCTCCAGGAGAAGGTACGGACGCCGGCTCTGGACTCGTACTTCGCCTATACTGCAAATCTGGGGACGCATACCTTCTACATGATCATGCTTCCGATCCTCTTCTGGTGTGGACACACCCATTTGGGGAGAGCGTAGGTCGAGTCCTCCATGCTCGTTCCCGCAAGGTTGCTAACCGAGCAGGATGGTCCATATGTTGGCCGCGGGCATATACTTCAGCGGATTTCTGAAAGATCTCCTCTGCTTGCCGCGGCCTCTCTCTCCGCCCCTCTACCGAATTACCATGTCCGGGTCCGCGGCGCTTGAATACGGCTTCCCATCCTCACATTCGACTAACGCGGTCTCCGTCGCCATGTACTGCATTCACCTCCTGCGAAGCACGGAGGAACAACACCATCCGAACGTGTACCTCGGCCTACAGCTTCTGGCCTACTTTTATGCCGTTTCCATCATTTTCGGTCGGCTCTACTGCGGCATGCATGGATTCCTTGATGTAATAGTGGGAAGCCTGCTCGGCGCCATCTTGGCCTGGATCCAGATCGTATACGGCCATACTTTTGATCTCTGGATCACTCAGGCCAATGTCGCACACACAGTAATTGCCTTGTTGGTTATTTTGGCTCTAGTGCGAACACACCCCGAGCCTGCGGATGACTGTCCATGTTACGACGACAGCGTTGCTTTTGCAGGCGTGGTCATGGGTGCTCAGCTTGGAGCCTGGCACTTCAGTCAGACCGGCTACTCCATTGACACACCGATCCCGTCTACGGTTCACTTCAATTTCTCCCATATTGGATTACTTAAGACAACTCTACGCATAATTCTAGGCGTTTTAATCGTCTTCGTTTGGAGGTCAATCATGAAGCCGACGTTGTTGAAAATATTGCCTCCCATCTATCGGGTTCTAGGACGAGTCAGGATGCTCATCCCGCGAGCCTTCTTCCTCAACGCATCGTATGTTTCCTGACCCCAGCTTGCGTTCGTTGCTCACACACCATAGGAAATACACCAGCGTTCCCCATTTGCACGGAGACGACAATCTGATTCCTGCCGCGTCGGACATCCCTCATATGCTTAATAATCTCGTGCATCCGCGCAAGAGATCTGTGTCGGTGGGGCCCCAGTCCGCTGCCGACGCATACGAAACGCTGGCGTATCGTAATCGACGACGGAGAGAGAGCTTGAAGTCCGCAGAGGGAACTCCTATACCCGAACGATCCGCTCTATCGGCTTCCCCCACGTTGGAGAACCAAACGGATGGCAGCGCGTCGTTGGGTGCGGGCCTGCTCCCCACTCCGGCGGCTTCCCGTGTTCAGTCGTATGAGCAGATGATGGGCACTGGCAGGATAGCACCCGGGCTGCTCACGCCACCCAAGGATAGTTATTACAGCGAGAAAGGAGCACGCACTCCCTGTACCGAGGCCGAGGACGAGAAGCGGGAGCTGTTCGATCAGCTACCACAGCCTCGCGTGCGGTACGATGTGGAGGTAGTGACCAAGCTCATCGTTTATGGAGGTATGTCTCTCAAACTTGTACGGGCGTAGGCAATTATTGACTCGAGCAGGTATTGCATGGTTCGCTGTGGAAGGAAACCCTATACTATTCGAATGTATTGGCCTGGGTATGCGGTGAGGCCGTTTTGAAACTCAAGATTCGGTGGTTATGGCTTGCATTTCTCTCCCTATATATACGCGCCTTGGATGGTTGGATCATGTTGCATGAAATCCTCAAGTGGGACAAGATACCCGTAACGCACTCGTTGAGATGTCATCATTCACGATTTGAAGAGTGGGAAGGCTAGATCTTGAGTAATCCTAATCTGTTCCGTATGTTGTCCCTTGTCGCATCGGTCCGTCTATCCATCTCAAACGGCACGCAACAACATTTTGCCGAACCCTCCCGAGCTACTTGCAGTGGCTTCAACACCCCCGAAGTCGCCGCATTCGCCATTGTTTTTGAAACATTCGCTACCATGATTCGCTTTTTGCATATTTCGCTGAGCGCAATTGTCGTCTTCCTCAGCGCGCTGCATGCGAACGCCCACGGCGGAGGCGAACATTCGCAGATCGTGGTCCCTGACGATGCGGACTGGGCGACGCGGCATATGGCGGGTGAGTACACCTATGTCCTTTGAGCAGACCACCCAATCTCGGTGCTCTCGATGGGCAAGAGATATATCCAAGAGCCAACAGCGCGCTAACGACCCTCCCAGAGGAGCACCACATCACGGCGTTCGACCCGAGCACCTTCTTCTCGCTGCACGACTACGACAACACGGGCCTCTGGCTCGCCGACGACATCAAACGCACCTACGGCCTCTTCGACCCGTCGACGTCGCACATCTCCGCGCTGAAGAAGGACGGCGTCGTCAACGCCGTGCTCTCCATCTTCGACGACGACCACTCGGGCACCATCACGCGGGACGAGTTCGTCACGAAGTGGGAGCAGGGCGAGCGGATGCCGGACTTCGGCATGGGGCCCGGCCACCATGGGGACGACGAGTACGAGTACGAGATCCATCATTGGGAGAAGTACCATAGCGGGGACGATGTCAAGGAGGAGGATCTGGTGCATGAGGAGGATATCGAGCATTTTCGGAAGCATGCCGAGGAGGAGCATCGGAAGGCGGAGTGGGAGAGGTTGGAGAGGCAGGGGGTGGTTTTGAAGAATATCCCTGGGAAGTTCCGGGTTGGGTAGATGGGGCGTGATCTCTGTACATCTCTGTACATCTATGCATGTGGATGTGGATATGGGTGTGGGGAATCTATACCCGCCGGTGAGCCCGGCAGAGGTGGTCATATAGTGTATTTTCCGGCGCTGATTGCTTTCATTTCGATTCGAGCGTACATATTTTCTGCATGGATTCCTTCGCAAAGCCATTGGCAATACGAGACGGCGGGTTCTGGTATTCAAACCTGGGTGTTTGGGTGCATCTCAATATGTACATTGCACAATCCAAACCATCACACATCCCGTGCTTCTCACTCAAGTTCGCTCTTTCTATCCCGTCTTTTGATATCCGCCTCTCCATCTCCCACCGCATCCTCGCCCTCCACCCAAACATCAAACACCACGTGCAGCACCCCCGGCGCATACGTCTTCACCCTCTCCACATGCCTACACTCGACCCTCCTCCTCCTCTTCCTCCCCGTCCCCCCTCCATCTCCATCCCCATCCCCAGCTCCAGCTCCCTCTCCCTCCCTCTCCCCATCCCACTCGTCCAAATACCCCCGCATCTCCGCTTCCACCTCCCCTCTCCTACTCTCTACATCCCCCACCCCGACATTCTCATGCGCATGGATCCAGCCGCCCAGTGGCACGTCGACGAGCCGGATGGCCGTGCGCCACGAGAGCCGGGACGAGGGGAGGAAGCCGCAGTTTACGTGGCGGATGGGGGCCAGGTGGGTGCGGAGCGAGGGAGAGGAGAGGCGGGAGACGGCGTGCTCGTTCGACTCCGGGAAGACGAGGATGGAGGGTTCAGGTTCGGCGGACGAGGTGTAGATGGTTGGGTGTGCGTGGTCGTGAGGAGGGGTTTGATGTTCGGATCCGGTTGGGGACGAGGGCGGCGGGTCTGGATATGACGACGACGACGAAGAAAAAGAAGATGAAGATGAAGATGAAGATGAAGGAGAAGGAGAAGAGGGAGAAGGAGAAGAGGGAGAAGGAGAAGAAGAAGGACCATAAATCCGCACCCCCCACCCATTCCCCTCCGCCCCGCGCCTCAACCCCTCCACACTCCACGGATTCATCTCAAAGCACACCACCCTCCGCACCCCCGCCCTCCGGTACGAAAACGCGAAATACCCGATCCCCGCGTACAAGTCCACGGCCGTGCACGCTGTCCCGCGCCCCTTCATCGCTCCCACCGTCTCCGCGGCGAATCGCAGGACGCGCGCCTTCTCCTTGACGTTGCCGCGGCTGAACATCGTGTACCGCGGCGCCCACGTCTGGAAGACGGCGTTCTGCGTGCAGGATGCCCAGAGCGCGGAGGCGAAGTCTGAAGGGGAGGGAGAGTGTTGGCGGTGGGGTGTAGGGGCGGGGCCGAAGGGGCCGTGGAGGGGGTAAAGGGTGCTGGGGAGGCGGAGGATGTTCTCTTCTTCTTCTTGTTCCACCCTTTCCAGCGCTTCTTGCTCTCCTCCCTTCTCTTTCTCTCCTTCATCTCCTTCTCCTCTTTCCGTCCTTCGAGCAGGCGGGACCGTCGTCCCCGTCGTCGGTGGAATCCCCCCATTCACAGCAACACACGTCGCGCCCACCCCGCTCGCCACTCCCTCCCACACCCCGCCCAACACTTCCCCGTCCGCATCCACACTCGCCAGCAACGTCCTCCATGCCGGCGCCGACAGGGCGTTGGGCGGCAGCAGCAGGAGCGGCTTGTACACCGTGTACGTCGCCGGGAACGCGCGTACCAGGGTGTCGACAGTGAGGTCCAGGGACGCGAGGAGGGAGGGAGGGAGGCGGGATAGGGATGTGGAGAGGGAGGCGAGGAGGGGGTTTTTGTTGCGTATTTGGGGGGAAGTGGAGGAGGGGAAGGGGGAGAGGTCCAGGGTGAAGGATGTGTGTGGGTTTGAAGATAGGTCTGATAGATCCAGGGAGGTCAGGATGGAGGATAGGGTACTCTGGGATGCATCGTGTGTGCTCGTGGTCTCCTCACGATCATCTAGCTCTTGCTGTTCCTGTTCCTGTTTGTGCTGCCAGCCTGGGATGTCCGCGGGGGATAACGTCGTCGGGATCCTCATCCTCGTGCTCTTCTCGTCACCATCTCCATGTCCACCTTTTTCCGAGGTGATTTTCCCACTTAGCAAGCCGTGCTCTTCCAGCACACTCTTCACGCGCTTGACATGCTGTCTCGGGACCAGGAGCGTGATGCGCGCCACTTCTTTACCCATCTTTCATCCTGCTGTTTTTATCCCTCCCCTTTTTGGCTTTGTAATGGAAGTGGGTAGTGTAGTCTAGGTGAAGTCGGACGGCTAAGAGACGGGATGAGGTCGTCCGTCTAGGGTGGTTCGGCGAATCAGCGCCCCGCATATTGCGCTGGGCTGCGAGTTGATTGGCTATAGTGGGGGACCCGATGAACAGGGGTGAGAAGTTGCTGGGTAACTGCAATACCCAGAGATGAATCCCCTATACTATTATCATATGCCTACGCAACCGCCATGAGACTCAACATCACCCCAAACATCACAGCCCAATCGAAATCATGAACGAATGGATGGTATGGTATCTATTCATATCCGCGTAAATCGGCGTAGGTATTTCTCCCAGACATGCGAATCCCGCCCACGCCAACGCCCTTCTATGATGAATCCGTAGTAAATGCTCCTAGCCCCAGGCCCAGATCCCCAGTCATGAACGCCGTTTATACCCTACCCTCCGAGGACTCCATAGCGCAATGCTCGAACACTTCTCTAACGCCGTGGCGGGGACGTCCCCTGTGCCCGTCCTCAGATGCGCCCTTGGCCGCCTGCCCGTAGTAAACGCCTTGGAATCCCATCCAGCAACCCGATTTCCGCCAATGCGATTCGTGAGTCCATTCCACATGTCTCGATCGTGGAAGCCCGAGTCTGCCCATTTCTCCGCCATGGACTCATCGGCATCCCCCCTCGCACCTCACACCCCTCATGACCGCCACCCCACGAACGCCAGAAACAGATCCACGACATTAACCCAGCACTGCGCGCTCACCTCGCCCGTCCTCCTCCCCTCCCACAACCCCCTCACCAGCGCCGCAAGATAGATCCTCGCGACCTCGCCCGCCTCGGCCGTGCCATCGTTCCTCAACACCTCCACCTTGCCCCCCTCGTACTTCTCGCTCAGGTCGACCAGGAACGTGGCTTCCCCGTCCGGAGGCTGGTACGCGGGCTCGCTGCGATTGTGACGGGCGTCCTGCGTCGGAGACGGCGGCGGCGCAGCAGGATGCAACTGCGCGACCGCGATCCCCACATTCGCAACCGCCAGATTCGGAATCCTCATATTCGCAACCCTCATATACGCACTCCCCACCTTCGCGATCCCCACATTCGCAATCGACAGCGTCGCGTTCGCCACGGCCATGGACGCCGAAGCAGAACCGGGCCCGCCAGCCAGCACATTGTTCAACGCGTTCTGCAGCGCCAGGACGGTGCTGCCGACATCACCGCCGCCGCCGCCGCCGCCGCCGCCACCACCACCACCACCACCACTACCAGCAACCCCGTGGCTCGGACCGGGGCGAAACAAGCGGCCGCGGACCGCGAGATGGACGACGCGCAGGTTGCGCGCGCCCTCGGGGCCGATGCCGACGATCCAGCTCTGGAAGACGTCGTGCATGAGCTTGTACTCGAGTTTGAGGAGCCAGGTGTTGTGGGAGTAGAAGATGGCGAGGACTTCTGTGCGGAGGGCGTGGGAGACGAGGGCTAGAGGGTGCTGTTTGGGGGAGAGGGAGGAGGGGGAGAAGAAGTCGCGGCAGTAGATGAGGGGGTAGGGGCGGATGAGGTCCGGGAGGTGGAGGTAGATGAGGTGCCGGATTTCGACGGGGAGGGTGGTGAAGGTGGGGGAGGTGGTGGTCGTGGTGGAAGGTTCGGGGAGGGAGAGAGAGGCGTCGTCGTGATTGGGGGAGGGTCCGGCGGCATTTCGCTGTGGTGACGGCGGTAGGGGAAGACCTTCGCCCGCCGAAGCTGGCGGAGAGTCCCCGCGTGGTATCGATGGGAGTGTAAGAGTACGGGATGCGAGGGCGTGCGTACAAGACAGACCTTCGTCCGTCGAACGGTGGTCCAGCGATATGGGCGCAAGCGTGACCACCTGCTCCCCCAAGTCGTCCTCTAGACCCAACCCCTTCTCGCTCGAGCACTCACATGCCCAACTCTCTTCCTCAGCCTGGTTCGTCCCGCTCGCTCCTCTCGAGAGCGTCACCTCCATCCCCCAAGGGGCCGCATCGCCTGCACTCCACCACCCATGGTCGTCGTCCTGATACCCCAATCTCGGATTCTTGCTCGAGCCGGTGTGCGACGAAGGGGTCGTAGGCGACGGAAGCTGCGTCGCGGCTCGCTTGGAAGACGTTCTCCTCTCTGCTTCAAAGTCAGCCCGGCTCCGTTTGCCATGTGAGGCACTCGAGGTCTGTCGCGTATGCGGTGCGGACAGGGACGTACCGTCATCGCGACCGGTTTCACACAGTTGGCAGTTGGCGCTGGTGTCGAGATCTTGCAGTTTGGCCGACTTGACCACGGCGCCGACGTCGTCGGGCGGTGTCTGCCCTGTCACGGAGTATCGCCGTTGGAGTTGAGCGGGCGGCATGGTCGGTGATGCGGATGGAGCGGCCAGGTTAGCCATGGAGTGGCTGGAGGAGGGCGGAGGAGTAGCCATGACGAGGGAATTTGGAAGTGAGAGTGGACGTGTAGATTTGCGGTTGATCTTGGTCTCCCCGGCAGCCGTAGCAAAAATGTCTCGTAGGAGGTCAAAATGGGCGTCGACAGTCCGACAGCCAGTTGGGAGTCTCTCCTTTGCCTGGGGAGGAATGTGGAGTGGAGGTAGACGATGTGCTGGCAGCCTGCAGCGAGCAGCACGGTGGAAATCCGGTGATGGTGAGGGGGGTGCGTGCAGAGAGGCTATATGGACATTTCCAGATGGCGGGCTGATAGATATCGTCACAGATGGTGGTAAGAGAGATGGAGGAGGAAGCGAAGAAAAAGTCGGGGAGAGAGAGAACTTAGAAAGGCTCCGGATGGTTCTGGAAGTCAAGAACGTGACACCAATCTGGGCGCCTCACATGTTCAGCGCTGCGAGGCCTCCCCTCTTGCATCTGATAAACGACGTAGCAGCTGAGCCACGCTCTGCTCGGTGCTCAGCCCTCTCGAGGGGACGATCTGGGAAGTATCGAGCGCAGCGCACGCCAGATGGAAAAGGTGGAGAGTCGCGGTGGTGGACGCGCCACGTCAAACGACGGGTGCGTTGGATTTGGCTCGATTGGTACAAGAGGAGAGATCTTTTGGTGGTGGGCAAGTATTGGGGACCTCCAGGGCGCCAGGGCTGGATTCCGCCAAAAAGCGGGGGAAGCGCTAGAGCCCAGTGGTGTGGGGGTCCGGTGGGGGTCCCATCCCTGCCCCTTGTACTCCGAAGAGACCACCACTCTTTCATGTTGAGAGCTTGTTAGATGGTAGGATAGGGCAGGTACTTAACCTGACAATTTGGTACTTTATAGAAAATCGCATATTCGAAAGGCTATCGTAAGGAAAATCCCTCATGTTCTGTTGAAGAACATATTGTGTAACACCTCCCTAGGCTTGCATATCAATCTGACCTCCTCTTCCCTGCTCATTGACAATTTAGATCCATCTTTCCCAAAATCCAAAGAGAATATCCGCTGTTGAAAGTGGACTCCTCCCCAGCATCCTTCATGCCCATTTCCATCTCGTCATGGATCACTTCTCCGCCCCCCTGGGCTCCCTCACCATAATATCCAACCCCACATTCCTCTCCCCCCTCTGCAAATGAATCGTCCTCCGCATCTCGAACCCAAACTTCCGATAAATCGGCGGGTTCTTCTCGTTGCTGCTCTCCAGGTAGCACGCCCTCCCCTCGCGATCCGCCTGCCTCGTCACGTGCTCAATCAGCCTCCTCGCATGCCCCTTGCCCCGACCCGACGGCCGCGTGCCGATGTACACGAGGTACCAGCTGTCGTCGTCGCGGTCGCGCAGGGCCGCGTGCTTGGCGTCGTGCAGGAGCGGCAGGAACTCGTGGAAGAAGCGCCGCTTGCCCTCGGCGGACAGCCGGTAGTTGAGGCGCCACATGCCGCTGCGGAAGACGGTCCAGAGGTCGTCCATGTTCTGGCCTGGGGGCATCCTGGCGTGGGAATCAGTTGCTTGCTCTCTTGAAAGGGGGGTTGGGGGCTCACCAGAGAGCGACGGACTCAAAGTCCCCGCAGGTCGTCACCAGGCCCTTCAGGATGTGGGCGTACGTCACGTACTCGAGGATCTCGACGTGCAGGTCCCACTTCTCCTGCTCCGTCCAGTGCTCGCGGTCCGGCACGTCGATGAAGTAGCGCGCGACGTCGTCCTCGGCGAAGGCCTCGGCCAGGCACGCCGCCGCCTGCTTGTACTCGTCCGCCGTGACGACGCGGACGCCGTCAATCAGCGGCGGGACGGTCGTCGCGGGGGACGCCTGCTTCCCGACGATGAGGTTCGGGGCCTGGAGGAGTGGGAGCGGGAGTGGGAGTGGGAGTTTAGTAGGAGACTTCAAGGCCGACTTGGGCTGCACATAGGTGACGCCGATGGTTTTCGCCATGATTGCGGCTGCTCTCTGGGCTTTCTACTAGTGTTCAGGTGCGATCTGCCGCTTCTCTTGGTGATGGGGACAGACGTGTAACGAGCCAGCGTGATAGCTTGTTCGAGTCTAGGCTCAGTGGCCGTGGTGGTTATGTGTCACTGGAACTGGGGAGTGAGGGTGTCAGTCCTAGCTCAAGCACACTACTACGACTCTGTTAGTCTACAGTGGGTGATCATGGCAACGAGAAGCGTGGGACAAAGCACTCGGTTGCATGCCTAGTATACCTTTTCTCTGGACGGCGTCTACGTTTCAGCGGGACGGGTACTGTCGCCTGTATGGACTCTAGATAACTGCGTTCTCGAGACGGATTCGACTCGAGATGGGAACCGTAGCGAAGTGAAAGCTTGACGGGAATCAACCGACATCAATAGGCTGAGGCTATAGGCCGCCTGGAGCGTAAAGTGTGGAGGTTGAGATAGGTGGTCCTGAGGATGGTCTTTCGGGATGGATGTGGCAATCCGAGGGCGACGTGAGGGGGGTTCGTTGCTCTATGTATGGGCGGACGGAAAGCTCGGATCTTCACACAAGAGCTGCTGTGCGAAGAGGATCACAAGGGCCCAGTAACAAGCAGCGTACAATGAGCTGGCGGGGAACGGAATGCGTCGTGCAGTTCAGGATACTGAAGGCTTGTTGGACAAGGACGGAGGACTTGCGTCGTGGGGGTGAGAAGACGAGAACCGTTGGGTGCAGCAAAGAGACCAGTGACAGGACGGCAGCGACGCAGAGTGATACAGGCTGCTTTCCAGTGGGCCAGCAACACAAAAGGCGGACGGGTGACGGCTCCTGATATACGTTCCGCATCCAATGGATCCCTGCCCGCGCCACGAGCCCATCTTCCAAAGCAGCCCATGCAGCGCTGACGGGGAAATCCTGGCCTGGGTTACGATTACCACATGGAACGTCGTTTCTGAACATCTAGAAGGATAGTCGAGCCGGCCGTCGGGACCATTAAATGCCTATCTCTAAGTTTAGTTGAGGGAGAAGGCGACACTGCCACACTGAGGCTGAGGATGGCGTCTAGGGCGCATAGCTGATACCACGCTCCAAGGGAGCCTCCTCTGAATTGAAGGCTTCTGCACAGCAGAGTTTTGTAACAGTATTCCACTGCTCACGGAAAGGTGCCGCACTGAGTCGAGCATGCACAGCGATCGGAGCTCTGGAAGGTGTGGGGTGAATGAAGCGTCCAATGGCTATGAGGGGACGTTGGAAGGGGCTAGTGTGCTCGGAGGACGCCGAGCACGGGCCTCTTGTGAAGCGTTCCAAGGTTCCAAGGTTCTGAGAGGAGTGCAAGTCTGAGGGGAACGTCACCAATACTCCGCTCCCAGTAGTCCAAAGCATAGGTCGCGTAGGCACTTGGGACGTCTCCACCGGTATATTCATACCTGGCCATGATTCAAGTTCGCAACAACGATCTGTTTTTCATGGCTTTCGGAGGACGTGAAAAGAGGGAATTCCCATCGCCCGATAAGTGCACACCGCCAACTAGCACGTGGCTAAGGATGATCACTTGATCGATGATAGCTAGATTCTCAAATCGCCGAATGGTATCTCCAGAAAGCAATATGTAATAGTATAATGGCGCCTTGCATGGTCATGCATTACACTTTCGGGAAGCCCGCCTCTACCCACTCCAATCGTTTCCTCTCGGGACACTGGCTCGCCCCGAAACCCAAACCCCTCATCTTTGTTGCGCCGGCCCACTTCGGTGCCACGGCTTGCCGCTCCTGAATGCCATGATTCGAATTGCACTCCCCGGGTCGTCGTCCGTTTTTCCTTCGCGATGATGATGCGGATATCATAGCATCACTCGGATGTCCTTCTCGCCCATGTACTTCTCCAGGCCACTGTCGAGGTGGTTCCACCATTCGAACAGCATGCTCTCGCAGATCAGCTTGAACCAGGGCGTGAACTTCAGCGACTTGTCCTGGAACATGGCCCGCAGGTCGTCCTGGCTCACGTACCGCGTGTCGCGGACTTCGTTGGGGTTGACGTTGAGGTCGACGTCGGCCTTGATGAAGAGGATGTAGTCGACTGGACGAAAAAGTCAGCGGGTCGCGCTCCTTCAATCACTGCCAGGAGAAACCTACTCTCGTGCTCGCCCCACTTTCCGTCGCTGGGCGACTTGTAGTGTATCCGTGTGAGGAACTTGAAGTCGTCCAGGGGCACTTGGGCGGCCTGGATGCCCAGTTCCTGGTCGAGCTTGCGCACGGCGGCGCGACGGACGCCCTGGATGGACTCATCCAGACCCACTCCAGTCTCTCCGGGTATTCCCAAGGGGTGGGAGCAGCAAGTGTTCGTCCACATGTCGGGGAAAGTGATCTTCTCGGTGGCGCGTTGCTGGAGGAGGAGGCGGTTCTGGGAGTCGAACAGGAAGACGGAGAATGCGCGATGAAGGAGGCCCTTGTCGATGTTGTCCATCAAGTGGCCTGCGTTCCTGTCAGTGTGCCGTTCAGAACAAATCGCCTGCACTGCACGAGGGCGGCGCAGGCGATAGCTGGGTGCGACCTACAAACTTTCTTGCTTGCACTGCCAATGGGGGTATCGTTGTTGTCCAGCACGATGCAGACCTCATCCATCAATTTGATCTGCTCCTCGTCGTACCCAGCCATGTCACCGTCCTGCGCGGCGGAATGGTGCGTGCCGCCAATAACGTTCTGGTTGACATCCGGGAAGAGGCGCAGCACGTTCTCTGCAGTGATCTCTGGGTTCTGCGTGAGAGTGACGGTGGTGCTGGTGCTCATTTTGGCGGTTGTGAGGAAATGAGCGTAGAGAGACGGCGGGGTGTTGGTGCTGGTGCTGGAGTGGTGAATTCAATGATCGTGGGGTCAAGGGGCAAACAATTGTTTTGGGCCCGGCTTTATCAACTTTCGGACCTGCAGATCGAGACCCTGCCCAGCATGGCCCGCCCGCGGAGCGGGGTGAAGGAGTCACGTGCCAAGCACTACAGCCCATCCGACGGAAAGATGGTCCTGTTTTTACATAAGTTTTGACAAGTAGATCCACTTTTGAAGAGAAGATGGAGACAAAAGCGGCAAAACCTAGATCCAATCAAAACATCCATTCGTCTATAAGGAACGTAATAGCATCTCTCGTTATGTGCTATAATGACCAGGAATTCGATCTGCTGGTGCTCTATATGCATACAGATTCGAGCCAACCGCACCGGCGGCAGCGGAAGATCAAGGTATCAGAAACCACGGGGAAAAATAAATAAAGGAATCAACTTTTCCGAAACCGGAAGAATGCATTCATACCCAAACCAGGACCCGGACATGGTAAGGAAAAAAGCGCGGAACTCCAAGCAAACACCAGGTTGTGTGAAGCCGAGTTCTTCTATGAGACGGTAACCGTCTTGGTCTTCTTGTTGGCGGGCACCTCAGCCTGGGCGTCCGCAGTCTCTTCCAATTGCCGCTTCTCCTTCTCCCCGGTGAGCTCCTGCTCGGCAGCGACGTACTTCTTCTTCTCCTCGGCGGTCAGGCCCTCGAGGAGAGGAACCTCCTTCTCGTTGTGGAGGTTGTGGTGGTATGCACGGATGATTGCATCGGTGTCGTCAAGCGTGATCTTGCGGACATCGGCCAGTGCCTTGACCTTGGCAGTGCAGTCCTTGTACTGCGCGTCGGTCATGTTAAGACCGAGCTGGTCGGCACGGCTCTTGATGGCATTCCAGCCCGTAAGTCTGCTGGCGAAGTGGACATATCTGGTCAGACCGAAATCGGCAGGGTTGATGATTTCGTATGTCGAGGGGTTGTTGAGAACTGTGGCGGGTTAGACTAAACGTCACCGGAAAATGTCCGGAGGTACTCACTGGCTTTGGCGTGGATACCGGCCTTGTGCGTGAATGCGCAGAAACCGGTGATGTAGTTGTTGAAGGGAACGTTGACTTCGACGTAGTCGGCAACGAGTTCCTCCACCTCCTTGAGCTTCTTGAGGTTGTACTTGCTGAGCACCTGTGGGAGTCAGTATCCGGCGACGCAGGAAGCGGGGGATGGTAGGGAATGGCATACATATTCGCGATCAGCAACCAGCATTCTTGCCATCAGGCCACCGAGAGGAGTGATGCCGTTGCGCTCGCCGATACCGAGGACGGAGGTATCAATGTGAGTGGCACCGGCCTCGAGGGCACAGTAGGCGTTGGCAATGGCGCACCCGGTATCGTTGTGGAAATGCGTCTCGATGTCGCAGCTGACGACACCCCTCAAGGTGCGGACCAGGTCGTACACCTGTCTGGGGCTTGCGCAGCCGACGGTATCAGCGATGCCGACACGGTTCACACCAATCTTGTCGACGGCGCTGTAGATGGAGAGGAGATCGACGAGGTCGGACCGGAAGGAATCTTCGGAGCTGAAGCGGATTTCCTTGCCCTTGCTCTTGACGAACTCGATGACTTCAAGCGCAGTGTTCTTGATACTGGGGGAAGTTAGCACATGGGCGTAAAGCAGGGCTCGCATACTTGGGTGCAGAAATGAAGGCACCAGCAAGTAAGGGAGGTCGCAGAGGTGATTACATACTAGGTCATGTCCTTTCCGTGCGAGTGCTCGCGGAGGTAGCTGGAGGTGCCGATAACGACATCGAGGCCGTCGACACCCGTCTCGACGGCGATTTTGGCGTCCTCCATGTTGCAGCGGACGTGGGTCAGGATCTTGGCCTTGAGGCCCAGCTTGCAAATGGTCTCGCAATCCCTCCTGGACTGCTCGCTGGCAGCCGGGGAGGTCAGCTCGATGTAGTCGACGCCGAACTCATCGAGGGCTTTGGCGATCTTGATCTTGGCTTCGAGGTCGAAGTAGGCGTTGGCGAACTGCTCGCCCTCACGGAGGGTGCTCTCGATGATCTTGAAGCGGCTGACATTGGAGAGGAAGTCGCCGACGGGCTGGTAGGGGCTCTTGTGGTGAGGATGGGGGTTGTGGGTGGACTGGATGGCAGAGTATCCGGGATGGTCGTTGGGTGCGGCGTTTTCACCGTTGGGATGGCCATTGGTGCCATTGGCGGGGGAGTCGTCGACGGGAGGGCACATTTTGGAAGCTGTGAAATGGGGATGAGGAATGAGAGTCGAGATCGGACGGGGCGGAAGGCGGTACTTAATAAGTGTGAAGGCTGGGAGAGGTTGAGTCAAGAGTCAATGGGCAAGGATATGGAAATTTTCGTGGGTCCGCCCGACACAAACGATGACAGAATGGCCGCCGCCATCGGCCATCTAGGAGCACGGAACATAAGAGGGTCCGTGCCACACAATGCCGCGGCGCAAAAGTGCGGAGATGGCATGGACCCCCCACAATATTGTATACACGGGATATAAGTGCAGGAAAGTGATGCTGGCTGCAGGACGCGACGCCATTTACGGATAGCTACTCCAGGCTCACAAGATGCATCTGCTTACCGCGGCCTCGACGGAACTTCCGTTGCTGAAATCCATTCTTTTAGACTACAGGTCTGTGTTTGCAGCAGCAGGTGGGCTACGGCGGCGAAAAGTCCGGTCTTCTTAATAAGGTCTTGGCGGCAGAAAGCAGACCGCCTACTGTTATCGATATCGCTTATTATGAGTTGCCGAGCCAAGGTGACGTTGCTCATACTTTTCTGCTCGATTATTCATCCTTAAAATCAGGATGCTCCATCGAAAGTAGTAACAGGTCACATGTGAAGGTGAATTGAGGATACGGAGAGTGATGGCACCGCAGACAAACCCAGCATCCAGCTTGGTTGCCCCAAGGGTCAGTCTAGACTCCTACCTTGCCCGAGAAACCGGCCACCTCTGCCCTCTGAACCCAATCTATTTTTCTTCCCTTCGTATCCTCCCGTGGACGGAGAAAGGCCACAGAGTCCGCATTGCACCACTGGAAGCGCCTGTGCAACAGGGCATCTCCAAGGCACGGGGGGAAAGCGGGAGGCCGCATCGTGCTACTCCACCTGAGCCGCAATTCTCCGTAGAGCTCTGCGCCCAGGTCCGTCACTGCTGTGCTCCATGGGAATTCTTTTTGTGCACACGCGGTGGGTACAGTAGACTGCGAGCATTCACCTCAAATACAGAAAGTTGCGAACCGATTGAAAACTCAAACGGAACATACATGCCCTCGCTGAGCACACCGTCAGGCAAAAACTTGCGGGAAATTGCCCCTCAACTCAATCTCTTCTTATGACTCTTCTCGGTATATTTGAAGAAGAAGTACCCTCGCAGCTTAAACTCGTGAAACTCCCAAGGTGATGACTCTATAGAAGTGATGTTGCCCAAAGTTTCCTATTTAGGGAAGGCGCCGGAAGTCGGAATCGGAATCCGCGACCCGCGGCACTGGGTCCGCCTGTGTCATCACAAGCCTCAAGCCTCAAGCCTCCCATCTCAGGCACCTGAGGCCTTTCACTGCTCTCTTCCCGCTCCCCATCTACGCATATCCCCAGGAACTCACCGCTGGTCTCGTGAAACAGCGGGGAGCCATGTTTGCCTGCAGCTAGCCGACGAGCATGACCTGATCAAACCCACCTGGCCATCATGGACCAGTTACCCTTTTCCTCCTCCCTAACCAACGCAACCGCGTACTTGCCATCGCCCGCCGATCTGCTGCTCGTGTTCCCACGCCTTCTTTACAGAGCTGGTCTCGTCCCCGACCACCTCGACGGCCTGATTGGAAAGATCCGCTCTGGAGGCCCCACCATTGCTGGACCAACGGCCGCCAATGTCACAAACGCGACGTTGCTCTCGTCTACCCTAGCTAACACAGCCAATACCTTCGCACAGCAGTCGACCGCAGCGGCTGCCGCTGGAGCCCCCAGTCCCCAAAACAACGACTACGACATGGTCCACGCTCTGAAGCATGTGAGCACCCTGCTCGGCTACATCACCACAAAGTATGCCATTGCGACCATGGTAACGGTGCGTTCTGGTCTCCCGTTTCCGCATAGGGTCATCCATGCTGACATGTCTTGCCCAGGCCATCATGCTCAATCGAACGCAGTTCTATGCCTCCAGTCGCATTCCCCTCTCGTTCCGCAGGCTGCACGTTAGGCTCGTGCTCTACATCGTCCCTATCCTGCTGTTCCTCCATCGCGCCCAAACCATCCTTCGTGCCATGCGATGCCAGACCTCTCCCACATGGTCCTCAATGCAATATGGCAAGCCAGGCGCATACCTAGACGTGGATTTTGCCGGCGAAGGAGGGTTTCTGTTTCGAATGAGCTCTGCTTTGCTCTTCCACGAACCTCTCGAGTCGTCTTGCGCAGCAGTGGGAATGCTGCCGGCCCAAGCAACCACGACACGAGCTTTCGGCTCGCTCAGCCTTATCTGGCCGTTCTTTCTTTCCCTCGCCTTCAGCACCTTCATCGAGACTCTGTCCTGCGCCCTCCAAGGCCGGCGTCCACTCCATGAAACAGGCATGACTCTATTCGAACACTCACTAGCATTTGCCGAGGCCGACGCACTCGTCACCAAGCCACTGAGCGTAGACTGGGCTCAGCTTTTGAAACCTAGAAATGCGCTCACTCCTAGTTCCAAGGTTGTCACCGTTCCACGCTCCCAGCTGCTGAGCATGGCCAATGTACCCCCTGACGTTCTCCTGCTGTCAATCATTTCCACCTTCAGTCATCTTACCAGCCATGTCTTAGCAATGCTCGGCCTCCGTGCTAAGCTTCGCCTAGTCACCACGAGCATATGGGCTTCGGCGTACATGTCTGCCCTGACGTGGATGTTCCTGAGAGCCGCGAATTTGCCCTCGCAGGGTCTTCAAAAAGGTGTCATCAGGTTCCCCATCATGTGCGCAATGGGCTTCCTGCCACACATGTTCATCATTATCGGAATCCTTGCCTGCGGTACCATATATGCCCTAGCCTTCATACTAACGGTGTTGTCACCACCACCTGGCCAGCCCCCAGCGTCATCGTTACGAGAGCGCTTTTCAGTCGCTTATCGGAATTTACACGCCAACATCCATTTGTCTGCCATCACCCCGATAACGATCAGCATGCAGGATGATTTCTACACCGCCATCATCAAAATCGGCTTCACCATCTTAACAGCTGCGAGTGAGGCGGTCTATCTGAATGAGGGCACCAAAGTCAAAGTCCAATCTATGACATGGCTGGAGAAGAAGAAGCTGACCGAGTATCTTGCCCGGCGTCGCCGGTTCCGACAATCATTGGTCCCCGTGCCACCCGAATTGCTCAGGGACTCTCTGGGAGAGAGCATCGAGCTCGTCGACATACCCGGTACCAACGCCTCATCTGAAGCAACCCCCTCGTCTGGCTACGCACGAGAACGCAGAACGCAGCAGAAAGATGACCGTTCCACAGCCCATAAGAGAGCCGTTGGTCCCGATGGTGGAGTAGGGGCCCGGCAACGCGAAGGCCGTTTTCTTCTCGCGTATCAGTTCCTCAACAGCATTTTCCGCCTCTTGATGGCCATCCACGCTAGAGCAGCCTTGGTCATCCTGCGGAGTCTTCGCATTGCCTATAATCCTGCATGGCTTCGTCGGTTCGCTGGACCTGATGCCGGCGACGAGACTGGGCGTAAAACGTCGTCGTCGAGACTGCCACCGTGGGCGAGATCTGACCAGCCTTGGTCCTGGGTGGATGAACAGATGCAGGGACGTCCTCTGGAAGACCTCGACGTTGAGGATTATGTAAGAGAAGGGTTACGCAGGACGGGAACCTATGATGATTGGGGCCCAGAGCATGGTGAGGAGTTGATGGATCATTATCTCTATTCGTGGTGGAAGCAGGGCGGGCAGTGGGGCGAAGTCGATACGAGTGGTGATTACGAACCCTCGCAGGACGACGACGATGACATCACGAGCGTGGTCTCCATGTCGACAAATGTTGAGACTGGCTCGGAATGGTCGGATATTGAGGATGGTCAGCGGACGCCCACGCAGGCACAGTTCGCTCGCTCCTCCCATAGGAGCACCAGGGAATCCACACCGCAGCCCGCAACCCTCGACATCTCCCGCCTCGCATACCTCTTGGACCCCAAGACCCGCGAAGATAGAGAGGAAGCGCGCCTACTCTCCCGCAGCCTCCAATCACAGGGCATCATGACCCGCTCCCGCTTCCGGAAGGAGACGGAAAAGGAGGAAATGCGGCTCCTGACGAGTTCGCGCCTCCCCCTCCCACTCCCCAGCGACGCCCAGCTGAGCGCCGAAGACGAGGAAAAGGTGCTGGAGGCATTTATCCTGGATCGTCGGGCTTCTTCGTCCCATTCCAAATCCAACGCCTCCTCAGACACGGCGGCAGGAACAGGATCCTGGGACTCTGGCGCCGATGGCATGGGCGCCGAGGGCCCGCAGTGCGTCGTCTGCCAGCTTTCGCCCCGCACGATCCTCGTCTGGCCGTGTGGGTGTCTGAGTCTCTGCGATGAGTGCAGGGTCGGGCTCGCCGCGAAGAATTATACCACGTGTGTGTGCTGCCGGGCGAATGTGGTGGCGTATTCGAGGTTGTATGTGCCGTGAGGTGCGGAATGGCGGTGATGGGATGGATCCTGGATTCTCGAGGGATATGTTTGGGTAGGGCATGGTAGGGCATGGCATAGCATGGGAGGGTCAGTTTCTTTGCTCTTCTTCTTTCGTTTCTTGTTCTCTTCGATTTTCAGCGGCATGGCTCTTGTGTGGCATAGTGGACATGTGACGTTCCTGCGGCGGTGTACAAATGCGGTACTTGTAGACTGGGAAGGATGGGGACGATTCCCTAAGGGATGTGCAATATTCATGCATCGAATCCGTATCAATGGTGCTAAGATGAAGTGATTCATTCCAAAGTCTACTTCACGGCACCGCAGAAGGGAGTGGCATTGACCAAAATTACATATTCACATGCATCTTCAACGAACTCCATACGGGTAAGAGAAATCCAACAACCGCACGCTATGCTAAGAACCCATCCCGCTTCACCACAACCACCTCGCAAACAAAACGCCCCAACAAATCGCCCTCAAAAACCAAAAACACCCCAAATCCCTACCGCCCTACCGCCCAACCAACTGCGCCCTCCACTCCGGATCCACCTTACTCTGCTTGAAGAAGCTCTTCCCCTTCAACCATTGCCTGTACGCCTTGTACCTCTTCTTCCCCCCATCCTCCACGCGGACATCGAGCGGATTCTCCTCGACGCGCAGATACGCCTCGAACTCCTCGATATCCTCCGGCGGCACGGAGAACTTCTCCTGGCCCGGTTTCCCACCGCCGCTGCCGCTGCCGCTGCCATCACCCGCGGCGGTGGTCGGACGCGACGCGTTCTGCGGGTGCGGGAACGGCTCGGAGAAGGAGATGGACGACGAGTGCGGGAAATGCGGGTGCGAATGGCCGTGCGGGAACGCGTGCTCGGCGGGATGCGCAAACGGCGTGGTACTCGCCGACATCAGGGAGAAGGGGATGCTCGCCACGGAGGCGCGTCGGGAGCGCATCTCCGCGTCGGTCCTGCTCCAGCCTTCGAACGGCTGCAGGGCCGGTTCCTTCTCCGCGGGGATCGCTGGGCCGGGGACAAGCGCAGGCTGCGGCTCCTCGCCCATGCTCAGGTACTCGTAGTATTCCAGTGCGCTGGGGTCGTCGAAGGACGGCGTCTCGCTGCTGACTACGAGGGGGAGGTTGAGGGGGTGCTCGATGTAGCGCTTGTATTCGTCGTGCTCGCCTAGCGAGACGGATGGGTTGAGACTGTTCTCGTAGAACTGCTGCAGCGTCCATTGGTTCATGAGCGTCTTGTCGGCGGGGACAAAGTTGCTCGGGGCGCCAGAGCCAAAGCCGGTAGCCGAAGAGGTCGTGAGAGACGGATAGGTAGGTCTAGGTGTGGGTGCTGAGAGCGGGAGTTCGGTTTCAAAATGCGATTCGCGGAGAATGGAGTGCGTCGCCGGAGAATCGTAGTCGGTGGGTGGAGCGTGATGAGGCGCTATGCTGCTTGAACGAGAGTCTGTTTCGCTGGAAGGGTCGACAATGGTGACCCCTTTTCTCTTAGGCCCCTTCTTGGGCGAGATCTGGTCATGTCGGTTCCTGCGTACGATGAATGGCGAGAAGTCTTCCGGGTGCGGTGGGATTGTTCTGTCGGGCCGCTGAGGGCCTGACTTGTCATTCAAGCGATATGCGAAAACTTTGAGGAAGGATGATAAAGCGAGAGGACGGTAGTACTCCAGCCAGTAGTCGTCGTGGCGCGCAACATCTTCATGGGTAAGCTTCTTCAGTGACCATGGGCCGGTGAGTGGAGGAATAACACGCTTTTCGAGGTGCTCTGCAGTGAACCAGCTGATATAGTTACGTCCGGGCTTGCTTAGCACCAAGCGCGGGTTCTCGTGATGAAGGTAATAATCTGTCGGGAGATCCCAGAGCATCGGCTGGCCTTGCGTGTAGATGTAGTTTCCCAAGAATAGGTTGTATGCCTCTTGGCGCTGGGAATCGAGAAACGAGTTGTGGTAGTATCGCTTGAAGCTCTCCATCATGTCTCTGGAACTGCTCTGCCAATGATTGATCTTCCGATACGTAGCCATCGTGTTGACCAAGTGTGACCCTCCGTATTGGATTGCGATCTGGTCACCATGATCATGGAACATGCGGGTAAAGATCTCAATGCAATCAGTATCGTATTCCACCGTCTTCCCCGAGATGACACCAAGCGCCTGGAGCTGGCGGCCGAGTGCTCGCTTTCCTATCACAAATTGTGCGGCATTGGTCCGGTCAAGGCAATCAATACAGTTGGTTCTGGCAACCCCGTTCTGCACACGAGGAGCGTCGAGATGAGTCTCTCCGTTATGGAAGAAGCCGGTAACCCTGATGACTTTCTCAGCGATTTGTTCAAGCGTCCCTATAACATCTTGGCCGCGAGTTTTCGACGCTCTCGACATATCGAACGCTTCATATATGATCTTATGGTTCTGCGGCAGCGACTGGTTGAGATAGTTGAGTGCATTCTTGTACTCGTGCAGCAATTTTGACTCTCTTGGTATGCGTTCGCGAGCCTTGACAAGATTCAAAACGTAGACGGGAGAACCATATCTTTTGAACAGATTGTCGAAGTGAAGAGCCGCAGGGGTGTAGAACGGATCGACGAGGTTGAGATCGATGTCGGGCTTGGGCGTCACACCAGTATTGTCCTGAGTCCAATATAATGGGATACTTCCACGGTGTTGGACGTAGGATGTATAATTTGGGCTCGTGTACAACCGCGGACCCGCAGCATGGAACGAAGTGTTCAGCATATCGGAAACAATCTGTTCCGTCTCAACATCGTTCGCGACGTAGCCGAGATCGTTGGTTCCACGCTTGAGGAAACGCGCTCCAGCGAAGAATCGCGATCGTCTTGCAATAATCGTGATATAGACTCTGCGCCCATATATATCAAGAGACGACTGATCGATATAGCCATGGATTATCGGGTGACACCAGTCGTACACATTCTTGAGGGCATCTCGGGCAGGATCCAGGAGGTAGTGGTTCCAGACAAACATATCTTGAAAGTCCGGCTCGGGATTGATCCGTCCTTCGTTCAGCGCTGTTCGCTCATAGATGATGTTTTGCTGAAGACTGCGAGTTATGTTGTACGAATAACTGAAATAGAACGAGCGGGTAAGGTCCAGGTTGTTGAGGATGCTCAAGAACCGTGCCTCCTCCGGGTTTCTGTCTTTCTGGAAACGGGAGCTCGATCCAGTGGTAAGCGGGATCAGTTCAGTCCCGTCTACCTGATAGACGTAATGACCGCCGATCATCGCGACCTGCGCTCTCTTGGTGACCAGCAACATGTAGTATGCCTCCGTGAAGCGTATGAAGCCTAGCACGCCCCATGCGCTACATTTGAGTTTCATGCCCCCGGTGCCTTTGTTGCCATCATCAATAGCGTTCAACAGCTGGTTCATTTCCCGTTTACTGTAAATAATGTCGTCCTCGAAGATATTCAGATGTCCGGGTGGCGATGTGCGGTCAATTTTCAGGACACGATAATGCTTGTCCATGATGTCCGCTCCAACGAGGTAGAACCTCATGCTGGTTTCGTAAAGCGAGAACTTGTGCATCCTGTTAATCACCTCTTCGCCGCCCTTATGCACAGTATCAACCGTGCTCCTTTGCATCGTGGGTGGGCTTCCAGACCTAGGGTAAGACACTAGGACCGCTGGATCTTCTTCCTCCCCGCCGAACGTCGCGGGCTCGGCGTCGCCACGTTGCATACCAGGCGCTTTTGCAAGGTCTGCCTCTGGCTTGAAGTCACTCGTAGGCAGCTCGCCCGCGTCCGCCGGCGTCAGCGGCGAATCTGCTGTGCTTTCACTTCCTCCATCGGGAAAGCTGGACTCTGTGACCGTTGAAGATGGCACAGGAGAGTCCGTTTGCTCCTGGCTCTGAGATTCCGGCATGGGGGCCTCCATATTGCTACACCTAAGGCCAGACTAGTAACCGTTTGCGATGATGACTTGGCCTGAAGTTACACCGTCGATGTCCATAAATTAGCAGGATTCAGGTATGGTTCCAGCCACCTCTTCCAATCGTTTCCAGCTCTGCGTGGAACATTAGAGAGACGTTATCAAGAACTTTCAGTGAAACATCAGCTGTGAGTGGTGAGTGTTGGTCAACATGCAGACATCCTTGGCGGACGTCAACCTGGTCGTTTTAGTCTGCTGACTAACCATCCTTCTCCATAATTTGAGTCACGTGAATATCATTCATCCAACATCTGTGGATTCTCCTGATCGCATTGAGTCAGGGCTATTCTGTTGCAGAGAAGTATAGTGCTAAAATTGAGCTAAATTGGTATAAGACATGAAAATCACAACATGAATTGGAATTGCATCCGCCCAGCCATCGTCAAACCCCCTTCCTCAAGTGGGACAACGGCATAATCATTACTTCCTCCTTCCCTTCTTTTCTGGTTCTGTTTCTGGAGTACAATCCTCAACACGACAGTCAGGATACATACCAAAAACATGAATGCCGCACATATAGCCATGCCCCCGAAATACCAAGGACCTTCCTCTATCGGAAATATGCTGGTGCCGACAAGCGGTCCAGTTTGGCCGATAATGTTGAGAATGGCCATCCCGGTTCCCTTCTTACTGTCGCTTTCTTGGTTATTGATAGTCCAGGTAATAATGATCGTGATCGCGGAAAAGAAGCCAGCTGTCGCGAAGTACAGTGCCACGTAGCGGATGGTGGTTTGCGGCATTTTATAATATCCGGTAATAGCGAGAATAGAATAGCCCATACAAGCTAGCAATGAATGGAATATCAATGGGATAGAGCGTGAGCGGTGTCGATCAGAGAGGTACGCGGTTGAGATGACCACGACAAAGGCGAAGAGGTAGGGAGGGGCCGAAAGAGCCTGGGCGTGAATTGAGGAGTATCCCATCTCCTTAATGATCGTGGGCATAAAGACGGGCATGGAGCTGAAGGCTATGTTACAGCTAAAGAACATGAACTGAATGGTGTCAGCGACTTTGAACGTCACCAGACGTGATTCCCAAGGTGGCTAACCGCAGTGATGTATGACTTGGGGTCCCTGAGCGTTTGAAGGACCTCATTGAGATTGACGCCCCTAGGTGTCTGAGGTGCGTGGCTCATCTTTTCTCGTTCATGTTGTTCTTCCGCCTCCTCGCGTTCTTGTCTTAACCTCAGGACTGCTACCTCTTTCTCTCTTGAGGTCAACCATCTGGCAGTGCCGGGTCCGTCAGGTACGAAGCTCCAAGCCCAGACAGCGACAACGACGCTTGGAAACCCCTCCAGCAAGAACAGCAGCCTCCACGGTCTGATTGGCCCGTGTTCTCCAAGTTTCGTGATCAGCCACGCCAAAGCGCCCGCGAAGGACGAGGATAGAGGACTCGCAGATATGAAAAGTCCCGTTCTAAGGGCTAGTTCATTTCGCCTGAAGAAAAACGAAAGATAGAATGGGACACCAGGGCCAAAAGCTGCCTCACCTATTCCCAAGAGCGCACGAAGAAATAGCAGCATAGGAAAGGATATTGCTATGGCCTGTGCCGATGCAATAATACCCCATGAGAGTATACAAACTGTAATGTATATGTGTGCCGGAACAACTCGATACCTACGGGCAGTGTGTCAGCGCTTTCCTGCTTTCCTCTGGGAGGCGCGAATCGCCATACCCTTCGAATTGAGCGGGGTACTTGCATGAGAGTCATCCATTCGAAGGAGGTATAGGTGATGTAGAATGCCCAGAGCAACCATTGAAATTGGTTGGAGCTCAGGTTTAAGTCTTCGCCGAGGCCTGCTATACGCGCATTGCCAATGTCTGCAATATGCGGTCAGCCATACTGTCTATATTCTAGCGTATTATGACGCCTGTCCTTATATTCCTTCGTGCTGTCTAGACCAGGGATGCTCACTCGATCGATCCAAGAAGCTCAGCATGTACAGCAGAGCCATGAACCCCACCAATCGCCTATCCAGCTTCCTCCGCACAGAGCGATCTTCATCCGGAGTGTAAAGTTCATAGCTTTGTATCGAGCTCGCGGAAAGCCTTCGTGGGATCAGCCTCGGGCTGCCATCCTCCTCATCATCTTCCACGATATCGTCATTCCTCTTCGAAGCGGCCGAGAGGAGACGCAGTTCGTAGGCATCTTTATCCTCGAAAAATGGTGAGGAGACGCCCGAGGAGGCATCCGGGGATGCATGCCGTCTATTGTCTCCAATAATGGCGCGTTTAGAAACGGCTTCGAGAGAAGGACCGGTTGTTTCGCCTTTGGTTTCGGATTGGACCCGCATGTTAAGCGCCTAGTTCTACACCGTCCCGGTCTAAGCTTCGAGAATAGAACTTCAAGCTCATCTGTGGCATTTAGTTGGCATGTATCAGGGTAACATAGTAATGGCAATGTTGATGATGTAGTAGCCCCACCAGCTGAGCTGCACCAACAACTCTGGTGGGAATGTTGGGTCCGTGCACCCAGGTGCCAGTAACTCCAGGGCGCTTGCGTACCCTAACTAGTACCGAGCATAGTCGTGTTTGGAAGTCAGGTCCGATGAGACGACTCGCGTGTGGTCGTGGAAACTTGGGTCATAAAGAGCTCCTGTATAGATGTAGTCGGGTGCCTAAACGAATAGACGTGCGACTTTCGGGACTACGATGGCAAACGAGATTCTGCCGTCACTTCACTCACTGTGGTGATAGAATGATGCAATTCATCTCGGAAGGCGGAGCCTAAACATCGTCGTGATACTTTTCTCAAAGCTCACAAACTCCGTGGTTGCCAGGCAATATGCCATAATCATGACAAGGCCCCGGAAAGTTATATGATGCTGTGGAAACAATACACATCCTCCTTCCGAACTCTTACCACTAAATCTTGCTCCCTACCTAGCTGAGCGCCAACCGTTATTATTTAAGGTACGCACAGAGCTTAAAGGTACGGATTGAGGGACCAGTCATCCTCATCGCTGCTTTCGTCTCTCTCCACATAACTACCGCGAAGGTTATGAAGATCGGCTACCCGAACGTAATGTGTCCATCCGCCCGCCAGGCTTCTCGTGTGCACGAGGGTATTCTCGTTCATTCGACTGGCCCGTGAAAGCACAGTTCTTGTTGTGGCTGTGGGACTGTCTTCGCCGTGCCGATTGTTCCGTGGAAGCACAGTGCCCTTTGGGGTTGCGTAAGTATCCTTGACACATTGCCCACATGCACAGCCGATTATGCCATAACATCTTTCACACAGTTTACTGCAAACTTGCGGTCCAGCTTCATCCCCCTTCTTAACCAATTTACAACGAAAGCACCACTTCCAACAGATCCCATCAACAATTGTCTTGGTACCTAGCGAATACCGTTGCGCCTTTGTCGTGTCAAAGCCGCATTCTGCGCAGAATCTCTTCTCCCTTGATCCGCCATTCAGCCCTGTTTTCCCTTTGAGCATTGTATTGGCGAATTTAGACTTGTGGCGTAGGCGAAGGCAATATTTGCATGCATACAAGGAGCGCTGCTCCGCGAAAGAAGTCAGCTCGAGATCTAGAAGTGTTTCGTGCGTCGGAGCGTCGATAAGTCTGTGAAAGTAGCGATTCGTTTGACGAAGTTGAAGGACTGCAAAGTCTTTCCAATTTGAGAGGTGGGAGATGGTATCCAAATGCAATTCAGTTGGAAGACGAAGGAGAGGCGGTGCGTTCCTGGGGTCCTCAAAGGTTGCGACTGGGGTGGGATTCATTTCGAGTTAGAGGCGACGTTTGTAGGATGGCAAAATCAGATATGTAGCTACTGTTGGGTCGTTTCGTCCCTCGCAGTCTGTTCGTGCTAGATGATAGATAGTGGCAGACATCTAACGACGATTTCCCCGCTCTGCTGCGCCGCAGGCCTGTAATAGTAATAAGGTATGTTCTACGTGCTCAGGAAACCGTAGCCGAATGCCAAGGGTCCTGAACATGCCCCATCGTTACTATGTACTGTATTAGGAGCTGCTAGGGTCTGGTTCAGGACCCACCTGAGCCCGGGTTGAGCTGACCAGAATCATGCCTGAGCCAGGGCGAAGTGGCTCGGCCTGGCGCAGGAGCCGCTCAGGTCCCTGAATGCGAAAGGAAAGCGATTGTGCTCAGATTGGGGCATGAGAAAACCTGTTATATGTAATGTTGGAATTGTTCTGGTAACCAAATCAGGTGCATAGTTCCAGGTAACCAGCGTGAACGATGAGCTGGACTCGCGTGAATGAGGTTTAATGATAGCATGCTTCCTCGAGCTCTCACAACGTTAACACAAAGACTCTTAGAGTTTGTGACCGCTGGTTCTTCTATGTATACAGAGAGAGCCAATATAGCGTATCATTCACGGCAAAGAATGTAAGAAGCAATCTACAAGGCTGATAGAAAGGCTAGGCTAACGAAAGGTAGAGCGAAGGAAAACATGCGTATTACTGTACCAAGGTCCAATCTGACTGAACTAATGCCCTCGTGCCATGCAGCAAGACAGCTTCTACGCTTGACATCGGGATGACAAGATGCTGGAATCATATGGCCACCTTGCGATACGTTCAACCGTATTCGTTACAATTCTTTATCCAAACATTTTTATCGCCTCTTACGTTCTCATGGAATTGCGCGTCCTCCTTAACTCGATATTGTGTATACGATACTTTCCTCCGACAGATTCGCGGTAGTAAGGAGTTTCATTCTGTGAGTGTTGTTCGATCGAACTTCGGTAGTTATGACGTACGTTGTTGATTTTCTGCCGGAGGGCTATGAGATAGATTGCACTGAGGAGGAGGACCACGAGTGCGACGGGGAAGAAGTAAACAGGTTCCGCGTGGAATTCAGTCATGCCCCAAATAGCCTATGGCGGTATCAGAAACGTTCTGTTCGCGTGATAAGACGGGTACACTTATAGCAATGAAGGCGATAGGGGTCAGGAGAAACATTATGTACGTCAGTTGAGCCATGCTGATATTAGTTTTTGCGCCCGATTTGGCGAATTCCTGTGAATGTGTTAGTTCCAAGTTACATGAGAGTAGAATGGTGAAGCTACCAAGTCTAGCAAGCTCTGCAGTCGGCCAGCTAACATGTTGAGCCGGGCGACGTACCCATCGAGATCGTCTCCCATGTCCTCTAAAAGGTCGCGGCACCGCTGGTTCGCCATGACCTCCCATGGAATGCTCGCATAATCTGGAAATATTAGTGTAGTGTCATCTGCAAAGAGACAAATCGTACTATGGGCATCCAGGTCCTTGGTAAGATCGTCACAAAGTCAGCGACGTGACCAAACTCCATTTTACGACCCTAAACTTACTATTCAAATGGGCATCGACGAACTTCACAAGTTTATTCTTGACGACGCAGTGGAAAGCCAATTGTTCTTGTACGAACGGGATTTCCGTCATGCCCTGGTAGAGAACTCTGGCCCGTTTCAGGGGAAATGTCAATCCGGAATTTTCTGTGTTACACTAACAAAAGTGGTAAGCATTTTAGAGATTTGAAGATTGCTAGAGAAGGGAATGTTCGTTATTTCGATCGACCTCGGTTTAAGAGACATACTTGTGACATCGTGTGCGTGAAACAAAATGTTGATACTTACGTAGCGAACTAAGAGCGCGTCATATTGGTCCGCAATATTGTCCCAGTCGTTGAAAAGTCTGTCCAAGTCGTAGAATATATTTACTGGACAGGCTTGAAGTCGATTAAAGTGATGCAAATCAGGAGTATTGGACTTTGGATGCAGGAATTGATAGTATGCCAATAAGCGATCCTTCAAATCAGTGATCGTGGGAGAGCGGAAAAACAAAGTAACCACGCTTTTCTTCTTGGGAATGTTTCGTAGCTGCACATCATGACCTATCCAAACGGCCACTCTAGTGCTTAGTTTTGCTTTCTCTAGAAGTCGTCAGCACTGCTATCATGGGAGTCCTCATTGAATGCTTACCAGAAGCGCTTCTCATGTCCTCTACTCCTGGTATACGGTAACCTCTCGCATGCCCGTCATTGCCACGATAGCTCATCGTTGCATAGATATCTATCATACTCGTCAGTCCGCCGCGGGCTGATGATTATACAATAGAAAAACGTACTCGGGGGCACGTTCATGTTGGGATGGCGAAGGAACCGGGGAGAACAAGGTTTGTCGGAGTGGTTTAGCTGGTCTTCGACAAACCACGGGAATTTGTGAGATACTTGCCCTTCGTCAACCTGATGTATGAGAGAGTCGATGAAGCGCCACCCAGGACCCTGGACAGCTCTGAATGGTTGTTGCATGATTAGTACTCCATTCCTTGACCTATACATGATGCAACTGACATAAGAAGGGCACCATCAGAGTTTCTAATCTCTTCCCCTTCCAGGAATTCAAGGCGATTGTCGTCAGGATTATCAGAACCCTTCACACAAACATCTTGTGTGAATAGCTGATTGACCTTCTTATATCTATATATGATAGTGGCTAGTGTATCAGGTTCCGGGTCGGGGTATCGATTTCGCCTTGTAAGCTGAGTGCGGGCAGTCATGTTGGTACATATATGTAGTGCTTTTTTCTAGTAAACGCGAGGGATGGCAATGCTAGAGGTGAGAGAAAGCTTACCACCGTGAAGTCGGCTCCTCTACATACTTTAAAGGCAGAAGAATACCATCTCTCCACATGAGGTGATGAGATAACTATACGATCTTCACATCACTATGGCATGCACAGAACGCGGCGGTTCCCAAGGGTTAGCGAAACACTACTCAAGGGCTTAAAATCCCATTCGATCGAGGCTTTGCCGTGCATGGCAGACTGTTGTCATACCCCCCGTTCGCACAAGTCCACCAAATTTCAGCTCGCTTAACGTCTCCGATTACAGAGGAGGGAAATTGTGTCACGGAAAGTGGCCAGCCTGATGGCCTAATCCTGGCATGGCAAATTCCGTATTCCTATGCGAGGTTCAGCTGTTGGAACAATGCTGTGGCGTGATTCCCAGGTGGACAGATGGTGGGAATACCATGTCCGTCCGGCTATACCATCGCATACCGGTAAGAAGGGTGTTTAGAGGTTCGAACCGTGAATCTGTCTGGTGACTCAGACTCGTGTGACTAACCTGACATAGAAGTCGGAGTGATTGCTACAAAATATACTTCTCGAAATTGCAAGTGTTCCTGGGGACTGCTAGCAGTGATCCCGCCCACCCGCGAAGGTTGATCGAAGTGGGCGAATACATAATCAATTGTATATACATATTTTTACAGGACTGCCTACTTATGACGAGCTCTGTTGCTGGACAGGCTCAATCACGATATTGTCGATCAGGCGGACTGCAATCTGTCCACCACCAACGCCTAATTCCTCGCCCTCCTGAGGTTCCTCGAGAGGCAACATTTTGACAGCTCCGCTCAGAATGGCGCCCTTCGTCTCGTCCACTTCAGCAATCTCTTCCAGTGTTTCCGGATCAGCCAAGCTGATATAATCCACCTCGAACAAAGCTCTCTGGTTTGGGGGCAGTTCTTCCTGTGCAAGCTTTACGCTGTTCGCGTGGTCGTGGGCAGCCCACAAAATATCATCCCGCTTCCTCTTTCCCTCCTTGAACTGTGCCTCCGCTTTCCTGAGGGCGTGATTGAGCACAATGCCAACTGACCGGCGTCGATCTCCCAGATAAACATTACGTGATGACAGGGCCAGGCCATCGCTTTCCCGCTGCGTAGCCCCTATTCTGACCTCCATGTCCAAATGGAAATCTTTCACAAGAGTCTTGATGACGACAGTCTGTTGTACATCCTTCTGTCCGAAATAAACCCGATCTGGCGCGCAGATGTTGAACAGCTTCATGCAAACAGTGGCCACTCCCCTGAAGAAGACCGGCCTCGATTTTCCTTCCAGAAGTTGGCCCAAGGGACGCATTTCGATAAAGGATCCTTTTCCGGGAAGACTGCTATCCGGTGGTAACATAGGATACATCGTCTTCGTACTGGGTGCGAAGACTGCAGACACTCTTCCACCTCCTGAGGCAGCCAGCTCTTGATCCAGATTCTGAATCATTCGCATATCAGCCTCCCATGTCTTGGGGTAGGAATCTAGGTCCTCATTGACACCGAACTGGGTAGGATTCACATAGATCGACACAAAAACGTCTGTGTTCTCAGCAGCGGCTTTTCGAATCAATGAGAGATGGCCCTCGTGCAGAGCACCCATCGTGGGGACCAGGCCCACTGTGCGTTTGTTGAAAAGAAGATCTTTGCGGTATTTCCGTAGGGGAGCAACATCATGAAAGACCTCGGTATTCAACCGAAGGGATTGAGAGAATTGCCGTTTAGGAACAAGAAATCCAGTGTAACGATCGTTTCTTTGGAGATGTGCTGTCTGTGGACGCGCTGTTGATGACCGCTGACGAGCTAGCCTGCCAACGTGACAGCGTAGAGAGCCCTTCATGGCTTCTCAAGGTCCTTCAGATGGGTTGGTATTTTGGAGAAGTCAAGGAGGTGTCAAGATGTGTTCATGGGAAAGCCACCAACATTGTAGCTATGGCAATGGCCATTCAGAAACCTCGATGTCAGTGAAAGTCACGTGCCGAGGTTGACCCCGGTGCACGGACTCTCTCGGAAAACAATTGATCATCGCACCGCCACCTTTGCGGGGCCCGCAAGCCACATAGTCTGTTAGTCAGCATCTCGTTGAAGGCTAGCAGGGATAATTTCTGGAAAAGTTCCAGACAACGTTGAGAAGAGGGACGGAGGTTCTTTTTCCACAGACATTTCTGGAGAAGCAAAATGGCGGACGATGGCATGCTCCTTAATTTCTCGATCCCCGACAGCGGTATTCTGAACAAACCGAAGTTTAAGGGTGGGACATGGAAAGACAGATTGACAGCGAAGAAAGCCGCCGCGAACTGGCATGCGAAAGCGAGCGGACGTCTGAACGGAGAGGCACCGAAATCGAAGCCTTCGACGAACGCGAATCATACAGAGCTCGGAGAAAGAGCGCGACGGTCTCCAGAAACCGAAGATTTCGAGAGGCAGGCCAAAAGAGCGAGGCATGGCGGAGACTTCAGGCCCAGTGCCGGAAAGCCCGAGGGAAATGGAGATTTCAGGCCTCACACAAACGCAGATGTCACGAAGAAACCCGGGGAGAAACTGAAAGGGGGCAACAGGCAAATCATTTCGTCGCTGTTCTCGTATAATCCCACCTCTACCACCCAGTCTCTGCCGAAGGAGGAACCAGCGAACGATGCCCCAGTCGAACCGTCGAACGCGCCTCTCAAAAGCGAGCTCGATACCTTCACCTCGCTCGGCATATCGCCCGCGCTAGCGACACACTTACTGAACAAAATGGACATGAAAGCGCCTACGGCAATTCAGAAGGCTGCTGTCTCACAACTGCTCAAGGAAGACTCGGATGCGTTCATACAGGCCGAAACTGGTTCTGGAAAGACATTGGCATATCTGCTACCTATTGTTCAGAAGTTGGTGGATCTTTCTGCAAACATGAAGAAGCGGAAGGTCGACGAGTCGGTGCAGAGGAATTCCGGTCTATTCGCCATAATATTAGCGCCCACTCGCGAACTGAGCAAGCAAATTGCGATGGTTTTGGAGAACCTGTTACGGTGTGCTCACTGGCTTGTCGCCGGGACTGTGATCGGTGGAGAGAAAAAGAAGTCGGAGAAGGCAAGGCTACGGAAGGGTCTGAATATCTTGGTTGCCACGCCTGGTCGACTTGCGGATCATTTGGAACATACACAAGCCCTCGATGTGAGCAACGTGCGGTGGCTGGTTCTCGACGAAGGCGATCGGTTGATGGAGTTGGGATTCGAGGACGAGATTCAGAAAATCGTTAGCAACCTCAACTTGCGCATGCGGGCGAAGAAGGATGCGAAATCACAGATACCGGGGCTTCCAGAAAGAAGAACAACTATTCTCTGTTCAGCTACCATGAAGATGGACGTTGAGCGGCTTGGCCAAATAAGCTTGAAGGATGCAGTACATATTAAGAGCGATCCTCAAGACGGCGACAGCGAGAAGACCGGCGGCGATGATGACCAAGCCTTCCATGCACCGGCCCAGCTCAAACAGTCATTTGCCGTCGTAGCTCCCAAGCTGCGACTGGTATCCTTGATCAGTTTCCTGAAACGTGCGTTTGCACGTAAAGGATCGGTCATGAAGGCGATCGTCTTCATATCCTGCGCGGATTCCGTCGATTTCCACTTCGACATATTCACCAACCAACTCGAAGAGTCCGAGGAAAAAGCCGAATCCAAAGACGGCGAACCCCAAGAGTCATCCCCGAAGAAGAAGGCTAAAGACGCAAAAGCGGCCCTCCAAGCCGATCCCACCAAGCTCACAGTCACGTACGCCGAATCCCAAATTCTCTCGCCAAAAACTCACTCAGTGACCGCCTACCGCCTTCACGGATCCCTCCCCCAATCGCTCCGCACCTCCACATTAGCAAATTTCACCAGAAACAAGGAGCCGAGTGTTCTTTTCGCTACCGACGTTGCGTCCCGTGGTCTCGATCTCCCCAACGTGGACCTCGTCGTGGAATTCGACCCCGCGTTCGCCCGTGAAGACCATCTCCATCGCATAGGACGTACCGCGCGTGCCGGTCGTGACGGCCGCGCCTGCATCTTCCTCATGCCAGGCTGCGAGGAGGGATACGTGAAGATCCTCAAATCCGACCGCAAAGACGGCGAATCCGCGGTGCACATCGCCCGTCAAGACGCCGACGAGATTCTGAAAAAGGGACTCATCACTTCTGGCGTCGCAAAGGACAAGACGGCATACATGGAGAAGGCTACAGACCTGCAGTTGCAGGTGGAACGGTGGACGTTGGCTTCGCCTGCCAGATTGGAGAGCGCCAGACGCGCTTATCAGAGTCATGTTAGAGCTTATGCGACGCATGTGGCGGCCGAGAGGGGGTATTTTGATATCAAGCAGTTGCATCTGGGGCATTTGGCGAAGGCGTTTGCGCTTAGGGAGAGGCCAAGCGGGATGAAGGTTCCCGGACTGAGGACGGGTGCCGGAAGGGAGAGTGGGAAGGGGACTGCGAGGGTCAGAGGTGGGGAGAAGAAATCGGGTGGTGACGGCAAGCCGGACGCTCCGGAGGTTGATCCAAGTGAAGAGGCGGCGAAGATGAGGAAGGCAGTCAGGGCGAGGGAGAAGTTTATGCGGCATGCGGGTATGGCGGACGAGTTCAATCTCGGGTGAGGTATGTTTATGTTCAGTGCACCAGCATATGAAGGCGCTGGAGACGTCGTTGTTCCAGATACCCAAGCAAAAGTTCAAGACATCATCCAAGTCATTCATTATTCATCACTTCGCCCCTTTTCCACCGTACATCCTAAACGGCTCAACATCTCAATCCTCCTCCTCCCCATCCCCATCCCTCTCCCTCCTTCTAGCCTTTCCCACCGCATCCTCCCAACTCGTCCCCCAAGCCCACGCCCCCTCAACCACCGTAATCAACCCACTCCCGACCACGCAACCAACCCACAATCCTCTCAACTCCATCGCCGGACCCCCAAAACACAACCACAGCGCCAAAGGCACCGCCACAAGATAATACACCATCAGATTCACCCACCCGCCAATCTTCTGACCCCCCAGACCCCGCAAAACGGCATTCACAAGCGCAGTGCTCGCATCACAAACCTGGAACACCGCAAGCACGGGCATCGTCTCGGCTGCAATCCTCACGACCTCGCCATCCGTCGAGAAAGCGCGCGGCAACACATCGCTGAGCCCGCCGATCACCAGCGCATTGACGATGCCGATGACGCCGAAGACCAGCACGTACGTCGTCGTCGCCGTCCTGGCGGCCCTGAGCGCCCCCGCGCCGATCAGGTTGCCCAGCCGCGTGCTCACGGCGACGGAGACGGAGAAGGGGATGTGGAACATGACGACGCAGGTGGTCATGACGACGGACTGGGCCGCGAGGTGCGCGGTGGAGAGGAAGGAGGTGGAGAAGGTGAGGATGTCGAAGGCGAGCCATTCCGCCTCGACCATGACGATGCCTGGCAGCGCGAGTGCGATCATGGGACTCCAGTTGCGGAGCGCGAGGCGGGAGAAGCCGGTCCAGCATTCCAGGGAGGACGGGTAGACGAAGTAGACGATGAGGAAGAGGAGGATGGGGAGGAAGGTGTTGGATAGCACGGTTGCGAGGGCCGCGCCGGGGAGGTGCCAGTTCCAGACGAAGACGAAGAGGTAGTTGAAGAGGATGTTTAGCGGGGTGGAGAGGATGAGGACGAGCAGGCTGGCGTTGAAGAGGCCTTGGGCTTGCACGAAGCGTTTCCCCGCCTCGAAGATGGCGTAGCCGGGCGTGCTTAGGAGAAGAACGCGCAGGTAGCTGCCCGCCATGTAGGCGAGATCTTTTTCTGGGACGAGCGCGGCGAGGATGGGGCCTGAGAAGGTCCAGAGGAGGCCGATGGGGAGGGTGACGACGAGCATGAGGAGGATCATGCGCTGGAGGTGGAGGCCGACTTGTTCTTTGCGGCCAGAGCCGTAGGCTTGAGCGCAGAGAGTGTCGAGGGAGGTCGCTAGGCCTTCGTAGATTGCATATCCTGTGATGTTGGCGGTCATGGTGGCTAGAGACACGGCTCCGAGTTCATCGGTTCCTAGGTGGCCGACAACGAAGATGGTGACGAGGCTGAAGCTGTATTGCAGCAGATAGGTGATCGTCAATGGTACGGAGTACTGAAAGAGGAGTTTTGCTTCCTCCCTGGCTGTGGTAACTATCGTTTCTTCATTCTCCCCCAGAATGGCTTCGAGCTCAGTGACATCGGCAATCGTCCCGTAGTGCGTTGACTTAGTTGCGTCGAAGGCCGTTATGAGCGGGCTGGCGGTAAATGAGAAGCGACGAGGTCCTTCGGGCGCGTCCATCGTTTACAGGACCCAGGCGGATTGGATTCGGTGAATAGATTTTCCTACATTCACCAATGCCAGCGATATAACATAGCGATGGTGTTGTTGTACCACCTTGTTAACTATGCCGTGTCGTGATCGGAAAGCCGCTTGACGTGCCGCGGCTGGCGGTATCGGAGGGCTAAGAGAGAACGAGTAAGGCGTCAACTTAATGATGTTTGCCCGGCATGCCTAGATGGACCGGCCCCAAAAGTGTCCTCTAGGAAATCCCAGAGTTCGACTCCTGTGATTTGGATGGGATCTTGACCAGAGCGGGATATATTTGACCTTCAGAACCTACCAGCAGCCCACGTGTGAAGAGCAATGAGCTAAAAATGACATTCTGGACACGCGTGCTCGTATCTACTCGTGTACCTCTATTGCGAGCGCAAAATTCAAAGATTTATTTTAACGCCGATATGTCTATCTGCCGCGATGCTAGATTGATCTGCTTGACCAAGATGGTTCACCAAATACGCCTGAAAATGCGTGGATGAGGAAAGGGGTATCTCAATGCAGCCACCCACCATAATACTGAACGCCAGATCCTCCATGGAAAGTCCATGGACCAAAATCACAGAAACGCCGCGATAGAGGCGGACAATGTTCCGAGACCCTCTCCCGAAATAGAGAGCACTTACTAACCTCCGTTTCAAGGTTACCCCCAGAGGGCCATCTACCTCTAATCCGACCCGTCGGGGGTTTTCGAGCCGCCCTTTGCCTTTTTACTTCCAGATGGCCTGCGTCTGGCCTTCTTGGGCGTGCTTCCACCAACACCAGCACTACTCTTTCTCTTGCGTCCTTTCCCACTCGATGGCGCAGTAGTCACTCCATCCTCATTCTCGTCTGGAGTCTCGTAGCCCGCCGCTGCTCTTGCCAGTTGTTCGACTCCCTCCGCGTCTTCGTCTGCCAGGGCATGCTCTCTATCCACATTGATGATTTCAGTAAATTCTTGACATTGCTTTCTCATGGCTTCGGGTGAGTCAAGAGCGCCCAGCAAGCTTGTAAAACGGTCCCAGATGATCTTTGGGTTGATCAGATGGAATTTGTTCGCAGGTTTCGTTAGGTCCTTCGCAGTAAATTTTTCGTGGAGATTGAACGCCTTCAGGAGGAACAGGCGCGTTTCCCACATCATGTGGAGGATCAAAGAACCCACTGTAAGCCGGCGAAGACGTTCAGCAGTCACAGTAGGCTTGATAATGCCTTCTGACGGAGCATCAGAGATCGCATTGTCCGAAAGGCCTTGTTGGTGGTGCTCCACTTGTTGCTCTGGCAATTCAGTCTCAATGGCCAGAGCAACTGCCGGGCCGGTTTGCTTGAGTACGATACTCTCGATGGATGCAATAACGTGAATGACCTCGTCGAGTCTGACGTAGTCAAACAGGGCGAGATTCTCTAGACAGAATCGGGCAAAAAGAACGGCATCCGGTATGGCGTCGCCCGTGACTTCCACCTTGTCCAGCTCAAAATTCAGCTGATTGAGCAGGTTGGTGATGAACTTCTTTAAAGTCTTTCGTGACCCCTGCTTAAACGCATCGAAGACGAAGTGCATTTTTGGCTTGAAAGTGGTCCCGATTTCTACCATTCCATGGGGATCGTTGAAGACATCCCGCTGGTACTCGAACGCCTGCGTGACAGCGGTGACGTACTCCTTCTCAAACATGGTCTCATGCTGAAGATGGATTTTTCGATGTTCTGCTGAGGCTTTGAGAGCGATCTCAAGAGTCAGAGATGTACTGAGAGCAACAAGAGCAGCGCCACATTCTTTCGGATGCAAAAGTCCTTGGCGACTGATGCTCACCAGAATCTCGGTTGCTGTGATTGCTAAATCCTTAGATTTCCCAAGCGCAGTACTTGTAATGTTCGACAGGAATGTTCGTGCAATATGGGTGGTTGCGTGGTCGTTATCGCTCGCCGAGAAGGAGGTCTCCAATCGTTCAGCACCATGCACAGCTCCTTCTCCGACTGCAATCTCGGCACCGCTTTCTGATCGGCGCTCTGCGGTCGCTAAGAAGTCTCGGAACTGAGTGAGCACCACCCCTATAAGCCTGTCGTCGCCGTTAATGAAAGGAAGCTTGAACGCTTTCTCAATATCGGCCCGAGTGAAGTGCTTCGTTTTTTGTTGACAAATCTCGCCGATACTGCAGAGAGCTTGCTGGCGGATCGTTATGTCCCAGCTCTGCTTGGTAAAAGGAAGAACAAGATCCAAAAGGAGTACCGCGACAGACGGACCCTTCCATGCTATGAGGTGCCTCAGTTGTTCCGCGGAAGCCTTCTTGCCTCCAATGCTCATTTGGATTGACCGGGTCAAGTTGGGTTTGAACAAGTCAACGTGTTCGTCGAAATCACAGACCTTGCCAAATGTGCCCAGGAGGATCATGTAAGACAGTATCCGCTTCTCAGCCGCCTCCGCCTTCTCCTTCGGGATCGTGCTCAAGGGTTCCAATTGGGTGACCACGGAACAGATCATACTTGTCAACTTTTCCAATCCAGACTTGACACGAGGAGGGTCTCCTTTGACTAAGGGAGAGATAGTCCACGTGCAGTGGGCGATGTCCAAGAGGGTGTCCTTGTATATGGCATTCCCTTGTGCAGCCTGCAATGCCAATTTTCCAGTGACTTTATTGAGTGAATCCTGTATCTCTGCCAGAAAAGCCTCTTGTAATGTCGACATCGCGGGGAAGACATAGCGGAAAATAGTGACCGTGGGACGGAACACCGCCAAGTCCTCGGTGGTGGTGAGGCTCTTTACGTAAAGTTTCAGTAGCTGCACCTGATCTGTAGTGAACAGTGTCGGGTTGACTTTGGCCAAGATGCTCAATGTCTGCAGGAACCTCGGCTGGGTTTTCTCAGCGGTGTCTGAGTCGTTGCTGATAACGCCTTCAATCATATCTGCCACCAGATTCTTGCAAATCTTGAAGCTGTCGGACGCGTTCTTCGTCGTCGGTGAAAGAAGAACGGCGAAGAACTTTTCGAAGGCTTGCAGATGGGCAGGTCGGTTTTGGACATTCTGTACTGTGGCTACAAGTAACTGCACTTGCTTCCCGCGCGCGACCTTGAGTTGATTGTCGTCCGAGTTACCAGATGATCTCAGCGGTTCCAACCAAATTTCTTCTAATGTCTGCCGCGTGAGGTCCGCGATGACCTTGTCATCATCGCCGATGGGAAGGAGAAGTTCGGTAGATATCCTGATCTTCTTTTCTATCGCCATCGAGCTCTTGAACACGTCCTTCAATAATTTGATCGCCTTCCTCTTCGGGCCAACTGCCGGGTCGGTCATGAGATTGAGAATCCCTGCCAGGCAGTGCCGCTCCAAGGACGAGTTTTGCTCCAAACACTTCGATACCAGCGTGAGGGCATTTTCTCGAACCATAGGAGAACTGTCTCCTATAAGGCTTGCCAGAGCAGGAAAAGACTTATCGTCAAGAATCTGGGGGTCCTTTTCAATCAACTGTGTCAGGCAACTCATGGCTCGCGATTTCACTTTGGCTTGATGATTCTGGGTGCTATGAAGCAGGCATGAGATCAAAGGCTGTAGGTACTGGCAAAATCGCTCCTGTAATGTGATGATGCCGGCAGCGAGTCGACTCTCGACGTCCGTTGCATTATGAAGTTTGCTACACAATTCATTAGTGCTAGTTAGTAATGATGGCAAGAAGATTGCTTACTATCCCTTGGAGAGCCAGTTCGAGTCCGCAAGGATAGACTGGAGGTGTCTCTCTAGATCAATAAAGAATCTTGAGCGAGGAACATCGGTCAGCTCCTTCCTGAGCACCTCGTCGAACGCATTTGCCCAAGAAGTGACGTAGTAACCGCTCAAAGATCGCAGATGTTGGTCGTCCCGATTGGCTCGTGAGCCCTGGGACCCGAGATAGCTAGGTAATGATTCGAGCACAATGCGGTAAGGACCGTCCACCCCTAGGACGTCTTTGCTATTGATATTGCGTTTGAGTGCATCGTCAGTCAAAGGAACCAACTTGCTCGCCACTTCAGACTGAGAGACGTCGAGGCCGCGTTTGACATGTCTCAAGCGGACCATCAAATCGATGATTCCAACGCCCATAACTCCCATGGCTGCGAGCGCCATGTCTGCAGCTTGAACGCCCTTCTCTTTCTGGTTGCGAATAATGTTTAACATGATGCTGAGCAATGACTCGAGGAAGAGGGATGCCGCTGGCCATTCGGGGGATCCCAAGACAGTACACAGGTCCTCAATGAAAAGGTCCAGGAGATTGCGAAATGGTTTATCTCCGGATTTGGAGACCTTCTCCGCTCGGGCGACAAGCGTACTGGCGATATGTCCGGCTGCCTGTCTTGAAGCTATGGCCAATTGTTTTGCCATCTGAATGTTGTTTTCAGGTTTAGTAGCCGCCTTTGTCCTCTTTGACCGATAATCCGGATCTGAGTCACTCTCATCATCTTCATGGTCTTCATCTGCCTCAGATGGCTCTGGTAAGAGGTTTCCGCTCTTTGATGAGGCATTGCTGGCAGCGGCCTGAACGATGCGCATGAAAAGAGCTGAGACTAGCATTATTGGCTGTTCACGAGCGGATTTGAAGTGCCTAGCGCTGGCCCGCTTGTCTGGCAATCTCTCCAAGTTGTTCAGGATTTCGGCAGTGATGGAGAGACGTTGCTCTTGGTGGCTAGTGCAGATTTGCGCCAAAACATCCATTGCCTTTTGTCGGAACAATTCGAATTTCTGCAATCCTAGGGCCGAATCCGCCTCCTTATCGCTATTCTGAGCAAAAATGACCTCGATCGACAGAGACTCAATGGGGCTCAATGTAAATTCGCTCAACTTGATCTTCCCGATCAGACTGGCAATTTGGCTGAGTATGCTCCCACAAAGGCGTTGCAATGGGTATATGTCGCTGCGATATTGAGTCGCCAAGGCAAACAAGCTCGACGAAGTACCGGCCCGTCTGGATTCCGTGGTTGGAATGATGCACGAGTCCAAGACGAGTTTCAACAGACGGGTAACGCCTTGAATGACATCCTCTGAGCAGATTTGACGGTCATCGCAACCCTCAGTCATGGTCTGAAGTACCAACTTGCAAGCCCTCAATCCCAACTGCCCTCTCGTGAGGCGGTCGACGATGTTCTCCGCATCGATCAATTCGAGATTGAAGGAGAGCTGACTCGTGGTCGCAATTGACGGTTGGCAAAGTGACTGGATAGTCAAAACTTGTTGGGCGGGAATAGAAGAAAAACAGCCTAGGTTAACGACTTTTGAGACTGCATCTGAAAGTTTGGCGAGAGTTTCAGCGCGGATGACGGTGATCTCGCCATCTTCCGTATCGAGCGCCTGGAAGTAATCGGTATCTCCGACTTCTGAGACCTCTTCTAGGAGAGCATTGAGATCGGCCATGTTCCTATCGGCTATCTCACGCTCGCGAGCACCTAGGTTCGATGATCCGTTGTCTTCCCGCCGTTTCTTTCTCTCAAGCCCATGAGACGACTTGGGTGCATCAAAGCGACGATATTCCTCAGCACGGACGCCTCCTTGAAGCGGCTTCACGACCACTGCAGGGCCTGCGCGGAGCGGTGGAGCAGATGTACTGTCCCTCTGTAGAGAGGGGCGTTGGGCATCACCCGCAGGCTGCACATTAGCAGTGCCATTAGAGGCGAAAGGCTGAGAGTATGGCGCCGGCCGCGAAGCAGTTGGAGGCGTGGGTTGTCCGTTGGAGGCTCGAGGCTGTTTAGGTTGCTTTGGCGCCGTGTGCCCGGGAGGAATGAAGGAGACATTGGTACTATTTAGCAGCATGCTGGCAAAGGGACTGAGGGTCGGCCTCGAAGGGACAGAACCATTCGATTGCGTCGTACTATCGCTATTCGAGGAAGACGGCGAAAGAGATGCAGGAGCCTTGAATCGACTGAGAGATGTCAGTGAGCTCTCATGGGTGCTGAAGCGGAGCATATCCTACAATTGGCTCAGGTGCTCTGGGGCCAGCAGGCCCTGCAGCTGGCGAAGAGTATGCTGCGAATGCGGAGACGCCGAGGCTCCCCGTATGTCGTCGTTCAATGTCTGGACAGACCTCCTCACTGTGCTCTGCTGTTCGGGAGTGAGGGTCGAGGGTGGTGTAGGCGGGTCAGCAGATGGGAAAGGTATGATATCTGACTTGGTTAGAAGACTGACTATAGGTGAGAGGGACCGGACCGCGGATGGTAGATGAGAGGTGACTGACCGGAGGAGAAGGGAACCACCGAAGTAAAAGGAGAGTACGGGAGTGCCTCGTCTACGGTCGGCGGCCTAAAGGGCAGGCGCCCTCTGGCGGAGGGCCAATTGCCATTCTCACCTCCAGACATGGTGAGAGTCGATGGTGAAAGCGTGCAGCGGTCGGATTGCCATACACATCGACGCAGAGCAACGGTCCTATATTTCCGGAGCCACAGGGAGCGTAATGTTACAGAGGAGGCGGTGACGGTACGTTCATGGCGAAAGGAGGGAGGCCGGGCTGTGGGGAAGCGTGGGAGCCAGAGAGCGATACCAACAAGAAGGAGCCGTGACGGGACGGAGTGGGAGTGGTGGTTGCCGAATGCGTTCACTCTCACTGGGCCATTCTGTCGCGCCTGACCGCCTTCAGATTTTGTACTAGCGTCTTGGCACGGCGATCTTCCGCCCGCGCTTTCCCGTGCCAACGTGTGGGTGGGTGGGTGCGTGCGTCTCTTTTTCTTTCGGTTTCGAAGTGCTGCACTGCAGAACGGTTCTTGAATTGGACATTCTTTCGGCCACTCTGGCTTCACGACAATGGCCGCGATAGGTTCTCTCGTCTTCTGCACCGACTGCGGTAATCTTCTGGACGGCAGCGCAGGCAAGCAAAATGCCATTTTGACCTGCCAGGTGTGCGGAGCTTCCTGTAAAGGTATTTTGGACGCCATCGCACAGCCAACAAATAACAATATGGTGGTTAACATATCCTGGCAGACACTTCGTCCAAGACCATTGTCACTCGGTCAAAGCCTACGGCGTTCCCCTCAGCCTTGCGCGCAAAACGATCCGAAGTGCAGACCCTCAGCGAAAAAGACATGCAGACACACGCTCTCGTCGACCAGCGCTGCGAGAAGTGCGGACGTGAACAAGTGCGTTTCTATACGCTACAGCTGCGCAGCGCAGATGAAGGAACCACGGTTTTCTACGAGTGTGACTGTGGTAACAAGTGAGTTTGCTGAACCCATCCTCCAAATTCCAACACTGACAGCGTTTCCACAGATGGAATGCCAACAACTGAAGAGGGAATATATCATTGATAGTTGTTTTCCTGCCATATACCCCAAACGCCATATGTCTACCCAATTACACACAAAGTCTCGTCTATACGGAGTACACAAGTCTTCGTCTCTATGCCGCGACCGCCTCCTTCTCCGGAACAATCGCATACTCCGCTTCCCCATTCTTCTCGAACTCAGCCATGTCAAGCGCCACTATCACGCTCTCCCGGACCACTTGCTCCGGGTCATTCAGGAATCCTTTGAGGATATCCTCCACGCCCTCCTCGTCTCCAAGGCTTCCCAGTGCCTCCGCGGCTTCGTGCCGCACCATACTTGCCTCCTTCGTATTACTCAAAGTTTCGACGAGACTGGGAATGGATGCGGGGTGCGACAGTTGGCCGAATACAAATGCGATCTCGTGGCGGAAGAGCGCAGACGGGTCGCACAGGCCACGAGCAAGAGCCTGGATGGCGGGGACAGCCGTGGGAAGATCTGGTGGTGAGGATAGGTCGCGCAAGGCGAACATGGCCCTGTAGCGCTGGAATAGCGGTAGAGAGGTGTCCAGGAGCGCCTTCTCCAGCTCTTTGATGGTCGGAGCCTGAGAGGCTTGTGGTAGCGGCGGGGCGGGATCTATTGAGGCGAAGTCGCTGGACCAATGTTAATGAATTCGGTAATATACACTAACTCAGGATCATACCTCTGTTTCAACTGCTCTTGTTTCCTCTGTACACCGTGCTCCCACTCAATCCGGTCGACAGCAATGTCACAAGTCTCCCGAACGACATCCACCTCCTTCGTATCATCCCTCAACTCCTTCAACAGAGGCAAACTGCCCATATCCCCCAACGCGCCAAGGGCTTCTGCAGCTTCGTGCCTGCACATGGCATCTTCCTCCTTGTTCTCCAAGACCTGTCGCAACGGGACGACGGCAGCGTCGTGACGGGACTGCCCTAGACAGTATGCCAGCTCATGCTTCAGCAGTGCTGACGGCGAGGCGAATGCTGCGGCAATAGCTTCAATGGCAGGCACCGTCTGTTCGGTCGGGGGCTTCAGAGAGGCGAGGTACTTGAGGGAGAAGAGTGCTCGGAAGCGCCGCGCGAGAGGTTCCTGCTCCGATGTGAGGATGTTTCGCAAGGCCGTGACTTGCGAGTCAACCGAGGTAGAATCGCCGGCGGTCATGGTGGTATGTTAAATGATCCAATATGGTCGTAGCGAAACTGGATCTTGCTGGAGAATAGACTTGGGCTCGCTCGGGTGCTCCTCCTGGACGCGACTACCACTTTGAAATTTTTGGCGGGGTTCATTCTGGTCAGACAGGGATAACCCCGCCATTATGCGGATCAGATAAAGTGAGTCATGTGACAACGCATTAACGTCCAGCCACGTCCAGCCTCACCCTCACCGCCCAAATCTCCTGTTTCACCTTCACCCTCGACCGCGTGAATTATGATTTTGCGTGTTCCGTTCACTGTGAAGCATTCCAGACGTCTTCTTACCACTCCAACAGCTTAACTTTCGTCCATCCCTCCGTCCTTCTCTCAGCCACTTCTGCGCCAACTTTCTTTCATTCGCGACGCGACCAGCGCACGGGCTGCCTTCTTTGTCTCGAAATCCTTTTCTTTACCCTTTGACGAGGAACTTCACCATGGCACTTATACGTGACATCTCCGACAGATTCTGGAGCTATGTCAGTCCGCGCAAGACGCAACAAAAACGTGACAAGGAGTTCAAGATCAAAGTTCCCCCCCTTACGCGACCCATGAAGCCGGTTCCACAAATCAAGATAAACGAAACGCCCGTGACGAAAGAGATGAGCCCAGATACCCTGTTCAAACGATGGAAAATCATGACTCCAAGCCCGAGAGAGCTGAAGAACTACAGCTCGCCTGACATGATTTCACCTTCCCCACCGTCGTCGCTTGAGCGCCCTTATACCGACTTCGAGGGCGATACTCTGATCGACAATATCGCGCAAACGCTCAACTCGGACCCCGCCGAAGAGTGGGATGCAAATGAGGAGACCTACGTTCTTGACGAGGCACGATATTTGGAAAGGCGCAAGGAACAAGATGCTGAGGTGGAGCGTGGGCGGCGCGAGCGCCAGGGCCACGAGCTACGTGCTGCTGGGTGGACCGAAGACGCGATTTTCCTTTTCCAGAAGCTTGGGATGCGCGGATTCGAGCCCTTGCTGCCTTCTGCGTGGTTCGAAGACTTCCCCATGCTGCCAGCAGATTTGTTTACCCGGAATATTGATAAAGCGTTCGTCAAGCCAAGCTCACCGGAGGTCGAATATCACGGTATGTATTGTCGCCACTATATGGGCCGTCTTGGAGCTAACGTTTTTCCAGCCTTTAGAGCCCTGGACGAGCTTTTGGGCCTCGGCGGTCGTGTTCGAGACGCAGTTCTCCAGAAGGCCCCTATTCGCACTGCCGAGAAGCAGATTCGGGCCGCCGTCCTAAAATACAACAAGTGGGCACTCCGAGATGGCAAGGTTGAGAAGATTTGGAGAGACTCATCTCTCTTCGACATCATCAGCGTCCCCAAGCACATCAGCGCGAGCGTTGCCGAGGCAAAGATGCTCCGGAAGCTCAAGAGACGTGCGGAGCTCTGGCGCAAAGGCTTCGACGAGAGAAGACTCCAGAAGAGCAGCATTAAGAATGGGAAGGATGTACTGAAACTCGGCGATGATCCAGAACTTCCAACCCTCTACGGTGTTGTTGCCTGCCACACCGTTATGGCCTTCGTCAGCTATGACGCCCAAGCGACCATTCCCCTTCTCCGAACCGTCGCTATGTTCGATCTTGGTCAAGAGGGTTACGATGTCTGGAATTCACTCGCCATCGCCATATTCATTATCCACTGTCGCAACCGTCTGTTGGAGCTACGGGACTCACTTCCCGACCCAGAACTATCCAGCACGGAGAGTGATCCCGATGCGTAATCAGAGAAAACTTCCCACAACACCGGATAACCGAAACGGCCGCGGTCACGAATTGCATCATTGGGAGGAGGACCACGAGTCCTATGCACTTGTTTCTGGGTTCAAGCATTAGCGGGAGTTGCGTTCTATATCCTATACCCCTTTACCCTATGTTTTCCTTTGTTCCCTAGGTCTTTTGGTGAGCGGAATTGTGCACAATCTCAGGAGAGTCCGGTGGACTCGTAATTCTCACTTGCTTTCTTGTTATTATGGCGTTAGGGTGGAGTCAAACTGCAATTCGGTAATGGGAGTTGTGTCAATACCGAAGGGTCCTTCTCCAATATTGTATCTACGTAAATACGCAGCCATGAACACACACCTGATAGTCTCACGCTTCTACCATCCTGCCACCTCACCCTCGCGGTTCTTTGAATTCCCCCAGCGCCCTCAACCATAACTTAAAAGTCATACTACTCACTCACTCATACTCTCCCCTTCCAATCTTCTCAGCCTCCTCCCCCACCCTCTCCACCACCTTCCTCATCAACCCAGGCCCCACACTGATTCTCGCCACGCCCACTTCGCCCAACTCCCTCACACTCACTCCCCCCAACCCCTTCCTCTTCAACGAAACATTCAACCTCCCACCAAACGCCTCCGACAACCTCTCCACCTCCTGCCTCGTAGTCCCTCCCCGGTTCTGCCCTCCCCAAACAAAAACATTCCACGCCCCAGCCTCCAAATACCTCTTCCCCCTCGCAATCGCCTCGTCGACACTACCACCGTAGAGCAGGACGTCGGTCCGCGCATTGATGACGAAGTCAGGCACGCCTTGTTCCGCCGCTACTTTCAACACCCGTTCGATCCTGTCCACCGCAACATCAACATCATACAGCTCGCCGACCTCCCGCCCAAAGCCCTCGAGATTAACACCCACCACCCCCGCCTGAATCGCCTCCCTGATCCCTTCCTCCAGCCGATCCCCGTACCCGTCCTGGAAATCCGCCGTGAAGGGTAAGTCGTGCTTGCTCGCCACGCGGCCTATGGCGCGGATGTTGCTGAGGTTGAGGTCGAGGGTGAGGTCGTCGTCGTCCAGGCCGTGGGTTGCGGCTACGGCGAAGGAGGCGCTGGCGAGCGCGGAGGTGGTGGGGAGGGAGGCGATGGCGGACGCGGAGATGGCGTCCCAGATGTTGGTTAGGAGGAGGGGGTTGCCCGGTTCGTGCAGGGCGCGGAGACGGAGGGCGAGTGTGTTTTGGGGTGAAGCCATTTTAGGGAATTAGGTGGGATTAGGGAGAGGGGGGTTAATAGAAAGGTTTGGACTGAGAAGAACTGCGGACGAGTGAGAAGTGGTGCACGGAAGCTGTATATAGTTTTGGTGTAAGTATTGTTGGAGCTTTGGAGAATACTGGTGAATAGACTCTACTACGTACTGCACAAGGAACATCCAGCACTTTATATCTCCAACCTATCCATTCCACAATCCTGACTCATCAAATCGATTTCTAGACACTACACCCTACCGTTCGCGTATATAAACATTCGCCAACATTGCTTTTGAATATAGCCAATCGGCCTTGAGCCCCGCACTTCATTTCTAGCCCCATTTGCCCACAAGCCGTGGATAGGCGGACCTAACAGCGACAGGAACTGAACATATGCAATGTCGGGACGCAGCCGAGACAAGAAATATATACGAGCTATACGTCCTGGGAGCAGCATGTCGTGACAACTCAAGAACGTGTATGTGTGGGTTGTAGGCGGATACGAAAGGAAAGTTCGCGGTCAGATTGTGCTTGTAGCGGCTGCCCAGGGAAGAGAGAATAATAAGATGGCCCTATCAAGTTTACCCTCGTAGTCTCCACCCTCGTAGTCTCCATACTCTACAACCAGTAATGAGGCAGAAAGCATGTCGTTACTTCTTTACTGGACTCTTGGACTTTACTTTCCAACCATACCACCCATTCGACTGTCAGCAGCTTGATCTGTACTGGTTTCAATGGTCACATAATACTGAAGTGGAGCGAGTATGGATGTTTGCAAAAGTCCGTTGTGATCATTAAATTACACATTGATATCCCCACGATTAGAAGCCTCGTAAACTGCATCCTCACTTTCAACGTGGTATGCAGTATCGGCTCCTGAAATATCAACTCGCATCGAATGTGGTGATGGTACAAATCGTTACGCTGAAAGACGCAGTACCATTAACCATGCACAAAATCCATAGAAACCAGATGCATGCCGAATGGAAGAAACCGCCAAATGCAACAATGCCTGGGTATCTCATGGAGAGGAAAACTTTGAAATGCAGAAGGAATCGACATGGGTATCGTGAATCTTCCAGCGCCATGTGTCCGGCTCGCACTGGAACACGTAGAGAAATCTTTTGGAACGGTGCGGGACCGTTGCCCGAACAGCAGACTGCGCTTTAATGCCAAGCGCGACCGTCGTACTGCAGACCGCTTCGAGTGTACCTGCCATCCTCTACGACATCAGATCGGGGTCGAGGACCTCCGGGCTCGATATAGCCATATGAGGGGACAGCAGGCCGTTCAAGGGTCCTGTAGAGGGGTGGAGGGGGTGGATAAGCGTGAACAGGTGGGGCGCGAGAGTAAAGAGGGTTAACATGCGCCGTACTTTGCGGCAGTGGGGCAGCATAAACCTGTCTAGGCCTCTCCTCTGTGTATCTCACAGGATATGAAGGCATATAGCTCCTGCCGCCGTTAGGTACCAAGGTAGATCTGCGATCAGCAAGAACAGGCTCGGGACGAAGCACTGTCCCACTCGACAGCTGCGGTTCATGTCGTGACATGGGGATGCGATCCAAATGGTCCTGATCATATCGGTTCTTCGATGGTTCTAGCGTACGCCTAGGTGAATTGAGGACTCCAGACTCACGTTCAATGGATGGAAGCACGACATGGTCTCCGGATGATCGGCGGGAGAGAGTAGGTTTGTCGACCTGGGCCTTGTCAATTGAACTGAGACGCGAAGGAGCATATACGTATCCATCGCGATTGTGCGAAGATGTTATGTTGGACAATTCGTCACGGCGCGTAATCGGTGGATGTTGTTCGTGAGTGTCGATTGGTTGAAGCTGTGAATGTTAGGCACGTCTACAGAAGGGGAAGGTCTTGGAGTTGTCTCCGCTGTCATTTGCAAACTCACGTTGTATAGACGTCCGTCTTTGTCGCGGAAATATCGGGTAGGTGGAGCCGGTCGTATAACTCTGTCAGGTTCGTATATGGAGCGTCTAGCACAGTTAGGCTGAATGTCATTACAAAGATGATAGCGAAGGACGCACAATGTTGATGCTGAGCGACTTGTAGTCTCGTACGCCCCTCTGTAATGGGCTACTGGGGCTTGTGTTGGAGCCATATATGACTCGTTCGTTTCAGATGCTCGAGCGGGAGCGGGAGCACGAACATGCGCGCTTGAGATTCTCTCGTATCCGCGAACGACATCAGGATAGGTTTCGGGCCCAAGTTCGCGAACGCTCGCCCGGCTAGAAATTATTTCAAGGCTATCTTCTCGCTCGTCGAGAGTCGAAGATGTGACGTCACTAACGTCGCTATCTTCGTCGTCGTCATCATCAAGGACAATGACTTCGCGGAATGTTTCTTCCAGCTCTTGATCGTCGCCTTCACCACGCCACTCCTTAAGTTTAGCGTATGAAATGGGTTGCGACTTTTGTCGAGCCTCGATCCAACCGACACCGTTCTTCAAGTCTTGATCGTAGTTGGTATACTGGTGGCGGATGAAAGCACCTACAGCAAGCTGCACTCTCCGGGCTAACGTGAGGTCCTTGGCGTTACCTACTCTGTTGGTTCCCTAAAAAGATCAGTGGTGATTCTCATATTCTCAAGGGTTGCATTTACCTCCTCAAAGGCGTGGGTGACGATTGACTCAAGATCTGCTTCTGGGATCTTGGGGAACACTTCTAGGATCGCACTGCGGATTTGGTCTTTCGTCTGCTTCTCCGTAGCCGGCTGTCCATGAAGCAGCATGCGCTCGCCATAATGATGAAGACTTCTCGCTAATGCTGTGGTCTCGTAGTTGGTACGGATTTTTCGAAAACCTCCTTTGCGATTCCATTCGTAGCCCAGAAATTGGCAAGCTTTATCGACCACCTCATCCGGAAAGTGATGTCCGATGCGCTGAGTATCTATGCGCAAAGGATCCGAGTTGCCATCGCGATTAGTTTGTACCTTGGATTTGGGTGGCTTTGGTCTGGCCTGACGATCTTGTTAGGATTGACGTGGAGGAGCAATCGGCATTCCGCTTACCGAAACAATGTGGGCTACAAGATTTCTTTTCCTGCATTGATCTTTGCAGTATTCGGTGAGCTCACGATCCCCAAGCGGAACAAAGGTATACCCAAGGGGTGCGTTTGCGCTGTATGCCATCTATAACGTATCAGTCTGTACCAACCGTCCGTCACGAGGGTGCTGCCTACGATAGAGTGGAATTTCTTCTTTTCCTGCGTTACCATCTCCAAGACAACCTTGTAGGGCTTCTTCTTGCGTGCTGCCCGGGGCCGATCAAGGATGGAGGGGCCATGAGCATCCCTGTGGGTTGGATTGACGCGCACCATGGCGCAGTCAATCCGCTAGCTCTTGTTTACAAAAGAGATGTACGACAGTGATACCTGGTGAACTGCACTAAAGTCAAGCAAGTCAGTAGTAGGGGCTGCTCTGTCCTAGCGAAAGAGCAGCAAGGAATGCCAGTGACAGGGTGGATGAATATCTGATGGCCTTTTCCGCTTCTCAGTGTACAGTGGGATGAAGACGGAGATTGCGAGAATGCTGTTAAGGTCATCCAGTGAGTAATCCAGTGGCGGAATAGTTGGAAGAGCCCAGGTGGGAATGCATGCGAAAATGCAGCTGCGAGAATGCGGATACAGAGATCCCGAACAGATGTGAGAAAGGGAAGCCTATCGATTTCTCCAGCACTCACGACACCAGCGCTCTGCTCGAACGTTGGCGAAGATGGTGAGTGAGGAGAGAAGAGTGAAGCGGAACAGATGATGTTGGAACCCGTTGGCCCGAGCTCGTGCGGGATCGGATCATCTTTTATGCGACGGAGTCTTTCCAGCCAATCACCCGTGCCTCCAGAGTCCGACGACAGTTCGCCATCCGCAATGTCTCGACAAGCAGTTGTGCATGCATACCGGCATCTTCTGCGGCAGTCCCTCTGCGCAATACAGTTCTCAAAGCCTGCCCGTTTCACGCTTCTCAAACGCCTTCGATTGGCCTTCCGTAGCGGCGATGCCGCCGACTTCGACCAGCAGAAGATCAACAATACCCTGGAGTTCCTTCGATACGCGACAATTGAGAACGGATTGGAGCACAGGATAGTGAAGAATTTGTTATTTGTTTGGTGGAATGAGGCACAGGGGATTCATAAGAGAGTACCGAAAAAGCCGACGAGCCCGCAAGAGACGGAGATCAACATCACGGCTTATGATGCTTTCACTCACAACATCCGGATGCTGAATGAGAGCATGGGAATGTGTTTGCCATCCATAATAATACGTGGACGCTCTTGAAACCCAACAATACTATATGTATTGCGATCCGATCCGCTCACTCGGAGTCCACCCCTCGAACCAAGCCCGAGCGCCATACCAAGCCTTGCCCATTTATGGCGTGCATGAGGTCGTAAGAACATAAAAGGAATACACGCTGAAGCTTGCGTTTGGCAAAACAGGATCATCAAAAGAAGTCATCCAGGAAGTCTGGATCTCGGTCCTGGTTGCTTGTCTGTGCCATGTTCTCTTCCGAGAAGAGATCATCGTAAGCATGGTCTCTCTGATACGCCTTCTCCTTGCGCTCCTTGGCAATTCGGGTTTCCTCCTTTTGCTGTAAAACAGTCAGTAAGCTATATTCAGGAGACGGGCAGAACGGATATGAGGTGGTTATATGAGGCATAACGGCCAACGGCCCCAGCTTGTCCAGTATGGGTTGATGGGATCCAACATGTCTGGAGAAGGAAGAGTTTGACGGCTGTAGTGCCCTGGAAGGGGACAGTGTATGGGGGATATGAAGGGTCATATGGGTGTGCATGTTGGGCTGCAAAGAAAAGATTATCATGGTACTCACCCTAGCCTGCTGAGCCGCCCTATCCCTCTTTCTCAACTCCTTCAGCCTATTCTCCTTCTCCATCGCGAGATCGGGAAACTTCTCCACCTTCGTCTTATTGAGACGGTTGACAATGGGATTCTCCCTTTGTGCTACATGTATGCGTCTGACCTTCAAAAATGTCAAAATCATTGGATGACCAACGAGAGAGCATGTGTGAATACAGACCTTTTTCTGATCCCTGAATCCTACCTGCCCCACCGCCATACTGCCATCTTTCTTCAGATTGGACCACGGTGTATACACGATTGTGATGTTGTCTTTCTTATTGCCTGCATAGTGTCAGCATCGCCATCTCCAGCAATTACAAGAAAAAAGGCCATACAGACCCTCAATACTATTCGCCTTCGTCAACTGCGCACAGTCCATCAATAAATCGTTGTCAATCATTTCCCAGTCTTTTCCCTCCGGTAACCGCAGGTAGATGTGTGCGGACGAGAGCTTGTCGACGTGGAACCAGACATCTTCGTCCAGGCCGTATTTGATGAGCTCTTCATCTGTGGGGGGAGTATGCCGTTAATATCGTATATGTATGGGCTGGAATGGGAAAAGTTGCGGAGGCGTTTGGAAGGGACGAGACCGGGATAGGGCATGTGGAATGTAGGATACCAAGATGATACAGAAAAGATAGAGACACAACTGCTCAAAAGATGCCCGAAAATCTTCGACACAAAGCAAGATTTACCAGTCTTCCCATCCTCTTTCCCGCAAGACATGAACGCCTAAAAACGCCTCAAACGCAAATCACAGAACACTTACTCTCAACTTTATCCTTTCCCACATAAATGAACCCCGCGGGAGTAACAACGTTCGACGTGAAGTAGTAAACCATTTCGGCGGTATCAAACTTGATGTTGAGGGCAGCGACGGAGTATAGAATGGTGGTGTTAAAACGATGCACGTGGTTGGCCCCACTCGAGGTCGCGTGAAATGTCGTGTGGCGGTGCAACTTGGCGTCGCGTGGCGCATGAATAAGTCCATATGCATATGTATCTACCAGATATCTGTCTGGCGACTCCATCATCACCTGCCTGCTCTCCCATCTGATTTCCGGCCACCGAGACTGTCACAGTTATCGCCTGGTCGTTCTTCTTACCCCGGCAGACTATTACTGTGCTACTTTGATGGCACTTCCGCGTGGATCCGGACGTAACGACACCCAGGGTACTGCCAGCTTTAGATACCCTATAGGGAAGGTGGTCTGGTTTGGTTGGCTTTAGGCTCTCATTCTCAGAATAATTCCCCCCTTCTCTTTCTACTTCGTTTCGGTTCGTGTCTAGTGAAGGTCGCATCTATTTGCTTGATCTGTAACCTACTACACAAGCAAGTCAAACACGCAAGGGAGTTAAGCACTCCCCGTCATCCTCTAATACCACAAGCATATGCCACGACAACTGCGGTCACTGTCGTGGAAAATGTGAATGCCTCTCAAGGAACATTTCGCATTAGGACTTTAGGAGGACTCTCTATTAAAGTCCATGTGTGGAATTTGCATCTTTCCTTAATGTGACCAGCCGATCAACCGAGCCAATCCAACCACATTGGTTTCAATAATGGACCATCTTCTTCACCACTATGCTGCCCGAATGATTCGGCGTAGTACCCAACAATCACACTTAACCAGAGAGCAGAGAACATGTTGACAGTAGTAACTCTGTCCAAAGCCCACCTTATCATAAAAGTATCTCGTCCTACTCCTGGACCTTGCAAGGCTTCGCTAACACTGAGGCCCGAGAGATGGAGCTTCGCAAAGAGGGGTCCGATAATGATATGAATCGGTCTTATAGACATCGATACCCGATCCTGTCTCATCGCTAGCCTCCATATCAGTCGGACAGCGAAGAATGCAAGTGCCGTTATTGAGAGAATGAACACTGGTTTATTGGACAACCACATGCTCCGAAGCAACAAAACCCAGAGCAGGGGACCGAAGACGAGAGATAACGAAGCGCATACGGCAACAGCCTTGTTCCATGGCACATTGTCTTCAGTAGATGCGCTGGGCCGGGCTGATCCAGAATGCATTTCAAGGTCCGAGATAGATGTGGTGGCATTGCTGCGTCTGGTGGGCCTTGGAAAGGTAAACGGATTATCCCCTGGATCGACCGCGCGAAGTAGTTCTAGGAGGTTTTCTACCGGTACATCAGCTAGAGAGTAGCCTGGCGACACGAATGCCAAGCTCCAGAGTAGGCCCTCGAAAACGATGAAACTGAATGAATACGAAAGCGCAATGCAAGCGGCGAGTCGTATTGAAGGACTACTAGGAGCTGTCGCGAATATTGTGATGGTCTTGATTAGCGACATCACGAAGAGCAAGCTTCCAATAACTCTTTCTGTGGAGATAGGGTGGGCGTACGGCCGCACACGGGCGACCACGTTTCCCGCTTCTCGGTCCTCGGTCGTTGTAGGCTGGTCAGAATCTGAGGCATTAGGAGTAGCTACTTCCTCGTTGCTATTCGAATCATTCTCGGACGTTTGGGTGGTGTCAGGCGAATCTGCGAATGATAAGGTTGACGCCATTGTAGATAATACGACTCGTCCTCACCGGCTCCGTTGCGTCCCGTTTCGCCGCCTTCCCTCCACCAAAGTTCCCCTGCGCCTACACCCTCCCGTACGAGCAGGGCTGCAGCAACGGATTCTTTCCATCGGTATCCTCCCAGCAATGCTTTCATCACTAACGCCGCAGTTGCGAGGCAGTCTGCCAGTCCGATCTCTGGCGCGAATCGGTAAAAGTTCGAGCGTCGATATAAGAAAATAGAACCAGGAATCTGCACCGCACATCCTACAGCGGGTACCAACGCAAGCCAGAGGGCATATCCGGAAGATATAATATTGGGTGGGTCGCAATTGTCGATTACTTTGGTTTGCGGTCGTTCCCAGTACGACTCGTTTAGCCAGCTAGCCCAGTAGACATTTATAAAGTATGCCGAAGCTGAGAATTCCCATTCGGCCATTCTCTGAGGATTGTGAGACTTGTTGGCTAGTCCAGAGCATATGACGGGATATGGAGTAGGAAATCTGAGGGCGTGAACTCCAGAAACGAAAGATCCAGGGCGTTGCTTGGATGTTTTCTTGACCTGAAATCGTGTAATTCTTTGAGGATGGATACGAGGGAATACAGTTTCGAACAAGGCTGTCGGATGAGAAATACTTCGGGGGCTGTGCAGGCTGGGGGCCTTCCAATTGCAACGCGCTATAACGTCCTGAGGCTTGAGGCTGTGCAGATCGCTTCGGGCGACAGCCGAGCCTGGAGGCAGCAAGGCTGAGCTTAAACATACATTCACCAATCCGTCCCTTAATCTTATTCTACGCATCTATATTTCTATGTTTTCCCCCAGTCCTTCCTGCGCAAGTCACAATGAAGCCTGATTTAGGAGTTCCATTCCTACTCCTGTCCTTTCTGGCTACGGCCCCATCCCTACAAGAATGGGACGAAAGGCGCTCAATCGAATCGAGCACCTTTGTGGACCGTTCAGGTCAGGTATTTAACGTTCCAGATTCAAGAATAGGGAATCAATCCAATACGGAAAGGAACGGCACTATCATCATCCACCGCTGTCAAGCCCAGGAATTCTCACCCGGAGCGGCACTTGGAGTTATGATTGTGCTGGCGACAGGAAGCGTGCTTCAAATGCCCGGCTCGCTACTTAGTCGCAAAAGTAGCTTATACCGACTAGCTCCTGAGCTGGGCATCCTGGAGCTTATTCCGTTACTACTCATGGTCGGCGACGCATGTTTTCTTCGTGGGAGAAAGTTCAAGTCCGCCGTAACGGCCGTCTTCCTAGTACGATATCAACGACAATACGACGACGAGTATCAGCCTCGGCGGTTGCGTGACGATCCACCTGCAATTACGGAGAACCTATGCGGAGCGGATCCATTCTTGAGTCGGATCCAAACATTTGGGTTGAGCAGGATCCTCGGCGATGCATTGGTGATCCTCGCCTTCATAAAATCGGTTGCCGTGCGAGGGACCATTCGTACCACGGTCCTCGCTATATCATATGCTCTTCCTTTCTTCACTATCGAGCTACTCTCCTTCGCATCCCTCAGGCTCAACCGACGGACGAGAACTCGCCCAGAATCCCAAGCCGAACTAACCGACGTCCACAATCTCATTCGTACAATAGAATTAAACCGGAAATCAGTCTGGGACATTGACCCAAACGGGCCTCAGAGTCTACGCTACACTGTCTTAGCCTACACCAGCTACATCATCTGGGGGTTACCCGCGGTGCTCCACTTGTTCTGGCCGTTCTCTGTGCCAGGGTTCCTCCTGTTTGATTTCCAAGAGAAGCACTCAGCATCAGGGAAGTGGGTCTTTACTTATTCAACGTGGTTGATGTGGGCTTTTTGGGTAGCTGTTGTGGCGACCGGTTTGGCGGTCGCTGCCAATCTACCATTGCTGGTGTTATACCTGTTCCCACAAACGCGGCAAAAATACACCAACATCGTCCGGAAGCTAAAGGAGATCCCCTTCACCAAGGATTGGTTTACCATCTACGCTCTGCTAAAACTTGCAATCATTGTTAACTTCTATTGCTTTCGATATACGGGACAGAACACTATCAAGCCAGCCTGGCTAGATTGGCTTGGATAATATGAGAGCCATCATCCTGTAACTAAATGGGGAATAGAAACAACAAGCCCAAAATTTGCACATCCAATTGTCGCAAGGGCGTGCATGATAATAGTATAGATTATGAAACCTCGATTTGAACCAGTCAATACATGATTAACTAACTCCACCCACCCATGGTATTTCTACAAACACCTAAAACACCCCACCCAATGCACCAAAACGCGCTTGTTATGTATTACCGTTCCGCACCCCCAAGGATTCCTCAAGACTTCGAAGACGAGAAGAAATGATGTTTCTTCTTCTTCTTCTCCTTCTCGTGATCCTTCGTCAACTTCCCGCTCTGTGGATGGCTACCGGGTCCACTCTGCGGCGCTGATGCTGGCGCGGGTGCCCGCCCAGAGTTCAACGACATCGAGGCCATAGCTGCTGTGGGCGGAGCCGCTCCGCCACCCGGTCTGGATGGAAGGCCCACGCCGGGCTTGGCAGCACCGGGTGGTGAAACCGGTTTCGGTGGTGCGGGTTTCTCGAAGAGGTGAGCTGGAGCTTTAGGGGGTGGCGCGTCCACTGGAAGACGGAGATTTCTACGATTCACGCTCAAGTCTCCTAGCTGTCGGAGGTAGAGACTGGGTGTGACCATGTGGGATGTTACGAGAAAGACGTCCCGTGAGGTCTTCTGGGAGACCTCATAGCAAGCGCGGGCTTCGGAGTATGTTGCGCCGCCCGCGACGAAGACAATGACGCGCTGTCGGGGCTCTACGCTGGAGAGTCGTGACTTCGCCCATGTGGGTTTTGCGGACCGCAGAGAGGCCGCGGATACATTGTCTTGATTTGATGAATTCGCCTCTTCGGCTTGTGGCTTGGTGTAAGGAAACGTGTCTTGTGGCAAGGTGCCGCGCACATGCTCTTCCAGCATCTCGCCAACTGCTGGTGTAAATCTTGATAACGCATACTCATCAGCGTTGTCCTGGGGTGCAGTTTTGCGAGCAAATAGCGGAGGAAGGGGGTCCCGTTTCTCCTTTAGACGTTTCGAGATACGTCCGCCGAGCAGCTCCAAGTTACGCACTACGTCGCCATCGGTTGTTGGCAATTGGGAGTGAAGGAGGAGCTTTTCCAAATCCGAAGGAAGGACGCCATCTTTATAGAGGACATAAAGAGCTATCAACCGAAGGCGATCGGATGGAGTAATGGCCTCCTCGTCCAATGTCCGGATGACCTGGTCTGCCATGTTCTTGGCTTTCTTGAAGTCCTCATCGAGTCCGGTAGCTAGGCACTGCAAAATAATGTTAACGTCTGTTCTGAGATTCCGAAATCGCACGTACCTGTTCAACGGATGCAAGGTCGGGGAGCTTGTTCCGTTGGAATATATTCATGCATTCCTGTGCCATTGTAAGATGCAATGAATATGCCTCTTTCATCTCCTGAAATTGTGGCAATCCTGCAATCATGTCTTTGATGGCATTGAGCCCATTCATCCCGGCGGCATTCTGGCTGTCCTGGTTGGTGAAGTGCGGGTTTTCCGCTATGAATCTTTGAAAGTCGCCCATCAGCTTATCAATAGTGTCTTTCATGTGTCGGTGGCGGTTTTCCACCCAGATACGGTCCTTTTCACTAATTTCCATATCCTTCTCCTCTGCTCCCGGTTCACCCTCATTGACCACTGTCCGATATGTTACTTTGTCACCCTCTTTTATGCTCAACAAGTCGTGCGCCATGGCCTGGTACGTAAACTCGTGTAGAAAAGGGGCGAATAGATCCATCGACCGATCAGTTATATAAAGTGCACCGCGCGGACGGTTGGACTGAGGGGGGAACTCGCGGTTATACTGGGCGTACATGTCTAGCTTCTCTTGCACGAAACGCGCCAGGTGCGAACATAGGACACTGGCCTCGTGGATCGGGATCCTCGGTTTATAGTATCGTATTATGGGATATTCGCCGAGGGCGACGCATACTCCCGTGATCTAAAACAGGAAGTCAGTACCCCAGTTTAGAAGAACGCAGCGAGGCCATACCTTCTCGGCAATGGCATCCAGATGCTTTGCAACGAGGTCGTTGCAGTCTGGGTGGAAGAGCAGTGGAAAGCTGTATGGATCTCTGAATGTTACTAGGTGCGACTCCCGGGGGTAGTAGTCTAGTTGCAGCACCCTGAACATCCGTATCTGTTTCTGGGCCATTTGCGATCGTTCAAGACGCTCTTGGAGCGATCGAGAAGGTACTGCGCGAGGGGTAAGCCCACGAAAATCACCCATGTCAGAAAGTCGCTCACAGCTAGTCCAGAGAAGAAACGTCCCCCTATATTTTTGGCGCTCAAAATCGGCCATTATACAGTCGACGATGTGTGGTTTCGGTGTGAGGAAGTAGACGGCGTCGGTGTCCTTTTGGTCTGACCGGCGGTCCTCGATGCGTTCAATATCTGCATAGCTGATTAGTCCGACCAAGGCTCAGATTTGGGGGCATAGCGCTCACTTGTAATATTCTCATTGAGGATGTCATCTTCCTTGACGACATTGTCAATGAGCTTCCGACTCTCCTCGTCTACAACCAGGACTTTCCACTGCAGCAGGTATTAGAATAGCCAAAAAGGGAGGGACTGGGCGCCGTACGTCACCACGAGTGGTTGACTTGATCGTACTGAGAATGACTGCAAAGCAAAGTCAGAAATGAAGTATAGACAGCCTATCGGGAGGGGACATACGCTCGCGCTGGAGCTCTATGATAGAAACGCCCATAATGACGGCGGGGAAGAAGTCTGGACGACCGGCGGCCAGACAGTAGACAAGGGGCGCCTGATCGGGGCCTAGGAAGCGGGCAGGATTCGCGGAGGGGATGGAGCAAAGCTGTGAAGGAGCTCCAAGGCCCGAGACAGCAGCTAGGGAGCGGTGGGCGTCGAGGAGGGGTGTGGGGGAGACTGTTTTAGAGCAGCCGTCGGTGGAACGTGCTCCGTCGCGTGGGCCGGGGGGCTTTTGCGCGTGGCGCCTCAACCCCAATATCTATCTATCAGATCTTCTCTACCACCGCTCAACTCTTTTTCACACCTCCGCACTCGCCCCCTTCCGCCTCCGCCTCCCATCACCGCTGGCGCACAATCTCTACCGTCAATGCGCCATTGAAACGACCGGTTACTGGCATGCCCACGTCCACGCTGCGGCGCTCCACGCTCTGTCTCCGATGTGCCTTTCCAGCGACCCCGTGGGCACCGCGGTTGCTTCCCCATGTCCAGAAGGCGTATCGGTCGGTCCAGCACACACGCACCAAAGACAGTAGAGGACATCGGAGAGGGGCAGCTGCCGGACACAGTTACACCCCGGAGAGAGACGATGGCTCAACGTATGAAGATGGCTCATCGTTTCGACGTCCATCGGACAGAAGGAGCTGGGTACGCACTTTGAAAAGCCAGGATGGCAAGAGGCACAGCATCTCATTTAATCCCCTAAGGAGTGCCGAATGGCATAGGACTGCGGCATCCGATGCTATGGCTACGGTGCGGCGGCGGATTGGCAAGGTTGAATTTCTGGAGACCCTCGACCTTACGCCAGAAGCTTTCGATAAGGAATGGGACAAATTCCAAAAATACATAGAGGCGTGGCTCAAGCGCGACACGCCGGAGGTGCGGTCACTTCTTCAGGAGTTACGGTGGGGAACGAGAGACCTAGAGAGGCGGTTGCAGTATCTGTTCTACGCCCAAGTGTTCGGTGGGCAATTCACGCGCGCCGAAGTGGAAAACCAGAAGGACGTGGCCGACCTGCGCTATCCGGCCGAATGGTACCCTGCCACTAGAGCCATCAAACGTAAAGTCCATCTCCACGTTGGGCCTACCAATTCCGGGAAAACATACCATGCACTGAAACGCCTGGAGCAGGCGAAGACGGGTATCTATCTGGGACCCCTGCGTTTGCTCGCACACGAGGTCTACACAAGATTGACCGCGAAAGGAAGGTCATGCATGTTGGTAACCGGCGAAGAGCAGCGGCTGCCAGAGAACGGAGAACAGCCTGACATGTACAGCTGCACCGTGGAAATGGCACCATTGAATCAACTCCTGGAGGTCGCCGTCATTGACGAGATACAGATGATCAGCCATATGGAGCGAGGGTGGGCGTGGACGCAGGCTTTTCTCGGTATACAAGCTAGCGAGATCCACCTCTGCGGCGAGGCACGAACGGTTCCGCTCATCAAGTGGCTGTGTGGCTTCGTGGGTGAAGAGGTTGAGGTGCATGAGTATAATCGGCTCACTCCGCTCCGCTGCGCAAACAACAGCCTCCAGGGAAATCTCGCCCGGAACCTCCAGAAGGGTGACTGTGTGGTGTCCTTCTCAGTGCTGGGCATACATGCTTTACGGAAGACAATAGAAAAGGCTACCGGACGGAAGTGCGCCATCGTATATGGCAGCCTGCCCCCGGAGACCAGGGCTCAGCAGGCTCGCTTGTTTAATGATCCGGACAACGACTACGATTTCCTCGTTTCTAGCGATGCCATTGGCATGGGGTTGAACTTGTATGCACCAATGTCTCACCCCCCACCTTCGATGTGCTGGAGCTAATGTGGAACAGGAGTATAAAGCGTGTGATCTTTGAATCCACCATGAAGAACAACGGTAGCAAACTTGTACCGTTGTCGGTCTCTGAGATCAAGCAGATCGCCGGGAGAGCAGGCCGCTACAAAAGCGCCCATGAGGCTGTTGCAGCAGATGGGAAGCAAAAGGCGGACCCAAGCGCTGCCACGGACGCCACCATGGAGCTGGCGGCATCGTACACGAATGAACGACGCTTCCAGCCCGCAAGTCCGACGGTTGGTTATGCTACTACGCTCGAGGAATATGACTTTCCGTATCTGCAGCGCTGTATGACTAGCGAGCCCGAACTGATCGAGACTGCGGGGATCTTTCCTCCTACCGTTGTAGTCGAGAGGTTCTCTAGTTACTTCCCTCCAGCCACTCCGTTCAGCTATATATTGCTCCGACTCCACGAAATCTGCGAACTGCACTCGCGGTTCCACTTGTGCTCGCTGAAGGACCAGCTTCGGATTGCCGATGCGATCCACCCCGTCAAGAACCTCACCATTGCAGATCGGATGGTCCTGACTGCGGCCCCGGCAAGCTTGAGAGACAAGCTGGAAGAGGAACTGCTTGTGGCAATGGCAAGAAGCATTGCTGACGGGGAGTCGGGCGATTTCCTGGATCTCCCTCTTCCGTTGGAAATTCTAGATCAGAAGCCTGAGCCTGGTCGCCAGTATCTGTATGAGCTGGAGCGCCTGCACAAGATGATTGTGCTGTATCTGTGGCTCAGTTACCGCTTTCCACACATCTTTTCCACAAGGGGCTTGGCCAACTATGCGAAACAGCTTGTGGAGGATGCGATTGAAAAGGCATTGAAAGAATTCTCCTTTACCGAGGAAAGGCACAAGAAGATGCAGGAGAGGAGACAGAAGGCAATGGAGCGGATGGAGAAGAATTTGAGAGAGAGTGGTGGGAAGACGGAGGAAGGTCGCGTCCTGGATGCGGACTCGGAGAAAGCATTGCCACAGGCGATCGTCGATCTCCTGAAGGACAGAGCAGCTTTCGAGTCGGCCCCGGAGGCAGACGATGTGGACGAATATCCTACTCCTGAGCTCGAGGAGGAAGAAGCGGAAACGGAGACGGAGACGGAGACGGAGGCGGGGAGAGAAACGGTGGGCGATGTGGAAGCGAACATCGGCCAAGATGGACCAGCGAGAGCCACCGAGGAAGCCCACGGCCGCTCGACAGAAGAAGGTGGGGACAGACACGACGCAATCCCAAGACACTGAGGGCAGTGTCATGGTCTCGGACGTGACCGAGGGGCATCAACATGTCGGGTATAATATGCGGTTGGGAATTCTGCCTTGCATCTCGGAGTGACATTTTAGGGCCTCTGCATAAAAGACATGCATACATCGATAGATCTATTAGACTGTATAACTACTGTAGAGCCGAACAATGTACTATTGCACCTGGGCACCATTTGCAGGAAGAGGACAAACTACTTCCCGCACTTTGAGGCTCATATTGGCTGAGCCGGGCACAGATCCTCAATCCATCTACGGTGATTGATCTCTGCATGTTCGCTGCATGTTCGATATGAATTCCCAGCTCGAGGGGACCCAGTCACCCAGAATCGCACCCATGAACCCCAGCATGCCCACCCGGGCGGCAGCGCGCTCTGAATCTACCCCGGAAATTGGCACAGGCACAGTGCCAGCTAAGACCCGCGCTAGCCAGACAAGCTTTTACCAAGGTTTCTGCCTTTCCCCTTTCCGTCTAGGGCCGCCCGAGCCCATGTGCGGCGCATCATCCATTATTTCCCGCGCCTCCATCTCGCCCTTCTCCTCTCCGTTTCCCCGCCATCCCATCCCCACTCGGACGTTTCAACGTCGGCCATGATCCTTCAGCGCTGGCGCGAGGAGCCACTGCCGCCCTACTGCGACTCTTCAGCCCTGCGTGGAACGAGCAATAGCTCTCCTGCACCTGCTCCCGACCGCATCGGAAGGAGCCACATGTCATCACAGTATGCCCTCCGCACCATTGCCCACGACGCCTCGCTCTGATCGCGCCCATAGCCAGCATCACACCTACCCTATATCCTACCCTTTCCCATCTGACCCTTTTCCATCTTCGCGTCGACATGAAATGGTTCTTCAGGGGTGTTCAGTCCGCCATCTTCCACTACATCTCCTGCGCCCCGTGTGCGGACTACGCGCGGCGGAACAAGCGGAAGAAGCAGGCGAAGAAGGTCTATCAAGGACACTCCAAAGCCGCCTCCGATGAAGATGTCTACGCTCACCCTCCCCCCACCGGTGTCAATCCGTATTGGGCCGAGGAAATCGCAATGGGCCCTGGACCTCCACCCCGTCGCAAGAAGCGGACCAATACCGCCGCCAGCAGCCAGAGAGACCCTCGCAGTGCGCTGGTCAGCCAGGCTGGGAGCAGCCTCGAAGTCCAGTCCGGCAGCAGCCTCGATGTCCAGCGGATTCGGCGGGACGTTCATCTGAGCGATGATACTCTGAGTGAAGAGAACTGGAACCGCAGGCGCTATCAACGGGAAGACGAACACCTATGGGGAACCCCGAAGCATCCCAGCCCCTCAAGGCCAGAAGTCAAGCGAGGCTCTTCTGTGGGCTTGGGAGGTTCCACACGTCCGGAGACTTCCAAGTCATCATCCAGTCACTACATTCTGGAGCCAACGCCGAAGCAACACGAAATCTTCAGTCCCGTTGTCGACCTGCCTTATCTACAATCTTTACAGCCTTCGGATACGCACTGGATGCTGCAACCGCCGCCGAAGGCGAGCATCATGAGCGGGAAAGAACGTGCTAACCGAAGCAGCAGCCGGACTGCGAGCGGCGCCAGCAGTCGGGTCGAGTTGAGGATGCAACGGGGAGTCAGTGAAACAAACTTGCGACGGAAGCTCGTGCGCAGAGAGACGGCTGAGTCTGCCCCCGCTCGTCAAGCCTCGGACAACGGCCATGCACCACGGCCTCGCCATCCCCTACCTATTACCGCGCAGATATCCCCAGCGTTGGCAGGCAGTCCTCGGCGGGAAAGGAAACGACGGGACACTGCAGTCGATCATGGAGGTGATGCGGGCGATTCGTCACCTGAAACTTCGGATACCGTTGTACGAGGATCGTGGACACCGCGGAACACCCAGCGGAGTGGGATGCGCTCCCCTGCAGACCTTGGACGACACGACAACTCGTCCATACCACATCTGGAGCTTTCTACCACTATATCCCCACCCCAACCCTGCGCCAAAGCTGCCCCAGTAAATGGACTTCGCACCCGAGAAAGCCTCCAACGACTCTCCACCATCATCTCTAGCGATTCCGACAAGTTGGAAACCACGCGAGGCACCCGACCCAGCGTCTCATCCGGTCACTCCTCCGAAAATACACCTATCACTCGTCCTCAACCGCCCGAATCTACCCCCTACATCAGGAAACCCCGGATCGGACCCAACTCCTCCGATACCTCCTCCCTGAAGGTGCTACAGGAACTGGTCCCTACAAGAATTTTGGTTGGCTCACGCTTCGTCTCGTCGCCTCTTCCGGAAGCCCGGATCCGTCTTCCGCCGGAGGATGGGGACGAGGAGAAGGTGCTGAATGGGGTGGATGTTTGGGACGGGGAGAGTGTTGCGAAAAGCCGAACGTCGGAAGATGGTGAAGCTACGCCACCGAGGGTAGATGCGCTAGAGGATGATAAGACTGCGTTACGAGCGGTGAAACCGGATGCGCAGTTTAGGTGGAGTGTTGACTTTTGAGCATGGTCTTTTGGATCGTGGATCGAACTCGATTTGGCTGGCTGAACTAGCATTGCGACATCAGCAGGACTCTTTACAATACCGCATTGACGAACCGTGGACCGGCCTTGAATTGACTGGCCTTTACATCTTTCCAACCACAATACCCCGGAGCACTACCTCGGAGCGCGGTTCTTTGGTCATCCCCGGGACGTGTTGCATTGTTCCAGGGGCCGCCCTCCTACTCATGATATTAGACGTACGACTGACGGCCATTCACATCTTGCATAACGGACGCGCATAGGACATCTCGCGCCACACCCTTCCTCTCATACATACCTTGGAGCATCCTTCCTATCTCTGGGCATCTCTCTTACCTCCTCATCTCTCCCCTTTTTCTCCCCATACCATCACCTCTTCCACCAGAACGAAGACTGTCATACACGAAATCATTGCCTCGCTGGGGACGCGAGTACCTGGACCCCTCGACCCCTTCACCCTCCCCGCAATCCAATCCGACGCTGCTGGCCACATCTCCAGTACGTTGGTTGACGCTATTCTTCTTCCCGCGCGGTGTTTCGGCGCGAACGTTGGGACTGCTTGTTGTATTAGTTAGGTGTTGCTGGTGTTTGTTTTTGAATGGGATATTGATTGCTTGGGACTGCTTGTGTTTCTTGGATTTTCTTTTTTTCCCTTCCCTTTGTCACGTTTTGACGCTTATGTTTTTGGGCCCGTGGTGGGTGGTGCCCGTGATGGGCGGTGTTGAAGGTGGATGGGACTGGCCTGGGAGTGGAGTGCGGATGTATAGATGGTGCTGAGAATGACGATGCTCGTCCTGCATTGCTGGGTCTTCCCACCTCGAACTCGTGTAGAGAACAGTGGGTGTGGATGATGTGGAGTGGATGTACAAGTAGGAAAATGGATCGATGAATGCATCTGTGCAGGTCGTGAAATAACGTGAATTGTGCATAGGTCTAGCCTACACGACCACTTTCCGTGGCCTTCAGCAGCGCGACCGCGTTGATCACCAGGGGATTCAGACACCCAAAGCAGCAGACAGACAGACAGAAGAAGTGTAGAAATGTGTGCGGGGAGTGGCACGAGTCGCGTCGCGTCGTGTATTACTTATTACTTCTTCCCGTCACCCCTCAAGCCACCCATCCATCCATCCATACCTCCATCCATTTGTTCATCCATTTATTCGCCCATCCGATCGATCATGCGCCGCGCAACCCGCCTCCTTCCCAACGCCTCCACATACCAACAATAGAGACGAAAGTAAAATACAATACTATATCTAAAATCGTTACCGCGTAGATGTAGAAATAGATAGATGCCGCACGCCGCTAACGTAAAAAAATTAATTAGTAGAACCCACGCAGTACATGTACACGAATAAGTAACAATCCTTCCTCGGCCATCACTTCCCCCGCTCCCCCATCCCCCGTCCCGTCCCGTGCCTCCTAATAATACCCCCCCTGCCCCGCGTGCGCCGGCTGGGAAGCAGGCGGATTCTGCGCCGTCCCAGCGAAGTGCACGGGGTTGGGCGCCACGTAGTGCGGCTGGTAGGGGTGCTGGGGCATGGTGAAGTCTGCGGAGGAGAGGAGGGGGTTGAGGATGCCTTGGGGAGGGCGGCGGGGTTGGTGTTGTTGTTGTTGTTGTTGTTGTTGTTGCTGTTGCTGGTGGTGTGGGGTGGGTGGTGATGGGCCGGGGAGGGGTTGATGTTGCTGTTGTTGTTGTTGCTGGGGAGATGGAGGTTGGGGTTGGGGTTGCTGGTGGAGGGGGTTGTGTGGGTGTGGTGGAGGGTAGTGTTGTCGCGCGTAGGGGAGGTTGTCGTTGTGGAGATGGTTGGAGAGGTTGTGGGTGTGGTGTTGCTGTTGTTGTTGGTGTTGATGCTGTTGCGGTTGTTGATGTTGCTGCTGTGGCTGTTGATGCTGTTGTTGATGCTGCTGCTGCTGCTGCTGCTGCTGCTGCTGCGACTGATCGTTCCAACCCCATTTCTCCCTCAATTCCTCGTTGAGGAAGCCCACGCGCCATCCCGTCTCTTGCCGGATCTTGTCGAAGATCTGCAGGACTTCTTCCTGCTCTCGCCGGTTATCGAGGCACTCGGCTGCGATGGCGAGGGATCGTAGTGCTACACTTGCGACGCCGCTGTGATGGGAATGAGCATGGAGACTGCAGGAGGTATATCAGGGCACACTTACCGGTCCTTTACATGTGCAGCGATCCCGCAGATGAATTTCGAGTGCTGCTGCTGGAGCTCGTGCATCTCGGGATCATTGGGCCCCTGGAGAGGGTTGATTTGCGCGAGCAGACACATTGCAGTGTGGTAGAAGAGTCTGGCCACAATCGCAGTCCGCTTGATGAGCCACACCTCCGGGAATGCAGAGCCGGACAGAGTCTCCCCTGGATAGAGATACGCCATGGGGTGCATGGTACGAGGGACACGTTCATTCCAGGAATCCGCCAGGTCCTTGAGGTGCTTCCACTCGTTACATCTTTCGGGGGCACGCATCTGCTCGCTGTTCCTGGGGACCGTGGCGCGGAAGTTCGCTATCTTCGCGACGATGTAGACGATCCGGTATGTCCATATTTCCTCATGGCCGGGCTCGGTCTCGCGGGTGAAGTCCATGTCGACGCCCCATTCATCTGGATGCCAGGCTACCTGCCAGTTGAAGTGCAAACAGCTGAGTAGTTCCATGCCCACGTTGAGCCAAAAGCAAGCGGCGCCAATACCCTTGGATCTGGCGTTCCAGCCGCACTCTTTGATCAGGGCGCGGGCACCTGCAATGTGGTTCATTCGCTGGAGTGCTCTTTCGCACATGATCTCGTAGACGTTGAGGATGACGGCGGTAGTCGCACAGATCACCGAGTTGCGGCTCGGATCCTGCAGGGAGCTCAGGAGATAGGTCGTGGCCGTGTCATAGTAGTGCAGGGCCTTGTCCTCGTTGTACTTTGGATTCACCAGAGCAAGGTGCCGTGCACCGCAGGCCAGGAACGCATTCAGGAGCATGGGCTCTCTCAAGGCGTGAAAGGGAAGTAGACGCGAGAACTATGCCGATGTCAGTGCTGCAAGCGAGAGGGCAGGTATAGGCGACGGCGTTCGTACATGTTTCAGAGGATCCATGCTATCCATCCACAATCCCACCTCTTCCACAAACACTTGCATGAACAAGACCTCCTCCTGTGTATCGAGGAAGTCTCTTGCATCGCTCCGAGGGGCCGCTTGCTCGCCGCCGTACGATGAGCCGCCGGCGGTGTAGGACGACTCACTGTGGGAATGGCTGTGGTGGTGGGAAGGCGTGCGGTGGGATTGGCGCTCGTACGCTAAGTCATGAGCAGCTTCCTGATATGCATGTGGGAGAATACCTTGGATGGGAGGGAGGTTAGTGTGTGGTGTGGACTGCGGAGGGCCCATGCTGTTGGGCATCTGCAAGAGGAGGCCGTTGCGATCCGTGGGCGCAGTGTTGTCTTCCACGCGACTGTACTTTGCGAGGCCACCCGCATATTCGCTCGCGATATCTCTCGAGTCGTCGACGAATGCAATTTGATACTCGGGCCCAGGCGCTGCCATGATGGAAGGCTGCGTACACTGAATGTCAATGAAGTTCAACCGGAGCCCCGTCTTGCATGTCCGGTTCGATTTCCGGCAGTTTTGGCAGATCGGCTTCCCTTCGTCGCACTTCAGATGACGCTCCCTACATGTCAGGCAACCCGTCCGAACTCTCTTCGGCTTGTTGTCCTGGGCTGCCCTGGCTGTTGCGCCCGGGGTGTCGGCAGTGCCCTCGCTGCTGTCCATGACTTTCTCTTGCGCCGCCAATCGTTTGTCTGCTTTCTGTCCAGTAGGTGTTCCAGCTCTTATAGAGGAAGTGCGTCTTTTGGCAAGGGGTTCCCCGGATGGCGAGTGGAGGTTCCTCCGCTTCGTTGCCCTGAACGCGACGGGATCGCCTCTCGCGGTCACGTCCGATGGTGTGACGGCCGAATTCGCAGGGCTGACCTCCTGACCATATGGATAATCGCGTTGGTAGAAATACGGCGGCGGTCCGCTCTGCTCAATGGGCGTCGCCAGCTTCTCCTTGATGGGGGAGGAGTTTGGGCTCGGTTGAGAAGGATTCGTTCGCGCAATTCGAATTCCGCCGCTATATGGTTGGTTGCCCCCCAAAACTCGTCTTGCGGGGACTGTCCAGATACTCGGCTGTGCCGGAGGAAGCTGGCGGGACGTATGGGCTGGCTGGGCGGACCAAACGGTAGAGGGCGCCGCGCTGAGGCTGGAGAGGCTTGAAGATAGCGGCGATTACGAACCGCGGATTGCAGGACAGGAGAGCAGTGAGCACCGCAAAGGGTGATGGCTTATAATTAACGCTAGGATATGAAGAAGGGTAAAGAAACGGTGCTGAAGCTTGATGCGAGGACGTTGGCTATGAGCTCACTGTGTGAGGTCTGAGAGGTTGGAGGGGCAAGTCGAGGCGACGGCTAGAGTTTCGCGATTCGGCTGGCGGAGATGCGCGTGCACGTGGCGGGAGCTGATGGAGTCGAACGATAATAAAAGCAATTATTGCGGGAACAATGGCTTCCGTTATTTGGACACTGAAAGATAGAGTTCTTGTTCTTTTTCTTTTGGCGCTTTTGTAGTGCAGCGCACAGCCTCTTGTGTGACAGACAACAGCCTTGGGAACCCACGCCGCCCCCGGGTGCCAGCAGACACTGGATCTTAGAACCAGACACTCTCCACGCGTCCGCGGTCTTCCAGGACCCCTTGTGCCAGTCCCTGTACAAGACGGTTCCGTCGCCTAATCGATTGATAGGTGTGGCTTCCGGCTGTCTGTGCTGCGCAAATCCATCTTCTTCCATGCTCGCTCCCTAAAATAGACGATCTATCTGCACGACTATATACCGGCAACCGTTCGTACCGTCGAAACCCATATTAACTGGCCCCGTTCCTGACCCAGTGAAGAGGGTCGACGTCGCAGACTCCGGACATGTTCAGCATACGCCTGGGGAAGCGCGTGGGTTGGCATCTGGAGAGTTGAGTGGAGTTGAAGGCCTATCAGTTTGACGAGGTGTGGATAGGACGGAGCATCTGCAACCACTACACAGTATCCATAGCTCTCCGCAACACCACAAGTCCACCACCATCAGCTCAACGGCCATCGTCTTTAGGGCCTGCAGGCCATCACCGCCGCAGCGGCACGTTGGAACCAGCTGTGCCGTAGCCCCCACATTGAGCTCGCTCCCCTCCAGGTGGACCGTCTACAGCTGCATATTGCCTGCGATATTCAGCCCAGTGCCAGAATGGCGGCGACCACACAATCGTCTGCACAGCCCTCTGCACGTCCACCAGCGCAGCCTAGCTACATCTTCCGTGGTCATGCTGCTGCCATCCACAGCGTCCGGTTCATCCGCCAGAATCGCCGTCTGCTTACCGGAGACGCAGATGGATGGGTGGTATCTTGGAATTTGGAGTCGAAAAGACCCGTGGCCGTGTGGAAGGCCCATGACGCTACCATCTTGGGGGCAGAAGAGTGGTCAACCGACAAAATCATAACGTGAGTCCAGGTTCAGCACGTCACTTCAAATCGTATCCTTGCACCCGTTCTGCATCTTGCATGTTCCGGCATACTGCTTTACTTCATTCCCCGATTCCTCAGCTTTCTGCCCATCACATTATTACCCCTTCCAGCACCAATCACCCCCTATTTCCTCTAAATCCCTAGGCTTCGGTCTCCGTTCTCATCTATTCCCCATGCGTCCGAACCCCAGCTTCTCAATACAGTGGTCCACTAACATTCGTACATAGGCATGGCCGTGATAGCGCCCTTAGGATATGGCAGCTCGGAGATGGCGACCAGGCCCACCTTTCCAAAATCCTCCCTGCCGATGGGGCCTCCGTACATCGTCCGAAGCCATGGTTGCTGCATACTCTCCCGGTCAACACCCTGAATTTCTGCGCCTTCTCCATGTGCCGTGAACGAGCTGCATCCTTCCACCAGCAGAGTGCATCACATCCTGCGGTTACTGATTCCATCCTGGTTGCTGTGCCCGCTAGAGATGACAAGAAAATCGAAGTCTATCGTTTTCCTGAAGAGAAGCTGGTCTATGTCGTACCTGCAGTGAAGCCCACAGATACCGGTTAGTCCACATCTCCCAAGTCTCAGAGAGCAGTCATGGCAGAAAGTACCCACCTCACCAGCCCAATTTCACGCAGCTTTCCTTGTCCCAGCCTTACGAAGAGAAGCTGTACAGTGTTCTGACGAGCTCTAGGCATGGTCATGGCAGTAAAGCTCGCCTACCACCGGCCTTCAAACCAGCTTCTCTTGATCGCCGGATACGAGGGGGGCTTCACCGCGGCCCATCTCCTCGGCTCCAGTACCGAATATAGCCCCGAGGCGACAACTGAACCAGTTATTCAGCTTGCCCGGACCATCTATCTTAGCCGACCGCACGCTCAACCCATCCTCTCGTTGGATGCCCTGCCACATGCCGACGTTTACTTCACCTCTTCCGCAGATGCAGTCATTGCTGCTCATCGGATTCCAGAAGCGCGTCTTAATATCGGGGATGTGGCTACGGCGTCAGAAGAGGGAGAGTATCGACCACGGTCGTCATCAACCATCAGGAACGAGGGTTTTCAGTCTTTCGTTCTTGCAGAATCGTCTTCGTCTCGACCACCTGGACATACAAACAATACTGAGGCGACGGAGGCGAAAGAGCCACAGGGCGAAACATCGCATCCGCCCAGGAACCCAAACCCACTAACCTCACCACCACCCTCTTCAGTACCCCTGACCTTCAAGAAGATTCCAGTTCCCCAAACATCAACTAATTCCACAACCTCTTTTCCCGAAAGACCCCCGTCTCCGCGCAGCACCTCCTCACCACCCTCCCCCAACCCCTCAGTTCTCTCGTCCCTCCTCTCAAAAGCCGCACCACAACCGAAAGCCACCCGGAACCCTCCCGCCCCTACACACCTCACCCCCCAACCTCCTTTCAAAACCACCCAAACCAAACACGCCGGCCAACAATCTCTCCGTGTCCGCTCCGACGGCCGCCTCTTCGTCACCGGCGGCTGGGACAGCAGAATCAGGATATACAGCAGCAAGACCCTCAAGGAGGTTGCGGTGCTCAAGTGGCATAATGAGGGCGTGTATGCCGCGGCGTTCTCCAAGATTCTGGACGGGGAGGGGGATGCTTCGCAGCCAAGCAGTGAGGGCTCGACTGCAGGGAAAGGGGAGTCAGAGGGAGAGGAAAAGAGTGGGAGGGAGGAGGTCGCGCTAAGCGGGGCAGAGGGGAGGTTGTCCGGCTTGAGTAGGCTGCAGCGGCAGAGGGAGAGGAAGATTCAGGCGAAGCATTGGGTCGTTGCTGGGGCGAAGGACGGGAAGGCGAGTCTTTGGGAGGTGTTCTGAGGTGATTCTTGGGAGGCAAGTGTCTTCATTATTTGGAGCTTCATTTAGAGCCTATTTACGTATACATGTGTTGGAGAGATAAATGCAAATAGAGGGACATGCAATGTTGGCCTATATCCATCACGTGACTGATATCTACTAGAGGTAGTCTTTTGGCTTGTCATTGAACTTCAATCGATTGAGCAATGCTTCTTTGAACAAGAGAGTTACAAATCGCAGGATATCGTTGTTTTGACGAACTGTTCCACTCTCCCAAATCAATTCCTGGGGGAAAATCGACCAAGACCTCGGTCTGCATTGAAGCTCAGATCCCCCGACCGGGGTTCCGCCAAAGCTCGGATGGGGTCAAACAGGACCTCAACAATTGCCTTCGCACCCCTGCGACCCTGTTTCGCGCCGTTCTTCTCACCTGTTTCTTTTCATTCTGCGTCTCTTCGAGCGCCCTTACTGTGTTTGGGAGCTTAATGTGAATGGTACTTGCCAGCAACAACACCGCACAGGCACGAATCGCCCTCGAGCATGCTTCTCGCGACCGCAAAATAACGAATAACGTCACCAAGTCTCCACTTCCCCTATAACCACGCGCATACACAAACAGAGTTACCATGCTCCCCTCCTCCTCCTCCTCGAAAAAGGAGTCCTCCCGCCCCTCCTCCCCGCAACCCCCAGACCTCAGCATCACCGCCTCCGACCACGTCCACCTCCACACCGCCGGCTACAATGAACCCGCCTCCAGACAAGGCCTCATATCCAGCATGGCGCGCTTCCGCTCCTCGCCCCTCGACTTCATCCGCGAGGTCTCGCTGCACGTCTCGGGGACCGGCTGGCGCAGCTACGACTCCGTCGTCGGCCAACCCATCTTCTACGCGGGGTTCTCGGAGAAGATGAAGAACCGCGTGTTGAGCAATCCGAAGCTCGTCGCGAAGGTCAAGGAGCTGGCGGGCCGGAGGGTGGAGGTGGAGGTCAAGGAGGGGTTGTTGCCCCGGGGAGACGGGGAGGCGAAGAGGGAGAGGGAGGTCAGGAGGAGTCGGGTCGAGGAGAGCTTGATGGAGGTCGCGGAGGGGTTGACGGAGAATATGATTTGCAAGATGGAGTCGAAGAGCTTTATTCGCGGCGCGTATTATTTGGCGACGCAGCTGTTGACGAGGGCGTATCATCAGGGTGGGTGGTTTCTATATACCTCTGAATCGCGGACCGAAAGCATTGGGATGGGAGATTGTGGTCGGGAATCGATGTGCTAACCGTGCTACTAGGTGTCCACGTCTCCAGCGAGGAAGTCCTGCGCCTACGCAAAGTAGCAGAAGAAGCGGCCAAGAAGAAACAGTCCATCATCTTCCTCCCATGCCATAAATCACACGTCGACTATGTCAGTCTTCAGATCATATGCTATCGGCTCGGCCTAGCGCTCCCGACCGTTGTCGCGGGAGATAACCTGAACTTCCCCGTCGTGGGCTCCTTCCTTCAGCATGCAGGTGCTATGTGGATACGAAGGAGCTTTGGAGGCGATCAATTGTACACGACGACGGTACAGGCGTACATTGACACGTTGCTGGCGAATGGGTTCAATTTGGAGTGCTTTGTGGAGGGTGGACGGAGTCGGACGGGCAAGCTGCTTCCTCCAAAGTTTGGCATTTTGTCCTACATGTTCGACAGCGTGGCGTCTGGACGCGTGGAGGATGCCATTATCTGCCCCGTCTCGACGCAGTACGATAAGGTGATTGAGGTGGAGTACGTATAACCCAATCTCTACATACCCTGAACAGTCGAATATTAACAAGTCCCAGTTCCTACATCAGCGAACTTCTAGGCCAGCCCAAGCCCAAGGAAAACCTAATGGATTTCCTCTCGGCATCATCCGTGCTGTCTCTCAAACTCGGTCGTGTAGACGTCCGCTTCCACGAGCCCTGGAGCCTGCGCGCCTTCATAGACGATCAAAAGCAGCGCTTCAGCCAATTGCCGCAGCAACTGTCTCCGAAGGATGAGCGTACGCGGATTCTGAGGACCATGGGGTACAAGGTCCTGTCGGAGATCAACGACGTCTCGGTCGTCATGCCGACTGCCCTCGTTGGTACCGTTCTCTTGACGCTCAGGGGTCGTGGTGTAGGGAAGACCGAGTTGATCAGGAGAGTGGAGTGGCTCAGCGACCGCGTACGCGCCCAAGGCGGCAGAGTCGCCCATTTCGCGGGCCTGCCCACCAGCGTTGTCGTCGAGCGGGCTCTGGAGGTCCTCGGTCCCGGACTGGTCGGCCTCGTGCGAGGGCTTCCGGAAGACACCTACTATGCCGTCGACAGGTACGTCCCTTCCCCACACATCCCACACCCCCTGAACCCACGGCTAACACCCCGTTCAGGTTCCAACTGTCCTTTTACAGAAACATGACCATCCATCTGTTCATACTCCAATCCCTCCTCTGCGCCGCGCTCTACACGACCGTCAAACTCGGCGGCGGGCCCTCCAACGAACGCATCTCCTACGCCGCCCTGCGCGACCAAACCGAGTTCCTCTCCCAGCTCTTCCGCACCGAATTCATCTTCCCAACCGAGGGCCTCGAATCCAACATCGCCACCACCATCGCCGACCTGGAGCGCGACAACGTCATCAGCGTCACCCGCAACGAGGACGGAAAGGTAACCTACGTCGCCCTCAGCGACGCGGAGCGCGAGACGGGCCGCGAGAACTTCGACTTCTACTGCTTCCTCATCTGGCCGTTCATCGAGGCCGCGTGGCTCGGCGCCGTGTCCCTCGCCATGCTCGCGCCTCCCCTGGACCACCCGGCGGCCGGGGACCCGCGCCGCCCCGCCTGGCTCGACCACAAGGCGTTCACGGACCGCGCGCAGCTGTTCGGCAAGACGCTGTACCACCAGGGCGACCTGAGCTACTTCGAGGCCGTCAACAAGGAGACGCTCAAGAACGCGCTCAGCCGGTTCCAGGAGGAGGGGATCGTCATCGTGACGGCGCCGTCCAAGGACTCGAAGGTGCCGCCTAGGATTCGCTTGGCGGAGGAGTGGGTGCCGGATCGGTGTCGGGAGAACGGGGATTTGGTTACGGAGGGGTCGAGGCTGTGGGCGTTTGCGGAGAGGATTAGTGCGAGTCGGAGGGAGGGGAAGAATAGGCGGGATGGGGGCACGGTAAAGAGGAGGGTGCTTGGGTTGGCGGATTTGTGTGGGAGGGAGTTGTGGGAGGGGGGGAAGGTGGTGGTTGGTGAGGGTGAGGAGGAGGTGGTTGTGGAGGGGGTGGGGAAGAAGGATGGTGGGAAGAGGAGGAAGAGTTTGGTTGGGGCTGCGAGGTTGTAGGTGAAAGCGCGCCGGGAGGAGGGATTGTTATACCATTTGCGACGCGTCGGGACACGGTGTTACTAGTGAGTTTATTACGATGTAGTATTTTGATTACCACCTGTATATCAAGTGTAATACTACGAGAGAGAAGGTTTCACACTTCCTCGAGACAATTCTTGAACGTAACGCAACAGCGATATATGATAGTGAAATGGAGAACAACGCTAACGTTAATGATATCAACAAGTCGACTCTCCAGCCGCTCCGGACTCCAATATGTATCGAAGCTCTACCCTCCCGTAAGCAAAAGCCCTTGAAACCGAATCCGCCAGATAAATGAACCTGATAAACGCCGGCCACCCATCCCGAATCCTCTCCAAGAAAGCGAAGATCAACGGGAACCTAGTAGGGACGCTATCCGGACACCTTCGCGCTCAACCCCCTCAACCGTGAAGGGCTCCCCGCCCTACTCCTCCTCCCTATCGCCCCTAGACCGGAAATCTTCTCCCTGCTCTCCGTCCGGCTCATCAACCCACCCCTATCCATTGCATTCGCAAAGACATGCGGGGGACTCAATCCCAACCCCACGCCCTGCGCAACAACATTAGCCCCATTACCCGCTTGCCCACCCGCTCCGTCAAAGTAGCTCGACGTCGGCGTCGCGCTCTCGGGAAGTCCGGCTTTCATCTGCGGTGTTGCCCATCCGGATGTCCTTCCTACACGACTCTCCTCGCTGTCGTCGGAGTGCTGCTCGCCATCCGAATAGCTCTCCACGTCTCCGAGCTCGAAATCGTCGACCGCATTCCCGTCCTCCAAGACCCGTTCGTAAGACGGTGTACTACGCCTGAACAACTTCCCCGGCACGAAGCGGCCCATCCCGCGCTTCGCACCCCCTCTGCCGTGTCGATGAGGGCGGCCTAGAAGACGTGAAAGTTTCTGACGCGCGGATTTCCGGCGCTCGCGGCCGCAGAGAAGGAATCCGATCACGAAGACGATGAGGACGAAGATGAGGAAGCCAGGGATACGCCGGGAATCCTCCGAGAACAGGGTGTCGTGCCACTTTTCGTCGTCGTCGCCGCCTTTCGTATAGGGGATATACGCACCCCCTGGACGCTGGAAGTCGCTTGGGAGACCTGGACCTGGGATGTTGGAACCAAACCCCACGGCGAGAGCGTCCTCGGCGCGGGGAGGAACCTCGCTGGAGGCGTAGAGCACCATTTTACCTAGTGTCCAGGAGACTTCCACGTCGTCGATTTTGTTGACGGCCTGGAAGGGGTCGAGGAAGCCTTTCTCATGGGCGCTGTCATGGAGATGCTGCGTGCTGTTCGTCTTGCCCTTGAGTTCTTCCAATCCAACGCGAGGGACGCCGATGCCTTCATGCAGCATGTTGATGAGCCAGGAGGCTTTGAAGCATACTTCCTGGGCGGTTTGCTTATCCACTTTCTTGCCCCAATGTTTCTTCGCAACAAGGTTCTCGATGTCGTCCCAGTCCTGGCTGCAGAAGTCTTGCACGCGCCGCTGGTAAGACTTGAAATCGTAGGCCTTGTCCTTGTGTGCCATTTCAAAAACCTCATGCGTGGTGTGCCAGTACTCGGATACGCCTACGAAGTGGTTGACGCCGAAATCGATTGCGGGGACGTGTTGTCCGTTGACTAGGCAGGGCTGGTCGGGGCATTCTTTCTCTTTCTCCAGCAGCGGGTAGGTTTGGTGCATGCACTCTGTGAATTTGCCGGTCCCGACGAGATAGGGCTGCTTGATATCGGGGTTGTCAGTACCCAGAGGCTTTCCGTCTACGGTCACTTTCAAACCAGAAGGCAGACAGGGGTCGGGCAACTCCTCGGCTGTAGGACTAGATGCCAGCAGAGCTTGGACATAGCGCTGTCTAGCCTGGTTGACTCCGAAACCGAGCCAAGTCGTTACGAACACTTTGTATTCCATGGGTGTCCCGCCGACAGTTCGTAACCGTAGCAGTGTCAGGTCGTCGGCGTGTTTCGCAGCCTCAGTCGCATTAGGCGCAAAAGCTATCTGCGCCGATGCGCCGCCCATATCCAGAAACCCATAGGTGTGGTGGCCCTTCCCATGATCATGCTCTTTCGGCTTGTCGAAGCCTCCAAGTAGGTAATTCGCCGCTATCCAGCCATAGAGTCCCTCCGTTTCCCCTGGTATGACCTGCACATGCAAGTCGCAATCAGGCAGTTGGAATTTTGTGGTCTTGCGCGCAAAATCGCATACTTCCTTGAGGACCGCCTTTCGTTGTGGAGGCTCCAGTATCCGCATGCCGGCCGTGGCGAGCAGGAACAGAGGGGTGTTCGGAACTTCTTCGAGGGGTACATGCTTGAGCGCATGGCTAAGGAGCTCGTCCAGGTGGTCCGGTCCAACGCTATGAGGGCTGTCGCCGAAGGTGGATATACCTGTGAGACGGTCAATGCCTGAGTCTCGCGCGGTGGCGATGCCGTATTGTCCTCATACCAGGATGGATCTTCTTTGTCCACTTCTTGTCCGTTTCGATTCGGGGTAGGCTTTGGAGCTGTTCGTCGCTCGCCTTATCGCGAGCGGCGTCGCTTTTCAGCCATCGGTAGATGTGGACACGAGTCCCCTTGACGAGGTGAGCGATAGATCGATGATGATGTTTACGATGTTCTTACGGAAGACCCTGCGTCCAAAATGACACCATAGAGCCCTTGAAGTCAGAAAACGTCAGCATACAAGCCACCGAACCCAAAGATAGCGATTGCATACACTTCCCCATCTGAGATGGCAAGGCCAGGAGGTTACAGAATGCTATTCATCCAGTAGCGAGCGTTTGAGGGGTGCAATCGAACGGAATAGGCTCAAAGAATCGGGCGCGAAAAGGTAAATAGCATGAAGATTGAAACGAGTGACGGAAGAGAAGAAGATTGCGTGTCTCCAAGTGCGGCGGCGGCGTGATGATCTTCAAAGGACCGCACGCAAGAGCAGGGTTACGATTAGGGCCGGCCGGTTGGGGCTTAGCTTCGTTCCGAAAATAAGGTGGGACCCCCACACAACCCCCACCAATCAGTGGGGCACGGACTGCTTGGGTGCGACCTCATTCATCATTATGCTTCTAGGATAGTTATATCTATACTAAATAGTGGTGGTATCACGACACATGTTCGTCCTGTTCAGTCCTCCAGCAGAAACCGCAAGAATCCCTTCCCGACCGCGACTCCATCGTGAGGGTTCTTGACCCTATCCATGGCTTCCTGGTACTGGACGTCGTTGAAGATCCCCTGGGCATTTCTGTTCTTCAGGATCTCGCTCACGATCTCATCGTTGAACTCTGGATGGCCCTGAATGGTGATAAATTTGCCCTTGACATACATCCCTTGCACCAAACAGCGAGGAGAAGCGCCCAGCTTCTCCACCCCCTTTGGATACTCAAAGACAACGTCTCGGTGCATCTGGTGAAGGCTCTGCAAGCAGGTTAGTGGAGGAGGTGGCAAGGAAAATAGGGAGAGCGTACCAAACTGTCTTGCTGAAACAGTTCCTTCCCCGTCTCAGTCAACTGCACCGGAAGAACGGAAATTTCCCAGCCATCATCGCTTCGTCCAACCTTGACATCCAAAGCCCGACCAATGATCTGATGGCCGAAGCAAACACCAATCATGCGGACGCGGTCTTGCTTGAGCACCTTCTGTACAAAGTCGACCAGTTTCAAGATCCATGGGTGGTCATCGAACGAGTTGTGTTCTACTGACGTTAGTCTGAGTCAGAGCCCTACGAAGCGCATTACACACTTGAACCGGTTAAGAGAACGGCATCTATATTCTCCAAGTTGGGGTATTCCTGCTTGTTTACCACGTCGAAAGTGCTAAATTCAAATGCGTTCTTAGAGATGTCTGGGTTCCCTAATGCGTCCGCCGCTCGGGTCAGGAGGGCTTTGAAAACGCCACCGTAGCCGCCATATTTGGCTTGTGTTCCGTCCAAGGGAGTATCGCACTCGAGGATCGCTATCCGGAGGGGCACCTTCATTTTCAAAAGTATATAAGGGGATATGTGTAGGGGATATGAGCGAGGGGTTGTAAACGTCCCCTTCTTATCGCCTCGGCGAAATCACCCGAGCTAACTTGAATCGGCTAGTCTAGTCGGAAATGATTCCGATCTTTGTCATTGCTCAACAGCCGAATTCGATGGGTCTATGTCGTGCTTACACAAAATGCACCTCACTTGCTCTACATCCGACATTGATTTCATGCGTTTGGCGACTTTTTGGCCGTTGATGAGGCATGGTTGCGCTCACATCAGATAACGACCAGCACACCGAGCGCACCCCTTTACTTGCCTCCAACTCCGGCCAGTCGCGCCCCCGGTTTGCAATTGAGCACCATGGACATGGTTCTCCTACTCACGACGACGCACATGATGCTGCGATAGGAGAGCTTGGGCAGGGGGCTCTTGATGTCCCCACGTTTCCAGTACTGGTGAAGAGAAGAAGCTATTCACATAGCCATTGGCTTGCCCCTGATGAGGATCCAAATGTGAACGAGGAACCCCAAGAGCCGATTCGGTTCCAGGGGAATGGGATCGTGGAAGGGATTACCAAGAATCAATTTAGACTCGTCTATGGTGGAATCCTGCTTGGCTATTTTGTACGCTTGAATCTCTCCAAGGGTGAATCCAGTGCGTATATTGACCAACTGTTATCAGATTGCCATGTTTGATTCCACACTGATGGCTTCAAGCCATCCCGTCATCACCTCCTATTTCCATGCCTCGAACTCGGCGTCCTGGCTTTCGACAGCGTTTCTGCTGACTTCCACATCCTTTCAGCCCCTTTTTGGGAGAGTATCAGACACCATTGGCCGACGTCCACTGTACCTCTCCGGCTTATTATTCCTTGGGGCCACCACTGCATGGTGTGCCCTTGCCCAAAGCATCGGCAGCTTCATTGCAGCCAGAGCCTTCTGCGGCCTTGGAGCTGCTGGCGTACTAGCAATGGGTGAGTCGTATCCTCCCTCCTCAACCCCCCTTACCTTGCTAACAGTCCCAGGCAACATCATGACCAACGACCTCGTCAGCATCGAAGTCCGCGGCACCTACCAAGCCTACATCAACCTCTTCTACGGCGGAGGCTCCGCCGCGGGCGCCGCCTTCGGCGGTTTCCTCTGCGACACCATCGGCTGGCGCATGACCTTCGCCATCCAAATCCCCGTGCTCCTCCTCCTCTTCCTCAACGGCCTCTTCACCACCCCGTCCACCCTCGGGCCCAACCTGGCCGCCCGCTCCGGAAATGGCCTCCGCGACGCCATGAAAGGCTTCGACATCGCAGGCTCGATCCTGCTCACGGGCGCCGTCGCCTTCCTCATCCTCGGCCTCAACCTAGGCGGAAACGTGTACCCCTGGAAACACCCCTTCGTCCTCTCCTCGCTGGCCATCGCCCTCGTCGCGGGCGCCGTCCTCCTCTCCGTCGAGGCCCGTGCCGCCCGCCCCGTCATGCCGCTCGGCATGCTGCACCGCGCGCCGCGCGGGAACCTCGTCTTCAACAACTTCTTCGCGCAGCTGGGCATCAACACCATCGTGTTCAACGCCCCGCTGTACTTCCAGGCCGTCAAGCTCGAGTCGCCCTCCGTCTCCGGCTTCCGGCTCGCGGGGCCCTCGGTCGCGCTCACCGTCTGCGGCGTCTCGGCCGGCTTCATCATGACCGCCACCGGCCGCATGAAGGGGCTCATCATCGTCGGCTCGCTGTGCATGCTGCTCGGCGCCGTCTGCCTCTCGCTCATGTGGGACGGCATCCCCGCGTGGCTGGCCACCGTGTTCCTGGGGCCCCCGAGCGTCGGCCAGGGGCTGTCGTTCCCGGCGACGAGCCTGGCGGTGCTGGCGACGAGTAGTCAGGAGGATCAGGCGGTGATGACGAGCACGCTGATTTTGTGGCGGAGCCTTGGGGTCGTCATGGGGGTGAGTGCAAGCAGTGTTGTGTTGCAGAATGCGCTGGGCGTGTTTTTGGAGCGGTTCGTCGAGGGGGAGGATAAGGCGGAGGTGGGTCTTTGTCGTCTTTTGCATCGTTTTTTTGGGGAGACTGGACTAACGGCTGGGAAGGTCATTCTCCGCGTACGCAAATCCGTCCAGGCGATCCACGACCTGGGGCCCGAGCAGCAGAGCCAAGGTATGTCCTCCCTCCTCCCTCCTCCTTCCCACTTTCCTCCCCCTCACACATGCGGCTTCCCCCTTCCCCTTATAGCCGTCCATCCAGGTGACATATCCATCTAACAACCCCAGTCATCAAAGCCTACGCCCGCAGCCTACACCTCACCTTCCTCTCCGCCATCGCCGTCTTCGTGATCGTCAACGCCCTCGTCTTCCCCATCAAGTTGCCGAACCTGAAGTCCCGTCCTGCGGAAGAAGAACAGCAGGAGCAGGGGAATGGGGAGGCGGAACGGACGCCGCTGATGAGGGGGGAGGCGGAGTGAGTAAGCAAGTGAGTAAGGAAGCGAGTAAGGGTGCACTAGGTGGTATGTGCGGAGAAAGGAGTACTACGACCTTGATTCCGGAGCGGGCCAGGGGAGGAGAGGTGCGGGATATTCATCAGGGCAGAGAAGGGGGACAAAGATTCAAGATTTCCGGTGGTGATCATACGTGCTCATTGACGGTGACGGTTGGGACGGACGGTCCACTGCATAAACGTGCCATGCTGGATTCCTATACGACCATCGAATGCGGTAGAACGCACGATCATAGACGGACATGGGCCACGTGACGTATTCTAATGTAGTGTACACACTGCGCAGTGACCTCGTCGCATGGCCTTGCGGCCGTGTCTTCGTAGATTGTTACAAGCGGATGGAGTGTAGAGATGGGGTGGATTGGTGATTATCTCTGCGGTGCAGAAGACTATCGACTGGTAGATTTATAGACTTTTGTATGGAATAAACACGAACGAGAGAAAGGATCGCCTAACCTTCAGTAATGTAACTGTACGCAGGAAGAAAGAAGCTGCCTAAGCGGACCAAGAGATATGGTACTCCGCAATCAGGATAACGGACAGGCCGGTCCAATCTAGTAACCCGACTCGAATAGAAAATCCATACGTGACAACACAATCATCACTGCCCTCCGACTACACTCACCCACCCACCACCGCCCCTCTCCATCCTACTCAAACTCCCGCATGACGACATTCGCCTCGACGTTCTCGACAAACCCCTCGTTCGCGGTACTATGGCTCCACGGCTTCCGGGCCAGCTCCTCGCGCATCGTGTCGGCGAAGCAGCCGGACCAGCGGTTACGCGGGTGAGCGGCGACGACGCTGCGGATGGTGTCGCGGGCGATGAGGTGCGCGTTGGCGCCCAGGTTGTCTGGGGGGTGTTAGTTCTGGGAGGAAGATCTGGTGGGTGAATGGCAGTGGAGGAGGAGTGAAGGGGGAAGACGGGGGAGGGAGAAACACGATAGGTGATATCCGGGGGCGGGGAGGAGATGTCCAGAGAGATGGTGCTTTCTCAGCTGGACCCTGAGAGGATGTCCTTGGTGTCCTATGCCTATGCCCGTGTGAACCGTATCGAAGCCTCAGGATTTGGAGCTGAGATGGTCGTAGAGAGGCAATGCCCCAGTACGGACGTACTCCAGTCCGGTAATCTCAGCCTTCACCGGTGTCATGCCATTCGACGTTCGCGCTTGCGCGTCCAATATCTTACTGCTGTACGCCCGAGCACTGCTGCGCCTTCCCCCTAAGCATCGCCATCCCCGCCTAGTGTGTACAGCACAGCTCATCACATCGACATCACACAGATCCGCGCGTAGCCGTGTCCTCCCGCAACAAACTCCACTCCAAGAAAGTGCCAATGGGTCGATAATTGCAAATTCTCCCTCTCGGAACATGGTTTGAGTTTTTTTTTTTTTTTGCCTTCCGTCTCGTCTTGGTTGAGCGCATTTGCACAGCCCTCGCCAAGCAAGCGTAGATCTGGATATCGTGCAGCCTTCCTCGGCCAAACTGGGGGCTGTGATTGGCGGCTCGGAGGATGGAGAAATTGGTGGCAGAGTTTGCGAGGGCCGGCCAAGAGGTTGAAGAAGAAGGAGGATTTGTTTGTTGACAACTTGACGTTTTTGAAGGTGAGTTTGTTGAAGGGGATGGAGGTGCAGGGAGGCGGCGAATGCGCTATCGATGTAGGAATTACCCGATTGGGAAGAGTGTGTAAAGTGTGTAGAGCGCGCAATGTATTGGCGTGGCGGGGTATACGAGGGGTGTCGGCATGGGCGACTAGGCTTCAATGGAATCGTGCTCCAGATCCGTAATCGTCCCGTTCCAAATAGCTGTTGCAAGGCTGCAGCATATCCAGAGTTCCCATGGTTCTTTCGGGCGCGGATCGATGGACACAGCCTCCATGAGGTACGAAGAAAAGGGGAGAGAAACAGAAAACGAAGTGCAAAACGGGAGAACAGAACGACACTACTCACCGAAAATCGTGCTCAGCTGGATCAACTGGCCCAAACTACTCACATTGCCCGTCTCCCCAATATCGGCATGCCTGACGATGGCCTCGCCTACGCTCTCGGCCTGGTCCCTGGAGGCACCCGCCTTCTTGAGGAAATCGATGGCGAGGAAGGCGCCGTAGTACTCGAAGGACATGTTGGTGCCGCGGAGGTTGGCATCCGTGGTGCCGATGTCGTGGAGCAGGCAGGTGAGGAAGTAGGTTTCGAGCAAGGGGGTCCAGTGGGGGAAATGCTGCTGTACTATTGCGGCGCCTGGAGTCGTATATGAGAAGTTGAACTTGGATAGCCTATAGTCCTCCACGCCCAATGGCGAATTCGTAGAAAATTCAAATAAAAGACGCAAACCTACCATAGTAGAACACCCGCATGCTATGGTTAAACGTCTTCTCTGGCAACTCCCTCTTGGCGTAGTCGTACGTCTTCCTGACGACTTCCGAATCGGGCAACTCGATGTCCTCGACCTTGAAGTTGGCGGGTTGCGGGTCCTGCAGCGTCGCGAGGAGTTTGGGTTGCGACCGCGGAACGGCCTCCCAACCGTGCCTCACGAGGTCATCTTGGTTGGCCCTGGAGGTGCTCATTATGGTCTCTTGTTTTGTTTCGAGTGTGCGTTGTATATTTAGACTATTCGTGTCTAATCGTGGAAACCGGGGTGTTTCAGAGTGTATGGTTGCGTTGCTCGGCTAGCTGTTTTTGGAAACGTACTGGGGAAGGTGTCTGTGCGGGTACGGCTACGCGATGGGTTAGAGAGGCACAGGACTCTGGAAGGGTCGCGGAAACTTGCGGATCGTTTGGGGAGAATGTGATGGTGTTGGGGGCGGATATGCAGGTACAATGGTAGGGGTGCGGGGTTGGCGGTGATGTAAGAATAACCTAAACGCGTTTGGGGGCTGGAAGGAGGTGAAACGAAAAGTAGGTGGTGAGGTATACCGTTGGGATAATTGGAGGTGCACACTGATTGGGATTGGTTTTTTCACGAGGAATGGTCTGGGAGTTGGATGAAGCTCCATGATTCGCGATTTATAGATCTGTATTCACTCCATTGCCGCTTCCCTTTTTGACATTCACGATTACCATTGCTATGCCTTTGTTGGGAGCTCTCGAGTTGCACTTTGCCATGACTAATCCTGAGCATTCCGGTGGATGAGTAACAGTGTTCTGACTTGAGCGATCTGACAATAAGGCGTAGCAAGCGAGCCCGCGAATCATTTGGCTTTTCACCGATATGAAACCGCCCCTCAGTGCTGAGTGGTCGATCCCGTGTATGAATAATCGCTCGGGAACTCGCAGCGGGGGGAAACCGAGAAAAGGATGATTCGTCAATTTTCCAGGAAGGGGTCTTTTTGTTTGGTTCTGTGTCCCTGCAGGTCAGCGCTGACACATGTCCTCGGGAGGGGTTAGGATATACTGTGTACTACGGACTGCCCCAGATCTTTGAGCTTATGTTATTTGTAGAACTCCATAGAGGCATGGATTATATTATTATTATTATTATTATCATTATTCACCTTCTGCGTCTAGCCTCCTCAAAACGGTGGAGCAGTACCGGCAAAAGCATCCACCTGTGATGTATTTCTTGGCTGCATTGGAGAAGGCCCGTTGGCTGCGCTCTCTGTGACGTGGACAAAACTGGCTAGGACGCAGAGTGAGGCAATCGCGCAGAGTGGACCATGAAGTCAATATCTGCCACTTCATCTGTTATGTTTGCAGATCTCGGGAATGTCTGAGATCAGGCTAAGCGGTGTCCGAAAAGGGAGCCCGTACTCGTACAGTGTTTTTGTTTTCTTGTACTGCATAGGTACGAGATGGGCAAGGCGTACGGATCCAATGTCGGGAAAGATGTGTCTTCAGCGCTTTGGCTGCACTCCAAAGTCACTGGACTTTTGGTGCCCGGGCAACCTGCGTAGGACAGGTTGCCTACGTGTAACGATACAGGACACGGTAATGGGTAGACAGCCATGCATCGACGCATACTGTGTACACGCCCCAAACCGGCATGGGCAGGTCCCCGTCCACCCGATCTGTAGGCCAGATCCAGAGGCCCATGCTGAAACTCGCGATGCAAAAAAACATGGTGTTGTAGTCTTGGTTTCCTCTGGCCAAGACGCCGCCGACGCAATGTCCATATGTACCAGCGTCAAATTGAAATCCTACTGTGTACATAGTAGTTTCCATGACAACGCGCATCATCATCATCGCGCGCGGCTGGACCGTTTCTTGGTCTCCTTGCAATTGTTGGCGCACGACTTGAATGGCAGGAGGCAAGAAAACGGGCTGTGTACGGAGTATGTCGTCGGCGGCAAACCAGCGGGAGTCTCAGCAGCGGAGGGCCCTCTCAGTGGTAGTACTATGTACGCCTCGAGAGTGGCCGACGGCTTGGCCTCATCTCGCTCATCTCGTTCGCCGCCTTGGGCCAGAGGACCGGGTCAGGCTGGTTCCGGTGGAGGGAAAGGCCACGGCCCGGGCGGCCATGTCTGAGGCCGACGATGAGGCGAAACACCAACGTCTTGCGGATGAAAGGCTCGTGAAAGATGAAGCAGTCTTGCGGGGATTGCTGGTTGAGAGAATGTTGAGACTTCCATACTGTGTACATGTGACTCGGCTGTGAACTGGGCTGTGATTGGTCGACGGGTACCCAGGCGGGAAAACGTGCCAAGCAGCCCCAAGCAGGGCTAACGAAAATCGACCTTTCCGGAAACGGCTAGCAGGAAGGCTGTGCTTCTGGGCGGTCCAGGTTGTTCACGGTGTTGAGCGTCTCCCTAGGAATTCTTCCCGTTCAGGGCAGCTGGCTTGCCATGCCTATGCCCAATTTCATAATTGCTACTCTCCGTCCTCGTCACCATCCACGTCCGTCTTCAGATCCTTTCGTTCCTCCAGGTCGCTTCCCATTCTCCACGTTTGCATCCTCCCCAGTGTCCGCATCTCGCTGCCACAGCATCGCAAAGCATCGCTTTCGGCCGATCATGCCCAACTGTTTACACAGCCACTGCGAGACCTAGGTGCTGTCATAGACTGTCTACTCCTTTCACCACGCGCCCGCCTGCTTAGACGCCCCCCCTTCAGCTCCTCCGAGACCATCTAGAGCACCACTGGTCCCCTCTTCGCCGTCCTCCGGCCCATCCTAAAGCCCTAGGTTAGCTGCCCGTGACACTCCCCAGCCCAGCCCCCCCCCCCCCCCCCCCCCGAGCCGACCATTTGCACAGCCACCTTCACGGTGCTGGCGATCGCGACGGCGGCAACTACGTACCTCCTCCTCATACCTGCCGTTTGCATTTGCTAACCCGCAGTTTGCTCTAGCCGCGTGCGTTGCGCTCTTGGGCTCCCGTCGCCTCCACCCTTCCCTGGTAAACAATTCCCCTACCTACCTTCTTCGACAATCGAACACCACTGCGCCTCGCGTCTCGCCCCCGACCTCTCCTTCGGCGCCCTTTTACACTGTATTATTTCGCATCCTAGCCCATGCTTGGTTGCCTCTAAGACACCGGCGCGACGCCTCATCAGCACGTCTCTTGACGCGCATCCATCACTTGGCTTGAAGCACAGCCTCACCCCCCTTTGCCAGGCACCCGATCATGGCTGACCCCAATAAAACCCCCGATCCGACGGATACCTCCTCCGAAGCTCCTGCAAGAAGGCAACGAGCCCCCACAATCACAATTGACACCTCTGCTGTCAACCAGAACACCCAGGACATGGGAGACTCGATGCCCCTGAGAGACAATGAGTCTACTCCTCGACCACCCCAATCCGACGAACACAATGATCTATCACCACTATCCAGGGCTCCCCCCGCCGAATTGCGGGCTTCGGCATCGTTCGAGAGCAGGGAGAGCAGACCAACATCCCCTCACAATGTCTCCTCCCCAACCGCACAAGGCGGCAACCCCCACAATTTCCTCGCTGTCCCAGGTGCACCGCGATCAAGAGGCAACTCTCTCGACTCGACGGCGGAGAACGCGGAGAGCGCATCGACCGCAACCTACATACCCTCCTCGCAAGGCGAGACCCTCCAAGGGGAACCGAGTCCCCACGACATACTCAACGACAAGGACGCCCTGAAACCCGATCCCGGCACAGAGGAGGATTTCGAGAGGGAAAACAACAAATTCGCTTTCACACCCGGTCAGCTCGGCAAGATGCTGAACCCAAAGAGCTTAGCCGCCTTCTACGCTTTGGGAGGCCTGGACGGCCTGGAAGCGGGCCTTCGTACCGATAGAAGAGCGGGCTTGAGCGTGGATGAGCAGGACTTGGACGGTACTGTATCCTTCGAAGAGGCGACGACGCACAGAGAATCCCAGGGACCTTCCAAATCCACCCCTGAGATGGGCATCAGCCACACTGCCACGGAGCCTGCCCACCAAGGAGACCAGTCATTTTCAGATCGCAAACGCATATTTAGCGACAATCGCTTGCCGGTGCGGAAGCCCAAGAACATCTTCCAGCTTGCCTGGATGGCGTACAACGACAAGGTCCTGATTCTGCTTACTGGCGCTGCCGTCATCTCCCTGGCCCTGGGTCTGTATCAGACGTTTGGTGGGCAACACGACCCTGCAGACGGTGCCAGGGTCGAATGGGTAGAAGGAGTGGCCATCTGCGTCGCCATCATCATTGTCGTTGTCGTCGGCGCCGCCAACGATTGGCAAAAGGAGCGCCAGTTCGTCAAGCTAAATCGGAAGAAGGAAGACCGGTATATCAAGGTAATACGTTCAGGCAAGACCCGCGAGATATCCGTTTACGACGTCCTCGTTGGAGATGTGGTCCACTTGGAGCCTGGAGACATGGTCCCTGTGGATGGCATCCTCATCCAAGGTCATGGCATCAAATGCGACGAATCTTCGGCCACCGGCGAATCCGATCTGCTGAAGAAGACTCCCGCTGACGATGCTTTCCGCGCTATCGAAAACCACCAAAGCCTGAAAAAGATCGACCCCTTCATCTTGTCTGGCGCGAAGGTCTCCGAGGGCGTGGGAACGTTCCTGGTTACTGCAACCGGTGTCAACTCGACGTACGGGAAGACCTTGATGTCCCTGCGCGAAGACAACGAAGTCACGCCCCTACAGTCCAAGCTGAATGTGCTTGCAGAGTACATTGCAAAACTGGGTGGCGCCTCCGCCCTGCTCCTCTTCGTCGTTCTCTTCATCGAATTCTTGGTGGGCCTCAGGAACAGCGACGCGACGCCAGCGCAGAAGGGCCAGAAGTTCCTCGACATCCTAATTGTAGCCATCACCGTCGTGGTCGTTGCAGTTCCAGAAGGTCTACCCCTGGCAGTAACGTTGGCACTGGCTTTCGCTACGACGCGCATGTTGAAGGACAACAACCTGGTGCGCCTGCTCCGATCTTGCGAGACCATGGGCAATGCCACGACTATCTGCTCAGATAAAACCGGCACGCTCACCACGAACAAGATGACGGTCGTCGCCGGTACGCTCGGTACTGCCGTGCGCTTCGGCGACCGTAAACTCCAGGAAAGGACCCCGACTGAGCCTGTCGACGATGGTGCTAAGGGCAAGCAACCGCACTCGCCAGTCGACAATAACGATGATGTCTCCGCCTCTGAATTCGTCTCGACCCTTAGCAAGGACGTTAGGAACCTACTGCAGAAGTCCATCGTCCTCAACACTACCGCTTTCGAGGGCGAGCAGGGCGGCCCTGATCCGTTCATTGGCTCCAAGACGGAGACTGCGCTTCTCGGCTTTGCCCGTGACCACCTTGGTATGGGCTCGCTCAGCACGGAGCGGTCCAACTCGAACATCGTCCAGATCGTGCCTTTCGATTCCTCGATCAAATGCTCGGCTGTTGTGGATAAGATGAGCGACGGTCGGTACAGGCTTTACGTGAAGGGCGCTTCTGAAATCCTCCTCGCCAAATGCGAACGGATCGTTTCCGATGCGACCAAGGAACTGGCCGACATACCGCTCTCTGAAGACCACCGGGATACGCTCGAGAGGGTCATCACCACCTATGCCTCTCGTTCTCTCCGTACAATCGGTCTCATCTACCGCGATTTTGAGAGTTGGCCACCGAAAGAAGCTCGCAAGACCGAGGATGACCCGTCACAAGCCGTCTTCGAAGACGTCTTCAGGAACATGACCTTCCTAGCTATTGTAGGCATCCAGGATCCTCTCCGTGACGGTGTCCGTGAGGCCGTCAAGGATTGCCAGGGCGCCGGTGTCTTCGTTCGTATGGTTACAGGCGACAACGTTTTGACGGCAAAGGCCATCGCCGAGGACTGTGGTATTCTCGTTCCCGGTGGGCTCGTTATGGAAGGACCCGTGTTCAGGAAACTGTCGAAGCGCGAAATGGATGCTACCATCCCCAAGCTCTGCGTGCTCGCCCGTTCCAGCCCGGAAGACAAGCGCAGGCTCGTCAAACGCCTTAAGGAGCTCGGCGAGACTGTCGCCGTCACAGGAGACGGAACCAATGATGCACCAGCCCTCAAGACGGCGGACGTGGGTTTCTCCATGGGCATTGCCGGCACAGAGGTCGCAAAGGAGGCCTCTGCCATCATCCTCATGGACGACAACTTTGCTTCCATTGTCAAGGCTCTGCTCTGGGGTCGTGCAGTGAACGATGCTGTCAAGAAATTCCTCCAGTTTCAGATCACGGTCAACATCACCGCGGTTATCCTCACCTTTGTGACTGCAGTCAGCAGTGGCGACCAGTCGTCTGTGCTCAAGGCTGTCCAGCTTCTCTGGGTCAACCTTATCATGGACACGTTCGCCGCCTTGGCACTTGCAACGGATCCGCCTACGAGGAGTCTCCTGGACCGGAAGCCGGAACCCAAGTCAGCCCCTCTCATCACGCTCAGGATGTGGAAGATGATCATCGGACAGTCCATCTATCAACTGGTGGTCACCTTCATCATCTACTATGCTGGAGAGGATATCCTGTCTTATCACTCCGACCGCGAGCAGGCCATGATGCCGACATTTGTCTTCAACACCTTCGTCTGGATGCAGATCTTCAACGCTCTCAACAATCGCCGCTTGGACAACCATTTCAACATCTTCGAGGGAATCACACACAACATCTTCTTCATCATCATCTTCCTGATTATGGTTGGCGGTCAGACCATGATTGTCTTCGTTGGTGGCTCTGCGTTCTCTGTCACACGGATCAATGGCCCGCTTTGGGGCTACTCCATAGCACTGGGAGCCCTGTCCCTTGTGGTCGGTGCAATCATTCGTCTCATCCCCGATGAACTTGTCCGACGCTGCGTTCCAGAGTTCATGAAGCGGAAGCGGACACCTGAAGTGGTTGTTTCTGATGACTTCCAATGGAACCAAGGTCTCCTGGAAGTCCGCGATGAACTGGCCTTCATCAAGAAGGTGCGCGGCGGCCGCCTCAGCAGCCTCAAGTTCAAGGTCCAGCATCCTCGTGAGATCTTCACCAGGTCAAGGTCCAGCTATTCTCTTCCCGGTACCCCCAGCAACGGCGCCACGGACGGAGAAGGCGTCTCCGCGCCCCCGACCCCGGATTCCAGGAGCAGGCGGCGTGGCCGTTCCCGCTCCAACTCCGCCTTCGGCCCGGCCACCGTCATGGCTGGTATCGTGGCTGGGAGCGTGGCGGGCTGGTCACCCATAGATCCTGGCGGGGACGATAACCAGTCACTGAAGTTCGCACGCACCGGCAAGCGAACCGACCTGGAAGCCCAGGAGGGCATCGAAGTGCACCCCCGGACGAAGTCCTCCGACCCGATCCTTGCGCCTGACCCATCGCAGTACCGTGGGCCGCCGAGCCAGAATCCAGAGACGACGCCGGATTTCAACGTCGGTCCGTTCGCGGGCGACGCGTCGTCCAAGTCGGACGGCAAGTCCTCCAAGTCGTGAGGAACGACTGTCGTGGATGTTCTTTTCCAATCAGCAATTATACGTTTCCTTTTGTGTCGTTTCCCTCCGTTCCTGTACAGTATATATATCCCATCCTCAGGGGCCCCTGAAGCATTGCATTTGCTCGGCGTCATTGGGTGTTCGCAAAATCAAGAGGGTGGTTTCTTTTTCCTTTTGTTGTTGGGGTGGTGGTGGGTGCCGCCCCCGGTTTCCTCCTCGGGTGGAGAGGCGTTATTACAAACAGATCATTCGTTGTTGTGGAGATGGAAGGAAGGATGTTTGGGAAGAAGAGAAGAAGGCATAATTTTATATCCCTACCTGCCTACATACCACGTTACCTGCCCACTCGCTTTGTATTACTTTACTTTACTTGGAGGTTAGACGCGTAGAGTGTCTTGTCTTTTTTCTTCGTCTTTCCCCCGTCTTTTTATTCTTCTTGCCTGGTGGTTGGGCCTCTGCTCCCCTTGTTGTAGACGGGGTTGAGCGAGGCGGATTTTTGAATGGTGCTTGGTGGTTTGGTGGTTTCTCTTTCTGTCGTTTTTTTCTTTTGTTGTTCGTTTCTTGAGTGTGGTGGGTGAGTCGTTGTGGGATGGGGGGTTGGGAGATGGGAGGGGGAGGAGGAGTGAGTAGATTATACCCTGGGAAAAATGAAAATGATTTCGTTCGTTAGTTTCGAGTTGAGTGTGCTTCCGTGTGGTGGTTGTGTTTGTGTGAGGTGGAGCGGGTGGGTGGTGATGGTGATGAGGACCAGCATGATCATAGATGATGGCCACTATCATCACCGCTCTCCCTCACTCCCAACCACCAGGACGCTACCCGCGATCCTTTTTCGTTTCCACACAACTGCGCAAGCGCGCCCCCGCCCGCGACTCAAGCTCGACCATGAATCTTGCCACCGTGCGGTGCGGGAGGCAGGACACATCTCGCTGGAGGGGGTCTATTTTACGGTCCACCACATTTCCAGGTGCGCTCATTGTTTTTAGGTTTTAGGGAAGACGGCGAGGTGTAGAGAAGAAGGAGGGTAGGAGGGTGGGGAGAAGGGTTTATATACGTGAGGGAGTGAAGACTAAGCCTTAGCGTAGCGGGAGCTGACCTCAGGTGCAGAGGGGGAAGAAACATGTACATGGAGGGTGGAATCTGGAAGTCAGAATAACTAGCAGTATTCTTACGACTATCGTCATGATCACCGTCATCATCACTGCTCTTCACATATGTTACTAACCGCCAAGACACTACACATGGATCCTTTTTGGTTTCCACGGCACTGCCTAAGCTAGGGTGGTTCGCGACACAATCTCGACATGATGCCGCCGTCGTATGGCGCGGGAGGTTGGACACATGCCGGAGGGTGGCCTTATTTTTACGGTCCACCACATGAGCATGTATGAATAATGTTTTGGATGTTGCAAGAGAGAGAAGAGCAAAGGTGTGGAGGAAAGGTCGAGGGAGGCGGGTGGGGAGGGGGTTTATATAGTCGAGGACGTAGGACAGAGGCCGGGGGTGGGGGATGGAGAGGAGAAGGGGAGGAGGACATGGAGAGCGGATTTTGGAAAGTTTGAGGAAAACTGGCCACTGGTGACGATGAGCAGCACCATCATCGAATCGCGCCGCACGGGCATGGAGTTATGTGAGGGCGCTGCTGTGTTGGTGCAGGACACATCGAGCTGTAGCGAGCACGCTTGCGGTCCACGGACATCTATGTCTTCTACTCCATTTTTGGATTTTAGGGAAAATGGCGAGGTGTAGAGGAAAAAGGAGGGAGGAGGATGGAGGATGGAGAGGGCGGTTTATATAGTCGCGAGTCTTTAGAGCGAAGGATGGGATGTTTGGGCAAGCGTAACGACCAGCACGATTATTTCTCTCACTTCCCCGAGGGTCACTATCATTATTATCCCCCCTCTCTCTAACAACCAAAACGACACGATGTCGCTTTTATCTTGTACACCGCCATGCGCGCCTGCACGTCTGGAACACAAGGCTGACTATATTCCTTTCTATAAAGTCTTTTGTAAGAGAAGGGGCATATGTCGTTTAAGAAGAAGTTTTCACAGTCTAACAACATAAAACCAGGAGTTTTGATTTTTTGGGTTTTGGAAAGGATAGCAAGGTGTAGAGAAGAGGGGAGGAGGTAGGGCGGGGAGGGCGGGTTTATATAGTTGAGGGAGGAGGACTAAGGCGTCCCACTAGCGGGAAGTGAGGTAGAGAACCCTGGGGAAGAACATGGAGAGCGGATTTGGAAGGCTAGGGGCAACGATGGGCAGCACCTCCATCATGACCATCTTTTCCACCCACGACGCAAACCTGCACGCTCGTACCACATGGCTGGCCATAGCTGTTCCTTGTGCGCGTCTGGTGCAGGAGGCAGGGCACATTCCGGGAACGCAAGAGCGTTTTCTGATCCCCATGTGTGGCTGCCAGACCTTTTGTGTTTTAAGAATTTTGGAGAGGTAGGAAGGTGTTGAGGGAATGGAGGCAGTAGGGAGTGGGTCTTACATACTACAAAGATACGGGAGAAACGCGGACGTAAGGGAGAATGAGGATATAGAGGGGGAATTTTGGAGGGGTCATTTGGAAGATAGAGGTATGCATGTTAACATGTACGGTTTTTGACTGCTGTTGGCGATCAGGTTCGTCGTCCTCACTATCCGCATCACCATCCTTCCCAGCCATTGAAACAACACGCTTTTTTCCGCGTACCACGCAGGCCTGACTATGTCCTACGCCCTTCGCCTGTTTTGGAGCGGACACATCCACTCGTTGTACGAATGTTTACCGTCTGCCACATTGGTCGACGCTCGTCTTTTGTATTTTTAGGTTAGATTATAGGGAACACAGCGATGTGTGGAGAAGCACGAGGGAGGGGTAGAGTAGGGGGTTTATATAGCTAGATTTCTCTAGGGAAATAAAGTGGAGGACCGGAAAGGAGGACATAGAGAGCCGATTTTGGAAAGCTTGGGGCAACGATAACCAGCATCATTATCGTGACTATCATTGCCGTTACCACCATCATCACTGCTATTACCATCATCCCCCAGCGCACCCGTGCAGCAAAAGCTACATGCCTAACCATTTCACTCAACAGGAAGACCCGCCTACCATACAGGCCCAACTATAATGTTTCCTCTTCTATTTAGTGTAGGACAACATCGAACATAACAGCCTCTCTCTACGGTCCGCAGACATAAGCCATGGGATCTGCAGCTTTTAGATTTTAGGGAGAAGGAGGAAAGGTGTGCAGAAAATGGATGGGTGGGGAGGGGGGTTTGTATACCTCGGGGACAGGGGAGGAGGACATATAGAGGGGATTTTAGGAGGTTTAAGCATATAGGGTCTCGATTTGACATGCATCCTGTTTTGAACCTTTGGTGGTTAAGTAGCAGGAAACCGGGGTGTGATATACGGCACTGAGCGGTGTTTTGAATACATTTGGATTGAATTCCCTCTTTCCATTTCCACGCTAAAAGATGTGTATCGTGATGCTTGTCGCCATTATCAGTGTCATCACCGGCAACGCTGTTGTTCTGGAAAAACGAGACACGCCAGTCTGTACTGTTTGTCTCTTGTTGCCCTCAAACGCATTCAAGCTTAAGCCACGAAACCGCAAATCTGCGGCCCAAACTTCATAGTTTGCTAATTTGGCTATTTTAAGTCGCATTCCGGGCGGCTAACCCCTTTTAAGTCCATTACATATCGTACTTTTAAGAAAGGAGAGTTGAGTGTAGATGGAAGGAAGGGGAAAGAAAGAGAAACGTGATTATAATCTGGTAAAGGGCCGATGGGAAAAGCTTGAAATTCGATGTACATTTAAGAAACGCGGCCATGACGATTCCCAGTCCAGGGCCCATACGGGTCGAAACGTCCAAAATTCTGCTCTTATCTGAAGAGCAGAATGCAACGCAGTCTGGATAGGCCAATATAAGACAATGAAAAACATCGCCGTTCCCTTCCTCGTTCAGTGGCAGCATCTTAATTTTGCTTCTGTGTGGACATTTTACTATTTTTGATTCACATGGCAAACCCAGGGTAGCGGATGACATTTCAATGCGTGAATACGAATTCGTTAACTAAAGCCTACCTCCTAGTGCAGTCTATCTCCTAGTGCAGTCTATCTCCTAGTGCAGTCTATCTCCTAGTGCAGTCTATCTCCTAGTGCAGTCTATCTCCTAGTGCAGGCTAATCATAAGTGCAGTCTATCTCATAATTCCCGTGAGAGCGGGTCTCGTCTACTCCTTAGCATATTTTGCCTTTAGGCGCTGCGCAGCTGTTGCACCGAGCTGCTGAATACTTCCTCCACCGAGCAGTTCCAAGACCGAGATATCGGTGCCCAAATTCGTCTTCCACCAGTTGCGGATCTCAATGGCAACCAGCGAGTCCACGCCGGCTGCAGCAATAGGAAGGCCTAGATCGATCTCGTCACTTCCCAGAAAGTTGGCGATGCAGTTCCCTAGCTCATTGGCAATGAAATCCACTGATGCCTTCTGGTCGAGCTTGCTAGGTTCTTTGGACGCCGCTTGGAGGAATTGCTTGAGTTGGCTGGTGGTGGAGGTGGATTCGGCGCTGGCGACCCTCTGGATGTTCCGGTAGATGGCCATGCGAGGGTCACGCTTCCACATGATGCCATTGTCTGGGTGCTCAATTGGGATCGCTGACTCGGCAGAGTGGAAGATGTGGTTTGGTGATACGTAGCCGACGAACGGTCCACTAGGAGTGTAGCTGGCTTGGGAGCGTGCGATAGCCAGTTGGAGGGTGTCGAGGAAGTAGGATTCAGTAAGTAAACTCGCCAGGTTATGCAGGAGTGCGTCGCGGGTAGAAGTATTGCGTGCCACCAGTCCGACGTCGTCGATGGGTCCGATGCTCATGACGGAGGCGGCAAGACCCAGGCTGCGTCGGTACTGGGAGAATGAATCCAGAAAGGTGTTGGCTGCTGCGTAGTTGGACTGGCCATAGTACCCATATGAGCCAGCAACCGACGAGAACAGGACCAAGAAGTCCATGTCCTTGGGAAGGAGGTTGTGCAGGTTCCAAGCGCCCGTTACCTTGGGCGTGATGGGTCTGTTCCACGTCTCGTGGTCCATATCGAAGAAGCCTCTGTCGGCCAGCACGAGCGGCATGTGCAACGCACCGGCAATGGGCTTGGAGGCCTGGGAGATAGCCTCTTTCAATTTCGCAGCGTCAGCAATGTCCACAGCGAGATACTGTGGCGAGCAGCCCATCAGTGCCAGCTCTTTGAAGAAGTCTTGATCTTCCTGTGATTTTCCAGCGGATCGCGATAGGAACATGAGACTTCTGGCGCCATGTTGGACCATCCATTGGGCGATAGCCTTGCCCAGGCCACCAAGACCACCAACAAGTACATAAGTGGCATCTCCACGGAACTGTGGGGCTGGTACAGTGGACGCCAAAGGAAGGGTGTCTTCGTCTTCCTCGGGGAGCTTGACAGCTACACTTCCGACTCGCGATTCTGCCTGCTGCACGTGCCTAAAAGCTGCTTCAATGTCTGCGGCGTCGAAGGTCGTGACAGGTGAGCTGAGCTTGATTTCACCCTTTACATAGAGATCCAGGACGAGGTTCAACAAGCGGGCCACCTTGAGTTTGTTGGTGGAGAGGAAGCGCGTAACGTCTCCGCCAAGGAACGTGCGATTGTTTCCTCCCTCCAGAGGCAACTGACTTCTTCCCGCACCTACTACTACACGCCCGAGTTAGACTGTGCTCAAATATAGCATAGTGAAGGAACTTACCTCCAAGATCGACCATGGCACCATCGTCCGCGACTGTCTTCCAGGATGCTGCCCGCAAATCACCCGTCAAGGAATTGAGAATCAGGTCGACACCTGCACCACGAGTCGCATCCAGGATAGCGTCTACAAAACCACTGTCGAGGGAGCTGAAGATGCGGTCCTTCGAGATGCCCAACTCGTTAGCCAGGAAAGACGACTCCTCCTCTGTCCCTGCCGTGGCATACACTTCGGCCCCGAGCCATCTCGCAATTTTGATGGCCGCAATGCCGGTTTCTGCGGCAGCATTGTGGATCAAGACTGTCTGGCCCTTCTCCAACTTCCACTTTTCGACAAGGAAGATCGCGGCCGTGACGTAGGCTAGTGGCAGGGTCGCCGCTTCCTCATCGCTGAGTTGGTCAGGGATCTTTACGACGAGCTGACTCGGCCTTGTGATCACCGTCGCCAGTCCTGCAGACTCTGAGCCAATGGCCAAGACGCGGTCTCCTACTGCAAGATGTCCCACATTCGCGCCGACCTTGGTAACGCGACCGACGCTCTCAAGCCCAAAGACGCCGGTGCCACCCAGCGCCGTCTGGATATCATGCTGGCTCAAACCAGCTGCAGCCACTCGAATATGAACCTCCTCGGCTGCCGGTTCGCCGAGCACTTGCGGTGCCCATTCAAGACTCTGCAACAGACCTGGCGTGCGGACTGACAACGCCTTGGACGTGGGTGTCTTCGCCGTGGCGGAAAGGCTCTTCTCAATTGGAATCCAATGGAAGCGGCCCACCTGAAGAGTACCATTCAGCCAGGCCCACTCCATATCGACGTCAAGATCGTCATCGCTGTCTCTGGCGGATTGGATGGCCCTGAGCACGTCTGTAACAGCTTTGGCAGCCCCTGCTCCCGTATCTCCCATCTCGACGGTCGCGAAAGACGCAGCAAGTTCTGACCGAATCGTTCTTAATAGGCCGAGCATTTGCCCAGCATAAGGGTCTGTTGATCCGATCTGGGCGGGAGGCATGAGCCAGAGCAAGGTCGATCCTTGGAACTCGTCGACCAGACGTGAAAGCTTGGAAAGGTCCTCAACGCTAATGTCCTGCAGCAAGGTGTGGTCCCCAAGATCCACGAACGAGATTATGTCCTGGTCTGCGGGAGGATCATCGCCCCATTGCACTGAGTCGAACATGATGCCCTGGGCACGGAGCACGTCTTCGACCTTGGTAACAAAGTCGGTCTTCTCGGTGCCCTGCAACAGCGTGACCTTTCCAGGGGCTGATTCCTTCGTGACTGGCTTCGCAATGATGTTCGCCACCCAAGTATAGGGCTTCTCGTAATCGACAGTAACCGAGTCACAACCGGAGAAGCCCGCGTCACGGAGGCGTTTGTCCCATTCAGCTGGCTCGATGAAGGGTGTGTCTCTGCCGTCGGACTGTAACCACCAACCCTCAAAAGCGCCAATGACGAATTGCATAGTTTGTGTCACTGCTCCATGTTAGTGAGTGGGAAGTGGAGCCCGCTTGACATACTTACCGGGACACAATTCTTGCATGAAGAGCTGGCCATCCGGCTTTAACAGTGTTCGCACATTGGTCAGGGTCTCCTGAAGAATGGGCGTTGCGTGGAGAACCTGCCGTCATCTTTAGTACTCACTGTTCAAGATCAGCAGGGGGGATTCGGAACCATACGTTTGAAGCGATGATGAGGTCATATTCCCCAGCATTGAATCCTTGCGCAACTGGATCCTTGGAAATGTCAAGCGCTTGATACTCGATCCCCTCGTAATCTTTGAAGCGCTCCTTCGCTTGCACAAAGAAGCCTGATGAGATATCGGTGAACATGTACTTCAAGTACAGTCGCTCACCATAGTCGGATCGCAGGTTTTCGAGGAACTTGGACGTCAGCCCACCGGTTCCAGCACCGATCTCAAGGATCCTCATCTGAGGCTTGGCATGTCCGTGAAGTTGCAGATAGTCCTTGAAGTCCCAGATGTCGTTGTAATCGGCGTAAATGCCCGTCAGAACACCGTCTTGAAGCAGAATATCGAGATAGTTCTCCTTGCCTTCAAAGACTGGGGCTGCATGCGCATAAGCTCGGTAGATGGCATTCGCCGTCGCCCAGGCACCTGCGTCCTCGGCTTGCTTGCGCACTTCCTCGATGAGCTTCCGGCGCTCGATCGGATCCATCTTGACGAGGTCTGCAGAGTCCTCAACCAAGGGGTAGCCCGGCCGCTGGTAGCGTTCATATTCAGAGTTAAGCCAATCTCGATATTTGTCCAAGTGGGGTTGGGCTGCGGTAAGACCCTGAATGGCATTTCTCGTCTCAATCGCACAAAGGACCTCCAACCTCTCGCTTATCTGAATCACATTTCTGATGTCCTTCTTCATGTGCATCAAACTTCCGGTCTCCAGGTAGTTCGGATGCGGCTTCCACTGGAGATCGAGTGTGGTATGTGCCAAAGATGGCTCCGTATCTGCATTTCTCATGGATGTACCTTGGAACCCCTTGAGTGCGTAGACGAAATCACCGTTGATGAGGCCGTAAGAATGCCCTTGGACAATGCCAGATTCCCCGGTTGCAGAAGTGTTGATCTGGACTGTGTTACCAGCTGCTTCGCCGACGTAGAGCTCTTCGATGTACGTGGGGAGGAACAGCGTGTTGAAGTCGCGGTAGATGCCTCGTGCTTTAGCAATTGTCAACGACTGGAAGATCATGTCGAGCGTGGACGGATGGACAGCGTAAGAAGACTCGTGCGGATCACGCTCGTCGAAGACCTCGGCTGATGCGAAATCCTCCACGACGCTCGCAGCCATGTTTGACAGGCGAGCAAACTTCCCGGTGTAGTTCAAGCCGACCCTGGACAGAGTGGTGTACCAACGTGATGCGGAGACCGCACGGTCAAGGCTGAGGTTCTTCTTGGCCGGCAGTGGTGAAGCACGCCCGCTGCGAACGAGGCCAGAGCAGTGGGTATTCCACGTATTCCCATCGTAGGAAACAATCTGGAATGTGTACCATTGGCTATCGGATGGGGAATCGAGCCGTTGTGGTGCAAGATTTGTGATGATCTCGACTGACTTGTCGTTGTATAGGACCAGAGCCTTCTTGATGTCGACTGCACGAACGGTGTACTCCCGAATGCCGCTAATCTGAAACACGGCTTCGCCAGCCATCGCTAGGTAGCCTGCGGCAGGGAAGACGGTATCGTCACCCACGCAATGCTCGTTGAGCCAAGGGACGTCAACGGTCTTCAAGACATTTCTCCATGAAGGAGCGACGTCACTTGCTTCGATAATACGGAGGCCAAGGAGGTCGTGTGGGAGGTGCTTTCGGAACCTCCAGCTCTTCTGAATCCTAGTCTCGGACCAGTAGGGTTTCTCGTAATGCCACGGATAGTTGGGCAGATCGATTAGCACTCGCTCAGAACCATGAGGATAGGTGAACGCCACACCGAGGCCGTACAGTTGACCAATGGCCGAGAGGAACGATACTGTGTCATCCTTACCACGTGAAAGAGCCGAGACATAGTTGACGCTGTCAGAGCTTTCTTTGTAGATCTGCCGTAGAGGGCCCGCGAGAGCGGCGTGTGGTCCAACCTCCAAATGCACCGCGCAGTCTTTGGAGCCGGCCAGCAGCAACTTTGTGGCCGAGTGAAAAAGGACTGGACTTTCCAGGTTGTCTTGCCAGTATCGTGGACCAAAGTCCGAACCGTTGCGGAGGATCTTGCCTCGTACGCTGGAGTAGAACGGAATTTGCGGAGCTTTGGGCGACAAGTGTTTAGCAATGAGGTCGTGGTAATCACCACCTACGAGAGCCATGTGGTCTATACTGATATTAGCCAAGTCAATATGGATTGCACCTGGGCCTTACGTGAATGGTACGCCGCTTTGACCTGCAGCTTTCTACACAGGACGTCGGGCCGTTCCTCCTTGATCTTAGTCATGACCTCTTCGAGCGCTTGGATGTCACCTGAAATAGTGACGCTGGAACCGCTGTTCTCGCAAGCGATACGGACCCCAGCAGCGAGGAAAGGATACACTTCGTCTCGCCCAAGGCCTACAGCTGCCATTCCGCCAGACTTCGTGGGGTTCTTGCACACTTGGCCCCGATAGAAGGCTGCGATGACCGCTTCCTTCGCGCTGAGCGCACCTGCAGCATAGGCCGCGGCCAGCTCGCCCGACGAGTGACCCACAACGGCTGAAGGTTTGATCTTCCACATGGCCAACAGATCCACGAGTGCGACTTGCAATGCTGTGCAAAGAGGCTGCGAGAATTCGGGTTCGAGGAGAACGTCCTTGTCGGATACATTGAGAAGGACATCTGTTGCGTGGTTGTTAGTACACTACAAATCGAGACAACGGGGATGCGTAAGGGCAACGAACCTTCGATGGTCCACGAAGGGGCGTGGGGTAGGCTCTTAAGGGCTTTGTCCATGGAGCGAATGTTGGCTTGAAAGCTTGGGTAGTCAACGATCAGCTCCCGGCCCATGTGCACCCTGTCATGTCGTCAGTAAACTGCCCAGCCGTTTTTGCAATAATCCCTGCTTACCATTGTGCACCCTGTCCTGTAAAGACAAAGGCCGCTTTGGACGGACCCGGCCATTTCACCTTCGGCGCCAGTTCCCATCCCTCTGGTGAGGCGCCCTTCCATACCACGAAGCTCCGGAGCTTCATGTGCTCCCTTCGCGAAGCGAGTGTGTATGCTGCATCCTCTACACGATCCGGATGCAGATCTAGATACTCCTTGACATTCACGGATAGGCGTTTCAGGGACTCTTCATGGTTTGCGGACAAGAGGAGGAGGGACTTGCGTGGGACCTCGACTGAAAATTCTTTAGGTGAAGGTGGGGTGATACCAAACGATGCTGCAGAATCGATCACGAAGTGCACGTTTGAACCACCAATACCGTACGAGTTCACACTGATGCGCTCGGCCTTGTGCTCGGGCCAGGGTGTCGGCTGCGTGGGGACGGTCAATTTGAGGTCCTTCCACGGGACTGAGAAGTGTTAGCATTGCCTTCAATATATTTCTTCCATCGCGAAGAATAGATAGACCACGTACTTCTCGGGTTGGGGTTGTCGAACTTGATGTTCGGGAGGATGGTTCGGTTCTCGAGAGACACAACGGCTTTCATCACACCAGTCAGAGCGGCAGCACCCTCGCTATGTCCGAGATTTGGCTTGCTCTACCGCTGGCTGTTAGTATACGGCTGCCCAATATCGCATGACGGTTTCGCTTACGGCTCCGACATAAATGCCATTTTCGCCCCAGCATCTACCGATTGCGCCTACTTCAATGGGATCGCCAACTTTCGTACCGGTGCCTAAGAGCGGGAAATATTAGGATCTAGTTGTAAAATAAGAAGATCAAGATGAAGTCTTACCGTGTGCTTCAATCATGGCTGTACCGGTCATGTCGAGACCTATTGAACTGTAGGCTTGGCGAATCAATCGCTCGTGCGCCTCTCCTTCAGGCATGGTGATGCCATTAGACTTGCCGTCACTGTGATGGCATTCAGTCATCATGTCAATTCTGCATAGCGGCCCAATGAGTAAAGGGATTTCTCGGCAAGAACTTACGCATTGGTGGCCGAGGCCCTAATGACCGCCCTGATAGGGTTTCCGTCCCTGATTGCTTCATCGAGACGTTTAATGTAGATAGCGGATACTGCTTCGCCTCGTGCATATCCGTCTGCCGAAGCGTCAAAGGACTTGGAAGAACCTTCAGGTGACAGTGAACCAAGCAACGTCAAGCTGATATTCAAGCCAGGAGCTATACGCAAACATATCAGTCAAAGTCCTCTGAACGAAGATCTTATCGAATGGAGGTGAGTTACCCATGATCAAATTAGATCCCGTGATGATTGCGGCAGTGATCTTCTCCTCACGAATAGCCTCCAGGGCCTCGTGCAAAGCTATGCCGGCAGAGGAACACGCCGTCTTGATCACCATGCTGTCCGGATCAGCCAAATTTGCACAAGAGGCGCTTGTATGCACTCAATCGCTTACCTCGGACCCTTGAGGTTATATTCATATGCCACACGATTGGGGAGCGCAAAGTCCGTACCACCCAGCACCCGCTGCGCATGGTAATCTTGGTTATCTCTATGAGCCATTTCTTGCCAATCTTCCGTAAAAAGTCCACTATAAGTTCCGATGTTCTTGCCTCGCCATTCAGTCTCTCCCGCATTCTCAAACGCTTCCCGCACCACCTCAAGGACCAGCCTGTGGTTTGGATCCAGCTGCTCTGCCTCCGCAGCGCTGAGCGTAAACATTGACAGGTCAAAGTTTGCGTAGTCGATATCCCGCAGGAAGTACCCTTGCTTGGTGTTGATGGTGCCGTGGCGCCCATCCGCGCTGTAGTACCCGTCATTGTTGTACCGGTCGGAGGGGACGATGGACCGCGCGTCACCCTTGTGGTAGAGGAAGTCGAACAGGTCTCTGTCGTTGCGGATACCGCCCGGGAGCCGCATGGCCATACCGCAAATGGCTACGGGCGTGCCACGGACGCCTTGGAGCTCACCATTTGTGTGGTTGTTGGAATGGTCATTTACGTGACCGTTGGCACCGTTGGAAGAACCATTGGTGTGGTCGTTGGCATGGCCATTAACTCCATTGGATGTGCCATTGGTGTGGCCGTTGGCGCGAGCATCTGAAGTGTCGTTGGTTGGATTTGCCATATTTGTGATACTCAAGTGTGAAAGGTCAAGGGTGAAGAAAGGCAAGGCAGAGCAAAGAAATGTTGAATGTTTGATCTATGAGAATGACGATTGCTACACTTGTGAGATATTCAATGCAGCAGGAGGCCTTCGTCTATGTACCTATGTATTGTTCAGCATCTACATGTGTGAATACTGTAGGCGGAACACGTTCTCGTAAAGCGTATGGGGTACCTGCTACATCTGGCTAGTATGCAGTAAAGATAATGGTATACATGGATGCAGGTCCTAGGCAGCATTCAATGTCGTGTAACACTTCAAAATCTGCATGTGTGAGGGTAGTGAGGCATAGGATGCTCGCGTACGGACCCGCGTTCGAAACGTGCCCGTTCACGGTTCAATCGCCTGGATCTGCCACTTTTCAAAGCCTGCATGAGTAGTGGGGCGTAAAATGTTAGTGTACGCCGTTCCTCGGGCAGCCCACATTCGGAACGTGCCCATTCACGGTTCAATTGTCTGGGTCTGCAGCATTGTCCAAATAAGCAATAGCGCAAAGGGGCTTCATGTAGCTTGTTAAGTTGCTTTTGTCATATCTCGCTCGCTTCATGGCTTGTTACTACATGAGTGGCACAACTCGATGATACTCAAAACTGTAACGGACATGCATATGCAGTCATTCAGTTAAAGTTTTCCTAGGGCGTCTGGCAATTCCTGTTGTTGTTTGTCTTTCCAGAGATTACGTAGCGGACGACCAATGAACCCACATCCCTGGCCCAGGTCGGATCCTGTTTGGTGTCGTCTTCGACGGGAATGGTCATTACCCGGGAGATAGTGATGATGGTCGACGGAGGCTGACAGTTACAGGGGTTTTAGAACCACGGTTCGGCCTAACGGTTAACTTAAGCATACAGTCAGCGGGTGGCGCCTCTTGGTATTGCTTATCACTACTCGGGTCCCGTGGGGTAAATACGAACCCTACGCAGAGGACATTATCTTGCTCAAATTCTTACATTCTGTTGGCGCTAGGGGCGGGGTACTCCGAAATTTCGACCCATTGCCTGTGATTGACCGGGCGCCCATTGTCCGGATTGGAATTTGACGTGATTTGCCAACGGCTGGCAACATAGATGCAGATATGCCATATTCACCAGGTTTGTTCAGGCACTCTGTAAAGTATCATACAGTATTGAAATACGGAAGCGTGGTTTCATACTGACAACTTTAACCCCAGAGCCACATCATGTGACCGTCCGACGTTCGGTCCCTCTCCCCAGGCCCATTTACCTACGGATCGCAAGCTTAGGTCAATCCACGAGACACACAATACGTTCTCCACATTCTCTACACGCTTTGGAACGTGAAGAGAGCGCGCAGCTAGTCCACCATGGCAGACCAGAAAGAACCCAACGGATCTCCCACTTCGCTACAGGGCACAGTGCGTGTTCGCATCATCGATACTACCTCTTATATCCATAATCTCCCGGCAGCACCGTTTCTGACACCGGAATACTCTGGACTCAGCAGGCTTTCCGGCCCTAGCTTCTCGTTTCTGATCGAGCATCCCTCGTCGCGCTCGCTGCTCTTCGATTTAGGAATAAGGAAAGATTGGGAAAAATTGCCGCCCATAACCACCCGCCGAATCGAGCTTATGCAATGCAGGTTAGAAGTGAATATGGGCGTACGAGAACAGCTCGAGGAACACGGTTTCGATGCGAACAAAATCGAGGGCATCGTGTGGTCACACTGGCACTGGGACCATACCGGAGACCCAAGTACCTTTGAAAAGAGCACCGCTCTCATCGTAGGGCCTGGGTTTACGGCCAATTTCACGCCTGGATACCCAATTAATGAGAAAGGACGTATACTTCAAAGCGATCTTGACGGACGGGAACTGAAGGAGATTTCCTTCAACCAAGGTCTGAAAATAGGCGGGTTCGATGCCTTTGATTATTTTGGAGACGGATCTTTCTACCTACTTGACAGCCCTGGTCACGCGATAGGCCACATGTGCGGCCTCGCCCGGGTCACAGCATCGCCGAATTCCTTCATCCTCATGGGCGGTGACATCTGCCATCATGTCGGCCAGTTTCGACCGTCTACAAAGCATCCGTTGCCTGTGGTGATTTCTCCGCATCCCTTCGATCATGCCAGCGCAATCCCCTGTCCTGGTGAGCTGTTCGAACATCTGCTGCCTGATAACGACGTCACAAAGCCGTTCTATCGCGTTGCGGGCCCTAAGAATGGAATACAGGTCGCGGCTGACCTCGATGCCGCAAACGAGTCAATAAGCAAGTTGCAAGGTATGGATGCGTTAGATGAGGTGTTGGTGGTAATAGCGCACGATAGTTCTCTTGTTGATGTAGTAGACTTCTTTCCTAAATATGCAGACGATTTCTTCAAGAAAGGGTGGGCGAAGAAAGGCAGGTGGTTATTCTTGAAGGATTTTGCCGAGGCGGTGAAAGATCTGTCGGCGCTCGAAGCTCGGTTGGGTTCCGTTACTCTAGATTCTTGAATTCAATGACTTTTCGCACCAGCAATATTTCTTAACCACTGTCTGATACTTATGAGATGACTGGTCAAAAACCATTTTATGGTGCGGTGAGAGTAGCAAGCACTCCACTTGGTCTAGTTCTCGTTCAACTCAGAGAAGGTACTGTTGATTCGAATTGGTATATTGCCGCTAAACTGCATTCAAATCTTCTTTGAACTATCACGTCCAACATGAAATGGAAGCCCGAAGCGCTTAAAGCCAGTATTTAGTCATGAAATCAACACCATCTCGAATCCACGCGTCACGCTTGTCGCTATTTACCTCAAAGCCGTGGTCCCCAGGCTGAAGGCTCAACAGTGAGGGAACACCAGGGAAGGTCTTCCGCAGTTTTTCAGCAAAACCAATGGAGCACTGCTGAGGAACCTGGAGCTTGGTCAGTTGATGGCTGAAGCCAACGGAAACACTCGGGGAAGACTCACGACAGAGTCATGATGGCCATGTATCAGCCAAACTAACTGCGTTAGCGATATTCATTACGACTATTGGCAGAATTTCGGCGCCATGCACTTACTAGGTGGCATCGATTCTGCCTTCTCTATCACCTTCATGACATCAAGGTCATCATTTCCATCTGCCGTCAACCACCGAGCGAGATAGGCCTGTTGCAGCACGCAGGTCACGAGATTCCACATTTCCATGACGTCTCCACTAGTTCTCACGGTATCACGCTTGACACCCTTCAGGTACGTGCGAATGATGCTCTCCGCCTTTCCGGGCGGTGGAGGCCTCTTTCCTAAGATGATCCTCGGTCCAGGAACACGACATTGGGGAATGTTGGTATCAATCGAGCCGCCCATCGATGCGACAACTTTGACCCTCGAAAGCTCGCCAAACAAGAGTGCAGATTGGACGGCCAAGTATCCACCGGCGGATTGGCCAGTGCAAGCTATGCGGGAGAGGTCGGGAAAGGCATCCCAGTCCTCTGTCAATGGTGGAAGTTCATTGTGAAGCCATCGCCAGAAGTCTTCAACATCAGAGATAATTTCGGCGGCCGTCGCTTCCGGGAGTAACCGGTAGTCGGGTGCAATGAAGATCGCAGAGTTCGAAATACAAGTATCGATGAGCCTACTCAGGCCTTCGTGTCAAAACTCATCGGGTCATTTGGATAGGGATTTGATCTCAACGCACCATTCAGGAAGCCAGCCTTCATACAGACGATTTCCTACGATAAATCCTCCGCCATGCCAATTAACGACTGTCGGGTATCCCTTTCTTGGTCCTGATTGCAAGTGCTTAGGAATTAAAACACTGGTCTTGATGGCCACTCCATGAACAGTCTTGTAGGCCAGATCGATTTTGTGGAATGGTGAAAGTTTACTATATGTCATACTGAGAAGTGTTGGACGTAAGACACGAGCGTTGAGACCAGAAGACAGATGTAAGAAGGAGTTGATCGTCACTGAGGCGAGTCCTTTCAGTCAGATCACCAACTGCTCGGTTTCTTTTAGGAATGTGCTAAATTACCGTAAAGCTTTCAAATCAAGATTGCTGTATTTTGAATACAGATTGCACCAGAAAACGTTACGGATCTCTTCTACGTAGGAGATAAGGATCCCTTGACGAGTCAACATCGGAAGATGCCGGTAAGACGTAAATCTCTCGACTCCGTGAAGTCAAATTGAAATGCCTGCCTAAGAATCGTCCCGCAAACCTTGCCAATCCGAAAGATACGAGGGTTGCTTCATCCTTCTGAACCCGGGTTAGAGTCCACGTGTGGGGGGCCTCCAAATCCCTGCCATTGTATAGAAGGTTCCGCCTCACTTCTATCAATTTTTATCATGCAGAGAGATACCAAAGGCACAGTGTGTTATCGCAGTCTCACGGCGCAGCCCGACGACGCAGGTCCGCCGCCTGAATGAAGTAAGATTGTTGCATTGCGCAAAGCGCAGAACAGACACGGAGACTCGCTACTACTATCAATACGCATCTCAAGCTCTACGGCACGGTCCATAGGGATTGGATCCTCGGCATTTATTCAAGCCTTTCTTACAGGCATCTCCTTCTCGGCGCTGTGATCTGCGAAGCGTAATTTCAAAGACAAGAATTTCGGTCTCCGAGAATAATCTGATTGAGAAGATATTGAGCCATATTCATCTGCCCTGTAAATGAGAGGGAAACTTAATCTCTACGCGCCGGCAACACCGGCAGATGTCCCAAATGAGGTAAATGAGGTTGGCAACTCATGCCAGTGGCTTGCTTTGCTGGCTTCATCTCGTATGTAGTGATCAGACCTTGGCCAGACTGAGCTGGTATATCCTAATATGTAGTGTTATCACGGTGCTTTTGTGAATATCTAGATAACCGGAATCCGGTTACCGGGGGTGGGGATATGGAGCTTGGTTTGGTTGGATGCTTATAGCCATAGAAGCGCCATAGAGCAATCAAAGCACGCGAAAGCCTAAACCATCCAATTAAGACATTTTTGATACGAGCTTCCCCGGTCATAGCTATAACCCGGCTTCACATACGTCTCCCTTGTACTAGCGACCCCCACAGCCGCAGCCATTATAATCTGCATAATCCGCATACCCGTAGGATGACCGCTTCCGGCGCCGTCGACGCACGTTACAATTTCTACACAAAGCTATTCCGGATTTGGCAGAGTTCCCGTCACTAAGGCAGTTGATGCAGGCTAAGGCAGTAGGTTTAAGCCTCGACAGCTTTTCGGCTACGGTTTGGCGTCTTGCAGGATCTCGTTCCGTGCTGTCGCCGTGTTCTGACGTCAGCTGTTACTCGGGTCCTAGGCCTTGTCCCGCCGTCGGCCGTTAGCCGTTGCGTTGTCCTGCCAGTCAGCCTCAGGTTCGTACGAATGCACAATGCGGCAGGGATAATTGTTGACTATTCTTCAATTGCCGGAAGGATCAAGTTCGCCCGCTAGGGTTGTATGCCTAACGGCTTCATATGCATGCAAAGGGCCTTGTAGCAGAAGACTCTGGAGAGAAATTCATCGATAAGAATATCTTTTACGTATGGAATATATTTGAACGGTTCTTGGCGGGTTCCGCTTCAATTGACCTTATTGCGTGGACAAAGTAGGTGGGGGATATCGCACTGACTCGCTTCCTAGATCGGATCTTTTGATCACAGCCAATGAAGTTGTTCTGTGCGACCGTTCACAGGAATTTCCGTTTACGTCCACTACTACTCTACCATTCTTGAGCTCACCCTTGAACAACTCGAACTTTGGGCTACGTAGACAGCTCTATGACAGTGATTAGAAACCTTGCTTGACGAAAATCAATATCAGCCAATTCGACACACGGGATTTCAAGACTTTACACCTAAGAACATGGCACTCGATGCAAGTTTGGTCCTGGGAGTTTGTGGCATTCTTGTTGCTTTGGCAGCATATGCGCTCTCACAAAGACGCGAAAAGCTTGTCGGAATTCCTGTAATGGCAGGATATGGCGATGATCATGAGCGAGCTATGCTAGAAGGCACTCTAAAGGTATTTTCCCCTCTTGAAGAACAATCATGTAAAACAATTTCATGTCAATTGCTGATATGGTATCCCAGTACCCCACAACCCCCTTCGTGGTCGAAACCCAGCGACCCCTCGTCATCGTACCAGCATGCACTTTCGAAGAACTCGGCCGCATTGCCCAAGCGAAAGCCACGTTCTGGGGTGTCCAGAAGCAGGAGATGTGCGGAGACTACACTGGCCTATTCCAGCACAACGTCGAGTTGAATCAAGCATTGAGGCTCCACCTACATCGTAACTTGGCGAAAACCGTGGACGAGGTAGAAAGCAAGATTGACTGGGTTTTCAACAAGGAATTGGGTTCCCCTCAGGACTGGAAATCTTTCCGTGCGCACGAGGTCACGGTGCGCATCGTTGCACGATTGGTTGCTGGCGTATTTGTTGGTGAGCGATTCGCGCGCGACGACGAGTGGACGACGCTATCGCTTGGGCTCGCTACCGACCTGGTGTATGCGAGAGATGCTATCAAGAAATGGCCTACTTGGATTCAACCCGTTGTTGGACCCTTCCTCAAGGATATTAGGACCGTTAATCGTCAAATAACAAGGATGGCCGAAATGCTCAAACCGGTCATTGCGAACAGCGTCTTGGATGACGCTCACTCGATCAATAAAACCGTGTACGATGAGAAGAAGATCGATCTTGAACACGGGACCGGGGAGCCCGAGGGTACATTCATGTCCTGGGTCTTGAGCAGACTGAACACTACCGACCCTGAAGTGATTGCTAGAGTCCAGCTGAGTTGTAAGCACATACAGATCGTGAATCCCTGTACAAGCCGGCTAACACTGAACAGTGTCATTCGCTTCCATAAACACCACTACGAATGCCCTTGCATTTATAGTTATTGACCTAGCAGCACGCCCAGAGTATATCCAACCTTTGCGCGAGGAGATCGAGGAAGTCATCCGAGAGGACAATGTCCAGGAAGATGAAAACGGAGTCCTGAGGTTCAAACAGGCTTCATTGAATAAGCTTTGGAAGCTGGACAGTTTCATGAAGGAGAGCTCCAGACTCTCCAAGAACGGCAGTGAGCCTAGCCCCTCGACTACTGTGCTCAAAGGGTGCTAACACATGGGATAAGTCACGAATCTGCGTTTGGTGCAACAGCCCATCACACTCTCCACTGGCCACAGGCTCCCCAAAGGAACGCGGATCGCCTTCGATACACGCTCGGTGCACCTCTCGCCCCGCACCCAGACTTTCTCCCCAGAATATAACCCGCCGGAGAACAAGCCGCCGACAAAGTTCGACGGCTTCCGTTTCTACAGGCTTCGCAAAATGGTCGGGAAGGAGAAACTGCATCGCTTTGCGACGGCTTCTACCGAGTCATTGACCTTCGGATATGGGGACCATGCCTGCCCCGGTCGCTTCTTCGCGGATTACGAGCTGAAGGTATTGCTAGTGGAGCTTCTGTGGAAGTGGGACCTAAGGGTGAAGGATCCGACAAGGACGAACTCGGAGACGTTAAGAAAGATGCGGGAGCTTGTCGTTGTTGTGCCTCGAGATGCGGAAGTAGAGTTGCGGCGGAGGAAGGTTTGACGCTTCGAAAGCATTGTAGATGTCCGACTATTTACCGTCGGATGAGAGGCGAGAACTACGCTCTGAGGACGCGCCAATATGAAGATACATTCTATACTTTTCCGCCTATATCTGTGCTTTTAAAGGGAATTTGCCACCCCTCACACCATTAAATCGATTAAATCATGACCTATTCTATATCGAGCTGGTTTAACTAGTGATACAGGGCGATGGCCAATCCCTTTCGCAAAGTACAGTATTAAAATGCAATATGATTCTAATGCAAACCTATAAACAAACTTGTTCCCTCTATGCTTTTCCCGTCTCATCTAGTCACCACCATACCCTAGCTCGAAGCTCACGCTTTAGAAGGTGCCGCCGGCTTCTTCTTCAGACTCTTCCAGCCCATACCAAAGGCGAACACGAAGCAAGCTACCCCCATCGCCGCCGCCATGTAGAATACGCGATCAATGCTATCCGCATAAGCGACCAACACACCCGCGAGATCCGAGCCGGAGACAAATCGTCGGAATGCCGTAGCTCCAGCTTCTATAACTCTCTGACCGTCTACGGAAGGAGCATCCTTGGGAAGCAAGGTCCGGAAGCTGTTGCTGAAGATGAGTTCAGCAATACTGAGGAAAACTGCTGCCCCGAAAGATTGGCTAAAAATGGTAAGTGCCATGGCAAGAGGCAGTTGCTGTGGTGGTACAGTATTCTGCACAGCGAGAATGGGCTAGCACAGAGATGTTAGCGAGCCGAATTGTCGTGGGTTTGAAACCATCGAGCATACCATTTGCAAACCAAGCCCGCGACCAGCGCCATACAAGATCTGGTAGCCTATCCATTTGCCGGTAGGTGTGTCTGGTTGGAAAGTGGAGATGAGACCACTGCCAACCGACAACAAGACGCAGGAAAACAGAGCTATGGGGATATAGTAGCCGACCACATTCACTAGTTGCTCAATTAGGACACAGTAAGATCACAGAGGATGCCACACTTACTGATCGGACCTGAGCTCAGAGCTGCGATGACATGGGCGATGATCATAGGGAGAATGTAAACACCCGCCATGGTAGGCGAAGACCCTTTCACACCCTGAAAGTAAACCGGGACCCAGTACGAAGCCGTATACAGGTTACCCATGAATAGGCCGTACACAACGCAACTTGTCCATACGGTCCTCCTCCGTGCAATGGAGAAGGGAAGTAGCGCGCCATCGCCTTTGTGATAGTCCCAGGCTAGGAACACGATGAATGTGACACCGGCTCCCACGAAGAGGCCAATGATCTGAGAACTGCTCCACGCGTATGTTGTGCCGCCCCACTGCAAGGCGAGTAGCAGCATCACGAGCGCTGGGGCAAAGATGGCAAACCCCAAAAGGTCTAGGCTTGTATGGAGAGTGCGGAGGACCGAGAGTGGCGGGGGCCGAGGGTGTTGCATCGGGATGCGGACCGAGAACATCTGTAGGGCAACAAGTCCACCGATAGGGAGGTTGAGATAGAAGCCTGTCACGGTTAGCGATTGTTGATAGCAGACCTGATTTCACTAGCTTACACCATCTCCAAGTTGCATATTGCGTCAACAAACCTCCAAACAACGGTCCACTGGCTAGACCCAGTTGCCCAATGCCCATGACAATACCAATAAGAGCTGCGAAGGTTATCAGACTGTAGGAAAAATCCCAGGAGGAGTTATAACATACTGGGTCTTTTATGCATTGGCGCACATTCCGAGATGATCAAGAGCGCACCGTTCAAGATGCCGGACGTTCCCAAACCAGCGATGGTTCGTCCAACAATCAGCATAGCAGAGGAGTTTGCAAGTCCGCAGATCAGCGAACCCAGTTCGAAGACAAAGAAGAAGCCCAGAAAGGTCCATTGTGGAATGAACTTCATGTACATCTTCCCTGACAGGGGTTGGAAGACGGCGCTACGAACATGTTAGCTGCACGTTGGTTGTTGCATGCGCTGGCGATGCGTTCGAACGTGCCTTCCAAGCTGATATGCAGCACCATACCAACCGATGTCATTGAGCGACTTGAAGTCATCGGTGATGCGTGGGGCGGCGGCGACGACAATCGTACCATCAAGGAGCATGAGAAAGGTGACCAGGGTAAGAGCGGCCAAGATGTTGAAAAGCTTGAAGCCGTGAACATACTCGGGTTCTTTGGCGGGAGGTGCCGCTGGAGGCGTGGCTGCGGGTGCCATGGATTTCTCCCCTGATGGCTCGATGTTTTCGGTTTCGGCTTCGGGAGATGTGGTAGACATGTCGCTTTTCTCCAGGTTCGTGGCGCTGGGCGATTGCGCGCGGGAGGACACTTGCGATGCCATTTCGTCGCGATAGAAGAGTGTCGGAGTGCGTGGGCGCGCAGTACTGGAGGGAAGTGACAGGTTGCGCGTCGATGCTTTTCATCCACCGGGCTCGTTGTTTGGATTGCCTTTCATCATGTCGATTTGTTTGAGTGTTTGCGGCTGCCCCATACAGCCGGGTTTCGTGAATGAAAGACGCCTCACCCCGTCTTACTCTTTTGCAGTTTTGCACTTTTGCACTTTTGCACTTTTGCACTTTTGCACTTTCGCTCTCCAATGACAGAGAGATCTGTAATAGGCCGCTGCCGAGCGACCCGCGCGAGGAGTCCCCTATCTCGCGGTTTTGCACTCTACACCCCCTAGCCGATCAGTAATCGACTTCCTTCCCCAGAACGATCAGTAATCGACACCGCCTAGGGTAGACGCCTTGCGCCGAGTTTTTTCGTCCAGGGGAAATGAAACACCCCCTGCGCGCAGCAGTTTGTAGACTAGGCGAGGGACCGCAATTAGTGAATTAGTGATCGAGCTCGCGAGCGAACTCGATTAGGTCCCCTAGGGTAATGATCGATCTCGGGTGAGTTACCAAAGGACCCGACGGAACGGAACGATCCCCGCGCATCTGCAGGGCGGCAGCGGGCCGAACCCCGTTGTAGGATGTCCTAATCTATCCAGTGCGCCATAGCGTCATAGGTATGTACCTCCGTATGTAGGCAAAGGGTTTTGCAGGGTCTAGCCGTCGTGAGATGTATCGTAACCCCACGGGACCCGAGTACGCCACGGCCTTCGCTCGACTCTTATCTAAAGCTTAGGTTGGAGGCGCCCGCATGCATGCGGCGTGCTTTATTATTCCATTCACAACTTCGTTGACGCCATCGGTACCACATTCCTTTCCCAGAAAATGATCTGCGCGCCCAATCGAATCCACTTTCGTATACATAGATAGTTCCGTTGACAAGGCAAGACGTGGGTGAGTGAAGTCTTTGCCAGCTGGCAGGACCCGCGTACGGAGTACATTGTACATCGATGCGTCAAAACAAGCCTGCCAAGCCTGTACAGGCCAAGCCATCCGCCTTGGCCGCACTTTCCTTCAGGCTTCAGGGGTTTGCAGGCGCCAGCAGGATAGACCCGCTCCTTGTCGTTGCGCTCGTATCTCACGCACACTCGGCTTAGCCTAGCTGCATACTGCCACTACTGTACACATTCCCTGAGACCTCGGTACGGCTGGGTACCCTAGGATACGGCCGACGATGAGCAGCAGGGTTCTACAACAGGCAGCTAAGTCATCCCATGGCGTGTACTATGAGTTTGAGAGCACCCTTACAGCGTGATATAGAGAGTTTCTTTTAGTTAATAGTATTACAGCCCCAAAATCGACTAGGCCAGATGGGAAAATGGAACAGGATGGTACAGCGTTAACATCTTGATTCCTTAGAACATTGATCCTTCGTTTCTCGGGCGTCTCACTCTGGAATCCCTGTTACTAACTCAGACGAGACCTTTTTCTACCTTTCTACATATTGTTCCCATACTCACCGAGCGCCCGTAGGAGCAGCTCTGTGTAATATTCTTCCACAATGTCTCTTTCGACCTCCTTGCAGGAATTCATAGCCACTAAATCTCCTGTGCACCTCATTGCCCTTGCTTCAGGGCTCACTGTGGTCGCTCTTTTCATACTGCGCTCACTGGCTACGAAACGTCTGGATGACACGATTCCATTATATACGCCGCAAGGAGACTACAAGAAAAGATGGTCCTATGACAACCCACATGCTCTTCGAGAGGCCTACAGTCAGGTTGGATTGCAACACTGCAGTTATGCTCAGTTATCCAATGATACTGACATTTTCCATAGCATCGAAACTCGTTGTTTAAGATATGGACAAGCCAGGGACCCTGGCTCGCTCTTCCTGCACGGTATCTGGACGAGTTGAAGATGCAACCCGACACCAAATTTCCGTCAGCTTTACAGACTGTACGGAGTTCATCTCTTCTGTTCGCACAGAATTAACTGTTTTCTAGTTCTTCCTCGGACCGTATCTATGGCCTGTCGAGAAGTGGAAGCTGGTCTATGTCCACAAAGGCCTTCATAAGGATCTGAACAAACACTTGCGTGAGTCGTCAAGCACCCTAAGAGTTGTGTGCTTGCTCACACCACTCCCCAGCGTCCATGTTTGCCGACGCGAAGGAGGGCACCAATACTCTGACTCCTGTGGAATTCCCTGAATGCAAAGGTACGGGGCTTTGTACCAACTACAGTGCAGTCTCTTACGTAGGTCAGATTGGACTCCGATCAAAGTACACCCAACGGTTCTGAGGCTTGTGAGCAAGATCAATACAAAACTTTTGATTGGGAATGGCCTGGAGAAGAACAAGGAGTGGATCGACATCAGTGCCAGCGTCAGTAACCCGCTCACGGACTGCTTATTGTGGTACCCGCTGACACAATCGCGATAGTACACAAAGAATATTTTCCTTTCGTCTGCGAAGCTGCGTGTTTTCCATCCAGCCCTTCGCCCTGTGGTTCAGTTCTTCATCCCGGAGCTTCGCGATGTCTGGCGCTGCAATCGCCGTGCAAAGGAGCTCCTCGCGCCCATCCTCGCCGAGAAGATCAAGCGGGAGCAAGAACAAGATTACAAGAAGCCCGTTGACTCAATCGAATGGATCCGGGACGATGCGAGCGACCCAAAGGATAAGAACGACCCGCACCTCCACGCGATTTTGCAGCTTATCCTCGGTGCTCTGAGCGTCAACACCACTAGCCAGCTGATCACGAACTGCATCTACAACCTCGCCACGCATCCCGAATACGCTGCAATATTAAGAGATGAGACCAAAGCGGCCCTGGAAGAATCGGGTGGCGAATGGACCATGGATAGCATGGCCAAGCTGGAGAAGACTGACAGCTTCGTCAAGGAAACGCTTCGGCACGCTGGCCATCTAACACGTATGCAATTTCACCCCCGTCCCACCCAACCCTACGGAATCTGCTAACACTCGTGCGCAACAGTCACTTTCCAGCGCGAAGCTAAGACGACTCTCACTCTCAAGGACGGCACGCAAATCCCCGCGGGCTCCACTGTCTTCTTCCCCACCAACGCCGTCAATTTCGACCCGACTTTGTACCCCTCGCCCGAACGCTTCGAGCCATTGCGCTTCTACAACCTGCGTCACGCCTCGCCGGGCAATGAGAAGAAGTGGCAGCTTACCAGCATTACCGCGGAGCAGATGCAATTCGGTATGGGTCGGCACGCATGTCCAGGGCGTGCCATCGCTAGTCATCAGGTCAAGCTTATTCTCGCCTATTTGTTGGATAAGTATGACTTCAAGCTCAAGGAAGGCGAGGGCCGACCCAAGACGGTGTTGTTCCAGACGAATCAATTCCCAGATCCACAGGGTGAGATTCTGTTCAGGGCTAGGCATTAGAGCAGCGAGCGCTGCCAGACTGGCAATGAGCCAATGCGGTCCTGGTGTGGAGGCATTTGAAGTGTTGGGTCGGTGACGCTCATTCAACATGTGTCGGTCTGGCTTTTGCTTCGCTAGTTAGAGTCATGACTAGTTAAATTGATTGCTTCCATAGATAGACATTTTCTGTGAAGTATGGACAGAGTACAGTTGTCAATGAGACACGCGTCTATTCGGAAACTTTTCATGGTATTTTGTCTCCTACACTGCTGAAATTTGCAACAAGAATAAATGGAATCTCTGAATCGTGATCGAGATCTTGTAACTTAGTCCTTCCTATGCTAATAGAATCACCTCACTATGATAAGCAGCTGCCTGCAAGATCCAAGATTTATCTCACGGCTTAACCAGAACCTTTCCAGTGGTCCTTCTCGCCTCAAGATCCTCGTGTACCTTTCGCATGTCCGAGAGGGGATAGGTACCGTGGACGTGTATGGTGATGTTGTGCTTAGCAATAGTTTCAAAGAGCTTTGAGCACCACAGCTGGAAGTCGCCGCCAATGTTTCTCATCAGTGTACTTTCTCCGGGACCCACAAATCGAACCTTCTTCGCTGCCAACTGACCGTGTGGGATCTGTCCTGGATATCCAGACTATCGCTATTAGCAGTTGATCCAGAATGAAAAATACGTCATCGAAAATGGTACTACACACCGCCGCGCCATATGTCACAATGGTACCATGCTGTGCCACAACATGGGCGTTGTTCGCGGTCTGGTCTTTGCCGATACCGTCGTACACAATGTCCACCCCATGACCCTGGGTAATCTCCTTGACCCTGGCGACCAGATCAATTTCTTCTTTGTAGTTAATCACGTAGTCAGCACCGTGAGCCTTTGCAAGAGCAATCTTTGCCGCGGTGCTCGCTGTGCCGATCGTCTTTGCACCATGCGCCTTGAGCAGCTGGCACAACCACAGACCCACGCCACCAGCCGCTGCATGAACGAGAATCCAGTCGCCTTGCTTCACTTTCACAATCTTTTCCACCAGAGTAAGTGCAAAGAGGCCTTGCAAGAGTGCTGCGGCAGCCATGCCAGGCTCGATACCATCCGGCACGGGGAAAGCCAACGAGGCTGGAACCGCGGTATACTCTGCGTAGCTGCCATAGCTGAGCCAGACGACACGATCCCCGACTTTGAAGTTTCCGACGCCGTCCGCACCGGTGGACACGATCACGCCCTCCGCTTCGCGGCCAATGATGCCGTTTTGAGGGTGACCAAACATTCCAGTGCGCCAGTATCTAGTGGGAAATTAGCAGCAAGAAGAGATGTATATTTATATGTTCGAGAAAGGGCAACAAACGTATCCACATAGTTGATGCCGATGTACTCGTTCTTAACAAGAAGTTCTCCGTAGCCTGGAGATGGAACAGGGAGATCTGTTTTGTATTGCAAGACTTCGGGCCCACCAAAGCGGTGCATTTGCACACCATTCATGATGGAAGGGACAGAGAATGAAGCCATTTTCAGGGTAGTGGAGTAAAATCGAGGCGATGATACACGTGTCGCAAAGTGTAGCTTGGTGATAAAAAACAATAGACGTCGCATTGACCTGGCGCAGAGTGGTGATGAAGAAAAGGAATCCCGAGTACGAGTACGGCGCCCTGGATTAAGTATGCGCTGCTTCCCGGTTGCTTGGGTCCAGATACCCTAGCAAAAGATATGAGCCTGCCCATTGGGTTGATGCCGTTGATGGGAGTCAATAGCGTAATTCACCGCTTAGCGAGGATCACCACTTGGCGAATCCTATACAAAGGGCCTGGTTCTCAAAGCCCTCTTAGGAAACTTTTGCACCCTCTCTTCCTACGTAACAAAGAGCCATAACCCAAATAACTAGAATTTGTTTTCTGGTGATAGCGTTAGAAGATAGTATCCTTCCTCTCTACTTAAGATACGTGAGGAACGTGCTAGAATCCATCTTCCTTGTAATAACGTAACAGCACACTTTGAATGTTTTGAAAAGTGGTTAGGTCAAAACGAATGGCAAGGATATGAAATTCATAGAAATTGTAGTATTATTATGCGCGTTGCGTCAAGATGCAGATGTGCAAAACTTTCTTGTTTTTGCACTTTCTGTATGGGGCTGCCCTCAAGTAGCAAGCCTTGCTTAACGGTGAATTACGCCACCAGGAAGTGACAAACATTGTCGTTGTCTTTACCATCATGAAATCCATGCCCAGGCATACGAGCCACCAGCTGCAGTCCGTCGTGTATGGATATTAATGCGCCAGCCCCCGTCCTCATGCAGTTGCAGCATCATCTTTTTAATTCACCGTGCGGACATTGATGATTTCTTTAACGTTTTTGATGTAAACAGAAGTAAAGTTTTTACGGGATAAGAAGTACGTAGGACAGGGAGTTGTACTATTGCCGAACGAGGGGATGTCGGCCACACCTACCACTATATGGTGTTTACCCCTTTCCAGATAGCTGCTAGCTAATGGCCCAATTACATTGTATGATAGGGTGATCTTCCATCTTTCATAGCTCTAATCAATCACTTGATTTCTGCATTCCTTCTTCTACATTTCTATCTGTTGGATGCACTAATCGGGTAAAGGTCTTGGCATCCGCATCCCTTTTTTCCCCCGCCGCCCGCATTGCACAATCGGATGAAACCACATTAAATCGTAGCAAAACGCTTTATAGTGGTAAGCACCACGTATCTCCTAGGCAAAGAAACCTAAAGCTGACGTCTGAGAGTGGTTGTTGCAGATGGAAATCGTTCGCCACGATGATCCCGCCCCTGGAATCAGTACCGCTGCTGCGACAATACCTCCCCCTAACCAACCGCCCACGAAGACGTCATTACCCACGCTTTCCCAACCACCTACCACTCCCAAACCCGTAACTCGCGGACCTTCAACTCGCGGACTCTCCGATGAGCTTCGTTTAAATATATGCCGGGACCTTCTTCAGGGCACTCCTGTGAAGATAATAGCTGCCCAACGGAACTGCACCATTAAAAACGTCTACAGCGTAGCCCATAACCTCCGCACATACGGTAGCGTTAGGAAGCCGATCGATGCAGACGGGGAGATCAAAGCTCTCGGTCGCCCGTCAAAGCTTAGTGATGCAGATGCGGAAGCCTTGTTTGAGGAGCTGGTGAGATCGGGATGGATGGAACAGCATGAGATGGTGAAGTGGCTGAGGACGGAGAGAGGGATTGAAGTCTCCCAGTCGACCATGTCGAGGTTCTTGAAGCAGAGAAAATGGAGTGAGAAAAGTCTACGGGCTTATTGCATCACCCGCAGCGAGGGCGGAAATGAGAGGCGGAGGGGAGGGGGGAGGAAGAGGAAGGGTGAGGGTGCGAGTAGTGAAGAAAACAGAGAAAACACCGGGAACGTAGAGAATACGGGACATATGGAGCACGCTGGGAGTATGGAGCACGCTGGGAGTATGGAGCACGCTGGGAGTATGGAGCACACCAGGAATCTGGAGCATACTGGGAATATAGAGAACGTTGGGAATGTGGGGAATGCCGGGTACATGGTGAATACGGCAAATACTGTTGCTGGAGGGGGAGGACCTTACTATATGGCGCCCCCGACTTGATTTCGCACTTGGACCGCTCCTTGATTTGAACGACCCGGAACTCTGGACGCGCGATGGCGATGACCGAGAGCAGCATCAAGCTTTCTGCACTATTCCGGACATCCGGGCACCGGTCTATATGAAAGCTTCACAGCTACCGGTCCTTTTCTCGAATCCTGAACGCACGTAGAACGCGATGCGCAACTGTTGTCAAGCATTTAGCTAACCTGCCAGAACCACCTCTGGATTTCCTGGTCACCAGCTCTACACCTTGCCTTTATCCCAAGGAATTCTTCCGTAAAGCGAAGCATATCTTCGCGGGGAGTGTTAAGGAAGAAAGTGTTGCCGAGAGAGCCAAATCTGAGGCCGAAGGATTTAATGAGTGGGAAGAATGAGTGGAAGATTGGTGTGGACCAGCAACAGCTTATGCATATTTGGAAGAAACTTGAGGAAAGGGGCTGCATCGTTCCGCTTTTGTATGGTATAGACACTCAATTACTAACGATGTTTATCATAGTCGTCACTACACTTGTACTCACTTGGGCTACATGCTATGTTGAATGTTAACACGTACGGAGCATACACTCGCGTCACCCGTAATGGCAAATAATCTCTCTCTTCCCTCAACTTCGCGCGTTCAACAGATATATTCGACGTCACCTTCATATTTTTGGATCATGTGTTCGGGGGCGCGTATATTTGAGGTAATAACGCCTTGCCATTCTACCTCCTGAAATGCCCTGTACTCGTCTTATGCCGCCGTCTGTGAACTCCATCGCAGATACTGTTCCACCAAAACACCCAGCCGATCCAGTCTAGTGTCTTGCTACCATAGGGTACTGTAGTGGCCCGCGTCAATCATCTATTCCTCAACGCCCTCAGTCCGAGTTAAGAACAACAGGGTCGACGAATTCTGCGAACTCTGGGAATTTGGCTGGTTGTTGGCTCTACTGGCACATGGCGTTCAAGGCGGGGCCTGGATATGGCGCCCGATGCCTCCAAGAAGGGCTGGTAATGCTTCTTGTTAAACTCTTCTAGCTCTACCGGTTTAACTACAACGCCAATAAGGTCCACCAAAATGTCAAACTCACGCAGCGACAGCACATCAATGAAGCCATTCCTATCCTTTTTGAGCGGTATTGCACCCAGGATTACAGGGTCGTGTTTCCGTTCTAACAGTTGCCATCGTTTCCCACGTCTGGCCTGCAGCAGCAACGTCTTCCTCTCCACCTTGTGGCTAGACGGTCATCCCTCTAGGTCGGGGTGCCTTAGCTTGAACACGCGCTCCAGTTGCAGGGTTCTATGGAGCCCCCTCAGCCTCTTCCTGCTCCCCATGCTCTTCTTGCTCAGCTTCTCCCTTAGATCATCCTGGCCATACACCAGCCACCCGATGTCATTATCCGTGGTTTCATCATCGTCGCTATCCACCATTCGGGTGTAAACGTCATCGGCGTATGTACATTTTTGTGCCAAGAATGGCGAACGTACGCGTTGTGGCGAAATATCAAGAGGTGACAGCGTGGGACGTCTTTCATCTGGACGTATCCTCGCATCCTAACATTCCAGATGGGTCCGTATCGCGCCAATTTAGGTTACCACTCGACATTAAGTGTAATTAGTACCCACATACAACGGAACGGCGCAGGTGGTGGGTAGTAACATGACATTCACCCAAACTGCTTAGATAGGCTTAGTTACTGTTGTACCGACCCCCATCCGCCTTGGCACAAGCCATTAGGTGGGCAAACCGTGGACGTTTTGGAGAAGACATGGTGCAAATCACAACTTGGAAGCCAAAACGAAGCAAGAGAGGGCTTCGAAGATAAGGAAACGTAGACAGGGTTGAGGCAATGCGTCTACCCAATGTTTTCGCTCCTAATGGTTGCCTCCTAACCAGAATCTAGACCGTAGTCCAAAAGCCTACCTTGTTGTTGAAGTTTTGCTATTACTGTTATACCCTAGTACTAAGGTACACTGTGCTGTTCTCAAGCGCATCGCTAGATCACCAGTGTATAGCCCCACCCGGGGACCGCGCCGTCACCCCCGCCGAAGATCAAGTCAGCATTTCCACGTAAATCCTCAGTCCGTAGCAATCAAGTTAAGTTCATCTGTACTTATCGTTCGGTCATTGAACTTTTCTCGTCAAACGTGTGAAGACTCTAGAGTCAAAAGATCATCAGAGGGGAGGATGCAGAGGGCTTGAATAATGTAGTGATGGAGGTTATCATGGATATACTTATTGTTACTATTATTAGATTCAATGGTATGACGCCGATAGCTACGGACGTAGATAAGTGCTGCGTATCCTACAACGGCGTACCCGGCCGCGATTCACATGTGATATCTTGACTGGATCTGGCCAACTTGCCAAAGGACATAGACGAGGAGAACTACCGCTTCTGTAGAGACGGTGATTCTTGAACGGCGGAGGAATAACAAAAGGAAAGGAGAGAGGGATGTATATACCAAGGCACCGAACCGTACCTTGCTTCGAAAAGATCGAACGAGCGTCCTCTTGATGGCGATGTTCACTACTATTATTATCAACACCAGCAGCGGCAGCACCATCACCATCATCAATATACCCTTGAACTGCCCTCTTGCCCAAAATCCGCGCCTGTGCTTCAACAAAGTTCTAAACCCCAAGTTCCACAACAGCAGGGACATCGGGCCGGGATACCGTTGTTTTTATATAACTCCGAAGCTCAAGCAAGAGCGGTAGTGAAGGAAAGAAGAGAAGAGAACGCCGACAACCTAGAGGTTTATATACCCTAAAGGCAAACGGACTTTGCTATCACATGATTTCTTCCTCTGTGATGATGAGGCTCGTCAAATGCCCAGCTTACGGGTTTCACAGCGGTTCCCACAGCAGAATACCCCCATATGATTTTCGGCGTGCAAGAAAGAAATCAGGGACATGTGTGGTCTCATCGCCCTTTTTGGGAAATCAATCAAGACCAGACGATTTTGTGTGAAGTAGAGCGAAGAGAACCGACGGGGTGCGAGGGAGTGCTTATATATGCGGAGAGCGACAGGGTAGGCTTACATGACCGTACCCGTGTTTATGGATCCGCTGATGATGTCGAGTGTCACCACCACACACATGAATCCAAACCGTCATGCCGTTATGTTTTTGCCTATCAACCGACCGGCGAAGAACTAGGGCAACATGTACTCCCAACGTTGACCCCCACACACCTCCAAATGGCACTCAACCAAACATTCATTGTAACAGGGGGCGACCAGAAGACATCATCTGCCTGTCGCATTTTTTTTTCTTTTGAAACAATGCACAATACTCAAAACCGTGAGGAGAAGAACGACAAGAAGGAGACCGAGGAGGGGGTTTATATACCTGTAGCTGCAAGCGGCATACCGCTCATACGCTAGCAGGCCCCAGCATTTCATCACTCAGCCGGTGGTGCTGTTCATCACCACCTCCCATGAAGCACGACTTTTGGCACGACATTTGGCACGACATTTCCGAACGCCTCTTTTTCCACGGGAATGGTTCATGTGCCAATCACCCGCACACTTTGCGAGACGAGTCCCACAAGCCTGAAGCGTGACACTCAAACATACGCTTTGTTGGTAGCACTGTTTGGAGAGCACATCTATCCCTCGTTCAACGGTTTTTGGTAATAGAAAACAAACACTCAGCAGTGAAGGGAAGGAAGGAAAGAAGGGAGGAGCGGTGCAGGAGGGGGGTTTATATAGCATAGTGCTGGAACATGCGACTGACGTTTGGAAATTTCGACGGTAATGAGTGCATGGTCTGGTTTATCTCACGCTTGCTCATCTTCATTCTGACTTTACTTTTATCGAGGGATTTCTAATGTCAAATTCCGTTGTGCATTGCTCATGTCCTTGTCTCGGGTGGAAATTCGATGAGTGAGCAGTGATCACCATCACCACATCGCCGCCATCGTCGCCATCACCACATGGTTCGCCATCGTTGATGCACTACATTTCGCGTCTTCGTAACCCTCGCCTTTCCCATGGCCGTTCACACATGGCTATCTTTTTTGGTGTTTTAAGGGCGAGTTCTCACAAAGCCTTCGAAGCACATCAATTAGCATTCAGAATCAGGGGATTGTCCTGTGTGTTTCTTAGGGACATAGCACCATAGCTTCCAGTTTTAAGGTCTTGAATAGTGCGATGAAGAAGTGGAGAGGGGAAGGGGAAAGGGAGTAAGAGAGGAGTTTATATAGTGTGTTGGTTGCGAGATCACGGTCGCAGACGATTTAAATTCCGAATCTGGTGGCACATGTTCCAGGTTTGAACCCTGTCCTCATGTGCCAATTTTCATGTCTATTCTTTCTTTCAAATTCCACCTGTACCGCTCATGATATTACAACACCAGCCATCCTCACCGTTTGACCCTCCCCTCCAAGAACACGCCCCCTCTGCCTCCTCTATTTTTCCACCCCCCAAACCTCCCTCCACCTCCTCCCGTCCAACTCCACCGGCCCATCCCACCTCCCCCACCTCGGCACCCCCTTGCCCCCCTCCGGCAAACAAACCCACTCCCTCACACACCCGGGGATCTCACTCCGCGCATGACTAACCACAAGCAACGCCTGTCGATCCTCCAGCCCCCTCAGCACCACCCCTCCCCTTCTATTGACCTCGCTCTCCACGGGCCGCACCCCAGCCTCGGTGTAGTGCAACGACATGGTCTCCCCGCGACTGAGGAAAAGCAGGCACTTATCCCTTACGAGGTCGTCCATGCCGCTGAACGCCTCGTCGAGGATTACGATGTCCGGGTTGTGGATCGTGGAGCGGAGGAAGAGGAGCAGGCGTTGCGTGGACGTCGGCAGGGCGCCGAACAGCGCGGTGGTGCTCCACGAGAGGTCCGACGCCGCCGTCTTCCCTTTCTCTCTGACATACCGTGGATTGAGCTCGGGCTCGAACCACCGCAGACACGCGTCGACGCGGCGGACGGCCTCGTCGTCGAGCCTGGGGCTCGTGATGGGCGTGTCCGCCCACGCGGATTCGAGCGTGCGGCGGATGGACAGGTGTTTGGGGAAGAGGGCGTGGACCTCGGGCGAGGCGTGGCCCATGCGGGACTGGATGTCGAAGATGGAGATTCCGGGTTTCCCCTTCTCGGGGAGCCGTGAGCGCTGGAAGATGCGGACGGGGGCGGAGTAGGTCTGCGGGTGGTCCGAGGTGACGAGGCTGAGCAGCGTGGTCTTGCCTGAGCCGTTGGCGCCGAAGATGCCCCAGCGTTGGCCGCGGCGGACGGTCCACCAGAGGCCGGCTTTGGGGGTGCCGTCGACGGGTTGAGTCCAGTCGCCGAGGACGGAGGTCTTGCCGTAATTGATGCGGACGCCTTGCATTTCGACGACGGGTTCGCCTGTGGGCGTTGGAGTGCTGTCGTGTTGCGCGAAGCCATCTCGGCTGAGCAGGGGGCCTGGTGTTGTGGAAACGGGAGTGTCGACTTCGAAGTCTCCTCTTTCAGAGAGATGACGACCTACCTCCCTGATCTCGACCAATTTCGGATCCAGTTCTTTCTCACCGGCGTTACCGGGCACGAAGGACTGCTCTGCCTTCTCATATTCTTCCTTCAGGTACCTGAAGACCTCCTCCCTGGGGCCTTGAGCAGCCACCACGCCGTCTTCCCCAGCGTACACAATGTGCGTGATCCACTCCGGGATCGGGTCCTGAGGTCTCAGCGACAGCACAATGCGCGGCCTATTCGCCTCCGCAAGCCTATACAGCACCTTTGAAATATGCTGCGAGACAAACGGATCCAGCCCAACTACCCAAATGTCAGCAACTCGCCCACCTCACCCGGAAACGAACAGAAACATGGGAAACCCACTAAATGGCGCGTCCAACCCCAACACCTCGACCCCAGGCCTCCTACACAACGCCCGCCCGATCCCCGCCCGCCTCCTCTGCCCATTACTCAGCGTTCCCACGGGCCTCTCCCACAGGCTCTCGAGCTCCAGGTCCCGCACCACGCGCATCATGGTCTCGCGATCCGGCATCTTCTCCCTCACGACCTCCTCGCCGGGATTCAGGCCCTCGATGCCCGTCAGGTACCGCCCGAGCGTGAAGTCCGTGTTCTCGACCCTGGACTCGTAGCGCGCGGACAGGTAGGAGAAGGACTCGTTTGGGTTGCGCGTGGGGAGGAAGTTGACGTAGGAGATGGCGACGTCGGGGTTGCGGAGGGAGGGGTCCTTGCGGGCGATGTCCGGGGTGAGGAGGTACGGGTAGGTGCGGGATTTGGGGGGTTGGCAGATGAGTTCGCCGCGTAGGAGGCGGAGGAAGGTGGTGCGGATTGTGGAGGAGGGGGAGAGGAGGGCCCAGTGTTGGGTGGGTGTGGAGGAGGAAGGGAGGGTGAGGGTGAGGTTGGGGAAGAGAGGGGGGTTGGTGGGGGAGGGGGTGGTGGAGGCGGAGGGGTGGTTGGCGTAGAAGGTTGCGTTTTCGATTTTGATGATGGGTGGTGGTGTGGGCGAGTTGGTGGAGGAGTAGGCGCGTGTTGTTGTCGTTGTGAGGAGGGAGGGATATGCGCGGCCTGCCCGCGATGGGAAGCCTCTCCTATCCGAATTCCATCGTAAATGTATATCTCTTGACTGTCTCGTCCTCGGAAACACCAGTGCCTTTGTCGTTCTCCACATTCTTTTTCCTTGATGCTCACAGCGGGTCTCACGTCAATAAATATATCAAACGGCGCTTTTGGCATAAGCAGCCCACCGCACGGAGACGAGTCCGACTCCGCGAGCGTTTACAGCGGGCACAGCCGAGGTCTGACGTATCAAGCACAACATCACATCGACCAAGCTACTCTGCACTGCTCTTACCTCGAAGGACGGGACAGGCCTTGTATGAGCGGCCCCGCTAGTTGACAGCGATGCTTCCTGCATTGCAGCCCTCGCGGCCAAAGGTGCGCATTTCTTTCCCGCCCCTTTCCTTCACGGTATCTACCCAGATGCTAACGCACTCACCAGCACCCTCAACCTCCCCGCCCGCACCACCCATCTTACACCCAAACCCGCACTCTCCATGACCCTTCTTCCCCAGCAGTAAATCCCCCTCAGCCCCAGAACCCAGCCCAACAACACGGTGCTGCAGCCCCAGCAATGCCCACGCCTCCTCTACTGCAGCCCGCCCGCGGCACCCCGCTCTACGACGCAGCGATCCGGCATCCCGTGTTCTTCACGAGCCAGCTGCGCAAGCTGCCGTTTCCGACGCCGCAGGGGGGCAGTCAGGGGTTGAGTCCTGTGGCGAGTGGGTATGTGGAGGAGAGGAGGAGGGAGGGGGGTGGGATGGGGACGAAGTTGTGATTGAAATGGAGTACGGAGTATTGAATCCGAGCATGAGATCCCGATATTAGGGTGAAGAAATCCATTGTTTCTAGGGGGTAGTTGGGGGGCATGCAATAGTGTTGGTGAAGCCCATCACGTGAGGGGAATATACCCACGATACCACAAGCAATATTAGGTCTGGCAAGCGGGTTGCGGGAAAGCGAATTTGTGTTTTTTCAAGCAGCTGTTGTATAAGTACCTACTCTACGCCGTCTATACTACAAAACGCTCGTGCTCCAACCGGAGTCTGCACGATGTCACCTGACTCCTCGAACGCCCATCTATATGCAACATCCAATCGGCATAGGTATCCATCTACAAGCCGAATGAACGGAAAGAAAAAAAATAGTCAACGCTATCTACTGTCCCTCCCCAGCCTCTCTTCCTCATCGTCGACCAGCTCGTACGCAGGCCGGAACTTTGGCTTTGCGGAGCCGTTGGAGGCGCTGGCGTTCGGCGTCGACGGCTGCCGTGCCAGCACAGGGTTGGGGTGGGTATCTGTGGTCCCGCCTAGGGAGGTGTAGCCGCGGTCGTAGAGTTCGCAGTAGGGGATTTTGAGATGGCGGATGAACTGTAGCCTTTCGTTAGCGGACTCCATCACACGGTGAATTGCGGACGTACCGTCCAAATGTCGACGTAATGCCAGTCGATGACCGGGTGCACCCTCATGAACGTCGGCCAGCCGTGGTCGGTCGGGTCGAAATGCTTCAGGCACTCGCCATGCGGATCCGTCCTCCTGGTGCCCACGAATATCGCCTTGACGGCGGGCATGTCGTACAGGTAGTCGGCGAAGGCGGCCTTCATGGGTTTGTTGTATTCGAGGAGGGAGAGGGAGTAGGTTTTGACGCTGGAGGCGACGAAGGATTCGACCTCGGGGAAGGGGGAGGGGGCTTGGATGTAGACGCATTGGACGGGGTGCGGGGTGGTGGTGAGGGATTTGCGATGCAGGGCGCAGAGGTAGAGGATGAGGAGGACGAGGCAGTCTTTGCCGCCGTTGTATGCGAGGGAGAGCTCGGGGAGGCTGTCATGGAAGGGTTAGGTTTGGGGGTGTTTTTCTGATCGGGAGAAGGTTGGGAGGGGACATACGTGTATTTGTCTAATGCTTCTTCTATGACGGCTAACGAGACGCGGGTCTGGTCTTGTACGCTTCGTAATCTTGAAGATACGTCCTTCTCTTCCAAGAATGCGGCGATGCGATCATTTATCCTCTTGCACAACTCTGGGAATGGGAGTTGTGTATGGTCGTCGACGAGGGGGGAAGTGGGGCCTTTGAGGAGTCCATTGCAGGCTTGAGGAGTGGTGGCATCATCGGCCGTGAGAGATGGCATTGCGCAGAGAGGGCGACACGGTCGTCATTCGAATGCGAAGGGGTGGGGGGTGACGCGACGGGGATGCAAGTGCTGGTTAGGAGTGTTGTCGTGCCCCGTCCATGGAGCGCCGGTGTCCCCCATACGTCTCCCCCGCGAACTAGGAGCGCTCACAGGTGTGGAGGTGCGTTATCGATATCGGCCCTCGGTTGATTCCCCGCCGCACCCGCCGCACTTCAGCCACAGCCAGTCAGCGGGAAAACAATTAAGCGAGGGGCAACCGGTACCTCGACCTCGAAGGTCACGGGCAGTGAGGGTCGCGCGACTCTCTCTCTCTCTCTCTTTCGCGTCACGGCATCATCGGCATCATCGGCATCACGAATGAAGGGTGGGCAATGTCGGGGAGACTGCTGAGGGACTTGCAAGGTTGTCCACCGCCTGCCCAGGTGATCACGTTATTCACGCGCGGTTCCCACGCCCTCACCTGGGTAAAAACACCCCATGTCCTCCCCATTCTATGGTGACTAATCTTTGTAAATAACCCGCTCTCAGTGGCCCGTCGTAGGAGGGTGGTTCTGGCCTGGGACGCTAAGCGATGACGCGATCGGGGCTTTGGTCATCGGCAGTGAATCGGAGGAGGGAAGAACTGCTTTTGCTGCCGTCCTCCTCGAAGAAAATGTTGCCCCCCCTTGTTTAAGAAATAATAATATACAGTAGCGGCTTGGACTTCGTTTTCCCTTTTCTTCTTTCTTCTCTTCTTCAGCTTCTGCTCTTTCTGACTCTTCCCCACCATTTGCCCCGCGACCATGGGTTCCATCTCGACTGCCGGAGAGGCTGGTATGTATCTCTCTTAGCTGTTTGTAGTCTCCGCGGGAAAGCTATACACCACCCCCTCTCGTGACCTCAACCTCAGAAAGCAATCAGAAAAAGCAAATTGGCTAACAGCTTTTTCTCCGCAGTCGCCCGTGTCGCATACCTCGCCAGCGACGTGGTGGTCTCGGTACAGCCCTCGCTCGCATCCAATTCAGAGTTCTCAGAGCACCTGCATGCGCTCCTGAAGAACAAGGCTCAAAGCATAGTCGCAAAGGAGCAGCCAGAGGTATTCCTTCCCCCAGCCCAATTCGAAGGTCAATCATACTAACTACAGCTCTGCGCAGGTTCTTGCTGTCCGCCAGAATGTGGATCCCCTCCTCTCCGTTTTCCAGCCCATTCGCGCGGGGAAGCTCACCTCCGTCACCACCACATCCTCCATCCTCGTCAAGTCCATACCCCACCTCTACAAGCTCGCACAGTACCCCGTAGTCATCCATGTCTCCGTCCAGCCAGAGGGTTTCCCGGACTTCTCCGACATCACCTCTGTCCGCCAGTCCGGCTTCACATTCCTCCAGTCCGAGACCCTGCAGCAGGCCCAGGATATTGCTTTGACCGCCCATGCCCTGGCCATCAAGTCCGGGAAAGGTGTCATCCACTTCTTCGGCGCCGGTGCCCTGGCCATGAACAAGGAGATCCCCTATGAGAGCCAGGATTTGGTCCGCGATGTTCTGGATTTGGAGGCCGTCGCTGCCTTCCAGGGTACCAAGTGGACCGAGACCACCCTCTATGCCGATGATGGAAGGAATGCGACCGTGTCAATCGCAAGAAGCCAGGCATCCGCTCCCCGTGGGGCCCCAGTTCCCCAAGGAACCGCCGCAGAGGCTGGAAAGTCTGTGCCAGCGTCAGAGCGCACCAGCACCAGGGCCTCCTCGACTGGATCCTCCCACCGCGAGTCCAGCACCGCGAGCGGTATTTCCTCCTCCTCTGCTACCACCGTCGAGTCTCTCGCATCCAAGGCCGTCTCCTCTGACGACATCTACCGATTTGCTGGCCAAATCTGGGCTCAGATCAAGGAGGCCACCGGCCGCTCATACGATGCCTTCGAGTATTCCGGACCCCAGAACGCAGAGTCGGCGATTTTCCTGTTCGGTGCCGACACTGCCCTGTTTGCCCTCGAGATTGATAATGCGGACGAGTCGGAGGCGTATGCCGATGCTGGAATCATCACCGTCCGCCTGTATCGCCCCTGGCTGGGTGCCTCCCTTGCCCCCAAGCTTCCACGTTCAATCAAGAGGATTGCCGTCCTCGAGCAGGTTCGCCGCAAGACCACCAGATGGGGCCCCCTTCTCCTCGATATTCTCATGTCCCTGAAGTCGACCGGAAACGCCCCCACCATTGTCGGTTACCAGCTGGGCTACATTACCGAGGAGACTGTACAACAGGCCCTGCGCGGTGTCTTCCAGAACCTCACCAGCGAGAACCCGGTGCAGAACCTCCAGATCGGCAAGCTCGAGGGCCCCGAGAAGGAGACCCCAAAGGTTGAGCAGCCCGAGCTGGAGAACGCCTACCTGAAGATTCTGAACCAGGTCTTTGGCGAGAAACTGCTCATTGCCAATCAGCTGGGCGCAAAGAATGCCGGTGTCTCGAATGAAATCTCCACGACCCCTGAATTCGGCTTTGGATCCCTTCTCGCACGAAAGGAGCACCGGCAGCGCCTGGTTGAGGAGGTTCGCGAATTGTCCAAGAGCAACCCCTTCATCACCAACGCTCCTCTCGACTACCTGTCCAAGTGGGCCCTGGCTGCCGAGGACAGTGATAAGGCGAACGCTCTTGCCTCCGAGGTGATAGCTCGTCTCAGCACGGACGGATCTCCCGCCGCAAACCAGCTTTTGGAGTCCAAGAAGCTGTTCTACAGGGAGTCTCCATGGTTGATCGGATCCGATGCCTGGGCGTACGATCTCGGAAATTCCGGTGTCCACCACGTCCTTGCCTCTGGCGAGAACGTCAACATGCTCATCATCGATTCTACCCCTTACTCCGAGCGCGCTGCGGCCGATGCTGCGCGCCGCAAGAAGGACATTGGTCTCTACGCCATGAACTTCGGGAACGCCTATGTCGCTTCCGTGGCTGTCTACAGCTCGTACACCCATGTGCTTGAAGCCATGATTGAGGCAGACAAGTTCAATGGTCCTTCGGTCGTCCTGGCCTACCTGCCATACGAGAAGGAGACGGATTCTCCTCTGACCGTTCTGCAGGAGACGAAGAAGGCGGTCGACGTCGGATACTGGCCGCTGTACAGATGGGACCCTCATGGAGATGAGAAGGGCGAGCCCAACTTCCAGCTCGACTCTCAGAGGATCAAGAAGGAGCTCGAGGAGTTCCTGAGCAGAGAGAACTACATGTCTCAGCTCATGAAGAGGCATCCCGAGTTCTCCTCCAACCTCTCCGGTTCCTACGGAACTGAGGTCAGGCAACTGCAGAAGAGGAAGGCCAAGGACGCCTACAGCCAGCTTTTGGAAGGTCTTGCCGGAGATCCTCTAACCGTCCTCTTTGCATCCGATAACGGCAACGCGGAGAACCTCGCGAAGAGGTTGGCGAACCGTGGCAAGGCCAGAGGCCTGAAGACTATGGTCATGGCCATGGACGACTATCCGATCGAGGACCTGCCCAATGAGCAGAACATCGTCTTCGTCACCAGCACAGCCGGCCAGGGAGAATTCCCCCAGAATGGTAGAACATTCTGGGACACCGTCCGCGACTCCACCGATCTGGATCTCGCTACCGTGAACTTCTCCACCTTCTCTCTCGGAGACAGCCACTACTGGCCCCGCAAGGAGGACAAGATCTACTACAATAAGCCCGGAAAGGATCTTCACGCCCGCGTTCTCGCCCTCGGCGGCCAGCCTCTCGTAGAGTGCGGCCTGGGTGATGACCAAGATCCCGATGGCTACCAGACCGGCTATGGCGAGTGGGAGCCTAAGCTGTGGCAGGCGCTCGGCGTGGACAAGGTCGAGGGTCTCCCTGAGGAGCCCCCGCCCCTGACCAACGAGGATATCAAGGCTGCCTCCAACTTCCTCCGTGGTACCATCGAGGAGGGTCTGGCGGATACCTCCACCGCTGCCATCTCGGCCAGCGACCAGCAGCTGACCAAGTTCCACGGCACCTACATGCAGGATGACCGCGACCTCCGTGACGAGCGCAAGGCACAGGGTCTCGAGCCCGCCTACTCCTTCATGATCCGATGCCGTCTCCCCGGCGGTGTTGCCACCCCCAAGCAGTGGCTCCAGATGGACGAGATCAGCACGAAGTTGGGCAATGAGACCATGAAGCTCACCACGCGTCAAACCTTCCAGTTCCACGGCGTCGTCAAGGGCAAGCTCAAGCCGGCCATGCAAGCCATCAACAAGGCACTCATGACCACCATCGCCGCCTGCGGTGACGTGAACCGGAACGTCATGTGCAGCTCCCTCCCCACCCAGTCCAAGTACCACTCCCAGGTCCACGCCGTCTCCAAGAAGATCTCCGACCACCTCCTCCCTTCCACGACCGCCTACCACGAGATCTGGCTCGAGGATGACGAGACCAAGCAGAAGAGGAAGATCGCCGGCGACGCCATCGTCGACCACGAACCCCTCTACGGCCCTACCTACCTCCCCCGTAAATTCAAGATCACCATCGCCATCCCTCCACACAACGACACCGACGTCTACGCGCACGACATCGGCCTGATCGCCATCAAGGGTGCAGATGGCAACCTCCAAGGCTTCAACGTGCTCGCCGGCGGCGGCATGGGCGTGACCCACAACAACAAGAAGACCTACCCTCGCACCGGCAGCATGCTCGGATACGTGCCTGCCGACGTCGTCCACATTGCCTGCGAGAAGATCATGCTCGTCCAGCGCGACCACGGCGACCGCAAGAACCGCAAGCACGCGCGCTTAAAGTACACCATCGACGACATGGGCGTCGACGTCTTCCGCGGCAAGGTCGAGGAGCTGTGGGGCGACAAGTTCGCCGAGCCCAAGCCCTTCAAGTTCGAAAGCAACGTCGACACGTTCGGCTGGCAGAAGGACGAGAACGGGCTCAACCACTTCACCTTCTTCATCGAGAACGGCCGCATCGAAGACACGGCGGACTTCCCGATGAAGACGGGCCTCATCGAGGTCGCCAAGGTGCACAAGGGCGAGTTCCGCCTGACGGGCAACCAGCATCTCATCCTGTCGAATGTCGCGGACGCCGACCTGCCGGCCATGAAGGAGCTGCTGAAGAAGTACAAGCTCGACAACACCAACTTCTCCGCCCTGCGCCTCAGCTCGTCCGCCTGCGTCGCGTTCCCCACCTGCGGCCTCGCCATGGCCGAGTCGGAGCGCTACCTCCCCGTGCTCATCTCCAAGCTGGAGACCACCATCGAGGAGGCAGGCCTGCGCCAGGACAGCATCGTCATGCGCATGACGGGCTGCCCGAACGGCTGCGCGCGCCCCTGGCTCGCGGAGATCGCGTTCGTCGGCAAGGCGTACGGCGCGTACAACATGTACCTGGGCGGCGGGTACCATGGCAACCGGCTGAACAAGCTGTACCGGAGCAGCATCAAGGAGGAGGAGATTCTGGACATCCTGCGGCCGATGATCAAGAGGTATGCGAAGGAGAGGGAGGAGGGGGAGAGGTTTGGCGATTTCGTCATTCGGTGAGTTCGATTTTTGCTCTGGTTACCGAAGGGGCATTGTGCTAATTATCGTTAGGGCTGGGTACATCAAGGAGACGACGCACGGCACCAATTTCCATGACAACACGGCCGAGGTGGAGTCGGATGAGGAGTAAGCGTAAAGCGGTCCATGATAGGCCCACATCGCATCACGGGAGGAGTGCTTGTGGGCGATGACGATTCAACTTGAATTAGAGCGGGCAGCAGCATCGACGGAATTTGCAAAACTTTCGTTTTCTTTCGTTTTCGGATATCTTTGGTGTCATTGCAGGATATCCCCTTGTATATACGAATCATGGAAAAGAAATTTCAATTCATTTCATTTCAGAAAAGCGCGAATGCATTGCTAAATATGATTTCACATAAAGTACGGTCAACTCTGTTTCATTTCTGCTCGATATACGCTCTCGATGAGCGCTTCTCTCCATCTACCCTACCCACTAAATCTCCACCACCGCCCCCTTCTCCTTCCTCTCCCCCTCCTCCCTCGCCGCCCTCGCCGCCTTCCCCTTCTTGTGCACCCTCACATCCCTAGGATCGAACCCGCCATTCCCCCACAACGCCCACTCGGGCGTCTCACCCCCGATATAATCCTCAGGCCGCCACCCCACCACCTCCCCATCCCGCACCCTCGTCCCCTCCACCCTCCCCTCACACAGCTCGAAAAACCGATCATAATCAATGCGCGTAGCCCACCTCCCGTCCCGCTTAAACCGCGTCCCATCAGCGAGCAACACACAGCACGAATGCGCGTGCTCAGCCGCAATCCCATACGGCAGGCCCCTCGCCTCCAACTCCTTCGCAAGTTGGCGCACGAACACCGCAACTTCCTCGTAGAACGGCACGTTCCCCATCGTCAGGCCCGCGCTCCCGGCCGTGCTGGTCCCGCAGAACGTCACGCCCTTGACCTCGACGAAGCCGGGCAGCGCCCTCTCGACGAGATCCGCGTACCCGCGCACCTCGTCCGCCATGTTGAACCCCTTGACGAGCGTGAGGCGGAACACGGTGCGCTGCTCGAAGCGGCGCTGGCGCAGGATGTCGAGGCACGCCGTGAAGCGCTCCCAGAAGTCGCGGTGCAGGGGGCGGTCGATTTTGCGGAGCGACTCGCGGTCCGAGGCGTCGATGGAGACGTAGAGTTGGGTGACGGGGACAAGGGACTGGAGCTGCGCGGGGTGCTGCGCGTTGCAGACGAGGAAGGTGGAGATGCGGTTCGCGTGCATGAGGTTGATGAGGGGGTTGATGTGCGGGTAGAAGATGGGTTCGCCGACGAGGGACAGCGCGCAGTGCCGGATGCGCATTGCTTCTGCGAAGCGCTCGGCGCGCACGCCGGGGACGCCCTTCATCATCTTGATCTTCTTGTAGTGCGCGGCGGTGATGCCGTTGAAGATCAGGTCCGGGGGGTCGGTGATCCAGCGCCAGGTCGTGCCGACGGGGTTGGTGCCGTGGCGCCAGCAGAAGACGCATTTGTTGGAGCAGGAGAGCGAGGGGGTGGCTTCCATGCAGAGGTGGGATTGGATGCCGTAGAAGGAGTACTTGTAGCAGGAGCCGCGGCCGCGCAGGGCGGATTTGGTCCAGCGGCAGATCTTGACGCCCGAGTGGGAGCCGATGATTGTGTAGCCTTGCTTTGTGAGGGCGGTGTGGGTCGGGGAGGAGGTGGGGACCATTTCTTTGAGGGCGACGGTCGTGGTGGTGGGGTTGGAGGAGGCGGATTTGTAGGTGGTGAAGTCGATGGGGATGGGGTCCGTGGAAGAGGGAGGAGACGAGGAGGAGGAGGATGAGGTGGTGGTGATCATGCGGCCCAGGTCTTCGAGGTCGTTGACGCGCTGGGTCTTCTTCTTGGGTTTCTGGACTTTGGTGGTGGGAAGAAGTTCGATCTCGCTGTCCTCGGCGGAGTCGATGTCTTCTTCGTCGCTCTCAACGGCGTCTCCACTCCCGGGAACCCCTTCACCCAAGCCACGCCCTGCCGCGATCTCCATAAGAGCCTCCTGGACGCCGGTCCTCCATTCCTCTAAGCGTGCGTCGGCATCTCCCTTGACGTCCCCCATGCCGAGTGGATACGCTCTCTTTCTCCCTGTCAACCGTGCCATCCACTTGTCCACCTCTCGCGCCTGGCTGCAGAATCCCTCCTCTTCCGTTGGCCAGCCCTCCTTGTCCCCAAATCCAAACACGGAGTATCCAAGGAGTCCGCTAAGAGGCGCAGTGTCGATCCTGAAATCATTATGCGTCTCCTGGAGATTGTCGAGGAAGTTCTGCAGGACCGTGTCGATGTTGTAGCTGGGAAGGAAAATGAGGTAGAAGTATTTGATAGTGGCATCTTCGGACTTGGGTGGGCTGACGAAGTAGTCGTCGTATTCAATGTACGAGATATCGTGCACTTGGGGCTCGAGGGTGCATGCGGTTGGTTTCTCCTCCGCAATCCAGTCGTTCAGTGCTTTGGCAACTTGAGCGGCATACCGCTCCGTGGCCCCGGATAGCGATTGGAAGAACACGAGCGGTTGGATCTTATCGGTTGTGTGGTTGAACGACGGCCCCGTTTTCTCCTGCGATTTACTAGGTAACTTCTTCTGTCCTCGCACAATCCTAGGACCCTTCTTCGGTTTGGAGGATTTGGGGAGTGAGGTGGCGACGTGCTGTCCAGGTCTCAGAGTGGTGTTCTCGGGCAGCCATTCTGGTCTCAACTCTATTTTCTTTTCCTCCGTGGGCGATTCAATGGGTACGGCAGTGCGTCTACTGCGGGCGTAGGTCGCGAGGCGCACGACCGCATAGATGGCTACGACGGATAGGAGGAGCGGGATGCGATGCGTGTGCCATATCAGAAGGAGTTCTAGGGAGGATGTTAGCTGGGGATATGTCGCGGGGCCGTTGGAGAACTTGCCAGCAGGGAGCTGCTCGAGAAAGTTTCCCGCAGCCATGGCTGTGATGTGCATGCGGTGTTGGGGCGCCTCCAGGAACTTTTCCTCGCGTGGGGTTGTGAGGAGTGGGGTTGCCAAGATTTCTGGCTCGGTCCAGCCTTCGTTCGTCCTTGAACCTCACACTTCAGCAACTTGCACCACTCATTGTCGCTCGTTGATGGAACTCTAATTACATCGTGACGGCTGGTTATTGACAATCACGAGAGTTTTATGAACTGTTGGTTTTGATCAGATGGACGGCGACCACCCTGAGCCGAAAGGGCTTCTCGTATAGGAAGGACTAACTACACAGACTGCTAACTTTGACAAAATACCAACCTTAAGGTTACTAACTTGTTGGCCTTCAGGTTTCCACTTCTTTTGATGGCCACTACATTTCCGTGCCCATCATAGGAATGCTGATCCCAGCTCTACAACATGTCGGACACTTCAGGGGCTCCGAGCTGCGCCGAATGCAAGACAGGACGCCGTTCTAGGGTTGTATGCACCATTGTCGCATAGCACCCAATTTCTTCGCGAGCCGCGAGGCTGTCGGGTGCACTCACGACACGATGCAGTACTTCCGATGGCTGAGGTACACAGTACACGTCGACATCCACGTCTGCTGAGGATTCAAGCCGCCGTCCAATTGCTTCTTCGAAACAAGGTGCCAATTGGCTTGGAATTTGATGCAGTGAAACGCAGGACGAGAATGACTTCCATCGTTTGCAAAGACGGCGGCATGGATGTTCCCGGTCCTGGAATGAAGACAGTCTCCTCCACGTGGGAAACGAGGACTGGGAGGACTTCCCCGGAATTCCTCCAAGACCCCTCGCAGAGCCCTACTCACGACAAGTCCAACCGCCTCTCGTCAGCGCGCAGGGACGAAACAATCTCCATCCATCAAGGGGCATGCTAGGGAGCACAGCGTCACCTTGCGTGTGTATTAATGAAGGGGTGCGGTCATTGCCGCTGCTGTACCCCTCACTGGGCGCAATCTCCCCTTCCCCTGGATTGGTGGGGGACAATGTCAGCGATTTGCACCAGAAGGCGAGGAAAACCATCGTTGCGAACATTCCGTGAAAATTGGGTGAGCTTGACGGACTCCGTTTCCGACAGTATCATTTCGACAGATTCGGTCGGGTTGTGAACATTTGCCAGTGGATGGAGATCTGGAAACAACCACCATGGAAACATGGAAACGAGGATCGTCAGATCTCAGGGGTCCCGATCGGACGCGGTACCTGGATTTAGTCTGTCTCAGAATACGCCACAGGCGGCAGTCTGTGCTCAGCCTGTGCTCGTTTCTCTGACAGCACGCAAAGCGGCCAAGGCATGTTTCTGTGCGGAGCGGGCGTTTCAAGTAATCCACAAGCGAAGAAAACAACACTTGATTGGCCGAATTCTATTCTTAAGGCTGACCTGCGGCTACTCCTCCGTTTGCCCAGCCCAACTGTTGAGAGAAGTCGTCCATCTGCAATTCCACGCCTTGCAGGTGACGGGTGGAAAATGAGGGCAAAGCGAAACGGAACTCCATCAGTTCTGTCATACTGGTCGGCGCCCTTGAATGAAATGCAGCGCGAGGTGTTGCAAAGCCGATGGAGAGAGTATTTGAAGGCCATGATCCCAACCGCCATGTTTACGGGTCACAAAAAGGAACGTCTCTTGGCTTCATCTTACGGTCCGCATCTTAGCTGACCCCAAGGCTCGTATCCGGTAAAGCGAATCGAGAGGCGCGGAGGCTCCACCAAGCACCGTCCCCCAGTTACAGTGCCCCAGCTGGTTCACAAAACCGCCCGTCCCCCTCGTCATTCTCTTCCTTCTCTCCTTCACCCTTCCGCTGGTCCTTTGTATTCACAACCGACTTCTGTCTTTCTTTTGGCTTTTCGCCAGAGTCACTCTTTTCGGTCGCTAGTCGACGTTCCTTCCTTTACAAGCGTCCACCGTCCCAGTGACTTGACCATTCCTTTCCCTACCGATCCCCACCTGCAGAGTCAGAACAACCATACCCATCACCCACTATGAGGACCCAATCTCTGTTCTTTGCGCTCGCCGCAGCCCCTGCTGCCCTTGCCCATACCTCTTTCACCAATTTCTATGTCGACGGCGTCAATACCGGCGACGGCGTGGCTATTAGATACAGGACGGACCCAGAAACCTCCACATTTCCCATCGGCGGCAACAAGCTGGAAAGCAACGACCTTGCCTGCAGTATGTATACACCTGTCCCTCAAGCCAACCGAGTGCTGACCTGCGCAACCAGACGTTGGCGGCGACAAGGGTGTGCCCCGTGTCCAGTCTGTGCGAGATGGCGCTACCCTCACGTTTGAATTCCGTGGATGGCCCAGCGACCCTTCGAAAGAGCGGCTAGACAGAGGCCATAAGGGACCATGTGCGGTCTACCTGAAGAAGGTGGATTCTGCCATCAACGACCCTGGCCATGGTGATGGCTGGTTCAAGCTGTTCGACGACGGCTATGACGCCGGTAGTGACAAGTGGTGCAGCGACAAGCTCATCGACAACAACGGCTACTTCTCCGTGGTCCTCCCCAAGGGCCTCCAGGGCGGTTACTATCTCGCTCGCCCGGAGCTTCTGGCCCTCCACAACGCGAACACTGGCGACCCACAGTTCTACACGAGCTGCGCCCAGATCTTCTTGCAGAGTGACGGTGACCTTGTTCCCGAGTCGACGGTGAGAACGGACACTTGGTTAGCATGGACATTAGGTCGCTGACAACCATTAGGTTAGCATCCCCGGCTACGTTAAGCCCAGCGACGACAGCATGACCTTCGACATCTACAACCGGCCCAACAGCGAATACAAGCTCCCCGGCCCTCCTGTCGCCAAGCTCACTCCCGCTTCCAGCGTCAATGGTGTTTTCGTGAACCGTCAGACCGCCCAGACCGAGGGCCAGCGCCCTGCCGGCTGCATCTGCGAGAACGGCAACTGGTGCGGCAAGGAAGTGCCCGATTACAACAGCGAGTCCTCCTGCTGGGCTTCCGCTGAGAACTGCTGGAAGCAGGCCGACGACTGCTGGGCCTCCGCCGGACCCACCGGTAACGCTGGCTGCCAGCTCTGGCAGACCAAGTGCGAGGGGCTCCAGACCGAATGCCGTGCTGGACGCTTCAACGGTCCTCCCAACAAGGGCAAGGTCTTGACTCCTCCCCAGAAGACCATCGACGTTGGCCTTGTTCTCGCTACCCAGGGCGGCGGCGTCGCTGCGTCTCCCAACACCGCCGCTGCCCCAGCGCCTAAGCCCAGCGTAGATGTTCAGCAGAAGCAGCCGGAGAAGCCCGCTTCCTCCCCAGCGGAGGCTGCCGCCCCCGCCCCGACCCTCGATTTCAAGCAGAACGAGGGCGTCTACGCGCCAGAGGCCCCTGCCTCCGAGTCTCCCAAGCAGACCTCCGTCGCTGAGAACCCTTCCTACGAACAGGCTCCCGCCCCCACGCAGGATGCCGCTCCCGCTCCTACGCAAGGCCCTGGATGCAAGCCTGGCCAACCGTGCGTGACGGTTACCCAGACGGTTGTGAAGACGGAGATTGTGTACGTGACTGTGTACGCGCATCAGAGGAGGGCAGCGAACTTCCACCATCGGAGGCGTTAAGCCTCGCTGTGAGAGGGGAAAGTGTGACAGTGGATGAGTGGGTCGGAGTTTGGGGGTGTGGTTGGGATCGGATCGGTACTTCGTTTCTTCTTCATTTATCTTCTTGACACTTCGATTCTGCGACGCCATGGCATTGAGGAAGGTCATAGACGTTCGCGAGCCGCGAGGCTCGATTTTGGGCAGGTGCCTCGAGGTTTTAGCTAGGCTCGGGTAACTACATGCTCTTGCGTGGGGCATTTAGAGAAAATTTAGGACCTGTTTGGTTCAGGTATATAGAGGCCCTATTTTAAGATAGGTGTGAAGACAGGTCGTCCGGCGTCTCTAGCTCGGCTCGCAGATGCACTAGCACGTTAGGCTTGCAATATAGCAGAGGAATGCGGCAACTCTATTACACTATTAGGTTGTTAAAAGAATCCAAAGGTAGAAAGTAAGGGAAAGCTGCTACTGTAGAACTATATACACGCAACGCGCTGCTGTAATAGGCTTAGGCTTTAGCCCAAGCCTGGAGATAAAACCACGTGATAGCGCCAAGTCAATGCTCGACTCGGAGCCTTCACGTGGTTGTGAGTTCACGTAATGGCGCCAAGTCAATGCTCGTAGTTGTGAATTCATGTTATAGCACCAAGTCATCTCTAACTCGGCGCTGTCACGTGGGTGTGTGTCCATGTAATAGCAACCCACTGGTCGCGACACATTCGCGCTGCCCCTCCTACACTTCGCAGTCCCGTAACCAAATCCGCTCTTTGACAGTCTAGGCCTCGGAGTATGGGCTCAGCATTTTCTCATCAACAGAGACGAACACCCTCCGACCAAGCTAGGGACGCTCTCCCTATCCAAGAGCCGAAGCGATTCCCCTATTATGGCAATCCCGTCCCCGCTGAAGCAAGCACATCACGCGAAGACTCGGAAACTTGGTACACGGATTTCTTCGAACTAGCATATTGTGCGCCCCACCGAGATGGGAAGAATGTGATCATTTGCTGGCCTACATTGCCACGGGGGCATATACATGATCCTCGAGAATTGGAAGGCTGGCCTGTTATTAAAGTCCGCAAAGTCTATGAACGTCTAGGTAAAGATCACCCAAGAATTGTTCGGTACGCAAATCCCCAACACTATGCCTATTGAAGCCATCGATTTATAAGACTTAGTTACGTTGGTGGACTTGAAGATGGGAGTGTCGTGGTCGAGAGGCTTTCACCTGGCCCATTCAACATGATGCTGCCAGTGATGACCATACCCGTGCCCCAAACGCCGACTCGCAACGACAAACTCGTGCTGGTTTTATACTATCGCTGGGCTTTGCAAGGACTTTCAGCGCTTGGCTTCGTACACTCACGTTCGGTATTTCTCCGAACGTTTTCCTCGCAGCTTGTATGGCTGCGATCCGACTACTCGCTTGCAATTACTGGTTTCGTGGGCGCTGAGATCACAGGAGACGATACGGACTATGGAGAAGGCGGCTTGGCAGGCGATGAGTCGATGGCTTACGACGAGACTGCGATGCACGGCAGCGTCAAAGAAGATCTCTTTTTCTGGGCCACATTCGTCTGGAGACTCATGACCAACGACTACACGAACCAGTCGCGCTCAGCCAGCACCCATTGTTGGGAGCCTTGTTGCCCCATGAATGGCTGCGATCCGTCTGAGGAGAATCATCATATGATTTTCAGTAACAGACTGAATCGCAATAGGTTTCAAGAGCTAGAAGAGGCTCGGCTCGGCAGCGTTTTATTAAAAGCGTGGAATAGCAAGTATGAGAGCGCTGACGAGGTAGCTGAGGATATCAAGGCGATTGCATCGACGATGGGCATCGTGGTGAAGGGGGATGAAGTGGAAATAGATGAGAGGTGGGAGGCTGTGTTGGAGGTTGTCGAAATGGGTCCAGTGCCGCACGCTCGAAGTGTCAGGTTCAAATCATCAGAGGTGAGAAGGTAGCGAGGATCCGATTTATAACCACATTGAGGTGTTTGATCGTCGACTTTAGGGTTCTCACCCGACGCCCGCGGTGAAGGCGGTTTTGCGGTTGTGGGGTTTGCTGTACAGATGAGCATCTGCTACCACACAAAGCTAAGCCATCCAAACACTAACCTTCCCAATATAGGGTTGGCTTAGAAATGCCCATGCAGTACGAAACACTTGTCTGTACTGAGCAAGGATAGTCGTAAGTTGGATTGTCCACGTCGGGTCCATTCTTCTCAATAGAAGGTTTCCACAGCGCAATTTGCTGTTGTTCGTAAGCAAGAGTCTAAATACGCAGAATTGATTAGCGATGAGAGGTCTTACCGTGCGGTCCAATCCTGCGGCATCCGCGATGCTCCAGCAATCAACGAATTCGGAATCAGTACTATTGATGCACATATAGCTGTCCCCGTTAATCAACCAAGTTGAAGGATATATCCCCAGACTCACTTGTAGCAATCCACACGTGTGTTATTCGCTAATGGAATGATGATGTTACCTGGCTCGGGTGTTGGGGCGGGATCTATCCATGGTAAAGGAGTTTCCGGTCCTGCAGTAAACTCCGGTAGAACAGCAGTAGGCCTAGCACCGTAGCCCGGGGATGTAGTGATATCTCCTACCGGTTGTACGCAGTACGTGTAATTAAGCCAAAGGTTCGTGCAGTTGCCGTTTAACATGGGATTAAGGAAAACGCTGCGGTGTTTCAGTCATAGCAACTCTGGTAAGCAGGATACGAGATGACTTACAGGTTCTTTAGAGCGATGTTGAACTTTAGTGACACCGTCGAACAATCGTCACCTACGTCAATAGTATAGTACTTGCCGCAGCGTGATGTCACGTTTGGAGCGAGTCCATTTCCAAGGTTAGAGAGCAAAGGTCTAGTGCTTAATCAGTCCAATGTCCGCTCGCTTCGGGGTTGTGAAGATCGCGGTATACGCACGCTGGTGTCTCGATTGGCGTCACTACGGGCGCGTCGGGGATCGAAAAATCGCCGTAGGGGTTACTGATACAGAACGTGTCGCCTACAAAGCGATCCAGTTTACTGCAAAAGAGTTAGCGACAGATGAAAATGGGAGATCGTATGATCTTGCCTGCAAAGCTCGTTAGTGTTCGGATTCTAAGCCCTGAAACGAATTGGGGAAATAGATGCTTTGGCGGCTACATGTGTCGTTCATGGCAAGAACATATGTCTTGCATTTGTTCGAAATGCAAAGCGATCCAGATTTTGGGAATGAAGTTTCGTTGTATGGCAGTCCATTAGAGCTCAACAAGTGGTCAGTAGAGACCAATTGCCGCTGCGAGACACTGCGATATGTGTCCGTTGCTTGAATTAGATATAATGTACTGCTGCACGTTGGGTTTGGAGTAGGTGTACTCACGTTAGTCCTCACAAAGATGGAGCTACTCAATAGCACTACTAGTCTTGTGCTATCGCCTGAAGAACAGGCAACTCACGTGCTAATCAACAATAATGTAGCGACAGTAGTAGGATATCTAGTAGCCTTACATAAGGAAGTAAAGGAAGCGTAGTTCTCACGTACTCCATCATCTACCGCAAAAGCTGAGTTTACCTGGAGCTGAAAAGTCTTGATAAGACCCTTATCGCAGTCTGAAGCTGTCTTAAGGTCGCGAAGGTATGATGTACAGAATTCCCTGGTGCTTGAGAGGACTTCAGCGGCCACGTTTGATGTGTGTGATAAGGGACTCACCTTCGTTTCAGACATGCAATGTTGTAAGCATAAAGTATAAATTAGTCTGGATACTGTGGTAGCTAATACGTATCCTTATACTTATTATAGTACTGCGCGCCCTAGCAAGCTTCCTTGACGCTAGTCTGTTGGCGCTCTAAAGAGGTAGCACAAGATGATGTACAGAGTTCTGCCAACTCTGCGTCTCTAGGGTTATAGAAGGGATTCGCAAAGAGCTGCCTGATAATATTTAAGCATGTCACGTTGGCACTAAAAACTGTAAGACGGGTCGAAGACGCGTTGAGTAAGCCAGAGCCAGCAGCGGGATGAAGCTGATAGTTTTGAGCGAACGGGAGGCGGGTCCTAAGTGAAAAGTGCGCAAGTGAAATAAGCCAAAGCATGGCGAAAATGCGAAGGAGTGACAAGTTTGACAGGAGGATGGGAGCGCCTACTGCGTCAACCTTTGTCGATTGAGATGTGAAAGCACCGCTGCACGTCCTTAGGCAGTCCAACCCTATCCAAGTTCAAAAACTCTTTGCGGGGTGCCGAGGACGTGCACGATGAGCATGTAAGTAAATAATGCAGGTACCCGTCCCTTCACTAGGTGGCGAAGCGAGGTGGTGCGTGACGCGCCGCGCGGGTACTATGGTCCATGTAGCGCTGGTTTGTGCCAAAGATGGGATGGGGAAATTTGTTGTCTCGAACGAGACTAGGAAGCATGGACAAAAAGGGCGGCCTTCCTTTACAACGTGTGTCGAACTGTGCTGTGCTGTGTGTGCTGTGCTGTGATGTGATGCGAGGCAGTATAACGGACGGTTCGTTCGTTCGTTCAAATAGGATCAAGACCAAGAAATCAAACGCACTTCTCGTTTTCTTACCAAATCGTCCAGGCATGAATGTCCCCGTGCTGCGCAATGCTTTCCTTCCATGCTTGAATAAAAACTCCGCTTCTATGTGCATCCATATCTTTACATATCCCGACCCAACGCTTTCAAATGTCATTCATCGTCGTTTCCCCGGCCGCCTGACCTCCCTCTCCCTAGCTTCATCACCTCACTTCCTCTCCGCCCTCCTCACCTGCACGCTCCCATCCTCCATGCCAAAATACACCGCCACAGGCTTCTGCCCGCCCGTGATCACGCCCACCTCCTGCAGCGTCCCCTCCTTCCTCACACTCTCCGCCTCGACGCCATCCAGTCCACTGAAAATCCCCACCTCCAGCACACCCGTCACCTGATTGATCGCCTGGCTCAGCCGATTCACCTCCCACGTACCGTCGCTCCCATCTCCTTTACCCTTGCCAGCGGCGACGTCGGAGGAAGTGAGGAGGGGAGGGAAGGGCGCGTCGACGATGAAGAAGCCCTGGTCTGTTTTCAGGGGCCCGGATTTCTCAAGGAGGGTGGTGCGGAGTTTCGGGTTGGGGGAGCCGAGTTCGCGGAGGGAGCGGAGGACGGTGGGGACGGCAATGGGCGCGACTTCGATAGGGATTGTTGGCCAGTTTGTTAGGAGGCGGGGTTGGTTTTTGCGGTAATCTATGTGTGTTGGTTAGCTTTTAGGGTTTCTCTCAAGGACCGCGTTCGGGAGTTACGGGATGAGGGAAAGGGGTGAACGGGAAAGACTCACCAGCAACACAGATGAACTTCTTCGCCTTCTCCGCAACCAACTTCTCCTGGAACAAACACGCGCCCCCGCCCTTTATGCAGTTCAGCTCCTCGTCCACCTCGTCCGCGCCATCGAACGCGATATCCAGCATCACATCCTCACTCAAGCTGTCGAATGAGATTGGCGTCAGCCCCGCCTGCTCAATCACCTTGCGACTCTGGTACCCCGTGGGCACGAAGCGGATGAGCGGGTTCGTGCTGCGCTCCTTGATCGCTTCGACGACGTAGACGATGGTGGTTCCCGAGCCGATGCCGACGTGCGAGGCCGCCGGGTCGAAGTTCTCGGCGACAGCTTGTTGGGCGGCGGCCCTTTTAGCGGATTCGATGGCTGCGGTGGACATTTTGGGGGCGGTGGTGGAGTAGTGGAGGGAGGTGTTGGGAAGAGGTGAGGATATTAATTTTCGGGGCGGCGGAAGTCGGGATGGAAGTGTCTGTAGCGAGTGACTCCGAGTCGATTGACGATGGATCGATGGGATATATGTCGGAGAGGGAGTTGGAATTGACGTTCGAGCGAGTGGAACAGGATTGCGGGCCGGCCGTAAATGCTTGAGATATTTATATGTTTTCATGGAGTGATGCGTGCATACATATGACGGGACTTTGAGTCGAGACTGCCCCGCGACGCCCCGCGCTTACCACGGCTTACAAGTTACCCCCACGACGGAGCAGGGGTGCCTCACCGCCCGGCAGAATATGGCATGTGTACCTAGAGGAGCTTCAGAGAGCTCCGCAAACAAACAACATTTACGTCCGACATGGCGACAGACGTTCCGCCTCCGGTGCAGGGCCCTACGGCCAAGGAGAAGAAGTACTTGCTATTGTTTCGGTCTGAATCTGTATCTGGTAGCTAACAGAGCCCAGATATGACCGGCAGCTACGCCTCTGGGGAGCTACAGGGCAGATGGCGCTGGAGAACTCGCACATACTTCTCGTCAACTCTGGACCTGGGGTCGTTGGGGTTGAGACTTTGAAGAACCTTGTCCTTCCTGGCGTTGGACACTTCACTATACAAGATTCGGCAATAGTGTCGGAGGCGGATCTGGGGGTGAACTTCTTTCTAGAAGAGCAGCATCTTGGAGGCTATAGAGCGGAGCACACGTGCAATTTGCTCAAGGAGCTGAACCCTGACGTTGAAGGGCACTTCATCGCAGAGGTATTTTGGTTGTCATTTCGGGAAAAGCAGATTGCTGACTACCGAAGCCAATCGAGGCTTTCATTGAAGAGCCAGACGCCCTGAAGCCGTATACCCTGATTCTTGCGACAGCTCCGATACGTCCGGAGATTCTCACGATACTTTCCGAACATGCAAGTAACGCCCTAGTACCGCTCTTCTACATACACTCCGTTGGCTTCTACTCCCACTTCTCGATACATCTTCCTCCCGCCTTTCCCATCGTCGACACCCATCCTGACCCCGAGACTACTACGCGCGATATACGGCTCTTGAAGCCGTGGCCCGAACTGCAACAATTTGCTGCGGCCAAGACCGAGGGGTTAGACACAATGGACGCGGATGACCACGGCCATATACCGTACATCGCCATATTGCTGCATTTCCTCGAAAAGTGGAAGGAGGAGCATGGTGGGCAGCCACCACAGAACTATAAAGAGAAGACCGAATTCAGGGAGATGGTCGCGAAGGCTGCACGGACAGACACCCCCGAAGGTGGGGAAGAGAACTTCGACGAGGCAGTGGCCGCAGTCCTGAAGTCGCTCAACTACCCCGAGCCTAGTGACGCCGTCAAAGCTATGTTCAAAGAGCCAGAATGCTTGCTGGTGAAGCAGGATTCTCCCAGCTTTTGGGCCATAGCGCATGCCATCGCGCTTTTCTACCAGAAGAACGACGTACTGCCAGTTCCGGGGTCCGTGCCAGACATGAAGGCACGCTCGAAGGATTACATCGAGCTGCAGAACATTTACAAGGCGAAAGCGAGGAAGGACTTGGCCGAGGTGCTCGAAAGTGTGCGCTTCCTGGAGCGGACGACGTCTCGAGAGACGCCTATTGAGGAGAGGGATGTTGAGGCGTTTTGCAAGAATGCGGCGCATATCAAGCTTGTTCGGGGCCGACCTTTCCACATCATGCAGCCGGGCGAGAAGGTAAAATGGGGCGATAGGGCGAAGTCGCTGGGTATGTTGTCCTGCGCGTATGGTCTTTCGCGTCGGTACTAACGCGCTACCAGTGCAAAGCCTGGCGTTCCCGGACTCGATGGTCACTTTATACATAGCCTTCCTTGCATTTGACGAATTCGTTGCTACGCACAATAAAGATGCGCTAGGCGGTGCTCCAAAGATGCCCGGGGAGGATCATGTCGAGGTCGACACCGAGAAGGTGGCTGGTATCGCCTTCAAAATGTTAACCGACTTGATTGCAGAAGCCAATACACCCCTTGAGGAGGAAGACTTCTCGGCGGTGGAGACCAAATTGGGGGAGTATGTGAAGGAGCTGTAAGTACCAACCATGCTCGCGAAATGCAACTTCGGGCTGACTTTACCCACCAGGGTCCGAGCCGGAGGGGCAGAGCTGCATAATATCTCGAGTTTTACGGGTGGCCTCGTCTCGCAGGAGGTAATCAAGATCATCACAGAGCAGTATGTTCCGGTGGATAACACATGCATCTTCGACGGGGTGAGGAGCAAAACGGCGGTTATACAAGTCTGATTGCGGCCTACAAGAGACGCATTTTACGGAACGCATGAAGAAGGGAATGAGGCCTGGAAACTGTGGAGCGGATATAAAAAAGAGTCATAATCATGCCGCAATCTAAGTGCCACAACCTGCACAATGGCGGAATGCATTTCAGAACCATGGCAAAGTACCTTTCCGAACTCTTTCGACGTTTGATGGCGCTATAAAGCAAACAGGATCTTCTCATTGCCTCTTCTGCACTGAGGAACCCCTTCAATGCCCTCAGGGCTTCCCGCTTGGGCTCCGCTTGATCCTGTCCGGGCTGATTCGAAAATGTTGACATCCAAGTGTGAGTGCTTCGATGGAGTATTTGCGAGTGCAGCGCCAGCGAGACCGCCGCCGATAATCGTGAATTTGATAGGGTTCTCCAGGGAACTTTTGGGGATTGGTGTAGCTCAGGTGGACAAGGATGGAATAAGTTATGCGAACCACGCAAGCAAGATGGCGAATTCGACTTCTAGACAAGGCAGGGGGATGGCTGAAGGTTGTATGTTGAGACCACATTCACCAGCATGGCGACATGGCATTGCGTCGCGCCCTCATCTCTATGGCGAGATTGAGGCACGACGCCCCGCGAAGGAGTCTTATGGAATAATGAAGAGTAGTGAGAGGACAGTTGCGATGCCAGCCTACATGAGGCGTAGATTTCCAACCACCCATATGCGCCACTTTATCCCATTCTAATTTATCTCGTCAGGTTCCATAAGAAGACGAGAGCTGCTGCTGCTGAAGGCGATCGTGAAGGAGATGCATATGTGTATGTCGATATGGTTGTCCATGATATTACGTACTCTACCCACCCACGAGGGATATGTACGTCACTTCCCGAGGGTCATCACCATCTTACGCTCAACATAGCCTCTCCTCTTCTCTCCTACCCCTTTGGACCATTTTCACTCACCAAGTCAACTGCCATCAGCAACTTGTGGCTTTCCACCTGAACCAAAGTTGAGACGAAATTCCGGGCAGCTCAATTTAAGGTTTTTTAGTGTGGTACCGATCATGAGGAGCTGGACGTTGTCGCAGGCATCCCCACGCGTGTGATTCCCGAAAGAGGCTAGCCCATATCCTTGTCTTAACGTCAAACCGTCACGACCGCGTCGGCTGCACCCGTGAGACCATTCACATCACAGAAAAGGCACGATCACGACCGCCACGACGCTGTTCGACGCGTTTCTCTCGCGATTTTGGCATTCGCAACGTCCCATTCACGCACGCTGGCGTGCCGAGTGCATATTTACCTTGTCACCACGGCCCTTCTCTCCCGAACCGATCGCACGCCTACCGCCACGCCCTCCGACTTCCTGATACCTAGGTAGTCTTGCAAGCCGATGGATCCCCTCCCCGACAGCACCGACTGGCTCCAAACGTCGCTTCCCCTCCTTGCGCCCATCGAATCCTCCCTGCGCTGCGAAGTTTGCAAAGAATTTTACTCTAATCCTGTTATAACGACATGTTCGCATACATTCTGCTCGCTGTGCGTGAGACGGGCCATCTCTGTTGACGGGAAGTGCCCTGCTTGCAAGGCGGCATGTCAGGCAGATAAGCTGGTGCCGAACTTTGCGCTGAGGGAGGTTGTTGCGAGGTGGGTTGAGGCAAGGGAAGGGGCGCTGGAGTTGGCGAGAGCGACTGTGGGAAAAGGAGGAGAGGATTTGAAGGATGCAGAGATAAGTAGGAGGGGTGGGAAGAAGAGAAAGGCAGCGGATTTGGAGGATGAGGGGGAGACTGAGGAGGAAGGGGTCCGCCGGACTCGTTCAAGAGTGACACGAAGTAGTAGTCAACGAGGGAAGGGCGTGGTGGACGAGCCCTTTGAAATCAAAGATAGCGGGGATGAGACCGATGCGGAGTTTGTACCAGAGGGTATGGTTGCATGCCCGATTTGCTCAAAGCATATGAAGGAAGAGCAGGTATGGGGGCATCTCAATAATGGCAGTTGCCCTGGCGAGCGGCAGAAGGCTCCTAGTGCGCGTCCGACACGCTCACGGTATGTCGCATACGGTCATCCGAACCAACAGTTCACTAACGTATCTACAGACCGCAGAACACCAGATTTCTAGCATCCGGGAGCGGTTCGTCAAGAGATACGCCAGCCACGGTGCGACTTCCGGGCATCAACTACTCAATGATGAAGGAAAAGGACCTCAAGAAGAAACTGCAAGACCTTGGAATTCCCGCCTGGGGGAAGAAAGAACTTCTTATAAGACGGCACACCGAATGGCTACACTTGTGGAACTCGAACTGCGATGCCTCGGAAGACAAGCGGAAGTCAAAGCGAGACTTGCTCAGAGAATTGGATGTATGGGAGCGGACGCGGGGTGGTCGTGCCAGTGCGAGTGAGGCCGCGGTTATGAGGAAGGATTTCGATGGGAAAGGTCACGCTGAAGCGCATAAATCGCAGTTTGACGAGCTTATAGCTGCGGCAAGAGCGAAGAGAGGTGTTCCAAAGACGCAGGAGGGTAACGATGAGGCTGCTGTGGCGATACCAAGCAACGGAGGGCGGCAAGACGAACAGCGAGATGAACAGCAAGACGAACAGCAAGACGCACAACAAGACGCACAACAAGACGCACAACAAGACGCACAACAAGACGCACAACAAGACACACAACAAGACGCACAACAAGGCGCACAACAAGATGCGCAGCAAGACGTACAGCATGACGTACAGCAAGGCGTACAGGAAGGCACATGTCAAGAGCAACAGCAGGGCGCTAAGCAGGACGTAGGGCAAGGTATAAAGAGCGGCGCGCAGAATGACGACCAAGAACACACGGACACTGTGTCGCGGGCATATGAAGGGAACGAGGCAGCATTATCAACCATCCAAGCGAAAGTCGCAGCAACCAACCTGAACGGGACGGTCCAGCCGCCCAAGATCGCTGAGACTAAGGAAACTCCAATATCTACAGACGGCGCCTTGGCTTCTAGGGAATTGGGTATACGAAATCCCTTCGGCTCCCCTTCGAAAAAGTTACCTATGTTCGCCGTGCCGGAAGACCCTGCCCTTGATATGGAACATTCCGCTTCGATCCCTTGAAAAACATTCCGCTTCGCGTTTCGTCAGTCAGGACGAAAGTTGGGATGGTGTGGCGCTAGGAACTCATACACACCCTTGGGCGGAGCTTCCACGGAGCTTTACGCCAACTGAATCGGCGATGATATTTCAACCAAATCGGCGACGGCATCCCAGTTGCCCTCGCCTGTTGCTTAGCTCGCCATAAAAGTATGTCCACGCAATCCAAACTGTTTAAATACCATACGCCCTCCTCCTCGGAATTATTGCGATTACACTGAGCGGCGTGGACCTTGGTCTGAACAATGACGGGTGCAAGGTGAAGGCAGGCTGCACACTCGCATGTGTCATGCACATGCTCCCAAGCTGTACTTTCGTAGTACGTAGGATCATCGTTGTCGCTCGGATCCTCCGGATGCAGGTGCACTGCTTGCTGTAGTTCCGTACCATATAGCATTATCATTGTCCGTCCGGAACCTCCGGATGCTAGTTCGCTGGAACCGCTTTTTAAGATGCAATAACTCCCAAATCCTCTTTCCCTCCTCATACCCACCACACATATCATACGTCCACGTCCGACGCTAGATATCAGTTGCACACTCTACCATCATAGTACAACTGCACACAGATATCTACGTTAGACGTACAGCTCACATATACATATCTTTCCCGTATGTCCACCTTTTAAACCTTGTTATCCTGTGTTATTAAGTCTTCCTTCCAGACCATCACCATGACTCCCACCAGCTCATCAAACGATGCTGGCCAGGAGAGAGTCGATGAGCAGCAGGTAAGCTCTTCCTCAACCATATGCTCTGTCTAACGCTCGTTAATTCGCGCCAGACTACTTCTCAGAGCGTCACTATTGCTGCTGGGAACGGTATGGTCGCTCAAGCACCCGCGGAACAGCAGGTAAGCCACATCCTCTTCTCTTGTCTCTACTTGCTACACCCCTCCAAAAGGCTTCACGATACTAACCAAAAACAGGATGCGCTCACTTCCTCCACATCACTCCAAGAGTCATGGGACATCCAATACGTCACTGAGATGCCCGGACTCGAGGAAGAGGCGCGCATCTTTGCTGCTCGCCGCGTGCACCTCATAGCCGTTCCACCAGAGGACAGTGGAAGGGAGGCGTACTGGGTGGATCCGTTCAGTGATCCACCAGAGTACCCGGAGTTGGACGCTCAGTTCCCTCCGCCTCCCCGGGGTCGGGTGATCTCCTACCGTCCTCGTGTGAGTCTCGGTTGGGGAGAGCCCGATCCTGATGTTGATCCACCTCCGCTCTACGCGGAGGTGGATCCAAACATCATTCCACTGGTAGTATACCTCGCTAGAGGGTACCTCCTCCGGTGGATACTTCTTTTCAGCTCGCAATATGCGACAGATTGAAGTATGGGCTTGGCCCACGGCTTAGAGGTTGGTGCTTTCGAGGGTTCTGAGGGCCTGTTGGTCCGAGGAAGGAACCCTTGGTGTCATTTGGTCTTGTTGCATGCTACGAACCAAATGTATTAGAATTAGTTTTTAATATATAGCGTCTTTAATTATTCTTGCTTATCCAGAGTGATCATAAGGCAATTCAGTGCGTGCTTTCCGAAGGGTGCAAATAGTATGTATTTTCAGACATGAATCGAAAGTCATGCAACTGAAAATGGGCGCGTATGAGCACAGGGCGAGATTGTTCCCGACGGGACAACGCTTAGAATAGATAAATCTGTTAGTAGATATGTACCTAAACTAGTATACGTGACATTCACACAATATCGAAAACATACCGCCCATCTCCTGTATCTTCTACCCACAAATCTGGGTCCAACTTCGACGACGGCATCAAGAGAACCTGGAGTGCTTTTTCTTGCCGTGCGAAAAACATACCGACCCGTATCCAGTCTCCAAGGCCACATCCTGTCGGAGTCAAGATCAGTCCTCCCATGTACGACCTGGGGTTCTCTGTGTAGCCCCTCGTTCGGATTGGAAGTAAGTAATAAGGCTGACTGCTCGACATGTGTTGGCGAAGAGCGTTGCTTTTGAAATTATCCGCAAAACCAGCCTCTTTGTGCTCCCAGGAAGATCCAGATGGTTGCTCATGGTTGTTATCCATGTCGTTCCAGCCCAAATCGAGGTATACTTCCAGTTCAATTACACTACAGGAAACGACATAACGACCATTCCTCCCCCAGTCGCTACCTTCGTCCGGAATTACTTCATGGAGTTGGCCATGGACACGTATTTCACTGTATCTCACAAGTCCAGTGTCGTCTCGAGTTGTATAAAACACCTTCGCACTGAGTTCGGCGTGTATTGTGTCCTTACTGAACTCAGAACCAGGGTATATGTGAATGATTTCAGCATCTAAAGACGCCCAGGACCAGGTTGGCGCTCTGTAGGCGCTCGGGAAGGTTACAGTAGCAGAAGAAGGGTCCACTGCCCACAGAAGGTCGCTGGCGAGGTTGCCCTCCCAAAGTCCTGCAACATATCTGTCTCCTAGTAGGTTTCGAACCTCCTTTGCTGCTCCAGAAATGGCGAGGAATTTATCTTCAGCCTTGGTGAGCTGTCCGGTGGAATAGGTTCGTACAACTTCGTGCCAAAATTCGTACAATGCCATTTTTCTTATCTCTGTCCAGTCTTCGTCGCCCATGCCCTCCGATTTCGAGCGCCACTGCCGCAATTCTACGCTCCCGGATATTTCGTTATATAACAATCGCTTGAACCTCAAGTGGCGATCTGGCATTCCTGCCGGGAAAATCTCGCAGCTAGATGATTCAAAGCACTCCCAAAGCACTTGCTTATTGCCAAAGTGTAAGATGCATGGGGAAAGAAGCCGTTCCTGAAGCACCCAAGCCCTTCTGTTTAACGCGGCCCTGTCAACCTGGTCCCTCCATGTATCCGGGTCCATCAGATAGTAACATCCGCCGCGTGGTTCGTTGTTAGAAGGCCAGACACCATCCCAACCGGCGAAGATTCTGGGACACATGAGACGAGAAGCATCTCTTTCGACATAGAATCCTCGGCTGCCTTCACCAAACCCAGTAGCTGCAATATTGCAAGAAGAGTTCTTGTATATTTCTCCCATCCGTGATGATTCCTGCAGCCAGTCATCCTCCGAATTCTGGATTATGCACAACGAATCAATCCAGATATAGGAGAACCCCAGTTTTAGCGTAGTGAGGAGTGCGTCTTGGAACACCTTGGAAAGGTCCTCGACGACGATCCGTTTCTGAAGCTGTTCCAAATTTCCCTTCAGGAGGGTGAAGAACTTGCCCTTTCCCCAGCAATGGCTAAGCGTAAGATAATTTATCGCTTTCAGGTTTGAAGTGTCGCACTCGAGTCGGGCCTGAATAATGCCATCCTTCATCTCTTGAACATGGACCAATCGGGATGGCCTAAAAGAAAGCTCTTGCTGGCGATGCCCACAGTTTATATGACCTGTTCTGCAACAATACAGCCAATAGCGACAGAGATCCCAGACCTGAGACGAGGCTGTTGTCGTTGGCAACGACGGGCTCGCCAAAGCCGATTCGATGCCTGAACTGATGATGAGCTGACTGATTTGAGATTTACATCACGCTGTTTCACGCTCCTCAACACTCACTTTCAGGCTTTCTCAAAATCAGATCCACTCCCCCACCCGTTGGCCTTGCACTATCAAAAGGTATGGGGCCGAACTGCATAAATGTCAAGAATATAGAGGATGAAGGAGATTGCCAAATCTTGTACTTGAAGTCCACGTCATGGCAGTCAGGAGTGCAGGAAGCATTCTGCATATCGCTGTTATCTGGGGGTGGAGGAGGATCATCGCTGAGGAGTTTGCAAATGGCACAGCCCATGCGAACAGCATCATCTAGCGCCGACTGGGACTGATGATGGTCATGCCATTTTCCAACCCACTCGTCTGGTTTTGCATGTTGGAACATCGACATGCAGGTCGAGCATAGCGTTGCCATTGGATGCTCCTCAATGGGGTTATCGAGGATTTTACGAAACCTCTCCGCCGACGTCTTCAGTGCCTCGGGGACCTCGCGTAATGGTAGTCTCTCGCTCTCCATCTCCGTATCGCATGTGCAGCAGCTCTCCGGATGCTCGTTTCCTTCCACGTTGCCCGCGTGGTCTGCCTCAGCATTGTCCAAGGCTGAGGATTGACTTTGTGGCGTCGTAACGGATGGATCCATTGTATGAAATCCGACGAATTGATCGAGAAAGAGAAAGTCGGCTCGTATTTCGAACGATGTGACTGCGGCTGTGTGCCAGGTTGAGTTGGGCGTGCTGTCCTGTCAGCACCTACACGTGACATGAGGTTGTGATCCGACTCCGGAAAAGTTTCTTTCTTTGCTGATAGTCTTGGAATTATGCTTGTATAACATTTCAACTGCATATAGTTACAGCATATACGTTTTCCGATTGCAACGATCTAACGTACGTCCTGTCATTCCCAAGGTGTGGAAGAGGGGATAAAGCTCAGGATATCTGCTCGCGCTAGAGACTGCTTTTCCGTTACTAGGGTATCTATGCATATTGACCGGTGGCCAATTGTATTACACCTGCAAAACATTAAGAATCAGGCCGATATGCCTTGAAGGTTGCCAATTGTGGCACGCAGATACACGTGGGCGACGGCTGAACGTTTCAAGAGGAGAGATCCTGTTTGAAAACGAAATACTTGTCACTCGGAAATGCGAAAACCTCTCTTGTTGCGGTCTGTCATCTTACCTGTTAATTTTTGGGATTTTCCCCAACTTGATATCTAGCAGTGTAGCACTGTAGTCCAACTGGTTACAATTTCGCGTTCCCACCACCGGGTTACTCAAAGCAGTAACTAAGATTGTGCCGGGTACCTACGAATAATTCCACCTTGTCTGACATCGATCTGGTTTTTGGGACTTGTGATCTTCTGAAAAGAATGAACTGGCGCAGTAGTATCCTACCACTCGTCAGAAATCACGATATCGTGTTTCTGATTCGAAAAGTCGAACTGGCAAAAAGCTCGATGTCCCAGAGATTCGTTCTCTGCCGCTGAATACGAGAATTCAGGCACGGGGCTAACCGGATATGGCAATATATAGATCTGCATCGTTCTTCTTGGTGCTTACGGTATCTTCCTAAGCTGGCTGCCTCAGGTTGCCTAAAGCGACAATGCACCTGATCAGAGACGTTTTGCCCCAAGGTTGGACGATCTTATTATTGGTCTTGGTGCCTTCTGAAACGAGCTACATTGAAGCAGTAGGATGCGGCACCCACGGGGGTAGCTCCGAGTGCTTGAAGTGTACGCGCGTTCACTTCAGGATAGCTACATCAGCAAGCCCTTCGAGCATTTTCGCGAGTCTCGACCCAATGATGCGACCCTAATGGACTCGACCATCTCGTTTCCAGTGTTGATGTTTACTTGTTATTGTTACACCTGTCCAGACCCTTCCTGCAACCATGACGGGGCGCGTGTAACCGCTCAAGTATGACAGCATGACGGATTACTGTGCACTGCGGCGGTTTCAGGAGCTCTGTGCCGTCAGCATATATGTACATGAGTATAGTTGATGAGCCACAGCCCCTCGTCCAAACGTCGCTGCGGATGCTTTTGAGAGTTGGGGCGGGAGGGGAAGGCCTTGGGCGGAGTGTTGGGAGTGTTAGTCTTATCATCAACAGCGATTGTGAGCGTCATTCACCGGTTGGAGTATGGAGTACGGTTTCCTGGATGCAGTACCAAGACTTGTCGTCCACTGTTGCGGCCCGTCGCACGCGAAGGCTGGCGGGTTGGTGTCCCGATTTGGGATGGCCGTATAGCGGCACGGACCAGGGGGTTGGAGCTCAGCCTCGAAGCTGCTCCCCTTTATTCTTTGCCTCGCGTCCGTCCACCTTTCCCAAGACTTTCTTCCCACCAGCCAGCCTCAATTCGCCTTACTGCACCAGGGCGCGTACCTCCTGACCCCCGATATGTCACAGTCTATGAGTTGATTCCCTTGTCTCGTCAACCCGCTGTTATCATGGCTCCGGGGCATCCTGCTTACTCTCATAAACACCACCCATCGTCCGCTGGTTCATCTCGCAAGTCTCACAAGAACACGCAACGGAAACAACCTGCTCGATTTCGACCTCGTATCATGCCCCCGGAGCTCGTCGCACACGATCCTCGCCCATGGCTTAGTAGTCTACGATCAGCTCTCCGCCTGCTCATCATCGTCCTCAGCGGCGCGGTTGCTGGTACCCTCATACACACGCTTGAGATATATCGCGGCAACATCTCGTTGGATCTGCGCCATGGCGAGTTGCCGATGACCTGGCCTGCGAGGACGAACCTTTGGCCTACGTTGGTGCTCTTTACCATTGCAGCTGCCAACTTCATCGCGTCGGTCGCAATCACGGCTACCTCATGGAAGCGATCCTTCCGCCGACCCATTCGATCGCGCGATGCCTATCGCATAATTGCCGGCAGCCTTGGAGTTATACTGTGGGCTACGGCTCTCGCAGTTTTCCATTTGCTCGATAAGTCGAGCAAGGCTAGCCTTGGCCGGTACGCCTGCACAAACAGGAACGTTATGAGCAACGGTCGCTTTCAATATCGCGCAGTCTGCTCAGAACAGGTAGAATCTCCCTACTACATCCCAAAAGCCGTCTTGGGGAACTGTCTAACGCGTCCCAGGGTCTTGCTTTCTACCTCGCCATTGGCGCTGCCTCCGCCGAAGCCCTCACGCTCCTGACACTTGCCATAACCGCCCTACAAACCAAGAGAGAGAGATCCGCAATTATAAACCTGGACGAAAAGATATCATTCGACCAAGAATTCCACCGGCAATATCCCTAACGTGCTCTAATAATCATCGTCGGATGCCGCCTCCTTTCCGCTCTCTACTGTTCTATGATTATTGTTTTTACGTCTCTGCATGATACCCCGGATTTTCGCATTTTTGTCTAGTTGTTCCTCTTTGGATGGTACAAAACATTGGCGTCATCGTTCTTCTAGCTTTCGAAGCATCGCTCTGAGTCTTCAAGACGTTGATTTCTTTCTTTTCATCTCTTTTCGACAAATGCATTGTACCGCATCAAAGGAGTTTGCATCGTCCAGAACTCTTCCCCTCTCGGAACGGTTCATGATCTACCATATATGCTTAGACGGGCTGGAAACTTGGGAAACTGTCACAATTGTACAGTGTTGCGCTCATTCTTTAATACTGCATATGTTACACTGCGATAAAGAAGCAGTCACCCTTGTAATCCACCACCAGAACCACTTCTTGGATTCATCATTGGAACCTCTTCTCTTGCTGTATTTTTCAACTTGGCTTGCTTTCCTATGTCCTAGTATACACTTCTCCTCGAATTGTTGTTGAAACCACCATCTACATTCGATTCCTCCTTCGCGCCACTTGGCTTTCTCGGCTTTTGCCCCGTTGAACCGAAGAAAAAACGGTATGGGGAAGCTTACATCACCTCACCTATATATAACATAATCTCCGGTGTTGGATCTCATCCATGTTCCCTGTCTTTCTCGCGAGAATCCTCGAAACGCGCTTGCCTTGCTGCTTGCATGTCTCAGCCTCGACTCAGCCGCAACTCATTGGACCACTTCCGCTGCGACCAACAGCGCAAACTGCGGTTGCTGCCCCAGCCCGTGCCGGCCTTCCCTTCCTCCCGCCGCATGTTTCAGAGGGCTGGACTGGCCACTCTTTGCCGTGTCGCGGGGCTGGTGTACCTCTGCGCCTGCGCCTCTGCCTGCGCCGCGGTGGGGCTTGCCTGGACTCGAGCTCTGAGAGGATTCGAAAGATCACCTCGGGATGCTGAGACATTCTGTGGCACCTGTGGCGAGAGCAGTACACGATTGTAAGAGTTAGTGGTGGCCGACTTCGAGGCTCTGCGCCGTGGGGAGATGTCGCTGGACCTTCACCTTCCATTTGTCTCTGTCCTTGGGAGCAGGACCGCCAGGTCATCACCATGCGGGTGTCCAGGTTCATTGTGACAAGAATGTATTTCGAATGTTTCGGCCACATCAATGTCGACCAATCTTTTCGCTGCGAGCCGCGCACTGCTACTTTCGAGGACAAGCGGAAGTCAATCATGCCCATGATCTGGCCAAAGAATATCCATGCATTTATGATAGATTGGCCTGGCAAAGTTGATCTCCGGACCCAGTAGATCTTGTATATTCCGGGCATACGAGAGTTCAGGTCCGGGTCTGGGGCGAGACGATCAGGTGATCGCTGCTGCTACGGGAGAGCGGCTGTGATATCTTGCAATGTAATAGTAGTAATAGTCAAAATAGTAGTACTGTATACTCCAACAGAACAATGTGAGAAATATACAAATATACAAGATGGAGGCCCGGTGTAGTGTGCGGATTAGATTATACTGAGATAAAATATGTTGATCCGTTCAGGTAGGATCCTTCACCGTCCAGGCTTTCCTAGTCTATGTGTGTATCATTTCAAATATTGCCGGCAAGATATGCGCAGCATGTGAGCTCAACCCTCTTTTCTCTCATCTGCTGCCTATCACCGCAGTACGACTCTGTACCTCATTCCATCTTGGACCGCTTCATCCAAGACTACAGGCGCGTAGTATTCGGTGGCCTGCCTTTCCGGCGGCGCATAGTACCCTCCCAGATCCGGTCGGGTTGTTTGAGTCTGCTGTACAATAGGCGGGGTGGGTTGATACGTCTGCGCCGGAGCACTGCTCGCAATTGCTGATGAGCTTCGAGAAGGTGACACATTCCGTTCTAGTCCCTGTCCAGCTGGCAATGCGCCGACGTTCTGAAGCGATGTCGAAGCAGCCCGTGACGCACCTCCCTCTCCTGCAACCGAACTCTTCTTCCTCTTCAACCTCCCTAAAAAGCGCCCTTTCCGCCCCTCACCACTGGCCCCCACTTCCAGAGCAGCATCCACTCTCCTCCCCGTCACGGGATCTCTTCCCGCCACCCGCCTTGCTTCGGCCAAGAGATCTTCGTCTCTCTCTGTTTCACTATCCTCCGCCTCATCTTCATCATTAGGGGAATGCTTTCTGGTTGGGAGCGCAAGCGAGGGTGCAGAAACGGCTGCATCTGGTGCATTTGCTGGCGCCCACTTATACGCGTGGTGGTTTGGATGCCTGGGACTGCTGTAGGGGTTCGGCTTGTATGGGTTCGGGTCATAGTCCTTGAGGAAGGTTTTGACGGTGTACCATGTTCCTCCCATGATGTAAGGTCCAAGGCTGGGTGTGTTTTGTGTTTCCTATGCTAGCTCTTTACAGTCCTTAAGCTTGTGGGTATGGTTTGCATGTGTTGCGACCGTGACTATTATTATGTTTTGCCAGTTTGCCCCAGTAGTATGAAAAAATTAGAAGTGGAAAGGAGGTTAGAGTTCTGATTGTTGATATATGGGGTTCTCGTGTCGAAGCCCTGTGCAGCGCTTATGGGAATTCTGCTATGACTCAGGGGTTGAGTATCCCAAAGAAGGATAGAGGGAAATAAGCAGAGAACCCAGCGAAAACTGTGTGTAACCTGGAAAATTCTCGGAAACTGAATGATCTTGGCTTATTTTTGACAGTTCTCCTAGACGATATATGTACTTTTGTGTCACGATTGGAGGTGTTGTTGAAGTTCGTAGATAGATGTTTGGCAGATGCCTGGCTGACTCGGTTCCCTCCTTCACAAGAGAAACTCTCCGCGATTTGACACTAGCGTTTGTCTGCCTAGTACAACATAACTTCGCATCATTATTTCCCTTTCATTAAAAGCAGTAAGACTATCTGGCTACGGGCGTTCCTATTCTGGAAATTTCCGCAGGTCGTCATACGAGGTGGAGGTGACGCCAGTCGTGAAGAGCAAGTCGTAAAATCTCGCGGCTCATATATTGACGGGCGGGTTCAAGAATCGCAGAATCGCATGACTCCCGAGTGGAATTGATGATGGATAAACTTACGCCGGAAACAGTTCGACATGATTTCCGTTAAGGTGCGCAATTCCATGCGCACCGTATAACGGCTGTACGTCAGACCGTACTCCTTTTTCCGGCGCTTCTCTTGTATTTCGGCTTCGCTCTTCATGTCTTCTTCATACCAGGAGCTGCTTGAATCGCTGTGTAAGCGACGTCTTGCGTGGTAGATTCGGTACCTCCCTGTCTCTGGCACCGACGCACAAGAAAAGTGTAACGAGAAGGCGTTCTCGTCATCCTCTTCTGACATCTTTGGCCATCGAGATTCGGACGGGATAAACCCGTCCGCACAGCGCGAAGAAGCCGCTAGGCAAAAATGGTACACGTCTTCAGACTCCCATCTTTTCAGAAAAGACCATCCTGGGGGCTCGTAACTACTAGGGCATGAGTGGTAAGATGATATCGGTTTGAGCTTGAGTTCGACCATTGTCTGCAAGGGTATATCTTGAAGCTGGGGCTTGAGTGCTCTACCAACTGACAATACTGTACAGAGACAGATATCATCCTGGCAGGCTTGTAATGTTTGCATGAAGACATGGCCTCTAGTCAGAGAGTAGTCCGGCGTGATCATCTTCCTTTGTTCCGCACCACACAGGCTTCGCAAGGAGTAAACATGATCCAAATCGACTGCACACTTCTTGTCGATGAATCGATCGAGCAGGAAGGCCAAGCTCCGGCCTTGAAGCATGCCGGCGGTGGGAGGGATCCTGGAATCGTGCAAGTATCGAAGAGCTCTCTCGTAAACCTCTTCTTCACTGGTGGCAAGCAGAACTGTTCTCGCCAGTACAATTTCCTGGGTGACCCACGCACGGTCCCAGTAATCAAGTTGATGAAATGCAAGCCACTCCGCGTGGTAGTCTCTGAAGATCCCTATCCCGTTACCAAGGCGAACTTGTCGGATGAACTCAGATGCAAGACTATCGGTCCCAAGCCAGGCAATGGCTTGCTCTGCGTTTCTGTAGATGTCGCCCATCTGCCGGACCTGATGGCTCTTTTCGCAGTCATCCGCCTGATTGATACAAAGTGCATCTATCCAAAGGGGTCTTGAATGATACCTCAGCCTGGCGACCTGTTGAACTGAACATCAGCAATGGCACCATGTGTGGCGACCTGGTCTAATTACCTGCAGGAAATTATACAGGTTTGGGCGCACTTGAATATGGCCATGGTTCGCGAAGTCCCCTGCCGTATCGTTGATCAGCACGTAAGGCATGGACTCCTCGCGCTCTCCCCATGTGTACGATAGGCATGTATATGGTTCTCCAATCTTTATGATTCGCATAGAGACCTCGACCATGCCAGTGACATCTTGTGGGTGTACTTCGATAACGCGAAGTGAGCCATTCTCGCCGGCTTCCTCTGCAGAGCTGTGATTTTGGCCCTGGTACAAAGGCTTATATGTGAAAACGGGTAGGTTTGGGTGGTTCATAGGCCCAAAGTTGTCTTAATTATATCCTGTGCCCCTTTACTCGCATCGGCTGTAAGGTTGTCATATGTAGGATGCGAGTCGAGTCAACGGATGGTGTAGCCATCATATAAGGTGGGCTGAAAAGAAAAGGTGGCGTGTATTGCAATCATGCGTCTTGCATCACCTGCAGCTGCAGGAGCCACAAGTCCCGAGGGTCGTCACATCCCGTACGATCAATCTTCTGACCTCCATAGGTACCAGCTGCGACCTGGTGAAAGGTGAATTTTGTTCTCGATAATAGTGGGTGGTAAATAGTCCGCATCCAGCGTATAGAAGGATTTCCTGAAGGGCAGATAAGTTAGCCTTTCAAGAGGGGCGGAGATAACCGCACATTTCCCAAGTACGAATTTATTTTTGCTTTCTTCTAGATGGGACACTCCCTTAAATGTTCTCCTCGTCCCGCATTGTTCGCCGCTGGCAAAGCTGACCATATCAGCCCCACTCTGAGCTCTCCCCTTATTGATGAGTCTTTGTTCGTATTCCTCGTATTCTTTGCTTAACGTTTTGATTCTAGGCTTCAATGCGGGACTCACCAGCCTTTGTAACAGATGTAGAAAACAGCAGTTTCCTACATCTCCGCCTCAGTGTCGGTTCATCTTCAATCTCCAAACGCGACAGCGGCCTCCCATTACTTACTGGAGCCCCATATCGAGTGAGTTGCACGGTACTTCTAGGTGAAGGAATTATCACATCGTAATATCACAGCCACTAACTCTGCGCCAGGCCACTAACAGTATGGAGCGATGCCTAGAAAATGGTTGCGATTGCCGCTATATACGCTACCGCCTCTCAGCACATCCTCTCATCGTCCATTGCTGCCATTGTAGATGGTGCCAGCGCGAGACCGGCTCTGCGTTCGTCGCCAACGCGCTCTTTGCCAGCGAACATGTTACGCACGTAGGCGACCAGCCCGATATAGTCTCCACGCCATCTGAAAGTGGCAAAGGCCAACGAATAGCACGGTGTCCAAAGTGCTATGTAGCAGTATGGTCGAATTACAATGGGGCTGGTGAACTGGTGCGATTCGTGCGGGTGGGCACATTAGATACGCCGAACGAGTTGGCTCCAGATGTACATATTTATACTGCGTCGAAGGTGCCGTGGATGCAAATACCAAAGGACGTACCCGCGTACGCGGAATTTTACGATGTGGGGAAAGTGTGGGCTAAGGAGACTGATGAGAGGAGGCACAATATGATGGTGAAACTAGGGGCACCCGCAGTTAAACAAGATCCAGAGGATCAGGTTAGGCAGACTCATAGCGGTACTTGAATTCTAAATTGGGATGTCCAATTCGTCTCATGGCCGTTCGTCTCCCGTAACCCTAAAGCAATACTAGATTTTACCTTGAACAGAATGCGTGAAGCTGCAAGCCTGCAGGGTTACTCCTTTTAGAACCGTGGGAAGTTAGCACGCTGCCCTGGTCATTTGTGGCGGGTGTTATTGTTCCAGCATTTTCCACCAACCAAGTGCGATATCTTCCTGTAACCCCTTCCCGCAGTTGCTCGTTCTTTTTAAGTCACGCGATTTCTCCGATTCCGTCTGGAGGCGTCTTAAGATTTTACGAAGGGATCGAAATTCTCCTACCAAGCTTTCGAGGTTGAAGCTGAAAGTGGAGAAATAGATTAAACAGCTCAATGGAGGAATGAAGCCGAAGCAATATATGTAGGCATAACAGACCACTTCCCGAGACCTGCCATCTGGTAACAGTCCTAATTCCACCTGTTCCCACTATGTTTCATTATCTGCCCGTCTTCTCCCTACTATCAGTGGTTCTCGCAGCTGGGAGAACTTCGCCTCCCTCAGGCTGTATTGTGGTCAGCAAAACTGCAACATCGGGCCAATACAATACCGTGCAATCGGCCGTCAACTCTCTCAGTACTACCAGCACCTCACCCCAGTGCATCTTCATCTACCAAGGCACCTACAATGAACAAATCTACATCCCCTCGCGAAAGGCGGCCCTGACCATCTATGGCTATACAACCGACACATCCACCTACACTAGCAACACTGTAACCATCACTCAAAAGCGCAGCCAAGATGACGTTGCAAGCAATGACCTGACAGCTACTCTGCGAGCCCACACCCCCAACTTCAAACTCTACAATGTCAACCTTGTTAACACGCGAGGCCAGGGGTCTCAAGCCCTAGCACTCAGTGCCCAAGCCGACAATCAAGGCTACTATGGCGTCCAATTCCACGGCTACCAGGACACCGTTCTTGCCAACAAGGGTGCACAGCTATACGCCAAGTGCCTCATTGTCGGTGCTACCGACTTCATCTTCGGACAGACTGCGACGGTCTGGTTTGATAGAGTTGACATTCGCGTGCTGGCTGCTTCGATCGGATACATCACTGCCAATGGACGAGACTCTGATTCAAACCCGTCGTTCTATGTCATCAATAATAGCAATGTTGCGGCCGCGTCTGGGAATTCGGTCCCGGCGGGAGCGTATTATCTTGGTAGGCCGTGGAGGAATTACTCCAGAGTGGTTTTTCAGAGGACGACTATGTCGAATGTGGTTAGTGGAGAGGGTTGGAAAGTTTGGGGAAGTTCAGATCCGAGGACTGATCATGTGTACTATGGGGAGTATGCGAATACGGGGGATGGGTCGAAGGGAACGAGGGTGGGGTTTGCGAAGAAATTGGCGAATCCCGTGGCTATCGAGACAGTCTTGGGGAGTGGGTATAAGAGTTCTGTAGATATGTCCTACCTGTCCTAAACGCGAACGGGGTATCAGTGCCTTCTCTTTAGCTGAAATCTGGACCCCGAGCTCCCAGATAGTCTTTAACACCTGAAACATCGGTTGCCCAATCGTCTCAAGGTCCTACAACTTCGCTCTGATGGGAGCATACGTCGTTCCCTCGCCCTTTCCTATCGCCTCCACTATTTCGTCCACCTTTTGCAATATCCACGTGCATCCCTCATCGCTCACAAGCCACCTAATGGCTTCCTCCTCACCTGCATCCGGTTCAGTCTGCCACGTCCCATCATCCCAAGCTTTCCGCAACCCATAGACATGGCTCAGCACTTGTGGCCCTACACCCTGTTGTGCCCTCAGACAGGCAACCGCCACTATGCTCGTCGTCAGTCGTCCGACGTTCGCGCCAGTCGTGCGGGGCGGGTCGCTGAATAGTGCACCATATGCACCGCTGAGGATATATACCGGGAGGTCTGGATGCGCGTCTGCCAGCTTCGCTTCGAGCTTCTTTTCCAATGGGCGATATATGGAGTCCCATAATTTGCGCCCGCGCTCCTTTATGGACTCGATATTGGCTGGGGTGGGATGTCGGGTCGGTGTCGTGGAGAGAGAGGAGGCCACGGAGGGTGGAAGTTGCGCTTTGAATTCGTTGAGCATGTTGATAGTTCGGGGCACCTTATAGACGTCAGCATGAGCCGAAAAATGGCCAGAGGCAAGTAAAGCGTACCCCATTGAAGCCGATGCACTTCAGTCCCACCTCCCGCATCACCTCCGCAATCGCGACCGCCTCGCTCGTTGGTTTCGACGCTCGCGCAACGTTAAACAATGCCACCATTGAAGCTGGAGAATTCATAGTCATTGTCGCAGCTGTTGAGAGCGCAAGCCATGACGGTCGTCCAAGTTTCCGGGCTCCTGCCTCTCTCTCGATCTTCGAGTACAATGCCTCTATGTTGTGAGGCGCGGGAGTGGTTCCAGGACGAGCATGGGCGGCATTTATTAGCCCCTTAAGGCTTGGTGATAATTTTGACATATGTACTAATCTTCCTTCATAAACGTATGGGAGAGCTTCAACGATGTATAGCTACAAAAAGCGTCGTGGTTTGCTGAATATGCGATGCTGAGAGAACAGGGTATGATCAAGCTGACGTCCGGTGTGGTATATTGCCGGAAAATCCTAGATTAAGAAGAACAGTAAGAAATCACTGCATGAGCCAAATGACTGTAACCTCGAAAGTGAGCGATTGTTGTAGTTGAAAGGCCGAGCTAGAGGGGTGGAACTGTCGGGTGTTCATTTGGCCCCGTCCCTCCATAACGTCCACAATGCCGAGGTGTTTCCGGCGTGTTTCCGGGCGGACATGGCCCCGGGATAACTGACGGGTCATGTGACCAATGCTCAAGAATTCTTCCATCAAGATTCAAGCCGGATGGGAGGTGCGGACTATAGGCAAAAAGGCCTTTAAATTCCATGGCTGAATCTCCATCAAACAAGAATGCTCGTTGAGAATGAGCGATCAGCAGAGGCCAAACCAACCCTGGAAGCCTTGCGAACCGGGGCTATTCCACCTGCGGAAGGCTGCTAACCAGAAAGAGCCAGCTAAGCGTTCAACAACCTGAGATCATCGACTTTGCGTTTCTTCAATACAACACTGTAAACGGCCTTTCAACGGTCTTTCGTGTGGAAAGATGCCGGATTCAGCTTCAGGTGAACTTCAATGACGGCTGCTAAGCACCTTAGTATCTTTGGAACTCGACCCATCTATCAAGTCTTCCTTCAAGTATGCAGGGCTAACTTGTGGGATTTCCCGCCAATCTCATCATGAATGCATTTAAGAATATCCCTCCGGCAGGGTTTGGATAGCTTTCAAAGCAACAAGATCATCAAGGTTCAGATCCTTCAAGTCTCCCAAATTCGTTTGTTGAGGACCCATCAGCTTCTCTGGATTGAAAATAACCGGATCATCGAGCTCCTTCTTCGCGAACACATTCAAGTATTCAAACACATTCTTATCAAACTGGAAAATCCCTCGCTCAGCATCGATCTCGAAAGTCGCAATGAATGGGTCCTTAGGGTCGTACTGAACGATGGCAGCGGCACGATACCCAGGTACAACTCCCTTGGCCGCTTTCTTCGCTTCCGTACAATCCCAGACCAGCACGTTGTCCGTTGCGACGTCAGAACTCTTCTTCCATCCGCTTAGTTTCAGTTCGTACTCCCTGTTGATCTTTCGCGCGATCTCGCCATCCACTTTGAGCTTCCCTCCGTTGGGCCCAAGAGGCAATTCCGCGCCGGGTTTGATGGTGTTTGCCCGCTCTTCAGAGAAGATCTTTCCTCTTCGCTCCTCCGGTGCCAGTCGTAGCACCTTTGGATGAGAGGCGGTAGCCGCATTCTGCTTGCGAAACTCGATGTTCACATGAAAGTTTCTGATTCTTCGAGATCCTGGCCGGTATTTGAAGATAAATTGGAGAATGATGAGCGCTGCTGGATGACCATCAAAAGTACCATATTGAACGCTATCGATGCGGACGTTGGCGAGAGTGTACTCGTCAGGGTCGTATTCCAGGGCATTTTCTCGAGTGGAGGACTGGCCTGGCTCGTTATGCTGGGGTCGAAGCTCGCCAGCTTGGGGTGCAGCTCCAATACAAACTCCATGTTATGTCTGACAATGATCCGTGTGGGATGGGAGGTGAGACGTGGTTGAGGTTCACTAGGCTGAATTACACCTGGGCGGGTTGGAACCGATCACCTGACAGCTGCAGCTCGTGTATGCAGAGTTACTTTTTCTGCTCAAGCTTAACCATCAAACACTCTCTCTCCTTCTGGCGGAGCCTTCTTTCCGATGAACACAACGATAGTCGCACCTTCATTACTAGCTGTCTGATCATTTCCATCTACATCGTTTCGAGCGCTAATCGGCACGATGGATATCCAAACAGCAATTGCCGAAAGTAGACTACGAAGTCGAATAGGGAATTACTCTGCAGCATTGGATGTTCTTATAAAAACGCAAAATTCGAATAATGTTAATGGCGCAACCTCCGAGCTTCAGGCAGAGCTTAACAGGATCTACCTAATCTATAGCAACCTATAGAACTTTGTACAAGTAACTAAAAATACAACTTGTTAAACTATCTAAGTAATAAAAGATCTTTAATATATATACAAGGTAGACGTAGTAAATAAAGAAATTTTTAAAGGCTTAAATAGTACGCAAAATTCGTATACAAAGTAGAGATTACTGTAATAGGTTCTATTACATGCGCTACGCTAAGGGCGTAGCTAGCATTACGTAGCTTCTAATATTGCCTAACATTAGTTCTAATTAGTATATTGTTGTTCTGTTCTGTAGCAGCCTACATAGAGTTAAGCTAAAGATACTCTTTAGCTCTCTAGCAAATCTACTCTATTATAACAGCATCTTTAATTAGTTATCTATGTATAGTTATCTATGCAGCTTTTTAGGTTTATTCTATTACATTTTTATTATAATTCTAACTATTTGCTAGTTATTATACTAAAAGATTAGAAGCGCATTAAGTTGTAAAAATAATTTTTTAAAAAGTTTTTGTAATAGCTACGCAAAGCTTGCAAATGCCTAGTAATAGTTTAGATTTAATAAAGCTCTAAAAAGTTTAGATAATAGGTTTCTATGCTATCTTTTTTAGAGTAGAACAACTATCTACTAGTCTATCTAGTTTCTTTAGAGTAGAACTACTCTAGATTTTATCTAGGTTAAGCTTTCTAGGTACTAGCCTATTACAATACTTTTTTTCTAGCTTTAAAGGTCTTTTTTAAAGCGTATTTTAGTAGAAGCCTTGTAGTAGCTAGCTGCAAGTATTGCGCACGTTTTTTGTATACTTAATCTATTAATCTAGCGCTTCTATTTCTTTAAATAGTTAAAATAGCTTCTATATAGTTTTAGTATACTCTACTTATTTTACTTTATACTATACTTAGCGCTTTCTACTTTTTTAACTAACTTTTTTAGCAATAATATTTTCTACTACCTACTTTAGTTTGCTATTAACTACAATAGCTTCTAGCTGTAAATTGTTATTTAGCTAGCTAGGTAGTAGATTGTTAGTAGCTAGTGTAATAGGCTAGTGCCTAGGTAGCTTTACCTAGATAAAATCTAGAGTAGTTCTACTTTAAAGAAGCAAAATAGACTAGTAGATAGTTGTTCTACTTTAAAGAAAATAGTATAGAAACTTATTATCTAAACTTTTTAAAGCTTTATTAAATCTAAACTATTACTAAGTATCTACAAGCTTTGCGTAGCTATTACATTTAGATTTAATTGCTTTTATTATACGCTAGTGCAGAAACTCTAGTAGTAGAACGCCTGCCTAAGTAAAAAAAAAGTCTACTAGCTAGTGTAGTATTCTATTGTTATAGAAACAAAGCTAGAGTAGAAACTCTAGTAGTAAAACGCTTGCCTAAGCCTATATTAGAAGCTCTACTTGTTTCTATTGTATAGAAAGTAGGCTATATTAAAAATTAAGCAATTAATAGATTAAGCAATTAAAATACTAAGTAGAAGCTCTATACGCGCTAAGCTGCAAGTATATATAAAGAATATAGAAATAAAAAGCTACTTAATTAATAATATAACAGCCTACGCTATTAGAAAACTAAAAGAAAGATAGTTATATAACTAAGTTGCTGCTAGCATACAAAAGATACTAGCTAAAAAGCAATAGCTAGTTTAGGCTATTAAAGCAATAGTAAGTTAGATTAAAACTTAGATACAAGCAAAGAATCAACTAGCAAGACAATTAGATCCTTCTATAATAATAATAGAAATAATAAAGTAGATAATAAGTAGAATAAAAGCGTTAGAAAGTTAAAAAGCTGCTACTATAATACTATCTAGCTAGAAGCTACTGCACTCTAAAACACTACTAGTTACTACTAAAAAGCAAGCTAAGTTTTCTAACCTAGAACCTTTTAATAGAGGCTATGCAAAATACCTAGCTTTCTAGTTTAAAGCAAAAACAAAGCTTTGTAACAACTTTAGTAGCAGGTTAGAACAATATAAAATTAAGTACCTAATAGAAAAAATAAAAGATTACGCTACTAGTGTAATAGGCTAGTGCCTAGGTAGCTTTACCTAGATAAAATTTAGAGCAGTTCTGCTTTAAAAAAGCAAGATAGACTAGTAGATAGTTGTTCTACTCTAAAGAAGATAGCATAGAAACCTATTATCTAAACCCTTTAGAGCTTTATTAAATCTAAACTGTTACTAGGCATCTACAAGCTTTGCGCAGCTATTACATTTAGATTCGATTACTTCTATTATACGCTAGTGCAGAAACTCTAGTAGTAGAACGCCTGCCTAAGCAAAAAAAGAGTCTACTAGCTAGTATAGTATCCTATTGTTATAGAATAGAGCTAGAGCAGAAACTCTAGTAGTAGAACGCCTGCCTAAGCCTATATTAGAAGCTCTACTCGTTTCTATTATATAGGGAGTAGGCTACATTAAAAATTAAGCTATTAAGCAATTAACAGATTAAGCGATTAAGATACTAAGCAGAAGCCTTGTACGCGCTAAGCTGCAAGCATACAAAGAATACAAGAATAGAAGGCTATTTAATTAATAACATAACAGCCTACGCTATTAGAAAACTAGAAGGAGGATAGTTATATAACCAAGTTACTGCTAGCATACAAAAAATACTAGCTAAAGAGCAATAGCTAGTTTAGGCTATTAAAGCAACAGTAAGTTAGATTAAAACTCGAATACAAGCGAAGGATTAACTAGCAGAACAATTAGATCTTTCTATAATAATAATAGAAATAATAAAGCAGATAATAAGTAGAATAAACGCGTTAGAAAATTAGAAAGCTGCTGCTACAACACTACCTAGCTAGAGGCTAACGTCTCCCTAAATTCCAACCGCGTATATAGAACGACGCGCTAAATTCTCTAATTCTAAGAAGTTTAATAGTAACTAAGCCTAGTATCTAACCTTTTAATATTAAGCAAAAGCTAAGCTTAAAGCTAACTACAGGAGTATTTCTAAAAAAGCTTAGGTTAATTACGTTTTCTAGAAGTGTATAGAAGATGCAGCAAGAGTCTTGCTACTATAGATACTTAATTAGGCTACTCTAACTCTTTAAAGCCTATAGGCTTTTATAGATTTCTAATTTAACAACCTACACTTTAAAAGCAAGGCTATAGATTAACTCTATAGAATTTGCTAAAGCAGACAACCTATACAAGAATATTTAATAGAATTTAACTAACTAGTCTAATTAACTAGAAAGACTTTTAGCAATATAAATAAAAAAAACCTTTTTGTATAAAGGCTAAGTATTAAACTCTAAAAAAGCACTATTACAATTCTAGAAAATCTTTTATATAAGGGCTTTGTCTATAAAGTAATTTAAATTGCTAACATTCTATACTAAGTAAACCTATTAGCAAGATACTAAAATTATACTTACAACTAGCTAACAGCTAGCTTTAACACGTACAAAAGGCGTTAATTGCCTAATTGCAACAGGCTAGCGCCTCTAGAACAAATAGACTAGCAACCTACAAAGAGTAACTAGAGTAGTATAGAACAAAAACAAGCTAAATAGGTGCTAGAGAAGGAAATCTAGCGCTAGCAAGCTAATTAGCTGTGTATGCGCTGCAGAGCAGGAGGCTACTACATCTAGAAGTGCCTTTACCTACTAGCTAACTGCTTGTTGCCTATAAAGTTAGCAAGAGCTACTACTACTTAGGTATCTCTACTACTATTGCTTAAAAATAAGCCTACTAGCAAATTAGATTTAGAAAAAAAGTAGCTTTTGTTAAAAGTTACTAATAGAAGCTACTTGCAACCTATAGGCAAGCTTTTAAAGAGTAGAAGAAGTTTAAAAGCTAGCATATAGATAGAAAGGCTATTAGCGTATACGCGTTAGTTAATTAAACTACCTACGCTTTCTATATAATTAATTCTAGCACGCTTGCAAATGCTCTAGTTTTACCCTTACTAGCAAAGGCTGCAGGCTTGCTATGCATTAATATTACTTTCTAACAACTGCTAGGCATAGCTAGCAAAGGCGTAATAACGCAGGTAGCTTAGTATACTGCTAATATTAAAGGATTCAAGGACACTAGATAGGCCTACGTTGCTACTAACAACATAGGGTTTAACCTAATCCTTAGGCAGCTTTAGATAAACTAGCTGCAGGTTATAATTGCGCTAGCTAAGCGCTTAATCTACATTTATTTAACGCGCTAACAGATTTAGATTTAAAGTAAAGAAAAAGAACCTGTTTTTACTCTACAAGGCTACGTACCTTTGCAAGAGATTAGCGCTGTAGTATACAGTTACTACTTCTAAGCTGCAAAGAAAAACTAGTCTATTGTTTTTGCAGCCTTACTAGCAAATATTAAAAAAGCCTTAGCGCTAAAATTAACAATAGACTTTAAAAAGCTGTTGCTAACCTACTACGCCTACTATAGGTAGATATTCAACCTAAAAACTGCATTAAAAATGCTACTACTCTAAGGACCTAATATTAATTACTAAATCGACTTAGTTTAAAAGAATAGAAAGGATCTAAAGGTGCTATAGAGCCTACTATACAATATAAGCAAAGAAAAGCTACTTGTTCTATAAAAAAAACTTACGTTGCTACTTAAAAAGAGATAGATCTACGCAAGTAATTTGCTAGCAGCTGCACTAGTCCTCTTTGCAAAGAAACTAGGTAGCATCTTTTGCTTTTGTATTAACTATAGAGCTTTTAATGTAATTACCTAGAAAGACTAATACTTGCTGCTACTAATCTAGAAAACTCTAAACAATCTTAGTAAAGTTTAGTAGTTTACAAAGCTTAACGTTTTAGCTGCTTTCTACAAGATTTAGATTAACGCTAAAGATAAATAGAAGACAGCTTTTTGCACTTAGTTTAGGCTGTACAAATAGCTAGTTACTTTTTTTAGCTTAGCAAACGCGCCTAGTACCTTTTAGAGATATATTAACTAGGCTCTACGCAAGTATTTTAACAACTTCTATACAGCCTACCTTAATAACGTACTTATATACACAAACAGCTCTCTAGCTAAGCACTAAAGCTAGGTTAACCTAGTGCTTAAAGCGCTAGGCAAGGTAGGCCTTTTGCTAGATATTAGAAAGTGCAAATTTAAAGTTAAGTTAACAAAATATCTAGAGTTTATTATTAATGCAAGCAAAAGCCTGCGCATAGACTCTAAAAAGATTAAAGCTATTAAAGAATAGAAGGCCTCTAAAACTATTAAAAGCGTGCAAAGCTTTTTAGGCTTTGCTAACTTCTATTAGCAGTTTATCTATAGATTTTTAGAGCTTGTAGCACTCTTTACGCAACTTATAGGCAACGTAGCCTTTTAATAGACTTCTATTAAATAGAAAGCTTTTAATATGCTTAAAGATATTTTTGTTACAAAACTAGTTCTAGCCTAATTTAACTCTAAAAAAGAAATAGTACTTGAAACAAATGCTTCTAGGTACGCAATAGCAGAGTGTCTTTTACAGTACAATAATTAAGGCCTACTACAGCTAGTAGCCTATTTTTTATAGAAAATAAACGTATATAAGTGCAACTACAAAATCTACAACAAAAAGTTACTTGCTATAGTATAGTACCTATAGAAATAGAACGCTAAGCTACAATTAGTTAAAAAATTTACTATTATTATAGATTACAAGAATCTAAAGTATTTTACAAAGCTAAAGATGCTTAATAAAAAACAAATACAATAGTCTTTTTTTCTAGAACGCTACAATATAGAGATTGCCTACTAACTTAGAAAAAAAAACTTTTGCGCTAATGCTTTATTCTAGCGCGAACAAGATATGCTTTAAAACGCTTCTAACAATTGTATACAGTACTGTTACAAGCAGCTACTTAAGCTAACGTCTGCTTTACTAGCTACAGACAACGAAAATAAAGGCAGTGTAATTACGTTTTAATCTATAGCACTTGGCACTAATGCTAACACTAATACTAACATAGATATAGATACTAATACTGCTATAGATAGCAATAACAGCGTAAATTCTAGTACCGCTCCAACCCTTCTAGAAGAAGACCCCTTAACGCTAGAACAACTGTAGCAAGCTGCAACAAAAAGCAACAACTAATATATTAACATCTAGCAATGCGTACTTAATAGAAAGCAATAGGTTCTACTAAGCCTAGGCCTAAAAATATCTATTACAGACTATATAGTAGATTAGAAAAAATGCTTGCTCTATAGAAATTAAAAGTAGGTACTGCAATTAGAACTTCTACAAACAAGCTTAATTAATAGAGTATACTCTCCTGCTGTAGCTAGCTACCTAGAACGTGCAGCTACTTACTAAGCAATTGCAAAGAATTACTTCTAGCCTAGAATGTTTAAAGATATTAGGCGCTTCCTTTAGAACTGCGCTGTTTGTAGCAAGATTAAGCTATAGAAAAATAGTATTTATAGCTTGCTTAGGCCTCTACTACTTTCTAATTAAATATAGAAGAAAATATTAATAGATTTTATTACTAATTTTCTAGAAAGCAAGAAATATACAATTCTTTTTATAGTTACTAATTAGTTAAGTAAAGATATTGTACTTGTACTGCTTCTAAATATAGATACTAAAACAGTTGTATAGGCATTTATTAGGCACGTAGTAGCGTACTACTAGCTTTCTAACGCTATTGTATTAGATTAAGGCAGTTAATTTACAAGCAGGCTGTAGAAACAACTCTGCAAAATTCTAGAAATTAAACAACAACTGTTAACAGCTTTCTACCTCTAGACTAATAGATTAACTAAAAGAATAAACAGTATAGTAGAAGCTTATCTACAAGCGTACGTTAACTAAAACTAAAAAAATTAGGCTAAGCTGCTAGGTATAGCTATAATAGCTATTTAATTAAAATAAGCTGCGTTAACAAAAGTAAGCCTATTTTTTTTTCTAGTATAGCTACTACGTAGATTCTATACAGCTTTTAGCTTTTTAACAAAGCTTAAATTACGCTGCTAATAAACAATTAGAAAAAAAAGCTACTAAAGCAATTGTTAAAAAGTTTAAAAAAGTATTTAAGCTAGCCTAAGCTTTAATAGCTAAAGCTTAGCAAAAGTAAAAAAAGTAGGCAAATTAACGCTAGTAGGTGCTTTAGCAACTAAAAGTAGAAAACAAAGTATAGCTAGCTCTAAAAAAACACTTTAAAACTTAATAGCTAAACAAAAAGCTTAACTAGAAAAATGCTAAATATATAGTTACTAAAGTAATTAGTACGTATTCTATACGCTTTAATATACTACTTAGCTTCTATAACGTATTCTATATTGCTATCTATAGTAGTATTAGTATCTATATTTATATTAGTATTAGTATTAGCATTAGTACTAAGCGCTATAGATTAAAACGTAATTATACTGCTTTTATTTTTATTGTCTATAGCTAGTAAAGCAAACGTTGCTAGCTTAAGTAGCTGCTTGTAATAATGCTGTATACAATTGTTAAAAGCGTTTTAAAGCATATTTTGTTTGCGCTAAAATAAAGTATTAGCTTAAAAGTTTTTTTTTCTAGGTTAATAAGCAATCTCTATATTGTAGCGTTTTAGAAAAAAAAACTATTGTATTTGTTTTTTATTAAGCACTTTTAGCTTTGTAAAATACTCTAGATTTTTGTAATCTATAATAATAGTAAATCTTTTAACTAATTATAGCTTAGCATTCTATTTCTATAGATACTATACTATAGTAAGTAACTTTTTGTTGTAGATTTTATAGTTAGATTTATATACGTTTATTTTCTATAAAAAATAGGCTACTAGCTATAGTAGGCTTTTATTGTTGTACTATAAAAAACACTTTGCTATTACGTACCTAAAAGCATTAGTTTTAAGTACTATTTTTTTTTAAAGTTAAATTAGGCTAAAACTAGCTTTGTAACAAAAATATCTTTAAGCGTATTAAAAGCTTTCTATTTAATAGAAGTTTATTAAAAGGCTATATTGCTTGTAAGTTGTATAAAAAGTACTACAAGCTCTAAAAATCTATAGATAAACTGCTAATAGAAGTTAGCAAAGCTTAAAAAGCTTTGCACGCTTTTAATAGTTTTAGAAGCTTTTTATTCTTTAATAGCTTTAATTTTTTTAGAGTCTATACGCAGGCTTTTGCTTGCATTAATAATAAAGCTTAGGTATTTTGTTAACTTAACTTTAAATTTGCACTTTCTAATATCTAGTAGAAGGCTTGCTTTGCCTAGCGCTTTAAGTACTAGGTTAACCTAGCTTTAGTACTTAGCTAGAGAGCTGTTTGTATATATAAGTACGTTATTAAAGTAAGCTATATAGAAGTTGTTAAAATACTTGCGTAGAGCCTAGTTAATATATTTCTAAAAGGTACTAGGCGCGTTTACTAAGCTAAAGAAAGTAACTAGCTATTTATATAGCCTAAACTAACTATAGAAAGCTATTTTCTATTTATTTCTAGCGTAGATCTAAATTTTGTAGAAAGTAGCTAAAACGTTAAGCTTTATAAACTACTAAGCTTTGCTAAAGTTGTTTAGAGTTTTCTAGATTAGTAGTAGCAAGTATTAGTTTTTCTAAGTAATAGCATTAAAAGCTCTATAGTTAACGCAAAAGTAGAAGCTACTGCCTAGTTTCTTTGCAAAGAGAACTAGTGCAGCTGCTAGCGAATTACTTGCGCAAATCTATCTCTTTTTAAGTAGTAACGTAAGTTCTTTCTATAATACTAGTAGCTTTTTTTTGCTTATATTGTATAGTAGGCTCTATAGCACCTCTAGATTCTTTCTATTCTTTTAAACTAAGTTGATTTAGTAGTTAATATTAGGTCTTTAGAGTAGTAGCATCTTTAATGCAGTTTTTAGGTTAAATATCTACCTATAATAAGCGTAGTAGGTTAGCAACAGCTTTTTAAAGTCTATTGTTAATTTTAGCGCTAAGGCTTTTTTAATATCTACTAGTAAGGCTGCAAAGACAATAGACTAGTTTTTCTTTGCAGCTTAGAGGTAGTAACTATATACTGCAGCGCTAATTTCTTGCAAAAGTACGTAGCCCTATAGTATAGAAACAGGTTTTTTTTTCTTGCTTTAAATCTAAATCTATTAGCGCGTTAAATAAATGTAGATTAAGCGCTTAGCTAGCGTAATTGTTACCTGCAGCTAATTTATCTAAGGCTACCTAAGGATTAAGTTAAACTCTATATTGTTAGTAGCAACGTAGGCCTATCTAGTGTCCTTAAATCCTTTAATATTAGTAGTATACTAAGCTACCTAGGTTATTACGCCTTTGCTAGCTATGCCTAGCAGTTGTTAGAAAGTAATATTAATGCATAGCAAGCCTGCAGCCTTTGCTAGTAAGGGTAAAACTAGAGCATTTGCAAGCGTGCTAGAATTAATTATACAGGAGGCGTAGGTAGTTTAATTAACTAACGCGTGTACGCTAATAGCTTTTTTATCTATATACTAGCTTTTAAACTTTTTCTACTTTTTAAAAGCTTGCCTATAGGTTGCAAGTAGCTTCTATTAGTAACTTTTAACAAAAGCTACTTTTTTTCTAAATCTAATTTGCTAGTAGGCTTGTCTTTAAGCAATAGTAGTAGAAATGCCTAAGTAGCTATAGCTTTTGCTAACTTTATAGGCAACAAGTAGTTAGCTAGTAGGTAAAGGCACTTCTAGATATAGTAGCCTTCTACTCTATAGTATATACACAGCTAATTAGCTTGCTACTACTAGATTTTCTTTTCTAGCACCTATTTAGCTTGTTTCTATTCTATGCTACTCTAGTTACTTTTTGTAGGTTGCTCGTCTATCTGTTCTAAAAGCGCTAGCCTATTGTAATTAGGCAATTAACGTCTTTTATACGTGTTAAGGCTAGCTATTAGCTAGTTGTAAGTATAATTTTAGTGTCTTGCTAATAGGTTTACTTAGTATAGAATGTTAGCAATCTAAATTACTTTATAGACAAAGCCTTTATATAAAAGATTTTCTAGAATTGTAATAGTACTTTTTTAAAGTTTAATACTTAGCTTTTGTATAAAAAGATTTTTCTTGTTTGTATTGCTAAAAGTTTTTCTAGTTAATTAAACTAGTTAGTTAAATTCTATTAAATATTCTTGTATAGGTTGTTTGCTCTAGCAAATTCTATAGAGTTAATCTATAGCCTTGCTTTTAAAGTATAGATTGTTAAATTAGAAATCTATAAAAGCCTATAGGCTTTAAAAGGTTAGAGCAGCCTAATTAAGTATCTATAGTAGCAAAACTCTTGCTATATCTTCTATACACTTCTAGAAAACGTAATTAACCTAAGCTTTTTTAGAAATACTTTTGTAGTTAGCTTTAAGCTTAGCTTTTACTTAATATTAAAAGGTTAGATACTAGGCTTAGTTACTATTAAACTTTTTAGAATTAGAGAATTTAGCGCGTTGTTCTATATACGCAGTTAGTAGAATTTAGAAAAACGTTAGCTTCTAGCTAGGTAGTGTTGTAGCAACAGCTTTCTAATTTTCTAACGCGTTTATTCTACTTATTAACTACTTTATTATTTCTATTATTATTATAGAAGAATCTAATTGTCCTGCTAGTTAATTTTTCGCCTGTATCTAAGTTTTAATCTAACTTACTATTGCTTTAATAGCCTAAACTAGCTATTGCTCTTTAGCTAGTATCTTTTGTATGCTAGTAGCAACTTAGTTATATAACTATTTTCTTTCTAGTTTTCTAATAGCGTAGGCTGTTATATTATTAATTAAATAGCTTTCTATTTTTGTATTCTTTATATATGCTTGCAGCTTAGCGCGTATAGAGCTTCTACTTAGTATTTTAATTGTTTAATTTGTTAATTGCTTAATAGCTTAATTTTTAATATAGCCTACTTTTTGTATAATAGAAATAGGTAGAGCTTTTAATATAGGCTTAGGCAAGCGTTCTACTACTAAAGTTTCTACTCTAGCTTTGTTCTATAATAATAGAATACTACACTAGCTAGTAGACTTTTTTTTTGCTTAGGCAAGCGTTCTACTACTAAAGTTTCTACTCTAGCTCTATTCTATAACAATAGAATACTATACTAGCTAGTAGACTTTTCTTTTGCTTAGGCAGGCGTTCTACTACTAGAGTTTCTACTCTAGCTCTATTCTATAACAATAGAATACTATACTAGCTAGTAGACTTTTCTTTTACTTAAGTAGGCGTTCTACTACTAGAGTTCTTGCACTAGCGTATAATAGAAGTAATTAAATCTAAATATAATAGCTGCGCAAAGCTTGCAAATGCCTAGTAATAGTTTAGATTTAATAAAGCTTTAAAAAGTTTAGATAATAGGTTTCTATACTATCTTTTTTAGAGTAGAACAACTATCTACTAGTCTATTTTGTCTTTTTAGAGTAGAACTGCTCTAGATTTTATCTAGGTTAAGCTTTTTAGGTACTAGCCTATTATAGAAGTTACTTGCTATTATTGCTATACTACAACACTAGAAAATATACGTAGAAAGCTGCTTAGATTTTGTAATATTTTTAAACTACAAAAATTTAGTTAGCTTTACAACTATAAAAAAGCTTAATTAACAACAAGTATAATAGTTAGAATTGCTAGAACAATACAAGTTTAAAATTGTATTTACTTTAGAAAAAAATAATAGAAAAGCTAATGCTTTTAGCTAACAATTAGATATTGTAGGCATAAAAAAAGTTATTAACGCTGCAATATTATAGACTAACAAGAATAGGTTATTAGAACTAGCGTAGGCACTTAATGCTATTCTATCTATTATAATAAAAGTACTAAAAAAACTATAAAAAAAATTATACAATAATACTATAATAACCTAGTTGTAAAAGTTTAACAAATAATAGTATATCTTCTATAGATTTTAATTAGTTTTCTTTAATAAGCAATAGAGTTCTATATATAGGTAGTTAATATTAAAACAGTAAGTAGAATTCTTCTAAAAAGAATATTATGTATTGAAAACTAAGTGTACTAGAAAGTACTTAACTAAAGTTAAATACAATAAGCTGTAGAAGCTTATTAACTAAAATTATATACTTTAAAGTAATTCTATTGCTCTATATACTTTGTAAAAGTAGTAAAATTATAGAAAGCGTCTTGTATATATCTACTTTTGTTGCTTTGCGTGCTTTATAGAATTACTAAAAGCTATAAAAGTACTTTGTATAATTATATAACTTTCTTTATACTATGTTCTACAAAGGTACAAGTATATAGAGTAAAGTAATATTATCTAAACTTGCTCTAGACAGCTAAGTATATACTCTATAACTTTTTTTACTTAATTAAAAGCAACTCTAGTTAGGTAGAGCCTAGCTTTCTTAGGTTGTAATACTATTTTTTTTCTTTTATACTTTAACTTTAAAGCTTGCTTTTTGTTATGCTTAAAGCTTTTTTTTTTTAAGCACTAACTATTGCCTTGCCTTTGCATCTTTTATTAACAATTTTAGAAATACTATGCCTATTGCTTGTTGTAACTATTATGTTGCAGGTCTAACCTATTGCGTGCATATTTGCTTAGGCCGCTGCAACAAGTGTAATTAGAGAAATTTAAAAAATTGCAATATTTAAATTTCTAAAAGCAAATAGTTAGAAATTTGTAACAAGAAGAATTAGTTGCAAGCTTAACTAGATAAGTTGCATTAAAAAAAAAAAAAATGCGTAAAGAAAAGCAAGAGATTTAAAAAGCTCTTTAGGCAAACGCTAAAAAAGCTACTAAGGCAATTGCTATAGAAGACGCAAGTTTAGCACTGCTAGAGCAGTAAAAAAGTACTATAGCTCTTTCTAACAGCCTAGCCTTATTTCTTTTTACCTAGAGCGCAATAGCTAGTTTTAGTAATAAAGTATAAGCTGCTAGCGTTTCTAAGTATTTTAGTAATCTTTATATTGCGTTTAAAGAAACTACGCTAACTTCTAGTAGCAATTTGTAAAGTTTGTTTCTAGTTTCTATATGTTTTCTATGCTAAAGTAACCTTTCTATTTAACTAGAAATTCGCGTCTATTGTAACTACTTTATCTTGCAACAATCTATTTAACTTTAAACTTATTTTCTTCTTTAAGTTTATAATAAAATGTTTTTTGCAATAGCATTGCTAGGTTAGCTAGTTCTAAGCAGGATATATAGAATTTTAGGTAGATCTTTGCATCTAGTAGTAGATTAAGCGTGTAGTTAACTAGTTCTATCTAATTAAAAATTAAAAACAGTCTAACTTTAACGTTGTTAAGTCTTTTGCTTAGTCTTTTTGTACGCTAGTTGCTTGTAAGTAGATAGACTTTATTTCTTTTTTTTAGCTAAAGTGCTATTTTTTGTTTTTTGTTAACGTATAAAATGTTCTAGCGTTAAGCTTATTTAAGTTTTTTTCTTATTTTTTTGTATATTTTCTTTAATTCTTTTGCTATTGCAATAGCAGCTTCTACTTTTAGTCTAGGTAATGTTTTTTTAAAAAAATATAGGTGCTTTCTATAATTAGCATAGAATAGTGTTTTGCTTGTTAATTCTAATAGTTTGTTGTTATATAAAAGTTGTGCTATAGGTAGTAGTAAAACCTAATTGTTCTATTTCTAGTTGCTATAGATTTGTAGATACGTTTTTAATATTTTGTTTATTCTTTCTATTTATCTATCTATTTGTAGATAGTATACTGTTAACAATTTTTTTTTATTCTAATTGCTGCAAGTAGCGTTGCCTAATAGTTAGATATAAACAGCTTGTTTCTATTACTAATAATTAATTTTAGTATACTGTAATATTAGATTAGTTAGTCTAGAATAACAAAAGCTAGCTAAATAGCTGTGTAGTTATTTCTAAATAGTATTATTTTAGCGTATTTAGTAAATTAGCATACAATTACTAGAATTGCATTGTAACTAATTTCTATAGCAAGATTTTTTAAAGCAAGTAGTTTTGTAATAAAATCTATTAAAATGTTAGTTTAAAGTTTGTTTAGTAACTTAAAAGCTTGCATTTCTCTATATAGTGCGTAAGTACTATGCTTGTTTCTTTAGCAATTAGCATATCTTTTAATAAACTTAGCAACTTTCTTTTTTATTTTGTTAAAGTTGTAGTTTCTTTAGATAAGTTCTATTGTTTGTATAATTCTAAAGTAACTATATACTAGGTTGTTATTGTAATAGGCTCTATTACATGCGCTATACTAAAGGCGTAGCTAGTATTACGTAGCTTCTAATATTGCCTAACATTAGTTCTAATTAGTATATTGTTGTTCCGCTCTGTAGCAGCCTATATAAAGTTAAGCTAAAGCTACTTTTTAGCTTTCTAGCAAATCTACTCTATTATAATAGTATCTTTAATTAGTTATCTATATATAGTTATCTATGCAGCTTTTTAGGTCTATTCTATTACATTTAGATTTGCTTACTAGCTAGCTAGACAGTAACAATAGCGCAAAGCCGTTGCAAACTTTTAGCGCAGAGTTTTTACTAATACTAGACTAGATTTTTTTTTCCTTTTGTTCTATTACTACAATAGCTAGCTATTACAACTAGTTAGCTTTTTTTCTACTTGTGTAGCAGCTATAGCAAAAGCTCTAGAACTAGCAAGTTAAGCTATAATTGCTGCAATTAGATTTTAATGCTTTCTATGCTAACGTTTAGCATCTCTAGATTTAGCTTGCTACTCTAACTATATCTTAAACCTACCTACTAGATTTGCCTTGCTTTAATAGCAAACCTTTTATGCTACGTACGTAGCTTCTATTAATTAAAGCGAAGCTCTAATTAGATTAGCTTGTAGAAGCTAACGCGTTTAATTATATATAGAACTGCCTAGAGCAGTTCTAGCAAGCTTCTATTCTATACTTCTACTAGATAGCTAAAGACACCTAGTTCTAGAACTCTAAGTCTATTTTTTTTTTTCTAGCGCTTTTGCTACAACCTAAAAGAATAGTAAAAGGCTATTTAGCGCTTTACTTCTATGCAATAGAAGGATAAAAAGTTACTTATTGCGTATTTTGCATGCTTTAAGCAGCTTATATACAAAGCTAGTGCTAGCTTCTAGCTAGATATATTCTATATTACTACGCTCTACTATAGCCTTTGTTCTAGCCTGCGCTAGTTTTTTAAAAAATTAAGTAACACTCTATTTAGCCTATTGTACAACAACTATATTAAGCACGTCTAGCGCTTTAATTACTACTTCTATTGTTTCTAGGTAGTTCTAAACCTAGCATTAAACCTAGAGTAGAAGTTAGCCTAGAAGTTTACTTCTAGAAATCTATTTTCTATACGCTAGCTAGAGCCTATAGATGTTAACCTAATCTAAGTAGCTAGTATCTAATTTGCCTAACTAACATTACTAGCTCTATCTAATAGTACTTTAATCTATGCTTTTACTACTTGCGTTATCTAACCTGCGTTTTCTATCTTTACTAATACATTAGAGTCTTTTTCTACTAAACGCTATACCTATTAACTCTAGAATAACTTCTACCTCTACTATAGAGCTAGTAATTATTAGATTACTAGTTGCTTTAAGTTCTACCTATTCTAATAGTTTTATTCTACTAGCTTTGTTTTTGTTAACGCTGCTTTATAAAGTTGCTACACTCTAAAAAAAACTTTAAAGCTTAGAAAAAAAGTATTGTAATAGGCTCTATTACATGCGCTACGCTAAAAGCGTAGCTAGCATTACGTAGCTTCTAATATTGCCTAACATTGGTTCTAATCGGTATATTGTTGTTCCGCTCTGTAGCAGCCTATATAGAGTCGAGCTAAAGCTACTTTTTAGCTTTCTAGCAAATCTACTCTATTATAACAGTATCTTTAATTAGTTATCTATATATAGTTATCTATACAGCTTTCTAAGTCTATTCTATTACAGTTATAGTATTGTTGTATAATTTCTTCTTGTAGATTTTCTAGTACTTTTGTAGTAATAGATAGAATAGTATTAAGTACCTACGCTAGTTCTAATAATCTATTCTTGTTAGTTTGCAATATTGCAGCGTTAGTAACTTTTTTAGTTTCTACAATATCTGTTCTTTAGCTAAGAGCGTTAGCTCTTCTATTGTCTTTTCTAAGAGTGTATATAATCTTAAACTTGTACTGTTCTAACAGTTCTAACTATTGTACTTGTTGTTAATTAAGTTGTTTTGTAGTTGTAAAGCTAGTTAGGTTCTTGTAATTTGTAAAGATTGTTAGGTAGAAGCAGCTTTCTACGTATATTCTCTAGTATTGTAATGCTGCAACAATAGCAAGTAGTTTTTTGTTGTGTATATTGTATTGTTCTTTAGGTTCTATAAGTTTTTTTAAGTAGTATACAATTAGGTGCTATTTTCTATTGCGTTCCTGTAGTGCTGTTGCTTTAATAGCAAGGTCTAATGCGTCTATTTTAAATTGTAGTAGTTTTTTGCTTTTAAAAAACACTAGAACTAGTAGTTTAGTACTTACCTACTTAAGCTTTTTAAATGCTTTTTTCTAGTCTAAGTTCTACTTCTATAGCGTATTTTTTCTAGTAAGCTTAGTAAAAAGTATTGCTTTTTAAAAAAAGTTTTTAATAAATTGCTAGTTAAAGTTAATAAATTCTATAAAGAATTGTACGTCTTTAACGTTTTTAGAATCTAGCTAGTTTTTTACAACTTGAATTTTCTTTAAGCTTATTTTAATTCTATAGACACCTACAATATATTCTAGAAATTTAACTTTTTGTTTGTAGAATTTGCATTTCTTAGGTTTAATTTATAGATTAGCTTTCTAGAAACATATAAGCATAGTTTTTACATACTTAATATGTTTTTTAAAGCTGTTAGAGTATACTAGAATGTTGTTAAAGTATGCTAGAATAAACTTGTCTAGGTATAGTCTAAGTATATTGTTAACTAGTTGTTAGAACGTAGCTAGAGTATTAGTAAGTTCTATTAGCATTACCTAAAACTTATAGTGTCTATATTTTGTTTAAAACGTAGTTTTCTATTTCTTTTTTTCTTTTATGCGTACAAAATAGTATCTATTTTGTAGATCTATTATAGTAAAGTATTTTGCGTTGCTTAATTAATTTTGTAATTCTACAATATTAGGTAATAAGTATTAATCTTTAATTGTAATGTTGTTAAGCTTTCTATAATCTATACAAAGCTATAGGCTTTTGTTTTTCTTTTATATAAAAAAATACGTGCTTCTACTAGTAACTTTAATTTGCGTATATATTCTTTTTTAAAACTTTTTTTAAAAAACTTTTGTGTTTTTTTAAGTTTTTTTTCTAATGTTGCGTATAGTAGGCTAAAAAGTAGTTTTTTTTCTTTCTAGAGCTTAATTTTGTAGTTCTAGAGTTAATGCTTAGGTAGTATAGCTACACTTATCTTTTTTTAAAAAAGTTCTACAAACTTTTAGTATTTTTTAGAAATAGCTAGAAGTACGCGAGTTTCTAATACTCTAGTGTTAGCGTTCTTGTTCTAGGTATTCTGTTTTTTTGCTAGATAACCTAATGCCTTGTTAGTATCTACTAAGTTAACTACTCTTTCTAGGTGCGTTTTGTTCGAAGTAATATACTCTATTATTATCTTTTTATCTACTATTAAACGCTGTTAATGCGCAGGCTTTAAACTACAGGCGTAGTTGCAGTTTGCAAACAAAAGCTTTTATATTTTCTAATTAATTTGCAGATTGTGCTTTTGTAACTATAGAAGTTCTAATATAACATTGTAGGTAGCTAATTTAGTAACGTCTAGAATAATTTCTTTCTAGTAGTTTTAGATGCGTAGTATAGCTTAGGTTTCCTTGTAGACTATAAAGTTTTTTAGCATTAGCTTTTTGTTAACAGTATGTAATAGGTATAGTTGCTGTTAGTTTTAGAGTTAAAGTCTAGCTTTCTTTGCTACTTCTTTAGATATAAAGTCTGCTATTAATTCTAAGTCTATTAGTGCGCTTATCTATATTTTGTTTACTATAATAGATAGTTTTTAAAGTTCTATAGAGTTAATAGCGTTGCAGCTTTTAGGTTAATTCTAGAAGCTAAGCGTTTCTCTAAAAAAAACTTTAGCTAAGCAAACCTATTGCTTTTTTTTTTTTTCTAGTGTAGTATGCAGTTAGAGTTTAGGCACGTTTGCTAATTTTCTTAGTTATATATCTAATTGCAAAGTGTTTTTATTTAGATAATATCTTGCCTATTGTATTCTAAAAAGTATAATGCTAGTTGTTTGTTCTATAGGTGTTTGCTATAGATATTATTAGAGTAATTTATCTAAAAAAGTCTATAGAACTGTTTTTTTTTAGAAAACTATTCTAAACTTTTCTTTTTAGACCTATATATAGCATATATATTATAGAAGCAAATAGTCTAAAAAAGTAATCTATACTTAGAGTTGCAGTAGTTTTAGTTGTATAGGTAGTATATAGGTTTTAGCTAATCTTTAGACTTTTTTTATAGCTTTTATTTTTCGTACTAATTAATTTGTTGTCTTTCTACTTGTTTTTAATTGTTTTGCTTTTAAATTTCTTTTCTAGTTTATAATTAGAAATCTTTCTTTTAAGCAAAGCTGTTAAGTTTCTACGCGTTACTAAGTGCTTTCTTTAGCAAGTATTAGATAGTAGCTAGTAAAAGTTTGTTATAGCTAGCAAAGTATAGTTTAGTTTAAACTATAATAGAAAAAGGTATAAGTAGTTGTTTTTTTTCTAGTGTTTTGTATCTAGTAGTATTGTCTTTAGCATTTTCTAATAAAAGAGTATTAGCATTTTTATTTTTTTTATACTAGAGTATATTGTTGTTAGCTAGCTTCTACAACTAGTTAGGTATAACTATCTACTCTAGCTTGCTATTTTGTCTAATAGTAGCGTTTTTTTAATTAAAGGTAATAAAGGTATTTAGCTGTTAAATAACTTTGTTTTTAGATTAACAGTTTTGTACAATATAGCCTAGCTTGCTACAACTATAGCACGTTATTAGACTTTTATTTTTTTTGTTTTTTTTTTCTATTATAGAGTTTTTGCCTTTAAAAGCTGCGTTAAAGTGCATAGGTTCTAGTTCTATTAAAGTGTAGTATCTAGAAGTACAAGGTTGTAGTAGCATACGTTGTTGTCTAGAATTAGAATAGAAAGGTTGTTAGGTGCTTTAGTTGTTTTGTAGGTAGCGTCTATTATCTATTTCTATAGCTAATTTGTAGAAATTATTGTTAATGCAAATAGATTTATTAATTAATTCGTCTAAAGTCTCTAAAACTAAGCTGCTTTGCATAAGTTCTATTTTAACAGTGTTTTTTAGACTTTAGTAGTATATTTTTATTAAAGCTTTGTTGTTCTATCTAGTTTCTACAAAGTACTACTAAAATTTATTAGCGTAGTTAGTAGTAGACTTAGTTTAACAAAGCTTCTAGATTTTTTGTTTAGCTAGAAAGGTTTTGTTAGCAACTAAAAAAGTCTATTAAATCTTTTTTTTAAAAATAGAATAGTTATTAAATATGCAAGTAATAGCGTTTTTGTTATAGTTGTTGTTTATATATTTAATTAAATAGAGTTAAACCTATTTGCTAGCTTGTCTACGTATATAGAAAGCAACTAAAAAAGCTTAGTTATTGTTGTTAATGTTATTTTCTTAGAACTTAAAGAATAGGTTAAACTAGAAAAGCTAGTTTTTAAGCTTATTATAGTCTTTATAATAGAGATTAAGTTTAGCAACTTTATTGCTTTTTTTTTAGGTCTAGCCTAGAGTATATATAGAAGTATTGCTTATTTTAAAAGTATTTAAAGTGTAAAAGTTTAATAGATAATAGTATATTTTCTATAGATTTTAATTAGTTTTTTTTAATAAGTAATAGAGTTTTGTATACAAGTAGTTAATATTAAAATAGTAAGTAGAATTTTTCTAAAAAGAATATTGTGTATTAAAAACTAAGTATACTAAAAAGTACTTAACTAAAGTTAAATACAATAAGCTATAGAAGCTTATTAACTAAGATTATATACTTTAAAGTAATTCTATTGCTTTGCGTACTTTGTAAAAGTAGTAAAATTATAGAAAGCGTTTTGTATATATCTACTTTTGTTGCTCTACGTGCTCTATAGAATTACTAAAAGCTGTAAAAATACTCTATATAATTACGTAACTTTCTTTATACTATATTCTACAAAAGTGCAAGTATATAAAGTAAAGCAATATTATCTAAACTTGCTTTAGATAGCTAAGTGTATACTTTATAACTTTTTTTGCTTAATTAAAAGCAACTTTAGTTAGGTAGAGCCTAGCTTTTTTAGGTTGTAACACTAGTATATAGCTACCTAGAAATTATACAAACAATAGAACTTATTTAACAAAACTACAACTTTAACAAAATAAAAAAAAAAGTTGCTAAGTTTATTAAAAAATATGCTAATTGCTAAAGAAACAAGTATAGTACTTATATACTATATAGAAAAATGCAAGCTTTTAAACTACTAAATAAACTTTAAACTAATATTTTAATAGACTTTATTACAAAGCTACTTTTATTAAAGAATTTTGTTATAGAAGTTATTTACAATACTATTTTAGTTATAGTATATAGATTTACAAAGTATAGTAAATTTATACTTTTTAGAAATAATTATATAGCTATCTAGCTAGCATTTATTATTCTAAATTAACTAATTAGATACTATAGCATACTAAAGTTAATTATTAGCAATAGAAACAAGCTGTTTACATCTAACTACTAGACAACGCTACTTGCAGCAATTAAAACAAAGAAAAAGTTATTAATAGCGTATTATCTATAAATAGATAGACAAATAGAAAAAATAAATAGAATACTAAAAATATATCTACAAATATATAGCAACTAGAAACAAAATAATTAGGTTTTATTACTACTAATAGTACAACTTGCCTACAACAACAAATTGTTAAAATTAATAAACAAAACACTATTCTATGCTAATTATAGAAAACACCTATATTTTTTTAAAAAAACTTTACTAGAACTAAAGGCTAAAGCTGCTACTATAATAATAGAAAAACTAAAAAAAATATACAAAAAAATAAGCTAAAAACTTAAACAAGTACAACGCTAAAGCATTTTCTACGCAAATAAAAAACAAAAAATAGCACTTTAGCTAAAGAAAAGAAATAAAGTCTACCTACTTACAAACAACTAGCGCACTAAAAAACTAAGTAAAAGGCTTAACAATGTTAAAGTTAAACTATTTTTAATTTGTAACTAGATAGAACTAGTTAACTATATACTTAATCTACTACTAGATTTAAAAATCTACTTAAAGTTCTATATATTACAATTAAAACTAGCTAACCTAGCAACGCTATTATAAAAAACATTTTATTATAAACCTAAAGAGAAAAATAAGTTTAAAGTTAAGTAGATTGTTGCAAAACAAAGCAGTTACAATAGACGCGAATTTCTAATTAAATAGAAAGGTTACTCTAGCTTAGAAAATATATAGAAGCTAAAAACAAACTTTACAAATTGCTACTAGAAGCTAGCGTAGTTCTACTAGACTTAGCGCAAAAATCTTTAAAATGCTTAGAAACGCTAGCATTCTATACTACGTTACTAAGCCTAGCAACAGCGCTTTAAGTAAAGAGCGAAAGTGCTATTCTATTAGTAGGCTACGCTAACGCCTTCTACTTTTTAAGCAACGCAATATTTGCTTTTTTAATAGTAATAGCCTTTGTAGCCTAATTTGCATTCTTATAAAGAAGCTTTTTTACTTTTTTTTTTTTTTAAAGCAACTTAAAACAAGCCTACAATTGTTTCTTTTTTTCTAGAATTATCTTAGACTTAAATATCTAAATATTGCAATTTTTTAAATTATAGTAGTTGTACTTATTACAACAACCTAATTAAATATAGACGCAACAAGTAAAACTAGTAGCTTAACAATTGTAGCACGCTATAGGCATAATATTTCTAAAATTATTAATAAAGAATGCAAAGGTTAAATAGTAACTAGTACTTAAAAAAAAAAAGCTTTAGGTATAACAAAAGCAAGCTTTAAAGTTAAAGTATAAAAGAAAAAAAATAGTATTACAACCTAAAGAAGCTAGACTCTACCTAACTAGAGTTGCTTTTAATTAAGCAAAAAAAGTTATAGAGTATATACTTAGCTATCTAAAGCAAGTTTAAATAATATTACTTTACTTTATATACTATACTTTTTGTAGAATATAGTACAAGAAAAGTTACGTAATTATATAGAGTACTTTTCTAGCTTTTAGTAATTTTATAAAGTATGCAAAGTAGTAAAAGCAAAATATATATAGAATGCTTTCTATAATTTTACTACTTTTATAAAGTATGCAAAGTAATAAAATTACTTTAAAGTATATAATTCTAGGCAATAAGCTTCTACAGCTTATTATATTTAACTCTAACAAGTACTCTATATAGTATACTTAGTTTTTAATACATAATATTTTTTTTAGAAAAATTCTACTTACTATTTTAATATTAACTCTATATATAGAACTCTATTGCTTATTTCTAAAAACTAACTAAAATTTATAGAAAATATACTATTATCTATTAGACTTTTATATATACTTAGCTAGGCTATCTAGTAACTATTTTTAACTTAAGCTTTTTTAAATTGCTAAAGCGCTAAAAAAGCTTTAGTAGCTACTTATACTACTTTTTTACTATACTTTATTATACTACTATACTAGATTTGCTTTTTTTTTTACGCAACTTCTACTAAGTTAGCGCTTCTACTTGCTTTTTAAGCTTAGTAATCTAAAAGCTTATTAGTATAATTAGATATAGTATTAATTTAGCTTTTTTAATAAGCTGTATATACCTACTTTTAGCGTTAAGCAAGCGCTTAATAGAACTATATACAAGCTTTAACTAAAAGCTAAATTTATACAAATTGCTTAGAGTCTTTAATGTCTATAGCGCTAGAAAATTAGGTTGTTTTAGTAGAGTGCGTATCTACACTTTAAAGTAATCTAATACTACTTACGCGTTAGTAAAAACTATTTCTAATGCTTTAAAAGCTTTTTAATAGTTTTACTCTATAAACACGTTAAAAAACGCGTTTTTAAATGTAATAGCCGCGCAAAGCTTGCAAATGCTTAGTAACAGTTTAGATTTAATAAGGCTCTAAAGGGTTTGGATAATAGGTCTCTATGCTATCTCCTTTAGAGCGGAACAACTATCTACTAGTCTATCTTGCCTCTTTAAAGTAGAACCGCTTTAGATTTTATCTAGGTAAAGCTACCTAGGCACTAGCCTATTATAATACTCTTCTCCTAGCCTTAAAGGTCTTCCTTAAGGCGTATCTTAGTAGAAGCCTTGCAGCAGCTAGCTGCAAGTATTGCGCACGTTCTTTATATACTTAATCTATTAATCTAGCGCTTCTATTTCCTTAAACAATTAAAATAGCTTCTATGTAGTTTTAGCATACTCTACCTATCTTACTTTGTACTGTACTTAGCGCTCTCTACCCCTTTAAGTAACCTTTTCTGCAACAATATCTTCTACTGCCTATTCTAGTTCGCTATTAACTACAATAGCTTCGGGCTGCAAGTTATTATTTAGCTAGCTTGGTAGTAGATTGTTAGCAGCTAGCTGCAATTAATTAATATAGAATATGTTGTAGAGGCTAGGCAGTGTATTAAAGCGCATAGAATGCGTACTAATTACTTTAGTAACTGTATATTTAGCGTTCTTCTAGTCAAGCTTCTTGTTTAGCTGTTAGGTCTTAAAGTGTTTTTCTAGAGCTAGCTACACTTTGTTTTCTACTCTTAGTTGCTATAGTACTTGCTAGCGTTAATTTGCTTACTTTTTTTGCTCTTGCTAAGCTTTAGCTATTAAAGCTTAGGCTAGCTTAAATACTTTTTTAAACTTGTTAACTATTGTTTTAGCAGTTCTTTTGCCTGCTTGTTTGTTAACAATGTAATTTAATCTGTATTGTAGGGCTGTAAGCTAGATAGAATCTATGTAGTAACTATGCTAGAGAAAGAATAGGCTAACGCCTATTAAAGCGGCATTCTTTAATTAGATAGCTATTATAGCTATACCTAGCAGCTTAGCCTAGTTTTTTTAGTTCTAGTTAACGTACGCCTGTAGATAAGCCTCTACTATGCTGTTTATCCTTTTAGTTAATCTATTAGTCTAGAGGTAGAAGGCTGTTAACAGTTGTTGTTTAATCTCTAGAATTTTGTAGAGTCGTTTCTACAGCCTGCTTGTAAATTAACTGCTTTAATCTAATACAATAGCGTTAGAAAGCTAGTACTACGCTACTACGTGCCTAATAAATGCCTATACAACTATTTTAGTGTTTATGTTTAGAAGTAGTACAAGTACAATATCTTTACTTAACTAATTAGTAACTATAAAGAGAATTGTACATTCCTTGCTTTCTAGAAGATTAGTAATAAAATCTATTAATATCTCTTTCTATATTTAATTAGAAAGTAGTAGAAGCCTAAGTAGGCTATAAATACTATCTTTCTATAGCTTAATCTTGCTACAAACAGCGCAGTTCTAAAGGAAGCGCCTAATATCCTTAGACATTCTAGGCTAGAAGTAATTCCTTGCAATTGCTTAGTAAGTAGCTGCATGTTCTAGGTAGCTAGCTATAGTAGGAGAGTGTACTCTATTAATTAGGCTTGTTTATAGAAGTTCTAATTGCAGTACCTACTTCTAATCTCTATAGAGCAGGCATTTCTTCTAATCTACTATATAGTCTGTAATAGATATTTTTAGGCCTAGGCTTAGTAGAACTTGTCGCTCTCTATTAAGCACGCATTGCTAGATGTTAATATATTAGTTGTTGCCTTCTGTTGTAGCCTACTATAGTTGTTCTAGCGTTAGAGGGTCTTCTTCTAGAAGGGTTGGAGCAGTGCTAGAATTTACGCTGTTATTGCTATCTGCAGCAGTATTAGTATCTGTATCTATGTTAGCATTAGTGTTAGCATTAGTGCCAAGTGCTACAGATCGAAACGTAATTACACTGCCTTTATCTTCGTCGTCTGTAGCTAGTAAAGCAGACGTTAGCTTAAGTAGCTGCTTGTAACAGTGCTGTATACAATTGTTAGAAGCGTTTTAAAGCATATCTTGTTCGCGCTAGAATAGAGCATTAGCGCAGGGGTTCTTTTTTCTAGGTTAGTAGGCAATTTCTATATTGTAGCGTTCTAGAAAAAAAGACTATTGTATTTGTCTTTTGTTAAGCATCTTTAGCTTTGTAAAATACTCTAGATTTTTGTAATCTGTAATAATAGTAAATTTCTTAACTAATTGTAGCTTAGCATTCTATTTCTATAGGCACTATACTATAGCAAGTAACTCTTTGTTGTAGATTTTATAGTTGCACTTATATACGTTTATTTTCTATAAAAAATAGGCTACTAGCTATAGTAGGCTTTAATTGTTGTACTGTAAAAAACACCCTGCTATTGCGTACCTAGAAGCATTTGTTTTAAGCACTATCTTCTTTTTAGAGTTAAATTAGGCTAGAACTAGTTTTGTAACAAAAATATTTTTAAGCGTGTTAAAAGCCTTCTATTTAATAGAAGTCTATTAAAAGGCTACGTTGCTTGTAAGTCGCGTAAAAAGTGCTACAAGCTCTAAAAATCTATAGATAAACTGCTAATAGAAGTTAGCAAAGCCTAAAAAGCTTTGCACGCCTTTAACAGTCTTAGAGGCCTCCTATTCTTTAATAGCCTTAATTTTCTTAAGGTCTATACGCAGGCCTTTGCCTGCATTAATAATAAACTCTAGATATTTTGTTAACTTAACTTTAAATTTGCACTTTCTAATATCTAGTAGGAGGCCTGCCTTGCCTAGCGCTTTAAGCACTAGGTTAACCTAGCTTTAGTGCTTAGCTAGAGAGCCGTTTATATATATAAGTACGTTATTAAGGTAGGCTGTATAGAAGTTGTTAAGATACTTGCGCAAGGCCTAGTTAATATATCTCTAAAAGGTACTAGGCGCGTTTGCTAAGCTAAAAAGAGTAACTAGCTATTTGTACAGCTTAAACTAAGTGCAAAAAGCTGTCTTCTATTTATTTCTAGCGTTAATCTAAATCTTGTAGAAAGCAGCTAAAACGTTAAGCTTTGTAAACTACTAAGCTTTACTAAGATTGTTTAGAGTCTTCTAGATTAGTAGTAGTAGGTATTAGTCTTTCTAGGTAATTGCATTAAGAGCTCTGTAGTTAACACAAAAGCAGAGGCTGCTACCTAGTTTTTTTGCAAAGAAGACTAGTGCAGCTGCTAGCAAATTACTTGCGCAGATCTATCCCTTCTTAAGCAGCAACGTAAGTTTCTTTTATAGAACAAGTAGCTTTTCTTTGCTTATGTTGTATAGTAGGCTCTATAGCACCTTTAGATCCCTTCTATTCTTTTAAACCAAGTTAATTTGGTAATTAATATTAGGTCCTTAGAGTAGTAGCATTTTTAATGCAGTTTTTAGGTTGAATATCTACCTATAGTAGGCGTAGTAGGTTAGCAACAGCTTTTTAAAGTCTATTGTTAATTTTAGCGCTAAGGCTTTTTTAATATCTGCTAGTAAGGCTGCAAAGACAATAGACTAGTTCTTCTTTGCAGCTTAGAAGTAGTAACTGTATGCTGCAGCGCTAATCTCTTGCAAAAGTACGTAGCCCTGTAGAGTAGAGACAGGTTTTTCTTTCTTGCTTTAAATTTAAATCTGTTAGCGCGTCGAATAAATGTAGATTAAGCGCTTAGCTAGCGCAATTGTAACCTGCAGCTAGTTTATCTAAAGCTGCCTAAAGATTAGGTTAAACTCTATGTTGTTAGTAGCAACGTAGGCCTATCTAGTGTCCTTAAATCCTTTAATATTAGCAGTGTACTAAGCTACCTGCGTTATTACGCCTTCGCTAGCTATGCCTAGCAGTTGTTAGGAAGTAATATTAATGCACAGCAAGCCTGCAGCCTTTGCTAGTAAGGGTAAAACTAGAGCATTTGCAAGCGTGCTAGAATTAATTATATAGAAGGCGTAGGTAGTTTAATTAACTAACGCGTATACGCTAATAGCCTTTCTATCTATGTGCTAGCTTTTAAACTTCTTCTACTCTTTAAAAGCTTGCCTATAGGTTGCAGGTAGCTCTTGTTAGTAACTTTTAACAAAAGCTACTTTTTTTCTAAATCTAATTTGCTAGTAGGCTTGTTTTTAAGCAATAGTAGTAGAGATGCCTAAGTAGTAGTAGCTTTTGCTAACCTTATAGGCAACAAGTAGTTAGCTAGTAGGTAAGGGCACTTCTAGATATAGTAGCCTCCTGCTCTGCAGCATATACATAGCTAATTAGCTTGCTAGCGCTAAATCTCCTCCTCTAGCACCTATTTAGCTTGCCTTTGTTCTATGCTACTCTAGTTACTTTTTGTAGGTTGCTAGTCTATCTGTTCTAGAGACGCTAGCCTGTTGCAATTAGGTAATTAACGCTTTTTGTGTAGGTTAAGGCTAGCTGCTAATTAGCTATAGGGCCTTGCAGTCTAACTATTTAAGCTTACTTAGAATAGGTTATCTAACGTTCTAATAACTTTATTAACAAAATTGCTAAAGTTAAAGCTTTTATCTACTATAGCTATGCTCTTTTAAAGTTTAGTATTAAAGCCTTTTAAAAACTAATTTTTTTTGCTTGCATCTCTAAAGGTCTCTCTACTCTAAAGTATTAAGCAGTTAAACTCTATGTAATAATCTTTTACAGCCTTCTTTCCTTGCTTTAAGCTGTTTAGCTAATTAAGTGCTTAGGCTTTTAGATAGAGGTTATTAAACTGCTAGTCTAGAAATGCCTACATTTTGTTAATAGAAAAGGATTTAGCATAGGTTTTGCACTAAGAGAAAACTACGCTAGCAGCGTAATCCTTTATTTTTTCTATTAGGTACTTAATTTTATATTGCTCTAACCTGCTACTAAAGTTGTTGCAGAGCTTTGCTTTTGCTTTAAACTAGAAAGCTAGGTATTTTGCATAGTTCCTATTAAAAGGTTCTAGGTTAGAGAACTTAGCTTGCTTTTTAGTAGTAACTAGTAGTGTTTTGGAGTGCAGTAGCTCCTAGCTAGGTAGTGTTGTAGTAGCAGCCTTTTAACTCTCTAACGCTTCTATTCTGCTTATTATCTGCTTTATTATTTCTATTATTATTGTAGAAAGATCCGATTGTCCTGCTAGTTAATCTTTTGCCTGTATCCAAGTTTCAATCTAACTTACTATTGCTTTAATAGCCTAAACTAGCTATTGCTCTTTAGCTAGTATCTCTTGTATGCTAGCAGCAACTTAGTTATGTAACTATCCTCTTTCTAGTTTTCTAATAGCGTAGGCTGTTATGTTATTAATTAAGTAGCCTTCTATCTCTGTATCTCTTATATATGCCTGCAGCTTAGCGCGTACAGGGCTTCCGCTTGGTATCTTAATTGCTTAATCTGTTAATTGCTTAATTCTTAATGTAGCCTACTCCCTGTACAATAGAGACAGGTAGGGCTTCTAATGTAGGCTTAGGCAAGCGTTCTACTACTAGGGTCCCTGCTCTAGCTTTGTTTCTGTAACAATAGGATACTACACTAGCTAGTAGACTCTCCTTTTGCTTAGGCAGGCGTTCTACTACTAGGGTCCCTGCACTAGCGTATAATAGGAGTAATTAAATCTAAATGTAATAGCTGCGCAAAGCTTGTAGATGCTTAGTAACAGTTTAGATTTAATAAGGCTTTAAAAGGTTTAGATAATAGGTCTCTATGCTATTTCCTTTAGAGCAGAACAACTATCTACTAGTCTATCTTGCCTCCTTAAGGCAGAACCGCCCTAGATCTTATCTAGGTAAAGCTACCTAGGCACTAGCCTATTACATTAAAGGCTAGAAAAAAGCTTTTTTTATTACTATAGAAAACGCGTTAGTATACTAAGTTTTATATATATTACAAGTACTTTTACTTTAAAAGCAAAAAATAGACTATATTTAATAGCTAGAAAATATACAATAAATAAAAAAATATACAAAGCGTTAGAATCTTGTTTTCTAGATAGTAGTTTTTAAAATGCTAGTTAAAATAGCTTTTGTAGCTATCTAGAATTAGTAGCTAGTATACTTCTATTTAACGCGCCTTTATATACGCATTAAAATGCTTTAACTACGCAAAACTAAGGTTGTTGTTTATCTAGCTATTTTCTAAAACTAAAAGCTTCTAATTGCGTAGAATATTTGTTTTTTTATACTACGTAAAGATGTAAACGCGCTTTTTATAGATAATAAAAGGTAAAGTTGTAAATTCTATAGTATAGATGCTTTAGATAATAGTAACTTACTTGCAATTGCCTAGCTAGATAAAATTAGGTTTATTGCGTTTTTTTAAGCCTATAACAACTTTTATAGACTTAATTACGCTTATCTAGAAGCTAGTTTTGTTAAAGTTGTGTATATTATTGTTGTAGACACTATACTTAGCTATTGTATTTTCTACTAGCTTAAACTACATGCGTATAACTTTAGAATCTTTCTATTGTATTTTCTAGTAGTTTTTTGCTTAGGTAAACGTAGTTTAAAGCTTATCTAAACGCGTTATAAACTTTTCTACCTAGTTTTTGCCTATAGGCTTTTTAACACGCTTGCGTAATAGTTTATCTACTATATTTACTACTTTACAAAGCTAGAGTAGAAATTTTTGTAAATTAAAGTTAAAAATATATTGTATAATTGTTTGCTTTTTAGTTATAGTAAGCTTAGAGCAATTAGAGTAGGTATTAGCTTAGAAGTAGGTTCTATTATATCTTTGCTAGAGTGTTTGTATTAAAACATTATATACTTTAGCAGCGCATTATAGGCTTTAAAATTAGCTGTTACTATACGCCTAGAGTGCAAGCTTAATCTTGCTTTTTTGCTAAGTTCTATCTACTTGCAGGTGTTAAAGCATTACGCGTTAAAGTAGTAGTAATAGTTGCTAAAAGATTTTGCAACACTTAGTAGTAGAATACGTTAATAGAGTAGCTATAACAATAGTTTTTAACAATTATAAAAGTTATAGAAGTATTTATATAACTAAAACAATATAGATTTAACTAATTAAAAGCAAGTATTTTAGTTAAATAAAAGTAGTTATATATAATCTAAGCTTATAACTATAGAACTTTATATAAGTAACTAAAAATATAACTTGTTAAACTATCTAAGTAATAAAAAATCTTTAATATATATATATAAAGTAGACGCAGTAAATAGAAAGATTTTTAGAAGCTTAAATAGTACGCGAAATTCTTATACAAAGTAGAGATTACCTAGAAGTTGTTGTTTGGCCGACTTACCTCTTCTAGCTCACACAACCACAAGGCAATATCGGTCTCCGCGACACCAAGCCCGGCATGCGGGGATTTAATCGCTGTTCAGTCCGCCCTCAATCTACTCAGTACTACATTGGACTTGGACAGCTCGCTGAGATGTGCTGCCTCACTCTTCCACAAGCATATACCAGGATTAGGTTCAGAAGAAGAGAGCCAGTATGTAGTAAGTTATCCAAATGCTCTCCCATTCGCATGTATCAGGCTGAATATCTAAGCCGATGATTCTTTACTACTGCTTGGAGGTGCATCATTTCTGGCGGCTTTACGGAGACGGGATCGATGATCCGGGAATCACTTACAATAGCTCTTTCTTGCAGAGACTCATTCCCAGGCTCCTCGAATCAGGCTTCCACTACGAAGCACTCGAAATTTTAGAACACTTTGTGGAGAATCCGAAGCCGCAGCTTGAAAAGTTGGCGTCATGTTTGTTGGCGGAAGGGAACCCTGCCTTCACCCTCTGCATGCTTGCCTTAGCTAAGATTCTTGCTCAGCAAGAATTTCTAGAGGATGCAGAAGGTACAATTAAAGCTGTCGAAGATTCCATTAACGAACAGCTCGGTGCCACGAGACATTACTGTCAGATGATCAAACTGCGATTCATCGAGGGAGGAAACACCAAGGCCGATAGAGTCGTCGAACTCATTCAGCTTTCCATCACGCTACATGAGCTTCGGTATTACAACATGTCTTCCCAAGCTCTCGAGTATGCTGCCGAAATCGCGGAAACAGTCCTGGATGCTCCTCAAGCGACGATGTTCGGTCAGCAGATCCATGACCAGCTAAGAAAGGTATGGAGCGAAGGTGGAGACCATCTCACTCTCACACTCATTGAGTTTCGTTATTGCGACTTTCTCAACTCTTCAACTACGGATTTCGCTACGGCTCGGGTTCGCCGAGATGAACTTCTCTCATCCCCGCTTTCACACAAGTTGCCCTATCTCGAACGGTTCCACAAACGGCAGTGGGCGGAGTATTTTATGTTACATCAACGGGAAAGAGCTCTGCACCATGCGGAAAGGTACCTGGAGTATTGCATGAGATGCAGAGGTGAGGAAGAACAGTCGTTGGCGGAGAATATCAGATTCCAAACGGTTCTCCAACCGTATCGTACGTCTGAAGAAAAGCGGACAGATGTCCTCGAGGATATATGCTCACAACTTAGAAGAGGCATAAATAACGATATGGAAAACTCTTTCTATGGCGCGCTGGCGGAGAAGCAGCTGTTGCTTGTGGAAGCGCTGGCAGAGTTAGGACTACTGCAGGAAGAAGATTCAGAAGATATTGCTACTGAAGCCAGGGAGATTCTTCGGGAAGCAGAATGTGTATCGGACAAGATTAATGGGAACGCCGATAATGCTTTCTTCAAGTACGAGATTGCATTGTTGAAAAGGTCTGCTTCGCTGTTCCTTGATGGACAACTACCGGCGCAATCGGCTCCGCTAATCCCTTGGGAGGATGATAAAACACTCTCTCAGAAAACCGTCAACAGTATTTTCTGGCTCCAAATATCTTTTCTCTCGCTGAAGAACGAATGTCTACAAACATTCGAGCGCATGCTCAATGCGTTGACTGAACAAGCCCGCATCTACGCGGCCAAGGAGACAGCCGCCAAACGGGCCAGAATCTTGAGTGTGAAGGCAATGATCTGCTTTCTCTTGTTGGAACTCGACGGGCCTAAACTCCAAAAATTTCGACTTGTGGCGGAATTTTCCTCGTTGAAACAAGGAGCGGAGCTAGTGCTTAGATGTTTCGAGCAAGCCTTTGATTTGCGGGATCAATTGGAGCAAGAGGCAAGAGATAAGAGAGATATTGAAAACGGGTCAGAGGCGTTAGCTGCCTCACAGGTCTACTTCACTGGAGAACTCGAGCAGCTCTACTTCGACATCGCTCTCGAACTTGCATTTGCGCTTGAAGATAAGAATCTGACTTGGAAATGGATTCAGAGACGCAAAGCCAGGGGAGTCACAAAAATGATCATGAGTTCAACGCCCGAGCAACAGCCTCCATCGAGTTTCGGCAACCAAGGAGGTACAGGTTTTATAACGTTCGAAGATTTACAGTTCATCCAAACCGCGTCGGCGGCGAAACTAGTATTCGTCGATTGGGCTGTCTTCGGTACCTCTCCAGCCAAACTTCTGTTCTTTTCTTTTTGTATGGGGAGAGATGCTGAAGGACCTATTGCAATCCGCGAAATGTTCGAGATTGCAGCATCTCTTGAAGAGCTCGAGAAAGCGGCGAAGAATATTGATGAGCGTCGTATGAACTATGACGATGCGGAAAGATACCTACGACCTTTCATACCAGTCATCCAGCCATTGGAGAGGTGCTGCGATGAGGGTGGCATTTTGGTCCTCTCTCTTACAACACCTCTCCATAACGTACCATTACATGCTGTATCCTTGAATTCCAAACGCCTTATCGAACGCAACCCGATTCTATACGTGCCGTCCCATACTGCGTTGCTCAGCTGTCTTCAGCGCCTTGCAACTCCTGAGCCAGGAACAACAGTCCCGACACAGTGGAAAGCCGGGGTCTTTGGAGCATATGATGATACTTCCTCGGCATCCGAAATAGTTCTCGAAAGAGCCGAGATCTACAAGTCTCTAAAAGCATTGGGATGTGACTTAGACTGCACACCAGTCCTTGGCAAGGAGCTCACAGAAGCTAGCGTGAAAGACGCTTCCATCTCATGCAAACTCATCCATTTCCACGGCCACGGAATATCAGATCCGCACTCGCCATTCCAGGCCAGCAGTCTCTAGCCTTAGGACCGTCATCAAAACCACTCACCATCCCATCCATAACCTCCCTGAGCCTCAACGCCGCACACGTAACTCTTATCGCCTGTTCTGGGGGAAAGCAAGATTTCTCTCTTTCTGGCGACGAACCACTCGGCTTGCTATCGTCTTTCATTATCGGCGGCGCATCTTCCGTTATCGGTGCTCTATGGCCCATCCAGTCTTCCACCGGCTGGCTATCACGCAAGTCTTTTACGAGTACTTTTTGAGACATGTAGATAGAACAGAGTTGGGGCCCGTCGTGAACTTGGCGTGGGCACTTCAGTATACGGTTTTGGAGATTCGGAGAAGGAAGGAGACGGGCAGACTTTATCACTGGGCGCCGTTTGTTTTGTATGGGGTTTGGTTTTGTGGGAGGAAACCTGGAAGCTGGTGAGAGAGATGGAATGGTATCGATGGAGGAGCGGCATTTCAACGCGACATAGTTCGTCCATTCGTTTGACTGATGAGTGATTTAACAGAGGTCAAACCAAGCCTTGCGAAGCCCCTACCCAGCCGCGGGCTATTCCGCTTGCGGGAGGCCGCTAACCCGAAGGAGTGAGCCAAGCTCCATCGTCAATGTTCACAGACCTTGGAACCTTGAGATCTTCAATCTCTCTTTACTCGGATTCTATCCTCTCTGCAACTTTCGCCTACAATGCAACATTGTAAACTGTCTTCATCTGGATAGACAACGAATATCGCTTCAGGTGACCTTCAATGACGAGTCCGGAGACATCGACCGGATCCATACCCCAGCAATTTCGGATTGATTACTTCGGGCGTGCAGCCGCTTACTATATTGCGGACCACCGTCACATTTGACTTTTGTTCATACGTGATTTTGTATGTCGACTTGACAGCCGCCTCGCCGGCGTTGCCACAACAATCAACTCCTTTTATATAGCCCACTAACACCCTGATGGCTAATGGGCTATCCTTAGACCCGGTTCCTTGCATCGGCAGGACGAGAATTCTCGGCCATCTTCTTCATTTGCGCACGGATCCCAAAGTGCATACGTGGAGTACACCTTGTTGGATACTAGTAGCGGCAGAGCATGGACATGGACCAAGCTTGCCACCCCAATTGTCCCTTTATAGTTGGGATCGCCCGCTCTTTAGATGGCTTTGAGCGGTTCAAAGCTTTTTTGGTCGTCTCTCAGCATTTCGCACCTTTGCTTGGTCTTACTCTTGTAATGCCACCTTGAGCTTGTCATTCCATTAGCGTCTTGGTGTCGTGCCTCACGATGAAGCGTTCTCTTCCTTTCATATTACCCGCAATTGGAGTTTTCGCTCTTCCAGCATATCCAGGAAACTTGTTTCCATATGAGGAAATACAGTTAACCAGGAAACACATAGAGAGCCTACCTGAGGAAGAAGCCAAACTCTTCGCCTTCGAAGGACAACTTGATGAGAATGCAGTGAACGCCGTACCCCGGTGCCGCTACACCCCATCCGATGGCAAGTGGCCGTCAACAAAAGCATGGCAAAACCTCGCCAAGCAGTTGAGTGCAGACAACGTTCTCCTCAAACCCACACCCCAGGCTGCGGTCTGCTATCCAGGAACAGCAGAGAACAAGGCCAAGTGCCAGGACCTGACGAACAATTGGGGCAACTCTTATGCGCAGACGAACGATCCACTCGAAGTCCTTTCGCCTGTTTTCCAAGGCTTGACATGCACACCGCCTTCTGTATACAACAGTGGGAATTGTATGCAAGGAGGATATCCTACCTACGTTATCAACACAAAGACTGTACTTGATATCCAACTCGGTATCAATTTTGCCCGTAACAATGGATTGCGACTTGTTGTTAAAAACACTGGGCACGACTTCATGGGCAAGTCTGCAGGTGCTTCCGCACTGAGCTTGTGGACACATGGATTGAAGGACCTCCAGTTCATCAGCAGTTATGATGACGGAAAGGGTTATAAAGGACCTGCGATAAAGGCGGGTGCGGGTGTTCAGGCGTTCGAACTTTACAAGTTTGCAAACGAGAAGGGGTTAGTCGCCGTAGCCGGTGAAGGCCAGGCACGTGGTTCCACTTTATCACTGGAGCTTTTCAGCGCTAACATTTCGACAGACAGTAGGAGTAATGGGTGGCTATATTCTAGGAGGAGGCCACTCTCCCCTCAGCTCTTTATATGGCATGGCAGCCGACCACGTACTCAGCTTCGAAGTCGTTACTCCAACCGGTGAATTCGTCACCGCAAGCGCTACCAACGAACCCGACCTCTTCTGGGCTCTCCGAGGCGGTGGTGGAGGCACCTTCGGAGTTGTTACATCCGTCACCATCAAGGCCTTCAAAGACTTGCCCGTAACTGTTGGAACGTGGAGCTTCTCCAGCAAGACTCTCGGCAAAGCCAAGTTCTGGGCGGCCATAAAAGCCTACATGGACCTCATTCTCTCGCACGTCGACGCTGGCACTTATAGCTACTACAACATTTTCCCTATCGGCCAAGACCTCCTCTTCACAATGCAACCCTTCTTTGCCCCCAATCAAACGGCGAAGCAAGTAAACTCTCTCCTGCGTCCGTACTTCTCCTCACTCACAGCCCTAAACATCCCCTTCTCTCCCAACATCACGGAATACAAGTCCTTCTATCCAGCATGGCAAGACGGATTCCCCTTGGAACCCGCCGGCAGTGTCTCCACGGCAACTGGATCGCGGCTCTTCCCGCGCTCGAATTTTGCCTCCGCGACGGGAAGGAATATCACCTTCAACGCGATCAGAACCACGGTGGACGCGGGATATCCCCTCATCGCGTTCCACATGGCTCCCACGCTCGCCCGCGGCGGAAATGCGGATAACGCGGTTAATCCGGCCTTCCGCAATGCAGTCATGCACGCAATCACCTCCTTCTCCTGGACGGTCCCGTCGCCCGCGGCATCCATTCTCTCCTCATGGAACACTTTTTCGCGCCAGACGCTGCAGAAGTGGCGGGATATTACCCCTGGGTCTGGGGCATATATGAACGAAGCTGATCGCTTGGAGCCGAATTGGCAGCAGAGCTTTTGGGGCAGCAATTATGCGAGATTATTGGAGATTAAGAAGGCGATGGATACTAAGGATGTGTTTTGGGCGGTTAATGCGGTGGGCAGTGAAGGGTGGGTTGTGGAGACGGTGGATGGCTTGCCGGATGAGAATGGGAAGCTGTGTCGGGTTAACGGCACGGTGGCGACGGGGTCAGAAGGTGCTTAGTGTGTTAGCTTGCAACACTGGGCTGGTATATGGCATATGAGGTGGAAAGAAAGGGGCTGGATTATAAAGGATGCACGATTTCACATAGAGTCAAGAACAGGAACTCAATGACAAGTGATAATAATCGATGGCTGTATACCTCCGTCTTCGAGATGACTGCTGCAGAGATCTAGTCTTTGGCTCATGTCCCATCCAAGTCGTCGCATGTCCAATCCCACCAAAAACGCCAACGCAATGCCCAAGAGCCGGAATCCAAAGTTCAAACTTCACACACCGTGAATCCATCGGGTACCTTACTCAAAGTGATCCCCCCTCTTTTCCTCCTCCCTCTCCCTCTCTGTGCCGGGACTCAACACCGCCAAATCCGCCGGCGGCGCCACAGTGCCAATCAACGACTTCCTATGCGCTCTGGGACTCCTATCCAACGTCTCCGTCTCCTCAACCACTACGCTCTCTTCCACCTCCGCAACCTCCTCCTCGCTTTCTAGCCCCCGTATCGAGATCCGCAACCCGAGAATCTGTTGCCGTAGTTCGTCGATGAAGGCTTGCATCTGCGCGAAGGGGATCTTGGTCACGTCTTGCCCGACGGCCCCATTTCTGGAGGCATACAGTCTCATCGCAATGTCAAGGCATTTCTCGGCCTGCAATGACTTCTCAAGCCTGAACCAGGACTCTGCCGCCAACACCGCGAAAAACGCCGCTTTCCGCAGACGTGAGCCCATCCGATGCGCTCCTACCCCTGTGCGAATGGCATAACACGCAGACACGCGCTCTGTGAACAGCGCATTCCCCACGGGTCCTACTAAGCCCATCTCCAGAATTCGTGAAGCCCATCTCGCGGCATCGTCCGCGGCTGATGAACCTCGCAGACGGAGGAGTTCTAAACTGAGGGCTAGGGTGCGGAGCGCGTAGTAAGGAGCTGCGCTGCGGTCGCGGTCCGTGTAGCTGTAGGAAGCGGCTTCGATCCACGTATCGATATTCTCCGTGCGTGTTTTGCTGGTCAGGGGACCTGTGATCATGAGCGCGGACAAGGCGGCCATTTCGGCGGCGCCGGCGTAGTGCCGCCAGGCCTTGTCGTTGTTGAAATCCGTGCGGAGGATATCGTATGTCGAGAGAGCCAATTTCCAATCTCTCAGCATGAAGCTGTAGTCTGCGAGTTTGCGCATAAGCGCTTCGGAAGCGTCGGGGCGATAGAAGCCTTGCAGGCTGTCGTAGTTCGAATTGGAGGAGCCGAGGGCGGGCGAGGAACTGTTGCGGCTGGAGCCAAAGGGTGTCCATCGTTTGGAAAGGGACATGAAGCGGCCAGATATGCCGCGGCGGCGGGCAAGGACTTGCTCGTTCCAGGTGGCGACGTGCCGCTCCATTTGGGGAACGATTGATTGGGCGACGAGCTCGCGGACGAAGGTGCGGATAGCAGTAATGTCAGAGTCGGGAATGTAGGGGGTGGGGTCTGTTATGTCGTCTGCGGTTTCTGGGAGGCAGTTAGCGAGGTGATCTCTAGAGAGGACAAATGGGAATACCTCGCTGCTGGATCTCCGCCAGCTCATCAGCCGCAGACATCCATTCACGTGTAGGAAGCCGCACGCTATCGTCGTCGGAGGGTATGCACTGCTGGCTCTTCAGCCTTAGCAGATGGCAGTTTAAGCCAAAATGTCGCTTCATCTGATCGAACGTCTGGTTCGACTTTGCGATATCGCCCGTCTCTTCTTCATGGACGAGCACGTAATAGCGTAGATATTCATTATCCACCCACTGAGGTGGCCGAAGATCGCCTTCGCGTTGCTTCGCATAGAGTCTCCTAAACTCTTCCGTGGGGTTGGGATTTCGAGAGCTGACTGCAATGACGCTTGCGACTGGATGAGCAAAAGTCTCATGCGGTACGAGAGGTAAACCGGAGAGCAATCGTCTTAGGTAAAGAGAGTAAAATGGGGACGATGTCGCTTCGGACGACAAAGCGCTGGGGTCTCCGGCAACGCCTGAGCCGACGGTATGGGCGTTGAATTCGGAGTACCGCAAATGGCGATCCACCACCTCTTCAATCTGCGCTACATTGCCTCCTATACTTCTCGAGCGCATTGAAGTCTGTGATGTACGAATAGGATCCTCCAGGCTATTCCGCGCAGTTGCGGGTGTACTAGCGAGTCCCAGCCCAAGATGCGCTCCCACGAACCGTACACCAAAGTCCGCATGACTTTTACTCGCACCTATACTGTCTCTTATTGTGATTTTTCCAGGTACAGTTTCTCCGAATGGGCGCAGGAGCTGTAGTAGTCCTCCCTGAATGCCCTTCCCTCTTATCATAGCCTCCGTCTCCGCATCGGCCACCACCGCGACGTGCGGCACAAAGGCGCGCTGGATGAGGATTCTGTGCTCATCGGAGACGCCAGGCGGCAAGCTAGATGGGGTACCTGTACCATTCTGTCGCGATCCTGGGGATAACGTCGATGGGGGCGCGGAGGCGGGAGTGGGGGTCGCGGTGCCAGAGCTCGGTCGCGAGCCTGTGAGCGATGAGGTCGACTCAAATAGCTTGTGCAGGGAAGGATTGGATCGGCGATAGGGCAGCGATGCAAGGGACGAGGCAGGCGATGCGCGCTGCTTGGGGAGGACTACGGAGGCTTCGAGGTCGGCGTACTTTGGGGGTCTGGGGGGGGCCTCTGGCAGCGGCGTCATGGGCATGGGGAGCACGGGCGGGGCGCCCTGGGACATATAGTTGAGCGCGTTGGATCTCCGGTTGCGGGCATGTATTCTAGAAGGCGCGGGCCATTATTAGAAGAAGGGTGGAGTGTGGAATGCGGGCGCGGTGAAGGTGCAGCTCTGGTCGCAACGGGCAGTCTGACAAAGTGTCGTGGTGTTCTGATTCCTGACTGGTGGGGGGAAGCCCAAGCTCGAGCTTTCACAAACCATCAACCTTCACAGCTGCGCTCCTTTCCGATTCCTATGAACGACGTCATGCCCCTCCTGTCTGAGCTTCAAAACGATACGAAGAAGCTCATATAAGCTCATGTAGAGCACGGCTATCATCCTTTGAATGACGTGGATGTGGGCTTATCGATTTTGCTCACCGCGGATTCTTTCTTTGCGGAGTAAACGTGACCTCCTCACAGTCAAATCATTCACCACCCGGCCTGCATCTTTCTGCGCCTGGAATTTCACCACCTTGTGCCGTATGTCGACGGAAGGACGAGACGAGCCGATTCCCAAGCGTCGCAAAATCTGCAACTCACCTTCACTTCCCTCCGTAAGGCTCTTCTCAACTACAGGATCCCCAACAGATATGAATCAAACCACCCTGGAATTGACGGAGGTTGAAACCAAGCTGCGCCAGTTGCTCCTCGATGTGGCCGCTTACATCGATGAGAGTGCCGGGACTGGGCCCATCGAGAGTGCTGTGAAGGTCCCGGATGAACTCGCTCACGAGAAGGTTGTACTGCGCTTCACAGGAGGATGGGTGCGAGACAAGCTCCTTGGTGTTGGTAGCCAGGACATCGACGTCGCCATCAACAAAATGACTGGGGAGCACTTCGGCCTGAAAATGCTTGAGTACCTCGAGATCCCTGGGAATGCCGCCAAGTATGGCCTCGAGCCGGCAGAGGCAAGTCCACAACCGAAAGAGGAAGAGGAAAAGCCAAAATCAGAGAACGGGAAGACGAAGAAAGAAAATGGGAAGTCGGAAGCGAAACAGAGGAGCAGAAAGATCGGTGGCATCGGCTTAACCAAAATCGAAGCGAACCCCGAGAAGTCGAAGAATCTGGAGACTGCTACGACCAGGATCATGGGGATCGATTTAGATCTCGTCAATCTACGGAAAGAAACTTATAATGAGGTCAGCCGGAACCCTGAGATCGAATTCGGAACACCCGAAGAAGATGCTATGCGACGCGATGCAACTGTCAATGCCATGTTCTACAACCTCAATACCTCCATAATCGAAGATTTCACAGGCCGTGGCTTCCAAGACATGAAAGCTAAGCTAATACGGACCCCCCTCGAACCCTATCAAACCTTCAAAGACGATCCCCTCCGGATTTTGAGGCTCATCAGATTCGCAAGCCGACTGGGCTACACGATAGACCCTGAAACAGAGAAAGCAATGTCCAATCAAGAGATAGGAGAGGTGCTCAGGATCAAGATCAGTCGCGAGCGGGTTGGCATCGAACTGGAGAAGATGCTCAAAGGACCAGATCCGCTTCGAGCTATGTCCCTCATTGATCGACTCAACCTCCACGAAACCATATTCACCGATCCCACCAGGGAGCTGGGATCTGCCCCTGATCTCTCTTACTTTGCGCCAGCTTATAAATTCGTCCATACGATAACGTCTCAGCAGGCGTCTGGTTTCCCATCCATAATCCCGCAAACTCTCACTCGGGATGCTGATGAACGGTATCTTGCGTGGATCTGTGCCGCCCTTATGCCATGGGCGGATGCTCCCACGGTCCCTCATCACAAACCCACTCAACGGCCATACTACCCCGCATTTCTTGTTGCGCGTGAAGGCTTCAAGGCCCCGAACAGGATCTCCGATGTCATTTCGGCGTCCCTCCGCCACGGAGAAGAAATTCGCCAAATGGTAGACCGCTGTTACGACAAGATCAAGCGACCGAATGCAACAAAAGTAGGAGACGACGCGACTGCTAGGGACACCTTGGGGATGGCGATTCGCAGCTGGGGTGCTTCTTGGCGCTCGCAGGTGCTGTTCAACTTGATTTATGAGGTAGTGCTTGGGTCTGTCTCGCAAGAGCGTAAGTACCACACGGCCAACCCCTCCTCCAATGCCTAACAAGCGTAAAGGACTCCTGGATTCCTACGCGACCTTCCTCGATCAACTGACCAGATACGATATCCTCGAAGCCTACACCTTCAGACCTCTCCTCACCGGCACCGAGCTAGCCAAAGCGCTCAACACCAAACCCGGCCCCTGGATGAAGGACGCCCTCGACGTCGTCATGGCCTGGCAGCTCCGCAATCCGGATGTGACCGACCCGACCGATGCCATCGCTGCCGTCAAAGCAAGCAAGGAGGGCGGCGAGTCCAAGACCAGTGAGCTCTCCTCCCGCCTTGCTACCCACTTCCTCACGCTTACCGTCCGCCCTCTCTTCTCGCAGACTAAACCCCATCCTGATATCACACCGGCGGGTCACAGAGTTCCGAGTCTAGACCAGAATTTCAGACAGCGTCACCATTGGGTCCCTGAGCCGTGGAAAGACACCCACAATGCATATGCTATAGACCTTCTTCACTGGACACTTTCGATCTTTGACCCCAAGAGTGTAGAACAGAACTGGGCTCTTCTTATCCCGCCAATCCTCAAAATGATGGACGCCATTGAGATCCGTTGGAAAGCCAAAGGCGTCGCCCTACTCGCTCTACTCCTGAAATCCACAACCCCTCCCCTCCTCGCCCGCACCGGCCTCGGCAGCGTGTTCGAGGAGTCCCTCTTCCCTCTATTCTCATACCTCCCCACTTTGACCCCAGAAGCAGAATCCTGCGAGCTTCTGGATGAAGCATTACCGGCGCTCATGTCCCTGGCTGATGTCCTGTATCCCCCTTCGGAATCGCGACCAACCCCTACTCCACAAAGGAAATCGAAAGAGCCCTCCGCCCTCTCCACCCCCCGTGAGCGCTTCTTAGACCGTATCCTCCGCCTGACCATCCTTGCGCCCCTCTCCCACGCCCATCCCTCCACATACCCGCGCCTCGCTACAACCTTACTCCACCCCGTCCCCTCCCTGATCGATAGCATGGGCATCAACACTGTAAAACACCTGCAACCGCTGACCACGCTCCTCTCAAATATCCTTTCCGAACCCTTCGGCCTCGCCTATCCCCCACTCATGGTGGCCGCCGCCAAGGGACTGCAGAGGGTGGTGGCGAATGCGTGGCCTAGAGCGGGGTTGTATAGGGGAGTGATTATCAGGGGTTGCGTCTTCGCCTGGAACAAGTGCTGTAAAGAAGAGGGGAAGGAGGGGGTGGAGGATGTGAAAAGGGAGGTCAAAGATTTGGTGGCGATGTTGGAGGCTGTTCTCGAAGCCGACGAAGAGACCCGAGAAGTATGGAGGGGAGAAAAGAAGCAGTTGGTCAAAGTCGATGAGAAGTTGGTGGGATTGTTTGAGGGGGATGCGTTGGTTGGGGAGGTAGCGTAGGGGAGGAATCTGTGTCACTGTGTGATATCGGTTCTGAGATAAGTGTGGTTGCGATATTTATATTAGACTAACCAATGACAATGTCAATGCCTTATTATATCCTTCATTAGCAGCGTGATGTCGTGACCCCGCGTCCCCGTAAGGATAATGCATAACCGAAATACTTTTCCTTCCCTCCTTTTGACACAAAACAAAATCCCAGAATACACAAGTCCATCATAAACGAGAAACAAAAACAAATCTTACAACAAGCACCATCATCTCCAAACCCCCCTTTGCCTTCTATCTAGCCACTGTCAGCCCACCCTCCTGCCCTCCCCAGCCTTCCGCCCTCTATCCTCTTCGTCCAGCTCTTCTTCCCTCCCCTCCCCATCCTTCTCACTCTCCGCCCTGACAAGCCCCTCCTCGCTCCCTACAACCACCGTTCGCCGCCACGCCCAATTCTGCCCAAACTGCTCCTCATAGTGCTCCTTCAGTCTGCGTTGCCTGCGCTCACGCTTATACATCCAGCACAGCAGAGCGCACAGGCCGAGGATCACGGCGCCGAGACTGCCGCCAACGGCCCCGGCGACTTTAGCCGTGTGAGAGGGTGAGGAGGAAGAGGGGCATGTGGAGGTGGGCGGAGTGGTGGACAAGGGGATGGGGGAGCCGGTGGAGTAGGCGGTTGCGCGAACGTCCCGGGTCTGTGTTTCTGGTGTGGATGTTGCAGAGGGGGATGGCGTCGATGGGGAGCTGGAGCTGAAGCTGGGGCTCGATTCTTCATCCACGGCTGCGCGTACGGGTAACACAATGGATCCGAGAGAGCTAGAGCGGAACTTGGCCGCGCTGGCATTCGCGCAGCAGGATCCGCGGTCGGTGGCAGAGCGGCAGCAGTAGGTGCCCAGGTCGCAGGGTTGGATGTTCCAGGCTGTGAGCGGTGGAGGGGGCGTGCTGGGTGCGGAGGACGATGCATCTGTGAAGGCAATCTTAGTCCTGATCCCCAGCGTTTCGAAAGGCAAACACAAGTTCGCTACAATTGAAGGCGTTTGGAAGAGGTTGTGTATAATTGGGAAAGTACATACCTACGGGACAGACCCTCGGACAGCCCTTATCCTTTCCAGTCGGATCCGTACATCCAGCCTGCCAGATCGTACCGACGTACTCGCCACCCGTGGCCATGCAGAGGCCGCTATCCAAGCAGACGTCAGGAGATCCTGTACGGCGGTTGGTAGCGCAGCAGCCGCTATGTTGGGCGTTGGGGTTGCATGGCCGGTAAGACGAGTCGAGTTCGGTGCCGTTGAGGGAGTAGCACTTTTGTTGCGCGGATGCTGACGCGAATAGAGACAGGGAGAGAATGAGAGATAGGAAGAGTGGTGCCATTGTGGAGGGGTGAAGGAGTGGTTTCCAGGGAAAAATTAATGAGAGGATCAGAGAGTAGCTGAAGATGGGGTTCAAGGAACGTGTTGGCGGACAACGCCTTTGTGCATTGAAAGGAAGAGGCGAAGAGAAGTAGAAACATAAATGGATTCGAAGAACAGAAGCTATCAGGATCCGCTACAAGAAACAAAAACAACACGCCTTCACGCGCGGAACCACAAGGGAGGGTTCTTCTGCAGATAAATCAAACCTCGCCAGGTCCTCGTCTCAGCTGCATCCTCGACCGGGAGCATCCATACGCACCAAGCCCTCATCTTAAAGGCCCAGCACGACCGGCATTAGCCCATAGGAGGTGTAACCCTCTGTACGACACACAAGCGCCGCGGCGAAGGCAAAGCCTCAAGTTCGCCATCTGAAACGCCCCCGAATTACTGCAGGTACTTGCTCGAGAGGGCTGGATTTGGACCAGGGTGGAGCTGGGCGGTGTTACAAGAGCTGGGAGAGAGGTACCGGTACTTTCATGTGCGTCCGCAGTTTGGAGCGAGACGTACGAGCGGTTAGCCCATTCTGTGAGCGGAGATGGATGGACGGTGACCTGTACGTTTTTCCGCGGTCTCAATACGCGAAGTCCGACGATGTGGAGGCCGCCCCGCCACGACTGCGCTTGAACAACGTGTTTATCCGCATTGACATGACATTTGCTGATGGTGCTGATGATGGAGGAGTGTTTAGGAGCTGGAGATGCGAGCCATCAAGGCGTGTTGTTTGAGATGAAGTGCGCTCGAGGGGGGCGGGTCGATCTCATTCGTCTGTGCGGGATTGACGTGCAGGGGGACCGGGCGTGTCGTGCAGACAGATCAAAGGGGCGGGTTCCACATCCGAGGATCTTGTTTTCCTGAGACTTTTTGACAAAATATGCGACACGTCCTAGATGTGGAGATGAACTGGTCTGGATCTATAGAAGAGGTCTCCCTGTTATATGTCTTGCGACGAAAGCAATATCTGGGAGACAAGGCAACTGTTTTCAGCCGTTCCCTCACCATCTCCGAATCACATATCGCGGCTGTCAATGCACCTATATTTGGCCGCACCTGGGACCTGGTCCTGGTCCTAATAACGCTCCAGCCTTATAAGTGTATCTTATAAGTGTATACTCGGATTGGAATTGTTGTTCCGCCTCAGCTGGGGGTAGGGCATATCACCGATCTAGCTAGGTCGTCACTTTTGCGCCCCCGAAACTCCCTGTCATCCGCCAGCTATGTTGTCTGAGACGGTGTACGCTGGAGAGGGGGCGGAACAATATCATTAATATTCTCCAAGGGTACCGAAGACTATTATCCATTACATTAGTCCTCTATAGTCGAACGCTCATTTACATACCGTTTCTGCAATTTTTCGTTGAAGGGATGATTGTACGTAGCAGTGTCCTCTTTCACCCTTTCATTTGCAGAATACGTTATGCCATCTTCGATCGAGAAAGTCTCTAGCGCTCGACGGTGTTAATATTGCTCTCGAAGCTGAACACAGTAAGTACAGAGGATTTCCGTTATAATATTTCCCATGGATAATCCAAATCGGTTTCTCTCTTTCACCCCCATGCCAACTGCGTCGACAAGAAAGGGCATGTTGCCGGCTATTGTTTTACATCTTCACGCCACTAGTCTCGTACAAGCTCCTAAACCTTGACTTCCGGCTCAGTAGTGTCCCCGGCGTATCAAACTCCACTAGGTGGCCATTATCGAGCAACGCAACCTTATCATACCAAGTGATATGTGTAAGACGGTGCATGACCGCAAGCACGGTACAGTCTTTGAAAGTCGTGCCAATGATTTCTTGCATAATCGCTTCCGTCTCGCCATCGACACTGTCGCCGCGTTAGAGCCCGCTGTCTAACTCCTACCTAACAGCTCACCTGCTAGTGGCCTCGTCGAGTATCAAGACCTTGCTTTTTCTTACCATGGCGCGTGCAAGACATAGTAACTGTTTTTGGCCAGCCGACCACATCGCCGTGTCCATCTCTTTGTCCAAGCCGCCCTGCTCAGATATGATTCCCCAAAGTCGGACGCGCTCTAAAGCGCGGATTACATCCTCGTCCGAAGCTGTGCCGAAAGGGTCAATGTTGAAACGAATCGTTCCAGGCATGAGAAATGGTACCTGAGGTACTACGTTGAAGTGAGCGCGAACGTCGGTGCACAGCATGGTAGAGACATCAACATCATCAACGATGATTTGGCCCCCTCGCAGCTCAATCATTTGAAGTAGAGCTAGTATGATGGACTATGTACCCTGTTAGCACTCTCTCTTGTTTGGCGGATGCGTCGCCGAAATGCATGCTTACCGTTTTGCCGCTGCCAGACCGTCCACAGAGTGCAACATGCTCCGACGGCCTCACAGATAACGTAAGGCCCTTGATCACTGGTTCAGCGCCGGAAGAGTGAGCAGCAATCAAATCCTTGAATTCGACGTTGCCCTGGGCCGGCCAATCCTCTGCTGCCCTAGTCGTGCGGTCGCTTTTCTCTTCCGACTCGGTTTCAGCGACGAATCGCTTGATGCGCGCCACTGCGCCAATGCTGGACTCCATCATTGTCCATGTTTTGATCATTCTCATAAGAACTGAGCTAAATGTCATGACCGAGACAAGCGAGAGACCAATGTTCCCGGCACTAAATTTTCGCTTCCATATTATGACAACGGTCACTAATACAGTTGCAACGATTGTGACAATCATATCTAGCATGAAACCAAGCCAGCTCTGAATGCAATACTGTAAGTAGGCCAGCCGTTGCGATTGGTCGATGAACTTGTAGTTGCGTCCCTGGTACTGTGACTGCCAGCCATAGGCGCGAATGGTCGCTGCGCCGTCGACAGACTCGATGAAGTGCGTGTATAGCGGAGCCTTGGCCTCGATTTCAAGAAGACGGACCTGTCTAGAGGTCTGTAAGTAGAATGCTTGTAGCAAGTAAAGAATCCCGACAACGAACGGCGCCATCGTCGCCAAATACCGGGAGAAAACGATAAGGATGATTGCCTTGGTTACAGAGAATAAGCGGGCTATATGCACTGTTAGTCGACGGCACCAAATCGAGACCAATACTTAAAGGTGCTGCTCACTTGAGATGTAATTGATCATGACTAGAGGGAGTTGCATATCAACGAGCTCTATGTCTTGACTGCTCGTGGAATAGGCATTAGCGTACTTTTCATCTCGCGCATAGGGAGCTATACGCAGAAAGTCGCGTAAGGTCAAGAATGGTTCATTTCTCATGCTTTCACTGGCCCAGGAGCATGTCTACCGGGGATGCAAAGGAATCAAAACTTACCTAAACCTGTTCGTCAAAGTACCCGTATCCGTAGTAGTGAAAAATTGCAATGGGGCCCTCATGCGATCAGCACATTATCAAAATTGTCATTAGACTATAAAATACCTTATCGTGCTCATGAGTAGATCGGAATGCAGACGAGAGGCTGAGCTAGATATTATGTTGACAATACCAACCCTTCCAATGATCAGTGACTCGAACATTGGAACAAATAAGGGCACTTTACCAGCAAGATATGGCGATAGCTACAACTCCAACAAGACTGAAAAGGGCAAACACTCCCAAGTACATGCCGACATTCTTATTGGCGTGGTCTTCATTCGCTTCCGACCACCATTTTAGCCACACCGCTGTTGTTTGAGAGTGTTAGCTACTGAAATATTTGTACTGAGCTTGATATACGTACTTGCGAACTCGGTGCAGAAAATCCAGATAGCCATGCTAATAAGAAACATGGCGAGAACCCAGCGGCCGGAGCTGGAGAAGTAGTAGCCATAAACCGACCAATCGCCGCTTTTACGCCTGGTGTCGGGTATGTCGTTGGTATCATCTGCCGTAGCTGGCGCCGAAATGAAAGGCTCTGCGAGCGTACTCTCAACCCGGGAGATTCCAGCATCCTCAGCATGTTCCTCGCTTGGTTGGTCATCCTGCAACATAAGGCCATGCTTAGCCACATATCCCTCATTGGCGAGCAATGCTTCTGGACTTCCGGTCTGGGCTATTCTTCCATCTTCGAGAGCGACAATAGTATCGGCAAGTCCCATAAGTCTGACTATATAATCGGTCAGCACGCAATGCTAAACCTCCGCGTGGGCACAGAGACCCACCATTATGGGTAGCCAAAACGACTGTCGAACCGCGGTTGCGGAACAGACCATCCCTTCCCAGTAGGCACTGCGAAATACGATCTACAGTGTGAGCATCCATACCACTGAAGATATCGTCAAGCAGAACAGTATCCTTGCGCGAATAAACCGCACGCGCAAGAGCCTATAAGACTGAGGTATTAGTTCATCTGTTCCCGGATAATTTCTGCCAGAATTCTTACAATCCGTTGCATTTGTCCGCCGCTAAGGTTTGAGCCTTTGCTACTAACGACGGTTTTGTCTCCTTTTTCCAGGACCTGCAGATCCGCGTCAAGTTGACACACTCCAACAACCGTTTTGTACCAGGTTGGGTCGTATTGCGTGACACCGATAATATTGCTCTGAACTGTACCATGCTCCAGCCATGGTTGCTGGGCACAGTATGCGACGGAAGATACACGTGTCGGTGTAGGGCCGAGAATAAACACCGTTTCGCCTAGTATGCTCTTCATCAGCATAGTCTTACCGCTGCCGACGCCCCCAATAAATACGGTGACGCTTCCTCCTGGTATTTTCAAATCAATTCCTTTAAGAAAGGGAGTCGTCAATTTTGTCCACGCAAAACTGCAGCTCTTTAGGGAAATGACGTGCGTTTCATGATTATCTTCCTGAGGTGGAAGCGCCTGGAGGAGAGAGTGAAGACTGATAGACGATTGGGCATGACTGCTGGATTTGGTAGAACCATTGGGCAAAGAGCCATCGTTGGCATAGTTGGCATACTCCTGGATTCGCTCGAAGCTACCGACGCATTGTAGCAACTGCGGCATAAGCTGAACAAGCTGAATGACTGGGACCGTGAGCAAATTTATCAGAGCAATTGCAGTGAACGCCTGAGCAGTTACAAGCGATCCACTTTTCCAATAGAGTGAAATAATGACAGTGACGCCAAAGGTGACCAGTGGGGATATGTTTTGCGGACACTCTGCTACGAAGAATTAGCAAATATTGATAGGGTCAATTCTGGGGGGAGGGTATCTTACAGAGTAGTACGTTCCAAACAAGCAACTTGCGGTAAATCTTGGATGTCTGTATCTCAACTTCTCGTAATCTGTGAATCATGTTGGATACTATAGTCGAGAGCCCTAGCATTTTCACACCCTTCATATCATCAAGTACGCTAGTGGTAATACGAAGTCGCGCTTGAACCTTTTCAATCCAGGCGACCTGCGCTTTCTTAGCAGCACGAGACACTGGCACATTGATAGAAACAGAGACTAGATGCTTCAGTCAGCCAAGATGATTAGCATGGAACAATAAGATACATACTGAGAATGACCACTACGGGTGCTAAGCAGGCTAAGAAGACCTGCTGTTCCAATAGCCAGATAGCCACGCCGATTTCGATGATGGAGGCCCATAGCTCATGGATTTGGAGAAAATTGAAGCCGATACGCTCGATATCTGTTCTCATCAGGGCAATAGCAGTAGTTTCGCCAAGGTCGGCTGTCCTTGCTTTCATGGTCTCCTGGTAGACGAGTCCGATGACTCCGCCTTTCACCCGCGCAACAAATCGCGCCGACTGATACGATGTTAAGGCTGTCGAGCACTTCATAGCAGTCAGCACTTCTTTTCCGTTACATCAAAGTCAATTAGAGCATACAGCAACACCGAGATAGACTAGAACCCATGCCCCTATCAATCCTCGACCAAAGTAGGCATCCGCCGTGGCGTCTCCCACGTATGAGACCGTGGTGTTAATCAAAAGCGGCTGAGCAAAGTAGAAGACGGACTTGCAAAGACGTGGAGGGATAGCAGTTAGGAATGGGAACAAATTGGCGTGGAAACATGCTTTAATGAGGCTGTGGCGGGCTTTACGATCATCTGGGCGCCATTAGCTAGCTCAATTATTAATTATATCGTGGGTACTTGCATCCTTCCCAAGTGCTAACCAGCTTTTGGTGTAGCAAATTGCTCTCAAGTCGAGTATCAAGAGGAGGTAAATCATCCTGAGATATGACCCTTGAGTAACCCGTGCGGAAGGTGGCGGTCAGCCAAGTAAAAGCAGTTCGGGTCAAAAGCCCACTATATTCTTCTGGCGCACCGAACCTCTTCTCCTCTGCAATGCTTGACTCTTTCTGCACTGACTCGAGTAGTAGGGCTACCACTGTCAAGATCGATACCAGAGTCAATATAACTGCTTCGACGCCAGCACTTCTGATCAGCCATAGCGTTCGAACTCTGGGAATATCGAGAAGGGCTATTGCGGAAAGGTACAAGGTGAGCAAAGTGGAGGAGCGGAGTGAGCGCTGGTGAACAATATAAGTAAGCCACGCTGCGCTGAAAATCCCGAAAACAGCCAGCGTGTCCGCAGCTAGGGATGCGCTTGTCTGAGCAATAGTTCTCTGTGATCTCAGGATGAGGAATACTAGCTGTGTGATGAGCAAGCCAGCCAAAGTTGCCTGATGAAGTGTCATGAGCGGCACAGCGACGCCAGATGATCTAGAAGGAACCTACCAGCTTTCCGAATAGCAACTTGGATCTGACCGAGCAACCGGCGCACGACTTCACTAGAACGCCGACATGGAACGGTAGTAAGAGGAAGAAAACCGCAGTCGGGACACAAGAAAAGAAGATATCTTCAAATAGGACCGTGAAGTCGAAAGTGCGACAACCGGGGTTCACTCTTGGACCGAACGCTCGGTCACTTCTGGGTGTGCAGCTTGACGCCGCCATTGTACCTTGCGTTAGAAGTGGATGAGAGAACGGAGCACGAACAACAATTCATCAGGTCTGAGTATACACTTGGGGCTGATTATCTCATTCATGGGACCCCTTTGCAGGGGGCTGGGGTCGCAGTAGGGGTGAAAAGACAGGGAACTGATTGGCTATATACGACTCAGAAACGGCAGGCGTTGGGGACCACCCACATAAGTAATCCGGACCACCCACATAAGCCCGTAAAGGCACCTGACAACTGCCAAAATCTCAGTTTTTCTACAGAGTGCGCATCATTAAGTCCTATCCGTGGTGGTATCGGCGTAGTCCCAATCCTCCCACCTCAAGCCAATCCAGTACCAGCCGCCAACTATGTATTCAACTCTGCCGGAACCCGCGGTATGTCAGTATATATTATATACCCTAGAGCGTGGAATGCACCATCTCAATTGCATTTTCGCTGAGTAGACACAGAATTGTTTGAATGGTTTTAGTCGTTGTGATACGGAATTTAATGGATAAGCTCATCGACCCAGCTCACCTACACACCCACAAGTTGCCCCATCAACAGCGCATCCACTTTCTCCCCCTTCTTCAGACTGCCGTCCCCGGCAGGCACGCACAGCAAGGCGTTCGCTCCTTTGAAGCTGCCGATCCTCGAGCTCCGTTGCCCACCAGTGCTTGTCGCATATAACAATCCGTCTTCTTTGGTAGCCACCAACGCGCGATGATACTCGGGCCTCTGTTTGTCCATCTTGATATCCTCTTCCAACAGGACCTTGATCCTCGGCAATCCCGCGGGCTTGATCCCAGACGCCTGGTGCAAGGATGGCAATACGAAGAGGTGGAAGGTGACTACCGCGGAGGCAGGGTTACCTGGGAGGGCAAAAATTGTTTTAATGACGCGATCCCCGGCTTCGTTCTTCACTGGAATGGTAGCGAAGGTGGTAGGTTTGCCTGGCTTCATGTTCACACGGCCGAAGTGGATCGTTCCGCCGAGTGAGCGCTCAATCGTAGGCTTGAGGAGATCGAGTTCGCCCATTGAGACACCACCACTCGTTATTACCACATCGACTTTGCGAAGGGCATCGCGCAGTGTCTGCTCGAGAGCTCCGGGCCTGCCACCTGATCAGCTAACTGAGCAATTACCGGGAAGGGAACCTACTTGTCGGATACGATCCCCAAGTCTACGGCTTCATATCGGTGGTTCCGCACAGCCGTGAGCAGCGTGGGTCTATTGGTGTCTCGTACTTCTCCCAGCGTCAGTGCTCCCGCGCGGTCGTGCTGGATAATCTCGTCGCCAGTACTTAGCACACCAACTATGGGTTTCCGGTAAACCGAGACCTCAGCCGTACCAACTGATGCGAGCAGGCCAAACTCGCCACCAACGACAGTGACCCCCTCGCCCTTCTTCATGATGATGTCGCCCTGCTTCACGTCGCTGCCAACTTCACGAACATTTTCTCCGCTCTGAACCTCATCAGTAAGAATCTCGACGAGCTTCTCCTCGTTCCCATCTTCGGTCATCTCTTTGAGAATGGTGTCCTCAACCATGATTACAGCATCCGCTCCAGGAGGCAATGGTGCGCCCGTGGTGATTCTCGCAATATCGTTCTCTTTCAGCTCTGGCACTTCACCAGCTTGCGCATGCGAAACGATCGCAACAGGATATACGCCTTTGGCGAACTTGCCGTCCTTCGGGATTTTTACAGCATACCCATCTACAATGCTTGCCCGGAATGCTGGCACGGATTCTGTTGCTTTGACATCTTCGGCGAGAACGGCCCCGCCTAATTCCAAGTCCACGGGAACTTGTGTGATTACGGGGGCGGGAGTATGGTTTGCAATCAGTTCGAGGGCTTCCGTTACCGGCAGCATTGGATAAGGGGATGATCGATATCTGCGGGTGGGTCCTGCACTTGGATCATTGGATTGAGGCCTGTCCTCTGGTTTGGTATGCGCCTTCGGTCCGACGTGACCTCCATGGCCGTGGGAATGGCCATGTCCATGATGGTGGTGATGGTGATGGCCTCCTCCACCGCCTAGACCTTGATCAGCCGTCGTTCATGAGTCATGGAACTTAACAGCGAATACCTGCATGTTTACCTCCTGAGCTGACGCCAGCCTCCTCTTCAAGCTTCTTCACGCCTCCTGCATGCAGTGGTCGTGATTCAGCACCTGCAGCTTGTATGCAGGCATGAGGCAGTAGTTTCAACACGGCTTCTAGATTCTCCTTTGCACCCTTCGGAGACCCGGGTAGAGTGATAATGAGAGTCCTTTTCCGGAGACCGGCAACCGGCCTTGCCATCATAGCGACTGAGAGTTTCAGCGTTTTGTCATCAATATGCACCTAGATGGAAGACTCACAAGGCGTGACAGATAGAGACGAAGCCAGCATCCTATGACTGCAGCGAAATCAGCGATCGTCACATGAGTCTCACCAACTCAAACTCACACAAGTCCGGGCGCCTCTCTATCCAACAAGGGAGCCACGGCCTGTCCTTCATCAGCCTCGTAGTCCCCCTCTATCACCAACAACCCATACACCACACCTACCTCGGGCGTGAGATCCTTAACCGCGAACCCCGTTCCCCCACTCGTAACAATCAGATTCATAGCATCCTCCCGGTCCGTCCAAGTGCGTATGAATTTTTGAATATCCAGGACGCCATCAGGTACGATCTCCGAGACGGCGACCTCCCATTGGTCATTTCCTAGCTCTTGAAATACCTGTTTAAGGACAGGGATGCATTTATCTGTTGTTGGGTCCTGTGATGCAGTTTGTGAAACGACGATAATCGCTGCTTTTAGCTTTGCGTTGGACATGGTGGAGTTGTGAGCTGTGTTGTGTAGAAGTGGAGTTCGAGGTTGGTGGGGAACTCAAGTTTAAGGACGAAGCTCCCACGCGGGCAACATCACAAGATTAGCTAATCCAGAAGAGCGCAAAACAGAGGGTGTGATAAGGATTACTCAGAAATCAAGATGTGGAGCTACTTAAAAGGGATTTGCGTATCTCTGTTAATGTTAAATTTGTTGCACCGCGAAGCCGCGTGTGTCCTATGTGACAAAGTAGCTAACCGATCCCAATACGCTGAGCAGAACCTCAATGCTCCGAGCGCATTGCTCCTCATACTCCATACTCGCTCGAGCGCATCGTACACGCATTATGCAATGGCTTCTATGTACAAAATACAGTCGTGTGAAAGATATGTGACGCCTCTGACCAATGCATGTGCTTCGTTCCCTCCTCTTCCGAGTCTCCCATCAGCCGGGCGGCATCCGATTTCAAGGCCAATCCCAGTGGTGTACTATTCGAAATCCGGCGCATTACTTTGGACAAGCAGACCAATGATCAAACCGAAGAGACCGAGGATGGAGCTGAAGATCTCAATAACAAGGATCTTAACAAAGCTGCGATGAGTTAGCATGCAGTCGTAGCCTTTAGGTTAGGAGGAGCATACAGTCCTGGATCCGCAGCGTCTGCCAAAGCCGCGCTGCTGCCATTGATACCCACCGATACACCACAAATCAGATTGCACATGCCCACTGTTATTCCTGCCCAAAACAAAGCATATCCAGTGTAGTAGTTGCGAGGCGAGTACAGCGTCTCGTAATCGGTGACAGCATTCAGTTTAGCGGAGAATATGATTGCCATAATGACGCCGTAAATGGCCACAACTTCGCAGAAGATAATGGAGATCAGGTTCTTGGTTCGTATCCGTGGGGCTTTAACACCACCACCGACAATCGAAACACCGGTGGTGAAGATTCCCCTGCCCACAGTCAGTCGCCGCAAGATCCGTAGCCAGGCATACACACCATGCTGAGCCAACGACTGAAAGACCGATGCACAGTCCTATTCCCAAACTCGCGAATGTGTATGGTGAGACGGATTCGAGAAACTGGCCGACCTGGAGAAACGGGAATAAGCGGATGTTATCGACTCGAGATTGCTTGCCTTACGTTGAAGGCTTCACCTTCGCCATTGAACAGCATATCTGTATCTTGTTAGTGATCGCCTTATCCCAGCTCTCACGCCGAACTCACACAGTCCCACCACGCCCAGCGCGGCAGCTGAGCCACCAAGTCCGTATGTAAGAGACATGCTGCACTTCGGTCGCCTGGAGGAAAGGTGAGGCCGGGTGCAGATGGAGGCGTGGATATAGAGAAGCTTTCGAACTCGAAGTTGGCTGCGCACAAGCTGCCCTGCCACTCCTGCCTCAGCGATGATGGCACCTGAACCGCTAACTAGTGCTTCCGCTCTCGGCTTAGTCATCCCGCTCCGCCCTCGTTGCCTCCTCCGCCATTGCCTCACGACCTCCGACACACCAACAACCCCCATACCCACCTTCGAGCGCTGTACTCTTCAAGATGGCAGACTCGAAGCACTATTATGAGCTGTACCGGCGTAGCACGTATGGATTGCGACCCCAGCTACAGACCCCCGACTGACGTTAGCCAGGCTCGGCGGCGCGCTGACCGACACGCTTGATAACCTGATCACGGAGCGCCGTATTGAACCACAGCTCGCTTTCAGGATTCTCACGAACTTCGATAAGGCGGTTTCGGAGATACTGGCGGACAAGGTCAAGAGCCGCTTGCAGTTCAAGGTACGCTGCCCTGGATTGCGGAAGCCGGGATCATATGCTAATGTCTGGCTTTGTAGGGTCACCTCGATACTTACCGCTTCTGCGACGACGTCTGGACTTTCATCATAAAAGACATCAATTTCAAGCTCGACAATAACAACTCTATTCATGCCGACAAGGTCAAAATAGTCGCATGCAACACGAAGCGCCCCGGCGAGGTCTAAGGGCGTGATTGGGCACAGCTTGAAACACAAGCAAAAGACCAGAACCGGCGGATTGGTTATACAGATCGATGAGAATGTGCAATCTCTCATTCTTGACGGGCGGCCTCTCTTTCTGTTCTGAGAAGCCAATTGTGACTCGCATCTGGGCGAAGGCGTTTAAGGCACATGGAATCGATTAAGGGTGGGGCAGAATTTGGTTTGCACGGTCGGCATCTGGAGTTATGGGCATGGATTACCGCGAATAAGACTTGCATTCGCGGCCGTTTCCTTCTACAACTATTCCAAGAACCTAGTTATCCAGCGAAGAGTGACACTTGAATCATACATCATCATTCGATACAGTTGATCATTCGATACAGTCGATCCATCATATCTGAGACGATGACAACGATTTCTAGCGTATTATCGTCTGCTTCGAAATGAAAACTCTCCTGGTAGTCAGATGCTATGTATATCATGGTCCAAAGGTACCTAATAAATAGGTTAACTGATCCCCACCCCACGGGGACCTCGGGAGTCTTTGCGCCACAGCCGCCACACCTACCCCTGTCCATCAAATGCGGGCCGTTCAACATCGCAATCGTAAACCGGAATTCATCAAATCACATAACCCTGCCAGAATGTCCACATCACGATCGAGGCCCGCATGGCTACTACTAGCTATAGCGAGCGGCGCTTGCGCAGCTTTCAATGGCGTATTCGCAAAGCTGTAAGCGCCCTCCCCGACCCCTCCCGGTGAATTGAACATGTTCTTGGAGCTAACATCGCCCGAAGTACAACAACAGAGCTCACGACCTCATGGGCCCAGGCAATATCCAAAGCCCTCTCCCTCGATCCCTCAAACAGGCCCGTTGAATTCATTATCCGCGCCGTACGTACCCTTTCTCTGCTTCCTATATGTCGGACCTACCAGCATCTAACTCTCTCCCTCTAGCTCTTCTTCGGTCTCAACCTCATCTTCAACGCTATAATGTGGGGCCTCTTCACCCGCGCTCTAACTCTCGCTTCCTCGACCGTGCGGGTCAGCGTCATCAACACGTCTGCGAATTTCATGATTACGGCGATATTAGGCGCGTTGATATTCTCGGAAAAGTTGCCGGGGCTGTGGTGGCTTGGAGCAGCATTTCTGGTGGCGGGAAGCGTGATTATTGGGACACGAGAGGAGGGAGGGAAGGCGGACGGGGCCAGAGGGGAGGGCTCAGAGTTGTTGGGTGGGGATGGCGGAGGGTTTAAGGATGACGACGATGAGAACGAGCACAACGATGCAGGGCAGGCGAGTGAGGTTGAGCTGAGAAATGCCGTGGGAAGTGGGAAAGAAGAGAGTAGTGAGGATGAGGATGGGGTGCTGAAATGATAGGCTTTGGTATATCATCTTTGTATTGTGAATTCCTCGAATGTTGTGCGTAATGTGAGGAGGACTTCACGGATCGCAATTAATTCTGTGGATCGACCCTGATGAGCCGGCTACAGCGACGCACCTTGACCTTGAATGCAGTCAAGGAAGGAGAAGAGGGGAAGTCTTGCGACTTCGTACTAGATTTTCTGCTGACGGATTCGCCAGACCTTTGCACGGGATGCCGATTGTCGTCAAAGACAATATCGCGACGGGGGTCGGCTGCAAAATACAGCGGGATTATATTAACCTTTTCCGAGGTTTTAAATAGGTTCGATGCCGTGGTTCGACATCCAAGCCGCTAGCCCCAAGGTACGTTTAGGGTACACGGCGACAATCACAAGGTCCATAGCACAAGGTGACGTGGAAGCCTATACTGCACCAAGTGGAAGACTTTCTGCTGGCCTTTTATGACCCGAAAACCGTCAACCACTCTGGTAGCCTGGTTTTGGTGGATCGTGTCACATACTCTTATGTGGGAGAAGTATAATACGTTCCCAATTCTTCCGAGCGGTAACCAGAGGTGGTAACAGCTGAGTTCCTAGGCTAGAGGAGAGAGCGTCGAGGTTCGGATAGTAGTTATCTAAGCTTTTTCCCTTATATGTATGTGTTCTTAAATAGCTCTGTGTTGCTAGAATACTACCCTATCTAGAGGCTTTGTCGACTTAAGGAACTGTTTCTTTCTCGAATACAAGGCCGTCAACAAAGTCTAGTTGGTACCGTTTTAAGGTTTGTGTCCTAGACAGATCCATTTCACAAGTCGGATTTTGAGCTAGTGAACTGAAACCTTCTATGCAACAGAACGTATCGTAGAGCAAATCTTGGATCTTGCTTTCAAGTGGGTACAGCAATGCAGTCTAGAGGCTTTAAAAAAGGCACCTATTCTATAGCATTCTAGAGTAGAGTAAAATACAGACCTAGAAAAATGTAATAGAGAAAGATGCTAAGTTCTTTTAGACTTCCTTAATGATACAAAATACAACAATACACACGTGGATCGAAATAGTAGTTTGAAGTGAATTTATTTAGCCTCTATAGGGCGGCTAGCATGCTATACTAGCAGGATATCATTGCATAATTACACTCTTAGTGTCACCCATCCCTGAACCTATATGCCTCCAAGAGGCTATTTCTTAGGGCGATGAGTCAGTCCGTGGGTCCGAAACCCTCCCCCGGGGCCCCTAGTGAAGAGTCGCTGCTTTCCCTTGGACGGCAGCTCCCTTCCTTCCTCCTCCCCCACCCGGGCAGCCAGACCAGAACCCTTTTGGACCTATATGAATTGTTTAGCAAAGGCTCAGAAGCTTAATTCATTTTCGTATGACATCTCTGGAGTATGTCAACTCACGATATCCTTGTCCTTCTTCTTCTTTGGCTTCGCCCTGCCTTTGCCAACCACGACCGGAACATAGCGATTCATGTAGTCTTCTGCAGACTCCGTCTCCAGACGAGGAGCATTGGCCGTGTCTTTCAGGAAGAGACGATTCTCTCGAGCCTCACGAGCGGCAGGAGAATCGGCGGGAATCCAGTTCATTCTTGTCCACTTCTCATTGGCATTGCCCTTCAACATATCAGCAATAGATGGTTCGTCCGTGAGCTTCTTGAGCGTCGGAAGGACTCCCTTCGCATCGGGGGGCTGCTTGCGGTCGTTGATGATTTCGAGATGCTTGACTGCCTCTATGTGGTGCAGTTCCGGGCGAAGCTGAACAATTCCAGTGACCGGGGTGAGGTGAAGTTCATCCTTGCGGAACGTCCCAACCATGTAATGGGGCTTCCACGACTGTCGTCCAATTACCTGACCTCCCCACGTGGTCGTATTGAGGACATGACCCTTCTCGTTGGCATCATCGAAGTTCTTGAGATAGTCGTCGATGTTGTCGTCAACTGGGGGTGGAGGAGGTTCTTCGACGTCGGCGTCAGGGTCCTCATCAGCAGATCCCGGGCGCTTCTTGGTCTTGGGCATCGATCTTTCGAATCCAACAGCGGGACCATATCCACCAAGCTGGCCGAGGTTCTTGGTCTTCCTGACTGCTTCGCCAAGCTCCACACCCTTCCTGCGATCGTAGTGTTCATCATGGATGTCGAGGGGCACATCAACCTCGAAGTATCCAGATTCTGGCTTGACGCGCATCTGGGTCGGGGCCTCCTTGCCGACGAGCGGTCCTTTAGCCACGGGACGGCCGATGAACTGCATGATGTAAAGGTCGTTTTCCGACGGCTCTGTAATGTAGAGTTCGTATTCCTTGACAACGGGATCGTCCGGGTCGTCGGTGTCGTACTCGGAAGACTCTGCCTCGCTGGAGACCCATTCCTCGTCGTCGTCGTCAATTTCCGTGATATCAAGGCGTGGCTTGCCGTTCTCGCCGTTGCCATCGGTATTGGGTTGAACTGGCTGTATGTCAGAGCGGCTCTAAAGAGAAGATCAGGTAGTACTCTCACCTGCCGCCATGTTCGGCGCAGTGCGCGAGCTGCTTGCAGCACCACTAGCCATCATTGTGATGTTCTGCTTGTACGCTAACCGCTATCAGCATAACCTGAGAAACGTGGAAGCTTTTGCTGGGCTTGACTTACCTGTAGTCGTAGTCCTCAGCTGAATACGCGGTGGTGTTGGTCAAGCTGGAGAGTAAAAGTAAAGCTGGCGGGGAAATTTATTTGGAAGCTACCCCACGCGACGCGCTAATGGGCCCGCGCTAAGGGCTCGGCGCATGCCAAGGGCGATCATTGACATAATCACGTGATCTTCCGCGGGCCGGACCCACCTGGGCTGGCGAGCTTGGTGAGCTCAGTGGGGGTGCAGATTCAACTACACTTGGTGACCCTGTGCAATGTACCAGCTTGCACGTCGCTCTATTTTGAACGTCCACCTCAAGCGTTTGCTTTTCCCTTGAGAAACGCTCATGCACTTTTCTTCGTGTCTGTTGCTTCTCTTCGTCTTCTCAACATCCCAAGAGCCAGAGCAGAGTTCCAACTTAGGACAGCTTCAAAACGGCATATTTCGAAACCCTTGAGTCTGCAAGACTTTTCCCTCCGATAGACAACTGCGTTCCAAGATGGCCTACATAGCTCCAATTCACCGGCCAAGTAGCATTCGCCATGCTTTGAAGCTTAATTTCCTCAGTCCAGACGATGAATGTTTGGTAGTAGCGTATGATTTGTGTATCATACGTACGTTCCTGTCAAAGCTAACAGAGACACAGCAAATCCAATCGCCTAGAATTCTACACGCAGTCCTCCGATGGTCTTGCACTTCAACATTCTAGTGGTGTCTACGGCAAGGTTACCATGCTACAGAAACTCCGCCCTGCCCTATCATCGACCGATCACCTCTTCGTAGGAACAGACCGATTCCAATACTTCACACTATCTTGGGATTCAGGTAGGGGGCGGTTACAGACTGAGAAGAAATTCGAAAGCGTTGCCGATAATGCTGCGAGGGAATCCCAAACAGGCGAGCGATGCCATGTGGATCCCTCAGGACGATTCATGACTCTCGAAGTTTACGAAGGCATAATAACAGCCATCCCGCTCGTTCATAGGAGTAAGAAGAGAAAGCAGGAGTCTGAAATATCGCATCTCGGTGAACCCCAACCTCTAAGGATAGCGGAGATGTTTGTGCGCTCCTCTGCGTTCCTTCGATTGCCCTCCAATGACGACAAGGCCAAGCTTACCCTTCTGTACGAAGATACAGATTCAAAGGTGAAGCTAAAGTTTCGTGAACTGTCATTAGTAGGGCAAGACATTGAGCTCGACGAAGGAGAATTTTACCGAGGGGATATCGAGCTGGGGGCGAGCCACTTAATTCCGGTGGAAGGGCCAGCGTGTGAGTAGTTCTTTTTTCAATTCCAAGAAGTTTGTACTAACATATGAAGATGGCCTGATCGTCTTGGGCGAAACATCAATAGGTTACTATAACGACGGCGAGTTACACACCGAACCGCTCGACGATGCAACAATCTTTGTAGCCTGGGAACGCATAGACGAGAACCGTTTCGTTTTTGCCGACGACTATGGGCGCCTCTATCTGTTCATGTTAATACTAGATGAGCACAGTCAGGTGCAATCCTGGAAACTGGACCTTCTCGGTAAAACCTCCCGAGCATCAGTGCTGGTATATCTGGATGCCGGCTATATCTTTGTCGGATCACACCAAGGGGATTCTCAGGTCATCAAGATCGCAGAGAAATCAATGGAGGTGGTACAGACCTTCGCCAACATTGCGCCTATACTGGATTTCACCATCATGGATATGGGAAACAGATCAGGCGAGGGGCACCTCAACGAGTACTCTTCTGGACAGGCTCGGATCGTGACCGGAAGCGGTGCTTATCAAGACGGCAGCTTGAGGAGTGTTCGAAGCGGCGTGGCTCTTGAAGATGTGGGCGTTCTCGGAGAGATGGGCCACATCTCTAATCTTTTCGATCTAAAATCGAGTCCATCAACCAAAGCAGTGGATACCTTACTTGTTACATCCGTAACGGAGTCCCGTGTATTCCACTTTGACCCCACTGGAGATGTGGAGGAGGTTAATGAATTCGCGGGGCTTTCCCTCGCAGAGCCAACTCTTGCTGCATCGAACGTGCCCCAAGGCCGTGTGGTGCAGATCACTCCATCTCGTGTTCAGATCACTGATCTGGACGGTGGAATGGTTATTGCGCAATGGATACCTTCTGAAGGCAAGAATATCACGGCTGGGACCACAAATTCCAAGCATGCACTCATTTCCCTTGGGGGAGTGGCTGTGATTGCTTTGAGCATTGGGGATGGACTAAGTGTCGTAAGAGAGAGGGACTACGGTGCTGACAGCCAAGTTGCATGCCTTGCGCTGCCATCCGCCGACAGTGATGTCTGCTTCCTTGGCTTTTGGCAGGATTCGAAGCTTTCTATCTGCTCTCTCCATAACTTGGAACCAATCAAAGAAGTAAAGATATCCGAGAATGCGGTACCGCGGTCGCTTCTCTTGACTCAGATCTTTCCAGGCCAGCCGCCAACCTTGTTTGCCGCAATGGCAGATGGGAATGTTGTAACGTATTCCTTTGATCCATCTTCCAACGAATTGTCTGGACGAAAGAGTATTGTTCTTGGAACGCGGCAACCCACATTCCGGGCACTTCCAAAAGGCAATGGACTGTTTAGTGTGTTCGCCACTTGTGAGCATCCTTCGTTAATCTACGGCTCGGAAGGGCGCCTCGTGTACTCTGCAGTTACCGCAGAAACGGCCACAACCGTTTGCCCTTTCGATTCGGAAGCATATCCGGGCTCTGTTGCGGTTGCAACATCGGAAGACCTTAGGATAGCCCTTGTTGATACGGAACGGACTACACATGTACAAACGCTCAAAGTCGACGAGACGGTCCGTCGGATAGCGTATTCGCCCCCGCTCAAAGCCTTTGGGTTGGGGACGATAAAACGCGGTCTGAAAGGAGGGGAAGAGATCCTCATTAGCCATTTCAAACTGGTGGACGAGATCCAGTTCAAAGAGCTCGACACCTACAGGCTAAGGGAAGGGGAACTTGTCGAAAGTGTTCTCCGCTGTCAATTACCAGACGGTTCTGGCTCAACAGCTGAACGTTTCGTAGTGGGCACTGCGTACTTGGATGACCAAAATGCAGTCGCGGAGCGAGGTCGCATCATTGTTCTTGAGGTGACCGAGGATAGGATTCTTAAGGTTGTCACTGAACTTGCTGTCAAAGGAGGGTGCAGATGCCTTGCCATATGCCAAGGCAAACTTGTCGCGGCTTTGATAAAAACCGTGGTTGTCTACGACCTGGAGTACCGGACTCCCAGCAAGCCGGATTTGGTCAGACTTGCGAGTTTCCGCTGTTCGACTGCCCCCATCGACATCACAGTCAACGGATCTCTAATCACAATTGCCGACCTGATGAAATCTGCGGTCATTGTGGAATACGTGCGTGGTGAAACTGGTCTCCCAGACAAGATTACCGAAGTTGCAAGACACTTCCGTACGACATGGGCCACAGCCATTGCGGAAGTTTCAGAAGATACTTATCTCGAAAGCGACGCAGAAGGCAATCTCATCGTTCTGAACCGCAATCTGCAAGGTGTCACGGAAGACGACAGGAGACGGCTGGTCGTCAGCGCTCAGATGCTTTTGGGCGAAATGGTTAATCGGATAAGACGAATCGACGTGGCTACTAGTCCTGATGCAGCTATCATACCAAGGGCGTTCATGGCCACCGTAAGTCGCCCCAATTTCAGACTAATTGGTAGAGTGTACGTTTGCTAACATGTTGGACAGGTGGAAGGATCCATCTACCTATTCTGTCTCATCTCCCCTTCTTACCAGAATCTACTTATAACTCTCCAGTCAAATCTGGCTGAACTGGTCCATGCACCAGGGGACGTACCCTTTAACAAGTATCGTGCTTTCAAAGATTCAGTCACCGAAGCAGATGAACCGGAGCGATTTGTCGATGGCGATCTAATCGAACGGTTCCTAGATTTAAGCGAGGACATGCAGGCGAAGGCTGTTGAAGGGTTGGACGCTGATCTGGAGACGATAAGATTAATGGTGGAAACGCTGAGACGCATTCATTAAGGTTGCACCCGTGTGTCGGTCAGCCTAAGTTGTAGCGCACCGGTAGACATAATCTATAGCCCTCATGATGTACCTGGCTCTGCATTGCATTCTGATATCTAAGACCCGATAACTTCTCTGATATGAGATATTCATTGATTTAGATTAGAAGGGCATGGTGCAACGAGTTGAAGCCAGGCTAACTTCTCTGCCGGCACTTGCGCCGAAGAGCACACGACCCAACATATCTCCACACGCTGTGTTTTTGACCATTTTGTATCTGCCTTGCAATGGCCATTCACACCTTTCCTTTAGTGTAAACAAGGTGCAGGGATGTATAGCTGACCGGATAAAGTGACCCTCAGCGGTAGCTATGGTCAGAGACAGAGACAGTCACAGTGGACACATAATCGAGACTTCCAAAAGTAAACGGAAATATTCAAGACATAAAGTGTGTTCCATGTAACCCAGTAGACAGCCTAGCCATAGCCATCGCGGTGGTCGTCAACTTACGTCATTGCATCGCGCCTGAGCGCGCTGCGGTGAGTGAAAGCCACGAACACTTTCACCACCGACCCACTTGTGCGCCACACAAAGCCTGCCCGTTTGCTACACCGCCACCGTCACAGTTTGGGTTTCTGCATCAGACCCTTTCTATGGTGTATATAAGTAGCTAAAGCCGTAATACTATTATAAGTAAAACGTTCCTGGAAGAAGTGAGGAGTGGCCTGGTGCACCTTTGTGCATCTATAAGGTCCAGTATGCTGAGTCACCCCATTGCTTGTATCAGGTTCGATTCCGGGTTTGTCAGCTTTCTGGAATCTTTCTTTTTCTTTTTTAAATTTTTTTTGCTTGCCCTAAGTCATGCATAGGGTTTAAGGTCTACCAGGCGGTCGCAGCAAAGGAACACCACAACTGCTTGAGAGAACACAACATACGCTTACAAACGCCGAGAGCTTCTCTATTGCTTCCATGCATAGGATAAGGTAGTACAAACTTCTTTTAGTTGGAGTGCATGGGTCTTCACGGACATCCAGCCGGCGGCGCCCAACCCACCCCTCCGCGCGTTGACGAGACCAGCATTCGCGCGATTACCTGGCCACCCGCGCCACTACAGGCCTCCTCTGTTTATAGGAAACTTCCGGCTTCATGAATATCCCCATGACATTGCTCATGTTAGGCTGGGGTGGCAAACTAGAGCCAAGTAGACTCACATTCGCAGGCGGCAGGCACTCGAGCGATCGACAAGCAGTGCAGAGTTCAGGCATATCGTGGTGGGGGGTGTATTGCTACATGCGATGGCGCGCGGCGCGGTCATTACCTGGTGAAGTTCAAGCGGGAGAATACATAGGAGGGTTCCTCGAGAAGACAAACCCTCAAGTTGCCAGAAGCGACTACATCTACTTGGTATATTTGGAGAATGCACGGAGTTTCGGGGGTAACACTGTCTCCGCCCATGGACGGGCTCGTCTCTACTATCAATCTCGCTGACAGAAGTATCCGTAGGCATATGCTCGTCCCCATCGTCCGCATACACAACACTCTCTTTAACCCTTGTTCTCCCGGCCAATATACCAGGAAACGCAGTGTGAAACTTGGGATCCATCGGTGCGTCTTCGATGTATTCGCGGCCTTCAAAGGTGGTTGGCTCAGACATCCGGCCCGTCAGCAGCTTGATCACTGTATTGACCCTCTTCTCCAATATCTCTTCGAAAATAGGCGTTAGGCAGTTGATCCGCTTCCCTGCGGTTGTGATAAACTCCAGAGAGCCTTTTTCCTCATCTCGAACCAATTTACTCTCCAACCAGAGTCGGAAGTCGTCAGAGGCAATGTCCACTTGAAACGATCCGATAACGACGAATGGTGCCATTGTGCCATGGTAACGATCGCCGGTGCTCAGTTCGAGTAGGTCCATATAGGATAATGTTGCTACAGCAACCTCATCAAGGGTCATGCTATAATCAACATTCAGTGGAGGGAACGGGTTGTTATCCAGTGCACGGGCCGGGGGCAATCCGCAGAAGGCAAAAATCTTATCCCGGATGTCGAAACATTCCTTGTTGTTCTTATGGTCCATAATCAAGGTCATGAGCGCATGCACCATCTCCCATCGCCCATGATCCGTCGTTAGATCTGCCCCCATTGCCTCAGAATTTCTCTGCATGGTATAAAGCAGACTCTCCGCGCAGATGTTGAGACCATCTTTCGTCCTGGCTTTGATTGAGCCTTGAGTGGCGATTGTCCCTTTACTCAAGGCGCTGAAGGCGTACAGACTTGTGAACGGTGCAGCATCTTTGCCACTGTGTAGCCACAGGCGTGAATCTGAACAGATGACTTCTTGAACAATCCATGCGCGAGAGAAGTACGGATCGTCTGACAACCTGACGACTTCCGGCCTGCTGTCTTCTACAATCCTTTGAATCAGCTCCGGGGGTTCAGTATTGATCATTGCGGCCACAACCTCGGTATTTAAAGCAAAGAAGGCTTTCCTCGTATACTCTTTCTCTTTACCAAGCCAGGCAATCGTAATGGCTGAAGTGGAGTAAATCTGCCACATCCGCTTTACCTGCTCACTCTTCTCCTCGTCGTCCGCCTGGTTGATGCACACGGCATCGATCCATAGGTCCATATTCCTTCTACCTTCTGGGTCGTGACTGAACATGCGATTGTGAAGAAACCGGTTCTGCAGAAAATCGAGCAGGTTTTGGGCAACTCCAAAAGGCTTGCCCCCAACCATGATGGTTGCGACATGTGTTGGATCATACCAGCAGTATGACAGAGCCGCGAAATTGCCCTTCGTGCCCGGTACGAGTTCGTGCTCAATCATCTGGCATTGTATGTTGTCGACCGTGCTGTGTGGAAGGATCCGGAGGAGTCGTATGAACCCGGGGCGGAGAGGTGCATACTGGAAACGATCGGCTTGTTCTCTATCCATGTTAGCAGTCCCGGGGCTTTTTTGACCCACGAAGACGAGATTGTTGGAGATGATAATCGGGCCTGGAATCTGGAGTGCGTTAACAGAACTACCTGTGGTGCGGCTGAGAGCATGAACTTGGAGAGCACAGCCGCATCGCATAAACACCGCCACCACTGCTTTGCATGGCAAGCCAGTAGGCTTCATGCTCTTTCAATTCCAATGACCTCATTGTAGAATTCATAGTGCTGTCCTAACACGCCTAGAACAGTCGCAAACTTTGAGCTCTACAATTTTCTGGGGACCCTGTTGTCTAAGCGTTGAGGAACGATACCACCAGCTTACCGTCATGTGCATTTGGCACAGTCACGGTTATGGAATACTTGACAGACCTACCCCGTACATCATTAGTGTAGGAAGGATGTATTCACTCCATAGAGACGGAGGTTGATAGGACTCGGGCTAGTGACTCAATGGGGTCTAGCCGATCACGTGCAGATTGCGGAAATATTTTTCCTCGCTCCTCTTCCGCACACCTCTCGTTTCTCCCTCAAAATACGATTCCCCAGCTGGATCTCTAGCAGCGGATATCAATCCCTTTTCATCGACCATGGTTCGAGCTATGGCGCCGTCCTGCGGTAGCTTCTCCCGCCAGCTCGCTGCTCAAGCGGCCCGTCCCTGCCCCCTCCCTGACCTCGGTTGATCGTCCCCGTTCTTGCGGAGCTCTCGTACAATACCGCGTCTTGCCGCACGTTCAACCACACGTCTCCCAGCTATCCTCGTGCAATCGATAATCGAGAATGCGGACTATTTCGGCGATAGCATCGCCTCTCAGGCGGATTTCCCCTATACAGCAGGGTGCTAGAAGAGGTTTTGCTTCATCGCGGAATCTCCAAGCAACATGGGGCTTCATTGGTTTGGGTCGCATGGGTGTGTACTCCGCACGATGGTCAACTGAGTCCACCATATTCTAATGCGTGCTGCTAGGCTACCCTATGGCAAGAAATCTGAGGTCCAAGCTACCTGCGGATGATGTGCTCTTCGTACAAGATGTAAACAAAGCGGCAACCTCTCAATTCTTGGAAGAGAATCCAACTGGTGTCCGCGTTGCCGAGAGTGCACGGGAAGTTGCTGAGAAAGCGGTAAGTGCTTGTTTATACGCATCCGTCATATTTTCCATGATGAATTTATTGTCCTATCTATGATCTAAGTTGGGGATTACTTGTAATCCTTTATTCTGATTCATCTTATATAAAGCCAATCCTCTGAAGTTGTTTTCTTTGCTCGCTCTTGTTAATCGTCTTCAAGTATTGAGCATAGCTGACTTAAACAGGAAATCATCGTCACGTCTCTCCCGGAACCCCAGCATGTTTCTGGCGTGTACCGTCAGATGCTCGAACCTGCCACTCTTCTGAAAGACGGCACGGCCCAAGAGCGGTTGTTCATTGATTGCTCAACCATTGACATCAAGACCTCCCGCTCTGTCGCTGAGCTCGCACGATCAACCGGCCAAGGAACGTTCATTGATGCTCCCATGTCTGGAGGCGTCGTGGGAGCGCAGGCGGGTACGCTAACGTTCATGATTGGCGCGGCCCCTGAAGATGTTGAGCGGGCTACTCGCGTGCTGTCCATGATGGGCAGGAAAGTGCTTCACCTAGGCCATCAGGGCTCTGGTCTCGCGGGAAAGCTCGCTAACAACTACCTCCTGGCCCTCAACAACGTCGCTACCGCCGAAGCCATGAACATGGGGATCAGATGGGGACTGGATCCCAAGGCATTGGCCGGTATGATCAACATCAGCACTGGCAAATGCTGGCCTAGCGAGGTCAACAACCCCGTTCCTGGAGTTATCGAAGGGTCACCTGCTTCGAGAGGTTATGAGGGTGGGTTTGGGGTGGCACTTGCGAACAAGGACTTGAAACTAGCCATTCAAGCGGCTAAGGAAGCTGGTGTTAAGCTGGCTTTGGGAGACCATGCGAAGGCTTTGTACGATGAGGTGGAAAAGGCGGACAACTGCAAAGGCAAGGACTTCTCCGTTGTCTATAGATATCTTGGTGGCAAGGAGTAGAATAGTTGAAAAGAGATACCAATTATTGTTAAACATCGTCTGGTTTGTCCAACTGTCACATGGCAATGGTCCCTACGTAATTTCTTCCCTCCAAATGTTGTGGTCGAACATGTCCACTGGTACCTGAGGGGCAGCAAAACACTAACTTGAAATGGCTAGCTCAAACTCAGCCACAGTTAACCGCCACACTACGCGTCATACGACATGTCGCAAGGCGACACCTCATGCGACACTGCCCTTCCTCCCTCGCCATATCTCCAAACCTCCTCTCACGTCCTTTCGGAAAGCGTAGACACCTAAAACTACAGCCAAGATGTGCGGCACAGACTGCTTTTTGATGCTCCTCTCGGTTCTGTTCCCTCCTATAGGTGGTACGTAGCACTTCGTATTTTGGAGGGGCTAGGCACCAGGAAACCTCTCTGTGCTCATGATTGACTTGGAAGCCGAATTATTCGCTGACTTTGTACATAGTATGGGTTAAACGTGGTGTCTGCAGCGCAGATTCCCTCATCAACATCGCCCTCTGTTGTCTCGGGTTTCTGCCCGGTCTACTTCACGCCTGGTACATCATCCTCAAATACCCCGACCCGTACGAATACGAAGCATTGCAAGACGGCGAGCGAGCTCAGGGTTCGGTTACATACTATGTTGTTGCCCACGGTGGACCGCCGAGACAACCTAACTACGGCACTGTGGGAAGCCAGCCCTCCGCCGGACAGTTCCCCGGGCAGCAGCAGACTGGTGTAGTGAATGCGTTCCCGCAGCCAAAGACGAACACGAGTGGACAAGGAAGTGCCCAGCCACAGCCTCAACCGCACGCTCAGAATGGCGAGGGAAGCAGTCAGCCATCAGGACCGCCGCCGACCTATGCCGATGTTATCAAAGGCGACCACAAAGTACAGGGCCCATGAAGTGGTGATAGCCAAATTTTGGTAGAGACCAAGGGACAAGTGGAGTCTTCTTCCTTACCATACCTCTCCTCGTGCATTGGACTCTTCATATCACATGGAAGCATTGGTTTGCTTGCCAATGACAAGTAGGACACTCTTTGCACTGAACGAACCTTGGGATGATTAATGTACCTATGGCGGCGCTGAAGGAGTACTGGGAATACCTCTTGTGAATATTGATGTAGTAATGGAACATATCTACCGGCAGATTCGGTCCGTACTCGTGAGTAACATTGCACTTGACTGGGCAGATGCAACCCGGCCATTAATGAAAGATGGTCCTCTCTGGAATTCTGGAATACTTTTCATATTCCAGGCATGGCATTAGCGCATGCAGATACTCCACTTCTACTTCATTGCCCTAAGAATTCGTACTTCCGTGACCTTTCTCACCATTTACCGACGAGCATGGCAACCTCATTTGTGCACGACGAATAATTGACCGGGCGCCGCCAACAATACCGGAAAGCTAACAATGTGTCCAAGGTAGTCTGTGAGTGGATCATAATGCAGGTGAAGAACACCATGCATCGCCTCGAAACCATACTGGGAAAGGTCTGGCTAAGTACTATTCGAGCCCTTTGGAATCGCCGCCGGCTTCCAGGAGTCACCAGAATTATGCGAAGCTCAATTAGCCACTGAAAGATACGAGCCCTCAATGACGTATTGAATACCGTACCGTATGACTCCAAACGTATCCGTCCTTAGATTAGAAGACTACGAATCTACGCCCGAATGCGGACGGTTGGTCCTACTAGCACTTGGCCGAGGATAACCATGTGCCATTACCCTGCCACTTTTTCCGGCCGTCAGATCTCTGGAATCCGTCGCTTGAGGGCAGTGGCATCATGATACGGTGGTATACTATGGGACTATCCCACCGCGGGTCCTCCGACCAGAGGGTTTATTGTCCTATTGCCCGCGTCGTAGGCTTCCTCATTATGCAGGAAAAAGAGAGCCTCCGTGTTTTTGTTGAGTTATGGGAAACGCCGATACGTGAAAAAGAGGGTACAAGACTGGAAGGACTTTGGTCTCGCGCCCGGTTTCGCGATCCATTCTTGAACGTATTGGAATTATCTGGATCGGAATCAAGGAGATTAGGGTGCGTGAGGAACGTTCTTTTGCACGCAAGATTCCAGCAAATATGGGATGTGGATGATATATTGGAGGTAGCCAAGGGTCCTAGTCTTGAGTGTTCCACTGGACGGAATAGAGACGTAAGAGAGAACAGGAAAAGAAGGATGTCCGTCGTCAATATGGAAATCCTGAGGATGGGAAGAGCGACAAAGAGGGGGAGGGGAAGAGAGCTACTGAGGAGAAGGACATGTGTATTAGAAAGAGAAATCGAGTATATCAAACCAGAACTACCCTAGGGTAGGGGACGAAGTCTCGAAGTACAATCCTGGGACCACAGGTGCAGGCGCTGAGGAGCAGCACGAAGAAGAGAGGAAACCTCCAGGTGCCAGCACAGAAGGGAATCGGAGGCTTGATGATCAAACGGAGCGCCTGGTGTAGATGTTGGCCATGGAATTGATGAAACACCTGGAGTGGACCAGGGTGGGGATGGGATGAAGCCCAATTAAGCTTAGGCCGCGCCACGCTAACTTTCCTTGTTTTGGTGAAAAGTGGGGCCCAAGCAACCTTGGAACTCTTGTTACCACTGGTGCCACGGTGATCATAACATGACGTGGGGATTGCTCTATGACAACGGCGACAGTGCCAGTGCCAACACGGTTGACTTTGGGCTCGGGTTGGCCCTTTGAGAGATTGATTCTTTAGGGATATGTCTTCGTTCTCCGTATGCTTTACCAACTGCGCGATGCACGCGATAGATGGGCCTCTCTGCATACACGTTCAGCGCTCTTTCTTCTCCTCGAAAGACTGGCGGCAAAATTAGGTGTTGGATATCCCCGTAACCGTATCAAGCTTCTTATTTGGATCATCGCGTCTTTGTTAGTGAGTCGCTTGAAACGTGGCTTGTGCACAGGGGTTAGCTTGTCGATTTCCCGTTTGTGTTGGGGTCATTCTAGGGCTCTTTCAGCTGCAGTGCTTGCTTCACCCACCCTGCAACCTATCGTCATAGACACTTTACATTCCTCCATGACCCATATCACCCTCAATCCACCTGGGTAACCGTCAGTACACTTCCACACCGCGCTCCCAGTAACTCCCTAGTTGCCCGCAACGACCGCAACCCGCCGACAACATTACCCAGTCACGACCACTGACTCCACTGTGTAGTTCTATATAATGCGTAAGTCGAGCGCTGCCCATCCTCTTAAATCAACGCGTCTTCTCACAATCTCATATGCTAAAATGTCTGAAGACAATATTCGCTATCAGGCAGGTCGTGCGGCTAGGCGCGACGATGGCACCGGGTCCTTTATGAACATCTTTGCGCCACAACGCGGCCGAAGCCCCGCCGATGTCGAGAACCCTATCCACAGGATAAAATCAGAAGGACATGCGCGACCGAGGATCGAAGAAAAGAGGCGACTGGAAAGCCGGCAGGTCGAGAAAGAATTTCCTCCTCCACACCACGCCGACACAGCGCCGACAACATCAAGTAGATCCGCAACACATGACTATGGCCAAGCATCCCACTCAGACAGTGATCTTGTCGCGGCAGATACAAAGGTGGAGAAAGAGTCAACGGAGGCCAGTGACGATACTGCTTTGCACGACGGTCCGTCGTCGCATGTCCAGAGGCGCACTAAGCTCAAGGGCATATTCAAGAAGTCCCATGAAGACGACAATGCCGCAACCGAAGACGCCGAATCCGATGATATAGACGCAGAAGAGAGGAAGAAGCGGCTGCACAGGAAGAAGATTCCAGTTGGGGCTCAACTACGTGCGGTTTTCCTTGGGTCCTGGATCAACGTGCTACTTATCTTCGTCCCTATCGGCTTTGCCATGTACTATTCACACAAGGTTGGGCCGGTCCCGATATTCGTCATCAACTTTGTCGCCATCATCCCACTGGCAGCATTACTGAGCTACGCGACGGAAGAACTCGCCCTGCGGGTAGGAGAAACTTTTGGTGGCCTTCTAAACGCGACATTCGGGTACGTAAGATGGACTGAAAGGAGCCTTCAACTTTCCCTTGTACACAGCTAACGGTTGGACAGTAACGCTGTGGAACTGATTGTCTCAATTCAAGCTCTGATCAAGGACGAGATTGTCATCGTCAAGACGTCCCTGATTGGCAGCATGCTTTCCAACCTGCTCCTGGTTTTAGGCATGGCATTCTGGCTGGGTGGCCTTAACCGCCTGGAACAGCATTTCAACGTCACAGTAGCTCAGACTGCCGCTAGTCTTCTGGCACTTTGCATTGCCAGTCTTATCATCCCTACAGTCTTCCACAATATGTTGTTGGAGGACTCCCTGCCTGACGGACAAAGGAATCAAGAGCTTGTGAGTGATAAAGGATACCATCTCAAACCTCCACGGCAGTGCACTGATTCACCTCGCAGTCCCGTGGCACCGCCATAATTCTTCTCTTTGTGTACGGCTGTTACCTTCTTTTCCAACTGAGATCGCACGTTTCGATGTACAATGCTCCGAGCCAAAAGTCACCTAAGAAGAGGACCAAAATAGAAGAAGGAAGCGCATCGCGTGGATTGGCCGCCATTGGCGCCGCCGCCTCCGTAGGTGGACTGAACTCGACCACCGTCTACAAGGATCCCGAGGAAGACGATGATGACATCGAGGAACCGCAATTGTCAGTGATCGGTGCCTTGATTACGTTGGCCATTTCTACCACCCTGGTAGCATTCTGTTCGGAGTTCATGGTTTCCAGCATTGAAGGCATCACGAGTACAGGGAAAATCAGCACCACGTTTGTCGGTCTCATCCTGCTTCCCATTGTCGGCAATGCAGCCGAGCATGCTACTGCTGTGACCGTGGCCATGAAAGACAAGATGGATCTATCCATTGGTGTCGCGGTGGGCTCGAGTATGCAGATTGCTCTTCTAGTGCTGCCTTTCGTCGTCGTCCTCGGCTGGATCCTCGGAAAGGAGTGCATGACGCTGTACTTCGACACCTTCCAAATCGCCCTTCTGTTTGTTGCCGTCCTTCTTGTCAACTATCTAATCCAAGACGGAAAATCTCGTAAGTGGCAAGCTATCTGTGCAACGAATATGCAGCTAACTGGTCTTAGACTGGCTTGAAGGCGTGCTCCTCGTGTGTTCGTATCTGATTATTGCGCTGGCAGCATGGTTCTACCCCAACATTGAGGAGAACAAGTGCTAAAGTAGCACACTTGGTCTTTCCTTTCTGCCTTATTTTGTATCGGGCAGCTTTCCTTTGTTCTTCATGGAACCTTTTCGATTCCCGATTGTCCCTGTCTAGTCACGGCCTTCGATCAGAGTATGCTTTATACCCATTGGTGGACCAGCACAGAGTGTCTGGTATTTACTTCTCGACCGTGTGTCTCCAGCTGATTCTCATTTGTAGCTCTTTAATTATTCTGTGTTCGTATTTTTTTCTGTCCTGTATATCTTTCACTAATCTAAAAATATACGTTCTTATCCACATGCAAATCGCCGCCTGTCCACCAGTCTCCGCTCTTATTGCAACACCTTTCATTCAAAAGCCTTGATAAATAAATAGGCACATCGCCATTGCACCTATTTCTCCCTACTTGTCGGATCCCGTCACAACCTCCGCAAATTTAGGACTGGGAATTGCCAATCAAGGCTCAATTTATTTGCCCTGTCAACCGGACGGCTATGGGACAGAAGACACATTCTAGAATCATAAATATCCAACTGAAAGCAGAGTATGCAGCTCAACGAAGCTTTCCACGTGTGTCGGCCAACCATTCATTGTGGAAGACGGTCCCAACATTTGTAATTATTTCTACGTTTGTTAATGGGGAATGAACTATGTGTGACGGCGTCGATATGTTCCAGCTTCCAGTTCTGCTGGAGTTCCGGTTCAGGTTACAGGGTGTTGAAAACGCCGAAGCTGGACATATGGTTAAACGCTTGGAGTCTGGCGGGTTCAATATACAGTGCAAGCTTTGATCTCTAGACTAAAATGCACCGCCTACGACAGGGTCGACATGTGTCACGCCTTCATCGTATGCTAGCCTTCTTGTCCAACATGCAGGGCGGGATTTACTTTCTGGACGGCATTTCACCATGCCATGTGCAAGAACGTCAATATACGCTAGCTCCACCTTCACCCTCTGCTGAAGTTCTAGCGGTGAGGCTACTTGCTCCCACGATATAAACCCACCCACCGCTCATATTCTCCTCTCGCCCTTCTCTCTTCTCATCTTCGCCCACTTCTTTACTCTCGCCCTTTATCCCCACTTATTCGCCTCCAACACTCCCTCACTTACCTTTCTTCGTCCCCATCCTGATAACAGCAGCCTTAAACACATTCTCACCATGGCCGATGACATGGAGGTGGACGGGCAGCCAGATGTCCAAGAAGAAGAGTCTCTGTTCATTCCCGAGACAGCCCTAGCGCAGACTCCCGATGGACAGACGCCTGGCTCTCCCGAGATAGTTCCACCGCGAACTCCCGATGAGCAAACATCTGGCTCTGCCAAGATAGTCCCATCGCGAACTCTCGATGAACAGACTTCTGGATCTGCCCAGGCAATCCCACCGCACACTCTCTCCGAGCAGAGGTCTGATGTTCAAGACAAAGATTCTATGTTCATTCCCGAGACAGTCCCGCCATCAAATCTCGACGAACAGAGGTCTGGCGGGCCCGAAATATCTCCACCGCAGACCCTCGCTGAACAGGAGTCTGTTTCTCCCGAAAGCGTCCAACCACAGACTGTCCCTGAAAAGATCTCTGGCTCTCCCGAGAGGACCCCCGCGCAAACTCTCAATGGACAAAAGTCTGGCACACTCAGTTTCGAGAGAATGCGTCAGCTAATGAGGGATTCCCAACGCGGGAAAGCTGCAATGAAGACGTCTGAGAACAAGCCAGGCCCGATGTCCCGTCTAGTTCCTGACAACAATGTATTAAACAAGCTGATGCAGAGCAACTTGACACCTCTCGAGCACAAGCCCGCAGGCGGAAATGATGAGGAAGAGGAGCACAAGAAGGCCCTCGAAAGGTTTGAAAAGCAAAAAGAGTACTACAACTCTCTAAGACGCAGGAACGGCGGCAAACTACCTTTTAGACAGGAACTCGAGTGGAGGAGGGTTAAAGAAGCTGAAGAGATCCGCGTTAAGAAAAGGAAACGTGACTTTCAACTTATGCAGGAAGAGCAGAATTTAATGGGGAAGGAGAGTTCATTCCTGAACTTAAATGGACTAGGCGAGGAAGATGAGGGTTTCTACGAGGACAACATTCATGACTCTGAGCCAACTTCGTCGAAACCACCCAAACCAGACATGCCACACAAGCAGCCAAAACGCCTAAGTCTCGCTGACGCGGAGTACAAGTCTATGCTAGTGAGCGTTGAGGCAATGCGCGATCGACCTCAGAGTAAAGGGTCGAAGAGAAAAAGCGTTGGTGAAGGGGATGACCCTGCTGAAGGTCCCTCGGGGTCTAAGTCGAAGAAGGCTAAAGTCAAGGTATCCAACCCTACTCGATCGAAAACAGCAACTGGGAAACGAGTGAAGAACACTCGTCAGTCAGCCAAGCAGAAAAAGGAGAAAGATCGTCAAGTGCAAGCCGTACAAAGCCTTTTCACGGGCGATGTTTTCAGAGATCAGGCCGCCGAGGATGCCCCTGCGCAACCCGGCTTCACGTCGAAAAAAAAGCATGAGGCATTGCAACAACTTGTAGCCAGCGCTACCCCTGAGAACCAAAAACAGGCTAGTGCCGATATAAAAGTTCTCTTGAACGCTACGAAGGACTTCGATGGTCGTGGAAGCGTGAAAGCCGATGGCCGTGGTCTATGGACTGTGAAAGGAATGAAAACATCTCTAAAACCTTACCAGGTCCTTGGAACAGCATTTATGCGCCGACGTGAGAGAGCGCTCGAGGAGCCCCGTGGTGGTCTTATGGCGGACCAGATGGGTTTGGGTAAAACGCTTATGATGTTAGGTGAGTAGTGCTGTTGCGCGATGGCGATGTTTTGAAATGTCAAAATTTGAGGTACGACTACTGACACTTCGTTAGCAAACATTGTGAACGGCAGGCCGCCTGCTGGCGAACCCAAAACCACATTGCTGGTGGCATCACCCAGCCTCCTTAGCCAATGGGAGCGAGAAATTGAGACGCACACCGCTCCTGGGCTGGCGGTGACGAGGTACGGCAGCGGGACGCGTCTGACTTCCAATTGGAGCGACCGAATTTTGTCACAATCTGACATTGTCACGACCACTTACGGTGAAGTACTGCGCTCCTACCCAAAGAATGATCCCCCGATTGAGCTTCAGACTGCTGAAGAAAAGATAGAATGGTGGAAAAGGCAATATGATCAGCATCGAGGTCTTCTGCACCGGGTCAAATTCTATCGGATAGTCCTTGATGAGGCTCAAGCCATCAAAAACCACTCTGGCAGGACTTCCATTGCATGCCGAGCACTGATGGCTGAACATAGATGGGCATTGAGCGGCACTCCAGTGCTGAATGGTCTCGTTGAACTATACCCATACTTCAAGTTCCTGCAAGTCCCTCACACTGGAAGCCTGAAAATCTTCAAGAACAACTACTGCGACACCAATAACCCTGAAAACGCTGAAAGGCTGCTCCTTCGCCTGAATCAGTTCATGATTAGAAGGACGCACCAGGAGTAAGTTCAACACCCCTCTTTACATCATAAACTAATGCTAAACTGGCAGTGTAATGTTCGGTGCTCCTATTCTAAAGCTTCCGAGGGCGGACCAAGCGACTCATTGGTGCAATTTCAACATCGTTGAACGGAATATATACGACATCGTCAAAATACGCTTTAGCGAGAAGGTGAACAGTTGGATTCGGTCAGGAGAAATGAGCCGGTCGTACAGCAATGCTTTGGTGTATGTACAACTTTCGGATTGCGATCCTCATCCGCTGGGATGTGGGTTATAAATGACTGTAGACTCAAGCTGACGGAATACAGGCTGCTCCTGAGGTTACGCCAACTGACCGCGCACGTTCTAATGCTGCAATTCGTAATGCAGGACCTGCTGGAACTCGAGGATATTGAACAGATACGTCGGGTCGTCGACAACTTCGCACAGACTGGCGAGCATAGCCATACCATCCTTGCTCTAAGGAAACAGCTTGAGGATCTGAAGGAGAAAAAGAACGGAATAATTGAAGATTCCAGCCAAGATGGTCCTGACCCAGATGAAATTAGTCCTGATCGAGACGAGGACGATAAAAACACGAGCTATACCAACCGGCATACCACCGGAAAGTCATTCGGCAAAGGGTTCGATTTTCAGCCTTACCTTAACAGCTTGACAAGTGGTCCCAGCTGGGAAAAGGCTAAGAAAAGGGCCAAATGCTGCATTTGCAACGAACACCATAATAACCTTTGGCTTACAACTTGCAATCACCTCCATTGCGAAAGGTGCTATAAGAATGCAGCTATCTCTGCCGCCGAGAACGATGACGACAAAGTAATTTGCGCAGTGGAAGGCTGTAACACAGCGTTTACGATCGCCCGGGAGTGTGATGGAAATGGTCACCTTGCGGATCATGAGCCACCTGAAACGCGATCCGTGAGGAAGAGCAAAGAGCGCATGCGGATTGATAAAGAGGACCTGAAGGATGACTGGTTGTCTCTCAGCGGGGGAAGCATCCTTCCCTCCGCCAAAACCCTTGCTATCAAGGCTCAGATCCTGAACTGGATTACGGAAAACCCGGACATCAAGATTATCGTCTATACCCAATTCCTGCCCATGTAAGTTGAAGAGCAGAGTCTGGCTACTCTTTATCTAACGGTTGCATAGGGTCCGCATTCTCGCCAGAGTCTGTCAAGAAGAAGGATGGCTTGCAGAGCAGGTAGGATTCTGCCGTTCCACGCTCCCTACATCTCCAGTAGCACATAACATCCCTCACAGCCAATCAGCCTCCTTGATTCTTAGGCAGTTTAGCTGACATGTCTTTTAGTACCACGGCAAGCTCTCCTTCCTTGCTCGCGACAAAGCTATCGCCAATTTTGCCGACAACCCTGACGTGAGGATTCTGTTGGCATCTCTTCGGTGCGGAGGAAGTAGGTTCCTCTACCAGTCTTCGCGTTTCAAGGTACTAACTTGACTGCAGTTGGCCTCAACCTTACGATGGCATCTCGCGTGATTATGGTCGATCCTTGGTGGAATTCTGCAGCGGAACAGCAAGCCTTTTGTCGAGTCTTTCGTATTGGCCAAGTGGATCGCACATTCATGACCCGGTTCTGCGTGAGGAACACCGTCGACGAGCGACTTATTAATATGCAGGAGCGGAAGCAAGCAGAGATTGATGAGATTATGGAGGACGATGGGACACGCACCAAACGGTACGCCCTGCCACTTTGCTATCCCCACATAAGCAGGCACTGACGTTTTAGGCTCGATCTCAAGGACATTTTGCGCCTGTTTGGCCCCATCAGCGAGGACTCAGATGGCAGGCCGTATATTATTGTCGAAAACCCCAATCCAGCTGGGGGGTTCCACGCCGATGAGGATCACGAGGGCTACGCAGATGAGGAATGAGGAAATGGACTGAAGGGAGGTAGGAAAGGCGCTTGGATACAAACAAAGGATCTTTTCCGATTTTGGATGTAATTTTCTGGATCTGCTCTTCTTCTCAGCGGTGTGCCAAAGGGATGGGTTTGGGTCTATCGAATATGCGGCAATCTGGCTAGGTTACCGCCTCCACATCAATTTCAGGGTCTCTGCTTTCGGGTTTAAGTTCGACAAACATATAGAATAAAAGTGTATTATATGTAAATGGTGGAGCTCTAATTTGGTGACCGATGAAAGAGATGATCACGGGACCTCCCATTTGTCAGCGGCAAAGCTCCACTTATCTCGGCCAATCAGCAGGCGGAAAAGTCAACCCACCTTCTCGAGAGTGCGGACTGCTATCTGCTGCAAATGCGTGGGAGGCGTCGATATGGCCCCTTCAGCAGCCTGCCCCTTCTTCTCGTCGACATCATGACACTGAAACCGACATGGAGGCGACTATAGACCTTCCGTCACGCGACACGCCGCCCAAGGGCCGCAGAAAAGGCAAGAGTAACGACAGAGACGGAATTCAGGACGATGGCTCAAAGAAGAGGCGCTGTATATCAAGCGCGTGCGTGCCATGCCGTAAGCGAAAGTCCAAGGTGCGATATCTCCGCTGCCTTTCCTATCTCTCCTGGAGAAATACATGCTAACCGTGCTGTTGCGCACAGTGCGACGGAACGACCCCCGCTTGCTCCGCGTGCGCCGCCGTCTACAATACCGAATGCGTATACGACCCCAATTCGGACCATCGCCGTAAAGGCGTGTACCGAAAGGACCTCGATAGCTTGAAAACACGTAACACGACACTACACACTCTCATCCAAGCCATCTTGAACTACCCGGAAGATGAGGTGGCGGAACTGGTGCGGCAAATCCGAACATGCGAGAGCTTGGACGCCATGGCCGATGCGATTACCGCGAAGGAGAATGGAGAAGACGTGCCGGACGACGATATCCCCGTGCGCTCCTCTAACCCAACACCAGGACCGACCACTGTGCCGACGTTCGAGAAACACTTGTCAGGAAAGATGGGAGAGCTGAGGCTGGAAGACGGCTCAACCCGCTACATCGGCGGGACCTCCCACTTGATCTATCTCGGAGCGGGCAGCGACACAGGCGACCATGACCTGGCCTTGTCGAACGCAGAGCAATACCCGCAGCAGGAGCACCCGCTCACCTCGTGGACCACTGTCACTTCCGACCCGGACCTTGTGATGCACCTTATTAATATGTACTTTTGCTGGCATTATACCTTCTTCACGACTCTCTCTAAAACTCTGTTCCTCCGCGACTTCAAACTGGGGAAACCACCGCCAGGCTCAAGGCGGAATTACTGCACCCCTTTACTGGTCAACGCTATGCTGGCGCTGGGATGCCACTTCACGTCCCGGCCAGAGTCGCGGGCTGTGCGCGGCGATTCATCTACCGCAGGAGACCATTTCTTCAAAGAAGCAAAAAGACTCATCCTAGAAGGAGACTTGCACGAGGTGCCTACTCTGACTACAGTACAAGCCTTGGCACTCATGTCGGTCAGAGAAGCAGGCTGTGGACGGGAGGCAAAAGGATGGGTGTACAGTGGCATGAGCTTTAGAATGGCATGCGATCTCGGTCTCAATTTGGATTCGGGAGGCATGCAATTCAGTAAAGCAATAGATGAGAATGAGGAAGACGCGCGTAGGATCACATTCTGGGGTTGTTTTCTGTTTGACAAGTACGCTCTGGTGCTCCTACCCCTATATGATGCGGCTTCTAACCTAGTTCAGATGTTGGTCGAATTATCTCGGACGTCTACCCCAGCTCCCCAGTACCATAGTAACTGTCCCGAAGTTCGAAGTCTTCCCGACTGAGGAATCGGAGATCTGGTCAGCCTATACGGATTCTGGTTTCAACCAAGCCCATGCACAACCGTCGAGGACGAGAGCTGTAAGAAACTCATCACATTGGCTCCATGATCGCCTTCTAGTTTTCTAACTCCTTACAGGTAGCCCTGCAGATCTCGACCCTTTGCGGAATATCCAGTGATCTCATGAACTTTTTCTACAATCCGATCGATATGGACAAAGCCAAGGGCAAACAGGCGGAGCTTAAGAAGCTTAGCGAGATCCACCAGCGGCTAGAGACATGGAAGCGCGAGCTTCCGAAAGAACTCGAGCCGAAGGAGGGAGGGCTACCAAGTATGCTGGTAATGCAGTAAGTAGAGGTCGCGTAAAGCACACACGTCCCGGTGTTAAAACATCGCAGCATGTTCTTCCAACTGCTCTATATCCACCTGTTCCGGCCCTTCCTCAAATACAATCCAAACAACTCGCCGCTTCCAGCGCACGTGTCCCCGCGGAAGCTCTGCACCAATGCGGCTCAATCGATATCGAAACTCCTTCGACTGTACAAGCGGTCTCATGGCCTGAGACAGATCTGTAACATCGCAGTCTACATCGCTCATTCGGCATGTACGATCCACCTACTCAATCTTCCAGAGAAGAACGCCAAGAGAGACATCATACACGGCGTCAAACATCTGGAGGAGATTGCAGAGAGCTGGCTCTGCGCTCGGCGGACACTGGGCATCTTCAGTGTCCTAGCAAAGAAGTGGAAGGTTGAGCTGCCGGAAGAAGCGGCAACAGTCCTTGCACGCACAGATGCCAAATTCGGTCGCTACGATGAAGTCACCTCTCCGAAGTCCATTGCGTCCGAGTCCGAACACCTTTCCGAGCGACGTTTAAGCTTGCCGGCCACTTCACCCCTTCAGCCGTATAGTATGCCTATGACCAGCGCCGCTTCAACCGCTTTCTTCACCACCCCAAACATGCCCATGAACTCCCTGGCCGCTGAATCCGAAGCCAAAGCTCGCCCCTCGGAAGCCCACTCTCTCCCTCCAAACGACTCCTCCACCCTCGCCTATCCCCGCGCGGCCCGCGATCCGGCCACACCCGTCAGCTCCGCCGCCGGCCCTGCAGGTCCGCGCCAATCGTTCGATGCCAGCAGCACGACCGGCAACTCCCCCAGCCACCTCTTCGGCGGCGTCGAGCAGCTCCTGCGCGAAGGCGAGAACTGGTGGATCCGCGACCAAACACAACTGGCCAGCGGCTTCGGCAACTGGGGCGATTTCTCAGCCGGAGACCTTGCTCTTCTCGAGTCGACGGCTGTGTCGCTGGGAGGGAGTCCCGGCGGAATGGGTGCACCGGCGGGCGCTGCCGTCAATGGCGGGTATAATCAGTTAAGTCCGGTGATGGAGATCAACGGAGGGGGTGCTGGTGGGGTGGGGGTCACGAGTGGCGGCCTGAACGGGAATCTCAATGCGAATGCAAATGGCAATTTGAATGGGCTGAACGGGCTCGGGGGGGTGCAAGGGTATGGAGGGGCCCTCAACTCGTACAACGAGCACGAGTGGTATCAGTGAGTCAGAGGGTTAGATGGGCCTGGATAGATGGGGATGGGAGAATGGGGAAAACGGAGATATGGCGTTCTTCGGGATATCAACACGGATTAACGACTTTCGGCTTGTGCATGTCTTTTTTGGGAGGTTCCGATACGCGGCTATATCCAGGATGGGACGGGATGGACCGACGCACACGGGATACAGGGGCGTTCATGTAGGTCAGATGCTGCTTTTGATTTTTTTTTCCTGTACCGGTGAGTAGAGGCGGATCGGGTCTCTTCCCTTTTTAGGTTTCTCGTGCTAGACAACAAGATTGGGGTTTCTCCTAGGAGTCAGATATCTCAGTAGGTAGGCGAACCAGCTTGAGGGTTCCAATATATGCACGTCGACGAACAAGATTTTTCGTGCATGCACGTCCACAAACAAGACTTTGCTTGATTATATGCTTAAATCTGGTCTTGTTCGCGTCTTCGCTATGCGGAGAACACGACACAGAATTGGGGCAATCGACTTGCGAAGTTGGGTCACCTGGGCATCCAATGACGGTCACGTGATGAGATATTTTCTACGAACATTATGGAAAAGGACCTGGTTGTGATAGAAAAAAAGAAGGTTCAACAGCTGGGAGCTCTCAATTGGGTGGAGATATGGGAGGAGGCTAACACTGACTTCAGTGGATGATTCTACCGTCGTACCATATTGTGTAGATATAAGTAGCACCGGTGAAGCGCGTCGCTTTCCGACGGCCAATTGCGGCCAATGGCTGGGGTGATAGGCAACCCCACCAGTGATAGCCTTAAGGCTTTGACTCTGCAACAATTTGATGAAAGCATCTTCTTTCGTTAATTTTATAACTCTGAAGCCCTGAGGTTGCATCGGTTACGTTGAGATCTGTTTGCATTGACGATATGTCGGAAGTACGCATTGTCGTGGCCGGGTACGTAGTTTGACACAATTCTCTCAGCCTAGTCAAGAGATGGATACAAAATGTCGTATCTGGCGACGGGATCTGGATTATTTGAGAGGTGTCCATCTTTTGTTCTGCGAAGTCTCTTCTCTTCTCCTCTTCTTTCTTCCTATTTCTTCCAATTTTCCTCATCTCAATGATTGACCCATCTCTACTTCCGATATTGGACAATGCCTTCCACAAGTCATTTCCATGAATCCTTTTATCAACGTCCAATTACCCCTTTATACGCCTCTAATATACAACCAAATCCTCACCAACTAACCCCCCTCACAGCGCCGGCGTCATCGGGCTCACCACAGCCCTCACCCTCGCCCGCTCCCGCAAACACAACTACACCATCACCGTGCTCTCCAAGCACATGCCAGGCGACTATGACATCGAGTACGCCTCCCCTTGGGCCGGAGCCAACTACCTCCCCGTCGGCACGCCCGGTTCTCTTTTGCAGAAGATGGAAAAGGAGACTTGGCCCGAGCTAGCGAGGATTGTTAAAGAGGTGCCTGAGGCCGGAGTGCATTTCCAGGAGACGATTGTGTATGGGAGGAAGAAGGATGAGGGGACGGCGACGGGGGAGTGGTTTAAAGAGTTGGTGAGGGAGGATGCGTGGTGGAAGGATGTGGTGCCGAATGTGAGTATTGTGCACGTGACTTGTCTTTCATCGTTCTCCACTACGTTTCTCATTCCAACCCCGTAAAAAGTTGCACCGGGTACCTTATGCAAGAGTCGAGTATGTTGGAACATACTGACTGTATCTCACAGTTCCGCAACCTCCCCCGCTCAGAACTTCCCCCCGACTGCTCCTCCGGCACATCCTTCACCTCCGTCTGCCTCAACACCGCCGTGTACCTCCCCTGGCTCGTGGGCCAATGCCTCAAATACGGCGTCGTCTTCCAGCGCGCCATCCTCCCCTCCCTATCAGCCGCCCGATCCCTCCACCACTCCGGGAAACCCGCAGACATCATCGTCAACTGCACCGGCCTCGGCGCCGCCACCTTGGCCGACGTAAAAGACACGAACGTGTATCCCGCCCGCGGCCAAATCGTGCTGGTGAGGAACGAGCCCGGCGCCATGTACACCGTCAGCGGCACCGATGACGGGCCCGAGGAAGCGACGTACGTCATGCAGCGGGCCGCGGGTGGCGGCACCATCCTGGGTGGCTGCCTGCAAGCAGGGAACTGGGAGTCGGCGCCGGATCCCAATCTCGCGAGCCGCATTATGCAGCGCAGTGTGGACCTGTGTCCGGCGCTGGTGCCGAAGACGGGGAAGGTGACGGAGTTGAGCGTGATTAGGCATGGTGTTGGGCTGAGGCCGATGAGGAAGCGTGGGCCGAGGGTGGAGACGGAGAGGGTTGAGGGGAAGGATGGCGGGTGGGTGGTGCATCAGTATGGGCATGGGGGGTATGGGTATCAGAGTAGTTGGGGGAGTGCGTGGGAGGCGGAGAGGTTGGTGGAGCGGATTTTGGGGGAGAAGGCGAAGCTGTGAATGTACGACTGCATGCGTCCGAGGAATCGGGGTGGAGCTTTGAATATTGCATATTTGGTTGCATATTAGATATACAGAATTACGGTGTTGTACAACTCGCTCGCGGAGCTCCGGTGAACTTTTTTTGATAGACGAGCACTTTCTGTCTTGATTCCAGGATGCAACGTCTATCGAATCCCTCTATAGCCCCTAACGGCCTTTAGAACTTTCCAATCAGCAGATTGCCAATCATCTCCCTGCCGGTAATATACGCGGTCCTCCACAGCGTCGGGAAGTCCAGCGTACTCGAGAAAGCTACACGCTTGTCAGTTTGCTCCTTCGCAAGTCCGATCGTGAACTCATAAATACTAGACACAGTCATCCGAGGGGAAAAGAGAAGGACACTTACTATCAGCAAACCCAAACCCAAGCATAGGCGGGATCCAGCCTCTGGCATACTCGAGCGCAAAGCAGGCATTTTCCATCTTATACTGCTTGACGTCCCCCCTCCGGAGATGGTGGACGCTCCCCGGGGGGTAGACCTCAGGCGTGTAGACGCCCGGACCAGGGGCGTAGGCGAGCTGAGTGCCAGAGAGGATGTGGAAGTAGTCGTCCGCAGTGTGGCGGCCAGTGTGGCCTTCGGTGCCGGTTGCGGAGCCTAAGGGTGGCGGCGTTAGGGATGTGGTGGACTGTGAGAGAAGAGAATTGGGAAGCGGGAAATTCAGGATGGGGAGAGAACGAGGAGGAAATATTATTTGAAGATGGGGGGATGAAAGAGAAAGGTAGAAAGCGTGCCGGAAATGAGATGGAAGCTAGGAGAAGAAATGGATTCAGACTTGGAAAAAGGAGAAATGAAATGAACATAGAACGTGAGAGCATCATGAGGCCAACGATGCCACTTAGCAACCAACTATTTAAAAAGAAAGAAGGAAATAAACATGAAAAATCAACCAAAGCCCAGGACTCACCGAAAATAATCAAATACTCCGTCACACTCGCATGCAGAATCCACATCGCCCCCATCGCACCACCCGCATTGTTAAACACCCACTCCTCCTCGACATTCACATGATTCTTCGTCTCCTCCCTCTGGCGCAGGTCATCGACGATGTACCTCACGATGGCAGCGGTGTCATTGCCGTGTTTCAAGATGGCGGCTTGCGACACGGCGTGCAGCTGCTCCGGGGTGAAGATGTAGAAGGACTCGAGACGGGAGTCCAGGGCGAGGTAGAGGGTGGTTAGGAGGGGGAGGAGGAGGGCCAGGAGTTTGAGTACCGCACGCATCTTTGCTTCAGGGGTTGGAAGAAGATGAACGATTGAATCGTAGAAAACGGAAGGGAAGATCCCTGGAGACCCTGGAAAAGGGGAATGGAAAAAGGAAAAGAGGGAAGGGGGAGGTAAATGAAGCGAACAACCTCAACACTCGAGAAAACGACCGACGTGAAGCTATGCGATTCTTATATTTCCATATTCGACGGGCGAAGATTTGTTTCTCGGGGGCTTAAAGGGGAAATTAGTCTGGGCGGAGCTAAACGCGCGGCCCGAAGACGAGGGAAATCAGTCCATGGGAACAAGGGCTTGGCAGCCAAGCATTTATGGATTCCCGATGAATGTGTTTGTGGCGGCCGTGGACCTGGAAGACATACACAGTAATGATGGGCATGGAGGAAAGAAGGCAGTATGCATTTGGCGAAAGAGATATACTTCACAGCAAACACCAATACATCGCACGACCACGAAGACAGACCATTGGAATTTGAAGCATTGATTGGATAGAGGCATCTATCTGGATAAACCCACTGAGTGCATTGCAAACCCAGATCCGCATCCTGTGAATCGCCACCACATTGACCGTAGTTGCTACAAGTGCAAACAATAGTGAGAGAGAGAGGACGTTGACCCGCTTCGAACAGAAGCTCGCAACATCCAGAAGCAAGAACATGCCTAACCGGAACCGAATCGAGACGTTGTGAAACGGCCTGTCATTATTCCCATCATCGAATGTGATTGAGAACCGGATCCAGACTGCCTGGCGCAGTCCAGGCAGACAGTGGCAAGAAGAAGTGCAATAAAAACATGTGCTGCAAAACGAACCCATGGAGAGTTCTTCGATACCCAGATACCTGGACACCTTTCATCGTGTGCTGAGGCCAGGAGACCGTGTTTAAGACAAACAAGCCAAACGCCTTCTATCCGACGAGGAGCTAATGCGTCCATTGCGATAGATCGGTTCAGCGTCTTTAGAAGCCACGACTTCAATGGACTGCATCGGTGCGCCGAGACCAAGTTTGGCCGGAGCGGTTGCCGGTCCATCCGTTGCCGCCAGAGGGCCGAGCTGCGTTGTTGGCGTTGGAGCCTTGCCCCTGATAGTTGGAGGGCTTGCGAGGACGAGGGCCATTGCCGGTGTTGGCTCCACCATTGTTCGAGTTGTAGCTGTTGCGCTTGGGACCTCTGGGGCCGGCATTCCTTCGTTGGTCGCGCTTCTTCGGCATCGTCTTGGTGATGGGCGAACGCATACCAGCCAGGCGGATGTTGACATTGACAGTTTCGGCATTGCGATCATGCTCGACAACGTTGAACACAGTCTTCGTCGTGACCTCAAGGCCTCGGTGATTGCGGAAGCTCGTTCGAAGTCCGGGGCTGCTGACCGGTGGCTCGCCAGCGGCCAAATGAGGCACCTGGGGGACCTTGACAACGGGAAGTGAACCGAACACGCGCTCTTCGAGCATCATGATCTCAGCGCTGGAACGCGTGGTAACATCATTGAGGTTCTCATCGCTACTCTTCTTGACAATGGCAGACGGCAAGGACACCGTGGCGGCAGCCTGAACCTCGCGGACCTCGAGCGGAGCCTTCGAAGAGGCAGCCACAGCGAGCGCACCTGGCTTGGGGGAACCAGCAGACTGGACAGAAGCAGGGCGTGCATTGGCAGGAGCCGCTGAGGCAGCTTGGGGCTCGGCCCAAAGCCTGTTGAAACGAGCCTGCCACTCGGGATCCAATGCCAATGGTCTAGCACCAATACCCATGCGCACCCCGGAGGGCCTGCTAGGCATGCTCACCGGGCCCTGGGGAGGAGTCAATATCATGTTGTCCACAGCTGGCGGGAGGCGCACCGTTGGAGTCGGCTTGGGGAACCGGACCACAGGTCGAGCAGAGCCCGTCTCGTAGACTGGGTGTGTCTCAATCTCAGGCGGCGGAGGAGGCGGGGAATCAGACTTGTTAGCTTGAGGAACTGGCTGCGCGACCGCCTCAGCGGCCCTGGGGAAGAAACGGGAAGACCTCGCAGCTGTGTTGTTGGCAAGCGGCGGAGCGGGAGCCTCATTCGCGGTGCCAGCGATACCCTCTGCGCGGACGGGTTGAGCGGCCTCGGGTTTGCCTGCATTGGCAGGGGCGGCCGCCGGAGCGACCTTGGTGTGAAGAGTGGCCTGCGACTGACCCTTCTGATCGGTATAGGTCTCGCGGATCTCGGGTCTGAATGACTTTCCGCCCATGCGCTCGAAGTCTGCAAGGTTCTTCTCCATGGTGGCGATGTCGTCGCGACGAATGGCAGCAGCGAAGTTGCCCCAGCCGCCGGCGACTGGAGGCGCGATCGGGCCGGGCTTCTTCGGGGCAGCAGCAAGTTGCGGGCCCGCCCTGGTTTCGACTTGAGTAGCCATTGTTGGTTGAGCGAAAGGTGGATTGGGCGAAGTCTGTTGTGAAGCTGAAGGTTGGATGGGTGGTGGCAAGCCAAGTGAAGGTGCTTGCCCGGGCTGCTGAGACTGGGAAGGAAGCTGTGGAGGACTCGGTCGCGCTTGACCACGGTTGTAGGTGAGGTCGAAGTTGCCGTTGCCGAGAGCTCTGTCTTTTGACTGCGGGGGGCCCCAGACGTTGGATGCCCAAGAACGAGGTTGCTGTGGAAGAGTAGAGGACCAAACTGATGGTGTAGGCTGAGAAGGCTTCAGAGGTTGTGAGGTGTTGAGGGGAGGGTTTTCGGGCGGGGGAGGGCGACTTTTATCTGCCGCCAGCCCGCTATTGCCCTTATTCTTACTATTATCCCCTGTGAGTGAAGAGGATGGCTGGGGTTTGGTCGAGGGTGGTGAAGGTGAAGACGGAGGTTGAGCGGCAACGCTCGGACTGGTTCGACCCTTCACAGGCGACGGGCTTGGCTTGGGCACCTCTGCTCCGCGGGCAGGTTTCGCAACACCGCCCTCGCCAGCATGCGTTTGTTTCCTCACCGGGTGCGGCTGGTGCACCTTCATCATGCCATACTGAGCGACTTCACCCTCCGACTTCGGCACAGGCGGCTTGGGAGGTGACTGCACAACAGCAGGAACAGCTGCTGCTTTCTGCGGCGACCTCTCCGCAGAGCGCGACGGAGAAGCCTCCTTAGACTTCGGCTTCACATCGTCGGCAAGCCCCATGGCCTCGAGCTTCTTGCGTAACCGTTCTTTTCTCGCCGCCTCCTCCTGCTCCTCCTTCTCGCGTTCTTTTTGCTTTGCCAGCCGGGCGCGCTCCAGTTTCTCACGCATCAGTCGGTTCTGAACCTCGACTGCGGTCTCGGTGGGGACGACATGGGTGGGGACAGTGCCTTCGTGAGTCCCTGCAGAGGCGATCGAGCCGTAGGGCGACACCGGCTGCACATTGGCCATGCGAGGTGACACCCTCTGTTGCCATGCTGCCTGTTGATCCGCGATAGCGTGCTGTGTCTCGCTGAGGGGTCCCTTGTGAGCAAGATCTGGTCGCGCCATGCCCGGGCTGACAGCTTCTGCGCCATTGATGGTGTGCGAGTCTCTCCGCGGCATGTTGAGAGGTATGCCCGGATGATCTGGTCCTCGTCGATCCATGAGCATCCTCCCGCTTCCTCCACTGACGTTGGACGAGGTGCGCCTACGGCCCCACGCAGGAGCATCGACACTGGTGCGCGATGTTTGGAACGCAGCTGACGGCTCCGCTGGACCTTCTTGCGGAGGCCGCTGGAGCAGCGACGGCTGCTGTCGAAGGCCACTGTCGCGGACAGACCCACGGCGCATTTCACTGACCGGCTCATAGCGCCCGCTCTGAGAGTTGAATAGTTCCCTGCTGCCGCGATCATCTCGCCACGATCTGTTGAAGTCGTCCGGCGCCATTTCTCGAGTGGGGAAGTGTAAATGCCCGGCATCGTAGCCATGAGGTTCCCGCGGGGGATATCGAGGAGGCGGATGTTGTTGTACGGGAGGATTGATCTGTACGGGAGAGACCTTGTCCACTGGTGGTAAGGGGGCCCATGGAGACTTGACCGTAGCTCCCGCTGATGGCTTTGCTACCAGAGTGGGCTTTTCTGGCTGCCCCTTAAGCACTAGACTGGATTTCGCTGCCGTTGTTTGTGCATGTGCGCCGGGTTTGAGAATCGTCTTAGTACCGGTAGTCGAAGTCGGTCGCTGAGAGCTGGTAACTGGAGCGGGAACCGGCTTGGCTACCTCCGCTGGCGCTTCCTTCTTGCTCACGCTCTTGATCTCTTCTACTGGCGGCGGTTTGCTCTCAACTGTGGCGGCGGCGAGAGAAGATTTGGTGCCATCCGCCCATTGTACCGTATCCGGCGCCCAGTCGTCCTCGTCTTCGTCAATGTCCGCCCACTTCGCTTCTTTGTTAGAGTCGTCCGCTTGCAAACGGGTGGCCAAATGGATTCCATATTGCTGTTTGAGCTCTTCGTCTGTGAATTGTTTCGGCGGCGGTGGAGGCACAGGTTGGTTCTTGTTCCACACCTTGCTGGCATCCGGCCCAGCACCCAACCCGTTAGATTTGGACAAACCGGAGCGAGAGATGTTTCCAAGGCCGCTTCCTGACTTGGCCACCAATCTCGGTTTCGCTGTCGGTTGCGTTGTGGTACTTGTCTGTCCCACTCCTGAAATCTTATCCCCGGGTCGCGCGGTTGGTGTAGAAACAGCGGATTTGGCCAGAAAGTTCTTGGTCACAGATACGGACTTGAAGGAAGGGGGTTTCTTCAAGGAACTCGTTCGCAAGTGGCCCGCGTCGCGCTTCGTCTGGTCTACGCTCCCAGGACGGCTGATATCGGTGTCTGAGGCACCGCTCGCCTCTCCGGCTGTCTGATGTGCCGAGGAGTCCTCCGGCGCAGACTGCTCGCCCGAATCCCCATTAAGGAGTGCTTCCCTGGTATCAGCCCTAGTCGTTGCAGCGTTCGGATCCCTATCCGACTCCTTCGAAGGGATCTGCTCTTTGTCAATATGACGTCCCACGGCGGAGAACGTCCGACTTACGCCCGGCGCATCTGAACGAGTCTGCTCCGATGTCTCTGTCCCAGTAGCAGTGCCGCCTTCTGTTCTAGCTCCATTCTCGGTTTTTGTGTCTGTGGTTTGTGGTTTGGCGTTCGGGGATTCCGAGGGCGCCTTGCCGTCGCCGGCGGGAGTGTTGGTAGACGTCGCAGTATCGTCGATGGGCGAGGGGCCACCCATCGACTGTGCTTCCTTTACCACATCGTGGGTGATCTGCTCTGCCATAACAATTTGCTTAACTGTATCGGCAGTAATAAGACTCCGTCAGAAAGCTGTTCCTAGATATGCGCCCAGAGGTCAAGGGTCCCGATGCTGGCAGCCGTGCGGGTGGCGCCCAAACGTTCAAGATGCCCTTGTTCCGAGGAATGGCAAATGTAGATAGAAAAGGTATATTTACCTATTGTCAGGTTCCAAGAGTCGCCACGAGGAAGAGGAGGCGCTTCCGCAGAAACGTCGATTGCTTGGTGCTGCGGAGAAGCTAGCGCGGTGTTGGCGGCGGAGGTCGCCTTCGACGTGGACGGCGGAGCTTGTAGCGGGGATGATGGGGGCCTTTCTTGAGTGCGGATAGGCGTCAGGGACGAAGAAAATGAAAAAGGAAAGGCCTTCTATATGGGGCGGCCGCTGTTTCGAGGCGGGAGGTGATGGGTAGTATGCTGTAGGCACAGGAGGAAGCAACGAGGTGCCGTGTCAAAAGAGACATCACGGGCCAGCAGGTCTTGGCAACCTTAAAGCGGCCATTGCCTCCCGGTCCGCGTGGTTTCGCGCCGGAACCAACAGAGTCGGTGCGAATACGATTATAGGTCTATCTAGAAGGTCACAGGAACATCCGTTGGGACCCAGCGAAGATATGATGGCAGCTTTGGGGGGTGTGGGCGAAGTTCCATGTTCCATGACTATCGTCATTGCGCCACACTAGAACGCAGCCACGGCATATTGAGGGTTGCTGGCTACGATAGACATCGCCCGCGTGATAGGTAGAAATAACAAGGGAGAAATACACAGAGAGACATCTGCGGGTCCATCGAAACTCTAGTTTGAACTGCTACATGCTATATGTACACATGCCGTGTACGCCTAACTCTCTCGGCTTTTCTCATGTGGTATCGCACCCGTCTAATGAGCATTGTTCTTGTGGTGGCCTGATGGTTATCAGTCAGTATCGCCCTCCTCTCATCCCAGTACAGGTGACTTACGCAGGTGGAAGTAGTAGTTCTGCGCGTAACCGAGGAGTGTCAGGACGACGATGGCGTGGACGAGGGCTGAAGGGATTGGTCAGCGGAACGTCTTGTCTCCACGCATTCAGACAGTACTCACGCTTTGCGGAGGCATTCTTGCCGAAGTAGGCCTTCTGGTAACGTCCGAAGATGCCCTTGGCCTCACGCTCGGGAGCCGGTCCACGAGGCAGCTTCTCGTAGAAGCTCACGACCTTCTGCATGCGCACGGCATTTGGCGATGCTCCGATAGCCTTGGATTCGCGTCAGTACTGGTGTCAATTCCCCTTCATAATGCCGTGTATATATATCGCAAGACATATGTGGTGGTGCGGATTCCGCGGTCGAACGGGCGAGGACGAGGGTCGGCGCAGGGCATCGGAACCATCAAGGAGAGAATGGAGGGGTCCTTACATTGGGAGAGGCAACCTAGCGAGCACCATTAGCATGACAGGTATGGCCAATGGACGTCTCAATCGTACCTTGGGAGGGATGAGGGTCGAGAGACCGCGCTTCTGAATGAAACTCATCTTGACGGCTGCACAGCAGTCAGCATCAATTGAAATGGTATCGGCGCGAAACCTGGATCGGCACGCCTTACCTGTGCTGGCAAGATGGGCGGACGGGGAGGTGGGCGTGGGGAAGGTGGATGTGAGGATGTTGAAGCCGAAGCGTCGCAGAAATGCACGGCTTAGTCATCGGCGTAGCTTGCATCGCGGGCAGCTCAACCTCACCTCCACTTACAAGCCCCTCCGACTTCGACACCACTTCGCCGCCCGCACACCATGTCAGCTCTGTGCAGGCCAATTGCATCCCGAGTGCAGCTGGCTGCGTTGCGGCCATCCGCTGCGAGGGCTATCGTGCCCCAACGACGAAACTACGCCAAGGACGTGCAGGAGACGACGCCAGAAGACGCACCTGGTGCCCGCGCGACGTCCGATTCGACCCAGATCAGGGAGCAGAGCGCGGCGGAGGGAATGAGGCATCATCAGCCGGATTACAATGTTGCCGTCGACTACAGGACATCGTGCGCCGCCCCCTCTCCGTGCCTTGCCTGAGCAGAACTGACATCATCCAGGAACTTTTCCCCAATCCCCAAGCGCGTCATGGATGGCAGTGAGCCAGGCGAATCCGTCCCTGCAGCAGTCTTGTCTGGCGCACCTGTTGACCTCCAGGCCCGCACCGTCCGGTACGTTTCTCATAACCCTCTCGGAGGGTGATTGTGATAGACTGACACGAGCAGCATCTACCGTCCCACCAAGGCGGCGACCCAGTCCGGTGACTGGCACTCGCACCACTGGCTCATGGACTGGGACCCGCTCCCCAAGGGCCACAGATGGGAGAATCCTCTGATGGGCTGGCAGTCGTCCGCCGATTTCATGAACGGACACCGGATCCACTTCAGGACGAAAGAAGAGGCCATCAACTTCGCTAACAAGCAGGGCTACGAGTACTTTGTACAAGAGCCGAACGAGCGCAGGTTCGTGCCAAAGGCTTACGCCAACAATTTCACGCATTCGCCGAAGAAGCTGAAGATGGTCCGGACGAAGTAAAGGAGGAGGACAGGACGGGTCAGGATTTGGAAGCAGCGGAAGATGAGCGAAGCGGATGTATTCTGTACATATCAAGGTCCAAGTATAAGCCTTTTCTTTTCATTTTTTTTTTATTTTCTTCAGCACATTTGCTAGCGGTGACCGCGCATCTCTGAGCTGCCAACTCGGAGGTGTATGCATTGTGCTTGCACTTTTGTCGTGATGTACTGAACTGCTCGGGTTTCCGGACTCTTGCTCCACGCCCGCCAGGTGTGCGAGTAGAGACTGTTTGCCTGTGCATGTGGTGGAATGGAGCGTGTCATCTGCTGAGGAGGGGCACCGTTCCTCTTACGCAAGTGGTTCGCTCAATCGTCAATCGGAAGGATCTGGAGCACGGCTCAATTCCCAACGGAGTATGGACATGTACGACCTGGCTAGCCCTGGGATGGCACATGTGCAACCATGCCTCACACCGCTGAGAATGAATGTTCTCTCTCTTGGACGTCGGCCTCCGTCTTCGGCTTACACACATGCTGTCTGCGACCTCCGTCAAGAGAACTCCTGCACCTCGAATCGACCATAGACCTGAAGAATATTCCGGGAAGCAACATTGCGATGTCGACACCACCCCTATGCCTCAGTCCCCTCGAAATGAATGCGGCCTAAATGCATCCTTAGCCAGCACCCTTCGCGGGCGTCTCTCTCACTCCAAAGTATGGTCATCGTGCATCTGCTGAATCGGAATCGCACGTCCGGTCGGCTCAATCACAGGCACCACTCACCCTGAACCGTACCTTGTTCTCCTCTCACTGTTCTTTCTCTTTCATTCCACTTCCCATCTAGCATGACCCCTCATCACACATTTGTTTCCTCTCTCTTGTCCCTCTGCCTTCTCTTTCGTTTCGCTTCCCTTGTAGCATGACCCCTCAGCACATATCTGGTTCCCTTTCTCTTGTCCAGTTCCTTCTCTTACTTCATGAGATATGGGGTTGCGTCTCTCCCCCTTCCACGTATTCGTTCCACTTTTTATGCTCCTTTCCTCTTTCCTCCCCCCACACGCTGTTCGCCCCTTTCCGTTCGTCATTCCCGATTCTGTATTGGCTTCTCGTTGGTGCTCGCGCGGCATCGGCGGTCAAATATTCATTCGGAATCCCGTCTCTTCATTCATGTTAGTCAACCACTCGTCGTGGAGGAGAGCGCTTGACTTGCCTGGGTGGTTCGCATACCCGATGCATTCCCTTTTCCGTTATGCCCTCTCTCTTTCACAACACCTCACATTCCCCAATGATCAGGGCACCACACTCTCTCATACGTCGTCGTTCCCAAGAATTCGCAGTCCTCTTCGTTTCCTTTCGTTTCTTTCATCCCCTATCTTGCACCAGTCATTCCTCCTGTGTCTTACCCATTCACAGACAGGTGTGCCATCTTGCGTATCCATTCTGCTCCCTTAGCTTGGCCGTTCGCTCAGGATTATGCCGTCCCCCCTGGAGCCATGAAGGTATGCTGCCGCCGTGCGCCTGGACGCTGTTGGGAACCTGCTGGCCTTGCGCGAAGCGTTCTTGTCATGTTCAAAGTGTGGTCGTGGGAATCCGGACATGCCCTCGGCAGCTGGTAACTACAAGGCTACTCGACTGCTTACACGACTCGGGAATCGATCTTCTTCGAGTCTTCTTTTGTCCATTCCTAAGCATGGTCTGGCCATACGCCCAGCGGCTCGTAGCTACAAGGCTACTCGACCGCTTACAGCCCCTATGCTGGGATTGTAGGGGACCCCTTATTCTGTTGTTCTCCTCCAGCTGGGTCCGGGATTGAGGCACGCCTACCCCTGCTGCCAGTTTCGACAACTCCTCCTTGTGTCCCTGCTTGTTGCTTGTGGCCCTAAGGTTGAGCAAACCAAACTCCAGAAGTTATGCTCTCTGATCGCGCCGAGTTTGTCTGGCCCTGGTTATGTGTGCTCTGTCGCCGCGAAGCCTGCGCTTGAGGACTCGATGGGGTCGTCGCCGGTCCGAGGAATCAAGGGGAGCCTGCCAGGAAAAATCATTAGCACCTGCTGCTACATTGGAAGAGGTTGGAGTAGGCTCTACAAAGGCAAGAATGGCATGGCCCTGCTGTCACGACGACCCTGGGGTATCATCCTATCTTTGTCGTCAAAGGAGTCTCGCCTCCAACCCCAGGGCTCGGAGCGGAAGAGGAGGCCGTTTGAGTCCATGCCGCATGGTCCGCGTTGGAGCAGATCCCGACTCTGAGTATGCGTAGGAGAAGGGCGTCGAGTCGAAGCTTGCGGAGTCTGCGATCGGCGGTTCGACGATGTCCTGCGATTGCAGAGGAGTAAGAAAGGGCTAAGAGGAATGATGTCAGTTTGCTGCCAGAGGAACAGGAGGGCGTACGGCCATGAGGGCAAAAGAATTATGTTGGGATTGACATTCCGTCCGCCCTGGGAGTATACTCACACATGCTGCTGGCTGCTCCTGTTTCCCCCGTCGACCTTGTCGTTGCTCATACAGTCAGACCAAGGTCCATGATCAATTGAGCTTCCTGGACGCGGCATTGGCGGACGGGGAGGATAGGTCTCGGTCGAGGAATGGCTTGACCCTCCCCCTCTCCGCAGAGGAGGGTCTCCAACGCTGCAATTGCTAGGGGAGCATGATGATGCTGAGAGGAAGACTGCCGCTCGTGGAATACTGCTGCCGTTCCTCTCCGCCCGATGGCCATGGTGGTGTGGTAGGGCCGCTGCGTAGGGGAGCGTCTTGGCCACCGCGGCCTCGCGGGAGGGGGGTCGAAGAGAATAACAGCAGAGGCAAACGTTTGGGACATTGGTGACTTGCAGCTTTGGATTGAGGCTGCCCACGCTTTGGGAGCTCCTAATCCCCGCCTGCTTGGAACCTCACGAGGCCTGTACATGGTTGTGGGGAGCTGTGTGCTCGTCGTCACCGCAAGCAGTCTGTATAGCTTCACACAGGTCACGGGACTTCAAGAGTGGGGGCATGATACCAGTCACCGAGTGAAAGGGTTCGATTCGAATCACGAAAAGCTGCGAGCTGCTTTCAATTCCCAGGACGAATATCCCCCGCAGCTGCTCGCCGTGCTTGCGTTCTTCTAGAGCGTCCAGCCGCTAGCGTCGTCCCAATTGTTGATGCTCTGGTGCCCGCCGGCCGCCCTTCTGCCTTGCCCCCCCCTTCCTTTTTAACTTCACCCAAACAACTCTCTCGCTCCCTCTTCCTCGCCACCCTCTTCTCTTCTCACCCACCCCCTCCGCACCCACACCTTCGGCTCATCCTGAGCTTTCTTTCAGCCGCCTTCTGCTCCACTCGGAGTTCTTTTCCTTCCAGCTTTTCGAGTCCGCTCTCACACCTTCTCGCCTCACCGCGTCGTCTACGCTGAGACCAGCAGTGTGAAGGTGCAGCCCCAGCTCCAGGTAAGCTCATCCCCCACAGCAACAGACGCTGCATCGGTAGCTTTCTGCTGCTCATGGAAGGTCACTCGCCTCACCTCGGTGCTGGGAGTGCAGTCTTTGCTCCTCAAACACGCTTTGGCTAACATCGGTAGAGTACACCAGCTTCTGGGCGATTTTCGTAGTAGAGCCAATCCAGCAGTCAATTTCAGCTTCGTGCCTTCAAGTCTATCGTCAAGTATGGGTCGTGGATACGGCTACGACGTCAGCGAGGACCACCTTGGTGTCGTCGCCGGACACTTGCGTGCCAAGGAAGAGGCAGCTGTAAGTATCCAGTTGTCTGTCTTCTGCATGTTTCTGTTTTCCACCTACTAACATGTTTCCCTACTAGGCCAAGGAGGAGGCTGACAAGCTCGCTGCCCTCAATGACAAGGCTTATCAAGACTTGCTCAAGAAGCGGGCCCAAGCCCGTGTTAGGTCCGCGGACCGACGCCAACGCGAACGCGACCGCAAGGTCCAAGCTCGCGTCAAGCAGGAGTTTGAGGAAGCTGCTGGCAAGTTAGGGACCATGTTCAACACAGAGCAGACGGAGACTCGCTTGAGTGCCGAGGGCGCGGGCGAGGCTTCAGGTATGCTTCCCGTGATCAAGGAGGAGGAGGACCCCTTCAACTTCAACTTCTTGCACAACGACTTGAACGATGACGAAATGGTCCTCGATCGCCGCGTGAAGGGTATCGAAGCCCCCCCTAATTCCTATGTCGAGGAAAGCCCGTTGAGCGCTGGTGTCTTCACCAATGGCTTCGCCTCGTCCAGCCTTCGCAAGAACGGCAAGACCATGCTCTCTGCCTACACCACGGACGATCCCTTCGCCATCTACGGCGCTGACTGCAGTTCCTTCTACAACGGCCCCGCTTCCGTCAACGGCTACACCAGTGGTGATAGCGGCGCCAACGGCTTCACCACGGCTTCCCTCAACGGCTACACCAGTGGTGATGGCGGCGCCAACGACTTCACCAACACTTCCGTCAACGGCTACACCAGTGGCGATGGTGGCGCCAACGGCTTCACCGACACTTCCGTCAACGGCCACGCCGGTGCCAATGGCGGCGTCAACCGCCTCACAAGGGAGGACGAGATGCGAGCCCGGGCCTACTACGAGGACTCTGCCTTCGAAGAGGCTTTCTACTTCACGGGCGGAGCTCGCTACAACGACAAGGTTTCCACTGGCTACCTTTGAGGCAGTCTCGCTTCCAGCGGTAAGTTTTCCTATTATGTTTTCACGCACAGATTATGTACATGATTGAGGCTAACTAAAGCTGCTAGATGGGCCACTCTGCTCCGCAGAAGTGTAGCTCCTCCTTCTTCTTCTTCTTCTTCTTCTTCTTCTTTTTCTTCTTCGTCATCATGGGATGGGTATGGGTGGTTCCCCGGGTATAATGGGCACTGGCGCTCGGTCATCTCAGACGGCGTAGGATTCGGTTTTCCTTCGTCTTTATGAGATACCCCACCATTTCCTTCTGAGCCCTTGCACGATCTGCCTTGTTGTCCCTCATGGTATCTTGCTGCTTGACCTCACGGTCATTCCGAGCAATCGACATCCGGAGGACACTCGGTCTATTTGGGGGGTTATACGCGGTCAGCAAAGCATATTGAAATGAAACTCGTCTTTCACGAAAATCCTGCCATCCTCCATCCTCATCCCCTAAACTTGGCAAAACACCCCGTGCACCGTGACCGTGACCACTCGCGCCTACTCACAGATGGAATCAACCTGGCCAGCTCCCTGTAGAAGACGGTGCTCATCTTCCGATTGCCGCTGTCATTGGGGTGCTCGCCGTCGTAGGTGTCGGTGGCGACGTTGAAGCCCGTGTTGTTGTCGACGAGGATGACGGGGGATTGGCGGGTGGATTTCTGCGGGGCCCACGTCGCGATTGCCTTGTTGAGGTCGTTGATGCGGGCGTTGGCGTTGTTGAACTTGTCGGCGGCGATGGGGATCAGGTTGGAGAACTGCGTGGTGTTAGTATCTGCATCCATGCACATCCACGATCATGATGGCGGATCAGTGGGAATTGGAGCGAGCGGGAACTTACGACCACCCTGACCCTCGCATTGCCCTGCCTCATCTGGTCGATGATCTTGTCGTACGCGGCGATCGTGTCCGGGACCTTCTTGTTCTGGATGGCGTCGTTGGTGCCCAGGTGGATGAGCACGACGTCCGGCTTCGCGGCCGCGACGATGCCCGGGACGAGGTTCTTGTCGACGTACTCGGCGGCGAGGATGCCCGGGCGGCCTTCGTGGTTGTCGTCGTAGGGGATGCCGCAGTCCTTGCGGGTCGGGGCGTTGCCGACGAAGTCGATGTTCGGGAAGCCGGTGGTCGTGAGGTTGTGGTGGAGGATGGCGCGCCAGCATTCCTGGGGGTGGGGTGTTAGGTGAGGTTTGAGATGCGGGTGGAGCGCGAAAGCACGGGAATGGGGGATGGATGAGTATGGGGTTCGTTGTAGGGGCCATGGGATGGGGAAGAAGGGAACAGTGAATAGAGTGACGAAGGGGAGAAGAGATTCCTGGGCAGTGATGGGAGAGAACCACAGGAATGGGGAAGTAGGTCTTGAAATTTGACTCGGATAGAGAACTTGGAGCGTTGCATAAACTTACAGTGACGATGGATGCCCCGAAAGGCATAATCTTGACGGCCGCAGAAGCTTGACCCACCACCGCGAAGGCGGCAGCGAAAGAAAGGAACTTCATGTCGAAATATGTAGGTCCGTAGGAATCGAAATAGTCTTGTTGTCTAAGGTTTCGAGGGTCGAGGTTGTCTTATACTCGAGGTTGTGAAGCTGGTTGTGGTGGTGGTTGTTGTTTAATAAACCCTTGTATGTTTATATAGGGTAGGGGCGAACGGCCTTTGAAACTGCAGCTGGCACACCGTTTCAAGCGCGGGAGCGGAGACGGGGGTGTGAAGAGCGGAACCACACCGGGTCCAGAGACGTGATCAGTGTGAAAGGCGCGGGAAATTGGCTTTACGTGACTGTTGTCGAGAAAGGGTGGTGAATGGGGTCACACACTGTTGTTCGAGGATCGTGATTGGTAGGAAGTGGTGGTTGTGAAAGCGAGGTATACTCGGGCCAGGGACCTAGGAGTTAAAGGCACGCGCGCGAAGGGGGGTATAAATGGAGGTGATGCAACAAACGGCGGAGCACGGGAATCTTATAAGAACCCTACATGACATTTTTCTGATTGCTACTATTACGGGTCATAAGATGGCGTGCAACCCTTCCATGAGGCCCAGGATATGGCGGCTGAGCCATTCACCCCCCGGGTGCCCGGTCCATGTCCCATGCCCCATTATTGCTGACAGGATCGTACTAGAACCCCAGGCTGGCCCCACGGAAAGACTCCAAAAGCGTCACAGCTCCATCGTCAGTCACGACTCACGGCACATGGGGCATCGTGAGCAGCGTGGGCATGCCGCATCGTTGGGAACGTCCTCGCACGCGAGACGGTGTGGTGTGGCTTCGGGCACTCTAGGCCAGGCCCAGACCCATTCGGACCAACCGCAACTGCGCTGCGAGACACGCGACAGAGGGAAGAGGTAAAGAGGTTGTTGTGGGTTCTAGACGAGGGTCCAAATTAGCGGCAGATGCGGTACATAGTCGAGGGAACTAGCGAATTGCGAAAGGTATGTACCACACTATCTATGGAGTATGATCCCCGCTTTCGGCGTCCAGTATAGCCAATTTGACAGATTGAGAGAAAATAGGCTTGCAGCTTCTCCTGTACTCCTCCCTTCTGTGCGCCATGCCATCCTTGACTCGCGAAAGCATACTCGTTGGAGAAGCCGGCCAGTTCTTTTTTGCATAGCGACAGAGCGCCGCCTACTCGCGCGATCAGAGTCTCTTTTTCCTTTTCCCCTATTGCGTTCCTGTAGGCAAGACTGGCCCATCGGAGAATTTAGGACCATCACCGCAACCGTCCCAGATTGGCCAGATGCCCCCCTGGCATGTCACTCGCTTACCATAAGTGGAGACGTTGGTCTGACTGAGATGTCGTGGAAAATGTTCGTGCCTCAAACGTGCGGATGTTGGAAAGGCCTAGTGGTCTCAGGGTTGCGCTTATTCTTGGGCGTTGGGGTCTAGTTTCGTCTTTTCTTGCCCGGCGCCATTTAGCGCTGTGGAGACCTCCGAGGCATCCTGGATTCGTTACATCCGTAAACGTTGCGTGAGCAACAGCATCTGCCATCCTGATGCTTGTGCCGACTAGGAGGATCAATGCCGGGGTCCGTTGCCGACTGTGCAGGTCTTTTAATATATTTGCTGTGGTCGCCTGAACAGTTTCCTTCTCAACACCATGCAGCACAAGGTGCTCTCATGAGGCGGATAATGGTTGTGCGTGTGGATAAAGGGTCCAGACTGCATACAGGTACATGAGAGACGGCATGCGTTGCGTGAGGGTGGGCTGTTTCACAGACCATGGCAATTCTCTTCATGCGCATCGTCAGCATGAGCACAGCATTGCAGCTGTTGGATGTGGAGAGCCGATCTCAACCTCATAGTATGGCTATAGGCAACCTTAACATTGTACCTATTCGGAACATGATGCGAGGCCGTCATCCTTCCGCCCGGTCGCTGATGTGAGCGCCATTCCCACTCGACGTGGCGCAGCACAAGGGCGAGTGTAATTGACGAGGATCCCGCTAAGTAACCCGGAGATTTTCATGGCAAAGCCTCAAGATTCAATGTCTTTTGTCGGTGGGAAGTCCCGTCCCAGTATCGCGATATAACAAGAACCCCGGAAAGCATCTGCATTGGCCGTAACCAGCACCGCATTTGGGGGTAGTAAGACAATAATGGCATTGTCACAAACCATGGAGGTTGAAAGAGGCTACATGCGAAGCTTTGCGATCGCCTATGCGGTGCAATGCAGATCTTGGCACTAGCGTCGATCCAGTTCGAGCTTTTGATGCCCACCGTGTCTCAGGCGGGGGGAGAAACAGAGACATGCTTTAAGCTACGGGAATAGCGGAAACTTGCTTGGCCAGGTTGCTTTTCATCTCTTCGACTGCGGGTTTCAGACTCTTGGCCGGCTGGCTCCAGTCATGCCTCTTCAGACCCTCCTCTTGCGTCAGAAGCCACAGCATCTCCGCGGATGCGATGCGGATCTGTTTGGGCTGTCAGTCTACGCGTTCAGATTGCGTATGCCCTTGCTGAGCATTCAAGCAGACATGGTGGCTACTCACATTGGGGAAGGGGTGCAGCAGCATGCTTGTCAACTTCTTAACTGTATCGATCTGTGTGGAGGGTATGGTTGCAAGGCCTCGATAGACATCCAGAGCCAGGTGAAGCTTTTGCATATGCGAGGATTTGAAATGCACCTTTTGTGTGTAGGAAAGGAGTGCTCGAAAACTGGCCAGTACGTTAGCTAGCCTTCTCTGATAAAAAGGTTGATGATCGGCACATACTTGAAGGTAGTTGATACAAGGCGCTGCATAACCTGCATGTCAAACAAGAATGCGATGACCTCCAGGAGAGGTAGCACCGTCCTGTCATTATCCAGACTCTTCTTCAACAGATCCAGCAAGCAGTTTGCAACTTGCAAGAGAGTCAGTCCGCTAGATCCAGGAGTGTCGTCGGTGGGCAGCGACCCCAAGATGTCCAGCAGGGCAACTCGAGAATTTTGCACCACCGACTCCGATCCCATACCGGCCGAACTGACCAACCCCAGGCATATCCCCTCTCTGATATGATCGGGGATAGGTTGTTGGAACAATTTGAGCGCATTCGCAAAATATTCATAGGAGGAGACCCCGTCGGCCGTCCTATGGGCTACTTCTTCAAACTCGCCGTATGATGCTTGTTCCAGTACATGTGCAGCGCGGGCGCGGATCTTGTCGAGCTTCTCGAGCGAGAGTCTCAGTACATCTCCATGCAATCGCTCGCTTCCTTCCGAGTCTCGGAACTGCCTGCTGGCGCACCATGCTGTTCCAGTCGTGGTTAAGGCCTCCAGTCGAACCAAAGAGCCGACGTCGCCTCTCTCTGTAACCGTATAGTCGTTCAGGGCAATATGTAAAGCGCTGCTGATCTGACCGACAACGTCTTCGGACAATGGCTTGGATCCGTGAAAGCCTGCGTGGCTTTCTAACAGCACATTGATGGCCTTCAAAGCCACTGTACGCGCTTCAACCGCCACAGCTGATGTGCATCTGAAAGTCAAGACCCTGATTATCTTGGTCTGGATTGTGCCGAACTCCCCGCTAGCGCGGTCGAGCAGCGGATACGCTGCGCCGAGAGCGATTGCATAGCCTGAGCAGCGCAGTCCATTGTACGATGTTTCATTTTCAAGCTTCGCGAGCCAAACGGAAAGCAATGCATCTCTCTCTTCCTCACTTTTCTTGGCCAGCAATCCTACAACGCCTTGTGTGGCTTTTGGAATAGCTGCAAGGACGGGCTCTTCATGTCGCGTCAAACACAGGTTCAAAAGCCGGGTCATCTCCTGATATGGAAGGCCAGGTTCTGGCGAAGTCCCCCTTTTCTGCGTCATAGCTGCCATCTCTCCTAGGAAGTTGCAGATTGCAGACGAGGTGAATTCGGGACGCAGAGCTGGGGAGGTGAACGAGTTGTCGTCTAGTCTGAGAGAATCATCGAGAAGTACCCAAAGATAAGTAAGGTCTACAGAAGTACTGGACTGTGGTGAGACCGACTGACTGACCAGGGCGGAAAGGCACATCGCGAAGCCTTGCCGTTCTTCAATCTCCCTGGGCTTCAATCTCTTCAGTCGTTTAACGACCTCGTCTGTCATCTGGATGACCACGGAGTCGTCTTGGCCCACTGACAATAAACCGACGGCAGAAGCTGCTGAGAGTCTCGATGCGGCATCCAACGACCCCGTCCCTCTCCAGTCCAGAAGATTTTGGAAGAGAGCTTCCCAGTACATCTGTTGCAGCTTCGAAGCATTGACCGCAACAGTGCACATAGCTCTTTCTCTCAGTCCCACAGCATGGAAGTCTACAATCTGAACAAGAGGTATCCCATCGCTCACTGTGTCTGGATGCCGCCCAACAAGCTCTTGCAGGGCGGCCGATGACCCTCTCCGGATGTTGCCTGCTGGATCCAGGCACGCCACTACTAGGAGTTCCGTGGCAACCACTTGGAGTATGGATATGTTCTTAAGATGCTCGGATGCTCGGACAGAAGATGTCTGCACTGCAAGTAGTTCCTTGGTAGTATACCGCCGAGCCAGAGCCCAAATACCAAAGCAAGCTGCATCCCTGACGTTTGTCCCGATTGAACCTCCAGTTGCGGATCTCTGCTCGAAAGCTAGAGCGAGCAGTAAAGCGTTGAGTATGTCCGGTAGTTGAGATGTCGATACTGCCCGTCGATATAGCAAGTGCGAAAGCGTCAAGGTAAGGCCATGCCACCGTAATGGATTGACGCCGCTCAGGTTGCGCTGTGAGCCTTCCCAATACACATTTTCGTTCAGCGAACCGAGGATGGCGTCGACAACTTCCGCGGACATCTCCGGATCCAGTTTCATGGTGATGATACTGAGTGCCTTGCTTGCGGCATATCGGACCGGTGTATCGCCATCAGCAAGTGCATCTAGGAGGAATTCGATGACTTCTTCCACGACTGTAGTTGGGTCCAGACTGCTGAGAGATGAGGTATCTTGCAGCGAATGGACCACAATATTGCGGAAACTTTTGATGATCAATTTCCTCGCAACAGCTGAGGATTTGATGAAACTTAAAGACTCTTCGTCGACAATGCTGTGGCATGCTTGATAGATGGAAGGCAGAAATGGGCCAAGTTCATCATTTGTCGCAGAACTCACCAGGCCCGCTAGAAAGGAAAGTACTCCAAGATATTGGTGGATATCCGAAGGATTGTCCTCGACCTTTTCGAAGGATGATAGAGCCCAACCAACTATAGCTCGTAAGAGTCCAATCTCTTGCATATCTGGCCGGACACATAAGCGGACCAGGAGGTTTGCTGCCGCTCCACGCTCTTTGCTGGCAGACTTCAACCCATCGATGCAGATCCTCAAAGTGCGAACAGTAACCTCCGGGAGTTCGTTGGGAAGCTCAATGCCGTGCGCGACAGATGCATCCTTCGAAGATTTGAGGACGGACATGGAAGCCAAGGGAAAGGGGGCAAGCATGAGGTGGGACAACCACACAAGCTGAATATATCGCTCCGCCCACGGAAGCAAAGACTGCGGTAGGCTTTCGCCATCTTCTCGTAGAAAGTTCCTCCCTCTTTCAAATTCACCGAGGATAGGCTCCAGATAACGAGGCTCGTTGTTGAGGAACCCCTTGATGACCTTCTCGCCGCGGACTTTGCAGAATAGGTTTAGAATCTGACATATCGCATGTGAAGTTGGTAGGTAGCCCTTTTTCGGCTTGAGAATGCCATCAGATTGAATTAATTCCAGGTAGGTAGACACCAAGAGAGGGATGAACGCCTTGAGATGGGTATCGAGAAGCTGAGGGTCTTCCTGAAATGACTCGATCTAGGCGGAGGTAAGCCAAGGTCGAAGAAGAATATTCAAATATATCCGACCTTAGTTATAAGCCGATACATATCAATTTCCTTGACTTGTTGACGGAGTACATAATTTGCAGCTTTCTTCTTCCGCAGCAGCCTCGGTAGCAATTTATCAATATCAGCCAGCAACAAGGCGGACGACCGCAGTAATTTGATATCATCATCTTCGCCGGCGTTCATCTTCGTATACGGTGATGTTTGAGTGTTGCTTCCACTGAGTCGTACTAGAGAGATTGTAGTAGACCCTGGCACGTGCACGCGCGGGGCACCTGATTTCGCGACGCGCCTCACCTGGGCATCAACTCCGCGCTCCTTAACTTTCTAACTCTCTCATTGCTCTTCTCAGTCTAATTTCTCAGCGTTAGGCACAAAATGGCTGATAAGTACAAGGAGTATCTCGCCGCGCGAGTGCTCACCGATGGCAAACCTGTAAGCTGTTTTCCCCGCTTCCATCTGAAGCCTACCTCCAACGCGTGAAGCTCACACTCCCAGATCACCTACCGGCTCCTCAGTCGCGCTCTCACCGTGAACGTCAACGTCGCAAAGCAGTACGTTCGCGCCTTTCTCATCATGTTCAGCAAATTGACCGCCCGTTCAGAATGCTCTACGACTTCCACACCAAGGAAAACGCAAAGAAGCCCAACTCCGTCCACGCTACATACCTCATTACAGGGCGAAAGCGCGCAGTAGAGCACACAAATGGAGCCAATGGCAGTGGAGGTGATGGCGAAGATACGGTGATGCAGAGCTCCCCGCCTTATATGAGTTCGTTGCGGGACGCAGAAGCTGAAGAGTCGGGCGAGGTAGCTCCTGAAGTGCCAGTGGCTACCACGACGATTGTACTGGTTAAGGAGGAGGAACTGGAGTGTATGTGGTCTAACATAAGTGGAGGTCCATCTAACAGGATTCATAGCGACCAAGGCCGAGTTCGAGGAGATTACGTCGATACAGGTGTACAGTCTGGAGCCCGGACCGCTGGAAGTGAGGAATCCCGGTATATGCAGGATGTCAGATTGCTAATGGTAGCAGGATCCGCGTATGCTGTCTGTGTGCAACCAGGAAATCGCGACTTCTTATTCTAGCGGCGATCCTCTGGATTGGTGGAATCTGTACGGCATGGTGCATAATCCGTACATAAAGGTGTGTATCTCGCTCGTTTCTTCCTTCTGCAGTGCTGATACTGCTACAGAGACGGACAGGCAAGCATGCGCCTCCACCAGCGACAGCATCCACAAAGCCCGCAGCTTCCAAAGCAGCGCCTAAAGCCGAGCCGAAAAGGCAGGCCAAGCCATCAGAGGAAAAACCAAAAGCAGTGTCAACAGGCAAAGGAAACGACTCGGACAATAACACCTCTGGGCGTTCCACCCCTCAACCTACGACCACGAGCAGCACAGTGAAGAAGTCCAATTCGAAGCCCAATCTCCGAAAGGATACGTCAGACATTTTCAAATCCTTTGCGAAAGCAAAAGCGAAACCAAAGAGCGCCGAGACATCGACCGCCTCTACACCCGCACCGGCGGAGGATGGTATGTGCCTGGCTCTTTTTTTATTGGTCCTCGAAGCTAACTTTCAAAGTACCTATGCAAGGCATGTCCGAAGATGAGGGCGACCACGACGAGGCGCCCGAAGTCAAAATCGACGAAGAGAAACTGCAGCAGCAACGGAAAGAGCGGAAAGAAAGGGAAGAAGCCCTGCGGCGCATGATGGAGGAGAGTGACGACGAGATGGCGGATGTCGAGGATAAGGAGCCGGTACAGTTACCCCAAGAAGAAAAGGAGGAAGAAGAAGAGGCAGCCGCATCCAAGCCCGCCGAACCCGAGCCCACAGCTACCGTCACCACGCAAGGAGGGCGTAGACGCGGCCGAAGAAAGGTCACCAGGACGAAGAAGGTCAAAGATGAAGATGGATATCTCGGTAAGTTTCAGCGTCCACCAGAGTACCTTTTTATACTATAGACGTGCGATCTTCTCACGCTCCAACAGTCACCCGGGAAGAAACCGTCTGGGAGTCCTTCTCCGAAGAGGAACGGCAACCGCTAAAGAAACCCAAACCAGCGCCCAAGCCAGCAAGCACCGCGAAGGGGAAGGGAGGCAAGTTAGGGCAGGGGAGTATTGCCAGCTTCTTCAAGAAGGCCTGAGAGAGTGGGTTTATGCATGTGGAATCTGGGAATGCCTTGCAAGAGAGTTGTCGGGAGGTCAACCGCGGTCATCCAGTAATGGGGTGAGGGGACTGCAAAATGGTGATGGCGAAAGGAACTTGGATTGCAGAAGTTGAACTGCTCGCCTTGGACTCGAACTCGTCGCAGAGTAGTATTCTCGTGGGCCCATCCTTTGTGGCTCATGTCCATGACGGGGTCTTTGCACAGGCCTTTACCAGGAAGATATCCACTAATAGATGGTCAGTATCTCCAGTGGAAAATAACATTTACCTACTACTGTATATGGTCAGTGGCAATATCCACTTGTGCCTCTGCTGGAGATGGCAAGCTTTCCAAGGGATATGAAGAGTGACGTATATCTTGTTCTCTTCTTGTTACCAAGTCCTCATCTTGATATCCTCCCATCGTCCTTCCGCGGTTCTCTCATTGCCATGGACAAGGCATGTCTGCACTCGGAGACTATACCTCTCCTACCACTTCCTTGCCACGGCTGATCCGAAACAAGCGCTTTCCTTTCCGTTGAAAGATTTTGCATGCAGGAAAATACTCAGAAGCAAGCTAGCAGAGAACTATCTCTTAAGCTTGCTAGAGCTCATGGGCCAAATTTTCTCGTTGGCATAGGTCCTTTGTTCATGTATTGTGCCCTGGAAGGACACACGAGATACATACGCATACACAGTACCAATATCACGAGTAACAGGCACCATCAATTCCTCCTACTTTTCCGTTTCCTTCTCCATCTCCTTCCCTCCAGCCTCCTTTCCACACGAAATCAGTCCATATCCACCATGGCAACCCCATCCCCCAAACCGCGATCCCCCTGCGCTCCGTCCTCCATACTCTCGTCCCACTCACCTGCTCCGTATTCACAATCTACTCGTCATACGCATCCCATGCCCTTTGAAGTTTGCGAGTCCACACTGACACAGACCACGGGAAAACCACAAGGCTGGAAATTCAAACGACGGATGAGGCGGGTCGTGCGCTGTCGTACGTTGTTACACAGCAGGACGTGAGCGTTTGCCTGTTTGGGGATAGGGTGGAAGGCTAGGAAGGGACTGGGACGAGGGTTTGAGGGAGATTATTGGGAGTGGGAGTGGGAGTTATTGGTGATGTTGGTTTGATGGATCACGGGTTGGTTGGGATAGGTAAGAAGGGATGGGATAGGGATGTACCTAGGTAGGGGGGATTGTTTGGGGTTATGCTGTGCACATGTTTTCAAGTTCGATGCTCAACAGCGTCGTCTCCCGCGCTATTATTGAGAAAATGGAATTTCGATGCGCGGCCTCGAGCCTCGTCTCGTCCGTCTCGTACGAGAGCCACACATGATAGTCCACCGTCCAACTCTTGACGGCTCGGCCCCATCCTGATTCCCCCCCGCCAACACCAAAACATGCGACCGGAAGAAACAGTCTCATCCCCAATCGCCAGCATCAAACACGGAAGCCCTCGGGAATTTTCTGGTACGATGGGCGAACAGGACGACTCCTCACTCCCGTGACAGATAGATTGCCCATCCGTCTGCATCCTTGCAGTTTTGGATTCTATCTTTAGAAGACTGGAGGGCGATCCCTCGGTTTCGACCGGCTATGGTGGATGATTGGTTGATCAATCATGCATCTCCTCTCTACAGAGAGAAAGACAAACGCCGGGGAGAAAGCTGCTCGTGAGCGTGACTTCCTCGCATCCCGGGTCCCTATCGAAGGATTCTGGTCATCTCACGACTGTCGACGTCTCCCACCCCATTCCCAAGCGTGCGGCTCTCATTTGCACAGTCCCTCGCCGCACACGGGCATGACTCTGCATCCAGCAGTGCATGTAGAGCGCCATCACGAGACGCTGCCGTGCGCTCACCTCTGACGAACATGACACCTCGGCCTTCCCGCGTCCTGCTTCCATCCATCCATCCATCCATCCATCCATCCATCCATCCGGCTGCACCTACAGACAGTACACACAGGAAAGGGGATATCGGTGCATCGTGATTTGAAGGCTCCCGGGATATTTCCCTGCTGTTGCCCGGTGTAACAGGCTGCTCGCGCTCCCACGTGGCACGTCCGCCCTGATTCGCTTGGCCTATAGTGGACGCCCCCCGAACAGGAAGCTGCTGGGAGGAAACGGTGTAGCAGAGCACAGGGCAGGGCGTCTTGGGCTTGCAGGAGAGCTGGGAAGTTTTAGCTGTAACGTTAACTGTGTGTGTGTAGACTTTGGGCGGGGCCAATCATGTTTGCGTATCCGACTGGATGTCAGAAGCGGGGGGATGTTAGAGGGGCTGTCGATGGATGCTGCGTTTGACGCATTGAGGACTGCGCTGTTAATTTATTCCGGATAGTACGGAGTAGAAGGTCTCTTTTTCGCAAAAGCCAACGACCCGGATTGAAATTCATATTGAAACTTTGAAAAAGTCCTCCAGACAAGGGCCATCGCAAATTCGCAATTGCAAAGATCACGAAGCCAAGAGCCGTCCAAGGGTCCGACGGCGGCGGGATGGCTCGTCCCGGTTAGCGCGGGACTAGCCCGTTTCCGGACTGGTCGCCCAAAACCACCACGGGTCCACTGTCCACAGCCTTCTCGCTCCCCCATCAGGCATCATCGGATTCTTCGAACCGCGGGAAGATGTGTGGCGCGAAACAAAGACGGTCATGTGTGCGCCTTCAGAAGCCCTTTGTTGAGCCTGCGCGTCGACTCTCGATACCTCGGCATGGTCGTGACCGCGACAACGACCAAGAAACCACCAGGCATGGCGTTCGCAATTGCAAGCCGGTTGGATGAATTGGATGACCTGCAGCATTGGCGACGCCACGTCTGAGCAAACGATCGCCCGTTAGAGTGCCCAGCGCGAAAGAGGCCGCGAAGGCGGAGCTGCACTCAACGAGGCAGGGTCCGCGAGACGGAGGAGAGGTCGCCGACCTGAGCCACGTCGTGGGGAACCATGAGCGATGGCGACATTATTGGCGAGAGCACCCTTTGTAATCACCCTTGGGGATAGATTGGGGGGATGCTGGGGCGGCAGCGCTTAGGTCGTGCCTGGGGTGCAGAGAAGCGCTGTCCACGTCGGGTTAATATCAGGGTGTGGCACGGCATTATCGAGGGCGGAGGGCTGGGGGAAGAGGCACAGCGTTCGTGACTATGCGGTGCTCGCGGCGCCAGAACGTTGGGATCGTAATGATGGAGGAGGGAAGGATGGCAGAAGTAGGAATTCAGGTGATGCTGCTTGTTAACGAAATCGATATCAGCTTCGCGTATAGGAGTCTCGTAAAGGCTAGTATAGGGACGCATTGGGTTACGGGCTTGTGTACGCTGGATCGGAAACGGCTGGAGCACAGAACGTTGCTGGCGAAGTGGTGCAACGACGGAACGGATACGTGCAAATCGTGATGGAACCAGTGTCTCTTTCCACGCGAGGACGGTGGTACTGCTGCCGTGGTGGAAACCGAAATGGCAAATATCGAAAGCTGCGTTTGGATTACACGGATGGAGCTCTTTACTAGCTGGATACAGGTAGAGCAGACGATAGCATGGAGGCTCCGATTACAGATCAGGTATGTCTATGTTTATCCATTTGACTCTGGTTTTGTTAGGTGCTTATGTACAGAGTATACACAGTATATACCAATAATCCTGCTTGGAAAAGGCTCTTCCCGTGACGAGGGGGATTGTTGATGTGGGTGTGGCTGCTTGGTTGGCTGTAGGATAGTGATGGTGGATGTGAATCGTCTTGATTATACATGGTACAGGTACCGAGATATCACGGCCAGAGCTCTTCCGTCTCCCACCCACCGTTGGCGCGACTGTCTCCGCTTTCATCAAAGGTATATAGATAGCGGCGGGCTGTCGCGGGGTCGTTCAGGTCTGTCTGCTCGACCGAGTCCGGCAGGATGATGACCACTCGGAAGTTCTGGCGGGCAACGGGGTCCTCGGGGTCCTCGACAGTTGCGCCCAGCTCCAGATTCTTGGAGTCGTAGGGCTTCTGGACCGGCTGCCCGGGGGGAGGAGCCTTGAATGATCCTGGCAATGCCATCAGTGAGGGGAATATAAGAGGAAATGCATATAAACTACCCTGAATCGCGGGAGACTGGGCATCGAATATCGCCGTCAACTCTCTCGACCAGCTCCACTCCTTCTCCTTCTCCTCGTCCACGACCCTCATCCGCCTGCCCACCTCGCTCTTCAACGTCCGCACGCCGCTGCTCTCCTCGCCGCCCTCCACATCCGGCGCCACGACGAAAGCCCTCCCTTTGATCCTCCACTGCGTCCCGCTCTCCTCGCACCACCACACCGCCTCGACGGGTCCTCCTCCCCCGCTCCCCTGCGTCTGCTCATCGCTATCCGCATGCCCCGCGCCCGTCCCAAAGATCTGCCCCACCTTCTCCATCCGCACGTCCGTCGTAAACGTTGGCAAGTCGCTCGCATAGACGGCCGGATTCCGCAGCGCCTTACTGTGCCCGTTGGGCGGCAGCTCTGTCCAGAAGCCGCGGAAGAGGCAGTAGCGGGCGCGAGGCACGTAGGGGGAAGGGGAACCGGGAGGGGCGGCGGAGACGGTGCTGAGGACGAATTGGGGGGCTTTCATCTTCGAGACGTGCTGGTTGAAGAGCGATTTCCAGGGCGCGGGGGGGAGGGTGGATGCGGTGGGGGTTTTGTGCGCCATTGCGTGGAGGAGACGCGTGAGGCGGGCGGAGGGGGTTGAGGGAGGAATGGTTGGTACAGTGGAGGCCAATTGGATGGGTTGGGAGTAGGGAAGCGTGGTGTGGAATGTGGTGGATACAGTGTTTTGGTGTTGAGTCTGGAGGGGAGTGGTGTCGTCATGGGGGTCGATAACGCCGAAGAGCCGTGACCTCCCCTTCCACGTCCATGATGAGCTGATGTTCAATATGTCTACAGATTTACATTTGAAGTTAGCAGAGGCAGGAATGAATAATAGAAAATATGTTCGACTGTTCCTGAATTCGATGCCTCTCTCCCGAGTATTGCTGCGGCGCTTGATGATTGATGCGGAGCGGACTCCCGCGCGTCTGTCTTGGCATTCCTAAGCCCGTCCCGCAACACAAAGAACTCTCTGGCGGTCCATCCGCACCCGCCTTTGACACCGATCTGACAGCCGCGCCGTCGTCCGCCGGTCCAACCTGGAAATAACAGTAAAAAGCGCCTCCAGACTTCAAACATGATGCCACCGCAACCCCACGAACCGAAAGTGACGCCAGCGGGCGGCGTCATACCCCCGGCACCTCCAGAGATGGAATCGCGTCTATAGCAATGCGGCGTTAAGGTCCCCATGAGGGAAGTCTCAGATGGCGACGTCCCCATTGAGCAAGGGCAGGGCAAGGGACATGCTTCGACCAGCCTTGTTGTTTATGCTGGCCGTCAAACGTCTCGCCGCTCCCGATTTAGATGCAGCTTCTCTCCGCTCTGCGATGTGTGCGGCCTGTTTCGGGGTTGAAAGCAACTGTTGCCCTTGCTGAAGCGGTTTCGTCGCCGGTGGACTCTGGTCACGCTGCAGAAAAATCTGGAATTGTGATTCATGGAGAGGACAGGAATTGGCAGTGCGGCATTTCATCAGACCGAGATCCTCAGGACCTCAGCGCGGCAGTTCCCGCCTGGATGGCTACACCGCTTCGACCTCCAGCAAGTCAAAGACGACGAACGGGCGAACAGCAATTGCAATTTAGGGAGGGGCACAGCATGCGTCTGCGTCTCTTGGGCCCTTTGGGGTGGATGGGGAGCGGGCGGGGAGACTGGAGTGAACAGGGGATCCAACAAGCCAGCGAGGCAGACGCCAGAAAGGGAAATCCATCGGCGACGGCGCATGCTGACGGTTCATGGGCGGCCCCGGCAGATGGGCTGCTTTGTCCTCTGCGAGCCGACGGTCTCCATTCGAGAGATTGTTGTCTTTGTGTGTACGGCTCTCGTCCCAGCCAACCAGCCAACCAGCTCTGCAGCGTGCTTGGGCTGTTCTGGTTCAACGGCGGGCTGCAGAGCGCCATCCAGTGCTACTGCGGCGCAAGCAATAATTATGCCGTATGCCCATCTGGCACATGAGAGACTGCAGTGTGCAATCATAACACATACACACAGTACAGTAGTAGAAAGGCGCCAAGCAGACGTCAAACCAAGCCAGAGGGCGGCACTACGGCGGATTCCCGCCAGACGCGGCCCGCCCATAGATGATAGATTCCCCTTCCCCCCAGCCAACTTTGTCCAACTCCAACTTTTAGTCTAGCCCAGCCTGCTGTGAACGGCGTCCTGTCCTCCCTCTCGGAGACACGCTTACATACCTACTGTACTGGGACACTCCAATCCCAAATTCCCTCCCCCGTCCCTTGACCTTGACCACCATGCCGGCAACCGGACGGAGCTGCCTGTAGCCCGGGGTTCGCTGATCCTCAGGCTCCATCTCGTACAAGACACAACCCCCCTGCCCTTTTTCCCGTCCTCTCATAAACCACTCGCCCGCTCTGCTCCTGGCACGCCTCACCCTGCCTCCTCTCCTCAGCACCTCACCGACTCGACCCTCCTACCCTCCCTTCGACCCTCCCACCGATCTCTTCGACAATTGCCTCCTCCTGACCGCCGTCCCTCGTCGCGCAGTACATACGCCGTTGCTCGTCGAGAGTTTCGTGCTGGCGCCAACCCACTAAGCGGCCCGCTCCCGATCGGCCCCATCGAGCCGAGCTTAGCCTCGAACCCTCTCACACCTCTGCAACAGTCCAACAGTTCTCTCAACGCCCTTCGCGACCGTCGCCGTCCGCCGCTGTCCGCCGCACGCTACCCAGCCATGGCGGACATCGAAAAGTCATTCGTCTACCTCCACGACACCATCCCGTCATGGTTCAAGGACATCGCCAGCATCGAAGACAAGGTGACGCGCATGCAGGACGAGATGTCACGGATGCCTGCACAACACTCGCGCTCCATCAAGAAGAAGACCAACTCGGTCGAGTCAATACGGGACCTCGACGACATTAGGGAGAGCGCCAACAAGCCCTCCCCCGTACAAGCCCCCCAGGTCTCCACATGGAAGCGGAAACCAGCATCACTCGCCTCCGGCACATCAGGACCCTCCAGGCATCGTTCGAGAGCCATGATGATCATCGTCTACTACGACGGCCAAATCCAGAAGCAGTTCGAGACGCTGGTCCGGAGCATCGGCACTGGCCGGAACCTGCTGCGGAAAGGTAAGATGGCTGCCAGAGCCCAAGCTCTGGCCGACCTCGCCAGCTCCGACGACGACCGGTCAGACTCCGACGGCGACGACATCATGGCCAAGATTCAGTTCCGCCGCCGGACCGGTCTTTCGTCGATGCGAGCCCATGGTCCCCTATCCAGTGGACGCTCCGAGACCTCGACCTCGACAGCCACCCCCGAAGCATTATTCGACTCCACCGACAAGCTGTTGGAACAGGCGCAAACACTGTGCGAAAGAGCGGCGCACCAATCGTTGCGGGAAGGTGACTGCCGCAAGGAGCTGGCAGGGATGAGGAGGTACTTCCTGGAGGTACAGGAAACGGCATCGAAAGAGGTCGCAAAGCACAATGCGCAGAAAGAACGAGAAGCAACGCCGTCTGCAAACAACGAGTCCACAACGGAGTCGGCCTCATCGCCCTCCACACCAGAGCCTGCCCTTCAACCCAGGCTCGCCCCCCAGCACCTCAAAAGGATGGCACCTGCCTTACCAACGGCGCCTCGCGTCCCGAGAGACATGGTCCTCGAGATCGACGACGAAGACGAGGATGACCGGGACTTCGTCATGCCGCCGGTCCGCCTGACGCCTCGAGCGTAACTTGCTCCCCATCTATCTCCTCTCCACCTTCTTTGTCCGCGTTCAAGCGATTAGCGATTTGTTTACTATCTATCCATCTATCTTTTGGATCCGGCGTTTTCTGGGAATCATCTAAACCGGGATATTGGGCACAACGGAAACTGAACGACCCTTTGACGCAGTATCTACGACCCTCTCATCACTCTCCGCATTACGAATGGGGCGTTTATTTTTATTTTTCTTTTGAAAGCTCGCTTGCATCCATCCATGTTTCTTGGAAAATAAAGATATCATTTGCTGTTGATCTGGATCGTTGCCATCTACCTTGGTTCGAATTTTTAGCTTATATACTGCTCCGAGATGTTGTTTTTGGATTGTCGAGACCCCGCAGGTAGCTTATATGTTGTCCATTCTTGGCCTTGGGCTCGATATGATAACTCTCACTAGCTACGATATTAAAGTTCTTGTAATTATCTACGTCTCTCGCTTCCTTGCGTGTGTCTGTTCTTCGTTACGTGTGTCAAAACTTCTTCTACCCGCGGTCTGTCTCACTCGCTCCTTGATCTTCTCACGCTAGGCACAAGTCGAACGGTGTTGGTATCATAAACTACTCACTTGCTCTATAAGCTCTTCTTCCGTGAAGTGGACAAACTTGTAGGTCCACCCCGAGCATTGCAATGAACTTCATACTATTTGACTGACCTACTTTAGCATAGACCACAAGCCAACCATTCCCACCGTTTCCAACACCACGTCACTAGCATCCACTCACGAACCGTGTCCGAGAATAGTCACACAGACACACATCACAGGACTGGCGAGAGCCCACTATACCCCGAAACATGACCTTTCGCTATTCACAAGACTTTCGCACCGGCCCGGATCTACATTGCGGAACCGTCACGGGAGTATTTCATGACAAACCCTCTGACTGGCTCCAGAACACCTTTTTCCAGATATAATAAGCTATGAGGGGAAGGTCCCTCGTGGTCTGCTTCATGGCTTGTGGTCAATCGGTGTATTAGTGCTAACGATGTATCTAACCTGCAGTGGGGACGTAGGGGATATTGGGTCGGGGTTGGATGGATGCGGCATCTACCCACAGTAGTTATGATATTCGAGAGACAAGAAGACAAAACAACATCGACAGCATCCCGATCGTCCTTACTTATGGATGGGCGTCACATGGTCCAGCGAGTAGGTGTCAAGATGTCAATTGGGCCTGGCTACCACAGACATCACCACCACTCCCAACTTCAATATATACTCCCCATTCCAAGAAAGAGAAAGAGATCCCATCAATCTCCAAAGTATGAGGTCTTCACCTATACACACGTCACTCGGTCCTGCGAGCTCCAAGATGCCAGTTCCACCTGGCCACTAGCGGACACCACCACTCCCAACTCCAATGTATACTCCCCATGTCAAGAAAGAGAAAGATATCCCATCAAGCATACCTCATGGCCAAATATCCACTTCACCCGGGCGCAATAAACACCAGTCACATGTCCCCGCGTCACCGCACCTTCCTCCAACGCGACCCACCGCGCTCCTTCCCTCCCAGACCACGCCGCCCTACACCCACACCAAAATCAAAAACCAGAAAAAATTCCCCTCCGCCCGTTTGCCCTCTCACTTTCACCCTCGCCTCGCCTCCAATTCCGCCTTCACCGTCACTTTTTCCCTCATTTTTTTTACAGGTCCTCCGTTTGCGCGCCAAGCAATGCCGCCTGCCTTGAGTGACTACGACTCCGACGGCGAGTGTCCGTCCTTCCTCCTCGCCACTTCTACTGCGCGGTCCGCTTCCACTTCTGCTGGTGCAAGTTACGCGTATACGTGTAGTGCTCGGAGTGAGGCAAAGGTATGTGTATTCCTGCCTCAGTTTCGCTGAGGTACGGTACAGTTGTATGAGAGGTTACTAATCTGAGATAGATCTTGCAGAGTTCCTGCGCTGTGAAGGGGTTGACGGAGGAGAGTGAGAGCGAGGAAGACGGTGTCGTGAGAGCGGAGAGAGAGGGGACGTCTACGGTAGGCCTCGCTGCAGCCAAAACTGCCACTGCCACTGCCACTGCCACTCCTGCCATCCCCCTTGCCCGTCCTACCGGTGCGGTGTTGCGGCGTACGCTTCCTGGTGAGAGTGAGAGGTCGAAGTCGAAGTCGAAGTCCACATTCGGTGTCGACGTTTCTGGCGGTGTGCGAGGCGGGGGAGACGAGCAGCACGAGGTGAACACAGTTGAGTCAGACGACGTTGTGGTAAGTATCTATCTGGCCCTGCCATATTCCTGCCTCGTTTGCCTTGCCTTTCTATTGCCGTTCCTTGAGCTGAGCGCATTTGTGCTTGAAGCGGACGCTTTCTGCTTCGAACGCGAAGTCGAATTTCGACGTTGAGTTTTCTGGGATTGAGGAAGAAAGGGAAGACGGAGAGCGCACAGTTGAGTCGGACGACGTTGTGGTAAGTACTATCTGCCCCTGCCATACTCCTGTCACCTGCCATATCCCTTGCCCTCTGCTGCTGCCATATGTACCCTCTTTGCCTGTGCTAAGAGCGCTGGAGACTGCGAAACGGAGTGTTTCACGAAGGAAGAGAAAAGCTCCGACCTTGAAAGAGAAGAAGGCTGTTTCTCCGAAGAAGAGACTGGTAAGTTTTGCCCTCCGGTCCCTGTCAATGTCCAGCTAACCGTGCGCAGAAAACGGCATCGGGGGAAAGGAAGAGTCGTCGTTCTCTTCTTGACGGACTCAGTTCAGACAACATCATTCCGTCAGAAGACAAGCCTGCGGTCCAATCTCCTCCCTACAATACTCGAACCAAGGCACACGGTCGCCGGTTACGAAACGAACTCTGTTACGACCAGCGTTACCATCCCCTCGATGAGTACACGAACCCCAAGAGAGCTGCCAAGATGAAGAAGAAGTACGGGCGTGGCATGCCCCCCTCGGACTCGGAGTCTGATGTCGATACGCATGCGGTGCGCGACAGGAATAGCAGGCCGACTACCATGGAGCCAAGGGCCACCAGGACTTCGCTGCGTCCCACGAACCGTCCTGTTCTCTACAATACCAACGTCCACCCTCAAGATCGTGAGCTCGAGGAGCTTCTGAACTGTGAGGAAGAAGGAGAAGATGAGGGAGACAGTGGTGTTGAACAGGACGTGGATCAGAGCGGCGACGAGCCGTATGATGAAGAGGACGATGGAGAACTGGATGTGCAAGAGTGGGGACTGCCTGTTGCCGATCCCATGAATGGTGAAGAAGAGGATGAAGAACATGATGTGCGAGAGCAAGAGACAGATGTGGCGGATTTCACGAAAGATGAAGAAGCTGATGAGCAATATGATGGACGCTATGAGCAGGGATATCGTGGACGCTATGAGCAGGAATATCATGGACACGATGAGGAAGAAGAGTATGGACAAGAAGACCCGCAGTATAACGGAGTACGGGAGAACACGCTCGATCCCTGGGTAGATGACGATGCCTTCGACTATATGAGCGACTACGAAGATGCGCAAACTGGTGAGAAGCGCCGCCGCATCCACTACACTAACGGCTACAGCATGGATGAGGCTGAGTACTGGAGGCAGAAGAGGGAGTGGGAGGCCTGGCAGAGGGAGAGGGAGGAGGAGGCCTATGCGAGGGAATGCGAAGAGCGCCGACTGCAGAAAGAAAGGGAAAAAGAGCAGAAAGAAAGGGAAAAAGAGCAGAAAGAAAGGGAAAAAGAGCAGAAAGAAAGAGAAAGGCAAGAGTTCTTTGCGAGGGAATATGAACGGCGGTGGAGGGGAAGAGAACAGCAAAGGATCGAGTGGGAACGAGACTTGGAGGAGCTGCTGCGATTGCCCTTTGAAGTACGCGCCAATATGCCTCACGACCCGCGCTTCTCCACTTTCGATATGTTTACCCCGGAAGAACGGGATATGATGCACGAGAGGAAGATGAAAGAGATTTGGGATTACGTAAAGCTGAACGCCCAGCGTCGCACCCAGGTTAAGCCTGAGGAGAAAGAGCGCGAGGAGAAAGAGCGCGAGGAGAAAGGGCGCGAGGAGAAAGAGCGCGAGGAGAAAGAGCGCGAGGAGAAAGAGCGGCAGGACGCAGAGCGTGAGGAACCGGAAGACCAGGAATCCGAGGAGGAGGAATCAGAGGAGGAGGAGCCAGAAGACGAGCCTGACGAGCCAGCTGCGGAGCCTGTAAAGGCGGAACTCGAGGGTTTCGATTGGCCGTTCGAGTCGATGCCACCAGCCCGCACGATCTTCTCCGATGACGATGATCAGGAAGAGCGGGTCCTCGCCCTCTCCAACATGGCCCGTACCAAGCTCCAAGAGGGCCACAACGTCGACACGAAGGAGAACGACGAATCGAGGTGTGAGGGATGGGACTCTCGAGAGGAAATCCGCGAGCTCCTGCAGGGCGACGATGCTGCTGCCTGGGACAGATCCGATGGTCTCTCGGATGCGGCTGACGACGTCCCCCTGCGTGGGAGGAGCAACAGCGAGAACAACGTGGACCTGGAGGCGAGGCGCGCCGAGGAGGAGAGGGAGTTCTGGCAGTTGGTGGATGTGGTGGAGGCAGGGTTGGAGGGGGATGCGGAGGAGTAGAGGGCTGTTTCTGGGTGCGGGTTTCTGGGCTAGGGTGGTCGGTGGAGGAAGTCTGGGGGTTTTCACAGTTGGAGTTTGCGATTTCAGGTTTTCTTCGCGTAATGAGTCTGGCTTTTCGTCGAGTATCTGCGTTGGGTTTCTCGGGGGCCATCTGGGAGGACGATTTCCTCCCGATCTTTCGGACTATGGGGGAACTAGGTGGGGGAGTTAGGAATCTGTAGGAGTATAAGACTGCAACTTTCTTTGCTTTAGTAGTTATAGACTACACCAAATAGAAATGACTTCGGTCACCAACTTTGTCTTCCCCTTCTCATTGGATGATCGGTGAATTGGCCAAATCGTAATGCTCCTGCATCTGCTCTACCTCTGCGGATGCTAGAATCTTGCTTATTCTAAGTCTGCTTAGAGTACTGTAGTGCGAGTAGATTTATATCCTGCGTTCCAAGCACGGTTAGAGAACGGTGACTTTTTCTAGGTTACAGGAATAGCATTCTTCATTCCTATCCCAAAACCATTCACTCTTGCACCTGCTGTTCCTTTGCGGATGCTTCAGTCTTGCTTGTTCGGGCTGTTCTTAGTAAACTGTAGTGTAAGGAGATTCACATCCTACGTTCAAGGCAAAGCTAGTGAACGATGTCTTTTCCGTGCTATGGCCATGGTGTTATTCATTCTGATCTCAGATCCCTTGAACTATCACTATCCCAATCTCCCCCTAGCACGAAGGATCTCGACCGCAAAAGCTTGATTCCAAGTCCGTACGACGGATAGAGGACCTTATACATTCTGAAAGCGAATATAACAAACAACAAGAGAAATGAAGGAGAAATACATCCAACCCTAGAACTCCTTTCACACCACGTACACCTACCTCAACCAACCTTACACACCCCCGCACTCCCCGGCACCACCTCTCCCTCATGCACACACACCAACCCCTTCCCACAAGGCGGCAACGGCGGATAAACAGCCTGCTCGCACTTATCCCCCTCCTTACCCACGCGCGTACACACACCGCCGGAACCAGGCATAGGGGGATTTGAGTGGATACATTCAAGACCCGTCCCGCAGGGCGGTTGGGGCGGATAGACAGCTTGGCCGCATTTATCGCCTTCTTTGCCCACACGGGTACAGACACCGGGGGCGCCTGCGATGGGTGTTTCGGTCTTGTTGAAGATGCACTCTAGCCCTGAGGCACAGGGTGGTTGGGGAGGCCAGACGGCCTGTCCGCATTTATCCCCTTCTTTGCCTACCCGCTTGCATGTTCCCGAGGACCCTGGGATGATTGGACCTTCATGGACGCACTCCAATCCTGGACCGCAAGGCGGGAGGGGCGGGAAAACGGCTTGTTCGCATCGATCGCCTTCCTTTCCTACGGCGTCAGTGCTGGTTGGAGAAGGGAGATATGTCGTGATGGTGGTGGTCGCTGGAGGTGGGCATTGAAATGGGGAGGTCGCCGTGGGCGTTTCAACCACCTTGACGGGGAGCGGTTTGCAAATTCCAGGTTGATCGGTAATCTGCACGTGCGGATCATGATAGCAAATCAGTCCCGATGCACAAGGAGGATGGGGCCGCAAGACGAAGCCGTCGCAGTAGTCGCCTTCTTGTCCGGATGGCTCGGGCGTAGATGTCGAAGTGATGCATGTGGTAGTTGGGCGAACGCCGCACACACCGCCTGCATCAGGGAGACGGTCGTCGTGGAGAATACATTGCAGACCTGGTGCACAGGGGGGATCGAGAGGGATGCGGAATCGTCCACAAGCATCGCCCGCTTGGCCCTCCGTAGGTGTCGGGGTTGGTGGTGCGGACGGAGTTGAGCATGGGGAGGTGCTGGAAGACTGATTGGGTTGGGGGAGAATGTCGGTTGATGAGGGATCTAGGCTTCGAGGGCCAAGGATTTGAGCATTTGAGGAGTTGAGGAGGAGAAGAGAGCTGGGCGATTAGTTATATATATATTGAAGTGAAGATGGGCAATTGTTTAAGGGAAGTGGCTTACTTTAACAAGAGGCTAACTGCCAAAGCAGCGAGGCGAGAATGGCCTGCCATATGGCGAAATCGTGATGCAGTGCAAGACAATTATGCGTGCGTGCGTAGTAACTGAGTTGTCGAAATATATAGCTTCGTACGCCGAGGACGGACGGAAGCTGTAGGATGAGAGTAATGTTTGACAGAAGAGCACCCTCCCCTTCGCCGATGTTGAACAATTATAAAGTTCGAGGTAACCTACAAGCTGCCCACGGCTTCAAGAAATCATGAGCAATCTCTCGTTGCATTCATTCAGCTGGAACAAGTTGGAGCAAGGGCAGGTCTAGGGTGGCGTTACCTCTCATGACTGCATGTTGAGGTATCAGCTACCTACCCGTACATAAACGGCCTCTTGGGAAACCCTTGCATGGGAGCTTGGGGAGCTGTTCGGCCCTTCCCCGCATTTACACACCCTTTCGGACCTATGTCGACAACTAAGCTGAATAGTCCGTTGATGTAGGAGGGGAATAGCGCAGATGCTGGAAGAAGGGTGGAATTGCAAGATACTACATGGCGGTAGTCAGTACATGTGCCAAGCTGAATATACAAAGTTTCGACGACGCCTCAATAACAGAATTTTGTTGCCGGCTGGCCACTGTCGGCCAAACCCGGTGTATTGGAAGCAATATATTGGCTCTTGGCTACCCTGTAGCCGTGTGATCTTGTAAGTCGTAAGTCGCATTACGAGAAATATCCCTTGCGTGAGTATACGAGGTCGACATCAGCCGAGTGGCATACACGAGAGATTCTTGGCTTCACCAAGGGTGTTCGACACGAATGGTGCTGTCAACCGATTTGCAACATTCGTCGAGATTAGGGTGGCACTTGATTTGGGGAAACCATTCGCTCAATATATATACGTCTTATACGTGAAAATGGCTATCCTATCTGGTTAGCGCACCTAGTCCGCTCACTTGTCGTAATACGACCAACTCTTGGAATCTTGTTCCTTTACACAATCTAGCTCTCATAGAAAGCCCAAAAGCCACCCTGGGGCTCAACGCCTCTTCCTGGTAATATAATACATAGGTCTACAATCCCGTCATCGCTCTTCGCTCATGCCGTCTGCTTCGGCTTCTTCGTTCCGTATTTCGACCGCGACGTGATACGGTTTGCAACACCACCCTACGCGCATTAGCTCCCTGCTTCTAGCTGTGCATAAAGGAAACCAGGTTACGTACCAGATCCAATGCTCCTCTGACCAAATGGTACTTCACACCAGGGCAATCCTGCGCACGTCCACCTCGGACCATGACTACTGAATGCTGCTGTACGTTGTGACCTGCCGTGATTATCAGCAACCAATCCTCTCTCAACTTATTCCGCCTCTCAATCTTATAGCCACGGCCATTACACACCTTCACCAGGGATATACGCCGTGATAACTTTTCCACTACTCAGCCTCACCCTCGCAATCTTCCTCTCTCCTGAATTCGGCTTCTTCGGCTTCGTAGTCGTCACCTTCAGACACACGCCCTTCATCTCCGGACGATTGGCTAGCGCGGGTGACCGCAGCTTTCGGGGTGGTTTGAGGTTGCGACCTTTGCGGAGGACTTGGATCAGCGTCATTTTGGGCCGTGATGGCGAGGCGGAGAAGTTGCGGACTGCTATGGGGACTTGGGTAGGCGCGGAGACATTGCGGGGGATGAGGAAGGATTGAGGCGCGATTCGGGAGGATGGAGGAGTGTAGCGGGTCAGAACGGAGGGCCTGGCGAGGCGCCGTAGTATTTGGAGAGCCATGGTGGGTGTGGAATGGTGCTGCGGCGGCCGGAGGTGCGGTTGATGAAGTTCAAAGTTTCCAGTCCGAATGCTTGGCGGTGATATGGGTCCGTGCACAGTTCACTTTGAGCGGCGTGCGATGTCCAAGACTCGCATGACAATCATCATACTGTATCGACATATGAAATTGTTACAAATCCAATACAGTCAATGTGGTACCGAAAACTGATGTACAAAAGTACCCTTACCCATAAAATGTCCTACTCCTGAACAGAGCCCCAGCCTGGGAACTCGAGTTCCGTATCATCATCCTCTCCGGATCCGTCACCTCCATCTATCTAAGATTTGAAGCTGGAAGCATGCGATTGCGGTCGTTGGCATGCGGGGGCCTCGACTTGTTCATCCGCCACCACCTTCACCAAGTTTCCCTTCACAGCCCCAAGAAAATCGCCGTTAGAATATGCTTGACTGGCGTCCCAGATCATCGCACCTCCAAACGAATCCATCTTCCTTGAGTCCTGGATTATAGGTTCAAGGCTTGTTGGAGGCACGTAGCCTCTACCAGCACCGGTGTTTCCGGGAACGCCCAGGAAGACTTTGACGCGGTTGTTCTTGGAGACGTTGCGCGCCCAGCTGTCCCATTGATTGAAGTTGAAGCCGTTTTGGTTGGGAGATCCCGGGATGTATGATTGGACTGGTAGACTGAATCAGTATGCTGTGTGAAGTGTTTGAGTGCCATAGGGAGGGGAGTTGAGGATTGAGAGTGATCCAGGAGTACACTTACCACCGCACCAGTTGTTGTAGAATTGGACGAACGCCATATCCAAGTAAATTTCGTTCATCATATCCTTCATCCATACCTCAGGATACGGGCACTGGGGAGCAGCTGATAGATAGAAGTCTCGGCCACGGCCAATACCTTTGGTATACTCATCCATCAGCTGGCGAAGACGCTTGGCGAAGTCAACTGAGTTATTATTGGGACCCTCAAAGTCAAAATCAAATCCGTCAACTGAAGCATCCCCGAATGGACGAGGGACATCGGAGGGATATGGGTGATAACCGGCATCCTGTGGCGGGCCAAACATAGCCCATATCCTTCCGGCGGCCGCAGTGGCATCGTCGGTGCTGCGAAAGCCGCCTTCGGTGTAGGCATCGCCTCCTATGGAAAGGAGGATAGTCTTTCCGTGAGTCTTCTGGCATTCTTGGATGTCGGCCCTTGGGTATGGTTAGGAGACTGACTCCTTGGGTTGGAGATCACTTACTCGAGCTCGGGACACTTGAACAGGCCTGTACTACCAGGGAAGTACGTGCACTTATCACCTTGATTGGCGAAGTTCTGATCGGTGGTCAGTCTCCTGTGTCCTTGATGTCATCGACATGCTTACGAGGACAGGATTTCCATCGTTGCCCACGAAGCCGACCACGAAGGCAATGATGATGATCTGACAGTACAGTCAGTCACTGAGTCAGTTTGTCATTGTGCTGGACATCGTACGTCAACATGGGGGTCTATTCACCAGTATTAGCCGCAATCGACCAATCTCACGGTGCTCTTCGTTTCGGAGAGGGCCACTCACTGTCACAGTACTTGCTAAGGCGATCCTGAGTCGTGCTCTGGCCGGCCGAATTCTGACCTACGAAATTGATTAGTATACGCCATTACTGCCATTTTGGAGACCGACCCCAATACAATGCAATGTTGTTCCGGGAGTTAATGTTGAACCCGGCCATGCCCTCGCGGGCAGCTGTGAGGAGTAGGAACAGTACGGGCAGAAACATTTTGAAGGTAATGGTATCAATAAGTGCAAGCTTGAGGATACTGGACTGGAAAATACATTGAGTGGGAAAGGGGGACTGAAGAGAGGCTGATATATATTCCCCTGACCCAGGCTGTCACAGGCGTTTGCTATGACTGACTACATGAATGAAAGGATATCCCTTCCACCCACATTTTCTCTGATTGGGCATGAGCAACCCGAACAAAATCACAGTTGGGGTATGTGACTGGGAGAAACTTTTTCGAAGATTGCACGTGCTGCTCGATTGGTCGTTATTACTATCGTCAACTGAGGGGGAAGGTGCGGATGTTGCCGTTCGCACCTCGTGGCCAAACCTAGGCACATCGAGGAAGGGACACGATGAACTTTTAAGATAACAGAGCTCAAGATGTATGGTGCCGAGATCAAAAACGGATTGGTATTCTTCTCAACTGTGCCGAGCGGCAGATGCGGAGACCCTTTTTCTGTTCACACCGCAACGCCAATAAATGCAGAAAACAAGCGTCATATCCGATGCTAACCACCCCTCGTTCACTTCTAGTGCTGGTCCTCCATCGTCATGTCTTCGAAATCGTCCAATAGTTGCTCCATTGGAATCTCCAAACCCTCCTCGTCCTCACCCGCGTCGCTCTCCTCCACATCCATGCTATCAGCCCCAGCCGCAGCAGCCTGCAATCTCTGCTGTTCGGCTTTGTACAACGCCAAGCCAGCTCTCAACTCCTCGTCCTCTTCCACATCGCGCAAGAACATTTCGAAATCGCGGTCCATGCGTTCCTGATCCTGTTTGCGGGGAAGCATCTCGCTCTCCTCCTTGGCCATGCGCTTGAGACGCCAGTTCCTGCTCTTGCCCTTCTTCTTGCGAGCGTAATGCTTCTTGACCAGCACGACGTCGGGGATTGTATTTGCGTATTTCGATCCTTCCAACGCATCATACAGCTCGTTGTTGTAGTTCGTTCCACTCAGATGGTAGCCCATTACTGAGTCGCCTACGTTTAAGATGTTGCCTAGATGGGTGCGCGTGTAGTATGTCTGATCGTTGCGGCCCAAGTCGGCAGCCCTTGCTACAGTTGCTTCGGCCAAGGTGAATCGGCCCTTAGATGCGCCCAGGGGTTCGATATCAAGAATGACAAACTCCGCAAGCTCTTGTACATCAGCGAGTGGTCGGAAAGGTGCCCGCCAATAGACGTCCGTGGAAATATCCGCTGTTTGTAGAGTGGTGGGGTCCATGAGGTAGACAGAGGTGCCAATCTTATGGCAGAGAGTGAGGGGACTTATGTTGCCAATCTTCTTGGCCATGGGGATGGGTAGCACAACAAGGTCGTCTTTGCACTAAAGGTTTGTTAGTTAGGTTCCTTTGACACTGCCGTCCTTGTTGAACTCACGATAGGCACAATCTCAGCACTGTACGAGAACTTGTAGCTCTTCGTACTTGTGTGCACATCCATACTGATCAACTCTTGACTCTTCTTGACGTTGGCCGGTACAACGGCCTTCAGGAAATCAACGAATCCCTCCGCATGATTTCGCTGGGCGAAAAAGAAATCTATCCCGTCATGCACCTCCTTGATATTTATTGCATCCTTATGCGCTCCATGCTTCAATATCAACTGCTCGAGGAAGAGGAACGTTCGCTTATGTGGGACTTTCTGTCGGACCTGGACAACGGCCCGCCAGGTGTTGTGCGTATAACTCTTCGCGCAGTCTGTGAAGATTGTTAGCATATTGCGAGTGGAATACAGCATGTGGCGAGCACTAACCTGGACATTGGTGGTAGTTCTGCGTATACTCCACCTCGAACGACTGTTGCATAATTGCGCCCTCCGAGATCTCCGACTGCACCGTAATCTTGACTTTTATCCTCCTCGAATGCGGCTCCGTCCAGATGAAACTCGCATCAATAATCCTCAACTTGTTCAGACCCCTCAACTTCCGTAAACATAGGGCCAGCAGCTCTCTGCTTTCGGGGGGCGCAACGACCCAAGAGTTCGGAGGGGATAGCCATCGGTCGCAATCACGGCACATATGGAGGGTTGCTTCTCGAGGAACACCTTCTGTAACATCCGTCTTGAGTTTAATGCAGTCGTAGCAAAATGCGCCAGAAATCGTTCCATCAACAGGCGCCCCGCAGTCCGCGCAGAGGATGGTGGCGGCGTTCTTCGGTGCGGGCGTGAAATGAACGGGTTGATCGACCTCCATGGTGGGTATATGGTATCGTATGGCAAAACTGGAGGGATAGATGAGGGAAAAGGAAAAAGAGGAACGAGAGGGGGTTATATGAGTAACTCCGCCGCCTTGAACTCTGGGAAAACTGGAAGCCACCAAATGCTTTGAAATTCGCCGCCCCGCCAAAATTTCGGCTTATCTTATCGCCACGTGCCCAGCCCTGTCGGCGAATCAAAGTGCCGACATCCAGAAAGTTTACCAACCATCACAGGAGATGGGACTTTCCATCCGGTCTTCCCCAATCCACCCAATTCGCAGGCAATCATGTCATTTTCTAGAGTGGTGAATCCAACTGCGAGTTGCCATGCTTGCAACGCCTATATCACACGAACCTTAGCTACATCGATAGCAGCAAATTGCCCAGCTCCTCTCCGCGCCTCTTGGGCGGCGTCTCGATCTGCTCGCAGACAGTACACATCTACAGCACCTCGAAGGGTAGGAAACCCCAATATCCCGCCTGTGGATAAGACTCTCGATTTCGACCGCGTGGAACCCCTTGATGCGGAATCTATCCCCAAAGCAATCGACCCTGTGACGCGCAATGAAGCAACACAGGAAGGTGCCGTCGAATTCACCTCCGTGGAAGAGGAAGAAACCGCAACCGTCTCCGCCTCTGCAGAAACGACCTCCTCCCAATCCGCAACGCCCTCAGATGCCTCCACCACACCCGATCCCTCAATCCCCTGGTACCTCCGCACCCAACAAGTCCCTACACCCTCGCCCGAAGAATCCCGCGCCGTCATCCCCGAGCTACCCAAAAACCCTCCACCCCTCCTCCAAACCCTCCTAGAATACATCTCCATCACCGCCGGCCTCGATGACCTCCACCTCCTCGACCTCCGGCACCTAGATCCCCCTCCCGCCCTGGGCCCCAAACTCATCATGATCATCGGCACCGCGCGGAGCGAGAAGCATCTGCACGTATCCGCCGACCGCTTCTGCCGCTATCTCAGGAGGGAACATGGATTGAAAGCTAACGCCGCGGGACTACTAGGAAGGAACGAGCTGAAGATCAAGCTAAGGAGGAAGGCCAAGAGGATGAAGATGCTCGCGAACGTCGGCGGGCGCGAGCCCGAGGGGAACATCGACGATGGGATCCGGACGGGCTGGATTTGCTGCACCATTGGTAAGATCGAGCCGCATCCCGAGGATACGGACATGCCTGGCGCGGATGTGGAGAATTTCGTCGGGTTCAGGGATGTCAAGCCCGGGGTGAACGTTGTGGTGCAGATGTTCACCGAGGAGAAGCGCGCGGAGATCGATTTAGAGAGGCTGTGGGGAGGCGTGTTGAAGACGCATGAGAGGAAGGATGGGGTGGCAGAGGAGCAGTTGAGGGAGTTGGAGGAGCATTTGGATGGGGAGTTCATCAAGGAGATGGCCGAGAAGGAGGCTGAGAAGATATTGAGAGAAAACCCGCTCGAAGCTAGCGTTGGTGCTGGCGGGAAGAAATTTGAGTGGAAGAGACCGAAGCCGTCGGTCGGCGATGTGTTCCCCCCTGCTTCAGAGCCCGGGTTCGCGCAGCAGGTGAGGCGGTTGCATACTGTCGGGTTGAGGCCGACATTGTAGGATAGGAGCATCAGACTTGTACCATATTGCATCTGCAGAAGGTTCTGCTTGTAAATAGATATACCCAAACGCATTGTACCAAAGTTCGCATCACGGCATACCAATATCGAAACATTTTCGCCAACACTTTTCACATTTATATTTACTATCCACCTGGTAGCAGTGGCCTCTCCTCCCTCGTCACCACATAAAGCAGAACTCAGGAGTAGCTGAAGCAGTCGCAGCGCGGAGAGCTAACAATACCTACCCCTCCCATCAGAACATGCACATGGAGAGATAGCTCAGCCACTAAACGCAGACGTCGGAAGTGGTATCATACACAAGCGCCAACAGAAACATTCATTGCTGAGCCCAAAACCCATCTCGCTAATCACTGTTTCCACCACCAGCCATAGCCAGAATACGTAGGCTATCGCCATGATCACGATAGTGCCGCTCTACACCAGATCTCTCAAGCCATGAACAGATCTGGCGATGCCACCCATCTGAACTGTAGCTCTGGGGCGTACGCCTAGTACATCGGAGGCCTGCCACCAATGCCTTGCCTCGGGCCTGGTCCTCCGAACTGATCAAACTCGGGACGTCCCATCATCATGCGCGGATCCTCACGCATAACCGGTGGTGGCCCAAATCCAGGAGGGAAGTAACCCTGCGGAGGTCCTTGCGGAGGCATCTGGTTCATCCCAGGACCTCCAGGACCACCAAGACCACCAGGTCCGCCAGGTCCGCCAGGGAACATTCCTCCCCTACCAGGCATTTGCGGATTGAAACCCGGAGGCGGGTGGCCCAGTGGGGTATTACCAGCAGAAAACGGCGGCATCTGGTGTGGGGGTAAGCCAGGTGGTGGCTGCCTCATAGCAGCAGGCATGTTAAATCCGGGAGGAGGTCCGATGTTGCCTCGCTCTTGGGGAGTTGGAGGCATTCCATGGTTGCGCGCACCGTACATTTGCATATCGGGTAGGGGGGCCGAGGGTATCCCCATATTGGTCATCTGGCGGGGGAGTTCGCCGGCCGTGTTGCGGCGCTGCAGGCTCCCAATGGCAGGATCATCGTATGGCATGGGCATATGGCCGGGTTTTGGTCGCATAGCTTCCTCTCTCTGTTGTTGTTGGCGGAGCTCTCGCAACTGCTGCTCACGGCGCATCATCTCGTTCTCATTGCCATAACGGAAACGATCTTCCGTCAGGCCTGGTGGGAGATTGGGGCGACCCTTGTGTTGCAGCTGATGTTGAGGCTGGGGCTGGGGCTGAGGTTGGGGTCGCGGGCCTTGGTCAAAGTATGACATATTCGGGTTATCTAGGCTTTGCCGTGGGGTTTGTTGGTTCATTGGCTGCGGTGTGTTGCGCGTCTGCATCAGAGTGAGCAGAAACTGGGTACGCTCCGCGTCCTTGGAAGGTAGGTGGTGAACAGGCTCCTGCTGAGCCCTGCTGTTGAGCAGTGCTTGCAAATGGGCATCCTGCGCGCTCGTGTTTCTAGGAGGGGGTGACTCGAAGCGCGACTCGCTTTCGAATGTAGCATCCGGCTCTGGTAAAGCCCATTGCTTAGAGTCGGGCCTTGCCTGGGGTGGCCTGTTTGACGAGGGTCTGGGGGCAAGAACATTGTCCAACAGCGCCTGTTGTTCAGCAGTCCGGGATGGCTGTTGACGTGGAGGCTTGTCCTGTGATTCCGAGGGAGGAGGGGACTGCTGAAAGTTGAAAGGGAGGCCTCCTGGCGTAACACCGTTGGGAGGTGTATTCCTGGCTGGCGGTGTGGGCTGGGCGGGGGTAATCGTCGCACCACCGAGCATCTGTAAAATGCGCTGGAAGCCCTGTTTGTCGGCATCGTCGGTTGGATTGGCGTTGGGTTGAAGAGGCGGTGGCGACGCGATATTGGGCAGACCGGATTCGTTGGCTGGGGTGGTCTCCTCCACCTTCTTGAACATCTTCATCTCCATGAATCTCGACTTCTTCTGCTCCTTGTCCTTGGCGGGCTTGTTGATAGTTGCTTCCGTCACGCCGGCATTGGCTTCTTCAGACTGCTCCTTGGCCCACTTGCTGAACAGACCCCCGAGGCTGTCCGGCGCAGCGAAGGGTGAGGTAGCAGGCGGAAGGGATTGAAGTGGATTCGCAGGCTCAGAAGCCGCCGGCGTCTCTGGCTTCTCTTCTTTCTTCTCAGCTGCTTTGGTCTCTTTAGCCTTCATAGACTCCTTCCACTGCTGTATCGCATCCATCGGACGCTCCGTCTGCTTTTCCTTCTTGACAGGCTCATCCATCCATTCCGGAACTGGTTCTGGTTTAGCCTGCGGTCCTCCTCCTCTATTCCAGTCACGATCTCTATCGCGGTCCCGGTCACGGTCCCGATCGCGCCAGCCGCCCTGTGCCGCTGATCCAAAACGACTTCCTTCCGTCTTCTCCGAAGTGGTATCATCACGGCGTCCCCATCGTTCGAACTTTTCGCGGCCAGCACCAGCGGTACGTCGGGTTGGAGCGTCGCCTCCATCTAGATCATCTTTGAGGGCTTTGCCACGCTCGCGATCGCCTCCGCGCCCGAAGCTGCGATCAAAATCTTCTTGGCCCAAACTCTTCCGGCCTTTCACATTTGTCCAACCTTCGCCCTCCTCGCGTGCGCGACGTCCATTCGTATAAGCAGTCTTCTCCCTTCCACTATCGTTTTCACGGTCGCGGGTCCATCTCTCACCCCGCGGTCGAGGGGTAAATGAATCATCGCCGTCCGCTGAAGTACGCTTCTCCTGATCGGTGACCTTCGCCGCGCGCGAGGCGGAAGTAAATGAAAGCTTAGGGGGCCCGAAGACCAAGTCATCCGGTTCTGAGGGCGGGGTATTAGCGGACGAAGTTGGAATATCACCTCGGAACATACGTGTACTCGACTTCCTGCCGAAATGCCCCATGCCACCGGCATTGAGCAGCAGTCCCCGGTCGCTACGGGCATCACCAAGCGCAACACCCTCCGTATTATTCGCCGCTCGGGTACGCCTATTGCTATTATTGTTATTAGAATTAGTCTGCGGATCAGCCGGCACCTCCATCCATTGCTCTATCGACGGAAGCGCATCAGGCTTTCGAACCAACGGTGAATCCCGCAGGAATTCTAGCTCCTCTACCGTGTATGACGGACCCCCCATGACGGGCGGCAAGAAATGAAAACAGAACGCGGTGATCGAATGTGAACGCGGGGTAAGTCCTCAGGGTTGGGGGTGCGGTGTGTGGCGAGCTTTTATGTTGTCGTTGATCGCCCTGGCCGTGACGAGGGTGGCTGCCTGCGCCGCGAGCCTGGCGCGCAATGTCCGTTATGTGCAGTCAAGGCGACAATTGCGTTCCTGAACCCGTGAACTGACTATAGCGATATCGAGGTCGGGGGCGAAATGAATAGATGTGGTTGAGTCGAAAGGTTGAAGAGCTACGAGGTGTAAAATGTCAACGACAATTTTCCAGAGTATTGGACGCTTCGGAATCACCACACAGGAGAGGAGATCCAAAGCTGAGGCTACACTTACCCTGGGCACGCCTCTCAGCGGCGGTTGTGGTAGTGGTGCGGAGTTGAGTCTGGCTTCAAAGATAGCGAAGTGCGATTAAAGGCGGTGAGGCGAATATGCCGAAATAATACTGTCTCTCTGGGGAACAATAAGAGCTGGTTTATTTCAGTGTTCAGAATCGGTCTGGCTGCGCGCTGTGACTGGGTGACGTTGTGGGTTGCTTGGGTGTTGCTCTCCAGGGCTCCTCTCGTTTGGATCGGGCTCGTGATGCACGCGCCAGGGTCGACGGAACAACAAAGCCCCGACGCCGATGTCCACCGGTTTGAAGCTTCCCCTATTCCAGACGAGCCCGCGGCTCAGGCAGCAAGGCATCAAACATGCTTCCAGATGTGACTGAGTGGCAATGTTGATGTTGCTACTTGGAGTAGCCAAGATGTGCCTAGATTTGACTACAACTCTCCCGCTTCAAGCGTGTGAATAGTTCAAGTTCAGGGCATGGGGATGCTCAAAACGACTATCTCAATCATTTGAATCCATAATTGCGCTCACTTCCAAACGCTCAAGCATATGATATGGATTTCCTCTTCACGCCGTAGCATCTTTCAAAACATTACCCACACACTTCTCCATCGTCCCACCACTCCACAGTCCCACTTTCTCCCTATCACATGTCTCCCAGATCCTCCTCGCCACCAACCTCAATGCATGACTATTACGATCATTATCGTCCAATCTCATCTTAATCCAATCCACGACTCCACACCTCGTTACCAGCGTCGTACTCCCTCCCACCGCTGCCGCTCTCAACAACAACTTCGTTATCTTCTCTTTTGCAGCCGCTGAACACGACGCTGAAGCGTAATGCGTGAGGAGTCTCTCAAAAACGTTTCTCGTCCTGAAGATCTCCATATCCTCAGCGGTCCGCAGAGCGTCGAACAGGTAGTCTAGATACCAGTCTACCTCCCTGTGATAAGAGCCGTCCTCGGTGGCTTCGGTAGTGATGGCGTTTCTTGCCCAGTAGCGTGGGAGGTTCTCCACCGTCCACTGCGGTCTCTTCATGAGGAAAGTGTTCACCTTGACGAACATGAAGTGCGATGGGTCGGCCAAGACGGCGACAGACCGGGCAGCGAAGGCGCCTCCGACGTAGGGGAATGGTGCACTGTTGACTATTGGAGTGGCTGTTTCTAGGACTTCTCCGAGGAGAATCTTATGCTGAAGCAGGTGCTCGTCTCCGCTCGCCTATCAAGAGTGTTAGCTCACATCGCCAATGAATAGATGGACGACTTACATCGATTTTGGCCATCAACTGCTGGATACCACTGACAGCTTGCAAGCGAATCTCGGTATGCTTGGAACACAGACACAGCAACAACTCTCCAACGTCTCCGTCATCAATAGCTTCATCAATCTCCTTTCTTCGCCAACGGTTGAGACCGGCATGTTTCTCATCCTCCTCGGGTGGGAACATCAGGTCCACGGTGGGAGCCTCCGTCCTGATGTCGCCTCGCGGCTGCTCTGGCTGAACCGAAGTACTATTCGATCTTTCCGAGCCGCTGAAGGCCGCCCCAGTAGCCAACTTCAACGCCTCTTTAGCCTTCTCCTTGGCCATTTTCCACGAAAAGGAGTCTTTGAGAACCTGCTGATATGCCGGTTCCGCTGCGGCCACTAGCGAATCTCGCACAGCTTCCAACAAGGCTTCGTCTTCTCCGATCAACTTCAAAAGGTACAATAACTTCGCAAGCCACTGAGCCAAAGGCTCGGCGGGGTTGCCTTTCTCAGATTTACCACCTTTGAAGGGCCATTGTTCAACCACGGTCATAAGCAGTGGGCTGAACGGAAGATCGGCCTGAGGGCTAAAGGGTGCGAAAGAAGCAGTGCTTTTGTCCTTCTCCAGCAGACGGAATCGCATCGTATCTAAGTCATCGAAGTACTTGATGGGGCTTCTGACGAACCGCGCACAGCAGTCATCCAAGAATTCAAGAATCTGGGCTGGAGGCGTCGAAGAACCGCACGATGGTGCCAGGCTGGCAACGAGGGCATCCAAGGCGTTGGGATGCGTTCTCATCTGGACCATATCCTGGTCTTGCTGAATGGTGCTGAGAAGTGACTTAACGCCTTCGTACATGTCTCCTTCATGTGGGGTTGTAACAAGCTTCAAAAGTACGGCGAAGGGTGAGTTTGGCAGCGATTCTGATTGTGTTAGCTCTGTAAAGTGTATGAGAGGAATCTGCGGGACCTACTATTCTTCTGCCACCACCGTATGGACGACGAGCGCCGTGCAATCTGTAGCCAGTGTTCCAACTCCAGAATCCTAAAGGCTTCGTCCTCATGGTTCTGCGATGGCTTGTCTGCTTGTAAAAGAGCATTACAGAGTGGAACGGAGACATCGAACTTCTCCTGAAGCGCAACCAGGGGAATAACCTCATAGTAGAGACGGAGCAGCCTCACTATAGCCTCGCGCATCATGTCCTTTTGAAATGTGGGGCGGCGGAAAGCCTGAATTATGACTTTCATGGGTGGAGATCTCCGACAAAATTCGGCGACTAATCGTGTGCTTCCCTCCTTCCAAGACCGCGCCACTTTCGACGAGGCAGCGGAATATTCCTGCAATACAGAGCGGAGTTTGTGGAAAGCTACAGTGAGTAGCCGGATAGCGAACAAGTTGATTAGATCAGTGCTGCTGTTCAGACACTTCGTCAAGACTTGTTGGGTAAGGGGCTGCGGCAGAATGCTCTGAATGACGGAGGATACCGCAGGTGGGCTAGGCCGATATGCATCCTTCCCACCGAAGTATTTGGGTACAGGAAGCTCGATAGCCTGGTGCAAGAAAGCGGTATATCCTATCCAAGTCGATGTAAGTTTAGGCTCGTAATTGAACGCTTCCTTCTGATAAAAGTACGCGGCGACAAGCTCGGGGCAGGCTTTGAAAATGGTGATGAGGAGCTCTTGTTGAAGTACGCTCGCATGAGGACGTAGTGACTGCACAAACTCTCCGAGGATTACGTTGCGGACGCGGCCTATTTGTGTTTCTGCAGCATCAATAGCCCAGTATGCAGTCTCTCCTCCCTCCTCCATGATAACATCTTCATCGTCGTCCTCGTTCGGAGGAGGGTAGTAGCCGTATGAAGGTAGCATGACCCCATGCGCCGGAGATGTGCAGATCATGCACAGAAATTTATGCGCTCGGTCGACGATCGCTTCGGAGCCTTCCTCCTCGCTGGCTTCGTATCTGTAAAGTTTTGAGATGTCTGACAGCGTTTTACCCGTCAGAATCCGGCTCTTCGTGACTCGCATGATGGCCTTGTCCAGGAACACATGATTCTCGAAAGTATTGAGGATATCGAATATCAAAGCCGGCGGGTCTGCATGTAAGTGCGTGAAAACCGCCCGAACGACGATCGAGCTTGAGAGAATCTCCGTCTTGTCGACCTCATCTTGGTATGTCAAATGGGCGAGCAAATATCGAACCGCATGCGTCCTGATGCTGGGTTTCCGCTTCTCTGCCTCCACGTCGCCTTTATAGTCCTTCCACAGCCCGATGTTTCTGGCCAGAATCTTGGGATCAAGAGTGAAATCTCTCTTCCCGTACACAGCCTTTGCATGTGTACCCTCATTGAATCTCGTGATCTCAGTGAGAAGCCGGATGATGGGAGAAATGACATTTTCCTTGTGCGCCGGGGCAGACAGGCTGCGATTCAATCTCTTCGCGACGGAAACCTGCAAAACCGATTTGCAAAGCAAGGTGCCATACTCGAGCAGTTCCGGACTGCTGGCGCAGACTTTGAGCAGGAGCGCGAGATTCGCGGTGACCTGCGAAAGCAGCATATCGAAATTTGTTTCCGCCGCGAAGTCCCATGCTTGGAAAAAATCCGGGAGGAAGGCGACATTTTTCTCGCCATTGGTCTTGGACTTCTGAGAGTCGAGGTATTCTCGTAGTATGGCTCGTCTGCGGGGGAGGTCATCGCGATCAGTCGAGTATAGAATGGAGTCAAGAAATCCCTTAAAGAAGGAGAGGCCTGTAAAAGTTAGAAGCTTTCTCGATTGAATCGCACAACCGCATACCGCTGCGAAACCCAGAAGCTGCACCCTGATCGAACACCAGTGCCTTCTGCAACTGTCGCGCACTCGTCACTTCCACCACCACATTGCCGGGGCGCGGCGAGTTGCGCTCCGCTGAATTTTCGACTCGCTGCCTCTTGACATGCCGCGCGTCCTGCGACACTTTGGAATCGGCATCCGGAGCCGTACGTTTGCCCATGGCTTAGTTCATCGGGCGTGGAAGTGTTCTGTGAGCGTTCGTCCCTCGAACTTTTTTGGAAGTTCGGAATTTCCGACCAGGGTCCCCCGCAGGATTGGCTAGCCGAGAAGGGTTTAGTGCGAGATGCTCAGGGTGCCGAGGCAGATGAAGCTCCCCATACTTTCGTCACATCATTCCAAAGTTCATTCAAGTCATAAAAATCTATATATTACACACATTGCGATCGCAGTTCCACCTTCAAGCCCTTAAAGACGACTGCTGCCCGAAGCTGTATACCCGCTCTTTCCCTTCACCACTCCGAACGCGCCTCCGCCTTTTCCGAACATCTTCACCAGATCTCCCGCCAGCGCTTCGGGCTGCTCCCATGCCGCGAAATGCCCGCCCTTATCATGCTCCCCCTGGAACACCACCTGTCCAAGTCCATGGCTCCACGACTTCGGCAGCAGTACGAGCTCTTTGGGGAAGAAGGACACACCCTGCGCAACTCCCATCAGACAAATGACCCAGCCAAGACGGTGTATAGCTTTGGAAGGAAATGCAAATGACAACTTACCAGCTTAACAGGGATATACCGCCTCACCGTCTCAAGGGCCGGCAAATCGCCTCCAGCACTCTCTTTATAGATCCTCAAACTGGCCGCTGGTCCCGCCGTACTGAACGCGTACACACTGATCCATGTACAAACCTCCTCGTCCGTCCACGCATAGCCGTCCGTCCAGTCATGCAGCTTCTCGTAAATCCACGCCAAAAGACCGACAGGACTGTCATGCAAGGCATACCCTACCGTTTGAGGCTTGGTGGTTTGCAGCTCGTAATATCCACTGCCCTGCTTCTGGAACCACATGGTGCGCTCGAATCCCGCTTTCTCGGCGGGGGTGAACCACCGGAGGATGGCGTAGAGTGTGAGCAGGGGAGCAGAGGTCGGTTTGGGTGGCGGAGAGAGGACCATGTTGATGTGGGTCGCTTTCACGTGCTTTGGGTACAAGTACGACATCACTCTGGTGATGAAAGTGCCCTGTGGTTGTTCAGCAACGTTCAGGGGGAGATGATGGCAGTAGGACCACATACCCAATCCCCTCCCTGCGTCACATACTCTGTATACCCCAACTTCAGCATCAACTTATGGCAAGTCTCAGCATACTGTCTCTGCCCGAACCCAGTCTTCTTAACACCACCCGAGAACCCATAGTTGGGTAGCGAGGGCGCGACGACGTGGAAGGCTGGTCCCCCATTCTTGGGACTGTCAGCCAGCAGAGGGAGGATCTTGGTGACTTCGAGGAAGCTTCCTGGCCCTGTGGTAGGTACATATCAGCTTCGGCATGTGACATCACCCAATCACCAAGATCGAACAGTCAGTGAACCTACACCCATGCACGAAAAGCAGCGGGATCGCGCCCTCGCTCTCGCTCTTCTGGTGAATAAAGTGCACATCCACCGCTTCAAAGTCGTCGCCATCGTACTCGATCTTTGTAATAAAATGCGGGAGCTCATTCAACCTGGCTTCCGCTTTACGCCAATCATACTGATCGCGCCAATACGTGGCGATACGCTTGATATCCTCCAACGGGCAGCCATACCCCCATTCCGCGCCCTCGAGCTCGTCGGGGAAGGTCGCGAGAGAGAGCTTCTGCTTCAAGGTGGAGATGGCGGAATCCCGCACGGAGATTGTGAAGGGGCGGATGTCGTTCGCGTTGGCAGCCATGGTTGCGACTGTGTTCTGCCAATGGTGAATAGGAGAAAAGTCAACTGGGAGAAGGTTGGGTTGGGGAAGTGTGGGATTGAGAGGCTGGTAGGATTTATAAATTCCCTAGGGAGCTGTTGGGAGACAGGGGGGATATGTACCAATTGCCAGGCGAGTAGTACATGGCTATTCGTCACCCAATTGCCGCCCAGGAGGGCTCATAGGATGCTGACATACGCTAACTCGCTTTAGGAATCACGGTTCAAGGAGCCGAGAACTTAAGTGAAGACGTCAGCGCCTCACTTGAACACTCTCCTACGCAACATGCGCTAAGTCTGAAACACTACTCCAACGTACTATCACGAGAGGCGCTCTGTGCGCAATCGTGATGTAGAACTGAGACATGCGGATTTCTACAACTCTTCAACTCAGCTGCCCTCTGTCTAAAGGTTCGGTCTTAGAGCTCGACACTGTTGGTAATTATAGGTGTCGGCTATTCTCCTCAGTTGGACGGCGAAGACCATTACACGCTTGCAGGTATCCATTCAAGATCTCCATACTCCTAAATCAATACGTGGAAGTTGACGATTTATGGACAGGAGTTTCGGATTGTCAGAAAGATAGCCAGGCAGGAGGATATCATTGGAACAGTTGCTATCCTCAACACCACGATCGGCAAGCGGAAGCCATGGAGGAATCCCCCACCCATATAGCGGCAAGCAGCATCATAAAAACCGTACCAGCATTGAACAACTTTACAACGAGCACCCCAGACCAAAGCGCGACATACCACAACACCACGGAAAGTGTCGCCATCGCCACTCCATGAACCGGCGCTCACCTCACGAACCTATGGAAGGACAAGTCTAAAATCTGACCCCGGGCCCCTCCAACGCCCGAGGTGGTGGCTCGCAACCAGCGCTTGGCATTGCGCGCAAATCGAGCCTCCCTCTAGGTACATTGAAGAGCCCAATGTGCAAGATCCGAACTCATCGCCCACCAAACCCTCCCGTCCAAACCCTTCCGTCCAAACCCTTTTCTCTTCCGGTTCCTCCACGCGACCAAGCGAAGCCATTTCCATGAGCGCTGAGTAAGGGGAAAGTGCTGATAGTAGCAGAGTTCCATTCCCTTACACCGGCGCGCTTGGAGTATGGCCTTACCTTGTGCCCGTTCCCAAGCCTTCCTCGTTCACCTGCCCAGAAGTCAGCCCGAACCTGTCGCTACCAGTATTGCCATTCCCATGGGCGCCAGTGTAAGGGGAAAGTGCTGGCAAGAGCAATATTCCATTCCCTTACAATGGCGACACATGGGGTATGGACTTGTTGGCTAGGCGCCGCCCCACCCTCCCCTCACTCAAAGGTGCTCCCATTTCCATTGGCGCTGATACAAGGGGAAAGTGCTGGAGATAGCAGAATTCCATTCCCTTGCATCGGCGACGAATGGAGTGTGGGACACCGGCGGAAGTTACTGACATGAGGATCTCCCTCCCTCGCGCGACTGCGCCTTCGAGGTCTACTAGAAGAGCCTAGCAATGTGCCAACTGTTCAAGGTCAGCCAGCCTGTTGATAAATGAGAACTTGCCTTGATGGGTGGGTGCAGTACCCATGGACCCTGGTTCCCAGTGGAAGAAAGCCTGGAAGAACTGCAGATGTCAGCTGCTGCACGTTCAAGGTACAAGAAGAACGATAGTAGTTTCCTACAGCCCCAGCCCACGCTGTAGGAAGTGACCTGCAATCCATTTGGCGACTGCCTGCGCAGTACGCTCGGGAGGGATTTACGTCGACCTCATGCTAAGGGACGACCCTGTCCAGGCCTCCTATGTGAGAAGAAGAAGAGAAGGAGATACTTACCAGGATGAACGCGCATGATACGCATGAAGACCTGCTCTAGCGCGGAAGAAGACCTGGTAAGCAGTCAGTCGCTGCGCATTTGATAGTTTTTCTACAGCCCCAGCCCACGCTGTAGAGAGTGACCTGCAATCCATTTGGCGTCTGCTGCGCAGTACGCTCCGGAGGGAATTACATCTACGTCAGATCCGAACCCTTTCGGGGCAGATGCTGAGGGACGACCCTGTCCAGGCCTCCTGCGAGAGAAGAAGAAGAAGAGAAGGAGATGCTTACCTGAAACTGCGAAAGCTTTCCGTGCCCATGAAGACCTGTGACTCGGTTATCCGCCGGGCTTCGACATACAAAGACAACAAGATGGGATTATCCGCAGCCCCACCCACGCTGCGGATCGTGACCTGCAACCAGGGGAATTATATCACTTCAGACCCAGGCCTTTTCAGGGCAGGTACTTGTAGGACAACCCGCTTCAGGCCTCCGTGACGGGAAGGGGATTGGGGAACTTAGCTTGATGAATATGTATGGTTTACGATGGCGAAGGCGCCACCCCGGTCGACGAGGAAGAGGACCTGGGAGAAGTTAGCTCCTGAGCGTCCAAGACGTAACAGCAGCGAGTTTGGTTTTCCTACAGCCCCATCCTACGCTGTAGGTCGTGACCTCCAGTCCATTTGGCGGCTGGCTGTTTGTGCAGCGCAGCTCGCTCGAGAGGAATTATATCTACGTCGGACCCAGCCTTTGCAGGACAGGTCACGAGGGAAAACCTGGTGAGGCCTCCGTGAAACAGGAACAGGGAAGGAGACTTACCAGGTGGTGGAGAGACTCCAAGTTGGGTGGGGAAGCAGGAGGCTGGCTAGGCGCAGTGAAGACCTGAGGTCAAGGTCAGTGCGAGCTTTTGGGAAAGATGGTGGATGACTTACAGTGTGCGAAGGCAGCGCAAGCCGCGACGACAAGGTCGAAGGTACAGGGTGGATGACTTACAGTGTGCGAAGGCAGGGCAAGCTGCGACGACGAGGTCGAAGGTACTGGATGGCGTCAGGTGATCATTCGCATATGAAGGGGTGGGACTTACCAGACAGTGTGAAGGGGATCGACGATTTCCGCGATGGCGCGAAGTGGGGTGAACGACTTACCAGAAGGTGGGAAGAAGGTGGACGACTTACCAGAAGGTGGGAAGAGGACGGACGACTTACCAGAAGGTGGGAAGAGGATGGACGACTTACCAGACAATGGGAAGGGAACCAGAAAAGGGGAAGGAAATGAATGACTTCAGACAGGGCGATGGAGATGGACGACTTACCGTGGGAGACTACGACTTACCGGACGATGACTTACAGGACGACCTACCTGACGATGACCTACATGACTTACAGGACGACTTACCTGACGACCTACCTGACAACGACCTACCTGACAACGACCTACCTGACAACGACCTACCTGACAACAACCACCCGACGACCTACCCAACGACGACCTACCCAACGACGACCTACCCAACGACGACCTACCCAACGACGACCTACCCGACGACGACCTACCCGACAGCGAGGACATCCAAGACGCCCCCGCCGCGGTGCGAGCCGGAAGTCCTGCACTGAGAGGGGCCGTTGCGTCTTCCGAGTCCGCCGCCGACGAGGTCCGCGCCGACGAGGAGGCTCCTGACGAGGAGGCCCTCGAGCGACGACGAGGTCGGAAGACGGTAAGGGCGCCGCTCAGTGCGGGACGTACCGCTGGCAGCGCAGCGCGGAACGTCTAAGGATAATCCCCGGGAGTCGGGATGTCGACGGCGGCCAGGCCACCATGGGGTTGGGGCTGGGGGTGAGGGTGGGGAGTGAGGTGGAGGAAGGAAGGAAGGAAAGAAGGAAAGAGAAGGATGTGCGAAAGGAAGGAAGGAGAAGAATGTGCGAGAAGAAGGATGAGATGCGAAAGACTGCGAAGCGTGCTTCCGCAGGTTCCGGGAAGGAGACAGGAAAAGAGCAGGCGACGTAGAGGTGGGAGGCATGTGAGAAGTGAAGAATAGGAGAGAAGAAGGAAATGTGCGAAACGGGAATTGATATAAGGAAGAAGGCCAGGCCCGCATCCGCAGAGGCGGAAGCGCGAGGGGATGTGCGAAGTGAAGGATAGGAGGGAGAGAGGTACTGTGGGAGGCGAGCGCTTTATATACCGGACCCCGCGAGTCCTGCTTCCGGGGGTTCCGGAGGATGGCGCTGTAGGTCATATGGAGGGCTAGATGGCGGGTTAGTGTCGGTGGTGTAGAGGGCGAAGGGTGGTCGGGTAGGTGGATATGCTACTGCGGATGGGGCACTTGGGTACGGTTCGTGATGTGATGGCAATCACTGTATAGGAGGTCGATGAGTAGCTTCATGAGATGGCATGGTGTGGGATGGGATGCTAGAGTATGCGGAGGCGGAAAGGGGGAGCACGTTGTAGTGTAGTGCAGTGAGATGTACTGTAGTGCATGTAGACGTGGAACTGGTTCCATGAGTGGGTGGCCATATGGAGCCGTGTATGAGCAGGTACTGAGTCTGTTCCACCGCCAGTACTGTGCATACCATTGTGACGGGAGGAGGAACCACGGGAACCACGAAGTACGCAAAGCAGGCGCGGCGCCCGCGACCATCAGAGAGCTAGCAGTGTGACTCCGTTCGAAACGGGCCTTCTGAAATGGAAATCATCGCACAAACAACGCGTATAATTTTGTCGGACTTTGCTTTTATTCAAGATATCTTTTTTTCTTCTAGAGTAGATCGTATATACATGTGTATCCCCTTTTCCTCGACGGTGTGGAATACCCACCCGCACCCTATAAAATATTTAATACCACGATGCCGACTGAGGCTCGCGGCTCCCTGACGTACTAACGTCGATAGATGCCTGGCGCTAATCCACAGCATTGACACGAACGCGCCGATCTCGATCTCCAATACGTATAGCAGGTCGCACTACAACTGTTCTAACGAAACACTTAGATGACGAGTGCGTAGCGTATATAGTCCTGTAGGCAGCAGGGAGGTAGTTGTTGTGTAAGTACGTCGTGCCTATATCTCTATGTACGCTAAGTTAGAAATACATAGACTCAACGATCGACGCAAAGACGTTCACAGTAGTTCGAACGGCGAGACTTCCAACCTTGGAAGAATAAAAACCGGCACGTCACGTGGCCGTGGTAGGAATCGCACATGTCTCGAGGGACGTTGACGTTATGCTGAAAGGGGCCGGATGAGGATGCAAGATGTGGACGAGATGATTGCTAGATTTCTTTGTTTACTTTATTTCCTTCCTCGCCATGCAACGATGGTCCTGCATTGATATCCCAAGAGCCACGATACCGCATTCATTCCCATGCACATCCCCCAAGAAAGCATATCCTCCTATCGCTCTATCCGCCACCCTCCCCCCTCCTAATCGCGTCTATCCTACGAAGCGGGCGCCTCGTCGCCCAAATTGCTCTGGATAGCGGCCTCGAGGGCCTTTGGGTTCGCGCCGACGACCTCGGCAACCTTCTCGCCGTTCTTGAAGAGCAGGAAGGTGGGCATGGCGCGGATGCCGAGCTCCTGGGCGACGTCGGGGACCTCGTCGACGTCGAGCTTGTAGAAGCGGGCGGAGGGGTATTTGTCGGAGAACCTGGTTGCGAGAGAGAGAGGTTAGTATGGATTGCTGGTGGAGGTTGTTCTGTTTTTGGGGGGGGGGTGGTTGTTGCATGGGAGGAGAGGAACGTACTTGACGACCTGGGGGGCGATGACTTTGCAGGGGCCGCACCAGGTGGCGAAGCAGTCGAGGACGATGAGGGTGTCTTTGGCCTCGAGGGCCTTGTCCCAGTCAGGCTTGCTGTGGGTTGCGTGTTAGCCGTGCGCATGGATGGATGGGAATGACGTCGCGGAGACGGGAGGAAGGACTCACGAAGCCAGGTTGTGCACGCCTTGCTTGCTCATTTTGCTTGTGCAGGAGAAGAATCTCGGGGTGAGGATGGATCGGTAGAAGGAGTCGAGGGAAGCGGTGGACGCGGGGGAGAAGAACGGAGATGGAGAGGATCTGTTTGCGGAGGCGCGCGCGGTGGTGAGCAGAGTTCTTCGGAAGAGGAGCGATGACGTCGCAATGGGAGAAGCCATGGTGGTATATATATATATAATGGAAAAACAAACACGACGGTAAGGGTTTTTGGATTTCAAAGACGAGCGGCGATGGAAGGGACTGGGCTTTCGTATTCTTGTCTCTTTTTGGGGGTTCGCCGATTACCATTCGGTGCAAGGGGAGGAGAGGCGGTGCGGGTGCGGGTGCGGGTGCGGGTGCTTAGTGATGGAGAAAGGAAAATGGGAAAGGAAAGGCGTGTTCGGCAGGGCCTCGGGAAGAGCCCTGCGCGAGGACCCAGAAGACGCGGGCGAAGCAGGACGGAGAAGGGGGAATTACTTTTCAGGATTGCTGATGAAGAAGAGGAAGGAGAGATGACTTACAGATTCCAGAGGTGTCGGGTAGTTGGGTAGGAGAGAGGCAATAGTGGTGGTGGTAGTGGTGGTGCAGGAGATGATAAATCCAGGTGCCCCTCCATGTTGCCCCTCGCAGGCCAAGAAGGGTCTCCTCGGGTCCTCTCCCACGCCATCCCATGCCATGCCATGCCCGACGGCGTATGACGTGCGTGCCCAACAGGAGGGCCCCCCTTTGTAATCTATCCCATTGCACCATCCCACCGTGGGGCAAATCCACAGAGTACAGAGTACGCCAGAGGATATTCACTGCCCCCTGAGCCCTCCCTACAGAGTGGGACCGCGTTTCAAGCCCACCTGATAACGTTTCGTTTCACACGCACAAGCCATGAGAACAAACAAGTTTCACATCCCCCAAGCACCCCGAGGCCATCCATGAGAAAAAAAAAAGGCCACCAATACAACTCGTATTGAAACTACATGAAAACATAAGGGTATCCTGCTCCATCCAGCCGGCCATTTCCCCCTTCCCCCCGGCCAGACTTCCTTTCCGAAAGAAGAAGCGAAGAAGAGGAAAAAAGACGAAGAAGAAGAACAAACTCGCTCCCATATGATGCTACCCGCGGGCAGTTGAAAAAAGGGGGAAAGCCCTTGGGTTTCCGGCATATAAACCCCGCCCGAACCCGTGTATCCGTCTATATGTCGTTGTGACGTCCGAGATGAGATGCTTGATTTATGTGTGTCCTTGAGAAGCCCTAGAGAAAGGCGTGGAAGAGAAGAAAACCGTCGTATCCGGTGCACGAACCCGCGGCGAAATTGCAATGGTCCAGATGATCGAGCGCCGAAGGGAGAGGCGCAGAAATGCGATTTGGCCAACGGGATCGCAGCTCTAGTGGAAAGGGGGAAGTAGCCTTAACAGAGGAGGAAGAAGAAGGAGAAGAGAGGAGCCAGGTATGCATGTCCGCCGTTCCAAAACAATAGAATAGAAAAAAGCAGATAAGGAAAAGATCAAATGAGCGACTACGGTCAGTCCGACACACGTCCAAGGAAATCGTAAAGAGCGACAGATACAAAGGAAACGGTAACGAGCGGCAACGGTCCGGCAAACATGCAAATTCACACTGGCTTTCCCCCTCCTCTCTCTCCCTCCATCACAGACAACCAACGACCCTACCTCTCCCTCACAGCTGCGACAGCGCCGTCTGGGACCCCAGACTCGAGCGCCTCGGATCCGCCGACGTCCTGCGCGCCTTGATGTCCAGCAACTTGGCCGACCCGGCGCTGAGCTGCCGCGAGTGCCGCTTCCCCAGGTTGACGCTCTGCGCGCGCTGCAGCACCGGCGACTCGGGCTCGGACGTGGGTGAGTCGGGTTGGACCTGCTCTGCGGGCGTCGTCTGCCGCTCGTCTTCGGGCGACGGCCTGTCGGCCTGGTAGAAGCTCAGCAGGCCCTCCGTCGACTTGACGCGCGCTTCGCGGTGCACGATCGTCGGTTGCCGCGCGACCCCCGTCTGCACGAGCTGCTCGTCTGCGGGACTACCTGCGGCTGGGGGTACGGCGTCGTCGCCGCCCTCGGGCGCGGTGTCCATGGCGGTTGCTGCCATCGCGGTACTGCTGGGCTTCCTGGTCCCGTAGTCGGTCGAATTCGCAGATCCGCGTCGCTCGTCGGGCTGCGGCGTCAGGCGCCGGAGGTACTCGTCGTCCTGGATCCCGAGCTCCTCGTAGGACGCGTTGAAGTCGTCGGTGCGCTTCGCGGCCGAGGACCCCACGCTGGAGCGCACGTACGCGTTGGTGTTGGATCGCCGCTTCATCGGTTTGCCCGACAGCCACGAGCCCTCCGAGTCGACGGATGCGAGGGACTGCGACATGAGCCCCGTGGCCGGTACGCCGGGACTGACGGGCGAGTCGCTCCTGGCCTCCGTCGCGGTGCTCTCGGAGCCAACGTGGAGCTCGGACAGGGGCTGGCTCTGCCTTCGACTTGCGATCGCGCTGGGAGCTGCCGCGTCCGGTGACTGCATGCGGGATTCGGGCGGCGATCGGGATTCCGGGAGGTTTTCTCTGAACTTCGACATGGTGCGGCGCGGGACGCTAGGAGGCCGTGAAGGCCGTTTCACTGCAATGGGTTGCAGCGGCTGTTTCGGTGTGAGGTGGGGCGGGAGCGGTTGGCGAGCCATCGACTCGCGCGAGGTGTTGGAGAAGGAGACTTCGGACGGAGTGATGCGCCCCTGATCTTTGGATCCGCGTTTGGCGCGTCGGAACAGCGAGGCAAAGGCAGCCATCCGCCCTCCTTCCGAGCTCCGGCGTCGACTGGAACCTCTCTTGGACGTTGCGGTGGTGTCGACGGTGGTGACGGGGTGTAGTGAGCCGCTGGTGCGAGGGTCCTGGACGGCCTCGATGCTCTCGATGGGCTTTTCCTGGGCCGCCAGCTCGGAAAGTAGAGCGGGAAGCTCAGACACGTTCGACGGGCCGCGCGTATGACGTTGGGGAGTGGGAGACATGCTGGCGCGGGAGAGTCGAACGGCTTGGGCGTCCGCCACGATGGGCGTCTCGAGCGGACTGTCCATGGGCGTGGGAAGTTGTCCATTGTCGTGGCTCTTCTTGGGAGTGCTGAGGTCTAGGTGCTGGGGCCGCGGAGAGGATCTCCGGGGCGTCGACGGTCGTACATCCTCCATCGGCGTGGGGTCGTCTTTCTGGATACCTAGCCCTACAGCTCTAGGGGCTTCTCCCTTGGGCATGGGGGGCCTTCCACGCTGCTCTTCCCCGGGGTGCAGGGCTGCCCATTCCTCGGCCGCCCGCTGCTTTTCCGCTCTACGCTCCAATTTCCGTCGTAAGCGCTCATCGTTGGCTTTCCTCTTCGCCTCTTTCCGTCTCTTGTCTCTTTCCAATATCTGTCTTAATGCGCCCGCGTCCAGCGTATCTGCCAAGTCGTCGATCCTGCTGCTTCTTCTTTCGTGGCCCCTGCTATTCGTTCGCTGGGGCGGTACATTCTCCTTCTCCTTCATCGATATGGGCGATTCGCGGGTGCTGGAGTAGTGCTGCGAGCCGACGATACACCTGACCTTGGGGCGCGGCGAGAACATGTCCAAGGTGCTGACCCGAAAGGCTCGGCTCTCCGAGCTCCCGGACATGGAGGAATGGATGGAATCTGCGTGGGGGAGTGATATGTCGGAGGTAGGTCTGTGGAAGTGCCAATGGAGTCCGCCTTTTACTTTCTTGCTATCCCGCCGAAGCATCCCGTGAGAGTTCCCGGCGGGTCGTTTCTGGGGCAGTGGCATGCTCATGGCTCGGATTTCTTCTTCTCGGACGGTGTCATATGCCTTTCTCTTGCTCGACCTGCGGCCTAGGAGTGCCGACTCACGTTCCTTGGCGGGAGGGTTGCGCAATGACTGAGGGCGGAGCAGTTTGCGATGTTTGCGAGGTAGAGTGGACTGGGAATCGGAGTGGGTGGGTTGGGGATTGTAGGAGATGGCGTGGCCATGGGCGATAGGGCGAAGGTGGGGGCTCTGCTCGAGGCGGTTCGTCCGGGGCGAGGGTAGAGCAGTAATATCCTCGACGCTGGTATCGCGGTCGGACTGCGGAGGTCTGTTGAAGGGGACGTGGGCCCTCTCCACTCCTGCAGTCGGGTCGGGTTGCATGGAGGGCGGTGTTGTGGTGGAGCGCGAACTGGTTCGTTTCCGGCGGCTGTTGCGTCTGGACGGGGATTTCCTCAGGACATGGCTCTGGGTGGCGCTGTGGGCGGAAGGGAGCTTCCTGTCTGCATTGTTGAGACCTGCGACGGCGATGGTGGACGACGAGTGCGGGCCCTCTGACGCGGTTTTGAATTTGGCGGGCTTCCCGCTTCTGCGCCCAAACGGCCACATGGCAGACCCTGCCAACGGTCAGGTCCCTGACTGCCTGAGTGGTCGCGAAGCCAGTAGTAGTACACTAAGTCGGCGGTGAGGAAAGTTTCCTGGGGAGGCGCGGGAGCGGCGCGGAATGCTATCTGTTGGCGCACCGGCGGGTGGAGCGCTGCATCGTGCGTTGGTGGGTCGGAGGGGTGCGCGGTGGCGCTTGGCTGACAGGTGGTCGGTGGAGGTTTGAGAGTACGTATGTAGGTTGTGGTGTAAATCGTGATGCGACGGTGGTGGGAGTGAGAGGATTATGGGCGAAGTGCGGAATCCAAGGGAGGTTGCGTGGAGTGTGGGTGCGAGTGTGTTGTGAATGTTGGCGTAGGGTAGCGTGGGTGGGCGGCGGCGGGCTCTCAAGCTGCGACGTCCATGTAAGGGCAGCGCAGCGCAGTCACAGTGGGTCCCAGGGCCAGTCTTATTCGAGCTGGACGGGAATAGTCGCACTGGCACAACGACGGCGGGAATTTAAAAATAAAATACGAACTCATGCCCCCTCGGAGCTGCACTGCTGCGCTGCTGCGCTGATGCTGGCTTGCTTGCTTGCTTTCGGACGCCACTTGGAAGCACGACAGAAGAGGAGACGGACTGGACAAGATGGGCTCGAACATACATCAGTAGCACCTCGTAGATACTATTACGTCGTGGGCCTTGGGGTGTGGCAGGGCGATGATGATCCGCTCCTCCTTTCATCCCATCCTATCCTTCTGCCATTCCCAAACCTGCTCGACCACCAGGTGTGGCGACATCCCTCTCAACGACCAACAAGCCAGTCACAGACTCATACTCATGTCATTCCCAACCGAGCAGGGCTGTTTGCACGCGGCACCCCGACCGTTGACGAGGCGCTGTGTGGCTGCCGTGGCTGCGTGGGCCGTCGACACGGCCAAGTCTGCCCATCACTGCTCATTTTGCTTCATCATCCGCCTCGCCAGTCATCATTCCCATGACCATTCCCAGCCCCTGCCCTGATTCCCCCTGCTTCGACGGTGGCGAGCGCCGCAGGTTACGGGTAGACCTGCTCAATTTCCCATCCCACCTTTGAGGTCTTCAGGGAGTGAATCGTCATGAACGGCGGATCGGCCCCCTCGCCTCGAGAAACTCACGAGGCTGGCAGACACTTGTTTCGCAGCCGCTCATCATCCTGCCTGACGTTGCCAAGGGACGGTCTGCTGTGAGTGACAAGTGTCTGCGGGAACAAGTGACACGGCAGGTTACGGCATCGGGACGTGCATGGGCGGACGGATGGGCCCACGTCCAGACGAAACAGTCCAACAGAAACAGACTGGAAAAAGACAGCGCCAGATGATGGATCATGGCAGACGTGGAGAGACACGTCGGGCTGCAGCGCCCAACTGGCAACGGGACGTCATGGCGAGATGCAGGTTCCGCTGCAGGTGCTGAGGCCTGCAGCCCTCTAACGGCGCCGGAGTCTCTGCTACTGCGAGATATCCCATTCGCTACAAGTCAGCTCCTCGCAGGCGGGACTTGACTATCGAATATTCCGGTCACATCATTCGTCATGGAATCAGTCTCAAACGTAGACGCAGCCAGGTATCATTCGACGAGGCCTTTTTGTGCTTTTTCGAAAGAACGGGAACGCTTCTGTGTGAAGACATGTCCCCCTCACGAGCTGTGCAACCCTTCAGCATGGCAACGCCATATTATTGCCAATCGTGTTGCCGTGCTTCCGTGTTCCTGTGTCCCCATAGCAAGCGCTTCGTACCTGAGTACTCAGTACCGTACCTCTACTGTTCCAACCCACCCGATCCTGGCCCTACAGCATCCGAAAATCCTCGGATACACTAGCACACCATGCCCACTCACCCCAGCCCACTTTGAAATAATCTGAAAAGGTTTTTCTTTCTCAAATTCTCAAACATAAAAACGTTCCAGACCACATCAGCTCCTTGTGCAATCTCGGATCCTCGGTGCTTTTGTGGGTTGTAGGATTTTTGTGGGGAACAGGGGAAGGGGAGGATTCGTCAGTCGTGGGCTTTTGCGATTCCTCCGTACGAACACCGAGGAAAGACTTCTGTGTGCGTCAATAATCTCCAAACATGCAGGTGGGCTCCACAGCAACTGGAGCTTCTGCAGGACGGCTGGTGGTAACACGCACACCTCCACTTTCCATCTGTAAAATTCTTGTCTGTTGAAGGCTCTGTTCTATGACTCCAGTACATGTAGTGTTGGGTGATTGCTTTCCCATGAGGAGTAGGTTGTTGAGTTGCTTATCATATGTGACTGCCTCCAGCTGCTCTTACAAGGACACCTCTGCTATTGATTGGGTGTGCCCCTGGGTAGCATGTGTATTTTGGGTGACAGCAACCTTCGACATGGGCGGTACATGGGCGGTACGGTACCTGGACGCAGCAGGATTTCGGTCGAGAGGGTCCAAGATGCCCGGATCTCGTTGGATCCGTACAACTGCCAACTTTCACAGAATGTGCTTGGAACACGAACGATGGGACCTGGCCTTGGAGACGAGGGCCTGTAACAGCGGAGGCCTTCCAATAGACGCTGTGGCACAGTTGCATACAGTCACAGCACTACTGAGCTTCCGAGAGAAGATCGATCTTGAGACACTTCGTGCCGGGCGCCAAACAGACAACGGCATCCACTAAAACTTCATGTAAATTTCCCCAAACAAAACAGATCAGTAGGAAGTATAGGTTACCGCATATGTTGAAGGTGCTCAGGTCTGTGTTCATCGCATGTGGGATCAGATGACGCTATCCCACTTTCAACACTAGCGTGTCGGTCCGCTTGGCAACCTTGTTTGTTTACTTCGACTCCATGCCATCCGTCTGCGGTGAATAGCAGCGCCTCACACATAGCGATACTACCCTCTTGAAGTTGCTTGAAACTACACGTCACAGAGTTGAAAGCGCACAACATGTCTTATAACCCGCGTATGAGCACTGCGCGCACTCCGTCCTACAATCCGCGCACCAAACAGCAAGACGAGGATGCTTTTATGACCTTGGTATGGGCCCCGATTCTCTCACGCGGAGCGCAATCAGCTAACCTTTGCGCAGTCCGATCAGGAAATCGCAGGATGCATTACGGACATTGGAATCAACTTCACCGTTCTGGACCTCCAGAAGCCAAACCCGCAAATCATACAGAAGGTTTTCGAATGGATGGCCGAGCTGTTGATGAACACGACGCGCGAGGTCGTTGCGCCTGCTATGAGAGCCGCCGCGGACGATATTTGTGGCCCGGATGCGGAGCGCATATTCACTTCCGACACCCGGGACCTCATGGGTTTCTTCGTTATACTGCGGAAGCTGCTTGTAGAAGTACGCCACCCTCTACTTAGAACGTGGAACGTAAATGGCTGACCTTTCCAGTGCGGAATCCACGACTTCACCTTCCAAGACCTGTACAAGCCCACCCACCAGCGCCTCGTCAAGATCTTCTCATTCATGATCAACTTTATCCGATTCCGCGAATCGCAGACCGAAGTGATTGACGAGCACTTCAACAAAGCGGAGCGCACGAAGATCCGCATCGAACAGCTCTTCAACGACAAGGAGGAGAAGGAAATGCAACTCCAGGAGTTGCAGCGCAACCGACACGCCACGGAGAAGATCATGCAGGACAGGGAAAAGCGCAACAAGGAGCTGAAGAGCAGGCTGTTGGAGCTCAAGCAGGGCCAAGAGGCGGTCGCGAAGAAGCTGGAACGGGCGAGGGAGGAGCAGAATAAGTTGAAGGCGCTCTTGCAGCAAAGGGTGGAGAGCAAGGAGAATGCGCAGCGCGAGGTGCTGAAGTTGAGGCCGTATACACAGCAGAGCCCCACGGCGCTGGAGAACTCGCTGAGAGATTTGAACGATAAGCTCGTTCAGGAGAAGACTCAGATCGAGACGCTGGATCGACGCGCCCGCGCCTTGCAAACCTCGACGGATTCGTTCACTGTGGTTGCCGCGGACGTTACCTCATGCACTAGACTTCTCACCGATGTGCAAGGGGATCTCGCCAAGGAAGAGGAGGAATTGGCGAAGGCGTCGAGGCATAGAGATGCTCTCGCGGATCGGAGCAACAACGTGCGGGACGTCGAGCGTCAGGAGAAGCTGCTGCAAAAGCAGCTGGCCAATGTGAACGCCCGGACGGAGAAGCTGAAGAACAAGGCGGACGAAGAAGCTGAGCGGGCGAAGAGGAGGATGGAGGAACTTCGAGAAATACACGCCAAGTTGACGGAGGAGAGAGGAGAGAAGGGTCGTGACATGGAGAGACGGAGGGTGAGGATCGAACAGACGGAGAAGAAGGTGAGTCGTGGTATTATTCAATGGGCCAGTTACCACCTGCTAACATGCCTCCTAGATGGCCGATCTGAAGGAGAGTATAGAGAACGAAGTGCGGGAGGCGCACGACGAGTACATCAAGATGGAAAGCCATATCAAGCTGTACATCACGGAGATGGAGCAGAGTATATAGATTTTGGGAACTGCTCGTGTCGGTTCTCCATTTTCTGAGCTCGCAGAATCAGGCGTTCTGGGATGGTGGGCTTGAATCATTCGGGCGTTGGCATAGATACCATGATTCTTTTGAGTCCCGGACGCTAATGACTTCTTTTTTTATGAAATTATTGCAGTCCATGAATTTGTTTTCACCCTGATTCACAATACGGTCAATCGCGTGGCTTTTCCATCTCGAATATCCCGCCCCCGCGTCATCGCACTTATCGATAAGGCCCAGAACGATGTTTTGACCATTTCCATAGCATCTGCTTCATCCTTCCTTGACACTTGCATCCCTAATCAGGAGAGGCATATCTCACCATGTCCTTCTCCAACCTCGACCTCGTAAACGATTGCGACTCGTCCGTCCCCCCTCTCCCCCACAGAACCCAATCTAACGTCCCCTCCCCAGATTCCCCTACTACCAAACCGACCCCTCCCTCTACGCCGCCAGCATATCCACCTACTTCTCCCTCCGCGTCCAAGGCCACGACTACGCGCTGGGCTACCTCCTCCCCTCCGTCGCCGAGGTCTTCCGCAACGTGCCCCACTGGGCCCTCGACGACGACGAGCGCACCCTCACCCTGACGCACGGCACCAACGCCGCCGAGCGCTCCGAAGCCGTCAAGCAGACGCTCCTCGCCCTGCGAGAGACGGGCCACTTCAAGGTACTGGACAAGTGGCGCGACGAGCTGTACGCGGTGTACGGGCGGGACAAGGAGCTGCTGTTCAATGTGGAGAGGAGCGCGAGCCCGCTGTTCGGCGTCGTGACGTACGGGGTACATCTGACTGCGTATGTGCGGGCGGAGGGGGAGGGGGAGGAGGAGGGGGAGATGAAGATCTGGATCCCGCGACGGGCGAAGACGAAGCAGACGTATGGCGGGATGCTGGATAACGCCGTTGCGGGCGGGATGGCGACGGGGGAGAACCCGATGGAGTGTCTCGTGCGCGAGTGCGCGGAGGAGGCGTCGCTGCCAGAGGAGGTGGTCAGGCGGAGAGTGAAGCCTGCGGGGACGGTCACTTATTTCCACATTCGGACGGAGAAGGCGGGGGGAGAGACGAGGCTTATGCAGCCCGAGTGTCAGTATGTGTACGACATCGAGCTTCCCGCGCATGTGGTGCCGAAGCCCGGGGATGACGAGGTGGAGGAGTTCTATCTGTGGGGGGTGGAGGAGGTGAAAGGGGCGATGGCGAGGGGAGAGTTCAAGCCGAATTGCGCGCTTGTGATGCTGGATTTCTTCATAAGGCATGGGGTGTTGACGAGCGAGAACGAGAAGGATTACATCGAGATCGTGAGCAGGTGTCATAGGAAGCTGGAGTTCCCTACGCTATGATATCCTACGCTACGAAGAGCTGATTTGATGAAGAGCGCTATTGGGGTATCGACCAAAGGCGCAAGAATGAAGAGGTGTTAACTTCATTAGAGACAAATAGACCAAACGCCGCCCCATGCAAATGTGGACTTGAAATCCCCCTTTCCTTGCTGCGCCCAACCGGTTTTGCGACTTCTCGTTTTCCGACTCGCGGGCTTCGCGTTTCTACTTCTTCAGCAGCATGTAGATGTACTCAATGCGTAATCCGGTCATTTTCTTATAAGGACCTTCAATGCAAAGCAGTAGCCCGCCGAAACTCGAGAAGAACTTGCTATAAAGCAGTCAGCATTCCCTCCTCACTCTCCCAAGGTCATTCCACTCACCAAGTCTCCCCATCATTATCCTCAAACCGGTAGTTCTTCCCGTGACAAACATAATCAAACATATCCGCAAGTGTCGGCTCCCCTTTCGCCGTTTCCCTCCAACCCTTGTCGTCGTCCTTGGAGCCATCCAGGTTCAGTGTCCGTGCCAGCACCATGTTGATGTTGTCGCCGACGGAGACGGGGAAGAGCTCGTGGTTGATGTCCAGTTGCATGGTGACGCTGTTGTCTGGGCTGGTGCCGAAGATGCGGGATACACGATCGTATTTCTCATTGTTGATGCTGTTTATCGTGAAGGTTTCTTCGAAGACTTGGGCGTCGGCCATGGCGTGTGGTGGGGCGCGGAGGAGTGAACGGGTATTTGTTTGATGTGGCTGGGCGGGTTCTCGAGCACAGTTGGGGGTGTGGTGTCGCTAGCGAGTGTGGACGATAATGAGAACACTGGTTTGGTTCCTCTCCCACGAGTTTGCTATGCGCTCGATGTTCTCGAGACCATGTTGAAAGAGCTCCAGAATTTCCTAGTCCGGACCCGGCGGCGGAATAACGAAATGCCGACCATCAAAGTTTCCTTATCGATAAGAGCTCGAGACAAGAACATTTCTCGACACCCTTCCACCCCTCGTATGAGAAGTAGTTTCTCTAGAAATGGCCTTTCGCAAGCGGAACGTGCCGCTCTCGCGGACAGAACAGAAATCTGGACCCCATTCCTCCCCAGGTTCTTCTGAACCATTAGCCGCTGAAGTTCCCCAGGCAATTCCCGGCGTCCGTCCTTCTCCAGTCGATGGTCGCCCCACTACGTCCACAGGAACTCCCTCGCTCGATGCTATCCTTGCCGGTCATGCTGGACTGCCCCTTGGAAACTCCATATTTTTAGGAGAACAAATGACGACAGATTACGCCGGTGCGTTGCTGCGGTTCTATGCTGCGGAGGGGGTGGTGCAAGGGCATCGTGTGCATGTAGTTGGTATGGGAGAGGCATGGGGTAGGGAACTGCCTGGGTTGAGCGAAAAGGATGAGAATGGAAAGAAGAGGACAGGTAGTGCAGAAGAGGAGAAGATGAAGATTGCATGGAGATATGAGGGGTTGGGGGTGCATGGCGCCGAGAGAGGTGAGCGCCCGAATCATGCCGGGAATGCATTGGTGGATGACTGACAGGATGCTCGCAAACAGGGAGAAAGGAGCATGGCAAGGCTGGAGATGACCAGGCAGTATTCTGTCATACTTTCGACCTTGCAAAGCGTCTACTGCTGCCTGTTGGGACAGCAATAAACTATATTCCCGTTGCTCCCAAGCAAAACCCATTCCCCTCAATCTTGCAGAATCTACAGAAGGACCTCGCGTCTTCACCTCCAAACACCGTCCATCGCCTTCTTATACCGTCGCTCCTCTCACCCGCCCTATATCCTCCCATCTCGTCCCGGCCACACTGCGTTTTACAGTTCCTGCACGGTCTCCGTGCCCTTCTCCGCCTCCACCCAACCCGGCTGACGGCCATGATCACAATTCCTCTTTCCCTGTATCCCAGATCGACGGGACTCGTCCGATGGATGGAAATACTTTCCGATGGAGTCATGGAGCTCTCGCCTTTTCCTTATGACTACGCACAAGTGCTGTCGGCAGCGACGAAAGAGGAAGACAAACCACAGGGTATGTTTGCAGTACACAAATTGCCGGTTTACAACGAGAAGGGCGGAGGTGGCACAGTCGAAGGGCTGGGAGAGGATCTTGCGTTCACTCTAAGCAGGAGGAAGTTCACGGTGACCAAGTTCAGTCTTCCACCGGCGGAAGGTGATACGGAGGCACAGGAGGAGGCGGCTAGAAGCGCTGGGGGAAATCCAATGCCGAAAAAGGAAGACCTTGAGTTCTAAAAGAGCCGTGGATGTTGTCCCAGAATCCTGAAGGCCGGCGTCCAGGTATGGGTTTCACTCCTCTTCGCTATCGTCCCGCATGATATCTTGCAACTCGATCTGCTCCCATCCACCCACCCCGGGCCCTATCCCTTGGGCATAACTTCTACCGAAAGATGCATAACGTGGGGTGAGGGGGATTCCAGAGATGCGGGCGCGAAAGCGGTCGCCCATGCAAGATGACAGAGCCAAGAAGACCAGAAATAGGAGGAATGGGATAAAGAAGAGGAAGCCGAGAAGAATCAGGACATTCATGGTGGTAGTATGTCGTCGAGAGCTTATGCACGTGCAGAGATAGGTGGAAGGTGTTTCGCTTAGTCATTAGCGCAAGCTTAGCTCCTGCTGCAAAATCACTTTTCGAACTTCTTCATCTCTCCTGCTCTTGAACACTCCGCCATGACTCCATGTAAGGCGAGGTAAGTCACCCTCTTCTCTTTTCCCATTTCTCCAATGATTAAAAACAAATTTAATCTGTCAATCCCCTGACTCCAAAGGAGCTTGATGATCACAAATTTTGTATTCACACTATGATCCACTCACTCGCACACAATTCTTTATTCTTGGTTCTCTCTGAAACATAGAGACTGACATTACCAAAGTAGGAGCAATGGGTTCGGTAACAGAACCATTCGCCATATCTCGCATTGCGGGTCGCTATCTGCTGTTTGACATCGATGTCATCAGCTACGCACGTCGCGCACACAACACATGTGGTGTTTTGATCGGCACACTACCCAATCTATCCCAGCAAAATGTCTTTCTAGGCATTCCACTGGAGCTCATGCCTGAAGAGACGCGCGTCTTGGTAGAACGAGGCCATGCATACATCATTGATGATGAGGAGACCCACAGAAAAGGGTTCCTCAAAATGAGTCGCGAAGACAGGTTGGCGTACCTCCAACACATGGACCAGCTGGGCCTGGAAGCGGCTCTGGAGTCAAAGAGACAGCTTGAGGAGAGGTCGGCGAAAGCGTTGAAGGGAAAGGACTTTTCTTCGAAGGCGAAGCCCAAACCTTCAGCGCCCGCTCCTTCTGAAGGCACCTCGAACGATACTGAGTCCCTGTTTGACTCACTTGAGCCCAGCGCACAGCCTAAAACGGCGTCCCAGTCTAACCTTAACCCACACTATATCACACCTGCCATATCATACCCACCTCTTGCTCCCCCTTCAGTGGAGAGCGGACTGCCTCTTCCTGATGTCCCTCGCAGTTACCCACTATTCCGATATATGCACTCCAAAGGGTACTTTTCAACACCAGGTCTACGTTTTGGTTGCCAGTATACAATCTATCCTGGTGATCCTCTTCGCTTCCACAGCCATTTCCTCGCTACTGGTCTGGACTGGGACGAAGAGTTCGACCTGCTGGACATCATCGGTGGCGGACGACTGGGGACGGGTGTGAAGAAGAGTTATCTTCTTGGTGGAGAGGATCCGTCTGCAGAAGCTGTCACGGAGCAAAGTGACAACGGAGCAAATGTAGAAATCAAACCTGTTCGAACATTTTCCATCGAATGGGCAGGCATGTAAAGAGTTAGATGTCGGCGACAAATCCGGCCTATACGGATCTCTCTGGCAATGCAACTATATACCCTTTTTTTCGAACCCATTGTTCTCGTTCCTCGTTATATCATGACGCCGAGGACACCTTGTTCAACTTCTCCAACAGCGCATTCTCTACCGCTCTCAGATGCACTGGCTCCGTTGTCATACTCGCCATGAGGTAGATAACATTCCCCAATACTCTCGAATGGATACTCATCCCATCGTCCCCAATGTCGTTCAACAATGCATCTCTCAGGCCGATCGCCGCGTTCGAAGTGTATCCAGCCCCGTCCTGGTCCTTGAGTGCAACAGCCAGAACCGATCCCAGAGCAATGACGCTGTCCACTCGCGCATGATGAGAGAGCATCGTCACTGTATCCTTCGTCCACATGCTCCAAGTACCAGCATGGTTGTCCTGTGTGGACACGGCAGAGCCAGCTCCTCCTGCCGTACTGGCAGACGCGGCCCAAGAGCTGCGATACTTAGCCCATGTCTCGCCCTTGTCGAGACTCTCCAGCGCCGTCAACGACGTATTAGCAACATTGCAACCGATCGGATGGGCCGTATAGCTATGGCCATGCAGCAGGGCGTCGGCCTTCTCGTCTCCATAGAAAGCAGCGAAGATGTTGTCGCTGGCGAGCGTGACGCTGAGCGGTAGTAGCCCGCCCGTAAGGAGCTTCGCGTTTACGGAGATGTCGGGGTGAGTGCGCAGGAAGGACGCGGCGCTGAAGCGGCCGAGCCGGTAGAGGCCGGTGAAAACTTCGTCGAAGAGGACGGGCAGGCCTGTCCATTCGCTGGGTTTTGCTGGGGTTGAGGACGGGGAGGACGAGAAGGTATAGGACCGGATTGTTTCGACGAGAGTGCGTTGGAAGAGGGGGTCACTGTGGTTGTGAGTCTGGAGGGCATGGATAATGAGGATGAGGGACGACTTACACGAAGTGCATACCACCAGCACCGAGGATGAGAGGCTCCATCATCAGCGCACCGAATTTTCTCCCTTCTGTCTTCACTAGTCGGTCGAGTGTCTCGCGGATGTAATTTTCGTAGTGCTGGGAAGAGCCCCTCGTGTCGAAGTCGAAGACCTCGTTCAAATCATCAAACTGTTGCGCTGGGCCGAACTCTTCCTCCATTCCAGCCGGTGCCTCCACTATCCACTTGCCCTGTCTCATCTTGACTGACGGGAAATCGAACCAGTATCCGCGACCTCGATACCAGTCCACTTTCTTGTTATACACGCACGGCTCAGAAGCGTCCATGGCACCAATGGTATCACCATGGTAGCTCCCCTTGAGGCCGATGACACCGACCTCCTCGGTCGAACCATCCCAGTCATATCTCTTACAAGCGGCTCGCAAAGCCATCTTGATACCGACTTCAACAGCCGTGCTGCCATTGTCACTGTAAAAGACTTTGGTGAGTCGAGGATTCTGAACACCTTGGATCAACCGTTCGGCGAGTGTCAGCGCCGGATCATGCGTAGCGCCAGCGAACATGACGTGTCCATATCTGCCAGCTGCATATGCGGCAGCGAGAGATAGCTGGGCATTTCCATGGCCAAGACCCTGAGTCCACCAGGATGCTGAGCCGTCGAACGCGGGATGGAGGACTGATTCATTTGCATCATTGGATGGTGAGGACTTCGACGTGTGTTTGGCCTGGAAGTAGTCGCCATACGCGCTGTCGAACACGAGGATTTCTTCGTCTTCTTTGGTGCTTTTGTGCTGGGTGAAGGGATGCCAGATGGTCTTCCTGGTTCTATGGGCCATGCTGTTGAGGTTCTGGAGACGCTGGTCCCGTCGGTTGATCAACTCTTCCGCTGTCCTTGCCATTTCAGGGTGTGTACAAGATTGATCGTAGTATTCGCGCATCATAGCCTGCTCCTCTTCCAGCGGACGTCCCTCTACATCGGGAATCCAAGGTAACCCGTAAGCGGGAATTCGGTGCTTCTCGAGGTAGGGACCCAGATATCCAAAGTTCTCATACCTTCCCTTGTCGTCGAAACATACTACGCCGTCGATATCGTAGCCCCGGACAACCAGTGATTCCACCGCGGAGATGGTAGACGAGATTCCACCGAGTCGATGGTCACCGACGAGGAGCACTGGCAGGCGTAATGGACGGTAGAGATCAGCCTGCGGGGTGCCGGATGGACCAGGGCTTAGAACTCCTCCAGCGGTTTCGACCAGTGTGAAGCCTGGCTTTTGTGGTGGCTCTCCGTGAAGGAGTCCTGCATCTTCCCGTAGGTGGGAATAGAGGGCTTGGATAACTTTATCATCGGTGGGCTACATTGCGTTAGGAAATGCTTGCGACTATATGTCGTGAGGATAACTTACAATGGATCTCCGACTCCGAGCAGCCGCAAGATGAGGACTGACTGCGTCATCGTACTTGAATATCGTGGAGACATTCACCCCCGAGGCATATCGTCTCAAGTATCTGCCTGATATTCAGCAAAACTCATCCAGTTAGGGAAGTGTTCTCCCACCTCTCGTCCTCCTCATCCTCCGGCCCCGTAGATACAGGCTTAGTGTAGGACACTCTCCATTTTTCTGGTCTTTTCGCGAAGTGCTTGGCCAGAAGCGTAGACGCGACAGTCTTACCAACACCAGTATTGGCGCCGTATACTTGGACCGTCAGGAGGTTGCGCCAGAGAGCTCCTGGGACTCTGGACATGTGGAAGGCTTTGTGCGCTGCAATTAATTGCAGCCACACCGTTCAGCTACAGCTAGGAGCTCCGGGTACCCAATATTGGCAAAGTCTAGCAGTCACTACCACAACAATGCGGTCATATGACGAGAGCTATCCTTCGATTGGCAACGTTCACGGACTCGCAAGCATTACTCAATTGGAGTCCGGCATCGGGGGGATTCGTCAACGTCGAGGTCGGTTTCCCGCGGTTTATACATGCATTTTGCGCTATTCTAAGATGGGTTTAGCCAGGCACGGTTGTTGTGACTTGCGCAGAGGGGCACATCCTGGACTTTTATGTAAAATGTCCCTCACCAACAATTCCGAGGCCATCGATCGTCCAAAGACCTGGCTGCAGGATCCTGAATTCCTCGTCTCGGACCGAGCCTCCGCGGAAGGTATTTTGACTCATTGGTTTGGAATCGGGGACGTCGAAGCACAACCGGGATAACGCGCTCTCCTCAATTCTCAGAGCTCCGGAAGCTCCAACCTTGGAAGGCTCTCACAGGTGCTCATCACGCTAAACCGCTTTCGGAACTTCCCCAGATCTCCAGCAGATATACACTACCAGTTCACCCAGTCAATTCCAATTGAATCGGAAATAAACCCCGTAACAATCACCATGGGAGACCCGAAACAACATCTCCCACTAGAACAGGCCCTACGCGCCCTCCTGGACCGCCGGAGAACCCAATCCACCCTGCGCAATTTGACCTTGAACGCCCAAAAGACCGACTTCTCCTCCAACGACTTCCTCTCCCTATCCACCTCCCCCCTCCTCCGCACCACCTTCCTCGCCGAACTCTCAAGCACCTCTCTCCCCCTCGGCAGCGGAGGTTCGCGCCTCCTCGACGGGAACTCCGTCTACGCGGAGGACCTGGAGAAAGAGATAGCTGCGTTCCACAGCGCGGAGGCGGGCCTCCTGTTTAATTCGGGGTTCGATGCGAATGCGGGGTTTTTTGCTTGCGTGCCGCAGAAGGGGGATGTGATTGTGTACGACGAGTTGATTCACGCGAGTGTGCATGATGGCATGCGGTTGAGCCGCGCGGCGAGGAAGCTCAAGTTCAGGCATAATGACGTTGGGGATTTACGAGGCGTGCTTGAAGGCGTTTGGAGTGAGTTCAAGGGGGTCAGGGAGGGGCGGAATCATGTTATCGTTGCTGTCGAGGCGATTTATAGCATGGATGGCGACCTGGCGCTGCTGAAAGAGATCGTGGAGACTGTGGAAAGGAGTCTGCCGAAGGGGGGTGGGTACGTTGTCGTCGATGAGGCACATTCGACGGGGGTGCTTGGACCGAAGGGGAGGGGGCTGGTGAGTGCTTTGGGGTTGGAGAGGAGGGTGTTCGCAAGACTGCATACGTTTGGCAAGGCTTTGGCGTGTAATGGCTGTAAGAACACTTCCCTGCTACCTTTTGAGTTTGGAGGCTGACGGAAATCAGCAATAATACTAGGCTCTCCCTTACTTCGACACTACCTTATCAACTACGCTCGGCCACTCATCTACACGACTTTCTTGTCCTATCCGGCCTTGGCCGCCATTCGTGCGTCGTACACCCTCCTACAGGACGGCCAAACAGTCCAGGTAATAAGTCTGTCCCCCAACAAAGAAAGCCTCGACTGATAATCCCAGCTGGCACAACACCTCCACTCCCTCGTCTCCTTCCTATACACGGAATTGCAAGCCCGTCCTTCCCTTCGCCAAGCCTCGAACTTGAAGGTTCCCACAGAGAAGCCCCAATCGCCCATTTTCGCCATCTTAGCTACCAACCCAAGAAGTCTCGCGAGCTTCCTCCAGGGCAGGGGGATGATGGTGAGGGCAGTGGTGCCGCCGACGGTGCCGGAAGGTACTTCGAGGATAAGGGTCTGCTTGCATGCGGGTAATACTGTGGAGGACGTAAGGGATTTGGTGGATAGTATTGAGGACTGGGTTACAGGGAGTAGTAGAGGAGCGGGCGAGGTGAGTGCGGCGAGTATACCGGCCCCAATTTCTGCGAAGCCGAGATTATGAGGCATGGTATCCAGGCTAGGCTATGTCGAAAATAGGTGTTCATTGTTTTGAGCGGCTTCAACGCCCGCTTGGGAGGTTGTATGAGTAAGTGAAACACTTAGAGATAGGGCTGTATACTTTTCACACGACCCCTTAAACACTCGCCGTTGGCGCCGTCTTCAGCTCTGCCTCACCAACTGTTCCAGTGATCGCCTCCTGCGCCTGTTCCTGCTTCCCCTGCATGGTCTCATGAGGAGCCATTGCGCGCAGTCCCCACCGCTCAAACATCTCCCTATCCTCATCCCACCCATTGCACTCCGTCGTCAACATCTTCTCACCAGTAAATACCGCATTGGCACCAGCCATGAAGCACAGAATCTGCTTCTCCTCTTCCATTGTGTTCCTGCCTGCAGCGAGACGAATGATCGTGGAGGGAAGGACAAGTCGGGCGGTTGCTATGGTCCGGAGGATTGCGTCGAATGCGATCTGCTTCCGGTCGCCAAGCGGTGTGCCTTTGATAGGGACCAATGCGTTGACGGGGAACGACTCGGGATGCGCCGGTAGTGTCGCGACGGTGTGAATCAGTCCAATATGGTCCTTTGGTTTCTCTCCAAGCCCAAGAATGCCTCCCGTGCAGACGTGAATGCCCGCCTCGCTAACATTCTTGATTGTAGCCAGCCGCTCATCATACGTCCTTGTAGTAATCACACTCGGGTAGTGTTCCCGGGAAGTGTCCACATTGTGGTTATACGCCGTCAGCCCCGCGCCCTTCAACTCCTTGGCCTGCTCCGCATCAATCATGCCCAGGGTGACGCAAGCCTCCATGCCCAACTCCCTCACTCCCTTGACCATCTCCTTGATATTTTTCAGGTTCGTCTTCCGACCACGCATGTCTCTCCAGGCGGCCCCCATACAGAACCTCGTGCTCCCGTTGTCTTTGGCTATGCGTGCGGCTTCAAGGACGGAGTCGACGGTGACCATTTTTGTGGCTTTGAGACCGGTGTTGTAGCGCGAGGATTGGGCGCAGTAGCTGCAGTCCTCGCTGCAGCCGCCGGTTTTGATGTTCATGAGCGTGCACATCTGGATGGCACCGGGCTTGTGGAAACGGCGGTGGACGGAGGCCTTCGTGCGCTGTAAGTTCTTCGTCTCATATAGATACTAGGGACCTTGGGGGAGACAGGAAACATACAGAAGCGTAGGTGAGCTCCATGAGGGGAGTGTTGTACACCTCTGCGATCTCATCCCGTGTCCAATTGGTTCGGGGAGCGGTTGCTTCTACTGCATCTTTGAAGACGGATGTGGAGGGCCTCACGGCGGGGATATCGACCACCGTACTAAGGCAGCGTGCTGTATTGCCCGTCTGGATCAGAAACGGAGACGAGTTCGAGACGAACGGCCGCAGAAGCAATCTTGGAGCCATGGTGGGCTGTGAGAAGAGCAATGATGGAGAATGAGTTCTGGGAGAGGCCGAAATGGCGGGGCTTGAATTAAAGTTGCGGGATTGAGGTACGGGGTGTCAATACCGAGCTAATCATTGGGTAATCTGCGCTCCATAGCTCCAGGGGTGTATAATTTAGCGTAGGCCGCTGGTACCCGGTCCGTCTTGGCACGGCAGATCCCCGCTCGCGGGCCTCAAACGGTCAAAGCTTGGAACCTTGCACTTCGGACCTAATCGGGACCCGCGTCGCGCGTCTTCCGTCTTCACAATTCACCCTCCAAGCACGGACCATGATATCCGCGTAATTCTCGACCTTGGAATGTGTCGCTATGAACTCTTGAGCCTCGTAATCGGATTTGTGCAGGAGCGCTCCACCCGGCACCGAGATCGAGATCGCTCAGCCAATCGAGAATTGGAAGAACCAGAACCACCACGCCCATGCTCCACGAAATCCTCCTGTCGCTCTCGGGGCATCCCTCACCTTTATTCGAGGGGAAGAACGACGCCTCGCACGTGACTTCCGGTCCCTTGAGCCTTCTTTCCCCTCCGGAGGCGGAGCTGCTGTCTTCTCTCGGACATCTTTCAAGATTACATCGCCAGACGAGGGATCTTGCTGCCAGGATTGCCCTCAGTCATCCTTCGACGATATGTCGAGCTGTAGCAACTTCCATCAGCTCTCATCATTTGGAGAAGTTCCAGAAGAAGGTGCTGGATGTTGAGAGTCGGATCTTGACGCGAGATGCTTCGATTGTGGGCGCGTATAATATCGTGCCCCTTGCCGGTATTGTCAGCGAATTTTCAGAATGGACGAGGCTCATGGAATGGCTGTGGGAAATCAGTAACTTCATGATTCGGGATGGAGGAAAAGAAGGCGCCGACAAGGAAGTATCTGGAGCCGAATTGATTGACAAACTGCGAACAGAATCCCAAACAGGGTATCCAGACATTGAAACTGCCGCAATCCATCTGGGCACTGTTGCTGAGACCTCATGGTTAAGACAGCTTGCGACTTGGCTCCTCTACGGTCGCCTTCCGTCCTTTGGAGCATCCGACTTCTTCATCGTCGCCGATGAAGGAGAAGATGTTGTGTTCTCAATCAATCATAACCTCCTGCCAAAGTTTGTAACGCGAAGTACGGCATCATCAATCCTATTCGTCGGACGCTCGTTGAATCAAATACGGTCACTCCCCTCGGCTTCGCAAGATTTGGCCGGTCTATCTCCGAGGAGTTTTGACTTGGAGCTACTGCCTACACATGTCGACTACTTGTCCAAGGTAACCGCCCCCATATCGTCAGCAAGACTGAGCGAGACGGTGTCACATATCCGACTGTCACTTTCTCGAAACCTTCTGCAACATCTCCTGCCGCAAGAGAAGATAGTGGAACTACTTACTGTGCTCCATCAATTCTTCCTGTTGGGTCGTGGTGAATTTGCCATGGCGCTGATCAGTGAAGCCGACGACAAGATTCAATCCCGGCATAAGGCTCCCCTGGGCAAATCAGGGCATGGTATGCGAGGAATACTTCTGAAGGAAGCGGAGATAAGCAACACCCTGTCAAGAGCCTGGGCAGTCCTTTCTTCATTGAGTGGAGAAGATGACCAGACCGACGATGTGCTCGATCTCGCCACGGATATAGTGCATCTCGATGTGCAGACCGGTTCTTCTTCTGCCCACCGCCCAGGGACCCCAGGTAGGGCGAAAGAGTCCAGCGCATTTCTCCCTGCTCTCTCAGATGTGGTCTTCGCCGACCTACTTCTATCATTACCCACAAAACTCACCATGGACATTCCGTCTCCGCTTGACCTATTCATGACGAAATACGACTTGGATATATATTCGGCCATTAACGCATATCTCGTCGCTATCCGTAGGGCACACTTGCATCTCTTGCAACTATGGAGACACGGCGGCCTTCGCAGAGAACAGGTTGCTCCTCCTGTCACTAGACCAGGCCAAAAGGTGTCCCTCGATAGGCGGCGCCAAAAATATGAAAAGCGAAATCGAGAGATGCGCAAGGTTTGGGCGACATGCGCGGCGGCCATTTTCTTTCTCTCCGAAAGCGAGGCCTATCTCCAGGGAGAAGTCATAAACGAGTCGTTCAAGCACTTTCGTCAGTGGGTTACAGGACCACAAGAGACAGGCTACGACCGTGCCGCCACTCGGCCCAATTCGTCCCATACGAATCAACCGAGTGAACCACCAAGGGAACGAAAACAGCACGATCCCGAAGCGCTTTCCCTCGCCCACAGACAATTCCTGACCTCCATATCCCACTATCTGCTCCTAACAGACACTCCTTACACCAAATCCCTCCGGCAATTCCTCGCCCATGTCGACGAACTCGTCGCCCTGATCCTGCGTCTCCAAACCATCCGGCACAACCTCGACTTGGAAGAAGACGACGGCGTAGAAGACTTCACCGCAAACTACAAGCAAGAAGAGACAGACGTAGCGAAGGAAATGGATAGGGCGAGAAGGAGATTAGATAGTGATATGAAGTCCCTGTTGGCGAGACTGAGGGATCTGGATTCGGAGAGAGTCGGGTCGATGCCGGGGATGAGGGGGCTAGGTGCGGGGTGGGAAGAGGGGCCGTATGAGCCTGTAAGGGTGGGAGGGATTGATACGTTGTTGATGAAGTTGGATTGGGGGAGTGCGGAGGAGGACGATGAGGAGGGCGATTTGCTATGAATGAGACAGGTCCATCTAGTGAAGAGCGCAATGCCAAAGGGGAATTGGTCATATTGACCTTACTCAAAGCTCAAAAGTACAGTGATACCGTACCTCCCAATGTATGATTTATTTTCCAAGCGCCCATTCCGTTCCAGGTGATCATTTTTTGAAACGGAGGTCACAGGAGTAGGGGACCGCGCCTCGCTTGAGTGAAATGAAATGGAGCAGGGGAAATATAAGGCAAAAAAATAACATCCAAACTAAAATACAGAATTGAAGCCGCTATATTTCTGCAAATTTATTGTACATATCTACGCTAAACAGGTTTTTCATTTCCTATCATACTTACAGTTCTTCTTTTCCTACGTTTAAAAAAGGGGTTGGAGCTCACACGACTGTGTGATGTCTAACTTCCCCTTCACATGTATACTATGATTAGCAGGGGTTGGTACCAACGGACGAAAAAGATTCAAAATATTCATCATTCTCGCATACCCCAGCTTCCAATTTATCGTGAGACTCCGTCGGGGGGCTAATGTCCCCATCACGTGTCGGACGCGTCTCTTTCGCGCTAGCGTGTCTCGCGTTGCCCGCAGCTGCAGGTGCCCAGGTGGCGTAGCATATGCATCTGGTCATCGGCGTTATGCAATATTGGCTCTGATAGGGGTTAAAAGTTTATTTTGCACTTCAGCGAAGGTCTTCATATATGCATGTCAATTCGGCACGTTACACACGCTCGATCTGAATCTATCATAGCCAGTAACAAAAACGGCGACGGATCATCAGACTCGACTCTCCACAGACATATCAACACAGAAGAAGAGGAGGGGGTCCCTTCAGCCCGTCATCCTCCATGTCTATCACCCCTGATGCTCGTTCAGGGGAAGATGACGATCAACTGTTAAAACGCCGGCTGGAGAGAAGTCTCACCCGTGTGAATCACGATGGGACATTCTCGTCCAAACTCAGCTATACGGAATATGCGAACCCTGGCCTTCATATCACCGGACTCGGATCAGTAGGGCTGCCATTGAGTTCTCGGGATGCGGAAGCGATCAAAAAACTCGCTAAACAGTCACCATTTGGAAGAGGCTCAGAGACCGTCGTTGATACATCCGTCAGAAAGACCTGGGAGCTGGACCAGCACCAGTTCGGGACTCATAATCCTTCCTGGAGGACATTTTTGAACGGGGTCGCCAAAAGATCGGTGGACAACCTTGGTGTGAGGATCCAAATTTCGGCTCAACGGTACAAGCTTCTCCTCTATGAGGAAGGAGCTTTCTTCAAGGCTCACACAGACAGTGAAAAGGCACCTGGCATGTTCGGGACCCTGGTAATATGCTTGCCCTCTGAGCACACTGGTGGCGATGTTCGGCTTGTTCATGGAAGGAAAGAACGCGTTCTCAATCCTGCACACGGCTCGGAATTTGACCTGTCTGCATTGGCCTGGTATTCCGATGTGCAGCACGAGGTGCAGCCTGTCACATCCGGGCACCGTTTGGTGTTGACCTATAATCTCATACAGGACCAACAGCTTCCGCGACAAGCTGCAGCGACCCTGGATAAACATCATCGGAAGTTTGGAAGTCTGCTGCGTTACTGGACGACCGACCTCTACTATTTGGAAAAGTTTGTGTATCCACTTGAGCACAGGTACAGCAAGGCAAGTCTGTCGTTGCAGAACTTGAAGGGCCGGGATGCCGCAAAAGGACATTTCCTGAACCAGACTTGTTCTAAGAACGGGGCATACTGGTTTTTGGGAACAATGACGAAGAGAGAGTCAAAAGATGACGATTATGCAGACGAGGAGGAAACTGGGGTGTACCTTGACTATCTAATGACACCATCTGGTGTTAGAATCGACGCTCTTGATTCAATCACCGTTCACGAAGAAGAAGAAATGCTTGTCGATGGCTATTATTACGACCGTACACCGGATAGTGAGGATGAAGCTGAATACACTGGGAACGTGGCTGTAGGAGCAGCTTATCGCTATCATGACACTGTGCTTGTCATGATCCCGAAAGAGACGCTCCTTGATCAGTGCCCTTCGCGCAACCTTCGGGGTCCAGAAGCACTGCGCCCTATATTCGAACTCCTTCGCAACGATCCTGTGACCTCTCCAAAATATGAAACCCTCTGCATGAGCAAAATATTGATAAAAATTTTGGGCGCACTGGGGGACTACAGAGGTACTTCTCATACGAAAGTCTCCTATCATGGCATTGGCGGTGCGTCCGGAGAAGCGCAATCATGGCTGAGTCTCTATGAAGAGATCTGCCGTTTCTGCCATGCCGCCGGTCGAGCAGACGCCATTGGAGGCGCATTAGGAGCTATCACTCAAACACAGCAATGGTGGTCATCTACTTATATAATGGACATCATCGGAGAACAGGCTGTGAAAGATGGGAACGCAGGTATCGACACGCCCTGGGCGAAATGGTTCCGTAACGGGTCAGATCCACCTTCATTCAAACGCTTGGATGACAGATTCGCAGCACTCACAGCATTTGCATCCAAGGCGGCTTTCTTTCCAACTCCACTCAAAGAGTCGTTCTTCCGGTGGAAAAAGACTCACCTCAGGAATATGGTACTTACGATTACCACGTATGATCCAAAAGACATGAAACATCTGCTGAATATTGTTGGGTCGTCGCTTATGGCTGGCTCAGACAGCGAGCGGGATTTCTACTTCAGTCAGTACGTTGTGGCAGCCATAGTGGACCCATTCCCTCACTGACTGATTCAGCCTTGTTTCCATCCTTCTGAAAGGTACTTCCCGGGACTCACTCCTGGACCTAGTCAGGAACCTTATCCGACAGAGCGAGAAACCTTCAAGTCCCTGGAATTCCTTTTTGAAAGCGACTCTCCGAGGCTTAGTTAATCTGGACGTGTCCTTGTTCAAGATCTCAACAAGTGACTTCGGTTACAAAACGATAACTCAACAACAGACTCAGGGGTGGCGCACGGTCGCTGGTCCCGCACAACGCGTACCGGTATCTCCATTGTGGTTCGTCGATGTTCTCAAGGAACTGGTGTCCAAGTCTCTGGACAAAGAAGCAATCCAATTTGTCACTCTTGGGCTGCCTAAACTTCCAAGTGCACAGGACCCATTTTGGAAGCTGTGGAAGCCGGTGTTAGATTTTACTGATAATTTGGTCACTCAGTTAAGCCGTTGTCGCACGCTAGAGGTCGGCCTGATGGCGTCAACTTTTGTCTACGATGTACTACATCACTGCATTATTCATCTGGTGGATACGCGGCCGGTTAAGCCAAGAGATTGGAGTCGCCCTTTTTCAGCAGTATGTGGCTGTCAGCCTTGTAATCGCCTGCGACTCTTCACTCGGCACCCTCACCAAGAGGTTGGCAGATTCAGTTACAATGAGCAGATTCGACGGCACTTGCGTGGCGGGCTCCTCGGTAAAGATTACCTCTGTGAAACGGATAAATCCAGTGGGTCGCCCCACACCCTCGTCGTGAAGAAGACAACGGCTCAATATGACGAGCTGAAACGATCTTGGAAGAAAGATGTAGGTCTTATGAGACAACATCTTGATAAAATGAAGAGAGACCACCCCTCGTGGACGAATAGCGTGCTGGGAGACCGATTCAATGCTATACGCCAGTTGGCCTGTACCTTGTCCAACTCAACCTATGTTCCAGGGGGACCGACACAATCTGCCCCTTCAGGGCCAACGAGACCACCAGGCCATCGTGATCCGACAACCATCACTCTGGGCCTCCCACATGTCACGACGCAAAGCACGAATTCGGTCCAACAAACGTCAGCAGTCCCTCTCGTGGGTTCTCAATCTAGGCCTCCAGTTACTAGCAGCGGCCCGTCTCATGCGCCAAAACGAGTAAGAACATCATCGGGGGCAGCACAGCCATTTCGAAATGTACGCCCCGAGTGGAACTCTTCATCTTCTACGAACGCACCTATTACCAACCCAGCAATCGTACCACCGTCCCCATTCGCAGCATTACAACAGCCCCCAGGTGCGCCTTCCAATGCTGCCATGTCAATTGCGAGCGCCGCACAACCGCTCAAGCCGTTACCATCAGCGGCAGAGAACGCGCGAAGCGCCCTTTCTACTTCGGTTGCCCCAGCCAGCGTTCATGCGGTCCCTCCAGTCATTGGAGTGAAGAGGAAAGCGGAGACCCAGTTTGTGGATTTGACAGGAGATGCTTCGGAATAGTTCGGATTACCTTGTTGGATAATTTCTCTGTCTTGTTGGATTCTTATATTATAATGATGGGGTCCGTGTGGTAATTCTACTTCTTGAGGCGTCTAGCAACATGTAAAATACTGATATGTAATATTTGAGATGTGGATGAATTACTCCTTGTCACGAAGCCATGAGAAGAAAGAGGGCAATGCATTTGAGAAATTCTTGAGAATCAACCATTTCCTGCGCCATGCTTAGCGATAATCGTGGCTGATGATCATGCAACCCAGACGACCAGAAAGACAACCCTTGCAATTGGGAAGTGTTGGGACACTGTCGAGGTCACCACAATGCCTGTTACAACCAGATAGTCTTCACCCTCCGTTTGCAAGATCCCTCACATTCTAGGCTCTTCCCAGGCTTTATAAACAAGCCACCACAATCAAACCATCGGAAGGAGTGCTCTAGACATTCCTAGGCAATGCCAGAAGAGCTGACGTTGAACCTACGCTCCACACCATTTGTGCAGGCTAACGCAATCAGGCTAGCGAATATAGCTTCTCAGGTTCCCATGCCATGATGCCGCTGGGTAGTCACCATCCTGCAAAGCCAAGTAAGGAGTGCAAAATAAAATATGATAATAGTAATGAGTAGAGTACATATTGCTACGGAAAGGGATTCCCAAAGTTTCCAAGCGATTCCGTGCCGAGATGCCACATCGGCAGAATGCCAGACGTCTGAAAACAAAGATGGGGAGGCGAAACATCGCCTCGAATAAGAAAGGGTATCTCTAAGAGTGATAGAATTGAGAGAAGGAAAACGCGACAAGTGTGCTGTGTCTCATTGAGAATGAGCAAACTAAACCTGCGGACATTCAGCGTTCCGGAACAGTCTTGGTCCACTGCGTATAGCTCCACAACGCCTTCGCCGGAATCGAAACGGGAACAACATGGACAGAATATGAAATAGAGATTGCAGTTTACGAGGTCCAGATAGCATTCGGTCTTCATGAAGGTCATCACGTGGATAGCTGGTGAAAACTGAAACGCCCCCAGTGCAGTGCATACCAGAGTCCTATGGTTCAACCTCCATGCTGGCCTTGTTCATTCGGGATAGATTGCACATTGAGTTGGTTATTCCAGAATACACGGAATATAGGGTCGATATTTGTGTCAAACTTTTCCGTATTGGTCGTCGACAACGGCATCGAAACGTGTGCAATGCCCCCAAGCTGCGCCTCGTCATCGTCGACGTGCTGCATTGGGTTGTCCAGATCCCACAGGCGGAAGTCAAATTCACCAGTATCATGTGAAACTGCGCTGTGTGAATGGTCCACCATATGTGTCTGGGACCATGAATGGGCCGTATCAGTCACAGAGTTGTCCCCGTTGGCGCTTCTCACTGTGATGGGGGTTGATCCACGGTAATGTGACTTAGGAGACGTGAATGGTGGTGGTCGCATGCGATGTTGACCCGGGGCTGAGGTGAAGTGCTGAGTGTTTGTATGGTGCGGCTCCGGAGATAAGGTTGCTGCCTGGTAACGGCTCGGAGACTGAGGGAAAGACAACCCTACGCCAGGGTTGGCTGTATGAGACATTTGCCCGGCGCCATCTGTGTGTGCGTGTAGTATCGATGAGAAGTAGGGTCCTTGTGCTGGTGGACTATGGAAGGTGTGGTGATCAAGGTTAGGGAAAGGATGGTCAACATTCGCCGGCGCAGATGTGGAAGGCGTTGCATGACGGGACCTTGTCGTCAATCTCGCCATTTGCTTGCGAGCCCTGGCGCCTTTCAAACCGCCCTCAGGCTTTGCTGCAATTATCTTCCCTCTCTTGCTGTTTCCAAGCCTATTTGCCTCCTTTCGACGAGCGTACGCGCGGGGAGCATTGACGAACATTCTTATGTAGTGATTTGATGCCATGACATCCTCACAAATTGTTTTCTCCTCTTCAAGACCACGTAGAATATTCTCCAGACGCTCAGCGCAGCTGACGGTCTTGTCCTCAGGCTCTCCCTTTCTGTCGTCGGATGCGTAGTCATTGTGACTAAAACCGCGAAAGCCTTCGTAGGCTTGTTCAAGAAGAGTGTCGAACACTTTGTGTGCATATGCTTCAACCACCCCAGAGTCGTAGAAAGCCGCATGGGCCCATCTGCGCATCGCTATGGAGTTCGCATTGTCTTTGGCAGCGTCTGAACGAGTCATCGCATCGTATATTCGTTTGACTTGCGACTGACGATCGTTCTTTAGCGCTTCAATGGAAGGATCGCTGCTGGGCGGTCGGTAAGGCTTCCTGTCGAACCGTGTAGCTAAAATACGATAGTCCCTGGCACTCTTAGAGTCTGGGAATATTCCCGCGAAGGGAGCATAATGTGTGGAAGGCATTGTCTCTGGGTACCCTCCGGGGTAGGAAGAATTATATTGGCAGGGTGAGGGTGGGGGATGTTGCCCAACGTATCTACCATCTTCCAGGTATTGCGACATTCCGCCAGTATCCGTGCTGGCGAGCCCAGAACAATGTTTTGCTTCAGCCCCTGTTGCCATAGGGCATGCTGATTGTCGTGCTTGCGAGAAGAGACCTCGCGATTCTGCGGCGAGATCTGAGACACGCTTTCCTAACGCCGCACTTGCGTCTGCGCTGTAATTATCCTCAAAGATAAGCGGCAGATCAGAGTAGTCCTCAGACAACGGACTGAAAGTTGTAGAACACTGGGTACGAAAGTCCTCAAGTTCTGTCAAATTGATAGGCGAGTACTGCCTCCCAGGACGACTTTCTTGCATCCAGGCTTCTGATCTCCAACGGCTCCGTTCAGATGAGAATGGGTGCTTCTGCATAGAAATGCAGATCCAACAGTAAGAAAATCTTTCTAATATCAGCAACGGTATTGGGTGACCTGCTGTGGTGATATGAATAAGAAACGCAAGATTGGAGTCGAAGTGGCCTTGGGGATAACGTAGTGTCCAAATCCTCGACCTGGGAGTAAGACTTAAATACAGCGCGGGAAGGAAAGACCTGCAAACGAATAGTTGTTGCAACCCCATGAAGGATACCTCTTGAAACGTGATTAACGCTCCCGTGGCCGGTGACATGTCGATGTGTTGGTAGGTGGGGTGGACAGTGTGAATGAGGACCTTCGTGTCGATGTTACATATATGGACATCGTCATTCGGCAACTCCTTGTCCATCGTCCCAACTCATTCAAACGCTCGAATACCAGCAAGCCTGTCAGCCCGCAGTTCGGAAACCCCTACGCTCCAACACTTTGTTTCAGGCCATGCTCAGCCATTCGAGTTGTCATTTTCGCTCGCATGCGGAGGGGAACCCTCGAGCTCGTTAAATCCCATGGAGCGTTATAGCACACGGCCTCATAAATGGTGGCCTGTTAGGTTGGACGCGTCGCCAGATGATAAACCTCCGGGTGGAAACCGTCCCATCCACTTGAGGTTCGATTTTGGCGAAAAATTCGTCTATTATTAGATCTTCAAGAGGAATACCGCAGAACTCCATTGTTGCTTCGTAGGTGGACCCGTGCGCGGATATCAAACGGAGTATTCAGGGGAATAGATCTTGGCAAATGTTGCGTCTCAAATTTATAGCATAGTCCACCAGTAGGACCGCTTTTCAGAAGGTATATTTAGAACATGTGTAGACATTCCCGGCATCGCACTCGAGTATCTCGCAGTTCCCGATACAAGCCATGGGAAGGCTGGATTGGGCGGACCAGCTGTTCGCGTGGTCAAACCTGGGGTAAAACAGGAGCTCTGGACCGCCCTAGGTAGTTCCCGGTACCAGAGAAACAACAGCGAGTGAAACGATGGCCGTTGGTATGTGTCATTCCCTTAGAGCTCCTCGAGCCCGTGGAGAAACGAAAGCAGACGTTTTACCACCGCTGACACGAGGTACAAGGTCCTTGCTTGAGTTTGGTCATACAGCACACTGCCCATCCTACGTAGTGCAAGAAATCAACGCTACGCGAGCTGCGTGCAGTGTGATCGAGTTCCAACACTGGCTTCTAGCTGGCATAGAACGTCGTGAAACTGGTTTTCGCATTCCGGAACAGTTCCGCACATTCCGCACCAACCTTTCCCCGCATGTTGACAGGTTACCAAGGCGTCGGGCCAATTGAGGAGATATGCATACTTCATTGGTTTTGTGAGACTCTTGAATGTTGATTCGAATGCGATAAAGCCACTGTTACACTGCAGAGCGTTAGTAGAATGCTTCATAAGAGCGCGAGCTCCTCGTGCCTACCCCTCTCCTTTCTTGTACTTGTTTCGTATTCTGATTTACAACGTTGCCATGTTGTTCGCAATCTTACCGTTTGAATTCACTAAGTTGAGAACCTATGCGTCGTTAGCTGCATGCGCCCTGCTGTTGGCCATCTTCGCGTACCTTGTGGTCAATGAGTTTATTCGCCGTGCTGCTCGTGTAAAGGGTTTCCCAGGCCCACCTAATTGGCCCATTGTTGGCAATATTCCGGACATCAAGTATAATGCGGCGGAGACGTATAGGCAGTGGGCGAAGATATACGGAGACGTTTATCAGATCCAGCTCGGGAACGTTCCCGTTATAGTTGTCAACAGCGCAAAAGCGGCGAAGAAGATATTCGGACAAAACAGTCTGAGTTCCAGGCCAGTATTTTGGACGTTTCACAAGGTAAGTCGGTCTCGACGAGCGCCGCAAGGCAAGTCGTAAGCGTGAAAACAGGTATTATCGAATACTGCAGGCACCACCATTGGTACATCTCCGTTCAGCGAATCCTTGAAACGGCGAAGAAAGGGAGCAGCATCGGCGCTGAATAAGCCATCCATCTCGACATATGTCGGACATCTCGATGTCGAAACCAGAGACTTCATCAGAGAGGGACTGGCATACGGCCAGAATGGTCAAGTGGGAGTAGACCCTACACCGATGATCCAGCGTCTTTCATTGTCGCTTGCTCTCACTCTGAATTGGGGAACCCGCATGGGAAGCAGGACAGATCCACTCTTTCACGAAATTACTGAAGTGGAGGAAGCCATCAGCAAATTTCGAAGCACGACAGGAAACCTGCAAGACTATATTCCGCTTTTGAGGCTGAACCCCTTCAGCCCGGGGAGTAGAAGGGCGAGGGAGATGCGCAACCGGAGGGACGTGTACCTGCATCGTCTCAATCGCGATCTGGATGAGAGGATGAAAAAGAAGGTCCATAAGCCATGCATCCAGGCAAATATCATCCTTGATCGAGACGCCGCCTTGAACAAGGAAGAGTTGACATCCATCAGTCTGACTATGCTTGCTGGTGGGCTGGACACGGTGACCACGCTTGTCCAATGGAGCATAGCCTTGCTAGCACAGCGGCCAGACATTCAAGAGAAAGCTATCGGGGAAATTCGAAAATATTATTCTAGCGAGGAACCTCTGTGCAACGCACAGGATGACCAAAAGTGCGAATACGTGGTCGCTCTGGTCAGAGAGTGCCTGAGGTACTATTCCGTTTTGAGGCTCGGAGTTCCCAGGGCATCTGTGAAGGACGTCAGCTACGAAGGGAAAGCCATTCCCGCAGGGAGCACGTTTTACTTGAACGTGTGGGCTTGCAACATGGGTAAGTACTGCCGGATGAAGGGCCACGACGACGCTGATCTTGCCTATCGGCAGACCCAGATGTTTGGCATGATCCGGAGATGTTTCGTCCTGAAAGATGGCTCGAACATCCCGAGGCTCCGCTCTTCACATATGGACTTGGGTATAGGATGTGTGCGGGATCCCTTCTCGCGAACAGAGAACTGTATTTGACATTCATGAGGATGCTGAACAGCTTCGAGATAGCACCAGATAGTCCAGTGGAGACGGATCCAGTCCTTGGGAGCGCGGACCCAACAAGCCTAGTGACGATGTGTAAGCCTTATAAGGTTGTATTCAAGCCAAGGAACGAGGAGGCCTTGAAGACGGCACTGAAAGAAGCACCGGAACGGGACGTAGAATGAGTAGCTACGAATATACGGTATACACTATAAATGTAGTGCACGCTCGGACGTTACTCCTTTTGGTTTAGCGTAAATCATTAGCGCCACGCCCCACCTGGCACATCAACTGCCCAGTCCTGGAGGTGCTCTCAGAAAGTGCCCATGGCATCGGTTCCATCACGACACGCGTTCACTTTGCACCATCGCTCACACCTGCCCACCTGTCACAGAACTCAAGAGAGCCGACTGTCCGAACGTGTCAGGGCTCCTACTTTCACCCCTTGCGCTCGCTTCAACGATTCGCATGCCGGCCCCAACCGCGCTTCGAAGGTGCCACATAAGCCATGGTATAGAACAGCTTGGGAACACGAATGCTCGGTGGCAGGCCCGCACATCGGGGGTGGCTTTGGGAAATCAAGGCTCGCGGCAATATGCTAAGCAAGGCTCTTATTCCTACGGACGAAGAGCTGGGCAAAAAGGACGATGATCATAAGCCAGGGTCCCGCAGGAGGGTGTCGATGTGGAAAGCCAACTGGAACGTGCCCGCTGGGACCTTTCGATGGCGCCGCAGACGAACGATGTTGGCTTTGATTCTTGTTGGCTTGATATACCTGGCGTCGACCAAATTGGCAGTCTTGAGCGGATTGTGGACACCATCGGCTTCATGGGAAGGTCCCTATGTCCCTTCTGTATCATACGACCAGGAGCCCAAAGGGCCCCCACCAGGTTTCAAAGTACCGGAAACTGGAAACGGTCCACCACGAGACTATTCTGGGAGGATCAAGTTCTACAGGCTTGCTTCGTCCCTCAACGCAGCATCGTATACGGGAGGGTACCATCCGTCGAATCGCAACGTGCTTTTTGCAGTCTCCAACCTGAAGAGCGCCTCCTCAATCATCCCATTGGCTTGCCAAATGGCCAAATGGGACCGAAACTACGTCCACGTTGCGTTCATGGGTTGGGATGACGTCCCATTGCCGGATTTGTTGGAACTCCACGGCGTTGACAATGCATCGTGTCGGGCCATATGGCATGACGCGAGGCCGGATTATATGGAATACAGCAATGAAGCTCGTGCCGAATCAAGCGTCATAGCGGCATTGATGCACATCAACAACTACCTCCATCCTCAGGTGGCGATCATGGATGACTCAGCTACAGAGGACCCTTTCTTCGTAAGAGGGATCCGGGCCAAGACCACGAAGCTCAGCATACCCCTTATTGAGATCCCCAAAGGTCGTTGGCAAAGCCTTTCGTGGATCACGCGATTAGACACAGGTTCTTTGAAACATTGGCACAAGCCCACAATTGAGGTGGTTCTGCAGCTTCCTTCCACCTCTACTGGCGGTGTGTTCCGGCTTTTGAAGTCACTCACGGATGCCGACTACAGCGGCTTCAAGCCTCCGCAACTCACTGTTGAATTAGCGGTAGATGCGGATCCATCAGTCGAGCAGTACCTGAAGGACTTTGATTGGCCTCCGGACGGCACTGCAAGAGCTGGACAGAGCCGAATCAGTATACGGCGTCGCATTACAGAACCAACAACTCGGGAAGGTGCCGCTGTTCGATTGCTGGAATCGTTCTATCCGACGAGTATGGCGCATTCGTACGTCCTTCTACTGACGCCTAATTCAGAGCTCTCACCCTTGTTCCATCATTACCTTATGTATCTCCTACTCGAGTATCGATACTCCGCCTATGGCAATGCTGACGCCGCCAATATCATGGGCATCAGTTTGGAGCGACCGTCAGTGCTGTTGGACGGGACTACTGGGCTTCCAGCACTCATGGTTTCAGATATGCACTCTTCAAGATACTCAGAGATGCTTACCAAAGAGGAGAGTATTCCCTTCCTATGGCAGGGTCCTGGAACGCATGCTGCTCTTTTCTTCCCCGAAAAGTGGACGGAGCTCCATTCTTTCGTCCGTAGCCGTATTGCAAAAGGACAACAGGAAGGACCCAACGTAAACGCTCCACCCAGTGTGAAGTCGGGATCTCTCCCGTCACTTGCGCAATACATGACGGAAATGATCCGTGTGAGAGGATACTCGCTGCTCTATCCTGCTACACATCCAGTGCGGTCGTTGGTCAACCTGCATAACGAACTGCGCCATTTCGAGGCGATTTACGGTCAACATACGCCACCGGAGAGCGTGCTTCTACCATACTCTCGGCCATTACTTGCCGCTCTCCCTTTCCAGGGAGACTTACCGGACGTGGCGCATCTGCCGTTGCTTGATATTAGTGGAAATAAAACAGACCGCGAGAGCATGATGACCAGGGCCGCTGTTCACGCAGACGAGTTCAGAGAGACCATCGGAGGTTGCAAGATACCCAAAGGCATGCACAGGAAAGCCACAAGCGGTGCTGCGGATGACCTCTTCTGTTTCGGGGGTGTGGATGAGGACGTCCTTGTAGAAGATGCTATCACCACTTCTGAAGGCGACTCTGTACTCTCCCAAACGACTACATCAGCGGTTGAGCTTCCTACTCGCCTTTCAGACTCAGCTTCTCCTGGATCTGGGGATGCAGCATCCCTACTTGGAGCATGATTTGGTAAATGATCAAAGGCATCGGGGGGAAGTTCCGTTCTCGGTGGTTCCGAATGGCTTTACGGTAAACGAAAGAATCGGCAACGAAACACGCTATGTAATTTACTTATCCAACCATTCTGGACAGAGATTTGTCCATTCTACAAGCTCCCGTTTTGCTTTCTGTACCTACTGCATGTGATCGTTTGGCACTTTACAAGCAAATCCCTAAGCGCCGCTACCTATACCGACTAGTAAGCAAGTGAATACTTATTGCATCTGCACACGACTTTTATCCCAATATGGTAATATTCTAGATTCAGCCCGAGCCCTGACCAGGGGGCACCTGGGAGCAATTTTCCATCACGTGACAAGACAAGAAAGCTCGGGCCACTTGCAGAAGTCTGTGAGGCAAAGTACGAACTCGTCAATTTTCTGCCTCCTATCTTCTCCATCAATCACCAGACCCCCTTCTTCTGGTGCTCTTCAATTTCACTCGCACACCAAGTGTGGTGCAATTCTTTTCTTATTTGCATTACAAGCGCTGTGTTATCGTTTCAATCTTGTATTCCCTTTAATATACCCCGAAGATGCTCTCTCGCGCCCTCCGGCCACGCATTCGGCGGGAGGCTCTCTGCTCAACATCCAAGCCGACCGTTGCAGAACAATTGGTTCTGCCATGGCTCTGTCCAGCCCAGATGCGATGGGCAGCGCGCATAGCAACCAGCGGAACGAATTCTTCTAGCGACACCCACAAGTCTCATCACGTACACCCTTCCGTCGCGTCGCCACGTCGCGACGCCCGTTCCCTCGCTACGGCCGCCGAGTTTGCATCCGCCACAACACCCGCCTTCGTTTTTGAGGGGCTCTCTCGTGCCTTTGCGACCCGGCAAACCGACGCACAGCTGACCAGGCTACAACCGTGGGATACGTCACGGCCCCTCGTCCTTGAGGAACCCCTTACACCCAACACGGTGCCCGCCACACCGGTAAAGTATGGCATCGGGGGGGATCCCGTGGAGCTTCATCAGAATTTATACGCTTGCCTCCGGGTTGGGCGCATGGACAGGGCCTTGGCCATTCTCGAACGTTTGACCGCGATGTACAACCCGACAGCAACCGATGTGATCGACGCGCACAACATCTACCTACAGACAATGTTCGAGCTAGCAGAACAGATGCCTTCGGAGAGAGGCATGCGCGAAATCGAAGAATTCTATGAGACAAATATGGTTGGGAAGGGCATCGAGCCCAACGCCCAGACTCTGGTCACCCTTTTGCGAGCAGCAATGAATCTTCTACCCGAGGGAATGCGGGAAGATGCGATACACAAATACCTCGACCTCGCACGTACATCCGGACCTGTGATATTGGAGGAGGTGAATGCCTCGCCGGACTTCTCGGATGAGGAATGGGATACTCTGATTAGGCTTCAAAGCGACCTTTTCGAAGAGCCTCCTCATACTGAGCCAACAGATCCGATACAAGCCAGGACGCCTGAGAAAGTTGCCCTGGCCATACAGAACGGCTTTATACCAGATGTCTTGGCCCCCCTCAAACCTGTGGAGCAGAAAGGACTTGGACTAACCACTTTGAAAAAGTCCTTATCAGTCTTCGAAGCCCTCGAGCCTATCCCGTATCCCCACGAAATGGAAGGAACGAAGGAAGAAAAGGACCGCGCATACGCGTACATGCGCCAAGTCCAGGCCGAGCGGGATGCTGTGCGTGCCGCAACGGAGCGGTGGAAAGCAGAAGACATGAAGTTGCAAGAGATGGGTATTCATGGCGTCCTGCAGACGAAACCGATACAAGCTCTTATGTGGAATTGGTACAACACTCTGGTTCCAAGGCTGGAGGAAGAGCTCAGGAAAGTCAAAGAAGTCCTTTCAAACCCTTGCGACGCAAACATGCGAGACCATCGCCATATATATGGGACTTATTTCGAGATGGTTCCCCTTGAGACTATGGCTGCCGTCGCCATCATGAGACTCCTTACCACAGCCGCCGACTCAAGTCGTGAGAACAGTGTAGGGCTTAAGGTGAGCGCAATAACGTCGGCGATCGGCATGGACATTGAGATTGCATACCAAGCAAACGCCAAAGAACGGCACGAGAACTTTCTGAAGAAGCAGCGCAAGCATACCCGCCGCGAGTTGTTGAATCAGCTCAGCAAGAAGGCCCCAATTGAGTTAGAAGGTCGTGACCTCGCTACACCTCAACCACACGTTGTCGATTCATATCTCAAGAAACACTTCCCTCTTCCGGTAAAAGTAAGGTTGGGTGCCTTGTTGCTGGATCATCTGGTTCAATCGGCCACAATCACCGTCTCGCGCGAGGACCCCAAAACGGGCAAGAAATTAACACGCACTCAACCTGCCTTCCATTCTAAGACTATCTTCTCTCAGGGGAAGAAGACCGCCTTTATGGTACCGCACGAGGAGATCACCAAAAAACTCAGGTCGGAGACCCTCAGTGATCTCCACGCGGTTCGATTACCCATGCTTATCGAGCCGAAGCCATGGACCGCTTTTGACGAGGGTGGTTACTACACGATAAAGGAGCCCGCTGTGCGGACCAAGGTTCGCGATAGGTCTCAGCACGCCTACGCCATCTCGGCAATTGAGAACGGCGACATGAAGCAAGTTCTTGCTGGCCTTGATACGCTAGGGAGAGTCCCATGGAAGATTAATCAAGACGTCTACAAGGTTATGGCCGAATGCTGGAATGCGGGCGCAGGTGTTGCAGGCTTGGTACCGGAACATCCAGGCATCCCATGCCCCGAAGAACCTTCCCCAACCGCCCCATATCAGGAACGTTATCTGTACATGAAGCGCAGGAAGGAGTACGAGAACACGATATCGGGCCTGCACTCCCAGAGATGTTTCCAGAACTTGCAGCTAGAGGTCGCGAGAGCATTTTTGAACGAGACGATGTTCTTCCCTCACAGCGTTGACTTCCGTGGAAGAGCTTACCCCATTCCACCGGTGCTTAACCATATGGGGTCTGATTTAACCAGAGGATTGCTGATGTTCGGCAATGGCAGAATGCTTGGCGAGGTGGGTTTGCAGTGGTTGAAGGTTCATCTCGCCAATCTTTACGGTTACGATAAGGCCAGCCTGAAGGAGAGAGAGCAGTTTGCCATGGACAACATCAAGGAAATATACGATTCTGCGAATAACCCTTTGAACGGAAATCGTTGGTGGACGAAGGCGGATGACCCATGGCAGTGCCTTGCGTGCTGTATCGAGTTGCGGAATGCGCTTGAGTCCGGTGATCCGACTCAGTACATCTCCCACCTGCCAGTACACCAAGACGGAACATGCAACGGGCTGCAGCATTACGCTGCACTGGGAGGTGATGAAGCTGGAGCTAGCCAAGTCAATCTCGAGCCCTCGGATAAACCCCAAGATATCTACACTGGTGTCGCCGAGATTGTGAAAGAGCTGGTTGCGGAAGATGCAAAAGCAGGCTCATCGATCGCAGCATTCGTGAATGGCAGAATCACTCGAAGTGTCGTCAAGAGAACAGTCATGACCAATGTCTACGGAGTCACGTTCATCGGCGCTAAAATGCAGGTCCTTGACGAGCTCAAAGTCATCTTCCCCAATTTCCAGCCGCAGGATGATATGTCTAATCTCGAGGTACCCGCCAGCTACATTGCAAAGCAGATTTTCGTGGCCCTGGGACGCATCTTTAACGGAGCGCAGGAGATCCAATGCTGGCTGGGCGAATGCGGCGATCGCATTACAAGTTCTATCTCTGCCGAGCAGATACAGAGGCTCAAGGAGCGCTTCGATGGCAAGCCGGTTGCCTTTGCTGACAAGTACAATAACAAGAGGCATACGAGTGAGAGAATCTTGAAGAAGCTGGCCAGGGACATGGACATATTCAAAACGGGTATCATCTGGACCACGCCGCTCAAGATGCCAGTCGTGCAGCATTACCGCAAAGACAACACCAGAGTCGTCAAAGCGGGCACGTCCAACATCACCATTGCCTCCACGTCCAAAAGCGGCGAGGTCAACAAGCGCAAACAGCTTCAGGCCTTCCCTCCCAACTTCATCCACTCTCTAGACGCGACGCACATGATCCTCTCCGCCCTCAAGTGCGCAGAAATAGGCATGGATTTCGCCGCCGTGCACGACAGCTTCTGGACTCACGCCGCCGATATCCCCAAGCTGAACGTCGTGCTCCGCGACGCCTTCGTACGCATGCACTCCGAAGACATTGTCGGACGCCTCGCGGCGGAGTTCAAAGCCCGCTACGCCGGAGCAATGTACCTGGCCGGTCTAGACCCGAAGTCCAGCGTAGCGGCCAAGATCCAGCGCTGGAGAGGCGCCAATCGCTTTTGGAGGAGCTCCCACCCACATGCGGAGAAGGGGCTTGAGACAACACACATGGAACTGGCGCTCGAGGCGAAGAGGCAGGAGTTGTTGAAGAGCGACGATCCGGAGCAGAGGCGGAAAGGCGAGGAGATGGTCACGCCGACGAGTATCTTCCTCAAGTACGGAGACTCGAAGGCGCTGAACAGTTTCCGGCTGGCACTGCTGGGAGAAGTGAGTGCGTCGCGCGCGGGATCCAAATCCAACAAGGTGAAGGAGAAGCTCCTCGAGGCCGAGGCGGAGTCTGCGGGTGTGGAGCCCGTTGCTGCTGAGGAGCTTGTGGAGGAGGATGTTGCAGAAGAAGAAGAAGAAGCAGAGGGGGTAGAAGAAGCGAATGAGAGTCTTGGAGAGGAGGATATGGAGGCTGCCCCGAAGAGGAAGAGGACGTCGCGAGTGACCCGCTGCAAGGTGTGGCTGCCGCTGACGTTCCCGCCTGTGCCGGAGAAGGGCAGCTGGGATGTCAGGAGGTTGCATGAGTCGAAGTACTTCTTCTCATGAGTGCCGATAAGCCGTCCGCCTGCATCAACGGGAAGAAACAGCAAAACGAGAAGAAAAAGATAAGGCGCTTGGGATCCGGATTCTTGATATTGCATTTGCGGGGCAGTCGGGGTGGTGGGTTCTACTTGTTTCCGGCGCAATCAGGTTGGGAGTCCTTCTTTGTGGAAAAGTAGAGGCTTGGGCGGGTATACCTCATGCGTAATGGTTTGCTGCTGCTGTTGCTACTAGTTAGTTCTGTATCTATAGTCCACTCCTGGAAGTGTAAGAGAAGGATAGAGGCCGAGTGGCGGGATCTGTACGATTAGATGTATGGGTCAAGATATGTTCTTCTAGAAAAATTACTCTGTATACTCCACCTCCTGGCTGGACTTCCTCGTGAAGAGGGACAACACTGACCAACAGAACTATTCTAGCACGATTGGACGCGACTCTGAGAGCTTGAGAGGCCACTACCAATACCACCATTTTGTCATGGTTGAGCTGGAACCTGAGATCCCAGACCGCTCCACCCGCCGTCCAACCCGACAAATACAGATACCACTCTAGCTCATCACCTCAAACGAATAATGCATACCTACCTCCTGCACACCCTTCCAAGATTCCCCAACCAGCCTCTCCCGTCCCCATTCCCGCACTTTATTTCCGACTCACCCCCTCAAGTTCTCTCAAGCCTCCACACGCCGCGGCGGCGCAATCCCGCCGATCCCGATCCCCAAGAATTGAAAAGGCCGTCCATCCAAAAACATACCGTGATCGGCATTGCAGGACGACCAAAGCGGAGTGTTCCCCCGAACGGAAGAGGGGAGGGGGGGATGTGTGTTTCCCGAAACGAGAGGACATGGGGAATTTCGATTATTGGGTAGGAGAGTACTCCGTAGGGGAGTGGAGAATTTGTCATCACTTCAATAAAGGTTGTGGGTGTGGGTGTGTGGGTCACTGGATAGGGCTCAGGGCCCAGGGATGGGTTTGTGCGGGTCTGGCGGGTGTGTGCATGCGATGTACAATGTACCTGCTACACTGTGTATGTGTAGTTAGTGACGAGAGTGGTATAAACACGAGCGATCAGATTTGGGGGGAGCAGAGCCAGCAGATTCGAGGGAGGCTGTATTGAAATGATCATGGAGATTGATCTATACACTAGAAGAAGGATCTAGTATGCGTTGATGTCGATGAGCTTGATGAGCTTGATGTGCAGGAGTGGAACGACTACCAGTGTACTTTTTGTGTACTCTCTTGTGGTGTAATTTCTTGTGCAATTAGGGCTGTCCATTTGCAGATGGAGAAAGAGGAGACGGGGAACCAGAGCGGACTGGAAAGACCGCCGAAGGGGTGGATCAAGAATAGATACTGCCCCGTGCGCCACCGTTGCCAATTGATCAGCTCGGTAAGTAGAGTAGGTAGGGAGATCGTACCTTGCAAATCGAGCAGATATCAAACGTCGACGAGGGGGAAATAAGTACGCTCACGCAAGCATCCAGCATCTGGTTAATGTGCCTATACACTGTGCGATCAGTCGACCTCCTTCACCTGCATGCTATAAGCTGAGAGTCTGCGAAGGGCTGCAGGAGATCCCAATGCGCTTCAGGAACTTGTCAATGCCGCCAGTAATGATACAAAATATTCCTGGAGTGACAGGCATAAGTGCTTCAACCGGCAGCGCCGAAGTTGGAATACTGCTGACGGCGCTTTGAGGAATGGCACCGAGTGGAGCATGCATCAACCTGGGATATGACGGTACACTCGAGAAAACGACACCTTGGGTCCGTCACCAAGGCGAAAAGCTTTGTCGTTGCCACATTTAAGGCGACTGTGGGATCTGACATGTGGCTTCTGGCGACAAGACGGTCGCATTACGTTGCCTTCCTCGAGAAAGAGCTTTGTCCTCGGCTGAAGCAGTTGAACGATTTTAGGAGGTTCCAGCTGGTCTCTTGTTTTATGCTAATTGCACCCACCCCTCTGAAAGGTGCACTCGAGAAAGGAAGAAGGGATAATCCTCGAAGATGTGGGTGTTGTAAATCTCCTTCGTTCCGTCGAATCATCCAGTCACCCATTTCACGCTTCACAAAATTCGATGGTTTTGGGACAATGAGCCGTTACTCCTCATAACGGCAGGAACCGGATGTTCGAAAATACATGTTTCACGTAACAAAGGCTGGGCGATATGCTTGGCCGGCAATGCTTCTTAGTCGGCGACTTGCGGTTGAAATAGAGTTCGACACAGCTTCAGTTGCATGAAGATGGTATGCAAGGTGTGGAGAGGCTTCCCAGGTATTCGGTGAGCGATGCGAAGGTGAAACGGGACTGCTTGCCAGTGTTTGGGGAGCCTTGGGCGAAGGGGAGCATGATGGTCTGGCTAAGGGGTCCGTGTCCATGACTCGCAGGGAAAACAGTTGATCCAGGCAAGGGTCTGGGTGGTCTCGCCAAGTTGAAACACGCAGGGTTCGGCATCCATTTGCCAAAAACCCGATGAAGCTTCGGAGAGAAAGATATATCGATAAGAAATGCCCAGTTTCGAGGGTTGATGGTGGATGGCCGGAACGCGGGTATCCTACCATGCCCAGCATGCATACGGTATGCTGCACAGGTCGGCGACCCATCTGTTTGATATGGAGTTTCCACATTTCAAGAAATGAAATATCGAGCCGGTCGCACTGAACAAGTGAACGGGCACCATTCTGGCGTGTGAGACGAAGAATTCTGTACGTCTTTATGCGCGCCTTGACCGACGCTTCTTGAAAACAACAAAGCCTATCTCCAAGGTGGTGCCGTGATCCGAAGCTGAGGAATGTGACATGCCTTTTGTAGGCCCTGGCCCGGCAGAGACTTGATCGAGGAGCGTTCCGTTCTACTTGCGTTGCTGCGCCCTGAATCCTCCCTGGAGGAGTAATAAGTGGGTGAGGGTCATATCACTCCTGTTGGCGGTAAGGATGGTCTCGATATCGGCTTCGAAATCGTGAGATACAATCCGACTTGCATATTAGTCTCCCAGGAGTGTGAAGAGGTCTGGAGGTAGGATCTTAGGGGTGCCTTGTACATGGTCTGTGAGGAATACCAATTTCCAAACCAGCATTAGGGCAGGTACCGCAGTACGGCTCGCTGTTGGTACATAGATTAGGGGGTATGTACCACCAAGATCAGTGCGGTGCTGAGCAGTGTTCCGCGACTCGGAGGGAAGCTGAATGAGCCGGTGCAGTCAGAGGGGGTCTTGGAGGAGGGACAAGGCGGCATGGCATACTGGACGCTGGGTTTGATGGCGGTATAGTGATGGAACGGGGATATGAGATGAAGCAGAGACGTAAAACTGCATGAACTTGCAGTGGTCGGTGACGGATGCTGCGAGAGCGAGGCGCGGGTGCGGGATACCGAGGACGCAGAGCCAATCCAGCGGCGCGGCGGCGTGGGCTCATACGATTGAATACAAAGGATGATGGGAAAATGCGAGCAGGCCGGCGCTGGAATGCAGATGGTGGCACCGTAGCGTTGTATCCTGGATAAGCCTTGAATTCACGAGGTACAGGAAGGGAAAGCTATCTGTGAGCTGTGATCAGAAGTCGATATCTACAGGGACCCGTGAGGGCAAGTCAAGCCGGTGTGAATAGTGATGGGCAATATTGTTGAGCTTCTCGAAGGAGCGGCGAAGACGTGAGCGCTCCGAGTGGCGCCATGGTGTAACGTGAGGGCCGGGGAGGGTGGTGCGCAGGTGGTGCAGAGATGCAGCGTGCATATGAGGGCAATATGGAAGCGGAGCAGCCGGGCCCAAAGGGTGACGATTTGCTGGGTATTCACACCCTTGGGGCGCCTCGCCTGCTCGGATTCTTGGGGCGGCGAGACGCCGGTAGATGGAACAGGTAGCTGGCGGAAAGTGGCATATGCAGCGCGGAATATGGGCGCTGCAGGAAGAAGAGAGGTGTTGTTGTTCCTGGGGGTGGTGACGGTGATGACGGTGATTGACGGCTGCAACGTCGCTTGCCCATGAAGACCCGCGAGCCCAGCGCACGGGCACGGGGACAAGTCTCACGAAGGCAAGCCCACCGGCCGTGGAATCGGGGTGCAGTCCGGCTGGGGGAAGCGGCGGGAAAGTCTGGGAGACGCAGCGAGACGGCGGGCAAAACGGGGCACGAGGGGGCACCAGCGCCCGCCAGCACCCGCCAGCGACGACCAGCAAGTCGACCAGCGCCGGGCAGCAAGGCTCAAGCACGCGCCCCCCAGTGAACCCCAGTAAACCCCCAGTCCCCCTCCTGGCTCCAGTCCCAAACAGCTTTGCCCAGGCCGCGGAGACGGATGCCCAAAGCGCGCAAGAGAGGGAACCTGTGGAATCGGAAGGACATGCAATTCGCGCGCTTCGCTGCACAGATTCCCATTCGAGAGCTGACTCCGTGTCCGCACCCACTCTGCACCCAACCTGCCGGGAAAATTGGGGTTCGAACGTCGCTCGACCTTCATCAGAAGCTCTGCCCAGTGCCGCCATGGTTGGAAAGGTCCCCAGGCCCGCAGCCCGCTTCTTCTTCCCGTCCTGGCCCTGGACCCGTCGTGGCTCGCTGGGTGTTGAGGAAATCCGCAAAGCGGCAGAGGAGCGTGGCCCGTTTGTTGGCGCGCGAGGCTGTCATCTGTCGTCAATCCCTCAGCCGTACTATAGTACGGAGTACGTTGAGTCACGTTTCTCGTCGGTGATTTGAGGCGCCGGCGCGAGGCCATTATTCCGGGGTCTTTTTGCTGCGAGGAGCAAAAAAGTGCAAATTCGGACGAAAGCTCTGCATTTCTCTCTCGACCGCATGTGCCCTTGTGCCCACTACTGCTCACTGCCCATGTCACTGATGCCAGCGCCTCTCGAGTCCCTGTCCCCCGTCCCCCGTCCCCCGTCCCCCGTCCCCCGTTCGCGCTCTTCTCTTCCTGGCGAAGCTGCTGCGACGCTTCCAGTGTCCTGGGATTTCCCTAACCACTCACGCCTTGGTCTGCCCGTGCCTGTGTGGACCAAGTGGTGTCGCTGGTCGCTACGGGAAGCCGGTGCCCTTTGCCCGTACATAACCCGCTCTCCTTCCGCCGCCATCTCGCCCTGCTGGCTGCTGCTCGCCTGAGGCCTCCCAAGCAGCAGTGAGGACTTCGCCGCAGCCATACGTGCTTCTTGCGACACCTCGTGCTCGAATATCTCTTTTCCCAGCTGCAACCATCCCAGCTCCAGGTCCACGGATAATATCTCGCCCGTCTGCATGTCTGACCGCAGTGTCCGCTGACTGTGCCCCCTTCGAACACGCCCTCGGGTCCGCCGTTGGGTTTCCGCCGTTGGCTCCGTCGTTCCGTAGTTTTAGACTCGCTGCGCCCCGGATTCGCACCGCTTGGGATTCCAGCCAGGTTCGAATTCGAACATTGTCCGGCGGGGAAAACGGAAAAAAAAATGTCCACGCAGGGAGCCGCGCCGTCAGAGGGAAAGGAGGAGAGGAGAAAGAGTTTGGGCAAGTACATGAAGCGGATGAGTAGTGTTTTCAAGAGAGAGAAGTCTGGCGATGGCAAGAGCAAGAGCAAGAGCTCCGAGTCCACCTCCACCCCGGCCGCACCTTCCACTTCCACTCCCGCCAAACAGGACCAACCTCCTCCCTCTAAAGAGGAAGGCACGACTGCTGCGTAAGTTACGAAATCGCAATTAGGTTACCTTCAAAACTAACGCCTATATAATCAGTCCCGTGACCACCACGACGACCACTACCACTCCTGCTCCTGCTCCCGCTCCCACCTCAACCATCCCAGCTGAACCCGTCACCCAACAGCTCAATCGGGCCGCTCTCCAACAGGAACGCGCTCGCGCTCTGTTCGCAAAGTATGGCCTCACCCTCGAGGCCCACGAATGGATCTCAACCACCGCCGCGCCCATCACTGTCCAGCGAATCGAGCGCCCCATCCGTATGCGTGTCCATCGTTTCTGCCATCACTGCGGCACCACCTTCGGCGCCGACAAGGACTGCAAGAATTGCGAGCATAGACGCTGCAAGAAATGCCCTCGCTATCCCAAGGCCAAGTCCCCTGCCGACAAGGGCAAGCAAAAGGATCAGGATGCCGCCGAAGCTCCCAAGAAGAAGAAGAAGCTCATGACCATGACCACCAAATCGGGAGATGAGCGCATCTTCCGCACCGTCAAGCAGCGTGTCCGCCGCCAGTGCCACCAGTGCCAGACCTACTTCATTCCCCCGACCGCCACCGTCTGCGAGCAGTGTCGGCATGTCCGCTGTACCAAGTGTCCCAGGGAACCCGCCAAGTTGAAGAAGTGGCCACACGGTTACCCTGGCGACGAACCCGCCGAGAGCGAGACCGAAGTCGAGCGGCCCATCGAGGTTCGTCGTGTGTGGAGGAAGCCGAGAATGAGGGTCCACTGGCAGTGCGAGCAATGCCAGAGTCACTTCATCCCAGGCACTCCCCACTGTCCCGGCTGCGGTCATGAGCGGTGCGACAAGTGCACACGCAAACCGTAAGTCACCCTATATCGTATATCAAGAACTACTGCTAACCCTGCTGGCATTAGGCCTAGGAAGGTGAAGAGAGAGCAACAGTTCGACCCCGAGATTGTACGTGCTGTCGAAGAGAAGTTGCGAGCTCTCGCCGTCGACGACGACCACGTTACGTCCGGTGCCGAAACCGCCTAATACATATATCCCTTCATAATCCGCATCTACCAGAGTATCCTTACGACCCGAGACGATGAACAACGACGCACTTTTCGCAAGCATTGCAAGCGTGTTTTGTCTAGACCTTCTTTTTCTTCCCACCGTTATCTTTCCTTTTCTATCCCCCTATTCGCAATCTTCACGCATTCTTGGATCTGTTCAAAATTCGTTATATGCAAGCGGAGCATTTGAGTACCTTCATGTTAGATTGTTACACAGGCATCAGTCAAGAGTAGTTGCAGCACCTATCCTTCAGATATCCCCTCACAAATACCATCTACGCCTCCTCTTGGCGGAAGTTCCACTTCGTCACTGATGCGCCTACTCTCTCCAAGTTGCACTCGTTGTCGAGCTGATACGGGTATGGACATCCAGCCAAGTCCTCTCTCTACTCGCCCCTGAATCCTCCCATGACCCAAGTCTCACACCTCACACACCCAAGTTCCTATCTCCGACATCTCACGCCACCCAACAGTCCCCACTACTGTGCAGCACTCCTGCCCGTCCGATCCACCCTGTACCAGCCATCCAGATCCACTCCTCGTACTACATGAAACAAGCCCACGCCTCCCTCGACCCGAAACGTCGCCGCACGGGCATCCCGTCTCGCCTCGTCGCTCGTTTCCAAACAGGAAACCTCGACGTCTCCCAGCACTTTGGTCCTGGGTGACGGAATAATACACAGAACACAGACAGACTGCACGCACGCACGCTTTCATCGCATCGCTGGTGTTTTCCCACGCGCGATGTAATCCCCGTGTCTATTCTTTCTTCCTTCTCGAGGCGGATTTGTGTGATGCGTACACGATAACAACAGACTATCGCCCCCTCGTATCCCCACACCGATATGTACTGTGTAGCAAGGAGAACTTGCCCAAAGGAGCGCATTGTCGTAGTACAGTAAGTACGGAGCACATTATCACTGCTGCTGCGCGATTTTCCCCTTCTCGTACGATTTTTCTCTGAGACTCTGGGAGGGAAAGGAGGCGGACGCCTGTGGCGTGAGTAGTCGTACAGAGGGGGGAAGCGAGGGTGGTTGTGTAACTGTTGATGGGGCTGCTGCGTGGAGTAAGTAGGTGGGTCGGATATTGGGCAGGGCACGGCACGTGTGGAAGCGAGATTCAATGTTGTGTGACGGGGAGGTGGTGATGGGGTTGGAGTTCGTAGGGCCGCGAGTTCTGCTACTACACCGAAGTGCGAATCTGCGCGTGGTTGGGTAACGAGGGAAGGAGAGTCTCCACGCGAGGTACATGTCTACCAGTTTGTTAAGCATACACTAACCTATCGTGGGCGTGCAGTATTTCGTCTTTCGTTCTCTCCTCTTTCTTTACCAAAAGTACATCAGTATATTCGGAAAGTTCTCTGCTCGCAATAGAATTCCAAAGATGCTATGCCCCAACCCGCTTCCCCTCGGGCAAACAAAATCCCTTCAAAAATAGTCACCAGCGAGGCTTCGATCATTTTCTTTCTTTCCTTCTTTCCCTTCCCCCTTTTCCTCCCTAACATAATCGCCTCAAACGTGGTCTCCAGGGGGTATCAATAATTGCTTTGCTTTTCTCCTCTTTCCCTTCCCTTCTTCCCTTTTGGGCGCAGAGTTCCCAACACCAACCTACCCGACCCCATGGCTTCCCAGCCCTCAACATTTCGAAAGTACGGTACGATACCCGTGCACAGCGCGGCAGAAGCATTTCATCTCCACCGCCGGGTTCCCATCTCCCAGGGTTGCTCTTATCGAGCGCTGCGGTGTGACGCGCACGACAACACGTATCAGCGGCCGCCGCAGCAAGTTAATATAAAAACCCAAAAAAAACTTCGCCAAGTTCCAACGAAGAGAAGGCCCGAAAGACAAGAAAAGAAAGAAAAAGCAACAACAGTCCCATCGAACAGGGTCAGCAGCCCCCGTACGCATCCGAGCCAGACTCTCACAGACTCCCAATGACCGCTGCCCAGTGCCCAGCGATTTAGATCCGCAAACCCATCCGCCGTGTCCTTGGATGCCGGGTTGGGATCATAAGAGGGGCCATTTTCATTTATGATTGCGCCACCTCACACCGCTGCTGGCACCGGTTCTCCAGAAAGGGGATGTGCGATTGCAAGCGAGGATTCCGAATTGGGAACTGTCGAGGGTGCGGGTTTCTCAACAGAGGCGTTTGCTTTTTGGCGCGGATGCGATGGGCGAGGGTTCTCGTATTCGCGGCAGATGTTGTGCGCCCTGGAGTCTGAAGCCGAACAAGCGGATACGAAGGACCTACGCTTGGATACGACCACAGGAGAAAGTCCGACACCGAGGACATGGTGCGTCGCGAACGCTCCATGGGGGGACGCTACCACATACCAAGAGACGAGAGCAGCAATTCGAGGGGTTCAAGGAAGGAATCGATATATCGGTATGCAAGTGCTGCGTGCGCCATCGCAGGGTCGGTTATGCCGGGAAAAAGCAGATAGGCGCGCACTACGCGTGACAGTTGCAGTTTAGCGGTGACGATATGAGTCTTGACAAGCACACGGACGGGCCTGCGGCATCATTGTCAAATAGCTTCTTTCCCCTAGGTGGATAGATAGATAGAGGAGGTACTTGCGCATACTTAGAAGTCGTTCGGATGATTTCGGAACAGGGATAGATCCGGAGGTAAACTATAGATGTAGAAAATGGAAAATGGCATTCATACCAGCCCATTGCATTGCATTAAAGGCGAGTTGGACGCTGCGCAAATTCCTTTCATCGAATTCACACATGCGTGATGGGATGTATACCGAGTCCTCCCGTAATACATTTTCAGAAGGACAAGAAAACCATATACAGATGACGGAAAGCTGACTTGCAACGCACTGCAATTCTCGTTCCCCTGTTCGAGGCCAAAAACGCTTTCCCTTCGTGCCCGGGTAAATGCTCTCTCAACCCAGCCCAATTCCAGCCCTACACGTGCGCGCAACGTGCTTCACATGCATCAATCCATCAGTGCGTTTGTACATCTAGACTCTAGAGAAATCATATAAATCCACGACAAGGCGAAGCGAGGTGCGCCGGGCCAAGCGTCCATGTACATATACAGCACCGGTACATAACAAAATAGCCGGGAAGAAGGGACCTCGTGATGACTTATGGTCCCATGCGCCACGAGGAGGGAATCCCGAGCGCGAGGCTGGCGGGTCTCTTGGTGGGTTCCGGGAGCTGAGCCCTGGGATTTGTTCGTTTTCTTTTTTGGGGTAGGGCGGAAGTCTGGTACTGGGTCTGAGTGGTGGGCTGGGGATTTCTAGGCGGGTAAGCCCCAAGTGAGAAGCTGTCGCGGGTTTGCGTAAGTGGGAGGAGGGCGGTGTGCAGTGAACATTGAGGGATCGTGCGTGCTTTTTGATGCCAGAAACTGGCTGACATGCTCTGTAGGTGTGTAGTACCCTCACTGATTTTGGAAGACAAAGGAAAGGAACGGCCCGGTACTATGCGATCAACATTCACTTTCCTGGGTCGTTGAGCAAGTCGCACCTATTTTGAAACATTGAACACCTGGTAGTATGCAAACACAAATACAGCGAGAATTGTTCATGGGAGGGATCGTTTCCCGGAAGTGTGGCACCGAAGATTGATTGTGGTCAGCAGGACACGGGGATACTGTGGTCGTCAGCTATTTTCGATAAAATTGACTTACTCTACTCCCTCACGAGTACTACATGACAAGGCGTCCATCCTGACGGGAAGGAAGAGAGACAAGCAGGTGGGTGTAATGGAGGTAGTGAGTGGGCGAGCGGGCACCACAGAGGACGCATGGAGGCGAAGCTGTAGACAGCAGAAGAGCGTCCTCTCTGGTACCAAAATCTCCCAACTCACCAGGTACTCTCACAGTACCAAGTTCCCAAAGCACCATCCTGACACCTCCTTCATTCCTCCCGCTTTTCCGTCTTTCTCTCCATCTCTTCCTCCATCTCTCCCCCACTCAACCCCCTCTTCCCCTGAATCCTCCTACACCTAAACATCCCCAGGCCCGGCTTACAATCATCAAACCCGAACCCCCTATACAAAGCCTGGCCCATCGGATCCGCGATCAAACTCACATACGCATCCGGCGCATTCTCATCCACCCACTCCACCACGCACTGAACAAGCCTCCTGCCCAGTCCACGCCTCTGATGGTCCGGGTGCACGGCAACGTCTGTGACTTGGAGAAATAAGGCTCCGTCGCCGATTAGACGGACCATGCCGACGGGTGCCTGGCCAGGGCTGGGTGTCGTGGAGTTCAGCATTGAGGCGGTCTCGAAGGCGAGGAAGCTGGCGATGGAGTTGAGGAGAGCCTTTTGGGTAGCGTGGAGATTTGAAGGTGGAGGAGTGGGGGAGGCGGCCCGGCGGAGGAACTCATAGTGTTCGGGCGTGGGGAGGGAGGGGACAATGGTGTAGCGGGATGAGGATGATGCGGGGGAAGCCATGATGATGATGAGTGGGAGGGAGAGCAATTGACGGGCCCTGAGACTGTCCAAGGCGTGGGGTATTGTATACATGTAGCTCCAAGGGTGATGTTACCCTACCTATCCCGCAAGTAGATCTCCCCAAATACAAGTGGATGCGGACTAATACACACTCCTGCCACAGGGTAAACCAGAACTGTTCCCCTCGGGAGTGGATGTGCCATGAAAGTTGTAGAGGATTCGTCCAAAAGCGTTGGAAGGCTTGTTGGTGATATCTGACGTCAGGTTGTTTGATGGGGGTATTAAGGCATGGCCAAAACGGAATCCACAACTTGATTTAATCCTAACAGGAGTCCTCTCTCTCGATATTGGGGTATATTTGAAACGAGAGCGCCCATAAATGCGAGGAGAACGATAATCGTACACCTTATAGATATCCCAATCCTCTGATCCTAATAACACCTTGAAAATGCCGGTTGAGGATAAGAATGCATCACCTCACTGATTCCAACCGCCGCCATTTCCCTGCCCAAACGCCGCGAAATTGTCATCAAACTGTACTTGCATATTGTCGTCTCCAATTCCCTCCAGATTCATGAAGTCATCGAGCGCAAAGCCCGACTCTCCGGCGCCTACAACAGCATTTCCCATCTCAACATTCTGATGTTGTGGCATTGTCTGAGTCCGCGTCGCTGGTTCTGCCCCTACACCCGGTTGCTGATGTGACTGCTGCTGTTGCTGTCCCTGAGGTACGTCCACACCCTCCACTAATACCGTCCCGCTCGGTACGGCGACCCCAAAAGCCTCTAGCCTCTCTTCTACCCTCTCCAAGGGGCCCCTCTTCCCATCCGCAAATTTGTAACAGTCACCCCTTGCATTAAGCCAACTGCCCACTCCTCCCTGCTTATCCTGTACGCTTTTGTGGAACTCTTCGACATAGTAGAGGCTCGTTTCATACCAGCGACCCTTGATCTCCGAGATGCTCATGCGCGCTTGGGCGTGGACCAGTTTCCAGTAGGCAAATGAGCGCGCCTGTGGAAGAAGCGTTTGATTGCACCACCGCATGTCTTCGCGCATACGCAGAGGGAGGTTGGGGTTTGCGGGCGGAGTAGGTGGCGAGTTGGGATCGGCCACTGGGACAAGAGAATACTCGTACAGGTCGCCTGCAACTTGCACTTGGACTGGGAGACCGTTGCTTTGGTTCGAATTGGAGGGGTTGGCGACGCGCTCGATAATGGAAGTGATGACCATGATGGTGTTTCCAGTGCCAATATGGACGCGAACGGGCTCACCGTTCCAAATCTTTTCCGCTCCCAGATAGATGCCGTTGTAGTAGCGTTCTTGATCGCCACTTGAGGCGATGGCGGTCTTGAGCCGCTCGAAAAGCGTATATGTGCAGTCGACATACTTGGCTGCGAGGATGGAGGAGTCCACTTCCGCTATACCTTGACCGGAGGTATCGGATCTCATCAACGCGTGCCAGTCGACTTGTTGGTATCTAAGACTGGGGTTGTTTTGTAACCATGCGTATGTGCATTGCGGTGGAGACCAGGCGAGCCATGGCTTCAGGTTATCGATTCCCGAAACAATGGCCGTAACCTGGTTTGCGCCCGGATAGGACAGGGGCATGATCATGTATACAGCCTGAGGTGCACCGCTAGGCGATTCCTTCGAGCTCCAGCGCCGTGTGACAAGTCCCAATCCCCAAGCTCCCGCATCCCTCACATACCAAGTGAGCTCACCCACACGAAGGAGAAATTTACCATATTGCCCATCCACTTGTTGATCCAGGCACCTCGGCTGAGGGAGCTGGCTTGGATTATTGGCGACGGGGACAGGCTGCGCAGGGGCTGCAGGACTTGCGGAGGGCGCCTTTTGCATTGGCTGTCGGGTGGGTATCTGAACGATGGGATTGCGAAGCACTTGCTGCGCAGGGGTGGCAGGCTTCTCCGGCTCTTCTAATTGAAGTGGCGAGCACAGCTTGCAGGTGCAATTCTCGGGATCGTTCGTCTCGTCGGTCGAAAGCCAGAGTAGGTGCGGGAAGAACTCAACGGGGCTTCTAAAGCGCTTCTTGGGACCTTTCGGATGTCCATATAGATATGCATCTTGCCGATCGTGTCCGCCACCGGAATGATTCTTAGGTTTCGTCTGCCCATCCGCCTTGGATTTGATGTGTTCATAGAGGCAATATCCGTTTGGCAGGTCCCAGAGAAGACATTGCTGCCATTTATCCTCATACTGCTTCCCCCCTATTTCTCGCAAAAGCATACCACCCAGCTTCTTTCTCCAGTCCAGGTGTTTGGGCTCATCGTAGTCGATTAGACGGTAGTAATCGGACTGGCCTTGCGCGTTCGGCGTCTTGTCGAGCTGCTGCGCATTGGGGCGGTTCTTGATTGAGTCCCCCTTCTGGTTGAGCGTTTCTTTCCCGTCGGACCTGCGCGGAAATAGGGGTATGAACGGAGTCGTTATCTGGGCCGCCATGGCCGTGGATGTGGAGCACGAAGCTGTGAGGTGGAATCTCCAATGCGTTTGGAAAGGGTGGAGGTTTGAGATCTGGGCAAGTTTTGCCGCTAGAACTTCTTTAGCGTGGCGGGCCAGGGCCGGGGTCCGCGTTTCGCGTTCTCAGCCCTACGACGGCGAGCGCAGAGCGGGAACTCGCGAGAGTCCATCACTCACTCACTCACCGTCTTCAAGACTGCCGCTACGCTTCATATATGGACGGCTCTACCCGAGCTCACTCCATTACTCTTAGTCATCATCCCTATGGTTGTCCCGCGGTAGCCGTGAACATATGTCGTTCACCATTCACGTTCACCCAGGCGAACACGTCGCGAAGCATTCACTCATGTCGCATGCAATCTCACCCGTCGACCTCTTAAAATCACCGCCTCCCTTACCTCCCTCCGTCTGCGCACACCCATTCTTCGTCCCGTCTTCCCGTGCGGTCATTGCCCAGAGAGCGCCACATGGAGGCGACCGATAGTCCGTCGGGGCGCTCGCCCCAGCCTGTCACACCGACACGGCCCGCGACGTATCGAGATTTGCTCCAAAGTTTTGGAATCCGCAGCTCCGCTACTTCGGTTACCAAAGCACGACGCATATCTTCAATTGTCTCACAAGAGCAAGCTGCGCCGGCTGCCGGCGGGACTAGCAAACGAGAACTGGTTCGCTTGCGGTCTTTCACTACAGATTCCGAGCTTGAGCAGTCCGAACCTCGCTCCGCCTCCACCGCTCTTCCTAGCCCTACAAAATCAACCCAATCACCCATTGACGACAGCGAAGACGAACTTCAGTCGTCGGCACAAGAATCTAGGAGGGCACCTCGGCGGAGTCAAATGGCAGCCAACGAAGATGAGCAGGAGCTGAAGATGGAGATGCGGAGGAATGAGCGTCGCGGAGAGGCACCGAGGAGGAGCACCCGCAACAGGAAGTCGGACATCCTGGAATCCGACACCTTACCTGATGAGCTTGCTTTCACGCCGCCCAAGGTGAAGGCTCCTCCCCGTCCCAAGCTAAACACAGCACGTCAACGGCTGCGTGACGATATCGCGGCGCAAACCAAGGCCAAGGCGAACAACTTCCTCGTTGCGCACAAGGACTACTTTCTGCCCCTCCTTCCTCACAACAACTACATTTCCAAGCTTGGTGCAAAGGGCCCGGTAGTCGAGTATGAAGAGCTCAAGGAGCAGCCGAAAGGAGTGACTGCTACCATGAAGCCGTACCAACTGTCTGGGCTTTCGTTTCTCGTCTACCTCCACAACAACGGATTCTCTGGTATTTTGGGAGACGAGATGGGCCTAGGAAAAACGTTACAAACGCTCTCTCTTTTCCAGTATTTGGAAGAAAGAGATCAGGAAGCTGGCGTCCAGTCCGAAGAGCTCCGCCCATACCTCGTGGTCTGCCCATTGAGCGTTTTAAACTCGTGGGTGGGTGAAGCAAAGAAGTGGGTACCTGGGTTGAACGTGCTGCGGTTTCATGGCACAGCCAAGGAGCGAAACCGCCTCAAGAGGGTGGCCCAGGGCATGGAGGACGTGTACGGCAACGAAACGACGCGAGCCATGGACCGAAAAGCATCAAGAAAGGCGGGCCTCAGCGTATCCAAACTGCCTACCGAAGACCAAGGTAGTCAGGCGTATAAGATCGTCGTGACCACCTACGAGGCGTTTTTGGCCGATCAGACTTGGTTCAAGCATTCATTTGTCTGGCGTTACGTGGTTCTCGACGAAGGTCACCGGATCAAGAACAACATCGCAAGTATATCCTCTGCGCTGAAGTCAGTGAGCGCCGAGTACCGCCTCATCCTGACAGGAACACCCTTGCAGAACAATCTCGTCGAGATGTGGGCACTGCTCGCTTGGCTTTACCCTGACGTGTTCACTCCCAACACTGCCAACCTGTTCAAACAATCATTCGATCTTGGGCGAGGCCAGGTAAACAAGCAGACCATGGATGATGCGCGTCGCCTTCTCGAGCTGATCATGTTGCGCCGTATGAAGGATAGTGCGGGCGTAGATCTGAATCTTCCCCCAAAGGAAGAGGTGCTGCTCTACGTTCCTCTGACACCCATGCAGCGTTTCTGGTACACTAGGCTCCTCACGCGCGTCGACGACGCCATTCTCGAGGATCTTTTCACCAATGTCCAGACCAAGGAGAAGGATGTCCTGCAGAAAGAGAAGAACGAGGACGCGATGTGGGCAAAGGTGGAAGAACTGGAGAAGCAACCCGAAGCGGAGAAGACAAAGGAATGGCAAGAGACAACCGAGATCATGAAGCAAGTAATCGAGAAAGAGAAGTCGGAGGCTGGCTCGGGGACCCGCAGCGACTGGCAGAAACTGATGAACCTCGTCATGCAACTCCGAAAGTGCTGCTCGCATCCTTACCTGATCAGTGGAGCGTGCCCTGACCCGTACTACCTGGGCGATCATGTCATCCGCGCCTCTGGGAAGTTCATTCTCTTGGAGAAGTTACTAAAGCGCCAGATCTTTGAAGAGAAGAAAAAGGTCCTTATCTTCTCTGGCTTCAAGCAGACACTCGCCTGTGTCGAGGATCTTCTCATTCTCCTCGGGGACCATGGACGCGACTTCAAATACCTGCGACTGGACGGCGACACTTCTCGCGCACGTCGCAATCTCGGTATTCGCATGTTCAACGAGCCCAAGTCGGACTACAAGGTGATGCTCCTATCCACTCGTGCCGGTGGGTTGGGCATCAACCTCACGAGTGCGGAAGACGTGATATTCCTGGATGAGGATTGGAATCCCCAAATCACCTTGCAAGCCGAGGCGCGCGCTCATCGCATCGGCCAGACCAAGAAGGTGACCATCTACAAGCTCTGCACGCAGGGCACCGTAGAGGAACAGATGATGGGTCGGATCCGCAAGAAGCTTTATCTCTCGGCGAAGATCACGGAGTCCATGCGCAATATACACAGCGAGGGTGCGAAGGCTAGGGGTCGCCCTTCGACAACAGAGGATATGCCGCAGATGGACACTACGCAGCTCAAGTCCCTGGTGCGTCGAGGAGCGCAGACATTGTCTCATCCCGATATCAACGTCACCGAGATGCTCTCCTGGGACCTCGACACCATGCTCCGCAAGTGCCGCGACAAGCCATCCGACATCATCACCTCCGAGGCCGATGAGGAGAAATGGCTCGCGACGATGGAACGCGTCGAATGTGCTGTCTTCGACGGGAAGCGGCACCACCGCCACCTCCACACCGACAGCCCCGCCGCCAACATCCTCGCACCGACCATCAGCCGCGAGGACCGTCGCAAGGGCAAGAACGTCACCGTCATGGTCGACGGCTTCGCCATCAGCAAAGAGTCACTGAACTGCGCCGACTGGGAGGCCGTCCCCACGTTCGCCGGCAAGGACCCGCGCCTCGCCGAAGCGAAACGCGAGAAACGCCGCGAAATCGCACACCAGGCGCACTGCCACGCGTGCTTCGACTACGGCAACGTGCTCGTCTGCAAGGGCTGCCCGCGCGCGTACCACTTCGCGTGCTTGGAGCCCGAGTTCCAGGCCAAGACGACGAACTTTGGCGGCTTCGTGTGCGCGCAGCACGAGTGCGTCGACTGCGCGAAGAAGACGTCGGACGCGGGGGGCCTGATCTACCGGTGCCGGTGGTGCGAGAACGGCTTCTGCGAGGACTGCCTCGATTGGGACCATGCGGAGCTGGTGGGCGAGAACCTGCCCGAGTTCGAGGTCCTGGGCGAGCCGCCGGCCGCGGGGGCGTTCTACATCAAGTGTCCGTCGTGCAAGGAGGCGGTGGAGGAGAGCGCGGAGCGGAGGGAGTGGATGGCGGGGATGGAGGTCGCGTATCGGGAGCAGCATGAGCGGTGGGTGAAGGCGAGGGATCAGGAGCAGAGGGAGATGGAGGAGGAGATGGAGCGCGAGGAGAAGAGGCGGAAGATCCAGGAGGAGGAGTCGGAGCGCGACGCGCATCGGGATCGTACCAAGAAAGCCGGCAGGGTGAACGGCCACTTTGCGCGGCTCAACGAGTACTATTCGAACGGCGGGTTCGGGTCCGGCGAGGAGGAGGAATCGGATACGCCCACCGCGTCTCCGCCTTCGCTGACGGATTCGAGTCTGCCGACCAGGACGGGCACGCCGAATCTTGTCTTCCCGAATGGTCGGCATGGTGATGGGCAGGGTGGTAAGCGCCGCCCGGTCCTCCATGAAGAAGAGTACTACGATGCGCGCGAGGAGAAGCGTATTCGGCTGCATGAACTTGGTTGGGAGGAGGATGGAGCTGTCATGCGGGGGAGGAAGATGAAGCAGTCGGGACGCCGGCGTTGAGTGCGGACGGCGATGCGTCGTCTCTGCGTCCACGCCTTGGATCGACTTTCTTCCCTCGTGGGCTTTTGTTCCTCTCAGGTCATGTATGTCGTCGACGCCTTGGCCCCCTTTCTCAGTGCATACAGTACCTCTCGGCGTTGGAAACAAGGAGGCGCGTCATTGCAAGCGGATTGCCAGCCCTACTGCTACTGCGTCACTTTGAGACGCATTCCGTGGGGCCTTTTTCGGATTCGAGAGATTTTGTATAATATACCCTGACGACGTGTTCATTGAAGACGTTTCCTTTTTTTCAATTTTCTTCTGCTTCTTCGCCTTGTGATGTGCCCTGTAACGTCGTGTGCAGCGCCGCTACCCGCTACGAGGAAGGAGGGTTGCAGGGTGGATGGAGTCTTGGGGTTAGGTAGCGAAGCGAAATGAAACTGCATAAGAACCAAATAAAAATCGTCAAGGTGGAGTTCAACGGCTGTGGAGTTTTATGCGTGTGATGGATGAGTGTTGTGCAGCCGGGTGGGCGCACTCGCGACGCTGTTGAACGTCCCGCCAGAACACGGTTCGTCACGGAACCACACCGTCATTCACGCAACTGCAGGTATCGCATCACGAGGCAACGCAAGGGAGGTGGTGCGTTACTAGTGCATGACCACAGGGAACGGAAATGTCTATTGGTGACTTCCGAATTGCTCTACTACCATTACTACTTGTGAATACCTGCCCGGCGAAATAGGTATTATAATATGTACAGAGTAAGGGCAGGAAGAAGGCATGCACCAGGTGTACAATGTAGAATATGCCATGAACGTTCTAGGCGTTCGCTTCATAAAGCGATTTGGTATAACAAGTATCAAGCAAGTCGAGGGGTGTCTCGAGAAAAAATGGAACAAACAACATCCCAACGCCATTATGTAACCCACCATCCATCCCCCATCTATGCGTCTATTGAAAAACGAGTCTACGACTTGAAGTGCGGGGCGTTGAGAACAAGACCCATCAAGATACCCGCCATGGTGCCGGCAACGGGGATGGTCATGATCCAGGAGAAGCCGAGGAGAGCGACCCGCTGCCAGTTGACGGCCTTGTAGGTGCCGTTGCAGAGACCCACGCCGACGGTGGCGCCGGTGATGCACATGGAGGTGGAGACGGGGAGCTTGTATTGCGAGAAGAGGAGGACGGTGATGGCGGCGCCCATCTCCATGGAGGAGCCGCGGGAGGGGGAGTGGTAGGTGATCTTGTTGCCCATGACTAGCGAGAGTTAGGTGGGGTTCGAATGAAAAGATTGGCGAGGACAGCTTACCCTTCATGATGTTGTAGCCGTAGGTGATGAGACCGACGGAGATGGTGGCGGCGAGGACGCCCAACTGCCAGAGCGGCACGGGGGCCTTGCTGGCGGCGGCGTTACCGGTGTGCCATGCAGAGTAGATGACAGCCCAGGGACCGACCGAGTTGCCGATATCGTTGGCACCGTGAGCGAAGGAGGCAGTGCAGGCGGTGATGATCTGGACGAAAGAGTAGGTGTGCTCGACCTCGTTGGGGTACTTCTCGGCGGCGGCATAGACGCGCTCCATGCGCTTGCCATCAGGGGTGCCCTCGATACCGGTCTGAGCAGCGTGGATGTCGTAGTAGAGACCGTAGAGCGCACCGACGACGATCATGGCGGGAAGACGCTTGGCGAAGGTCTTGATGTTGTGCCACTCGTAGATTTGGCCGGCGCCCATGGGGTTCTCGTGGAGGGTGCGCATGGCCCAGCCCATGGGGCCGCGCTTCGTGCGGAGGTTGGCGTGGTGGCGGGCTTCGCCCTCGGCGATGAGCTCCTTCTGGGTCTTCTGGCGGGCTTCGACGTGGGCGGGATGCTTCTCATTGTCGGCCTCAGCGATGACGCCGACCTCGGAATCGGCGGACTTGCCGGAAGAGGTGGAGACCGAAGAGTCTTCTTCCTTCTGGACGACAGCATAGTTGGGGACCTTTGCGCGCTCGCCCTCTGCAACCTGGCGCTTGAAGAGGAGGGGACCCTGGAAGATGTGGTACCACCTGAGGGTCTGGTCGCGCTTGAGGACGCGGACGTAGACCCAGGGGACGAAGAAGAGGGCGGCGAGGACGCACAAGGCGCCACCGGCACCGAGGGTAACGCCAGCGATCCAATGCGGGGGCTTCTTGCTCAGGCCCAGCTTGGGGGAGCCCTTGTAGACGATGGACAGTGTGCAGATGGTGCCGGCGACGAGGAAGAAGAAGGGCGAGGTGTAGATGGCCCACTTGACGGGGTCCTTGCGCACGTGGACGATGAACTTGATCATCAGGAAGATGGTGGCAGCGAAGCCGCCGGAGATGATGGGAGCCATGGCCAGGCCAGCGAAGATGGCACCGAGACCCTTTCTGGGGAGTGGGTTAGTATGGCTCTCTTCGTCCATGAGGGGGAGGGGTTTGCCACGACTTACCCGTTATTCCAGCCCCACTGGACCTTGTCGGCTCCGGCAACAGCAACACCGACACCAGCAATGGCGGAGACGAGGGAGTAGGTGGAGGAGACGTGGGCGGAATGGCGGGTGCACCACATGACCCAGGAGGAAGCGGCAGCGAGGGCACAAGTGAAGGCAAGCATCTGGACGCCGGCGTCACCCTTGAAGGCGGACGGGGGGATGATGCCGTTCTTGATGGTCTCTGCGGTTCTGGCACCGACAGCGACGGCGCCGACGGTTTCGAAGATGGCAGACAGACACATGGCTCCTAGGTAGGAGATGGACCTGGAGGAGACGGAGGTGGCCCAGGAGTTGGCGACATCGTCTGGGTGCACGTGTGAGGATGTGAGGGCGAGATGGGGGCAATGTCTGGGTCACTTACTGGCTCCGTTGTTGTAGGCATCTAGCAGGGCGAAGAAGGTGCCGATGGCAAAGACGTAGGTGTATTGGTGGGGATGCATTTTGGCGGGAGGCTTGTCGAGGCCAAAAGACTGTCTATACTCCTGTAGGGGGTGCTAGGACCAGCAACTCCGTTCTGGTCCAACGAGTCTAGAGACTGGTAGGACAGGGCACACCAAGAGCAGCGCAAGTGCTTGGAAGTGAAGGTGGTGGTGGTGGTGGAAGGCAGGAGGAGGGGGAAGAGGGCAATCTGCAATATATATAGATATATATGTACAGTGCCTATCTGCGGCAGCGTACCGGAGTGACCGGTGGATTGCATTGCAGCATGTATCGGACCTTCCCAGGTGTTGGCTCACGGTTCGCCTAGGAGCCATGTGAATACATGACAGCCGACGGCACGTTGCGAAAAGTCGGGCTGCGATTGGCAGGAATACGGGGGTGAATGGTTCATCATCAGCCTCCCTCCACCGTGGGATGCCGTCCAGACTCGACCCGCTATGATAATTTTTCTTCCCAGGCGGAAAAAGCACCCTTTTCTCCATGATTGTGGCAGCAGTTCCGAACGAAACAAGAGCGCCATGAGCGCCATTGCTGAGCTTGAGATGGTCGATGGTCCTTGGCAGGTCTTGGAAAAGTCTTGGTGTAGGACTACTTGTGCGTATAGACGGCGGAGTAGGGCCCACGTGGGGCCGGGGTAGGCGCCTAACTGTGAACACCAAGGCGATTTGACAAATCTTATACGGCTCCGCCCTCTCCACAAGCTTCGTTTGGCAGCCAGCTTAGCGTGCTTGGGGGGCAAAGCCAATATTGATTATTGGGACTTCTAGAAATCCTCACCTCAGGTTCCCTCGACTGCCTCCACGCGGGCCCAGGTCCCCGCCACGCGGCGTGATTCCAGAGCCATCGCGGGTATCGCGTGCATCGCCAGAGATAAATGGTCTGAAGAAAAATTCTCGGGCCCGAAATCCATGACCCGGGGATGTGGAATTGCAGTGACATCCGCACGTGGGGAGAGGGGAGACTCTCAGCTGTGCAGCCATGTCGGTGCATGAGTTCTCGGGAATTACTGCTGACCAGCAGGTCTCGGCCACTTGTCCTGGGTGTTTCTTCGTCGCAATACCCCATATAGCTCTTTTGTTTTCTCTGCAAATCCCTTTTTTGGTTGGTCGTGTGCTGTGCATTCCAAGATTCCCTTCGTCATATCGGAGGCTCCTCCTGCAACCGCAGCCGATCAGCTGCAGGAACTTCGCAGAAGATGCATCCGACATCCCGCCGGGTCCGCGCCCTCGAATCTACGTCAATCCATCCATCCATCTCTTCTGCCGTCGCTCGATCGATGATGGTCCCTTCACTCGAGTCCCTGAGGTCAAATTAAACCTCGCGGCCAAGCTCCCAAGCCCTCAGGTACAACAAAGAAGAGATCGATGAGATCCCTTCGCCCTTGGCGCCTTGGCGGCACATGACCTCGACCACCGTGAACGGCAAGAGCACACGTGCATCCCATTTCCCAAACATCCATCCCTCACAATTTGAAGGCTAAAGAAGATCCGGGATCGTCTAAGAGTGCGATACCCCCGTGGATTTGCTGGCGCATTGCGCTGTCACGACAGTAGGGATGATCGGCAGCAGCTTGACGTGACGGTGACCCCGCGCGACCGCTCCCACGACGCGCAAGAAGTAAAAGGACAGACTTAAGAGGCAGATTAGGGCTCTACCGTCCTCTATGGACCTGTTAACATGACGAGGAGACGGGTACGTATTGCTGGCGAGAGTGGTCTAGCATGAATTAGATGTTGATCTTCGCAGAATGCCTACGGATTCCAGCTCATCTTCCACTCGTCGGAATGCGCCTCGAACCTCCCCCCCACAGATTATCTGCAGCGAGGTCTAACATCCAAAACAATTAGATTGTCTATGCAGACTTAGCGTTCTGTGCCCAGCGACAACAGGTGTCATCAATACTGCCCAAACCGAAACTCTGCCGGCGAGGAGCCAGTCAACCAGACACGCAATTCTGCCAGAGCGTCATTGCTCGCTTGTGACACATTCACCTCCGGATCGTACCATCCGTAGGTGCGTTTTACGTTGTCCAGGTCTTTTCCTGGAGCACAGCTGCTATCGTAGTCGATGATGACAGGGGTGCCGTCCTCGCTGATCATGATGTTTGCAGGCGTAAGGTCGTTGTGGATTCGGCCGATGCTGTGTAGATGTTGAACGCCTTGTTCAATTCCCAAAAGGTAACGGGCTGCCTGCTTCTGAACTACGGCCCGGTCCTTTGAAAGAATGAAGTCAGACTTGTTTAGGCCATCAGGATTGAGTATATCCAGCAGACTTCCTGCGTATCTCTCGAAACATAGACCAACGATCCGGCCGTTCGATACCTGGCAGCCATGGTATGTCGCAAGATTCCTATGCGGTTGTCTTCGGATGATTTCACAGGTCGCAAGCTCCCGAAGTACGAGGTTGGCGAGGTCTTCTCCTCCATCAAACGATGCCAGATTTGGTCTCTTGATATAACATTGTTCGGGAGTCGGCGCGATGGCACAACCGGGGACGAGGAGGGGGCAGAACGACTCGGAAGGAATATGTCTGATGTCCTCCAATCTGCTCGCATCGACTTCTCCCCTGCCAAAGAACTTCCCAGTGAAGGTGGCGCCGTCCTTCTGGAACAGGACTTGCGTATAGGCGAACTCCACGCATTTAGTCGGTTTAAAGCGCTGAGTACTCTGTATGACTTCGATCATGATGCGACATTGTTGATGGTAGTGGAATTGGGATGTGGATATTAGTAAGGCAAGGAGGATAGCTAGCGCCAAGCCCAGGCACTCGGGAGCCTTAATGCCTATTTTGGTCTGGCGTCTAAAATGTGGCGCAACATGAGCTTGCGCATGTGGATCATAACATCGAAGCTCACTATTACACTGCCTAAGGAGGTATAACGCGCCTATTATCTGGTCGATTAGAAACTACTACCCTTAATAATAGGCATTTTCTTTTCACCTATGCACACTACGCTACACCTCTTCTAGCGCGTCAAAAAATCCCATTAGAAATTCTGTCCTAAATTTGCGAACAGGGCCTTAGTCAGCGGCACATGACGTCGACTACCATCCACGGGTGAAACAGCAAGGGCACACGTCCATCCCGTTCCCAAAACATCCATCCCTCACAATTCGATTCCTTCCCATCATGATACTCCGGCACTCACCTCTCGCAACTCGCACACTTCGTATCCGCCTCCCTGTAGCTACCCGCCGCAGAACATTCACCTCTTCTCCCCCCGGCTCCGCCCAGAACCGCATCTTCTCCAACATCCGCACCCCAGATGAACTGCACACCTTGACCTTCCTCAGCGCCACCGACAACCGTCCCCTGGTCACCCTATGGACTGCATCCTGGTGTTCCACCTGCCGCGCCGTGAAACCCCTCGTCAGGAGTCTGATTGAGGACGAGAGGGTCGGCGAGAAGGAAGGCGGCTTGGGGTATGCCGAGGTCGAGCTCGATTCCGTCTTGATTGGCGATTTGGGCGTCAAGTTCATGGTATGTGTGATTTATTTTGGATCTATTTTTGTTCTTTTGTGGTCGGTGTGAGGTTTCAAAGGTTTTGTTTGCTGGGTAAACAACCCCGTTGACAGATGATGTAGATCACGTCTCTGCCCACGTTATTGGCTTTTAGCAGGCAAGAGCCCCAGATGGACACCAAACTCGTGAGGCCAGAGCAGATGAAGAACAAAGAGTTCCTGAGAGAATGGCTGTTGAACGAGGCAAGAAGAGGCGGGCGAGCCGGAGGCGCCGGGGGAAGTCCCTTCGGCGGCTGGTTTGGTGGGAGGTAGTGCGTGCCATTGAGTCGCTCCTCTTTTGTCCCGATATGTGTACTGTACGTGAAGTTGGCTTCGCGATATGGTTATACCATGACTATGTAATCTAACAGTTCTCGAACCGCACGCTGACATCCGAGTGACAGAAAACGTGTCGCTCAATCCTAACAAATCGCAAGGCGAATTCCCCAACTACGATACTACAACATACCCAAGATCCTCCAAGGATCCTGTATTCTAACGCCACAGACAATCCTGCACAGTTCGAGGTGTACACTTCAATGAGTTAACATCACAGCAAATTGCTCAAGACACCCAGCAAGCTTTTCGGCAACAAAATCTATTCAACAAAGTTTCGCACGGACACTAATCTACAAGAAACACAAGACAGACGGACAACCTGCTACAAAAGGAGAAATACAAATTTAATAATCATAATCCTCCAGCCAATCAAGCGAATCCCGTTTCGCTGCCGCACCCTCCTTCGCATCCAGCCAAGCAAGGCGATCCGACTCCGCCGACGAATCCTCCTTACCGTAACCATCCACGTCTATATCCATGGCATCCTCCTCGTAACCACTGTCATCGAAATCGTCATACCCCCTCGTCAAATCCTTCCAGTTCTCCCAAGCAACGTTGTTACTGCGGTTGATGAAGGGCGTGCTTGAGAGTCCGCGGAAACCCTCAAACTGGCTGGCGCACACGGTGTCCTCTACCTCCATATCCTGCCGAACGTCGGCCAGTATGTCACTCGTCAAATACAGACTCCTCTCGAACCGCCGGTTCGTCGGGACGTCGCCGAGTGAAGTGTTGACGACCAATCCACGGCAAAACAGCCACGACGCCAATGTCTTCCAATCCATCAACCCACCGCACGCCAGCTCCGCCATATTGATGATCTCCCGGTATAGTGCCTTGTCGTACTTGGCGTTTGCTGATGGCTGCAGACCCAAGGCCAGGATCCAGGCATTGACGACGGTGTGGAGCGAGCAGGACCAATGCAACTCTTGATGGGGCACCTTTATCGTACGATGCTCTTCTGCGAAGGGTACTTGCTCCTCGTCGTTAAGAAACCGCGTCCAACCAAGTCTCTGGGCCATCTCTTGAACTTCCCTGTAGGCCCGGTCGTGGGAATAGAAGTCGCGTGCAGAGTCCAGAAACAGCACTTCGAATTCGCTGGACGTTGCCCCTTTCTCGGGAAGCCGCTCCTGCACGACTGCGAGCAGTACATGGCCCCGGCCCATCACGTTCTTCTTCCCCTCCTCCTTGGGGATGGGATCCTCGGACTCCTCCTCATCGTGCGCATTCTGGATCACGAGGGGCATCAACCAACATCGTCTTCCGTGTGCTACCGACCCAATTTGGAACGTCCGGTATTCTTCCTCGGATAGCTGCCAAACCACCGAGTCACGCGCTGCTACGATATGATGGGATTCCGCCAAGGCGAAACCACCGTTGAACGCATCAGCCTCGTTCAGGCCCTTTTGCGTTCGATCGATCGCCGCGACCACGGCTGCGATGGGCCATCCCACCTGGTCGTCATACGCATCGACCCCCCATTTGATTTTGGAGGACTCCTCCTTCCTGTCATCGTCGGCAGCAGCACAGATCCCATCCAAGACGTTGTGTCGTTCTCGAAACCTTCCACACCAATCATCCGCAGCTTCGGAAACCGACAGGCCATTTCTGGGGTCCTCCAGAAATCCCCAAACGTGCGCGCCGACTTCGCGCAACCGGTTCCTTCCTTGCAAAAATTGATTCCGGAAGTTTTCGAGCGGGTTTCCACTATACACCGGTTGCTCCTCCTCTGCCATTTCCTGCTCTTCCACTCCTTGATTCTCCTCCTCTTCCACAATCTTCTCCACTTCTTGATTCTCCTCCTCCTCCTCCTCCTCTCCATAGATACCGAAATCTGAACCTGCTTCAAACAGCGAATCTTGCGACCACGAAGGGGAGTCCTCTATCAACATAGTGTGGGTATCATCTGCCTCGGCTTGGGAACCGTTCAATCCGGGTTGTGCGCCTTCGGACATCTGTCCACCTTGGGGGTCCTCAAACTCCAAATTCACCGACCAGAAAACGGTACTGTCCAATCCCGACGAGGAATGATCCTTTGCCTTGACTAGGGATAGAGCAGCACCATCCGGCCCGGATTCTGCGCCACCAGACCTCGGAGTGGACTTCTTCGACCCGGACGAGGAGCGCCTGGTTGAAGAAGGGGGGTCTTTCAACGGTGTCGTATACACCTGGGGTTCGGGGGTCATGGCAGACTCTTCTTGTGGAGGAACAGGCTGTTTTCGGGGCTCCTTTCGAGGTGTTTTTCCTGCGGCAGCTTTCCTAGGGACGTTCCCTGCGGTGGTTTCCCTAGGGGCTTTTGTTGCAGTAGTAGGCCTTTGAGGCTGGTCGGCTCGTTCTTCGGCGTGCGCTTCCTGTTCCACCGTGGTGGTTGCTGGCCCGAGACCGTCAGCGCCGGCATCACTGTCACTCTCCTCCGTCTGGCTGGTCTCTTGCTCGTTCATTATCTTCCCTTCTCTCTTCCATTTCGCCTCAAAGGCGTTGTACATGTCATGCTCGGGGAGAAGCGAGTTGAAAACGCCCGCCTCAAAGAGTCTGTCTAGTCGCGCCTGGTCCTCCTTGAGCCTAGCATCCCACGAGTCAGAAGGCCAGGGGGCATCATCAGGATATCCTCGATCGATTCGGACCTTGGGCAGCAGGCCGACCTCAAAGTGAAGCTGGCGGTCGGCTTCACTGAGGCGGTCCCAGTAAGCCTCGTCGTCTTGCTGCAGGGTGTCCAAGAAAGTGTTCAGATCCTCCTGTGATGCAATCGGCTCGGTGCGTCGAAACCGGCGCATGTGAGGCACTTCACTGTGTTTCTCGATGAAACCATGACAGACCAGGTAGGCGTAGATGAGACGCCAGTCTGCACTTCCCTCTTGCGCGAGCCGGCACACTTGAAGGAGGTCCAGGTAATCTCGTTCACTGAACGGCAGTGTGTGGCGAGCGGACTCCAACCCCAAGGCCCAGATCCACCCATTGATGATCGTGCAGTAACCGGTGGCATTCTTGTCGACTTGATCGATGTACATCGACCAATTGATATGGGTGAAAATCGTAACACTGTCCTCAGGAGGTGCCCTTTGCCATACTGATTTCTCGGCGAAGCTAAGCAGGCTGTCGCATATGTCCTGGCGTTCCTCTGGACTCCACTTCCACGCCATGGGATCGTTGATATGGATCGTGATATCGCTCTCATCGTACTGGATCACGACAAGCACAACGTGGCCTTTTCCACCATGGTTATAAGGAAAGAACAGAGGACGATCGGGAAGTACAATATTGTCCCGTGACTCCAGGTCCAGACGATCGCCTCGGAAAAAGCTGAATCCCTGGCGGCGCGACTGGATGCGGGTGATTGCACCCGTTACCGACGCGATGGTCCTATAAACGTCGTCCAACTTCGCTGGCGGTAGGGGGGCGTCCAGCTCATATTCGATCCCGGATTCGAGCGCATCGCGCAAATACTGACAGGCATCGAAGTCCTCGGGCAGCTCGTCGGTGCTCGGTTCCGTCCTTTCAAATATGGGACGCTGGGCGGCGGGCCTTTTCCTAGGAAGACGCTTCTGCGCTGGCGCCTGCGCCTGAGCTGGTCGAGCGGCCTCATCGTCGGACTGCTCTGCGTCATCGGTTGTGGTGGTCGGCGCTGGCGCTGGGTCATGGGCAGGGCGCTTTCGCCCTGGGGGATGCTTTTCCCCGGTGCGACGCTGTTGAGCTGGTGGAGAAGCGTCGTCATCGGACTGCTCTGACTCCGTCTCAGCGGTTGGCGCAGGCGCTGGGTCCTGAGTAGCGGGTTGTATCCTAGGGACACGCTTCTGCGGCGACGTCGGTGGAGGAGCGTCATCATCGGCCACCGGATCCTGAACAGTGCGCTTTCTCTTGGGCTCGCGCTTCTGCGGCGACGGCGGTGGACGAGCCTCAGCGTCACCATCAGTGGCGGTAGTTGCTACAGGCGCCGGATCCTCAGCGGCTCGCTTTCTCTTAGGGGCGCGCTTCTTCGGCGACGCCTGGGTCTGCTCTACACCAGCAGTTGCGGTGGTTGGCGCCGGCGCCTCCTGAGCTTGCGACGGATCCTGAGCTTGCTGGTTCTGGCCATCACCAGTGGTCTTGGGCTTATGGGCAGCGCAATAATAGACTGGCGGGGGATTCTTCGTCCTGACGCTCTCGCGCCTGCCGCACTGCTCTCCATTCGCTTTGCGGCCATTGCACTGTCTGCCTTTGAAATCCCTCTTGGCTTTCTCTTTCTTGGCTACCTTTTGGGGCGGCTCCGAGTCTCCGGTTGGGGAGGCGGGGCGCTTCTTGCCTTTTGCGGCTTTCTTCACGGGCGAGGCTGGCGCGCTCTTCTTTGCGGGGGATGCGGGCGCGCTGGCTGAGGAGGAGGAGGAGGAGCGCGCCCTAGTAATGGGCGGGTCGTCTTGGGTGTTCTTCCGTTTGGGTGGCATGGTGCACTAAGGGCAACTCTGCTTTTTTTTTTTATGAAACGGGAAGGAAATGTTGAGTTGGAATTGTGGACGAGAATTGTGCAGAGCACCCGCTGAATTGTATTGTCAATGAAGAAGAATTAGATGTTTGAAGATGAAAACAGCGGGATACGAGGTTTAAGAAAAGACGGCAAGAGGATGAAAGGATGTCGAGATAAGTCGACCTGGGAGGGCCAAGAAGGATGTCCATCTTTGTCGTGGTGAACAATAAATGGGCAAGAAGAGGACAATGAGAGAAACAATGGGCGCTCCGGATTTGTCGTTAGCGCAACAATTGTGTGAGGATAAACAAAGCGTGTCAAACTGATGGGAAGATGCCTTCTAAGAGGGCTTAGGTTCTTTGATGAAGTTAAGATACGTCTTTGTTACGCTGCAGCTATTTTCAACTCACCCTTCCATCCAGGGCTTGCCTTGTCTTGTCCTCCCGTGCATTGCCTAGGTGGGATGTATTGGACGCGTCATGTGACTTGACTTCTTTATTCAAAGGATCAAAAGTTGTCGCATTGGGATTGTCAATGAGCCCGTAGCTACGGGTCGTGCTTGGCCCCGAGCAAGTGGCAGAAAGACCAGAAGAGGCGATTGGAGAAAAACGTTTCTCAATTGCGCTAAGAGCTGGCTGCGCGAACTCTATGGTATGCATCTCGTGGACATGCGGGACTCAAGCCTGGAAACTCCGAACCGGTAGGCTTGGCCGTAAGGCGCAGTGAGCTCTACCATCCACGTTCAAATCATATCTTCAACTGGCTCTCTCCACGTCCTGTCCCTGTTGAAGGTACCTCAGGCCCAGCTGAGGGAAGTTCGGTGTCTAGCACCGGCAGCCATGCTGCGGAAAGGAACCGTGACCGGGCTGCACTCCTTCGCTTCGACGTAGCGGCACATGCATGTGCCGAGTGTGTGACCTGCCGGATCACAAGGCGATTGGATCACATTCGGATGGGCTGATTCGAATACCTGTCCATGACGTTGAAGATGAGCGAGTTCGCAACGCGGCAGTCTTGACCGGGCGCCCGGCACCCCAGCTCCATCTCGAGTTCTGGTCCGCAGTCCGCGTGTACGGTGCGAATGATATTTGCGGCGTTCATGCACGATGTGCTATAGGAGAACGGTATGGACTCGAATGTGTACAGGTGCTGGGATGGGAACACCCAGTTCTCGCTTGGGTACTGGTCCATTGGGGGATCGTAGTCCAGGACGTTCTCGGTCTTGATCTCAACCCCATGAGCTCCGTCCATGGGAAGATACGGGGGGTCTGCGTCGCTCGTGGGCGTGTCGACAGCCGTCAACGGCGAATGGGGACTCTGGCATCCGGGAAGGGCGATCGGTAAAGCAGGTTGGGGTACTATGGCAGGTGGAGATGGCTCGGGCACCTGGGATTGGGCTTCAGGAGTGAAAGCATCGCGGGTCGGAGTCAGAGGAAAGGTCTGTTTCCGTTCAAGCATGCACTGAAGAACTGGCGCAGCAGGCATCGGTTCGAGCGCCGCTGCGATTTCCCTTTCTGGCACACCTCGACTGCGCAGCATGGCGCGGAGTCGCCGGTTCTCCTCCAGCACTCGACGTGCGGCACTGACACTGTAAGTACAGGGAAGCATGCTGCATCTGGGCGTACAACCTTTGGATCTCGGCAGATGCGCCGATTCCCATCTTCTCGTGTTGGCGGATCTTAGCCTCGAGTTCCTGCACGTACTCTTTCCGTCGTGCTCGCGAACGTCCTGAAGACATGTCAGTCACTGGCCACTTCCGAAGTTGGACGTAAGAGAAGCCATGGATCTTTTTGGTGAATGGTTAGTAGTGACAAGAGATGTGACTGACTTTGGTTTTCGCGGATGCGAGCGAGATTCTGCTCTTTCTATTCCACCATCGAGTAAGTATAAAGGCATTGATACATGTTTGACATGACGTTGAAGATCATACCGATGCTCTCGAGATAGAGTCGCTCATTCCGACGCTACTGTGAGAATGCTGGAGACAGGCCGGAGACATGGTCTGGTGTATAGGAGAAGTGCTGTGCAGCTTCGGAGGCTCACTAGACAGCAAGGGAAAGCAGCGGTGCCGTGCATTTTGAGAGATCTAGAGTGAGCACGGGGGTTTGCTACAAGGCATATACAGGCCCAGTTGATTAGGCTTGGCTGCATGTACGAACTCGAGTGGTGGCGGCGGGAAAACGAGGCGTCCATGACCTTGAAGCCTGCAAAGGTAGGAATGAGGTCTCTCGACCAAGTGCATGGGGGGGAACCTGTCTATTGCTATCTGGAAATCTTGCGGCTGACCAAGCTGTAACGTTACTCCAGTTTCGGCTCAAGGTCTAGGCCGCTGCCACGTGCTTTGGACCCCTATCCCATTCAGCTCTTGGCAATGGTGTTTCAGCTGCTTCAGCTCTCCACGTCAACAGTTTCTGCCAACAACATCGTGTGGACAGCTGTGTGTTGGTCTTATGGAGTCGCCCTGAGTCCCTGATAATCTTGTGGGCGGAGAGTCTTCACTCACGGAGGTCCCAAGTCTCTACCTACACCAATACGCCTGCAGCTGGAACAGCATCAACAAAGAAAATCAACTGCGCTTTCGCTTCCAACATGGGGAATAAACTCGTCTTTGGGGACAATTACTCGGCCTTTGACACTGGCTACCGGTTCGAGACCTCGTGGTTATTTTCGCCGACCATTCTCTTCGCCATCCGCGGATTGCTGTCGCTGTACGCGTTCACCACGATCTTCACCATCTTCGGCTACAACGGCTCCCATGGCCTTTCGGAGAACTCGGAGCAGTCCTTCTCCTACTTCACGCACCTGACGTACTGGGGTCTTGCCTTCTACTTGCTGTTCGCGGCGGTGCACACTTGCAGCTATGCGATTACGGGGACGCCGCTGCTCGCTCGCTGGCCGAAGGTGCTGCAGATTGCCCATGGGATGTTTTATTCCACGATCGTGGTGTATCCGTGGATCGTGACGAGTGAGTAATTACTGCTATTCTTCACTTTCTGTAAACGAGAAGCAACTAACGTGGCCAAGTTGTGTACTGGGCTCTCCTCTATAGCAGCTTCGAATCGCCCTTCTCGACGTGGACAAACACTTCGCAGCACGCTCTCAATTCCATGTACGCGCTTTTCGAGATCGTCTTCCCTCGGACGGACCCTCTGCCCTTCATCGACCTTGTCCCCGTTGTGGTGATCCTCGCGCTGTATCTCGGCCTGGCCTATGTGACGCACGCTACACAAGGATTCTACGTCTACAGCTTCCTGGACGACCGGAAGAACTCGCGCGGGGTGGTTGCCGGATATATCATTGGGATCTTGGTTGCCAGTGTGGTTGTTTTCGTGATTGTGCGGTACCTGATTGTTTTGCGGATCTGGGTGACGGAGAAGAAGCTGGGGATGACTGGGAAGATGCCGCGACGCGGGGTTCCAAGGGCTGTGGAGGCTGACGCGGAGAAGGGATTGGCGCAGGAGAATTCGAATGTGGATGGTCAGCGGCTTTCGACGGGTAAGAGTACTTAGTTTTTGAGTGGGCTTCTGTTCTTGCTCGATACCCGGCCTCGTTGAGTGTTTATTTTGGAATGCAATGCGGTGTAGTCTTTGGTCAAAACCCACTACGCTGATAGAACTCCTCCATCGTTGAGCTAAATCATTTTGTAAAAGACTTCGGCTAGACTACTGCTGTGCTACCTAGATATGTATAAATATGTAATGTCCCCACACCTACACCAACCAGACCCACCTGACTAACGCACCCCACCACGCTGGAATAATACGGCCTCGAGAGTCGAACCCAGCAATACGGTACCGGCATCAATACCCCCCACCCGGCCCCTCCGCCGCGCTCCCCGGCAACTTCCCCATAACGCAATCCCACCATCAACCCACGATATCCTCACCAGGCTCACATCACCCTCTCCCCTTCCTCGACCCCAAAACAAAAACCCCCCCGCGCACCCATTACCCAACAGCAAACCCAGCTCGCCCATCCCCCTTCAATTGCGTGCTCCTCCACCCCCTCGCAATTGGCCCTATCCATCCGAAATTCAAGAAAAAAGAGCCAGCTGGGACGCGGCCGCGCTGATGACGACGGGCAGAGCGCTCCCACCGAAAACCGCTAGACTAGCCGTGGCTTGCAGTCTGTTTCTCGCTTGGGGCTGCACGGCCGTGGGACCAGCGGTGAATGTCCGCCGGCCAATGGAATTCTCACGTGTGACGAGCGACTGCGTGAGAGCGTCGCACGTGTGATGGGCCCGAGACGTGATACGCCCGTCCGCCCCCAGCGTTGGTCTGGGGTAAATACTGTAAGGATAGGACTGGCTCACGGGCTCCGGGCAACGTGCAAAATGGAGGTGCTCTGTGTGGTCGAGAGCGTTGCGCGGGTGTGCCCACTGCGTTTCGGTGTCACGCTGGAATCTGGATCTGGAATTGCCCAGGCGTTACAAGTCCTACACAGTTTCTACTGTAACAATAACGATGCGGAGGGACGGCACACACGAGGCCTGTGTACCGAAGTGGGCTTTGTGGCACACGACCGACGCCTGGGCGGCGGGATTTTGAGGCGGATCATGGATGGAGATGGGGATGGAGGTGGATCGGATCGTGCAGGTCCTGCTGGTGGCGATGAGGCGATGCTGCACTGTGGTACGCCGTGTTACTTCATTTTTCCTTGCCGTTTTATTTTTTATTTTATTTTTTCAAATTGGTACACGCGTCGGTGTCGGTGAAGAGAAGTGCTACGTTCAGGCTTCAGCGTCTCGGGGGGCCTGACCCCTTCAGGGAGCTGGAACAGAGTGGACGTTGGTTTTTCGTTCGGAAGGTCAGAGGCCCTCGGAGATGTCTTGTCTGCTGGACCCCGGGCATGAATGAGGATGCCCGATTTGATGGCTTCTGTAACCCGAACCCGTTGGAGCCCTGGAGGAGAGGATGCACTGTACCCCCACGTTTTTGCCCCATCAGGGCGTGGGACAGGGATGGGAACAGCACAGTCATGTCTCGACTCTCGAGGCAAGGGCGGGAAACAAGTCTCTGGACTCTGGGCCGGTGAGACCTGGGGGGATGCTGTCATGGCCCATGGCTACGCTCTCCACAGCACTGAGGTCGCCGACCTCCTTCTCAGGAACCCGGGCACTGAGACGATATAGAGACCATAGAGACTCTCATCAGATTCCCGAAGAATCACGAAATGATCACGAAACGATCACGAAATGACTCCCTCCCATTCGCAACCTCCACAATCTCTCCCTCCCCTCAGAGTCACTTCCCTGGGAACGAATTCACCGCCAACCGCACCTTGAGCAGATCCCCCCTCACAATCTCCTCCCTCCTCCCCTCCAACTCCTCCATGTCCATGTTCGCACTCACATACCTCCCGCCCAACCACTCCCTCCTCTCCCCTCCCAACCACACCAGCGTATCCCCCGCCAACTCCACCCCATCCCGAAAATACCCATGCATCCCCTCCGGCGTGCTCAAGCTCAACTCCGTCCTGATCGCCCCCGGATGCACCCCAATCACAACCACCCCATCCCCCGTCCCAGGGCCATGCTCCTCGTGGACGAACTCCCCGATCCGCAACACCGCCAACTTGCTCGCCGCGTACGACGCATGCGGGATCCCGTAGCTGTGCGCCGTCGCCGACGACACGACGAGCAGGACCCTGCGCTCCGAGCGTAGCAGCAGCGGGAACAGGTACCGCATCGTCAGGTACACGCCCTTGACGTTGACCTCCCAGTCGCGCCACCACTCGTCCGGATCCGACTCCGGCAGCGCGCGCAGAGGCGAGAGCGACCCTGCGTTCGCGACGACGACGTCCAGGCGGGCATCGAAGGCGGCGGATACGCGCTGTGCGGCGCGCTCGACGGCGGGGACGTCCGTGATGTCGAAGGTGAGAGCGAGGACGGAGGGCTCGGGGCGCCCTGCTTCGTGGGCGCCCTGCTTGATGGCCGATACGACGCGGGAGAGGTCCGATCGCCCTGTGATGGCGATCTTGGAGGCGCCGGCTTGGGCGTAGTGGATGGCGGTTTGCCTGCCCACGCCCCGGGAGGCGCCGGTGATGAGGATGTGTTGGCCCGAGAGGTTGGACTTGGTGTGGGAGATGAAGGGGTAGGTGTCGTGGTGGTGGGTTTTGGTGAAGTTGGAGCCTGTGGGGGGTGTTAGGTGGTTATCAGTCGAGAAGGGTGGTTTTGGAAACTTGCCGTCGTTGCGGAAGGGTTGGTTGGGATCTTGCGACATGGTGATGTGTGGATTCTGCCTTTGAATTTTTTTTAGAAAAAAAAATGGAATGTAGAGAATCGATGGACCTTTTTGCTTTCCGTGTGAATGATCTTGATGTTTATCTTGATTTATCTTAATGTTAGTCTTCGTTCGTTGATGTTCTCACGGTATAATATAGTTGTAGTCGGCTTTGATCAGTAAACACCCCTTTCGGTTAAACGACTTTCTTGTATAATTAGTCAACAGGCCTAGGGTGTAACCTCCACCGTAGCGCATTGGTATACACGCCTACGCGTGTATAGGTCAAGCATGCTGAATAACAATTGCTCACAAATGTATGCCGTGCTGTGGAATGTGCCGTGCTGTGGAATGGAAGAGCTGTTGATTTGCAACTATGGAGTGATGTGAGCCAATGTGTTGATTTGAAGACGAATACAATGAAAGCTAGAGATCTGCCAAGGATGAAGGTTCCATGGACTTACTTCCGTCACCTTCTGCAGCCCCTTTTTTAGATTCGGGGCCGATTAGATTTGGCGTGTCGCGCTCAAAGACACAGCAAGGTTGTCCCTATGTAGTAATCAGAAATGCAGTAGAAATGCTCACATTATGAATCGCTCCTATTCTAGATCAGCACAGCAAAGACAGTTCAGGGGAGAGTACGTGTTGTGTATTATTCGATTCTAGATCGTCGAATGAAGAAACATATCTTCAACACTGCGTCATCAGTAAACGATGGCCAATGCCAGGGGTATCGGTCTATCTCTTGAATCTCCATGCTATACCGACGCTGTGCTCGTGAATTCTTGCACAATCTCATCCATCCAACCCTGCCCAACGGCTCCACTGAAGAGAATCAGCGCAAAAGCTCCGTTCTGAAAAGCGGCATGACAGACCTCGACACGTGAATTACTCACATTCATTCGCAAGATCCTGTCTCCACGCAAAAGCCGGCGTGTCACAGCTTCGGTGATTCTCGACCGCGCGCAGGTGCCGGCGCGCTGAAATCGACGAAGCTTTCTTCACCGCTGAACTTCCTAGAAGAGCAAAACCGTCAGTAACCTGTTCGGCACAGCGTTCAACGAACCGGCGGTAGGAGAGAAGTATCCCGAGTCGAGCTAGTTGGGGAATTTGGGCTCGACTTGATAGTTGCGTGCCTTGCAATCCTTTCGATGGTGCCAGAAGGACCTGAGAAGGAAAAAGTAAGAAAATGGACTTGACGGGGAGAATTGACTTTGGAAAGCAGACAGAAGGAGAACGGGAAAACAACGGAAGGGAGAAAAAGGGGAGAGGTGAAAAGAAGCAGAGAGAAAAAGAAGCAAAGAGAAAAAGAAGCAAAAGAGAAAACAAAAAAGAAACAGAAGCAAAAGAGAGCGAAAGCAAAACACGCAAGCCGAATCAAGCAACGAAATCAAAAACTTACCATCCGCGCTCCGCGCCCGTCGGCAAGAAATGCGTCTCCGCATTCCCCACGCACTCCCAGCTCCCCAGCGTCTCCTCCGACTTACGCTTGAACGTCGACAACGACGCCGTATAGCACTGGAAGTCATCCTCATCCAGATCCTCGGGAACCCTCCCCGTCAAGACGCGCCCCAGCGCAATCATGGTCGCCGCATGCGTACACACCAGCAACGTCTTGGGCCCCTCGGGGTCCTTATCCAACGTCTCGATGATATGAGAGATGGCGTTCCGGACGCGCTCGTGCAGCTCGAGGATCATCTCGCCGCGCTCGTGCGCCCGGTGCGGGCCCTCGTACTCGCGGTCTAGGGAAGCAAAGAAAGGGGTCAGTACCTTGAGATCCGGCGGCGTCGGGTGGTTGAAGAACGCCTTGCCGTAGAACTCGCCCAGGCCGTGGTCGACGCGGATCTTGCCGCCCGCCTTGCCCTGCGCGAAGAGCCGGTCGGCGGTCGGCTGGACCGTTTGGATGCAGCGGTACATGGGGGAGGAGTAGATGCGGTCGATCGGGGGGTCGATCTGGCAGAGGTGGTCCGCCAGCTGCTTCGACTGCTCGACGCCGTAGGCTGTTAGGGTTACATCTGTGGGGATGCCTGTGGGAGGCAGGGGGTTGGCTGTGTATGTGCCGGTCTTGGGGTCGACGGTGAAGTTCCCTCGGAACTGTAAAGTGTTAGGAGGAGGGTTCAAAGGAAGGAAAGGACGGGATCATGCCGCCGAGTCGCTGTTGCGATGTGGCGGGGGAGGATGCATTGAGCGCGTGCATGCCATACTTACCGCGTGCCGAGTGATATATATCGTTTCCAACATCTTGGAATTAAGGATTAGAGGTTGGTGTAAGGATGGTGGATCTGTTCACTGCGTGGTACCTGAGTGGTTAGTTGCCTCGGCTCAGAGAAATCGTTATCGATAAGCGAATACGAGTCGTAGTGTGGGGTTGTGGTTGGATCCGCCGGCGCGAGGGCTTGGAGGTATATAAGGCCCAGCCTTCGCAAGGGAACTCAGATAGGGCGTCGAAGGAGCAGTTCCTTCGCCGACGGGTATCCGTCTTTTTGGGAGGTCTTCCTCATTGTATTTGCCCAGTCCGGCGTTCCGTCCTGAAAGAGAAATATATAGAGCACCTTTCACACATTGTGAGCCCTTTCATCTGCACCGCCTAGAATAGCTCTTCAATGCGACCATTATGGCGAATGAAATCTGTACAATGCTCCAAGGAGTGTAGAACGCCAAGGCGGTGAATTGCTACGAGGCCGTCCACAGGTTCTACCGTTACCGTCTGGGTCCACATCGATGTGCCAAGACATACTGTAAACTATCGTATCGTTCACACCGTCTCTTTTCGAACCCGTAGAGGGGCCAGAAAACCCCATGGATGACGATAATCGCATGGAAATGGCGTGCGAAAAAAGCAACTCCAAATCGGCGGGTGGGACGGGAATAGCGGCACCGAGCGGTGGAAACCTAGAACTATTGGCGGGGATTGGGAAGCTGCAGAGGTGAAACGTAAGGTCGATGCGTCATGCGGGCATCGGCTGGGCGAGTTCGATGTGGGAAGATGAGAAAGGCTGTCGAGGAAAGAGTATATACTGCCAGACATGAAGTTCCAGTCGGTTTCAGTAGTGGGAGGTGCCCCAGGAATTGCCCTGGGAAGGAGGGGAGCCAGAAAGCGGAGAACGCGAGTCTTATACTCTGCCTGCCACGGATCGGATTCGTCGTCTCCGACAATTGTCTTAAACCCTGTAGAACCGTACATCCATAGAACTAGTCTACCAGCTCGACCACCCATCATACCCTACCCTTATATACATCTCAGCCGGTCCGTGCACATCCACGCGCAACCGCGTCACCGCGTCAAACGCGTCTTCCCACCGTCCCATCCAACCCCAACATCTCCATCAACCTCGCACCCCATCCAAAACCCCCAAATCCAACGCACCACACCCGCCCAACCGAACAAGACTCAAAAACAAAAGAAAAAAGAAGAATGCTCTCCATCCAACCCCCCTCCTCATCCAAACCCCAAAAATGCACGCCGAACCTCCTCCCCGCGCGCATCCACCACGACGGCCCCATCACCGACCCGCACCGCTACTGGACGCCGGAGAAGCACGAAGACGGTACGTCATCCACGGCCACTCACCCCATTCCGACGCCCCGGGGGCAGACATGCCGGATAGGATAGGCGTTATGTATATGTATATGTACGCTAATCTCCTCCAAGGGACGCTGCACGCCTACTTCCGCGGGCGCCATCTGCACGGCACGACGCTCGCGCTGCCTGCGGGGTACACTGGCGCTGCGGTGAAGGTTACTGATAAGCTTGCGTCCAGGGATTATGGTGCTAGCGGGAGGAGGGAGGAGGGAGGGGAGGACGACGGGGATGAGGAAGAGGAAGAGGCGGGGGATGGGGAGGTCGTGGTTGCGGAGCGGGTAGGTCAGTTTGAGGAGGTGGTTGTTTGGGGGCATGGGGGGACGGTGGATGAGAGGGGGGATGTGTATGTGAGGGGGTTGAGGGAGTGGATTGGGTTTGCGGAGGCGGCGCATGTGGAGGAGGAGGAGGCGGAGGGGGAGGGGGAGGGGGAGGGGGAAGCGAAGAAGGGAGGGAAGAAAGATTGAGTGGACGTGTGGAAGCCTGATGGGATGGCCGCCATGAGGACGTGTCACTTTCCTTGCAACGTCTGGAGAAAAGGAGTGAAGGGATGCAGGAGGGATGCTGATATGATACCCAGCCGGACTGCTTTGAAATAGCGATGCCGTTCCACGCGACGCTACGAAACGAAAACCTCGCGACCCCAACGCACTCACCGCGGGAAAACTCTCACGGATCCCCGCTTCCGCACAACTGCGCCTCTCGACCACAGCACCGCGGTTCCTCCCTCACCGTTCTTCCACCCCCGCGACTGCTCTGGACCTTGCCGTCCGCGCCGGTCCGTGTCGGAAGTGGAAGACTGGAGCCAGGGAGCTGGAGCGGTGATGTGCGATGGACGAGGGAACGGTGTGTCGTGCGTTGGGAAGGGGGGGATCTAGTAGTGTATCGGGGGGAGATGGAGGGGAGGACGGGGGAGATGTTGCGACTGGATAGTTGATACGAGTTTATACATGTTTCTTCGCCCCTTTTCTTATCCAACTTATCCAGCTCATTCCTCGTCACAAACACAGGACACATGCACCCTGCTCTCACTCCCTCCTCTCTCTCCTTTCCATCCGCATCTCCCATCTGCAGCACGCACGTATGCACGCGTGCGGCGAGGCGAGAGGCGAGAGGCGAGGGCGAGCAGAGCCCTGTTTCTGGAAAGGCTAGTCTAGAAAGTAGTCTGGAAAGTAGTCTAGAAACTCTGCTCTAGAAACTCTGCTCTAGAAACTCTGCTCTAGAAACTCTAATCTGGTCTGCTCCAGAAACTCCGCTCTGCTTAGCAATTACTAGCCTAGTCCGCAACAAGGCCCGCCGCAGAAGAACCCTCTACTTCCTCTGCTCCCTCTGCTCCCTCTGCTCCCTCTGCTCCCCACCCTTCTAATTCCCACCTGATACCGATTCTCGATTCCGACGGTGGATAACCTAGATAGCTGGCGGAGAAGGGAGGCGAAAGCCTACATGCCAGGGGGGTAAAAACGGCGGTTGACAAGACGAGCTGTCCACTTTACGTTGTTTTGTGTTGCGTAGCGTTGTCGTGAGTTACCTAGCGTCCTGTCCTCACTGTCTGGTGTTCACCTCCTCCCCACTTCTACCATCTCCATGTGTGCCGCGCCGTGTACTCGTCCGTCTCCCGTACTCAGCACACACACAACCTCCCTATCTCCCCTTCTCTTCTTTTCTTTTCTCTCCCCTTTCCCTTTCCCTTATCCAATTCCCTCTGCGCGATCGGACAGGGTCCACGAGGCAGAGACACGGGATACACTGTACATAAGAGTCCCGCAGACGCACAGCACACCACGATATATATCATCAGCGTCAAGTAGTAGAGGGAAAAACGGAATCAATTATTTTCACAGAAGTTTAATAAAAAGAGAGAACTAGGGAAACCTCTCACTCCGTCCGTCCGTCCATCCATCCATCCATCCATCCATCCATCGATTCGGGGTTCCACACAAGACGTCTCTCCATCCAGAGAAAACCCTCTCTCCTCTTCTCCCAGAGAACTAGACACAAAAGCGGGGGTGGGAGAATCGAAGGTAGTAGTAGTAGTAATAATAAATAAAAGAAAGATTGGGCATTCGAGACTCGGGATCCAACGGTCTCGAATGGAAGAAGCGAAGGGTGAGGAAAATCAACATCAAAAAGAAAAAAGTTTTTGGAGCAGTACAATCTCAGAGAGGAAAACTCCAATCATGCCCCTTTGCAAAGACACAGCCCAGCCCAGCCAGCCAGCCCATTTCGATTCCTCCCTCGGTACAGTACCACGCCAACACCGGCAACCGCATAGCACGCCCCGACCCACACCGTCGAGAGTTGTTCTAGTCAAGCGATGGAGAGATAGAGATGGAGAGAGAGAGGATGAGACAGAGACAGAGAGAGAGAGAGAGAGAGAGAGAGAGAGGAAACAACAAGTCAAGGAGATACAATTTACCGAAGCCAGGGAAATTGTTTTGGACGAGAGAGTCTAGATGGAGCAGCACCGGATGCAAGGGGGTGGGTCATCCCCTCGTGGTAGACATAAGGAAACAGAGTCGGGGATATTCCAGCAGCGATAAAGGGAAATAAGAAAAATGGTCGTGCAGCACCGTGGTAAGTGCAGCAGGAGCAGGAGAGCCGTTTGTTTCAACACCGAGTTCCCAAAACAAGCGTGTGTGTGCGACGTGATCCCAGAGCGTCGAAGAATGGTGAAGGGGTGGCGGTCAGGACCGGCGGGGAGAGAGGGAGTTAAAACTGGTAGTATGGAATGGTGGTGGAGGAATCACGGCGCCCACTCTGGGTTCGGGAATGGTCGAGAGGAAGAAGCGCGCGACCGGGGGAAGGGGTGGGAGAAGCAGTCGGGGCGCAGGTTCCAGATACGGGCATGCAAGCGTTTCATTTCCAACCAGGACTGGCGACAGCCTCTCAGGGCCTACATGACCAGGCATCCGCAGCAGCCCTTCTTGTCGCCCTCGTCCTCGACGCCCATCTTGGAGATGCCGTTTGAGGCGCCGCCGCTGGGGGCGCCGGTGTACGAGGACATTTCCTTGTTGTATCTGCGGATCTCGCGGACGATGTCGTAGAAGGCGTTGTCGACGTTGATGCGGGACTTTGCGGAGGTCTCGATGAACTTGCAGCCGAACTGTCGTGCGAGGGTCTGGCCCTCTGTTGGGTGGTTGGGTTAGCATGATGGGGGTTGGGAGTTGGGATGTGGGAGGCGACGCACCTTGTGTTGAGACCTGCCTCTCGCCTTCGAGATCGCACTTGTTGCCGACGACGATCATGGGGAAGTAGTCCTTGTCCTTGACGCGGAGGATCTGCTGCTGGAAGGTCATGATCTCCTCGAAGCTCTGGCGGTCGGTTATCGAGTAGACGAGCAGGAAGCCCTCGCCGGTGCGCATGTACTGCTCGCGCATTGCGGAGTACTCCTCCTGGCCGGCAGTATCGAGGACGTCGAGCAGGGCGACCTCGTCATCGATGACGCACTGCTTGCGGTATGAATCTGGATGTCCCTGGGTTAGCATATGGAGCTCAGATGTGGCAGCAGCAGCGGGGGGCGGCACCGGCGGCGGCGGCGGCGATGGGACAGGACTCACCCTCGATTGTGGGATCATACTCGTCGACGAAGTGACTCTGGATTAGTTGGATGGTGAGGCAGGACTTTCCGACACCTCCACCTCCGACGACGACTAGCTTGTATTCTCGGAGAAACTGCGGGCGCGGGTGAGCTTGACGGGGAGACATATGGCGGCGAGAGCACGGGCGGCGTCGCGGGGAGAGGGAAAATGGACGCACCTTGGAAGCCATTGTGTGTATGTGTGTGATTGATAAAAGCCAGCGAGTGTGAAGAAGGATATAATAGAAAAAAAAAGGGCGAGCGCGCGATGGAGGGGCGCTCTAGGGCCGAGCTCTGCTACGGCGACAGGAGAGAATGGGAAGAGGAAGAGTGAGTAGACGGGGGTGGGTGGTGGGAAACGGGTCGTGGCGGTCCTGGGCGCGGGGAGAACAGGAGAGCTGCGGGATTGGGGGGGGTTGTGCAGCGTGGAGACGGCGGGAGGGTCGTGGGAGAAATGGGAGATGGTGGATGGCGATGGCGATGGGGGCGGCGGGCAGAAGAAGTCGACAGCGACGGTGGGAGAGAGTTGATGGTGGTGGTGGTTGAGATGATGGAGGACTGGGTGAGAGAGAGAGAGGAGAGGAGAGGGAGAGGGAGAGAGAGAGAGAGGTTCACGTTAGTGCAGGTAGGGGTCCGGGACAGGGGTCCTGGGCCTACCGGGGCTGGGCAAAGAGGTTCGCGCACAGTGCATCAGGAACTTCCTCACGGTTCTAGCTGGTCTGGGAGTGCAGCCCTGGGCTCTACTCAGTTCCCGTGCTGCTGATTCGTATATCGCAGAGAGGGGTGGCAGGGTGGCAGCAAGCCCGAGGCTGTAGGCGCTGTGCAGAGAGCGCTGGGCGGCCTCTGCAGGCGGGCATGCAGCCATTCACCACCACCAGCTCCACCAGTAGTAGTGACCACCCGAGAGAAAAGTGGAAAAGGGACTCCCCGCCGTCTGGCGTCTGGCACTCCCACTGCACACAGTAAGCCAACCAGAATAGCAGCTGAGAACATCATATATAAAAAATATACAAATATATAAAATAAAATAAAGATAGATATCAGACTTCAAAGAAACAATGTCCTGCACCTCCTAACTGTAGGCCATGGCGATCCTCGCCGGGCGGATAAAGCGGCCAGAACGGTGAGAGAAACGCCTCCTGAGTCCTCCAGAGTCGAGCAAAAAATTGGAAGTTTCCCTCCTCACATGTCGTCGCACCGCAGACGTCGCCAGGTCGCCTCCTGCATAGAGCGTCGTGTGTGCCTCTCCTCGCAGCCCTCTCTGGCCCGTCATTCGCGCCCGCGCCCGCCTTTCACATGACTGGCCCCCTCTGCGGGCGCCAAAACTCCCAATTGATGTTCAATAAATGCGCTGCTCCGTGGGGAAGCTGGAATCGCCGTCTACTGGCACGCTCATGTCTCACACCTCTTCCCTCTTCGCTCTTCGTTCTTCACTCCTCACCTCTCCCGGCGCGTCGACCCATCTCTGCAGCTGCGCCGTCGGCCACTACAACCATCAGTGCACCTGCAATAATTAATGGGCACATTGGATGCCACGCGGGGCGGCACGCGAGACCTCGCAACCTGGGCAGCTCACGCTCACAGCGACCGTGCCTCCACGCTCCGTGATAAGTCGACTTTTCTCGTTGCTAACCTACAGTCACCCGCATAGTCACCAATCATCCCCACTATCACCACATCACTACTATGATAGTACTATCACCCCGTTATCGTCCTCATATTGTCTTTGCCTCGGCGCGCCCCTGCCTCCAAGTTCGGACCACCACGCCTTCTGTACGACCACCTGGGCAACCTCCTCCGGCCTTCCAAGACAATCCCCCTTTTGGGACAAGTCAGCTCTGCAGAAACCCTACACCCTACACCCTACGTAACCGTACATGATTTGCTTCTATTCTCGTACTACCTTTCCCCCCAAGTATAGCATTCATCATCCTCTTCCTCCACCATGACATCTATTCAAAGACACGCTCACACTGTCCTCCAGCTCCCCCCTACCCCGACTTCAGCGTCCCAGACTCGCGGTTCGGATCCTCCTCGTCCAACGCGTCGTCCTCCCCCTCCACCTGCACCCTCCGCCCCTGAACCGCCTTCTCCACCTCCGGCACCAGCGACTCCATGTACTCCAGGTCCCTCCCCACCAGCGTCACCGTGTTGCGCGGCTTCCCCCACCGAGGGTAGCTCCCGACCTTGATCCCCTTGGCCTCCGCCCGCCTCGCCAGCTCCGTCAGGTACCCCGCGATCGCGCTCTCCGCCATGGGCGTCGACACCAGGATCCGATGCGACCCGTTGCCATTCGGGTCCGCCAGCCGCGGCACCACGCGCGGTCTCAACCCCTCCAGCAGCGCCTCGAACAGCCGCGGCACCCCCGGCAGGATGTGCACATTCCCGTTCACGATGCTGACCGGCACCCACAGCTTCTCGTCCACAAACACCGCCTGCTCGCCGTACGGCCGCGAGTCGTCCAGCGGCAGCTCCGCCATGCGCCGCTTCGCCGCCAGCGCCGCCGACGGCGTCTCCCAGTCGAAGTCGGGCTGCGACTTGTGCGGCTTCGCCAGCCGCCGCATCCGCGCCCACGTCTCCTCGTGCAGCTTGATCGGGAGCCCGAACGCCTTGGCGATCGACTGGTACGTGATGTCGTCGTGTCTATTCCGTTCCACAGTCCCGGTCAGCAAACGGTGTTGGATAGCCGGAGGAGCAGGACTCACGTAGGTCCAATGCCGCCAGAGGTCACCACAAAGTCGTAGTTCCTGGACATGCGGCGGGTCGCCTCGACGATTTCGTCCTCCTCGTCGCCAATGACCTCGATGCGGCGCAGGTTGATGCCTAGGTTGAAGCAGAACCTGGCCATGTACGCCTAGATAGAATCGTTAGTCTAGTTCCAGCAGGTAGAGAGTAATTTAACGTACCGAGTTCGTGTCGACCGTCTACACGCGACGCTGCGGTTTAGCTGCTTTGCACTCTCAGAACCAGGCCACACGGGCCGCGTACCTTGCCCCCCAGCACCTCATCCCCGATGATCAAACACGCAGCCGTACGGATCGGGCCCTTGCCCTGCGCGGACGACGTTGCGCTCGCCATGGCCGATGACGTTGCGGATCGCGAACCGGACGGAGGAGGAGAAGAGGAAGAAGAAGAAGAAGAAGCGAGGCTGGACAGCGGCCGTGCAAGCTGTTTCGAGACCTGGGCCAACCGGCTGAACATCAAGAAGAAGGGGGATTATTCGCGGGTGAGGAGAAAGGTAGTTGTATGGGAGAGGGATTTTGGAAATCGAGCGACGGACGACGACGTCTGCGCCATGTTTCCGGTCCTTGCAGCGGTCAACCTAGGCTCGGAGGCGCGTTGGGTAAGCCCCGCAATCGCACCACTCTCCACCGTCCAGCTCCCGCACTGCCCTGCCTGCCCTGCCCCTCGTCATCGGTTCGACTCGGCGCCATCACCTCCTCAGCCCTATCCTGAGTATCCCGATATCCTTATAGAATTCCTTCTTGTGGAATTCCACATTTGGATATCACTAGACATGGTATACTCTTCCCCTTCTCCTTCAAGCTTCGAGTTTCAACCCTCGAATCGTACGCTAACCCATCCCCCAGTCCTCCGAAGCACGGTTATACACCTTCAGCGACGAGACCAAGCAGAAGCTCCGCAAGTTCCGCCTCGGGACCTCGCGGGCAAAAGACCCCCAAGCCGTCATTTGTACGCCGCCCTCCATGACTCTCTCTCCCCCTCTCTCCTCTGCCGCCGACCTACCTCCCTCCCACCTACTACACATCTCCTCCCGCCCATCAATATCCAGACCTCAGACAAGCATAGAATAAGCACGTCAGACGTGGTGGTGGACACTCGACATGAGAAACCCCGCTGATACACTCCCCCACACAGATCAAATCGACAAAAAGACGCTCGAAATCCTCCCCGAAGACAGCACCATCTACACCAACCTCCAGGCCATCGCAGACGAGCTACCCGACCACGCCCCCCGCTTCGTCCTGCTGAGCTACCCACTAACCCTCGTACGCCACTTCCTCTCCCTCCCCTGAGCCGTTGTCTCCCCGTTTCCCTTCCCTCCCGCTATCCCGCGTTACTGAACGTCTTTACTGAATACCTGGATGCAGGACTCCGGACGCCTCTCGGTGCCGTACGTCATGCTGTACTATCTGCCCGTCACCTGCAACAACGAGGTCAAGATGCTGTATGCGGGCGCCAAGGAGCTGATGCGGAATACCGCCGAGGTGAATCGCATCATTGAGATTGACTCGCCCGAAGAGTTGGAGGAGATTGAGGGGAGGTTGAGGGAGTGAGGGCTGGATTGCCTTGGGGGAGATGGGAAGATTCCGGAGGAGAGGGATGGGTGCGTAGTAATGAGTTATGATACCACATACACTTCTGCTTCTCTCACATCCATGGATTCTTCAGGCGTACACCCTCGGCGTCCCTCCAACACTACTCATGCGGACCTCCCAGCCTCGGCTCACCCGCACGCATCTTACATATTACATATTACATATTACGGCTTACGGCTTACGTTGGACCATCCACCCAGCCAGCCGTCCCCCTAGCACTCCCTCATTTAGCGCCAGCCCAGGTGGACGGGTCGGCTCGCGCATCTGATCTTTCCCGGACCTGGACCTGGACCTGGACCTGGATCTGGATATGTAAGGCTCCGCACGACACCATCTTCGCTCATGGGACTGTGAAGTCTGCATATCTCTTAGGCATCAAGCGATCCAGCTCGACACGTACAATAGCATATCCTTTTCCCTCTAGGGGCATGACGGTCTTGTATCCATGGGAACATGTACCAAATGGCGGGTTCAGAAGAAGGAAGTGAGGAGTCGTATTAGTATATTATGAAGTGTTCTGAACCGCAACAGTTATAACGGAAACCCGTGACGCAGCAACCCAACCCGTGAATAACAAGAAAAGAGAAGCAGAAACCCGCCCGCCCGTCGAAAACAAATGAAGTACCCGTCATTCGGCTCGTCATTCTAGCAATCACGATGCATGCGTATCCTCCCGTCCATAACACGGAGGTACTTGCACTTTCGACCCTTCATTCAGATACCACCACCTAGAACAACGTCAACATGCCCACCCTCTAAAACCCAAGAGAAGAAGGAAAGAGAAAAGAAAAGACAAAAACCCACCCGACCGATCGACCGAAACGCTAAAGTCGCCCGCCGCCCTCTCCTTCGTCTTCGCGCCGTGCAGCCGCGACCGCAGGACCAGGTAGCTGCCTCCCAGCGAGGCGAAGGCGCCGAGGGCGAGGGTGCGGGGGCTGTGTCTGCTCGTTAGTAGATATACACAGTATTTTTGGAGAGTGGATGAAGGGATCGGTGGAGAGAGAGAGAGAGAGAGAGAGAGAGAGAGAGAGAGAGAGAGAGAGAGGGCTTGGCGTCATCGCCACGTCTGTGTACATGTAATGCAGCACGCTAGAGTGGAGTAGTGAACTGGAGAAAGACGTACGCGAAGAACTTGATATACCCCATTGTTATCGATCCGTCAGCCAGTCAGTCGATTCTTCAGGATATTTCTAAACAGCTTCGAAAACGGGGGAGTTGGGGGATTTTATACAGTGGGAACGCGGGTTCCAGAGCTTCGAGGAAGCAAAGAGGAGGAGCAGCTCACACGACCCTTGACCCGATCGAGACGCTGTTGAGGGCTGGATCTGCGGGATTCGCTGGATTCCCGAGGTTGGGTGATCCCTGCTGTGCATTGGAGATTGGTCTGGGGAAGCTGGGAAGCTGGGAGCTTGGCGCTCGCTTATCGAGAGCTCCGCGGGGGTCACTGTGGAAGGACGAGGAGTTGCTGGGCATACATACTGTGATCAGGGTTGTGGACGATGAAATGGAGTGTTGCCAGCGGGCTTCCGCGTGCGAACTACCGCAGCATCTCTAGTCCTCGGCGAGTTTAGAACAGGCTGGCGTTGTCTTTTGGGGTACGCAGCGTTGTCCGCACCGGCAGTCTTGAATGGTTCTACGTACGCGAAGGAAGAATCCATGCCGAAAAGTTTGAATCGTGTAAGTACAATAGAATTGCACAGTCTATAGCAAACCTGCTATCATGTAGATAAACATTCTTCCCCCCAAGTGTCAGTGGAGGAATACGAATGGTAATCCACGACGAGCAGGGGTACATACAGCCTTGGCAAGCTAACCACACCGCCGGGCAGAAAAAAGTACAGCCCAGAGAAACGCATAGCATTCGACGCTTGCGCATCATTCCCGCCCTCGAGTGAAAAGCATTCACGAACCCCCAAAATGCCGCTCCCGAAACGGCCCGTCCTCCCAAGCAAACCCCAATCCACCTCCAGGCCCAGGGAAAACTCCACCGAAGATGCCCGCTTCGCCAATTTCAAGACCGACCCCAAGTTCCGCCTCCCCTCCAAGAAGAAGTCAAAGACCCAGCTCGACGAGCGCTTCTCGCGGCTGCTGACCGATCCCGACTTTCACTCTCGGGCGACCGTGGATCGCTACGGGAGGAAGATCGGGAAGGATGGCGGGAAGAAGGAGTTGAAGCGGAGGTATGAACTGGAGAATGAGGAGGAGGAGGCAGAGTCGGACGAGGATGACGAGGACGAGGAGCTGGGGTTCGATACGGAGAGCGCAAGGAAGATGGATAGAGCCGTCGAGCGGGAGATGAAGAAGGTGGCCATCCGCGGGCAAAAGGGCAGGGACATCATTCGCGAAGGCGCCGAGTCGTCTTCTTCCGACGAAAGCTCGAGCGACGAGGAAGACGAGGCGGACGAAGAGGTGGAGGAGCAGGCCGAGTTGGCGCAGCCCGGCGCCGAGGTCCCCATGGGCGACGTCACGACGCGGCTGGCTGCCGTCAACATGGACTGGGATAACATGCGAGCGACGGATATCATGGCGGTGGCCAACTCGTTTGTGCCCGCCGGCGGGCGCATCCTCAGCGTCGTCATCTACCCGAGCGAATTCGGCATGGAGAGGTTGCAGAGGGAGGAGATCGAGGGCCCACCGAGGGAAATCTTCGCGGCGTCGTCGGCAAAGAACAAGGATAATATCACTTCCTTGGATGCGGATGGGTCGGAGGACGAGGAGGATGCGAACAGCGACCTGGAGAACGGCGAGGAGTTCGACTCCAAGGCCCTGCGCGCGTACCAGCTCGACCGTCTGCGGTACTACTACGCCGTCATCACCTGCTCCTCGCCCGAGACGGCGAAATCGATCTACGACAACATGGACGGTAGAGAGTATCTGTCGAGCGCCAACTTCTTCGACCTAAGGTTCGTCCCTGACGGCATCACCTTCGATGAGGATCCCCATGACGAGTGCGAGACGCTCCCGGATGGCTACAAACCGAACGAATTCAGGACGGACGCGCTCACGCATTCCAAGGTCAAGCTGACCTGGGACGCCGAAGACACCACGCGGAAAGAGGTGCAGAAGCGGGCCTTCTCGCGGAAAGAAATCGACGAGAACGAATTGCAGGCCTACATCGGCTCCGAGTCTGAATCCGAAGATGAGCACGCCAACCCGGAGAAGGTCGCCGCCATGAGAGCAGCGCTCGGCCTGGACTCGGCGGAAGGCACCAAGAAGCCGCGGTCCGCGAAACGGGATCGCGACTTCCAGAAGCCCGAGGGGGATCTGGAGATCACATTCTCGGCGGGCCTGTCGTCGAATGCGCCCAAGGGCCCCGTGTTCGAGGTGGAGGAGACGACGATCGAGAAGTACGTGCGCAAGCAGCGCGAACGGAAACAGAAGCGCAAGGAGCGAGCAAAGGCCCTGGCAGAAGGCAGAGACCCCGACGCCCAACCAGAGGAGCCCGTAACGGCAGACGTAGACGAGGAAGACGACCCCTGGAACGACCCGTTCTTCGCCGAAGGCCCCAACGCCGCGAAGGAAGCCAAGGAGCTGAAGAAATCGAAGAAGGCCAAGAAACGCGAGGAGCAGGAGAAGGAGGAGAAGGACAGGGCGGCCGAGCGCGCGAATCTCGAGCTGCTCATGATGGGCGACGAGGAGGAGGACATGCGGCACTTCGACCTCAACGAGATCATCAAGGCGGAGAAGGCGAGGAAGAAGAAGGGGAAGAGGAAGGTCAAGGGCGAGGCTGCACCCGTGGAAGATACCTTCAAGGTCGATACCCAGGACCCGCGGTTCGCGGAGCTGTACGAGAACCCGGACTTCGCGATTGACCCTACGCACCCGAGATTCAAGGCCACGCCGGGTATGAATGCGTTGCTGGAGGAAGCGAGGAAGAAGAGGAAGCACGATCGTGACGACGAGCCGCGGAGGGAGGAGCAGAAGAAGCGGAGGGTCAAGGAGCGGGAGTCGGGTGGCGCGGCCGAGGACTTGAAGAAGTTGGCCGCGAGGGTAAAGGCGAAGAGCAAGTTGGGTTGAGCGTTGGCCATACCATATAGACCGCATATATTGGCGCTCTTGGAAATGATATCATGTATTCGTATGCGAAATACTCGCTGCGTTGCCGTTGAAATTTGGTCCCGATTACACCGTGACGTGGTTCCCTAACATCCTTCCAAGATCTGGCAAAGGATGTTATTGCGCACTTATCATTACGGTATTGGTGGGACGGGCAAACTCGAGGAAATGATATCCTGTATTCCAGCTCGAGATGCTCCACTGTAGTACAGCTGAAACCCGTTCTAACCACGCGTGCTACGGTCCCCTATCCTTCTACTCCCAAGGCCTATCAAAGCATTTTATTGTCCACCTATGAATGTCTGCTGACCAAATCTCAACAAAAAAAAGGTCACCATATTAGCGGCAACAGACCAAAGTACCGCCTTGCTTCCCATCTCCTTGCCATCAATCCGCCTTCACGTTCGCACAAGCGTTCTCATCAAACCATGTCCTTGTAGTCACTAGAGTGAGCTTTTTCTCTGGATCGTTGTATTGCGGTCCATGAGCCTCCAATAGCTCCGCGCAAGAGCTACACCACACCGCTGGGCTTCCATGATTCGGGCACGGATTGAGACGGCTCCTCAGCCCGGAGTAGGAAGCAACATGGCTCTGGACCTCCATATCTCCGCCGGTTGACGCATAGCCATTTTCAAGGAGTGGCCTTTCGGATAGGACGGCTACCTCGACCCTGGTCTTGACGGCCTCCATAAACCCCTTCCGGCGTATCCAGTCGCGCAGGTCGTGGAGGAGGAAGTAATCCGCTTCCGCTTCAAGCTTGTTGTACAGCGCGTAGTCATATCCCTTCTCCTTCGTCCAGAACAAGGGGAACTTCGACGGGCGTCGCAGAAAGTCCAGGATATGTTGGAATACGTCGGGGTCGGCGTCCACGAAGTAGGAGCCGTCTTTCTGTTTGCTGATGTCGTTCCATCTGTCTAAGAAGCTGGCGAAGTAAGGGGAGTTTCTCAGTGTCACACTCAGTGTTCGGTATTTGCGGCCTGAGACATCGAGGATGATGGCGGGGGACGAAGACATGTTGAAGGGTAGTATGGAGTGTGAGCTCGACTTGGGGGATCTTTTAGGGGGTCTAGGAAATATCGAGGGTAAGAGTCTGGGATTAAATACTTGATGCTCAGTGCAATCAGGGGCATCTGCGTGACATGATCAGTTTGCCCATGTTAGTGTATACACAATTGAACCGTGACTCTGTATATACAATCGTATGTCGTTCTACCTTGCTAGTCCTTTTTACAAAAGTCCCATGGTACGTCCCCACCAAACGCCAACATCACAAAGACCGGAAGCGGCAACTTGCCAACCACTGCCCTCACGAGGACGCCACTACATCCATCCTGGGCGGCGAGTATGCCTTATACAACGACCCCTCCCCATCTGAATCAGAGACATCGGACCCGTGGCCACGATACTTTGCCCCTACCCGCTGCCAGCTGGTCTCTCCGTACCGGAAAGATCTATCAGAAACTTGCCCGTCGGTGGCTGGATCCGAGAGCACCACTTGCGGGAGCAATGTGCGGGCGGCAGGCGGTCCAACGTCAAAATCGCTAGCATGACGATGATGTCCCCTTCTCTGTCGTGACGGTCCTGTTTCAGCGGTCTCGTCTCCCTGGAAAGCCGGAAGGAGAGACGCTGGGTAATGCATGCTCGAAGAATGTGACACAGTTGAGCGATGCAAGATCTCAGAGGTGACGGGCGAACATGGTAGTTCAACAGCGTGGAACTTTAGAGGGGGTAGTGACGGAGGGATCGCTGAGGTTTCGGGACGGAGCAAAGGCGATGAGTGGCTTGATGAGGGTCGTGATTGCGGCGGTGTCCGTTGCGGCGGGGGATATATGCCTTCAGGGCCTACGACACGGAGTTGGCCGGTGAGAGACGTGATCATGGCCATGGACGTGAATTTGGGGTCCGAGACTGGCGCTGTGGGGGATTCCGGCTGGCTGGACGAGCGCGTACGGGGAACCTGTGGCAAGACGGATGGGCTAGTTTCCGGAGGCGTGCGTTGCGTCTGCGTCGTCGGTGGTGTTTGCACGGAATTTAAGAGGCTCCTTTCTTGTTGAGGGCCAGGAGACAGGTTCGCTGCATAGTAGCGTTGGCTCGCTCTAGGCGGCGAGTGTCGCCGCTCTGGATGCAAGAAATTCTCCTTGCTATGGGTGGTTCCAGAAAACCGGGCGTCTGCAGACCGTGATCGGCCATGAATCGCCGAAGAACCTCGAGGACGATTGGTTTCGGAGCCAGCGACAGCCCTGTAAGCGCGGTACTGTCCTTCCTGAAGGTTGTGTCTCCATGTATGTTGCTTCAAGTCAGGCCAGTCCGTGACGGTCACGGACGGTACTGTTGACTCTGACATTCCAAGATGTTGTTTGCCCAGTAAACCTACAAAGCAAGTCTCTTGGTCTTTTTCACTTAGTCGAGAGAAGAACGCCGTCGAAAAGAACAATTCGTGTAGCTGCGTCGGATCCAGCTGTGACCGAATCGCCTCGATTTCTCTCTGATATGAGATGCATAAGAATGCGATGTCGTCCCTCGGCTCCCAAGCAAGGTCTTTATTCTTGCAAAGAGCCAGCGACGATCTCACCAGATGAAGAATGTTGAGGCTTTTGAAGTTGGTCATCTTGCCGTCAAGATTTAGTCGTAAGAGGACTTGGTTCTTGCGAAGGAGGTCGTTGCGCGGTGTTCCGAGGCTCCCTACCCAGTATGAGCTGTGGATTACATGCTACCATCGTTGATGCTCACCTGACGGAACCAGAGTGGCTTCCACGTCTACGACTTCAGTGCATCCGGTATCTTTCATCCCAGATCCAGTGTTAAGTAGGATCTTCGCTGGCAGAAGGGGGTTCATCCCTCTCGGCAGCGTCACCCTAATCTGGTCAGCTACATCATTGAGGAGCGTTTCAAGCCATACCTCTTGTCCTTTTCAAGACTGAGCTTCATACGGCGGTAGTCTGCGACATCATAAACGATGTGGATGTCGAACATTTCCCGGCGATGTCCGAGACAAAGCATGGCGAGTCCACCGAGCGCTGCCCAACCGAATTCGTTGCCATCGAAGATGTTCTTGATATAATGCGCTGCGACGACAAAGTTCGGACGAGGGAGACTCCTAAGCTGGGATCCTTGGCTCCGTTTCCACTTGTTGTATTCGTCCACGTCGTAATACTTGTGATCATGTCCCATTTTGGCAACCTTTTGAACAGTGTGCTCTTGGAATCAGTCGAAAGCGATAGTTCTAAGCGACAGCAACATGAAGGATAGATCGATTTCGACGCCATAATGTATTGTTTCCCATGGCTTGTCAATGGGTCGCCTTACCTGAGCGCATGGGTTCTGGTCCGGTACGGAGTTGGTGGACGGAGTACAATGGACACATGGCTTTGAGCGCTGCGCAATTTGGTGCTCCACTCCCTGATTTGCTTTGTTGTGAGCCGCTGGGTAGGGCTGGTGCAGCTGCGGGTGTTCCAGAGCACAGCGGTCGCTTCAGCTGTTAGCGATAGCCGAGCCATCAAATAGCATTCAATTCCAGTGAGAGGCACAGCCAGCCCAAGCCCTGTAATGCCGGCCGCGTGGCTGACATTTCTCGTCATCTTGGATCTGAGCGTGGCACTGCGTGGCTAGGACGTCTGTGCAATCCTGTCAGTCTTATTATGTGTCGAACGACGTTGAACAAAGAATGTAACATACCACTGCAGAAATGTGGTGCAAGCGCATGTTCAAAGAAAGAGATATTTCCGGTTGTTCGACCCAAGTCATTGCGTCCAGCCCCATCGCGCACTGTTCCAGTACTCCATTTTCGTTCCGGTCGATAATTTGCTCTCATATATCTGTCAGCTCAATGGAACCATATCACTTGACAGTCCACATCTCTTCTATGGAAATCGATGAACCATATTATCTTTACCCAGTGGTACCTATGCAGACGTCATAAGGGTGCAACGACTTCCAAGAAAGCGCACTGCTGGTGGTGAACCTTTTAGATTCTCTGTGATATGTACACCTGCGCCCTTTTCGAGAAGCAGGAATATTGCATACATATTATACATGTTCGGAGCGCTAGTACTTCCATCCGCCGTTGACTGGTCGTGGTGGTTGCTGCCTCGCCATACTAGTACTGGAATCTCTCGGGTGAAGAAATCCAGACATATGTCGTTACTATTTCTTGATTTGTTTCCCGCTACCTTTCCGTCCCATCTCTTCTTAACCTCACAACCTCTTTTTCTAGATTCGACTCCTCCACCTCCGCCAATTCACCATCCTTCTTGACACCTAGGACCTGCCCGATCAGACCGCCAGGTTTCGGTACAGGACACTCTCGTTTTGGCACTTTCCAATCCTCGCTGTCTTGTCGCACCCTCCGCCTCTCCTCGCTCATAACATCATTACAAGTCTCTTCCCTCGGTACCCGCCTCCGTCTCTTCTTCCCTGATAGTGCATCCGGATCTGTAGAATCTGCCATTACTCGTGGATCCACGGGGCAAGGTAGGAAATGAGGTGTCGCGACCACGAGAAATGAGACGGCGAGGGTTGTGGTGAAGAGCGAGGTGGTCATACGTGACCGGGGATGCAGGTGCGGAGGCATGTTGGGGTGTATGACGGCATCACTGGGCTCTGCTTGGGAGTCAATGGGTTGTGTGAAGGAGGATTGAGGGTGGACGGAAAGCTTACCGGCCCAATTGAGACGCCTGGAGCAAGTTTCGGGGTGGGAGAGGGGGGACCGCCCGTGGTGAGCTGTGGTGTGAGGTGGGATGCATCCAAGGTTCTCTGGAGCTTCCCATCGGCCGTTTGATTTCGCGAGCTCGGCTGCGTATTTTTATCCAGGGACCTACCAATTGGCTTAAGCGACCAATGAATGACCGTATTTAAAAACAACGCATCGTATTCAACTGCTTAACAAGCACTCGGCTCAATAACCCCAGGTGACAGAAAAACCGAGACGCCCTGCCATTGTAGGTCGAATTAGACCTTTAGAAAAGAGCTCTGTTCAACTTGGGTTCTTAATCTCTCACGATCTCCAGTTAGGTGCCCAACGCTCGCGTTGCGCTTTGACCTAGCGTCCAGGTTGCAGAAAAACCGGAACTCCCTAACATTGTACATTAAAATAGAGCGTTAACAAAAGGCTCTAATCAACCTAGGTTCCAAACTTACCCAGTCCTCCACCTGGGCAGTTAGGTGTGCCCTGCTCGCGTCACGCTTCTTGTGCCCCGCCAAGATTCCGTCCCGCGCATCCCTGTCACATCTAAGTCTGGCGGAGAACAGTTGACGCCAGACGTTGAGATTGTGCAATCGCCGCCGGTATACACAGCAAAGCTGCAATTCAGCAGCACTACTCTTCTTTACCGGTCCTACACCGACATCCTCACAAAGTCCCATTCCCACAGTCAATTTGCGCCTATTTATAGTGGAAATATCTACCTGAGTCGGGCATCGCGGAGCCTTCGCCGTCATGAGTATCGGAGGCAGCGATCTCGACAAGTACGTTTCTCTAAACAGGCAATATCGGTTTCTAATTTTGGTGCAGAGCTATCACACAACTTCGTGCCTGTCGCCCGATACCCGAGAACCAAGTCCGAGAGCTTTGCTACAAGGCACGCGAGCTTCTGATAGAGGAGGGGAACGTAGTGGGCGTGAATGCGCCGGTGACGGTACGCTATGCGTCTCTGCATAACGAATAACAGAGGCTGACGTGGTGCTCTCATAGATATGCGGCGACATACATGGACAGTTCCATGATCTCATGGAATTATTTCGCGTTGGCGGCGATGTACCGGATACCAACTATCTCTTCATGGGTACGAGACAAGGGCGCAAGCACGACGTCGATGAACATAGATATTGACCTCAAGCAGGCGACTTCGTCGATCGTGGATTCTACAGTCTAGAGTCCTTCCTCCTCCTTCTTTGCCTTAAAGTTCGATACCCAGATCGCATCACGCTCATCCGCGGCAACCACGAGTCGAGACAAATCACAACGGTGTATGGTTTCTACGATGAGTGCCTTAGAAAATACGGTAGCGCAAATGTGTGGAGATACTGCTGCGACGTCTTCGATTACCTGGCCTTGGGTGCCCTCGTCACTGGCGCCGCAACCTCCCTCACCCCCACCGATGGCCCCTTCTCCGACACCATCAACGCCGATACACTCCCCGATCCGGATGCCGAACTCGAAATCGAAACCCTCAGCTCCACCGGCGAGATCATGTACCGCTACGCCCGCAACTCCTCCCCACAATCCTCCTCCCAACCCGCCTCGAACCCGCCTTCCTCACCCAACGCCTCCTCCACAACCCCCTCTCGGGTCGGCGCTGCCGGCACAGGCGCAACCAGCTCTGCCAACGGCTCCACTCACAACGAAGGCGGCGCCGTCCTCTGCGTCCACGGCGGCCTCTCCCCCCTGATAGACAAGATCGACAAAATCCGCCTCCTAGATCGTAAGCAAGAGGTCCCCCACGAAGGCGCCATGTGCGACCTCCTCTGGTCCGACCCCGACGAAATCGACGGCTGGGGCCTCTCGCCCCGCGGAGCTGGCTTCCTCTTCGGCGCAGACATCGTCAAGCACTTCAATCATCAGAACAACCTCAGTCTCATAGCTCGCGCACACCAGCTGGTTATGGAGGGCTTCAAGGAGATGTTCGATAATACGATCGTCACCGTTTGGTCCGCTCCGAATTATTGCTACAGGTGCGGGAACGTCGCTGCGATCTTGGAGCTTGGGGAGGATGGGTCGAATGCCGGATATATGCGAAGGAGTAATGGGGATGTGGGGAGGACGAGGGGGGTTCTGGGGCCGAGGGCGTTGGAGGGGCCTGGGAGGAGGTATCGTGTTTTCGAGGCCGCCCCGCAGGATAGTAGGGGGATGCCGGCGAAGAAACCGGTGGCGGATTACTTCCTGTGAGGGATGGGCGGCACTACTTTCTTCAGGAGCTATCCTGTGGGATTGTGAGGAGTTTGGGAGTTTGCAAACCAGCGAGTGAGCGAGTTCAGCAACGTTTGCCGATCCGAAGTGCAAGGGTGGGCTTGGTTCTGATTTATGAGCGACGACGGATTTGGATTCCGAAAGCTACATCGCCGAAAAAGCGTGGTATTTGGGGAGAAGGTTCAATGCTCGATACCCGATCTCGTCTCTTTAGGGCTTGTATAGGCGCTTCGTTGGCTGGGACACAAGACTTCGGAGTATGACGGAAAGGACTGGTATATATCTTTAAGGGGTTAGGATATACAAATTCAGACAGACAATCAGTATATTATATATGCTGAGACTTATCGGGGTGAGATACGTCTAGGGCTCTCAATAGCCTTAGATGATTGACTGAAACGTCCTATGTATGAAAAACCTCAGGGTAGACCGCTCCAAACACGCCATGCTCTGGGAACTGACGAGGAAACAAAGGAAAAGTATATAGGTCGAAGAGTCGAGAGATCTTGCTGCCAAGTCCTAAAGAACAGCTTCCATACAAGGACACAATCGCTAGTCGATGCTTAAAAGTTCATCAAATCTGGCACTAGTCAGCATCCATATTACACTAGGCACCGGTAAAGACTCACCTCTTCCAAAAAGAGCTCTCTTGCTCCAGTCCATGGCCATCAGGAACCTAGTCCGGAAGCTCACGCCCTGAGCAAAATATACGCTCCTCCAAAGATATACCGCCATCAAACCGCCACTAAAGCTCAAACCGTTGATATCGAAGATCGCCGCATTCCCAATATACGCTAACGAACCAAGATGCTTGTAGTCAAACGGTTTGTACGTCGCGTCATCCAGGTCGCCGTAGTCGATCTGATTGAGAGCCATTCCCGGAGCAGCCTGAGCGATCTTATTGAACTTGCGGCCGAGGTACTGGCCTTGTTGATGGGCGCGTTGGGCGGTTGCAGGTAGGGAGGTGAGTTTGGAGTCGATTTGCATGAGGAGTTCTCTAAGCTCGCCGAAGTCCAAGGTACCGGATTTATCCTTGTCGTATTGAGAGAAGAGCTTGTCGAGGCGGCGGAGGTGGTCGGACGCTTGTGGGAAGCGCTGCTTGACGCGTTTGGCGACACCACGCCAGTCAGAGTAGGTAATGTGCATGTTTTCGGGGTCTTTGCCGCGCTCCCAGGCTAGGGTCCGGAGAAAGCTGACAATATGGTCGGAGACGTTGTTTTGGACCGTAGCGCAATCTCCAATGGCGTAGAGGTCGCCTAGTGGAGCTCCAACAACGCGAAGGTGGGTGTCTGTCTCGAGGGCGTGCATGTTGTTTTGACCTTCCAGTTTTGCTGCGATTCGCTTGCAGAAGTCCGTCTGTGCGACACCCGTCGACCAAAGGCAGAAGCCCATGGGGATTTCCTTTGTGACCACCTTGCCGTTTTCATCTTTCTGTGTGTAAAGAATCCTATCAGCCTTGACCTCCTTGACGCGCGAGTTGGTTTGCACATCAATCGAATCATGGGCGAAGCGGGCTTCAGCGTATTTGGAGAGAGCCTCATCGTAGGTGTTCAGAATGTGCCCCCGAGACTGGATGACGTGGACAGATATTTCGTTCCGCAGCAGTCTTGGATAGTACTTGTGGAGGTCCTCATTGAGCATATCATAGAGCTCTGCGGCGAATTCGACACCTGTAGGGCCTCCTCCGCACACCACGAAGGACAATAACCGGCGTCTTTCCTCGTCTGTGGTGGTGGGTAAGCACGCCACCTCAAGGTTGCGAACGACCGCGTTCCTGATCATTCGTGCATCGCTAATATCCTTGAGGAAGTGGCAATGCTCCAGACCCTTGACTCCGTGAGGATTCGTGACAGAGCCGACCCCGAGGACTAGCCTGTCGTACGGCACGTAGAAGTGTTCTTTATCTCCATTGGGGCCCACCGCCGACACCTCAACGAGCTTCTCTGAAAAGCACACGTCCTCAGCCATCGCTTTTACGAAGTGGCCCTTGACTCTCTTGACAATCTTGCGCACAGGCTCTACCAAAGAACGTAGTTCGAGTGTTCCAACCGTGGCAGAGGGTAGCATAGGGGTGAATAGAAAGTGGTTCGAGGGCGAAATCACAGTGACGTGGTAATCCCCTGTACGTAGAGTCTTCAGAAGCGCCACGCTTCCCCATCCAGTTCCGAGAACAACCAATCTTGGTTTCCCCTGAAGCGCTCGGCTCTCGGGGCACTCATCATCGTCCACGAAGGCATCGACAATGGGTAGGTTCTTCGGGCCCCCTCTTCTCGGTTTCAAGGCCAATTCTGAGACAGGTATATCCTGCACATCCGCTTCTTCCTTGTACGTTGAAGCATCATAGATGAAGAAGGCGACAACGAGGGTTCCGCTGACAACGACGAACGTGCCGATTGTGGCCAACGAGCGATATACAATGCGGAGCCATCTTGACCTAGACTTCGAGATCGGATTTGAGCTAGCGGCGGCATCTGAAGACGCTGTCCGTCTCCATGATCGTATTATCATGGGCTTTTGAAGCTGTTTGGTTGTGGCCAGCTGAGGGCGAGTGGTGAAGGTGCCAGGTCCGCCATTGCTGAAGGTTGTTCGAATCTGAGCGCGGGACGTGCGAGGGAGCTTTAGACGTGTCAAGGGCGAGGTATAGGACGCATTGGCAACGCGTGTTAGCGGCCTCGCAGACCGCAGGATCATGGCTGCCAACCGTGGCAGGGAGTGAAGGGCGGAAAGGACGGTTGAGGGGTCGTGTTAATTGGCGAATTCTGCGTGTTTTAGTGTCCCACAAGCATGTAGGGCAGGATAACGATGGAAAACGAGCGTTGTTCCAAATCTTTCTGGAATACGTTGATGTGGTACAAGTTGAACCTGGGATGACGTAGCGGTGGTAGTTGTTGTGGCTAGTGGCTGACTAACTGTGGCTGAATACACCCAGGATCTCTTCGCGATGGATGACAAGACAGTTCCAAGGTTCTTATTATATTGTGTGGATCTGCAAATGTATTACGCAGCATTACGTCTTGTTTAGGGGCGACAAGAACCCACAAAACGGATCCGAATATTCATAGCCGTCGACTCTACGGGCTACTAATCGCTTACAGGAAGCTGTAGTGAGAGCTTTTGCTGAGACTTGGAGTGTGGATCCGCGGCCGTTTCTTGATAGCTTGTTCCGTAGTCGAAATCTTGGAATGGATGGCACAGGCTGGCCCCGGGGCCGTCTTACTGGAAAAGAAATTTCTGAACTGGGCCGCGGCCGCTGTCCCATACGTCCAATGATAGTTGTGGTATCATCCAGAATTCCTGTCGCACCAACTTCAGAGACTACTGCCTCTTAGCTGGGTCTCAGCTGGTGATACATAGGTCAAGGATAGAATTGTACACCTCTAACTGCGCAGGATTATCTGAAAGTACAGAAGGCAGGTCCTTAAGAGCATCTTGCCTATACTCTGTTCTTGCCGGTAGGGAAATAAGCTTACGCGAGCTGTTTGGATAGTGCGACACTTTCCTGTCACTCGGGTGCCTCGTAACACGGGTCGAAGATTGAACGAGACTAGACGATGGTAGGCAAATTCCAGACAAACCAGTCCGATATATAATATATACAAGGGCAGGTCAACAAGACCAGACGCCGACGACACCGTTCTTACGGCCCTCCACCATGTAACCTTCCTTGATACGTACTTTCTCGATGGTTGCTGCCAATGTCGTATCCTCATCGTCGGCGCCAACCCCTGGACCGCAGTTCCAGTGTCTCCCATCCGTCTTATCATAGACCTTGACCACGTCTTCGCCAGCTGCGGCGACTATGCGGCGAGCATCGAACATCATGCTTGTCACGGGATGGTCATAGGCATAAGCGTCGTATATGGAGCCTGTTCGCAAGTCCCAGATCTGTACAAATCAGTCGCTATTCAAAGTGAGATGGAAGGGTGGCTTACCCGAATGCTGCGATCCAGACTGCCTGTGACCAGATGGACGTCGTCGAACTGGAGGGCGGTCACGGGACCTGTATGGCCAACAAGACTGCGGTGGACTTGCCCGCTTCGCAAATCCCAGAGGCGTACCATCCCATCTGCAGTACCACATGCCAATGCGGCGTCGAAGACCTGAAGTGCGCCTACGAAATCAGCGGACGCATCGGTAACCCTTCCGGTCTGCCGCCATGGGTCCGTCGAGTTTGTGTTCAGAGTTGCTGTGGCCTGCGCGGCTGCCCATAGCACATCGAGTGTTTGTACGCATCTTCCTTTTACCAAATCCCACTGTCTCAAGGTCTTGTCCGCGGAGCCGGAAACCAACGTGTTGCCTTTGAAGTGCAGAGCAGTGACCTCGGCAACGTGAGACTCAAGACAGAAAAGGGGACAGTCTTGCATTATTGTAGGAGGTGGTGGAGGTGGCGCATCAGCGGAGTTTTCAAATGCCAGCCCGTCGTCATCATCATCCCTCTCATGCGCTCGGTGGTCCAAGGGAGCATATTCGGCTTTGCTCAAATCCCATAGACGGATCGTGGCGTCCATCGATCCGGTGGCGACGATGTTATCCTCCACCTGCAAGCAGCGCACCGAGGACAAGTGACCCTCGAGAAGTCCAATACACCGTCCTGCGCTCAAATCCCACACTCGTACAGTATCATCTAGTGCCGATGTAACCAATGTCCCCCAAGGAACGTCAAAGTCCAGCGCAGTGACAATATCGGTATGCGCTTCCAACTCTTTGATCTTCGATCCAGGCTCAAGGTGTTCGTGAAGGATGGGCATGGATACCCGTCGCATGGGCCTCCGGCGTTTCGTTTTCGGTGACGGTATCTTCTGATATATCGATTCGGACATGAACTCGTCGGTAGCCTCTTGCCGCTCTTCTACTGACACAGGACTTTCCGGAGATTTCGGGGCCAGCGCCGCCGCATCTTCCAACTCCTCCTGGAGGTCCTCGATTCTATTATCCACTTCAAGCAAATCCTGCTCAATCTCTGCCTCCTCAAGTTCCAACGCCGCTAGCCGGTCCAGCACGATTTTGCGCATAGTGTTTAGGTTCGCGATCTTGTTGTCTATCTCGTGTATTTCCGCTGCACACATGTGCTTCCGCACACCCATCATCTCCAACCGATGGCTCATGCTATGTTTCTGGTTCTTCAACTTCGCCATCGAAGGGGGCACCGATGGGTCTTCCTCTTCTATTCCCTCTCCTATGAGTTTCTGCCCTCTGGTATTATGTTTCCCATGCTTCTTCCCACTTGTACTTTCCTCGGGTAATGAAGCCTGAAACCCCTGGAAAAGAGAGTATGCATTGTTATCTTCTGGGATGTTTTCGAGGAGCTCGTCAGGAAGGTAAGATAAAGCGCGCTGCTGAATCTCGGGCACGGATATTCGGGAGCGGACCAGGTCGCGTGGGGTTGTTTGTGCGAATGAGAAGACGGATCTTTGGAGGACTGGTCGCCGTAGCTCCCTATGGAGTTCCCCCAGCGCGTTCTGATAATGTTGACTGACACCCTCGGCTCCTATCAGGCTTCCCGCGGTTGCGGTTACTTTGCGCCCGAAGGCTTGGAGATGTCTGGTCTATCTCAGGGCTTAGTTTGAAGAGCTTACATGTTATGTGAAGGGGGACTGGTGTTTACATCAGAAAGACCGAGGAGGCTCGAGTCGTCGTCATCTGGAGGTGACCTTGGTCGAGGGCTGGTAGACCTGCCCCGTCGCGGTGGCGAGCCATTGAGTGCGGAGGAGGCCATGGGGGTCCGAGAGAGCAAGTCGATCCTACTAGAATACCATCATCGAATGGTGGAAAGTTGGCGGCGCAGGAGTTGTAGAAAATGAGCTCAATGGGAAAACGGGCGCGTGTCGTGAATGGGGATTTGTTGCTTGGTGGAGCACGTTTCCAGATCGAGGTTGTTGCGGCTCCCTGCACCCCGGCACCCCGGACGTCATCCGAACTTCGGGGCGTCGGTAGAGCTGTTCGTGGCTGCCAACAGTCAGACTATCCCGATGGCCGCTTTGCAGTCCCTATATCCCAATTCGTCCAGGGCGCTTGATATATTGTTTAGTTTCTGTTGGGGTGTACCTTGAATTTCACTGAATACATCATAATCCGCCACAATGGACGCCGCAATCGACCTCTCCGATGTCTCCAAAGCCCTCGATCTCGCAAACATCCGCTTCCAACTCATGTAAGAGACCCCACGAGACCCCTCTCGCTGTTTTAAGAGCCATGCTCACGGGACCAGACGGTTAGAAGATACCATCACCTTTCATCTCATCGAGCGCGTTCAATTCGCTTTGAACAAAACCATATACCAGCCCCGCGGGGTCGACATCCCCAATAGCTCCCTGAGTTTGATGGACTGGATGCTCCGCGAGCAGGAACGCCTTCAATCGCTTGTCCGCCGATATCAGTCCCCAGACGAGTACCCCTTCTTCCCCGACGCCCTACAGACACCAATCCTGAAGCCGTTGAACTACCCCAAAATCCTGCACCCGAATAACGTCAATCTGAACGCCAAGTTGAAGGAAAGCTACATCGAACATATCCTGCCCGCAGCATGCGCGCATTCGGACCGCGAGGATAGGGGTGAGCAGCAAGAGAACTACGGGTCTGCTGCGACCTGCGATGTTCTCTGTCTGCAGGCCCTGTCCCGGCGCATCCATTTCGGAAAATTTGTAGCGGAAGCGAAGTTCCAGAAGGAGACAGAGCGATTCGTGAAGCTTATAAAGGCAGAGGACCGGAAAGGCATTGATGAGGCTATCACAGACGCGAAAGTGGAGAAGAAAGTGCTCGAGCGGTTAAGATTGAAAGCAAAGACATATGGCACTGATCCGGATTTGGGCTCTGACGGAGAATCCAAGGTCAATGCAGATGCAGTGGTAGCCATGTACAAGGTCAGTACCCTAGTCCGTAGGCTTTTCTGTGTGCTAACTATGTATAGGATTGGGTCATTCCTCTCACAAAAGAGGTCGAGGTTGAATACCTTATGCAGCGGCTGGAAGGCACCGAATGGGCATGAGTACATTACACGAGTTATGATGAATTCCAAGAAGGATATGCATGCTTTGATTAGAACAAGCAATAGGGGTTTGGCATGAGTCTGTTGTGGTTCTAGTATCGCGGGCGCATCTAATATAATGGGCATTTCCCCACATCCGATGCGGGGAATGCAATCACAATTTTGTGAATTCACCGACTTGTTCTTTTCAACAATGAATCGAATATCGCCTGACATTAATGTGTGAAACATCTTGCGGTTTTAGATATGAAACCACTGGCTCTTCCTTGGGGGTATCGCTTCCTCCACGTGACCCCGTGCTTTCTCTTAACACGTTGAGCCTCCTCCCATCAACAACACACACAGTCAACATGAATTTCATTAACCAAGGGCTGGACATAGCCACGAATCCAAAGCACACACGATGGATATATCCTCTTCTGCTTGTAGCAGACGCAGCGCTTTGCGGCGTGATCATAGAAAAAGTCCCCTGTTCGTGGATTCTGCCGCAGGGAGTTGTACTCAGCTGACGCATAACAGATACGGAAATCGACTGGCGAACGTATATGGAGCAAATCGAAATATATCTGAAAGGAGAAAGAGACTATAAGAAAATCGTTGGGCCAACAGGCCCTCTTGTCTATCCGGCGGCGCACGTCTTCATTTACCGTGTTCTTTACAGCCTCACGGATCAGGGGCGCGACATCCATACTTCCCAGTATATTTTCGGGCTTCTTTATCTTTTCACTTTAGCGGTTGTTATGCAATGTTATCGAGCGGCGAAGGTTTGTTCACGGTTATCCCCTCTGATCCCTTATACTTAGTCGTTTTAGGTTCCGCCCTATGTCTTCCCTTTGCTCATTCTGTCAAAACGGCTGCATAGCATTTTCATGTTACGCTGTTTCAATGACTGTTTTGCAGTCCTGTTCCTCTTTTCGGCTATCTACTTCTACCAGAAGAACAGTTGGCATTTTGGCACCTTCCTCTATACCACCGGCCTCAATGTCAAAATGAGTCTGTTGCTGCCTTTACCTGCTATTGGCATACTTGCCATACAAGCATTAGGGTTCAGAGAAGCAATCACCCAGGCTATGATCATTTTCCAAGTATCAGTAAGTGCACATGTAACTGTTATGCTCTCCTCGTCAATCACACTCACACATGCAGATCGGTTACGGCTATCCCTTCCGGAAAAGAGCGCCATCCTACTTTTCACGAGCTTTTGAGCTGACTAGGGAGTTTCTCTACAAGTGGACTGTCAATTGGAGATTCGTTGATGAGTCTACATTCCTCTCGAAACGTTTCGCAATAGGTCTCCTGGTCGTCCATGCAGGACTCCTGCTCTGGTTTGCAACCACAAGATGGATCAAACCCTCGGGAAGATCACCTCGACAGTTTCTGAAGCTGTTGCGGAGCAGCGAGCCCCCGGATCAAGACGACATTGCCAGACGCGTGAAGCCGGATTTCATAATGACGACTCTATTGACGGCTACAGCTATTGGCATGCTGTGCGCCAGATCGCTCCACTACCAGTTTTATGCTTATATTGCGTGGACCACCCCGTTCCTGTTATGGAAGGCTGGTTTCCATCCTATCATCCAATATGCCCTTTGGGCGGCCCAAGAGTGGGCGTGGAATGTGTATCCAAGCACCCCTGCGAGCTCAGCGACGGTGGTTGCGGTCCTGGCTATCACCATTTTCGGGTCATGGTGGGGGACGAGGAACGAGTTTGGCGACGTGGTACTGGACGACACCGAGGTTCACGAACACACGGATTGATGACGCTTCAGTCCTCGTCGGAATCCGTCGGTGGCAGCTTTCCAACTGTGGACTCCTCCTCGTCGCTATCTTCTGGGTACGTAGATTTCTTCGCGAACTCGTTCGGCCTGGTTTTTTGCGTCAATACCAGTGTACCATATGGCTGCGATATCAATTCGCCTGTACGCACCAATAACTCATTTTCCTCCAAGCTTTCTCGCCTCGTACCACATTCACAATCTCCCCATCCAGTTTGTTCTGTCGTTCTGCCAGTGCCTTCGTATCAACGACGACATAACTCCCTCGCTTTATCCATATCGTCGAGCGAAACTTCTCCGCAAGCTCGACGAGCACAGGCTTCCCTCCAGGCAGTTCGGCCTTGTACAAATTATTTCCGGCGGCTTTGACGATTCGCGCTACGATTTCTCCATCTCGAAGCGACTCTGGAGGTATCAGAGTATGTTCGACCGTAGCCAGGAGATCGCGTTTTGGGCGGGGCATTTTTGGCGGGGTGAGGTTGGCAAAGCGAGGACCTCCGTCATCGCCAAACTCTTCCGCTCAGCAAGTTGCACGTGACTGTCTATTTCACCTGATAAGGGAACACTTCCTTCCGGAATACCCATATCTCAAATTTTGCCAGGACGCAATCGACTCAATAAACAAAAGTCGCCGGCTTGATTACCACTTCGAGACCAGTCAATAGGGTAGCGGCCTATCTATCGGAGCATAGGTTCTCCACCGATTGTAAAATCGGACCATACGGATCGTGTGCGCGAAATCGGAATACCGTTTGTAGTTGCTAGAGTGAGGTCAGTCATTGCATCGGCTGCATATGACATTATTCAGCGAACCACGTCAACGGTCAACAACATGACCCATTCGTTTTGCTTAAAATCAACGGCTCGGACGTTGACAAGATCCACTCTTGAACCCATCCGTTGCACACACGAAAAATTGGTGGCCTTCCAATAATTGAGGCATCAGGTGAACCACTGGCATTCTTCACAGATTCTATCATGGCGTCTTCGGCCTTTCATGGCTTATTCCGTATTCAAACAGCCCCAGAGCCAGTATCAAGTCCAGCGGCAGCTCATTATAAGGATGGAAAGCGCACGCTTCCTACTCTAGAAGCTATCAGTCTCCGAGATTTTTCCACGGGAGGAAGCAGCGATGAATTTGCACGTGCCTTGTCCAAAGCCCAATCGCCAGTGCTGGAATCCCCAAGAGGCGCCCAGACACCACGGTCAACAAATCGTATGCGAAGCTTGAATGAATTGGAAATGAGCAGACCGCCATCTCCCACCGTGGAGGAGACGTTCAATCAGATGCAGTCTTGGAATGATCCCCCAGTGAACAAGTGGAGGATCTTGAGCTGTTGTCTGATCTACTTTGGAAATGGGTTGAATGACAGCGGTATGTTGCTTTTAGTTCCGTCTTTTTAGGAATTTCCAACTGACATTTAAAGCTACTGGTGCACTTATTCCGTATATGGAGACCCATTACAATATCGGTTTCGCTGTTATGTCCCTGATCTTCGTTGGCCAGGCCGTTGGGTTCATCCTGGCTGCTTTCTTCAATAATGCTCTTCTAAGCAAGCTTGGAAGAGCGAAGATGCTCATGGCTGCGGAAATGGTCATGATAGCGGCGTATATCATTCTTGTGTGCACTCCACCATATTTTGCAGTCATTGTTGCGTAAGTGTGCTCATGGATCATATCCAGCCTTTTCAGAATGAGGATTTGAGATCGAAGATGGACTCGAACACTCGGGGCCCGCAAACCACAGAACATGCTGACGATCCCAGGTTCTTCCTGCTTGGATACGGTATGGCTATGACACTAGCTTTGAACAACGTCTTCTGTGCACACATCCATCCGGCATCGGTCATTCTTGGAGCAGTCCACGGAAGCTACGGTGTGGGCGGGATCGTAGCACCTATTGCAGCCACGGCACTAGCCTCGCATGGAACTCTATGGTCTCATTTCTACTTCCTCCCATTTGGACTTGCGCTCGTTGCCATGGGTTTTGCCGGTTGGGCCTTCTGGGGCTACCAAGAAGACACTCATCATACTCTCTTGAACTCTACTGAGCGAGAAGCAAGCCAGGAGGGAGAGGATGATGCACTAGTGTCAAAATTCAAAGACCTTAAATGGGCATTGAAGAATCGATCGACCATCTTTGGAGCACTATTCGTCTTTGCTTATCAAGGGGCAGAGGTCTCGATCTCCGGTTGGGTCATCTCCTTCCTCATCAATTACAGGGGCGGTGACCCAGGAAGCGTGGGCTACGTAACAGCAGGTTTCTGGGTGCGTATACCCTACTATAACTTACCACATTTCCCGTCACCACCGTAGAGAGTGAATACTAACGACGAACAGGGAGGCATCACCCTGGGCCGGTTTGTCCTCACTTTTCTGACCCCTTACATCGGCGAACGTCTCTACGTCTTCATACTCGTCCTCGGTACCATGGCCTTCCAACTCCTCGCCTGGCTCGTTCCCAACATCATCACCAACGCGGTCGCCGTTGCCATCCTAGGTCTCCTTCTCGGTCCGGTGTATCCCTGCGCAAACGCACTATTTACGAAGCTCATGCCACGGCACGTTCAAACTACGGCGATGGGGTTTATTGCTGGCGCGGGAAGTTCTGGAGGGGCCGTGGCACCCTTTACGACCGGTATCTTGGCCCAGGCTGTTGGAACGTACGTGCTGCATCCGGTGTGTTTGGGGCTTTATGTTGTTATGCTGGGTTGTTGGTTTGCGTTGCCGAAGGTTGGAAAGAGGAGTGACTGAGGGAAAATATTGGGAATGTCTATTCAAGTTTTGGCAAATCGGGAGACGTTCTACTGGCTTGTTAGGAGGAAGTGGCCAAGGTATATTCTCTCCTAATCATTCTCAGTTCGTTGAACTAATACACAGTATGTTGATTAATGATGACCCCCTTTTTCCAGACCCGCAAAACTACCCGTACCCGTGCGACCCACCTCCTCGCTATAGCACGTCGGGGGATATCCCATGCGGCCTGACCGGTTCCTGATGGGGCACACTGTCCAACTTGCCCGCATATTTCAACAACCCAATATCACTACTCGTATTTCTCGTGCTCCACTTCCCGCCTCCAAACTGGAACAAAAAGCTCATCGGGAACCCGACCTGGAAATCACTGGCCTCTTCGATCTCATCGATATCGTCATCACTCAGCTGCAAACCGAGAGCTTCGATATTTCCCTTCAGGTGCTCTACCTTGCGGCCGCCAACGATGGGGAAGACATAGGGTGCTTTGTGCATGACGTACGCGAGGGCTACCGAGGTGATGGCCGTGTTCTTCCTGATGGCGATTGCTTCGAGCCTCTCGGACATCTTGATTTGGGATTCCGAGGCTGGGGCCATGTTGCGGCCTTTTTCGTTGGCTTCACGTTTCGCCTTGGTGGTGAAGTTGCCCCCGCCAAGTGCGCCCCTGGGGTTTGTGTTAGAGCAGCTTGGGGACGCTGGATCTATGGGATGAGGCAAGACGTACCATGGTGCTAGCGCCATGCCCTCGTCGCGGGCCATAGGAATGATATCGCGCTCGAAGTCGCGGGACGCCGCGCTCCAGTTACCCTGGTAAACAGAGAAGCCACGGAGACCATGGTTACGGGCGTCTGCGAGGCATTGTTAGATAAACATCGCCCCAGTGTCCGAACAACGAGCACAGAGGAAGAGCAAGAACATACACTCATTGGCCTTGCTCACGACCCAAGCCGGCGTATCAGACACTCCCAAATACAGAACCTTTTCCCTCTGGACTAAATGGTTCAAGCTCTGCATTAACTCCGCAATACTAGTCGTAAAGTCCCACCAATGCACATATAGCAGATCGATATAATGCGTCTGCAGCTTCTTTAAACTCGCTTCCACGGACACGTGCAATGATTTCGTGTGATTACCCGCGAAGTTGATCTTCTGACGAGGCGGGTTCCGCGGGTCCGGGTAGCAAGTGGTGAATTTGGTGGCCAGGACGATTTGGTCGCGGTTCTTGCGACTGGCCATCCATTCGCCGACCCAGCGCTCGGATTCTTCGTTTTGGTAGTTGTTGGCGCTGCATTTCGGTGAATTGTTAGTGTATGTTCGCAAGTCGTTGAAGGAAATGACTGCGATCCTATAAGTGGAAGTATGGGGTAGAGTTACATCTGGATGGCTCGTGTGGGGCAGAGTATGCGGGGTCCTTTGAGCTCCCACTAGTACCGGTACTTGACGTAGCCGTCCATCCCTTGTTTCCACTGCGGAAGTATGCTCTCTGCAAACCACAGGACGAGAAGCTGGAGTCAAGGGCAATGCGGAAATGAGAACAACTCACGTATCGATGAAATTCCCGCCCTGGTCAAAGAAGAAATCCAAAATCTCAAATGTCGTCTGCTTATCGCATCTGCCCATGGACTCTTCCCATGCATCGCCAAAGTTCATTGCGCCCAGACATAGAGGCGAGACGCGGACGCCGGCATTAGGGGAGAGGACACGATGGTAGTCTAGGAATGACTTGGGCTGAGGGGGATCGCCAAAGGGAGACATTGCGACGACGGATTTGGGTCAAAAGCGTTTTGAGAAGAGGGGAATGGATCGATCGGTAGCTTCCTTGAAAGAGGTGCAACCATCTCCCTTTATACTGACTATACCCATGACGTCGAACATCTCAATTGCTAAACTTCGGGTGACCGCCATCCACCGAAGTGGCAGAACTCCAATGAGCTGCCAGTTCTTGTCTGAATCGGTCGTTATGGGGCAGCTCTCGGCAATTACTGTCCATGTGGACATGGGGATGGCAAGCAAACCTAGGGAGGGGCGAGACGGGGCCACTGGGGGATAGAGCTGCTGGAGTAGTTTGACTGAGTTCGGAAGCCGACGAATTACACACAGACGTCCAGGGCGAGTACCGTTAAAGCCGGTAAACTCCGTGACATGCTTGACATTCGGGATTTCGAGGTCAGTTGCCCCACGTTCCGCAAGTCTTGGTGGAGGGAGATGGCGAGAATGAATCTACGACGTAGTGCTGATGTGCAGTCTTTGGAGGCCGATCATCGGCTACTCGTAAAGTAGACGGGGATCTAAGTGATTGGTTGCCTTTTTTCATGCTTGCCATCGTTCCAACGCGGACCTGGGAGCAGAGTATTACCATACCGACAACCGCGCGAAGAAGTTCAGCTACAAGTGTTGTGAATCAAGTCCGTCAGAACACTCTGGTGTGTTCAAGCATACTAATAAACATGGCCTTATTTAACACAACGACGTAGACCGGGTTCGCCTTGCACACGACATGTGTCCGCACGGTGACGTCCTTGAAGTGGAAAGAGAACTTGACCTTAATGAAATGTATTGCCTCATCAAATGCCTGGGTATCTGTATGCAAATGCCAAAAAGTCTATCCTCTCACATACTCTGCAACTTCAATCATTTATTCCCCTTCTTCTTCTTTTTCCTCCTCTGGTTATTCTTCTTCACCGGCGCCTCTCCTTCCGCCTTCTCCTCTCCCACCATTCCTGCAGCCCTCATCTTAACCTTCCCGTAGATCTTTATGATCTCCTCTTCGAACCTGTGCTTCTCTAGCCTATACAACGCCATGGTCGCTCTCGCATCTTCCACTGAACTATGTGCCCCGACTTGGATTTCCACACCCAATAGCTTCTCCACTAGCGTCTTTAGCGAAGGCGTTCGCCCGGGAATATATGCCAGTTCGCGGAATTTAGAGTATTTCGAGGTGTCGCGGATATAGCGCTTATCGTGTTTGAGAAGCAAGGCGTCCAGGTCATTCTTCACCGCATGTCCGACAAGTATCCTTCCTTCGAGCAGTGTCTTGATATCCTTGTGTACTTCTTTGAAGGGCCGGGCGACGTCGTGGCGTAAGTGCTTGGGCTCGATACCGGAGACTGCGGTCCGGTAGTCTGTCACGGGGACCTTAACCTGGACGTAGGAATCGTAGATCTGGTGGCCATGATAATTCACAACGCTGACACGGGCGAGGGCAGAGTCGCGGTCGGGTTCGGGGCCTGTGCCAACCATTTCACAGTCGATGGCTATATATTTCCCAGGTAAGGCTGTTTGGGAGAAGCCCTCATTCTCGATGTCTGGGTGCGAAGACGAAGGGGCGAGGACAGAGATTGATTCGGCGGTGGCTTTGGGATCGGAGAGTAGTGAAGGCTGCTTGAGCGAGGGCATCGACACGCTTCTGTGCAGTGTCTTCGCATCGTGATGTTTGATAGATGCGCCGAGTGAAGCCGGTTCCTCCATTTTCTGCCTCTTCCTTGGAGCCGGTTTCCGTGAGGAATGATTGTGCTTTGTTGTACCGTTTACAGCAGTCGCTCCATCCACGTCGGAGGATCTCTTGCGCTTGAGCGTAGAGGGAGAATCGCTGGAAGCAGGTTTGGAAGACTGTAGCGTCTTTTGCAACTTCTTCCAGTTGCTGGAGAGACTTTGGAGTTCGATTGGTGCCATTTTTAGATCATCGAACCGGCATGGCGATTTCTGTCACCGTTTGCTCAGAAGTCGTCTCTGCGGGGTGGACTTGAGTTCACCGCAGCTCCAAAAAGTTCATGAGGGTGGTTCGTGCGTTAATCACATGACCTCAACGGCGGCCCCGGGGCGGACCTCATGGTGGCAGCGACTGGTGGCGAAACACCATCACGACGACAAGAATCCACAACGCGACTGAAAATTCGGGATTATTGCATAACTGGTGTCGCATCGCACCATGGCTCCCAGGGAAAGCTCTCACGAGCCGTCCGGCACGCCTGTGCCGGTAGAAAGGGGATTTGCCACCATAAACACACTCAGGTATGCACGAACTTAATACGCGATGATGATGATGATAGCTGATGGATCGTGTGCAGGGTGGGAATGAAAGCGATTGTTGAGAAGGTGAGTGCGAGTTACGACCCGACCTGCGCATGTCCCGGGGTGTCGCTGGATCCTGAGCACCTACCGTTCCCCCCAACATGCCGCTTATGAAACCAGCTTCTAACACCGCGACTTTTGAACATATGGCTGACAACCCTCTAGGATGGCGAGAAACGCAAAGCAGAAATTCTGTCCATGCAGCATCGTGGGGGTCAACTCAAGATCTATGTTCACTATGAAGACTTCAACAAGCGTCTTGACGAGTGGATACCAGCAACTCGCATAGACTTCACGAAAGAGGTGGAATGGCCTGCCCCAGAAAAGCCTGATAAGAAGAAGTCAGGTGGCCAGAAGAAAGAGACACCAGGGAAGGCCGACCAGAAAAACCTGAAGCGGTCCAGGAGCAAGCTTGACAGAGAGATCTCGGCAACCCCTTCAGAATCCAGCGTGAACATTCCCGGCAAAGCACAGCGTCCATCGAAAGCAGGTGCTGAGGGCAAGGAAGTTGTAGTCACCACGGCGGAGGTCGATGGCTCCCCGAAGGCGGATGATGAAGAGATGGACCTCGTGGATGTGCAGGACGCTGCAGCATTAGCCAAAGCAAAACCTGCGCAGCCCTTCTCCAGAGAGGATGAAATCGAAAGGCTCCGAGAGGGAGGGTCCATGACACAGAACCAGACCGAAATCTCACGCGTCCGCAATCTAGAAAAGATCCAGATGGGAAAGTTCGAGATAGAACCCTGGTACTTCTCGCCCTATCCGATCGACTTCGTGGACTCCGAGATGGTCTACATTTGCGAGTTCTGCCTCTCGTATTATGGCGAGGAGACGGCCTTCACGCGGCATCGCCACAAATGCACACTATTGCACCCTCCAGGCAACGAGATCTATCGTGACAAGGACGTCTCCTTCTTCGAGATCGACGGCCGCCGCCAAAGGACATGGTGCAGAAATCTCTGTCTCTTGTCGAAACTGTTCCTTGACCACAAAACCCTCTACTACGACGTCGACCCCTTCTTGTTCTACTGCATGTGCACCCGCGACGAATATGGCTGTCACCTCGTAGGTTATTTCAGTAAAGAAAAGGAATCCGCCGACAACTACAACGTCGCCTGTATTCTCACGCTGCCCCAGTATCAACGCCGCGGCTTCGGCAAACTCCTCATCGATTTCTCTTACCTGCTCTCCAAGCGGGAAGGCAAATGCGGCTCCCCCGAAAAACCCCTCTCTGATCTGGGATTGCTGGGCTACCGCGCGTATTGGCAGGAGATCATCGTGGATCTGCTGCTCGAGGCAAAGGAGCAAGGAAAGCATGAAGCGAATATCGAGGAGCTCGCGTCACCGTCGATGACCGCGATGACGACGAATGATGTGCTGCACACGTTGCAAAATCTGAACATGCTGAGATATAACCGGAATGGCCACGTTATTGTTTTAACGGACGCGGTGATTGAGCAACGAGAGAGGCAGAAGGCGAAGGAGAAGCTCAAGGGGAAGAGGAGTATCGATCCCGATAAGTTGATCTGGAAGCCACCGGTGTTTTCAGCGTCGGCGAGAACGTGGAATTGGTGAGAGTAGAGTGGCGATGGGGTTGGTCTTTGGGTTTGGTTTGCATATGGATGGATACAGGTTGCATATTTAGCATGGCGTTGGTGGTGGGCCCCGTGAACGAATTTTTACCTTCCAAGGTTCGCCAATGGAATTTAATGACTTGACTGCATCTAATTCTATTTTGAGTGTTCGATTTAACCCCATCGATCGGCCTGATCTGAAAAGCTGGTATTGAATACAGTCGGAAACATACGCTCAGAACGAGTAATGCTGCCAAGGTGCTCTATGTCAAGGGCACACCCGCGCCTATAACCGCAACCCTGCCTCTCGGTTCACAATCGGCTATTTGCGGAAATCCAAGAACTCGCCCCAGGCAGACTCTGCAATACGCAGTCCTTCATCAAGAACGAAGAACCCTCGGGATATATTCCTAAAATTTTGCAAATTGCATCAACAACATCAGAACAACGGTTGTGTAGTGTAGTGGTGATCACTCCGGATTTTGATCGATTTCGACCAGAACTTCCGGCAACCCCGGTTCGAGCCCGGGCACGACCTTCCTTTTTGTTCTTTTTGCTTTCTCAACGAAACGTTTGTCTTCTCCTTTTTCCCCCTTCCAGAGACGATTTCGCATTGTTGCAGCGGGGACTGGGGCGTAAGTGCTAATTTGCATCGCCTGGAAACCCCATCCTCGAGTGTAGAACTCACCTCTTTGCAGATTGACATCAGCGATGCTTGCCTGCGAATATATGTAGATCTATAATAGAGACGATCTTTGTTGCTCTACCAACCAGTGTATTCGTAGTCACTGCGTGGGATCAGATGAGGCAGGCTGGGAGCTTGCATCAGGTTCGCATGGTGCCTGTCAGTTTTTATATTCGCATACTGTTATTCCCTTGTCAAGGACTATTTTTGATGAGTAGTATCTATGATGGATTACCTGGCCTCCTGATTCTGCTTCTGCTTGATAGCAAGCCAGATGCTGGCAACAAACAGCAAGGGCATCAAGCCGACAGCAAATACGGGCGAAACCGTGATCACAGCGGGCCTTGTAGGCTTCTTCACCATCCCACTGATTTCACTTTCCAGCGTTTCCGCCATCTTCTCCTTTGAGAACTCCGAGATGACCCTCTCGCGTCCCCACTTGCCCATCTCCTTGAGTCTTTCCTCACCCTCCCCGTCTTCCAATGCAATGCGCATCACTTCTGTCCAGTCTCCTACCTTCTTGACATCCCGTAGCCAACCGGTCTGCCCGCTAATGACAGTCTCTGTGGGTCCTCCTTCGTTTGCAGCTAGCACTGGTGTTCCTGCCAACATGGCTTCCAACGGCACGATACCGAAGTGCTCATTCCGGGGCGTGTACACCAACAGACGAGCTGTTGCGAGAAGCGCACTCTTGAACGCATTCGGCACAGAGTGCAGGAAGAGAATCGCAATATCGTCGGGTATGCTCTGTGCTGTAATGACCGTCTTCGCCGTCGCATGCTTGAGCTTTAATGAATCGGCCAGTTCGCAGAGCTCATTGTAGGTATTCAAATTCTCTGCGACCCGTGGATCATAACCGCCAGCAATGACAAGTCTTGTGTCCTTCCGCTCCTCAGCCGACAAGCCTGCATAAGCTTTGATAGCTAGAGCCACATCCTTCTTTTTCTCAAAGCGATTGATGCTGAGGAGAACCTTCTTCTTTGGCCATAGTGGCTTGTGAACCTGGATAATATCCTCGGTGCTTGTATCGACACATGGGTATACCACGCCTGGTTGTCTGTGCTTCAACCCTGGAAAAGCTTCCCCAAAGACGCTCTTGGTGAAGTTGCTGTTCACCACAATGGTGTCGCTGCAGCCTGTACTCCAGCTCTCGAGCCAGTCAAAGGGCCCTCTATAAAGCGTCTTCAAGATGCCCCCTTTCTTCGCAAGCAGCTTGTCGGGGAAGTGGCAGTAGAAAATGACACGGGCGGTCGGGTTCAGCAGCCGAAGGAGAGGTATACCGGCGCTGAGCTGATCGACGAAGAAGGCGGATGCATTCAGCTCCTTTAGTTCGGAGGTGAACAAGGCAATCGTCAAGATCAAGTGCAATTGGCGTAATATAGCACAGAGAATTGCGAATCGTCCGAGAATCGTGGGTGGTACGATGGTGTTTCCGCGCACTCGAACATCGAGGGTCCCTTTACATCAAAGGCCAAGTCTCAGCTACCTTCGTTCGTCCATGAGCATGGGAAGTTGAGACGCGGCCAGGCGCTTACCATCACGAGCCTCATCGAAGCAGTGTTGTGGATCGCAGTGCGATGTAAAGATGGTTACTTTGTGGCCGCGGTTCTGTAGTCCAACAGCAGCGTCTATCATGAGGCGCTCGGCACCGCCGATGCCCAGGTCGGGGTGGAAGAACACAATGTTCTCGCGTTTGGAGGACATTGTCGGTGGGAGGGGAAAGGTGGCATACGTGTTGTGTGGATAGGACCAGCGTTGCGGAGGTTTGTCCGCAGATACGCGCTAAACTATATATGAACTAGTTCCCGAGCTGTCTCTCCAAGGGTTATGATGAGTGGGCCCAACATAGGTAGGCATGGATGCATCCAAACCACCACAGCACATTATCCATCGCTCCCAACCTTTCATACCCTTCCAACTATTCTAGGGGCCATACACCTGCGGTGATCCTTCGGAGAGCCCAGCATAAGACGACAGCCCTAGACATCAAGAGGTGTACAACATGAGCCCTAAGAGGCAACCATAACCGCGTCTCCACGCATCTTCTGGTGGCCGGAACCATGGGACAAGGCTTCTCTCTCACCACCCTCTCGGCCGGCTCTGCAGGTATTGATGTACCTGAGCTGGCCGACCTCCAGTATGAAAAGAGTCTTGGAGCTGCACGCTTCATGAAGACGGTCCGAGCTCGGCATAAGGATGGTCTCGTCGTTGCAAGAGTGGTGATGAAACCATATGCTCACTTGAATCTCGACATATACGTGAAGAGGCTTCTCGGTTAGCTCTGATATCCTCTCTTTACCTTATATCATGCTAACGTTGGCTCAGAGGAACGGAAGGTACTGGCCGATGTCCCCAATGCGTTGGCCTATCATCGTGTGCTTGAGACTGGGATTGGAGGCTACCTTGTTCGCCAGTATATCAACAGCTCTCTCTACGACCGTCTGAGCACCCGTCCCTTCTTAGAAGAGATCGAGAAGAAGTGGCTGTCGTTCCAGCTCTTGTGTGCGGTACGCGACTGTCACGCCCGCAACATCTACCATGGCGATATCAAGACGGAAAACGTCCTCGTCACCTCTTGGAACTGGCTCTATTTGACGGATTTTTCATCATCCTACAAGCCTGCATATCTCCCGGAGGATAACCCTGCTGACTTCTCCTTCTACTTCGACATGTCCGGACGGCGCACGTGTTACCTGGCCCCAGAACGGTTTCTACCCCCAGGAGAGCAACCCGAAGGCGATCAGAGCATTACCTGGGCAATGGACATTTTCAGCGCCGGATGTGTTATTGCCGAACTCTTCCTGGAAGCCCCCATATTCTCCCTCAGCCAGCTCTTTAAGTACCGACAACGCGAATACGATCCGGCGCATTCTCATCTCAGTAAGATACACGATGCCAGTGTTCGAGAGCTTGTGACGCACATGATACAGTTGGATCCAAACTCGCGCTTGTCTGCCGAAGACTACCTCAAGTATTGGGAGGGTAAAGCGTTTCCGAGCTATTTCTACGGGTTTCTTCACCAATACATGCACTCCCTCACCGATCCCAGCTCGGGACGGAAACCAGTCACCACGGCATCTGAACATCTCGGTGAACCTGATGACAGGATAGAACAGATTTACAATGACTTTGACAAGATTTCAACTCTCCTCTCGGGACCGGATGGCACCGGACAGAGGAAGCCACAGCACCAAATTCCTAAACCTGGGGACAAGCTCTTCCCAGTGACAATCGATATACCGAATTACCAACATCTGGCGTCTCCAACTCCTAGCCTATCCGTCGATGACGGGAACTTGATATTCCTCACCACCATCGTCTCTTGCATACGAGGCACAGCGAGGGCCTCCGCCCGCCTCCGAGGATTCGAGCTCTTCATGGCTTTTGCTGAGAGATTGACCGACGAAGCAAAACTTGACCGCGTGGTACCGTATGTCGCGAACCTCTTATTGGACAAATCGGATCTGGTGAAGATTGGAGCTTTACGCACATTGACACAGATACTCGCAATGGTGCAGGTAGTCTCCCCTGTCAATGCGTACGTCTTTCCGGAGTATATTCTTCCCAGACTTGAGCCGTACCTCCCGGATTCTTCGACGGACCAACCATCTACCCTAGTTCGAATGCACTATGCATGGTGCATCGGGACTCTTGCAACGACATCGGCACGATATTTGGATATGATTCAGGCTCTGCGTACGGATGGCTCCCTGGCCAGTGCGGATATTAGTGGTGAAGATACTTTGACGTCATCGATCCATCGCAATCAGTTCGATCTTGACAGGCATAATCTGCTTGAGTCATTCGAGAGACATACCAAGGCGCTTCTGACGGATCCAGATCCCTCGGTACGTCGGGCAATGCTCAGGTCTGTTTCCGACCTTTGCGTCTTCTTTGGCAGCCCCAGGGCGAATGATGTGGTTTTAAGCCACCTGAATACCTATCTGAATGACCCTGACTGGATGCTGAAGTGTGCCTTCTTCGAGGCCATCGTCGGCGTCGCTGTCTTTGTCGGTGGTGCGAGCCTGGAGGGTTTCATTCTACCACTTATGGTCCAGGCTCTCACAGATCCTGAAGAGTTTGTGGTTGAGAAAGTGATCCGATCTTTCTCTTCCATAGCGGAGCTCGGTCTTTTCCAGAGGTCGACGACTTGGGAACTGACCGACATTGTGGCACGTCTTGCAATGCATCCCAATATCTGGATCCGTGAAGCGGCTACCCAGTTCATCTCTGTGGCCTCAAAATACTTGTCTGTTGCGGATACGCACAGTATTCTAGTCAATCTTGTGAAACCGTATCTGAAGATCATACCATTGGACTTCTCGGAGTTACGGATTCTGGACTCCCTAAGAAGACCGTTACCGAGGCCGGTGCTGGAAATGGCCTGCCATTGGGCCTCTCAATCTCAGAAAGGGCTCTTCTGGGCCGCTGCACGACAACAACAAACGTTCAGTTTTGGGTCATCAGAAGATACCGTGCCAACGATATCAGGACGCGAGTTAGACGCTAAAGCCCTGCAGAGGACCCCCAAAAACGATGAGGACGAGCAATGGCTGCGCAAGCTACGAGCCTCCGGCATGACTGTAGAGGATGAGTTCAAGCTGGTAGCACTGCGAGAATTTATATGGAGAGTCAATCAGCGGCGACGATCCGATGCTGACAGCTCAGAAACTCCAAAGTTCAGTAAGATTATCGCGTTGAAAGACCTCGGAATCATACCCGAAACTGTACTCTTCGAGACTAATGCGCGTGAAGTGGTGGACAAAGTGCGAACTACACCTCAGGAGGAGCCTGTCGTGCGGCCTCGTACCATTGCGGACGCATTGCGAGATGCAACTTCAGATGCTGACGCTAGCGCTCCAGAAAGCCCTACCGTGGGGACTCCGCCAGGGGCTGTACCATCCGACGGAGCGAGGGGTCGTCCTGTGCCTCTCCCTGTTCGACCAAAAATATCGTCATCACCGAGCGACCTTCCCTCATCAGTGGAGTCAAGGCGACATTCTCTTCAAATTCCTCGAGGCTCGCCTGGTGTTCAGTCACCGGTTGGATCGGTCGCTGGTAGTGAACATTCGAGACTGCTTCGCAATCAGAGTAGCGCGCTCAACCTCCTCAAGACAGGCGAAAACAAGGCCTTGCCGGAGATCGCAACAACGTCAACGAATGCGGTGGGATGGGTTGATGGTATATCGGCGCGAGATGCTTCTCGATCGAGACAGAACACGTCGGCTTTGGCAGCTGAGCAACGAGCTCGAAGCCCTTCTGCCATACGGTTCAGAGAGGCACACAACTACCGAAAGAACAATCCTGCAGTGCTGAAGCTGCTCGACTCTATGTTGGTCGATAATCTGCCCCCCAGTGATCTGGAATTCGGTCCTCGTATTCAGCCCCCTACAACCCGGCAGCCCATCAGGTACAGGGACAAGCAACAAGCCACAAATGGGGTATCCTGGAGACCTGAAGGCGTTCTGGTAGCCACATTTGGCGAGCACACTGGCCCTATTACCCGTGTTCTGGTTTCACCGGACCATACCTTCTTCATCACTGGGTCGGATGACGGCACTGTCAAAATATGGGATACCTCACGGTTGGAGCGCAATGTTAGTCGGCGCTCAAGGCAAACCTACCGACTGGGTGATGGGGTAAAGGTAACGAGTCTGACCTTCCTGGAGCAAACATACTGCTTCGCAGTGACAGGCAGTGATGGAAGCGTTCATGCAGTGCGTGTCAACTACTACCAGGGGCATGACGGGGGCCCCAAGTTCTCTAGACTCCAGGTCTTACGTGAACATCAATTGCCAGAAGGCGATTATGCTGTGTGGTCCGAACATTACAATGAAGACAGCAAATCCGTCTTGCTTCTGGCGACCAACACTTCCAAGATAATCGCATTGGACCTCAGGAGCATGGAAGAGATGTTCACTCTGAGAAACCCCCTAAATCACGGTATTCCAACGTGTTTCGCCGTCGATAGAAAGCATCACTGGTTGATCTTGGGAACAGAGCATGGTGTGCTCGATCTTTGGGACCTTCGATTTCGACTACGCCTGAAAGGATGGGCATTCCATGGTGCTGCCCCGATCCATAGACTCGTTCTTCCTAAGTACAGGAAAGCAAGGTTATACGTCGCTGGGGGCACAGGGCAAGGCGAGGTAACATTGTGGGATGTTTCGAAGATGATGTGGAGAGGGCTTTACCGCACCAGTACGGCCAAGGATATGGGCTCAAAGACCACGACCCTCATCGACCTTGACGAGGAGAAATCCGGCGGCATGCTTGGCCGTTTCTCTACGAGCCTTGAACCTACCGCCAACGCTCCCCCGGACTCCGGTATTCGAGCCGTCGTAGTAAACTGGCAAAGCGGAACCGACGGCGAAAAAAATGACTTTCTCGTCACAGCTGGGCCAGATTGGAAAGTGCGATATTGGGATTCCTCCCGTTCAGGGGCCTCCCTTGTCGTGAGTGGTCTGGAGGGGGATGATGTTAGACCGCACTACAGTGTCACCAAGACTACCGAACCCGAGACGGTGACAATCATTGAGAAGTCCATACAATCGCAGCCTCAGGCGTCGGGCGGAAGGGAGAGTAGGACTTCGAATACATCCGCGAAGAGGGCAGCTCCTAAACCTCAGAGATCAACCCCGCTAATGAACCTGCAACAACAACAGCTTCTCAGGGGACACCTTGATACCATCTTGGATGTTGCGTTGATTGAGCAGCCTTATGGGATGATCATCAGTGTGGACAGAAGTGGCATGATATATCTCTACAGTTGAAGGCCGATCCACCTCAATCAAGAACTTTTGCAAGCCTCACACTTCAATTGGCGTAACGATGCGTGACGTCTATCCCTGTCATGGGTGCTCTTTCGCGCAAGGCTGAGGCTCAACTCTAGCAATCTCACTTGCACGTCATGTTCTGCTCAAGCACCGCGAAACCGGCACATGCGAAGGGAGGTCAGTGCATATTACTCCCTTAACAACGGTCCGGTCTGGAACATACACTTGCTCTGTTCTCAGTTGCACACCGCCTCTACGGCCTCACTTTGGTGCCAGTGTCCCAGCCTAGTTCTGTGGCTTGAGGACCGGTGAAGGCATCCAGGAATGTCGGCATATGCACCTCTGCGTTGGCAACTTGGTATATTCGCCTGACGCCCTTGAGATTCCAGAAAGTTGCCCTCTTCTTCCTTTTTCCGGCCCAGCCGGACAACTCCCCAACTACCCGCTTGTTCCTCTCCACCCGGTGTCTGAATTAGGACCGCGATACTTGATATCAAGTGAATTGCTGTTACCGGACCCAGAGACCTGCGTGAACGTGGCCAACGAACGTACCAGTTTGGAGAGTGTCCTATTGAGACTGAGCGCACACAAAGCCCTCCCAAGGCAGCATGCCTTACTGCACATACTGCGGTCATTACTTCCGTGGCCATGGAGGCCATTGCTCTCTGCATGACCCACCTTTTTTCCCCGAAGACCTAAACCGCTACTCCCTCGACACATACACAACACAGCCTGCGAGGATATGCTATCGAACTGGTTATGGCCGACACCCCAAAACCCGAAAGAAGGTATATGACAAGTACCACGAGACATTTGGCCTGAGATACAAGCCTTCCAACGATCACGCCTTGGTCCCTATCAACCACGGCATATCAAACCACCATCTCGACTCCATCACCGCAACCACCACCCTGCAACGCCTCGCAGAGAAACACTGCGTCGACGCCCTAGCCTTCCACATCCACCCGGACGGCACGCAATCCATCTCCGTCACGCCAAACAAAGACCGCGAACAGTGCCCCACGTGTGGGAAATGGTTTCCCGATCGTCGACATCTGGAACTCCATTGCCGGGAATTCCCAAGTGGCTGCGAGGTCCATGGGATGTGCTTTACGAACGAGGACGAGCATTGGCATGGCACGAGCGAGAGGCATGACAGATGCTTTGTTAGGGGATGTGGGAGTATCTATAGGAAGGAGGGGGGTTGGAAGGCGGCGGCTGTGGAGGAGCATGTTAGGGAGTGGCATTGGGGTTAGGGGGGAGCAGTCGAAGGTTTCTTGTGCATTTTATTTTTTGGTCATCTTTTATTGACGGAAGCCCGGTCCATGTAGGTTTTCGCAGAGGTTAGGTTAGCTTGGTGCTTTGCTGGGTTTGACATGGAGTCGGGTTGGGCTGATGTCTGGGTTGAGAGTAACAGTCTTTCAGCTTCATATATGTGTAGACCATTTGAAAGGAGGAGATCAGACACACTAAAATCAAGTCAAACGCAGTTCAACCATCACGTTGTACACATTCCTTGTTGAAGGTAAGATGAATGTTTCACCGCCAGTATTACATAATCGGCCTTGGCGGGAAGCTTGAATTTCTGTATAGCTTCGTCCCACTGCCGTTCGCAAGCCCACTTCCCCGCGATTTCCCCTCCACACCCAACCAGCAGCTTACCAGTCCGCCGATTTGTTACGAATTTGGAATACACATAAGATACCGCAAATATGAGGTTAACGACCGATCTCATCGAAAAGTCCATCTCCTTCATCAACTGTGTCACAGAGCGTGAACTCGATATACGAGGTGCGTTGAAAAGAACAGATACTACACTTAGAGCTTCATTGATATCAATTCTTCTACCAAACAGGCCACAAGATCTCTGCGATTGAGAACCTGGGCGCGGCGCGCGTGAGTCTTCGCAATTCCCCATGTAACGTCTATTATGCTAACATTGATGCGAATGATAGAACAACGATGCGATAGATCTCACCGATAATGATATTACCCACCTGGGCAATTTCCCGCTACATCTTCGCCTCCGCACGCTCTTCCTCGCCCAGAATCGCATCTCGACCATACAGGCGAATCTCTCTGTGTCAATTCCGAACCTCACAACGCTCGTATTGACGAAGAATCGGTTAACTGAGCTAAGTGATTTGGACGCGCTCAGCGGGTTCAAGAAGCTGGAGTATCTTTCACTAGTGGGAAATCCCGTCGCAAGCAAAGAGGTGCGTGGCTATATTGCGTCGGAGTGGCTGCGCTTCGAGCGTGAGCATATGTCCTATGCAAGGGAGATGTTAACAGTGGGCAGAACTATAGATACTGGGTGATATGGCGGTGCTCCTCCGTCCGGTTCCTCGACTTCACGAAAGTTCACCAGTCCGAACGACGTAAGGCGGAAGAGCTCTTTGGCACTGCGGAGAACCCAACAGAGCTGGCGACACAGGTGGGTGCAACCATTTTATCTAGTACGCCCTATCCAGTTGAGACTAACCGCCACAGATCATGGGCAAGAAATCGAAGGGGTTCGTCGTGCCGAGCTACACCAACGGCGAGGATGAACCGAAAGCGCGCATTTGGACTGAAGAGGAGAAGAGGAAGATGCGGGCCGCGATTGCGAAGGCGTCGAGCTTGGCGGAGATGACGGCGTTGGAGAAGGAGTTTGCTGCAGGCAGGATACCGAAGCACATTCTGGAAGGCCCGGATCCGATGGAGACATGAAGGGAAGCAGGCACCAAAGGAAACGTTCCCTTCGAGCAGCGCGGAGACTAATAGAGGAGCGTGTATGCATACAGACGACATACGCGTGAGGGTCGCTACGTGAAGATTCCCATGAGGAGTTTGACAACATGAACCAACGACAGGCACAGGCGTATTACGGAGCAAATCAGTGGGATCATCTTTCGGCTCAGTCCATAGAGGGCCATCTCGCAAGACGCCGGGTGGCTAATGTATATGACGTGTACCTATTTTCCAATAGTTGTCCTGGTATCGTACACTAACGCCAGACCATGTCAAATCCAAACCCAAAGAAGGCCATACCAAGGCCAGCCAGCTATCCATAGTAAACCGTACGCTTTATCCGAAGTGCGAGTGATCTCAAGCATAGTTCCAAGTCACATCACCACCTGCCCCTTCTCCCACCCCCTCCCCTCCCACCCTGACCACCATAACCTCCATGTGGACCTCCATATCCACCACCCATACCTCCTGTCGCTCTTGCTTGTACCCTTGCTATGAAGACGGGAAGGTCCATATTCGCAAAAGTTTCGCCCTGAACCTGCATGTGGTCCAGTTCGGCCTGCACCGCTGCTGGAGCCACCCCCGACATCATGGCGATGTTTTGAACCATCTCAGGCGGCATTACGAACATAGCGCCCGTCCCTCCTCCTCCTCCTGCCGCAGCAGGCCCCGTCGGCGCCCCAGGCACACCCATATTTGCCCCGGCACCAGCTCCTGCACCCCCGTCGGCACTCGGGCCCATAGGTCCTGGCATCCCAGGCATGCCAGGACCCGCAGGGATCGCGCCCATCGACCCGAACATTTCAGAAAACTGCGCACTTTCAAGTTTCTGCGCCTCGAGAGTTTCCCTCATGGTTTGCTGCTTGGAGATATACGACACCCATTGAAACTCGTCGAAGCCGTAGTTGAAGTAGTCGGATTGGTCTGCTCCGGGGAGACGCCAGGGTTTAGTGCTTTCGGCCAGGTCTGCGTCGATGTCGATTTGGGAGATCGGCTTCCCTACTGGTGGATAGATGGGGTCGGCGTTGACATCGATGGTGGAGGAGCGGACGGCGGGGAAGGCATTGCCATCCTGAGAGGGTAAGATGGGATGTAATGAAGCTGCGGACGTGGCTGTTGCGGCGGTTGTAGGTTTTGCGGACGGCGCTTGTTGAGAAGGTGCTTCGATCTTTATGGCTTTGGACTCTTGTTGTCTGGGGCGGATTAGATGATATTCATACGAACTGGGGAGAAAGGAAGCTTACGGAGGGGGCTTTGGAGCCACTTGAGGCTTATCAATGATGATTTCGAGATCCTGGCGTACGTCAGTTAGCAATTGTGCTGGGGCGAATTGGTATCCACGTACGGATTCACTCTCGCTCTCCTCCTCTTCTGACTCCTCGCTTTCATGCATAGCCGCATCGCCGTTCTCTCCATCGGATTCTTCCTCCTTCTTTTCTTGCTTTACGGGTTCAACGGTCTCGGAAGGCCCGTAGAGATCATCATCTTCCTCCTCCATTGTTCCCTGTGTCTCGTCCCAAAAGCTCGGCGGCTGCGATTTCTTGAAATCCCAAGGTATGAGGCGGTATCCGGCGGCCTCGAGCGCGTCTTTGATGATACGGGCGCGTGTAATGACGTTTCGGTGCTTCGAGTTATCGTCAACGTCGTGGGTTGGATACTTGAAGAGGTACAGGAGCTTCCCGCGCTTGAGGCCAAAGCGCAGTGTCTGGTTGTTCCTAAAGGAAGGAATCGGCAGGATTAGCCGATGCGGCTCCGCGGTTATTCTAACCTTATGCGATAGCTCGACCTTGGCCGTGGCTTGTGCACCAGCCACAGCATCTAAAACACCATCACAAAACATGGCTCCAGATTGCTCGGACTTGATTTGGCACGGAGGAACAGCTACACCAAGAAACCATTCACAGCGACTCACGTGTTGACCCGCTCCACTCGACACACGGGCGTATCGACGCTCTCATTCTTCTCCAGCTTTTCCTTGATCATCTCGATCTCTAACTCCCGGCGCGCCTCGACCGCATCGTAGCTGGGGCTGCTCATATCGAACGTCGACGTTGCACTGCATTCGCATCCACTCAGATTTCCACCTCACGCAGTGCTTAGCGGGACATACCGGCGTATCTCTGAGCCACTCCAACGTATAGTTGAATTGGAGCAGGTTCCCTCCCAGGGACGAGGACATAGAAATGGCGTTCGGGCGTTCCAATTCCCTCTCCATCAATACAGGTGGATCCCTCTTGTGAGTATATATCTTACCTTTCCCTAGGCCGCTTCAGCGACCCAACCCCCTTTGGGGCTTCTCTAGGCATCCTCATGTCATCCTCTAGAACGCCTCTCGGCTTTCCCTGGGGCCAGAGGGCCGTCCTCACACCCACGTCGCAAGATCTCCGTGCTAACGCAAGGGCGCAGCGGGAATACCACGACTGGCCAAGGCCAGCAGAGCGCAGGACTGTTCGGCACCACAACCGCGTCATCTCAACCCGCGAGCACGGGTGGGCTCTTCGGCTCGACGTCGCAGCCGCAGTCCGGAGGATTATTCGGCGGCGGCGCTACGACCTCGCAAGCTCCTCAGACCGGGTCCCTTTTTGGGGCACCCACTTCGCAACCACAGTCTACGGGCGGTCTGTTTGGAAACTTGAATAAACCTGCTACATCGGGCGCAACGGGTGCAAGCCTCTTCGGCGGCTCGGCAACTGCGGCATCTCAACCGCAGCAGAGCGGTGGGTTGTTTGGGGGCGCTTTGGGAGGAGCGACTACACAGACACAGGCAAGGCCGTCGTTGTTGTAAGTGCATCGCAAGGGAGGAAGTCTTTGTGTGACATGGTCCTAATTGTTCTCTACAGCGGAGGCTCAACGACACAACAAACAGCTAGCACACCATCCTTATTTGGCGCCACAAGTACGCAGCAAAGCCAACCAACAACCACCCCCTCGCTCTTCGGCGCGACACAGCAGAATCAACAGCAGAGCTCCATCTTCGGCGGCATGGCAACGCAGAATGCAGGCATCCAGCCGGCACAAGGTGGAGGTGTGCAGTTGGGGTGGGAGTCGGTCAAGGGGACCACGCGCTTCCACGAATTGCACCCCGACCTGCAGAAGGTCATCCAAGAACTAGACAACAAATTCCAATCTCAGATAAGCAACGCAGGCCGCATCCGCGAAATCCTGCCGGGGCAGGGAGACGTGGTCGGCACACTCTCCCCGGACGTCGCATACATCGAGCAACTTGTGGCAACCGTCGAACTGGGCATTGACAACGATTCAAACGCCGTTTCCCGGCTGAAAGAGCTCGTCGCCAAAGACGTTGACGAAGCCACCCTCTGCTTCCGCGCCGCTACAAACCAATCCCTCCCCTCTCAGTTCCACTACCGCAATGCCGGGTCCTCCGCCACTAGATCCAGTCCCGCAGCCCCTAACGCTGCGGACGAAGACGACCCTTCTAAACCCGTGGACCTGGTCAATTACTTCTCCAAACGTGCCGATAGCCTCGCGGCTACGCTCGAGGTGTATCAGCGGCAGATGCGTGAGATTGAAACGCATCTGAGGACGATGGAGGCGGGCACTGTGGAGAAGGCACAACAGTTGGCCGGGAGCAGGAGTGGGGCCAGGGACCAGAGGAGAGAATTGGCCGAAGCATTGAGGGCCATTGAGGGGGCTATTATTGAACTCGCCGGAAGGGTCGGAAAGACGAGGGACGCAGTTGTGCAGAGGACACTGGGGAGTGTGGGTGGTGGTGGCTTGTGAGCAAGGGTTGGGAACGGTTGGGAAGGAGAAGCACGGAATTGAGCTCTTGGTTTAAAATGAGGCGCTTGATTGCATGCCATGGAGTTAAGATTGCTTGATGAGAAACACCATATGGTACACAATGTACGTGTAAAATGGCAGATACCCTTAACGCAAAGTTATAATTCCCCCATACCCGGACTCTTCCTCCACATATTGGTCTGACTCGAGAGCGACACACGCCGTGCCAGGTAGGTACCGGCCACGAAGCAGTCAATGCTTATTGGACAATAATTATGGCGAGGTGGAATCCCTGTGCGGTTGCGAATGAAGTATGAGGTTAGCTTTCCAAGTTCATTCAGAGAATGATGACACGAGACTGGGTTCACAGTTTTATCGAGGCTCAGCACTAGGTATGAAACCATAGGGCTGACAGGGGTGGGGTCAATTTCGATCTCACTGTCAGCAAGGCAAGCTTGTCATATATATGCAGAAACATGTAGGCAACTGGGGGCGAGGCAACTCCCATTGATGTGGCTATTCTATCATTGTTGTGGGGGAGACTGATGGAGGGAGGATATTGATCAGATTGGATATTCTGGCATCAAAAAATAATTCATGCATTTGGGACGGCATCAAATGCCTCTTTCCCCGCTGGTGAACGTATAACGTTAACGTTAAGCCCCAGTGCTAGTAGATTTCCGCCAAGCTTAGAGAGGGACAGTCTAAGATTCACCCTCTTTAGAAAAGTACTGAGATTCAGACTAACGGAGCATATTGGTTACATAAGTGAGATGTCGTAGGCTTTTGGGCGCTGGTAACAGGATGGAATTGTTTGATGCATTCATGCTCTTTTGGGTTAGCGCATCTTGGCAACCAGCAACGAGTGTTCATCAAACGCACATCTTTGGATTAACAAGACCTCGTCTCATCACCAATCTCGTACAGCATCAGGGGCCCGAGCCTCCGTGGGCCCTCTGACGACGATCCTCTCTTTCATTGATGTGTGAGAGTCCTCACCGTCGGCAACACGTTCACAGGCCGAGGACGTGTGGCCGGACCGAAGGCCAAAAACGATTGCGATAATGGCGGCCTCCCCGAGCAGCAGACGTACCAAGGTACAGAAGCTGTGCACGCTGCAAACACATGGCGAAAACCAATTCGACGACGAAGTCGTAATCAATGAAGATAAATTCCCTGAGCTACATCTGGTGCCCGGCTCTTTGGTTCAGATATTTGCACTGAAGCAAGCCCCAGCAGTCCGTGACTTTCAGCCGAATGCCACGACATATCCAAACGAGGATAGGGAGGCCAAACCTGTTCTCTCTGGACCACGGAGCGAATTAAGGAGAGCACGAAGCGATTCCATGAAATTAACCTATGATGAGAGCGGAGCTGTGCTGCCGGGCGGACGAGAGTTTCACCCAGAAAAATCCTACATATTCAGAGTGAAACCTATGTCAACTGAGTGGAAAAACAAACATCCCAATTTACAGGCATGTGTTGCAAGTCCTAGCACCACTAGCCCTTTATCTGACGTGCAAGCCAGATATCCATCGCTGAAAAAGTAGCTAAAGTTTTTGGCTTCCGCAACCGATTGCAGGTTGTGATAACAGAGGTACCGCCACCCAATCTCTAGATTTACACGATGCATTCTAACATGTCCTAGGCAGATGAAGAACGAGTAGCAGCATCTCATGTCGAGATCACGTTCCGCGATGAGTATCTTGCAAGAGCGGACATGTGGCGCATGGCCATCTCCGAGCTAAGTGATCGTACCGTGTATCGTGGGCAGAGGATTCTCTTCATCGGAACCATCAAAGCCACGGTCAAGAACATATATATCAAGGGAAAGTCCACACATTCGGGATATTTCTCATCGATGACCAAACCCATCTTTCGCAGTGAATCGGCCCGATATGTGCTCTTCATCCAGATGTCCAAAGAGATGTGGGATTTCGATGCAGAAGGAGCTGGTGAAATCATGTTCAATAAAGTTGTTCATGGCTTCTTACCGGACCTCTTCAAGAGATGGATGAGGATCAATGCGAGACACCTAGTAACGATCATACTATTTACAAGGATGTCATACGATGGGACTGCCTCATTTTATGAGTCTTCGGGCATCAAAGGTTCGACAGATTCAGCAAGGCCGTCTCAGCGCTTTAGGGACTATTATCGCGTGGTGGTCAGTGACATGGCCAGCGGCGATTGGATCAACATTCTCTACCAGCTCAAAAAGGAGTTCAGAGCCTTTCTACGAGATGTCTCGCTGGTTCCAAAGCATGCCAAAGCCATGCCCAGTACGCCAAACGTTGATCCTTCCAGTGACACTGGGGATTTCGTGGTTGCGGGCAAACCGTGTCCCGCAGCTGAGGGCAACATGTTAGAGGCTATCAACCTTGCCTCCGCACAATTCGCCAAAGATTACATTGATCGAGACCTGGTGCGCACAGGCATATCCGTCGTCATCATCACTGCTGGAACAGGCGTATTTGAGGTCGACTACAATATGTTGAAATTGACTACTGACACCTTGGTAGGCTCAGGGATCGGCATTGATCTTGTTTGTTTGTCACCCATGCCACTTCATTCGGTCCCGCTCTTCAAATATCGAACTCCTCGGACAGTGGCCGATGGTGCAGCTGAGGAGAGAAAGAACTCAAAACGATTGAGCACAGATGGCGCCGCTGGTGAGAAGGATGGGGAGCCGCAACGTCCGTTCAGGCATAACTTTGACTCGGTGCTGCGGCAATCGCCGGTGGTTCCAAAGTCTTCTCTTTCATCTATCAATCCTCCTCCGCCTGTCGCCACACCGCAGAAAGATGAGGAGGAGTGGAAATACGCGATGCCTCATTGGCTTGATATCTCCTTCTGGTCTGGACCTTCCGATGAGATTGTCGAGTTGGTCCATTCCCGGCCTGCAAGGCCTATCGGTACGAATGTGAAGGCAAAGAAAAAGGGCAGTACCTTTGCACTGCGATGTCGGCTGTACGAGCTTCAAATGATGGGGGTCATGGAAAATGAGCTTCATGGGATCTCTATCCCATACGTGGAAGAAGATTCAATCTATCCGTATCAGCTCAGAGAGTATGCTGAAAGCCCACCCTCAAAGAAGCTGCACAATCAGGAGACGAAGAAGTCGAGTATGTCAGTTTCCACCCCACGGATTGGGGAGGCTTCCGCTGAAGGGCGAGATAAGCTAAAGTCAGTTTATCGGGAGTGGATGCGAAAGTATGACGACCAGGCATTCTCTATAACCTCCGACGTGGTTGAGCCAGTACCCACTCCGCGTTTGGAATCGCCGGAGAAGAAGAGGTCGGTTGCGTACCTTCCAGACGAAAGATTTCTTTCAAGCTCTTACCGCAGTTTCGCTTCCTCGCTGGGCAAGACGGCGCGACCAAAGTTCGACGGGCACTTTCACAATTTGATGCGCGAGAGATCGCGCGAGTCTGAGCACGGTCTGTCGGGCAGCCCCAATATACCAAAAGAGCCGGAACGGCCCACTGTGCGGGCAGACGTTATGTATAGACAGACGCATGCACCCTTGTCACGAATGAGCAGCCACAGCCAGTTTCACCGCCGAGACAGATCCATCCCTTCGACTCCAGACGAATCTCCCACTGTCAGCAGAGGGAATTCGCCCCCGAGAAGCAGTGGGTTGCCTCCATTACCGATTCCACCAGCGACGAAACCCAGACCCACGGCTGCGAGCAACAGGCCTGGTGGCTGGTTCCTCAGACAGATCAGTTTCGGCGGGAAGAATGCGACCTCTGCGAAATCAACAGCTAGCATAGCCCCGATTGATTTCACAATGGGCAAGCCAGAGCCGATTAAGCACAGTGTTAGCAACGACCAAAAAGACGCGATTGCTGCCAAATTGGTGAGTACACGCGCCAGTGAGGCTGAGACTCCTTCACAGCCTATCGCTATACGAGCAGCTTCCCGTGCGGGCAAAACACCATCAATTCCCGCGACCTCTGAAGACAATACAGGGTCGGTGGAGACTGTGAAAGGCCATCCGCTACCACAGACTGCCGCGTCTTCTCGTGTGGGGTCAGTTACCAAAGACCCTGGATCAACCTTCCTGGTGGCTGGCTCTCGAGCTTTGGCAGAAACGGTTGGCCCAAAGCTCGAGCTCACGTCAAGTGGTGCAACGAAAGAGGCTCCTCGAACCTTATCGCCGACGAATGCAATCGCACCGTGGGCTGTTCTGGTGAACCCATGCAATCCCCGGAAGAACTTGCCCAATGTCGCCAGCCAGTTTCGCCGATGGCAGCACGTTTTCCCAAAACGCTTGAAGACATCATCCGTGAAGTGGAAGTCACTGTGCTCCCCTGCGGCGGTCCCGCTGACGAACGAGTATTTCCCCACTGCCGAGCAATTGGCAACGGAATACAACGAGAGCCCGTACAAGATTGCGCAGAACGATGACGAAGAACTCGCTGAAACTTCAAAGTCGAGGGAGACTCTTGTCCGTGAGCTGATCGCGTTTAGATTGTCTCATGGATTCCAGATCATCGTCGGGCCCGCAGTTGCTGAAGTCACTGGGCTTCGTGAGGAAGATATCTCCAACATCTTGCACTGTGACTACATGACAAAGGATGGTGATACCGTATTCATGTCTTTGGGTAACACCATCCATCAGTTAGTCTGCGTAGCCGGTGGAGATGTGGAGGTCAAACGGTTCACTCGAAAGCCTACGACCGCATTGCAATCTTCGGCTGGTATAGATACTCCTTTCCCCTACCGACCTTTCATTCGCACGGCATTCGAGGACCATTATCAGCGTCGGGATGTTATCTTGCGCCCACCGCGCAAGGAGTATAACTGGAACTTCATCGACACCTTTCTGGCAGGTTACGACAACGAATTCTCGGATATCTTACGCTTCTGGAGGGCGAGGTTCGTTCTTATTCCTGTGGAAATACCCGCCATGCATCGTCGTACGTTGGCCTCTCTCTCGGAGGATTCGGAAGAAGAAATTCGACTAGAAGGCATAAGGAAGCTCACACAGTTGTGGCAAAAGTACCGTTACATTCCTCCAGAGGAGCGCCACTTTCAGGCGACTTCCAAGAAACAGAAAGATCCGAATCCCCTAGCGATTCTCTATCACACCAGAGATCCATCCGCCATTGTGGCGGCTGCGCAGGATAGCTCTATTTTGAACGACCTAGACAATGAATTCCAGACGGCTATATTCTCCGAGACGGACAAATACCACACGTCGAACATCGACCTCAAGCGGCTGGCAGAAGACCTGCAGGGTGAAAATGGGATTCCAATGCTGGACAGGCGCTGGCACTGGCGGCTGCATTACAACTGCTTTCTTGGCTTCGACCTGACCAGCTGGCTTCTGTCCAACTTCAGAGACATTGAGACTCGCGACGAAGCTGTTGATCTGGGAAATCAGCTGATGGAGAAGGGGCTCTTCCAACACGTGCAGAAGCGTCATCAGTTCCGAGATGGCAATTTCTTCTTCCAGATTGCGCCTGAGTATAGGACCCCTCGTCCGGACACACGTTCAGGATGGTTCAGCATGAAAAAGCCGGAGCGCTCTGTCCCGTCTACTCCTTTATCAGAAGGTCCCCGGTCCTCACCGCTGGCTGGGCGAACTATCAAGTCGCGCTCTGGCACGACGGACACTCATAGCACGTCGGACGCCGTCACGGAAGGCGACCAGACACCGACGCGTCTCGACACGGCCAAGCGCAAGGTATCACTATCCCGCGTGATGCGCTACGATGTGGATGCTCGGAAGCGTTCCTACCGTCCCGAGATCATTTCCTTGCACTACGACCGACTGCATAACCCGGATAACTGCTACCACATCCGAATCGATTGGATGAACGTGACAGCAAAGCTCATTGAAGACGCCATCGTAACGTGGGCTACAAGCGTGGAGAAGTATGGCCTCAAGCTTGTCGAAGTTCCGATTGCTGAAGCGTCGGACATCGTCGACCACCATCCATTCCGCTCCCCCTATCACATCAAACTCGCCCTGCAACCACCGCAGAATGTCCCGGAGCGGAATTGGGATCCATCGCACTTCTCGGCGCAACCCAAGGTGGACAAGTTTGCATTGCACAAGGCCCTTCTGCGCAGACTGAATTATGTCCTCGATGTGGAGGCTGCGTCTGCGTTCCCCCCAGACGTCGACGTGACGTATTCATGGGGCAAGCCCGACTACAAGTACACGCAATTCATCCATCGCAGCGGCACTGTGCTTGCACAGATCACGAACGAGGGCGACTTCCTCTTGCTGGCGAATCGTCTTGCGCACAACCGGGCCAAAGATAACGGCGCAAAGTTCCGCCAGGTCACCGATCCGTACGATCACAAGCGGGCCATAGCGTCCACTACGAATCCATCCACGCCTGCCATCGACAAGGTCAACATCAAGAGCCCGTTCGCCAGCCCTCTTGCGCGCCCCGTCCAAGACCCAGGCCTTCTGCACACCGTCTTCCAGGAGCGCTCGTCCTCGGCTGCGATCGCACCCACGCTGAACGCCGTCGGGGTGACGCAAACGCCGGAGCAAGTCAAGGAGGAGACGGAAGCGTTCTGCGCCGACCCCGTGCGCCTGCGCCAGTTCTATGAGGTGGCGCAACAGCAGCAGAACCAGACGCCGGGACCGAGCCCACACCTTGGGCCCGTGTCGGACGCGAGCATCCCGAGCCTGGGTCTGCCGCCTGCGATCAGCATTCGCGAGGCCAGTCCGGCGGCGGGCTCCGGGTGGGCGCCCATGGGAGGGGGGCTGATTGCCACGCCGCGGATCGAGACGGCGAGGGACTTGGTGATGGCGCGGAGGCAGGGGAGCGACGGGGGAGGGGGAGGGGGAGGAGCGCTGGGCGGGAGCATTGCGAGCCGGAGGGGGGTTGGGGAAGGGGCGGGGACGAAGAGGCGGAGGGATTCGCAGGGGAGTAGTGAGACGTTTATGTCGTAGGGGTGTACTGTGTACAGAGTGGAGTTGAAGCGCTTGGGGGTTGCCCGCCAAGCCCTGGTCGGCGTTGTGCGATTCTGCTGGATCTGGCATTGATAAAGATCTTCCCAGAATCAGAGCGGAATCAGGTTTCGAGCATTCGGATCTTGAAGAAAACTAGGTGGGAACTATGCGGTCTGAGCTACATGCTCTGGGGGACTGTGAGCTTTTTACGATGGTGCCTTTTGGGGAGGTTGGTGTCACTGGAGTACGCTCAAATTAGTTACCGAACCCCAAACAAACGCTGAGCCTCGATTAGTTCTCGTGAGTTCTTGCACCTGGGCAACCCCATCACTTCTTAGTCTACTCTATTACACTCTAGTGACCCTCAGAGAGCTACAATGGAGGTGCACCGCTCTTTACAGGGCAGTCTATATGATCTCCCCATCCTTTCTTGTGGCGTCTCTGGCGTGATCTTCGAACTCACCGATTCTGCCGTTGTCAAGGTGCCCTGCGGTTCGGATCAAAGCCGAAAGGAACTTGCCATCGAAAGTACCATCTACAATCGTCTAGGCTCCCATCCCTACATTACCGAATTTCTCTACACACATAACGGCATGATCGTCCTGGAACGCCTTCAGTATCCCCTCCGCAAGCGGCTCTGGGACCTACGTGATGCTGGAGCGCTACCTCGGGCTAACGATGTTCTACGATGGGCTATCCAGATTTCGCAAGCACTCCAGTACGCTCACTCGCGCCACGTTTTCCAGGTCGACATCGGCCCGCACAATATCCTGTTAGACTGGAGCGAGGACGTCAAGTTATCTGATTTCGCCGGGTCATCCATTGACGGTTCCGCGCCCACCGTGCTACCCAGCCCGCACTCGGAGCACCCGAGCATGCCCAGTACAAAACCGTCAATACAGTCTGAGATGTTTGCGCTTGGCTCTACGCTGTACGAGGTTGAGACGACACGACGACCATACCACGATAAGAGCGACAAGGAGATTGAAGAATTGTTCAGGGCGGGAGAGTTCCCAGATACGAGCGCGCTAATGCTAGGGGAGGTGATACGCAAGTGCTGGAGGGTGGAGTATAAAGACGTTGGCGAGGCAGTGAACGATATCACGGGGATTCAGAGTCAATACGTGAACGCGGTGGAAGAGCAGCGCGGAATTGGCTGCTGAAGGCAGAGGGAAGGCATACCGCCGAACCTACCACTATCGTGCGGCTAATACATAGACAGCCGTTAGTGATATAAGGGATTGTGCGCCGTTGTCTGTGATAGGCTCCGTCACTGGATGCCGTGAGCTAGAAAAGAGGAAATGCCGACGTAGATGGTCATCCTCTAGTACCACTGATATCCCACCGACTTGCAATCGTTGTGTAACGGCCCATCTGGCAGATCAGCGGAGCACGCGACTACCGACTATCGATCGACTTATCAATAGTCTGCCATGGGCAATCCGCATTCGCATATTCCCCCGTTATCGTAAACGCGGGATGGGGAATTTCACGATGCGGGATGACGGAAGATGGGAAATGGGAAGCGGGCTGGGATCGCGATCGCGATCGCGATCTATCTATCGCGGATAGATTCGCATGTGTAGGATCTCCGCGTGTGACGTATCTACTCTATGTATTACACGCTACAACTAGTAGACACTATATATGGGATTCTAATGGATAGATACTTTCTGTCCGGGCTATGCGTGACTTCAAGGTTGGTGGACGTTTCTACGGACCACTGCAGTCCCAATATGTAGTATATACACTTGAATGGTTCGATCTGATAGCACCACCCAGGAATCCCGGCCTCGATGGGGCATTACGGGAGCGTTTGGTAAGCTCGCGTGTGCGGCGTGTGCATAATCGGAATAAGGTTTCGGTTCCCGGGAGACAACGGTGGACGGTTTAAAGTTTTAACGGCTCGCACGTGGAGAGGAGGTCTGTGGGCGGATCGTATCGTGCTGGAACGATGATGATAAGTATTCACAAGTCTGTTTGATGGAGTATGCATACGTTGTTTATACGCTTGTTTGAGTATTGGCAGATGGAGGCTGTAGATTCTGCGAGGTTACTAGATAGGGCGATGTGGAATGTGGGAGGGACGGAGAACGGCGCCGAGCAGCCTCACGTTTAAGGGAAAATGGTATCTAGGCGCCGATAAACACACATTTCGCGTGCATGCTGCAGGACGACGTTTTGGAACTTCCAGATCGCAGTTTGTGCCAGCCAGCAATCTATGGTCCTTGGTAACGGGGTAGATCATCCGAAGTGCAGCGGCCGCTACATAACAGAGTACAGTATTTACCCTGCCATATATGTACTACGCTAGAAACGCCGCATTGGGGAAATCGATCCTGGACTCCTGGGGCAGGACTGCCCACTACTGGCGAAAACGTCAGGCAGGAGAGGGAGGAATTCAGGCATAATAAAACGGACGGTATGACGCCGGAGAACAGGGGATGGGGGATAACGCATCTGATTCGCATTCTGGGGTACATTGACGAGGGCGAAAGTCGGGGTAGGTTGCTGGGGGAGACTGGAGGCTGGGGAGCGGTATCGGAAGTCGGATGGAAGGGCAATATGTGTTATCTTCTGAGTTTCTGAGACGGAGGGTGTATGGTGTATAGAAACTACTGCAATATGGATCGTGTTCAATGTTGACAATTGCAAAGCATGACAAGGCTGTACAGTGTCACTGTGTGGTGGTTGAGTAACTTGAGTTCCTCCCAAGGCCGGCCAGACCCGAAAGCAGCAGATGGACTGGTCGGGTTACTGGGCTATGCCTTGCACAGGACGATGCACAGCAAGGGTGAGGGTGCAAACCCTGGGCAGTTGACGTTGTGGGTTGGGGTTGGGGTGGAGAGAGAATGGGGTCAGCGTGAGGGTGAAAGAAAAAGAAGTCCCTCACCGATCAGAAGCCCCCCGTCGATGAATATGGGAGTGCCCGCCGTCCCGCCGACCGAATGGCTACTCGCAGCGACTCCGAGCGAGTCGCATTCCGCGTAGCTATAATATATTCGATGCAGAGGGCCGGCAGCGGCTTGCTCACGTCCCGGGTGTGCTGCTCACCGCCATTGTCTATTGTAAGAGGGAGGAAGCTAGGCCCGCTCTCTTCCTTGGTCTCCGCTTTTTGGATCCTCCCCTCTCAACTCCACTACTTCTACTTCTACTACTACTACTACTCCCACTGTCAACATTTCCCTCACCCTCTTCTCCACTCACCTTCACCACCCTAAAATAATAATATCCTCTCATTCCTGCCCACCCTCACGCGACACAACCACAACCTCCAATCTCGCTGCCTCGCCCTGTTCGCTGCTTGTCCCACCCTCCTCCGCCTGTTAACACACCGCCCTACACTTTATACCCACCACCACCCGACCCTTCAGCGACGCCAGACGCGACACGCGCACTCGCAAACCACCGCCCGGGGCAACACACTACCAAACACCCGTACTCGACGCGCCCGCAGACTGTCATGGGCTGTTCACAAGCCCGCCTCACCCTTCGCCTTCACCTCCCCCAGACCTCCTCCTGCCTGCCCAGCTGCTAGGAACACGTCCGCGTCTCATGGAATAGCCCACCCCCTTCACCATGCTGGGCCAGTTCTTTGGTTCCCGAAAGGGTGCTCAACCCTCTTCCCCCAACCCCATCCTCGACTCCGCGACCGAAGAGTCCCACACCAGACACCTCCTCTATCCTGACGCGACCACCCTCTATCACCCCGACGGCCACCCCTACCCTCTCCCCGGGGCCTCCTCCCTCGCCCCCGCCAACGGCCACGATGGCCCACTACCCGAAATCGACCTCGAATTCCCACGCGATTGCCGCATCATCATCGCCCAGGATGAGTTCATGAGCATGCCCAAGACCATTCTCTTCGACTCCAAGCCCGGCCCTCCCCGCGCCGAATCCCCCACCCTCCCACATGCACGCGCAAGAGTCTTCAGCGGCCCGGGCACGGCCAGCACCGCAGGCCCTACATTCGGCGGCATGCACGCGCGGAGGTCCTCTCTCGTGACCGAATCGACTCCTCGCTCTCCTACCGTGGCCGCCTTTGTGCGCAACCGAGGTCGCAACAATTCAATCTCCTCCATGCCGCACATCGACGAGCATGCCCAGGCACAAGCTCAGGCGCAGGCACAGTCCCAGGCAAAGGGCACCGACATTGACGTCGTCAAGACGTGCCTGGACTGCATGTTCGGCAACACAACCATGAGCTACCGTGGCAACTCGAACAAACTCCACATCGTTCCCCTCGATCCCAGAGGCCCGGATGCCGGCGCGGCTACCCCTGGCCTGAACGAGCATGGAGGCTCTCTTGGGAGAGCCGAAGGCATGCGCAGGAGAAGTAATTTGGCAACCTCGTACACTCCAGGCAATTTCCCCGCCGACCTGCCGCGCAGCGAATCGACTGAGAGCACGTCAAGGCAACCCCGAAGGCGTACTATATTCATTACACGCATGTTTTCAGTGGCATTGTCGGACGACGATCAGGACTCGTCGAACATGTGCACACCCACGCCGCAGAGTTCACTGGGCCAGGGCAACGGCTTCCCGTTCCCTCGTACAAGCGGCAAGACAGGTACTCCGAACCCTTCAAAGGTGCCCCAAACGCGCAAGACGCCCATGTATGCCATTACGATCATCCTACATCTGCCCGTCTCCCCGCCAGCCTCCATGGGACGGCCGTTGTCCACCACCGGCCATGCAAGCAAGGGGTCCACCTCCGCTCCCGGACACGATTCACTAGGCTCTTCATTCGACTCTGACCGTCGCGCCGGCTGGACTCACATTGACCCGAACTTCGGCATGGAATCGCTGCTCTCCAATTCCCTCAGCAGCGATGTCGACGACCGCGTCGATGTCATTGGCCAGCACTGGGATGTCATTACGCGCACCCTCACGAGCCTCCAGCAGGTCATCCAGGGCCGCATCCTGGCCCATCTCAGGAGAGAAGACCAGAATAACCCGCCCGTCGTGCAGTTGCCGAGGAACCAGCCCCACCGCTACATCACCAGGGAGGTCCCTATCCAAACCGCCCGCCGAGGCACCCGACTGCAGCCCAACGCCCTGGCTCTGGATCCTGAAGTCAAAAACGCCGTTGACTTGGCCGGAAACCGAGTCGTAAGCGGCATGAGGATCCCTCGGGTGATGACGGGCCAGGGCGAGTGGGGCGTGTGGCGCGAAGAAGCTCGGTGGCTTGGGCGCTGGGCGGGCCGGAAGGAAGAGAACTTCTTCTTCTTCAACCTGTTGACGGCGTTTCTGGGGAACCATACAGAATGGCTGAATGTGTTGGGGCCCAAGTGGCATCGCAAGCGCCACCGGGAGCAGCAGCGAGCGAGCGCGGGGGAGAACCTCACCATTTCCAATCGCACCGTCATCGTCTCCCCGGACAAGATGGCCGCGCGGAGATTGATCTTCCTGCTGGCTGCCTTTCTGCCTCCGAATACGTCGGGTCTCTATGACGGAGCCTCCCCGTTGAGGCCCAGCACGTCGGCTTCTTTGCGCGGCTACTCCCAGTCGCCGCCGACCAACATGCCTCCGTCGCGGAAGCCGTCCCTTCGACGCACCATCAATCGCCGACCAAGGGCAAAGCAGAGCTTGACAAACATGAAGGCTCAGCCCACTGCTCCCAGCAGTGGACATACTTCCATGCCTCGCGCCGATTCTGCTGTGACCGACAAGCCTGAACCGCCTCGCCATTCTCGTCGATCATCCACTCATTCTGTACGCACCAGTTTGCTGATCCCATCCTTGTCTGACCATGTGCCGGCAAAGAGTGCTGCTCCCTCCACCTCTACCGTGACCCCCCAGAACGCAGTGCCCATTGCACACTTCGCTCTCCCACGCTCCAAATCGTCCGGCCCGTCCCCGGAGAACAGACCTGAGAGCAGTGACAGCCTGGCCTCAGCTAACCTGATGCAAAATCTGCGGCGAACAAGCAACAGTCACATGAGCAGCATGTCTACGGATTCGGGAAGCAGCAGTCGATGGAGCGTCTTCACGAGCTTCTGGAACGGCGGAAGGCGGCAATCGTTGGCCGATCAGGACATTCTGCAAACCACAGACGATGGATTGGGCAGCTCAAGTGCGGGATCTAGGGGGTTCGACCGTCCGCCTTCGCAACTCGAACTCATGGTGCAGGAGCTGTCGATGAATCAGGGCTTGTTTGAAGAGTGCGAGGTCTTCAATCCTTCGGCACCGGACAACGAGACGGGCGCAGATAACTCTCCTGACGCCTATCCCGTCACTGGCTCCAGTGGTGTGCCGCCCTCCAAGGCGCGGCCCATCCCGGAGCGCCCGAAACAGTTCGACTCGATACCGCTCAAGTTGTCCGTGAACGAGAAAGACGGAGTCATCGATGTTAATATTCCGCTACCAGACTTTGACTCTCCGCTCCTGTCTCCCATGTTTGCGCCCGCGTCCGCGCCCAGCCAACAAGGTTCCAGCTACGGCGAAGCATCCGTCTTCTCGATTCCACATGCGGAGCCGGACCAGCCCGTCAACGCGGCTGGATGGCTGAAGCAATTCCATCCCGATTTCGCCGTGCAAGCGATCAAGCCTTACGCCGACCTGGAACGCGACATCAGGCGCGCCATGAGCGCGGAACCTACCCCTATCACGGCCGCCGCGACTCCCAGCCTCGAGCAGGGACCACAGGAGCGCTGGATCGACGTGTGCTCCGCGTTGGTAGCGGATACGCGCACCTTCAGCATCAAGCGAATCCGTCTACGCAGACTGGTCAAGTTGGTTCCTACACCGACGTTCCAGCATTCGGCACTCACACCTGCTGTCACCGGTATCCCGGGCCGTCCTCAGTATGGCAATCCGTACGCTAATCCGTCCGCTCTGCCCATGATGACGGAGGTGCACCTGCAAGAGCAATTCACCGAGGAGCCCATCATGGACTTCGATCCTACTCTCATCGACGCCGTCGAGCGACTTCTCTCGCAGTCCGGGCAGCCTTCACGGGTTCACTCGACCAGCTCGTCGCGCTCTAGCTCTAGGAGGGGTAGACGCGATACGCGCTCTGGGTCCGATGCAGGACAAGTACAGCCGGAAATTGCACCGAATGACTGCAAGACTGTGCTGTTTGACGCGCTGGAGTCGGTGGTCAAGGATGTGGCGGCGGAGCGGAGTGGGAAGGATGCTGCGAAGGAAGAGAACAGCAAGGACAATGATAATAACGATGATAATGGCGGCAAGAAGACGCGACAGGAGACTACACCTTCTGCTTCTAAAGCAGGAGCTACCGACTCGTCCCTCAAGGAGGGGATTCGTCGGTGGCTCACGGAAGTTGAGTGATTGGCATTCACTTCCCCCCTTTTTCTCTCTTCCTGATTCTGGTTGCAAAGGTACGTAAGGCATGCTTTCGTGATTTCTTCCGGCAGGCATTGCCAGTGCCTACCGTTGCCCTTCTTCCTTCTTTGTTATCTTGGTCCATGGACCATGAGTCTGGTTCTGCTTGTGCTGGGACGGGCAGTTTGTCGTGGTATGGAAGTGGATGGACGTGATGAACGGGTCGGACGGGGACATGATTGACTCTTTCAACGAGACTGGTGCAAACGATGGATCTTTGTACTTGCATGGGTTATGGCGTACAGATACCCCCTTTTCTGGTGGACTGGATGGCGGATGGTTTTTTTGCTGGTTTACCTTCTTTTCCTTTTGCACTCAACGGGGACATGCAGATGGCATGTTGCCCCTCGTTTCTTCGATGCGTTTCAGCGGGCGTTACTCTTTTTAACGGCGGAGTTCCCGAGCACAACACGCGATGCGATATGGGTCTGGTTCCTTTCTTTCGAGATAGGCCTGCGAGCCTTCTTCGACGGGTTAGATCTCTACGGTATACTCTCTCACGGCCGATAATCATAATCACGACATTCCCCTTAGGGGACTTTTTAATGAAGCAATATCTGGTACTATGATCTGGTACTATGTAGGCCCTGGTTCTACGTTCTTCTCTCCATGGGATACGAAATCGATGACCCCGCCGCGGAACGAATTCCAAATCTTCCTATTCCCTTTCGACCGGTTCGGATGGCGGATAGAACCGCCTCTCTGCTTTGCGAGCAGAACAAGCATTCTAAACCTTCACTAAAAACCATTGTTTGTCATCCTTTCATAATCCACTTGCCTCCCAAGCGATCTCTAGCCCGCTGATTAATCCAGCCCGGCAGGTCGGGCTCCCGGATCCTGCCATGACAACACTAAATCGCGGAGCTTCCCCCGCAACCGTCATTCATCCCACATGCATGCTAGCTGCGCGAGGAACACGTACGTAGTAGATAAAAGGACCGGATCTCCCCCAGTGCCAGTGTTCAGCTGATACACTACGACATCTGACGATTGCGATACTTAAAGAGGGGTCAATTGCATATTGATGAGCCTTTCTCGAGTCGCACCAGTCACAGCTTGGAGTTCGTGTCTAAGACGATTTGCATATCCCGCGACAAGAACAACATCAGTCTTTTGTAATACGCAACGACCGTTTTCCAGATCCGCAGTCATGGTACGTCCCTCGCTGCCCTCTTGCCTCGCCCCTTCCCCCCTGAATTCCACCAACCACTAACAATTCCCCCTCCAGGACAAGAAAGACACTGACATCCTCCACTGGGTGAAGCCCGGCGACACGACGGGCGAGTTCAAGCGCCAACAGAGCGTCTTCCGCTCATTTATCTCCAACAAGCCTGGCGCCGAGTTCCCCGCTGAGAAGGACCGGTACCATCTCTACGTTTCGTATGCCTGTCCGTGGGCCCATAGGACGCTGATTGTGAGGAAGTTGAAGGGGTTGGAGAACATCATTGGTGTGACGAGTGTGCATTGGCATATGGGACCAAAAGGTACGATAAGCAATCTTGGAAGAAATATGCAGGAGCTAACTTGCTACTCCAGGATGGCGCTTCGTAACCCCCGACGAGAAGCTCCCCGGCGACGACGTTACGCCGGACCCTCTGCACCCGGATTACACCCATCTCCGGGACATCTACTTTGAGCAGAACCCCAACTACGAGGGCCGCTTCACGGTGCCGACGCTGTACGACAAGAAGCAGAAGCGCATCGTGAGCAACGAGAGCAGCGAAATCATCCGCATGTTCTACCACGAGTTCGACGACCTGCTGGAAGACAAGTACAAAAAGGTCGATCTCCTCCCCGCGAACCTGGAGAAGGACATCGACGCGCTGAACGAATGGGTCTACAACGACGTCAACAACGGCGTCTATAAATCGGGCTTCGCCACGTACGTCCCCCTTTCCCCATCCCCACCACCCCACCAAGCTAACACACCCCCTCCAGCACAGAAGAAGCCTACCAAAAAGCCGTCCACCAACTCTTCACCTCCCTCGACCGCCTGGAATCCCACCTCTCCACCTCCTCGACCCCGTACCTCCTCTCCTCCCCGCACCTCACCGAGGCCGACATCCGCCTCTACACCACCATCGTCCGCTTCGACCCCGTCTACGTCCAGCACTTCAAGTGCAACGTCCGCGACATCCGCTCGGGTTACCCCTTCCTGCACAAGTGGCTGCGCCACCTGTACTGGGATTTCCCGGCCTTCGGCAGCACGACGCAGTTCGAGCACATCAAGAAGCATTATACGAAGAGCCATGGGCAGATCAACGCGTTTGGGATTACGCCCGTCGGGCCCGTGCCGGATATTCTGGAGAGCGGGGAGGAGGTGAGGAGTGTGGGGTATGCGTTGAAGGAGAATGCGTAGTTTAGGTGGGGGAAAAGTTTTTTTTTTTTTTTTTGGGGGGGGGGGGGGGGGGCGGGGGGGAGGGTTTGAATGGGAAAGGGGAGGGGTGGTAATTTGATCGTGATGTTTTGAGGGTTTGGGTTAGACGGGTTGATGCCTGGGTAGACGAGGCTGTTCAAGATAAGGCTAATGTTTAGAGATGAGCTATTTATTCGCTTTTTCTGGAGATTCGAACTTCGACTTCTGAGTGTTGATGTGATTCTTATCGTGACGGATGCGGTTGTGGTATAATAGTCACGTCTTCTACTTGTCCTTGCTGAGGTTCTCACTGGGTTCATTTCAGTTATTATTCAGTGCAGTCATGCTTTGACTCCGATGTCATGGATCGTCTTGCTCACTAGATACTGTATCATGCACTGCACGGCTCCTACGGCGAGTCTCGTCGCAGTGAGGTATGAGGTTTCCCTAGCATTTGACGAGGATTACGCCACACGCAGTCATGTTTTCTCGACTGTGTTCGTGATGATGGTTCGCGCATGCCTTCACTCGAGTCATCCATCAACTCATCAACTCGAGTCAAAAGTGCACTCCTACCAAGTGGTTGACTCCCACGATGACACTTCATCGACACCTTATAATGAAGATATGATTGTGTCTTGGGAGACGTACATATAAAATCCACCTACATTGCTTAGAGGTGAAGCATTATCACAATACTACTGACAATACTAAGGGAATATGGCTCCAGCCAAGCAAAAGACATCCCCTCCAAAGACCAAGGCCAATGAGGCGACAGTGCCGTGGTGGAATAACCAGACCGGGAGTGTTGAACTTGTACCCCAGGATGATCCACGAGTGGCGATGGGCGATGCGCAGAAGGTGAGGGAGGTGAAGGCGATGGCGAAGGCGAGGGAGAGGGCGAAGCAGCTGGAGAGGGAGATAGAGATGGAGAGAAGAAGAGAGAAGGAAATGCAGAAGGAAAGGGAGAGACCAAAGGAAAGAGAACGACCAAAGGAGAGAGAGCGACCAAAGGAGAGAGAGCGACCAAAGGAGAGAGAGCGACCAAAGGAGAGAGAGCGACCAAAGGAGAGAGAGCGACCAAAGGAGAGAGAGCGACCAAAGGAGAGAGAGCGACCAAAGGAGAGAGAGCGACCAAAGGAGAGAGAGCGACCAAAGGAGAGAGAGCGACCAAAGGAGAGAGAGCGACCAAAGGAGAGAGAGCGACCAAAGGAGAGAGAGCGGCCAAAGGAGAGAGACAGGGACAAGGGAAAGGGAAGAGAAAGGGAAAGGGACCCTCGAGAAAGTCGAGGAAGGCACGCATCTCAGAAGGGCGATTATGCGGACCGTGAGCACAGGGAGTTTTTTTAGCATCCGAACGGTGCAACTACAGATCACCGGGGACAACCATGGGGTGTCAGTACCAGCGCTGCTAACCCTCAGACTTGGCCGCAGCCTGTTCATGCGGCACACTACCCTCAGAGCGCGCAGCAGTACGGTTATCCTCATGCCTACCATGGTAATGTGCCGCTGAATAGGCATGGAGCTGGTTATCCCACGGGCTGGCATCCTGGGGGCCATTATGCTGGAGCCCCTTTTTATGTGCCACATGCAGGAGCGTATCCCGTCTACGCAACGCCATATGGGGGCGAGAGGTGCGACCAGAAATCCCCGTCGAAGGAACAGCCGGTACAAAGGCATCCAACGGCAAACACAGCGCCCGAGAAGACTGAGCCCGTCAAGGCCATCGAAGGCAGACCGCCTCCATTGTTAATCGAGGCCGCGCCCGAACCAGACATCCTGCCTGATATCGTCGCTCACTTCACGCCCGCCACCGACTCTGCCAATGACTTTGTCACGAATAGCTCCGGCGACACACTCGGATCCTTCGATACAGCTTTCATTGGGGAGTGCGAGTGGACCATCGTGAACATCCAGGCTTACACGGCATTTGCCTACGAATCCGGGAAGCACGAGCTCAAGTCTGAGGCGGGGATGGCGGAGGGTCTGATCCTTAAGAGCGTCGAGGGAAAGGTGAATGCCTTCCACGCGACCCTTGTAGCAGGGGGTCTGAAGGAGTGGAGCCAGGAGGAGAAACGGCCAGTTAAATACTGGAGCCCCTTTTGTGAGGGATGGCCGGAGAAGTCCAGGAAACGCGCGATTGAGGAGGTAGCGAGGATTTTGCAAGCGAGCGGTAAGGCTGGGTTTAATGAGTCGAAGGGGTGTACGGAAAATGGTGAGTGTTTGACGAAAAAGGGTAAAGAGTTGTGCTGATGGGTGCAGTTGCTGAACTCGTGCGCTGGAAACGGGAAGGCGGACGAATTTTGTGGGATTATGGTCATTCGTATGGCACAGTTGATCCGGAGGCTATGTAATGCATCCTGCTGGACGCGATGTTGGTGTGTGGCTTGAGTACTTGCATTGGTATGTGCTGGACGTGCTGGACGTGCTGGATGGTTCGATATCTTGCCATCCCGTGAGTAGCTTTTGATTGTAAAGTTAGAGAGATACTCAAAATTTATCTGGGCATTGGTTACTATTTCAACCTCATATACATCACTGTTCTGCTGGAATGGATACGGTCTGTGCTGCTATTTCCATCGAACGTGACGGGAACTCCCACCGTTGTTTGATGCTCCACTTGTGTGCAAATATATTAAAAAGATGACGGACTCCAAACCCGCTCTTCTGCATCTTCTTCAATGTCATGGTTGACAACGGTCGGAACATTCACTACAATCCACCAGTCATGGCGCACGGACCATTCAGCGCGCCACTCCGATCAAAACGCACCATCTCATCGCCAATTCATGACTAGGGGATATATTGAATACCTCTTTATGCACACACAGTCACTATAGCTTCTGGAAGCCTCGCTAGTTGCCCTTCTGCCGCTGTAATTTCACGTCATACAAGGGATAATTTATAAAATTCGTGACTTTCCTTAGTACGAGTCACGCTTGGCTCCTAGGAGTCATGACGTTAAGCATACATATTTTCACATATGTCAAAGGTGCATGAGGCCAGCCAATTCCGAGGAAGACTAACCATCGCGTCGGAGACTTTAGTATAAGATTCAGGACTTGACTGCTAAATGTCATTGCTTCCAGTAAAGAGAATTTTGGATGTGTTGTATGGCTCCACCACGGCGGGTATGACGAAGTTTGTTTTTGGATCGAGCACTTCGAGCACTCACCTACAAGTCATCGAGTCAGGTATAAATATCACAGCCTATTCGAACTTTGCTCTATCATATAGCAGCTTTTATACTTCACAGAGTTCTCTATTACTATCTGCTCTTCACAACGAAACAACATTGTAATACTATTGTTCTATTCGTCGCCGGATCCCAGGATGACACGCAACGACTATTACCGACGGCAGTACGAAGAAGAGGACACGGAAGATTTTGAAGGTGGTGATATCGCCTATGTTTCAGAATATGAATCGTCGTCCAGCGAGAAATTCCCTGCGTCAGGGTCTATTGTTGGGGGTCGGCCGGAACGTAGCAAGAAGGGGGGATATAGTCATCGTAAAGAAGAGATCCAACCGGAGTCTATGAATGGCCCAAGACACGAAAAAAGAAATAAGAGAGATAGCCAGGCAAAGCCAGACAAGCCTCAAGTCAGACGCAAACACAACAGTAGAAACGTGAGGACGCACCCCTCAGAAATAGCGAGCGGGAGAAATGAATGGCCAGACGAGGATTATGAATACAGTGGCAATGCCCATGGTCCCTCTCACACAGCGAAACTAAAATCTCCTGCTCGGCCTCGCCGAACAGATTCAAGGCCCACAAATGGCAAAGGAAAAGCAGTTGAAACTAACTTTTCCATGCGGAGAGATCCACAGTACATCGCCAACTATGCAAGTATACTGGATGCTTCAAACAGGACAAATAATGCGCACACCATGAGAGGTGATCACTTCCAACGCCACACTTCCGTTGTTCCTCTGGACAACGGTGCACAGCAGCAATCCTGGCAGTACCCTTCTCCGCCCGAGAGCTCCATTTCCTACTCGACTCCCCAGACCACTGTGGCCGGTCAGCCCTCCTACAATTCAAATCACTATCAGCGTGATAATCTTTACCTACGAAACACTGCGGCAGTATCTGCCGACCCTTCAATGCAACCCCCAAACCCTTTTTTACTCGGTAAATATCCTAATGTGCCGCTAGCCCCAGTGAATGTCCCAAGTCGTTATGGTGAAAAGCTGCAATGGCTAAATCCCAGCTACGTAACGAAAGGCGACCACATAATAGTAAAGTTCCCACAACCGGAGGAGGCGCGACATCCTGATCTTGGGCTAATAGACGCTATGATGTGGAGGCAAGGGCGGTTCAAGAGACTTCAAGATAACAAAAAACTATATAACCTTGAGATTTGGGAGAAGCCGGAGTTGGAGAAAGTGAAGGAGATCTGTGGGTGGCAGGTGTGGAATCAAGCCTGGGGGTGTACAGAGAATGGTGAGTGCTTGTCCTTGTAGAAATGCTTTCGGTGTGGGATTTGTTGACAAGGAAGTAGTATTACCATTTTATCTCTCTCTCGAAGAGAGCCAGGCTAGAAAGGGCTGAGAAGGGGACGGACGACGCACGAAGTGCAAGATACAAGTTGATATTGCAATGCAGCAGCGAGGCTATAGAGCATGGAAACTCTAATAAGAATGGACGAATATTCAATGTTGGAATTGGCGATATCGATAGAGAAGTCGAACAGTGACGGAAACATGTGCGTGTCGACCTTGATGTGGGCACTGGGCAGCGGGCTTGCTTACATAGATTAGCTTTCTTTAATGCGTGTCTATCCAATGTTAATATATTTTCGAAACCTTCATAGAATTCCCGAGTACCTTACGGGTAAAATGATACATCGTTTTCTGTCTAGTCTTGCGGTACGATGCGAGTATACTCCAGTGTGACCTCATTAATATTTCAAGCTAGCCCGTTTTGTGAACCAATTCACTCAAGTACTCCATTTGTATATCTATACTTTATCAAAGTCCTCAATTTTATCGCGTTGAGCGATTTGGTCCGCACTTTGGACGATGCGATACTGATAGTGTTCATATTGGTGGAGAGAATAACCACATGCAAACTGCATTCACAGCGCACGGGCCATTCAACACGCCAAGGAAGCGACAGCTTCCCCGGCGTCAAGCCTCGGCTTAGACGGGCAACCCCGACTCGCGTCTGCTGGCAACTCGAATAACAGCAATGCTCCTGAGCATTCATTCCACCTTCGACACGCCGCCATGGAGTTCATGTCGAGTCTCCAGAGTGGCCTGGACGAGCTGAAACCCTCCCTCTTTGAAGTCCTCTCCGAACAACAACTTGCAGCGCTTCTCCCTCCGTCCCTCCGCTACATCCTCGCCGTTTCCACGCACCGATATCCGCGTTACCTCCTCCCGGTCCTCAACTCCTTCGATGAAGTCTATGCGCTGATTATGCTCCTGGTGGAGCGCCACTTTTTGAAGACGTATGGAGGCTCATTCACAGAGAACTTCTATGGTTTGAAGCGCGCGCGTGTGCTTCGAACGAAAGGTGGAGAGATACCAAGGGCACAGCTCGGAGCTTCAGATTCCGTAAGAGAAGCGGTGCAGTTGAAGAGTGCCGATGTATGGCGCAACCTGGCAGTCTTGGTGGGGCTTCCATACATTAAGCGGAAGCTGGATGAGAGCTACGATATACATGCGGCGCATGCGAATATCTTGGGCTCGGGGTACAATCGCGATAGGGAAGGTCTGAGACCAGGAGCGAGCATAAAAGAGCGGTTGATGTTTTACTACAAGTGGTTCCTACGGAAAGTTTACCCAAGCGTAAACGCAGCGTACTACTTCTCCATGCTGGTGTTCAACATGGCCTATCTGTTCGACGGCTCAAAGTACCATTCGCCCTTCCTTTGGCTCATTGGCACACGAATCAGGAGGTTAGGGGAGGCAGACTACAAAGCTATTGAGATAGCTACACAGCCGGCCAAACTGGGGCCAGCCAGACCAGGCGAGGGCGGTTCGATATTCAGCCCAAGGACACTGGCAAGGAGTGTATACCCCCGGTTATTTTCGTCGCTCCGGATCCTCCTGCCGACGAGTATATTTGCGCTCAAATTTTTGGAATGGTGGCACGCCTCCGATTTCGCGCGCCAACTTTCGCGACGGGCAGCAGAGAACATCGAGCTTCCCCCGCCTATCCTCCCCAACCTCCTTCCTAGGACAAAGAAACCCCCGAAGGTACAGCCTAAAGACGTCGCCGTGGATGGAAAATGTCCTAGTGGTTCCGAGAAGCCACAGAGAGCGGAACCGCCCATCTCATCCATTACTCTTCTTCCAATCCTGACCGTTCCTTATCCGACCCCTGCAACGTCTCATCTCTGTCCGATCTGCGGAAACACCATTACAACTCCTACTGCGTCACCTACAGGCTTCGTGTACTGTTATACCTGCATTCACCGCTGGGTTGAAGGCACTCATGACCGTCAGGTAGCGTTCATGGAGGGTGCCGCCGCCTTTAAGCGAGAAGATGGCGAGGGAGATGATGAAGAAGAAGAAGGTTGGGAGAAAGAAGAAGGTAGTCGGGAGGGTCGCTGGGAGTCCGGGAAGGGGAGAGACGCAGTGACGGGCAGGAGAGTACTCGGTGGAACTGAGGCTTTGAGGAGGGTAGTTGTTTGATGAATGACGACCGTAATAACCCGGTCTCGAAATGTACGAATACCGCCGCGCGATGCTGATACGGATTGTGGCGATTTACAAGTTCATGGGCATCTTGCCATCCTCTCTTCCACTATACCCTCCCTGGTTGCGGTTACTCGTTCATTTGATACGCGAACGGTTCGGAGATCCTCGGATATATCAGCGTCAATTCGAGGAGAAAGCGCTTAGCCAATACAACAAGAGTTAGATTTGGTCAATGTCAGAAGTATTATGCATGATATTATACAAGCCTAAGCCTTCTTCTCGGATTGCTTTGCTGCTGAATCCAATTTCCATAAACACTTCCAGCAAACGACTCACATCATACACGAGCTCAAATAAGCCATATACTCACAACCTTTTCCTGAGATTCCTATCATGCAGCCACCTCGCCGCGAAAATGATAACCCCTCCAGCCACAAGTGTCGCACCCTATTGTTCAGTCAATACTTCAGCTGTCATAGGTGTACTTTTTCTGTCACAGAACTTACCGCAAATACAATTAACCCCATATACCACTCACCGTCGGCGCCCTCCCTAATCAGCGCTCCCGCAATCGGTGACCCCACCAACTGCGCAATCGCCAACACCGAGTAGAAGGCGCCGATCCTGCCTCCAAGCTTGCTCTCAGGTGATATTTGTGCAATGATAACTGGCAAGACTGCAATGAAGACTCCAGAACAGAAACCATACAGACTGGCGAAGGCGAGGAGAACGCCTGGATCGCTGGTCACGAGCCACATGGCGAGACATTGGATGCCGGAGAGGATGGTCATAGGGTAGACGATGTTGGCAGGGCCGGTTTCGTCGGCCGCGAGACCGCCGCTGAGAGAGTATTAGTGGGTATGATGTGTGGGTTGGTGCAGTTTGGGAGGAACGTACAGGATTCGGCCGACGATGCTGGCGGCGTTCATGGCTGGGAGGAGAAAGTCTTTTGCTGAGGAGGAGGGGTTGGCGGCTACGCAGTAAGAGGCTGGTTGCTGTCAGTTCTGTTCTGTTTCCTAGGGAAAACACTCACTGATGTAGTAGTAAGGGACGAACTGCCCCAGCATCGTGACAAATGCTCCCAGTGCCAGTACAGAGTATCTCGAATCCAAGAAACCTCTAAAGTCAAGAAGCTCGCTGAGCTTGCTAAGCGGTTGGGGTGTACTCTTCGTCGAGGAGATGCACAGAGCGATGGTATAGCAAGTCCTGGAGATATCAGCGCATTGTCTTGGTCGCTGGCGAGCATTCCGCGTCCTTTATCAGGATACTCACAATATAACTAGCGCCACCAGTCTCACCGACCACGCAAGCCCGATCATAGGTGTCAATCGCGCAAATATCAAAGGGAAGCAGACCCCTCCTACACTCCCAGCAGCCGCTACTATACCCATGGTTAGAGCTCGACGGCGGAAAAAGTGATGTCCCACGACGACCAAGGCTGGCTGGGCACCGAAAGCAATGGCGAGACCGAGAAGCACGCCTTGGATGAGGAAGAGTTGCCAGAGAACTGTCGGTTGGCTAACGGAAAGGAGGACGAGGCCGCCGGAGGTCCCAACGCCGGAGAAGATGTACAGGTACTGAAAGTATTGAGCTCGGCTCAGGAGAGTGAGAAGGTTGGGACATACCTTGAGTCCATAGCAGTCAAACAGCGATCCCGCCGGCGCAGCCAGCAAATTCATCAACAGGATCTGAATGGTTCCAACAAAAGATATGGTGGACGCCGGCGTGGACACCAAGTACTTATTTTGGTACAGCTCCTGGAAGAACCCGAAACTGTTGATGATGCCGAATGTCGAGAAGTATACAAGAGAAGATCCTAACACCGTCAACCAGCCCTTGACACCGCCTTCTGCCTCTTTGACACTGAGCTCAAAGCTGGAGCTCTCACTGTCTGAAGCTGCAATCTTCTCTTTGTCGACAGAGCTCGCCATACTCCTCGCCGTGTTGTCGCTCGGCGTCACTGATGACGAAGACATAGTGGTTTCTGCTCGTTCTCTGCACAGGCGTTCCGAGCAAATGTAAGAGCTGGGAATTACATCAAGAGCTGTACCCTGAGGTCATCACCCTTTTTACATTCCACGGACGTTGGAATGTCCGCAGGGCCACTTATCGCAACACCACACGTCTTCAAGTGACCGTTCGACCAGGACCTCGGTTTGTGGCCCCTTCGAGCCCCAAAAGTGTAGCCGCAGGGAGCTCCCCGAGATTTTGCGTTCCATACTCTACAGACGTTATCTAATGGCGCGGTTACATCCGGCGGCAGGGCCGTCATGTGTAACTGTTGTAATGCTAGTGAGGCGCGCAGGTCTGGGGCTTGTGCACCCATCTCAGCCTTCTTGTGTTGGTTGACGTGCTGCGGGTGTTTGCGATTGTGCGGATGGATGAATGGACGTGACGATGGGAAGGCGTTTCAGAGGAGGCACTCGGTTGCGACACGTGGGTTGTGGGAGTGTAGCCGCGACGGTGACGGGCTGGAGGTTTTTGCGTGAGGGGGAATTTGCATGTGGGATGTACTGGTGAGAGGTAAGGCTCGCTGATGTGGTTGAGGCAGTACGGATGATCGGTGACTGACGTACTTGCTTGCGGAGATATAATTTCCGGATTACACAGACTGTAGATGAGTGGACGCGTCGGCACATACACGGCCAGTCCATCTATGCGCAGCTGCATGTGTCTCTACGTATGCACACGGAAATGAAAGCATGAAGATGGAAGCAAACATGCTAGGTATGGAACATGAAGATCTTCTCTCGGATTTACCTTTATTGTGCTACTGTTAGCCGCGCATGACAGGTTGATAGGCCCATGGAAACATTTACGCTACATTGTCGACATTTTGGGACAACATGAGTGGCCGCCCAAGGTGTGCTTTAGACTTGCATCCCCTTCATCACATTGTAGTTCCCATCCCTCGTTGGCTGTTCTATTCATAAGACGCAATCGCTATCCGCAGAGACACCCTCACACCAATAACGTCGTCGTATTGAGATTGAAGAACCTTAGGCAAAGTGACTCGGGGACAGATCTGAAACGCCAATCACGTTGCTCACTTCCATTATCAACACTTGCAGGTCGCTGTGGTTCCAGCGTGGTAGGCCTCACACTGGAGCGGTTCTGGGCTGGGGATCTGATACGGCCTTCCATCTAGGTAGGGAGTACGCGGGAAGCCTGCGAGGGCTTATTTGGCCGTAGCCCGTTACTGGGCCTGGAGGTTTGCTTCTCGCTGACCATCAGATCGCTAATTGGCCATGTAGAATTCATGCGTTCAGGAATATATTAGACGAACGGGATGTAAGATCGTGACTCCATCAGGCTTCCCCACACCGACAATAGGAGCACCCCCGATTATGTCTTCCCTGCCCAATACTGGCACAGCGATGTGCCGACATGCGAGGTTGCTTCGCATGTGGCAGTGGCCTTCTTGGCGTGAATGCCTCTATTACCATGGAACTGGGAGAGGACAAAGAGAGACAACAAAGGAGAATCCCCTTTGTTCTGGGGAGGCGTTTGATGGTACCTAGGTATCTTGTGAAAATAACACTTGCACAGCCATGTGATTGGCGCAAGGCGGCATCCATACCAAAAGGTGAACTACACAGACATATCTCTTGTTGTGGCGAGATACGAAGCAATCAACGGCATATCACTATGCGTATTATTAACTAGCCACTTCAACACCATCATATATCGAAGCTGCCCGAATGACAAAATGTCACATGGACATCTAACGCACTCTTGCTCAACCCTGATTATTCCGCCTCTCAGCATCCCTTACGGCTCGCTCCCAGCTCGTTGAATATATAAACAATCCTTCAATAGCAGCGACTACGCCTAATGCAATGGCAGGCCCCTGGTTGAATTAGCATTAAAGATCACAGAACCACCATGAGTTTTCACTTACACTCCAAAGACCGTAAAGGCCCCAACCTGCCCCGAACCCAGTACCAAAGCTTATAGGTATGCCCACAACATAGTAAGCGAAAAGACCCACATAGCCACCAATCTCCTGTCGACCAAGGCCTCTAAGAATACCATTGCATACGGCAGCTAGAGCATCGAAAAGCTGAAATGCAGCACAGAGAGGTAAAAGGCGTGCCACCAGATCAATGACCTCCTCGTCGGGGGTGAAAAGTCTGGGGATTAAGTTCCTGAGAGTCGACAGAAGCGTGATATTGAATATGCCGATAATGCAAGCGAATACCACGGCGACCTTTGCAGCGGTCTTAGCTGGCACAGCGAGAGTCGCACCGATGAGATTGGCAATACGAGTTGAAGCCGCCACCGACATTGGAAACGGGATCTGGAAGGTAATCCCTGTAATGCTCCCCAGAACGCTTTGAGCGGCAAGTTCAGTTGGGCCCAGCCAGGAGGAGGAAAGGGTAAGAATCTCGAAAGCCAGAAACTCGGCCAGGACCATCACCAGACCAGGAAGAGCTAGCTTGATCATTGGGCCCCAGTTCTTGAAAGCCCGTCGATCAAACCCTCCCCAGCATTGGTAGCCGTCGATAAATCGGACATAGAGGAACAGAAGAAGCGGAAGGAGGACTTCTGTGACGGAAACGGCAATCGGTGCACCGATGAAACCCCAATCAAGCTTCCATACCAGGAACCAGTTCAGCAGCGCGTTGAACGGGGCCCCAATGAGCAAAATGTACATGGTCGCGCTGAACAGGCCTTGCGCCTGCATGTATCTCTTTCCGGACTCAAAGGCAGCATAGCCAGGGGCGCCAATAATCAGAATCCGGAGGTAGAGTCCAGCCAGACGTGCAGTTTCCTTCTCAGGGACGATGAGAGATAAGATCTGTGTTCCGCATGCCCAGATTAACGAGATGGGTATCGTGATTAACCAGAGGAAATATAACATCCGCTGCAGTTGCAGTCCAACCAAATGCGGACGTCCAGAGCCATATGCCTGAGCGCAAAGAGTGTCTAGGGAAGTGGCCAGTCCTTGGTAAACAGCAAAACCAGTGATCGATGCAGTCATGCTGGCCAAGCTGACAGCGCCCAGCTCCGTTTTGCCGATGTGTCCAACAGTGAAAATGCTGGCAACTGGAAGGGAATATTGAAGCAGAAACGTCAATATCAAAGGTGCAGAAGACTTTACTAGTACCTTCGTCTCTCTCTGCCAGGTCGTGTTGATCTTTCCAGCGGCAATGGCTTCGTCCCAGGTTTGATCGATGAGTTTCGGGGTGTCTAGCCCTCCATAAGGCAAGCTGGCGTCGCCTCCAAGGAGGGCGGTCTGTTCAGAAGCTTCGCCCTGTCGACCTGCACCACGCTCCGCATTACTCAATGTCTTTCTCAACGCAGAAATGGAGGCTCTCCTCCCCAGGATCCCCGAGACACCCTCACTACCTCTTCGGGGATGCTTCGGGGGAAGTAGATTGTTATCGCGGAGCAGACTTCTCTCTTCCTCCAGTACTGCTGCTCGTTCTTGCTTGCTCAGAGTCAAATGCAGGCCGCGCTCAGGAACGCTCGATGAGAAAATAGCGGTTGACCGCGCCCCTGGATTCACGTAGGACGGCCTCCGATAAGAGTTTATCATGGAAAACTGGCGGATGGTGGACTCGTCAGAGTCCGACGTTTGCTCGTTTTCCGACTCATCCTCTTCTAGATCTCGAGCGATTGCTTCTTCAGCTAAAGGAGTGGTCGAGAACAGGTTCTCCGTTTGAGAGGCCGCTTTATCTGCACCGTTGCTGGGCCCAGCAGCCAGAGGATTTGACATTTTGGCGGATATCCGAGGTTTGTGCGACCTCAGTTCTGTAACGATTGTTGATGCTCACAGAGAGCCACTAGCTTTTGGAAAGATGTTGAAAAAGCCCCTCCAAGTTTGCAGCGGAATTCAGTGAGTGTTTCGAGGGCATCAGTGGCCCAGTAGTGCGCGGAGTCAGAGTCGGTGAAAGAAGGCTTAAGCCGCAGATCCGCAGATTTATAACGTTGACCAATCGGCGAATCTGGCAAGTCCAGCCGATCTAGACCCCTGACCTCTCCGCCCTTTTGCTGTCGTATCTTCCATTCTAAGACAATAAATCCACGGCCGTCAATGTTGCACAGCAAGCAACTCAATCCTTCGCTGTGCGCATACACTGGACGACTATTTTAGTGGAAGGGGAGAGGTCGAAGGGGAGTGGTGGAAAGCATCGGTCTTTCTTCATCGGGGTTAGCGTGAAGCGACTGGTGCGTGACGTCAGCCCTCAGCTCCCCCCATAGTCAAAGGGCGTTCGGATAGAGCATGGAAAACTGCTCTATGAGGGATGATTGTTTCTGTCTGCCATGGCTATGCGCCCCGCGTTGCCTCATTTCCAAGTAACGGCGTTCGTTCACTGCGAGCGTCGCCATGCCCGTTTCCAACATTGTCTGAATCTGTGGTCTTTGTCACGTTCCTGTCCCTCCACATGAACCCCAAGCACATCGCCAGCAGGCACCCTTGTAGACAGCCGGTCAATATGAAGAGGCTCCAAGAGCTCCATCCACCAGGGCCCAATCTGGCTGCCAGACTTGCCGCAAAGACGAAGCTTCCGGGCGTCTGAATGCACATCATCAGCACACTGAGACTCCCGATCGTCTGCCTTCGCCATGTTGTAATAATCTGGGGCACGTATTGTATTCCTGCGAGGATGCTTCCAGTAACTCCCAAGAAGTTGGCCCAACCGCGAATATGGTCAGGTAGTCCATATACGAAGATGACGGAGCCAACGAAGGCGAACAGGAAGAAGACGAGGGAGAGGGAAAGGACTAAAGCAGCCTCTTTCCATGTCGGTAGGCCGATTTCTTCGTCCTCGGCCGTCTCCTGCATGTTGCGAGGGAAGAAGATGAGGAAGAGGAGCATACTGTGCCGCAGTCAGCCTTCTCGTTTCAGGGGGATGCGCAAGCGAGCCTGTCCATACATAAAAAAGAAACACGTCCATTGCACACCAATCTGAACTATCCCAAGCAGAGCCGCTGCGCATGGGAATGGTCCAATTTCCCTACAACATCCCATATCCCGTGTGCTCTCCGGCAATGTCAGGATGTTCGCAATGCTTGCCGTTCCCGATATTGTCCCTAGAAGTACAAAGAGAGGCGACAGGCCGGCGGAGGAGCGTCTGGATATTATCTTCCAGTGCTGCGGTAGGTAGGAGACCAGAATCCCGACGACAATGAAGCTTGAATCCCGTCAGTTGGGAGCTCGAGGGGCTGCCGAGTGGAGAGGAGCTTACATTGAAACCGAGAACTGGAAGGCATCTGGATGGGAGAGCTCCCGGCAGCGATCCGAGAACCGTGGAGAAATCATTATTGCTGGTGAGGAGGAGGGAGGAGGGAGGAGGAAGCTGTAGAGCTACCCGTGTGGGAGTACCTAGCTATGTCCGCTGGCGACGGTGGCTGGGCGCGTGACGCGTATAGGAAGGTTCAGCCGGACTCGGCAAATCTTACTTCCGTCCGAATTCACTGCTTGTCATGATCATCTCATCCCAACTTCAACAAGACAAACTATGCATCTCCAGGCATGGTCAAGAATTGCGCCAACATGTGGCCTACCATGGTATCTATGTCTGTACGCTGGCGAGGAGCACTAACCATTGTTATACAGCCATGTTCAGTTTTATATCAACATCAATATTCAGCTGCGGCCGAGTCGCATTGCTTTTTCTCTCCATTGTAGGTTCTTCAGCCTCGAGCGATAAAAGCCATGGAGTCTGCCTTTCCAGTTCGTTTAACCTAAGCCATCAATGTTTCCATGGGGATGAACTGCCAAAGTGGACAGCTACTCTGCTTTAGGGAAGAAACTTCCTTCTGTCTTGATTACAATGAGTTCCAGTGCAGCTTCCTGGATTGGTGCGACTGCCCTCCTCCAAAGGCTGAACCAGGTATTGCAGGAACTGGCGTATGCAAGGATTCTGCCGTGTACGATACTTCGCCGCTAAACTAGACGTTAGGTCCTCGTCGCATTCTCGGTTTCCGCCTTTCTCACATGGATATCGACGTTTGCCTACCTCCTTTTGGTTCGCAGCGACAAGAGACGCCGGTTCAATAACATCGACGAATTTTGGACCAGGCACATCAATAGTTGGGCTCGAAAGAGGGTGAACAATCCCGACGTCCTTGCCCAGTGTTTCTTTCGTCTTACATTCTCGTTGAGCGATCAGCAGCTGGTCACTGGTATCGCCATACTCATCGCTGGGTTGCGGTCCTTGTCAAGAGGGACTATCAGCGTCTATCACTTCTCGATTGTACGAGATATGGCGTTCTTTAGTTCAGCTGCGCATATGCTCTCTTTACTCGCTTTGTGGAACTGGTTTACTAGTGATCAAGGAGAGTTTAACACGCCACACTCCAAACGACATATTCCCCTCTCGCTCACGCACAAGTGGCGGATATGCTGTATTTTCGTCTTCATTATCCTTCTTCTTGTAACAACCTGGACGACTGCATTCAAATCCTGGGACGGCATGTATTCCTGCCCGGCCATCTGCGTGCCGAGGGGTTTGGAACAGTTAGGCGGAAGGCCTTTGGCGTGGGCCATAGCCAGTACCTACCTTCTCGTTTACAGCTACTTCCAATGGGCGATGCAGCTGGGCGAGCAGCTGGTCGACCAAGATCGAAACATACGAAGATGGGCGCGGGTGAAGGGTGCAAAAATGCATGAGGCCGCAGAAAGACGACTGAAAAACTATCCTATCTTACTGAGTATCTTCCGAAGACTCGTCCAGGCAGCCTTGCTGTGCAGATTATGGGCATTCTCTGTCACCACAGATCTTATCGGCATGCTTGGTTGGCTCGGTGCGGACTTATCTTGGACAATCGAAGACAAGATCGCAGGCTATCACATCTTGGAGTTGGGTGAATGGAGGAAAGAGCAAGATATGGGGTTTGGTCAAATAGTTCCGCTTGTTCTCCTCATGTTGCCCATGATGGCATTTGTGGAAACATACCACGGTAAGTCATAGCTCGGAGGATCCCAACTTGTTTGTAGTCGCAACTTACTGACTGTCATGGATTAGATAACATGGTGGGTAAAGGGGCCGAAGAGGAAGATGGGGAGTTGGATTCATTTTCCCCTTAGTTACGCCTCCCACCACAGATTTCCAGTGCTATGGTGAGTCTGGCGTTAGCGCATATATTCTATATCGGAATTGAAACCACTAACTACCGGACACTAGAAGATGAGGCTGTTGGGCTTATTCCTGAATGAAGCTAGATATTTCCTTAGACCACAACGTGCGCGACGGCCGCTAAACTTAATATCAAAATACAACGCACACAGCCACCTCATGCTCCATGTAGGGTCACCCTAGCATTTCGTTCCTCAAACACGCAAATCTATCCGTAGTCCACAGCCGGTAATTTGTTGCTGCAGCCGCAGCAGCGAAATTCCCACTCGCAATGACATGCGGAACAAGCTTGAACATGGTGACGCAAAAGGACCACCAGAAGAACGACTCGATAGCTTGTCTGGTATGCAGGCGACTCAGCCCTAATATCGCATGCCCGTTAGCCCTGACCCAAGTTGCTGGACAAAGGGCGTTACGGAAAGTGTGGACTATGCACTAAGAAAGTCACAGGGCTCACTGTGTCTTCAGTGGTACGGGTATCTGCTCTTCCAACTCTTTCCACTGGTTTCCTTATCCGGATTGAGTCGATACTGAATAGAGAGGTGAGAGACACACTTAGCGGACCTTGTTAGCCAATTGTTCAGAAATATTCGCAAAGATCATGACCTATTTGGAAAGCCGAGCAACGTTCTTGGCCATGTAAACAGTGAGTGCTGGCAAAGTTGCGCGTTCTTGAACGGCAAGTACAATGGAGCCATGTGCATTGTGGTCCTCCCAACATAGGTAGCCGAAGCCGTGGTAACTGTTGAAGGGCAATATCAGATAACGGTTACAAACAATACGGGGTGGCGTATTGGGCACATCACCATTCGGGACTGCAAAGCTCACTATACCCCGCAACATCAGCAAGGATATCGAACGATTCCGCGGCCAGGATTACATATCTCGTGCCATGGCTTTTGTGTCTTATCTCGGATATCGAAATCGGAGTCGCTTTTTTCGCATAGACGCAGCCTCTACGCCCCCGAATTAGGCACTGCCATAACGGGCAGCGAATTGGTCACGAGCCGTCTTGCAGTATTCAGCGGGGTCTTTATCGCCAAATACCAAAAGGATCTATATATGCTTGGTTGCCGTGCGCCGATGGGCAACACTTTCAAATACTATCACCGTGTCAGGCTGGTGTACCAGAGTGGCTGCAGGTGAGTCTGGCAGGGCCGACACCGATAATCGATATTAAAAGAGCAGGCACTTTCAGTGAGGGACTTGCAATGGAGATAATGAACAAACCCGCAATCCTGGAGGCTGGAGTGGGACAGAGTCCGAGCCAGTTCATGACCAAGGCGTACCACTCGGATGGATGCTTTGACTGCGCTGTGCCGCGATACCGTTTTGAAAAATTGTTCACCCTCTTCCGTGGTCCAGCTGGACAATGGTGCCTTATAACAACATGCAACTCCTTTGACGTTGCAGGAGCGAATATTCCCAACGGTCCCTGGCATTACAGGCCGGACAACCGATGTTCGATTATCGCTGGATTTATTCGATATTTGATATTACACTCTCACATGCTTTTCAGCTCAAAATCGACTCTGACAAAGTTCTCCGTCAATTTCGACGAAATGGCTGGCCGCTGAAGCTAGTCGAGAAACGCAGGGTAACCCAATGGAAGACCCCATATTCAGAGTTCGTCAATGACCAGGGATTTGCAGAACCATCATACTTATATTGGAATACCCAACCTATACGCCGCGCTATACCATATACACAAAGCATCGAACCGAGTTTTATCGTCCCTGAGACACCATTATTCCTTTCGCGCCGATGTACTTGCATATTCACTGCAAATTCGGTGCACCATGATTACGCTTCTCGGGCCCCACAGCTGGCTCAACCCGCACTCCTCTCACGTGCATTCCTTCAGCACACAAACCTTTCCACCGGGAGACTGACATGCTTTAATACATCATAATCAAGACCCGGCTGTTTAACTGCAAGCACAATGCAATCAAACTTATTGAGCTCATCCGGAGTCCAAGAAACAGTGTGATCGAGCCTCTCAGCCCAAGGCACCTCTTTCTGCTCAACCAAGGGGTCCACAAACGCCACTGACGCATTGTTCTTCAACTCCTTCATGAATGCCAGCGCAGGGGAATTCACCAGCGAAGCCTGACCAGGTTTGAACGACACTCCCAGGACCAAGAATCTGGGGTTCGCCGTGCGCTTGTTATAACGTTCAATGAGGCGTTGCGCGAGGGTGGCTGGACGCGCGCTTGTGGCTTCGGTTGCGGCACGGAGCAAGGGAAATTCGCAATTGGAAAAGAGATAGTGCCTGGCGGGTGTAAGCGAAAATTCAACGGTTCAACGGCGAAGATTTGACGACATAGTATGGAAAATGAAGCACTCACGGGTTCACGGGGATGCAGTGGCCACCAACACCGAGGCCAGGCGTGAATGGGAGATAGCCGAAGGGCTTGGTTGCGCAGGCTGCAGTAACCTCATAAGGATCGATGTCGAGCTTCTCGCATGCATTGGACATCTCGTTTGCGTAGGCTGCAATGACCATGCGTTGGCAGTTTTCGAAGAGTTTGGTCATTTCAGCGACTTCGGGTCTGGAGACTGGGACGACGGTGTCGAACACCTGGGAGTAGATCTGGAGGACGCTTTCGAGCGAGCCGGGGCTGATGTCATCAAGACCGGAGACGACCTTGGGAATAGCATGCGCAGGTGGCTCAACCCTTCCTGGGTCAACTCGCTCGGGTGACATGCCTCCCTTCAGGCCCAGCTCACGCATGAGAGGCCCAAGAAGAGTGCGGGTCATACCCACAGCGACGGACGACTCGATGACAACGGTAGCACCACGAGACGCGACCTTTCTGACTGTCTGGATGGCGGATTTCAGATGGGTGTCGTTGATGGAGTTGTCTTCCCTCAGCAGGGTGGGAACGGCAATGAGGAAATGTGAAACCTCGGAAAGGTCATTAACATCCGTCGTAAAGGCCACCTGGGAGGGAAACGATGGGTCTTTCCTGAGCTGCTGGACCCGAGCTTCGGAGACGTCCAAAGCGATTACGCGGAAGTGATTACCAAAGTTTTGTGCAAGATGGGATCCAACATATCCGCAGCCGATGACGGCGACGACAGGCTGCGCCTCCGACGATGCCAGGGATTCAAGAGATTCGACGGATTGGCAGGGTGATATGGACCTGGCCTTCTCGGTGGATGGATCCCACTCGATCTCCTCTGGTGGAGTCACGGCGACCTCATAGCAAGTTTCCGTGGGGTACTTTTGGGCCTCGAACGCATCTTTGTCATCAACGCGCAGTTTGGAGACGAGCTCCTCTTCGAAGCTGGGATTTGCAAACATGTTCGATATGGATGGATGTCGGTGATGGAGCGAGTGTGACTTGGACGAGCTGGGTCCTAAGTGATGAACCGCAGAAAGAAAGAAAGAACAAGGGAGGAGACCCTTAACAATGGATGAGGATAAATTTACAGATGGATTTAAGGCTCTATGTCTGAAGTGGGTTGAAGAGGTGGATGCTTGACAAGGACAAGCTCTCAGGGATTTATATGCCCAAGAGCACAGGTGAGAGTTCAGCGCCCAAGAACATGGCCAGCTCTAGCCACGGCTTTCAGCTGCCTGTGCATAACAGAGACACACCCGGTGGATTAACAAAAGCTGTGGATCCCAGAATGGTCCCTACGATCGGGCCTTGCCGTTGGCTCACGGCGATAGGTATTGATGGCGCCTCTTGGAGTGAGCTGAGGCGACCAGTCCAGGCACCATCAGGCACCGTCCTTTCAACTAGACAAAAATCAGGGCATTTCCACGTGTGTCCAGGGGGCTACGATCGATGGGGTCCACAAAATATCTGGGTCACCCCCGAGGGCGTACCGCGTAGTGCAAAGCAATGCGAGCAATGCCGGCAAGCTGGGAACACTGCGACGATTCCAGCCACACATTGCCCGGAGCTGAATGAAAGTCTTTCAGCCAAATTTATCAATATTCGCAAAATTTTCGTTTACCAATCCTCAGCGAAAAGGAAAGAATGACGTGCGAGTGCCTGGCGAAACGGTACCACGTCACGTGACGGGGGCGTACACCATCGGCTGGAATGTTTTTTTCAACGTCTACAACAAGAACAATCTAATGGTATCTAAGCTGACAGGGGTAGCAGATAGCCACAGAGTCGCGTAGGGCCCAGAGGCGCTAGCAAGTTGATTTGTGCGGACGTCGATGTCGTTGCGGCCCTTTGTTCGCACTACTCTGCTAGTCTCTTCTTGTAAGAACAACGGAACAACCCTCCTTACAACGAACTTTTCTACAAAGCCCGAATTCCCTATTATTTGGAACCACCTTCTACAGAACGCCCTTTCAGCACAACATAACGACCACAAAGACCTGAAAGCGCTGTGAAGGAAACGCTTCGCCACAACTCACGCTCGGACGAAACATGTACCCACAATTCGGAAGTGGGCCATTGCCCAGGCCCGAACAGTGAGCGTTTGCTGTCACTTCAGAAAGAAGATCGTCCCGTCGAAAATTGGCGGGCGCTCCCCCCGACCATCCACCCGGGTTTCTGCGATAATTGGGGAAGATCTCGCCATGGATCTCACCCTTACCCATGACCCCGTTCTGGACTTGTCCGCCACAACATTTCTTGGCTGCCCTAGAGTACGCACCTTTTCTCGGCTGTAGACTAGCGGTGTCCCCTGGTACACCTTACTACCTGCAGATGACAGCCCCAAGCCACGAGAAATCTTTGCGGCGTTCGATGGACTGATCTCGGTTCCTGGGGTGCGCTGGCATGATGTTGTGGTCCCTGCGGGTGAGGGTCCCGAATCCTCTGCAGGCAAGCCACGCCCAGAAGCGGCTATTGAAGCTCTGCTCTTGGCTTGTATTGCTTCCAAAGATGGACCAGAACCCTGGGATCAAGGGACTGGAAGCCTTCTTTATGGACGGAGAGCCCGGTGCCCAAGCCCGAAGTGCAGAGTGCGGGCGCCGCTGACCGTCTTTCCCCTGTCAATCGCTGAACTTCTGTTTTATCGTCACTCGTTTTTGGATTCCTTATAAGCAATATTGTACCTCAATTCGTCCAGCAGAACTGAGCTCAAAATGACTATCGACGAGCGGACTGCGACCTCTGCACCAATTGCACTTTCGGTGCCAGAACAGGTGCACTTGAAGCATCAGAGCGCAGATACGACGCTTGAAAGTTCAAGAAGTTCCTTTCTGGAGAATCCTTTCCATGCAGGGCATCTTTCCTATGCCACCACCCTCCCTGGTACTCCTAGCGAGTATGACCTGAGCGAAAAGCAGGACTTCCAAGTCACTGAAAAATACATCAAGACTTATGCAAACCGGGTGGAGGAATTGGGCAGCCTCGTCACCCAGGTGGACGAAAAGCCCAATTTCACCGACCCTGATGGCAAACTGGAGAGGAGAGCGAAAAGGAGAATGAAGATTTCGAAATTCGCTTTCCAATGCTTCATTTTCGGGACCAAGTAAGTCACTATTTTCTAGGTGCTTCCTCGCTCCTACTGACCTTCCCAATAGCGGCTTCCTACTATTCGGATCCTGGTGGTTCAAAGGTTACCATTATGTATTTCTGCCTTTTATTGCCTTTGGTGTCGCGGTCAACTTTATCGTGGTCGTGTCCCTCTGCCTCTGGAAGGCGTTCCGGTTCCTGCGCCCCGAGCGCAAGCTGCCGCCGCCCGCGACACCGGAGTCGCTTATGCTCATCATCCCGTGCTACAATGAGAACGAAGAGGAGCTGCGCAAATCCCTCGACTCACTCGTTGAACAGAAGGGGCTTCACAACCACAAGAAGGCCATCTTCATTATTTGCGACGGAAGAGTTCGAGGACCCGGAATGACCGAATCCACGGGCGACTGCCTCCTCAACACCATCTTGACGGAAAAGACCTCCACGGTGCACATGAGGAAAGCGTACCTAGCCTGGGACAAGATTCCCATGGACATCATCATGCAGAAGGGCACCTACAAGGGCATGCCGTATATGTGCATCGTAAAAATGCAGAACAGAGGCAAGAGAGATGGCCTCATCCTTCTCCGTTCCTTCGGTATGTGGCGTAACATTCTGAAGGATCCGATTGGCTAACGTGGTCGTGCAGCCTATATGTTCAATCTTCGCCATGAAAGACCAGCGACCATCATGTCTCAAAGGTTGTTTGGAGAGATGGCGTCCTTTGTTCTCGATGACTGCGGCATCGACAACTTCCACTCGATCGTCGGCATGGACGCTGATACGGTATTCGACCCGTGGTGCATCTATCACCTGATCCAAGAAATCAGGTACGTCGACCAAAAATATCTTGCGGCTGAAGACGCCATGTACTGATGATCACAACAGGTACCCAGATACATACGGAGCATGCGGCGTCGTCTGGGTGGACTTCAAGGACGGGCCCTGGAATCCGTGGCGGCTGATGCAGAATGCAGCATACACGATCAGCCAAGGGCTTCCGCGACTTCACCAATCCACCGTGACGCACAAGGTTTCCTGCCTCCCAGGCTGCTGTCAGATCCTCAAAGTTTGTGAGGAGAACAACGGCGACTACACTCTACGGGAGCTCTTCGGATACTGCCCCAAGCCGACGGATTCGATGCTGAAGCATCTTCGCGGCTCGTACAGCGAAGACAGGAACCACGTCTGCCACGTCCTGACCTCCAGACCGCATGTCAAGACGCGACAAGCAATCAAGGCGACGGCATGGACCGATGTGCCCACATCGCTATCGGTCTTCATGTCGCAGCGCAAGCGCTGGTCCATGGGCGCCACGGTGAACGATCTACACCTGGTCACCTCTCGCGGCACACAATGGTTCGAACGAATCCGCGCCTTCTGCAATGTGCAGACGTGGTTCTGCAATGTATTCATCATGGGGTCGATCGCGGGGCTGATCCACGCCGCCATGCACGTCCCGTGGTACTGGACTGTGGGCTTTCTGGGCGGCGTGATCGTGCCGTACATCTACATGCTTACGCTCGTATTCTGGATGCCCCAGAACGGCAAGGCCCGGTTGCAATACCTGGCGGGAATGGTGATCTACTTCTTCACCGGTCCGTTTCTCACCATCTTCGTCTTGTTCTATACGACTTGGCACCTGGATTCGTTCGGGTGGGGGAAGACCAGGAAAGTTATTTCCGAGGACAACGACGACGGAGGTAGCTCGTCCGAGGAGGATGAGAAGAAGTCGTCGTCGTCGTCGTCGTCGTCGTCGAGCCTGGACGACCAAGAAGCTACTGTTGGGCTTGCACGATAAAGATTTCTGGCTCGGTCCTTTTTGCTTATCGATTACTGACTCGGTTTGGCGCATTTTTGGGTGGCGATATATACATAGGGCAGCGCTGGAGTTCTACGGGGATTCTTCGGTTAGAGCGTTGAGCAAAATATCCTACCAGAAAGTTAATGTCTGAATTTATTCTCATCTTATAAGCATTTCCCTATCGCATTCATATCCTTCAGTGTCGGCTGTCTGATTGCCAATTCAAGATGATCCCAGTCGAAGAACCTCTCCGTCTCGACGAAACAAGAAAAAGAAAAAAATATCATCCGACCCAATTGATGTCCCAGTGAACTCCCTCTCAGACTTTCCCCACCACACCTGACTCTCCGTCGCCGAGTTTCCGACTAGGACCTTTACCAAGAGTCTCCCAAGACATTGTGATGAAGTGTAGTCAACACTACGCCTTGCCCAAGCCGGGAGCCCCTGGCCAAGAATGTAACAGTCCCTGGGGCGATCCGCGGGTACGAGACAGGGGTAAGTGATCAGCCACGCGGGTGGATCGCATGCACCCGACTGGCAGAGAAACCCACAATAATGAGCCTCAGCTGAGAGTCCGCGGGACGTACTTGTGGCGCATGGGAGAGTCTCTGAATCGCAGCTGGGCCGGGTGAAAAGATCCGCGGGAAAAGGCAAAAAGCATAGCTCTTGGCGGTGTGCCATGTTTGTAGGCATGTACATGTACGTGTACATGTGCAGAAGCCCTAGAGGAAGCAGGACGGGTGTCACGTCGCCTGGAATGCCATGCAGAGGTTTCAGTTCACACAGTTATGCACGTTTCCAATAGTTGCTTCCTGCAAGCCTATGTGTTGTAGAAAGCTTAACTGCCTGGGTAGAGCTTCAGTGTAGCCGGTGGACGGAACCTCGCTCCGATCCTCTAGACTTGCACGTTCCTGGGTGGTAATGATTGTCGGGGTACCTGGCCGAACTAACCCCAGGATACCGTAGTCGGCCGATCGGAATTACACCACACTACACCGACTAGTGCCCTAGATTGTTTTGTCGCGTGAGGTTGGCCTGGGGCGACGACTCACTACCCGCTCTAGAATTTCTGGATGTTCCCTAGGTCAAATTATTGAGCAAGTTTCCTTCCTTCTCGGATGGCAGGATCGGATTCACGCCTGAAGATACCCTATGGGGTATGCGGCGCCCGCCATGCGGCAGTCAGCGCAGAAGGCACAATGCGGTCATTCGATCCCAACACGGAGCTGGACGATAATCCCGCGTGAGACAGCCCCCTCACGAAAACGCTCCACGGCAGTCACCGTTGTCGCCAAGGCATTGGAGACTCTGTCAAAAAGAAGGTGCCATCAGCAAACAATGATGCGAGAACTACATACATATTGCAGCAGCAGTGCAAACTGCAAAGCTGACGGCATATTCAATATTTCCCCCAGGGTAGCCACAATCGTACGGTGACTCCCACTACGCCTTACAGGCCCACATCTGCGCAGGTTCCAGCCAACGTTACTCAGTCCATGCGCCTCCCTCGGTTCCCTGCATCTTCGTACTCTTGTGTACAATTTCTATTCTCGCTGACCCGCTAGGCGTCGCGCTCCGATGACGCCGGTCTCTCCACTACGTCGCCGCACGTGGCACGCCGTGGGCCATCTCCACCGTCCCCAGGCTTTCGCCAACGAGGCTCCGCACTCTGGGGGATGATGGATCCACATTGCAGAGTCGAGATCGCGAAGCATTTGCCGGCCAAGACGCCTCAATATTAGAAGGCTTCGACTTCTTGTCTCCACTCAATTCCCTCAGGCTTCTAGTCTGATCGCTCACTGGCACCTACCCTAGGGTCGCATCCGCCATATCCGATAGATAATGGACAGTTCCAGCCCTTCAGCTACGCCAATGGGCATCTGGACTGTCTGTACTAAGGGTTCCCCAGCATCAAGCTTTGATCCAAGCTCAACAGGCTCACCTGGACGGGTCTTGTGGCCTTGGGACGGACTGACCGCCGACCCGATTCACCACAGAGGGCTAGAAATAGCGAGCGGCGAGCGGCCAGAGGTGATAAGACACTAACTCGTAATCAATAATAGCAGTGACTGGCAGGAACAGAGAAGAAAAAGCGCCTCCCAATGCAGTACCCCAATCCAATTGCCGTAAGCACGCGTAGCATCTACAGATTTGCCGGGTTGGCCCCGAGCACGCTGCACGTATAACAGCTGCGGACTTCTCAGCTGTTCAATGTCACACACGTGAATACGGGCCAGTTTCACAGACGGCTCCATTTTCTTTTTGCAACTGCTGTTTCCGGGTTCCAACATCGAAGACTGCCCATTCTGTTTGGCCATCCCTTTTCATCGCCCTCCCCGACCCCTTTCGTCATGGCGGTTTCATCGACGCTGGGTCGCTGCCTGTTCGCGGGCCTCTGCTCCCTATTTGCTATATTGCAATTGACTGCCGCTTCTCCTCATGCTCAACCCAATGACGCCCACGGCGTCGCCAAACGGGCAGTTCCGTACGGTGAGCTGATCTACGGGTGCGATGTCAAGGGTGTGATTGCCCCTGCATTCGACGACGGGCCATGGATCTACACTGAGGATATTCTGAACCGGATGGAGGCGGCAAATTTCAAGGCGACCTGGTTCATCAACGGGCAGAACAAGGATAACATTTACAAGTACAATGCTACGTTGAAGCGGATGATTGCATTGGGGCATCAAATTGGGTCGCACACGTATGTTTTGGATTCTTTGTTTCCTGGAGTTTGATTCACCCCAATTTCTTTTTTTCCCTCTATCTTCCTCCTGTACTCCCGCGAATTGAGCTCACGCCTATTTTCACGTCTCCTTCCCCCTTATATTCAACATATCTTCTCCACCCATAACATGGCAAATTTCAACCTTCTCCACCACACACATTCCCCGACCAAACATCACCGTGAAGATGCTTAACAACCGCCCAGCTGGTCCCACAAAGACCTCACCACCCTATCCGCCGCCGACGTCCGCCTCCAAATGACGCAACTCGAAGATGCCCTGATGAACATCCTGGGCTACATGCCGACCTACATGCGCCCGCCCTTCCTCGCATACAACCAGCAAGTCCTCGACATCATGTCCGACCTGCAATACGTGGTCATCTACGGCGACATCAACACGCGCGACTGGGCGTACCAATCCGAGACGGAGATCAAGAAGGCGGAGCAGCTGTTCATCGACGGGCTGAACAACGGCGGATCGATCGTGGAGAGCCACGACGAGGAGGAGTGGACGCACGGCGTGCTGATCGACTTCATGATCCAGACGGTCAAGGACCGTAACATCAAGACGGTGCCCGTGGGCGAATGCATGGGCCAGAGCCCCAGTGAATGGTACCGAACAGCGCGCGCCCCGAAGCCCAGCCAAACCGTAAGTTCCTCCTGACGATCCATTTGCCCAACAATCCGCATCTCGTGTCGTCTGTGTCGCCCCAGCCCAACCACGTGACCCGCTAACAACTGCTCCCACCACCAGAACTCCGTCACCGCGCCCACCTCCACGTCCGTCATCTCCCCCAACGGCCGCTGCGGCCTCATCAACGCCGGCCTCAACCTAGGCTACACCTGCCCGCGCGGCCGCTGCTGCAGCAAGTGGGGCAACTGCGGCACCACGTCCGACTACTGCGGCTACGGCAACTGCCAGCAGGCCTACTCGGGCACGACGTGCGACGGCGCGCCGGCCCCGGGCTCCATCACGCCCGACGGCACCTGCGGGAATGTGCAGAATGGGAAGAACATGGGGTATGTGTGTAAGGCGGGCATGTGCTGCTCCAAGTATGGGTGGTGCGGGACGGGGGATTCGTACTGTGGGGGGTGCCAGAGTGCGTTTAGTGCGCCGGGCATGTGTCCTGCGTAGCTATAGGGGGAGCGAGAAGGGGGATTTTTCGGATGCGGTTGCGCGGGGGAGATTGGAGATGGGGAGCCCGGTCAGTCATGTAATGTCTGTTATTTCAAATGATGAGGGATTTGGGAACGTGAAACTGCAAACTGAAATTGATGGTGACTATGAATGATGATTTGCGAGTTACAGGCGGCGCGGTAACTGGAACGAGAATGATGCGTACGCTGGATTTCCTTGACTGGATCATTCCTAGCTGCAGATATACCCTAGGTAATCCTTAAGCAACATCGAAGTACCGACCGTATCGACGATTCTTGAGACCGTGTACTTTTGCTTTTGCGGTAAAGCGTACGTCTTGTAAGTCTATCGAATAAGAATTATCATTGGATATGCACCTTGGTATCTAGAGAAAGCAAAAGAAGAACCCGAAATGCCCACCGGTCACACGCCTTGCTTCTTTAGTACAAGAACGAAAATACAACCGTCCATGCACGCTGAGAACATAAAAGAAAGATGCAAATAGCCCGTCCCTCTCTGCCGAAGAGTAGCCATGCAAAAACCCCCTCATGCCCAGTAACAGTCACGCCACCAGTGAGAAAAGACGGCTCCCAACTCAAGGATCCGCGCTCTTAGGATTCACCAGATAAATATCCGGCACCTTGGGCACCTCGGGACTCTTCTGCAACGCCATCTTAATCGCCTCGCGCGTCTTGTCCCTCTCCTTCGCATCCCCACCACCGCCCGTCAACCGCCTCATCCCGCTGCGGAACCTGGAGCGCGCATCCATGTGACGGATGGGAGGTCGAACCACGTGCTCGAAACTCGGGGCCTTTTCGCTGGGATTGCTGCTGCTGCTGCGGCCGGCGGCGAAGTCGTCGTCCGAGAAAGCGTTGTCGCTCTCGTAGACGGCGGAGGAGGAGAGGCCCGGCGAGTGGCGTTGGTATGCATTCGGTGCTGAGGGCGATGTGACGGAGCGGGAATGGAGGCCGGGCCGGGTGGAGGAGGTGGCAGCCGGGGTCATGGATGCGAAGGAGGTGAAGGCACCTGGTGTCATGACACCTGGGTCGCGAGAAGGTGATAGCTCCATGTCCGCAAAGCTGGAGTAATGGAAGGACGACACGCTTGCATTGCGGGTGAGCGACTTGTGAAGGATAGGCGCCGTTCGTTGGTCGTAGAGATTCTCTCTCGCGTCCAGATTGGGATGAGCGCTTGTATATGAACCGTTGACGTAACGGTTGTTGCCAAACATCGAGCTGTTGGGAAGATCGGTGAGGGTCTCGGTGTCATCATCGTCTTCCTCGAAGAAGTCATCGAGGCTGTCCAACTTCATGACAAGCTCTCCAATGTGGCTGTCCCCGCGGGTGTCCTCAGAGGTCATGGTTGCGGTCCGGTAATCTGATATGGTGGGGCTGAAGAGGATTTCTTCATGGCGGAACTCAATCTTGGGTGTGTCCACCTGCGTTGCGTCGTTATCCTCCACAGTGCCGCAAGTATAGAAGACGGCATGAACATTGGCCCTCGTCAGCTGGGCGTGGTGATCTGGAATAGGAACCGACCAGCCGCTCTCCTCTGGTATTCCGTACAGTGACTGCGTTTGCGCGTACTGTTTCCTAGTTGCGCGAGTACTGTGGCCTCCCGCCATACTCATTCGAAGGTGTTGGGGCTCCAAGGCATTCGCTTCTCCGGCCATGTCCATTATGGAGTCAAGGACCTTCAAGGCTTGCGGGCAGAATTCGTTGTGCAACAATCTTAGGAGTGGCGAAATCAGGTCCGACCCCTTAGACGTAATTTCCGGCTTCCGCATATCAATCTCTGGGACGATGAAGCATAACACCTCCATGGTGTTGACCTTCATCCAGTCAAGTTTATTCGTCAGCAGACTGAGCAGGAACACAAGGCTTTCGTACTCGAATTCCGGGAAAAAGGCCAGACGAATGGCAGACATTGTCTGCGCAACGAAGTCCTTGTCGTACCGATAGCGCTTATTCGCAAATGCAGTCAAGGCTTCAAATAGGTCTGGGCAATTGTACGCCTCGGCCACACTTGCGAGGACGTTGGCGGTGGCGCTAACATTGACGTCCTTATCGCTCTGATCGAACGACTGGAGGAATCGTGGCATGTTGGCAAGTACTGTGTAGACGAGGCGGCCGTCATCACCAACGATCCGACTCGAGGGGAGCTCTACCAGTCTCTCCAGGAGCCGCAGCGAGCGGTCAAGGCAGATGCTAGAGCGAACACCTTTGTAAACGAGTTTGGACAGCCCTTGAAATTGGCCGGACCATTTGTCGGGGCGGTTGTCCTCAAGAATCTGCAGGATGCCCGGATCGGCTAGATCGATCTTATCGAGAAGCTTGTCAAGCATTAGCATGCTCTCCATGAACTCCCCCTCATGGATGGTATCCAAACAAGCGCAGGTTGCCCAGAACAGCTGCGGATACTGAATGAGATCTTCCGGTTGCAGGGCTTCGATGATGGCTCTCAAGGTTGTCAAGATCTCGAGCGAGAACGTCTGGATGTCGCTCTCGCTATCAGAGACGGTATTGGAAAGCCGGGCCAGCATATCCGCAAGCATCTGTTGATCGAGGGAGCTCAGGATGCAACGGAAGAGCTGAAATGAGCGGCATGCGACGTGTCTGACTGAGCATGAAGTCGCCCAATTCAGGGTAACCTTCCCCCAAGCTTCTCTAAATCCGGGATAGGTAAGGGAGAAGAACCTCAACACCTCGCCCGCGACATAGCTCATGGATTCTAGCACTTTGCTGCCCGAATCCGCCATACCTTTCGCGCTTTTGTCGTCATAGTTCCACACGACTTTGGGATCATGTCGCCGAACGCTCTCGACAAAGTCTTCGATGGCGCGTTTATCGATGCCTACGGTTTCGTCGTCGATCTTCGAGATGACCAGTTCGTGTATCAGGTGAACCAGCATCTCTCTTGCTTGGTCTTGCACCACCGGAATATAGTGGTCCCACAGGACCATGACCACTTGTAAGAGTAAAGGCACGTGTTCGCTCGCGAGCTGAACAGGAGAAACCATCAGATCCACCAGGAGGATTAGACATATTTGTCCTAAGGCGAATCCGGACTGTGATTCGGTTAGTTTTGATTTCTCGCCCCACAAAATGTGATTACTTACGTGCTTATTGCCACTGCTAGGTAGCAATGCGTCAAGGTCAGCAAGATAGGGCAGATTGGCAGCATCCGGTGGGGGTGGACTGGGCTCGCGCTTTTCGACAACCATAGACCGCGGATTGATATGTAGAAGGAGGAATTCGACGACCTTGAGCCCAGCCGGAGTACTGGAGAGATGGACGACAATTTGTTTGGCAATGTCGACATAGTTTTGCTCTCGCTTATCGAGGCAAAGATTGATGAAGAAGTTGAGGATGAGTTGAACATTGCCCGCATATGGTCCGGTTGCAAGCGCTTGCCAAAGAGCTTGAATTTCGTTGTGGAGGGCATTGCTGCACCGCACCGTGATTTCGAACAGATTGACGAGAAGCATGTAAGAATTGGCAGTAGGGCCGCCCTCAGGATTGACCTGCAGCTCCACCGTTTGGACCCAGGGTAACATTGCGGCGACCATGTTGCGCTGATGGTCTGGCTGCAACTCCTTGAAGTAGTATGAGAACTGCGAGAAGACCATAAACGCCAGTTCGGAATGTTGCTTCGCCAATCGCCGCGAAGTTTCGAACTGAGCAAGCTTATAGACGGCAATGGTTTTATCCGATATACTTATATCAAGATCCTGAAGTTTGGAATTTTTCTGTTCTCGGGCTTCAAGTGTTCTGAGCAGGCGCGCGGACTTCATGCGAATTTCGTTATTCTCATGTCCCAATGTATAAAGACCGGCGCTCAACACCTTCCAGAATGGTAGGGTGTAGTCCTCTCGTTCTGTAAGCACGCGGGTAACCACCTCGAAATAGCTCTCCAATGATTTGGAGGACTTTGACAGGTAGCACATTTCGATGGCTCGATCCAAGAGGTATGGATGTTCGCGATTATGTATAATAAGGTTGGTGAGGGCCCGCCGCCCAATGGCATGAGTTCTGTCGCTCGGGGTTTCGAAGATGCTGTCGATCCATGAAAGCATACGACGAACATCAAATTGAAGTAAGACTTTGCTGTCCGTAGTGATGCTCACTGGGCCTCCACATAAGGCAGCCATAGCACTGAGCGCCGCCGTGCGAAGATCCCTCTTCTCAATCTCCATGGCCGCGGTGGCAATGCCCTTGTTTCCGAGGTCGGATTCCCGGTCCAACATTGACCTTCTCATATTCTCTTCTCGTTGACGGATTTGTTGCTGGTTCGCCGAATATCCACACCAATCTTCCATCAAGGTGAAGGCGGCTTTACGTGCCTGGAAAGGCATCCATTGAAGGGGATCCTTTGTCTTGTTGATGCCTTCAAAGAGTACCTCGACCAGGCCGCAGTAGTGTGTACGTAGCTTCTGAAAGCCCCATTCATTTTGCACCTCCGCATCGCTCAAGAAGATCCTAAGATCTTTGGTATAATTCATTACGTTATTGAGGATCCAGTCATCGTTATACGCCTCTGGCATCTTGAGGAAATGAGACGTGAGTTTGTACACGTGCGTGATCTCGGTTCGTAGGTGATCAGTGCGACGGTTCCGGCGTGGACTGCTAACCGTCCGGGTATGCATACCCAGACGTGTCTTTGCTTCCTCGGCACATGCCAGAGCATGCCCCTGGAGCGCTTCTAAAAGAGTCCGGTAGAGATTAATATTGATGGATCCAAGTCCAATAACGGCAGCGTCGCGCACAGCGGCATTATCCACCGAGAGAAACGGCAGAACCTTGGAGAAGAGCTCGCCGGCAGTGTAGACCTTGTTGGCACTCTTTTGTGAGGACTTGGAGCTCTTCCGAGAATGCTGCATTGCTTGAGTCCGGAGGTTACCTTGCCCGGAACCTAGGTTGGTTAAAGTTGTGAACGCGAAAATTAAGTAGAGTTTCCATTGCTCGATGACAATATCCGGTGAAGTTGACGCCAGCCGGCCGCTAATCTTGCCGAAGGTCGAGTCAAAGGTCGGATAAGGACTTCCTCGTGGGCCGTCTATGAGGGAGTGCAAAGTGCGATGCATCTGTGTCAACCTGGCGCAGACGATGTCTCGCGTAAGGGTGACCGCGAAAGGACACACCTCAAAGCTAATGCGGACTAGGTTTGGGAATATCTTGAACCACAAGGTGGAGTCATATGGAACATCACTGCTGCACAACTCGACCAGTGTGCTTTGGACATTGCTCTTTCGCATGCCCCGCTGGAGGCGACTCCGTTCGGCGAGAGACAGTTTCTCATCACTGATCTCCATGACCTTCTCAGGACTTCCCTCCATCACCCGAATGATCCTTGGGTTCGAGCCGCCCAGTGCTTTGTCGAACTCGGTAATAAGTCGCAGGACCGTGACGGCGTACCAGCGCACACGACGCGATGGGGAGCAAAGGAAGAACAGTCCGTGTGACTCGATCTCATCAGCATGAGCCCAAACCGAGTTCAGGTCGAGGTGGACGCCTCTGTTACCAGACATGCCGTCATCGGGCGTGTCCAACGCTGCCTTTCGCGTCTTTTCCTTGATCTCATCGATCCAAATCTGCAGAAGCTCTACGTAGAGCTTGAGGGTGCTCTCTATGTGACCAGGTCCCAGCATGCCACCATCCGACATGGTCGCGTACCGGTCGTCGAAGTTGAAAATAAAGCGGGCGAAGCCGATTGTAACTTGCTGGGCATGCGACTGACGTGCAATGGATTTGAGAGATTGTACCGAAGAAGCTGCAATATTCCTCTGGACATGGGCGGTTCCAGTGCAGAGGAGATTGATGAGTGAATTAAAAGGTATATGGGGAGATAGACAGCGCGGTAGTGCTTGAACGGCGACGTGGAGCAAGCCATAGAATCCTTGACGCGGGTCTGTGGAGCCTTGATCGTCTCTGCGAGCGAAGCTAAATGCCTCCGACATGGGGGTCTTTGGCGTTTGCAAAGAGAACTTTTCGTCAAGAACAGCTTGGCCGCCGAAAGCATTATCGCAAATGATAGTGATCTCTCCCAAGATTTTACAGAAGCGCACATAATATTCTTTGGCGACTTCCGCAAATCCAGAAAAGTTGACGGGCCGCGACAGCCGCTCTTCCTTCAACAAGGACGACTTAATCGGCAACTGCTGGGGTCCTCGCGGACTTGTAGGGGGAGCCGGTAACTCGAGCGAGTCACTGGGGCACTCCTTGTCGGAAGTACATGGGAAGGGTGGCCGCTCGCCTTTCTCCAAATCGGCCATGATGGCCAAGAAGGATCGGATCCCGATAACCATTCGATCTGGCTCCATATTTTCCACACGAAGGTCGCGGCCGGATGCAAACATTTCGGAGTTGAGGAGGGGGAATATGATTGACTTGAAGCACAAGTCCTGGTATTTGAAGCCTATTATGCGGGTAAGTTGAATAAGCGGTTCCGCAATGGGTGGATCAGTCGAGAGATACGACCGCCTCCCTGGTTGAAAGACCATGCGTACGATCTCGTCAAGTTTGCGGACGACGGTGGCTGGAGAATCCAGGGTGGTACGGTAGATATATGTCCAAACAAGCTGGCATATACCACGAAGAGCAATAGCTCTTGTTGCACGTTCTTTCAGCCTAGGCTGGATTGAAAGTGCCAGTGACGACCACTGTGCCAAGAATGTCTCAGTGGGGGAAACACAGAGCAGCGAGACCATGAGCGGGAAGGCTTCCTGCCAATGCTTCGGCTTGCTCAGAAGCAAGGATAGGCGGGGCCTCATCGTCTCGACGACAGTTCTCCACTTGGGAGCGTTGGGGTCGAAGGCGGGCTTTGAGGCTATGCGTTGCAGAAGTTCTCTCAATACCTGGCAGTAAGCATATTTGAGCGTTTGGCCATGGGCATTGGCGAATAGCTTGGCGAGTGAGAGCATGTAATCACAGGTCCGGGCCCAAGCTTCGTCTGGATGCGGTTTGACGCGAAGACGTCTCATACTCCGGACGAGCAGGGCGGCCTTTTTCCCCTCGAGATCCCTGTTTGCCTGTCCCTTCGCCGAGAGCTGGGATTCCAAAGTCCGAAGGTCAGCGATGAACTTGTCCTGGATTTTGTCGAAGATGAGTTCACTCAACACCCCTAACAATTCCACGTACATGACCCAGTTTGCGTGGTGCAAGGGAGACTCGTCCGCTTCATCGGGGTCGACCGTGTTGAGCTGAGCATAAAAGATACCCAGGAGACGATCGGCCATGTCGTGGGTGAGAGATGGCAGATCCGTCTGGGAGATGATCTCGATGAGGACGCGGCACAGGATGTACGTCGATATGGTAGACCTCTGCTCGTATTGCCAGGTAACATGCTGCAGAGCCAGTATGCTTCTCTCTGGAGCCATGGGTTGGGCAGCCGGAGGTTGCCCATCCGAATTGGCATGCAGCGGCTCCGTATTCCGACGAGGCAGGACGGATGACGGTAGTACCTGGGCTTGTTTGGCCTGCATGGTGTCAGAGAGGGGAAGGCCCACAGAAGGGGCATTGACTCACATTTGCCAATCGCGTCCTGTGCTCAGAGGCGGCTTCGCTCTTTGCCTTGCGCCAGAACATCATGGTATCAATCAAGGACTTTGGCTTGTGACGGGCAATGTGGCCCAGGGCAGATAGGAGCTGATCGAAACCGGGATCCACGCCAGGGCCGCAGGCGCGCTCCGGGTAGATGTCCTGTTGGGAGCGATCATTGAGGCATTGGGCGATTTTATGGTCGGCTTGGATGTTGAACTGGGGGGCGGTGCATTAGTCCATGTGGAAGCATGGGGTGGGAGGAGGGGTGCTCACCTCGTGGAACAAGTGCGTCATGGCATATTCGCTCATTGTTCGGACCTCGTTTGTGTTTTGCGGGTGCCGGGACTGAGAGCGCTGATGATGATGTTCCTTTCGCCTCCCGCTCTGTACCCTCTCCGGTTTGCGGGCGGCATTGGAGGTGGGCGTGCTGCCGGCACTGGCAATGGATGGGCCGGCGCTCGAGTATGTATTGCCCACACCCGCAGCCGTGGGGTGCACTCCGCCAGCCGTGAAGGCTTCGGGGACGCTATCCTGGGTCATGGCGGTTCCATCGGGGCTCCCATTTCCAGCGGTGATGACAGGAAGCGGAAGCGGACTTAGAGGGCTGGTGGCTGGGGAGTTGACGAAGCTGGTGTTGCGCGAGTGCTGTATGCCTATGCCATGTACGATGGAGGTCTGGCGGTGGTGGCCGTAGGAGAGGGAGGGCTTCCGTTCGATGTTGCGGTCGGGGCTCGAGTGGTTGCTGGGAGCGACGACGACGGGAGTTTGGGAGCGCGGCGAGGCGGTGCGGCCTGAGGCAGTCAGGGCCCGACCACGGGCAACGGGAGGGCCTGGAGGAGGGACTGAGGAGGCGGAAGAAGGCTGGGGGGATTCGGCGGGTGTATGGTGCGACGGATGAGCCAGAGGGGAGGAGGCAGCTGCAGTGAGTGGCACGCGGGTCAGCAAGGCACGGCCAAGGACGATACACAAGCTCGCACAGAGTGATGCAGGGCCTGAGTGGCTGCAGAAACCGCCCAAACGGCCCAAACGGCCGACTCCGGGCGGCGTTTGTGGTTGGAGGGGACGGCGTTTCGCTGGGGTTTTGAAGCGCGCTGGCGGTGGGGGGTTGTTTGGGAGTCGGGACGGAGAGGGAGGGTGTAGGATGGGAGGGACAGAGGGGTGGAGGGTGTGTAGGAGAGGTGGGCTACTCACTCATCCCGCCGACGTGCCACTCGGCATCTGCAAGATAATGGGCATCCAGCAGCAGGGCGATGTGGCTATGGGGACCAAGGCGCGTGGACGGGTAGGCAAAGGTGAAGGATGGCGTGGTGAATGACCATGGACATGGCGATAATCGCGAAAGAGGCAACGAGGCGCTCGGTACTTTTCAGAGGGCATCCCTGTCCGCGCCATCGTTCCTGACGCTAGCCTGATTGGGAGGGGTCTTGGCATCATTCAGTTGTCACGTGAAATTGAGAATACCCAACAGGACAGGTCGGCGCGCGGGTCATCTTGCCCCTCAGATGCCTTTTTCAATTTGTGCGACAGCAAAGATAGTCCGTACTCGGTCCAACTCCCGCGCCACGTGAATTTTAGATGCGGGAACCTGGGACATGATTATACAACCAGCTTCCAATATCTGTTCTCATAAGGCTGAGAAACGCCACGGCAGGTACGGAGTCCACACAGTCCACAATAACCAGGTTATGACATAGTAGATATATACGTAGGTGGGCGGTGGAGTTGCTGACGCTGAGGATTGCCATCGGTAATATAACATGTGGAAGTGCAGGTGGTAGTGCATGTGGTAGCTATAGTGGTAGCATGTGCTCGGCCATAAAATACACCGGGGGGGACCCGATCAGTCGTTCCTTCCATCTCACTTTCTCACCCCATCTCTCTCCCACACCACGTTGTCCACTCACTCAGCCATATCGCTGTGCAAGAAGAGCTCCAGCGCCACCCATCTCATCCTTCATCATCCATCCATCCATCATATCATCACCTTCGTTTCTGGAGAAGCATTGTGGGGTCTCCGCAGCCGCTTCCAGTTCCCTGCGGAATTGTCGCGTTCCGAGCCCGCCCCGAGCCTGTCCGCACAAGCCTCCACTGCCGTCCCCATCTGCACTTCGGCACCTCATCGACGAGCCCGCCTCCAGGACAGCGCGCCTCCCGCTGCTCCAAGAATCTCTCCGCCGCTACCAGCACCCTCGACGTCGCCCCGATAACCCCGCCGAGGGTCCAACGTCGGACCACAGTCCGGCAGCTGCGATACGGATTCATCCCGCTACATCTTCTCCACCCCAAAATCCGCCCCCCTCCACCGCTTGACCTCTTCCGGGCGCCCCTCCCCTTCAACAACGTCTCCTCCGTGATTCTGACTGTGCTTGCTCACATTAAATCGGCATCATGGTCGACGTAGCGGCCCTCGACACGCTCGATATTATCGTGCTCGCTGTCCTCCTCGCCTCGACGGTCGCCTATTTCACCAAGGGGACCTACTGGGCGGTCTATGGCGACCCCTATGGCAACTCGCTGGCCGCTGCTAATGGCATCGCCAAAGCCGGCAAGTCTAGAAACATCATCGAGAAGATGGAGGAGTCGGACAAGAACTGCGTCGTCTTCTACGGCTCGCAGACGGGCACCGCCGAGGACTACGCCTCGCGGTTGGCCAAGGAGGGCCATTCACGCTTCGGCCTCAGGACCATGGTAGCCGACTTGGAAGACTACGACTATGACAACTTGGACGGGTTCCCCGAGGACAAGCTCGCCGTCTTCGTCCTCGCCACCTATGGCGAGGGTGAGCCTACCGACAACGCCGTCGACTTTTATGAGTTCGTCAGCAACGAGAGCCCCGAATTCTCCTCGGGCCAAAGCCCCGAAGAGAGGCCCCTGCGCCAGCTCAACTACGTCGCCTTCGGCCTCGGGAACAACACATACGAACACTACAACTCCATGGTCCGCAACGTGGACAAGTTCCTGACCAAGTTGGGTGCCACCAGAATCGGAAAAGCAGGCGAGGGTGACGACGGCGCAGGCACCATGGAGGAGGATTTCCTCGCCTGGAAGGAACCCATGTGGGCTGCTGTGGCCGAAAAGTTCGGTCTGGAGGAGCGCGAGGCAGTCTACGAGGCCGTCTTCGAGATCACGGAACGAGACGATCTGGACGCGGAATCCAACGAGGTCTACCTGGGCGAGCCTAACAAGAATCACTTGGAGGGCGCTCAGAAGGGACCCTTCAACCAGAACAACCCCTTCATCGCGCCCATTGCCGAGTCCCGGGAGTTGTTCACGGTGGAGGACCGTAACTGCCTCCACATGGAAATCGACATCAGCGGCTCCAATCTTTCGTACACTACCGGCGACCACATCGCGATCTGGCCCACGAATCCCGGGAAGGAGGTTGATCGCTTCTTGCACATGCTCGGGCTCGAGGAGAAACGCCACAAGGTCATCGCGGTGAAGCCTCTGGATTCCACAGCCAAGGTTCCTTTCCCCTCGCCGACCACGTACGACGCCGTGGTGCGGTTCCACATGGAAATCTGCGCGACCGTATCTCGTCAGTTCGTCTCCACCATTGCTCAATTCGCGCCGACCGAGGAAATCAAGGCTGAAATGGCCAAGCTCGGAGGGGACAAGGACTACTTCCATTCGCAGGTCACCGATCGTAACCTCAATCTGGCACAGCTCCTCGAGATCTTGTCCAAGGGCGAACCCTGGACCAAGATCCCATTCTCTCTCATGATCGAAGGCATTCTCAAGCTGCAACCGCGCTTCTATTCCATCTCATCGTCGTCGCTCGTCCAGAAGGACAGGATTGCGATTACGGCTGTGGTGGAGTCCATCTCCAAGCCCGGTGCCCCTCATGTCCTGAAGGGCGTCACAACAAATTACCTCCTGGCGTTGAAGCAAAAGCAGCACGGCGACCCTGATCCCGATCCCCATGGGCTCAAGTACGTGATCACGGGCCCTCGCAACAAGTATGATGGAATCCACGTCCCTGTGCACGTTCGCCACTCCAACTTCAAACTCCCCTCGGACCCGTCGAAGCCCATCATCATGGTGGGCCCTGGGACGGGCGTCGCTCCTTTCCGTGCCTTTGTCCAGGAACGAGCGGCACAGGCCAAGGCCGGACAGAAGGTGGGCAAGACGGTATTGTATTTCGGATGCAGGAGGAGGGATGAAGACTTCTTGTACGACAAGGAGTGGGAGGTGAGTTGGTGGAGCCACTGGCATCTGACTTGGGTTGCTAACGCCTTTCGCAGCAATATAAGAAGGACCTGGGCGATAACTTCGTCATGTACACTGCCTTTTCGCGCGAGAGCGATAAGAAGATCTACGTGCAAAATCTGATCAAGGATAATGGCGAGGAGATTAGCAAGCTGCTTGCCGAGAAAGCCTACTTCTACGTGTGCGGCGACGCATCGAACATGGCGCGTGCGGTCAACGACATGATCATCGAGATCGTCCAGGAGTCGAGGAACGTGCCTAAGGCGAAGGCTGAAGAGATTGTCAAGGTGATGCGGGCTTCCAACCAGTACCAGGAGGACGTTTGGTCATAGAATTCCGAAGGTACCTCATGCGCAGGTTGAGGCGATGAGGGCTTCCAACCGATACCTGGAGGACGATTGGTCCTGATCGGACGCATAGACTGGGAGTGGGCGATTGGCGTTCGCTCCACATCCCATTTGCATGAGGAGGAAACCATTGCTTCGTATATCCGGGTTTGCATCTACATAATGTTCCGCCTGTTGTTGGGATTCGTCTAGACATGTTTGGGCGCATGGTCCCGCTCCTCTCCGTTTATTATAAGTTATTATTCTTCTTCTCTGACGGGTTTATAGACGTCGGGTGCACGGGGCCCGGTTCAACACCATTGGATATCAAACAAATCAATGCATTACTATTCATAGGCCAGTCTCTGCGATTGTATGTACTGTTCGCCCCTCCCGTTCTCCGATCATTACGTGCCACAGTAGGCGCCCTTTCCAGCTTTGGAAGAAGGCAGCTTCCCAAGTGTCCACCACCGCTCAGCACATACAAGCAAACGCCAACGTCTCGCCTAAGCCTCCTTGGGGGTGTCGGGAGACGCCTTGACGCTGTTCGCGCTGCTGGGGCCCGGGGTGACGCCCTCGAACGCACTCTGCTCGACCATGGTCCAGTCGCCAATCTGCTCGTCGCAGAACTGGTCGAGGTCGAGGCCGATCAGCTCGGCCTCCTCGCTGACACGGAGATGCATGAAGGGGATGTACTTGAGGGCGTACAGCAAGATGCACGTCACGACGAAGGAGTAGCCGGAGATGGCGCAGACCTCCGCGAGCTGGCGGCCGATCTGGACGCCGACGCCGTCCATGCCGCCAGAGCCTGTGGTGCCGAGGCCGTCGAGCGAGGCGACCCAGGTCTGCGCGAAGATGCCCGTCAGGAAGGAGCCGACACTGCCGCCGATGCCGTGGAGCTTGAAGACGTCCATGCCCTCGTCGATGTGCAGCCAGCGGTCGACGCCCTGGCAGAGGGCGCAGACGACGCCGGTGATGAAGCCGATGACGGCGGCGATCCATAGCGAGACGTAGCCGGCGGCGGGGGTGATGCCGACGAGGCCGGCGATGGCGCCGGAGCAGGCGCCGACGACGGAGAACTTGCCCTTTGTGCGGACGTAGTCGACGAGGACGTAGCCCAGGATGCCGAAGGAGGCGGCGGTGTTTGTGTTGAAGGCGGCGACCATGGAGCGGACGGTGGCGTTGAGGGCGGAGCCGCCGTTGAAGCCGAACCAGCCGAACCAGATGAGGACGGTGCCCAGGAAGACGAGGGTCGGGTTGTGCGGCTTGCCGTGGAACTTGTCGCCTCTGGCCTTGCGCTTGCCGAGGACGAAGGCGTAGGCCAGGGCGCTCCAGCCCGAGGCGATGTGGACGGGGCCGCCGCCGGCGAAGTCGAGCGAGGGCAGGTTGAAGAGCCAGCCGTTGGCGTTCCAGGTCCAGCAGGCGATGGGGCAGTAGACGATGGTGGCCCAGCAGAAGGCGAAGATCATGGAGGGGAGGATGCGGCCGCGCTCGAAGGATCTGGGGAGAGGGGTGGGGTGTTAGTCCATCTGCGGGTGGGAACGGTTGGGTGTCTTGGGGAGAGAGCTTACCCTCCGATGACGAGCTGGACGGTGCAGGCGCAGAAGAGCATCTGGTAGAGGCAGAAGACGACTTCGGGGAGGAAGCTGGAGCCCGGCGAAGGGGCAGCGAGCATGTGCCTCAGGCCGAAGTATTCCATGTTTCCGATGAAGGAGCTCGCGGAGCGGGAGTAGGCGAGGGAGTAGCCCCAGAACATCCACTGGAAGCAGACACTGGTGTGGAGGATTAGCATTCCATTTTCCCTCGACTTTTTGAAGGAGGGAAGAGAACGTACACAGCCATCACCATCAATGACTGGAACAGCATGGCCAGGGCGGACTTGCGGCGCGAGAGACCGCTGTACAAGAGACCGATGCCGGGGATGATGAGCCAGACCAGGTAGGCCATGATGGCCAGGTACACGTAGTGGAACTCGAGGCCATTATATTGGAGGTTCACGTTGTCTTCTGGGGAGTTGCCGCCGTTGGGTTTCGCGGGATCGTACTCGGGCTGGATGAGAATATGTCAGTTGGACTTGTTGACGGCAACATTTTTGGGGGCGCAAGGAACTTACAGGCGAGGGAGGGCCATCCTGTCTGGGGAAGATCATTCTGGCGGTGTGTTTGTTTCTTTCCTCGTCGCTGTGCACGAGAGGGCTCTCAGTGGAGTTCGAAGTTCGAGCTATGCTACCTCATCCAAAAGAGAAAAAAAAAAAACGAAGATGCATGTCAACAACCCCAGATATATATATAAATCCCAGCAGGCGGCGCCTACGCCGCAAAACCCCCATACACATGAGAACGCGATACGGGGCGCGACGGGCAAATGCCAAAGATACCGGCAACCAGGTCCCGAGACGAGGGTCCCCTTTCGCGCTCGTGTTCTTGGGAGAATTGGGACGGGCCTGCGTGAGGCGTTCCTGGCGGGGACTTGGCGCTGATAAGGAAGACTTCCAAGGTTCCCCAGGGCCTAAGGCCGCTGCGGGTGCGAATAGGTATGGGATTCATCCTTATTGGGGGAATCTAGTGTTGCTGATACCGGGCGTGCCTATTAGGATTCAGGATTCGGGCATTTTCTGCAAAATTCGCGGGTTTATTTATTAATTGACTCGTGGGTCCCGGATTCTCTAGGGGAACTTGGAAGTGGTCTTAATTACTTGTATGGCCGAAAAGGGTCGTTGTATGCGCTGGTTCCCCACAGCACAACTCCCCCGTTTACACATGTTGAAAATTTGTTTCGTGTCAGTATCTGGATAGGCAATAATGCGATGATGTATTTGCAGTTTAGCAGCAGCTGCGACTTTTTTTTTCATTCTTGGAGAGTATTCTTCCCCATCCCACATTCACATGCACTACAAACTACGTCTAGCGCGTACATCGACAATCCTCAAGGACAACACCATTTCCACAATTCCAGTTACACACACCGATCACAACAACACAGCAACGCCCAATACTCTTTGTCCATCCAAAAGGCCAAGCAAAACGTCCCTCCACCTCCATTATTGAAGGATGCACCCCTTGGCTTATAAAGGTAATACTGCACTGCTGATAAGGTACCGTTCCCGCTAAGCCGAACGTTCGCTTAGCGGGCGCCTAGTCCGCGCGCCTAGAGATAACAGCCACTTCTATCCGCAGAGACAGCAGCGAAGGGAAATTGCCCCTGGTGTTGCGGTTTTTTGTTGCGTAAGAGGGGGACGAGTGGTAGATAGGTGCATTTGGTAATTCGAGATACCCAGATAGTAGGGCGTGGGGGGGGTTGTTGACGCAGGTCCGATGCGCCTTATTATGTAGATGTTGCTCGGGCTGGTGGTGGTAGCCTCGGGATTTCAAGGGATGATAATAAGATGGAGGATGGTTGGGTGATGGGATGACGCGACGTTTACCTTTGCTGTGCGGTGTTGATAGTCATGGTTCTTGGGTGCTGGTGGCACAGTGATGACGAGGATGATATGGAAATTATTATGCTGTATGTACTGTGTCGGTGTCTACGGATGCCCATGTCCATGTCCCCGGATTCACAGCCGGAAGGGGCGCTTACCCTAATGTGGTTAGAACCTTTCTGAGGACGACCTATGCCAATTGGTTTCGTGGATGGTTACGGGCACGGGTATGCACTCACGGATTTGTTAGAGGAATACGCAGACTCGGAGGGTCGAGAGCGGTGAGAAGCAGATAGTGTCAGCGGTAGCGACAATAATGACTGGAGGAGATGTCTGCATGGATGAGTATGAATGAGTGCATCAGCAGCGAGGAGTCGCAGGGCGGTTTGCAAAGTCGAGACTTTTGATTCATTAATAGTAAAAGCAACCTGGATTCGGCAACACTTGACGATGGATGGTCCCTAGGTAGGATACGGCTCGTCATACGAAATCCTGTGACAATCTTTGCTTTAGTGATGACTGGTAAACCCTCAAGAAAGCAGGTTTTTGCAGTAAACTTCAAGTTGTATATGCAAGTCATATCCGGCCAGGTTATTTGGATGCTCGCTATATTCATATCCGCCAGAGTCCGGGTCACGCTGGTGGTACCAGTCACCACTCCCAGTCAGTGCACCACACAGGGCGCGACGAGAACACTCGACGGACAGCCATGATGGTAGTCACAGGTCGTGGAAAGAGTCACGGCGAGGTATAAATTTCGCTGCTTGGGCGGTATCAACTTCTTCTTCCACCATTCCCCAAGATCTTATTTCACAATCATCTGCTGCTAAGCATCTCCCTTCCTCGCAACATACAAGTTCCTACAATCTATCAGACTTTGCAATCAACCTTCTCTAATGGCCGCCCGTCCACCTACGAAGCTCCACAAGACCGTGACCGGCCTCAAAAACTTCCAAGTTCCCCAACTACAGATCGCCTCTAAAGTGATAACGCTGCACGGCGCAGACATGAAGGAATACCGTCTCAAGGAAAATACAGAAGGGGAGGGGGAGAAATTCGTTCCTGACATTCCCGGCTTCAAGTGGAAACCCAGCCTCTTCGTGGACGTCTACTCTAATGAGCTCGGAGAGTACGAGCTCGATAAGGCCATCCGGTTCAACAGTGACGACTTTGCCTTAGTGGATCTTATCGAACGCACCACTCCGTACGTGATTTGCAATGGCAATGTCGTCCAAGTCTCCCCCAAGGAACAAGCGACAAACACCAAAAGTATACTCTACATAGGGGGGCAATGCGTCGGAGCAGGGCAAGGAGTTGAAGAGGTTCTTCGGAGATGCGGATTTGGCTAGACGCTACGGCTGGAAATATCGCGTCTGTCGATCGGACGGGGACAGAGCGCAAGTTGTCCGCGAACTGGGCACCGGCACCGTCCTCGAAACTGTGATGAACGGTGTGTACGGGTGTACTCAGGATTGTAAGTGCCATCCGAGTTGGAAACATGTGCCACTCCTTCTCTAACTCTTTTGAAAGTGTTCTGGAAGTACTTGTCGGTAATGTGTGAGGACTTGCTGAAAAATCAGGGTTGGAAATTGGTCGATGGGTATGAACTACCATAGAGAGTGGTGGGTATGTAAGAGGTCATGTTCGGGTCGGTTGTGGTGGGACTTCCTGCTAAGCGGTCGTTCCTTAACATCTTTTCTTTGTAATACAAGTGTGGCTATTCCACCTATGTACCTCTATTTCTCTACCCAAATTATGCTTCAAACTTTGTGGATTATCACGTGCGATCAACGAAGTTCCATACCTAGGTATACCCTACCTCTCTCTGAACCTCATTGACAATTGCGTGGGGCGCTGGCATGACCCGGTAAACCCGTGAGTTGCCCTGGACTGATCTTTGCGGATGCTGATGAATTTACTAGAGCAATTACACATCTGCGTCCATCAATTTGCAACCAACTATTCGACCAGACGCTGGTTAATCCAAATGCAATTGGACGGGGACACAGTAGAGTACAAACGTAAGCAGACTTCCTTTTTCATACATGATGGGTATTCTTAGTCCTCGACCCCGGTTCCTCGCTTTCCACGCGAGAATACGATGGATAGTCACCGGTGAACTGCAGTATACTTCATTACACCGGTCCACTAAAAAATATACCTCGGCCCAACTATGCTGGTGGTGACTAAATTACACCTACAAAATTGGACGTTTACGAAGCTCCCACGGTTTCGCTTCCAAGAAAGCTTGTTGGAGTGTGCCCGCTTACGCGAATACGAGCATTCGATCACCGAGATTATTCCCTATTTAGGCGTGCGGCTGAACGCGTCTGCCCTAGGCTGGGAGTCGACATCCGAGGAACCAGTTAGAAATATCCCGGGGCATGTATGTGCAGCCTCATCTGGAAGGTACTTCGTGTAGACCTTGTAGTCGACCTCATCTTGAGGCTATCGAATCCAACGTGAGGCTGCGCTAGCGTGCCACCGGATACATGTGCTGTTTGTAGTACGAGGTGGTTTGTAGATGATCATGATGTCCGTATTTCGGTTTGTTCGTCATGGAAGCTTCAAAAAATAGAACAGAGCAGAATGTATCTACACATTCGAGTATAAATACAGAAGCAAATGCCTCCACGAACTCATCATCGAGCATCAGAGTCCACTGCCAGACAAACCACTCAACAGACCGCCACTCCAACCATTCAACCCTCTTTAACCACCACTCAATCCATCACCATGAAGTTCTTTGGCCTTTTCTCTCTCCTGGCTCTTTCCGCCTATGCTCTCCCAACCGATTCAACCGCCTCTTCCACAACGGACATTGAATCCAACGCCCTGGTCACCCGCGCCGACGACTACCCTTACAAGTCTTCCTGCCCAGGCAGCAACGCCGTCGACCCATGGAAATTCTACAAGTGCCAATGCACCTCCTTCGTTGCCTGGCGCATCAACGACCGCCTCGACAAGAACTTCAAGAACGACTACAAGGGCCATCACTTCGGCAACGCCAACAACTGGGACAACGCTGCACGCGCCGCTGGGCTTACCGTCAACAAGACGCCCAAGGTCAACTCGGTGGCCATGACGAATGCGGGGAGCGCGGGACACGTGGCGTGGGTGGTCAAGGTGGCGGATGGGGATGTCACGGTGGAGGAGTACAACTGGAACAACAAGGAGGATTACGGGAAGAGGACTGTGCCCAAGAGCAAGTTTGATTATTACATCCATTTTTGAACGGGGGATCTATCCACTTCTTCGGTCGAGGAGGGCGGCGGGACACTAGAGGGACCTGAGTAGTACGCATATTGAACAGTCAAATTATTCTCTCCTATATAGACTCAATGCAAGACAGTTTTAGAAAAGCATAATCACGGTGGTCGTCTTTTAATTCCATGGTCCGTCGATTCGATGCTGGCTACTGTTGGGTCAGAAATACAGACGGCAAGGCTTCTTCCAAGACACTCGTCAATATTAGATTCGATTCTAACCGCTAGACTAAGCTCATCGATGCACAAAATATGGATAGCTGCATTCCGCAGTTCAGGCCTGGAACCCCACAGCCCTCCTCTGCACCATCGGCGGCGCTTCACCCGCACCGGGCAGCGCATCCAGCCACCCCTCCGTATCCTCCTCGACCGTGTTCTTCACAGCACAAGCATTCATCTCCTCGACAGTCTGCGTCTTCAAAATGCCCTGCACGCCAGGACTCCCACACCCATGGAAGAAACAGTCATCATCCATCACCCTCTGCAGACTGTCCCCTTTCCACCCAAACGCATAGTCCGCATGCGTGCCATACCCCCTAGTCCCGCCAAAGCTCCACACAAACGGCTGACTGCCGTCCTTGGGCCACATGTCCTTGAACACAGACGTATCCCACATGGTCTCGTACGCGAGCTGGGGAACACGCACGGGATGGCTGGCAGGGCAGGGTTGTGCTTCCTTGAACCCGCCAAGCGTGGTGTCGTACATGTGGGATTGGTGGTCGGGCGAATCCAGGTTTTTCCCGTCCCAGCATGAAGGGAAGTGGTGAATCGCCATGATGCCTGCCGGGCACGGCTCGGTGGGGAAGTCTGGCGTCTCGAAGCCGCGGGTGAGGATCGTCTGGAGGCAGGTGTAGCGGAGGCCCTTATTCTTCTTGGCGGTATCGAGGTTGTCGGTTGCGGGGTTGCCGACGGTCATGCGGAATCCCTGGGAACAGACAATTAGCACAGTGTTTCTGGTGGGAAATCTCGGGATGGGGAGACCATTGTGGGAGCCTTTGTTTAGGTCACTTACGGGCGGGAACGCAGTGATCTTCGTCTCGTTGAGACCATTGTTCCAAAAGTCTTTCTGCGTGTAATATATCGTCATCCCGCCTTTGATCCTGCTGTCATTTCTCCCCATGGTGCCTAATTGCGCATTAGGATATTGTGGTACGCGCTGTTCTCCTTAGCAATGCGCCTAGTAGCACAGGTATCAACTTCAAGAAGTTTACCTTATAGCTACCATTCTCGTGTCTGAAGTACATGACTGCCGTCCAGTAGTTGGAGAAGTCCTCGGTGTAGGCGCAAGTGGTACACGACGCCTGCTCGCCAATGTCACCCGTCATGGTAGCGTTGAATGCATTGCCGCCCACAATCTGATGAACATGCGAGGAAGGGACGATTCCAGGCTGGACGACGGGGTCGAGACGTTGAATTGAGACTTGTGAGCAGCCGAAGCGGATTGCGGCGCGGGCAATACCCGCTTGGAGGATTAAAATGTGCAACTTCATCGTTTAGACAAGGGATCGAGCTGGTCAACTGCAGCGACCACTTCGAGAACGACGCGTCAAGAAAGGCATGGAAAGGTGGTACCCGCTGTATTTAAACCAGCGGTTCGCATCCCGCGAACGTCTATCTTGCTCCTTACGCAAACCCGAGAACTCTGGTTATCAAATTCATATATCCTCACTGTAACACAAAACGTACTGACCTATGAGCGATAAAGCCGTAGATGGTTACCCATGCACTGAACTCTCTTGGGTATGTGATAACCCTCCAGAAGCCGGGAATATACGCTGAAACAGATCCCCCGGCGTCAAATTCCCATAGGTGCCATGCCGAGTATATTAAAGTGCTACCCCATCATTTAGCAGCCCCTTGTAGGAGGATACAACTACCGATTGGTCACGTGAATCGGTACCACATCATGTAGAGTAACTAGGTGGGGCTTGCTCCAACTAGGTATCTGGGCAGCGCTTTCGGTAGTATGCGAGGGTAATTCGGCCATTTTGGCACCCATAGATGCGCTCAGCGGGGTGCTGGAAGTCGCTTCAATTCGTAGGTCACCGCATCTATCGCGAAAGAGACAGCGTATTGTTGAAATAGTAGCAAACCGAACGAAAAGCCTATACAGTGTTACCGGGTCCATTTTGTTCTGCCATTGCAATTGCCTAAAGCACATTAGGAGACGATCCAGTCAGTTCATAACCCGGGTCTGCAAGGCAGGTCGCATTTCGTACCAACTGGTCACAAATATCAATTGCGGCCCAAAACAGTCAATTCTGCGATGTCACTTAGCCTATAGCTTAGCCACCCTCTCCCTCATGGCTTCCAAATCCTCACCCTCCACAGCATCAAGCCCCTCGCTAACAACCCTCTTCACTGCTTCCCTAACATCCTCATCCCCATCCAGGACATCGAACCAACCTCTCGCGCCCTCCGTATCGAGGACTTGCACGATACTTTCAGCCACAGTCGCCCTCGCCGTATTGCCCCTCGCCTGAACCTTTCCCATCTTTACCCCTCCCGCCTTCCCGTCCGTCAGAGTCCCCGGCCTCAGCGAAATCCCACAAAACTGATCGGACTCCCTGACACCCTCCTTCTTCTCCTGTTCTAGCCGCTCCTTAGCGAGCAAGGTAAGGACCTCATCCGCTGCAACTTTCGCCTTGAAGTACGTTGCGAGGACCTCCGTGTTTACTTTCTGCGCCGCGGCCCAGTCCTCGTCGGACCACCACGAGGGCCGGCCGTGCCGTGAACAAATATATGAAACCGTCAGGAACTTTTTGATGCTAGGGGTATGAATGCTGGCTTTGGTAAAAGCGATGGCAGCATCGCGATCGATAGCCATGGTACGCGAGGCGCCGCCGCGGCCACCAGCTCCTGGGAACAGATTATTACGAAGAACCCAAAGAATGGAGATAATGAGAAAGAGGGATTTCCATATCCTGGATGACCCTGATGTTGATATCGTGGCCGAAGGATGATCACGTGACGTATGCGTGTACAGCTCATCGATGTCCCTTTAGCTTCGTCAAGGTATTCATCGAGAGACCTCATCTGGATTACGAAATGAAATAACTTACCGGCGCTCCAGACGACCCAATCCGGCTTTACTTCATCCAGCACTCTCTTTGCGTCGGCTTCACTTTTCACATCTTCGACACTCTTCACAAGAACGTTGAGTTTTCCCGGATGTCCATGCCCCAGCTTCTCAATGGCGCCTTTCTGTTCTGCCGTCCGAATCATAGAAGTTACGGTCCATGAGCGCGCGAGCAGTAAGGGGGTGAGCAGCCGCGACACCTTGCCGTGGCCGCCAATGAGGAGGATAGAATGCGAGGACATTGTTAAATGAAAGGCTTTTCCAAAAGAGATTGGTCACTGTTGGTTTCGCTTGATATTTTATGGCTTTCTCAGGTTATGTGTTGCGAGATAGATTCATGTCTGAGGGGTTGTTGGTGGTTAGGGTAACTATCGTTGACGTAGTTCTGTTGTGGTTGGTGGGTCGACGCCGAGCGGGGATGACGTGCGAGGTGCACTCGGGTTTACAAATGCAGATAGATGTGCAAATGCAGTAAGCTTCATTCTTCTCGGAAGTAGGGGAAAGTCAAGAACCAACGGAGTAACTAAGGTGTAATTTGACAATGAACAGGAGTGTTCGGTATTTACCTTTCGCTCTTCAATTTCTTGGAGTCTTCCGAAAAAATATGATTCGCTCGTGCTTTCCTTACAAATATTGCCTCATGTAATGCGACGCGTTTCTCTGGTGGTAGGCTCGCTGCGATTCCATCTCATCATCCAGAAGTTCTTCATCTGGCCGCCAACACACAGGGGATCGTAGCAAAAACCAGGATTGACCGCTTGCTGTCAGCCAATGCAATGAGACATCAATCACCGAGTTGATGTCTCATCAAGCACAAGGTGCAGCACTCCGCTGCTCCTTGACTTGGAGGTTCCACGTTAAAGCGGTTTGGTTCCCTAGAACAAGGCGAACGCTTTGTCTAGCATCCCATGTACCTTGTCTCCACCCACCGTTCCTCCATATCCTCTCCCATCCGTGCGATCACGACCTTCACATCCGGGAAAACACTAAGCACCCTGTTTACGCCGATAGGTCCAGCCATATATGTCACGAAGACTATTCTGTCCTCTGGGACGCCATGGTCTACGAGCACCCTCACGGCCATGAGGGCAGCTCCGCCCGTGGACATCTGCGGATCCAAAAGCATGACAAGCCCATCATTCTTGATGTTGGAAGGCAAAGCGCGATAATGCAGCTCCGGTTCTCCCGTTTTGGCATTCGTTTGTATGAGAATTCTTCCCACTCGACAATCCGGGATGGTTCGGCGGAGACCGATTTCGAAAGCGCTTCCGCCACGGAGCACGACTACAGCGCTCATGTCTGCAGTTTTCTGTAGCCCCATGTACAGATAATCTTGAGGTGTCATGACTTGGTGAGGTTCAAATGGTAGAAAGTCGATCGCCTTAGCGACAAGCATCGCGACCATACGATCGAAGTAGAATATGTAATCTTCCTTGCTCGTCTCCGGGTCCAAGAGCATGGTGTGGATGGCTTTGAGCTGGCTTGTCTGGTCGAGGACAATGGCATTCGGCGATAGTGGTGACTCCTCCGCTATCTGGCCCAATCTCTGAAGCTCTGCTTGATGTAGGGTAGACTTGGTTGTCAGCGTCCGCTGGATTTGATCGGAGACCATGGCGATTGCGACCTTATTTTCGATACCGCGTGGGACAATAATATCTGCGCATTCTCGCTGCGGAGCGACATATTTATAGAAGTTCGGTTTGACAAACCCAAACCATTGCTTGATGCAGCCGTCGATATCACGCCCGCGCTCCTTCACGTCTCGTATCACTAACTCCAGTCAGCGTTGATAGCATTTTACACCAGTCCATAGGCACGCACATCTTCGGGAAAGACAGAGATCCGCATCCGCCTCAGCGAAGATTTTCAGATCTAGTAGGTCTAATACTCTTGGATCGTGCAGTGCGAAGATGCCCTCCAGAATCACAACATGGGGCGAATAAATGGTCGTAGTATTTTCCAACCTCGCGTGCTTCTCAAACGAGTACACTGGAATTTCTGCTACTTTGCTGTGGCTTTTGTAAGCTCATTGATCGTTTCACTCTGCGGTAGAAAATCACGTACCCCTGCTTAATAGCCCGTAATTGTTCCACCAAAACATCGAAATCTATGGCTTCAGGGGAATCGAAATCAAACTCATTCCGAAAAGCCGCCGCCGACTGTTCTGGGGTCAAGGGCTTATAGAATGAGTCCTTATAATGTAGTTAGAGAACCTGTCATATATACATCATGAACCCAGCGTGTACCATAGACAGAATGACCACCCAAGGCAGATTAAGAGAGGCAACAATGGCCAATGCAAGCGACGTCTTGCCAGATCCAGAGGACCCGGCAATTCCTATGATGCTTGCATTCCCCCAAGGGGGAGAGTACTGATTCCGGGCCGTGTTCGGCATTGCTGCAGTGAGACGATGTCCACTGTAGCTCTAGAAGAAGCTCATATCATAATTATATTGTATATACAAGGTCGGAGGGCACGCAAAACGAATGCCAGAGGAATGCCAAAGCGAAAGTCGATTTGTGCAGAAGTGGAATGGTCATGGGAGCCTCGGCACACGACTGGAGATAGTGGGTTATGTAATTAGACTGCCAAGAGCCGCTAAGCTGTTGGTTTCTTCTGCACCCGTGAGACGTTCAAGCCATCTCCTCACTTCCAATCCTTTCTGCCTCCCTTCTTCTCAGCTTCCACCCGCAGACGCGGCGTGGTATACCGCATCTCGGCTTCTGTCGAGCTGTCTTCTCCCTGATATTGTCGGAGATGTGATTGGCAGCTCAGTGGCGACCACCATGGTATGTTTAGCGTTCAAGCGTGTCCCTCGACAGATCTGACCGATGCCGTAGAGCTCTTCCGCAGCTTCGGTGTCAGCTGCGACGCCGACGCAACATCCTTTTCAAGCGCGTGTTAACGATGTCAAGATCCCCAAAGCGTATGTCTGCCTTCCCCTCTCGCTCCGGGATCCATTATACCCCCTCCATATGATGTTGCCAAAATCAAGTTGGGAATCTCTCCGAAAATCGATGTGGAGACTTACATTAGCTTGTCTATCTGACCTACGAAGCATCCATCTTTGTTATCTGCTCCTGCTTGCGCAAACCGTGCTAACTGAAATATCCTCAGAGATCTCAACTTCGCCGTCATGGACTATCTAATAACCGAAGGATACCCTCGAGCCGCAGAGAAATTCGCGATTGAAGCCAACCTGCAATTCCCAGTTGTGGAGGAATCAATACACGCGCGGGTTGCTATCAGGAAAGCCATTCTCTCTGGCGATATTGAGTCTGCTCGCAACCAGATTGACGACCTGTACCCAGAAGTAAGTTGTCCATCCTTGTTCCTTCTCCATCCCTTTGATGATTATACACTGTTTCATGCACCACGCATAGTCTTCGGGCTCTGATGATAAACAAACCTTCAGTCCTCAGTATGATTTTATGTTACTGTTACTGTGAATCGTTACATTAACTGTGGCCGCCTGTACTGACAAAACATTACAGATACTTGAAAAGGATCGCCCATTGCTCTTTGCACTGCTCAAACTGCAGCTCATTGAGCTCATCCGCAAAGGCACTTCATCGCCTAGTAAAGTCGAGATCATGCCCGCCTTAAAGTTTTCACAGGACCATGTGGCTCCGATCGCGGCTACGGATCCCGCTTTTCTCAGGGAGATCGAGGTGACCATGACACTCTGTTTCCTCCTCCCCAGCGACGAGCCACTCAAATCACCATACGCCGAACTCCTCAAGCCGTCGTTACGACAGGATGTTGCAACTCGTGTGAACAAGGCCATATTGGAGAGTCGGGGCGTCAGAGGCGAATCTAAGCTCCGAGGCTTACTTCACGTTCGAAAATGGGCCGAGCACGAAGCTAGGGCTGCGGGTCTGGACATCCCACCAGTTTTGCCCTTGACCAGCGACGGCGCTCAGGATGGCATAGACGAAACTAATGGCAGTCACGATTCCGAGGATATGGTGACATAGAGTAGCGCCTCTGGATCATCTGGGTCATCCATCATGGACCCCGCTGTGTCTCTGAGGAGAATTTGGAACGCAGCCTCAAATCCAGACTCAACGGCGAAATCCATGAGCTACTAGAGGCAATAGAAAAAGAAGCAAGCACTCATGAGAGACAAATGGTATTCCCCTTGATGTCTCAACAGGAATAGGAGATGCTCGCCACGACACTTTAACGACGATACGATGTGAATGACATGACAATTACTCAATGTCCTGGGATTTGGGGGGGTTGGATGCACTTTAGGGCTGGCGCATAGTTGGCATGCCCCTTTTGCATTAGGATTGTGGCGTCCCGGGAGGTGGTAAATGATACCTGGCTCTGGTGTGAGACCAAACAATGGCATTATTGTTTTCAAGCAGCACACACACTACACCACTTGCGATCCGTGATGTGATGAGTATCTCATACATGCCAGAAGTGCTGGGTATACCCTATTGGTGAAGAGCCGTTGCAGGCTTTGTTGCATCGAACACGGATTTCAAGCTACCCCTACTACTCGCCTTAGCCAGAAGGCTGCCTTGTCCCATTCCCATTCATAACGCCGATTATTCCACGCACCCTGCCGCAGGCACATAATCATATATCATAACCCTAGTTTCATCCCAACACATGTTTAAACAATGTCTTCCACTGGGCACATAGGATGCAGCACATAGACAAGCTTAGCCTGCTGCTGTTGGTCCTGGCCTTGCTCGTCTGCGAGACCCTCACCGCGGATAAGCATGAGGTAGTTCTCCTATTACACTTGATTAGCAACAGTTCCAGATCTCAAGGAAAGTAAGGGGTAGATCTCACCTTGACCATCTTCCTCAACACCTTCTTGGCCAACTTCGCCTCCTTCTCCAAATCTTCCTGCGTGTCCATCTCCTCCTCCTTCTGCTCCAAGTACCAAGTGATCAGCTCCTGCTCCTCGACACCGTCTTCCGTCGCGCCCTGGTCCTCATTCACCCGCTTGACGAACATATTCCGCATAGCGGCATACTTGTCAAATGTAATCGCCGTCTTCTCCCTCGGCGGCGCCGGCGTCCGGCTCGTCGTGCGCGCTCTATCGCCCTCCGCATCCTGCTGCTCTCCATCAGCCATAGCGGCGTCGCCATCTTGCTGTTCAGCGGCGGCGGCAGCCGCAAGCAGGGCTTCGTCATCTTCGTCTTCGATCTCGACGTCGTCTTTCTCGACGCTGATGATCGATTGCCGGAGCAGGTTATATGCCTCCTTAACGAACTCAGGGGTGATCTCCTCCACGCAATTCGCCTTGGCAATGGCTTCGGAGAGACGGATCATACTCTCCAACTGCCTGACCGTAATCCTGTAACTGTTCCTTCCAATTCCACCCTGTGCGTCATTAGCCCGAAGTTCCTTGTACTTCTCCACGAGCGTGGCTTTAGCTTCCGGAGTGAACTCCGGCTTGAAGGTTCGGGCGAAGCGAATGTAGCGTTGGAGTTGCTCGGTGCTGTATTCGGGCTGGACGGCATCGTCGCGGTTCTTGTGGATGCCGACGATGTGCTCGGCGAGATGGCGGTCGACGGCTTCGTCGCACTCGTCGAGGACGACAAAGAAGAGATCAAAACGCGACATAATGGGTGCCGACATATTAACGTTGGCGCGAAGTGTGGCTTTACGGTTGTAGCGACCACCGACTGGATTTGCGGCAGCGAGGATGGAAGTGCGGGCATTAAGAGTGGCCTGGATACCGGCTTTGGCGATGGAGATGGTTTGTTGTTCCATGGCTTCGTGGATGGCGACCTGGTCTGCGATATCCATTTTGTCGAATTCATCAATGGCGCAGATGCCGTTGTCAGCGAGCATGAGGGCTCCGGCTTCAATGGTAAATTCGCCGGTTTCCTCATCTTTGACGACTGCGGCGGTGAGACCAGCTGCAGATGATGCCTTTCCGGAGGTATATACTGCGCGGGGGAGGAAGCTGCAAATATATTTGAGGAATTGGGATTTCGAAGTCGAAGGGTCGCCGACAATGCAGATGTTGATGTCTCCACGGAGGGCCATGCCTTCGGGGGTTTCCTTAGAGACACCGCCCATCAATTGGAGCAGAAGGCCCTTCTTGATGACCTGGTGGCCGTAAACCATGGGGGCAATGGAATCGACCAGCCGCATGAAGATGTTAGGCTTATGAACCATCTCTCTCAGGTCTTGGATCTCTGATTGGGTCAGAGTAGCGAGATACTCCGCCTGTGCTTCCTCTCCGCTGGCGGAAGGATCCTCGATTTGTCCCTGATTGAGGGAAGCGAGAATATTTTCGGCTCGACCGGTAAGATGATGGTTGGACGTCTGTCCTGGCGTTGATATATCTGGAATCACCATGCACGCCAGAAAAGACATGCGGTAAGTCAGATCTCGAACACCCAAAGCCTTCAGACCACTGACACCAGAGCCGCCCACGTCGTTCCCACGCGCCAGATTCGAGGTGTCCCTTTGAGCTTGCACTCTGACACCAGGCACCCGGAACTGGCTGACGTCGGGAATGACAATGACAGTGCCCGTGAAGATGCACTTTTCGCCGGCTTTGGCGCGATCCACGATCTCTCCCCGCAGAATGACGTCCATGGTTCGAGGCATACTACCAGTCGGGATTTCCGAACTGTTCTCCTGAATTCTAACCTTTTGCCAGTCGACGAACGTGGATTGGCGGATATCCAAACGCCAGCCTTCCCTGTTCATACACTGCAGATTTGGACATTGTGTAGGTTCTGTGTACTTGAACGTCTGCTCGATGTTGGGGACTACCGTGTTGCAAGCCTCACATATGAAGGTAGCAACTGACAGTTCAGGCCGCACCTCTGAAGTGCGGGTGACGGTCCCAGAAATAGATAAGAGTTGTCCAATCGATGATGTGCGTAGTTGACGGATTCGGGATACTAACGGCAGATTGTAGAAGGCTATGGTGAAGATTTTATCCGTTTGCTGGTTGGGATTCTTCACGCTAACACTCTCGGACTGGCTCGTGGCATTGCCTGCGTTTGAGGGCGCGGTTATAGATGATGTGGATGCCGGTTGGCGATGTTCACGGAAGTATTCTGGCTCGTATTTCGCTATCAGGTTGTGCAAAGCGCGAACCATATAAGGGAAGAATCGGTAGTATTCGCTCGCGACAGCTGTAGCAACAACGCCGTCCCCGTGCCCGAGAAGATGGTTGTAGTCGACGTATAGGGTGGACAAGTTGTGCAATTTCAGGCCGTGGATCTGGGCGATATAATAGCGGTCGTCGGTTGCTGCGCTAGAAATCGGTTGCTCTGATGACGAGGGGTCTTCTTTAAAGCTGTCCCTTCATCAGTCACCAGGTTCCTAACGTGGATGAGGGGTGTATTACCTCTCCAAGAACTCCTGAAATCTCGCAGATAGTGCTTCACCTGTAACATCCACAACTTTTGGAATATCTGTCCTAGGACCATTCATCCGCCGTGGAGGTGCCCTCCCGCTCATGACCTCGTCCTCCGGGAAACCCTCCACATCACTGTTCGCGCCGGCGCTTTCAGAAGGGGGACCGCGTGGTCGACCAGAGGACCCGCGCATTCGCCGGGAAGCATGTGTGTTACCCACATCGCTGGAAGGGGTGGGAGCAGAATCCGAGTTGAGAACGGCGTCTAGTAGAGAGGACATTTTGGTGGAGCGTGGAGCCTGATGTGTACTCGGAGGGGTGCGAGTGTTGAGGGTAAATTTTAGGGCGTCGCCCGGGCGCGTTCCCGACGCGTTTCAAGTCACGTGCAATACGCGTCTTTCGAAACCAATTACATTGCCTTTTTGGGACCTTAGTGTCACTGTCTCCTGTCCGTTGTTTGTCTGAAGCACGGAGTACATGTCGCGAGCTACCAAACAAGGAGTCAGGGTCCTCCAGGTTGTAATTAAACTGAAGGGGAATAGAAAGGTTCAACGTGTGGATCTTCGCACTTCGTCATTAGACACTTGAATGAACTCATTGACTACCACTACCCCCGCCCATTGATACACGATAAAACGCATTGGACATCAGGCCTTCAGATGTGGTCCAGAGGCATCGCCCGTCACATATATTACTACACCTTCACTCGAACTATGTTCGAGCCTGCAACTGTTGCGAGAAGAGACTACTATTGAAGGCGGCGCCACAACCGTCCCAGTGTCGGCTCGGATTCCAGATCACCGTAAGCCGTTCCGTATGCGAAAAGGGATACCAGTACTGTCTATTCGCACGAGTCGCACTATGCGTATTCCCCCACCCAATGAGAAGGATCTCTCATGAAACAACAGGGCGACCCCTCTACAGGAAATAATCCGGAGTTCTGCGTGAAACCATGGGCTCACCCGCACGCGGGCATGGGTCAAACTGTAAGCTATAGCAAGTCAGTACAATCATGCCTTATATCGATCCGGAATAATACGCACAATGTATACTTCAGATGCTCATCGATCTCCATGATCGCGGCTTGGTTTCCGCAGCGGTAGCAGTAGTTGGGAGCTGTTCACGTCAGGGTTGTCAATGCAGAATGAAACATGTGGTATTGCATACCCGAGAAAATGGTCACCACATTCCTGTCCTGCGACCAATTGTATCCCTCCATAACAAGCTGATGGGCCCGAGCGACCAGCGTCAATCCGTTATTGTGATTGAACGCCTCCGAGATATCCTGACCGAAAGTATATCCGGCGCCTCGGGGAGATATTCCCCAGCCGCATCGATCATCGGGGTCCGACCAAAGCAGATCGCACATAGGGCCTTCATGGGGCACCTCTTGTATGCGATCGAGCGCGCGGATATTGTCCAGGGTGTCGATACTAGGCGAAAGTCCTCCGTGAAGACAGAAGATTTGATTGTCAATGAGAGCAGTGAGGGGAAGGTAGTCGAAGAGATCGGTGAAGTATTTCCAAACGTTGGCATTGCCATACTTTCGTAGGCATTCGTCGTAGAAGCCGTATACTTGTGTAATCTGGCGAGATTCGTGGTTTCCGCGCAGGATCGTAATGCGCTGTGGGTATCTAATCTTAAGTGCAACAAGAAGAGTAACTGTCTCCACTGAGAAGTATCCTCGGTCGACATAGTCGCCTATCGGAGTCAGCGAAGAATTGCTGCAGGCGCGGATAGCATACCCATGAAAAGATAGTTTGTGTCAGGGTTGGGGCCTCCAATCTTGAATAGCTCCATGAGATCATGGAACTGGCCGTGGATATCACCACAGACGGTGACTGGGCATTTCTGGATGACGGTAAGGCCCTGGTTGACTTGCGTGATAAGGAAGACCACTTACCACCGGTTGCACATTTGACTCTTCCTGAAGGACCTCCCGCGCCTACCAAGCAAGCGCCCATTAGCTTTGAACGTACGGTCTGGCTGCAACAGGGTATATACCTTCTCGCACAGTCTCTGCACATCGGCCTCCGCCAACTGCTTGCATTGCATGAGACTTTCAATCCAGCCATCGAGAGTAGGGATGGATGCCGGCTCTGTGGCAGGGACCGAGGACAGCTGCATCGGATCGGGCATCTTGACGTTGACGTCCTCCATGTTGGTGTCCATGGCTGCGGGATCGAGGAGGGGCGGCGTTCGTCTCGTGGGAGGCTGTCGCTTCGCTCCTGGTCGATGACGTGGTGAAACAAGAGACTCGGGGGCGTCGACTCGGGAAGGCAAAGACGATGGCGTCGAAGGAGAGAGATTGGGTGGGATTCGGTGGGTATGGCGGCGGGCGGTTTACAAGATGGGGGAGTTTCAAACAAGGTTGCTGGATGCCCCCCCAGTAGTGAAATCCACCTGTTTGGTGGATTGCTCCCTTGGCGGAGCAGAACTGGGTCTGTGCACATCGGGGCTGGAAGCTCACGTGATTTGGCGTGCCTAGAGCCTTGGCAGATGCGGTAAGCCCCGCGCTCTAGCGTGGTTGCCGCTTGTCCATAGCTCTTGCTCTCTCTCTCTCACCTGCAGCGCAACTTCTCCACAAGCTTTACAACAACACAACAAAGCCCACCACCACACCGCGATCCACAGTCTCACATCCTGTGCTCTTCGTTGCTCTACTTTGCGCGATGCCTAAGCGCAAACTCTCCTTATTCCAGGAGCCTGCGCGCCGTGACATGCTTCCCCAGCCAATGTTGCGCACTGCGCCCATGGCTTCTCCCGAGCACCGTCGTCTCCGTACGGGCCCTCAGCGTCGCGGCTTCCGCTCCCAGGTTTGTACCCGCGGTTCTCTGCAATATACTTCTGCTAATCTTGCGACATAGACGCGATTTCGAACTGCGCTCGGTTTCATTCCCGGTCAATGGGAACCAATCTACCTCCCCCAAGTCCCGTCGGACGGCGCGCCCCCAGCTATTGCGACAATGATCCTGCGCCTAGCACAACTTCCCTTGCAGGCTTTCAAGGCCCTCGGTCAAGCGACTGTACAGCTGTATCGAGAACGCATACAAGGACGTCGCGTTCGCGTGGAGCCCGTCAATCGTGCAGATGGCGCTCGAAAGAGGCGATTCATTGACGAAGGTCCTAACGACCGCCCCCAATACGCCCACGACATTCTGGTCATGCCACCTCAACCGCTCGAGTTTGAGGGGGATCGGCCCTTCACACCCGTAATTGAGGACTCTGATCCCTCGACGGACCTCGAGTGCAGAGAGCTGTGGGAGAAGTGTGGATTCCGACCTCTCTACCCAAATGTTCAAGCCGCCGAGGACCAGTTTACCTATACAAACCGCGTCAACGTCTACGTCTCAGAAGGCTCCTCTGATGAGTCTTCCGATAATGAGTCTTATGACGTCGACATGGAGGATTCTTTCGAGAGCGAAGCATCGGATATTACCGTGGACACCGCTGCGCCCGCTCCCACCAACATCGTCGAGATCGACACAGCTATGCTGCCTACTTCGCGCTTGGCCACTAGAACGCCAGTTGAGCATGCAAGCGAGCCTGTAATTGAGCTCGCACCAGAACGCGCAACTGAGCGCGGAGTGGAGCCTCCAACTGAAGTGGCTATGGATGTTATCATCGATGCTCCCAATCGAATTGACGATGCATCCGCTATTGGGGACTCGGCCCCAGTCCATCCACCCATGACTCCCAGAGTCTCCAGCGTGATTCCCCCGACTACTGGAGACGTCACATTCACACCAACACCCTTCAGCCCATTCTCCGAAGGCATGTCAAGCCCTCTCTTGACTTCGACCCCTAGATTCAACTCGCCAGCCGGACATCCTAAACGAGTAACGGAGTTAGCCAATACGAAGCTATCGCCTATTGCACATGCAAAACCGAAGCCATCCCCTCTTCGCACCCTTTCTACACCTGTTGCCAAAGGCAAAACTGCCGAATTCCAGAACCAAGTGGAAAAGACAACGGTCAGAGCAGCCATTAAGAATGCTGCCTACCAAGCTCGCCACGACGCTCGCGCTACACCGCAGGAGACTGTTGGACAAGACGTTGCAGGTGAAGCATTGAACCCTCCGGAGAAATACCCAACACTGTGGACCGAAGAATTTTCCACTCTATCCGATGCGCCTCCTCTGAAAGAGACACATCTCGCTGATAAGGCTCACATCCGCACATTCTACCGAGATGGCCTTGTTGCCGAGAAGGTGGACTCGTTCCTTGAGGACGTCAACTTCTCCCCGACGAAAGAACTCGATGTTTCTTCACTGTCCCTCGAGGGAGATGAGGAGCAACAGGAGTCCATATTGCAGAACATCCCTCCAAGCGTCGTCGAAAAGTTACGCCGCACACCTGAGCCACTACTTCCAGAGCTGTCTATCGAACAGCTCAAATGCCTTGTTCAAGCATCCGCTAAGACCAATGGTGGTCGCATACACATGGAGCTTGCCAGAGGCATCAATACACATGATCTGAAGACTCTATTGCCTCATGAGTTCAACGGCGACCCAATCGCATGGCTCAATGACAACATTGTGAACGAATATCTTACCCTCCTGGTCGACCATCTAAAGAAGAAAGCCGGGTACACACACAAACCCGGCGGTCCCGCCCCACCAGTCCACGCGTTCCCGTCTCAATGGTATGTCAATGCGAGCAAAGATATCAAGTCTGTCCGGCGTTGGGCCTCCAGGAAGCAATTCGGAGGGAAGAACCTCCTTGACATGGATGTGCTGTTGATTCCCTTTTGCAAAGGCAACCACTGGAGACTACTGGCTATCCGGCCTAAAGAACGTCTTGTCGAGTATCTCGATTCCCTGCCTGCTCGCAAGAGTCAGGTTGATGATTTCATTCTTCTCGCCGAGGATTGGCTCCGACAAGAGCTAGGCGCGGATTTCGTGGAGTCCGACTGGAGATACGTCCCTGAGCAGCGGTCTTTGCAACAGCACAATGCAAGCGACTGCGGTGTCTTCACTTGCTTGAACGCCCTCGCCCTCCTCAGGAAGGAAGACCCAGGTCTCGTCAAGGTCACCGATGGCATGCACGACGCACGTCGTCATATCGCTGCCAGCCTCCTCTCCGGCCATGTCAATGGAGAGCTTTGAGTCTACTATTTCTTTTTCACGACCCTTTTTCCTCACTTTTTCTCACGACCCGCATTTGCATCTCATGGACGGCGGGAAGGAAAAGAATTCCTTTACTTTGCATCATCACCGGAGTCTTTGGCGGTTCTCGGATGGATGATACCCCCTCAAAAGGCTTTCCTCAGCGATTGTTTAAAAAGTTTCTCTTTCAGAGTTTCTGTTTCTGTTTCTGTTTTTTGTTTTCTGCTAGCACTCAATTTCAGCTATGGGGAGTAATGGGCGAGGTTTTCCTTCTGTTTTTTTATGGAGTTCTGGTGGTTCTGGAGCATTGCAACGAGTTCTGAAGGGACCTTCCTCATGATGACGACCTTGATACCCCCACTTCGGCACCTACAGAGGGTAAGACCGACTTCACCATAGCATTCTGGTTGTTTTGTTTTTTCCCAGCACATTGTACAATAGCTTCTGCAAATGCAACGATTCAAGAGTATATCTCTGTGTCTATTGTTCGTGATTTGAGGTGAATTGGGGTTCCCAGCATATAACTTAGCTACCGTGATCCCCTCTATGACACACGTAGATGGTGATAGCAATTTCACGATAGCATTCTGATGGCTCTGTTTCTCGCCTGCAATGTACAGTAGCTTCTTTCAAATGCCATGATTCAGGAGTATATTTCTATGCTTGTTGTTTGTAATCTACGGTGAATTGGGTTTCCTCGAGTATAACTTGGCTACGGCGAATACCCCTATGCTGTACGTAGATGAAGTTGCAGCTTCCACGATAGCATTCTGATGGCTTTGGATTTCCACCTTCAATTTGCAATACCTTCGTTAGTTGCCACGATTCAAGGGTATATTTCCCTGCTTATTGCTCGTAATGTGTGGTGAATTGGGTTCCCCAAACAAAGAGTGGGCAATGATGAATACCTCCATAGCGTACGTACATAAAGTTGCCTCCTCCACCATAGCATTTGATTATCTCTTCTCTTTTAGCCGTAGGGACTATAGCCTCTTAGAATGCTATGATTCCAGATTATATTTCCGTGGTATTCGTTGGAGATGTGGGCTGGAGTGATAGTGAGAAGGCATCACTTCGTTAGAGGAAAGCAATGTTTTCCTCTGATAGGCAGTGCAGAAGTGATGACTCCATGACAGTGATACACTCCTTTGCAGACATACATGAAGTTGGCCCTTTTATGATAGCCTATTGCCTATCTTGCTTGTGTTGGTACTATCTATCTTGGATTCGCAACATGCAATGATTCATGATTACCTTTTTGTGGTGCTAATGCGAGAGTCTAATACGATGAAGGAGTGAGCGGGCATCACTCCGGCAAAGCAAAGCAATGTCTATTCATGACACGTGCCGGAGCAACAATGGCTCGACGATTATGATATCGTGGACAGCATGAACACTTACTTGTTGCTTTCACGATAACTCACTAACGACTCCACTCTTCGCTCTGCAGTGTATATTAGCTTCTCCAAATGCACCCCTTTCAACTTATGATTTTGTGCGCTTATTGTGTGCATAACGTAATCTATTGAGGTAGGGAGAGGGGGCGTAAGAAAGCGATATAGCAAACAGAAATGGTGGACTATAAAAGATTTTGCACGATTGGGAGTACGACACTGCAACACGCCGCAAGCGAATTGACTATAGTCTGCTGTTCCTTAGATTGTGCGAAACACTACACATCCATGAGACGGACGGCCAACCTTTCCGTTGCCTAAGCGAGTAGCTCTACGGTGAACCTTAGAGCAAGAAACAACCCCAAAATCGATCATTTCGAAAGGTGCTGCAAGGTAGAGGTTAAGACTGTTAACTTCGATTGAACCTCTTTGTTATGCCCCGCCGCTGGAAGTTACATCTCTAGTTTATATATAATTCAGTGGCTCTTCTATGCCGGTGAGAAGCTGTAGCCATAGGGGAAGGTGAACTCCGTTATGTCGACGGGATGGATGTTTGCCTCAGCTTCGAAACAACAATCATTGGCTTTCTCGACTATAAGGTTAGAGCAAGGAACAACTGTGCACTTCTAGAGCCGCTATATACATGATTTTAAAGAATTAGGAAAACGTTTAGCGTGTTGCGATGCACCTGTGCTACTATGTTGTAGAATATGCAAGAAATGAGTGTCACAAGTGTGCAACAACAAAGGGGAATGTGTCACGGATCTAGGGACTCGCCGTTATGCTTTATAGACTTCATTGTTGAAGAAGATCATAGCTCTGCTATGTACGCTACATTAGCTAAACCAGCATGAACGCTTCGACTACTCCTTTGGACAGTTTCGTAGCATCGTATCATTTGATCACAAAAAATATTCCGTGGTAACCTCTTTACCCTGCTGTGCCTGCTGTTCCTGCCTGTGCACCTCATTATCCGGGCTTGCATCAAACACATTAAAAAACCTCTCTCCTGTATCACTAACCTCTAAGACTGACGCCAAGTTCCCGCAACGATAGCAATAATTCGGCGCGCTCCACACTGTGCTCAGCTTGTCGTCGTAAAGAACTTGGTACCCTTCGTTACAGAGTTGGTGAGCTCGAAGAATGTGGGACATGTTGTTCATTTCGAGGAATTTGCGGACGACTTGAGCGCCGAAAGTGTAGCCTGCGCCGCGGGGGGAGAGAGAGAATTCGTCGCGGTCGGGATCGGGGTCCGACCAGACAAGGTCGGCCATGGGCCCTTCGTGGGGAATTTCGCGGAAGCGATCGATGATCTTGATTTGGTCGATTGAATGTATCGAGGGAGAGAGGCCGCCATGGACGCAAAAGATCTGGTCGTTGATGACGACGGAGAGGGTCAGGTAGTCGAACATGTCAGTGAAGTAGTGCCAGACGTTTGCATTGCCGTATTTGCGGTTGCATTCTGTGTAGAAGCCGTAAGACTGAGTGACGCCGCGGGACTCGTGGTTACCACGGATGAGGTGCACACGATGGGGATAGCGGAGTTTTAGACACACGAGGAGGGAGATGGTTTCGACGGAGAAGAGACCACGATCTACATAGTCGCCTGGTGGGAGGTTAGCCCTATGTGGAGGGCAGAACTGTCGCATACATGGGCCAGCCTTACCAAGAAAAAGATAGTTTGTGTCCGGACAGAAGCCGCCGATCTTGAATATCTCGATCATATCAAAGAATTGTCCGTGTATGTCACCAACGACTGTAACCGGCGCGCGAATGTGTACGACGTTGCTCTCCTTCATGAGGAGCTCTTTCGTTTTGGCGCATATTGCTTCGATAACGGACTCCGCTAGGAGTTCTTTCTTGTACAGTCGGGATATACACTCATCGAGATCGACAGTAGCTATACAAGCAAAGTCAGCCCAAGGCATCTGGCATGGTATAGACTTCGACGTACACGGAAGACCGGGCATGGTAATATCGGAGCGGTACGGGGCGGTCCCGGCATTCGCGACAGGCTCAGGGAGAAGAGTCTATACTGGTCGCGTGCAGGAGTCTGTACCTCACAATCATCCTCGGTCGCGCATCGGGGTGAAGTGTATAGCGAGCGGCGGCAGCGCAAAGCACACACGGCGAGTGGATGCCCAGGTGGCGGACGTTCCTGGTGTCATTACACATCGCGGGATGAGAGCTAATCCGATTGGGGTCCGAGCGCGGCCGTCGCATATTCACGTGATTTAGCTCGAAACCGTTCCGCACTTGCGTCCCCACAACTTCTTCCATGCGTTAACGTCGCGCAGTCTTCAACGAAACCAGTCACTAAGGACGTCCGACTGCTTCCATCTAGAAGCTATTCAGCATACTTCCGGGGGCACCTTTACAGGACCATTCCACGAGTCAGTCATTGGCTGCTGCATTATCTTCCTCCATCATCACCGGTTTCCTCAACTTTTCTCTCTCCTCTCTCTCCATACCTATCTCACGAAACTCCGTATTATGTCCATTTTCAGTATAGGATCAACCCTTTCACCTTGACGACGCGCGGCGGTGTGGCCAGGCAATGCCCGCTCTCTGTTGAATTTGGCATACCCGACTCTCAATCTCATTTTGCTCTGATGCACGAGACACCCACTCCTCCGCTCTCTTGGCAACCCTCTCTTTCTCATCACTTCTCCTCGCACTCTCAGTCTATTTTATCTCCGGAGAGTCAGCTTCACTTTCCAAAACTGTTCAGTTACTTATAGCGAATACCGGGTCAGTGGAAGGATGTCTTGGAGTGCGGTGGGGACCACACCCTATCCACCCTCATCGTACCCTACTGGACAGCCTGGATATAATGCTCCGCAGCCGCAGCACCCAGCGCCGCAAGGCGGTTATGGACCGTACCCAGCAGCACCTCCGTATACCGGTGCAGCTCCCCACCGGCCACCTGATAGCAGGTACGTCTTGAATAGCTGTCTCTCCCAACTTCATTACCGCCGGCGACTTCTTCTTCAGAGATATCTTGTTCTGGCATGACTGATGGAATGCAGGCCCCCTAAGAAGAAAGGCAACCCGATAATCACTCGCTATCCTCCTCCTCCGGGGTATCGTGGACCCGCTCAGCCGCAGGCGCCTTATGGCCAGAACCCCCAGCAGCCACCCCTACCCCCATATGGCCCAGGTTATGCTGCTCCCTCCAACTATCCTGCCCAAGGTTATGCCGCGCCTACCGGTTACCCCCAAGGCTACACATATCCACCGTCAGCATATAGCCAACCCCCAGCCTACCCGCCGCAACATTCATACGCTCAGCAACCTTACGCAGGAGCGCCTGCCTACCAATATCCTCAACAGGGCTATCCGCCCGCCCAAGGATATACTCAGCCATCCGCGCCATATGCGGGAGCTCAAGGTTACACCGCTCAACCATACGCAGCCCAGCAAGCGACGTATGTGGGGCATCCACCACAACCTGCTCCGGTGGACCCGAATCAACAGGCATATTCTCAACACCCCGGTTGGCAACAGGCTGGTGTACAGGCCGTATATCCGACAGCCGGCGCTTACAACCCAGCTGCAGCCAGCGGGGATCCTAACACGGCACCTGTGCCTACTGTGACACATCCCAGTTCGGCACAGGATAACTCGCCTGCTACGGATCCCAACAAGCCCGCCATTGAGGATGGTGAAAAGAAACAGCTATACCTTGGCTGGGACGACTGGGACTTCGATTTCGAAGGCGCCATCTGGCCGAAGGCCAATGAACCCGTGGATCAGAATCTAAGTCTGGGTGTCATTATCTGGAGACCCGCCAAGCAAGTAACGCGATGTCTCCCTGCGTTCTTTGAACAGGCCGAAGAGCAGGCTTTGAAGGCTCCCGCACCGAGACTTGGTAACGGAGAATCGGTGTCCGAGTATTTCTCTCTCGAGAACGCACATCAGGCTTTCCTCGATATCCGACAAACAGACGATTGGCACAAGATTAAAAACGACCCGGTCTTTGTCGTATTTCCAGAGGAGAAAGACATGGAACTCATCACGCTCGAAGAATGCATCGCCAAGCGAGACAGGCCCGATGAACCTTTCGAGGAACCCAGAGTATCGGAGGACGAGGAGATGCATGATTCTAATTGGAATGTTATGGACAACCTCGAACAGGCTCTATCTGGAGAGCATGACAGTTCAAAGCGTTCAAGACCCGAACAATCGAGAACACCAAAGCCCAATCAAGAGCAGGAAGATATCCTAGCTAGACTAGGAGTGACTGGGTCCCCGAAACCGCCGTCTGACGAAACCGTCGAAATTCCGTTTCCTCTGCTGGAGAGGAAGACAGGTACTGCACTGCCACAGAAACCAACAGTGCCACCACCTCCGTAAGCCTCTACCAACATTCCGATAGCTAGATAAAACTAACAATTCTACTAGACCAAATCATCCTCCGCCTCAAGCTCAGCGAGCTCACTCTTTTGGAGGTCAACGCAGCACGGAAATCGCAGGAACCGCTCAACGGCCGTACGGCTCTCTTTCCTCGACTCAAGCACAGCAAACGTCGGTATCAAACAGGAACGAGTACGACCCTTGGAGCCTGCCCAATGGTCAGGCGGTGCAGAACGGCTGGGCGAGCCCTGCGAGGTCGGACGCTAGCGGTCGCACCCAGGCTGGCTCTGATTTCGCCGAAACCCCTGTTAATGGCGTGGAGAAGACGGAGAAGACGGCTAATACTTGCAACGCGGCATCCGAACCCACTCCAAGTTTAGAAAGGGCTGAGAGCTCGATATCAAGAAAGCGAAGCCACGGAGAGACAGAAACTACAGAAGAAGCATCGCGCCAGCAGGACGATAATGCCAAACGCAAGAGACGGTCCGATGTGGATTCGGTGTACAGTCGCCGTTAGTGGCGGATGTGGTTGAAGGCGGCGATCCAATGAGCGGGTCGTCGAACCCGCGCTGCTGCCAGTGATGACTCAAACTAACATATTCGCACGACAACATAGACGCTTAGAGCAAGAGTAAGTAGAGGTGAACGGCGTGGGAGGAGTATCTCACATTAAAGTGTGGACAAGCTCCTTGCTTGCCCGCGCGTAGTGGGCGTTTAGGTATTTTGGAAGGGGAGTCTGTTTCTTCTTTTTATTTCTCACTCTCTGATGTCTCTTTCCACCACATCAGCATGGAGTGGCTGGCTCTCTTTGTTTTATTGCTACCTCACTTTGACTTCCTGGTCAATGAGTCGATGTCTCAAAAGTCTGTCACTTTCTTGAGTTTTATCAATTGGCTATTCTCCCCTTCCCCCCGTTCTACATAATACTTTGCTTTTTCAGATATTGCCGTTCTACCTTGTCATGCCACCCTCTTCATGCCTTATCATATATTAATCACATATTTCTTGGGACCTATCACACCGATCTTCCTTATTTGCCCCCGCTTGTCTGGTCTCTTTCCATGATCGTCCTTGTCCGGTTCCTTCCAGTCAGTCTATACATATACCTCCTTGAGGGAATGGCGCCAAAAGAACTGCGATGACAGCGGCGCTGGCTCAATATTCCATTGTCGCAAATCGCCCGACACACGTCGAATGTTGGTCGCCGGCGGGCTGTCAACGTCAACGCCGAATCCCGCCAATGGGAAATGTCCCACAACATCACGGCTGCAGACATAGACGTAACGACAAAAACAATTGTAGGAGAAAAGTAGCTTTGGTGAGTTCTAACGACGTCTATTTATTTGATCCACGCTAGGCATTACTTTTTACCTTGGACCTTTTTCCAAGTTACGCAATCTTGACAGTGAGCTTTCCAAAGTGTTTCTGGTCCCACATATACTGGTACGCATCCTTGAGATGGTCCAGGTCAAACACCTTCTGGTCAACCACGGGATGAATATTATTGGCCTCTACCGCGCAGTTCATGTCCTCGTACTGCAGCCTCGAGCCCACGAGCACACCCCTGACGGTGCAGATGTTGTTCAAGCACTCCAGGAACGTGGGCTGGTCCTTGGAGAAGCCGCCCAGGAAGCCGATGATGGAGATGACGCCGTCGATCTTGACGGCCTTGAGGGACTGCGCCATGGTGGTCGGGCCGCCGACTTCGACGACGTGGGTGACGCCCAGGCCGCCGGGCGTGAGCTTCTTCGCTTCCTCGCCCCAGTTGGGGTTCTCCTTGTAGTTGATGACGTGGTCGGCGCCGTACTTCTTCAGGAGTTTGGCCTTGTCGGCGGAGGAGGTGGTGGAGATGACGGTCGCGCCGGCGGCTTTGGCGAACTGTAGAGGTCGTTAGAATAGATGCATTTTCCAAATCGTGGCATTGGGAACAAGTGCCGTGCGTACCTGTAGCGCGAAGATACTAACACCGCCGGTCCCCTGCGTCAACACGGTGTCGCCCGGCTTCAGCGCCCTGCTCTCCAACCCATAGAGCGCATTCCACGCCGTCAACCCCGCGCAGCTCAGCGACGCCGCCTCTCCAAAGTCCAGATTCTTCGGCTGGTGCACCAGTCCCTGTTCGTCGAACGTGCCGTACTCCCTCAGCGTGCCGTCCATGGCACCGCCGAGGCCCGTGGTCAACGCATCCGGGGTCAGCGAGCCGGCGAGATGCGCCTGGTTGAAGAGCGTGACGACCTTGTCGCCGGGCTTGAAGCGGGTGACGCGCTTGCCGACCGCCTCGACGACGCCGGCGCCGTCGGAACCGGGGACTACGCCGTCCTTGATTGGGAAGGGGTATTTGCCTTTTGGGATGATGAGGTCGCGGTAGTTGAGGGAGGCGGCGTGGACTGTGGGGAGGGGATGTTAGAATATGTACATGTCGTCTGGTGTGAAATGGGGTGCAAATCCCCAATTGCGCAATTGAAGCCTTCAGATGGAGCTGTGAGAGATGTGGGGAGGCATACTCTTGACGAGGACGTCCTTGTCGCCCACTTCGGGGATTGGAGCCTTCTCGTTGAGCTTCAAGCTGTCGAAGCCGTTCTGGCCTTCAACGGTCCATTGCTTGGCATGTGAGGGCGGTGCCATTGTGATCAAGTCTGGATTATGCGGAGAGGGCTGATCGAAATGTGGGGGAGCAGTAGTAGTAGGTACAATTGAATTTGGATCCTTTGTAGGTATTGGGTAGCGATCTAGATGGGATAGATTACAAAAACGTGGGATCCGAGAGCTGCGGGTGTGCCTTGCATTTAATATGAATTTAGAGGCCCTCCTTTGGAAGCTACCAGCAACGACGGATGTGGAGTTTGATATCCATGACGTGGGGCCCTTTGCCTTGTCCATCCCCCGATCGAGGGCCCCGGGGCTCTTTGCCCAGGTTCTGTGATATTCGGTGACGCATGGTCTTATTTGATCCAGAAGGAGGGGCAATGGCCCGACGATTACCCTGGTGGAACGATTTCTAAGCTCGTGGGAATTGCTTGATTGGGAGGGACGGCCGTTGGATCGAGGGGGAAGTGGCAAGCTTAAGGTCGTTGGTGTCTTGGGATCCAAGAGATGCTGGAATCTGGGGAAACGGTCGGAGTTGCCTCGGCATCTCTCGGCGATCGGTGATAGGTGGGACGGAGTTTGGTCTCACGTCGATGTGGATTAGTAATGACCTAACTACATGTGAATTCGATGCTGAAGAAACATCGCAAAGCTTTGAAATCTCAGCTTTGAAAACTCGGAAATCGGACGAGAGGACGGATAGTGAGCGCAAAAGAGCCGTGGTCCGTTGCCGCTGAGATTTACGCCTTTTGTCCATGGAAGAGTTATACACGGTCGACCCTGCGGACCGTATCATTCTCCAATTGCAACAGATGTGCTCCAATGGCACATGGAGAGGCTCTAGGGTTATACGCCCCCTATTATGGCATGACCATATCGTCTACGAATATACAGAAGCGACGCCTAAGATGCATATCGGCGCCAATTGAGGTGAAGTTCTGGGAGACTTCCCACGCCATCGAAACAGCATACAACCGAATCCTGTGGACTAATCAGCATAAAAGCCCCGTTTTGAATAGGCTAGGGGATTGATCACAGATAGCCTGAACAGTACTCGGTGCTCGGCCGGTCGTACAACCTGTCCCTGCTCTTTAATCATTCAGATGGACGAGCCAGACGTTGACGGAACCCCACGACAGTCCGACCCAGCTTCGTGATGCCCCTTCTACGAATACTCCGATACGTTAAAAACACGTCTTCTTTCGGAATGCCTCAGGGCGTCATTATAGCTCCAGTCTGTAGTCAGTGATGAGTGTCAGCTTGAAAAGAAGGGGCCGACAAACATCCATCGCCCGGAGTTATACTCAAATAGTCTAGAGGGGTCATCCGTTGATTGACCGGCCAGAGAACAAGTTGATCGTGTGAAGGGACTCTTTAGTAGTTTTTAAGGGACACAGAACCAGCGCCAAAGGACGGTAGAAAGAAGGACTAATCACACGTCTATCAAAGTGTCCACGATGCATCAAAACCTGAATTGCAGAGGATGGCAGTGTGAGGAGAAGTATTCCATCTACTCGCTGCAGCTGTAGCGAAGTACCCATCGGTCAACCCCCTGCATACCCTTCAGCACTTGTCATTCATTCAAGCGCTCGCTCGGAATTTCGGAACTAGGCAGGAGCTCCATTCCGAGGGCTTAGTCATCAAAACAGAGCGACTCGTGCTTGCCATGCGTGAACTAGACATGCCCCCACGATTCGCTCCACAACTCTCTCCCGCGGAACTTAAAGTGCTAGACGCGTAGAAGAACGTGCAGACCGATTTCTTCTCCGTCCATACCCTCCAGCCGCCCCATTGACAACCCGCAGAACACGTCGGTTGCCAACAACCTACACGATGCCACCGCAAGCCCCTCCCCCCTCGCAAGAAGCGAAGCGCAAAGCAGCGCGAGAGGTAACCAACAAACCCTCCAAACCCATCTTCGGACCTTGAACTCACCTCCCTTTCCGTCAAGGTCATCGACATCCTCCACGAAATCGCAACCCTCCTCGTAAGCCCACCCCCACCCCCCTTCAGGCTCCTGTGGCACAGCAACGCACGCACGCATACTCACAGGAAACAGAACACCCAGCTCGACCGGCACCAACTCTCGTACTGCGTGTCGCTGATCGAGAATGGCGCGAACCCGGAGGCTTTGGCGGTACGTGAAACCTCCCCCTCCCCCGTTCCGTTCCGTTCCGTTTCGTGGGGAACATGCTTTTTTTGCGTGTGTATAAGTGGTGTATGCACAGTAAGCAGCAGCAGAAGCAGAAGCAGCTGCCGCGCGCTTGTACTTGGCTACGCTACTGTATCTCTATTCGGATCATCGGCTAACAATAGTCCCCCTTTGGTGGGGGATATAGAATGTGATACGGCAGCTGCGCGAGGAGTATCCGGTTGAGGAAGACGGGGACGCGGAGGAGCAGGTTGGCGAGGGTGCTGCGCGATGAAAAGGGAAAGAAATTAAAAACTGCTTGGGAGGAGGCACTACTGAGAGAGACGGAGAGCTGTGCCGCGCGTTATCGAGCAGCTCGCTCGCTCGAGACGAGACGAGAGCAGATCCCGGGTCGCGACGCCGATGGTGCTGTGCCGCGCGCAGATATGAGCGGGTATAACTGGGCGTTGGTGTTTCCGACGGCGTGCACGGCTATTGGGTGGGGGATACGATGGCTATCTATGTTGTCATGCGGACGTATGGCGCAGGGTTATGGGGAGCAAGAGTTAGCGGTATAGGGCGCCTGGAGGCTTGAATGGTGGTGGAGGAAGACGAGGGAGGGGTGTGAAGCGGGGCACAGGGCGAGCTCAGGATGCGGGAGGCCAAGGGTGAGACGTGATGCAAGGTTATCGCGATCCCGAGGAGGGATGGCGAAAGCGATAAGAGGGTGTGGTGGAAACTGGGCAGAGGGATGGAGGTGGTGGGAAGGGATCCTGGCGACTGGGTTTTGGGTTCACGATGGATGGATTCAGCCATGATTCTTGGGTGAGTCGACATGTGCCTGCGATTTGCAGAACAAGTCGGTTTCGGAGGAAGCTATTATGGTATAAGGTGAATCGAAAACGAAGTTCCCACCACTGGAAAACTGCCCCATCTGTCTCAACGACTCCCCCACGTCGGCGACGAGCGCCTCTGCCTGAAATTGCCCTTCTCGTCGGCGACCTTCTCGAGCTTCTTCCCCGCGCGCCTCTCCTGCCGGTCCAGGAACCCATTGTACACCCAGGGTAGGATGCGCTTCGAATCTGCAGATTCCAAATTAGCCCCTCGTCCAACGCTAGATTGCCAACGCAAAAAACTCACTCGCATGCTCTGCATCCCAAACAATCCCGTCCGCGCCCCTCTCCCCCGCAACCTTGACCGCCTCCTCCAGCAACGCCTCGCCGACGCCCTTGCCCCGATACTTCAACTTGACCGTCCAAGCCCTCACTACCGCCTTCCCCCTCCTCCGCCTCGTGCCCCTCTTCTTCGCCCCCTCGCTGTTGTCCGCCCAACCCAGCACCAAGGCCCCGATGACCTCGTCCCCCCACTTGACGACCAGCACGCGGTCCTCGCCCAGCCAGTCCCACCCCATCTGCTCCGCCAGCGCGAGGTACCCGCCCACGGCGAGCCGGACGGCGAGCAGGTAGACGGCGGTCAGGCCCGCGAGCGTGGTGCCGAGGAGGAACAGGTCGTCGTTGGTCTTCCACATGTACTTGGTCAGGAGGGAGACGGCGAGGGCGTACAGGGCGACGTTGAGCGGGTGGTAGATGAGGGCTTTGGCGGCGGATTGGCGCTGCTGGGCGACGCTGTCGGCGACGAGGCGGAGGGCGGTCGTGCGGTCGGCGGTGGATTCCGCGGTGTAGGTTTGGAGCTGGGGGAGGGGTTTGGCGGAGAGGCTGCTTGGTGGTGGGGCCACGGCGAGGCCGCTGGTGCCGCTGCCGCTGCCGGGCTTGGTGCTGGAGGTTGCCGGGGTGGACATGAGGTTGGATTCGGCGGGGGAGGCGAAGGGGCCTGGGAGGTCGTGGGTGGAGGATGTGGAGAAGGAGAGGGGGGAGGGAGGTGGGAGTGGGAAGCCGGAGGGTGCGGCGCGGAAGTTGGGGGTTAGGAGGGGGGAGGGAAGGTCCGGGTCGATGCGGAGGTTTGCGCTGAGCGAGGTGAGGAAGGCTATGTAAGGATTAGCAAGGAGTGGCCTTTCAATCTCTTTCTTGTCGGGGAGACGTGGTGGATTGCAGATGGAGAGACGGCGAGGTGTGTAAAGAAAAAAAGCTGGAGATATACAGGGGCCGCAGGAAGGGGGTCTAGAACCGAAGAAACACCGCAAAAGTAAACTCTGAACAGTGGGAGATCCGCAGCCAGGAAATTCCTAGCACGTGTTGAATACACTCACCGGCACTGGTCCGGAAACCTGGGATGGCAGGAATCAATTTCTCGGAGCTCGAGTAGTGGTTGACGGTGACCTGCGGCACGGATGTGGGCGCCGGTTGCTGGACGAGGCGTGGTGGAGGCCCGAGACGACGCATGATCACTGTCTATGTGTGGGGATTCGCAGTTGGGTAAGGGGTGATGGCGGTATTGGAGTGTGTCTTGATGTACGATTCGACAATTAAAGAGGACTGTGTAGTAGTAGCAGGTCGACGGCGAACCAGCAGCACTATTCGTCTGGGAGGTTTGTTTCAAAATGTTGCAAGATGACGTTGATCTGCCAGAGACAACAACGACAAAAGGATGAACGGAGCCCTCAACAGGTCATTAGGTAGGATAGGTAGGATAGGTAGGTAGATAGGTAGGTTATATGTAGAACGTCTCTTGCACGCAGGACTTTCTCCCCCCAACCGAAAAAAATCGAAAGAAGAGAAGAGGAAAAAAAGCTTGTCAGCTGGCAACCAGCGGGACGCCCCGTGCCCATAAGTATCAAAACCTCAACACCCCCCAGGCAGAGCCAAGCACAGGAAACCCTGGAGCGACGCGTGCGAGGGTCCACAGGTCGATCCAGCCTGAGCCAACAAGATGCCAAGGTGCAGCGTTCGGCGGGAAGCGTTGGAAGGTTGGCAACTTGGGGCAGGATTTCGCGATGGGCGTCGTTGGGACATGGCCGAGAGGATGATGAGTCGACTGCGCCGTGTGGAAACACCAACGCTTATCTTGCATGGCGACGACGCCAATCAGCGTACCGGCGAGGGCTGCCTCTCTTTCGGTTTCTCTCCGCTGCATGGTTCCGATGGGATCGTGGTGCTGAGCGTGGCCTCGAGCGACGAGCGGACGTCAACCACGGCGGCGTCCCCGTCAGACGTCTGGTTGTCCACGGGTGCGCATGACCCTGTGACACTTTGGAGACCTCGGGAGCAGCCAGTAAAGGAGGCGCGAGGTCGACAGGTCCTGTCTATGTGAGGCGCCGGGATAGAGGCTAGCAGTGATAAAATCCCCTACTATGACTATCCCATCCCTTCCCATCCCATCCCATCTTCGCATTCCTCATAGCACACCACCACTCCCTTCACAACCCTTGGGAACAATGAACAATGAACAATTCACACAATTCCTTCCTTCCCCCGCCTTTCCCTGCTCCAGACTCCAGAGTCCCAAATCGCCCGTTCATCACCCCAGCGGCCAGCCCCAGAACTAAGAACCACAGCTGAAACGCCCTGCCCCCTCCGAAACCCACAGAATCCGAAACACGCGTCCCGAAAGCACCGACGCAAGACCGTGGCACCTTGCCCGTTTCGCGTCTCAGCTTGAGCACGTCAAAAGGTTATGTACTGCCAGGTTGGGACTCCTTCCCCACATGGCAAAGTCGAGACACGCTGGTTTGCGCTGGCTTCGCGGCAGGAGAGAAGCTTTTTCTTTGGCTTGGGTGGGTTCGGCGTGAATTCATGCCATGACGCCCGTTCGTGAGTGGTGCGAACGAGCGCATAGACTTCTGTGTACATCAGGGTAACGGGACGCGTCGTTGCGGAGGGACAAGGGAATGCGGGATCCCGAATAATGCCCTTGTGTGCTGTCGACGGCGTACAGTACTCTGTACCCCCAATCGATGCCTCAGTCTCATATCTCCCCCTCCTCCCTCGCACCTCTCCTTCCTATCTACACGGTATAATCCTCAGTGCTCACCGTCCTTCGTATTCCCCAACGGAACTTCTGCCGGCAAAATACAGCACCCCATCGCTTGCCATGCCATGCCATGCCTTGTCATCGCTTGAGCCAGGCTTGCTTGCCCTCACACCCCGGTCCAGCGCATACCGCCTCCATCGTTTCGGATGCGGAGCTTTTTGTTTGATGCGCCTGGGTGGGTATGTAGTTCCTGGATGGGGAGATGCTAGGCGAGCTGCAGAGGACCGGGCTGGCAGATCGGGAGGGGCGCTGTGGGCTGGGTCCATGGATGGGCCCAGCGGGAGTTCAATGTTGCTGGGTGGTGGGGGCACGTGAATGCTTCCAGGTATGGACTTTGTATATGGTATATGGTTGAGTCCGTATCCCGCTTGAAGATGGTGAATGTATTGCTGTGATAATTGTATACTATGCTGATGCCTCTAGACAGATCCTGAATCAATCCTACCGACGCTGTACCTAGGTATCCACAAGGCGACGGTCCTCCAATCCCTCCGCAACACTCAAGAGGAATACCCTCATACCACGCTATCGACACAGCAAGACGTCTCCGTAAATGTAGATCGATGCCAATTCCATTCCATTCCATTCCACCCCCCTCTCCTCTCCTCTCCTCCCCCAGTCTCAGAAAAAAGGTGCGTATGCGTCGCCATCTACCTCTCACACACTCACTATATACAACTCCAGAACAGGGAGTGATATACAGCTAGGTATACTGGATATGAACCTCCGCAAGCAAAACCCACAAAAAGCCGAACCAATGCATCGGATGGAGGGAGTGAAGAGAATCCAAAACGGAAAACCAAAACCATAGACATAGACGGACGAGGCCATGAAAAAAGGGGACAATGAACCCATCTAATCACAATCCCCTCGAATGCGTAATTCCCCCGCGATAGGCGCAATGAGAAAAGAAAAAAGAAGACCGTTTTCAAACGCCGACATCCTCATTGCAAATTTCGATCCACATGTCTCGCAATTTCTCCCACCCACAGCCTCTGCTTAAGATCAAGACCAGAATACGATCAACAATAGAAGATCAAGTAGAACATTAATGCCAATCACCGCTCTATCCTCCCTCACTTCTGCTGCTTACTCGGGGGCGCAGACGGCGTCGACGACGATCCCTCGAGCGTGTGCTCGTGGTCGCCAGCGCGGATAATCTTCCCTGCCGCCTCCTGCGAGCATACCTGGCTGTTCTGAACCCACTTGTCGTTCAAGATCTCCGGTAACGTGGCCCGCTTCTTGGGATCAATCTCCAGCATCCGCCCGATGATGTGCCTGGTCTCCCGCGGGAGTAAACGCAGGAGCCTCCAAGGCCCTTTGATCACGGCTGGTGGGTGCTTCTCTTTCTCCTTGTCGTGTCCACGTTCCGTCAAGACAACAGAGTCGGCTCCATCCTTGTCCGGCTTGTCCGGCTTGTCCGGCGCCCGCGCAGATGACTGGCGGGACGCGGGCTCGGAGCGTGGGGCTCGATGCGTATCGCCAGACGGCTCGTCGGAATGGTGGGTTAATCGCGGTCCATCGTTCGGCGGAGATATGAAGAGCTTGTACGAGTTGTCGGAGACACGGGGCTGTTTCCAGGGGAATCGGCGCAACGTCATGCAACAGAATATTATGGCCAGCGACCAGATATCCACGGGTTGAGGATCGTACGACTTCGCATCGTAGACCTCGGGCGCTAGATAGGGATCGGAGCCAACGATACCTATACCTGTTAGAACGGTAGAACGGCATGCGGATGATGGATCAGAGGTGCTTACCGGTGGCTGGGACAATGTCATTCTCGAAAGGATATCGGAAGACGATGGCGCTGCCGAAGTCAATGATCTTCATGATTCCGTGCTCATTGACCACGACATTGTCCAGCTTCAAATCTCGATGGGCAAGACCCATCTGGTGCAAGTACGTCACGCCATTCAGAATCTGGAGTGTGCAGCAGCTGATCTCCTGGCGGCTCATCTTCCCCGTCATGACGATCGCAAACAGGTCAAACGGCGCATATTCCATCACCACGTAGTAGTTCCCCTTCTCGTTGACCAGGTCCATGGTTTCGATGATGTTGCCGTGATGCAACGTCGAGCCGATGCAGAATTCCGCCGTAACCTTCTTCTTATAGTCCTTCTCCTTCTCGTAGGAGTGCCTTGGCCTGAACTGCTTCACGGCAAAGGTCACGCCGTCGCTGCTCCGTTTCATCAGGCGCACCGAGCCACCGGCACCGGATCCAAGGACCTTTCCGAATTTCCCGTACTTGCTCTGCAGGCCATGATCATCGGCGAACGGTACACTGACAGATCCGTCACTAGCGGTGGTGGGCGGTGTCGCGTACCCAGTGCCCTTTCCTTTCGCGGCCCTGACCGAGGGTGCTGGGGACTGGCTCCTCTTCTCCTTATGTTTTCCCAATTTGAAGAAGCGTTTTAGCTCCGACATCGACCCATGTTGATGCTGTTTACCGAGCATCGAACGAGAATCGGACTCGTCTGCATGAGCATGAGAATGGTGCTTGTTTCCATATCGACCATGTTCTGTGCTTGCTCTCGACTTAGGCAAGCTGGTTGTTGACGAAGATGGCGATTCCTCCCTGCGTTTCCTTCTTCCTCCGAAGGCCCCAAAGATGAAGCGCGAATCCAGTGAGCCTGGAAGAGGATTGCTCGGTTGCGGGGGTCGCCTCGAGCGTGCGTATGGGTCATCTCTGTCGCCCGGTGGGTTGAGTGGCCGGCCATGGGTCGGGGTGAACGTTCCAGGAGTCCGGGTACCCGGTGTCCGGATACCAGTGGATCCCGACGGACTTGTGTCTCGAGACGGAGGAAACGAGTCCCCCGCAGGGCCGACCGAAAAAACGGGAGGGTGTTTTGGATGGGCGCCAACGACTCCCTGAACGTCGGAACCGGAGGTGGGTGGCGGGGTGGAGCGTGGTGATCGTCTGGGGGAGCGGGGCCGCTGAAGCGCCTCAGCTTCGCTATGGTGCTGGACGGACTCCATGGACGTGGGCGGCGGTTCATGGGGTGGAGAGATCTGGGGAGTCATCATAGCAGGGTCGCTCGCGCGCTTGGGGCCGCCAATAGTACCGGTGATTCTTCCATCGTGCGAGGCGGTGCCTGCTGGGGTCAGCGGTGGGGAATGGAACGCGGACGCGGGTGGAGATGGGCGATGACCAGCTGCAGAACGACGGACAGAGTGTCCGGAAGGTGTGCGTGAGGCGGGAGAGGGTGAAGGTACCTGTTCATCGAGTTAGAACGGAAGTGGGCCCTTGTGCGGCATTTTGCTTACTCTTGAGGGTGGAAGCGATACTGGTTCGAAGGAGAAGTTCTCCATGCGCCGCGCCTGGCAACGACCCTGTTGTAGTGCATCGGACAGTGATCTCAGGTCCTCTTTAGCTTCAGGACTCAACGGCTCCTTTGGATGTTGGCTGGTGCCGGTGAGGGCTGCTACATGCTGTACGGCTTGGGCGGGTTCGATCTCCTGGTTCACATCGCTGAAGCGCACGCTCGGCGCGGGAACTTCTCGAGTGCTATTATCCATCGTTTAATGTAGGGGGATATACAGCGTGTTGATGTGATCTAGACTGACTATTAGCAAAGAGAATTTGGGGACTCACAAACTTGGGGATGACTTACTGGGTGCCGATTGACGACACATGCGTAGCTTCCGCCTCCCAAAATTGGGCAGCCGCCAACGACGAATAAGATGCTCGAAACCAACGGACGAGACGGACGCGAAACCAACGACAGGAATGAGGCGTAAGCAAGAGAATGTACCCGAGGGGGTGTGCCAATTGTGGTGTTGCGAAGAAAGACCGTCGGAGGAGCTTGATAGATAGACCCCGCGATGAGCGATGACTTAATCACCTTTAGCGCGGAGGTAGCGGCCGGACGTGTGCGAGCGAGCCCTGGAGCTGTCCAGCGCGAAGGATGTGTCCGGTTTGATGCTTGTCGATGCTGAACTGTTCTTCTATGTCCACGGGCAAGACAGGCAGCCTCGGCGCGGCAGGAATGGGTCCAGAGCCGGTGGAGAGCTTGTATGACTGCTGTTGCGGACCAGTGGCGGGGATCATTGGAAGTAGATTTTGGGGCTCTCTTAATCAGCCGCAGATCCACCGAAAAAGACGTCACCCGTTCCGTCCTCTCACCGAGGCTTGCCATCTCTCCCTTGCGTACGACGGCTACTACACAGATACTTACGCTGCAAAGTCCTTTTTGGCTTCCGAGTACTTATCCGGATATCTCAAGTGCGCTCAGGGAGTTGCATAATATCTGTTTCCGCGCTTGGTCCGCACCCATCCCCCGGCTGTACCCCTCAACCTCTCCACCAAATTTTACAGCGTCTTTTTGCTGCGAGTTCCTGCGCCCTTTTGCGTCGCATACTTCTCTGCCCTAGTCTACCCTTTTTGGATACTGTCCCCGCGGAATCCATAGAACCGTCATGTTTAACTACTTCAAACAACAGTGAGTCTCCCGCCCTAACCCCTGAGCGCGTGCGTCCATCAATGAATGCAATCACATCTGGACATGGCTTACCAGAACCCAGATTGGCGAATGTGGCCGGGACCCAGGAGCCCGAGTATGGTCCAACGGCCATTCAGCCCGTGGGCCAGCGAGACGGCGAGCCTGCTTACACGGAGCTTACCAAGGATCACCTCAAGTGGATGACCATCAACCAGACCTGTGTTGAGACCCAGACCTTCTACTTCTTCACCGAGGCCGGCCATATCGGATTCGTGCAGGTCATCTACAGTAATGTGGTGTAAGAACATCGGGCCCTGCGTCTCCGCCGCTTGCTAAGTTCTCATGTGTTAGGGGTCTGAGGATCACTTGCCAGTTCAACTGCAAGATATTCTATCCGAACCAAGAGAAACCGGCGCTTTGGTCTTCTGACCCGCTCCACAATCACGGCTTCGACGAAGAGCAGTACTCCTTCTTCGCCGATAACCTCTCCGTCGAGCTGTCCGAGGACGGCAGTTCGTACACGATCAAGTCGGTCACAAATGAGAACAGCATTGTGGATCTCAAGTTCGTAAGGACTGCTCCTGGCTTCATGGGCGGAGAGAATGGCACAAGCAATTATGGGACAGACCCCAAGAACCCATGGGGATCCATGCGACATGCCTTCTGGCCCAGATGTGACGTCGAGGGCAGGATAATTACTAAGGACGGAGAGATCAACTGCAAAGGGCGCGGCTTCTTCAGCTTTGCTCTCCAAGGAATGAAGCCGCATCACGCAGGTAAGTCGCCTTGCCAGCCCCCTTTCCCGAGCGACGTGCTAAGAGAGCTCTAGCGTCCCGTTGGAATTTCATCAACTTCCAATCTCCCAGCTATTCCGCCGTAATCATGGAATTCACCACGCCACCATCCTATGGCTCTACTGTTGTTCGAGTTGGCGGCATTGTTGCACACGACAAGCTCCTCATGGCCGGGACTTCTGGCCTTGAGGTCAAGCACACAGAGAGCGGACAGGATTCCGACAACGATTGGCCACAGCCTAGCGCTGTTGCATGCCACTGGAATGGCAAGACCGAGGATGGGAAGGACATCTCGGCAAACCTGGTTGGTGCCATTGGCGACCGCCTCGATCGCGTCGACGTGATGGCCGAGGTGCCCGGGTTCGTGAAGACGATTGTCGCAAGCGCTGTCGGCACCAAGCCGTACATCTACCAGTTCGCCCCCAAGATGACTCTGGAGGTCAAGATTGGCGACGAGGTCAAGACCGAGGAGGGTTCGCTCTTCATGGAAGCGACATTCATCTCATGAGCAGACGATTGCATTTACTAGAGCCTTTATCGTACGCGTCGCAGGACTGGTGCCTGAGATAATACCCTACTTAATCAATATGGACTACTTTCGCCTACGTCGTCATCGTGGAGTCGAGCTGTGTGTCGTTGTCCGTGAGATTCTTACCATGTCTTTGTCCTTTGCATTATACGCTCCCATCTCACCTGAGCGGTATAGTTCAACCCACACCACTCTCACCTGGCCCATGGAGAAACCTTTGCAGCTCTTCTCTCCCCGTGTCTTCGTGTCCTATAATTCGCCGGCGCCCGCTTGAGCTCCTCCCTGTTCACCGCCCAGGTGCTGTGCCACGTCAACATGTGATATCGCGTCCCAAGCCCCGCGTTGACGTGTCGGAAAAGGTAACGCGCCAGCGCGAACCGTGTGGCGGTGCATCCGATCCCCGCGTTCTAAAGACATGACAACATCGACGACCTTATCATCACCACGATCACCTTCGTCCTCGACACTTTCCTCATTACACAGCTTTCTCCGCCCGCAACAAAATGCCCAGAGAGCGAGTACAGCCCTTCTCCGGCGTGCAGCGGTTCGTTCCGGTGTCCAGCGGCACGAGTTCGCCGCAAGTGTCGAGGGCGTCGCAGCTTGGGTTGGGACTGGGCGGCAAGGGAGGCCTTGGACTCGGCAAGGGAAAGAGTATGAAGAGACATAAGTGAGTTTGGCTGTGATGGCTTCTAGGAGACTCGATACTGACTTCTCTGATTAGGAAAGTCCCCCGCGATACGATCCATGGGATAACAAAAGGCGACATACGGTACGCTGCCCCTCCCATCCATCGCACACCTCTTAGAAGCTAACTATCATGCGTAGACGGCTCGCACGGCGCGGAGGGGTGAAGCGCATGAGCGCCATGGTGTATGATGATATCCGAGCCGCGCTCAAAGCAAGACTGGAGCTCGTGAGGCCCCCGCACCCGTTGGTTCTACGGCGGAATATGCTGACACATTGGTAGATTCTCAAGCACGCGGTGGCTGTAGCAGGTAAGCTGCTCGTAGTGATGGACTTGGACCGGGCTAACGGGATACGGACAGAGCACGCGGGTCGCAAGACGATCGCCGTGAGAGACGTGATATACGCCCTCAATGGGGTGAGTTCCTACCACTCCTCCCGTTTCGCGGTGCTAACGGATAGCAGCTGGGAAAGCCGATCTATGGGTTTGATCCGACATTTGCTTGATCATCTTACTCGGATCTCCACCAGATTTAGGGCGAATGGCGAACGGAATTTCAGTTCAACTACAGCATGGCGTTATCGGTCGACGGTTTTCGGGGGATGATATCCATCGGGGGGCTTGCATAGGCGTTGGGGTTCTTCAGGCAATTCAGCAAGGTTATCTGAGGGAGTCTTTGGGGGTGCTCTACGGTCTCTTCACCTCCCACAAGGGCGGCATACATCAAGAATGTCACAGAACAAAAGTCACATTTTCAGAGTCATCCTATGACCGTGCTCGAACGTGTTTACATTGGTCGTCGAGTCATTCGCTGAAGCATGATAAAGTCGCCTGCCGAGGGAGACACGCGCGGCTACGCACCCGACTTTCTATATCGGAGACCCAATCCTCAATAAGCCGTCTTGCCTTGTCCGCGTCGTCCTTCAAGCTCGAAGGTAGACTGGAAGCTTTTCCATCACTGGCACTTAGGGGCCTGTGTGTTCTCTGGCCATGGGGCGGTGGGCTCCGTCTAGTAGCAGAGGCCTGGGTCGGCCACAGGTAGGATGGAGGATTAGATTCTAAATTAATTCTCAATTGCATCCAGAAAGTCAACTTGTGAACATAAGTTCGATGGTTGCGGGGGTTACATGGTAGGCTTTGACATGTTGTTTGCTGTTGGATTCCAAAAGCGGCGGAAGTGGAGGGGAAGTCATGGAATTAACGTTACTGTTCAACTTCTTGGCGCTGCAAGGGACCGCGGAGTCGGATGGGATTACGAGATTGTTGATTATGTTTTCCTTGATTTTATCTTTAAGGCGAATAATACTCCATCAATTGATCGTTGAAATAAAGACAATATCACGTGATGACGTGTCACTCGCTAAACCTCTCTAGGATGGACCACGTCCCCGCGTCCGAGGTCCGCATCTTCCATCTATCCAAGCCCACCCTCACTCTAATCCATTCTCCTTCCAATGATATCATGGAAGAGCCCATGGACGTTGACGCACGGCCTCCTCATGGCACGAAAAGAAAGGCTGACGATACCTTTCCTCTCCCCGCCCCCCGTCGAATCAAAGCACTCGCACAGGATGTCGTCAACAAGATTGCGGCCGGCGAAATTATCGTAGGGCCCGTCAACGCCCTCAAAGAGCTGATGGAGAATGCCATCGATGCGGGAGCAACTCAACTTGATGTGGTAGCCAAGGAGGGCGGTCTGAAACTTCTCCAAATCACTGATAACGGTCACGGTATCGATGTGTGTGTCGCCACCCCAATCCATCCTCCCAGAAAACTGACTGTTCACCTAGAAAGAAGATCTCCCGATCCTGTGTGAACGGTTCACCACTTCCAAGTTACAAGCTTTCGAGGATCTCAGCTCGATTGGCACGTATGGGTTCCGTGGTGAAGCGCTGGCTAGCATCAGCCACATCGCCCACTTGACCGTTACTACCAGGACGAAGGAGTCGAGTTGCGCATGGAGAGCTCAATATGCCGATGGGAAACTTACGAGCCCCAAACCTGGACAGAGTGCTGAGCCTAAACCAATAGCTGGACGGCCAGGCACGCAAATCACGGTCAGTGGAGAAGAGTCAACTTCGTGATATTCTTGCTGATGACTTCCTAGGTGGAAGATCTCTTCTACAACGTCCCCTCACGGAGAAGAGCATTCCGTTCCTCGAGTGAAGAATATGCCAAGATCCTAGAAATGGTCGGCCGCTACGCAGTCCACTCCTATGGCGTTGCCTTCTCGTGTAAGAAATATGGCGATTCTACCAGCGGGATCTCGGTCCCCGCCAGCGCCGGGATGCTGGATCGCATCCGCCAGATCCATGGCGCCGGTATTGCCAATGAGCTCGTCAGCTTCAAGACTGCCAACGATCGGTGGGGCTTCAAGTGCGAGGCGTGGATTAGCAGTGCGAATTACAGCGCGAAGCGGACGACGTGGTTGCTCTTCATCAACCACCGCGCGGTCGAGGCTACAGCGATCAAGAAGAGCATCGAGCAGACGTACGCTACGTTTCTCCCGAAGGGGGGGCATCCGTTCGTCTATCTGAGTTTGGAGATCGAGCCTCACCGGGTAGACGTCAATGTGCATCCCACGAAGCGCGAGGTGCACTTCCTCAACGAAGACGAGATTGTCGAAATCATCTGCGACGAGATCCGCAACAGTCTAGGCAAAGTCGACACCAGCCGCTCCTTCATGACGCAGACCCTTCTCTCCACCAACCCGAAAGTCCCCTTCGCCACGCCAATGAAGCAGACCATTCCCACGATCCCAGCGCCCGACGACACCCCGGACCGCAGCATCCCTCGGCCCTCCCAGAAACCAGCAACCACCAAGAAGCCCTACGTGAACAACCTCATCCGCACCGACGCCTCCGCCCGCAAAATCACCTCCATGCTGCAAACCCGACCCTCCGTCGGCGAAGGCGAGTCCGCCGCAGACGATCAAGACAAGGAGCAGGAATACACGTACGTAGACCGCGAACCCACCACCTGCCGCCTCACCAGCATCAAAGAGCTGCGCGCCGAGGTGCGCGACGCCATGCACAACGAGCTGACGGACATCCTCTCGACGCACACGTTCGTCGGCATCGCGGACGAGCGGCAGCGCATCGCGGCGATCCAGGGCGGCGTGATGCTGTTCCTGGTGGACTACGGGATGCTGTTCAACGACTTCTTCTACCAGGTCGGGCTGACGGACTTTGGCAACTTCGGGGAGCTGCGGCTGGATCCGCCGCTGGACCTGGAGGCGTTGCTGCGGATCGGCGCGGAGCAGGAGCGGCGGAACGCGGGGTATGCGGCGGACGAGGTGGATTGGGAGGAGGTGGTTGCGACGGTGCGGGAGCAGTTGGTTGATCGGGCGGCGCTGCTCGAGGAGTATTTCGCCGTGGAGATCTCGGAGGGGGGGCTGTGCTGTTTGCCGCTGCTGGTGAAGGGGTATACGCCGTCGTTGGCGAAGTTGCCGCAGTTCCTGCTGAGGCTGGGCCCGTATGTGAATTGGGTGGAGGAGAAGGAGTGTTTTCGGTCGTTTCTGAGGGAGTTGGCGGCGTTTTATACGCCGGAGTGCTTGCCTTTGGCGCCGCAGGATGCGGGTCAGACTGAGGGCGAGGAAGAGGGAGGCGAAGGTGAAGGGATGGGGAAGGGGAAAGAACGAGCTGTGGAAGAGGATCCGGAGATTGCGGCGAGGAGGGAGAAGGTCCGGCACGCGGTGGAATACGTGCTGTTCCCGGCGGTGAAGGCGAGGATGATTGGGACGAAGGGGTTGTTGAAGGGGGTGGTGGAGGTGGCGAATCTCAAGGGGTTGTACCGGGTGTTTGAGAGGTGTTGAGGAAGAGGTGACGGATGATAAATGGATACAGCGGCAAGAGGGGGGAAGGCATGGGGATTGGGGGAAGATGGTGGTGCATATTATACCCTACACAGGATGTGTTTACGAAGCTCAGCGACGTTTTAGCAGGAAGGAATAGAATCAACTGCAATGTAGAATGTAGAGCGACTTTACATATTCGACTTTGTCGAATACTCCATCATGGAGGGTTTGACGGCATGTGCTAGTTGGCACTTAGATGCAACTCTTTCTTGGGTAACATCTCATTCACGTGTGTCTTTTTCCAACCCTTGAAGGTTCCCAAGGGTGTGATTATGAAATTGTACACTCCGTACGGATCTGATCCGTACAAAACCTGCGCCAACTCCGCGCGCACAACAGCGGACTCCGACTGTGCATCCGCATACACAGTCGCATCTATTCTCCCGGAAGAACCACGCCGCAACACTTCCGTTTCGCATAACTCCCCACACAGAAACCAACGACAGACACCTCCCGTCCTCCCTCGGAGATGCATCTACGTCTCACCGATCTGTGCACGAAGCACACAACACAAAGATAAAGGGCGAAAAAGGAAGTCGCGAAGCAATATAGATCCCCTGGAGATGTCGGTGACGGGAGGGAAGCACCCTGCAACGATGTGTAGGACCATGCCCGAAAGGTGTGGGTTCGTGCTGCCGACGCCGTGCTGTCGGTACTTGGATGCCATTGTAATAAGGTGGGGATGATATACCTAGGGGATGGGGGATACGGAGTAGATGTAACGTGCTGCTGCGCTGCTTTGGGGGGGACATCTGGGGTAGGGTAGAAGGGGGTAGTGGAGAGTAAGAGTGATTTTCATAGCGTCTGGACGTAAGATGATATGATACGAGGTCTGATCATAATACAGATACAATCGATCGTGCGATGATCTGGGGTGCAGCCACTTTAGCATACCCTGGGACACGCCTTGCTTTTATTAGGTACTACGCAGAGCCCACGGCGAACGGCTGCGGCGTGGGTTGATGGAATGAAGCTGGAGCCGCCCAGGCACAACAGGTGCTCGGAAAATAGACTGAATGGACCCATGGGGAGGAGGAAAAGACACTGAGGCCTCAGAGATAAGAGAGACCTGGGCGATTTATGCATGCATGGCAGGCCTGCAGTAAGCTGGGAGAAGGGCTCCTCGGTTACGGCACGGGTTGTTTCGAGGCAAGGTACCTACGCTCAAAAAGCAAATACCAAATGTGCGTTGTAGAAAAGCCAGCAGAGAGATATACTTTGTAGAGGATACAGTAGAAAGGACACGAGCTCGGTTCGTTGGACTTTGAATGTCGAGTGCGGATTACGGAGTTGGTCGCTGCTTGGAGGGGATTGGCTGGCCAGGTTTGTGCTCCTGCGATTCCGAACGTACGATGGGCGATGGCTTCGAGGCCGGGTTCCGATGGATTCCAAGATGGTTATGGTCCTGGACTCCAGTCTCCCCAGGGTCTAGAGAGAGCAGAGGCTGCAGAGCAGGGCTGTTCCGGATGCGACCGGGGATGTGTGATAGGGCAGAGGGTTGCTGCAGGAGGGTATTGAAAGGTTCACTGACGAGTTTCATTGGGGACCTGGGCCCTAGCTCTCGTTCCTCTGCAGTGCTGGTTCCATCAGCAGCTAACGAGCTCCCAAGCCAACAATATCCAGACGAGTTTTCTTGGGGTCGGGGCCGGGGATAACCAAGGGGACCAAAGGAAGCGGTGCGGAATGGGATCCCGAGGTCTGGTGAAGCTATCGAGAGAAGCATGCCATCCATCATCCCTCGAGGAATTCTTTTTTGTAAAAGGCGAAGAGGAACTATGACCAGTTTTGATAGAATACCCACGTGGGATGAACCGGAGGGGCGATAGGACATGACCTTCTGATGACCTGGTGGCCGGCGGCGCACTCAGCACTGGCGCAGTGGTGGTTTGGCGGATTTGGCGGGGCTGGGGGGCGTTCAAACTTCACTGGGGGGTGAATTGACCCCTGCGGCAAAGAATCCCAACCAAGACCCGGGCCAAGAATGCACGCCGACGCCTCCTCTAAACGGCCGACACTGGACAGAGCTTCATCAAAATGGCGTCGCAAGAAGAAAAATCCTAAGTTGGGTCACTGCGCATTGCTGCAGGGTCCGCCAGGTAGAGCAAAGCCCCCGTTTTTCCTTTTGACGCGACCCCTTCCAAGGGTTCCATCTCGCGCGCCTGTCCCTCCCAATCAATTGCTCTAGTCCATCCATGGCGCCGTCACTCGTCACTCCCAACCCGTAGCTGTGACGACCTCTTCTCTTCTTCTTCTTCTTCTCTTCTCCGCAAACCCCACGTATAATTCTTTGCTCGCCCACCTCCCTCCCACTTGACCTGCTCTTCCCTTCCAATGCGCCCCACCACGTTGTAGACCTCGAATTGACCCAGAGGGACTACTCTCCACCATGGCAGCAACCGGGTGAGCATACCACCTCCCCCAAGCTCCCACCTTGCCCTCTCCCTCTGCTTTTCTCTTCTCCGTGTACGCCGCGAGCTTCCACTTACCCTCTTCTCCAGGTCCATGCATGGGGCCGTTCAAGCCCTCAACGCCGCCTTTGCTGCTCCCACCGTACCCTGCCCTCTCCCCGACGAACTCCTCCAGACCATCGATGCCTTCCTCGAGCGCTACCGCAACATAGAAGAGCATGACGCACAGCGATTCCACAAGGACTTCGTCTCCATCTACAAGAAACACGTTGCGCCCAACCCAGACAAACATTGGCCCTTCCTCACCGCTCTGCGCCGCGTCTGGCCGGCCCTCGGAGGAGACTCCCGCTTCCTGGAGTGGTACGATATGACCATACGCCCGACCATCTGCGAGCTGGGGCATAAGCGACACGATATCGAAGAGGCGCGCGGGTTTCTGGTGGATATCATGGCGTTTGATGCCGACGAGGATAGGAGCGGGGATCTCGCGAAGCTATCCAAGACGTGCTGCGACAAGCTGCTGTCCGAGTGGCTGGCAAGGACCAAGATCCCGGATACCCAGTCCAGCACGGCAGACAACGAGTTTGCGACTCATGAGGTGGAGAATGCGTTGGTAGCTTTTGGCAGGCGGAAGCCAAAGGTACGCTACCCCGGTCACACTGGGGGATAGAGGAACATCTCTGAACCCATCGCCCCCACGTAGCGCAGGACTGACGATAGCTACAGGAATACCTCCTTGCCCTCGATAACCTCCTGGTCAGAAAAGAAACCAGAATACAGGCCCTCAACCTGCTCAGCGGCTTCGTCCGCCTGCAGCCCCCACACCTCTATCTCGTCCTGGAGACCCAGCTGATCGAACACCTGGAAAAGTGCTTGTTATTCGACACCTCTTCCACCGCAATCGACCTGGCCCTGCTGAACCTGATCATGCTTCTGCCCCACATCACCTCCTCCTTGACGTCCGACTTCCATCTCGCCAAGCTGTTCCTCATCTACAGCAGAGTGCTGTGCTGGGATACGTTCACTGCCACCACAAAGACCCGCAGCCACGACGACCAGGAAGACGAAAGCTCGCAGGAAGAGATGAATGACGACCAGGACTGGGAACAGCTGCCACAATCGTCAGACTATCCCGATGGCTCTCCCCCAACCATCCTCCACTATTTCACCTTCCTCTATGGCCTCTTTCCCCTCAACTTCATGAGCTTCCTGAGGAAGTCGCGAAAGTACCTGAAAGCCCAGAACTTCCCAGGCGCACAGGACCTGGATCTCGACCAAGACCTAATCCAAAGCAGAAGCGAGCCTTATCGAAGAGTCCACGTCTTGCATCCCAACATGTTCACAACCACCATCGAGGATGAGTTGGCGGAGAACCGTTGGACCAAGGCCGACCCTGCCGACATCGTCACCGAGTGCATGGACCTTTGCATGGCCGTGTCCACGGCGTTGTGTGATCCGGGTCCACCTCCCACCTCCGAGCTACCGCCTGTGCCCGTACCTTGCCCGCCTCAATCCGAGGGTGCTCAATCGCCCAATGAAGATGCCGCAAACGAGAACAACGAGTCCGCAGTCAGTTGGCGGAATACCCAGTCAACCATGTTTGGTCCGTCCGCCACTGGCCCTCTTGATGAGTTCCCACCACCTCCCAAATCGCCAAGATCGCCCGGATCTCCGCTCCCGATGAAACCCCTCGACGTCATGGACTCCCCGACCCTGCCCCCTGCAAAGGTAGAGAGCAAGCCGGGACTGCTCGGCGACTCCTTGATGAACAACCCCCTGCAACTGAATGCCCCAGCCCAGCAAATGGGGAACTTTGCTCAAACCGTCTCCAATGGAACGAGCGAACCAATGGACTCGTACTTCAAGGAGCAGAGCATGGCCGCTTTGCAGAGGGAGGTCATGTTGCTGCGCAACGACCTGAACTTCGAACGCTATCTAAAGCAGCAGCACTTGATCCACATCGGACAGCTGCAGAGGAAGCACATCAAGGAGGCCACGGACGCCGCGGAAACGCAGAACCTGATCAACGCCAACCGGACCCTCAAGGCCAGGCTCGCCAAGGCCAATGAGCTCTATGCCCAACTGAAGAAGGAGACGTTGACGAGCCGCAGCCAGTCCAAGAAGTGGGAAGGCGAGCTGAGCACCAAAGTAAAGGCGTATCGTGAGGACCAGAAGGTGTGGCAGAGCAGCGAAGAGGAGCTGCGCTACGAGTTGAAGAAGACGCAACAAGACTGCGAACATCTTAAGCGGATGGTGGAGAAGGCGGAAGCCGAGCAACTGCGAGCGGAGCAGCGGACGCGCGCCCTGGAATTCGAGCTCCAGGACTACGGCAATGCTCGGCGTGAGCTCGAGGCGCTGCAGGAGAAGACCATGTCGTTCCAGGACCAGGGCCAGGAGATGGACGATTTGATCCAGGAGCGCGACCAGCTTCGGCTCGACCTCGAAGCGGCGAACATGAGGCTGAACAGCAGAGAAGGGGAGCGTGAACGGGCCATGCGGGCCTACGGGAATCGCATCGCGGAGCTCGAGAAGCAGCTGATGAATGCTGAGAAAGAGCCCGTGCAGTCGGGACAACTGCCTTCCTCGGTGCAGCAGATGATTGACTCCGCATTGGCCGCGAGCAACGCCAAACTGCAGTCCCTGAAGAAGATCCATCGCAAGCTGCAGGACGATTTCATGGAACTGCAGATCAAGCACAACGAACTGGTGGCCAAACTCGAGGCGGAGCAGGGCCGGAAATGGCCTCTGGAAGAGAAGCACAACTACAGCGCCGGTGGTCCAGAGAAGGAGACGACCCTCGCCCGAAACTTCAGCTTCCGGCAGCACAGCGAGGCGCGCGGCTCCAGGCACCTCGCGCCCCTCATGACGGAAGACACCTACGAAGACTACGACTCGCAGTACAGCCGCTTCAACTCGCCCGTGTCGGCGAACAGCCCCCTCGTGCAGGAAGAACCAAGCAGGCCATCAACCCAGACCCAAGGCCGCCCTGTCCGCCTCGAGAAACTGCACTCCAAGCACTCCAAACGCCCCGCGGCAGCCACCATCGGCTTCGGCCAGGACTTCTCCGCCGCGTTCGGCGCGGGCCCCAGCACCGCGTACAAGGCCTCGAACGCCGGCGGCGACGGCGCCGCCTCGATCGACACGAACAGCAGCAAGGGAGACCGAGACGGCAAGAAGGACAAGCATGCGCCCAAGTCCGAGGGTGGCAGGGTCTATGGGCGTGGTGAGTTTGCGTCTCCTACTCCCTCCAATCCCCCTCCCCCGACCACTCCCAACCCTCCCAATCCGTCGCCGTTCCTGGTGTACCCGTTCATGGACCTGACCCCTGGAGCAGGCGGAGCGCAGAATGCGGCGGCGGCTGCGGCGAAGAAGAAGGAGAAGGAGGAGAAGGAGCAGAGGAAGAAGGAGGAGAAGGAGGAGAAGAAGAAGGAGAAGCCGAAGAGTGGGGGGTTTAGGGGGGTGAGGGGGTTTATGTAGGTTGATTTGAGCTTGGACTTGGGGAGTGAAGCTTTCAATCGAGATTTCGATCGAAGGACGATGCAGCTTGTTCACTTATGGTAGGGAAGGCAAGAGGAGAAAGTGAATTGAGAGGGAGTGAGAAATGGCCGCATGAGAAGAAAGTGGCGATCTTAGTTTGTCCTGCATTGGCTGGCTGCATCACACCATGTACAGTGAATAGCCAGGCGTTACTTGAGGAAGAATGAGACGCAATGGCTTATCCCATTCTCTCCAAACGTGTCCTAGCGACAGTGATGTTATTGATCCCATTCATACGATATCTCCTCATCTCCAACCCGTGTAATACCGTTTTCCGAATGTCACCACCGCTTGCGAAGCTGTCCGAAACAAGTTAGCGTCCTGCATCCATGTATACAACCTGCAGCCTTACGCTTGCTCCAACCTTAACTCCCGCCCTTTCTCCTCCCACTTTAACCTTTCCGCAAACCCCCAATTGACCTTCCACACCACCCCACCGCAGATATACGGCCAGTCCCCTCAGCGAATCCGAGAGATAGAGCGTGGTAAGTCCCAGGCACGCGAGCGAACATTGCCTACTACAGTTGCCCATTATCTCCTGTAGCTTCAAGGTCACGGGAAATGCCGGACAACAAGGACACGAAGGAGCTACCCGAGATTGTCCTCCTGGGGGACTCGCTCACGGAATGGGGCTTCCTCGAGCAGAATCGCGGGTTCGGCTGGGTGTTGCAGGAGACGTACAAGGGCAAGGCGAAGGTCGTGAATGCCGGTACGGTACCGTTTCTACTACAATTCCATTCTCCCCTTCTACATACGCGATTGAATCAGACAATCGAAGTCCTTTGGCCTAACGCTACAATCCAGGAAGAGCAGGGTACGTCACTCCCCCTTCCCATACATCAAACTTTCAAAACCCCCCAACTCACAATCGAACCCCCAGCTACACCTCCCCCATGCTCCAACCAACCTTCACGCACCTCCTAACCCGCGCCACAACCCCCTCCTCCCCTCCCCTCCTCCTCCTCACCATCTTCCTCGGCGCAAACGACGCCTGCTTCCACCCCGCGGCCTCCGGCCCCCACGCCGCGGACTTCCTAGGCGCCGAGCTCGTGCCCCTCGACCGCTTCGAAGCCACCATCCGGCGCTTCGTCGAGGAGGTGCTGGTCGCGGACCGGCTGGCGGACGTGGGCACGAAGGTCGTGCTGGTGGGGCCGCCGCCGATCAGCGTGCCAGCTGTGCATGGGAGTGAGCGGGCGTTTCGGACGTATTTGAGTAAGAGGCGGTATGCGGGGAGGATGGTGGAGGTGGCGGGGAGCTATGCGGAGACGGGGAGGGTGGTGGGGGTGGATGTTTGGGGGGCGATGGTGCGGGAGGTGCTGGGTGGGGAGGGGGTGGAGGGGGTGGAGGAGGAGAGGTTGCCTGGTTGTGGGAGGAGGGGGGCGAGGGAGTTTGAGGAGGGGCCGGATGGGTATTTTGTTGATGGGTTGCATTTGGGGGCGAAGGTGAGTGTGTTGTTTCGTTGGTGCGGTCTTTGTTTGAACTTCACTTTTGGGGGGTTGGGAAGGGGGATGGGATGGTCCGGTGAGCTAATTGTGTTCAGGGGTATGATGTTGTGAGTAGGGAATGGTTGAAGGTCGTGTTGGAGACGTGGCCGGAGTTGGCGCCAGAACGACTGGGAGAGGAGAAGGAGGAGACGGAGGAGAAGGAAAAGGAGGAGAAGTAGAAGAAGTAGAAGAAACAAGTCAAAGGGATCGAGACAAGGCCGAGTACGAGATTCGAGGTTGATGGCCCTGCATAAAGACGGCACCAGGGCCCTAGAATTGGAGGGTATATATCGTCTCTCTTCCCACGAAACCATACTGAATGGCATCTTAACACATACCCACACTCTACCCCCTATTAATCGTATTCCCACTCCCCTTTGGATTCTCCTCCTTGAACTCATCCCACGCCCGCGCCTTCATCGTCTCCTCATCCGCCTTCTCCAAATCATCCTCATCCACCTCCGGCCGGATCCCGCTCTGCTCGCCACCCCCCTCGATGATGCCTCCCCGCCGCCGCTCCTCCTCCAGGTACTCGTCAATCGACATGGTCGGCAAGTTGTGGTCGGGTCGAAACACCCCCTTCTGCAGCGTCTGCCGCGTGCTGGTCAGCGTGAACGGCCGCAGCGGCCTGCCGTCGCTGCTGAGGATCGGCCCCGTGTACCGGAGCCCAGGCAGCGACGCGTCCAGCCGGTCCGAATAGTTGTCTCTGGGACTGCGGCCAGCGTTGCGGGGATCCTCTGCGCCTGCGCCTGCACCGCCCGTCGCAGACGACGGTGCTTGCGGGCGCGGCGCCAACGACAGGATATGCAGCTCCTGCGCCAGCGACTCAAGGCTCTGGAACGTCTGATGCACCATGAACGCCAGGCTCGTCAGGTGCAGCTCGCGCACCGCCTGCTCGTCGTTCTCCGCCAGCTTGGGGTTCTGCTGCAGGTACTGCAGCTTCTGCTTGAGCTCCTTTTCCTGCCGGAACAGCGCGATCTTGGCTTCCCGCCTGGCGGCCGGGTCCTTGGTGCTGGCGGTCGAGAAGGCGTCGCAGTCTTCCTGGTACGCTTCGTACAGCTTGGCGTCCGGCCGGGACAGGATGTCGTACGAGTCCAGGAGCTTGAGGAAGCGCTCGTAGAGGTCGCGGGAGCGGAGGAGGTGCGTTTTCCGCGCGGTGACGTCGCCGCCCGTGTGGATCTTTTGCACGAGTTCGGCCAGGTGGAAGGGGATGGACATGTAGATGAGGTCTGAGGACGACACGTCTTCCAGGGATTCGTTGGGGCTGAAGAGAGAGACTTGTTCGGAGAGTTTGAGGCATTCTTCGTAGGTGCTGATGGCCGACGAGAGGGTATCTTGATATGTGGCGCTGTTGGGGTCAGGTAATGAAGAGAGAGAAGTTCGAGCCCGCTCTGCCTCGCCGAACAGGGCGCGGAGGGATTTTGGAGGTTGGTCTTCCATTATGTGTTCAAAACTAGCTCTTTTCTGATGTTTCTTGGTGCTCCTCAAGGGTGCTCAAAGTGATGTCGTGGTTCATCATCGGTGGCACGTGAGTTGGCGTTTTCGTCGTGGCTTAGTCATCACCAGCTGTTCGGCTTCATGCCCCACCATATGCATCGACGCGATGCTCCAGCTCCACGGCAGTCTGCGTTGTACTACATGGGTACCTGGGGCATGGTACACCAACATCCGCTCTTTGCTTTCCGAGCTGCTGCCTGTCGATAGCGAGCTACGGTGACGGTGGTGAGCCTCGATATGGAGGTCTCCTGAGCAGGTTTGTTTGCGGTCACCGGGCGGGCTTCCGCTCTGACCGTTTGCCATAGCTCTTCTTCATTAAGACCTATTTAAGACAATATCTTGACTGGGCAAAGGCAAACTTTTGCTACTGACATCGAAGAAACAAGAGACTCTCTGATCTTCTCACTCACTCTCAGTTCCTTTGTTCTCTGCTCGAGGTGACGATCTCGAGGAAGCACTTGTTCCGCTGTTAGGCTATAAATTGCGACAGAAATATCACTGGATATATACAGCTACAGTGTAGGGCTGGGTCGATTTCATTGGATCTGACATCCCAGCGACTTCTTCGCCACCCAGCCTCGCAGTGAAAACCTATTCGTACCTCTCACAACCCGAAACCGCCCGACCTTTTCACACAGCTCACCACTCAACAAAGGAATGGCTCCCTGGGGAGAGTATCTCACGGAGGCCCAGGATGAAGACGATGTCTACATGCTCAGCGATGACGAATACACCACCCCTCACTCAAACCCGTACGAAACAGACGACGAGTCTGGTCAAGATGATGACCTCGACGTCGCACACGGTGCCTCAACCTCGGTGGAAATGAGAAGAGCCCAGAATGCCGCCTTCGAGCTCTTTGCCGCGACCGTGACCGAAGAGATTACCGAGAAAGCCGTGAAAGAGGCTATCAAGAGTTCCAAAGATGAAGAGCTGTCGATTCGGGATATCCTGGCCAAGCAGGAGAATAGTGCTCAGATTACGAATGCGCGAGATTATCAAACCGAGTTGTTTCAGAGAGCGAAGGAGGAGAATATCATTGCGGTTTTGGACACGGGTACGGGAAAGACGCATATTGCGACATTGCTGCTGAGGCATATCCTCGATAAAGAGCTGGAGGATCGGGCAAAAGGCGCGCCACACAAGATTGCCTTCTTTCTGGTCAATTCCGTCAATCTGGTCTTCCAACAATCAAATGTCCTGCAATGCGGCCTCGACCACAAGGTCCAACCCATCTGTGGGTCGATGGGCACTTCTCTGTGGTCCAAAGCGACCTGGGACAAGTACCTCGAGGGCAACATGGTCATCGTGTGCACTGCGCAAGTCCTCGTGGAATGCATGATGCACTCGTTCATCAATATCCGGAGGATCAATCTGCTCATTTTCGACGAAGCTCATCATGCCAAAAGTGATCACCCTTTCGCCCGGATCATAAAGGACTATTATCTCAGCGAGACAGACGAAACTCAGCGCCCCCGAGTGTTCGGCATGACAGCTTCCCCGGTTGATGCAAACGTCGATGTAAAGCAAGCAGCGAGAGAGCTAGAGGCGTTGTTACACTGCAAGATTGCGACTACTTCCGACATGACCCTCCTCGCAAATCACATCACTCGCCCAGAGGAGAAAATAGCAGAATATGACAAACTCAAGCCCCCATTCAAGACACCTTTCCATGAGGAGCTTAGAGAACGCTATGGCGACCTCCGTGTGTTCAGGAAACTGTTCACTACCGCAGAGATCATTGCTTCGGAGTTGGGCCCCTGGGCTGCGGACTACTACTGGACTTTCGCCTTCTCCGAACAGGAGGCGGCGAAGACTGAGGCACGAATCCAAAGGCAATTCCACAAGAAGGATGACAAGGAAGAGACAATCAAGAAGCTGGACGATGACATCGCACAGTTGCAAGAGGCCGCCAGATTCGTCCAGACTCGCGAGTTTCGGCCCCCGACGCCGACGCTGGAGGATCTCAGCTCGAAAGTCCTTATCCTCCTTGAGTGGCTGCGACTCTACTACTGGAAAACCGCAGCCGCTCGATGTATTGTCTTCGTGGAACGACGATCCACAGCCCGACTGCTGAATACGATCTTTGAACACTTGGGAGAAGCGAATCTTCACCATGGAATTCTTGTGGGCAGCACGTCTAGACTCGCCGATGAGAACGTCTCCTTGAAGAACCAGGTCATGACCGTGGCCAAGTTCCGGCGAGGAGACCTCAACTGTCTCTTCGCCACCTCGGTTGCCGAAGAAGGCTTGGACATCCCGCAGTGTAACCTGGTTGTGAGGTTCGACTTGTACAAAACCATGATTGCCTACGTCCAGTCGCGAGGGCGAGCCAGACATAAGAACTCAAAGTACCTGCACATGATCGAGAGAGGCAATCTCGCGCATCGAACCACTGTAGCCAATGCCTTCCAGGCAGAGAAAGCCATGCGAAACTTCTGCAATGGGCTGACCAGCGACCGCCTTCTCGACGAGGACGACGTTGATGAGCAGATAGCGAAGCTGCTCGCCAGCGACCAAGGATTCCCTACGTTTACGGAGCCGGCGTCCGGCGCGAAGCTCACTTTTAGATCCAGTCTCGCTGTGCTTGCACACTTCGTCGCAACTCTCCCGACAACGAACCAAGAAGTTGCTCTTCAGCCTACATATATCGTCGATCGCGCTGCCGGCCAGTTCGTGAGCGAAGTCATACTGCCGGACTGCTCGCCGATGATATCCATGCGCGGACATCCGCAGAGGAGGAAGGCTCTAGCAAGGTGTTCAGCCGCATATGAGATGTGTCTCGAGCTGCGCAAAAAGGGCTATTTGGACGAGACCTTCCTCTCCACCCTCAAGCGGAAACTGCCCGCTATGCGGAATGCCCTGTTGGCCATCAGTGCGAAGAAGAAGGATCAATATCCCATGCGGATCAAGCCCGAGTACTGGAACTATGGGTTCGATACCATCCCCGAGGAGTTCTACCTCACGGTTCTGGATGCCAGCAATGGACTCGAGCGGCCGCATCAACCTATTGGGCTGATAACTCGACAGCCCTTCCCCCAATTGCCCCAATTTCCGATCTATCTCCCGAATGGGACTCCGTCGGATATTGTTTCTCTGCCCATGACAACAGTTTTTGCAGCTACCAAGGAAAAGCGGGAGTTGTTTACAAAACTCACCCTACAGGTGTACAGCGAGATCTTCGCCAAAGTCTTCGAATACGATGAAGCAAAGATGTCGTACTGGATCATTCCTTTGGTTACGGGGAAGATAATGGGAGTCTCGGCAAGTGATGATCCAGAATCGCTGATCGACTGGGACCAGGTCCGTGAGATCTGTGAAAAGGGGGAGTATCGTTGGACCCCAGAAATGAGCAATGATTTCCTCGCGGACAAGTACATCGTGGATCCGAACGATGGCGGAAGGAGATTCTATTCGAGGGGCGTGGCTCCACAATACAAAGCGACCGACCCGGTGCCAGGCGATGCTCCCGCGTACAAGTACATGGAAAGCATCCTGGATTATTCCATCAGTCTATGGACAAAGTCTCGCGTCAAGTGGCAGAATGTCTGGGACCGCTCTCAGCCGGTGGTGGAAGTGGAGAAGATCCCGTTCCGACGCAACTTCCTTGCACACGTGGAGAAGGATGAAGCCGAAGTTATCAGGAACCCGATCGCGTACGTTTGTCCGCAGCCGCTCAGGATCTCGGCACTCACTACTCGCTTCGTGGCCATGTGCTACGTCTTCCCCGCCATCATCCATCGGTTCGAGGCATATCTCACAGCACTGGACGCTTGCAGACGCCTTGATCTTCGGGTGGGACCAGCGCTGGCACTGGAAGCCCTGACGAAGGATTCCGAGAATTCGGAAAAACATGGAGTGGAGCAGGTCAGATTCAAGAGTGGGATGGGTCCGAACTACGAACGACTCGAGTTCATGGGAGACTGCTTCCTGAAGATGGCGACGTCGATATCGACGTTCGTCCAGCAGCCCGATGAAAGCGAATTCGAGTTCCATGTCCGCCGCATGTGCATGCTGTGCAATAAGAACCTGTTCAGGGCCGCCATGAAGTACGACTTGTACGAATACGTGCGGTCCATGGCGTTCTCCCGTCGTACGTGGTATCCCGAGGGCCTCAAATTAACCAAGGGCAAAGGAATGAAGCGGACGGGTCCCAGCGTCATCAAACACCAGCTGGGAGACAAGACCATCGCGGACGTCTGCGAAGCCTTCATCGGAGCGGCGTTCATGGAGCACAACCAGCTAGGAACCTGGGACCCAAAGAACTGGGACGAAGCCGTCAAGGCCGTCAAGGTGCTCGTCGACTCGGAAGACCATATCATGGAGAAGTTCGCGGACTACTACGCGGCGTACGAGAAGCCCAAATACCAACTGGCGGAAGCGACGGCCTCGCAGCTGGACCTGGCCGCCAAAATCGAACAAGTGCACCCGTACCACTTCAGATACCCGCGCCTCCTCCGCTCGGCCTTCATCCACCCGTCGCAGGCCTTCATGTGGGAGAAGATCCCCAACTACCAGCGGCTCGAGTTCCTGGGCGACGCGCTGCTCGACCAGGTCTTCATCATGCACATGTTCTACCGGTACCCGACGAAAGACCCGCACTGGCTGACGGAGCACAAGGCGCCGATGGTGTCCAACAAGTTCCTCGGCGCGCTCTGCGTGTCCCTGGGCTTCCACACGCACATCCGCCAGAACAACGCGGCGCTCACGTCGCAGATCCGCGACTACGTGACGGAGGTGCAGGAGGCGGCGCGCGCGGCCGCGGCCGCGGCCGAGCCCAGCGGCGCCGTCGACTACTGGACGCGCGTCGGCACCGAGCCGCCCAAGTGCCTCGCGGACGTGGTGGAGGCGTACGTGGCGGCGCTGTTCGTCGACAGCGGGTTCGACTTCGGCGTCGTGCAGGCCTTCTTCGACGCGCACATCCGCCGCTTCTTCGAGGACATGACGGTGTACGACCACTTCGCGGACGCGCACCCCGTGACGCGCCTGCAGCACCTGGTGGCGACGAACTTTGGGTGCCGCAACTGGCGCCAGGACTACCGCGCGCAGGAGTCGGTCCTGGATCCCGCGGGGCCGAAGCAGGTCGTTGCGATGGTGCAGGTGCATTGCCAGGTGCGGTGGTGGGCGACGGGGAGTAGTATCCGGTATGCGAAGATCAAGGCGGCGAAGGTGGCGGTGGAGGCGCTGGAGGGGTTGCCCGTGTTTGAGTTCAAGCGGCAGTTTGGGTGTGATTGTGTGGATGAGGTGGGTGCGGAGGTGGAGGTGGACGTGGGAGGGGAGGGGGCTGGAGGAGGGATTAGGCCCGTGGATGACGGGGAAGGGGCAAGTGATGCCGTCTTTGGGGATGGCATGGAGGGTGTGGAGGGACATGCTGGGCGGAGAGATAGCCTGGAGGCGCTCGCAGAGGAGGCTGCCGTCGGAGACCTGGCTGCGTCGACGGCCATGGACGTGGAGTAGGGCGCCCCTGGCTTGAGAAGCCTGTGCTGCACGATGTGCATTGGATTGGTGTGTTTATGTCTCTCATATTGACGGTTTCGGCTGTGGAATAGATCCATGTATATGCATAGACACGCAGTAGACACCACGGCTCTTTTCTATTCACACTGAATATCAACATCAACATCAAGGGAACTTTGGCCCTTTGCCCTACTGAGTTTTTTTCTTCCGTGAGTCCCCCTAGCATCGCAGTCTCTCGGACCTCCACGAGTCTATCTACCTCTTTCTAGCACCAGGGTTGTGTTACTCTTGTATTTGGAATAGCCGTCACATCACAATCACCACCAGCAAATAGGCCAAGCTATTGTTTTCATGTAATTGTATTCCCGCTCATCTATCTACATATTTCCCAGAATCCCTCCAAAAATATTCACAGAAGAAGTAGTCGAAAGCCTAGCTCGGCCCTCTCTAAAAATTGTCATGCCGCATACCAATGGCTCAGCCGATCATGAGTCCATGTATAGAGTCCCAATTTTCCCCTTCTAGCTCTCATCCCCACCCACGTCCTCCTTCCCAGGAACCGCTTACAAAGCCTTGAACGTCGAGCCAATGGGGCCGAACTTGATGTTGGAGAAGGTGACCTGGGAGTTGGGCGCGTTGGCCTCGACGTCCTCGGGCTTGCCAGAGTCGGTCGGGCAGGTACCACGGGCGATACCGGGCTTGCTCGCGTCGGCGTCGGTGGGGTAGGTGGAGTCGAGCCACAGCATGTTGACCGAATGGTCGTCCCAGAGGGACATGACGAGGACGTGGCCGCGGGCGAGCGACTCGGCCATCTTGTTGAGGCCGCCGACCGTCTTGTAGTGGTTCTTGTCGCCGAAGAAGGTCTTCTGCTTCTCGCACCAAGCGTCGGAGATGGAGTTGCCGCCAACCTCGGGGAAGGTCGTCTCGGGGGTGGCGTAGGTCTTGCCGTTCTGGACGTAGAAGCGCTTGATCTCGGACAGCTTGCTGCCGGAGCCGATGAACTGGGTGACGACGGTGAACTTCTTGGTGGTGTCAATGGTGGCGCCGGGGCCGTAGAAGTCGGTGTTACCCATGCGGTAAGGGTTGAGATCGCAGCCGTCCTTGTCGCAGACACCGCCATAGCGGTTGTCGCCATCGCCGCAGTCCGTGCCGGAACACTTGGTGATGCCGTTCTTGCTGCAAGGGTGGGGAGTGTAGGCGTTGGCAATGGAGTTGGCCTCCCAGATGTCCATCTCGGGGCAGCATGCGCCATACTTGCCGGAGCCGGCGTTCTTGTCGTTGGGGGAAGGCTCCCAGCCCTCGGAGTTGGCGGCACCCTCGATCCACTTGATGTCGTGGGGGCACTGAGCATCGCAGTAGCCTGTACATGTCAGCTCCTGAAGCGGCAGAAGGTCGATTCATTCCACTTACCGGTTCCGTACTTGGCACCAGCCTTGTTGTTGCCCTTGCCCATGCCACCGTCGGAAGCCATCTCGACGAAGTAGAGAGCGCCGTTGAGACCGCAAGGCAGCTTGGAGACGTCCACATCGAAGGTGAATTCCTTGCCAATGACGTTGAACATCTGGTACTTGGAGTCCGACTCCATCAGGTAGGTACGGGAACCAATGTTGGTGGAGTAGGAGCCCTTGGTGACGAACTTGAGGGTCAGGGCGTTGCCACTGGTGGTGATACCGTAGGTACCAGAGTAGTCGGCACCGTCGATGGCGCAGTTCTTCGCGCAGGTAGCACCATCAGGGCAGGAGGTGGAGTTCCAGGAGTTGTCGGTGTAGCAGTTGGTGTAGCCGCTGGTGACGTGAGTCCAGCGCCAGTTGGAGTCGAGCACGATCGATCCCTGCTTGGTTGTGCAGCTGCTTCCACCGGTGCCCGTGCAAGTCTGCCATGACATCTTGGGGTGGGTCTCGGTTTGCTCCTTGCCGACCTGCTGGGCAGTGACGGCTCCGAGGAGGGAGAGGGATGCGAGGGTGAAGGCCTTCATGATTGCTGATGGAAGAACAACTGTTGGATGCTGCTGGAGAACTCCAAGGTCCCTGGGGGAGGCCTCCTTATATACACCAGTGGCCGTGGCCGGTCTCCATCTTCGCTATATCAAAGGTCATACCGTCCTTCCCCAGCGTTGAGGTAGATCCAATCATCAGGGCCGCCTAGAAGAATTGCCACCAATCTGGTGTCAGTGAGCGGCTCGTCGGGAAGATTGGCAAAGTATGGGGTGAAGAAGTAATGAACGTAGATGAGATCGTCTCCATCATGGAGAGACTCTGGGGTAAATGCGGAGATCTGTGCGTCGTGACCTCGGGACGCAGGCTTCTAGAAGGATGGGGTAACGTGACGTCCCAGGACAAGCAAGGCTCCCGAGCATCAGGGTATTCTGGGTAAAGTGGCTTGGAAGCCAATGACTATGTGGCGTGCAATCAATCACTGACATCTGCTAGCCGCCGTGTTGACCACTCGCTACGCCAGCCTCAGCCTCATGGAGTGTGGAGAGACAAATCAGATCCTGCGCATGTCGGGGTGGCTTCCTCAGACTCGCTTTGAGCACGGTTGGGGCTAGCTCGACGGCTCCAGGAAATGGCTGGCCGGTACTCGTTGGTCCGCAGAGGAGACGGATCGTCCTCGGGGGACATCCGCGTGTGAAGCATCGTTCTACTGGACGCCCCAAATCTTGCCCACAGGTGTGAAATCTTGGTTCGACCAATTTGCATGCAATTACTCCGCGTGCCGAACTTCTAGAGGCCTTCTAGAAGGTGGACTTTGCCAGACGGGGAAGGTGACCAGTGCAGGCCCTGACCCCGTCCCAGAGGTAGTGTGACGCGTAGCTTAGACGATCTCAGTTGCGTGTAGGTGTTGAGATTCGGAGGGCCGAACGGCAAATCGATTCTGTGATATCAGTGAGGTACCGTGACCAGCAAGGAACCATCGCCGCCCCTTCGCCCAGCATATCCATTCCCACTGACCATCCGGCGTGATCTCACTGCAAGGTTGCTCGGTCCGTGCCTTAAGTCGAAATTGTTTCAGCGAAGAAACAAGTCATCTATACAGCCAGGGTAACGTTGACAGTGATCCACCTCCAAATTGGCCATAGACATATGGTGTGGAGCCTCCCAGCAGTTGTGGTGTTTGATACTTGGCAAGGGACGTGATGGTGCCGGAGCAGACGGGAACGTTTCCACCGAGCCCCGTGAAGAATCATAATCTAAGATGCCAAGACATAAGATCGTCCAGAGACGACCGAAAAGTCGGATGGCCCTTTGCAGGGTCGTCCAAGGATTGAGATTAGCGTACGTCAAGATATGCATGGACCCGTGGGGTGGTCAAGATTGGGCTAAACATTCGCAAGGCCCGATCTGTCCTCTTTGTACCGACATTCTCAGATGGAAAAAGCCAGCGAGAGCGCCGGTGTCTACTGACCGCAGCCTTCCATGACTTGTGGGAATGTGGGAGTTCTCTGAGGACCGCCCATTATGCCGCGGAACATCTAAGATGTGCGATAACGTTAGAAGCCCGCAGTTCAGGCTATAAGCCGGGCGCGGGCGGGCAATATAAATTAGCGCGCCCGACCTGAGGCTCAAGGCCAGCCCAGCACGAAGGACGGGTTGTGGGAAGGCGTATCCAGGTCCGCGTAAATGAAAAAAATGGGATTTGAAGGTGGGCGAATGGGCAAACCGAATGTTCAGCCTCGACAGGGGTGCGTATATTACGAGCACAATCTAGTGTGACCCGTTGGAGGCGCTAGGGAGAGGATGTGAGAAATATATAGGGCCAAGGATCAGCTGGCGGTCGAGAGTGAGGTATTTCTACGTACCGAGACGTATCTCACTCCGCCGGTGCTTCTACACCCTATGGTATATAGTGGCTGACCCACGATACCTGCCGCTGCGGATTAGTCGCCCCGAGCACAATAAAAAATCAGGGGCTGTGCCGCCGCCGGCCCAGAAATGGGAGCGGATGTCTGTCTGAGAGAACTGGGAAGCGCTGTGCAAAGTGGTGTGTGGAAGTACTTCGCGGTGTCGCAGGTACTGTAAGTGGAGAGAGAGCAACGCCTCACAAGCTGCATCGTTCGTCTTCTACTCCGGATGCCGACAGCAGTCGCTGGCAATGTTTGATGCGATGTTATACATTGTCCACGAGGTATCAGTAGATCGATTGCAATTTCAGATGGGGTCCAGACGGGCACTGCAGGCACCGATCTGCGGCTGCCTCAACAGCTGCGGGCAATCTGAACAGAAACAAGTCAGTAGCACAACGAGACGGTTGGGATATTGGAGCCGCGGAGTGCGAGTATGAGAGTAAGACATATAGATTGTGCAGCCATGAAAGAGTTGGGTGGAGGGAGAAGGGGTTGAGGTGTGGAAGCAGGAGAAGGGGAAGAGGCCTTGGACGGATGGGACAAGAAGTCGCCAGTGTCGAATCGGGGATGGCTGTTTCCGTCCGAGGCTCCACCGAGTCCACTCAACGCTCCTGCAGAGGTAGACGCAAGCAATATGCGCAGACGTTCCAGAAGCAAAGTCAGTTGGTCCGCACCGGCGGCATCGCTGCGCAGTCGGAGGTTCTGGCGGTTGACATGAATGGTACATCTCATGTCGTATCCGCACTGGCCCCCTCTGAAGGCGGCAGGTTGGAACAAGCTCTTCACCCCAGCCCCATCTCTCAGTGGACATTTGGGTTCATCTATCTCATCGCCGGGGTGGGATGTGTGCGCAACCGGAACATTCTAGTGCCGGGGTGCAGCGTCATATTGCGGCGGGGAAATTCCCTCCCGGGACACACCTCGAGTGAGAAATAGGCCTAAGACAGTACAACATCTCTGCCTTCTTTCAGAGGGAGGTATATCTTCTCCCAGAGCTCGCTGGCTTCGCCGAGATGATAGGCGAGGCTCACGTCTGCCATGCCTGCGTCGTCGCCGCCTTGCAGGGTCTCGAGCTGGGAGATGATGTTCTCCAAGCCGAGAGCTTTGCCGGTTGCTTGGGTTGAGCCGGCCTCGAGCGCGACGTGGACGATGTGGATGTGGAAATGGTAGTAGGTGGGCTGGTCTAGGTGGATCTTAGCACGGCGATGAAATGTTAGAGGGTGGTGATGACATTCGACTTACAGTGCACATACAGCTTCAGCTGATCCTTCTCCAAGTCCGGGTAGAGCTTCACTGTGGCATCCAGCAGCTTCTCCCGCATGTGCTTGACCCAGTCGACGTGCGTCTTCTTCAGGTCCCGGACGCTCCAGATGTCTCTTCTCTCGACGAGGCCCAGCAAGTGCAGGCTTGAAAGGGTCTTGCGGTCCCAATTGAGGTCGGGCAGGAGCAGGAAGCCTTCGTGGCCGTGTTCGCGGTAGATGACGTCTTCCTGCTCGGTGCGGCCTTCGAGGATGTTGAAGACCCAGTTGAGGCGGCCCTGCTCACGCTTCTGGTGCATGAAGGGGCGGATGTAGGAGGCATAGATGGAGGGGGTCTCGGTGACCATACGCAGGCCTTGGGCGGAGTATTTCTTGATGTGCTGCTCGGTGCATGGGTAGATGAGATTGAGCTTGAGGTCTGGGGGCTGGGAGCCGGCATTGTCTGGGGATGTGCGAGAGCAGGCGAGGAACCAGTGGTAGATGTCGTTGGCGCCGAGGTTCTTGATGGTGGAAAGGGAAGTTGGGAAGGTGGTGAGGTGGTCATGGTCAATGGCAAAGGCGGCACGTTCGGCCGTGAGGAGGGCAGGCTTGGAGTCAATGGTTCCCAGGAGGGATATGCGGCGACCGGCCTGGTCTTGGTTGAGGAGGTTGGTGAGGAGGAATTTGGGGATGAGGGATTCGGCGTGTGCGGCGATGTGTGGGGGTGTGGTGGAAGTCATGGCGTCTATGTATGATGTCGTGAGCCCTGATTTTCGCCGCAATGGAGGTTGGTGGTTATTTTCGAAGGATCCCGAATGGGATGAAATGAAGACGCGTCGTGAAGGGTCCGGTCACATGGTAGCGCGATTCAAGGTTCGCGTGTTTCCAGGTTAACGCCAAAAATGCCAAGCTCAGGTCTGTGCGTGGTGTGAGGTCACCTTTCGGCACGCTTCATCCTGTCCCCCGACTTACCCAACAGATCGCCATACCTCTATTATTTTCCGCTACGAGTGAAGGGCATATTTCAACGAATCTAGATATTGCGAGATTGAATCCTTATGCCGGCGAAGCGCCAGAGCTCGGGCACCGCCCGCACGGCGAAACAATCGACGCTCGCCTTCCACGGATCGTCGAACAAGGTCACAAAGTCCGGGGCACGAGGGCAGAATGCTAAGAAGAATTTGGACGATGCGAAGAAGAAGGCAGCAGCGGAAGAGAAGGTGGGTGTCGAGGCTGGTGACGCCGTAAAGTCCCCCCATTTCGAGCACGCCGCCGTCGAACCGCCCGCGAAGAAGGCTGGGAAGGCTGGGAAGGCGCAGACGCGGAGCACACCCGAGGAGGTTCAGGCGCGGAAGGTCAGTGAGAAGAGGATTCGAGAGTACTGGACGGAGAAGGAGAAGGGGCGCAAGGCACCGCGGGTGCACCAGGAGGATCTGAGCATGCACGAGAAGATCTTGCGGGAGTTCGACACGAGCTCGCACTACGGGGTAAGTGGAATCCCGTGTTGAAGGGGTGGTCATTTGGGGGGATCGGATCGGGCTGACATGACACACATGTATGCAGCCATGCGTTGGCATCTCGCGATTGAAACGTTGGCAGCGGGCGCATCGGCTGAAGTTGGATCCGCCGATTGAGGTGCTGGCGGTGCTTCTCCAGGAACAGGAGGGCGGGGACGCGAACCTGGTGCAGCGATCGCGGATGGACGAGCTGCTCAACAGTCACGGGGTTGAGCTGGAGATGGGTGCAGCGTGAGGAGGGTGCTATTTGGGGGTGCTAAGTTCAGGAGTCTTTGGCGTTGGTGGGGTAAGGGTGTTGGAGGGCTTGACATTGAGGATTCTACTGGGGATTGGGGAGGCATTACTAGCCGCGGAGGGCCAGAGGGCCAGAGGGCCAGACTACAGTAGGCGGGGCTTCACTTATAAGAAGCGCAAGACTGGGGGATGATTGCGTTTCCAGAGCTTTGTAATGTCAGCATTTAGCATGATGCGGCTGCCTTGAATCCGAGGCGGAATTGTCTTTCTGCTGAGCATGGACTCGTTTCGGTCAGGGACACATTGGAACAGCTGTTTTCGTCGTCTATCGAGTGTACCTGGAGAGTGAATGTATTGTGTAGAGAGGGGGAGGGGTGCTCGTTGTACTACGAGTGTCTTTGATGACGTTAAGCGTGAGTGCTAGAGAGCTAGGGGCAGAGCCAATAATGCGGGGCAAGCATGGAAAAGATGGACCAACTCGTTTATGGGTCCACCAGTTCCACCAGTTCCACCACGATCCCTTGTCCTTTGGGATGCCGATGGTGGATTGTGGGGAGGAGACTAGCGAGATGGTCGTTCTGGTCATTCTGGTCGTTCTGGTCATTCTGGTCGTTCTGGTCATTCTGGTCATTCTGGTCGTTTCTATAATAGTGATACGGCGCTATCGGATGCCCAGCCCCGTTGCAAGTGCCTGGGCCTGCGCAAGACACACTGCGCTCAGTCTAGGGAGGAAAGGTGAAATGGCAAATCGTCTCGACTCATGCGACGAAGTGGTTTCTTTGAGGGGGGTGAATTGGTGAATTGGCGAACTATCTCTCATTAGCTCGGCTCGGATCCCCCGCATTTTCCAATCGATAGCAAGTCTTATCGTTATCGTTATCGCCCATCTCTCGCTTATCGATAAGCCCCAGCCAAACACCACGACACCGAGACGACGACCAGACGACGACCAGCTGTGCCTCATCCCCTCTCTACACAGTAGATGAAGAGATGACTACTTGCAGCCTTGAAGACAAAGCAACCCTTCCTCGAGAACTGGGCGTTTGCATGCTGGTCCAACGGCTGCCCGCCTTGCAATACTGTGCATAACCCCAAAAAAGGAGGGATAACCAGCATGAGGCGTGCAGCCGAGGGACCTAGGGACCTATTATCCTGGACTTGTGCCAATCAGGATGGCTGGAGATAGCCACGAGCGGGGGCGACCTCCCCCAAGCTGCATCTCCAGCCCAGCTCCAGCTGCATTCCGCCGTGGCACTCTTGTATCACCATCCTTTACCCTTTCCTTCCCTTCCCTTCTTTTTTCCCCCCTCGTCTCTCCCTCTCCCTCTCCACCCCCTCTCCTCTTCTCTCCTTTCTGTCCCAATGTGAAACCCCATCCAGCCTTGAGCTTTGCCATCTTCATCATATCCCATCCATCATACTTTTCCACCTCGAATTCATCATTGCCACCCACCACAAGTCCCACCATGCTTATCACCTCCCCGTCCCAAGCACCCGTCCTCGCCCTTTAGATATCGCACCTGCATCCTCCCTCCCGGGTCACGTTATCATCCTGTCGCGTGCTGATCACACGAGTCCTCCGACTTCTCGACTTCGTAAACAACTTCCTCAACACCATCCAAAGGCTGTCGGTACGTTTCGCCTCGTTGTCGCCTTGTTACACCCCAATTCACTCCCCAGTTCACTGACTTGCCCTGCCAGCACCCTCCCGCCATCCGTCACTCCTCCACCGTCACCGTGATACGGCGCAACCCCGCATCGCTGCCCCCCAGCCGCCGCCTCCTCTGTCTGTAACCCACAACCAAAGAACCACCCGTGGACTTCGACCAGGCCCCTTTCAGACTCCAACCATGGCAACCGCCGTGGCCCGGGTATTGCATATACCCGGCCGCTCCTCCACTCCCCCGCCTCACCTCAACCTCAACACCTCCACCCGCGGCACTCCCTCAGCCGTCCCCAACAAGCACATCCCCTTATGCTCCCCAGGCCCCGTTCCCGTACAGCCCCTCGACACTCCCCCTTCCTCCCCTCCCACAAAGGACCCTACCGCCCATCCCTCGTCGCTGCTGCACCCGCCCACCCTCCAATGCCAGCTCTTCTCCAGCGATCCCCCGCTCTTTACCATCACCGCCGACAAGCTCGTTGCCGCCCTCGAGCACATGCTCGCCCAGCCCTTGCCCGACCCCGACAAGGTCTTCCCCTGGCTGCATGGCTTGCACGCTGACAACCACGTCCAAATCAACTTCTTCCTCGCTCGCCGACGAAGCGTCCGCAGGGTCCCCCGATGCCTCCGCAGCATCACCATCGTCAAGGCCGGAGGCGACCTGTCCAACTCGAGACTGAGGGGCGCCATCGCCCCCGACGAGCTCCTGTCTTCCTCCTCCCTCGCCCGCGACGCCTTCCTCGAATGCGACCCCAAGGACGGTTTCTCCGTCCGCAACTTCCAGATCCAGGCCTGCAAATTGGCCATGGTCTCCGACATCATCGTCTATGGAGACGACAAGACGCCCCCCGCCGAGACCATTGCCCTCGCCAAGAGGATATCAAGGGCTCAGAGGCTGTTCGAGGCCACCAATGGCTTGCCCCAGTGCTTGTACAACACCTTCATCCTATCAGGTATGGCATATATGCCCGGTTGACTGCATTTTCTGCACCTAGATCCAGCTCACACATGGCCCCAGATTCCTTTAGCGACCTCCAGAAGCAGCATCCCGAGTTGATTGCAGTCGACAATCTAGGTCAATTGACGGGCAACACCTCCGATTTCTGTACGTCCTCTTTCTCCACCACCCACCACCTCCTCTGTGCTAACCGCCCTTCCAGGCTACTGGGAGAGATACGAAATGTGCACCATGTCCAAAGCATCCGAGATCAGCCGCAACGTCTTCCTGGGCCCCTCCCATGACCCCAGCACCAAGTGCGATACCTGGGGCGATCATGACTTCGACGTCCTCATCGAGGCAAGCGACTGCGCCCAGATCCCCGATTCGCTCATGCTGCAATACGTCGAAAAGAGACTCCAAAAGGGCGAAAAGCGTGTCCACCTCGAGTTCCCCGCCTCCGGGAGCATCCTGCCTCCCTCGTGGTCCCACAGCGAGGTCGATGGCCTCATGGCCACCTGCAGGTGGATCTACAACCTGGCCAACCCCCAAGACGTGAGGCGAACCAAGCGAAGGAGAGACGAGGCCGATGAAGCCATCGAACTCAACGACGTGGTCCCACCCAGGAAGTTTCTCTTCCACTGCTCCGACGGCTACACCGAAACCTCCCTGCTCGGTCTCGCCTACTACATGTACGCTGAGAAGGCCCAGGCACACGAAGCCTGGGTCCAGCTTCACAAGGACAAGGGACGCAATTTCTTCGCCTACCCAACCGACGTGTCGCTGCTTGCGCAGATCGAGCCCCGCATCCTCCAAGAGTCGCCAAAGTGGACGGGCAATGTTCTCCAACTTTGCCAGCCGAACTGGCTCTCCCATCTCGACGGCAGCTTACCAAGCCGCATCCTCCCGTACATGTATCTCGGGAACCTCGGCCATGCCAACAACCCAGAGATGCTCCATGAGCTCGGCATCACGCGCATCTTGAGCGTCGGCGAGTCCCTCACCTGGCCCGACGATGTCCAGGAGAAGCTGCAGTGGCCCGCAGAGAACCTGATGATGGTCGACCGCGTGCAGGACAACGGTGTCGATCCTCTCTGGAACGAGTTTGAGCGTTGTCTCAAATTCATAGGTGAGTGGGTCTGCTGGGAAATGACCCCAACCCTTACTGATTGCTCTCCAGAGGCCGGCAAGCTCGATGGCGGTGCGACACTGGTGCACTGTAGGGTGGGCGTCTCGCGTTCCGCAACCATTTGTATCGCCGAAGTCATGCACGAGTTGGGGTTTTCCTTCCCCAGAGCCTAGTAAGTTGCATTGGTTCAGAGGATTTGGTTCCAGCAAGTAACAACGATACAGCTGCTTCGTACGAGCGCGCAGGCTCAATGTCATTATCCAGCCTCATCTACGCTTCACGTACGTTTAGGTTCTTCTACGCTAGATCGTGAATGGCAACTGACGAACCTCACAGCTATGAACTTCTCAAGTGGGAGGAATATCAGCGTCTGCGACGCAAATTGCCCCTTCGCCGAGAGCTCGAGTGGGCCACCATCGCAAGAGAGATTGCCTTCATGAACAAGCCCTACTCGAGGCAGTAATCGCCTTTTTATTCCCGTCGCCATCTATAATCATTTCTCTTCTCTTTTTCTTTCCATCTTCGATTCTACCCCAGGAAAATCCAGACTGGGACCAGGATACACGGGATGCGTACGATTTATGACCGCCGAGACGATTCTGTTTACCGTTTGCTTTTCATGGTCTGTTACGAGTAATCATTGCTGGGGTAGACGCCAGCCGGCGAGCGAGCGAGCACTGTTTCTTGGATGCGCTTGTTTTTTGGTTTACTTGTCGGTTTTTCTTCTTGGGTCTCCTTTTGGGCTTCGCAAGGCTTGGGACCTGGCAAAACGGTGTCACGGGCTTTTTTTCCCGGCCAATTTGATTGGGTATGGGAATGGGAATGTGTATGGGATGGGAAGGGATGGTAAGGGAACGGCATGGGTCCGAGTGTAGAATATGTGCCGACGCTGCTGTGCATAGAGCTGGCAATTTGGGGGGACTTTTAATATACCATATTTCTCTTCTCCATGACGGTCTTGGTTATCTTTTCCTGCCATTACTATTACGGTGCGGTGCGTCTAGTGCTGATAAGCACGACGTCGAACACGATTCCCAACATGTAGTAACGACTAAGGGGGACGTAAGGAAAAAGTCCAACCGCCAATGCCGCTGACAATGAAAAACCCACCCAGTCCATCGTTGGGGTCAACATACTATACTCCCCTCGCCAATCCCTTCTCGTCTTTAATTCGTATATCCCTTCCCCTCCTCCTCATCTCCTCCATCGCTCTCTTTCTCCTCGCTCAACTCCTCGCTCAACTGCTCGCTGCCACCATCTCCATCCTTCCCCGTCTCCCTCTCTACGCCCAAGCCCAAACGCTCCCCTCCCCCCTCATCCCCAGGACTCTCAATCGTCTCCAACACCCTTCCACCCCCACCAGACCCTCCCAGCCCTTCACCCCCCGTACTCCCCATCCCGCTCCCCCTTCGACTCCCCCTCCAGCTCAAACTCCCACTGTCCCCAAACCCGTAATTAAAACCACCCTCATCCCCATCCTCATTCCCATTCACATTCCCAGAACCAGAACCAGAACCACCCTGCCCCTCCCACGTCCGCCTCCGCTCCGCCCGCTCCGCCCGCTCCCCCGCCAACCGCGCGCGAGCCCTCGCCGCGTCGTCGCGCGCCTGGTCCGACGGCCCGCCGGTGCTGAACCTGAAGCCGAAGCTGAAGTTCAGGCTCGACGTCTTGAAGCTTTGGCGTGCGCGCTGGAAGAGGGGTGGTGGGAGTGTGGGTGGGAGTGGGGAGGACGTGGAGGTAGACGTGGATGTGGAGGTGGGTGGAAGTGCGTGGTGCGAGGAGACAGTGGATTTCCCTCCTGCTGCTGCTGCTGCTGCTCCTGCTCCTGCTGCTCCTGCTGCTGCTGCTTTTCCTCCAGCACTCCCCCCATCCAACCCGACCAAATCCCCTCTCCTCGTGCCTCCCTCCCTCCCAACACCAACACCGCTTCCCCTCCCTGCCCCCCTCCCTCCCCCCCGCCACGGCCTCTCCCGCACGCAAAACACAGCGCAATCTACCGCGCCCATCCCCGCCACGCACACCACCGTCGCGACGCTGAGCCCGTACACCGGCCGCCGCGCGAACCGGTCACTGTAGTTCATGCAGTGCGAGACGAACGGGAGAAGCCACAGGAAGATGTACAGGAGAGGGTAGATGAAGAGGAGGCGGAGGTGTGCGTGGATGCGGGCGCGGGCGCGGGTGTGGGGGAGGGAGGATGGGGGAGGGGGAGGGGTTGGTGGTGAGAGGATGGGGGGCGGGTGGGGAGGCGTGAAGTGTGGGAAGGGAAAAGGGACGGAGGTGGAGGTGCGGCGTGAATGTTGGTGCTGCTGCTGCTGCTGCTGGGGGGCGGAGTGTGTCGAGGTGGACGATGGGAGAAGCAGTATGATTCCCTCTCCGCCTCCTCCTGACGGCAACGGCAACGAGCCCGCAACCGACCCGCGCCGCCCACACGCTCCCCTCGCAACCCCAGCAACAGGCTCGTCCAACGATCCAAACCGTCGTCCCCCATACCCTCCCCCTCCCCCACCCCCCTCCTCCCCATGGCCATCCCCCGAAGACACCACCGACGTCTCTACCGCGCTCGAAAACGACTCCCTCGCCTCCTCCCACTCCGCAAACCGCCGGAACTCGAACCCCACGTGCGCGTAAATCGCAACCGCGATCCCCATGATCGTCCCCGCGATCAGGTACCGCGGCACCCAGTTGAGCGCAAGCCGGTACCAGAAGGGCCGCAGCGGGAGGCTGCAGAAGGCGCCCTGCGAGAGGTACCCGTAGCGCGGGTTGAGGAACGCGAGCGACGCCATGAGCAGCGGGACGAGGAACGTCGCGAGGTAGATGGCGCGGCGGTACGGGTAGAGGCCGTTGGTGCGGCTCGAGGTCGAGGGGCGGAAGACTTGGAGCGCGCTGTGGACGGCCATGGCGAGGACCGAGAGGTCTGCGAGACGTTAGTTCGTTTGTTGGCCCGATGGGCATCTGCTGCCGTGGTGGACGGGTACAGACCACTTGTTTCCGTCCCGTACTGCAGCAGGAAGCCGCTTGCCTGGCAGAACGCCGATCGCGTCGTCACCTGTCCCCTGGCGATGGAGATGACGGCAAAGGTGAAGAGGGAAATCGCCCGCACCGCGTCCCCGTAGATGAGAAGCATGATCAGCCTAGGGGTCGCCGTCAGCATCCCGTTCATCGGGCAGGCATGTCTTAATATTACCGATGCCGAAACCGTTTCTCCATCCGAAGAAACCAGTAGAAAGCAGTGAACGTAGCCACCAGGCTGACTGAAGAGCACGTCACCGCGACGATCTGCACATTGAGCCTCCTCTGCGCGTCGTACAAGTCGGTCGTGGTGTGAGAGATTCGTCGCTGAGCCTCCACGGGAGCAGCAGAGGCGAAAGTTGCGAGCAGAACAGTCAATAGGACCGGGAAGCCATGAGATGTGGAGAACTGGACATTGAATCCGCAGATCCTCGAGCGACCACGTCTGTCCAGACCCATGGCGAGGTTTCTGCAGACCTGCTGTGTGCGATGCCGCTCTCAACGAAGGGACCCGTGAAGCAAGAAGAAGAGGATGGAGTGGTTGGTCGGAGTTGGGAGCCGGAGGACCAAAAGAAACACGTCTTCGACAGCCATGTTGTAGGAGAAATATAGAGTCGTGTATGAGACAGCAGGTTCGATTCTTGATCTCAACGCCCGGAAACTGTCGTCCGCTGAGTGACGGTGTTGACGGTGCTGAAAACAGCAAGACTGCGATGGATCAGTTTCCCGGCGTGAACACACGCGGTAGCATTCAACACTGAGACATGCAACACCATGTTCATATGACTCGTCGAACGGATCGACCAAGTGGTGGGAGCAGGTCGCGCTTGATGCGCTTCAATCGTGTCCATTGCTGGCTACTCTGTGGATTTCTAGTCTTGTATATCTAGCATCGCGGTCAGCACATACAGCTCAAGCCGTTTTACGATCAGGACTTCGCATCGCTGGTCCAGACCAACCCGATCCTCCGGTAGCAGATCATAGATGCGCGCGTGTCTCCAGTAAGACACCAGCGCGGGACCGCCATGCTGCCGACAAAAGCGTCGCGATTGCGCTGTGGTTCCTCATCCGAATGGAAACCCTTCCATCCCAGGCCGGTCACGCGCCCCGAATAACCATCCACTGCGGTTGGAAACTCGCAACAAACCATTCAATCCAGCGACTCGGCCAACACAATCAGACTGAACCGCAGGTCTCCCCCTCCCGCTTCCGCCTCCCGCTTGAGGAAGCTCCGCACGCCCAGGTCCAGCGCCTTCTGGCTGAGCACATCCTCGTCCGGTGCGAGTTCGCCGCGATCCAGGGGGCCTTTGCGGCGGCCATCCATCTCCCATAGGTGGTTGTTCTCCGACTTGACGAAGCAGACGTAGTGCAGGTCGACATTGTCCTCTGCCGAGGGGGCCGACGTGTCTCCTCCAGCGGCAGCTTCTTGGTGCGCACTCTCGAGAGCCTGGGACTCGTAGAGCAGGTTGGCTCGATCGACGGGCTTCAGCGGTATGGCGTCGTTGATGAGCTTCGCGAGGTCCGAGTTGGGTTCTGCAGTCGACCTTTAGTCTCACCAAGTGCAACCCCGCAAGAGAACCGCAACATACCAATCTTCTTCCGTGCCTCGCCGTTCGAGACACCATGCAGCAGGCCGATCAACCCACATGCATTCCCGATCGTCTGCTTGTACCAAACGACCGGCTCGTCCGGCCCATGCCCCTCGTACTGCTGCTTCCCGCCATCCTCCTGGATGCGGAACGTCTCGTACGTCTCGGAGACGGGGAAGATGAGCAGGAGTGCGTACGCGGGCCGCGGCACGAAAGCGAGCAGTTCCGGGTCGTCGATGCTGAAAACATCGTGGAATGCGAGTGTCTTGGAGAGGCCGAGCTTATGGACCAGGTCCGTCATCACCTCGGGGTTGTTTTCTGCCGGGGGGTGTTAACGTTGGGGTGGACTCCGTCTCGCCGCGAATGGGGCTGCTTACCTAGAGGGACGAACCTCTTTGCTGTAGGTGGGCAATCTGGGGATTCGTCGTCTGCCATTTTTCCTAAATGATTCTGCGGGTGTGGTGGAGATGGGGAGGTACCGCAGTGGGAGCTTTATAGCAACAACTCTAGGAACGCGGGGCAGTTCTTATAGGCAGCAAACACACACGCTGGGTGGTTATTACGTACTTTGTCGACATGCGCCTGGCCCTACGGGAACAACAATCACATGTTCAATGCTACTGTAGTTGGGAAAAACCGAGCTTTATTTGCTTATTTGTGGATTTCTGAAGTCAGGCTGGTTTCATGCTTCTAAGTGCGCTCCAGTGTCACCAATTGGGGGTCTAAGCTTGACAGCAGATGAATGACGGCATTGTGCTTCTATAGCCCGAATATCCATAGAATTTCAACCCACTGCAGAGGACAGCTCACTTATCGCACAGTCGCACCCTTCAGGGTGCTCACAGTGCAAAGACCCGCTGCCGTCCTCAGCTTAGCGACACCAGTCTTCTTGTCCGCGCCCTCCCCTGAGAGCTGCGGCACATCCTCCACATTGAACCCCACCTCCAGCGCATCGGTCGTGGTGAACCCAGGCTGGATGGTCTCCCAGATCTTCTTCTTCGGGTTCAGGACCGCCTCGGGCTCGCCCTCCCAGCCCTCAAAGTATACGCGGTCTCCCGCTTTCGAGTCGGCGGGCGGCTTGACCAGCTCGACAGGGCCCTTGTGGCTGTCTTCTCCCTCCGTCACCCTCGGGGAAGCGGCAAGCACCATGGCGCAGGACTTGATGCCGCGCATGGTCACGGGCTTGAGATTGCACACGGTGATAATCTTGCGGTTCTGCATCTCCTCCAAGGGGATCAAACCGTTGAGGCCGGAGCATACGGTCCGCACGATCTGGCCCTCGTACTCGGAGGTATTCTCTGTGCCCGGTGCATCTCCGCATGCGATGGTGCTCACGTAGAGGGAGTCGGCGTTGGGATGTCTCTCGGCCTTGAGGATGTGGCCGACTCGGAGGTCGATGAGAGCGGGTGATAGAGGCTTCTCGACACTGGCGGTCCGTTAGTGATCGCAGTTCAGCAAGCATGATGATGCACATACGGAGCTGGCTTCTGCGGTTTGGGCTGCTTGGGCTTCTTCTCCTTCTTCTGCGTAGGCGCACCCTCGGGAGGGCCCGCCTTTCCGGCCGCTGTGGATGCTGCGGCGTCTCCTGCAGCCTGTGCCTTATCCTTGGCCTTCTCCTTCTTGTCCTTCTTTCCCTCGGCCTTCGGCTCTCCTGTGAGCGTCGAGGGTGTAGCACCAGCAGCGACCGCACCCTTCGCAGCAGCCTCCTTCTCCTTCTTCTTGCGCTCCTTCTCGGCCTTGGCATCAATGGGCTTAATCTTGAAGACAACATTGTCCACATCAATGTCAACCCGGCTATCCAGCTTCAGGTCGAACTTGGACGAGTTTTGCACAAAGTCAACGTGCCGGACAATGTGGTGGTTTCCTTGCTCTCCTGTCCTCTCCTCCGGGGTCCATTTAGCCACAACAGGGGCGAGCTTCAGGTAGACGGCGATATCAGCGACGGAGGGCTTGGAGCCAAGGAGGGTAGTACGGGTCGCGAGGTGGGTGTTCAGTGCCGAGAGGCGTTCGTTGGCTTTCGCGGCATCGTCGGACTGGAAGGAATGTTAGTGGAGTTGCAAGGCGAAAGGAACGGTCCGGAGGCTCCTCGGGTATCATTCACGTACATTGGATCCAAGATGCGAAGCAGTGATGACCCATTGATTGATCTCCGCCTTCTCCGCATCCGTATATGTGATTTGCGGGAAGAGCAATTGAGAGGCCTTGACCGGGTCAGACGCTTCGAACGCATCATTCGGCGCATGACACTCTAGGTAGGTGACCAAGCCCTCGTCCATCTTTGCTGTCGCCATCCTGGGCAATGTAGGTTGAAAGAAGTTGACGAGCGCGGGCTGAAGCGGGGTGAAGAAGTCGACCAGGGAGCTACTGGTGGTAGAAGATGCGGTTCGGAGCTGCGGAAGGGGTCCCAAGGAGAGGTATGCTGGCCGCAGCACAGGGACAGTTGAGAAGGGGGGCTGGCGGTATGTTTTTGTAAGAGAGCGTAAGACAGAGGGACCTCTGTGGATACTCATGGCCGCCGTGACTCCATTATGCATCTTGGAACAAAATTCACTGAGGGGCACATGCGCCACAGTCAGCCACAATCGGAACAGCCACATTCCACGACTATCCGCACGCGGACTCGTTCGTCATCACCTTTCCACCTATCATATACAATATGTCAAATCTCTCTATAGCCTTCCATTGCAGGGTCTTCAAATCCCGATTACATCATTTGTAAAACTCGGATGAAATTGTGCACAGAGAATGAGCACCTACGCGCATAAGGTTTCCTTCAGTGAACCAAGGGCACGGTTGGACCACCATGGCAGCCGTCGATCGAGTCTTTTCATTTTACGCATTATATATATTATGAACGTTTTGGTTGCCTCTACAGGCGTCGTCATGAATCATGTCTGGTCACGCTGTGTTCATTTCTTAAGAGCCTCAACGAACTCTTTAGGAGGATCCTGGTTGTAGCCTTCAGGGTTGTTCTCCGTCCACTTCCACAGATCCGCACATGCATCCTCCAGAGTGAGCTCAGTCTTCCACTTGAGCTCCTGGTTCGCCAGGGACGGGTTCGCAGTGAGGTCCAAGACGTCTCCCTGCCGGCGTTCCACAACCTCGTAGGGCAGATCGCGGCCAACTACGTTGCTGAAAGCCTTGATCATCTCGAAAACGGTTGAGCCGCGGCCGGAACCCAAGTTCCAGGCCTTGACGCCAGGGTGGTGCTCACGCAGATAGTTCAGAGCCACTAGATGGCCCTTGGCCAAGTCGAGCACGTGGATGTAGTCTCTGATGGCAGTCCCGTCCCTGGACTTGTAGTCTGGAGACAGTCAATGGTGAGCTTGAGTGGGTATGGTGCGCACTTACCATCTCCAAAGACGAGGAGCTTCTCTCGCTTGCCAATCGCAACCTGGGCGAGGAGGGGGAGGAGGTTGTAGGGCACGCCCAAGGGGTTCTCGCCCATGACGCCGCTAGGGTGGGCACCGGAAGGATTGAAATACCTCAGCAGAGCACCATTCCACTGCTCACCTGGCTTACCCTGCTTGCGAGCATTGTTGCGCTGTGCTTCGATGTGATCGGTGATGATGGACTCCACGGTAGACTTGGTGCGTCCATAGGTGTTGGTGGGGCCAATGGGGCAGTGTTCCGGAATGGGGATCATGTTGGGGAAGCGTGTAGCGTCACCATAGACAGTTGCCGAAGACGAAAAGACAATGTTGGTGACATTGTGCCTTGTCATTGATCGAAGGAGTGAGATACTGCCTCCGACGTTGACGCGGTAGTATTCGAGAGGGATCTCTCCCGACTCCCCGACAGCCTGATGGAGACATTTAGCAAGGTGTCAGGATGCTTCTCTGATATTGGATTACCTTCAAGGCTGCAAAGTGGATGACATTGTCAATGTCCGGGTGCTCATCAAACACCTTGTCAAGAGCGGCTTCGTCAGTGATGTCCAATTCGTAGAAGACTGGCCGTTTCCCGCAGATGAGCTCGATGCGATTGACGACTTCTTTTGAAGAGTTGTAGAGGTTATCGACAATGACGACCTTGTAGTCGGCCTCGAGGAGAGCCAAGGCCGTAAATGAGCCAATGTAGCCCGTTCCCCTGTGGTGGTTAGCCTATAGGGAGGTTATAGTGGGGTTGCAATTGCTCCAGATGCCATCGTACCCAGTGACGAGAACTGATCCGACAACCATGGTGAATTGTTAGACTGGAGACGCTAGAGAGAGAGAGAGAGAGAGAGGTGTGTCTGGGAAATGTTCTGGACAAGTGGAAGTGCGAGGTTGAAGGATGCCACAGTGACAAGTGCTACCTCGAGATGCCGCAAAACATCAGGCCCGCCACTTCTGTATGCGGAACGGTTACCAGAAGCGGACTAGCCTCCGCGTTAGCAGAGGTACGGCCTGGCTGACCCTCCATTTAGATAGAAAGGCAGCCCTGGAGTGACTTCGCCATTATTCTTAGACACGCTGGCCCCATTGTATTCCAGGAACATATTGTATAAGTCATGAAACATCTGGATCCTTGGCCTTTCGGCCCTTTGTGTGGCACAAAGATGAAAGCGTTCCTGCACGTGCTGCCTGCAGGGGAGGGGGGCCTTAGTCTCGCTTAGTCTACCGTTTCCAGCCCCCTTGCAAGAAGCTTTCACCCCTGTTCTCAACGACACGCGCAGCGCATTCATCAAGGCGTTGTTCCGCACACTGAAGCCAGCTCCCCATCTTCGCTGCACTCACTATCTTACCTGGTATCGAGTTCCCGCAGGTGCCGGGAAGATGATCGTGACCATTTCTTTGGAGCCTTCCCGTCTTTCCTGCATCTGTGCCTCTTCCCAGTAGCGTGTTGGATAGCCTGTCCTCGACGCGTCGCATCTTGAAGCTGGGTTTTCTACCACGTACTGACCGGCTTGCTGCATCTGACCTTGGAAACACTGAAAGAACTATCATTCTTACCTTATTGGAGCTGTGTGTGGTCGCGGAGTGGGGGGAATGAGTTCTTCGGATTCGTTGGTACGTTGGACTTTTCTGCTTGGGTTGGGTTCCCTTTCACTCTCACTCTCACTACCATCGCGCGCGCTTGCATTTCCCAATCTCCGCCCTTCATATTTTCCCCCACATATTATCGCGTTATTGATGCTGTTGTTTCCTGTTATTCTGCATCTTCATCAATACGATCCTTCTCGTTCTATTGTAGTCGAGTTGTCTGGGCATCCTGGCCTCTGCACGGCTTAATCATCTGTTGACTGTATACACGTCCTATTGTTGCGCCCGCATCCTATTCTTCTCTTCCTCACAACAATCATATTGTCCACAACCTTGAATAGCGCACATATAACTTTTCCAATCCCCCCACAATTCCTCAACTCCTTCTCAACTTCTCCCAACCTCCTTCTCAAAACTTGATCCGCCTCCTCTCACACCGTTTCCAGCTGTCTGATAGCGACAACTCAACCTCATCCTCTGCCAACTCTTTCGTCTATAAGGTGAAAAGAGTCATCATGTCTTCAAATCAGGCTGGCCCGTCCCAGACCGGCCCTACGCCTCGCCGCTCAGCTCGTCTTGGATCCGCCTCCGTTGCCACTTCTGTCGCGCAGTCTGTGGCAACCACCACCGCGACCCCCTCCAAGGCTGGCAACCGCCGCAAAGGTACCCTCCCCAAGGCTAAGGCTCGCGAGTCTCACGCCTATGGGTCTTCTGGCCGCATCGGTGTCGCTGAGCAGCTCACTCTCCCCGTCACTGGTTTCGCTCAAGCTTTCGACGCTCAGCGCGACACCGCCGTAACGCGCGACGAAGCGGGCCGCTCCGATGGTGATGTCAACGAAGTCCTCGATGAGCTTGCCGCGCATGGCACGCGTTCGCGCGCGCAGTCCCAGGCCCCATCTCTTCTGAATGGCCAGGCCAAAAGCCAGACCGAAATCACCGAAGAAGAGGAGGAAGACGAAGAAGAAGAAGAAGAAGAAGAAGAACCCGAAACCCCCTCCGCCTTGGATACTTCGAAGTCATTCGGGATGGAGCACGAGGCCGGTATGCTCTTTGGACGCCCTATCCCAGCTACCGGTTACCGCGCATCCTCCAGCTTCGGCGTCACGCCCTCTACTCGCAACACCGCTGCCCTCGCAGCCCAGAGACGCCCTCCCCCGCCTCTGTACGGCATTGTTAACCAGCGCATTCTGCCTCTCGCCGCCCAAGGTGGCATCGCCAATCGTCGTCAAGCCTCCCAGGATACGCGCCGTTTGGGTCAACAGGGCACCGCTCCCGTGGGTCCCACTGCTGCTCCTATCGATCGCCCTCATGCTTCTATCGATCGTCCTCATGCTCCTGCGCGCGCAGACGGAAAAGCCACCATTCTCAAGCGCACGCCGCTCCCGACCTTGACTGAATTTGTTATCCCCGTCCTCAAAGGCTTCCTCGCCGTGGCTGGTGTAATCCTCCTTGGTTTCACCCTGTATTCCTCCTTCAAGGATGGCATGCTAGGCGCTGTCGCTTCACGAACCGCATATACTTGGAATGGTCTCGTGGCTCGCATTCAGCCTCCGATGATCCCGACTCCTCCCGTTTCTACCATCATCCCCGGTCGCGACCGTAATGGAAGGGAGCCCGGCGATCCTCTCTACGATTACATGTGGGACAGAGTGGCTACTCTCGAGGACAAGACCGCTGGCATGGAAAAGCAGTCGACTGGCTTCAAAGCCACACTCGAAGAGTTCAGGCGCCAGCTTCCCACTGCCGTTCTCGCCACTCGTGGCCCCGATGGTACTCTCTCGATCCCCGATGATTTCTGGCGCGCTCTTGCCAACAAGATGCAAGCCGAAGGCCTGGATGCTTCCGACAGCTCGGCCGTCCCCGAATGGAACACCTTCCTCAAACATAACCACGCAAAGATCCTTCGCTTCATGGACGAAGAGATCAAGAAATCCCCTCTCAAAGACAGCTTCAAGATTGTCTGGCAGGACGAGCTCGTCAACATGATGCGAGCCGAATACACCAAGATGTCCTCCCTCATCGACACAAAGGTCAACGAAGCCGTCAAAGCCATGGCCAAGACCATCGCCAAAGATACAAGCCGCACCATCGTCCTCGACGAACTCCGCATCGAGTCACTCGCCCTGGCCAACCTCCTCGCCAACACCGAAGTCAACCTCCGCAAAGTCAACTACTTCTCTCCCGGCTTGGGCGCCCGTGTCGACCCTTACCAGACCTCTTCCACATACGCTCCACCCGAGACATGGAGTTCCTGGGCCTACAACACAGCCCTCTTCAAATCCGCCCGCCGCCTCCCTCCCATGGCCGCCCTTCAGAACTGGGAAGAACCGGGTGATTGCTGGTGCGCAGCCGCTTCCTCGTCCACCCCGGGCCAGGCCCAACTCTCCGTGATCCTCGGCCATCCGATGATCCCCTCACAAATCACCATCGAGCACCTGCCCAAGCAGGCCTCGCTGGATCCCAGCACCGCCCCGCGCGACATGGAGCTGTGGGTGCAGTCCGATGAGCGCGGTGCTGGGGTCCGCGAGTGCGGCGAGGGCCCAGAAGGATGGATCTGCCTCGGGAAGTTCGCCTACAACGTCCACGGGGACAACCACGTCCAGACCTTTGGCCTCGATGGCCTCTTGACGAGGCCCATCGAAAGGGCCATGGTGCGGGTGGAGAGGAGCTGGGGCAGCGAATACACCTGCCTGTACAGGGTCAGGCTGCACGGGCAGCCTGCCGAGTGAGGAGGAGGTAGTGGGGGGATGGGAGGAGGAGGGAGGGTGTTGGAGGGGGGAGGGGGAGGAGAAGGGTGGAAAATGCTGGCATATTCTGCGCTGTTTTTTGGTTTTGTTTCGAGTGGGTGTTGGTGTTGAGGCGTTGGGGAGGGGGGTACGGGCTCTGTTCTGTTTTCTTGTTTGTTTTTTGCTTGTTCGTCTGCCTGGGAGCTGTATACCCCCCCATGATAGCCACGATGGCGTAGTCCTCCAATATTAGAATCTTTTCATGATGCTTGTGCCTTGTTGCTGTTCTGTGATGGTGGTCGTGAAGGAAGTGCTGCAATTGGGAACAGGGGCTGAATATTGGATCATTGGGGTTTTGTACACCAATGAAAGGTATTGTTGCGTTTTCAATACGAGCTTTACTCGGGGATTCCGCTGCCTGTCCTCCGTTCTTGCCCCTTGATCTGTGAATGTTCTCCACCTCTCTGTTTTGGCTACTCATTCCAAGGGGTGAATTGAGATGCACATAGCTATGTAGATCACTATACACTTCCAGTTCACCTCTTGAGAAGAGCCTATTGTTAAGCATCTAGGGCTCCGCTCTTGTAATGGGTATGACCTGTTTTCAGTGCCCAAAACAGTGATTTCCCAACCGCGGTCTAATCTATCTAACTTTTCCAAGGTAGCGAACTAACTTAGACGTAGCCATGTAGATTGTACTTACTGATGGTATCCTACGTAGTTATTGCTTGTTGCTGAGGCCTTGCTATCTAGCTTCGGAATGGTGCATGTCCAATTCTCCCAGTTCTCAACCCCCGATACATTCAATTTCCCGCAACACCGTGGTCTATATACCTATTCCAAGAGCATGGATTGGCCAGCACGTAGCTATGCAGATTGTACGTACATGTGATTCCCTACTCCCTTAATACCTATTGTGGAGGGCTTGCTTCGCAACTTCCGAACTGTATATGTTCCGCTTTTACCCCCGAGAAGTTCAATTTAGAGCAGCACTCGGATCTATGTATCTATGCTGAAGGAATGAATCCATTCACGTAGACTTATGACGATCCTATGTACATGAACTTCCACTATCAAATGAAGTCCTTGTTAGGCACATGTATCAGGCGTTCCAGTCTTCACCCAGTTATGTAAATACTATGAAACATGCACTTTTCTAGCCAGTAAAGCTGAACACGCGATCGAGATTGCGGAACTGAATTGAGGAGAAAGAGACCGTGAGACTGTCAAATGTTGCCTCGACGACATCTGCTATGTTTCCAGTCTTGACATACAAGATATCCCGCACTGGTCTCTTTTGCATAGAGAAAGAACATGGAGTGACTGAAGGATATGGTACGTGCTCTCCGAACACACAATCCCCCAATTCCCCCTAAGAAGGCCCTCCTACCAATTCCGCTCCCCCATTCGCCGCAATCACACTCCCAGTCTGCCACCGACTCTTCTCGCTGACCAACCACCCCACCACATCCGCCACATCCTCGGGCCACCCCATCGTCCCACCCCCCACAACCTTGACTCTCGCCAACCGCTCCCCCTTCAGCCTCTCCACCGCCTCGGCCGGAAATCCCCGAAGACCAGGAGTATCCGTCAACCCCACGGACACAGCATTCACGGTGGTCCCGGGGAAAGTGAGCGGCAGCTCGGCCGCCCAGGACTGTGCTAGGCTTTCCAGCCCGGCCTTCGTGGCGTTGAAGATGGAGGAGCCCGGTCCGGGGGAGCGGACGCGGTCGCTCGATATGACGACGATGCGGGCGTTTGGGCTGAAGAGCTTCTTGCTGACGAGCTTCTCCATGAGGAGGATGGGCCAGTGCAGGTTCCCCGTCAGGGAGGCGGTGATGTCTGAGTCTGAAGCGCTGCGGAGTCGAGGACGGAGGTTAATGGCTGCGTTTAGGACGAGGATGTCTAGTTTCCCGTTGAAGTCTTGCTCTAGGGTGGAGATGACGGAGTTGGTGGAGGAAGGGGAGGTGATGTCTGCGGGAATGCCTTTGAGTTTGGGGGCTGAGGGGTTGGGAGCGTGAGGAGAGGCATCGGGGCCGCTGTGGAGGTCATGGACGGTGTGAGTGAGGGTGTCAAAGTTGTGGGCACTCTGGGGACTGGAATAGGTGCCTAAGACGGAGGCGCCGCGGGTGGAGAGGTCGAGGGATATGGCGCGTCCGATGCCTTTGGTTGCTCCGCTACGCACTACTTAGCCTCAAAAGACTTCCCGGTGTGGATATATTGATAACTGAAGCTCATCCCTACATTGCAAGTGCTACTTTTCCATTCAAATCCTGCTGCTGGAGCTTGGGTGGACCGGGTCTGTACTCAGCCATTTTCGTCCGAATGTCGAGCAGAGAAACACTTGCAATGAGGGTGATCGCGAATCAACAATATGCCCTCTACATATGCAAAACCAGCCACAAAAATGCAACTTTCAGCTGCCATGTTTGACACAACGGCAGTTGAGGTGGATGGATGACGTCCCTTTGCATGGTGCACGTGACGTCGGCCGGGTCTTAGTAGAAAGGGGCTTAGTCTCCTGGACTTTTCCAATTGCCAAACTCCGCCGGGCGCTTCCGCTCGCGAGCTCACGCTTCACTGCCCCCCGACGCCTTTCCTCTCACTAATCACGCTCTCTCTCTCTCTCTCTCTCTCTCTCTCTCTCTCTCTCTCTCTCTTTTCAACGCAAACCGACTCCCTTTCTTGTTTAAAGGCGCACCAGCGTCGAAACACAGGAACAAGAGGAGCGCGCACCCTAGCGCACAGGCTCCTGTTTCAAAACACACACCATGTCTCTCTCCATCCTCGAGATCCCGCGCCCGCGGGTACGTACCCTACACACACGCGACACTCCCTTCTCCACGCATTCACCATGGCTGACCTTTTCCCCCCTCAGACATTTCTACACATCCTCTCTCTCCGCACCGGCGCCGAAATAATCACCTACCTCCAAGTCATCAACAAAGTCTCCGGCCTCTTCGGCCTCCTGGCCCTCCTGACAGGCGCCCATCTCACCGCCCTCCAACTCTCCATGTACCTCTGGTCCGCCCTCGCCTTCTTTGCCACGCTGTTCCTAGCAAAACACATAAAACTGCAGACGCCGTTCCAGTGCCTGCTCCTAGCGCATCTCTATGCATTGGACACGGTGGTGAATGCGCTATATACCGCTGTCTTCGGCATCGCGTGGTTCTCCCTCCTGGCCCAGAATCCCTCCGACTCGCACGCCCCCGGCGCCGGCACCATCTCTGAAAACGCAGGCTTCACGAGCCCCCAGTACAACGTCTCAAAGGTCGAAGTCATCGCCGCGCCCGCCAGCGGGATCCCATCCGGCCAGGACGCCGTAGCCGCGGGCGTCGGGATCGGAGATGCCAGCAGTGCAGGATTAGGAGGCGCCGTGTTCCAATCTGGAAGCATCATGAGCATCTCGCTGATTGCCGGGTTCTGGGCTCTGAGGGTGTATTTCGTGTTCGTCATGCTGGCGTTTGCGAGACAGTGCCTACGACAGCACATCGCCACGAACGCCTCGGCTGCGTGGTACGATTCCAACACGCAGAACGCGGCGGCAGGGCTCGCGGAGAACCCGTTCGGGGAGGGCAAAGAGGAGGGTGCGGGGCTCAAGGGGAAGCTGGGCCGTATCATGCTGAAGGGAGCGCCTAGGTATTGGCTTGGTGCCGACGAGGGCGAGGAGTGGATGCGTGGACTGGGAGGCAAGTTCCGCAAAGCCGCTGGAGGGTTGGAGGCTGGGCAGGGGCCAATCGAGAGGGAGAGGAGGCGGAGGTCCGGCACTGGGCCGCCAGCACCACCAAGGGAGATTAGGATTCCCCAGTTGGCGGAGCTGCAGGAGGTGAGGTGATGGGGGTGATACTGCTTGTCATGTTGGATTCGATATCTGAGGGAGTAATGGAAGGGATCTAGGCATTCCGCAGCTGGGGAATTGGGGATGCAAGCTGCGGTTTTCTTTTTCATGGCGTTCGAGCTTTGCATAGTAATCTTTGTAGACATTGTATGATACCTATGATGATAATATAAACGCGACATTTCTGCTATATGATGTTCCTCATTGAGTGAGCAACCTGCTGTCCACAACCTTTCAGATACTCTTTGGCCGGCCCACTGAAGCATAATCTCGTACCTGTTAGATATTGTAGTATCTCCTCTCCGTTCGACACGTCAAACAATGACGCATTGCGATACCTTTGCGGTCCTAGTGGCCAATGCAGATCCTCTCCATTTTGACGGTCCGCTTCGGCCCTATCGTGAAGGGCAGAACTAAGTGGACCCGACTGATGCTAGCCAAACGCTATCTTGACGACATACTCCCTCTGCAATCACACCAACACCAATGGCATAAAAAACGTATATGAACATAATTGTTATTGCGATTTCAATAAGAAATACAAGGCAGTCTCGTAGTTTCTTAGGAGCCAATATGGGAAAGAGTTTAAATTGGGGATATCGTCCAGTCCACTGCACTCCTACCGCCCACATCCCTCCCAACACAAGGCCGTTACAACGCCACGACGAAGAAGAAACCTCGAGCCACATAACCAATCAATTTGAACCGCCCCTCCTCACTTATGCTGCTGATGCCCCGGCAACCACCCCTTCTCCTTCAACTTATCCCAGTACCCCTTATCCCTCTCACTACCCTTGACATGCGCATCGCGGGTCGCGGGAGTTGAATAGATGCTCCCCTCGCGGCGCTGGAACCGGGACGGAGGCACCTTAGAGGCGTCCCATTCTTTGCTCATGCGGCGGTCCTTGGGGGGCGAGGGGGATGTGGAGGGGGAAGAAGAAGATTCGTCGACGACGGCCATGTCGTCGGAGCCCGCGATGGCGGACATGTCGTTCGAGGGACGCTTGGTGAAGGGCGCTGTGGTGTGTCAGTAGGGGATAAGGAGAAGAGGTTCGAAGGGGGTGCGGTGGGAACTTGCGACGTACCATCGGCGCCGGGCGTGGCAGTGTTATCAGTCATGTTGGCTAATGTGCTGAGCAAAACCAGAGAATCGTAGACGACGTCGATATCTCTCTATGCGGGGAAGCTTCCAAGTCGTACAGTTCAGCGAACCTTCCCGAGTGGATGCAGACGACAAGAGACAAAGAATCCCCCTAGGTACGAACGAAGATATGCAATTGCGCAGAAAGTAGGTGGTAAAAGCTTCAGTGACCCTCGAGGGCGAAATTGATGTTCAACTTTGGGAAGTCCGTGTTATATCGAGCAAGATACCTAGCTCCAGCAGGCAGCTTGCCCCCCTCTCTATATACAACAAAGGAAAGCGAAAAGCTTAGCTCTCGAATTCGCCCCTCACCGTATCCACACACCTACGTCAAACCGCGCCATGCCTCATGCAAACGGGTGCACAACCACATGATGCCTTTCCCCAGCATTCTGCTATCCAATCCGCTGCCCCGCCCTCGCGGCATAGGCGTACAGACGCAGATTGTGATTCGCGCGGCTGTGTGATGGATGGTTTGGAGATGTGATACGGGCTGGATGGATATTGGTGGTTAGAGGAGGGCATTACGTCAATGGTGTGTGAGAAGGTGGTGCAGAGGCCGTGATGGGGTTGCGGTTGGGTGGTGATCGGAGGGTGATGTGCACTGCCTCATTCACCCCCTTGGCGGAGGTGAGTTCTGGCAGGGGGAGAGGCTTGAGGTCCGAGGAGCTGGGGTCTGTCAGTGGAGGGGATTTGGGGATACGGATCGGAGGGAGAGATGTCGGTGAATTTGATCGAGTTCTTTTGCTACTCGGTTACCCTAGTTTTGTACGTGGTTGTTCGCTCGCGTCTCCGCTTCATAACTACATTCTTCTCTCTTGGCTCTATCCGTAGACATTGATCCATGGATTCCGCCTTACAGCAAACCAACTAAAATCTCGCTCGCTCTTCTTTCTTTCCATCCATCAAAACAATTGGCATGAAGTATCTGATCTCCATGATCGAAGATAATCGAAAATCCATCTCCCCACATTCCCACGCTGATCGCCAAACGCTTTCCCCCACCACGAACGTCACACCACAGGCCCTGTCTTGGCTCTGCCATCATACCTAATATGCCTAGATTAGATGATTGTTTCACACTGCCATTCCCAGTGATAATCCGCTGGGGCGATGATAGCTTCTTAAGGAGATCACTTACTGATCCTATACTCTACAGAGCTCATCAGATCTCCACACTTCACCAGCAAGGAGACAGAGCTGAAGAGTAGAAGTATATATTCACAATTTTCTCTATCATATATGGCTCCATATATGTGCAATCAAATCTGTGTTTTCGACCCCCGAAACCCTTTGAACCCCATCATCCCCTCCGCCACAGTTGCACAGTCCGATCAGCCATCCACCGCCACCTCTAGAGCACATAGGAAATGTGGAGTGCGTCCAGTCCAGCGCAGTACATGGCTGCACAAAGGGAATCCCAAACAAAACGCCGGATATGCATATCTCCAACCAAAGCCAAAAAACCCCACCCAACCTGTTTTCATAGTGAACCAAGGGAACCGCAAGCCATGCTTTCGGTAGTGTAGAATCGAAGGGAAAGGGTGAAGAGAAGAAAAGAGAAGAGAGGTATGCATGAACCCGCTGTTGAACGCCGCATATGCACCAGACAAAAGAAAAGCCGAAGAAGAAGTCAGCAAAAGCCGTACATGTACCCAAGCCCGCCGGGTCATAATCGTCACAGGTCGTCCTCGAGATCAATAGCATCCGGATTCGCCGCCGGTGCCTCCTGAGAGGGCTTGATATTTCCCCCCTGAGGGCCTGTACTTGCAGCGACGAAGCCCATAGGGGCGCGCGCCTGGCGTTCCAGCGCGGCCATGGCGTCTTCGCCTTCGGCCTCGGCGTGTTCGCCGTTTTGCTGACCGCGAGCGACGGCTTGGGACGCGATGAAACTGACGTCCGTACTGTTGCTTGTTAGCGGATGTTTTAGTAGACATAGATATGGAAATAACATACTTGTACTGAGCCTGGACACTGCGCTTGATGCGAAGCATCTCCTTGTACGTGTCTTCATTGCCATGCTGAACTTCGAATTGCTCCCACTTCTTCCAAAATTCGGGGCTCGTCCGGGGATCGCAGAACTGGCTTGCGTGGCCATAGATAGCGCGTGCGCGGTCGATTTCTCCCAACCGCCTCTCCATTTCGGCGAACTTGAGACACATCTCCGTGGCTTCCTTGTCGGACAAGGCCTCAATGGCGCGTTCGTAGATGGGTCTTGTGGAGGTGAGACCGAAGTTGGAGGCGGACTTGGTGATGTAGAAGTTGAACATTTCCATGCGGTCTTCATCTGCGACGGCACGCGTGGCGCGCTCGTAGATGCGCATCGCATGCCTTGCAAGTCCCCGATCCTCTTCCAGTGCACCATACATCAGGTACAGATGCTTTGCGAACTTGGGGGGGCATCCTTCAACGGCTTGTTCGAACAGGTCTCGTAATCTCTCCATGCCGATTTTCCGGTCAACTGCCTTCGTTAGGTAGAGATTCCAAATCTCGAAAGCCACAGGGTAGCTGAATAGATCCAATCCGCGCTCGTAGATCTTGAAGGAGTCCTCGTAGTACTGGTTCTCTTCCAGCAGGTTGGCGTAGTTGACCACTGTTTGGGGCGTCGCGATACGAAGCTCGAATATCCTCTCATACACCTTTCTTGTCTCTTCAAGCGTGCTGACACTCTCGACCAGATCAACATAGAAACTCCACAGCTTCCAGCTCTTGTGCACACGTTGTTGTGGCGTGAGAGAGTCGTCAAAGTAGTCGACGGTGGATCGCTTCGGTGCCTGCGTTGCCTTGGCCATGATCTCGACGGCAGTATCGAAGTTCTCGTTGCGCAGCTCCATCTCGGCCCACTCACACCACATTTCCGCCAACTCGGCGACGGACTTGAAGGGAACCTTGACTGCCTTCTCCATGATGACACGTGCGTTGCGAAGATCGCCTCCTTTTTCATAAAACTTGGCGTAGTTGGCCCAGAGTTCGTGGAATTTTCCGACGGCCTTCTTCGGGTTGATGGCGGCTATGGCATCGGCGTAGGTCTGCACAACCTCCTTTTTGTTGTCACCCCAGAGGGCAACACGCTTCTCCCATTCCATGACGTTGTGGGGGTTCTGTCGGAGCATGACATCGTTGAGGAGGAATGGCCGTCTTTGCATCAGCGACTCGAAGCGAACCATCCGGATATCGAGATCAGCATCGGCGTCTTCGTCCACCTTGCCTTTCTCCGACCGCTCAGCAGCTTCTTGGAGCTTGATCCCAATCATCGTCTCCTCGGCCTCAACGTAAGTGTCAAAGACGACAGAGAAGTCTCGAACGGTCATGACTGTAGTGATGCCCTCTTCGAAGACATCGCGAGCTTTTTCGTATTCACCCCTGTGCATCCAGTATCTTGCCAAGCCAACCCAAAGAATACCGCGCTGATCCGGGAACTTCGTAATCCCGCTGCGGATAATCTTCTCAACGTCAATCCCACTATCGTCGCCCGTCTCAATCTCCTTGGCATGATCAATCATCAGATCGATCATCTCGGTCCAGAACTGAAACGGTCCCTTAGCTTCTTTGCTCTTGAAACGCGGGTTGTTGAGAATCTCCATGTACTTCTTGACCGCCTCCGTGTATTTCCGCATATCCTTCAGCAACTCGATGAACTCCTCGGCGTTTTCCGGATGAATCTGCATGTATCTGCGCCATATTTTGACGGCCGTCTCGCCGGACGCTGACGTCGCGAAGGGCCGATACAACGCCCATATCCGGTTGTGCTGGGTGAGGGGGAGAGCCCTCAAGGCCCTATCAAACGTCCTCCTGGTAGTGGTGACGAGCGGCTGCTGCATCAGGAACGAGAGATACATCTCCCATATCCTCGGCATCTTGTTGAGCAGCACCAGGGCCCGCTCAAACAGCGCATTGACCTTGACATAGTGCGGCGCGAACTTAGCCGGATTCTTGTTGGCGAGATGCTTGGTCCGCAACTCGAGATAGAGCTTCCAGAGCTTGTAGGAGCGCGGCAGCGTGGTGCACGCGCGCTCGAGGACGAAGGCCTGCTCCAGTATGCTCCCACGCGACTTCTTGAAGCTGAAGTACTCCAGCCACGGCTTGATGCTTCCCGGGTTGCAGAGGATGTCCTGCTCGTACACGACGTCCTGGTCGGTGATGAGGAACAGGTCGCTAGCGCGGTCCATGGCTTGGGCGTTGCGTTTGCCAGGGCGCGACAGGCTCGCCGTCACGGTGCGGATGAGCTCCCCAGGCATTGTTGCGCGGCGGCCCGCGGTGGGCTCAAGGAACAGATGGGGGAATCGGTCGCAGACGGCGGGGGTCCTGTCTCGAGGGCGGTGCGAGAGCGGGTGGAGGTGAAAAGTGAGCGGACGTCGCAGCAGAGAGAGATGAGGGCTCGGGAGTTGCGGTCAGCATGGGGATCAGGGGCCAATCACCAGCGCCCACGGAGCCAAGCATGGCGCTTGTCCGCGAGTTGCATAGCTCCCGTTTGCGCACGGACCATCAGCTCGAAGCTGGCAGCTGCGGCCCATGTCATGGCTACCCAGCAACGTCCGACGCCAACATCAGCCCCAACAAGCTGCGGCGCAACGCTCAGACACACTCTGCAATTCACTATCAATAGCTCTCTTCCTGCCGCCCACGCCTACTGGCTGCGTACCACTCTCCTACACCTAACGCGCTTGCCTCCACCTCAGCCGTCCGTCGGCTCACACTCTCGCCATGTCTGGTAGCGGGGTATGTTGCACTGCCGCTCAATGTGAAGCTATGCGGCAGAAGAGACGACTGACATCACCCACAGGCCCGGGAGGCCGTCTTCCCCACGCGCCAGTCGCTGGGCTTGATGAAGAGCAAATTGAAGGGTGCCCAGACTGGTCATGATCTGTTGAAGCGGAAGAGCGAAGCCCTCACAAAGTGCGTGCTACTCCGTTATCGTCCGTTGCTTTCGATATAGACATATGCTGACTATGGTCCCCTGCAGACGATTCAGAGGTGCGCAATGCCCTGCCCCGTTGCTGATGTGATGATGCGATTACGCTGTGTTTCATAAAGCTGAAACGTCTTCCAGAGATTACACGCCGGATCGATGAGGCGAAGCGAAAGATGGGCCGGGTGATGCAGATAGCCGCCTTCTCACTCGCCGAGGTCACATATGCCGTCGGCGGCGACATAGGCTACCAAATCCAGGAATCGGCGAAGCAGGCTCGCTTCCGAGTACGGTCCAAGCAGGAGAACGTGTCGGGTGTCTTCCTGCCGCAGTTCGAGAGCTACACGGAGGAGGGAAGCAATGACTTTAGTCTCACGGGATTGGGCAAAGGCGGCCAGCAAGTGCAGAGATGTAGGGAGACTTATGCCAGAGCTGTCGAGACTCTCGTGGAATTGGCCAGTCTACAGACAGCCTTTGTCATCCTCGATGAGGTGATCAAGGTGGTCAATCGTCGCGTGAACGCCATGTAAGTTCATTGCAGTACAACTCTACATCCTCGCGAGACTCACGCCCAGTAGTGAGCACGTCATCATCCCGCGGACGGAAAACACGATCAAATACATCAACTCGGAGCTGGACGAGCTCGACCGCGAAGAGTTCTATCGTTTGAAGAAAGTCTCGGGGAAGAAGCAGCGGGACGCGGCTGCAGAGGAGAAGGAGAGGCAGGAGAAGAAGAAGGCACTGGCCGAAGCGAACAAGCAGGAGAAGAGCGTGCAGGACGCTCCACAGACACAAGATCTGTTTGGCGAGAAGGAGGATGAAGATGTAATCTTCTGATTTAGCATTCATGTATCGGTTACATCATGGGTAACCAGTTCCCCTAATCCTTCCAGACCTGCAAACCTGGGTATAAACAACCGCTTGTAACATAGCCGCATTCCGATTCATAGTAGGACTTCCCAGGGTCATGAGAAACCATTCAGACTTCCACCCATTGGCATATCCCTAAATCCGCTTGAAATATCGAGAAGAGAACCGCCAGGAGATTAGTACGGGCGAGAGCGCCTCCTGGTGGAATAGAACACCCTCGTGCTGCGTTGAGGGATTGGATGGTGGGCCACCGGCTCCACTTCCAGATGCAGTCTAGAAAAGAGAGAGCTCTCGTTTAGCATGTGCGAAAGACTAGATGTGAAAATGAAGAAGCGTACGCCGTCCGGTGCACCGGTAGGGGAGGAAGGAAACAACTGTACAACGCAAAAACAAAAACAACGCGATCCATGGAACCTACTGTCGCTGGTACGTAACCTTGAGGGGCTTCTGCTCCGGTCCGAGGGGCGTGTTGGCCGTGTTCTCCTTGGCGGTGATGGCGAACTGCTCGTTCTCGAACTCGGCGAAGGCGACGGCCCTGATCTGCACGTAACGCAACTCCTTGAAGCCTTCGAAGCGCTCGAAGATGGCCGTGAGTTCGTCTTGGGAGACCTCGCTGGGGATGTTCTGCAGGAAGAGAATCTTGTTGGGGCGGACATATTCGTCGGGGACGGCGGCAGCTCCGGTCTTGCGAGGCTTAGCCTTAGCAGCGACGGGACGGACCTCAGCCTTGGAGGCTTCCTCGGCGAGTTTGCGCTCTGCAGGACATTGTTAGTAGGAGGCGCGCGAAGGGTCCGTGGTGCATACCCTTCATGGTCAGACGCGCGCGCTTGTGCTCCTCGAACATGTCTTGGGCCTTGCGCTTGACGGTCTCGTCGCTGTGCGTCTTGGCTAGAGTGACCCTCATCTTCTTGCCGTACATCTCGAAGCCAGTCATCTCCTCGACAGCCTCCAGGCAGGACTTCTGGCTATCGAAGACGATGAAGGCCTGGCCCTTGCGCTTCAGGCTCCTCTTGGCGACGATGTCGATGATGGTCCCGTAGTGGTCGAAGACGGCATGGAGCGCCTGCTTGAGCGTGTCGATCTTGATGCGCTCCTCGAGATTGTTGACCTGCATATCGTCAGTTCACTGGGCGCCACGGGGTGCAATGTGTCCGCGTTTGTGAAGCTGGGATATACATACGTAGACTCTGAGGCAAGTACGTTAGCGGAGTTGCAGGTGAGAGTGAGAGTGGAGTACTTACGTCTCGATTGGCACAGGGTACTTGGACGGATCCAGACCGCCTGCCGGGACGCTGTGCGTCACTCCCTCCATTGGGTCCATGGTGAGTAGCTGGCTTGAAGTTGGACGTGCTGCTTGACTGCTGGACTGCTTGATTGCTTGACGGTGTGGTGAGTGTTGTCGGAAGCTCGCGTTGTTGAGGTTCCGAATTTCTGGAGCTCATCTGGCGCTAGTCGAATCTCGGCTTAGCGTAGCCGGCCTCCATCTTCGGACCTTCCCCCGTCCCCACAGACATATCCACGGATCCATGGATCGGACTCGTCGTCATTCCACCACCATCCCATCTACGCGGAAACGACACCTCTGCCTGGCCGGTCTCTGCCCACGGCAAGGATGTGAACTCTAGGGACAATGATTCTTCGTATATTCCATCGCTAGATCCTTGCTAGACCCTAATGCAGACAGCCTTTCTGTCTAGATTTAAATATTATTAAGACGACAGGCCAGTGTGGGAAATGAAGGCTAGGCTTCAAGATCCGCAGAAGCATTTCAAGAGTATCCATATATAAGAGATATACACACTCAATATCACCAAAGGCGATAATCATAAGAGATATATGCACCTGGATCTTCCCAGAAGAATCTCTCCTCCTTCCCAGACCCCCACCAACTCCACCACCATGACATTCGAACCGTCCCTCCCCGTCGGCCTCAAATGGCGCTCCTCCACCCTCTTCATCTGCACCACCGTCGGCATAGGCGCCTTCACAGACATGTTCCTCTACGGGCTCATCGTCCCCGTCCTCCCCTTCATGCTGCAAGACCGCATCCACCTCCCCGACGAGAAAATCCAAACGACCATCTCCGTCCTCCTCGCCATCTACGCCGCGGCGTCATGCCTCGCATCCCCGATCACCGGCGTCCTGGCAGATAAACTCGCCTCCTCCCGCCAACTCCCGTTCCTCCTAGGACTGGTCCTGTTGCTCCTCTCCACCGTCCTGCTCGCGGTGGGCCAATCCGTCCCCATCCTCGCGCTTGCACGCCTCCTGCAAGGCGCCTCCGGAGGCGTCGTCTGGACCATCGGCCTGGCGTTGATCGTGGAGACCGTCGGGCAGAAGAACCTGGGCAAGACCATCGGCACGATCTTCAGCTTCTGCTCCGTGGCGGCGCTGTTCGCGCCCATTGTGGGAGGGCTCATCTACGCAAAGACGGGATACGCAGGCGTGTTCGGTCTCGGCGTCGCGTTGCTGGTCATTGACTTCGTCATGCGGCTCCTCATGATCGAGAAGCGGGTTGCAGCGAAATACATCAGCGAGGAACCTCCCACGTCTCCATCCTCCGACGACGAATGTCCCGACTCCAACAACCCAGACGAACACACCTCCCTCCTCCCCCCATCCTCCTCGCCAGACCCCAACAACCCCTTCCACCTCCCACCACCAACCTCCCGCCTCACCACCGCCTTCCCCCTCCTCCTCACGCTCCGCTCCCCCGGCCTCCCCGTCGCCCTCCTCATGGGCCTCATCCAAGCCCTCCTCCTCGGCTCCTTCGACGCCACCGTCCCCCTCGTCGCCCGCCAACACTTCTCCTTCAACTCCCTCTCCGCAGGTCTCCTCTTCTTCCCCCTCGGCTTCGCAGACTTCTTCCTCGGCCCCGTCTTCGGCTACGCCGTCGATAGATGGGGCACCCGCCCCGTCTCCGTGGGCGGATTCGCGTTCCTGGTCCCCGCGCTGGCGAGCCTGCGTCTTCCGTTCGTGGCGGGGGTGAAAGGGGGTGCGGATCTCGCAGCGCAGATCGCGCTGTATGCGTGTCTACTCGCTGCGAATGGCGTGGGTCTCGCGGTGATCAATTCGACGTCCATCGTGGAGTCTGGGAACGTGCTGGATCGGTATTTCAGGGCGAATCGAGAGTTGTTTGGGGACCAGCCGCCGTATGCGCAGCTGTATGGGTTGAATAGTATGATGTGGAGTGCCGGGTTGACGGTGGGGCCGCTGGTTAGTGGTGCGTTGAGGGAGGGGATTGGGTACGGGGGGATGAATGCGGTGTTGGCGGGGATTTGTGCGGTGACGGCAGGGTTGGCGTGGTGGTTTGTTGGGAGGAGGTAGGATGGGGAGGGAGGGGGAGGAGAAAGGGGGTAAGGTGTGGAATTGATAGATGTGAAGGTCCACTGTGGGCTGATAGGTTGCTGCAGTTGTATATATTAGATGGACATCCAACACCGTAATGTCTAGACAAACGACATATAACAAGAAAACGAAGAATGGTATGGAATACACGCGAATCAACTCTATGGTCCCAAGCCTCACTGCCCTGAAGCACTGGAAGAAGGTTGGCAGTTTAGAGAGCATTTCCATAGAAAGAGTAGTTCTCAGATGCATTCTCACTTCCGGAAGTGCAAGTTCTGGTGGTGTAACTTCTCCGTTTCACGAATTGATACACGGCGCGATTCTACAACCGTGGAACTGAATCGGTCTGACTCTCTGCGGTCACTGGTTTCCAGTGTGATCGACAATGAAGGGGCGACGCTGGTCTCGTCTTCGTATCCTCGAAGCCTGTTTTGGAAGCATGCCCCAGGGTGGACACCCTATAACCAATCAGACATCGATCGCCTGGCCCAAGGTCACAAGTGCACATTAACAGAGGGCGGGAAGTTTCCAACTTGCTCTTTTCGGTAATGATTGTTCCTCGAGCGAGAAGCTTATCTCGATATACGAAGAATGCGGCCAGCCGTGCGAATGCACAGTGGTAGCTTTAATATACCAGGACTCCCTACATCCTTCATATTTCCATACTATGATCTCCGGATAGGAACTTCTCTGGGCCATAATTCAGGCCCGTAAGATCCATAGCAATGGCTCTTCCCACAACAACACAGTGCGCAGAGACACCCTCCGGCACTGCCTGCATACCACCTTGCGGTGTAAGTCAGTCCAATCCATCCTACCATGGACCCCAGCATCGACATTACGTTTGAAGACGGGCAACTCGAAAAGCTCACATAGTCGATAGTACACCTGCTTAGACGCATACATACTCCGGAACTCGACGCCCTGCGGGACCCGCGAATACGGATGCATGTGCGGCCGCCCCGACGCATACAAAAACGCCGCCTGTTGCATGACGCCAGCCTGCCCTCTCCCGTCAGAACAGTCCCTGTCGTTGAGTTTCCTGGAGGAGTTCTGTACAACGTTCAATCACTCGGCTAGCTACCCGATTACCGTAGACTGCAGGAACTGGACTGCTCCCCCCGTGCCTTCGGCGCCGAGTAGCACGCTGGCAGCCCATACATCGACACCAGGGAATGGGAAAGCTATTGGTGGTGGGGTTGGCGGCGGGGTGGGAGGCTTCCTCGCTCTTACTCTGGGAGGGTACTTGATCTGGCGCCGACGTACGAAGAAGAAGAAGAAAGACACCGCCGAGTCCACGACCGCAGCCACAGAAACGGGTGACGGTATAAGACCAGATGGATACGACAAGCCAGAGCTAGCCGGGCGAGAACACGTCCCAGAAAGGCACGAGCTCTCTCCCCAGGGACGCGATATGCCCGTACAGGAGATCGCCGGACGGGAAAGAAATCCTGCACCTGGACTCAACATAGGATATCAGCACCAGACGGCAATAATGGATCCGTGGGGACCAGCAGGCGAGTTAAGTGGTACTCCGTCGGTGCCTGAGCTAGCGGCCACGCACACTTCGTGCGCTTCCGAACTTCCTGGCCATGTACCGCGATGAGTTGTTGACTGCCGTGTTACGCCGCACTCCGGTCTTTTATACCCGCTTCGATATCTGTTTGTACAGATATCTCTATATTGCTGTGTCGACATGGAATGACCCTGCGCAGCTGGCGTGGCTACATGATAATGCCGTGGCCATTGCAAGTTTCCGCGTAAGCAAGGTGTCAGTGACGAAATACTCAAGAACGAGACAGTGATAATAGGCACATGCATCCCACGCGTCCACAGGCCTGCCATTGGGCGGGCTTGATGAAAGTACGAGAAAACAGATGCACATTGTGGCACTGTTTGTGGAGATCCATTCCGAAGCCATATACTCACTTTATCTTGTCCACTAAAAACAATCAAGAGTAGACTATACAAAATGGCCCAGAGACCTCTAGACTCGTAGAGTAGCATCTAATCTAGCGTGAAGAATCATTGTACCTTCTTTCTTTCTTTTTAATAGTATGGCGCACAAGCGTTGACCTGGCTACGTTGCATGGACAGCAGTCGTGGGTACAGGTTAGCCAATCTGTACAGCTATGCATTTTGTAGAACAACAGAATAAAAGCAACGGTATCATATTCCCTCCTTCCCATCCCACTACCCTCTCTACCCCGCACGCTCATCCGTACCGCCATGCTTTTATCCTACACCTACACCTACACCTACAACTACACTACACCACCCCCTCCCTTCCCCTACAATCCCCCAAACGCATCTAGATAACGACAGGCGAGAAAGAAACCAGTTAAAAGTCAAAAGAAAAGAAAGAAGGGAGTTAGATATGCGCTTAACCCACCAAACGTGGGGATGGGAATGGGGACGGGGAAGGGGAATCAGGGGGGTCGCAGAAAATGCCATTAAAATAATCCAACGCTCAATCTCCTTGCTTGGCTCGACTCGCAATCTTCTTCTTCGCTGTTTCGCATCCATTTCCATTTGCATTTCCGTTTCCGTTTCCATTTGCATTTGCATTTCCACTTCCATTTCCGATCCACAACTTGCTTTGCTTTCCTTGCGCATTTACTCTTCTCCTCTCCTTCCTCTCCTCTCCTGCTTCGTCTGCCAACGCACCAGCTCGGCGCGCCACAAAATTAAAAAAACAAGGATACGAACCGGAAAACGAAGACGAACACGACAATGAGGACCACCGTATCAGTATCCCTTCCCGTCTCCCTTCCTTCCTTCCTTACGCCGGGGAAAGAAATAAGAAAAGAAAAAGAAACAAAGAACAAAGGCTCATCTCGCGACGAGCAGTTGAGAGCGGGCAAAGAGTGACAAGGGGGGCGGGAGGATTGGTATCTGCCAACTTCGGGAGTTGTATCGAAGAAAAAAACAAGGTTGAATGGGAACAAGGGGGAAAGCGTCGCTCGAAAATATCCAAACAGGCTGGATACACCTCGTTCGCAACGCCGCCCTATGCGAAGTACTGGAAAGCGGTTCTAGCGAGACACAGTTAGCATGCATCCATCCGGTCAAATGCAAAAGGCCAGGGAAAACATACCCAAGAGCAGCCATGATGCCAATCCCCACGAGCGCCTTCCTCGTCACCTTCTCCTTCTTCCACCGCTGCTCCGTCAGCTCGACCCTCCTCGCCACCTTGGCCGGCCGCTCCTCCGCCCCCTCCGCACCCTCGGCCCCCTCTTCGACCAGCTCCTCCGCCTTGCGCTTCGAAGACGTGGCGGCGGCGCCGGTGGCCTTCTCGAGCTCGCGCGCCTCTTCCACCATCCGCCTAGCCTCCTCGATCATCTTGGTCGGGTCGTCCGGCGTGGGGAGTTCCGGGTGGTCTGCGGGGACGTCGATCTTGACGTTGGTGTTGCGCGTCTCCACGTCGCCGTGTTGCTCGACGCGCTCCTCCACCTCGATGCGCACCGTGTTCGGCTCCTTGGGCTCGCCTTCCACCGATTCCGACGCGACGGACTCCGTCACCACGGACCCGCTCTCCAGGACATTTTGCAGCGCGCTCGTCGGGCCCGTGGTTGTGGTGACCTCCACCGCTTCCGTCGCCGTCATCTCTACCACTTCCTCTCCGTTGGTGGACGGCGCCTTGGCCGAGCTCCGTGTCGCGCGGGACTTGCGGGGGCTCGCGGTCTTGCGGCTGGGGGTTGCAATCTTGCTGGGAGATGCGGAGCGGGTGGACCTTGCGCGGGTGGAGCGGAGCGACGAGCTGGGCGGCAGGACGGGAGCGGCCGTGGCACTGGCAGTGGCAGTCGGGGTAGCTTTGTTGATGTCGAAGACGGGCGGCGTCTTGATGTTGGGGTTGTGCTTGTCTTTGGATGAGACCTCTATGGGGCTGGGATCCAGGAGGGCCACGATCCAGCGGCGCAGGCCATAGTCTTCGGCCAACTTAAGGGCTGCAGATGTGAGACGGTGTTAGCGTTGAACAAGGAAATTGTGAATTCGCGCACGGCAGCGTACCTTCTTCCGGCGCAATCCAAACGCTTCCAGCTTCCTCGCGCCCCGCCGACCGGAAAGTCTTCTGGTACCTGCGCTCTGCTTCCTCCTCGGACAGGGACGCCCAAGGAAAGGCCGCCTTGAACATGCCCGTGGAACTGATGTAGCCGTCATTGCTTCGCCTCTATGTTACCGTTAGCCCGTGTGTTGCTTGTGCGCGACGGCGCGGCGATTGACCAGCTGCGTACCATCAAGAAATACGACTCTGGGTAGGTGGTGGCGGTCTTGAGCGTGAAGATGCCGGAGCCTTGCAGGTCCCTGGGGAGGGGTACGCGCAGATGCGCGTAGTCGAAGGTGCCGAGATGTTCGGCCTTGGTTTGGTCTGAGACGCCGACGATGCCGGGCTTGACAGCGAGGTTGGTCTGGCCCAACCTGCGCCTCTTGAGGAGCTCCTCATCTGCAGCGGTGTTAGGGGAGGTGAAGAGGTTCATGGATGGGCTGAGAGGTGGGAGAAGAACTTACGCGACGGGGCGGTTTCGTCCTCGAGCAGAGGGTTTCTCCGGGTAGGTAGGGTGCGCTTGACCATGATTAAGGTGTGGTGAGGATATTACAAGAGGATAGTTTGTGGTACGAATGATGCGCGCAGCGCGAGAGGAAAAGTGGTGAAGACGGGGGGAGGAGACGTGACGTGAACGTGTCCTCGGCGCGCGCAACGGGGGAGTGAGGAGGTATGATGGGGCGGCGCAACACAGTGAAGTGGGAACCGCGATGAGGATGCAAGCAGGTCGCAGCAGGGAACGATGGCGACTCGTACTCGGTAGACGCTGTCGAGATGCGAGGGCGAGCGTGGGTGGTGGTACGGGGAGCGATGCGAAAGAGGAGGGAGAGAGGGAGAGGGAGAGATGTGGTGGTCCGGGGGAGGGCAGCATTGGAGGGATTGGAGGGCACGTTTGGCTGGGCACTTGGGAGGATCCCTGCACGCAAATGGATCTGGTGGCTGGCGGGCCGGCAAACCAACCTCCCCATGTCATGCACCTTTTTTTTTCGCGCGCGTCGAATAATTTTCTTCCCTCGCGATTCTATGGCTGGGGCGGAAGGATGCATGCGAAGGAATTGGTTTCCATTATTGCATCACACTGGGCTTGTAGTGGAGACTTGACAGGCTGTGGACACCGAACGGGTGTTTGAAGTTTGAACATTTGAAGCTTCTGGTCACGTTGTCAGAGAGAAACACGTGGGCAGCCAATCCCAAAATGGAATAGCGCATTTCTCCGTAAACCTTCCCTTTTTGGGCGACCTCTACCCTTTTGGCCAAGTACTTTATTATGCTCTCCCCCAAAAAAGAAATACGAATTGCATGCCTGATGACCTGTTCTCTTTCTATAATGTCAGCCTTTTTATATACAAGATGGCTTCTGCTCCCAAGGAATAATGCTATACAAAATCAAGCTTCCCCCGACCCCACGGGGCTGCCCATCGGCTCTATCTCGGGCCTTCACCCAGCTCCAGCTCGAGCTCTCATCCCTACAGGCGACTTTGGAATTCCGAATACCGCAGCTGGCATGCGAAGCAATAATGTGAAGCACTCATGGCAATAGGTCTGGCCTCAGATGAAATCCTCGACTCCGCCCGGTCGTTTCAGGCCTCGCCCACTCACCGTGCAGTGCCGCAGCATCGAAAAATGCGGTGAATGCCCATGCCCCGCCGCCAGGCCATCGCACCCCAGTCGTACGTCCGTCGTGCCTCCGTGCTCTCCCTCTCCTCCTGGACCACACCCCGCCATAACACTCGCCTTCACGCTCCTCACAACACAACACTCAAACACACAACCACAACACACTGCACACCTCTGCCAAACACACCCAATTGACCCCTCCTTGACATCGTCCCTCAACCCACTTCTGCAAAATGGCCGGCGACAACGACGAGGAGTTGAAGCCCGAGCAGACCGCCGGCTTCAAGGTCGGCCAGCAGCGCACCATCGAGGAGTTGAAGGAGCTAGGTACGCCGCCTCCCCACACCCCTTCCCCCATGCATGTCCATGGTACTGACAATACTGCTCCTCCAGACAAGAACGACGAGTCCGTACGCAAGTGGAAGGAGTCCCTCATCGGCGGCGGCGACCTCTCCGACCCAAACGACCCCCGCAAATGCATCATCCTGTCCCTCGGCCTCGAGGTTGAGGGCCGCCCGGATATCATCATCGACCTCAAGGACCCCTCCTCCGTCGAGGCCCTCAAGTCAAAGCCCTTCACCATCAAGGAGGGTGCCGACTTCCGCATGAAGGTCACCTTCAAGGTCCAGCACCAGATCCTGTCCGGCCTGAAGTACCTCCAGGTCGTCAAGCGTGCTGGTATCAGCCAGAAGCACCAGGAGATGATTGTGTGTTCCATGTCTCGAACCCTGTACACGAACCCCACCATTGCTGACCTTGACAGGGCTCCTACGGTCCCAACACAAAAGACAAGCCATTCTACGAGAAGAAGTGTATGTGCCCGATCCATTCCCGGCATGTCTTCTTTAGCTAACAGAGCCAATCCAGTCGAGCCTGACACCGCCCCCTCCGGTATCCTTGGTCGCGGCAAGTACAAGGCCGTCTCCAAGTTCATCGACGACGACAACGACACCCATCTCCAGTTCGAATGGGCCTTCAACGTCGAGAAGGACTGGTAGATGCTGGGCACCGCTCTGTTGAAGCCAAGGTACCGTGTACAGGTCCGCTGCCACACGTAGTAGGAGTTCGAGGCAGCCGAGGTTGATATTTGTGCGACAAGGACGCAGGTTCCATACAAAGCAGCATTGATCTTTCCACGTCTACAGCTGCAATGATTGATGATTTCGACGGTTCGGGAGTACGGGCCAGGCGGTTCGTCCCAAGGGTACTTATATATGATCAAAATCAATGGCCGACTCGGCCTCTCACTTTCAACCCTCTTGTCCCTTCTGGATGTGTTTCACTGTCAAAAGTCCAGACCTCCTGTTTTGCCCTCTTTTACTCTGCAGAACCGAAACCACCTCGCCGCAACCCGGCTCACCTTGACGGTGCGACCTGCCCACGTTCGCTCCCCACCGCCTGGTGCGGACTTCCTCACAGAGTCATTCAATATCGGCACCTCTTGCTCCCAGGGATCCAATGGGTCTTCCGACTCGTCGTGGTTGCCCTCATTGCCGTCCCTCATTGCGACGTCGGCTTCGTCTTCTCGACTGTCAGGCTCATGTCTCTTCCACGACCCTTGGGCTTCAACGGCCACCAGTCTTGCCCGTGTTCTCATGGCCATCTCCACTCCTGCTGCGAACGTCCTGGACAACCCCTGGGCCGAAAACGAGGATGTCGGAGCGTGCAATGACAGCGGATTCACCAGCACCAGCGTCTTCGTCCCAGATTCCTCTCCGTGCGGTTTCCCTTGCACACCACATGCCGTAAGGTAAGCCAACAGGACGGGCACCGACGCGCAAAACACCACATCCACATGCTTTGCCGTCATCAAATTCCTCAACGTCGGCGCTATCAATTGCCGAAACCTCGCCGCAGTATCCGGATCATCGTCACTGCGTCTGCGTACCGACTGCGCCAGGTCCCGCAGGAAGTCCTCCCTGCTGGAGCAGACGATGAGCGTAGTGGGCGTTTCCTTCGAGCTGCATTGTGGCGTGAGGATGGCGTCCAGCAAGGCCGGGAGGCTCAATGGGTGCAGCACGGTGGGTTGCGAGACCATGTCTCCATTGTCGACGGATCTGGAACTGGTGTGGTGTATGGGTGTAGAGAGCAAACCAGTCTTGTGGTGAACCTTGAATTGTGGAGCTGTCCCAGAGTGGTATAGCGCAGCCTTCCCACTTCCCCGAGTGGACGCACCCACCACGTCCACCACGTCAGGATAGGCGCGCCCTGTTGCCCGCAGTGCGCACAGCAGCGAACTGCAGCCAGGCTCACGTCACCAGCACAAGCACAACTCTGCCCGCCCACGGCCCACGGGAAACCTCAGGGCTCACCGTCCCCTTGCCCACCTCTGCATAACTGAGCCCAGCCCTGGCTCTCCTCGGAGCGAGCCGACCAGTGGCACGCCATGGCGCTCTCCATTTCAAACATCTCGAGCATGCTGGAAACGGGTGCGTCTTCCCCCGTTCAATGTTCAGTTTCAGGCACTCGTCGCCGTGCCCTCTGCGTCCTCCCTTGATGCGAGCGTACGTTTGTGCTGCTCTCTAGCTCGAAAGCTATGCATCCCTCGAATTATGCTCACTGGACTCTTGCTACAGCCCGCGACCTCACCCTCGAAGCCGCCCGCGATGTGAGCAACGCGCGAAGGCCGCCCACGCGCCTGCTCCCTTCGAGCCAGCTTAAGAAGCTGCTTGACAGCCGGTCCGAACGAGACGTCCTGGACGGACTCAGGAGAGTGGTTACGGTAACCGGCGCCAGAGTCCAATACGGCAATATCTGGGATCTCCAGACTAACCGCTGCAGATGTCCTATCGACAACCACCCTCCCAGACCCTTCCCTTCTTCAGCCATGTAATCAAAAACATCGCATCGCCATCCCTCCAGGTCAAGAAGCTCGTCTACATCTACCTCCTCCAGCATGCCGAACACGAGCCGGACACCGCCCTGCTCTCCATCAACACAATCCAGAAATCCCTGACGGACCAGAATCCCCAGTTACGCGCCCTCGCCCTGCGCGTCATGTCTGGAATACGGGTGCCGGTCATCAGTCAGATTGTCAGCCTGGGCATCAAGCGGGGGGTGGGCGATATGTCGCCGTACGTGCGACGGGCCGCTGCCCTGGCTATCCCCAAGTGCTACAGCCTCGATCCCTCGACGGAACCGCAGCTACTCGACTACCTGTCTATGCTCCTGGGAGACAAGCAGTATTTCGTGACCGGCGCGGCCGTGGCTGCGTTCCTGGAAGTGTGCCCGAACCGCCTGGATCTGATCCATCCCCACTACCGGTCTCTGGTCCGCAAGCTGGTGGATATGGACGAGTGGGGCCAATTGGCGACGCTGCGGCTCATGATGGTGTACGCGCGGAAGTGCTTCCCACGGCGGACGAAGCAGGTGAAGAGGGCGAGTGCGAACAATCACTTCGCACCGACCAAGTCGGTCAAAGGCTTCTACGACTCAGAGAGCGAATCAGAAGAGGACGACGAGGAGCAAGAGATGGAAGAAGTGGTCATTCTGGACCCAGACCTGGAGTTGCTGCTCAAGTCCTGCCAGCCCCTTCTCCAGTCCAGGAACGCAGCGGTGGTGATAGCCGTTGCGAGGACCTACCTCTACCTGGGGACGCCGGAATATCTCCAGACGGCGATTGGACCGCTGATCGCTCTCCTGCGATCGACGCCGGATGTACAGCATATCGCCCTCTACAACATTGTGCAAGTCTGTCTATCTCATCCACAGCCGTTCGTGGATTATTACACCCATTTCCTGGTCCAATCGACGGACGCCCCGCATATCTGGCGTCTCAAGCTTGAACTGCTCACTCTGATCTTTCCGTACGCCCCGCCGAGGCTGCAGAGCCTCATCCTGGCCGAGCTGAGCCACTTCTCGCACTCCGGCAGCCTCGATCCAGGGCTGGTCAAGGAGGCGGTCCGCGCGATAGGTCGGTGTTCCCAGAGCAGTGCCACCAGCCCGAAGACGTCTGCACGATGTCTGCGGCTGCTGCTCGCTCACATCGGCTCTGCGGATGCGCGGTTGGTGGCGGAGAGTTTGGAAGTGATCCGTCATCTCATCCAGCGGGACCCCGAGAACCATCGGACGACGGTGGTCCGGTTGGCGAAACACCTGGACGCCGCGACGAGCCCGCAGGCCCGAGCGAGCATCATCTGGCTGGTCGGCGAATTCGCGGGCCTGGATCCGGAGAACAACATCGCCGCCGACGTCCTGCGCATCCTGGCCAAGGGCTTCGCGGACGAGGCCGAGCCCGCAAAACTGCAAATCGTCCTGCTGGCCGCCAAAGTGTACGTCCACCACCTCAACGCCAACCCGCCCCCTGCGGACCCCAAACCATCGGAAGCAGACCGACCGTCGGCCTCCGTGGTCGAGGGATTCCACGACGAAGGCGGATTCCGCGACCCGCACCTCGACGACCACGACGTCCCTCCCACCCAGCACCAAACACCCGCAAATCCTCCCCACCCCATCGAAGCCCTCTACCACTACATCCTCCTCCTCGCCCGCTATGACACCTCGTACGACCTCCGCGACCGCACGCGCGTGTACAAGGCGCTCCTCTCGACCCCTTCGTCCACGCAACTCGCCTCCCTGCTCCTCCTGGCGCCCAAGCCGGTCCCGCACGCCCCGAGCCCGAGCGAGACTAGGAAGGGCTACGTGCTCGGCAGCGCGAGCCTGGTTATCGGCGATGAAGGCGGAGTAGGGGGGCTCAGGGGGGAGGAGAGTCTGCCGGCGTGGGTGAAGGAGGGGGAGGAGCCGGATAGGCGGTTGAGGGAGGAGGTGGGGGGTGTGTCTGCGTATGAGGGGGAGGGGAGGGGGAGCGCGGCGCAGAGGCTGGATGAGGCGGTGGGGGGGAGTGGGACACCGGTGGAGGGGTCGTCCGGGTCGAATGGGGTTGGGGGTGGGTTTGGGGGAGGGAGAGGGAGGGAGAAGGAGAAGGAGAAGACGTTGGATGAGTGGTTGGCTGAGGAGGAAGGGGAGACGGAGAGTGAAGAGGAGAGCGAGTATGAGACGGATGAGGAGGAGGAGGAGGAGGAGGAGGAGGAAGAAGAGGAGAGCGAGTACGAGACGGAGAGTGAAGACGATGAGGCGGCGAAGCTGGTACGGTAGCGTTGCCTTGCCGGAAAGCCTTTGAAAGCAACGTGCTCGTAGAAGAAACGAAACGAATCTATTCGACCAATACGCGGTACGCTATGCAAGACCTCGATCCAGTTCATCGCTCGACAGAGAATCAATCCCCCTTGACACCTCCTCTCCCCATCCCTACTCCCTCCTCGCAGCCTCCCCAACCAACCTCCCCACCTCCCGCACCGCCTCCTCAAACCCATCAAACGCCGCAATCGGCAACCCCGCCTCCTCCAACACCCTCCTCCCCTCCTCCTCCCTCGTTCCCCTCAACCGCACCACCACCGGCTTCCGCACCCCGACCTCCCTGAACGCCAGCACGATCCCCTCGGCAATCATATCGCACAGCGTCAGCCCGCCGAAGATGTTGACGAACAGGACCGCGACGCGCGGGTCCCGCAGGATCAGCGCGAACGACGTCGCGATCGTCGCGGCCGTCGCCTTGCCGCCCGTGTCGAGGAAGTTGGCCGCGTACGTGCTGGGCGCTAGGCGCGCGTTCAGCACGTCGACCGTGTTCATGGCCAGGCCGGCACCGTTGACGAGCGTGCCTACCAGGTTCCTGGGCTGCGCTTCCGCTTTCGCATTCGATGTCGTGATGGTGCTGGTGTCCCTTTGATCCACCGCCGCGGCCCCGGGAGAAGGCCCCGGCGCGTCAAGCCGCACGAACACGATGCCGCTCTTCTCGGCCTCGAGCTCCGTCTCGGGAACGCCGGACACGTCGCACAGGGCGTGCAGCTCCGGGTGCCGGCCGTTGCTCCTGAACGCCGCGTCGTCGAAGAAGAGGTAGGGGTCCGACGTTTCGAGGGCGTCGGCGCCGTGCGGGACCGCGACGCTGACGCTCGTGGTGATGGCCTCGTTGTCGCGGAAGAGGGTCCAGAGTTTGGAGATCAGGGCGGCGGCTTGGGCTTTCGCGCGGGGAGGCGCGGCGTCGAGTTGGGCGTGCGCGAGGGCGGAGGCGATGGTTTCTGGGGTGGGGCCGGTGCGGTAGTCGAAGGGGAAGCGGCGGGCGCGGGTGGGGAGGTGGGTTGGGTTGGAGGTTGGGGAGGCGATGATGCAGGGGGAGCGAGCGGAGCGGGCGATGGTGATGCCGAGGAAGTGGGTTGAGGAGGAGGTGGTGGTGGAGGACGGGGAGATGGGGATGTCGTAGGATTGGAGGAGGGTGGTGGATTGGGAGGGGGAGAGGTGGAGGGAGCGGTGATGCTGGTGGCTGGGGAGGGGATGAGAGAGGGAGGAAGAGGAGGGACGTCGATGAGTGTGGTAGGAACGGCGTTGTTGGAGATGTTGAGCTTGGGAAGCGGACTGTTGCTGCGTATGGTGTCAGTGTGAAGGACCGTTAAGGGGTTCAGGGACCCTTACGATTCTTCCCACATTCCTACCAGAATTCGCCAGAATCTCCTTCATCACGCCTCCGAATTTCGCGGGATGGTCCACCATGGTGACGCCGGCGCTCTCCAGTGCCTTGTACTTGGACTCCGCAGTGCCCTCTCCAATACCGGTCCATGCACCGGCGTGGCCCATGACCTTTCCTGGGACGGCGCCGAAGCCGCCTATAACGGCAGCAATGGGTCTGGACCTGTCAGTGTTGTCGAACCACAAGGAAACATGGGACGTACTTGGGATCTTTGACCCGCTTCTTGTAATCCCGGATCCAGTCCGCTGCCTCCTCTTCCGATGTACCGCCCACCTCGCCCACGAGAATGATGGCCTCCGTATCTTCGTCATTCTCGAACACCTTCAGAGCGTCCACAAAGTTGGTGCCCGCAATCACATCTCCGCCCATCCCAATGCACAAACTCTGCCCCAAGCCAGCACGCGTCAGGGAGCCGACCGTCTCATACGAGAGCGTTCCAGACTTGGCTACGATTCCGATATGGCCAGGGGAGAAGGTAGGTAGAGGCTGGAACCCAATCCTGCAGTGTCCAATTGCGGAGATGATACCGGGAGCATTGGCGCCTACCAACCGGGACTTGGACTGAGTTGCGAGGATTGAGTGTATCTACCCATATTTAATAAGGATGAAACTTCAATTGAATTGATCTAGGGAACATGCAACTCACCCTCATAATGTCATGCAAAGGGATATGCTCCGCCACGGCTACAATGAGCGGCACCTCGGCCTCAATCGCCTCTTCAATCGCCGCCGCAGCCTGGTGCGCCGCAACGTAGATGCCCGTCGCGTCCGGCTTCAACTGCTCCATGGCCGCCCTCACCGAGGGCAACACGGGCAGCCCCAGATGCTCGCCCGAGCCGCCCGGCTTGACGCCTCCAACAATGTTGGTTCCCCATTCTATCGACTCCTTCGCATTGGCCGTGGCTTGCTTGCCTGTGAATCCCTGGAAGATGACTCGCGTGTGTTTCCCGATTTTGAGATTCTGGATCGTGTCGTCGTAGCCGGGGCGGCGGGTGGTGGTTGAGAAGCGGGAGGAGAGGATGCGAGGGGAGAGGGAGAGTTTGCGGCTTAGGTGCCGTGACCGGTGAGGTATCATGGTGGTGGTGTTCTTGTGGATATCCTCGATGCTGGGAAGGAGAGTACTGTGATAACCTCGGTCCGCGTGAGGTTGGGATTTGGGGGAGTGATTTTCTAGGGATTGCAATGGTGAGTCTGTATAATACTCATCTTCTCAAAGATTCAATCGCTATGTCTAAACCTCCCAGAGCACGGCAGGAGAGAAGTGCGTCGACTCGAACTTTCACGGGAAAAGGACGTTCGTGATGTAAAGTCATAACCGAAGCTCCCCAAGACGGCTATATAGATGCATGTAACCGAGAGCCCCTCAGCTTGAGAGGCCATGGCGCGACCTCGGGATCCTGCTTGTGCCTGAACCTGCATCAGATCTGGTCGAGAGATCGGGAACCGTATACGGGCAGGGGACGATGATGCTGTGCCGCATGTGTGTTGCGGGGGAGCGGTGGTGGTTGTGTGCCCATGCCATGGAGGGGAGCAACTGGTCATGGTGGGGCACGGAGCTTGCGGCGTGAATAGCTGAAAGCGGATGTCTGCTGTGACAGGCTTCCCCAGATTCTCTTCCTTCCACCTCCATCCATCGCATGTATTCCAACACCAATTGATTCCGTCACTCGTTCCTATTCGGCAGTCTCTAGCCCTCTGAAAGTGCTGCCGTAAACCGCATTTATAGATCCGTCCATACAATCCTCCCCGACATCCGACTATTCCCTCACCCACCGCACCTCACAATGTCACACTCCACCCCCACAGAAGCAGAGATAACCCGCACCCTCTCGGACCTGAAACTCTCCACAAAAGCCAAACCCAAATCCCCCCCCGTCGCCGAAAGCTGGGACGACGAATCGCTGTCCTCCGACGAGGAAGCGACCTCCACCGCGGCACCTTCAGAGTCGGAAACCGCAAAAGATTCCTCCTCCTCCTCCTCCTCCTCCTCTCCTACTACTGGAGACAAAGACCCCATAACCCCCATCAAAACCACAGACTCCTCCTCCTCCTACAACCCACCCAACCCGCCTCCGCCTACACCCTCCTCACCCACCCCGTTCGAATTCGAAAACGTCCCCTACGCACAGCTGAACCCGTCGTCCCCGCAATCCTCCCTGCGCGGAAACACAGCGCCAGCGCGGCGGCCAGAGAAAACGACGGCCGTAGCGGGGAGGCTGATCGCCGGGGCGTTGGGCGTGAAGGCGCCGCGGAGGACGGCGGAGGAGAGGGAGTACGATCGGGCGATGAGGGAGAAGGAGAAGAAGAGGAGGGAGGAGGAGAGGGAGCGGGAGAGGAGGGAGAGGGAGGAGGCGGAGGCGAGGAAGAGGAGTGTTTGGGAGGATTAGGTGGGTGGGGGGATGTTGAAGGAGTGGGCATTTTTTTCCCCGGAGCATGTTGGAGGGTTGCTGGGTGTCCTTTTTGCGTGTGGGATTGGGTTGGGGCTCTTGTAGGATAGAAGAGCATTTGTGTTTTGCGTGCTTATAGAAATGCGCGAGAATTCATATGATGTACATGGAATCACGGAGATGGAAAAGACAACCGCCATGGCTGTGCAGCAAGAATGGTACGGCGCATATTCCGGAGTAGAGGTAATGCACCCCGTGGCAGCTCACTGCAATTCCAAAGCCAAACAAAGCGGATATAATCTGTTCATGAACCATTCATCATTTAACATCGGCCTTCAATCCAGACCTGCCGTAACGTACACTTAAAACGGTGGTATTACCTCCCAAGGTCCCTTTTGCAGCCGATCTTCCCCTCCATAGACGCCATTTTCACCAGAAACCCATTCATCGCGTAGAATATTCGGGAGGGCCCAAACCCCCGCAGACAGTCCTTGTGCTTCATAGCCGAACCAGTGGAGTCGAGTGAGGTAGGGTCTGCAAGCGAAAAGGTTCGACGGATATGAGAGTAGAAAGGGGGGTTGAATGCGGGTTTGAAGGGGTCTTGCGTTGTCCCCGCAACGTGCAGCGGCCAGGGCGGGCGTCTCAGCAGCCTCCGATCTGTTCTTGGTGGACTTCGAGGGTATCTCCGTCCTCCATTCCGAGCTAGAATGGGCAGCAGCGTTAGAAGAGACACTTGCAGCGCGCCGATGGGAGCGCGGGAAGAGGGTTTTCTCTACATACCGACTCGGGGTTATCCTGTGGCTGCACCCTCGTCCCCTCGAACAAGAAGCGCACACTCTGGATCGACTTGCCTTGCCGCTCGCAAAACGCATCCATGAGTTTCTTCAGCTGGGTTGTCCGCTTGATCTTGAAGAAGACCTCGTTGTTGTTGTCGGTGACCTTGATGTTCAGGTGCTCCGTCGGAGTCTGGTCCTCGGGCTTGTGCTGGAAGTTGTTGGGCGTGTCGTTGTCTGACATTGTGTCGATTTGTGAGGTTGGGAATGGAAATCTGGAGTTTGCGGTTGTCAGAGCGAGCGCTCGAGGTCGTGTTCGCGAGAAGATTGGATGGGGGGAGTGGAAAGAAGTGGAAAGTGGCGGGACTGACTAGCTATGGGCGCCGTCGGCACGAGCACGGGGCTGTAGAGGAGCGGAGGGAACGAGTCTCGTGGAGAGAGCGAGCGCCGAAACTGGAGAGGCGGGTGTTGCGGGAGATGAGAGGCTTATAAAGTCACCGGTAAATGGGCGGTGGCGAGAGGAAACCCGTTTGGCGGTGATGTCGTGGAAGGGAAGTGCAGTGGGAAGGCTAGTGGGGTTTGGCCTGGGTCAAAGAACCGGCGGGTCAGTGGCCAGGGCTTTCTCTCTCTCACTTTCACAAGGCCAAGGGAAGACGTTGACTACTCCCACATCTAACTTATATACGCAGAACGTCGCGCTTGTCTCCACCTGCATTCGATTAAGCATACGTCTGCTCGTTTCATCCTTCTTGCATCCAAAGTCTGACCCATATTCGTCCACGTGATCCATATACCATGGTATGCAGCAATCAATGAGGTTTCCCATCTGATGTCACCAGTGAACGGTTGACGATTTTTGATAGGGAATGAAAGAAGACCTCCAAACCAATCCTCCGTGCCATGCACGAGCATGTGCCATTCAGAGTAGGTTCTGCAAGATGGAGTTCTTCCAAACCATCTCATATTGGTAGACTGTTTGCAGAAGAACGGGTATCAGGAAGGGAAATGCAGAAGAGAAGTAGATAGGCCAAGTCCGCGTCTCTCGGATTCTCGCTGATGCTCCCTAGGTCGACGCTCTATACGAATGTTGCAACGCCTTCTATCAGGAGAGAGGCGACGATGCCAGTACTGTCAGCTGTCCCAAAGCATCTCTTCTAAGGTGGTCGTTCCCCAAAGATCCACGTCTCCGCCATGTGCTGACTGGTCCAGGTTAAAGATGAAGCAGAGGGCAGCAGAGGCAGGGAAATAGGAACGATATAGGGCTGCACATCTCCTAGCATGATTTCTGTAACGATACCTCATCCAATGCATATGTCACACCTCCTTTGGGATCTGAGCTATCAAACCTCACGAGGAAGTCCAGCCAGGTAACAGGAGATATGTTGCTCTAAGACGGTCGTGAGCACGCAAAGAGGCCGCATGGACCTGTACAAACACTGAAAGAGTTTGAACCGAGACTCTAATGACTGCCTATAAGACATTGGAGAGGAAAAGAAAGAAGAGCGGAGCGGCTTCGCGTGGTGAGGATTTTCTTCAATCGCTTCGCCAAGCCTTAGGTAAGCAGACGCGCTAGTGTCGTGCACGGGCTCTTGCTGCGAGATGTGAGCTCCATCTCTTGTGTTTTGCGTACCTGGAGGCCGCATCTGCAACATCCGCGAATCCCGACATTGGGAATTTCAACGTAACCCAAGCGCTGTCGCAGGGATTGCGGGAGAGCTCTCAATCATTTCGCGTCTTCATTGCTGCAAACGATGGCGACCGCTTCCACAAAGTCGCATGCGCTGTTCCAGGTAGGCTATTCTGAGAGCTTGAACTTGGGGAGAGCGCCTCTTTCAAAGCCGTCAGCTAACTTTGACAGCCGGGAAACCACAATGGCTCCTTCTTCGGGTCGACAAGCCTGGCTCACCGATCGAACCCCAACGACGACCCTTTACAGCCTCTCCGGACGATGGCAGACCGGGTCGGAAAGGAAGTAGAGAGCTTCGCTGAGCGCGTTGACCAGTGGTACAGCCAGGAGAAAGGCCAGGACGCGAAGAAACAATACCATGCGACGCTGCGAATGGTGGACCAGTTCAAGGGCTTGGCCGACTCGACTGTGAAGGAGCTCCGAGAACAAGGCGACGCGGAGAACAGAGGAGAGTTGCGGAAAAGCGTGCAGCGGCGCATTAGGACGATGATAGAAGAGGAAGCCCCTCTGGCCGGTGATTTCTCGCAGTCAGCTCAGAGCATAACCTCTTCCGTCGAAGGAACCTCCCCATACTCCGCTCGCGTCCAAGAGTTGCGACAATGGGAGACAGAGGCCGCGACCTGGGACCTTGTGCATCTCATCATTTCGTTCTACCACCCAGAGCCTGGATTCGACCGCGAAGCCGATAGGCAATCCAAGATCTCCAAGATCTATGAACCAATACACCAGTACACCCCCAAGTCGGAGCTCTGGGATCGCTTCTTGCTGGTAGATGACCAGGCAAAAGAGAAGGAACTGGTTCTGCGATGGCTTGAGAGGACTGCTCGGAACACGGAAAGCGACATTCAGTCGATTATCGAACAGCTGGGCACGGAGTCCGGCAAGGACACTCATACTTGGACAAGTGGTTGGCTCGATACAAGAGCGAAGATCAAGCAGGCGAAACGCCTACGGGGAACAGAGGGCGCCTTAAGCCCGGACGGCTGGAGCCTAAGGACAAACGACCGCTCTCAAGAGCTCATCACACAACTAGACCCGGATGCGCCGGCGCGGCAGAAACGAGCGCTGGAGAAATCCGACGAAGACTACGAGCGCGCTCTTTGGATGGTGTGTTACGAGATGTTGCGCCGCGGTACCCCTTGGAGAGAAGTCAGTGAGTGGTGCAGAGACAGGAGCGAGGCGTGGCGCGGGATCAGTATGGGCGCTGCAGATGAGTCCCGCCCGGAGGGAGCGCCCAGCCTGGCAGGCGAGTCTGTCGGCTACATTTTTCGTCGGATGTGCTTCCTAGCCGCGAGGGGTGCTCGATCTCATTTCGAAGGGGCCGTGTACGGCCTCCTGAGTGGGGACTATAAAGCGGTGCAGCGCGTCTGCCGATCCTGGGATGACCATCTTTACGCACATTACAACGCGCTTCTGCTCTCGAGGTTTGACGATTATCTGCTCAACCACCATTCGCGGCGGTTACCGCAGAATCTCACGCATAAATTCATCTTCCAGGATGCAGTCGCAACTGTTGGCGACTGGGAAACCTCGCCCACATTCATCGTCAATCTTCTAAAGCAGCAGAAAGCCACGGCGGCTCTATCGCTGCTTCCCATGAAGCTCATTCAGGGCAGCCTCATCGGCAGGACAGTGGAGGAGTTGCTCTTCAAAGTGGGCGTCGCTATTGCTATGCTGCAGGAGAAAGACGCTCGGCTTACGAGCTTAGTCCTCGAGCCTGAAGTCCAGCAAGATCAGTATGACCTGAAGGAGTCAGTACCTCCGGAATCCCGAAACATGACCGCAGGAAAGCACTATCAAGCTCTAGCTTCGGATACGCACGCTCTCCGGGTACTAGTCCACATCCTCATCGTCTTGCAAAAGGGCCTCAATCTCTTCGACACGGATAATTATGCCCAACGGACAGCCTTTGACAATATCATCGTAACCTATATTGAGCTGCTTCGGCTTACCAAGCGGTTCCAGTTGATCCCGTTGTATGCCGCGCAGCTTCACGACGAGAGGGTTTACCACTGCCTGTCGCGGGTGGTCTCTGACATCAAGAATCCCGATGAGCAGAAGAACTTTGTCGGATTGATGGGGCACTACGGTATTGACGCCGCAAAAGTAATTCAAGACAACTGGCTCACCATTTCCAATTACACCGACACGCTTAAGATACCAGACATCACAACACTAGATCTACTGGAGACGCCATCAGAGGACGTCGTCGCACACTCATATCTATGGCCTGGCAAGCGTGTCAAGGCTGAATTCGACGGGTTTGACATCAATGAAACCGACGAGGCAATGCTGAGTTCGTTGCGCTGGCATCTTCATCTTGACGAGTGGGTGGATGAATCGTTGGTTGTCCTACACAGCGGCCTCATGTCTCTCCTTCGTAAGTAATTCCTTTCAACATCCTTACTACATGATACTGACCATTTCCACAGGAAAGGGCCGCCTTGGTGCTGCAGCTCAGCTCGTCAAAGACGTGGACCTGGACACATTGGTGCAGATTAAGACCAAGATTAAGTGCGGTTACTCCTTCGACATCAGAGCGGACGGCGCCGAAGAGCAAGATACTCGGCAAATCGATGCATTGCGGCAGGAGGAACTGTCTCGATCCGGTCGCAATTGGAAGCCGTCAACCAAGATCCCAGATGCCGAGGAACACAGGAATACTGTCCATAGTCTGAAAGAGAGCACACAGACCTACTTCGAGCTCACCGAGCTCATCCGCCTCATCGATCTTTTCCGCCAATGGCGCGAGGAGGAGGACAATCTTATACGGTCAGTCCTAGCATAAGATACAGGTGTAGCATATACTGACAACGCACGCAGGATCCGTGACGCCGGCGAGTCCGGGACCAAAATCTCCACCAAGCGCGCCCGCGAACTGTTCGAGGAGATCACCGCCATCGTCGACACGCTCCTAGACACCTTCCTCGAAGTCATCGACACCTCGCCCGGCAGGGACGGCTTTGAGATCCGGCGCGTCTACATCCCCGAAATCGTGCTCGCCTACATCTCCGTCGTGCAGCCCGCTGCGTTCTTCAACTCCAAGGAGTATCTGACCAAGGCCCTGGACATTGCTGTGGTGGTCGCGGATAAGAATAAGGAGTGGCTGCAGAAAGCTTTCCTTGCGGCGGGCAGGATGGATGAGCTTGTGACTCTGTTGGCGGAGAGCAGTAGGGCGATGTTGAGGTTGGGCGAGACGGACCCGAAGTTGAGGAAGGGGCAAGGGAAGAAGGGACCGCGGGGGGAGTCGGTGGTCATTTGGAATGCGGTTTTGAGGAAGTGAGGGATGGCGGTTTGGTGTGCAGATATGAAAGCTGGTCTGAGTGGCCGGTCCCGTATTTGCGCTGTGGTCGTTGGCTGTGGGGCGGATGGGGCTTGCACTGTTAACCGTGGATTCTTATACATGGAAGCGGCTTTGCTTTGGTGGCGCTAGGGAGATTCACGCGCAATGCATCCGAAAACAAAGGATATGGTGGGTTTCCAGGCTTCATGCTGCACATTTGTATACTCTTCACTAGATGGTATGCACTGGTCGATTTTCCATTGATCACTGTCTGCAGGATTTTATGGTCACCTCGACTTATCAGTGACGAATGTGTGACCATTTGAAGAAATGATGGTGGGTTTTCAGCTTTGGATTCCTGAGTCCTCGTCCACCTCGCCGGGGTAGGAGGAAGCTGGGTTGCTTGCACATGCCATCACCAACGATTAGCTGTATCAATGCTATCGATGCGTGTTGTATGTCTGGAGTTCCTGATGCTGAATCCGAATCCTCATTTCCCCATCCCCCACCCTTTGGTTGACATGAAGGGGAAATTAAGGGACAGGAAGGCCGGATATAGGGAGAGCGGGAATAGGATAATAGCTTACTCCAGAAGCGCTGGTGTGTGAGAGTGTTCTCGAGGAGGTCAACTGTGAAAGAGTGAAGACTCGAGAAGGGAATGTGGAGGTAAAGAATGGCTGCTTGGATAGATGGGTTAACCTGTGGTTTAGTATTTCTGCGTTAGGATGAAGAATCATCTCCGTCAAGGAAAATGGAGGATGACTTTTATTATGTGCTGGTATGCTATTTTTTTTTGTTACTGTTGCGACTTGATCCTCTAAGGGTACCTGTGTGCCACTCTCGACCCGTTGTGCTCGATGCTGTCCATAATATCGATGAATGTTTCCAAAAGCTTGAGGAAACCTGCACGTATTTCTGTTCATACAGATCATGTGGTTGGTACACGAGCCGCTCTCCACAAACTTCGCGACTCCGTATCCCGTATACGTGTAGAGCGTAAGTTTGTTGCAAAGTCGAGATATGCTCATGTATCGTTTATTTGATCGAAACCTCGTCAAATATCACAATAGTCATATAAATGCGGTATTCAGTCCATATCGGGACCGTACTGGCTCCAGAAATCGGTCTCTACAGTCGCAGAGCGTTGTTCCTGGAGTAAAGTGTAATCTTCACAGAACCCACTGTCGTCGTGCTGGTCTTCATAAGGAGTGAAATCAAATGCTTCCTCGTCGCCATCCGACAACGAAGCTTCTGAAGGTTCGGCTTCCAGGATCTCGGTTGCGATGGAGGTAGCTTCGTCGTCCATACTAGCATCTTCTTCATCCTGGTCGGAGTCGGTGTTGCGCCTTGCTGGTGCAGTCACAGCGGATAATTGTGCGATGACTATGTCATCTGTGAGGCGACGGGGGCGAGGGATATACTCCTCTGTCCTAGTTGAGGATTGGGGTATGTTATCGTCTTCATCGGATAGGATATCACCACGCAATGTAATCAATGTTAGCGAGGACGACGCTTCTGCCGGCACAGGGTCACCGCCGGAAAACAACGGGTCTGGAGGGGAGATGCTCCTGGGCCTTGGAAGGGGCCCGCTTCTCAGTTCCAAACTGCCAATTGGCGCAGGAATCGGCACTGTTCTTCTGGCATGCTTGGCTTTGTCAGGTGAAGGCGTCCTCTTCTCTTGCTTGATTCTCGTTGGAAGCTTCAGCTCCGAAGCCAGGAAACCGTCCGCGCAGAGACTCGATAGGCTGACTGTGAGAGAGCGGGGAATCAATTTGGCGCCCGGAGTGCTTGTCAGTTTTTTTGTTTTACCAATCTTCCAGCGGGATTTGGGAGCTGAAGTTGAAGGACTTTTGGCATTGGCGAAAGTCCTGAGGATCTGACTTGAACCTGATGCCCCGTTCGTATAGAACGGAGAGTTCTGATTATCTTCAATGGGATCAGTTTCAGTGATTGGGCGTGGTTCTGGCACTTCTTCCTGCAACGCTCAACGGTTAGAATTCTGGGGTTATAATAGTGGTTCAGCCTCCTACACTTCGGTCAGAAAGGCTGATGTCTGTTGTCCTTCGCACGAGTGCAAGTTCGTTAATGGGAAGCCGTCTCCTCCGAGTGCTGGTAACAAGGCGTGCGTCTAGTTTGTCACGCTTGGCTTTATACACGTTCACGATTCTCCTAGGGGTGTTGGAGAAGGTCGAAGGAAACCTTTCGATTGTTGAGGCTCCATCAATCACAGGAGAGTCAGATTCAGGGTATGTGAAGTTCTCGACTTCTTCTGGAGCTATTGGTGGTCCGAAGAAGGATGGATCTGAAGGTGGTACGGCCAAGGCTGGTGCTGATGGTGGGACAACATGAGAGTGGCAAGCTTCGTTACTGTCAGTTGCTAGATTTGACGACTCCGCTTCTGCTCTTATTTCCGAAACTACGATTGAAGCTGGTTCTGGATTGTTGTGACTCTCATCGTTCCCTCTCTCTGCGACTCGTCGCCGGATTCGGAATGGTCGGTGTTGGGGAATATCCCGTACAATGCGAAGGTATGCGGAAAGCCGCAGCCTACCCTCTACGAAATTCCCCCCTTGGGCCATGACACGCGCCGGTGGTTCTCGGGCGAGGAAGCAATACAGAGATGGAGTGGGAATATGCATCGATGATGTTGTTTCGGAACTGGAAAACGCGCTAGCGCCAAGCTTCCCCGACATCGCGACTTCCTCCACACGGCAAGAAACCGACCGGTCCCGCTTCGTCGAGACATTTGCCATGCCCGGACGCCTCTCTTTTATACTCGAGACATCTCCCCGCCAGTGCCGACCATCCCCTGAGCATGGCGTCGCAACCATCCACGCCGCGTTGGCCGGAGTTCCATCCGGACATCCCAGACATCTCTGAGCACGACAGCTTCGGCGACCTGGTTAGGAAGCTGTCCTTGTGAGTCTCTTGGTGCTTGAGCATTCTATGCAGCTCTTGTCAATGTGAATTACTCTAACGGCTGTCAGCTACTTTACCGATGCGCTACCGCTGCCGACCACCTTCGACGAGCTACGAACGTCACCACACGGGCGGGTCTTGAACCCCCTTATAGCACAAATCTCTGACAACTGCCATCACCCCGCTATAGTCTCGGCCCTCTTGTGCGTATGACAACTTCTCGTATTTTTGATCCTGTTCGCTTTATGTTAGCGGTTCCTGAATGAGATATCTCGTGTGTGACCGGGAGAAAAGTCAAAACGGCGAATACCCAACTCTTAGATTATTTTCATATGGGCCAGCTCATTTATGACGTTCTTGAAAGGTCAATACTAATGACATCTAGAGCTCTGAAAGCGCACTTTGCTGCTCTCGAGGAAACCAGCGATGAGCCCGGCGTCAACGAAGGTAGGGGTTACGCATGTGAATATGTGGCATGGTTGTTCGTGACCAGTCTTTCGGAACGTGAAGCCATTGATCTTCTGTTGACGGAGCTTCCACCTACGATGCCGTCAGCAACCGAGGACTCCACCGCAGGGCACATTTCTAATGGAAATGCCAACAATGGTGTGGCGGAGGATACGCCTCTTCTGCGTGCTTCCCAATCTGAAGAAAATTCCTACTTCGGCACCGATAGCGTGCACGGCACCTCTTCGACGTCCACCACTCGCTCGGATGAGTTCGCTTCTCAGTTTGAGAACCTGAGCGCCTTGGAGATTGCCGCGGTCTCAAATGCGAAGAAGTTCCTCAGTCAAAGAGCAGTCCAGAAAATTATCAATGGGATCTGGCGGGTATGATCTCTTTCGAGTCAATGACCACGACGGTGGGCTAATGAACAACAGGGCGACATTGTGTTCTGGGAGACAATGAGTGTCAACTCTGTGAAAAGAGCGAAGTTGTATAATCGTCGACGCGCTGATCCGTTCACGCGCCTTCGAGTACCTCGTTATCTCAAGGTATTCGAGACTTTGTTCTTTGCTACCTTTCTGGCTCTGTATTACGCCGTCCTTGTCCATCGGAGTGACTCGCATGTCACCCCAGTGGAGATACTCCTTTACGTCTGGATAGCGGGGTTTGCGTACGATGAGTATGGCGATTGGAACGATGCCGGACAGACAAGCTTTTATGCGTCAGACTTCTGGTGGGCTTGGGACATTGTGAGTATGCTTGCCTTGGTAGATGGTAATCCGCTTACGCGAACACAGAGCATCGTGCTCGTCTCTGTCGGTTTCTTCGTTCTTAGTGAGCCAACCCCCATTCGTACCCGAGCAGCATATCTAACAAGGTCCTCAAGGGATTGTCGGCTTGGTTAGGGCATCACCTGAAATCACTGAGCTCGCGTATGACGTGCTGGGCCTTGAAGCGCTCTTCCTAGTACCAAGGATATTCTCACTCCTGTCTCTCAACCCTTACTTTGGCACCTTGGTGAGTCGCCCCTTTCTTCTCTCTTAGGCACCAGCCTCAGCTCAACAGCCTCACCCGCAATCGGAGGCCACCGTGGCTGGCTTGATCTGCCTTCCATGCTTCAGCGGGTGCGGCCCGATGGGGCCGTCCGTTTCACGGCTGCGGCACGGCGGTTGTTGCCATCCATCGGTCTTTCTCGATATCATAGCGCTGTTGGTCACATCACAGCTAACCCCTGTCTCTGCAGATTCCCTGTCTGAAGGAAATGGTCCGTACAACCCAGACAAGGACGAAACAAAGCCCGATGCTGATAGCGGACAGACCAAGGACTTCGTCAAATTTCTGTCCCTCGTGCTTATACTCTACCTGGGGTTTCTGACAACATTTATCCTGCTAGCAAGGGGTATCTTCACCCCAGGGGAAATGGTGCGTTGGTGCTCCAGGCTACAGAGGCGGACTTTGATTGGGGGCTAACGAGCTGTGTTGTTAGGCATGGATTCTTGTTAAAGTATTTTTTGGGTAAGTGAGGCTGTGCGTTGTCTCCTGGTCGAGACTTGAATTACTAATTTGCAACGACAGATCGTCCTTTCTTGGTTTTGTGAGTACCCACAAGCATTCACGAATGCACCGCCTCTTTTTCAGAGCCAAAATAGACACTAATCGGCACCCTAGGATGTGGCTAAGGAGATGTATACCACCCTCCCACGTCAAGCACGTCGTCCGCTAACCAGAACAGATCGCCGTGGTTCGGTCCACCCGTCATGGTATGGGTTCCCCTGTTCCACATGCAGAAGCGGTCTGCTGATTTTCCAAGCTCGTGTTCATTGCCCTTACCAACATACTGCTCATTACATCGCTCATATCGCTTTTAAGCAATTCGTTGACCAAGGTATGTGTGCTTCAGTGTCCTCTGCGATGTATTGGTAGCGAAGGTACGGCTTGGCAAAAATCGATTGGCTGTGGACGCTCGAAAATGGAAGCGAGAAACGACTTAGCCCCAACCCAAGCCGCAGCCTCGCAGAAGAGTTCCCCTGCTGCCCATGCTTCCATCTGTCGTTCCCGCGCCTCCCCCGGGTGCCGATATGGCCAGAGCGATTGTTCCGCACCGCTAGATGGCGCTGGAACCTGGCGCCGTTGTTGCTGTTTTCTACCGTTTTGCCTTAGCAGGTTGCGGTGTGGAACGTTAGCACCGGACAAGCTCAAACTTTGGCATCTGAACGTCTGACGTAGAACATTGCTGATCCCGGCTAGGTTTTGGAACATGCAAGAGAGGAGTACCTGTTCATGTCAGTCCCCGTGGAAGATTCGGTGTGCTCCGAGCTGACCACTAGCCTCAATCCAGCTATTCAGTGTACGTCCTGGAGGCGTCCACGTCAAACCGCCTGACGTACTATCTTCCCCCCCTCGTAAGTCCATACAAGTCTATTTTCGGCCATCTTGAGACGGTCAAGCGCCGGCCGCATCACTGGCAGAGCATGCATAGCCTCGAGAGTGACGAGCGGTGCTCCGAGTACCAATGGCTCCCGCGCTCTTGCGTTTACACGTCCCAGCAAGCTGGAGAGCTCCAGACTGCTCAGCCATGCTTCTCCACGTCTTCAGATGCATAGCCAGTGCCGAGTGCCTCAGCGTCTAGATGTGGCTGGTGTGTTTCTTCTCCCAGGACGAGGCTGATGTTCGAAACTAGAATCTGATCCCACTTGGACTCCGGCCGCTCCGACTGTTTGTGTCCTCGGAGCAGCTCAGGAGTGCCCGGATCGTACTGCTCAAGGCAACACACGCACCATTCATAGCGGCCATCTGGGCTTACGAGCATTTCGCCGGACAGACGCGACACTCTAGTGCAGTGTCCATCGGCGGTCCGGAAACACCTGGGCACTTCAGACGTCCTCTTCGGCCTGCACTGAACTCCTTTGGCCCGTTGAAGGCAGCCTGGACACCCCCTGGTGGTGGTGGAGGAGGAAACGGGGCAGGCTCAGGCAGGTTGCACCCTGCTCAGCGACCTCAAACGAGAGCGGGAGTCGCGGAAACAACAGACCCCCAGCTCGGACCGTTGGTTCTCAAGCTCACCACGCAAGTCGAGCAACTCACGGCCATGGTCGCGCAGCTACAGCAACAGCAGCAGCAGCAGCAGCAGCGTGAAGCGAGCACGGCCGCTTGATGGCCGGCGCTTCCAGCCGTGGTCAAAGACATAGCAGGACAGATATACACTTGACGCGACCAAGCTGTGCAGGGACAAGAAGGACGGAGCTTATCCTTTCGGCAGAGAACCACTGAGATTAGCGCGCGTAGGCATGGACGTTGGTTGTGGCCCGCGTCCACTGTCCAGGACTGGCCGAGCAACAAACATGGAGGGGAGAGGAAGGGCAGGGCATGACTGGCGCGGTCGCGGACTCACCCACGGTGCACTGCAGCCCAAACGCGGACAGGGTGCAGAAGGCGCCCCCTTCCCCCTTTGCTGCACTTGCAGGGACTCTCTGGACTTCCCTGCTCTGTGCTCACCGTCACTTGCGCGGTCGACGCCCGCTATGATTCGAGTCGGGCCGCTGGGCTTCCCGAAAGCTTGGGAACCGCCACTGCCTGCAGTACCAGGGTCCGCACCAGGGTGAATCTTGGCATCGATCCGCGTGCTAAGCCCGTTACGGCGGGTGTGGTGGCCCTCCCAGTGTCCTCCCAGTGGCTCCCCGGTGGCTCCCCTCCAGAGGTGTGCACTATGCTCAGAGACACGGCCCCATGTACTTCCCACAGGCGCTGCCGCCGCGGCTCGAGCTCCAGCGTGAAGCCCTCCTTGTCCGGAGTGGCCTCCTCTCTTCATTTCTCGTGTCTGCCTCGCATATTCAAATACCGATTCTTTGGAACATTGCTAGAGTCCACTGTCCACACCGCCCGCCTGCACCGCAAAGCAGTGCATCCCAATTTGGATCTTCCCAACAGGCCTGGTCCATCTGCCCAGGCGTCTCTTCCTTCTTATACACCCCACACCGGTCCTCCCCCCATACATCATCTATCCTCCCACCATTTTCTTATACCACCAATCCCCCATCTACCCTCCGCCTCATCTGCCACATCTCTGCCACCTCTCGTCCTGCAGTATCACCCCATTGAACTCCGATAAACCTCCTTCGTCTCACCATGTCCGACAAGGGCCAACCCACGCCGCCTTTCAATTCCCCATACCAGCATGCCATGAGGCAGACTCCAATGCTACAGCCATCCGCATATCCCTCGCCTGCCCGCAGTGACTCCGAACCCTCTAAATACACCACTGAAGGCCTTGGACTGTACGCTCTGTCCAACTCCTTTGCAACCACTGGCCCTCCAACCAGCTCCGTACTGTATCCTCCTTCCCCTCAGTCCACTGAACCTTGGTCACGCTTTCCATCTTCGGCTTCACCCCTCCTGGCCGAAGCTCCGGCGGAACCTTGGGCACGCAACTACGAGCATCGCTCCTCTCATTCTTCTCCGTCGTGGGCTACACACAATTCCCCTCCTCGCTCCTCCATCTCCTCGACAAAAGACATGTCCACCTTCTCCCGCGAAGGATCGGCTATGATATATCCCCCCCACGTCAAGCTCGAAGGGGGGTCTGAATGGGCGAGCGAGGGCGAGTCGTCTCCTCCCACGCTCTCCCATCACTTGCCTTTGACCGTCGCCCCTGAGCGGCTGACCAGCGGCATCTTCCCCTACGATCAGTCCTATGGGTCTCCCGCCCTCCCCAGATACGAGCCTGCAACTGGCTACTCGTACAAACATCAAGAGCAGGAGGTCATCCCGTACGAAGGGCGGGAACCAAGCCCTCGTACGAGGGAAAGCATCGGCGGAGGCACAGCACGCACCAGGGTACGAAGGAATCCCACGACGCCCGACAACGCCAATTACACGTGCCACAAATGTGGGAAGCTCTTCCAGAGGAGCTACAACCATAAGACGCACTTGGAAACCCACAATCCTTCGAGGAAGAAGGAGCATGCCTGCCCCTATCGGGACTGTGACAAGCAGTTTGTGCGGAAGACGGATCTCGACCGTCACGAGAAGAGCGTACATCTGAAGCGAAAGGATTTCCGTTGCCACAAATGCGATGCCCAATTTGCTCGCAAAGACACCCTTCGGAGGTGAGGCGCCCTGCCTTTTTCTTTTCCTTTCTTTTCTTTTCCGTGGCTTCAGAGGCGTGTGCTAATAGGTACTCCAGGCACGAAGAAGACGGCTGCCCCAAAAGGAATGAGCTCACGGATCCCAACATTCTTTCCCGCACGCGAGCAATGCGAGCTGGCGCGGGGCTTCCGTACTACCATTCACCGCGGCCAGACCTGTACGACACTCGATCTCCCCCACTCTTCCGCGACGACAGCTTCCCCGGCACGCCCAGTGGCTACTAGGCAAGATGCGAGGGGGACAGTGTAACTTTTGGCTCGAAGGCGTTATTGGATTCCACTGTTGCTAGGGCGGCACTAATTCTTTGCGGGGAGGATGGGCTCACGAAGGGCTAGCCATGCCCACTTGTACTCTGTATGCTCTGGCACAATTGGCGTTCTACTGGGTTCACGGGACACGGGAGATGTGCATTCACGGCGTACAAAGGCGTATTGGGAGACGGGACGTCATGCAGATGAGGCTTGGAGGTTGCGGGCCGGGAGAGGCCTGTTTTGCTTAGGATAGAGCAGCACGAATACCAAACCGAGCATTTTCCCTATACTCCCGCGACTAGACCCAGTGCGGAGCAATTATGGGCCGAGCGATTGATTTTCTGACGGATCAAAACAAGGTGAGCAGGTCACTCCGGGACTGGCGCAAGGGAGGGCCGGGGGTGGTTGATCCGCGGTTTGTCCCCTGGGGAGACAGTTGAAGCCTGGAAGAGGTCGGCCAGGCAGGCAGGTGTTTGCCCAGCCTCCAGGTGTTCACTCCCATCCGCGCAAGGCGGGGTGGGTCTCTCGCAGTTTTGACTGCCGTGGAGAGGCAGCTCTCCGTAGCTCGAGCTCTCTGTCGACCGTCGACGACCGACGACCCGCGTGCCGGGGTGGCCGGGGCCGAGGGGTAGTCAGAGCCGGCTGCGCATCTGCGAGGCGATGCAGACTGGCTTCTTGCGGTGCGACAATTTGTGATGGCTGCATGCAAAGCTGCAGAGAGCGACGTGTCGTTAGCCGCCCGCATCTGCTGGGACGAGATCCCAGTGGCCAGCGACGCGCCAGAGCCGGGCCAGCAACCTGCCTTTCATGCCATTATAGCCGCAGCTGGCATGGGGGGTCACTGGGGGGTGGACTGATGTTCGTTGATTGTCGCGCCTCGTTTTGGGATGCGTGCAGTTGTGCGACGGGGGAGCCCTGAGGCTGGGCGCAGTGCCGCTAAGCGCCCTCCGCTGAGTCCGCTCTGCTTTGGGTGGTGAAGGACCGTGGGTGCAGCGGGGGCTGCTCAGTGCCTGGTGCGCGAACGTGGAAGCATGCGGCCTGGCAACGTGCAGTCATGGATGTCATGGATGCCATGGATGGATGGTTGATGATCATGGTAGTCGTGATGCCCTGGACCTTGGATAGTGAAACCGAACTGTCTTGTGGGCTTTGGCCGTCCCATGGCGGGCAGTCCTCGAAGACAAAGTGTGGTGTTCAAATTAGGTTTAGTGCGTTGATTAGCGTGCAAGCTAGGGTGCCTAGTCGCGAGCTTAATCAAGCCCCCCTTCATCAATCAACCACAACGCTCGTCCTGCACTCTCTCTCCACCCCTCCCCCTCGTCCCTTTTTCGTCCCCTCGTCTCCGTCACCCGCTCCCCGCCGCTGCACAGCTTACTCCGTTTCCACCCTCGCAGTGCTTTCCGATCTCAACAAGCTCTCCCTCCCATCCCTCTCCTGCAATGGGCTGGGCGGGTGTACATTGATGTACCCTCTTGACTAACTTTGTCCCACCCCCGGGTGCAGAAACACCATGGATTCCCAGAGTGCAATTTCTCGAGTCTGCAACAGAGGCAGTTGTTGCCTAACCCGAGCGGATGGCACCGTTAGCCCCACACAGCCTGTCCGGCCCCCAAGCCAACTTTGAGGTGTCCAAGGCCAGCAGAAGTTAGGACAACGAATATAGGCATAGCCATCCGCGGAAGCCGTCCTAGCCTAGCTGTGGCTCCCGATACCAGTCACAATTGCCGTGGGCGAGGCCAATCATGACAGCACAGTAGCCGCGACTATGTTGGGAGCAAGTGAAGGGAGTGAAAAAAGACCATCTCGGCGAGCGGCACATGATTGTTAGCAGCTGCGGTGACAACTGCTCCGCGCTGGCCTGCCGACGGCTGTCTCCTGTTGCCCGACAACGGGGACCTCTCCTCACTGATCCGACTAGCCTCTGGATGTACAGCTCCTAGCGAGAGCCCGCCCATTGATTTACAAAGGTACCGGCCAACCAGCCGAGACCAACACTATTTTACTTCGAGGCAGGCCCTTTTCAACACTGGGAAATTTGCTATTGGTCAAAAGGCCCGTTTTGCCTCTGTTATATCTGTTGTGCTACAAGACAACGGCAAGGCGCAGGCTTTCCCTGCGGTCCCAGGCCCGCCATGCCATTGGGCGCTCATGACACGATCTGCAGAACATCACGCAGGTTGTCCCCTCCCCAGCGGCTAGAGCAAACAATGTCTCTACACTTTCTCGAGGCTGGGTCCATCGTCAGCCCGGCCTAATTGAACTTCGCACTGGGAATGTTGTTCTGGCCAATCCAACCAATGACTTTTCGAGGGACCGTGCCTGCCCCAACGGCTTTGGGGATGGACTTCGATACCCGTCTCATGAGACGACTTCACGACTACATGACGTGTCGAAACTCTGATATCTGTCCTCAGTCATCGGACTCGAGCCCTGCATGGTCGTACAGCAGCTAACATAGTGGCGCTTCCTGGGGTTCTCTCCTCCACTGTCCTGGAGAGACATCTGCACGTTCTGTTTCGCACCGGCATTATTCAGCTTCGCGATGCTTACCTCCGTGGGTGGTCCGAAGCTTTTCTCTACCATCGGAGCTCCCTTAACACCGTTTCTGTGCAACCTACGGCTCACTGTTGATACTATAGCCGAAACAGCAACGCCACTGACCGTGATTTTGAGTTTCATCTCCGACAACAACACGTGTTAGTCCTCTTTGCGGCTGAAAGACGGTTATGACGGTAACTTGATTTCCCACTTGCAGTGATCGGTGTGGAAGGAGAAATTGCTAATGGCGGGCTCGGCTGGCTGTCGGAAGGATGGTGAAAGAGGCTTAAAATTTCTCGGCTCGTAATAGCCCGGCCTTTGTCCTCAGCTGCCCATCCCCTCACAGGGGCGTATACATCTGCAACACGAAAACACGTACCTCCACTGTCCAAATTGCGGCTGCATATCTTTCCGATCGGTTGAGATCTGATTCAATACCCACCCTCATGGCCTTGGACCTGAGCCGCGGGCGCGGCTATGCAGACCACAGTTACCGCTGCAGACGAATTGCGCGCCAATTCAGCCAATGATCCCCACCACGCTTCATCCATCAAGACGCCACATATACGCGCGGCTGAGGCTTCCGAGCTCAACCAGGGTAAGCGCTTCCGCAGGGCGTCTGACTCGGGTGTAACAACACCATCTTTTCCCATGTCAGCTCAGACGTTTCGCCCCGCGCGCCAGGCAGTTGAACACACGCGCGTAGGCGCCCGCGAACCGCCGAAAATGACTACAGGTCAAAGAGATAGTTTGAGTACAAAGTTCTCGATGTCCCTGCCGCTCGACTTGCGTCCGATGCTTTCCTTTTCCTTTTGATGTTACGTACCACGCTGTTCTCCTACTCGTCGGGCGCACATGCGGGAGCGAACAAAGGTGCATCTTCGCCCCGCGCTTGTCATCAATACGAGGAGATTTCGGACGCAGCGCTGTCCATTTTCATCGACTTGCGCCGGGCTGTCATCACGTGGCATCCCATGGATCGTTGATATGAGCGCGGAAGAACCGGCTCACCGCCTCGAAATCGCAATCCAAGGTTCTCTCGAATGAGCGTCCACGGATCCGCCAAGCGAGGGTACTGTATGCACAGAATGCGGAACGTCTGACGTGGGTCTGATCCGGACGGATGATGTGACCCTGGATTGATCCATCTGGATTCTGGATGAACCATTGCTCAGTGCTCATGGACGGCTTACTCCAAAAAAATACATGGTACAAGCTGGAAGGAAGGGAGGGTACGGGTAGATCTCCAGCGCCCCTGCATACCCTGGACTCCCCATACATTCGTCCACGCGCCCAACGCCTCTTCAAGTTCAAGGAGACAATCTCTCAGGCCGACACCGATTGTCCTATGCACGAAGTCCGTCAGGGGATGCCCCACTCCAGGGAAAAGCTGCTGAGCCTGTCCCAGACAAATGGTCGCCTGCGGTATGGGCTATCCCTCCCAGTAGGCAAGGTAATACTCCGTATATGTAGGCACTATCGCAAAACTGTCGAGGCGAAATCCCACGTTCGCCTTAAACCCCCACGGTGCGCACACCGCGATGCGGCTCAAAACACGCCGCATAGGTGTTGTTCGCAGGGTTTGGCTCCATGCCAGCCTCGCCGAAGGGAGATTTGATTGAGTTGCACCGGAGGGTTTATCAAGATGCATCGGGGCGCGGACGCTGGACCCTAATCTGGCAGTTGCGATATAAGAGTATGCGTGCAGCTCCAGCTGTTTGCCTTTTGTCCAGATCCGGGGTAGACGCGCGAGGATTCCCAACAGACGCCCGTCGGAGGTTCCGCCAGTCAGTAGGTACAATTATCTTCCAGACCCGCATGGTTCGATATAAGCTGAGCATTTTTCGAACCGCCAATGGAGTATTGTATAGCTCGGATGAACACTACTCGCCGGAGATGGTGTTTGACAGGAGTGGTATATCGCGTTGTATCCCCAGACGGTACCGCGCTGCGCTTAACCGACGTGAAACAAGCGCCGAATCGGCCCGTTTCCTTTTCAACGGACGATTCTTGACTGCGGAATACAATACTTTGCCTGACGACTTCTAATCGGAGCAGGAATATCGCCTAGAGCAAAGTCGGCATTGTACTTCCGTCGTCTTAATATACAGGGTCAGATGGAGTTATTGAAGGCGGCACGGCGTGCGCACCAGACTCGATCACCAACCAGCACAGAAAAGATCCATACGAGATTCGATTAGAGTTCGGTGCCACTTACCCCCTTGCCTCGTCGTCGAGATCATACTATCACCTCCCAAGCCGGCGACGAATCTGCCCGCATAGCAGTAGTACACTATAAATCCCCTCGTCCTCCTCGGGTGTAGCTTACCTTTTGCCTACGCCTACACACTAGTTCCCCAGTGTGGCTGATTGACTGACTAGCCGGCTTGCTGCTGGCTGAGCTGGCCAGGCCGGGCGTAAATACACTAAGGTCGATGATGACTAGCAGCACATCAGCATCTGCAGATGTCAGATGTCAGATTCACAGTCACCGTCAGACTCGGACGTCGGATTAGACTTCCGTGCCACGCGGGCGGGCCGTTGCGAGGATACTCCACTCCCCGCCCGTCCACTCCGGATCTGCGACCGTTTCTTTCGTTTGGTCAGACATACGATGATACGAATGTGCGGGGAGGCAGGGGTTTGGGGAGATGACTGTGACCGTGAGGTAACGGTGATGGGCTTGGCTTGGAGGAAGATGGCGGTATCAAAGGGGCAGAGTATAATATTGAACGTAAGCTAGGTATATAGTTCGGCAGGCGCGACAGAGTTTTTTGCGATCACGGAGGAGGGTATTCACTCCTTGCCTTCTTTTCCTCTTTTACTTTGTGAGTATATATGGAAGTGTTGGTGTATGCGATATTGCTTACTGTCAGAGTTGTGAGGCTCGTGTAACGTTGCGCATCTGATAGATCAGCCCCGGAACCCCAGGAGCGTGGTACTGACTACTGTGGAACGGTGGTGAGTGATCTGTTGAAGGTGAGTTGGAGGCAAGGGGAAGGTTGAGCCTGCTGGATGGCGCGTTGGTTCGCGACTACAGTATCATGTCTTCCGAAGAAGTATGGGTTGTTTTCGTAATTATCACTACCAAGTTTTAAGCGTACATGCTGTGCACATGGTAGATCAACAGAGACACAAAGCCTTCACGATCATCACAGCACAAATGTGGTCATGTTAAGCATTTCTCATTGCAGCGTAAAGCGTCGTTTGCCTATCATACAGTCTGCATGCATTTCGTTGTCCTCCTTACAGCAATCCAACTTTGCTCCTGTAACATCATCCACTGTGATATGGAGTCGAGATTGCCCAGGCCAGGGAAACTACCCACCGTAGATCCCGAATATCCAGCGACCGAGGGCTGATGAAATTTTTTTCCCCGAGGGGAACTTCCTCGAGTTTCCACGGCGTCTCGGTTTGGAATCGTCACCCAACATCACCTCTCCATACAACATTCACGCCCCCCTCTCCTCTGCCACCCATCATATGAAATCTCCACTCCCATACCCCCCAAACGGATTCGGCGGACCGCCTCTCATCCCCCCTTGCGCGGGGCCTCCAGGCCCTCCCCCACCAGGGAACCGTCCAGGCCCTCTGTCCTCCCTCAACGGGTCCTGAGGCCCCACGGGATCGTACCTCGCTCCAGGCGGCGCTCGGGGATCATAGCCCCCTTCTCCCCCGCCTTGCCCTCGGAACAGCGGATCGTCGAACGTGGGATGCATCCCCCCGCCCATTCCTCCCCCAGGTCGCGGCAACAAGCCTCCCAAATGCGGGCGTATGGGATCGTGTGGGCCCAGTCCTGGGGGATACAAGTCGTCATGGCCTAATCCCGTCGGGTACCCCTCTCTCGGGGGCGGCTCACGCATGGGCCGGAGAATCTCGTACTCATCTTCGAACCCGGGGATCGGTTCTGGGAGCGGTCGTTGGCCGCCTCTCGGAGGCGCACGCAGCGGGTCGTCGAACGGGTACGGCCGCGCGGGTTCGGGCTCGGCTGGGCGGCGCGGGGCGCTGGGTTCGCCTTGTCTGCGTGTTGTAGTGGTTTCCTCCCGCTCTTCCTCGTAGCCTTCCTTGAAGATACCTGGTGCTAGCCGTTGGATCACGCTGACCTTCAGCAATTTACCGAAGTCGTCTAGTCTCGCGGGCGAGATGAACACTTCCTGCAACTTCCGCGCGACGTCCTCTTTGGAGGCACCCTCCTCCGATTGAACGGGTAACGCGGACTCGGAGATGTAGTCCCGGACGGCGATTTCGAAACTCGCCGTTTTATCGTCGCCTTCTGCGGTGCCGAAGATGACGGCTTTGCTGCCGAGCCGGGTGATTTTTATGATGAACTGCATTGCGGATTGCGAGTGTGCGTAGCGGAAGGCGTAGGTGCTGTGGTAGTTCCATGTTGATGGGAGGGAGGTGGTGGATTCGGTTTGTTCTGGACTCGGGGTCAGTGTAAGAGTTCAAATGGAAGGTTTCGTGCCGTAGACAGGAATTCCTATCAATGGAAAGCTTTACGTACCCATCCGTTCCTCCTCTCCCAACCCTACAAGTCGAAACCCCACAGCTATCATACCCGCATGTACCGCCAATGCAACAGCTTCATACGCATTCTTGATCTGAGCTTCGTTGCCGCGCGGGGAGGGAAGCGCGTCTGCCATGGTTGTGGCGAGGGAGGCCGCGCTGAGCGGGTTATCCGCTGGTGCCATGGTGGGCCTAGTACTATCGTTTTCTGCTTTGCGATATCGACAAGGGCGACTTCCGGGATGAGGATATCTTGCTAGAGGTGGTCGCAAAAGAGGTCGGGTTGCGCTTAAAGGTGTTGGTCGGAGCTGGGGTTGGAGTTAGGCAGCTGGCGTTGAGGAGAGAGAGCTTCAGCCACAGTGGGGCGCGGGGGTAGGTTGCACAGCCTCCGGTGAGTTGAGTTGGGCTGCAAGGCTGGATTGACCTCACTTTTCTGGGTTCACTTCACATATTCTGTTATTCAGGAATGGACGCGTGAGAGCCACTCGTTTTACCGCCGTGAAATGGTCGATATGCCTTCTACAATGCACAGCCACGACGGCCAGAAATCGACAGCTCCCTTCCTACTCCTTGCCCTTACCGAGGCCTTCTGCCTTGTCCAATATCTCCCCCGCTAGCCTTTCCAGATAGAAATTCGCCAGATCACTCGGAATATCCCTAAACGCCCTCACAATCTTCTCTACATCTCTCCTCCCCGTCTCGTATGCCTGCAAATCCCTATTTCCATATACATCCTTCCCAGCCGCATACCCCTTCTCCAGATTCCTGAAGAAGACATTGACGGCGACGGAGTGGCCTTCCTCCGGGGTAGCAGTGTGCGACCACATGGGTGGAATGAAGAGAACATCGCCTGGTCGAAGTAGTGCGATGTGTGGATGCGTGTTTTTCAGGGCTTCGTTGCTGGCAGGGTCGAGGACGTCGATGTTCGAACTCGATCCACCAGGAGGGTAACCTAGATGGCGGACATCTGACGGCGGGTACAACCGTAGGGCCTTGCTTCCTTGGATCTGGCACAGTACGTTTGCGAGTACATCGTAGTGGAGCCAGAGGCTCACGGGCCCCGATATGCGGAGTGGAGAGCTGTGGTAGGTGTCTCCAATGACGTCCGCGAGGACATTGGGTAGTTGGAAATCTTGCGCTATGGAAGGGAAATCGTCCTCGAGTTTTGTGGGGAGCTTATTTGGTTGAGCGGCGGATATGGCACGGAGGTACGTTTTTGCACCGCCCGCTATACCACTGAGGAAGGCCGAGATTGTGGTCTTCTCGTACGTAAAGTTCTTAGAGGCGAAGGTCATGCGAGAAGAGGTGGAGTCATGGATGACGATTTCCCTGTCTCCACCGAGCTTCTCTTCTAAATAGGAAAGGGTCCAAAGATTCGTGCACGGCCCGAGATCGAGGTGCTCAATTATGATCGGTTCAGATCCTTTGACTAGCTGGGAGAAGTCTTTTGCAGACTGGATCTGGATTCTTCGAACGGTGGTATCTTTGGGCTTGGGGGTGGATTTGGTTTTGCCGTCTCTTTCGGTTTCGTGCTGTCGTTTACCTTTTCCTCTGGGTTGTTTATTCTGGGCTCTGGGCTTCGCTGAAGGTTTAGTGACGCCTTCTACCTCTGCAGGCTTTTGCTCTATGTTGCGAACAGACCATCGGGAAGGTTGTGGACTTCCTCTTTTCGTTATGCTGAGGTACCCGTCATTCCAAAAGCTACCCATGGAGAAGCACACGGCTCCTCCACCGACAATGACAACCTCGTTGTCAGATACTGGAACAACACCCGCTCCAACGAGCAACGGCCAAGTATTTTTGGACATGGAAAGCTTGGGCACCTCAAAACTAATTTTGGGACCCCTCGCGGAAACTAGTAAGAAGTCTTCGGATGAGCCGAGCAGCTCTTTGCTTGCAACACCACCCACAAGCAACATATCCTCTCCGAACTCCACCAGCGAAGCGCCGAAGCGCGCATGCGCGGTAATATTTGGAACCGGTAGTTGTATGTCTCGGGTGCGGTCGGTGAAATGTATCTGCAGGCTCGGCGCAGCGATGATTCTGAATTCCCAAACGTCGCCTAGGACGGTACCATCGGAAGTCATACCGCCCATTACAAGCCCCCAATTCTTCGCCCCTGGAGTACAGATTGCAGCACCAAAACGCGCACGGGGCCGCACGTTGCCGACTACTGAGAGTATTCGCCAGCCTTGATTGGGTAGCCAGATGACGCTGTCATCAAGTATATGCCCCTCGCTTGTCTTGCCACCAAAGACGTAGACGCCGCTCACTACCTCACCCTCCGTCTTGGGCCCGAATGGAGAAACGCTTACTCCGGCTGCAGCGTGCCTGAAACGAGCGGGGTGTAACTGGTCAGCTGTTTCCCATTTCTGGTCATGGAGATACCAGCACTCAGAAAGTGCGTGGGAGGGCGAAGTTCGACCGCCCACTAATAGTGCCGTATTGTCTGCGATAGTGGTGATGGTGTGGCAGATGCGCGCTTGGGGCGAGGGGAGAAATGGGATGACTGCATCGGAGACGCTGCGATCCGGAATCTCATGACACAAAACATCGATGCTGGTCAAGCGAGACTGCACGCCCTGGCCCCCGTGAATTCCCAAGGTATGCGGACAGAGCGTGAATGCTGCAGCGAAGCGACGTAATGTGACCGTAACATCAGAACCCTGGGTAAGCGAAATGGACTCAGTTGACTTTGGAAGCAGGCCGCCAGGTTCAACCCGAGCGTCAGGTTGTTTACGTGCCTCTTGCTCGCATGCCGAACCCTCTCGATCTCTATTCGAAGCAACTAACAGGAAGTAGTGGCCGGCAAAGAGGGCAAACTCTTCCCATTCATCGAAGGGTTCCACTGCATCGAGGCGACGACGGAGCTCAGGTGGTGTGAAGGTATCATCTGACCACAGATCCCAAAGATTCTGCATGGTAGGTACTCTCCAGCCATATTTGGAGAATCGGCTTTCTTGAAGGGCTAGAGACGGGTAATCTTTGACTGCTCGGATAGGGGTCTGCAGCTTGTTGAAGTGCTTGAGCATGGTGTGAGCAAACGGATGATCGGGTCCTTGTGGAAGATATTGTTCCAGCAAGCAGAACTGGGCTAGGTTTTGCGTTAATGTAAATCGATCACTGGAATTGCAATCTTACCGTTGTCAAATCTCTTTGCCCATTCAATGAGTGCCTGAGCATCAACCAGTGGCATATACGTTATAGAAACCTCCGCAACAAAGATGATTGCGGTAGATACCATGTCAAATTCATTCCTCAGAACGGTTTCCAAAGTTTTAAGATCTTTCAAGTCGCAACCTACAGCCATATACCTGTCGGATCGCAGATAGATGGGTGCGCCGGAAGACCGGACCGAACTCTTCAGGAGCGCATCCCGAGTTAGCTCGTTCATTAGCATGCGATCTCTCTTCCTTTGTATCAATTGAGGATAGTCCACATCCACGAACGTAGCATTCTGGCAGCTGGAAGCGTACCGATACCAGAACTGGAAAGGCAAAGGGTCACTGCGGAACCATTAGTGCTATGATTCTAGTGAACTGGTTCCATACGTCTCTTGCTCACTAGCCACAGCCCAAGTTCACAACAACCTTGGGTAAATGATGGTCTTCGTTCAGGAAACGCAATACCACCTGCTCAATGGCGTGCATACGCAGCCAGTAGCCACGATTGATGAGTGGATTCCTTCTGACGAATTTCTGTACAAATGGTTCATAGAAATCGGGCTCGTCAGGAAAATAGAGCTTCGAGACGCTTCGTTTCGAGACGATACTGCTATCATTTGTCTAGGAACAACTTAGTAGTTTACTCTCGACCTCCAGATTATGTTTCGAAACGGACATTCATAATATCATCATCTCGCTTTTCTTGAACTGGGCGTATATGGCCTCTCCCCTTTCGAGACTTCGCCCTAGATTTCGGCACATCCGGCTTCGTTTCTGAAATCTCCATTTTCTGCAGAATGGCCACGGTTGGCCGTGAAGGCACATGTTATTAAGTGTCTTCCATACGAAGATTTTCTAGAAGGAATCAAGCCACAGCACCGCCACTTCGATGATGCGGGGCAGGGATCCGTGCGCAGCGATTTACGGGCGCCTCGGACGTCCAGGCAAGAGCTCTACAGAGCTCCCGCGACGGAACTCCATAACCCACTTCCTCCCACAGTCGCATTACGGGGTTCCACCCTTCATAGACTCCATCTCTAGCTTCCAACGGACATGCGCAAGTGCTCCTTACTGTAGTACGAAACTAAACCATGGCGAGTCTGAACTTCGTCACGTTCAACCAGGATCATAGCCAACTGGGTGTGGGTGAGTGACCGGGCTGTTGGATTGCGGGAACCAATGCTCTGTTCTCATACTATTCAGGAACGACCAAAGGCTATCGCATCTACAATACCGAACCGTTTAGCAAACACACCGAGGCAAGCGAAGGAGATGTCTCATGCTTGGAGATGCTGTTCTCGACGTCGCTCGCTGCTCTCACAACGTCGCCTAGAGTTCTCCGGATACAGAATACCAAGGTCAGTGCTAGGCCACCATAACGATGCTTAAACTGGGGACTAATAGTGTACAGAGGCATTCCACCATATGCGAGCTGACATTCACAACGGCTATCCTTGCGCTGCGGATGAATAGGAAGCGGCTCATTGTTCTACTGGAGAACGAGATCTTCCTCTACGACATCAGCAATATGGACTTGCTACAGCAGGTGAAGTCCGCATCAAACCCAAATGGTAGTTTCGCCTGATCTGCTTCCAGACGCCTCGTACTGACAGGAATAGCTATATGTTCGCTCTCTTCATCCTCCGAGAACAACTACCTTGCCTACCCACTACCCGTCAAGACACCTCCGACTAATTTCCAACCCCCACCGCACGCCCCTCCAAAGACAGAGAATAATGTGCCAATTAGTGGGGGTGTCATGATATACGACGCGACGAAACTGGAGCCTGCGAATATAATAGACGCGCATCACGCTCCGCTGTCATGCGTTACTCTGAACAACGACGGGACACTCCTGGCCACGGCATCGGAGAAGGGCACCATCATCCGAGTCTTCTCTGTACCGGCGGGAGACAAACTCTACCAGTTCCGGAGAGGGTCCATCCCTGCCCGGATTTATAGCATGTCCTTCAACTCAACCTCCACACTCCTCGCGGTCTCCTCCACCTCAGACACGGTCCACATTTTCAAGCTGTCTCCGCAAAATGCCGGCCGTAGGAGCAGTTTGGGATCTAACCATCCTTCATCGGGCCCACGCGAGCGCAGCAACTCCCGTAGCAGCCAGGAGTTAGACCCGTCTGACTACGAGTATGAGCAGAGCAGGGACGAAGCTCCGGAGGAGCATGAGCGCAAGTCGATAAACCCTACTCTCGCGAGCATGATTCGGCGTACCTCTCAAACCGTGGGCAAATCTTTCGCAGCCACGGTAGGAGGCTATCTACCGAGCGCAGTCGCGGAGATGTGGGAACCAACTCGTGATTTCGCTTGGGTGAAAATCCCGAGGATGTCTTCCTCTGGCCAGTTACGGAATGTTGTTGCATTGAGCAATAATTCACCGCAAGTCATGGTTGTCACTAGCGAGGGCAACTACTACGTCTTCAACATCGACTTGGAGAAAGGCGGCGAGGGGACTCTGTACAAGCAGTTCTCGTAAGTTTCTCTCTTTTCTCTCTCGTGAATCGACGAAGTGACTGATTGTTTCCAGGCTGCTTGAACCGCAGGATCTCACTGCGACGTCTGAGGGTCTTGATTAGGGAGATTTCCCCAACGTCGTTCTTGGTATATGGAGAGATGTAATGCGTCCATAGGCTTTTAGGGGTTCTTGCATTGGGATCCGGTGTTGTGTGTTGTTGTTTCTTTTGCTCCATTACCATCATGTCGGTGGCGTTCGGAGTCAAACGCCTTTCTTTTGGCTATCACTACCCCTGTAGGAGGAATACCCTAAAGGCATCGAAGCCCTGATATTGGGTGGCAGTTTGGTTGGGGGGTACTAACCATTCTTTATTGTTACCCCAAGTGTGTCGCTTGACATCTAATGAAGAATTATCAAAGGAGATATGAGGCCCCGGCGACCACACAGTTGATGGCATCACCGCAATTCACACGTAACGAAGAAGATCCGCAACACTTCATATGAAACTCTATGAGCGACGATAGATGATAACCTATACCCCCAAAACGCCGAGCAGAATGCACCAAGAGTACTGTATGAGCGGGGCGTCTATTTGGCCTTGTCCAGGCTCCAATCCTTGTAGGACCATTTCTCCGTGACCTTGACCTTCGGCTTCTTCCCGTGCGAGATCTGCTTGCGCGACTCCACCTTGCCGCGAATGATCATGCTGCGGAAACGATCTTTCAACAGATTACCCTCGGGTTTGAGACGGCGGAGGGAGTCTTGTAGTTCGTCGGCGAGGACGACTTCCAGCGGAGCTTCGGGGATACTGTCGTGATTGTTAGACATGGGATGAGCAGGAGTGCCAAAAAGTACTTACGGCGCCTTTCCAAAAGTCTTTCTCCGGAGCACTTCCTCGGCCTCATCAGACGAGAGATCTTCCTTCGCAATGAGAGCAACTTCCGCGGCAGCGGCCCTAGCTTTCTCCTTCTCCTCGACCGATTTCGCCAACTCCTTAATCTTCTCCGCCTGCCTCTCCTTCTCCTTCATCTTCGCTTCATGCAGTGCTTTCCGCTCCGCCTCCTTTCTCCGCTTGATTTTGTTCCTTTGCGCCGGTGTCTTTCTCTCCGGCCTCTTCGCCTTCGCCTTCGCCGCATCCTCATCCTCACTGAACCCCTCCCACTCACTCTCCCAAGCACTCTCGGCACCATCGTCCTCCTCCTTCTCCTCCTCTTCTGCCGCCTTTATTGCCCGCTCAATTCTCTCCGCCTCTTCCTTCGCCTCTGCCAACCGCTTCTTCTCAGCCTCCACCTCCTTCGCACCCTCTCTCTCAACCAGGTTCGCCCAGTCCTCCAACAGCGGGTTATAACTCTTCCCCGCCTCCGGTTTCCTGACCGCAGGAAGCGGTTTCCCGCTCTTCGCCAGCGAAATCGGCGCATGTTTCAGCGTCACGGGCTCCTTCTTCGGCTTCTTCTCTTCCAAGAACGAGAACTTGGGATCTTTCTGCTCCTCCTGGACAGCCCAGGGATCGTGGTCGGCGGCGTCGCCAGTCTGCACGATGTCTTTCTTCACTTGGTCACCTCCGTAGGCGATTGCGCGGAGCTTATCGACCTGTTTGCGGGATATCCTGGGTTTCTTGCTCTTGGAGCTGGGTTCGAAGTCGCTTAGGCGTTTACGACTGGACACTGCGGGGACGGCAGACCGCTGGGCGAGAATCTCGTCGACTTTGAGGGGCTTGGGGTGGCGCTTCGCGACTTGTTTTTGGATGGTCGTGGAGCCGGTGGTGTCGACGGCGAAGAGTTCGTCGGAAGTCTTTTCGGCGATGACACCTCTGCGAATGATTATTAGCGTTCGGTGCAAGAGAAGGGAACATTCTGAGGAGAATTACCCTTGGACTATTTGCTCTCGCACTTCATCGAGGCCCGAAGTAATTTGTGTGACATCAACGTTCTTGCGCCATGCCTTTTTGCCCTTGCGGGAGGGCTGCTTGTATGTTGCTGGCGCGGATTCAGAGCTCGCCATTGTGAGAAAAGAAGCCTGAGAATTCCGCCTTCCAACAGTGGTGTTGCTTGTGGAGTGTGCAATTATCCACATGTCTGGATATTTTTTCGACACCGCGGGACGATGCACGGACGTCTCCGCGCCCTAAGCGCTTTACCCCATTCGCCGCTAGCGACAGGCGGGCCTGGCGGTGCTTGGAGATCGAGTGTTTGCAAAGGGACCCTGAATAGCTTGCTGGCCACACGACGAGTCTTCTTGTTCTCCTGTTCGGCTTCGACACTCCGTCTGCTCTTTCACTTCTTCCTCTCATTACACTTCTTGTCCATCCCTTGAGTGCGAGTTTCCTACGTCATTCACAATGGCGCAGTCCGGGTATTCGAATCCGTTGAAGAAGTTCAAGTCAGTGAAGCCTGTGTGAGGACAGGAGAGTGATGATGGCTGACGATTTGTAGACTTGTGTTTCTGGGGGAGCAAAGTGGTATGCGGCTCCTTCTGCTTCGAATCCGTCATTTCGTACGGTGTAGAACTGCGTTATATTGACCAATACCCACCAGTTGGCAAGACCTCCCTAATCACACGCTTCATGTACGACTCCTTCGACAACACATACCAAGCCACCATCGGCATAGACTTCCTCTCAAAGGTGCTTACCTCCTCCCTTTCCCCTTTCATTCCTCGCCATACCCGCAAATGCTGACTCACGCCCCCTGATGTACAGACAATGTACCTCGAAGACCGCACCGTCCGCCTCCAACTCTGGGACACTGCCGGTCAAGAACGTTTCCGCTCGCTCATCCCCTCCTACATTCGCGACTCTTCTGTCGCCGTCGTCGTCTACGACATCACAAACAAGAAGACCTTCGAGAACACCCGCAAATGGGTCGACGACGTGAGGGGCGAGCGCGGCAACGACGTCATCATCGTGCTTGTGGGCAACAAGACGGATCTGAATGATAAGCGGGAGGTTACCACGCAGCAGGGCGAGGAGGAGGCAAAGAAGAATAATCTCATGTTCATTGAGACGAGTGCGAAGGTCGGACATAATGTCAAGGCGTTGTTCAAGAGGATTGCGCAGGCGTTGCCGGGGATGGAGGGAGAGACGCAACAGGGCCAGAGCCAGAGTGAGTCTCAAAATACTGATCTCGTAAAGTGCTGGGTGTGCTGACTATATTTCCAGTGATCGATGTCAACATCAACCCCAGTCAACCGCAGGAGCAGAACTCGTGCTCGTGCTAGGGCGCCTAGAGAGCATCGACACATTTCTACCCTTTCAAACTGCCGTACAGTTTTCATTGTAATTACTTGGGGAACCTTTGCGTGTTGGAGGGGGACCGTCATTGTGAGCAAGGCGTTTTAGGGGGCCAATGGATACACTGAGGGATTATCTGGGAAGCATCGAGATCAACGAACGACTTCAGGAGAAAACCATGTGAGCCGTAATTTGTAGTATAGCCGAGGCTCTTCGTAGTTCGCCACGAAAGAGCAGCAGCACCTTTTAACATGTACTCCGACATCAATCCATGCCCGTGTGATGAGTGGTGTTCTTTTCTATAATTGCAATTCGGAAGTTTTATAAACAATGCTACATGTTGCCTCACATCCGGACACGATACCGGAAGATCCGAAATTCGAAACCGCTAAAATTGGAGGGAATTCCAAACCACAACTTGATGCCAGGATAGGTATTCGCAGACCTATCCATGTTGACCCGTAACTCCTGATCCATGGGCCGCAAATATATGGTGCTGCTGAATGATCTGGAAGGACTGATTGATTAACCAGACCCTGGAAGTATTCCAACAGGTGCTACTACATTTACACGAAGATAATCGTACAAGAGGTGGGCGAGCGAATGGTCGCAACGCTCAATTAAAGCCTCGAGAATGCAGGCGCGTTTACTCAATGCCGCCGACGCCGCCGGCGGAGCCTGCGTCTGAGGGTGCCTTGCTTCCCCCGACGGAGATGCTGGAGTCGATGGCGATCATTTCGGCGAGGATGTCAAGGATGGGCTTGGAGGAGTCAGCGGTAGACCTTGATAGGTGTTACGGGAATCCACGTACCTTGGGCACCGTCTTATCGTAAATGTTAATGAGCTCTCTTTGGTTGGGGTACACCTTCAGAGCGCGGTAGAAGCACAGCGCCGTTTCCACAGGGTCCGAACCGCCTAACAATGGTTAGCCTTGACCCGTAAAATCCCTATCGAGCTGGAAATATCGTACTCTGCTGGCACATCCCCTCTCCCTGAGCAACCTCCTGCATGAAGTAACTCTCCAACTCTTCGGGATCCTTAGGATAGCCCTCCTCGTTTGCCCGCTCTACCGCCACACGGATGGCCTTCTTCTGCTCCTTGCCCGCAATCTCCGCATCCTCCTTCGCTGCGCGAGCCGTGCGCTTGCTCTCACGCTTCAATTGTTTGCGGAATTCGGGATCCGTTCGCCGCCGGTGGTCAAAGTAGACGGCATATGCGAGGAGACCGGTGACGATGGTGCCGACGCTGATCGCGGCGATGGTGGACGGTTTTATCGACGACGACGACATTGTGGCTGTGTGTAGGGTATTCTGGCGTTGGGGCAGCCCTGATAAATGACGGCGGAGAGGTTCGAAATGGGGATGGAAGTGGGTTGCGATGGGATGGGATGGATGTTAACTTTTGACTTTTTTGGGATCTGGTAATCTGCGCTTGACGCGTTGGTCCGAGCTCCCGACCGAGACGTGGGTGGTCGCATTGACGTCCACTGTTCACATCAGGAACGAGCACACTGCCTCCACGTAGCGACAAACCCAGAAAGTACTGCAAAATGTCAGAGGAACGATCGAAGGGTATCTCGCTGCGCAAAAAGCGCACCCAGCGCGTCAAAGGCAGCGCCCCTACTCAACGCCCTACCATCAGTGGTCCCGTTGGCCTAGCTCCTGCACAGGGCGGCGGAAGACCTTCGCAGGAATCGAGTCGTTCAGCAAGGCGACCAGATGCACCTCGAGAGCGGCCTCGAGGGGCCGATAAGACGGCCGAATTGGTCAAGAGACGGTATTCACAGAAGATCACGCAGCTCCCTAGTGACTTCGGAAATGGAGCCCCTATGCCCAGCATGCCCCAGATTCCGAGCCAATACCGTATGGCGCCACCGAGCAGAGATGGGAGGCCTACGACGGCGGATGGAAGGGCTTTGGAGCTAGATATGAGGGTTCTACAGGATCCGAAGCTGGAGCCGAACCAGTGTGAGTATATATCAAGAATACATGCGCAATTGCATTTCTGATGGCTATGGCAGATGTTTCCAGCCTTCTAGCAGATGCCACCGAAGGCGATATCCGTCGTTTCCAGAACGACCTTCGCAAGGCGAAGAACAGCACCTCTCGCGAGCTTCAGGAGACGATGATCCGTAACCGAACACAGTTCATCAAGATCAGCAAGGAGGCCGAGAAGCTCAAAGGCGAGATGCGGACGCTTCGCCAGCTTATGTCCGAGTTGACAACCACACTGGCGCAGACAACGTCTGTTGCGGATAATGGCGGTGCTATGTCTGCGAGGAAGGCTGCCAACAGAAGCTCGGTCGCCAACCTTGAGGCACTGTGGAACTCCCACTTGCAAGAGCTCTGGAAGCGAGTTGAAGGATCTCAGAAATATCTTCCCGCCATTCCTGGACGGCACATTGTATGGGAATCCGGCAAATGGGTGGAATTGAATGCGGCAACATGGAAAGCCAGACGCAGGGTGCATCTCATTTTGCTCAACGACCACTTGCTTGTGGCAGCTGAGAAGAAGACCAGAGCCGATGTGCCCAACCAAAACAATTCCCGCGACAAGAAGAGTACCGGAAAGGAATGGGTTGCTCAGCGGTGCTGGGCCCTGCAAGATGTACAGATTGCCGACATCTCGTCTCGCACTAAACCGGGAGGGCAAGAGAACAAGGGCGCCTCAAATGCCGTCAACATCCGCGTGGGGAGCGAATCGTTCACTTTTGCTGTGCATCAAGGAGATGCGAGCGAGAAGAATGCCCTTCTTTCGACGTTCCGCAAGGCACTGGAGGACCTACGAAAGAGCACAGAAGGGGGCCTAGACGACAGAGGCAGGGCCCCAGACTCAGTGAACTACTTCGCCGCGCGTGACCTCAACATCCTCAAGAAGACAGATCTCATGCAGACTATCTCCGAGAATGCGGCCAACAACCGCGCCAGCATCTTCGTCGACGTAGACGGAAAGCAGCAGAACCTTCGCTCGGTGGAGAATCAGCTCGATGATCTGGACATCGATATCGCTCTCCAGCGGTTTGAAGATGCCGTGCGGAAGGTCGAGCGACTAAAGACACTGGCGAAAAATATTCGCGGAAACGCCATGGCTCAGGGACTTGTGACTTTCAAAGTTAACGAAAGAGCGGCGAAGCTGGCAAATGTGTTGGTCAAGCAGCTTGTTGAGAATAATTCCTGGACTACGTCCGTTCAGCAGCATGTGACTTGGATTGTTACGTTGGGTTTCGAGGGTCGCGCACGAGAAGCGTATTTGGAAGCTCGGAGTGAAGTCATACGGAAGCGGTCACGGTATGTTATCAAGCATATCCATAGTTGGTCTCCATCTCCTCAAGCTGACACAACCACAGTCAAGTAATCTTCGAAGGCGACCTCGAAAACTATATCTTCCAGCTCTCCTTCATCTACTTCACCATCATTAGGAACACTGTCGACATCTACCAGAAGTGCTTCCCTCAGGTCCTCATGTCCGCGTGCGTCAAGTGGGCGAAAGAGCACGTCGATAATTTCAACACCCTTCTGGCGAAGCAATTGAGCAGCGTGGAGAAGGAGGGACCGGTGTGGCAAAAATGTATGGACCAGGCGTTGGAACATGCGGCGATGTTGGGAGAAGTGGGCCTGGAGTTTAAGGAGTTGATTGGGAAAGTTGGCGATGCCGGAGAGATAGAAGAGCAGCTGGTGGGATTGGGTGTGACGACGTGAGAGGGAGGGAGGCAAGACAAATGTATTTGAATGTCGTGGTTTGCGCTTTTCGGACAATGATGCTTCTTCATGCGGTAAAGCGGGTGATATCCATTCCAATGTTGTACTATTCAAGTAGCAACACTGGATGATGGTCAAGGAAGATGCGTTAATTATAGTTCTTTTGATTGTTCTTGCACCAGCTCGGCAAATACAGGTCACCGACAACGGGCTTCCACAGCATCGCGGAGACAAGTACCATGCCGACAGCACCCAAAACCCTACTCAGCCAGATGTGTAGCTACCTCGTCACCGCTATGATCGTCACCATTACCGCTTCAGGTGATAATCCCTCAGATGTCCGCGGGTCGCTCTCCAATCTCTCACTTCGTCTCAACCGCTTTCCCCTCCCCCTAAGTGAGAGTGAAGTCCAACCGTTCCTTCCACAAAACGAGCTGCCTCACCGCTCCGGTACAGGCATCGCGTGTCCAGCCTGGTTCACCGTCACTCACTCCAGCGGGATATATAACTCCCGTCCCGCCTCCTTCTAGTGGACTTCTCTCCTCCCCTCCTTCGAGCAATCAACGCCAACCACGCTCGCAGCTCCCTATACCCATTCCCTCTCGTACCTCTTATAACTTCAGGTCTCATCGCCTTTCAACCCCATCGTCACAATGCCCAGCGAAGAAGGAAACATCCAGTACCTCTACCTCGTCCTCACTGCTGGAGGCGCGCCGAATGTAAGACCCCGCGGTCTCAGACCCTTCATCTTCAGAGTACGGTAGCTAACCGTATTCGTGAACAGATCGACTGGTCGGCCGTCACCGCGGACCTAGCTCCTCTCAAGATTGGCGCAGTCAAGAAGCGCTGGTCTCGCCTCAAGCAAGACATCGAGAAGAGCAAGGCTCCGCCTGCGCATGCTCAGCAGCTGCTGTGGCTATGCGTGAAGCACAGTTCGCGCGACAAGGTATGTTTGTCCAATCTCTCCGATATTCCGCACCTGCGACGACGTATTTGGACTATCTTGACTCTCCACCGTCTGTTTACTTTACATTCGGCGTCCTCTTTCATTGCACACTCGCTCTCACCGTCACTGTCTAACATATCCCCATCGTTCCCCTTCGCTGCACTCACGATTCCTTTTCCCCGAAGCCATCACTGACACAAGGTAGCCGCTCGACTGGAACCTCATCGCCGAGAAGTGCGGTACCACACCCGGTGCAGCATCCAAGCGCTACTCGCGCATGAAACAAGCTTTCGAGAACGGGACCGCCGTCGCTCCTGGTTCTGGATCTGCCAAATCTGCAGCTACCGATGGCAAGGACGCAGCCGCTGCTACAGGATCCAAGAGGAAGCGCGCCACCGGGAAAGGCAAAGAAACGAACAAGGAAAAGAACCCTCTCGTTGCTGACGATGAAGGTGACGACGAGGAAGTTGCCGATGGGATCCAGTCTGAGGAGGTCAAGAAGGAAGAAGACAAGCCCAAGCCCAAGCCCAAGCGTGCCCGCACCACGAAGGAAGCCGCTACCAACGCTGAAGATGAAGGCGACGACGAGGAACCAAAGACCGAGAAGGAAGAAGACAAGCCCAAGCCCAAGCGCGCCCGTACCACGAAGAAAGCCGCTGCCGTCAAGAAGGAGAATCTCATCAAGAGCACGGAGCAGGATGGCGATGGCGACGAAGATGTCAAGAACGACAACGAGCAAGCTTTGCACGGGCAAGCCTTGCCTTCTGCCCAGTTAATCGGCGAGCTCGAAGCTGCCGTGCGCGATGCCCAAGCCAAGTACCACAGCGGCGATGGTGAGGCTGCTGCCGCCGAGGGGGAGCTCAACGAGGCCGAGAAGAAGGAGATGGCCGAGAGTTGTAAGTACATCGCCCCGTTGAATGAGCTGGTTGTTAACAAGACTGAGAAGTGGACTAGGCGTCAAGGTGGAGTTCTGGCTGAAAGGCCTTCACGAACTTTCTTTGACGGTCTTTTAGACAGAAGGAACGCTATACCGGTTTATCTTGCAATTGGCGAGGTTGGACACAGCACTACGGGTTGATCTTTGAATACTTCGACATGGCACTTCAAGGATTGACTCTGTTAGTCCTATCGGCAGTGCTTGAGCGGGATATTTCTCAGTGTGGCGGATCTGACTGGGGAGGGTTTCTTCACGGCGACTTATAGCGGCGGCAATTCGGCGTAGATGCTCTTTGCACGCGCTGCGGATATCTTCGAATATACATTTGCAAAACCACGGTGCAGATGAGGTACCAGAAAGTGTGATGGGCCATAGTAGTGACGCTATATCGTAGAAGTCGTGGTATCGACTGGGACCAAACGCCAACGCTATGCATAGAAAGTGACAAATGTGAAAAAGGAACCCGGAATCCCCACTAACCGTTCACCTCCAATTATGTTTCTACCATGATTGACCATTTTCGTTGGGTATCACAGAGCCTCCTGATCAATGTCTTGATCCCGCGTGCAGAAGAAAACAGATATGCAGAGAAAGACCGGCTCTGGCAAATAGATGCGAGCCCTGTTCATCCACTCATTTCAACATCTCCTCCTGCTGCAGCCTTCCCATCGGAAACATCTGTTGTATCTGATTGGGGCTGCTGACTTGCGAACTTCGCCTGGACCGACTCAAGCAGGACCTCCTTCATCACGGCCAGATTCCCCAGGGCTGCATACGTAGCTCCTTCGAGGAGGTCATCCGGATTGACGCCCACATTACCCTTCATCCATATCTCCGTGATCTCGTCCCGTCCCGCTAGATAGCCCACGGCACAGGCCGCAACGATATCCTCATGCTCCGCGGGGGACGGATCCAGCACCTTGACCGCCTCTTTCTCCTCTCCATTCTTCGACTCTGGGTTCCGCACAATGGCTGCCACACCACCGGACACAAGATCCACACAGTCGATGCCCGCATCAGCTATGGCCGCGCTGGCAACTGTGATACATCCCGCTAACACGTTCAGCAGACCCCACCCACTCCCTTCTCCTTTGCCTCCATCCCCCCAGAACCCATCTTCGTCTGCTTCGAGGATGGTAATGACGACTTCTACACCACTCTTCGGCCACCGTTCGCCTATTATGACACCACGCAACGCTGCTTCCACATGCACTCCCAAGTCTCGCTCGATGGAGTCGCGAATGTATCCTCTGCGGTTCCGCGTTGCGAATGGCGCGAACTTTACGGTGGTTGTGAGGAGAAGTGTTGGGGAGAACGGTGCGCTGCGGGGGAGGGGTTTGGGGCCTTGGATGCTGGCTGTGATTTTTAGGGAAGATGTAGGCGGGATGAGAGACTTTGGCGAGGGCGAGATTTCGGAGGGGATCTCGTAGTAGGCTGAGCCGGAGGCGGAGGGGATGATGGAGGTTTGGAGGACTGGAATTGTGAGTGAGATGCTGCAAAAGCAGTGGGAAGGAGGATTATTCCGATCTCATGAAGAACAGTAGGAGCATATAGAAAACCAAGACTGGGCTTCGGATCCGAATTCTACACTTACAGATCTTCCGCAGGTCATTTGGTGCTCTTGACCTCGTCGGCCGCAACGATTGAAGATATCCTTGCTCGTTCACCGTCCTCGCAAAGACAGGAGCAGTCGTACCCCCGCTCGGCGCATTGATCCTCCTCCTATCCGTATTCATTGCCATGATAGTTGGGTCCTGAAGCTATTTCCTGAAGTGCCCCTCCTCAATCATGAAGTTGCAAGAAAGTTGAAAGCTAGTCGACCTGACTAAGCCGCCAAGATTTCGCGGGTCGCTACAAATTTATTTTGCTCGCGAGTTTCTGCGACTTCACTTCCTCCCCGCGAAAACCGCAACGTCAAGGTATGTGCTGGATCTCCCTTCCTTTTGGATTTTCCATGATTGATATCTATCTGAATTTGTTCCGGCGATTCATAATGAGCACTCGAACAACATGCACCACCGTCTGATCTCCTTGTTCTGCTTGAACGTTGCTTGGTTTACGCTGTGGAGCAGTGCGCTGACAGTTTGAACAGGTCTTCGATGTAGCTCTCTGTAGATGAGAATGTAGCTCTACATGATGCTCCGCGTTCATCGTTGGTTACGCCAGAAGTGCTAGGAGATGCAGGAGTTATTGCGAACAAGTCATGGCCCCTGAGGGGAGGGTTGAATCCTCGGAATCAGTGGAACAGAAGTCTCTCGATTCAAGAGGCATACTCGATGTGCTTGGTTGCGAAACTATCCACGCACAGCATATGATGGATGACTAACAGCCATAGCTGGCTTGGTTCTTGCTAACCGTTATCTGTAAGTTGATACGCTTTCCTCATCCGCAAGTCGAGTTATATGATGTGTGTATTTCTTTTCAGTTCTGCTACTGAACTTCTTTGAAGACAACTTATACCAGCTTACCTTTTGTCTGATGACACTCTCACATTGCTATCTTCATACGCTACTGTTGGAGGAAGCACATGCTGACCATGCACAGATATTCGATAGCCATCTCACTTGTTGACGGAAGACGACATTTTTTATAGGTAAGCCTACAGTTCTATTTCCCTCCGCCAGGATGAAAACACAGTTATATCCATTCAACGAGCTTTGCTTCCTGGGTCACCCTCCCGCACTCTACCGGTCTCGGCTGGGAGGATGAGTTGTGGAGTTGTGCTGAGATCTCTCTCGCGTGTAATTGTGGTCTTCGTGCCAAAGGATGGAGCAGTCCGTTTTGGACAGTTGCAACCCGAGGCCAGGCGGCGAAGCATGACTAAACCGGCTGTTCTGAGCACCATGTGCAAGTCCTATGATTTCTGATGGCATTGAAAAGATGAATGCTGACTCAGAAGTAGGGAATGCTTCGACTGTCGTTGACACGACGTTTATGATGGTGTGGGTAGTGTGGGTAGTAGATAGGCAGATGATAGAATATCAACATTGCATCGCTCCAATACTCCAGCTCCGCGTCCTGTGAAAAGTCTCTCAGCCTCTCTTTCCTCCAAAGTGAGACTCTATTGCACTGCGACCTTGAATCACACCTGTACCGTACCACAGTACCACAATACACAGTCAGCGTCGCGCTTGGCTATGTCATCAGAGGGGCTCCACTCTGGGGACCCATCACGAAGGCTGCGCAAGCTAAATTTGGGAATGCAGACAGAGCGCGCAGGAGACTTTGATGAACACGACGAGCATCCCCCCTTTACTTTTAAACTGCCATCCCAAACCATTTGCATCTTCGTGCGCGCGGCGTCAATCCGGCGTATCACCAGGGATCACAATCGGCGGCCGATCAGGGACGTTCACAGGTGTCCTTTAATTCAATCACATCCCCCCGCCAAGCCCCGAGACATCGTACTCTTCCGATCTACCACCACCGCACCGTCGCAGCCCTCCCATAACCCTCCCTCTCCCCCAGCTCCCGCCGCTCCCGAGCAGCCGTTGCTGCAAGTAATCTTCCGCACTCTTCGTCGCCGAAACCAGTACCCGCTTGCCTCCGAGGTGTCGCGCCACATCCAGCAGCTCCGTCCTCTGACGGGAGGTTGAGAGTGGTCGGGGGTTGTTCAAGGGATAACCTTAAAGACGACCCGTTGCTCTCGCTCCCACGCTCTGCATGCTGCCCTTACATGCCTCATCGCGTAAGGGGAAAATGCATCGCCATGCCTTTTCCAACGGGTATGCTGCATACCCGTCCACGGGTGGCAGCACTTTCTCCATCCAACCTCACAAGTACGTCTGTCTGTTCGCAAGAATGCGCAGCGCCTCGTTGCCCTACTCTTTCCCTCCCATGCTTCATCATGGCTCGTGGCCTCACGATGCTAATTTCCATTGCCGCTGCAGATTCGAGCCGCGGTCGTCGCCCTCGCTCCGAATGCGCCGCCAGATGATACAACGGGTGCTCCTGGTCGTCTCTACCTTCTGCCTCGGTCTGTGGTACTTCTTCCCTGGGCTGCGAATAGATCTTGGACGTGGGCCCCTGAGCCTCCTCAGCTCCAACGAGGACTCCCAGCTCGAGACTGTGAGATACTATGACCTGAACAATGTGCAAGGAACCGCGAGGGGCTGGGAACGAGAGGAAAGGATACTGCTTTGCGCTCCTTTGCGAGACGCCTCACCGCATCTTGACATGTTCTTCAGCCATTTGAAGAACTTTACCTATCCCCACAATCTGATTGACTTGGCGTTCCTGGTCGGAGACTCCAAGGACAATACCCTCTCGAAGCTGTCGGAGAAGCTCGCCGAACTGCAAGCGAACCCCGACCCGAGACAACAGTTTGGAGAAATCTCGATCATGGAGAAGGATTTTGGGCAGAAGGTCAACCAGGATGTGGAGAGCAGACACGGTTTTGCGGCCCAGGCAGGCCGCCGCAAGTCTATGGCTCAGGCGCGTAACTGGCTCTTGAGTGCCGCACTACGACCCACGCACAGCTGGGTGTATTGGAGAGACGTCGACGTGGAAACCGCGCCTACCACAATTCTGGAGGACTTGATGCGACACAACAAGGACGTCATCGTTCCGAGTAAGGAGATCCCCATCCCATGTCGAGATCCTATCTAACATGTTTGCAGACGTTTGGCGCCCTCTCCCGGACTGGCTGGGAGGTGAACAACCGTACGATCTCAACTCGTGGCAGGAGTCGGAGACCGCTCTTGCCCTGGCCGATACCCTTGATGAGGACGCAGTCATTGTAGAAGGATACGCAGAGTACGCTACTTGGCGCCCGCATCTGGCGTATCTCCGAGACCCTTATGGCGACCCCGATATGGAGATGGAGATTGACGGTGTTGGAGGTGTCAGTATCCTGGCCAAGGCCAGAGTGTTTCGCTCCGGAGTCCACTTCCCGGCCTTCAGTTTCGAGAAACATGCGGAGACTGAAGGGTTCGGAAAGGTCAGTGCATCACCACTGTGTATTTGCTACGAAACTAACGACATGTGCAGATGGCCAAACGTATGAAATTCTCCGTTGTTGGCCTGCCCCATTACACCATCTGGCATTTGTACGAGCCTAGCGTTGATGATATCCGTCACATGGAAGAGATGGAGAAGGAGCGCAAAGCTAAAGAAAAGGAAGAGCAGGCTAAGAAGGAGCGCATGGACAAGCTCAAAGACACCTTCGATTCCAAGTCAGGGGATTGGGAGAAAGAGAAGGCTGCTGTGCAGGACATGGTCCGCCAAGCCAAGGAGGAAAGCAAGGAGAGCGAAAAGCCTGCCGAAGCACCCAAGAAGGACGACCAAGCCGCAGCGCAACCGAAGCAGCAGGAAAAGGTCCACGACGCTCGTGGTGAGGAGGAGAAGGCAAAGCCGCAGCCGCCACAGTGAGTGTGATCAAACTCAGAGGGGATGGACGACGGCTGATCGAAACAGACGTGAGGAACAATGAGCTTGAGCTGGATTAAGGGGCCAAGTAACAACGACCATGACGAACGCTTTTCCAAAGCTACATCGATCCTACGTATACCTTAGCATATCATCAATGCTCGCGTGAGAGTATCTCGAATTCGCATGGAGGTCAACGCAGGCTCTTTGCCATGAAAGATCATACAGGGAATCCGAGCCGGTCTCTCGCGATTCGGGGTTAGGGGGAATGACCGAGGCCGATTCCTACATTCATATGTCGGCGTTGAAGGATTGGTGTGTTTGTTTTGTACATATTAGACAGCTCTTGCATTTCGAGGCATAGTGTGTGATCCGCAAACAGATTCACGCTTGTACCAATATTACCATTCATCTTGTTGTCTCATCCGCTTTGGAGGAACATGCCACATGCGATGCATGGACGTCTCGAGCGCCATGTGGAGCTCTGGAGTCAGCCAGCGCCAGGGTGGCTTCTGGGGACATGCGATTCAACGTCTCCTCTTGGCGGCCGCAACCACTTCCAGAACTCGCAACCTGTGCTCAACTCTTAATTCCCCTCTCTAACTGTACCCAGCCGACAGCCGCAACCTAGGCATCCATTTGAAGGAGAACTATGTGCTTCATTCCTGGAGCCTGCTGATGTGGACATGTTGCCTTTCGCATCTCGCCAAACTACTTGAGAGCTCCATACCTCCACTGCTCCCCACCATCTCCCCCGAACCGCTCCACGCAACATGTCTCCCAGCGGGAGCGAGCACACGCCCGATGATTGCCATACCAGTACAATCGTCGAACACGCTTCTCGACCCATAGCTGTCGCCGTCAACCCGGTAGCGCTCGTGGTTGCAGAATGCATCACCGTCACATCTGCTATGCGGAAGCATGCCCGCTGGGCCCATTCTTCCGTCGCAGCTATACTGGGCGGGCCTTCGCACCAGACACCCTCACTACACAAGCGGGACCGCACAGGGCAGGGTCTCGCCGGCTCGGGAGAGCAGGATGACGCTGTTGCGAATCGATGGGGGCTGAGAGGCAAGAAGGGGAAGAGCATGCAAGACAACCCCCTTATGGCGGCCTTTGCGCGTCTGCGGAGCGATTTGAAGGGGTGCAAAGGTTTGTGAGATACCGTCTACAGCTACATCGGAAGCTAAAACTCCTTGTAGATATCAAGAAGTTCGATACCCCGGCGATGCTGCACCCCTTTCTCCAAGTGATCCGGTCCTCGTCGACTTCCGCTCCCATAACCTCTCTCGCCTTGATCGCAATCACAAAGTTCCTGGCATACAATGTGATCGGCCGCGACTCTCCACGGCTACCGGAAGCTATGCAACAGCTGTCGTCCGCGATCACGCATTGCAGATTCGAAGCCAGCGACTCCAATTCGGACGAGGTCGTCCTTCTGCGGATACTGCGGCTCATGGAGAACATGATTGCTGGCCCAGGAGGAGAAGTCCTGGGGGACGAGAGCGTCTGCGAGATGATGGAGACCGGACTTAGTATGTGCTGTCAAGCCAGATTGACGGAGATCTTGCGGCGCTCGGCGGAAATCGCAATGGTATCTATGTGCCAGGTGATATTTAAGCGCTTGAAGACCCTGGAAGTTGAAGCTCCGGAGGAGTTGGAAGCCATGGAACAAGAGCTGGAAGATGAAGACAAGAAGGATGCTGTTCGGATGGATCCATCTACAAGCGTGGACAACGATGGATCTTCGACTTCTACTAAGGTGGAAGATCTCCAACGACCAAGCGGGTCCGAGAAGGGTATAGAGGATACCGACAGCAATGCGCCGAATCCAGCGAGCAGTACGGTGGACCTTCCAGCGACGGCGGAATCCCAGCAGCTCGCAGAGATCAAGCCTTACTCTCTGCTTTCCATCCGAGAGCTTTTCCGAGTGTTGGTGGACCTGTTGGACCCCCACGATAGACAACATACGGACACGATGCGCGTCATGGCCCTGCGCATAGTGGATGTAGCTTTGGAGGTTGCAGGGCCGTCGATAGCCAGTCACCCGAGCCTCGCAAACCTTGCCAAAGACACCCTATGCCGGCACCTGTTCCAACTTGTGCGTTCAGATAACATGGCGATCTTGAACGAGTCGCTTCGCGTTGCAGGAACACTGCTTGCGACATGTCGAAATGTACTCAAACTCCAACAAGAGCTGTACCTTTCATACCTGATCGCCTGTCTATTCCCCAGAGTGGAGATACCTCTAGAACCGGGCATTGACCCATCATTATACGAGGGCGTTCCTATAGCGCCGAGCTTGTCCAAACCAGCACCTCCACAGCAGGCTAATGCCAGCGGGCGGGCAACGCCTGTTCCTGTCAGAGACCGTCAAAAGCTGGGTCTGGAAGGCGGATCTCGCAAACCCGATGCTAGAGAGGCTATGGTGGAAAACCTCGGTGGTCTGGTCAGGATCCCGTCCTTCATGGCTGAGCTGTTTGTCAATTATGATTGCGAGATTGACCGTGTTGATCTTTGCATGGACATTGTGGGCTTGTTGTCGCGGAATGCGTTCCCTGACTCGGCCACCTGGAGTACGGTCAACGTTCCTCCACTATGCCTGGATGCGCTTCTGGGTTTCGTCCAATCAATTGCCGACAGGCTGGAAGAGGAGCCGGTGACAGAAGGTTTCCCCAGTCCTGAGCACTTAAGAGAGCAGCGAGCAAGAAAGAAGGTTATCATCCGAGGAGCTACCAAGTTCAACGACAGCCCCAAAGCAGGAATCGCGTTTCTCGCATCTCAGGGTATTATCAGGGATCCGGACGACCCCAAATGCATTGCTGAGTTCGTCAAAGGGACGACACGAGTAGATAAGAAGGTGCTGGGAGAGTTCATCTCGAAGAGGGCGAACGAGGCTATTCTCAGCGCTTTCATCGGCCAGTTCGATTTCCAAGGACTGCGCGTTGACGAAGCGCTCAGGCAGCTCCTGCATTCGTTCCGCCTGCCGGGTGAATCGCAGCTCATCGAGCGGATTGTCACTGAGTTCTCAGAGCAGTACTTCAACAAAGCACAACCGGAGGGGATCGCAAACAAGGACGCCATTTTTGTCCTCACGTATGCTGTTATCATGCTCAACACCGACCAGCACAACCCCAACCTGAAAGGAGCGAAGCGTATGGCGCTCGAAGACTTTGCGAAGAATCTCAGGGGCGTCAATGACGGGAAAGACTTTGATCCCGAGTACCTGGAAGCCATCTATAACTCCATCAAGACGCGCGAGATCATCCTTCCGGAGGAGCACGACAACAAGCATGCTTACGACCATGCCTGGAAGGACCTACTGGTTAAGGTGCAGTCGGCGACGGATCTCATTATATGCGACACCAACATCTATGATGCCGATATGTTCGCCGCGACCTGGAAACCGATCGTGGCTACCCTGTCGTACGTGTTCATGTCGGCGACTGACGATGCAGTCTTCTCGCGGGTGGTTACTGGGTTTGACCAGTGTGCTCAAATAGCTGCCAAGTACGGTCTGAGTGATGCGCTTGACCGCATCATTTCGTGTCTGTCATCTATAAGCACACTCGCCCCGGAAATACCTCCTAGTACAGCCTTGAACACGGAAGTACAAGCGGATAAGAAGAGCGTGATGGTTAGTGAGACGGCGGTACGGTTTGGCCGGGACGGCAGGGCTCAACTCGCCACTGTTGTACTGTTCCAGGTCATCAAGGGAAATGAAGCCTCGATACGAGATGGATGGAATTATGTGAGTACTATAACGTTTTGTACAAGGCTTTGCTGACAATTCTAGCTCATCCATATCATGGTCAACCTCTTCGTGAACTCCTTGATACCCCCTTATTTCCTCTCATTCCAGAAAACATTGGCACTTCCGCCGATACCGCTTCAGAGTCCTGCGCAGATCATAGACAGAGCCGAACGTCCGGCTGATACAGGCATCTTCTCAGCACTGACGTCGTACGTCTCCAGCTTTGCGAACGACGAGCCGCCGGAGCCGTCGGACCAAGAAATCGAGTACACGTTATGTACCGTGGACACGGTGAAGGAGTGCCACTTTGAGGACATTCTTGCAAACATCAGTCAACTTCCCGTGGAGTCGCTCAGGTCGCTTCTGATGTCTCTCCTTGCCCAGATCCCCGAAGAGGGCTCGCCGAGGGTCATTGTCGTCAAACCGGATTTGCCACCGGCTGCTGCGCGAACGAATGGCTCAAAGTCCAAGATGAATCGGCCGACGTACGATCCCAGCCTGGTGTTTGTGCTGGAGTTGGCGACTGTACTGGCTTTGCGAGATGAGGAGACTGTGCGCGAGCTCGCTAAGGAAGTCGTAGATGCGTTGGGCGGTGTGATCAGGGATGCTCAGAATGTGCATCCCGTGGTGATTGCGCGGTCTGTATACTATTTGTTGAGCCTTCTCAATGCTAGCAATGTAAGTCAATGTCCATCTATGGGATGGCGGCGCCTGCTAACAGCTCCAGGATTTTGATTTCATTCGCGCACCGGTGTTGCTACATACCCTCTCGAAGTTCGACTCCGATCTATTGAAACAATGCGCCCAGCCACTCCTCAAAGGTTTGTCGGATTGCTGCAAGGGACCCGTCGCACTGCGCTCCGAGCTGGCGAGCTCACCCGATTTCTGGATTATCCTCCGCCAATTATCCTCGGTGCCTGAAGGAGCAGGCGACGTCTTCCAGCTGGTGGAAGATCTCACTACTTCGACACAGCCCGGAATCACTGCGGATAACTACGAAGCTGCCATTTCGTTGTTGAATGAATTCGCGACTGCGGCACAGGTGGGAGCTGTTGAGGAGCAGAGGCACGACCAAGCTGTTAGGCGGGGTAAGGCACCGCCTAAGTCTAAGAAACCAGAGTATGTGAATGTTGCTTTCTCGAGGGGTTTGGCTAATAGACGGTAGGAGCAACGAGATTGTTGTTCGCGGCAGCAAGGCCATGACCATTGTTTACCAGATGTCGGATCGGGTTCCCAAGTTCATTGAGTCATCACATCTGGAGGCTTCTGAAGGTATGATATATGTCAAGTACCGTCGCCTTAAGGGAGTGTACGCTAACAGAAACAGCATGGACGGCATACTGGTCACCGATACTGAAGACGTTAACACATCAGTGTCTCAACCCATGTCGAGAGATCCGCGCGCAGGCTTTCAGCTCGCTGCAGCGCACCCTCCTCTCCAACGAGCTCGTCTCACGGGACCACAAGGAATGGGTGGCGATATTCACCGAGGTGCTCTTCCCGCTGATCACGGAGCTCCTGAAACCGGAGGTATATCAGTCGGACCCGATGGGCATGAGCGAGACGAGGGTACGCGCAGCGACACTGCTTTCGAAAGTGTTCCTGCACTATCTCGTGATGCTTTCCGAGAGCGAGGACCTACTGGATCTGTGGCTCAAGATCATCACCATCATGGACCGGCTCATCAACAGCGGTCAGGGAGATAACTTGGTACGTCGTTCCCTCGTAGCTCCGCCACTGCACATGCACCTTCGTACTGACTATTAACCAGGAGGAAGCCGTATCCGAGAATCTCAAAAACATGCTCCTGGTCATGTCGAATGGCGGGTACCTGGCGCCTCCCGACGAGAAACCGGAGCAGGAGCAGCTGTGGACCGAGACGTGGAAGCGCATTAACAGGTTCTTGCCCAACTTCTACGCCGAGCTGTTCCCGGAAGAGGCGAAGAAGCCCAAGGCGGAGAGGCGGTCGAGGGATACGAGGCCGAAAGAAGAGGAGGCGAAGGCGGCGAATGAGGAAGGGGAGAGGGCTGAGGAGGCGAAGGGAGAACTATCGCCAACAGGTTAGGAGGTTGTTTAGGCGTGGTGATGAGTGATGTATTGGGTCATAGCGGTACGTTTGTAGTGGTGAGGGGGGTGAAGACGATGGATATCGTTTCTCTCCGCCCCTTTTTAGGGAGGTAACATTGAGGTTGTAGTGACGGCCCAAAACGGCGACATCTAAATGGAAGAAGCGGATAGTGTAGTCGGCCTGAAACATAATTAGCAACGCTTCACGCCACCCCAGGGCAAAAGAGTCTGACTGTCTGATGAGAGAGAAACCGTTTGGAGCAATACCCCGGCACCCCGGTCCCATACCCCTGCTCCTTACCCCTGGCCCAGTGGAGATTGCCCCGTTTTTGGCTTCCCCAATTAGAATCATAACGCCGAGGGTACTCCCGCGACCAAGGTTTCCAACCTGCGACATCTCACAACCCGCTCGCTCCTGTCGCAAGCAATTATTCACACACTCGTTCTTTCTCTCGTTTGCAGGCGAGACGTACTGCGTATTATCTCTGCCGTCTTTGCGCCTGCGTTTCCCTCGCTCACTGCTTCTTCTTACTGTCGTTTCTCGCCTTGCGGCCCCGTATTTATCACGCCTGGATTGATCCCCTTTTTCGGAGCGGGAGCACTATCGACACCAGTTACCCACTGATCAGCGACTCTTTGCGAAGCTTATTCTGGAGAAGTGAACGCCAGTCACCATGCCTTCAGTACGTACCACAGTATATCCTTCTCCGCGTCTTCAACGCTCCACAACTTATCGTCTATCTTTCTCAAACAATGCTGACATGCCACCCAGCTCACGCAATCCCTCCTCCTCCTCCCCTCCCTCCTCTCCACCCTCTCCCTCGCCGTCCGCCCTGTCGAAATCCGCGGACAGGACTTCGTCGACACCGTCACCAACAAGCGCCTCATGATACTCGGCGTCGACTACCAACCCGGCGGTCAAGGCGGCTACAAACCCCAGGACGGCCGCGATCCCCTCTCCGACGCCTCTGTCTGCCTCCGTGACGCCGCTCTCCTGCAACGTCTCGGTGTGAACACCATCCGCGTGTACAATGTCGACCCCACGCTCAACCATGACGACTGCGCCAGCATCTTCAACGCTGTGGGCATCTACATGATCGTTGACGTGAACAGTCCGTTCGGTGGAGAGAGTATCAATCGCGCAAATCCGGCAAGCAGCTATCACAAGGGGTATCTCGCCAGGATCTTCGGCGTCGTGGAGAACTTCAAGGGCTACCCGAACACGTTGGCCTTCTTCGCGGCGAACGAGGTCATGAACGACGTGCCCAGTGCCAAGGACAACCCCCCGTATATCCGCGCCGTCCAGCGCGACCTGAAGAATTACATTGCGAAGCATTCGAATCGTACCATTCCCGTGGGCTATTCGGCGGCGGATGTGCGTCCTATCTTGGAGGATACGTGGAAGTACTTCGAGTGCGCGATCGATGGCAAGGATGATAAGTCCAGGTCCGACTTCTTTGGATTGAACTCGTATTCTTGGTGCGGCGGTGATGCGACCTTCCAGACTGCAGGTAAGCGTGGTTACTTGCCTGATAATGTGCCAATGCTGACAATTCAGGGTACGATGTCCTCGTTAACACCTTCCAGAACAGCAGCATTCCCGTCTTTTTCTCCGAGTACGGCTGCAACGAAGTGAAGCCTCGTGTATTCAACGAGGTGCAGGCGCTCTACGGCAAGCAGATGACGGCCCTTAGTGGTGGCCTGGTCTACGAATACTCCCAGGAACCCTCGGATTTCGGTCTGGTGGAAATCCAAGACGATGGCAGCGTGAAGCTTCGAACCGACTACGATAACTTGATCGGCCAATACAACAAGCTTGATCTCAAGCTCCTCCAATCCAGTGACCCCACAGGCACCTCCCTCCAGGTCCCCAAGTGCTCGTCCGACCTGATCTCCAACTCGGGCTTCTCCAAGAACTTCACCATTCCCGCCCCTCCCGAAGGCGCCGACGACCTGATCAACAACGGCATCCCGAACCCGGTCCGTGGCAAACTCGTCCCAGTCAAGGACACGAAGCCCTCGCAGAAAGCCTACGATACCAAGGGCAACGAGATCACGAACCTGGCGATCAAGGTGCTTTCGAACGACGACTCGAATGTGCCTGGTGGACAGACTGGGACGCCCACAGGACCCAACAACGCGCAGACCAGCAAGAAGGGGGCTGCCAGTACGCTGAGTGTACAGAGCGCCGCCGGCATATCATTATTCACTCTTTTCTTGCTTGTGCTGACGTTTGCGTGAAGCTGATAGGGTCCGATTCGTCTGATCTAGCGACGGCGCCGGCGATGAAGCTGAAGAAGTCGTGGGGAGCGCAGGTAGAGGCGAGGCTTGAAGTGGTGGCGGCGGCGTTCGGCGCGCTGGCGATTATGCTATGAGGGAGGTGTATGCCCGCGTCAAGGAAGTGTGGATAAGGAGACCGCGTGGTTTGTGCATACCTCGCCTTTCTTAGCGGGTCTGCGGCACCCCTTCTTCCCTTTTTTCTTCGGCCCCCATAATGTCTAGGGTGTGGATGTATTGAGCTTTGTTCCATGAGCTTGTACATAGTTCCGAGGTGGCTGGTCTGCCTGCCTTAACTTTTCCCTTTCCTTTTCACTTCGACGGCGGGGTCTCTGGGCTGGAGGTTGCGAAGTGTGGATATGGTGGATTGGGTGGTGGGGGAAAGGGTTTATAGAGGGTATGTGGTGATGTATTAATGGATGGTCGAATGTTCGATTTGCATTTTACTTGCATGTTTGCGTTGGGTGCCTGTTTGTGTTGAGGTGTTTGGTGAGGAATTGGGGAGAGGGAGAAGACGCGGTTCGGGTTGGGAGGTGAGTGGTTTCTTGCGGTTAGTATTGGAGGGGAATTTGAAGTGTACGTACTTGTAAGGGAGGTGTATTGTGATTGTAGGGCTTGACATGGGTCTTACTTTAGCCTTGTACTGGTAATAGAGATGGGGAATCAAGTCGGGATTTGCTCGCGAGGACTTCCAAGGTTGTAATTCTCTGGAGTGTTCTTCCCTGTACGCTACGTTAGACTTTGAGTATGAGGCTTATGCAGACTGGATAAGCGTTGCTCTACGTTGCCACTGCTGATAACGTAAAGATGAGGACCAGTACTCTATGCGTTAATTAATATAAAGGGTGTAGAAGGTTGAGGTTCTAAGTCGAAGTAACGATTATTATGTTACTCGGTGTTATTCGCACCTCACCTTTAGCCTCACCCTAGCCTCCACTGCCAAACCGATATCCGACTCTCCGATTCCAACAGCCGTATACGCCTTACGCCCTGCCTGTCATCTCTTTCCCATCTTCGGACGAGCTCCTGTCCGACCTGACTAATCAATCAATTATGACGCGGGGCCGCACCTCTTTACCGTCGACTGGGAAGCACACGGCGGGGTAGCTTCGGAAATGTCCCGCCTCGGACTTTAGCTCCACGACTGCATTTATCATCTGGTGCTCCCATTACGCGATCCCGCTCTTTCTCCTCGTTCCTCCTCCCGTATATTAGATCAATTGATGTCCCTCTTCTCCCTGAGCCGCCTCGCCACTAGTACATCGACGTCGATTGCACAGAGAAGACTAGTTTCCGTACAGGCACACTGGTTTACGACACCGAAGTCTAGCTCAGTGGGTTACACAACGAGACTATCGAGGACCATGGCGACCAACAGCGTTCCCAAGACGATGAAGGGCGTCTGGATCGAGAAGAACGGCGGGACGGACGTCCTCCAGTACCGCACCGATATCCCCGTCCCGGAGCCTAAGGAGGGCGAAGTGTTGGTCAAGAACGAGTTCATTGGCATCAATTACATTGATACGTATGCTCTCCCACCTCAACCCCTTTCTCACCTCCCTGACCTAAGACCACGATACTAAACTCTCTGATATAGATACTTCCGCTCCGGCCTCTACCCGGCCCCGCAATTCCCCTACATCCTCGGCCGCGAAGGCGCCGGTACAGTTGCATCCACAGGTCCCAACGCCCCCTCAGACCTCACCCCAGGGACCCGCGTGGCATACATGGGCCAGGCCGCCTACGCCGAGTACACCGTCGCCAACGCCAACTCCACCGTGCCGTTACCAGACTCCATCGACACCAAGACCGCCGCCGCGGCCCTCCTCCAGGCCCTCACCGCTCTAACCCTGATCCGCGAAGCCCACCCCGTCAAGAAAGGCGACTGGGTCCTCGTCACCGCAGCCGCTGGCGGCGTCGGCCTCTGGCTCTGCCAACTCCTGTGCGCCGTCGGCGCGCGCACCATCGCGACGGCGTCGACGGAGGAGAAGCGGCAGCTCGCGCGGGAGAACGGCGCGGAGGTCACGCTCGAGTACCACGAGGAGGACCGCGACACATTCGTCAAGAAGGTGCTGGAGATTACGGGCGGGGAGGGCGTGCATGTCGTGTTTGATAGCGTGGGCAAGGCGACGTTCGATGCCGTGTTGCAGACGGTCCGGCGGAAGGGCAGCTTGGTCAGTTTTGGGAATGCGAGCGGTGCTGTCACGGGCTTTGCGCTGGCGTAAGTGATGCGACTCTTCTTTCTCTCGGGACTCTTTTGCTTCCGTCGCTTCTCTTCACGAGCACCCCCTTTTCTATTATGTCATGCACCCAGGGGTTCTTCAACCAGATTGCGCCACTATATGTCTGACAGAGCTAACATGGGTCGCAGCCGCCTCTCCCCCAAGAACATCAAGCTCGTCCGTCCCCAGCTCTTCGGCTACCTCGCCGACCGCGACGAACTGCTGCAGTATGCAGATGAGCTGTGGGGCCTCATCACAAAGGACAAGCTCAACGTCCGCATCCATGAGGTGTATCCGCTCGAGGAGGTGCAGCGCGCGGCCAAGGATATCGAGGGTCGGAAGACGACGGGGAAGTTGCTTTTGAAGCCGTAGGGAGGAGGTGAGGAGTGGGGTGGGAGCGAGGGTAGAAGGCATGTGGAGAGGACGGTTCGGTGATCAATGATGCTTCGGCATGAATCATCAAAGTTGTCTATGGAATATGAAGAAAGTACGTAGGCAATACACAAAAGAAAGCATGGTAATCACGTACACGACAAGAATGATGGCAAAAGAAACAGAAAAGGGCGAAACGGTATAACACAGAAAAAGAACATAAAAAAGGAATCAAGCCCACAACCCATCTTCCTCCCACCCTCCTTTCTAACGCGGATGCCTCGGGATCAGGAACGCCACGTGAAACGCCCACTTCATCCAATACTTCCAATCCTTCTTCCTCTGCGGCGACTCGGCGTGATCCTCCTCTCCAGCATTGTGCTTCTCAATCACGCGCAGGAACACCTCGTCGAAAGTGCTCGGACTCACGCTGTAGAACTCCAGACCCAATCGTTCCTTGTTCTCCTCGAGGAGCACGAAGAGTTGGCCCACGGTGAGTTCTTCGGGCATCGGGGTTGAGTCCACACCGCGTTTCTCACTGCTCTCCTCGACCGGCCCCATATCTTCATTTGCTTTGCTCTGACCAGGCACATCCACAGCTGGCGGTCGTCGGGCGGGAACGTTGAACCGCAGCTGCCCGTGGTACGCGAATCCCTCCATCATCGCCCCCGGTAGCGTCTCCTCGACCCGGTTCCTCACCAGCTCCATCTCTTCGGGAGAGGTATGCGGCGCCGATGCGCAGATGAGCTGGAGATGGAACCCGTAGCCGTGCTTGTGGCGCAAGTGCGACGTCGTCCCGATGTCGAGCATGCGGCCGTCTGCTATGACGCCGACGCGCGTCGCGAGGTGGTCCGCTTCCTCCATGGAGTGAGTCTGAAATATGCGTCAGTACTGACGCTACTTGGTATGGGGGATTGGACCCCATAAACTTACAGTCAGAAGTACACTCCTGCCCCAGACAAACTTCCTCAACACCTCCCACATCCCCCGCTTGGCCACGGGATCCATTCCCGAACTCGGTTCGTCGAGAAGGACCACGTCCGGATTGCCTATCAACGCAATCGCAAGACTGAGTTTGCGCTTATTGCCACCGGACAGCTTACTCGCCATGCGGTTCTGGAACCTCTCCAAGCCCACGGCGCGGATGAGGTGCTTGGCCGTGGATGTGGTAGAGGCGGCGGGGATTCCGCGGACACCGGCGTAGAACTCCAAGTGCTCGAGAACGCTCATCTGATCCACTGCGTCGAATTGCGGACACACGCCGAGCCGGGCGCGAGCGGCGCGGCGGTCGCGCAACGCGTCGATGGGGCCGAGATGGATACTCGCGCCCTGCCGGGAGGGTAGAATCTCGCCTCGAAGCATACCTATGGTGGTGGACTTTCCAGCGCCGTTGGGGCCGCACATGGCGAACACTTCGCCCTTCTCCACACCAAATGTCAGGTCGTCGACGGCAGTCATGTTCGCCTGGGACCGAGATTTATACGTCCGGCTTAGGTGTTGGGCTCGTAGACCATCGGTGGCGTGTTCGACGCGGGCGATTTCGTCGGCGACTTCTGGCTCGAGGGGTGTCGAGTGGTCTTCGCTGTCTTTGGCAGGGAGTGTTCTGTGGAACCATTTGGCGATCCACCCGTGGTCGACTACCATTAGGATGGCAAACATGACGAGGGATTGCCCCAGGAGATACACGATTGGGGCACCGTAGAGGCCGATCTCTCCAGCGTACGATGCCATGCGTGGTGGTGTGCCGCGGCATAGCGTGCCAAACAGATTCATTGAGATGAAGAGCGCGCGGACGAGGTTGCCGGCGGGAGTAACGAGGGTGAACGTATAGTTGAAAATTCGGAGCGCATCATTGACTCTACTCGCCTCCATGTTCGACTGGATATTCATCACGCCGGTGAAATACATCAGGAGCATGAATGATTGTGTGCCTGCTGCAATGGCAAACGCGGCGAGTTGAGACTTTGCAACCACAGCAATCATATAAGACCACAGCAGCGAGGCGAGGCCGTACAAGAACAGCACCGCGGAGAGATACCCGACATTCCACCAGTTATCCGCGGCTGAAGCGACGAGTATAATCGTCATAAGGGCGCTAGCGAGCAGGACATTGAGCCAGTCGAAGGCCAGGTATGCGAGCCATAGCGGCAATGGGCGTGCGCCATTGGAGTACTGCAGTTCGCGGATTTTGAGGAGGCGTTCGCGGGTGGGATAGAGGGCGAAGAAGGCGGGGTAGCAGGACAAGATGAGCCCGAAGTAGAAGATGAATTGAATTTGGTTGGTGGCGTCGGAGGGCCAGGGGTAGCTGAAGGAACTGGACGTCGTCAGCAATTGCGAACTTTGGCAGCGAAGACGGAGGTGAAAGTAGCACTTACCGGAATGAGGTTACAATTGTAGTGTTGGTCAGGAGTACATCAAGGATGTTCTGCATGAATATGGAGGAATATAGGCCGAGAAAGCCCATGTTCGAGTAGAAGCTGAACACTGGCTCTTGACCGAAGAAGAACCCGCCCGGAGTCACCTTACTGAAGTTCGCTCTGAGGCAGGATTGATAGTCGTCGAAGTTATCAACAACCGAGACATATTCTTGAAGTGCACCAAGGGAAGACTTCGCATCTCCGAATTGGCTGGGTAGAAGTGTCTGAAGGACACCCAAGTCCAGCCCGGTAAAAGCATTCGTTGGGCCCATCAGCAGTAGCGGCTTGTAATCCCGGTTTGTTTCCAAAGTTTGGAAGTCGCTTTCGGAGATTTGCTGTGCGGGGGAGCATCCAGCATACTTCTTGTTTCGGAGAAGAATAGATATCAAAGCCGTGGCGATCACTGGTATGAAAAAAGCGAAAGTGTATGGAAGGTAGTTGCGCTTCAGTACAATGAAACGCTTCTTGAAGAAAATGACGGACTGTTGAAGGAAGCCCAGAGGTCTGCCGGTCATGAGTGGCGTCTCTTGATCTCCATGGACGGCTGTATGAGGTTCTTTCCCTTCATTTCCAATAGAGTCGAAGTGAGCATCGTGTCCGAGTGTAGACCTAGAAGGCTCAGTCCAAAGGGGTGCCTCTGATTCCCCTGCAAGCTTCATGAAAACTTCCTCGATTGTAGAGCCGGTGACTTGATAATCGGTAATATTGCGCTTCTCCAGCTCTTTGATGATGAGAGTCATCCTTTGGCTGTCCGAGACGGTAAAAACCGTTTGATCGAACATGCTCTCTTTTGATGCTCCAAGAAAAAGATCCTCAACATCGGGTAGCTCGCTGTACCCAGACCCGTGAAGGAAGTGAAACCGATATCCGCTCCCCAGTTTTGTCTTGAGCTGAGAGACCGAACCCTCAGCCTTAACGGAACCCTTGGCCATGATGACCATATGATCCGCAAGGAATTCGGCTTCGTCAAGGAAATGGGTAGTCAGTATGATAGTTCTGGTACCGCGTGCGGCAAGCAAGATGTCCCAAATCTTTCGTCTGGATACAGGATCCAGACCTCCGGAGACCTCGTCTACGCAGCACACTTGACTGCCTCCCGTCAACATCATTACGAGCTGCAGCTTGCGCTTCAGTCCACCAGAGAGTGTGGAAGAGTATGACTTCTTCTTGTGAGTGAGGTCGCACTCCTCTATTAATTTGTTCAAATCGGCCTCCACAGAAGGACTGATAGTGTCCGACTTGATACGATTGAAGATGTGGGCGTGTTGGGCAACCGTGAGATACTCCCAGAGCACATTCTTCTGAGGGCAAATCCCGATGCCACCAGAGCCATTCACGGAGATGGAGCCAGATGACACATCCCCGATTCCAGCGATAGCGTTCAGGGTGGTGCTCTTTCCGCATCCGTTAGCTCCTACAAGTAAGACGATTTGTCCCTTGATCGGTGCTAGAGATACATCGTTCACAGCTTGAACGACTGGCTTTTTGACCCCGAATAACGGGGCAATGTAGCGGAAGAACCAGTTCGGTCGGTAATGCTTCGTGAAATGCGATAGCACCACTGGGTTTGCGTCATCTCCATATGTTACCCTCCTGCCGTGGGAGTCGGTATAGAACATTGCCCGTTCGACAAAGGCAGCGAGGACCGGGTAGGCAAATATCTGGACCAGTATGAAAATCCAAAAGACCAAGCCCGGCAATCTCCACGTTGTGCCCGGCGCACTCTTGAGCAAGTTAGGAGATATCTGCTTATTCTCATAACGTGCCAACCAAATCATGTGGAAGACGAAGGTCATGGGTGTGAACAGGAGGCTTAAAATGGTGACAGCGCCTGTTGACAGCGACTTGGCCGATATCTGGGCCACAACCCCGAAGACGAGTGCCACACCTGTGACTGTGACTCCGCTCAGCTGCGCGCGCCGAAATATGGAGGCCCCGAGAATGGAGAATGAGTTGAGGGAAAGCCCTGTCAAAAGGAAGAATATAATCAATATTCCAGGTGATGTCTTTGGAAATAGCCCGACTTTGCTCAGAATGGCCATGATAATCCATGAGGGGAAATAAACCTGTTGCGTACGGTCAGCTCCGTCTACAGCCACTGGAATAGCCAGGCCACTTACTATCGTGAAGGAGATCCAATGACCCAGTAGTCGGGAAGCTTGAGGCTGCCACCGAGCGGCATTGGGCATCATAGACTCAAGCAACTCAGCCATACCCGACTCCCTTTCTTGGACTACCAACCCCACGAGCTGGTAGCTGAGGCCGATGAACCCGATGTACCATACCACGGCGATATACTTGGCATTTGCATTCTGGATAGATGTAACGAGTGAATCATCCCATTCCTTCTGCGTTTTGGACGTGTAGGGCTGGGCCTTGATTGTGTGCGGAAGTGGCTTCGATCCGGCCACGGCGCTGACGTTTGCGATCGCTGCATCAATGGCGTGTTGTAGCGGTAAAGGAATGATCTCTGCGTCGTTGTTATTATTGTTGACATTAATCTTATACCCGAAAGTGCCATCGACCCGGATGGTGTAGTTCCAAAGACCACCTTCCGTAGGGGACGAGTGAAACTCAGCAGCCGCATAGCATTTGGTCACCCCCTGCAGAGAACTTCGGCATGTTGTAAGAAGGTCGTTGGGGTCCGTCAGAATCTCCACAATATTGCCTTTACCCTCTCGCGCTGTTGAGGCCACTTGCTCAATGACTTTGTCAATCGCGCCGCCTCGTGGGCCATAATTGCACAGCACCAGTGTTCTGCGGTTTCCGGGGGCTTGGCTGATAGCCTCTGGCAGAGGCCGGATGCCAGCAGGATTTCCAACCCCATACGTCTCTGAAGGCCAGTAAACACGGATAATGAAGGCGATGTAGACGACGAAGATGATCGGAGTTGAGAGGGAACGAATGATAGTCCATGTTCTGCGCTTCGGATTAAGGACTAGGAGAAGGTCCTTCCATGCAAGCGTCCATATCTGGCGTAGAAATAGAGATGATTTCATGAGTCTGCTCTGCCCCTTGGAGGTCTCCTCGCATCCACGCAAAGTTATCTAGGTGAAGGGTTTTGGTAAACAGAGAACAGCAAAGATCGCAGGTTAGAAGTATCCTACTGTCTAATAATAAGCAATGACTAAAAACAGTGGTACTGATCAAAGCTCGATTGTGTATTGGGGAATGGTTGGGTGAAGTCCTAGATGTGGTCAACGGCAGCCACGAGCCGAATGTGGCTGTGAAGGCAGGGTAATAAAAGCCTGGTGGTCTGCCTTATAGCCCTCGTATTCATCGCCATGATAGGTAATGGGTACGACCGTTTTAATGGGACACGTGACTCCTGCAGCTACCGCTGGTGATCGAGACGTCCAGGTTTGCCCCTTTTCGTCCTGCTGGACTGTTTTCCGGTCAGTGTGAGGTGAGACATCTTGGTTCAATTGTCGCGTGAGTAGCGATACAGGACGCATTGTTCAACATGAAGCGAGTATAAGGCGAATCCGCTACTCTCAATCCAATGATAGAATGGTTCCAAGGCCGCTTTGAATGGAAACGAAGAGATGGAATCCTGACTCTGCTGCAGGAAGAGGACTGAGGTGGACTCCTAGGCCTAGGTACATAGAGGGAATGGAGATGCTTCCCGGGGAAGCTATACTCTTCTGGGCCTAGCTGCCGATCGGAAAAGGCTTGGCATAACTCCACGTTCACAAGCATCCATGGGTCTGATCTATGGATTGCTGCGCCATCCTTTCTCTCCATCAACGCGTCATCCCACATGGCTCGGCGAGCTTCATTAATTTCCTCGCCTTGACCGGTTCTTCCTCCATACCGGCGCCGACCAGAGACGCCAATCCTACCAATGTCGCAACCGATCCCATTGGCCCACGAACTCCTGGAGCGCGCTCTTCCCCCAGATGTAGCGGCTCAATGCCACGAAGAACGAGTCGTGAAGCGCCCGTTGTACCTGCGCCCAACGTCTCCCGAACCCTCGGCACGCGCATTGCGCCGTCGAACCCTGAACGAGAAGAGAGAGAAGGCGAAGAAGCGCAAAGCGTTGAAACCGCGCCCGCTGTCTGCTGCAAAAAAGCGAGCCTTGGGGCTTCTCGAGATACCCAAAGAGCAAATAAAATGGAGTATCTATCTGCCATTGCACGAGTTGTGGCTGGGGTATATGAGGGACATCTTGGGTATGGGGGAGGGAAGAGCCACGCATGTGAGCCCCGTGAACGCAGGTCCGATACTTGTCAGTGCAGATATGCACGGCGCACTTCTGGAGGTTGTGCGGAGTCGGTGTGTCAGTAGAGTGGGTTTGAAAGGGATAGTCGTTCGGGATTCGCAATTCGTTTTCGAGATCGTTACGGAGGGAAATGCGTTAAAGTGTGAGTATGCCTTGTGGAGCTTCCAAGGATCGTGGGGCTGACTGCACGACAGCGATACCGAAAGAGCATACGATGTTCCGCTTCGAAATATCTCCTGCGACTTCTGAGGGATCTAAGCCACTTATGCCTCTCGTGTTTGAGATTCTGGGCGAGCACTTCCAGCATCGCGCGCCGGACCGGGCGAATAGAAAATACAAGATGCATTACATGCCGGACCTTTGAGACGGTCTTGTACCGGCACAGCTCCTTTTTTTACGCTGCGCTCTAATACTCCGGATAGGGATCGATAGCGCACGGAGGCAGTGCCGCCATTTCTGCCACCCGAAGTGCGAGTCAAAGGCGCGATTGGCCGCGCTCCCCGTTGTTGAAGGAAATTGGGAGGCCTATTCTTTCAGCCGACTGTGTCAGCGGAGCATGAAGTGGACTTGACCATCATCGGGAATGACGGCAGTTCGCACCATCAACGTTTGACTGCGGCGAGATCGCCGGCCCAAGATTTCGGTGTGTAATGGAGTACAACTCAAAACACCCTAATGGTGTACCTTGCAGAGGAACGTGGACCGGTGTCACGAGTAAACGAGCTCCGCGCCGTTACAAGACATGGAATGCGTGGTTTCAGCCGATATCCTCAAAGGGTTATAGCCCAGTCTGCGCTCCTCGCTGCTCCGAGGAAGGGAGGGAATTTGGTCAGGGCGATGACTACCGGGGACGGGTCACGGCGAGCGCCTACATTACGCGCTAAAGAGAGGGTGACGAAGACAAATGATGGCGCTGAACAAGCATGCTCCCCAAACGCCAGGGCTCTCAGGGGGCAGTCAAGAATAGAACCTTTCTGAGTCCTGCGACTCACACTGTTGTCTCATGTCGCCTGAGTAGGTCTGGCGGTTCAAAATAACAGGTGATCTGGCAAATCCTTCACCGGATGATGCCATTGGCTTGGAAGAGTTGCATTGTGAGTAGATGCCCATATTATTTCGATTGCTTCAGATAGTATAGAACCGTCTCTCTCAATCTCCGAGAAATAACCTAATGCCTATGTTCAGGTGCACCCGACTGAGTTGTTATACCGCAGTGATACACGCATTGTCGGTATGGTCACCATCGCAAGCATCGACTTGGTTTCGTCCACCGCTCCCTCATCCATCGGCGTTTTCGCTACCACATCTACTCCGCGTCATCACTGTCGTAGGCCTCATCATCCATCGTCCCAGGCTCCATCTCCTCGACCCTATCCGCCTCGACCCTCTCTCCCATTTCCAGGTCAGCGATATGCCTGTTCACGAGCCTAAACTTCGGTGCCTTTCTCCCTGCCATCAGCTCGTTCGGAAGCACCTTGTAGAAGCTGCAGTACGTCTCTTTGACCTCATCTAGAATATGCATACCTCCAGGCAGAGTGACAACGGTGACGGACATCTTGAGACCCGGGTAGCATTCCTTGAGTACGGCTTCCTCAACGAGAAAGGTGTACTCCGGAGACGTCGGAGCTTCGTACGGCGATTCTTTTCCAGGGGGAAGATCGTACTCATGATATGTGGGTTGTGCATAAGGTTTGCACAGAAGCTTGCCCAACGGTTGTATATTGGGATGCTCCGTTCCGCTGCTCTCCGAAACCTGCGGTTGAAGCGAATCCAAGAGCTCCTCATTCTTAGTCGGGGCTACGATAGCCACAACCTCGAGATAGAGATGTGTCTCTGTCTTAACAGGCGTGATGGCCTCGACATCGTGGTCGTTCTCGTCGAGTATCCTCCGCAGGCATTCCTCACCGTGCATTACACAGCCAGCCTGGAAGGTCATTTTTGCTTCAATCGGTCGCATGCCTACACCGTCAACGTCCCAATCTCGCCGTTCGCTATCGTTTGTCCAACCCGCATCCGTCACATTTGCGCCGGCGTGATAGCCGCCGAGCACAGTGCTAGCAGCTACATTGAAAGCGCCAGGCAGCGCGGTTGCAGCAGCGTAGCATTGCGGTAGCTCGAACTCGGCTTTGTCACAGAGCGAGTGGGCTGTGAGGATCTGGGGTCGGTATTCGTCGCAAACCGAGTGAAGGAGAAGGTAGTTGTAGAAGGCGCGAAAGACTCGGCAAGCGATGGCGACGTCTTTGGCTTTGTAGCCGAAGGCCATGGGGTATATGGATGACCTTTGAACTCGTCAATACTTCCATCCATTCCATTCATGCATGATGCTTAATGGGCTCGGGACTCACAGGAATGCTTCGGCCACCCCGACGAAATCCACCACCCACTTATTGCTCTCCTCTCTGTCCCACGGTACCTGATGAATGGCCCTGGCCCTCGCGATCTCCTCGGCAGTCATATCCTTCATCTCAGCCTGGGATAATCCGCCGAACTGTCTGGGCTCACATTTGATACCACCGAATATCATCCACTTGTTGAATACCTTGGAGTACATCTCATGCATCTTTTTCTTAGCCATGAATCGCTGAATCGCCAGCTCAATTCGCTCCACAAAAGGCTTATCCTCGTCATACATAGACGCGTCCTCAGCTGCTTCAGCAGGCGAAATCGGTCCCTCTGCAAATGTCGCTTCAAATCCTGTAGGCAGCATCATCTTCTTCGTCATACCCTCGGGTAGCTGTTTCTTCGTCTGAGGAAGCAGCGGAAGCGGATAAGCAATGCGGCGTTTCGACCGTGGATCGTAAGCAATTTCGCCATCATCGACGAACTCCTCCGACTTCTTCTCTTTACCATCATTCCCACCTTCAGCATTCTTTTTCCCCGCCATGTAGGTGTTATGCGCTTTCCGCATCTCGCTCTCGCTCATCCTGAAGTCTTCATCCAGAAGACACTTTCCCTCTAGCGGGACCTTGCGCCAGACTCTCTTGCCATCTTCACTGACTTCCAGGTGGTTGCTGCGGCGCAGAGCCACAGGCACGAGTTTCTTGTTGAACTGTCGCATCTTCTTGAAACCGCAGATGCGGCCCAAGCTCACAGGGAGGTTCTCGCGACCCCCGCAGCATTGGAGGAGGAATTTATCGGTGCGAAGATTCGCGTCCGAGAAGTAATATTCCACCTAAGAATGTGGTTAGATCACTGGTCGTTGAAGACGATTGTAGGTGTTATCAAACAGAGGAGCGAGTCTTTGGTGATGAAATGTGCACTCACCTGTTTCCTGATGGCAGGTGCATCTGGATGCTCTGACTCTTCGGTTGTCTTCGTGGAAGCCGGAGTATCCATCACTGATGTTTGCTCGGTTGACTCAGGAACGGTGGGCAACTGTTCGACGCTGGGAGCCATTGTGAATGGCGGTGATGTCAAAGTTGAGAAGCATCCAAATGTGGAGGGAGAAGGAAGGCGCAATTGGATCCTATAGCAATTATATATTCGGAGCAAACGCTCTAGATCTTGCGGTGAACTTCGTCCACGCCAACCTCACCGTGTGGGGGGCACGCGTCAACGGTGGCCCGCGAGCACACGCGGTCATGTGACGAAGTAAATCATTTGAAAAAGTGATCAATTGAAGCGTTTTCCGAACAGTAGATTGGGCGTGTAATGTTCACACATTCAGAATCTATCATGTTCCCGGCTGTTTTCGATCTGTAGTCTAGGAAATGAACGTTGGGACCTAGAATCCTACAAATCCTAAAATGGATTAGCGTCATCTGCGCGAGTCAGTCGCCAGCAACATCAGGGTCCACTCCCCGCCTCCCGCCAGGAGTTCATACTGCGCCCCGCTCTCACTCGTTATCACCAGCCTCATTTGCCTTCGTTCAGCGTTGTCGGTTTTGTAGGTAGAAGAAAAGAAGAACCCCTTCCTTCGTTTGTCTGTTCAGCGACATACCCACAGAAAACATGACTAAGAAGACCTTCGACCCCTCCTCACTTCAGGCCTTTGGCCACGCCGCCGCCGGACAGTAAGCATTCTTCATCCTTTTCCCCATCCTATACGATTTCTCACACAACTATAGCGACGGTGTCATGTCCGATGCCAGCGGTGCCATTCTCGTCAAACCTTGCACGCAAGCCGAAGTCGACTTCTACCAGACCGTCACTCAATCCCACCCCGATCTCCACCCTCACCTCCCTACTTTCCTAGGCACGCTCGCTCTTGCTACAGATGACGCCTCCAAAGTGCCCGACATCCCTGATTCGGGCGTCATACAGACCGATAGTGGCGTGGAAAGGCTACATGGCAAAAAGCTGGAGACTGAGCTGCATATAGTGTTGGAGAACATCACGCATGGTTTCAAGAAGCCGAATGTGTTGGACCTGAAGCTGGGCGCTAGGCTGTGGGATGACGACGCTAAGCCGGAGAAGAGGGCGAGGTTGGATGAAGTCAGTGCGTCATCTACGAGCGGAAGCTTAGGGTTTCGGATTGCGGGGATGCGAACTTATGTGGGCGATAAATGGGAGGTGGCGAGGGAGAACGAGAAGTTCGTTGAGGAGGATAACGACGGGTTCCACGTTTACAACAAGATGTATGGCAGGAATTTCAAGGATGCCGATGATGTGAAGGCCGGGTTTCTCTCATTTTTACTGCCAAGGAGCAGGAGCATAGAAGAGCTGGAGAGGGCGAGGGAGGTGGCTACATTTTTCATGGACGAGATACGGGATATCCAAAAGGCCTTCGAGAGCAAGGAGAGCAGGATGTACTCAGCGAGTTTGTTGCTCGTGTATGAAGGCGACATCACTGAATACGAAAAGACGAAGGAGATTTTGATCAGCAAGTCGGGCCCTGAAGACAAGGAAACTGAAGGCGATGAAGGCGAAGGGGAGGAGGAGGACGACGATGACGATGACGATGAAGAAGGTCCCAAGTTGGCTGTCGTCAAGGTTATTGATTTTGCGCATGCGACGTTCCAGCCCGGGCAGGGACCGGACGAGAACGCCATTCGAGGGATGAAAAGCAGTATATCGGTGTTCGAGGGCATATTAGAGGCTGTGGAGACACTCATCGCAGAGAGCGAGTCCAGTAGCAGCTGACTGGGACCCACTCAAGAGAGTTTGCATTAGAGCATGAAATAGAGATTCAGATACCCGAGCGGGCCAGAGCGGCTTAATTTTTTTTTTCGATAACAATTCTCTCAAAAAGCAAGAAGGTGGTTCACCGCTTGTGTATCATCTAAGTCACAAGCAATTCGTTGATTTGTTATATCTTTCCCTCTCCCTCTCTCGTGCCACTCTATACCTTGCGTAATCTACGTAAGAAGATTGGGGACCTCTTCCGGAAAGCTACCAAGCACCAAGGCATTAGGGGGCAACTGCCCGGGCTGAGGGACTAATACCCGGACTTTCTTCTTCATTTCATCGACCTCGTTAAGGTAAATGTAGCCTTGCACGCTCGCGTCGCGTATTACCTCTTGGGGGTCGTTGATTGAGGCGGTAGTGACAGCCAAAAGTGAGTTCTGCATGAGTGATGAAGGCGTGACTTTTTCGTAGATGTTCTTGGACGAGCCATACACGTCGTCATCGTCGTCGCCGGGCCGGAACGAGGGCTCCAGGCTGGAGGTTGAAGCTAGATCGAAGTTGAGTATGATGAACATGAACCTGATCTATCAGAAACTCACATTCCACCAGCTTGAAAACATGCAAGTCGCCAATATCCGCAACGAGTGAATAGGGCGCCAACGTATTCTCCACGTCGGTTCCAAAGAAATAGTCATGGATTTGATGCTGCCGAAGCTGCTTCATATACCCTTCATCTCTATCTACGCAGCCACCTGACTTATCCAGCCTGACAACAGATATTGGGTCTTCGGTGCGATGCCCGTACTTGCGGGAAAGATCCGAGTAAAGGCGCTCTGAGCCTAATATAAATATTACGTTGACTGGCCCTGTTAGCTAATTTGCTGTGGAAGAATGAAAGCCCACATACCCGAAAACTCGGACACTACGTGATCAATGTTTTCATAGGTTCCGCCTTTGCCATGGCTAATAGCCCCTGGTGTATCAATAATAAAGCCTGCATGTCTCGAAGGTTTATCGTCCTCCAATCTTGATGTGACTGCCAATGCCATTCTTGTCACCAGCGGCCTGAACACCTTTCCTTCCTCCGGGTTTCCAAGCCCATAGTGATAGACTAAGGGCATCTTGACGGGAATAGGGCTTGGTCCAGAGATTGGACTACTGCCCCACCCTTCTTCCACATCCAGAATGCTTGAGAATGCTGACGCCGTTAAGCTTCCCGGTACGCTTAACATGCCCTCTCTCGGATCCAGATTTACTACCACAGGCTGACGTTCCATCTTGAGTGCATAGCTGGTAAGAATCCGCACCAAGCTTGTCTTACCCGAATTATCGGGCCCAACAACCAGCACTCTAGGACCTGCCGCATTGGTTTGAACCGCCTTGTCTCTGAGGTCCTCCAGAGCAAAATGCGCATTCGCATAGCTCATCATAGTTGTCTCTTCAGCCACGTACTCTGACTCTGCCTCGCCACCAATTTCTAAAGAGCACCCATGCCATGTGTATATTGCTCCCTTTGTGCCTTTGAAGCTGTATGTCGTGGATGGGCCGAGCTCGGTGCCGAAGAATTCCGCCGTACCAGTGCGCAGCCGGATGGTCAGGGTCCGCGAGAATGAGACTTCGAAGCGGTACTCGGCGTTCGCGGCGAGTTCTTGTTGCCGTGTTTCGGTAGATGTGGATGTGGGGTGTGTGGGCTCTGCGGAGGCCGCTGCGAGATTGAGGCCTGGGAGAGAGGTCATGGCGAAGAAAGAATGGTATCGTAGACTGGGAGGACTGCTGGCCGCGATCGGTGAGCTTGTAGATGCAGTCTATATACAGTTTATACCGTGGCGGGAAGTGCGCTTTTGCAGAAAACCCGAGTCTTCTCCAACCATCATGTCATTGTCATATTATTGAAGCCAATTGATGTACCAAGTCGAGCTGTCCAAAAGCAGTAGGCGGTCGATGGATTAAGCCGCTTAGTAATGTACGCTAGTGGCCGTGTCGTGCCGCTTATCCCTGCGCGTTAAGCTCTGGAATGCCAGTCACTCGGTCTGACGCAACTTGTCCCCTCGACTCCACATCCCATTATATTTGAAGCATCGACGCTCGCTTTGCCAACGAGCCGGACGTCATGATACTGCTTTTACCTCGTTGAAATTCCATAGCTTTTGTGGCGGACTGCACACCTTGCCTCTGTAAATTCTAAGCTCTTCCCGGCGAAACTCGGTCGGACTTCGAAACATGATTCCTGCTTCCCAACCACTGCTGTACCTCAATTCCCTCTTTATAATCGCGTCTTGTGTTCTAGCTGGCTTCTACGACGCTGATGGTGGAATTCAAGAGCCACTTGGCGCCGGCATAGACCCCAACAAGTATAAAGCAGCATGTCCTGACTACAAACACTATGCTATGTCCCAGCAGTATGTGCCTCCCTGTATACTGATCGGTATGCTGATTATTATTTGCAGTCCGCCGTATAGTATGGGTCCGCTGGAACTCCCGTCGCAAAGGCCTAAGAAGTACTGTCGTACTTTCGAATCGCCCTTGGTAGAGAAGGTCATCAAGGACTTGAACGAGAGGATTGTAGATCCGGATCTCGCCCGGCTGTTCGAAAATGCATTCCCAAACACGTTGGACACCACTGTCCGGTGGCACGTGGAAGGGACCGAAAAACCCAGGTTTTCTAAGAGAAGGTGGAGTTCGGATGCGTGGAAAGGACCACAAAGCTTCATTGTCACCGGCGACATCAATGCCGAATGGCTTCGCGACTCCACTAATCAACTTCAGCAGTATCAAGGTCTCGCTAAGAAGGATAAGGCTATTCACAACTTGATATTGGGAGCCGTCAACACACAGGCCGAATATGTCATTGAGTCACCTTACTGCAACGCCTTCCAACCCCCTGCACCGAGCGGCCTGGATCCGACGTACCAGGGCGATGGCGACGTGGTCCATCCCATCTATGAACCATCTTTCGTCTTTGAATGCAAGTACGAACTGGATTCACTCGCACATTTCCTCTCTCTCGCAAACCAGTTTTACAATCATACTGGCTCCACCGCTTTCCTTACTGCCCGTTGGATCCAGGCCCTAGAGACTGTCCTTGAGGTCCTGTCGGCCCAATCCAAACCCACATTCGACCCCGAAACTGGAAGCTATATACGAAATATTTACACATTTCAGCGTCGCACAGATTCTTCGACGGAGACCCTTAGCCTTTCCGGACTTGGGAATCCCTTGAACAGTGGCACGGGCCTCGTCCGCTCGGCTTTCCGCCCCTCAGATGATGCTACCATTCTTGGCTATCTGATTCCTTCCAATGCAATGATGAGTGTCGAGCTCCAACGAACAGCGAATATGCTGGAAAAGGCTGGCAAAAAGAAGCTCGCGGTCACAGTCCGTGAATGGGCCACTAAAATCGAGAAGGGTGTGTGGGAGCACGGTGTTGTGGATCACAAACGTTACGGGAAAGTCTTTGCTTTTGAAGTGGACGGCTTTGGCTCCCATATCCTCATGGACGATGCGAATCTCCCGTCGCTGCTGGCTCTGCCGCTTCTTGGTTTTACGTCCACGGATAACGAAATATACAAGAATACCAGGAAGATGATCTTAGAAAAAACGGGGAACCCTTATTTCTTGACAGGCTCCGACTTTCATGGCATCGGCGGGCCGCATATCGGCCTTGAGCATGCATGGCCCATGGCTGTACTTGTGCAGGCCATGACGAGTGAAGACGACGACGAGATTACCGCCTGTTTAGGACTAGTCAAGAACGCGAGTAGGAATGGCCTGATCCATGAGAGTGTGAATGTGGATTATGTGACTGACTATACGCGGCCGTGGTTTGCCTGGGCTAACTCGGTCTTCGCGCAAACGGTGCTGGATATTGCGCGGAGGAAGCCAGCAATATTGTTTGGGGAGGGAAAGGAGGCGTATGTTCTAGGATGAAAAACAAGATGGGATTCTGGTCAGAGAAATGGCTACAATAGCACATGAGACAAGGGAAAACGCTATGATATTCAAATTTTGAGCTGACGTCTTTGATCAAAGGGATGTCTGTTCTATTCCTAAACCCCATATCATTGGGTTGACTTGATGTGTCTCGTGAAACCGATTACGTCATCCCCCGCTCCCGGTGATCGGCACAAGGATAAAAGATCACGTGTCTATGCCTTGGGTTTAAACATAGCCTCACGCCATCGAAACCTTCCTCTTTCGTTACGAAATTTCTGGAAATCCAATGGTGGCACTTTTCGTGTCACTGCTCAAAAGGCCGGTCCATTGCATTGAGACGATCCCTCACCGTTCGCAAAATTTCCGTTCCTGGAACCTCTCCCCAATCCGCACATTAAATGCACACAGAATGCTGCACTCGGCAAAACCCACAGCAGCGGAGGCCAAGGAGCAGCAAGCACGATCCGGTAGTCACAGCGGTCCTATTAGCACTTTGAAGAAGATTTTTGCGCCAACTGGCGGTTCGAGTGAGCCCGGCCATGCCATCCAATATGGCAAGGGAACTCTCGACATGAAGGATTTGGATCCATTGCCAACTGAACAATTTAACAAGTGGTTCCAAGATGCCATTGATGCAAAGGTATATCAGCCGGAAACCGTCACCTTATCCACCGCATCACTCCCCGACGGAAAAGTTAGCGCAAGGATTGTTTTCATGAAGGAATTGGACGATCGTGGATTCGTAGTCTATTCCAACTGGGAGACCAGCAACAAATCCAAGGATATTGACAGCAACCCGCAAGCGGCGTTGACGTTCTGGTGGCATGAGTTGGAGCGCCAAGTCAGAGTTGAAGGACATGTGGAGCGCTTGTCGGCGGCGGAGTCACAAGTCTACTATAATACGAGGATTCGTGGGTCAAGGATTGGCGCATGGGCAAGCCCGCAAAGTCAGGTGCTCAACTCGAGGGAGGAGCTAGAGCAGAAGGTGAAGGAGGTGGAGAAGAGGTTCGAAGGGCAGGAAGACATTCCAGTCCCGCCGTTCTGGGGTGGGCTGAGAATCATACCTGAGATGGTGGAATTCTGGCAGGGCAGGCAGAGTAGGCTACATGATCGATTGAGGTATACGAAGATCGATGAGGAGTGGAAGATTGAGAGGCTGAGCCCTTGATACTCGCGCCTCGTTTACTTTGAGAAATTCATGCACAGAAAGCATCAATATGTTTACCAAGTGCAAAGTCAGAACCACGTATTCCACACTGCACCGCTATGTCAACCCCATCGCTGCGTACTATCGGATTTATCATATCATACAGTGTCTGATTCGCCACATCTACCCATTCACCCAACTTCAGGCGTGTATGACCTACACCTCCTACGCCTCGGCATCTGTGGTGATCGAAACTCACCTGCAGTGTCTTGCACACAGAAAAAGCCCGTTGGGGACGGCAGGTTTTATCCTCCAGCAGGTAAAGTAATAGTGTCCTTAGGCGCATTCGCGCTCCCCGAGCACAGTATCAGTGACTACTTCCCGACTTCTCACAGTCAACTTCACCTCCCGCTTACCTTACGCAATCTGATATAGTTCCCGGCTAGAGAATTTCCGACTCTTGCTTCACCTATCAGCTCCTGCGTCTTGACTGCGTCCATTCATTCACCTTTCACGAGGATTCAACATGGCCAACGTAGTGAGGCATATATCCTTAGAAGACATCGAAACCTTGGCAAATCGAGAGTTTCCGGAGGCATACCGGACTTTACCTCATCCAGATACTTTACAATTCTCTAAAATTACGGTCCCATCATCAACTGGAGAACCCTTCCCTTTCGTTTGCATTCGAATCGGTAGAGGTAACATTACAACCAATGACCCCAAAGCTGAATCGAACTCCTTGGATCTTTTCGCCAGAGTTGCGATTTACAAAATCTTATGGGCGGGTGGTATCAGAGTCGGGGGCGATGTACTGTACGGGACCTTGGACAGAATGAACGAGAGAGACTGGAAGCTCTTGCCACCTGAGAACGCGGTTATGATGCAGCCATTTGCGGCTGTTCTTGTTCCTGCACCACCCTCATTTTCAATACCTTTGTGTAATCGTCTGGACAGCCTGGTGCTATTCTATGCTCTCATTTCAAAACATATCGAGAAAATCGACCAGTATTTTGTCTCATGGACAGAGTTCACCAGACGCTTCAAATGGGTTTGCCAACGTTATCATTGGGTCGCACACGAGAGCCTCGACAATTCTGCCCATAAAACAGCGACTCCCACCCAGACCGCCTCAACGAACATGCCAGGTGGGAAAGGAGAAGGGCCTCGTGGAGGTATGGCATTCATCATATAACTAACAACGACTGATGAGGAGCTCATATTTGCAGGACAACTGGTTCGAGAAAACCCCCTTCGCCCTTTGGCGAAGTTCGATAACCTAGAACCCCACCCTAAATCTAGAGAATCAGGAATTGTAGGTCATCGCACTTTCTCCAGTGCTAAACCGCTTTTCCCGCTAACTTACCAACAGAGCAAAAGTTCGAAGGCGACCGAGGATCAGGGACCGCCACTGAAGAAGCCAAATTCTCTCGACAACAGGACTCAAGTGAATCAACAAGAACCAACCGCTCCGATCATTAATCGTGGCATAGCTGCGAGAAATGAGCCTGGAACAGATTATGCCAGAGACACACTGCAAATAACCGCGAAACTTTTGAGAATTCAGAAAGACACGTCCTTTATCAGTGCTCTAGCGAACAAAATGGAGGTTACAGTTTCAGATCAGCGGAAGGAAATTGCAGAATTAAAAGCCACGGTGGCCAAGGCTACCGAACTGAACGGAGCTGCCGAGGAGAAGGCGCAGAGAATGACGAGAGAATTCGGGAGCCTTATAGCTAGTATAGCTACGGAGAGGGAAAAGAGGGAGCTGGCAGAGAAGAAGGCCATGGATCTGGAGGAGGAACTGGAGGAAATGCGTCGGAATATTAGGAGACAGCTCAAGCGGAAGCAATCTCAGATTCACACTGAAGTGAAGACAGAGCCGGAGTAACGGGAAATGTGGGGACTAATCACAAGAGGTTCAGAGGTATCCTAGGGTACTCTCGGGTAGTCCGGTTTAGGAATGAAGAGAAGATCTTAAAAGCTTTGGGAATTTGGTGTAACGTGTTTTACAAGCGAGTCGCCAGTACAAGCAAGTCGCCAGGCCTACCAACTTGGTGCACCATCTCAACTATCAGCCTTTATGGCTCAACTACGTATTGCTTAATCAAGCTACCAAGAAGCAGATTTAATTCTTGCCATCTCCTCTATTAAAAAGAAGCAAATTAAAAGTGCTAGCTGCGCTGCCCGAATGTATAACGTCCCTTAATCAACGCTGCGCGACTAACGCGCCAGGAAGCCTCTACGACGCGATTGCCAGCCTAACTTAAAGAAGCTCACTAAGCTAGAAGAGGAGGTGATTGTTGGATATATACTCGACCTAGATCAACGTGGATTTGCGCCTACGTACACAGCCGTACGCGATATAGCCAACAACCTGCTAGCTGCGCGCGGCGCAGGCTAGGTTGGCGTCTACTAGCCGCGCAACTTCGTCAAGCGTACAGACAGTCTTACGACACGTTTCAATTGGCTGTACAATAGGCAGAGGGCTCTATGCGAGGATCCTATATTAATTAGGACCTGGTTCAAGCTTGTAGAGCAGACAAAGGCCAAGTACAGCATCTGCAATAAGGACATCTACAACTTTAATGAGGCTGGCTTTATAATAGGCAAGATTATAACTTAGCTTGTTGTAACTAGGTTAGAGAGAAGAGGTCAGCCAAAGGCTGTTCAGCTAGGAAATCGCGAGTGGGTGACAGTAATCTAAGGAATCAACGCAGCTAGTTAGGCTATCCTACTATTTATTATCTTTGCTGGCTAACACCACCTCTCTGCCTGGTACAAGGAAGCTAATATTCCGCGCGACTGGGCGGTTGCAGTTAGTAACAACGGCTGGACAAACAACAAGCTAGGAGTTGAGTAGCTAAAGCACTTCAACGCTTATACTAAGACTTGTGTTGTAGGTGCTTGTTGCCTGCTTATCCTTAATAGCTACGAGAGCTACCACTCCCTTGAGTTTTAAGAATTCTGCAAGGAGAACAATATCTACACGCTCTGCATGCCAGCTTACTTATCGCACCTGCTCTAGCCTCTTGACGTTGGCTGCTTCGCGCCGTTGAAGCGCGCGTACAGCCGTAAGATTGAGGCTCTAATCCGCCACCACATCAACCACATCACGAAGCTTGAGTTTCTGCCAGCCTTCAAGGCAGCCTTTGATCAATTATTTACCTCAACTAACATCTGCTCAGCCTTTCAAGGCGCAGGCCTAGTTCCTCTCCAGCCTGACGTTGTTCTGTTAAAGCTAGATGTGCAGCTCCGTACGCCTACTCCTCTAGCTGCTCTAGTAGAGGCTCTCTGGGAGGCTCGAACACCAAGCAACGTACGTGAGCTTGAAGCTCAATCAACGCTAATACGTAATCGCGTTCGGCAGCACAAGAGCTCATCACCAGCCTCAATCATTGAGGCGATTGATTAGCTCAAGAAGGGGGCTGAAGTGATAATGCTCTCGGCTGAGCTGATGCGCAATTAGATTGCTAGCCTTAAGAGAGCTAATGAGGCAGCTATAAAGCAGAGGCAGCGCAAGAAGAAGCAGATCTAGAAGCATAGAGTCTTAACAAAGGGAGACAGAGAGGATATACTAGCTCAACAAGAGGTTGAGGAGCAGATTGCTCGCGAACAGCGTTAAGGTAGTGCGCGATCAGGTCTTAGCCGCCAGGCTCTGGCGCGATGCACAAGGTGCAGAGAGCCTGGGCACAACTTACGTACTTGCAAAAAAGATTCTTTAGATACAGATTAATCTATTTTATTAATCTCTCTATATTATCTTATAACGTGGTTGAGTTGTACGGCTATAGAGGTGCACGAAGTTGGTAGGCCTGGCGACTCGCTCGTACTGGCGACTCGCTTGTAAAACACGTTATCCGAATGTAGAACTCAGAGTCCTGGTCTAGTATTACACACTTGGAGACTGCTATATTTTTCGAGCACGTGTGCATAGGAGATCTGCTCTCAGGCCATACAATAATGCTACGACTAAGATCATTTAATCTCATCTCTTGCTTCTTGAAAACAATGCCGAAAAGAAACATGGGCCAGATCTCGGGTGAAGGTGACAGCATTGTAGCTCACAGAACCGCAAGCCAATTACATTTTCGTTAGCCTGGTTGACTGCAGAGATATGTATCGTGGCGGTCCGCGAAAACTCCTGGAAGATCGGTGTGGAGCCCGAGTAATCCGGTCACATAGGTTATTTCTGCTTCACCTGAGAAAAATTGGAGAACACCATCCAAAAATCCGTAACGGCAGAACGAAGAGCCGGAAAATCCCAAGAAGAACGAGAGGGAATGATCGTGACAGAAAATCTGAAAGATAGCTTGGCCAAAAGGAACGCAGAAAAGCAAGGTCGCAGACAAGAGAGCTAGAGATGTAGAAAAGAGCTGGATCCGGAGGATGTTCCGCGAATCGTCACAAGGGCGATCACGCCAAAGTGGTTGCCAAAAGCATCTATATCGATGAAATTCGGCAGCTACGTTCGAACTCCCTCCACCTCAGACTCAGGTTTCACTGCAGCTGAGCCCCCTCGTCGCTTTGTGACCTGATGAATGAGGATATTCTATGGTCGCTGGCATACAATGTTGAGATACAATGCAGAGTGAGCTATTAGAATTTGGGCAAACCCATTCTCAAAAAATCGGTGACCTGGTCGACAAATATGTACCTATTCCAAATGGTTGAACACAGCATTACTCTAGCTAGTACCGATCATCTGTGTCATCTTTCAATGGGCTTGAATACCACTGTATCGTTATGGACTATCAGAGGGTGCCCCAAGAAGAAATGCATGTGCGGCTCTTTCTTCAAATCATATAGAACATGATACAAATGATATTGTGAGGTCGGAGCGGGTAATAATAGTAAGTTGCCGTACACTCAAGATTCTAAGGTTTGAAGGGATGATTACATAAGTGCCGGAAAAGAGCCGAGGCGGTAACAAGCGGCAGAAATCTTTCATGACACGCAAACATGTACAAACAAACAAGAATTCACTCAATTGCTGAACTGACCCTCGCCCACCGTCGGGAGCTGCTGGGAACCATTTGGGAAGCTCGAAAAGTTTGCTGCGAGTAACGTGGGCTTCCGTTACTCGGGAGAAAGCTCTAGAATCTCCGATTGGACGCGAAGTCCTCGATCAATGTTACTTTGTAAACCTAACCTGCATTTGCTCTACTGACCACCACATGCCATCTCGATAACGGTCCACCGTCGAAAGTCCCCTTCGAACACTACACAGTATACTCGATGTTCGGCGTGGTTATTTCCGGACGCCCTGTCCTTACCGAGGCGCAAGCGATATCAGATACTCAATTCGCCTTCACCATACCGTCCACGCCTCCGTTCTCCCACATAGTGGTCTTCCTACTACCTGGCACATCATTGCCCGATGGCACGGGGGCCGCTGTATATGCGCAGCTACCGGGATCGACCGACTTCACACTACTTGGCGCGATAGCAAACGATAAGCCTTCCGCGATATTCAAAATCAATAAGCAAGCTGGAGGTCCTGCTGGTGGGGGGATCGGAGGCGATGAGGATGCTATGGTCGACGAAGAAACTGCTGCTCCTGCCACAGTTGCTGGTCCAACTCTGACACTGGGTATATCTGTGGAACCTGCAGCACAAATCCTTGCCAATCTGGAGCAGAAGAAGGCACAGGCTGCAGCTTCTGGCCTTCCCGTGACAGGTTTCGAGCTTGTCAAACGAGGACAGGTTACAATGAACACCAAGGTTCTGGCGCAGCGGATCATCAAGAATTGTTATGATTTCCTTACCAGTTGGGGTACCGGTGACACTATCCCGTTGAAAGCATTTCAGGCATGGTGGGATAAATTCGAGACGAAGCTGGAACGGGATCCTGGATTTCTGGAGCGTAGCGACGGAGGCTAACACGCCGTGATTGAAGAGATTTAAAGAACAAATAAAAAGCATGAATTTGCACCATCATCCCTCGCTCTTGTCCTCTGCTGCTCGTTGCCACTGAGGCGAGCGCGACACGGCCAACCCCCTTACATTCTCCGCACAATTTCTCTATACACTCTGGAAGACCATCCTTCTCCCCAGTTTTCTGTCCACCGCAACCTCGCCAAGCCCATGGATGCCAACGTGGTGTAGTTTCGAGGGAACAGCCATAGAAGAATGCCAAATTCCATAAGATTATTTTTGAAAACTGGCATATGCATTCGGTATGCAGACAAGCAAATCGCCTCACCGAGACGCGGCTTGATGGAATGGAACTCGGTGCAACACCCCTTGCTTTCAAATCCACGGTTGAAGACACTGTAGCACAAGCCCTCATCCTTCTCTGATTGTTCCCAACATGACTATGCCTGCTCTTTTCCAACACAAGCGCAATCATGCTTCTTCAACCATGTTTGATCCCAGGCCGCAGATATTTCATCATTGCGACCGTTCTAATCTGGACCTTGTTCATCTTTCTATACCACCTGGGGACTCTACCGAGACTTGTGCGGATGCAGCATGCCACGCAAGCCGAGACTGAGACAATTCCAAAATTACTGTGGTATAAACTGGGCCCGTCCGGTCTCAGCAATAGGTCAAGAGAGTGGACAGATACGTGCATCAAAGCGAACCCGGACTATCTGGCCACATTTTTCACGGACTCAGAAGCGGACGCCTACGTCAGTACTAAGTTTTCTTCGCGACCTGATATTGTTCAAACTTATCTCGGCTTGACCGTACCCATCCTCAAAGCAGATATTTTCAGGTATCTACTGCTCCTTGACCAAGGCGGCGTATGGTCCGACCTCGACGTTTCCTGCGAAGGTGTGCCAATCGAAGAATGGATCCCGTGCCGATATAAGCAGAGAGCAAATCTTGTTGTTGGGTTGGAATTCGATTGGGGATGGAGAGAACCTATGAAGCGACAGTTCGCAACCTGGATCATAATGGCAAAGCCAAGGTCGCCACACATATCCATGGCCGTTGACGATATTTTGAAAAGATTAAAGAAGGTTATGGACACTTTCAATGTACCGGTTGAGAACATAACTCTTCCCATGGTAGGGGACGTGGTGGATATAACGGGTCCGAAGGGCTTCACTTCAAGTGTTCTCACAAGTGTGCAACAGTCCATGAATGGGAATCTATCTGTGGAAAGCATAAGGAAACTCGAAAAGCCGCGACTGGTTGGGGATCTACTTGTTCTGCCTGGATATTCATTTGCCGCTGCGTCGAACCGGTACAAGGATGGAGAAGGTATTGGACAACGTCTGGTTACACATCACTTCGCTGGAAGCTGGAAGAACGATTATGGTGGGGAAAAGCCTCTCTGAACTGGAAGATTGCCTTTTCTTGCTTTAACGATTAGATGGCGACGTTACATGAATGACACAACGCCTCTTTCCAACATTCTACGGCATCGGGTAGCTCTTTGCGAACGCTTCCCTAATTTCATCCTCCCTGTAACCCTTCGTAATAGCAAGCTGGAGCAGAATCCTCGCCTTCTGCGGATTGTAGAACCCACTTCCGATCGTCCAACTTCGAGCGCTGTTTGGCACAAATCCGTCAGAAGAACGATGGCTCGCAACGAACGGTATACCTGTGGCGTTGTATACAGCCTGGGCCACCAACGACGCCTTTGAAGTTGTTCCTCCTGCACCTACACCGGCCCACACGATACCTTGAGCGCCCGATGCCGCCGATGCGTTGAACAAGAAAGGGTTCATGTCTTGGTGTGCGTAAATTATGTCGACTTGAGCCAGGTCCTTTACATCGCTGACATTGAAGACGACGCGACCGACGGGTTCAGCTGGCGCGTAGAAGAAATATGGGACCTGATTAATGAAGACGCCTGTTTGGTCAGCATGATGATAGTAGAGTGTTGAATCTTTGTGACGGCTCGTGTCATACCTAGTTGCCCTGCTTCTGTTGAGAAGAAGGTGTCCAGGGTGTTTGCATTGTTCTTTGTTGTATAAAATGCGGATCTGTTTCAACGTCAGATTGGAACTCAGAAGCGAACGAACACAGCCAGCATCATACCCTATCCGATCATTCAAAACTATCATCGTCCCTCGATTGACCCCAGCGGGCGACGCCGCCAAAGTCACTGCCTGCAACAGATTTAGCGGCCCATCAGCGCTCAACGCCGTGGCTGGGCGCATGGCTCCCACACATATCACTGGCTTCGAAGAATTGACAGTTGATTCCAAGAAGAACGCAGTCTCTTCCAGAGTGTCGGTACCGTGCGTAATCACGACACCAGAGATCTCATCTTTCGCCAACTCTTCATTTATTTTCTTAGCCAAAGTCAGCAGAATGGTCTCGTTGATGTTCCCGCTGGCCGTATTGGAGATCTGGTAGCCCTGGATGTTGGAGATGTTTAGAATTTCCGGGACAGCGTTGACGATTTGCTGGACACCTAGGCCGATGGAATAGCCGACTGTTTGGGTGTTGGAGGAGCCTTTGGAGGCAATGGTGCCTCCAGTTGCGAAAATGGTGACATTGGGAAGGCTGGTGTTTATAGGGGTCTGGATATCTTGACGGACGATGAGAGGGTGTGGAGCAGAGAGCTCAACCGGGGACCCTAAGGCCAAGGTCGTGAAAAGTGAGAGTGCGCCTAGTCTTGACAACATGTTGAAGTCGTTGAGTGCAGAACTGGAATCGCAGTGAATTACCTATACTAAAATGCTTGCTTTATATACGTCACGTTCTACCTACTCTGTATCTTCGCGGTCACCACTTGAGTCAGTTCCAATAGCGGCAGGCTGGACTTACTTGTTGCAGTGCAACATCGTTATCTACGTCTCCAAGATGGGTTGTGCTATCACAGTCCGCCCAAGGACTCTGCTAGCTGTGTTTGGTCGATAGCGGTAGAAAGTTATGCGTATCTACAGCATTTTGCGCCTTTCGCAATCTTTTGCGCATTGTGATGTAAAATCGCATTTGACAGACGTGACTGGTATCTCCCCGAGTTGGAAAATCAATCATGAAAACGGCTAAAACCCTGCCGGATAAATAGTTACGCATCTTAACCAAAATAATGATGCTCTCGCGCGTGTAGTGAATGGTATTCCAACATACCGTCGCCGTGAAACAGTCACACATCTTAAAGTCTGTTCATAGAACATCGCCTGATTTTCTCTATATTGTTATGTAACTGCGACAAGCAAATGTCTTATCTAGCCAAGTCTTACCACAACCCACTCTCGCCAAGCTGCATGACTACGCCGAGTGAGGCTTTCGCTATTCCGATATTGCCGATGTGGATACTTAGGGTCTGCTTAGAAATATGACTTGGAAGGGTTGTACCACAGTGCGAATGGAGCAATGCCTCGGGGACTAGGAAATTCAGATGACATTTGATATCACGGTCTTCCGAAGTTAAGAGAGTTGGTGTTGAGATGAAAGACGTGCCCAAAATCGCCTAGTGTCTTAGCCACGCACCGCCACAGGTTGTCAAGATCGAATGACGTCATAGACTTGTTGCAAGTATCACTTTTCTTCGCAATGGTACGTGTTCCCCTGGGATTTCGGAGTTTCTCAAACCCTTCAAAATGAACTTGAATCCCCCTGAGGTGAGAATGGAAAGACTCAATTTACTGCCGTTATGGGAGCCGCCGACACCGCCGCCGCGGTGCACAATCGACCATCCTTGAGAGACTTCCTCATCAGTATTGCATCGATCAAGGGGGATTTGAGTAACATCACTGCGCCGCCATTTGTCCTTGCACCATATTCCACGGTTGAGCTTCCGCAGTATTGGGGAGACCATCCAGAACTATTTGTTGCGCCAGCGCAAGCACAGAACCCGGAAGAAAGAGCCTTGCGAGTTCTGAAATGGTTTCTTGGCTGTCTACGGAACCAGCAGTATGCTGGCCGGCGACCGGATGAATCTCTCAAGAAACCACTCAATGCTTTTCTGGGGGAGCTGTTTCTGGGAAGGTGGAGAGACGAGGCAATAGGGGAGACCAAGCTTGTCGCGGAGCAGGTGTCCCATCATCCTCCTATTACTGCGTGCTATCTTGCCAACGAGAAGTATGGGATTAGGGCTGAAGGATTCTCCTGTCAGGAAATATCCTTGTCAACCAGTGTCAATATCAGACAAAAAGGATATGCGTTACTGCATATAGACCAGTATGACGAGGAGTATCTGATCCCTGTCCCGAATATCAAGATCAAGGGCATATTCAACGGAGCGCCATACCCCGAGCTGGACGGAAAGTGCACCATCGTATCTTCCAATGGCTTCATTTCGGAGATGGAATTCAAGGGTAGGGGGTTCGTCTATGGAGGCACAAAAAACAGCGTCAAGGGGCGCCTCTTTCACAATTCCGATCCCTCCACCAACCTTTATACGGCCGAAGGGTCCTGGAGCTCCGAAATCGTTTTCAGGAACGCAGCAGGAACCTCGATAGACACCTACAATGCAGAAACCGAAATGTCATATCCCATCACCGTTGCAGATCTCTCCGAGCAGGACTCTTGGGAGAGCCGACGAGTCTGGGCCAATGTCAGGGACGCAATACTGAAAGGCGATATGAGACGCATCGTTTCCGAGAAGTCCATTATCGAGCATGCTCAGCGCCGAATGCGAAAAGAAGAAGCTACTTCGGGAATGAAATGGGAAAGGTTGTTCTTTCAGCGGATAGAGGAAGATCCCGTTTTTGAGAAGCTTTCTCAGATATCAAGAATTGGTTATAACATAGATTTCGCCCATGGAGTATGGAAGGCGGATAAGCTTGCCATGGGTCGTATGAGAAGCCCTTATCGTGGAGACCTTGGACCGACGGGTTTGTCCACGGAGGCTGGTAGCACGAATATCCGACATGACCAAGAAGATTTGTCGGATTCATCTGGCATGAGTATCACCACTTCACCAAGGGAAAGCGAGGAAGAACTTGATATACCCAAACACGTCGTAATATCATAGCATTGGGAATATATTTTTCTTACAACCCATATCGTACCATCGTGCACATGTAAAACCTGATCTCTAGTCACTATTGTTACTAGTTTGAGGATTTTTCATGGCGGGTAGCACAACAACTCTGGGCAGTCTGCTTACAATAACATGACGCTCTGACCTCAACATCAGCAGATTCGCGAGCCTTATCTAGTTTGGCTCGAATTTCTCGTACGTAGTCCGGGTCCGAATCCAGATCATTCAAAAGGCACTCATACAGCCCATGCAGCGCCCACACATTGTTTGGATGCCACCTCGACCTATTCACCGTTTTATCCAAGCCGAGGTCCTGCTCATAGGCCTGTCTGGCCTCCTTGATGTGGCCCTGCTCCAGGAGTAACGCACCGTATGCGTGTCTTGTTGGTTGCATCCACGCCCATGGTTCCGAGTAAGGCAGGCTATCTTCTTTCTCAATTGCTTCCCGTAGGTGATCGAATGCAGTTTTGTAGTTCCCCTTGCGATATTCGAGTTCACCAGCGAGCATGTCCACGGCGATTGTCAGCACTCTTTGTGCACTGATCCCGAAGTTTCCGACCATTCTGCCCCCTGGTATGTGACCGCAAGCTTTCTTCAGTAAGACGTAATGCCTGGTAGCCTCCTCGACGTCGTTCGTAGCTGCAAACGCAATGCCTTTTCCGTAGTGTGTCATCGCATTGGAGAGACAGTAAAGCTCGTTGTCCTGGGAAAAGTTTATCGTTTTCAGCTCATACCAATTTCCAAACCGTATCCATATATGGATCCAGACTGAAAGAAATGATTCCAACCAGTTCGCCCAATCCTTATGCCGCAGTAGTTCTTTCGGCGCGGCTCTCTGAAGGCGAAATGCGGCATTGAGACATGTCTGCCGTTGACCAGCAAACATTGCTGCGTAAATGAGAGAATGGAAGTTATGCATCCGAAAGAACGTATAGAAGTCTTTGTTACCCCGGAATTCCACAAATCTATCATCAGCGGCGCAGGCACGCCGATTCAACTCGATGGCGCCGTCGTAATTACCCATGAGGACTTCAATATGGGAGGGCATATGGATTAAATGGCCGACATCTAGACATAGGCTGGAGAGACGGGCGCATACTGGATGCGCAGCTTCCGGCGTCTGGGATAATTCCATCAGATGGATGTACATATGCAGGATTCCGGGGTGGCTCCTGCCAACAACAGTGTTCATTGCTTTTTCAAGAACCCTTTTTGCCTCCGGTCCGCGGGACCAGCGGGTCGCCTTGCCAGTGTCTCGATACCAGATGTTCCAAGGTGTGATATTCATGAGTGCGTCGGCGTACAGAGCCGCAACGTCAGCGTCATCGGGATAGTGCTCGTATACCGTTTCCATGGCGTTCGCATACGCTACATCGCTTTCCCGCATGGTCCGGCAGGTCGGATTCTCCGGTGGCACACGGCGCTTCATTGCTGCCAGTAGCAAATTTCCTACTGACATCTCAGGATCTGGAGGCCCGACGAGGCGCAGTATATTGTCTCGTGCAGTGGGGAACTCGATCTCCTTTTCGAACTTGAACCAAGGCTTGTTATCTAGGAATGTGTTATCAGACCGATGAACGCTCGAGGCAATGATGGCAGTTTGAGCGCAGGCCATACGCACAATTGGGACCTATAGAGTAGGCAAGTCTGCATCAGAAAATAAGTTAGAACTCATGCGTATAGACGAAAAGTGAGGATGGAGGAACTTACCCCCACTTGCAGAGAGGTGAATTCGGATCTTCGTAACATGCTCTCTTGAAGCATCTTCCGGCTTCCTCATAATTGAATCCGTAGCACCATATAAGTCCCCGATTGAACCATATACGTGCCTCATGATCAAGCCCTGAAGAACTGATGTTGGGTTCATAGCTCCCCAGATCAAAGGGATAAGCCTCCTCCCCGTAATCCCTCATAGCTACCAAATTATGGGTAACAATATGAGTATCGATAGAGATTGGAAGGGTCTTTGGGAAGGGGAACAAGGAATTGGCACTGTGCTCATGGTTGCTGGGTGGAGCGCGATTGGGAAGGGACACTGCGGGGAAGGCAGCTACTGTTTTATAGTCAACGAAGTAGCGGCCTACACACGGCGAGACTCAAGAGAATCATGTGCCACTCCCCAAACGCGAAAATACGATGCAAACCATCTTTCAGATGTCTCTATATTGGGAGGGATGAAGTGCGCGGCGATGCTTCTCCCCGAGTATCCGTTTTATTGAACCGAATGGACTCCACATGGTGTGAATGATCATCTTACCATTGGCGTAATGGCAGCCTCGAAGCTAAGACCAATGAACCGGCCTCTCCCACCACCTTCAGGTAGGAGGCATACTATGGGGCTATCTCTTAAGGTGCTATAGTTTTTCTATCAGTATACTGGAGATGCTTGAGCTTTGCAGCCTCGAGTATTGGAAAATGCTAGGTTTATGTGAGCTTTGGGCCACGTTGCATGGCAAGTGTGGATGTCACGACCCCGAAAAACACTACGGACGGTATTGCTGCAATCCTAGATTTGCAAAATGAGTCTCAGGCACCAGGATGACATTGATCCACTCATCATCTCATTGATCCCAACGCGGAACTGTACAATACCCCTCACCAAAGATCTACAATGCAAACGTACCTTCTGTTGGGGGAGGGGTAGCTTCAAATCGGCCCGACCTGCGCGGAACAGTCAACGTCATTGTATTTGGTTACGAATGTACTTAGTGAGATGATCATACCATCATACTTTCCAATGGCCCCGTAACTTAGGTGCAATAGCTGTCGTGCGACTCATCGAAAAATGTTACAAAGATCTACAAACCTTACAGGGGAATGTGATAGAGTTTAGTCATCGAGGGTTCAGTATTACGCACGAACAATGGGTTCGGATCATTTTTAAGCCACATGCAGCGAGCAGTGAATCGAATGGTACAGAGCACCCAGCAACTCGCCAGACTGACTCCACCATCACAGGTGTCTTCAGTCGTTTCGTTTCCAATAATACCGTCACTGAGCAGTAGAAAAAGGTCTGGCAGGGGCTCCACTTTTGGATTGTACCCAATGACGTCTGACACTGCCCCATCACTGGAATATCACCGCCGGGTTCGCGGCAGAAAAGCTGTCCGTGACCGATCAATGCATGCCGTACTCCGACATCTACGGTGCCAATTTCGATGTGGTAAGAAAGCGGGGACGTCGGGGCTGGGGAGGAAGACGGTGACCGGTGCCACCGGAATCCGACCTTGGTTCTATGGTAGGGAGGAGCGAGGATGAGGTCTGTATATACATTCTTTCGTGGTGCAAATTGTCTATGACAGCGTTATTGTAAATTCGGGTAATAACAGCAAGTGCAAGGATCTCTCCAACTCGCCATTACTCCGTTTTCTCAGCTGGCAGTTCATGTACTGGCACATTCATGTAGAGTTCTCCGGGCTCTACGTGAAGCTCTGCAGTATGCTTATACTCTGTGTAAGACGGAGCGGCTATTTCTACGGCATGGTCACCATCGGAGTTCGTCGCTTTCTTCCGGTGTATCGATTTTGACCATATGAAGCCGACAACGATTAGTGCTATTGCACCGACGGCGGCGCCAACGCCGATACCTGCTTTTGCACCCGTAGAAATGCCGTTTGACCCTGTGGATTCGGGCGACTTGGCGGATGGAGTGGAGGAAACATCGCCAGTTGCGACAGTCCTGGGAGCAGAGGTGGGAGACCCGGATGTGCTGGAAGATGTTGTGGGTGGTGTTTGGACTAATGTCTGAGCAAGAACGATGGCATCTGGTCTGTTGCAGCAGTCCGTAGTCTCCCCACAGCACCATTTCTCCGACAGCCGAGTACCGTCGCATGGTGTAACTTTTATATTCCCGTACAAATCGACTAGACTCTACGCCACATCAGTTAATTGTCACTTCAAAAACCGTTGGGAGACGGCACAAACCCCGGTCATGCAGATTGACAAACAGGCAGACTGGTTCCAGTTCTTATCGGAACAGAAGTCTCGCCACCATGATCGCTTAGGCTGGCCGTTCGCGATATGGTTTTGCTCACAGAGCCCGTTCGATAGGCATTCGTCTGCAACTGGTCCTTTGGATTGGTCTCCTCCCGATGGATTGGACCGGTTCAGGGCGCAACAGACACTTGAATTCGGGCAAGCCTGATACTCTGGATTATTAAGAGCGGTTCCATTTGGAAAGTAGCATGCAGCAGAGACCAGGACCTCTGTTGCACCCGGTAATAAGAATGATAAGAGCAAAACTGCAGAAAAGGACAACACCATCATCCAGATGTGAGAGAACAAATATGACCGTTTGCGAAGAGGTTTCACTTTGAGGAATGTCTGAGATTCTCATCCGGATATAAGGCCATCATCTGACAGCACAGCCCGTTCGGCCCCCACAAGCTGATCCATGCGTGCTTTGAGCCTCATGCATGTGCTTCTCTCCTCTGTATGGTGGGATGCTCGGCATGTGGGTCAAAGCCGAATCGAAGTTTGGGTGGGGGTGGGCATCTAACGGGGCGTAAACTGGCTCAATGCAGAGAATAACGCGAGTATGGCCAGGAAAGTGTGCGGCAAGCAAGCAATAGGGGTACATTTTCCTGGTACTTTCAGTCTATTGGTAGGCTTAAATCACCGCCCGAGGCTAAGGATTATGTCACTCCGATCTTCATTGGATATGGTAAGCTTGGAACAGTGGTCGGGGCCAACGTGCATACTCTGATGAGCTTTTACGATCGACTTTCCTTTGCGGAACGAGGATGCTGGATGCCCGCTGTGTTGCCGTCGTATTCGCGGGATGGATGGCATGCACGGCAGTACATTGGCTTTGAAGAAGCCTATTGGAGACATTCGGTGAGTGTATGATCTTCGAGGAATGGTAGACTGCCTAGATCTTAGACCTGGGAAGTGAGTCGTAGTCCAGGGCTGTGGCTCCTAGCTATAGGATCGAAGGGATTGGCGGCATGAAATCCTCCCGAGAACCCTTGGAAGGTTAGTGTCTTGGCGTACAGGTTCTTCTTCAACCTTCCCCACGAGCTTCTCCCGAAGCCAATTTCATTCACATTGCGGCCCACCAATGATCAACCGAAGCATACGGAAATCATGGATATCAAGACTCTTTTGAAAATCTACACAAGGAAGACTCCGTGTTCCGAGAATGCCTTCCGCCATTCTTTGCTTACTGGTGCCTCGCCCCACGTCCCCGCCCGTGGAAGACAGAGGGAGACCATATACTTCACTGGCCCCGTTGGAGAGGTATATTGTTCTAATATGAGGATGGAGGTTCTCAAAACGAGTGTGCGATGTGTGATACCTATGTTTACCGTCTTCTTTCCAAGCAAGTTCCATTCTTAGAGGCGTCGCGCCGATGTCGAGCTTCATAAAGTCATCTTAAATTTTCTCTGTCGAATCCATAAGTCTCCCGTGTCTTCATCATTTCCATCCGTTTGCTCATGTCCTATCTATTGATATTTTCTCCTCTTCTCTTGCGAGAACGAAACGAGTCCCGCATCTTCGCCATGGTTCTCCCATTCACCTACGTCGTTCATATTTGAACCCGAATATCTCAATGTCAGAGCCATTGATTCACGGCTTGGATTTGTTTACCATGTAGCTTTTGTGCCAAGAGGAAGCCTTTGGAATCCATGGATCCAAACGGACGAATATCACGTGACTACCGCCTTAGCGCGCTTTCCACATCTACCTCAACGTCCGTCAAACACGCAAAGTAAACAGAAATCCTACGAGTGTATACTCCCAACTTGTCTCCATCCACTGCTGACCCCAGAGTCAATTTCTAAACTACATTCTTTTTCGCACGGATCCTCTCACAATTATCCCACCACCCAGATACTCAGACAACTCTGCACCTGTGGTCGACGCCCTCAGTCTTTACAACGTTTCGAAATACTCAAACTCTTACCCTGGGACTCGCTAGTTTGAAGCTGGTACCTATGGCTCTTAGTGAGAACCGCTACGCGCTCTTCGCGGACGACGATTCCTCTGACGCAAACGAGAGCCCTTCCAACGGACCTCAAAATACGAATAATGGACAAGGAAAGTTGAATGGTGCACCTTCACAGGACGGAGAACACGGTGCATGGCACGAAGTGAGACGCGGACAGCCGAAGAAGACTCTCAAGACCATTGTGGTCCGGGCAGAGACACCTAAGGAGAACACTGCGTACGTGGCTGGTCCTCCAAAGAAGCCTAAACCCGAATTCCAAGAGCCTATCTGGCCGCTCACTCCTCCGACTGCTACAAGTGTCGAACTGAAGCCGTACAACGCGCATGAGAATTTCTGTGGCGTCTGTTCCTCGAAGTTTCCTGGCAAGGTCGCATTGCAACACCACATGAAACAACTCCCAGGGCATGAAAACTACTGCAATCTCTGCAAGCGAGTTTTCAAGGATCGGAATGGCCTGAAAAATCATCTCGACAACTCCTCTGGGCATGAGATCTTTTGCACCCTTTGCCTTAGCGCCTTCAAAGACAAGTGGGGGCTCAGGAACCACTTCGAAAACAATCTCGCCGTCGGCCACCGGTTCGCGTGCTTAGCGTGTCTCCAAGGGTTCCAGTCCATTGAGAAGCTCAAGATTCATTATCACACCGCCGCCACCCATGTCTGTTGTGAGACCTGTCATAGAAGGTTCCGCAGCCAGCAGGAAAGAGACGAGCATTGGGTAACAACAAAGAAGCACAGGCATTGTCTCCAGCCTGGGTGCGAGTTTGACGCTCCCGATGCTGCCGTGTTAGAGAAACATCTACAGGAAGACCACTTTCAGTGCGAGCATTGCCAAAGTGTCTTCCCTAGCGCCAGCAAGTTATCAGCGCATATAGAAACATGTACTACTCCCCCTAATTACGCCCACTGCAATGAGCACTTCCAGACTCATGACAGTCTCGCAGCGCATCAAGCTGCTTGTTCCTCGTATTCCAGCGCTCCGCGCTTGACCGATCGGGAGGATGCATGCATGAAGGTAAGATGACGGCATTCCCGCTCGCCATCAATCGCTAACCTTGACCTACGTCAGCACGTACCTACTCATGGAGTTTCCGACGGCAAATGTTGGTTCTGTGAGAAATCCATGCACAGCCAGTCCCAACTTATTGGGCACTTGGAGAGGGGAAAGTGCCCGCAATTCGTCGACCCTGCCCACCTCTATCGATTCCTCGGGAACTGGTGGTACTCCGTTCTATACATGGACATTGACCTCCATGCTTCTGTGCGGACAGGCCGATGTTCGCCAAACGAATTGGCGGAATGGGTCAAGGAGGACATTGTACCGCTTTTCATCTGCCGTGCCAAGGATTGTGAGCAGACATTCACTCGTTTAAGTGGTCTTGTATACCACGTTGAGACCGGAGATTGTGAGTGGGATGTAAAGAGGCTCCGACTCGACATGCTGAAGAGGGAGCTGGTTCGTTTCATGGCCGAGAACGGGCTTAATAGTGTTTGAGAGGTCAGGGATCTCACAACACATTGGCTTCGCTCACTTAAAATCCGGGTAGCTTTCAAACAGGTGTCAAAGGCCGGAAATTAGAGCGATACCGTATGCAATATCTATGATGGGTTGCCAACTAAACAGCACTGCGATGCTGGATATTCAATAAGCTCCTTAATTTCGCTGCTACATTATCTGCAAAAATGTATGTCCCCTACTGTTGCTTTATTGCGTTCGACCATAACACTCTCGGTTGATTTCTATAAACCCCCATCTCAATCCACCACACCCTCAGGCAAGAAGGACACATAGTCAATCGGCGCCAGCTCAATCCCATCTGGCCTCCCCACAATCTTCAACACGTCGCCCGTGGCAACTTTCATGCCTTTGAAGGTAATCCTCGTGGCTGAGTGTCCGTCCAAGTACGTAGATCCCGCCTTCCCAAGCGTGTCTTCCAGATCTGCCATCCACTTCCCAACCGTCCGATTCCCAAGGAAAAGCTCATATTGTGACCTCCCACTAACCATATCATAGTAATTGACGGCGACATCGTACGTGCCGGACGCAAATGTAACATTCGCGACAGCCATGCCCACTGTCCTGTTCGAAGCAGTGACGATAGCTGTGTACCCGGATGCCGCGTGGAAGGGATTCACAGCGGTCGTCTTATATCCGCTCAGTACCATCCTCTCAGCCTCGATTCTGTATGGATGATTCCCCACGCGCTTAGCCTCATCCGGAATCTCGGAGAGATTGTAGTAGAACTGATTGATGGCGTCGCGCCATACCAACGCATGTCCTGCCTGAAACTTTTGTCTCAACAGAACTTCCTCATATCTCTGGTCGTCAACCTTCCCCTTCAACGATTCCCACTGCGCCACGAAGGTCTGCACTGTGGCGGCTCCGGCATAATGTGCGTCGTAGAAGTGCTGGATGACGGTTTTCCCAGACTTGAGACGCTGCGAGTACGGTACGTGGTGGAACCAGAGAAGCAGATCGTCAGGGGTAGTTTCAATCTCCTCGTACATCGCTGCTATCTCTGGAGGATACTGCCCCGCATTTCCTGTCCCGTTTTTCGCCGTACGATCCATCCCCAGGCTATGCTTGTCCGCCCGCGTCCATTGGCCCCAGCCGTTGTTATCCTGGGAGGCGGGGTTAGGGCCAAAGTGTGTATAGAGAATGTCGGTGAGCGTTTGGATGCCCAGATTGCCCGTGTAGTTCTCGTAGGCGGGCCAAGAGGACATGGACATGGACGTGATGGTGGACAAGACGGTCGGGTCGGGGCCAAAGGTGAGGCGAATCCAGGAGTGAAGAAGGGATTCGGGAGAGCCGGAAGGGTCCCATGCCATCATGCCATAGGCGTAGAGGTTCTTTTGATGTTAGGGATTGTATATATCAAGAGTCCAGATGTACTTACGGACATGGCAAGATGATGCCCTAACCAATTTGTGTTTGTGCCTACGTTGACCACTCCTGCGAAGCCTCCCAGGGCCCGCTTGAATCGCCCACCAGAGACTATGTCCTTAACCTGCGACTTTTGACCTTCAGCGCGGAGGTCAAAGTCGAGTAACTCCTTCCACATGGGAGCCAAATACACGAGGTGAGCCTGCTGCCCGAGATATTCCTGCGTAATTTGAAGTTCAATCGCTGTACTCGTTTTACGTAGCGTCGAAAATAGAGGCGATACTGGCTCCCTCACTTGAAAGTCTATAGGTCCATATTTGATCTGGACGACCACATTCTCGTCGAATTTGCCATCCAGGTGTTGGAAGAACTCCACGGCAGCATTCGCACGGTCCGCGGTCCAGTTAGCCGGGTTGAGATGGTTGTCATAGACAAAAGCACGGAACATAACGATTCCTCCATGGGGCCCTGCGGCTCTGGCGAACATGTTGGCTCCATCCGCGAGCGTTCGATTGTATGTCAGAGGTCCCGGCTGACCCTCGCTATTGGCCTTCACCAAGTAGCCCGCCATGTCCGGAACGCGTTTGTAGATCTCGTCCGTGATGTTGCCCCACCATGCATCCACTTTGGGATCCAGTGGATCGAAAGAGTCGAGTCCGCCAAAGGTCTGAGGTGAGGCGAAGTTCAGTGAAATGCCTAGTTGGACGCCATAAGGTCTCATGACATCGGCTAGCCGTCCTAAACCTTCAATATTGCGGGCGCTCAGCAAATTGGGGTTTGCATTGACATTGTTAACGATGATCCCGTTGATGCGGACGGATGCAAGCAGGCGTGCGTACTCCTCTACCCGTGTCAGATTATCTTTGACGTAGCCGCCTTCGAAGAATATCGAAGGGCCTGCATAGCCCCGTTCGATACTTCCGTCCAAATTATCCCACTCATTGGCCCAGCGGATAGGCGCATAAGGGTTTGAAACGAACGACGCACGCGAATGCACGCCTTGTGCAAGTCGGGAGAGGAACTCGAAGGCCCCGTATAGAGCTCCCCGCTCATTGCGTCCGATGATGATAACATTACGTCCCTCAGTGCTCAGGTAGAATCCATCCGGTTCAATTCCATCCGTCTCTTCGATATCTCCATATGTATTCTCGTATGCTTCTGCGGTTCCGACAATGATCGAAGACGAGTTCTCTTGTGTGTTGCTGAGGGTCGTGGTTTTCCCCAGAATCCCGCGAATTCCTTTCTGAAGTTCTTGCCCTGCAGTATAGACAGGGCTAGACTTGGAACTATTCAAAGCCAGGATTGTCAAAGGAACAGACGAAAAGTTCCCGCTTTGCGCTACTGGGGCATATCGTAGCCAGGCTTTCGAACCATCCTCACCCACAACAACGGCGATCATCCAGAGGACACAAACTAAAAAGGACCACATCGTTGACGTACAAAGGTACGATCTATTTGGTTCCTCCGCTCTATATAATAGTTCTCTGCAGCCTCGCTAATGGTGTTCTCCAATTGGAGGAAAGTCTGCACGGCGGACGATTGCGTTGCCCGCCAACCCTAGCCAACTCGGCGGTGGCCGCTCTCCCGTGCCATTTCTTAATCTATGTTAATTTCTTACATGTACCCCTAGATACTCTACTAACGTAATGCAAATCAACCTAAACTACATCTGGCTTGGCCTATGCCTTGGGGCTCAAGGAGGCTATAATCAGCGACCCATTTCCAAGCCAGAAAGAACCTGCATAAATGGCCCAGTACCCAGTAATGCGAGAAGGGGCGCAGGAAGGGAGCGACGACCAGTGGCGTCGGTTCTATAGATGTTGCACGCGCTGATACAGCGGAACCGAGCCACAAATTTGATTGACATGCACACTCTGTTAGATGCAGAAATGCAGATAGTCTTGGCGCATCTCTCTCTCCCGCGCACACACTCCTAACGTCAAGTTTGTACGTTGCCTAAGCTTAGCAGGCAGTACTGTGCTTAGGACAAGAAAATCTACTTACTTTCTACCTTTTCAAGTGCAACAAATATTATATATAATAAGCTAAAATTTTAAACTAAGCCTCTATATATATAGACAAGATTATTTACTAATTTTTAGACATTTACTACTGTTCTTGCAGAGTTAGGTTTTAGAAGGGGGGAGGAACGCGCGAGAGAGAGGTGCGCCAAGACTATCTGCATTTCTGCATCTAACAGCTCGACCGGGTCATCTGGCAACCACCTGCAACACCAGAAATCGTGTGCGTCGGCAGCCATATTGTACCACCACGAAAAATGCGATTGCACATTGTTATTTGACCTTCAACGTGTTAATGATGGTGATTGATAGTGCAAGGGCCAACAGGAAAACAGGCACCTGTTTCCCTACCCGCCAAAGGACCTAGGAACTGTTAACCTACTCTCGTTAACTAATATATATCAGGGCTAGCTGCCTAAGCATATCGCAACAATCTCCCTTACGCTATTCATTACCCTTTTTACTATAGGGGCCGTGGAATACTCCATAGGTCGATCGGTGCTGTGCCTCATCAGCCTCGTACAACAACATCCACCGTGTTTCATGAGGTCGTACGGCGTGGCTATTAGGCACCAACAATGGGCTTCCAAAATTCCATGACTTTCGCCTTCATACCATACTCCTCTATCATCCCGATGGTTGCCTCGTCCACCTTTTTACTCTTACTGTCTGCTCTGGAATCGGCTCTAGCGTGGGGCATCCCAAAGCAAGAGACCCTTGCGACCACGACCCGCGCTAAAATTGGAACCAAAAGGGTGGATTCAGGATTCAGGAGGCTGGCGGCTTGACGTATTTGTTCCTAAGGGGATGCTCCGTATACCTGGCCACAACCATGCCTACTACACCAGGCTCCCGAAGATCAACAACTGTTTAGCGTGGGAGATTCAACATCCATCCAGACCAGAATACGGGGTCTAAGAGCCGGACTATGGGACAACAACGCACAACCAGACGAGGCCGGGCTCGCCCCCAACTATACTAATTACGGCGGCTCCAACTCCGCCTCCAAATCACCGCTCTCCCAATCTCCCGTCTCCAACTCCGTCTGGAACACCGACCCCCAACCTAATTGAGTCTATTGTTTCGAACTCGATTCACGAATTCGTGCTTGAAGCTGCAGAGTTAGCCAAGAAAATATTCGATAGCCGCTTCTGTTGTTTTACGGTCATACAACTGCTGCGTCTGCTCTGTAACCAAGGGCAACAAAGCTCCCTAATACTGAGCCCCGACGTATTACACTAAAAGAGAAGGGTCTAGTTTTTAGAGTGTTTGCATTATTGACCCAACGGGAGATCTACACGCCCCTATCAAGACCCTCTGATCTGCTAGTAACGGATTGGACATGATGTATAGATAGAATGAGGATAGATTAGCAGAACCAATCACTGTCCATCATGCTTTCACCCTTATTTCCTCAGCCTCGCTAGTGACGAGTTGCATGTTGGGGGAGCTGGTGGCATGCTCGGGTGCTACATATTATGCAATTTCCTAGAATCTTAATTGATACGCGCGTCTGCCGCAGCTTTCCGCAGCCCAAAACGCCTCCTTCCTGGAATTGGGAAGGTAACTAGAGATAAGAAAAAGAAGAGAAGCTATTTGGAAAGCCTTCGACCAGGGAAAAGACTTCCTTGGCACAAGGTTGCTGTTGGGCAGATTATGATACACAAAATATAGGTTAGAGGTCTGTGAATTAAGTTAAACTTTGAGATGATTAACGCATTGCTGCTTTGTGCAGGTAACGAGACACCGTGTCGCATTTAATAGTGGTTCTTTCGAATTCCTACGACTGCTCCGCTACAATCTCCCTAATTGCTTTCATAATGGGGGCAAATGTGCGTTCAGGCTCAAGTACCATTACACTGTCCATGTTGTTATGGCAAATTGCCACTGCAAGGTTGTCGCGAATATCAGCGAACGCAATTGAGCCGCCAGCCCCAGGGCTGTATATGATGTCGCGGTGATCACCCACAAGAGGGTCTGACGCGTTTGGTTCCCCCCCTAGCCAGTTTCCGGCAGCCCCGAACCAGACGGGGATCGGCAAGATCTTGTCTGGGTCATGAGGGCTCTCTCTCGGTTTGGTAAGACCTGCAACGCGCTCTGGCGAGAGGAGCCGGACGCCGTCCAACTCCCCGCCATTGGCGATTAGTGCGAAGATCCGGGCAACGGATCCAGCGTCCGCTATGGCACCTGCGCCGGGATCCACGGCCTGCTGGATGACCTTGGTGTTGTGAACGTCGGCACCTGGGAACACTGACGGCGGACTGATGCCATGCTCATCGACCAGAGAAAAGGAGTTCCCTCCGTAAAGCTTTCCAACGCGAACAAGCTCATTGTCGGGAACGCCTAGACGGAAGTTCTCAACGCTCAGAGGCTTGCAGATTTCCTCGTATACGAAGACATCAAATGGCCGATGCACTGGGTCTGTTATGCGAACAAGCTCTCCTAGAATCCAGCCCCAGACAAGAACATGATAGGCGTTCGCTGTGCCGGGAGCGAAAAGGGGTTTGAGTTGGGCGACTCCCTTAACCATCCACTCCCAATCTGCGAGTCTCGCTGGCGTTACGCCTTCGGGCATCTGAGGGATACCGGACCTGTGCGACAGGGCCATTTCTACCGTGATGTTTTCCTTCCCATTTACCTTGAACTCGGGCCACTAGCTTGCAATCGGCTTCTTGACATCAATCAGTCCTCGTTCGGCTTGTAAATGGACTGCAAGAGCGGTGACGCCTTTGGTGACAGAGAAGATTGGGAATAAGGTCTGGTCCGTCACGGGCGAATCGTTTTCCTTGTTTGCTTTTCCGGCAAAGGCGTCGACAATCTTCTTGCCTCGATGGTATGCGCACACGGCGATTCCGTATTCGCCGAGCTCGATGGAGCAGGCAAGGGCTGGTTCGATTCGGTGGTCCATGTCAGTATTGCACTAGGTATCTTGCCATGGCCGAATGCTGTTCCTTAATGGTTAGATGGAAGAATGGGCGGTGGGTGTCTTTGTGGACGTGAGTCAAGCAGGCGGACTCAGCGCTTCCTGCCACGCGCGCGGCTTTTTCTCACGGATTTAAGCCCAGTGAGAAGTGGCTATTCTATTCCGCAGTACCCATTTGGTCATTCCACTTGCCCATCCTCGCCCACGGCGCGCAAGATGGCATTCAAAGTCCTTATCGTTGTCTACCGTCGACCCGACATCTCGCCCGACGAGTTCCGGAGGCTTTACGAGACGTGTCACGTGCCGCTCGTTCGGTCCATCACCGGAGACCTTTTCCCGCTATCCCATTCTCGCGCCTACCTTGATCGTGATCACACGAAGAAGGATGAAGGCTACCCGCCGGCGGTGCTGTTTGGCGACGCAAAACTCTTCGAGTGTGACGCTCTGACAACCATGACATTCGAGGCTCGGGCCCACTTTGAGGCCTTTAACAGCAAGTTGATGGAGAGGGACAACCGAGCGAAGATTGAGTTCGACGGTGCTAAGTTCATGGACGGCAGCCGAACGGCCATGGTGGTGATTGGGGACGTGATTGAGAGCAGCCGATGAGAAGAACCTTGGAAGACCTCGGGACATCTCATGTGCGATGTGACGGGGTAACGGGTGGGTCCGTGCAGCGTGCAGCGTGCAACGTGCAGCGTGCGGGGTGCGGGGTGCGGCCCGGGTTGCAGGGAGGTCTTACTCTAGGTGGTAAGGCTCATAGGTAATCACATGACCGGCCCCTTGCAACATTCCAACATTAATATTTGAAGGTTACAACGCCAACAACATCGTTAACCTCGATGCCTCTTTCACCCAACATGCGCATCTTGCATTTGATCAGTGAAGCGTGAAGCAATGTCAGATTGTGGTGATGAATCGCGGCGCGCCCGCAAGCGCGCCACCGACCGCAAGTCGCAGCGGAACCATCGTGAACGCCAAAAAGCCTACATACAGCATCTCGAGCAGTCCCTGGTCACGTTCAAGGCTGCTGCTAACTCTGACCAGCGTGTCAGCAATCTTGTTGCCGAAATCGAACGTCTCCAGGCCAAGTGCACCTCACAGGAGGCGCAACTTGCCCGCGTCCGAGCTGCTGTTTGCGACCCTCCCCACCATACCATTGAGCAGATATTGGTTCAAGAGGCAGATTCTACCTTCAGTCTTGACCACGACGACTTTAGCCTGGCAGACCAAATTGGAGATTTCACTGCAGCTGGGAAGGACCTCCCGGCCATGGAAGTCGGCCTGTGCGATGCGGACGACAGCTTGTCTGCTGGTGACGGCAGTTTATCTACCCGGGACTTCAGCATCCATACCATCGACTGCAATCCGCCAGCACGCGATGGCAATCCGCAAGTAGCGACTCCCACGCAGGACCTTCCGGGAGTTGAGACGGTGCAAGCCCCCACGGACATGGCTACCGAACAGCTCTTTACCATGCTCACGCCGACTCAGGACTCGCTGGTGCCGCTGGCCGACGTATGTCTTGTCCCATATCCATCAACTTGCCTGCCCCGGTACACCGCCGCGGCCGGCGCCGCAGACAGATTCCTATTTGCCATGCTGGAAGAGGCACGCGCGGAGCATCGCCGGGGCACTTTTGACATGACGGAGCCCAGTCTAAGGCGCCTTCTTTCTATGCCAGCATGCGACACTCTGGCTTTTCGGCTGTTTCACTACATCAAGTCATACGGTGCCATGCCGTTACATCTCCTTCTATCTATTTTCTGGGTGCAATATCTCTACCTTAGGGTACGATACTCAATTCACCAACTGTATAGCATGGCTAATCCCTCCAGTGGCATGTGCTCGAGACTACCGAAGCCTATGAACAAATACCGTCTTTTATGAGGCCGACACCGATTGAGTATCAAATCCCACACCGCATCAGCATCAGCATGATAGTCTGGCCTGATCTCCGACAAATGCTGATCCGCGATGCCCTCACCACAGACCCAGATGCGATAGGAATCGATCTCATGAACAGTATGCATCCACACTGGCAACCAACATGTGCAATCAGCAGTGGATTTCTTGTCAGCTTGGACATTCTTGGAATGGTCGAACAGCAAGCTTGCTCACGAGAGTTCTGGAAGGTTGATCAAGCATTTTCGAAGAAGTACTCCCAGTACAATAGCTGCGATTTGTTCTGAGACGTGTCGCTTTGCGCTATTCAATCTCTACATCGAAGGCTTTGGCGAGAAAGGCACTGATGCTTTTCCAGCACGCTTCAATGTCATCCTTCCTGTAGTCCTTGCTGCCTTGCTTGTAATGGCTGAAGCCATGAATAGCCTCGGAATATTCATGGAACTCGACATGAACCCCCGCCCCCTCCAACATACGACCATATCGCTGCCCTTCATCTTTCAGACAGTCCATTCCGGCCAAATGTACGGAGGCTGGAGCTAGTCTCGGCTGCAATTCACGCAGTAGATCCTGCCCCGCAAGCAATGGTGCAACGAAAACGGAGTTCTTGTCCACGAAAGGTGGCAGATAAGCTGCCTCCATGAGTTCGGCCACCCACACTGGAAGCGACTTGGCCTGAACTTCTACACTTGCCGCCTGGTACCGATTTCTATACGCTTCGTTACAGGCGGTGCTAGCGTAGATTAGGATCTGCGCGACCTGGCGGTACTGCGTTGGCAACCCTTCTCTGAACTTGCGGCATGGTCCCGCCGTGTATGACGTGAGCAAAGATAGAGATGCTGCTAGGTTGCCGCCTGCTGAGTTTCCCATGAAAGCAACGCGGGCAGGGTCAATGACGACTTTGGTTTGCTCCGCGAACCCTTCAGAGAACGTCCATCTGAGAACTTCGCGCAGTTGGAGCAGTGCGTGCGGGAATGGGTACCCCGGTGACTTGGCATAATCCACGGAGACGATGACTGCACCAAGCTGAGCAAGGTTTAGATTTCTGAGAAAGTGGAAAGAGCAGTGTAATAATACGCACCTCATCTGATAATGAACGAACGATATGCTCACCGTCCGATGGCTGTCCAAGGACGAAGCCTCCGCCCTCGAAAACCAGAATGAGAGGTAATCTACTTCCCGCTCTCCGTTTGCGCTCGGGTGGTAAACACAACGAGCACCGTACGCTTCCCTCTCCAATACCCGGCGTTGGCACGACAATTTTCGCATCAAATTTCGCTCCATTTCCGGTCATTGAAGCCACGATTTTGCGCAGAATCCATGCTGTTGTATGAAGATACAGCGTGTACGCATACGAGTAGCCCGGTCCTGAAGTAACTTCCGGCGCTTTCGTCTGTTCCATGGTTGGGTATGCAATACGATCATCTCCGCTTTTTAGCCACGCGGTTGACTCGATCGCCGGAAAAACATGGGGTTGCTAAAACACTGACATCGCCTCCATTACGTCCGTCCATTTCGCCCGCGTGCTAAGGTCTACTCACGTGAATGATGAACACGCCAGCCCTTGGCAGGTTGGACGATGTAGTGGTCGCGCTACTGCCTACTACAAAGACAGACTATGGCAGGCCTCTTCTGACGAAATCATGACTACTCGGTTGGTACAATGACCAACATGACAGAGCAGGCGAATGGCGCACCTGTAGCCAACGGGGACAAGTCGAACGAACTCCCTCAACGCGATAGACGATCCGGTCTCGTAAACCAGTGGCATTCGCAGCCATCTGTTGTCCGAATTATTCATGTTGGCGCTGGTGCTACAGGGCTTTGTGCTGCCTACAAGATGCGCAATGCGCTGAAAGATTATGAACTTGTTTGCTACGAGAAAAACAGCGAAGTCGGGGGTACCTGGTTTGAAAGTATGTCTTTTCAATGTCTTAGTAAAAATCCAGACTGATCGTCTTTAGATACGTACCCTGGGTGTGCTTGTGACGTGTATGTGAGAATCTAGAATGCATCTATGAGATCGTCTGCATTGCGTCGGCATCGCTTACATCTATATGCAGCCCCGCGCATGTGTACACATACACTTTTCGACCGAATCCAAATTGGTCGTCCTATTACGCTGTACGTCGTTCTTTTGAAATGCTCCGGAGCCGAAACTGATATCTTTCTGATCAGTACTCGTCCGAGATCCTCGACTACTTTCAAGACTTTTACCGCGAGCAAAAGCTTTCTACATACGTCAAGTTGGAGCATCGTGTTCTCAGTGCAACGTGGCACGAGGAAAGAGGTCAATGGGAGGTGGTCATCGAGCACGATGGCAAGACATTCACAGACTGGTGCCATGTGCTCATGAATGGCTCCGGACTATTGAACAAATGGCGCTGTGAGTTCATTTCATTACCAAGGGTTGTCGCAATGATGGCTCAACGAAATGCAGGGCCACATATCGAGGGCCTCAACACCTTCAAGGGTCCGGTCGTGCATTCCGCACACTGGGATGGTAAGCATCTATGCAAAACCACGGCCGATACGCTAAGGCAAACAATATTTAGGTTCGGTCAACTACAATGACAGGACAGTGGCAATTCTTGGAACAGGCTCGTCGAGCATTCAGATCTTGCCTCAGATCCAGAAGGGTACGCTGTTTGCAGATAAGCCTGCTATGCAAACTCACTCATAGTCTATTAGTTGCTACTGAAGTGAAGGCTTTCCTCAGAAGCCCAACATGGATTTCTCCACCCATGCCGCGAATCCCAGTGGAGGCGCCTATCCCAGAGAACGCTGAGCCAGAGGAGACACCCAATCCGCTCATTCAGCAATACTTTTACAAGGATCACGAGATCAAGTACCTCTCCGAGAATGCTGAACAACATCTCACTTACAGGAAGAAAATCGAATACGCCATCAACCGTGGATTTGCCATCTTTTACAAGGACACAGAAGCGTCTCAGATGGCGGAGTGGTACATGCGTAATGAGATGGAAAAGCGACTAGGGAGTAACTCCGAGCTCAAAGACAGACTCATTCCGAGCTTTCCTCCGGGTTGCAGGCGCCTCACGCCCGGCGATGGCTACTTGGAGGCCCTGGTCCAGCCGAACGTCACAAACATCTTCAATGAAGTTCAGTCGATCAATGAAACTGGCCTCACTACGAGTGATGGAAAGCATCACCAGGTCGATATTATTGTGTGCGCGACTGGCTTCGATATGGCCTGGACTCCCCACTTTCGTCTGACCGGTGTAGATGGCCTTGACATCAAGAAGGCTTGGAGCCCTTTGCCACAGTGCTATCTGGGTATCGCTGCCCCAGGATTTCCCAATTATTGGGTAATGAATGGACCGCGTGGAAACTTGGGAAATGGGACCGCCCTTCCGTGCTTCGAGGTACAGATTGAGTATGTAATCGAGGCCGTTAAGAAAATCCAAACGGAGCGCATCAGAGCAATGGACGTACGTGCCGACATTACCGATAAGCTCAATGAGTATATTGATAAGTGGATGGATACCTCGGTCTTCAGCGCCAACTGCAAAAGTTGGTACAAGAATAACACCGTTGACGGCAAGGTTATGTGCTGGGGAGGATCGGTAAGTGCTCATTACCCCTCGGTAGTATTACAGGCTAATCGGATGGAGTCAATTCACTATCTCAAAACTCTCAAAACCCCTCGATGGGAGCACTACAACATTCGGTATCATGACGACGACCCGTGGGGGTTCTTGGGTAATGGCCGCATCGAAGCTGAGACAACGGATGACTTTTTGGGGATGACATCTTATTTGAGAAACTCGGATCACCCATGGGAGATTAACTAGTTCACATCAATCGGGTGGAAATTGTTGTGCAACGATGCACGTCCTAACTTCTGTCTATTCTGTATCCTAGAATTTCAACTTGAAGATGCCCGCTTCCCCCTTGTCCAGCAACCTATCCTCCCTGGCCTCTGCTTCGCCAGCGTAACCGAAGACGCTGCACCACCATGTATCCTCGCCTATGTCAACAGCATATGCACCCTTGGAAGCTATACTGGTGCTGGTCATTGTCTCTCCACTGCACTTCAGGACCTCATCCGCGGCGACGTCACGATTCTCTTGGTTCCAAAGAAGAACCCGCTGATACTCTTGATCTAGCATCCCGGGCGGGTCGAACTCGTAATGCCGGACTAGCGGCCGGCCCTCCATAAACAAATCAGCAATCCCCTCCATGACGGGCGTAAAAGCAGGCGTTTGCCAAAAGTCCCAATGGTCTTGGATGTTCTCCCAGTCGAGCATCCACACCAGTTTCTTCTGGTCGGTGAGCGAGGGGCCCCACGCCATGCGCTTGATTCCCTTCCCACCTCGACTGTTGGCGACGATGCGTTCCTCGAAATCGCACAGAGCCTCGGGGGACTGCGCGTGCTTGAGCTCGAAGACGGCAATCTCGGTGACAGGCTTGTCTTGTGCTGGGAGGTATGTTTTGAGGAGCTGCGTGTACGCTGCCATCTGCTCTGCAGTAGCCATGGCGAAATGGAGAGTGCACGGGATGTTGGTATCCCTCGGTTCGTTTTGGATTTAGATGTGCCCTTAGGTGCATTAATGTCGGGGTTCTTATTGTCGCTTTTAGATTGCAACAAGCATGCTCCGACAAATGGGCACTGGCCAATGAGGATCATGTAAATACGATCGTATGGACCGTATCCGGGGTATGGGTGTTGACTCGTCCGAGATTAGCGTGGTTTCGAGCGTTGTCAGTCGAACTGACTCCGCCGTCGTGCTTCCACACATGTCCATTCGAGGACTTGGAGGCTGATAACATGCATCCGGCCTCGGTCTCACAGAGAAGGGTTCCACTGACACTGCGTGAGAATCGTGGGGCGCCATGGCTGCTGAACACTCTTCTCCAGTGCTGGCGCGGATTCTCGCGCAGCCGTGGGCCATCTTTGGGTTTATGGTCGCCTTGGCCTTTATCAAACATGTTTATGATAGCAGGAAGTCGGTAAGTCTGGTCCTTGTGTATCCCTCGCACCGAACACAAGTGACGGAAAGCCGCAGCCAGCCGTCCCTGGAATCGGCTATGGCTCCTTCCCGATTCTGCGTCAATGGAGAGGCGCGATCACATTCATGCTCGACCCAGTCAAGCAAATCAGAGAAGGCTGTAGCAGATACGGCAAGTCGTACTTTAAAATCTCAACTCTCCAGGACGAGTATCTTGTAGTTTCAGAAAAAGAAAAGATAAAAGAGGTATGTTACCTGGGAATATAGCAATGCGCGGTTGCAGCTGATACGCAAATAGTACCTCGCAGCGCCCGATGATGTGCTGAACGCGCAAGATTCTTTCAACGCTGTAGGTATGCTATCGTATCTTAGCTATAACAGCTGATTGTCACAACAGGCATTCCAGATTCCATGGACAATGGGCTGGGGTGTCGCACATAGAACATACCATGTCCCCCTAGTTCGTGTGAATCTAACGCAAAACATTTCTCGTAATATTCCCGGAATGCTGCAACAAGTCGAGGAAGGGCTCCAGGAAGGTTTTGGTGACCCCAAAGGTGAGATATCAGAGCCACTCTCCCAATGAATTTTCATATTAATAGCACAGCACAACAGACTGGGTTGAGGTCCCCCTGTATGAAATTATTGCCAAAATCGTTGCAAAAGTCAGCAATCGAGCTTTCAGTGGGATGCAATTATGTAAGTCTGGTTGCGGAATTGAATGCCTGGCCGCACGGCTTGGAACACCGGCTTACAATCCCATCCAGGCCAAAACGAAGAGCACTTGCAGAATGCATTGGACTATGCTCAAGATGTCGTCCTATCAGCGGAGCTCATTCGGCCGTTTCCGAATTGGTTGAAACTGTGCGCAATACTCACTGCATCAAACAAATCCAATGCTGACATCATTTGCCAGAATTCTGGTCAGGTTCACGCCCATCGGGCGCCGCAAGAGGCGCGCGATTAAGATCATGGGACCTATCGTTCAAGAGCGTCTAAACAAGGATTACAAAGAAGGCGAGAAACCGGATGACATGATTCAATGGCTCGTAGATGCGGCGCCTCCGATCGAGCGGACCGTTCCGCAGATCGTCGAGCGCATCATGGCGTTGAACGTTGCGTCCATTCACACTACAACCATGGTAAAGTCCTCCTCCTTCCGATCAGCCGGGGTGCTCACTACGACTAGACTCTCACATCAGCTTTGTACACTCTCGGAGGAGAATGGGAAAAGTACACTCAGCCACTGAGAGAAGAGGTACAGAGATACTGCGAAGATGACCAAATCACGAAGCAAACGCTCGCCAAACTCGTCAAGATGGACAGCTTCCTCCGTGAAAGCGGACGTTATAACAATACCGGAATAAGTAAGCACTCTCTGGTCGCAGCTACGCCGGGCACCTCTAACGAGGAACAGCGAACCTTACTCGAAATGCCCGTAAAGAGTTCCGCTTCAAAGACGGTACTGTCGTACCTCCTGGTGCTATTGTCACAGCGCCGGCTATCCATCTCCACCGCAGCGAGGCATTCTACGCCAACCCAGATGCTTTCGACGGCTTCCGATTTAGCCGCTTGAAGGAGGAATCCCAGAAAGCGACGAAGCACCAAATGATCAGCACAGACATCGAGTATCTCCTTTTCGGCCACGGAAAGCATGCCTGTCCGGGAAGGTTCTTTGCCGCCAATGAGATGAAGCTGATTTTTGCGAAGCTGATTCAACGGTATGATTTGAAGCTTGTTCCCGGGACTGCACCCTCAACTATGTTCCTGGGTACTATGACGATTCCGGACACCAAGTTGAAGGTGTTGGTGCGGAACGTACATGCTGAGGCCTGATACCAATTCCGTAGCTTGGGAAGCTCAAGTAGACTAGCAGAGGACTACTATCTTTCATACAATCAAAGTAAGTTACATAGTAGTCAGTCTCGTCCCGGGGCCGCCATCGTCGATCGTCCTGAGGAGTTATTATGTGCGTGCCACGGTTCATGTGACCATCAATTTGGTTTCACGAACAGTTTCAAAAACCTTGCTTTATGATGCTTGGATCTTCTTCTTATCTCTGGGTTTTACGCAGCGATGAAGTCGTGGAGCGTTTCTGCTTGAAAACCCGGTTCCGCTAGTGCTCCTTTTCGATAGATATTCTCAACGAAACATGCAAACACATAATTCAATAGTTATTACCCCGCACCCGAGGCTCCGTATTATAAAGCAACTTGGCATTAGGTCTGTCAAGTCCTAGGGCTTATAAGCTCTCCAAAATCCCCGTTTTCCTAGCTTTCCAGAATCGCGCAGGACTTCCGCCCAGCGCAAAACCAACCCTTGTCATAAACTGCATGCAAACACCTACTATGGCCCACCCTATCACCGACTACGAAAGGGCATTTGAGGGTGGCGTCGCCGTCATCACTGGCGCTGGAGCTGGCATCGGCGCGGCCCTCGCCCGTCGCGCAGGTCAAATCGGCATGACCGTAATAGTCACCGACATATCGCCCTCGCGCGCCGAGGAAGTTGCCTCCACAATCCGTGCGGCCGGCGGAACCGCTGAATCCATCGCCGTCGACGTTTCGAAGAACTCGTCTCTGGAGGTCCTCGCTGCAACCGTGTTCGAAAAGTACGGCACTGTGCGTTTGCTTGTCAACAACGCGGGGATTGAGACGTTTGGTTGTTCATGGGAGATTCTATATGAGCGGTGGGAAGCTATATTGCAGGTTAATATCCACGGCATTGTGCATGGGTGTCGGGCATTTCTCCCTAGGATGCTGAAACAAGGGGAGCCTGCGTGGATTGCGAATCTCTCGTCTGTCGGGGCGTTCGGCGTAATGCCGACACAGACAGCGTATATCATGACCAAGCACGCCGTGCAAAGTTTCACAAAGGGCCTGTTCCTGGAGCTCAAGACCAAGATGGCTCCGATATCAGTATCGTGCGTGGTCCCGGGCATGCTGAAAACCGACATCTTCGAGGAGGGTGCAGGACAAGGCGAGCCTGACAGCGCTTCGGGATTGCGCGGTAGGATGCGCGACATGGCGAAACAGTATGGACTGGATGTGGATGAGGGTTGCAGATTGATTCTGGCACAGGTTGCGGCCAAGGAATTTTGGGTTGAGACGCAGCCGGATATGACGAGTGACGTGATTCGATCGCGCGTGGCATTCCTTACGGAGAGGCGTGACCCAGAGCTTGCAACATCAGCACAGCATTTGTTGGATTAAAATCCTCGAAGGGTTGAAAATTTAGGGATGTGCCCCGAATATTATATCTGCCAACCCTTGGAAGCCGATTCACTTAAGTTATAGATCATTTGATAGATTTGAAGCTATAGCCTTTCTGGCAGCCCCTGGGAGGGTAAAAATGCTTGTGTATCCATCATGGTTCCTTTACCCATGCGGACAAGAGCCTGTCTCCTTCCATGTGTATCGTACGCCGACGCTGTTGGAGCATCGCGCGATCATGCACCCCCGATACAGACGCCGACAAGACCAACCAATCTTCAAATCCCTCAAGTTAAAGCATGGGAAAAATGTACAGCTTACATACTCATAGCCTTCTCAGCCTATCTATCATCTCCCGTGAGACAGCCCTAAGCCTTTTTCTTAGATCTGTGTCCAACTGGTCATACATGCCTGCCGAAAGTGGTAGGATCATGTCGCTATGCAAGCCTGGAGGCTCTGCTCTCTCCGTGTCAGCTTTTGAGGCCTGCGCCTGGAGCTTCGTCGACAACTGTTCAACAAGGCGTCGTACGCGATGAAGCTCATTAAGAACAAGCTGCGTTGTCATGCGCGCCGAGTCCGTTGACTCCGTTCCATCCAGGCAGAATCCCACCACGGTGTTATTTGGCATTATAGGATCCGATGGAGAGGAATTTCCCGTACCATCGACGGCGGAGCTCTTCAAGTTGGGAGTTTTGCGCGCGACAATTGCATACCAGCCCAATACCTTGAAGATAATGAGCGACATAACCGTTAGTTGGTAGCCGTCATGAGAGCAAGAGCATGAAAGCATAGAGCTCAGTGCCTCGATGGTAGTCTCATTCTGGGCTATCACTGCCTGGATGGTTGAGGCTGAGGAAATCGTGTGATTGAAATCACGACGTAGCCCTGTTCTGCCAGTACTAGCGAGGGAAAGCTCCTTCATGAGCCCAAGCGCTTGGATAAGACATGCGCAAGATTGACCAGTTCCGAACGTCTCCAGGTGACCGAGAAAAATTTCTTTCGTAGAAGTGGAAAAATTCTCAGGGGTCGAACTAGAATTGGATAGCGGGCCAAGATGGGAAACGGCATCCTCGAAACCAGTGAATACGGTGGGAAAGGCCTCCGAACCACTACTACTGGTGCCTATATCCATTGAAAACAGGTCTCCTGTCCTGAAGGGATTGATGTCCGACAAATCGGCGGGAAACGACAAGGGCGACATGAACAAGTCATCGAGGTCAGGGTCGTGAATAGTCGACATTGTTGACTGCGTACGATCCATAGAGCTAAAGAAGTCGTGGAACCTATTGGATGATACAGTGCCGCCGGTTTCGGAGGAAGAATGCATCGGTCCCAACCAGTTTAAGGCCTCAGCGTCCTGGATACACAGAGAAGAGCTCAATCGATTGGCTTCTGGGTGCGGATGTTTGGTTTTCTTAAGACTGATCGCTGGCGCCGCACTCGAGATGTCACTATTCCGGGTTTCGGTGGATTTGGATCGGGACCCAAGTTTCCTCCCTCCCCGTTTGGCAAGCACATACTCGCAGGTGAGGTTACGCTTTGCACAGCGTGAACATGTCGGTTTCTCTTGAGAGCACTTCAGCTTCGAGGAGGCGCATGCGCCACAGCTGTTGCGTAGCTTAGGACGATCAGACGGCCGAGTGGAACTGTCATTCAACGACGAAGAGTTAGGCAGACAAGGCATCTGGGGTTGCAAGTTCGCCATCATGAAAGCAGAAAGCGCCAAGTACCGAGAAGACAATGACAAGGAAATGTTCTGGGGACCAAACGTGGGACTTGGATGGAGATATCTGCGGTGTGACTAAAGACCGCTTTTGCCCGTTGAGCGCTGAAAACGAGACCTACAAACATCTATCCACGGTGGGCATATGCATGGGACTCGGGCCCACTTGGCGCCTCTACTGTTTGTGCAATTGGACGATGCTTACAGGTAGGGCGACCAAATCAAGGACTAGGCGATGCCAACGAAATCGAGCATTATCGCGGGATGGGCGGGAGGGCTGGATGGGCGATCCGGTGCGGCAACACTGATTGTCAATATCAAGCGGTACCGGGTAGGCGGCGACGCGGGAGAGTGGCGCCGGAAGCAGATTACTATGATGGTGGTCAGAGATTCCCAAGTTCCGAGGGCGGGAACCCAGACGGGGAGGCAGGCGACGTGATTGATCTATCTGATAAGCGGCTCATACCGTATGCGGATGCATCTGCAAATGCGAAGAGAGCTGAGGGTCTATTTAATAGTTGGGGTCGGCAGCTGACTGAACACGGCGACCCCAACTCAACAATCTGCGCCCTACACATCAATTTACATATACTGTAAAGGTAAGCTCCCATCGGTATCATGGACTGCATGCAGTAGAAGTATGGCACGTATACATTTTGTTCCCGCTGCGCATGTCGATGCAAATCATGTCACGGCAAGCCTCTTCGGGACCTGGCGAGGATGGCGCAATAATAGATGGTGGGCAACGTTTCCTATAGGCCCAGCGCCCCGTCCTTCTCAGCCCATCTACCTAGGTCACGTAGGCTGTGACAATAGGTCTAGCGAATCCCGCTCGAGTCATGCCCTGCGTCCACGAGATATCAAGCCCCCTAAAGTTAAGGAAAAATCAGGCAAGCAACATAGATTTACTGCAAGCCCCGTAATGCATAATACTATCTATCTCTACTTGTCGCCACACCTCATTTCCCGCTACTGTTGCGGTCTTCTTTGTCTTTCTAGTGTCCGCCTTCGTGTCTGCAGTTACATACCTCTGTATCTGCGTGCCTCTTTCAGTAAGAAGAAGAAAAGAAGGAGGAGGAATAGAAGAAGACTTACGTGTGACCCAATTGCTTGGCTGCCTTTTGGCTTTACCTTAGTTAGTAAAGAAGAAAAAGAAGGGGAACGGGAAGGGGAAGAATTTACACAGGTAGGATAAAGGAAGACGAAGCAGAGACACCTTGGGAAGAGGAGAGAGACAGGGTTCTTATAATCACGGGCCCTAGGATGTACGTGCAGCTCCGCTACCCCAGCAAACCCTCTGCCTCGTGAACAACCGATGCCCTGTGAAGGGTGAGGCAGATGCTAGAGGGGCCAGAGATTGCTTAGAGAGCAAAGTTCCATCCCCGGGAGATGCCCAGGCGATAGCAATGCAGATCCAGCGATGCCGGAACGCAGGGGCCTATAGGGGTTAAGAAGCAAAAGCCGCAAGTAAATCTCGGTACAAACTGCCACAAGATGCTCACCACGGACCTTGGAAAATGCCCGTTCTGTCGTTAGTCGTCCTCCATTTACGGCACTTTCCCTTCGCGTCATGTTGTACCACATTTGGAACCCTAGCAGTCCCAATACCTAACTCCCGTCCCATCCCCGAATCCACCGATTGCGTTCCTCAATATAAGCGTCTGGAGACCTCCATCCAGAGTAACAGAACGCCTATCATAGACCAACTGGCACCGACTACCATGACCACTGCCAACCAGGTTAAGACATGGACGAACGACCTCGCACTTGCTATGGGGGCACTTCGCGACCGTGACTACGACCGGTTGGAGCACGGTGAGTCGTATCAAGCGGGACGTAGCATACTTCGTCTTGAATCCCAACTTAAAACCCATCTGGCCGAACCCATCGATTTCATCCAACATCTTGCCAGCCAGGTACGCCGTATCAAGCAAGCATTGGTCCGTGAAAATTTTGACAGGCTCTCACAGATTCAACTTCTTGCCTGCCTTAGATGGTTGGGGGAGTTTCAAGTTTTGGCTTGCATCCCACTGACCGGTACCATCTCGATGAACGATGTCGCGGACTTGGCTGTTGTACCAGAAACGCAGCTCTGTCGTGTAGTTCGTATGACAGCCAAATTTGGCTTCCTCTGCGAGACTAGCATACGCCATATAGCACATACGCCACTGTCCGCTTCCTTTGTCACCAATTTATCTTTCTTAGACGCGACTGTGTTCCTGGCCGAGACCGCCGCGACCTCTGCCTTACACATGACAACACTTACCGGAACATATCAGGACGGCCGGAAGGAGGACACCGGCGACAGCGCTTACTCCAGGGCTTTTAGCACCTCTCAATCATTTGCGTTCGCTTGTACGGAACGGACGAGATTACAACGTCAATGGTCTGCTTATCGCCGCTGCGTAGGCGACATCGAAGATTGTCTGCCTGACATCCTTGGCAGACTCCACTGGCGCAGTTTGGGCAATGCCTGCGTTGTCGATGTGAGTTGGTATATTAGACGGCTTACGGCGTGCAAGCCAGAATAACCACATTCACGTACAGGTCGGTGCAAAGTCCGCCGAGGCGGCAACCACTCTCGCGGAAAATCATCCGTCCCTCCATTTCATTGTTCAATTAGCCGCGTTTAGTACTACTGGTAACCGTATCCTAGATACGAATAGTGTACCTGAATCCGTTCATCCTCGAGTCGTAGTCCAATGGCGCACATTTGCAGCCACGCAGACAGTTAAAGACGCCGCGCTATACGTACTTCGTCTACCCCCGTCTACAGCTTCTTCCGTGGACATCACTGCCGAACTCAACGCCCACTTGCCCGTGCTCCGGGCCAACGTTTCATCCACACTGATACTAGCACCCGCAATTCTACCAGAGCCAGGATCTGTGGAGCCTGGTGTGGAGATCATGGCCCGTCTCAAGGATCTAACTCGTTTGCAACTATTCAACGAAACCGCCGTCGAATTGGACATGCTCATTGAAACCATCAACAGCGTAGGCGATGATTCTGGTGGTCTGGTGGTGGTGAACAAGCTTCGCTCCAGTAACAAAGCAACAGCGGCACTGGGTGTCAGATATCAAGCATATGGAGCCACTGGCGAATTCAGTCATGGATACGTGGAATGAGAGAGAACTGAGCTCTCGTAAGGTTGAAATCAACATTGAAGTAATGGAGTTTCGAACGGTGCTAATGCTGTGTGGGAAACGGATGATTTGTCAACCTCGTTTCGACTGTCCTCGTTGAGAAAGATCTCTACGAATCAATAGCTAGCAAGCAAAACGACGTTGGGACCCATTACTGGGCCAAAATACAGGCATACAGAATGTGGTTGGTATAATGTCGGTGTCCAGTTTTGTTGTAACATCTGGATAGGCTATATTGCCACAACTCGTGAGCAAGGGTCCACCGCGGGTATGCATGCCTTTGGCGTTCAGTGCAGGTCCATACCAACGAACGTGCCAGACAGCGATTAGCGTGACCCCTCAGCTGAAGATGTGGTACGTTGGTGGGCTGATCAATCGGGCGAGGCCAGCGCCTTCAACATCGGAATTCGGAACGTTCCCAATGCTATTTGTACCACCGAGGAAACGGCGAAAGCAGTCGGAGACTTCAGGCGCCGATCTACGCAACCCGAAGAATAGGCATGTCATACTGCGGTATTCTAAACGAAAAAGAGAGGGGAAGAACACGTGTTCAGAAAAGAGAATACTACATGGAGGGGCAGCGAAATTCGTAAACGATACAACAATGGGTTACTTTACGAGGACTTTGGCTTCAACAACTTTGATCTAGATTCTTTTGAGATTCCAGCGATGGCAAACCAAAGTGAGTCTTACTGCAGTGTTATGCTCTTTGTCGCGTTGTTCCAAGACTTTCTAACTTTCTAGCGTCAGCTCCACAATCCAATATATACCATCCCCCAAATTTGACTAGAATCCGCATCTGGACCATACTTTCTTGATATCTCATTTTTCGCCAATATCCCCCCACTTAACTTCAAACCCGGGCACAGCTCGCCCGTCCGTCACGAATTCCTCGATCCATCCAATTGTCATCCTATATTACCATGGTTAGTCAACACTGGTCTGACGACCTCATTAACCCCAGTCTTCATAATACTCACGCGCTCCTTTTCGTGTCTGCAAAATTCTCATGATCATGAATAAGCATCTCCTTATACCATGGATCCTGCTTCATGCGTTTGTAATCCTCAATTGACTCGAACACGACCTGGCTAAAGCAGTCGAAGTCGGCCATGTTGCACATCTGGGGATCAAACAGCTGGGACATGAGGGCGCGAGTGGAGGATTGATTGTGGATCTTTATGAGTACAAACATCAGTAAAATGAGATGGGCAGAAGTGATTTTCTGGTTGCCGGGGGCTAACTGGTGACCGATGATCGAACCTTAGGAAAGGGTGTGTAAACTGACTTGTGTCCATCTTTTGATGCCGTACTTGACCATGAGATCTTTAGTCATAGGTGCAGAGACGTTGATCATGTGGTTCCGGTAGGCTTCCTCGGTCATACCTGCTTTTCGATAGCCACAGATCGTAAGGCAAAGGTATTTTCGTTTTTCGTAGGATCCGGGAGATCCATGGCCGTTCTCGCGGGTTACATCTGGAGTTGTTCCACCTGCCGTTATCTCATTTGAAGTTTCTTCAGCCATTGAGGTGACTTTCTGGTCCAGTTGCATCGAAGCTATTGGGATTGTTGGGTTGGGCTGGTGTGGTGTTCTACTGATTGAGTCCACGTAAGGCTAGAAAGGCATATAATATTGCATGGCTTCGGAAAGGGGCGCGCAATTCGTAAGAAACGGAACCAAAATCGGAGGAATCAACCTGTTCCAGCTCGGCTTTTGCTATGAGTCCGACGCACGCCATGCCACGGCCAACAACTCCGTCCCTACCACATGTACATTATTGTTGCCGACGCGATGAAGTGGTGCAGAGATGTAGCCAGCCTTTCAAAACGGTCATACCCGGGGAGATTGACCAACCCTTTTCGGGGGGGGGGGGGTGATGTGACGGTTGACTCAGTCAAGTCAGGGCCTGCCCACGGCGACCGTGGTAGACCATGAACCGTCGTCACATGACCATCGTCTTTCAGCACTGTCATCTGCCCAGGTGAGTCACAGCCAACTCCAGATGTCGGGACAAAGCCAAGACCTCAGGGCTCGCTCGCAGCAGGCAGCACCTGCAGCGCTTACCTCACCGCAGGCGCTCTCTAGGGCCTGTGCTGAGGCAAAGCAGCGAACCGTATGTATATAGTGCAGAGGCAGCAGCATCTCTTTGCTCTCCACCTTTGGATTCTTTCGATATCCTCGATAGTGTAATAGAATTCCTCTGCCATATCGCGGGCGCGTCGTACTGGTGCATCCGCGAGCCGAGTTAGAGACGCTGGTTGACCCGTCCTCACATATTGTGAAGTCAGGAGCAGTGCAATCTATTTCACAGCTATACCACCAACAATGGCGCCGCACCAAAATTCCAAAAAGCCACCCATAGGGACGCAAGTAACAGCATCCGTGACTGCAGCATTCCTCTCTGGTGTGTTTCTCCCCCCACCATCCTTCCCTGCACGCTTCCGTTCCCGAACTGACACATCGCGAGGTGCAATGGCCTCCATCTCCATCATTACCGTGCCCGTTTTGCTCGACACGCTTACCGAACCCCTTCCTCTCCTCACCCAGTGGGCGAGCATCTACCACTATGGGCACATGGTCATGCCCGGAATCTGCGTAGCGGCAACCTCTCTATTCGCATACTGTGCGTTGCGCAATCGCGCGGTCGCCGGCGTGAAGAATCCGAAGCCCTGGCGCATCTATGCAAGTGCTGCTGCGACCACAATAGCCATGGTCCCATTCACATGGGTTGTAATGGTTCCGACAAATAATACATTGTTCAATTTGAAGGAGCTAGCAGGGGGTAAGACATTGGCTGTTGAGTTTGGGGAGGTCAGGGGCTTAATCCTTAGGTGGGCCTGGATGCATATTCTGAGGTCGGTATTCCCGTTGGCGGGTGCTATGCTGGGGCTGCTCGGAGTGCTGGACGAGCTCGGGATGTTGGCGAGGACGGGGTGAGGGGATACCGAGTTTGAGGTGTGGGTGTTTTGTCGGGAAGTAAAAGCACTGATGGAGAGTACTAGTGCAACATACGGGTATTTTTATTGTTTCGAGTGCCGATCTGAGATGTGGATATTGAAATTCGGGGAACATCTATAGCTATGTTGCTGCCTTAGTTCGGGTCGAATGTGAGTGGTGGGACAAGCGAGACCTAGGTCGTTTTGCTGGCATCTCTACCTAGGCTAAAGTTGTGTATGTACTACATCCTGTACGTACTAGGGTGGGGCAAAAAAATTGAATCGCCGCACGGTCCACCCCGCGCCAATTCACGCGACGCGTGGAACGTGTCCCATGTTCACACCACAATACCACCACCATGGCTCGCTCTTTTGGCCAAGAACTCTCCGTGAATCGAAAGCGCGGGCAATAATTGACTATTTCCTAACGCGCTGCTATTAACATTCGGCGTGAAAGCGGTTTGACAATGAACTGATGGGTGAGTTCTCCTGCTCGCGCCAGATAGAACGCTCAATCAATCTCAGTGTCAATCGCTTCAAGACCATCCCACCAGCCTAACACAAGGCCGAACGCGTCGGGGTGGCGAGTTTTGGGATTCCTCCATCTCCGAGAGTATTTGATGACTTCAACTGTACACATTCCTTTCCACGGGGCGTATTCTGTCAGACTTGATTCGACACGATCCAAAGGCGTCGGGTATCTGTAACTCTGGTTCGTCGACAGACTCGGAGTGGATTCAACCCTTGTGAACACTTCGTTGGTCTTATCGATTGTAGCTTGGTACTGGACTGACCGACCTGCACGCAATTCTTACGGGGCGAATTCATGGCAGCTTTTCCCACCCGAGAAATCCAGTAGTTCTGCGTCAATTGGCGAGCTCTGATGGAGTTACAGACAGATTACCAGAAGTCGAACGATAAAGAGATAATCCAATAACGGATATACACATTACTCTAGGAATCGTTGCCAACGACTTTTGAAAACAGAGAAATCGGGTAGCCCAAACCGAACACTCAACCCTTAACCTTCACCATCCGGCCCTTTGTTTCTCGAAGGGGCAGTTTGGCAACCTGCTGCGCCGTTTCCACCGAATACCACTTGCGCTTTCCACCGCGAATCTCGAACGCAACCCTACCATCATCTGCAAGTTTGCGCAGCACCTCACTAATGAAGGGCTCCAGAGCCAAAGTGCGCGTACTTTCATCGAGAGACTTACCATAGATCTCGGTAACAAGATCCTTGACGGTTGTGCTTCTCTCCCCACGACCGCGGACACGACTCAGCGCTTGCAGCACTTGTTTCTCGCGCCGAATCTTTTGGCCTATCTCACCGGCGATTTTGGCAGGAAGATTTGGAATTGTAACACCATGAGCAGAGTATCCAATTTGGCAATTTTGCGCGTGCATCTTTTCCAGGCTAGCCATAAATGTGCCAAGGTCTTCGACTGCGCTTGTACCGTGGCCCAGGATATTGTCGCCGGTGAACATGGCTGATTCTTCCTCGAGGATGAAGCACATGTGGTCTTCGGAATGTCCGGGGACATGTATCGCGCGGACTGTGGCGCCTTGAACCTTGAAAACCTGGCCGTCGAAGATATTTTGCTGGCTCTTATCCGGCAAATTTTTGTACACCGAACCGTTGAGGTGCGGGTACAACCGTAACAAATCCGGGACGCCGCCGGTGTGGTCACCATGCCAGTGAGTCAGAAGGACATGTGAAAGGCTGATGTTCATGGATTCTAGGGTGGACGAGATCAATTCAGCCCATTCTGGCTCGCCTCCGGAAGTGTCAATTATGAGTCTACGCTTGCCACTGCCGACAATGTAGGTATTGGTGCCTTGATAGGTGAACTGCGAAGGCATGAGTCGATATCTAACATAGAGTCACGCGATTCTGCGCTACCTTCCCCGGATTTTGACCTAGAACGCGAAGCACGCGTGGAGTAAGTTGTTCAATATTTGACAATCGAGGAAGACGTTCAGTTTGACTCTTCAGATATTCATCAAATGCGCATATGTTGAGCGATTTGTTGATTTGTCGGTAACCCCCTTTGTCGTATTCCATTGCGTGAGAACAGGTTGTGAAGTCAAATGTCGACGCGGATACAGACAGGAAAGACAAATTTTGAATAAATAGTCTGGGGAATACACGCTGCAAAGACAATCGATGGGAAAGGACGGAAACGCCTAACCTCAAGCACCCTATTTGTCGATATTCATCTGGGAATTGCACCGAGATGAAGAAAGCACCGACGTCGGCCCTGCCGAGTACCAGAACGCACATTCGGACTCCGATATTTTTCAATCCCCTCCGATGGTTGCGATCACATGGCCTTTCTGCCTGGGTCCTTCAGTCACATGGCAACCTGGCAGGGACCATGCGGGTAAACAACACTGCTGACGGGAATGCCGGTACATTGGATGTCTGGAACACCAACGGGCCCATCCCGACCTAACTGTTGCATTGCAGCCGTGGTCCCGAGTTCACGCTGCATAGATATGACCTGCAGCATGCTTCATTCCTCTGCTGTCCTACCCACGCTGCTTATCAACCCCCCACAGTTGCTTTTGGGTCGCATTTCCGGGGTCAGGGCTTTTCTATGAGCGTCCCTCGTGCCAATACCTTACAATACACCCCATACCTGTCATGAGCGAGCGCCTGTCTACGTTGACGCCCTTGTATACCCCTACCCTGACCTCAGGGACAGGGTCAGGCTGCGACCGGAAAATGGAGATCGTCTATTTCAGCAATGAGTTCCCAAAGGAGGACTTAAATGATGTCTTCCGCCGGTTACACAATTACAGCAAGGACAGGCATTACCCAGTCCTGGCTCGATTCATTCACGAAGCGACATGGGCAATTAAAGACGAAGTTCGCCGGCTACCGTCAGAGCTGAAGCGACTCATTCCGCCATTTGATAACATCTTGAGTTGGGCTGAGAACACGGAGCTACGAGAAGGTTTGCTCTGTGGCGCCGTGGATGGCGTTCTGCTCATCGCGGTTCAACTGGCAACCTACATTGGGTGAGTCACCTGGCCGTTTTTCAAGTATTTAGCATATTGATGCCATTCAGATATGCCGAAAATCACCATGAGGAGCCGAAAGACTTTGCCAACATATGTCTTTCCGGTCTTGGCATTGGCCTTCTGTCGTCGGCTGCTGTCTCGTTGTCATCGAATTTGGCCGATTTGCCGGTGGCCGGGGCAGATGCGGCCAGAATTGCCTTTCGAATGGGCTATCATGTCCAGAGCGTTTCCGAGAACCTAGAAGCTCGTGAGCTGGCAGAGAGCCCCGACACATGGGCATACGTGGTCCACAATGTCGACCAAGACGCGACACAGCAAGAGCTTGATGCTATCCATTCTCGAGAGGGAATACCTGAAACCGCGAAAATGTTCATAAGTGCGGTCAGTCGCAGTTCAGTCACAGTCAGCGGACCACCAGCCAGACTGAATGCCCTCTTTAATAAGTCCGAGTTCTTTCGAACCTCGAAGTTCATCGCTCTTCCTGTATATGGTGGCCTGTGTCATGCTCCGCATATCTACGGCCAGCGAGACGTAAAGAGCATCGTTTCTATCGGCTCATTACACACTGAAGTCATACAGTCACGACCTGTTAAGCCACTCTATTCGACGAGTACCGGATTACCTTATTCAGCAAAAAATGCAATAGAGCTATTTGAAAGTGTAGCCTTTGAACTTCTCACACAGCCGATATATTGGGATCAGGTCGTTCGCGGCCTGGTCGACCGAGCCCAGTGCGTATTAGCCTCCGAGGCCGTACTGTACTGCTTTGGAAACTCGACTCCCCTCAACGACCTCAGCTCGGCGCTGAATAGTAGCATGCCGCAATTGCAAATTTCTATCCGCAGTCTTTTGCCATGGCTTTCACAAACGGCACCAACGGACACCACTCCCAGAAGCCCAGGACAGGCCAAGCTTGCGATAGTCGGGATGTCCTGCAGGCTCCCAGGAGGTGCAACAAGCACCGAGAAATTTTGGGAGCTCCTCGAGAAGGGGTTGGATGTTTCAAGGAGGATTCCGGCGGACCGCTTCGACATTGAGACGCACTACGACCCAACTGGCAAGCAGCTTAACAAGAGCATGACACAGTATGGCTGCTTTATCGATGAAGCTGGGTTGTTCGATGCCCCATTCTTTAATATGTCTCCACGGGAGACAAAAGTGGTGGATCCGCAGATGCGCCTAGCTCTTGTTACCGCTTACGAAGCTCTTGAGCGAGCTGGGTATGTGGGAAACCGGACCGCTGCCACCCAGTTGCAACGTATCGGAACATGGTACGGGCAAGCCGCTGATGATTACCGCGAAGTCAATCAGGGTCAGGAGGTGAGCACATATTATATCCCGGGTGGCTGTCGAGCTTTTGGTCCGGGACGCATCAATTATTTCTTCAAATTCGCGGGCCCCAGCTATAGTATTGATACAGCCTGCTCCTCTGGACTTGCAGCTATTGAGGTATGCATTAAGAGACGGCCTCGATTCATGTAAAGACACTGACCATCAGCTAGGTTGCTTGCCAAGCACTTTGGAACGGGGAAGTTGATATGGCGGTCGCTGGTGGTGTTAATGTTTTAACCAATCCGGATGGTTTCGCGGGTCTATGCAACGGACACTTCTTGTCGAAAGGCCATAATGCATGCAAAACCTGGGATGCCACTGCTGACGGGTACTGCCGTGCCGATGCTGTCGGGACTTTAGTCATTAAAAGACTTGAAGACGCCAAAGAAGACAACGACAATATCTTGGGCGTCATTCTCGGAGCCGGAACAAACCATTCCGCGGAAGCAGTGTCCATCACGCACCCCCATGCAGGTCACCAAGCGTATTTAGCTCGCCAGGTGCTACGTCAAGCTGGTGTGAATCCTCTCGATGTGTCTTATGTCGAACTCCATGGCACAGGCACTCAAGCGGGCGACCATGAGGAGATGCAGGGCATCATGGATGTCTATGCTCCACTCACCAGGCGCCGAAGCAAAGGTCAACCTCTCCACATCGGTGCTGTCAAAGCGAACGTTGGGCACAGCGAGTCTGCTGCAGGCACGACAGCGTTGATCAAGGTCCTCCTCATGCTTCAAAAGAACGCCATTCCCCCACATGTGGGTATCAAAACGGAGATCAACCCTCGATTTCCAACCGACTTTGACAAGCGCAACCTGCACATTCCATTTGAAGTAACACCGTGGCCACAAGTAGACGGGGATGGAAGGAAGCGGATCGCAGCCATCAACAATTTCGGTGCGGCTGGCGGTAATACAACCATGCTTCTCGAAGAAGCGCCCACACGCGAGATCCTAGAAAGCGATCCGCGCCAAACACATATCATCTCAGTGTCAGCTAAGACGCAGGTCTCGTTAGAAGGCAATATCAATCGTCTGATGGCATATCTGGATGCTCACCCAGACACCCGTCTTGCCGACCTCTCCTACTCGACCACCGCGCGGCGCTACCAGCACAGTCATCGTATTGCCATTGCCACAAGCGATATTGCCCACTTAAAGAAGCAACTCGCATCTCGTTTAGAGAAGGCGAGTTCGATCAAGCCAGTTGGGCAGTCAGGTCCACCGCCAGTAGCATTTGCCTTTACTGGCCAGGGTGCATCGTACAAATCAATGAGCTTGGAGTTGTATCGCGACGTGCCCACTTTCCGCGAACACATCCAGCATCTTGACTCCCTCGCTCAACGGCAAGGTTTTCCATCTTTTATTCCAGCTCTAGATGGATCGCATCTCAAGGATCACGCGCATTCTCCAGTCGTTACTCAGCTTGCCCTTGTCTGCATCGAGATTGCGTTGGCAAAATATTGGGCATCTCTTGGTATTAAGCCAGACTTCGTTATCGGCCACAGTCTGGGTGAATACGCGGCTATGCATGTTGCCGGCATCACCACAGCGAACGACACCATATATATGGTTGGACGCCGAGCACAGATGCTCGAGAAGAAGTGCAAGGTCGGAAGCCATACAATGATGGCGGTCCGGGCTTCCCTTGCGCAGATAGCGGAGAGTTCAGGAGGCAAGCCGCACACAATCGCTTGTGTTAACGGTCCATCAGATGTAGTGCTCAGTGGAACCAAGGAAGAGATGGATAGCGTTGCGACGGCACTGGGAGCCGCTGGATGTCGATGCATCAAGTTGGACGTCGCGTTTGCGTTCCACTCCGACCAAACAGATCCAATTCTGGATGACTTTGAACAGATTTCGAAGACCGGCGTCCTGTTCCAAGAACCTAAGTTGCCCGTCATTTCACCGTTGCTAGGCAAAGTCGTGTTCGACGGCAAGACGTTGAATGCAAAGTACGTTCGCAGAGCTACCCGAGAACCGGTGGACTTCTTATCCGCTGTGGAAAATGCTCAGAAGATCTCCACGATTACCGACGACATCGTCTGGATCGAGATTGGCCCGCATCCCGTTTGCACCGGATTTATCAAATCCATCATACCTTCGACTGAGGTAGCCGTCCCATCAATGCGCCGTGGGGAGGACAACTGGAAGACAATAGCTGAAAGCATGGCGGCTCTTCATCTGGCTGGTATTCCAGTGAACTGGAACGAATTTCACCGACCATTTGAGCGTCGACTTCGCCTTCTTGATCTCCCAACCTACGCTTGGAATGACAAGAACTACTGGCTCCAATACAATGGTGACTGGTGCCTGACGAAGGGCAACACTTTCTATGATGCCGAAAAGCAGGCGGCCAGGGCCTCAACAGCGCCAATGCCGTCCGTAGCGAGTGAAATCCAGACGTCCACAGTGCAGAAAATAATAGACGCGACGTTTGCGGGATCAGCAGGTACGGTTGTTATGCAATCTGATCTTATGCAACCCGATTTCCTTGCAGCTGCGAACGGTCATCGCATGAACAACTGCGGTGTTGTCACATCGGTCAGTGAATCCGCGCGGAATGTTTCAGCGGACACAATGCTTACACTTCATAGTCGATTCATGCCGATATCGCATACACACTGGGCGGCTACCTTTACCGCAAAGTCTACCCTAGAGCCAGGAACATCGATATGAACGTTGCCAATCTCGTCGTCACTAAGGGACTCGTCGCTCAATCCAGCAGCAAGATTCCCCAGTTGATCCGAGTGACTGCGGCGACTGGCGATATAAACGCGCGTGTAGTGGACTTGACGTGGCAGAACGTCGACAATGACGGCAACGTCCATGAGCCATTCGCCACCGCAAAAGTCTTTTACAGTGACGCAAGCGATTGGCTCTCATCATGGGCCCCAATCGCTCATCTCATCATCAGCAGAGTGGAGGCGCTGGAGCGCCTTGCTTCAGAAGGCAAGGCTAATCGGTTCTCACGAAACATGGCCTACACGCTTTTCGCTAGCAACCTGGTGGATTACGCTGACAAGTATCGAGGTATGCAATCCGTGGTCATGCATGGGTTGGAAGGGTTCGCGGATGTTCAGCTCACCACCAAGGAGAGTGGTGTCTGGACGGTGCCTCCCTACTTCATCGACAGTGTTGCCCATCTGGCAGGTTTCATAATGAACTGCTCGGATGCCATGGATACTCAGAGCAACTATTGTGTAACGCCTGGATGGAAATCGATGCGCTTCGCGAAGCCTCTTCTTCCCGGAGCCAAATATCGCTCGTATGTTAAGATGATCCCAACAGTCGAAGACCCCACCATTTTCTTTGGCGACGTCTACATCATACAAGATGAGGTCGTTGTGGGTCAGGTTGGAGGAATCCAATTCCGCCGCTATCCGCGTCTCTTATTGAGCAATTTCTTTTCACCCCCTGACAAGGTGGGAACGATGGACGCAAGACCGAAAACTGCTGCTCCCCAAGTGGTGGCTTCAGATGCACCTGTTGTCTCGACGACAAATCCACCCCTTTCCCGTCATGATTCCGGAGTCGGGAGTGAGCAGAGCAAGCCCGTAACCGTCGTCCGTCCAAACGAAATACCGGCTCCAGCTAAGGACGTCCATGGACCTGCGGCCGATGCTACAGTGTTGGCTGCGGATTCCACAACTTCCTCTAATAGCATTGCAGCTAAAGCGCTCATGCTCATCGCGAATGAGGCGGCGCTGGAAATGTCCGACCTGGATGATGATGCCAGTTTTGCGAATTTGGGGGTTGACAGTTTGATGTCGTTAGTCATCGCTGAGAAATTCAGAATTGAGCTGAACGTCAAGGTCGGTGGGAGTCTCTTCTTAGACTATCCAACGATTGGCGATTTGCGGAAGTGGCTGGAGGAATACTATAGTTAGTTCAGAGGATAACTATACAGATTGTTGATACATCAAGTGAAGGCGACGTGAGACTCACTGCCCCAGGGCGGGTAAAGCTCAGGGGCGCGATCGTGGCACGGTCCACAGACCGAACACGCGACGCGTAGAACGCGTGGAACGCCTCCCACCTACAAGATCATAAGTAACACCACTATGGCTCACTCTTCTGCCTACGAATTTCCGTGAATCCAGTTGAAGTGAAATAATTGAATACTTCTCGATATGTTGCCCTTATTTATCTACCCTAGGGTAGGTGAAACCGACACAACACTCGACGCTATTATGACACCACTCCCCTGCAGCTGCTCTCACGCTGCGTGAGGGCATCCTACGTCGGTGGAAAAGAAGAGAAAAGGAAGAACCAAATCGTGGAATCCCTAGCAGAATGTGGCAGAGCTAGTGGCTTACCCGTCAAGGAGCAACAGGATAGGCATTTGATTCAGGTTGCACGAAAAGCAAAATCACAAGTTCGAGATTCGAGGTATGTACGTAATCGAGCTGGGCGTCTCAAAAGAGCTCCGACCCTGCCTATTATCTTCACATGTTGTTTTGGAGTCCTTGTGGCGTTCCGCTGTCGCCTCCTCGAGCTCATTAAGATATATTGCTCCATTTGTCAACAATCCAGGAGAGTCATTGTCGCTCCTCGATCATTTCCACGTTGAACCCTATACAAACGAGCGTATGCTGTGCAAGAAAACTCTACCAGGAGATAAGTATAAGTTGGCACGAGATCTCATGGAGCAGCAACCACTTATTCAAGAACAACTAATAAGACGATAAGCATGGCGTCGGGAGCCACCGAGCTCTCAGTCGCCAGATGACTGCCCAGAACAGGAGTAACCGGCCGTCGTCTCGTTCTACCACCGAAAATGCGCTTTGGACGCCGCGAAAAATCCACATCAATTTTCTTCCCGTGGCACGAATTTGCAGTACTGTCCCGTAGGAATACGGGGCGCCAGTTCATTCAATGCAGAAGTTGGCTGCACAAAGTCTTGCCTGGGGTTGCCCTCCGCATCGCAGCCGCTCCATTTGTACATTGCCAACGCATATCCTAGCATGATGTTTTGCTGCAATTTTGCCCAGCGCATGCCTGCGCAAGGATGACGGCCCGCCCCCCAGCCCATAACTGGAAAAAGTCACCTCAAGGTAACCTCAAAGAGTGCAATATTCTAGGGGAACTTACAACCATATGCCTCCTGTTTGAACTCCTGCCGTCCTTCTAGGAACCGGTCTGGATTCCACCTCATTGGATTTGGGTATAGCTTCTCATTGTAATGCGCGTCGATGGTGTTGTAGCATGCAAAGCTACCTGGGGGAATCACCTCATCACATCCGGGGATAGGAATCGGCTCTGATGTATCATTGAAGCGGCCCATTGGGAACGCCACCCACATGCGGATGCCCTCTTTGTAGCAAACGTCGATGCTAGGAAACGACAACTCCCACGCTTCCAGGGGAATTTCATCGAGCTGTTCGACCAAAGGTTTATTCTTATTCCTGGAATGCTTGTTTGCGGCAGCTTTGATTTCTTGGTAGACCTTCTCCTGCCATTCTGGATGGTAGGCCAGCGTGGTAAGCATGGCGCCAGATATGACGCTAGAATTGGCACCGACGATAAATAGCATGCTGATCATGAATTGGGTGATGTAATCTTTGCTATCGCCGTAGTCAATCAAAAGCTGCAGAGGATCGTCGAAACGTTTAGCATCCTTGTTCATGCGCTTATTGACTATGGGGACGACAATGTTAGTTAGCATCCTGCGACCCCACCGGCGCTTCCAGTAAGCGATGCTGAAGTACGATAGCCATGGGAAAGAGAGCAAATGCAGACTGCTGGTCGCCTGAAATACCGGTAGCGTCTTCAGGAGGCGTTCCAGAAGCACCGGAGTGTCCGCCAACTCATCAGTAAACAGGAAACGAGAGTTCTGCGTAACCACTAGTCTGAAGCATGTCTTGGCCGGATTAGTGACACTAGACGGACCCTTGGCCAAAGCCTCAAGAAGGGCGCGGGCGTCTTGTTTCACGCGGGGCAGACGCTTTTGGAGCTGTTCCGATTTCTGGAAGTCGAGTAGCCGGCGCTGTGCGTATGTCTTGTTGTTGCTGAATGGTTTCCAAATGTCATGAAGGACGGTTGATCGGCCGTCGATGAAGTCGGGGCCATGGCCAATTAACGCAATGCCCTTGACAAGATGCAGGCCACGATGCTCCAAATACATCTTCCGGGCAGCTTCGCCAGATACACCCACGATATGGTTCATTCCCAGCCAGAAACTGAAGTGTCCATTCTTAGACTCTTTGATGGCATCCTTCCAGAAGCCTAACTTTTGGGTATAGAATCTCCAGGATCCGACCCACGGAAGTGTATCTGAGATGAAGGCTGGGGAACGCTCGTCCACTTTCGGAGAGTAGGATAGGTAAGCCCAGAGGCTGATGAACGACGCCACAAAGCCGGCGAGTGCGAGGGTCGGTAGTGACTGAGAGTAGAGTAGAGGAATATAGGGACTGAATGATGGATCAGGCGAAACCATCTTGACGGTGCCGTTGGAGGGGAAGCCCATGTCGAATGGGTCCAACACTGAACTGGTTAAGGTGGCTAGCGTGGCCGACAAAGAGGAAAGCACGATTCGATCTAGCAGGATTCGATCTACATTTGTGCGTACATATCTAATACTCCAAACGAACACCAATCGGGTGGAAAAATGCATCAAGACTCCACTCGTACGTACTCGGTGTGCATTCGGAATGCGACATGAATTTGGGCGCGTCGAGATGGTGTTGTGATCGGGGCGTTTCGAGTCTTGTCCAACCAACAACAACCCGAGCACGCGGACTTCAACTTCCCGAGCACCGCCAGCGCGTATTGTGTAGAGTCGCAAAGAGCTCAGGAGACATCGCTCTCCTCTCCTCGTACCTGCCTTACCTATTTCCTCTCCATCGACGTTGCCGTCGCCGATATCAAAGGTACCACCTGCGTCCACACGCTAAGACGTCCACGGGTCTGCGCTGTGAAAGAGTCACGTGCGCTTATATTCACTCGAGGGACGAACCCCGGCCTTCGGCTCGTCGCACCAATTTCCCGCTCAGGCTTCCAACCCACTGCCGCCTCGCCTCAGGCTTTCCACCTTGACAGCTCCTGCGCACCCAGAGCTCAAGCTTTCCACTCGGATTGACAAGGCGCCTTGGTGTATCTTAAATGTTTACTGTACCTCCACCCTGAACTTCTTGTTTCTCACCGAACTTCTGTAGCAAAGCCCGTCTGCATTGCGCTCATTCAGTCCCGCACGGTGTGCTAGCGGCTGTGCCGCAGCCATGTGGTACGACAAAAAGATGGGAGACGAAGTCGCTTCACCTGCGCCGACAACACAACCTGCAAATGGAGCGGCCGTCGCAGAAGCGTCAAAGGCCAAAAGTGCGCGAAATGATGAAGCCACCATTGTTTACCCCAAAGGCCTGAATCTGGTTCTTATAATGATGTCCATTTTCGTTGGCATGTTTTTGGTGGCACTTGTATGTCTCAACTGGAAAGAAAGAATACCCTAGGGTAAGGGGACAGAACACGACTGACAAAAAGGAATCTAGGACCGTCTCATCATTTCAACCGCAATTCCACAGATAACCAACGAATTCCACTCCGCAGATGATATTGGCTGGTACGGCACTGCGTACTTGATCACCAACTGCGCCTTTCAGCTGGTGTTCGGGAAGATCTACGCGGTCTTTAGCATAAAGGTCACCTTCTTAACTTCCATCATACTTTTTGAGGCCGGTTCTGCGCTCTGCGGGGCAGCGCAGACCTCGATAGCATTCATCATCGGGCGACTCGTCGCTGGTCTGGGATCCGGCGGTATTCAATCCGGAGTAGTACGTCCTCCACCGAGAATCTTACTCAAATAGAAGCTGAGTCCATCACACCAGATTGTAGTCATTGTTTACTCCCTACCTCTTCACGAACGCCCAAAATATCAAGGTTTCTTTGGTGCAGTATTTGGCGTCGCCTCGGTAACTGGGCCGCTTCTCGGTGGTGTTTTCACTACACACATCACCTGGAGATGGTCTTTTTACATCAATCTACCCATTGGAGCTGTGGTTGGGGTTATGATCTTCTTCCTCCTCAATATTCCCGATCGCCCCGAAACCCAGAAACCACTCAAGGAAAAGTTGAAAGAGCTCAATGCTTTCGGCATGCTTGCTCTTCTTCCAGGGGTAATATGTTTGTGTCTGGCTCTTCAGTGGGGTGGTACTGTCTACGCAGTAAGTGTTTCCCTCACCTTCAGTTTAGATTTGGCAAACTCCTCGACCTAACAGTGTCCAGTGGAGTGAAGGCAGGGTCATAGCACTGCTCGTTCTTGGTCCCTCCCTTCTAATCGTTTTTGGTCTTATCCAGGTATGGAAACCTGAACAAGCGATTCTTCGGCCGCGTATCTTCGTTCAGCGCAGTATTGCCTCTGGTTTCTGGGTGAGCTCCTGTGTGGGTGCGCACCAAACCATCTTCGGTAAGATGTCCCAACGCCATCATACGATATATGGAGGAACTAATCATAACAATTAGTCTATTACTTACCTGTCTGGTTCCAAGCTATTGAAGGTGTTAGCGCCGTCGCGTCTGGCATCCGTTTACTTCCTATGGTCCTCCCAATTGTCTTCGCATCGCTTCTTACCGGTCAGCTTGTTTCAAAGGTGGGCTATTATACGCCTTTCCTCATTTTTGGGGCCTGTCTTACTGCTATTGGTGCTGGCCTTCTCACGACACTAGACGTGAACACGTCTGAAGGCAAATGGATCATATTCCAGTTGATTTACGGATGGGGGTTAGGTTCCTGTTCACAAGCCCCCAACATGGCTGCCCAAACTGTGCTTCCCAAACCGGACGTGGCCATCGGCGCCTCACTCATGTTCTTTGGACAGACACTCTTCGGCGCCGTGTTCGTTTCTGTTGGACAGAATGTCCTCTTTAATCAGCTCGTTAGACAGTTTGAGGGGATCCCAGGCATTTATCCACATTCCATTGAAAACGCCGGCGCCACTGATCTGCTCAATCGTATTCCAGATCAGTTCCACGCCAGAGGGCTAGCTGCATACAATGACTCGTTGCGGGCGTGCTTCCAAGTCGGCGCCATCATGGCATGTCTTTCCGTCCTCGGTGCATTTACCATGGAGTGGCGCAGCGTAAGGGAAAATGTTCCCCCAAAGGACCCAGATGGAAAAACATCTGTCGAACAAGGTAAATCCAACGGAGCAACAGAAAAGGATATTCGAAAAGTCGAGGCTGAAGCCGCACCGGTTGAATTCTCACAAGAGGAAAAAGCCGCTGGTACATCGCCAATCACTCTCATCGAGACGGTCGAGCCCGAACGAAGCACGTCCACTGCGCCACCAGGTGCAGTAACGGCGGCAGCCAAAGAGCCAGTCGCCTTGTTAACTAAGTCCTAATCGGCTGCCTTGAAGAAGAAAAAGAAGCCAGACAGATTTCTCTTCGGCGTGGGAGAACCAAGTTGTCAACTACATCCTTCTTGTATAATTAGCAACGACAGCACAACATTTGTGCACATTTCATATAGATAGCGAGCGACCACTCCACTCATCGGGTCCTCAAATCCCACTCCACAACATGTATGCAATTGAATCACAATAATATTAGAGAAGAAAGTCCTTATTGAGATGCAGGTTTCATGCTGTTCTTGTTTATGTAATGGCCACTGTTGTCATTCTCACTGCTGTTCCTACTGTACATTCGTAAGCCTTCTTCTAGCAGGAAGCCACGCTTCTTTTTACAGTCTCAAAACCCGCCATTCCGTTGCGCCCATCCCATTGCCATCAACTCCCAGCGAGCCCCCAGCTAGCTCCAAGCTAAAAGTTCCTCTTGGTACCATCCCTACTAGCCGCGCGAGGAAACATATGGGTGTTGTAAGTTTGAACCTTGGGAAACTCTCCTGTATTCAGACCACGGCCGCCCATCTCCGAAAAAATCCTTTTCAGCGAGGGGGACACTGGAGGGGACGGATAGTCGGTATCCAGAGGATCATCTTCCATGGTCACATTCAAAGCCGCTCGGATGTTCTCCTTCGACACGATGCGCGGCCCGAGGGTATTCGTACGGTAAGACGCGAGGTGTCTCGGCTGCGAATGCAAAGAGTTATAGCGCTCTGGATTCTTAGCGGGGATAGGTGGCGGCGTCTCCGACGGAATCGAGGCCGTGGGCGCACGGTCGACGATGGCTGCAAAATGTAGTCTTAGAATTAGGATCACCAAGCGGTGGTTTTCTCTACTCACTAGGGTGATACTTGCGTGTTGAATCGTTCGCGAACATCTCGACGGGACTGGGGATTCGTGTAGCTTTGACTTTCTCGGCTGGCGTTCCCTCCTTCACTGTCGAGACTATAGGGGAGCCATATCCTGTTCCCTCATAACTTGGCTTACGACTCCTAGCTTTGGGGCTACCAGTATTAAGCTCACCAGGCCCGGCTCGTAGCCGGGGAAGTACTCTCTCCGTAGAAATGACCATGGTTTCTGCAGAATGCGTCGCTACTTGTCCTGGCTCCTTCATTTGTCGTGAGTTCCCGTCTGTTAGATGTCCGTGTAGAACCCCCGTATCTTCGACATGGGGATTTGAAGATCTAATGGCGGTGTATACACCATCTGAAGTGCTTTGCGGACCTCTCCGCTTCTCGCCCTCATCGTTGGTCAACGTGTGCATGTCCTTCGCTGGGGATTCTCGCTTCTTTCGCTCCATTTCACGTGCTTCACGAAGCCTCTTTTCATATGGATGTCCAGTAATGAGATCGTCATCGCCCATGCTACCAGCTGCACTTGGAGTAGAAGGGTATGGGCTTCTGTTATGTCTGTGAGTGCTGTCACATGTCGTACCTATGTTATACTTACACTATGCCGCCTTCCAACTGCGTAAGTGTTTTGGCGCGTTGCAAAGTCGCTCTTTGAGCCCTCTGCTCTTGGATCCAGTCGTTGAAAGACCACTTTGGCTTCGGACGCTCAACAACCTGTCCGTATTGCGGGTACACCTCCCGCAACTCTTTCTCGTCATCCTCCCACTTCGAGGTCTTGTATTTCAAAAAGCCCGTGATTGGATGTATTTCCGTGGAAGGTACACGGACAGCGTTTGAATGCGCGCATCTCTGTACCTTAACGTGGACATCCATCCCGTAGGTGACATTTCCCTCGGGAAACGCCAGACGACTCGGGCATGCCTCTTCAATGATTTTGGCGAACCTTCCGTAGTGATATCGACCCTTTGCGTCGTACTGACTGCGAACCAGCTTCACGATCGGCACAAACACCTCCTCCCAAGCCGTGCAGATGTTTCGCTTCTCAAAGTACGTGATCCCATGAGGGTTCCTTGCTTTGCCGACCTGAAAGGCCTGTAGGAGCCACGCATAGAGCAACTTCTCATACTCTACTACATCCCAATATGACTTGTCGATGATGTAGTGCAAACTGGTATCTGACGTGTATAGCTCGTGGTCGGGGTCGGCGCGGGGATCGTATCGCAATTTTCCTTCGTGGAAGAACGTATAAAAGTACAAGAGATCCCTGCGCGTTATTTGGCCGGGTGATGAGGCGCGCGTGATGCCGTTAGGGTGAAGCAGCATGAAGCTATCACGGAATTCTGCCCAGGGTTGCAGAAACGCGTCCTTTTTGATGAAACATTGTTCGAGCGCGTCTAGGTCACGCAACTGAAGGCGATCCAGCGCTTGTCGAAGAGCAGGGTCTATCCTTTCTTTGAACGGAGACATCTTTTGAAGCATATCTGAGGGCGAAGAGAGATTTCGGAGTAGCCCAGCAGATGGACCGCGACGATGTGAGGTGGGGGAGTCTGCGGAAGACCGTGTGACTTGTGGACTGTTGCCTGGGTTTTCTCGCAGAGATTTCTTCATCGGTGTCGAGCGTGGTGGGCTCGTCATGGCGAGAAGGCGGTGTTGCAATTGGTTTGTGGCAATAGCGAAGAGGAAAATTCGCTTGTGGCAGAGGAGCGGAAAAATCAACAGTGATGAGAAGAGTTGCGGGGTTTCAGAATGGGTGGTGCGTTTTTGGGGGAGACTGTCTGCTATTGTTCGCTTGGAGCTCATTAACACGCGTCCGCTATTCACCGCGGGTCTTTTCACCGCCACCTACACATGACACCTCTTCACCATGTTGCACACTTAGATACCTAGAAAGATTGAAATTCTGCGATTGTTTAATGATGCAGGGTTGCACGTCATGGGCTTTCTCCACTTGTGCATAATTGTCATATAGACCAAAGTAACCATGGAGGAAGATATCCTCTGTCGGCAGACCTCGTTGGAACTCTCTGCGTCTATATCGGCGATACGGGTTACATCAAGGGACCCGTTTTCATCCATCTTGCCGTTGTCTTCGCTTCCGCCGTTGCCTCACCAATAGTTCAAACACCCCTTCGGTGTTACCACTTGACCGATTGATGAGATGTCCGAATCCCTCCCAAAGGCTTACTATTCAACACGAATTCGGTCAACTCCTATAAACATGAGCTTCTCACAATGAAATTATGTTCACTATGCAGGTTTTCACGTTTCACAATATTACAGCCACAGTTATCATATGATATATCATTCTTGGGGCACGCTAGTCCATCCACCCACACCAAAGTCACCGCTTTTGATAGCCTGCCATGTGTTGAACATGATGACGGTTACAAAAGCTTGTACAGAATGGATCAATCCAAATCAAAGAATGTCTCTCCCGGTGGAGGGAATGGCCCTGATTTGCAATCATTGAGATATTGGGCAATCTTCTCACTGTTTGGTACCACGTCTGGTAGGACAATTCGTTCTTTCGGTCGGCGACGTGGGGCTCCATATCTTGTCTCCTCGTCGGAGCTTTCTTCCCCATCATCACCATACCTCTTCCTATACTCGGCCGACACCCACTCCTGCCGGATTCTGTTGTTCGTGATTTCTTCCATATGTTCCGGGCTCTCGTCCCACATACATGCGCCGCTGAAGTATTCCGCTTGTTCGGCAACCCACCGAATATTCTCCGCCCACCAGCTTATATCGTCGCTGTCGGGAGGGTGTATCCGGTGTAACCGTCGGTACGGTGGTGAGGTTCGTGGTCCACCACCGAAGGCGTAGGCACCATATTTGTCCGTTTGCGCCTTTGACCTCTTTTCCCTGAAGGCCTTCTCCAATTCTTCCTCTCTGGCTATGACCGACGGCATTGGGGGCGGAGCAAACGTAGGTACGTATCCAATACGCACGACGTCTGCCGTGCTCGAGTGGCGTCGAAGATGGGGCAAAGCTGATGGTCCACATTCCTCTCTCGCCAACGATGGCTCTTCAACGGTGCGCGGACCTTTGTTTCTTACCGGCTCCGGTTTGGATACTTCGTCGATTTCGGGTGCATGCTCCCCATGTTCATGGGCATTATCAGTTATCTCTATGCCCTCTGTTTCCGCGCGACCGGGGATTTTGATATTTTCGCTCGCAAAAGATACCCTTTTCCCAATCCACCCCCATGTAAGTGGATCCTCCAATAGATCATAATCATAGTCCAGCATGCTGCCCACATGAGGAACTGTCGTCCGAGGGTTAAGAATAGAGCGAGGGTTTTCTGGTACACGACATGTGTCTGGTATTGCCGGAGTTGTGTTACTTTTACCAAGTACGGAAGATGTGTGTTGGGCGATTGGCAAGGCAGGAACAGGCCTTGCCTGACGCGGCGCCGCTTCCTTGGATTCCCATCGTCGGAAAGCATTTCGATCGCAGTGGTCTTCTTCCACGCACTTGGGGCCACCAACCATGTCGAGGAGTGCGTCATAGTCATCCGGATACTTCCATTGGCCTTCTGGGTGTTCGAGCGCGTAGTGGACCATCCTTGTCAGATCCAGCGCATCATGTCCTTCTGGAAACGTCCTCACACCAGTCGCGAGCGCTCGGAACGCTATTGACTGTGCCAGGGAGTCGTCACCGTCGATTTGACATGGCACTTTAAATCCATCTGTGCTCAGTTGTGCATTGTCCCAACCGTCTCTGTCTTTGTGCCATAAGAAATGGGTTCTGATCGTCCAGTCTTTGTATCCCGCCTGGCGCATAGTCTTAGAGACAAGGCGACCGCAATCATCCGGTGACCATGCTTTCTCCAGATACCGGTTATTCATGATGATAGTCCGGAGAGAACTTCGCGTGCAGCCATTGGAGGCCAGCCGGTAGACAACGTCAGGCGAGTGGAGGCAATGGGGTAAGAAGGTGAGGAGTTCGACGGCGGTGAGTCTTGCAGAAGAAGGGAACGGCAGATTCTTCGAAGGGATGTCTGGGCCGAACGCATGCCCGTTCACTCTGTAGGATTGTTTCAGCATTAGGTGAGGTTGTTGTGGTCGAGTCTCGTCATGCGATGAGAATACGTCTCACGATTTGCAGTCTCCCCTGCGTGCAAATCAAATGATAAGCCCAAGAACCCGATGTCATAATACGACGGGCTCGCACCGTAAGATCTGTTTGTAGAAACAATCTGGTTGCTAGGCAGCGAAGCAAGTCTTGGCGAAAGGGTTTGCGGTGAGGCTCTTTCACCGCTTGTAGATCACAACAACACTTCAAGGCCGATCTAGTCCGCAATATTCTTTCTTCCCAAACGCCTACTCTTTGGAAAAAACAAGCTCAATCGCGAACGACTTCGACGGTAATGGCCGACCGAGAAAACCGTATTCCCGCAATCGGAGTAAAGCAGAACGGTTCTCGCGAGTACGGATTACAAAAGCATGGCAACAATAGCATGAGCAAAGGTGGTTCTCGCAAGAGTCGGCGTCTCGCCGAGACTGATCGTGTAAACTATCGAGAGTCGACATCGGAGTCAGATGAGCGCGGCACTGCCGGCGACTCTCCGGTCAAGAAGGTCGAAATGAACATCTCTGGGCAACGGCCTCAAATATTGGACATGGCTGACTGACCAGGAAAAGTCTGTGGACATTGCCAGCGAGGTTGAGACAAACAGCAGTGTCGACAACAATGATGAAGACGATGAGGACTACGTCCCTGGCGCCCGCGTCGCTGCTTCTGGCAAGAGCATACGACGTGCGGCAGGAGTAGCCCGTCAGAGGATAGGTACTCAGAGCGTGTCTCCAAAGGAAAGACCCCCCGAGAAAGCACTATGCAAAGATCTTACGGGGGTAACCTCCCCGGAGATAATGGAAGCAGCTCGCACTTACGATAAGCGTGTCCCTGTCAAGCTGGAACCCCATTTCCTCAGTCGGCAACGCATGGTGATTGACTCATTGAACGTGTTCCTATATGCAGAGCACGGCGCCACGGATCCCTGGAAAAGTGCATACTCCGCCTACCGCTACAATGGCGTAAGTCTCGCCTCGCAGGTTTCATGTGTCTCGTTAAACGATCTGAAAACTAAGAATTATACTATAGCCTCGCAAACACGCGCCGTTCAGAGAACTTCATCGCCTCAGTGATCCAACAGAAGACGATATTAGCGATTGGGCTGAGAATATCCGCTGGGCTAAACAGCAGTACGAATTGTATGGATCTGTATGGACAGAGTATGGGTATTCTTTGGAGTGTATCACCAAACACCGGATACGTAGCCTGTGGGTCAGCGAGGAGCTGATTCGTAGCGGCCGATATCCTCCAATCTAGCCAAAATAATTTTGCGCAGACATCTCAACGCCTGGGAAATGGATATAAGTCCTCAACTGAGACAGTTCATGTGAGGGATACTTGTGCTAACAACTTGGCCTGGGCTTACAGACACGGGAATAGTGATAGAACAATTTTTTCTGCCCTTTGCTCTATGAAGCGTGCATTTTACGGCTTAACAGACACATGGAACGGGGAAGAAAATTAGCGCAACTAATTTTATGCTGTCTTCTCTTGCTTTCGCGACATAATGGCCGTGTTTGAGGCGCAGGGGTTGAATGGAGACCCAGTTTTGGTCCAGAGTTTGGTCCGCATTTTGGTGGACTCAGTATATATTTGTTTTCAGCCCTCCATGCGGAGTCCGGAGTAGTGGACAAAATTCAGGAACCCATGGTCTGGAGCACAGTTATCAATGCCATCGTCGATTGTAGGCGGATAATCAAGCCAACACGAAACTGCTGGACGGTGGCCAAGACTCCCTGGATGTGATGATGTCCTAACCAGTAAACTGTGTATGTACTCAGTAGGATACTATTAATATTGGTGACCTCCGATACATCGTAGGAATAATCGACGTTGGGATGTCAATGATCCTGCCATTTAATCATTTCATCATTGTCGGGGAAATGGCCCATCATTGTATTATGACAATTCAGGAACACCCTTCGTCAGCATAGAACGACCAGAAGGGATTCCTTGCATTACCTTCAAACAATTCCGGTATTCATGTCTATATACAATGCACGAAACAACACTAGGCCTCGAAAAAGCCACATAAATATCCTTTTCCTCTCAACTCCACCGACCAGACCACGGCTCGAGGACGATCTTATCCACCGACTTGAGGCAGTATCGCAAGGTGACCATCATCAATTGTTCGCCACCTTATCGAAGTTTCAAAATGGAATCCAGGAGCCGCGGTATGTCTCTTGACACGCGGGAAATGTCGTACAACGAGCTTTCTTCCCTGCTATGGGAGACTGAACGATATGCAAAGATGATCTATGCATCCGCTTCAGATCACTTGCTGAACCAACTGCTCTCGGTATATTGGGACGGTCAAAAGGCTTGCCACATCCGCAACCAGTCTCCCCAAGAGGTTTTGGATGGGTTGATATTCACTGAAGTTACCCTCTTTGGAGCGTGGAATAAGCACCGTCTGGGACTAGACGCTGGAATGACGTATCCCATCCACGACGCTCGCGTCCGCGCCCCCAACTTGCCCTACGGTCTTCCCAAGCCTGACAAAGATTTACAGACGTATATCGATAGGACGATCTTCGATGAAAGTGGGAACGTACGGGACGTAGATGATGCGTTCCCTGCACGTCAGACGGCCAAATTGATGCAGGCGAAGTACGCGATCCCAGGTCCTTTGGAGGGGAAGGGCTTTCTTGCACGCCGTGAAGGTCTTCAAAATGATCGTACAGTCACTTCGCAGGTTGAGTCTGCATTACCTCCAAATGCGCAGCTCGCTGCACCTCCTCCTCCTGCCCAGCAATCCCAATCTGCAGGAACTCCAACTCCGGCAAAACGAAAGCAGCCTTCCCCCACCGGGCACGATGAACACAATAGGCTCGCGGATGCGCCCGGCGTCAATTTGGATTTCCCTCCTGGGAACATCACGGCGGTAGAAATCCTGGTGTTTTTCCCTCACTGGCTGAAGTCATGGGATGTCATCGATCGCCTCGTCAGCAATGGTTGGACAACTGGCTTAATGACTAGGGTGATCAACTGCTGCCGCGAGATGCCTCATGGCCAGGTTTCAAGCAATACTGTCTTACGCATGATGGCACCATCAATGCGCCATCCCGATGAGAGCCGCTATGCAAAATGGACAGTTGGGTCTCACCAGGTACCGGACAACTGGGATGCTGCGAGTGTCTCTGTGACGGCCTTTAGAACGCCTCGTATCACGCATCCTCGTGGAGGCTGTGGTGCGGAAACCTTGAACGCACCTGTAGCCCCTATTCCGTTCAAAGAACTGGCACGCGGTGTTGAGTACTGGCCCGCCCGCTACGATGCACTTGACCTAACGCGGTGCATTCACCATCACCTGGCTCATCCTCAGGAAGAGTGGCGCTTTCCCACAGATTTTGGAGCGCTCCTGGACAGGATTGGTAGGACCACGGTACGTATCGAACACTCGGACCGGGCGGCATTTGACCGTTGGCGCGCCAGGAAGAACGCTACTGATCTCCCTAGGGTTCATGAAGCAGCCCATTCCGAAGCAGCCCATTCCCCCGAAGATGCTCGTCATGGGAATAAGCGTCGCAGCGGGGAGATCGATACAAGCGCTACTGAGCCTGAGCAGGTACAGCGGCCCACTAAACGCTTGCGCTTGGAGTTGCCCGGTGAGTTGCCCGGTGAGTCTACCAATGACCAACAGCAAGCTGAGGTCACCAACAACAATGCAGTCAATGCTGTGAGTTTTCAGGAGCAATTCGTGAACGTTGGTTGCACTCAACAGAACCCCCACTACTTCAATAGCCTGGGGTTCCAATACCTTCACACCATTCCGCTACCGCCTCCACAGGACGTGAGTGACCTGGCAGAGAACATCCGATGGGGACACAAGCACCCCCAGCAATGCTTCACCCTGAGTCCCGGAGACATGGCCACGGTTACTTCTCTACGGCTCAACTCGAGGTTGTTCTCCATGGAGTCCATGAACGCCTTGTTTCAGGGGTCTTGAGTCCTTACGGGGGATGACTGGCGAGCGGCACGAAAGAACAACGACACAAATCTTTCGAAGAGAAGTCCTCGATGGGGCTTGCTGATGAAGAGCCCTCGCACATTGGATAGCATCTGCATGTGATTCTGAGTTTCCCATCAGGATGTAATGACCCTTGATGGCAACTATGCTATTTGCCGGGCCATGATGCATTGGTCTGGCGGATTTGATGAATAAACTATAATTTATTGAACATTCTTCCGGATACTTTTGTAACAACTGGCGCGTGAAAGATTCCCTGTATATTCACCTGTACCAAACAGACTCTTACTTGAACAAAGCAAGTTGTTCAACCCAAAGCCTGAGGTAATACTACGACTGCTCACTTTACACGTTGTTCTCAGATCATGAACATCACCCGTACCAAGATCAACTGAAACTAACCCCTACTTTTGGCATAGCTGCGAGTGTCGTTAAAGGCTTTAGCCGATCACCAACTCAATCTTACCATGATAAACCCCCAAGTTGCGTTTCCTAGCATTATTAGTTTTGGGGGGAAAATGTCTCGTTGCCTTATAGGCGGAACAGCTTCCCCGATGAGAACTGCCCAGCCTGGGCTGATGATTCCATTGCGCTCGGCTTCACCCATAGAACGCACGGCTTCAAGACTCATCTTGCCCTTTGGATCATCCAAAGCGTGGCCAGGGTGATTCAAATTTGCAAATCGCAAAACCGACGCCGAAATAAAGATATAAGTCTCCAACATGGTGTAGTCAAATACTCTGGGTAACTTGTATAAAACGCGGTGGTTGGGCACCTTTGGTTAACAGAATGGCGCTTAGCCCCTAAGACCCAAAATTCACAAGACATTGACGGTCTTCAAAATACTTCAATCAGTATTAATATGCTCAATTCGTGATATTTCAAGGGAAGCCATACTATGTTGATGCGATTGAGCGCCAGTTTCCATTGCATGCAGGTCTATGAAAAAAACTGTCACTTGTATTATATTCAGAGACCATGCAAGATTCCACTCCCCCATTCTCACTGCGCTCTCCTTTTTCCACAAAATATAGTTGAGGGAGGGGTAGATGCCGTCATGGCCAATCTATTGGGAGAGTGGCGGTGCTACGCAAGCCACACGCTAAGCTTTTCAAGCGTCCGCCTCGACTTTGCTTAATCTTGCAATTGCCTTCCAAACACCAAACAATAATGATAACGTCACGGGCGAATTGGTCGCGCCTGGTCTTAAATATGGCCAATCGTTATTTCATCCGAAAACCGTTTATTCGAAACTTTGCGCGGTGCATTGGGTCATGGACTAGAACGCGTATGTTGATTTGGCGGCCCGGACAGTTATAAACATCAGCAGCACCTCGTTGCTGCTCATGACCCATCAACGCCCATGATGAATAGTGACCGCTGCGTTCTAGTCGGTGGCAAACCATTTCATCATTTGCCTTTTGCAACAATCCACCGCTGCGGAAGTATCTACTCCCCGTCGGGATGCCTCCCTACGACACGGCAGGCGGACGCCACTGTCAGGTCATATCCTTTCCCTATCGCACCCTTGGTAAATACCCAAGGGTCTTCAGCACAGTATCAACGGCCCTTGAGGTTCTTTGTGTAACTAAGCAGACGGGATCTCGAAGGATGGACGGGGACTTACTGGAACAAGCAGGTCGTATAGTTCAGCCAAGGCCGGCTAATCTGGAAACGGCATCTCCATATTGGAATTCCCCATGCTTGCGATCATATATCGACCGGTAGCCGATGACCAGGTTCAGACGGTTTGTTGATGTATAAATATCTCGGGGGCTCGCGGTTGAGGACTTCCAGGGCTTTCACTCTCTGGTTCCGCACACTGTCCTCACCGCCGGATCTACGTTCGGCATTCTTGTGCGACTATCGTAGTTGGTGTACCTTTACTAGCCAACCAAAAAAAAGGTGCCTATCCATGATGATGGTACACGCTGCAGTTCAGGCGGCTCTTTTGGCCAGCTTCACGCTTTCTGTCTCTGCAGCCCCGGCCCAAAATGGCTATGGGCGAGATATATTCGCAGTGTTGGATCCTCAGAAATGGGTAAGTCCGAATTTGTGGCCATATTCGTTGAGTCGCCTGCTCGATTACACGCGAGGTCATGCTCTCCGTCGCATGATAGCTGATCGATACAAGGTGAACCCGGACCACATGACATGGAAGGACTATCGTAACCCGCCCGGAACCAACTGGGCTGATCCGTCGCGCAAAGGGTCCAATAGGAACTTCAATATCGCCATGATCGCCGTGGACTACCCCGATATGGATTTTGTGGTGACCAGACCTCCCCATTCTGACATCTATGGGAATCCGCAACCCTCAGCCGCCAACTTGAAACGGCAGGATGTACCGGCCTTCTATCGCAATTTGCTTAACAATCCCAATGACCTAAACCAAGGTCATACTCTGCACGAGTATTGGATGGGGGACTCCCTCGGAAAGTATGGTGTTGATCTCACGGTCTTTGGTCCATATCGCCTTCCTCGTAAGTCATTCCAGTACGGAATCGATGATGAAGAGGGTGGTTTTAATGAACATGCTTGTCCGGAGTCGCCATGTTCGGTCGATCTCCGGACTGACGCACTGGGGGCATGGCGGGCTGATGTTGGCAATGAGACGGCTACGTCCTTCGAACTTGTCTTCATCCTCTCCGCTGGACAGGATGAGTCGTCGACGTGGCAGGAATTTGGCGAGATGAAGTTCAAGAGCAAAGAAGATGTTCCAGATGAGTTTGGCCCTCCAGGGAATAGCACTTTGCCCAATTGGGCAGACACTCGCTATGTTGAATGGACATCCTGGGCTGCTGCTTCCAATATTTGGCCCAATGCTGGTGGGGGTTCTTCCACTCAGGGCGAGAGCTCTGGCATGGCTACTTTTGCACACGAGCTCTCTCATCTTTTGGGTATCGGCGACAACTACAACAATCCATACGGAACGCCTCAGCGCCGAGCGTACTCTGGACCGTTCTCTATGCTGGACCGCGGAAGCTTCAATGGGCCAGGCGGACCCCACACCCGCTGGCAAATACCTCCTGTACAGGGCGCTTCAATGGGGTCACTCCACACTATGCGAGACAAACATCACATTGGACTTATCGCGAACGCGGTCGTTCTGCAAGCTTCTCGGGACGCACTCGCCGACTCAGGCCCCATAGTGGCTGAGATTACTGCTCGTGCAGTCGATCCCGGAACAGGTCTCATGGGCATCAACATCACCCTACCAAACGATCTTTCACCCTCTTGCAATACCTCCACGGATCCACTATGCGATGGAGGGCGTTACAACGCCTACAACGTCGAAGTCGTTGACCGCATGGGCGCCGACTCTTTCGTTCCAGACTCCGGTGTGATGATCAGCAAGAGCAAGTTCGGAAATGCCCCGCAACCCTTCCAATGGGTCATCGACGCGAATCCCCAGGATATCAAAGTCGTTGATTTTGTCCGCCCTGACGGCACCCCAAAATACTACACCATCGGCGACTACCGTCAATTGTCCGACGCGCTCTTCCACGCTGGAACGCGGTCAGGTAGCCAGTTTGAATATGTCGATAAGGCGAACAAGCTGCACTTCTATGTCATCAACATCAACCGCGACAAATCTGGCGTCTTACGGTACACCGTTGGCGTCCGCTCTCTGGCTGGCAGTGGCCCCAGCAAGCACGACGTTCAGTTGAAGAAACCCACGGAGGAGAAATACCCGAGTGGAACCCTATACACTTTTGAGTTGAAGAACAAGGGCAAGTTCGCAAAGAGCAACGCTGCTCATCCCCAGGATCTGTCCAAATATCTCAACTACGACATCTACCGGGTGGAAGCCAAGATAGGGGGCAAGGGATGGAAAATTGTAGTCCCGAACGCACTCGCGGCTGCTGAATTTGGGAAGACTACGGAGGTGCGCGTGGCGGTAGGAGGTGAGAGTAATCGGTCGAAGGAGGCGACCGTAACTGTTACTGTGACTTCAGAGTCGGATCCTAAGGTGAACGAGGAGCAGAGGTTTAAGGTTAGAGTTTAGAGGACAGGAATGGGACTTGTCACAGAGGGAAACACGATCATAGGACCTGCAACGGAAGTTGGATTGCAATGAGTAAATACACAAGGCCCTAGAGCCCAAGTATTCAAAAATCGTGGACTGTGCAAGTCGGTGGTAGTGATGTAATGATAGTTTCGGGTGGGCCTTTCAGCTAGGACAGCCCGACATACCATGGTCACGGCTACACAAGAGGTACGAATCCTTCCGGTATCCATAACCCCAAAGTCTTGTCGGCAAGCGTAATAAATACTGGGCGTCCGAGCACATTCATAGGACGGGTTGGGAACTCGATCATTTCAGTTAGCTGCTGTGCCCCTAGGTCGCTAAAGTCGAGTTTTCCGGAGGCCATCCAGCCCTTGTATTCTTGCCAATGGCCGGGATATATCTCTGCGAAAAAGCTGCCATCGAGCTTCGGCTCCGTCTGGGTAAGCGCTTTGTAGACGTCCTGCAGCTGCGCATCTGAGGCGCCGCGCGCGACCAGCTTGACGACATGGTTGAACATCTCGAGGCTAGGATCGAGCCAGTTGCCATTCGTCGCCTGGGTCTGCTTAGCACCTTGTGCGCCTTGGAGCATAGCAAGATCTTCGACCGTGTGACTCGGTGTGGGTGCACTTGTCCATGTTAGATGTTTTTTCTGTGGTGTGGGCACCCGTTGTACAGCGCCTTTAAATATATTAGCAGCTGCAGGCCCATACCCCCACGCTCGATCCGGTCGTTGTCGATGTAGAAATCACACTATCTACGTACATGGGTACATACACAAGGCCCTACAGATAGATGGTTCATCGTTTTACGGATCCTAGAACGTGGAAGTGGGTGGTGATCACGTGATGTTGGTTTGAGGCCCGGGGTGCGCCGGTACCCCGTCGCAATGGCTCAATTCAATGTTCTACCGTCGAAATCTATTAAGTCTCTCGATATGAAAAGTCCACCAGTGCTGGTACAGAGCAATGGGAGACCCCCAAATAGAGAACAGCGGGCCAAAACTTGTCCGATCTTCTCCGAACCCTCCCTGCCTGCGCCACACATTTGGCCGCCGCATCCCGCCACCCGTCCTTAAGTCCGCAACAAAACGCCAACCCGCGATCCACGACCCCCAACCAAGATCGTGCTGGCCTGTCCTGCCCGGCCACTTTCCGTCCGCCTCCACGTCCGTCCTTCCTCCCCGGTCAGCCCATAAAACGCCAGCAGTAGCAGCAGCAGCTTCCCAGGCACCGACCTGTGGGAGACTCGCTGCACCCACACGCTATCCAAACTGACGCCGTTCACATCCTCCCCGCTGCATCGGCTGCGGTACCTGATTTATACGCGGCGAGCAACCGTGTTAAAGACTGCCGGAGTGACGGGCGCGGGGTATACTTTTCTTGCGTTGAGTACGCCTGTGCGATTGGATTCAAAGGACTCGTCCACGATGGCCGGACCGGAAACGTCGAATGTAGATGTGCGGAGTAGGACGCAACAGAGTCCATTGGCATCGCAGAGGGAGGCGGAGGCGGGACAGGCGCAAGCGGAGGCATCAGCGCCAGGAAGGTTTGCCAAGTGGTTTCCGCTAGGTGCAAAGGAGGGATTCGATCAGTGGGTACGTTAGGATGACCCTGATTTGAGCAGAGTGAAGGCTGACAGTCTTTTAGTGGGCAGGTCTCTCTCCAACGGCGACTGAACATCGCGTTCTCTCCTACATTCCATATCTTCAAAAACCGCCGACACATACACAAATGAGCTCTGCGCCTGTATCCACCGCTCCTTCACAAGCTGACATTGCATCACCTGCCGCGCATTCAGAGGAACATGTTACCACGAACAGTATAAACGACCCTTACGGCCCACGAAGATGGAACTCCGAGATGGTAGAACTTTCAGGCCGCGGGCGCGCATTGAACGAATTCTCGGTTGAGCGCATAGGTGAAGAAGTGGAAGACAATCTGGTGATGCTCCATGGCTATGGCGCCGGACTGGGTTTCTTCTACCGGAACTTCGAGGCACTTTCGCGGGCCCCAGGCTGGAAAGTCTACGCGCTGGACCTTCTCGGAATGGGTAGAAGTACCAGGCCAACGTTTAGGATACACGCAAAAGACAAGCAGGGGAGAATTGAAGAGGCGGAGAACTGGTTTATCGATGCACTCGAGGAGTGGAGGATCAAGCGCGGATTGGAGCGGTTTACACTACTAGGGCATAGTCTCGGTGGTTATCTCGCCTGTGCATATGCGCTCAAGTATCCTGGTCGCCTGAACAAGTTGATTCTTGCATCACCAGTCGGTATACCGGAGGACCCTTACGCCGTTAACGAAGACATGCCCAATCCAGAGGATCTCTCCAGGGGCAACGAAATCACGGAAGACATGGCCGCAGATGAAGCGGACAACAACAACAGCAACAACCTCGCCAATCAACGCAAGAAACTTTCACCCCCGGATCCGAATCAAACCCCAAAGCGTAAATTGCCTGGGTGGCTCACGTATCTGTGGGAAGCAAATATGATTTCGCCTTTCTCATTCGTTCGCTGGAGTGGTCCATTGGGTCCCCGGCTTGTATCGGGGTGGACGTCGCGACGTTTTGCACATCTCCCAGAGGAAGAGGCAAAGGCATTGCATGACTACAGCTATTCCCTATTCAGACAACGGGGCAGCTCAGAGTACGCTCTTGCATACATCCTCGCACCGGGCGCATATGCGCGCAGCCCCTTAATCCGACGTATTCAAGGCGTTGGTCGCCAGTGGATACAAGCTCACGACGCGCCCACAGTCGACGGCGACGTGCCACCCAAAACAACCTCCACCGATAAAATTTCTCCACCATCTTTGTCAGATTCAACCACTCCCCGCCAACCAAGGAGAGAAACAGGCATTCCCATCGTTTTCATGTATGGCTCCCACGACTGGATGGATGTCTCGGGTGGTTATGCTGCCCAAGAGAAGGTCAGAAAACAACGCGAGAGAATATTAGCAACCGCATCTGAAGAAGAGCGAAAGCAGGATCATGGAGAGGCAAAGGTCGTCATAATAGATAGAGCGGGCCATCATGTTTATTTGGATGGGTGGGAGCAATTCAATCAAGTCATGTTGGAAGAGATGGAAGATGTGAGGGAGAGATACAAGGGCCAGGGGAAGCGTTGAGTTAGAGGAGTGGGCTCTGTCCTTTGTATTTATAATCATACATATATGCATGATGTTTGAGCTGGTTTCCGTGTTGGTTAAAGCTTATTTGGGAAACGCTTTTGGGACAGGCTTATGGGAAAAGCTTCGAGTAGTTGTATACCACATTGATTTTTTTTTTTCGTTACTCCACTGGTTTCCGTGGTTTCCGGGATTTAGCATGATAGAAGTGTCACGAGATCGAAATGTCGGTAGTTCGGAACCTTGGAAGTCCTTCGAGGAAGCAACCTTCTCATCCATGTCGGTCTTTGTCTTCCCCGACCCCGTTCTATCCCGTCTCTGACGTACTGACTTCCGTAGGCCCCCGTGTCTTACCTGCATGACAAGCGCACATAGTTCCTGGACGGCTTGTTGTCAAGCCATATCGTCTATGCATACATGGCACAGCGTTCCTCCATCCGCGAGATGTTACATTCGCATTTGTAAGCATCATAGATGGTGTGCGCACTTAACCCTGGGAAGGTACGTAGACGTTTATAAATCACTCCTGTACACTACCAACAAGGATTCACGAAAGCTATAAAATAGAGGACAGAGCAGCAGCACTGAATACATCACAAAATCAGAACCACTCAACCGTTGCTCCAAAATGGCCATCCCGAAGACGTACCGCGCTTTCCGCCGTAGCACACCTCCTTACCCTCTCCAACTCACCCTTTCCACCGAGACCCTCCCTGAAAAGCTGGGCCCTCATGATGTGCTCCTCCGCATCCACGCCGTCTCTCTCAATTACCGTGACGCCGCCATGCTCCGCGAAGGCGCGTATCCGGGGACCGTCTCTCCCGGCGGAATCAGCGCGTCTGACTGCGCCGCCGAGGTTGTAGCAGTTGGAGAGCAGGTGACGAAATTCAGGGTTGGGGATCACGTGGCTCCTACTCTCAATTCGTTGGATTTGACGGGGGAGGAGAGGGTTCCGGCGGCCAAATCCCTTGGGGCCGATGATGTGGGGGTGTTGAGGGAGTGGGCGGTGTTCGGTGAGGAAGTGTTGGTCAAGTTGCCTAAGAATTCGACTTGGGAGGAGGTAGGTGCAATATCTCTAACTAGCAGAAGGGACGTCTTTGGGCGCAGTACAACTGGGACTGATAATGTAATAGGCGTCTACGATTGCATGTGCCGGAGTCACTGCATGGGCGGCCCTTGACGGATTGAGAAATCTCAAGCCGGATTCTTCTGTCCTTATTCAAGGTAGGTTCAGTCATCGCTAACCACTACCAAGTACATCACTGACGAATCGAAGGCACCGGCGGTGTCAGTCTCTTCGCTCTCCTGATCTCCCTCGCCGCCGGCATCAAGCCCATCATCACGTCGTCCTCTGATGAAAAGCTCGAAAAGCTCAAGAAACTCGGGGACATCTTGACAATCAACTACAAGACCACTCCAGACGTTGCTGCCGAGGCTCTCCGCCTAACCGAGGGAAACGGTGTTGATTACATCGTCAACAACATTGGCCTCCCTTCTATATCGTCGGATCTCAAGACCTTGCGCAGGGGAGGCAGCATTGCGCTGATTGGGTTTTTGGGTGGCTTTGAGCCGAATCTTGACCCCAATGAGTTGTTCACGCTCATTTTCAAGGCAGCCAAACTTCAGTAAGTCGACCCCAATCTGCTTCAAATACCGGTTGAAAATTGGCCTCTGACGTTTACTTTTAGGGGCATTTTCGGTGGCTCCAGGAAGGATTTCGAGGACCTGAATCGGTTTTTGGAAGAGAATAATGTCAAGTTGGAGAACCTCATTGACAAGGTTTTCGAATTCGATGATGCGCCGAAGGCGTATGAGTATTTGGCATCGAGCAAGCATACTGGGAAGGTTGTTATCAAGGTCTGAACACGAGGGGCAGATTCCCTCAGCGGGTTGTTTAGGATTATGGATCACCACTCAGTTCTGCGAAATAACATGATGAATTCTTCATTTGAATAGAATAATAATTTGAGAATTTGTTCAAAGTATGTATATTCATGGGTTGGGAGTAACCCGATGTTCACTCCGTTATATATGCAATAATTCCACTCAAGTAACCACGTGTCCTCCACTCAACGGCTCATCATCATAGCGAGCTCGGATTCGGAAACGCTGGGAAAAATAACTTACCTATACCATCCATGGCACTTACTAGCTTCTACAAAGGTTTTGGAGTTTTGACATCGACCACCTCAGCAGGGCTGGAAGGAGAAGTGACATCCACGACCGTACCTTGTCCAAGCGACGCTTGCGTGCTGATGGTATGCAGACTGTCACGGATGGGAAAATCAGCGTCAGACGGAGTGTGTGACATCGCACGAAGGAAACCGGCCGCACTTGGCGATCCAGGAGCAGTTCGAGGACTCCCGCCAGCGGTCGGCGTGCGAGGGGATCCTGTATTCTGGACGGCCACCAGTCGCAGAGGCTTCAGTCCAGTGCGATTGGCATTCAACAGCGCAAGAGACCTGACTCCGGACTTCTTCGGTGTGAACTCACCGCGTTGATGGATGTAGTCGCCTACTGTGGGGAACGGTCGAGACGGCGGGATTTGGATGTGCAGTCCACGCCGGTTCTTGGATCGAGACTGCGTAGGCGATACTACTCCCATCTCCATGTCGACATCATCACGAGCACGTAACTCAGGGACTCCGGTTAGCGTCGGATGTAGGGGAACTTGGGGAAACACACCACGCTCAGGTTGAGTCCAGAGTGGGCGTGGATGTGTAGCTGCGGCGCGGCGAAGGCGATAGGCATGCAGCTTCTTGACGAGGAAGAAGATGACCACACAGAAGAGTGGGACCGTGAGGGATACCACGACACTGACGATGATGACCTGTTTGGTGCTCCATGGTTCGGAGGGGCTGGCAATGTCAGTGTCGCGACGCGGTGGGGGAAGGTGGGTGATTGGATCAGTGAGGTTGATCGGGGGTCGTACCCACGGCATTGTTGCTGAAAGTTTGTAGAACGTGGTGTTTCCGGAAGGGGGATGAAGTGACGGCGGCTTTCTGCGCTTGACGGGAGAGTGGCTGGGTTGAGTGCGCAGTCGTTGTTATCCTGTTGCACTGGGGAAGTGGGGAGGGATAAGGGCGCGAGAATAAATTAACGTTCCAAACAAAGAACGGTGATTGTGCATTGTTTTTTCTCGATGTACAGTATGTTTTGTATATAGCAGGTTCACAATGGATTGGATCCTCGGAGCCAAGTTGGTACACAATGCACATATTATGTTGGTAAGAATTGGCTAGTCCATGAAATTTTGAGGAACTGGCCAAGTAGTCTGCTCGAGTGGTCCTCCTGCAAAATGGTATTATCAATGACATACTAGGCCGTCTCATGTATCGTCCACGCGGGTAAGCCCCACATTGCAGCTCACTGCTAGGGGCCTATCCGGTTCCGTTGAGGCACAACCCTCTTCCATCCCCTTCCAAGGTTTCCTTTCAATACATTCCACCTTCATGGGGCGTTCCGAATCTCTCTTTCGAACCTTCACCGGGCTTCCTCTTCCAGCATTCCACATAAAAGACCCAGCCTTGCTCATGCCAGTCTCTAAGGTCGAGTCCTTCCTGCCCCTGATCCAGCGTCGTCGCATTCACGCTCAGATAATGGAACGGCTTCGTGACCTCGTTCCCTTCTTCGTCTTTGTCAGTATACTCCCCCTTTGGCCCCGTCACCCACACTTTCTGCACTTTAGCTCCTTCACCATCTCCGCCTGCCCATTTTCCAACATCCATCTCCGCCTGCTCCCAGCTGCCTCCCAAGCCGAACGTGTGCACACCGCAGTTCTTGCAGAAATACCACCGTATCGTGTCTTTCAACGTGTAATATCCCATCTCCTCAATATTTGAAGGGGAGGTGAGAACGAAGTCTGCAGCAGGGTCTATGGGGCGACAATGGAAGAAGCCCATTTTGTGGCAGACGGTGCAATTGCACTTGTAGAAGCGGTTAAAGCCTTGACGGACGGCGACGTCGGTGGCAGGTGGGAGCCGGATTTTGAAGAGGTAGGTTATGGTGCCGCAGTGGCAGGAGCCATGGTAGGCTTTTAGCTCTTTAGATGGGGACATCGCTGTATTGTTGTTGTGGAGAATGATGTTAAGGAAGAGGGATGAAGATGATTTGAAATAGACCGGGAAGAAAAGGGAAGGACTTGAGAGGCCTGATCTTCGCAGCCTTGCCGCGCTCTTTGTACCAGTTTTATATTAGAAACTACGGATTTACCGCATCTTCTATCGCAAACGAATGTGCATATTGTAAGCGATTTTATTTGTGGGATCGGCCTAGGAGTGTGCCTGACCCCGCCCTTCGGCTTGTTTGTCTTACTGTAAGAGTGCGTGTCATTGGTGCCTGCTCAACACGCGCTTTCGTGAACATCGGTGTGAAGCCGTCCTCTTCATATAACTGGCCCATTGGGCGATAAAGATGTTCGTGTCATGAAGAATAGGGACAAATATGGAAGGTAGTTGAGATAGTTGCGCTGTGGAGGCTTCAGCGATGACGTCTGACGAATCTAACCCTTTTGGGTAAGTGCTCATCCTCGATGGGGCAGCCTCCTACAGCCCTGGAGACCCCTGGATGGCTATCTCGCAAGCCTCAACACCAAAAACGAGCAATCGCAAGCGCCCATATGAGTCTCTACAGTGCGATTGCATTGCCTTTGGCATGCCTCAGCTGTATATGGATACCAGCCACTCTACTGTGCTGCGTCCCACGGGTCCAGAAGCAGTGGGTTCTCCATGCACCCGTGCAGTGCAGTGCACACGTTCGGGCACAACTGATGATCCATAGGATGTTGTACTTACATTGGGTGACATTCTGGCCTGGGAAATGGCTTGATGAGCCGGAACGGGCAGGATTTCTGAGTAAATATAGATCAAGCGGGAGTTTCGCCGTCTGAAGCCTCCTTCTGACAGATATAGAAAACCAAGTCGCACCGTTTCGGATAGCCACAAGGGACAGCCAGACACTATTCGCCTGGCTCATTGCGCCCCTGGGGAAGTACTCCAAGCACGCAGGGGAGTTCATTGCGGAGAAATCGGCCCTTGACGATGGTAGTGATATCGAATCGAGAACGGCTTTCAAACTACTCCGAGATGACCCGGATGCGCGGCTACTCATCTACTGTGTGTATTTCATTTCATCCCAACATCCTCTCTCTCTATACTAATATTCACAATTTAGTTCATGGGGTAAGTTTTTACCCATTAACAACTACAGAAGCATAACCAACAATCCAGAATTCTGCGACCCTGGCGCAAAGCCGTCGCACTGAGGAATACAGAATGTATTCATCTGGAGCCTCTGACCGCATATTCGTTCTGGCCTTCGACTACCGCGGGTTCGGGCAGTCGACGGGGACTCCATCGGAAACAGGTCTTTTGGAGGACGCTCATGCTGTCGTCGAGTGGGCCATAACTACAGCTAAGATCCCTCCTTCGCGGATCGTCCTCCTCGGCCATTCTCTCGGCACAGCGGTAGCCGGTGCGATTGCGCATGCCTACATCACCAAAATAGAGGCACCTGTTTCGTTTGCAGGCGTCATTTTGTGCGCCCCTTTCACGAATTGTGGCAACGCCTTCTCAGCCTATTCGATCGGTGGCGTCTTCCCAGTCCTTGCTCCCGTCAAGCTGATCCCCAGGGTCCAATCGTGGTTTAGCTCCCGCATGCGGGATACCTGGTTTACGGACAGGCGCCTAGTGTCTCTAATACGTCACAGCTCGCGACTTCGGCTGGTCATTGTGCACTCGATGAACGACACCACGATGCCCTGGGACCAGTCCGAGGAGCTGTTCAGGACCGCCATCCAAGCTGCCGCGGATGGTCCCGCATCCCGAGCCTCAACACCAAGTGTTTCATCGCCGTCCGGCCCGACGCCCACCTCACTCGTTTCAAAAAATCTGACGAGCATAGATTTGGGTGAAGTGGGTCGGCAGGAGGTGTGGAGCTCAGGGAAAACGACCATTAGCAAGCTCATAGCCAAACATGGAGGTACGTAGGTCATCATACCGCAGACGCGCGCGCCAACCCAAGCCCGCGTGGACATTATGCACATGCTAAGACCCTGCAGACCACAATTCCATGATGAAGTGGTCCCCGATCTCGTTAGCCGTGCTGGAGTGCTTTGGCTTGACTAGTCTGGATGCTTTCGCGTGAATAAGGCGCATCCGATCGGTTGCGTACATCGTTTCTGCGCCAATGTCGTCACTCACCGCCGACTACTCTTATTCACGCACCGCAACCACGACAACTCAATACCAGGCATCGAACTCACGAATCTCATTTCAGTGCGTTCTCCGACTTGGTGTGGGTATTGTATTCATTTTCGCATTCTTTGTCTGCCCGACCTCAAACGCCTGTGCACTCGACAATACCCTTATCCAGACGCTCGCTCCACCTTTGTCTCACTCCAGTTACAATTCGTTGTGTCAACAGCCAACCCTTTCTTCCACATCCGGCGACCACAACCAAGACCTCGATCCAGAGCCAGCTTGAAATTTTCAACGTCCACACCAACCCCGCCTTTTCTTTCCCACACTTCCACATTTCTCCTCTTCAACACCAGCGCACCACATCACCATGCCAGTCCTTCACGCCCGCCTTAGCGGTGAGATATCCTCCGGCACCGAATCACTCAACCCCGGTACCATCGTTGCCATAATCTTCGCTGCCGTCATACCCGTCATCATCATCACCTCATTCGCCGCCTTCTTTCTCTGCTTCTACGGTCGCCGCCCCTGCTGCTGCTCGCGCCGCCGTCGGAACTCCAGCTCCATCGTACCACCACCTGAAGAGCCACCCATGGTGCAGAACAGCGACGACCCTTTCGACAGGGTCCGGCCGCTCAGGAATCTGAGCTTTCCACCCAAAGCGGCGAGGCCTAGCGAGTCGAGCCAGTCGCGTAGGTGGCCTTCGTGGAGTAGCCGTGGGAGCGACTCTAGCAGGCCTAGTAGTGGCGGGGATCTGGGGGAGAAGAAGGATGCGAGGACGTTTGTCTAGAAGTCGGGAGGTGCGTTTTCGAGCCATGTTTTCAGCGTCACTGGGGCTTATGAAATGCTGTAGAGTTTTGTCATGATACACACGGATGTCACGATGTTACGAAGAATCATTTAACGTTTATTATTCCTAAAATGCGAGTTGCTCTACAGTGTCGCGAACCTCACCGATTCTGACGTTAACAATGAGTAGGCGTGACCTCAGTTCTCACAAGTATACCTCGACTACACCATTGGCCGGATGGGCTCCAAATACTATCATCCAGGTTGAGAGGCTGCTACACCCAGCTATAGAGAGTCAAAAAGACATTGTGGAACACTCGAAATCCTCACAATGCGTCAGGGTCCACACAATGCAGGCGGCATTGTGTCCACCCACTTCGAGCTCCTGAGACAACACTACACAATAAACACAACTCATCGTATATCAACTGCGACCTAGCCCCTCAGCATCCCAGTCATCTCCACCGACCTTTCTCAACCGTTTCGAAGACGCTTGCCCTCACAGCTCCGATCTTCGAGACTCCATACCATCCATCCGCATCATGATGCACCCCATGCACCCCCGAGCCGCCTCCCCTAAACCCTCCAACCTCAACAATCAAGGCATCCCCCCCGGCACCGCCGTAGGAATCCTCTCCGCCATCCTCCTCCTCCTCGCCTGCACCATCGCCCTCATCACCGCCCTGGTCCGCCGGCGCAAACACGCTAGGGTGTACCTCCGCACCACATACAACCCGTTGGTCTTCCTCTTCACGTGGCCTCTCCACATCAAGCGTCTCGTGGTCTGGCTCCGCGATCGCCGCAACCCGCAGAAGTACGCCTCGGCGCCTGCCTACGACGACTGCCAACTGTATGACCTCGAGCTGGGCATGCGGCCTGTTCCGCTCCAAGGCGCCTTCCAGCCTCGCGACGTTGCTCGCTTGAAGAGGCAGTCCGATATGCGGGAGGATTCGCCGTATAGGGGTGCTGGGGGAGGTGGAGGGGAAGCGGTTTGGGACCCGTTGACGGCGGATCCGTGGACGCCGCGAGTTTCGCTGGATGCGAGGGAGTGGCGTGGAAGTCCCCGGAATAGTACTGACGGTGGGCGTTTGGGGAACGCGAATGGGCTTGGTGTGTGGAGGGTGGAGTAGTTGGTGGTGATGTTCTTGTAGCAATATAAATCATTTGAAATGGCATTCTCCTCTGAAATGGCTTATGGCAATGCGTGAATTGGCATGTTGAATGTGGCTTTGGCTTAATCTGATGCTCTATAACTATGATTACAACACATCCTCCGAACAACGCGCTATGCACCAAAGACATCTCCGCTCAAGCGCTCGGCGCATTGGGAAATACAAAAGACTCTTTCCTGGCACTGCCCCGCCTCTTCGCGTTCTGTGGTCTCTGCGGTTGCGCAACCCCATCCGCAGTAGATGCGTCCCCCTCCTTCCCCCTATCTCCAACAGCATCCACATCTCTCAGCGAACTACTCCGCCTACTCTGCCAGGGCACAGACTCGTTTGGCGTGGTAGGCCTTGACCCCGTCGCAAGTCGTACAGGAGGCTGGCGAGCAGATTGCGCAGTCCCCACAGCAGGAGTGACGGCGGCAATCGACGGCCTCTTTCTTCGGCTATCAGAACGCGCTGCCGTGGATCCCGTGGTGCTTGAACTCCATCTTCGCTCGCGTTCATGCTGCGGCCTGAGCCGCTCCTCCAGATCAGGCGTCGGGGTTGTACTCCGTGACGAACTCCTCGAATGCGATCCATCCCTCTCCTTCAGCACACTAGGCCTTCTCTTTCTCTCCCTCTCCTTCAGACTATGCGTCGCACTCAGCGAATGCGAATGCGTATGCGTATGCCTATGATGATGATGAGCATGTCTCTCCACGTCCGCCTTCGCGCCTCTCGCCCTCCGCCAGCCCCTCCACCCCGTCCACCACAACCACCCTCCCTCTGCCTTCGCAATCTCCCTTCTCCTCGCCTTAACCTTCTTCCTCAGCTCCGCTCGCCGCTCATTCTCCTTCTCCCAATACTCCTGCCGAAACTCCTCCCACCCCTCCCGAAATTCCGCACTAAACGGTTTCGGCAGGAGCATCAGTTTGATATAGTCACCACCCGGCGCAATATCCTCCTCCGCGTACTTCTTCCCATCCTCCGTGATCATGTGCCTCGGAACACCCCCGGCATCAAGCCCACTCCCCCTCTCCTGACTCAAATTCAAATAATGATACGAGCTCCCCGCCGCCTCGCCTCCCCACAGGCCCCCGGAAAACGGCACCATGAACGCGAGCCAACTGGCAATCTCGCTCCACCAGCCGCCCCGTATAATCACGATTTTGGCATTCATCCCGCGGAGCCCGCGATTCGCGAAGTAGATCCACCGGCGCGGCCAGCGGACGCCGCGTTCCCATTGCCCGGTCACCCAGAAGAGCAGCGCGGTCAGGAGACCGGTTATGAAGCAGAGTTTCTGGGTCATGTCGACGAGCCAGTACTGCGAGCCGCCGATCCCTTTGCCATCTTCTCGCGGCCGGAGCCAGAGTAGGTACGTGAAGAAGGCGATCCAGACGGCGAGGAGCGTGAGGACGAAGGTGTTCTGGCGGCGCCGGGCGCGCAGGGTGAGGTACTGGCTTCGCAGCGAGGCTTCGAGGATGAGGAGGTTGAGGTAGATTTGCGGAGGGGAGGATGGGAGGAGAGCTGTTGGGTCGGAGGTGGAGAGTGGTGGGCGAGGGGTTTTCAATGAGGCAAGCCGGTCGGAGGCATTGTGAGGTGGTGGGCTGGCGAAGGGGGATGCGGCGATGGAGGCAGCGGGGGTGTTGGGGATTGGAGAGCCTTTCACGGCGTAGTCGAGTTTTTGCGTGGAGTAAAGGGAATCGGACATGTTAGAGGCGTGCTTCGAGTTGTAGAAGGGAGGGTGGAATGGAGGTACGATGAGGAGCTTAGGTAGGAATTGGCATGTGAAGCATGAGGTAGCCCAGAGGGCCTGGATGCGTTCGGTGAAGAGCAAAATGAATTGAACGAGGACGACCGAGAAAACAGTTCTAATACACGGGTCAGCTCCTGGAATACAGGGCTATAGACCTTTGATGCGACGAAATGGAGGTTTAGACTTGACCTTCCCAGCTGATGATGTCGTCGGCCTTAGCGCCTGCGAGCTTCCGACCTGTGCCAAGGTCGTGCTGCGTGCTGCGCAAGCCAGTACCGGAGCTACGCATATTACCACTCGACTCTTCCGCTTTCTGTCGATCTCACCATTAATACATTGTTTACTTTTGGGTATGAACTTGCTATCATGAAACTGGCAATGGGTCCATCGTCGAACTACCTGACCATCCGTTTAAATTATGCCATGAATGCCCCCGCAAGCCTCTCCAGAAGAGACGCCAAAGCTCGGTGACAATTTCAATAGATAGAGCTTGAGTATGTGATATTGTCAGGTGACCACAGTCCATAGATTGTTTAAATCATTTACTGGCTCTATGTCCGTTATAGCTTCTCGTGAGCCCTATCTCCCTGATTTATTTGATGAAAAATCGGGAGTAGACCAGTCTGGCTGAGACACTTGGGCAACTTCCAGCTGACCCTCCTGGATCTCACAACTCCAACTATGAATTGATTCTTCTCTAATATGGCAATTATATCATCGGGAAAAGGAGACATGTATACTGAACCCATTTAGATCTCCTCAAATAGATCGTTCATTGAAAATTGGGCTGTTAGGGCTTCCTGTTCAGCCCAAGCCTATTCTCATCTCCATGTCCCTCTGGAGATACATTGTCCAAACACAACCCTCTCAACATTGTGAATTCCTCACTCCGAGGCAGACCCAATTGAGCACACACAATATTCCTTCGTTCACAATGTCCCCCACCTCCCTCTCATAAATTCTCCCTACCCTCAGACCCAACCCTTCCCCAGACCCTTTCGACCACCCCCACCCCCAACCCGCACGTCCAACTCCTTTCCAACCCCCGTACCTAGCCAACAAGATCCCGGGCGAGGAAAGACACCAGCTGTCTTCCCTCGTCCACCATGCCTTCCACAGTCCTCCTCACCCTGACGGACTTCACCACCGTCCCGCTCCCCACAGGCACACGTACGGGAGGTTTCTCTTACCCTTCATTGGCATCATCGCTGACCACCTCCCTGGTATCCAGCATGACGCCAATCCCAACCGCAACCTCCTCTCTCCTCCCCATCCCCTCAATCTCCCGCCCCTACCAAGAAACAATCATCCTACAACCGCTCTTCCCGCTCAACACCAGCATCCCCGACTCCCCTGACCCTCTCACCGCCCATGCGAAAGTTAAGCCGAACAATGCCTTACCCATCATTCTTCTCATCGCCTTCATCCTCGTCGTCCTGGTCTACCTGGGCGGCATGGCATTGGCGTTCTTCCTCCTGCACAAGGAACGCTGTCCCAATTGCGCGGTCTTGGAGAAAAAGGTACGGAGCATGGAAGAAGGCAAAGAGCTGGCCATTACGAAGCAGACGGTGCGGGGGCGGGAGACGTGGATGGCGGCCGAGGCGGAGCGGATGGCGCAAGGTCAGGCTGGACAGGCTGGACAGGCAGGTGAGCGAGCTGGTGGCCATGAGGATGCATCTGGGGCTGGAACTGGAGTGCGAGCTGACATTGGAACCCGAGATGAGGATCGATCTGGACCCGCGAGACGGTGGTCACAATCCAGCGCTGCGCCGACCGAGGTCAAGAATCACCACCGCTCTCGCGCCTTCGATGCCCTCAACGGCACCGGCCCTCTCGTCGGGGGCGGCCCAGGACCCAACCCCTACGCATTCATGGCGGACACACCGTTCCGTGACCCAGCTAACTTCCGGTACGTATTCGACCGTCCCGAGGAGGACGATGGCTTGGACAACCAGCAGGCTCCTGGAGCCGCCCCGGTTCCACGCCCACCTCCTGCTGCCCGTCTGCCACGCGCGCCGTCGAGTGTGTATTCCCAGTCAGTGTACTCGCGTGCTTAATCGACGAATATGCCTACACTTGAGGTTGATGTGATGCCTGCTCTCAAGCGCCTTCCCGCCAATGACCCTCAGGTTCGCGAGTACAAGATGCCATGGCGCAGGGGACGAATCCAAATAACGGGGGCGTATGCGGAGCGCTTATCGCAAGAGCGAGCTTCGCGGGAAACGCACCAGTGGGGCGTGGGTATAGAGAGAGTGAGATGTAACGGGAGTGCAGCAGGAGGTGCCCGGGAAGCCCGACTGGAAGTGTGTGCTTCGGGCTCGAGCAGGTAAGTTCTCTTGGATGCGTGACCTAGCCCTGGAGATGTTCACAGGTGAGGTGGTTGTTCTTGTTATATGTCCTTTCCTATGTAGGAAGGGCGCTAGGTCTCACAATAAATGTTTTATCTTTTCCAAACTCGTCCAATGCTTGTTGTGATGCTAAAGTGATGTCGAAAAGATTGTCCTGATGCACTGCTGTCTTATGAACGTGAGGGCTTGACTGGTATTCTGAAATTTCAATGTTTTCTGGTTTGGGGAGTGGAGTTCAGTAGAGACGTTGTACGAATCGTTATATTCTAGCCACAATTAGTGGTTCATTAAGACTGAAGTATTCAATGTTTTGGACGGATACGTGTTTTCTCGTGCGACAACGCCACATCTTACATTGCCACAGACTTCTTGTCCGGGCCGCCATACTTGCCCTCCGGCCCCTCCAGATGCGCATCTAGAACCGCGCTCGTACCACTCAGCACTGTCTTGATAGCCTCCGGCAACAGCTTGTTTAACTCATCAGCTGTGCTGGCATGTCCTGCCCAGATATCGCCACCAGAAGCGGCTTTGGCAATACCAGAGTAGTCGGGAGTGGGCGCGAAGGAGATGTTCAGCTCCTCATTGCTCACCTTGGAGCCTTCGCCCTCGGGGTGGACGAGTAGGAGACTGCGCCGGGGCGCGTGCCATCCCTTGTTGTTGAGGACGATGGTGAGAACGGGGATTTTATAACGCTTGGAAATCCAGTAGACCGAGCCAGGAACAGAGAACAAATACGTTCCGTCGCCCACAATCTGGCACACGAACTTGTTCTCTCCTTGGGCGACAGTGGCCAGCTTGATACCGAGGGCACCTCCGCCAGACCAACCCAGACCGCCGCCTCCGCAGTTGATCCAAGAGCCAGGGAGTGTGGCTTGAATCTGGTCTGCGACGAACTGTGTCTGCGTTACAGCCTCAATAGCCCAAATGGTGTCGCTTGGGCATAGCTTCTTGAGCTGTTGTGCGAGATATGGGGTCCCGAAGTGCCCGTTCTCGTCCACCTTCGCTTCACTTGCAATGCCTTCGAGCCTCTTTTTGTGATTCTCGAGCAGGGTTGCCCACCGATCCGAATAGAGCTGCGCGGAGAGCTTTTCTTTCAGATGCGTCGTAAGGTAGCCATTTATTTGTTCCAACGACGTGCATGAATCGGCTCTGTATCGCTGAAGGACATTGAGGTAAAAGACCGGAATCTGCTGTTTCAGCGGGTCCGCGTCAATATGGAAGATCTTCGCACTCTCCTTGGGATGGCACTGTGTGTTGATCCAAGGAACGTCGCAGTCGAGGACAAGGATGACATCGGCGGACTCGATGCTTGGGTCCTTGCCATAGCGAAGTCCTAGCCATGCGGCGTGGTTGGCTGTATACACGTCAGATGGCAGCTCCAATGTTTGCGTCGTTTTCCGTACCTGGGAAGCACATGTCACTACCTCCAGTGTCGAGTACGCGCAATCCCTTGATGTTGTCTGCCAACTGCACCAGCTGATCCACTGCGCCATGGTTCCTTCCGCTGTATCCAGTGATGACGAGAGGCTCTTGAGCAGTAGCCAAGGCCTCCGCGATCGTTTGTACACCCTTGGGGGGTAGTGCCGCCGGCTCGACTGGGTGCCAGTACTCCTGGTTGAGTTGATATGGTGTAAGGTCCTCCTCCATAGGCTCTCGTGCGCCGCAGATGTACACCGGGCCTTTGGGGTCGCTCGTCGCAAATGACAGTGCGCGGTTCACGATTTGCTGCGCATGTCAGCGGTATTCTCAAACAGGCTTGACGGAACCCACCTTGACGTTCTTTCCGGACTTGATCTCGCCCACGTAACGGCAGTACTGGGCGACTATCTGCTTCTGGTCGGGCACGTCTTGGATCCAGTGGATGTACTCCGTCCTGCTTCCCCTCATCTCTCCCTCAATTGTGAATGGTGACAAGCCAGCGAAGATGAGGACTGGTGCACGTCCGCAAGAAGCGTTGTGAACGGCAGCTCCGAGGCCTTGGGTTCCGACATCGACGTGTACGATAACGCATTGCGGTTTGCCGGTCAGTCGAGCATAGCCGTCGGCCATGGAGAGGGCCACCATCTACCATGGTCAGTTTGCATCCTTCTCCGGAGCCAAGTGTTGTAAGACATACTTCATTGGGGCAAGTGATGATTCTCGGGAACTGTCCTTTCTTCTCATTCTGGCCCTTGACGATAGCCTCAATGATGCTAGGATGGTCGGAGCCCAGATTGACAAAGCAATGGGTAACGCCGGCCTCCCATATGGCCTCGAAGAAGGCGAATGAAGCAGTGTAGACCCTATAAATCTGAGTCAGCAAGCTTCTCGAAGGTCTTAGCGCATTTCGGAGAATTACATTTTGAAAAAGGGTTAGCTTCGCAGCTTTCTGTAGTGGAGTGAAGGAGTGATGGAGGTCTGGGGAGGAGAGATAACAGGTCACAAAGCGTTCCGTGGCCGAGGCTTTTGAGGGAGCCGCGTCTGGGGCGCGTGGGTATTCATGGCTCAACAGCTTCGGAGGCGGTTATCGAAGGCGGCAATGATACTGAGGCCCCACTGCGAGAGGGAGGGCGAAATAGGGTATCCCAGGATAGTTCAAGGCGATCCCCCACCCGTCTTCCAAATGCTTGACAAGCTTCCAAAAAGCTCCCAGAGGTGATTGGGGTTTGCAGGACGTTAGAGGCCCTCACGTGCCCCTCTTCCCCGCAGCTTCCCACGCTGCACCACGGCAGTCCGGGGTAGGCACGGCCCTCATTCGGCCCCTCACTCGGAACGTTCCGCACCAGTTCCGATTCGGATTCCGATTCCGAGGTCGCGGAACCCTGCCCCTGCCCCCTTCCAGTCCATCCAATCCGTCCACACCATCCATCTCAACACCAAAGGCTCCATGTCATTATTACAGTCAGATGCGCATCGTCTGGTGGCCCGCAACAAGGGAAACGGATTATGTGATACTTCTCGATCACAATCTGATTCCCCTGCCATCTCCGACACGCGCAAACGTCTCAACTCATGATCACTCTACTTAGGAACCGCTCCATTTAGGCCTTTTCTTTTTGCTAGATTTCTCTATTAGATCACACAATCCGAAGATGGATTTATCCTCCTCACCATGTCCATGCATGTTCTATGCAATGATCCAGCTGGGCGCCCTCTGTCGATGTCATCCTGAAACGCGTTTCGGTTTCAGCGGACACTCTGGCGCGGTTCCCCGTCAGAACTGTTCAAGAACCGTTGGTTCGCCCACAGTCCCCTCCATTTCAAATAAATTTCTCTCTTCTTCTATGAAAACATGTTTCCCTTGCATTTAAATCTATTAGTTCCTCTGGTATTTCTGCTTACATCCTCCATAGCTTGCGATGTCCCGACACATTCTCCCCATTACATGTTTCCATGGCAGCAATCGGACCTCTCTTGTCATGAAACACGCGAGCCGTATGTTGTTAGACACAGTCCGGGGAAAGGACTGGGTGCTTTCGCAACCCGCCCCCTCGAACCTGGCGATATAATACTGGAGGAAGCGCCAGTCATGCGGATTCACCCTCCGCCCTTCCAGGACGGCGTCGGCTATCCTATGAAGGAGATGGGCGCGAGTATACGCAACGCATTCGAAGTCTTGACAGTGGAAAGCCAGGCCGAAGTCTTATCTCTTCACGCATACGCGACAGCTGCTGAGGCCGTCTCCCCTGACGTCGACGAGCTGGTTCCCATCTACCGCAGCAATGCCTATACCATTGACAAAGAGATCGCGCTCTTCCCCAAGATCGCAAGAATCAATCACTCCTGCCGACCAAATACGAGTTATATCTGGATTTCAAGGCTCGACAAACAAATCGTGTACGCAACTCGGCGGATCGAGGAAGGCGAGGAACTTTTCGTGACCTATATACCCCTGCTGCGAGACCGTCGCGGCCGACAGAAGAGACTCGACCAGTACGGCTTCAAATGCAGGTGCGAGGTCTGCGCTGCCGAAGAGGATGAGCTTGTTGCCAGCGACAGCAGGAGAGAGGATATCCGCCAAGCATTCAACGACCTGGAGCCCCGTCTGTCTTTGGACGCACCCCAGAGCATTGCAGAGAAGAAAAGAGCACAGTCGATGGCTGCTGAAAGTGCAAGGCTCGTCAAGCTTGTTGAAGAGGAGGGACTGGCAGACTATTATGACCGCGCGTATCGTGCTGCGGCAATCTGTCATGCCACGACGGCGCAGTGGGAACCAGCCACTCTGTGGGCACTTAAAAGCTACCAAGTGAGAGTCATGGCTGATTCTCAGTCGGACGAAACCAAAGAGATGCAGTTGCTTACCGAAAGATTTCTATCGAACTGGGAGCAACTGAGATCACAGGGCAAGGCTTGAGTTCAACACCCGCACGACGACGACCAGCACGGGCATACGCCACAAGACAGGCCTACAGATCCACGCCCACAGCCACGGATGGCTACAATTTCTAGTACCTGGCATTCGGTGTCCATTTAATATGGAAGATCCACGCATCCGCCATAAACACATGTATGTCTTGGCGCCACTATACGGCAGCTCTCGCCGGACTCTTTTGTCACCTCCAACATCCACTTCTCAAATTTGAATGGTATGCTGTGCATTCCAAGTAGTAGTCTATCCCTCGCCTTCGACACTGTTGCCATCTTCTTTGAGAACACTTCTAGACCAGCCCCCAACCGCGCCGGGTCTCGTTTTCGCAACCCGGCCCTATACAGCCGTTAGTTTAGCCTGATCCGTCAAGACGGGCCGTTCGCCAGCGCCTCCAAAGACGCGCCGCAACCATTTATCAACGCGAACCCTCGCATCTTTCCGAACCTCATTCCGTCCGTTCCTTTGTCATTCCGACGTCTTTCGGAGTTGCGATTTCCGCTCTCCAGCCTCCCAACACCTTCCACCGCCATCGCGACGGATCCCAATCCCCACAAAGATACCACCGACCAACTACCATGGGCGTCCGCAAAATCGACGACTCCCCCAAGGAGCGCAAAAAGCCCATGCGCGTCCTCGTCCTGGGTCTCTCCCGCACCGGCACCACCAGCATCCTCGCCGCCCTCCGCAAACTCGGCTACAAGCCCTACTCCATGCGCGACCTCCTCACAAACCCGGACAGCATCCCCCTCTGGCGAGAAGCCATAATGCTCACCCTCCAACCCACCCACAAACGGCCCGGTCGCATCCGAAACAGGAACATCTTCCCCGGCTACGGGAGAGACGAGTTCGACACCCTGCTCGGAGAGTTCGATGCAGTGTCCGATCTACCCGCTGCGCTGTTCGCGAAGGAGCTCGTTGCAGCGTATCCGGATGCGAAGGTCATTGTCACGACGAAGGCGTACGAAGAGTGGGAGCGCAGTATGAGCGAGAGCGTGTGGTTGTTGCTGAAGTGGCGCGTCTTCCAATTCACGCGCTGGCTGGGTGTGACGCAGATGGCGCCGCTGACGAGACTCATGCACGATGTGTTTGACGTCTTTGATGGGAATAGCCTTGGTGGCCAGAGGACGAGGGAGGCGTACGACAAGTATTACGCCGATGTGCGGGAGTTGGTGCCGAAGGAGAGGAGGCTGGAAGTTCCCTCTGGCAAAGGGGACTGGGATTCGCTCTGCGGTTTCCTGGAAGTGGGGAAGCCGGAGGGGGTGGGCGCGTATCCGAATATGGATGAGGGGGCGAGTATGGAGAAGGGGTTGAGGGGCGCGTGGTGGGAGGTTGTGCAGTGGTTCCTGCTGATGATCGGCGTGCTGCTGATCTCGGTGGGTGGATTGGTGTTGATTTATTGGCAGGCGGAATTATGGGCGGCGTTTGAGAGGGCGTTGAAGGTGTTTGAGCCGTGGGTGGGTTTCACGGAGAGAAATGTGACGGCGGCGGTGGAGAGCAAGTCAGAGCTTTAGGAATTATGTTGGGGAAGGCAGAGGCGGTGGAAATGTATAATGGCGTTCGCATTGTCGGCGTTAGGTTCTGGTGTTCCGTGTTCCATTGCCTTCTGTTACTTAATGTCATGGTACATGTATGGGTGCAAGGATGTATTATATTGTGATGATGCCTTCCTAGGTAGACTACTTCGCTGGCTACGTGCACGAGACAGGTACCCAGGGGCAGACGCCCAAAGAAGAAAATGAAAAACTTAACCATACTGAATGTTCCCCAGTGTGAACTCCCATTGTGACCCCTCCGGACTAGTGCTCCACCAGTGGGCGTCGTTCGCGTTCCGTCATGACCCGAAGGAGTTGTGTAAGATGGTCTTCCTCCGCGTTTGGTGGTCTGGCAGATCGTTGCCACTAGTCTCTATTTTAAACCAGTCCGGGGTTGCAATTAAGGCTGGCTAGGTTAGGTAGGGTAGTAGATGGGGCGGCTGGCTCCTAGGCTGTTCCGTGCTCCGTGACGAGTATTGCCATGGGTTTTGTCCTCCTGGAACCTGAGGGTCTTGCCTTCTAACCCAGCTTGGCTGCCGATACTCGGGTAGCGGTTGAGTTTATCCACTCTTTGGGCCATTCCAATTGATCTTGCCAACGGCGAAGATATGAGGTGCGAGACGAGTCTTCCCACTGGCCTGGCAGGCCTGGTGTTGCTCGCTGCGCTGGAATTTCTAGGATTTGCGAAAGCGTCACTTCAGATGTTTCCTGCTTGACGACCGAGCTTCGTTGTGATAGAACTGCAGTGGGCAGGATAGTTCTCTGTGGTTAGCGGGCTACTAAAGCTAGTGCAGCTTTCGCAGTTGTCTGCAGGCTTTGCTGTGGGGTGTACGGGGATGCTTCTGAGCGTGAAGGCGCGCCGGATGGTGTTGCATCAGCGGTCTGGGTGCTCGAGCTGGCGGTTCGTATTTTGCGTGATTTCGGCGCCATGCACCAGAGGAGAAACGTCTCGCCGAGTTTCCACTACCAATTCTGTGATGGTACGTGTATAGGTGCAAGTATGTATTGTATTGTGATGATGACTAGACTACTTCGCTGGCAACGATACATATAGGCCTGTTCTAACTCTCGGAACTCGGTGGCGCCGATAGTAACACCGTCGCTCGTCCCGTTGAATCCCCTCTCTTCGTGAACTGATCTTGAAAGATCACCCCATGAGTAGTATGGTAATATGATAGTTTGCGGTGGCACCCTGTGTATAGAAGTGCATCCACAGGGTTCATCTGTATTGCAACACGAGCGTTTATACTACGCTATCTACTTCGAATATCCGTCCGTACAAATCTACCAGCATGTTGATCGTATAAATCTGTACATCAGAAGCTAAGTCTCACCGCGTGAGACCAATATGCTGATTATCTGGGCAGATCTTCCCATAGATATGTCCAATTATCTGTATGTTCGAAGTTGCCGGGTAGCTCACCAGCTTTGCTTGAGGCGGAAAGTGCGGTTTCCTCGCCACAGCGCGTCGAGCGCGGCTGGCTCCGTGTGTAGCACCCATTCATACGTTTGGACGCGAAAGCAATCGGTGAGGGCGGACTGGAAAATATGAACTAGCCGGTGAGGAGTATCACCATGGTGAAGGAGGTCGGCGAGGTTTCGCATACCAGTTATTGCCAGTGCAGAGTTCCAACTCGCAGCTGGAGTTCACAGTCGTGGGCTTTATAACCCTCGCATTGCCATCCGCCATGTGTATTAACTCTGCATTGTGGGCTCTCAACTGTACGGATCATGCTCGAGATGTGGCTCTCGGAGCCTCACGCCAGTTCGCGATGGTGATGCTGGCTCGCGCCTCACGGTGAAGTGAACCTGCAGTACGGCGCAGACTCAGTTGCACTATACTGTACAGTGTCCGTAGCTCATTCAGTCGCTGTAGCTCATACTGTGAGTCATATATGTCCCGATCGAATCCTTAATCCTGCCCACGCGCTTCCTGGACAGGGTGGCGAGACTCGCCCGCCAGGCAGTTGAGCGGGAAAGTGAGAGTGTCTTAAATGTGCGTACATGAAGTCATCTAGATCGTTATAGGAGTCACTGACCAGGCAAGTTGGGTATCCCTACGGTGCTGGAGATTGTTGTTGTGAGGCCGCACCGTGTAACTACTGGTGAGCCAGCCCTCTGACTTGCCCAGCCGCTTCTCTCACCTAGGTGGTCGTGCGCACTATGGAGACGTTGGGAGAGCTATAGATACGTTCTACGGCTTTTCATAGATGTATTATTACACTATATGGTGTTCATAGATGCGATGCTCTCACTTTGCTCCCGATGTTGTGATGACGGCGGCCCAGCCCAGCTGAGTGTTACCTGTGTTGTGGGACTATTGAATCGTGACGGTCTCGCCCTCGAAACGTTACTGAGATAGTTTCCATGTACAATAAAAGATATCTAAGTATGTGACGGGTACCAATGGTGGTTCGCTATCACCTTTGGCCACTGAAGTTGCTCTGGCGGTGGCGCGCGGCCGCCTGCAGCCCGAGCCTCAAGATGCCATGATGCACCACTTACACGTCAAGATATCGACAAATCTCTGGAGCTGACTCTAATAGCTCCATTAGCGGGGGATATGTCATTGAAAAAGTTATACACGGCTCATGGTTGATGCGGAGCCTCACTTCCTGCTGCTGCGCTGGGCGGGCGCCCGGAGCGCGGCACCACAACACAGCAACAAGCATATTTGCGCAACTGCGCCCCAAAAACGCGCTCAAAAGCATCCAAGGCTTCTGTAGATTAATTATATAATATAAAAAAATGTATTTCTACGTTTATGTTCCCGATTTTCGACATCTCCAGGCTGTCCTGGCCGCCTTTCACTTCGCCGCCATACCACCACCCCAACTCAACTTCACCTCTACTTCCCATTTTCCACCATTTTACCCTGACGTCACCCATTCTCCTCCTTCCTTAAAACTCGCTCGGTCCGACCTCGGGACCACAGAGCCCCCTCCAGCCACCGAATATGACTTTTACCACTCGACGGCAACCCCATGTCCTGCTGAGTCATCCCAGCTCCTGCCTCAATATTTAAACCCCTCCAGAGCCCGCCCCTCCCTCCCTCCTTCTTCCCACTTCCACCACAACACCACTAAGTCTTTCTTCTCTTTATTCCTTCGACCTCAGTGGACCTTGAAGAACACTTCAGTCCTTTCTTTTCTTCAAGTCCTTCTTCAAGTCCTTCATCTTCTTTTACCTTCTTTTCCCTCAACTTTGCTTCACTCTCACCTTACTCTCACTTTACTCTCACCTCACTCTCACTTCGCCGTCAACAACACAACAGCCGCGCCTTCCTTTTTCGCCGATCGCCGATCGCACGAAAACCCTCGACCGGACGAAAGGTTTTCCGCCGCCTTGATTTCGAATACATTGGATACATATACCTAGGTATGGGTATGGGGAGGATGATCAAAGACCGGGGGATGGTAGTGGCTGTCTGTCTGTTCGTGGCGTCCCTTTCACAGGGATCAGGTCAAGCGGCAGTCAGGCAGACACTACCGAAGATGGAGGATCCCAGAATCAGGCGTGGCCCCCTTTGCCGGGTCAGGACAATCGTAGATTCTGGGCGTCGTATGTCGGCGTTATAAAACTGGTCGTTCGCAACACTTTTTCTGGGTTTGGATGGAGAGGCACTACTGTTTTTTCGGGCAGCGCAGAGGGCTCCTCACCTCGGTTGATTAAGTTCCTGAGTGCCGGGATGTTCGCAGGCTTCGTCCGGTCTCCCGCGTTGAGGAGGGTCGGAACGTGTGGAAAAACAGGCGGCTGCTGGCATGCTGGAGGAGTGTTGCGACCGATTGGGGACAGGCGGAGGAGGGTAACTACCCCGGTAGTTTTGTATAAGCAGTCGGCGGGGGAGTGTGTTTACACGAATGGTTTAAAAGAGGAGGACGAATACACTTGGAATTTGGGCCTGGACGAACCGAATCGAACCGAACCGCTTTGGAAGTTTGTGGAGGAATTTGGGACCTGGACATGGCAATCAGTGGGAGGAAAGGTATCAGTGGAGGAGGGGACATGGTACCAGTAAAGACTGGGGTTTACTTGAGAACACTCATCATCAATGAACACACCTCATTTGTTCTGTTCTCATTATTGCTCCCTCTTTTCTATGTGACTTCTTGCTTTTGTGATGTTGTGATGTCTTGAGTTCCTTCTAACATGTGTTGCTGTGAGTATGTGTTGGTTGGTGGTGGGTGGTGGTGTTGGTGTTCCTCTCGCGTCTATGTCGCTTCGCACAAACGCTAGTTGAATTTTTCTATGTCCGCACGCACTTCTGCCTTCATTCTCACCATCAGGCCAGGTGTTCGCAATGCGTTCCCGTTGCTTGCCTACCCTTCTCCTCCTTCTGTTTTCGCGCTTGTTCCTCTTGCGCGTTGCGCATCGCCGCCCACTAGTCACCTTGTTGCGCATCTTCTTGCTTTCCATTGCAGCTAGAGGTTGCGCGCAGTGCCTGTCTAGCTCTCGTCTTGCTACTGGCGCTCGTCGCTGGATTCACGTCGGCAAGGACCGGTACCGTGCCTCACAGCCCTCGCGAGGATTTCCTCCCCGATTCCACGTCTTCGCGGAGGGCTCTACATTGAATGCCAGGCACAGTCACACTTTCTACGCTTAACGAAACTTTTCGCATCGTCCCTTACATCTGTCGATTATGAGTGCATACGTATACCTCCGTTCCGCACCTTCACCATACAAGCATCTCTTCTCCATCTCCACCGACAAGGAACAAATCCTCAAGCTCCCTCCCCCTCCACAATCCTGAAATCCGGCCCAGCATCTCCCTCGCGTCCCTGAGCCCTCTCGATCTCATTCTGTATCGCCAACACCCAACGGTCCCTCTCCGCTCTACTCCTCGCCCTGAACACCACGCTCCTCCCTTTGCTCCCCAGCTTCGCTACTCTCTTCAACTTATGCCTCGTCCCGGCATTGGCATGCTGCTCGCCGCCTCCGGCGCCCTCCTCAGCGCGGAACCAACTCTTCGATTTCCCGTGCCAAACGACGAAGGTCGTCATCACATCTTCGTCTGTGGATGTCCAGCCATCTTCGAGGTATATACGAGGGAGGGCGTGGTGGCCTGGTTTGTTGGCGTCGAAAGTTTGATTCTGGTAGAGGAGATCGGATTCCGTCAGGAGGCCGGAGTATATATAGCAATCCTTCAGTTCAAGGTTGGCGATCCGTTCGTGGTGAATATGCCGCAATTGCTTTCCGGTACGACTACGCAGCACGTCCTCGAAGATGAGGAGAGTGCCCGAGGCAAGGATGACACTGCAGCGAGTAAATGCGGCATGGATCCGTGGCTTCCTGTAAAGGAGACCGCTCATGTAGATGCTGCGGCAACACGCAATGCCACACATGTTGTACAGCTCAGGCGATGCATACGACTGTGTGACCTCCCATTTCTTCGCGAATTGGCCGATGTAGGCTTCGCCTTCTTCGTCAATGTTGAGAGCAGACAGATTCTTCGTACGTGTCGACTTGAGGATGGCAATATCTGATGCAATGCGATTCCTCCAATACTTGACAAGAGCGCCAAGATTGTGCACCCAGTCCTTGCGGCGGGCCTTGTCAGCTGCCTAAACGCAAATAAGTGTCATCCGCAAGAGAGGTCCTCTGCCGTATCGTACCTGCAACCGAATGATCAAGCCATTCCGCATCACCAGCTCGAAAGTCCGTTCAACGTTGAAGTCTGTCGTAACACCATCATCAGCCGCGGTGTCTTCAACCTCTTCATCGAAATCCACGTCAGACCCCGATTCAATAGCGTCGTCTGCCGGTGTCGCCCCCTTCTTTGCTTTGCGGACTTTCTTAACGTCCACAAGATTGATATAGCCGTCGCAGTTCAGCAAATTGAGCGCCTTACGCTCCGCCTCATCTGCCGCATCTTCGTCCCGAAGCCGTCTGGACTCCGGCGTGCCTGAATGGCCTTCAGTCAACCACTCTATCGCATCGTCCTTGACCGGAAATGGGTTGATTACCCAAGTATTTGGCGCTTCATCAGCCACGGTGCGCGCAGACGGTACCTGGCCTCCAGGCGCGGCTGGCAACTTGGGCGGTGGAGGAGGTGTCGACTTCGGAGGTCGCGTGAAGACCAGGAATTGATTGTGCGTAGAGAAGTAGAGCTGTTTCTGGAACATGAGGCCTAGTCGCCTTGCGCGGCCTCGCTGCCCACTGAGACGGATGAGGAACCCTTCAAGCGGAGTCGGTTCGGTCAACGTCTTATGGTTCTTCCGCGTTACCACAGTGGTGGGATAATGCGACTTGGGGCGAAGCTCGAGCTCGTGAGACTTCTGCATTGCTATGGTGCCATACATTCTCCTCTCGTTAGAGCCATGTATCCACTCCAGGCGGTCATACCGTTTCCAAGCAAGTCCGATGCGCTGGTTCTTGATCCAAGTATTCAGTACATCTGCCCACTCCGGAGAATCTTTGAGTTGATCAAGACACTGGCTAATCAGCTCTTGTGCGACAGCTTGCTCCTGCTGCATTGTTCTCAGAACCGCCGCTTCTGTGTCCCCCTCTCCCGCTTGATGCACTTCGGATTGCGAAGCCTCCAACTTCTTGAACGGATCCGATATCAGAAGGTTGAGGCTCAGGTCAGGGATGTTGATTTGAAGCTCCATCATTCGGGTCCAGCCCATCGTATTCCGCAGGAACGTGTACCATTCGACCGCGTGGGAAGCTGTTCGTGCTTGCATTATATAAATAGCCGTCCCATGCTCGACGCGAGTCCAGACTACGACAGACTTATCCAGAGAGGAGTACAGATTCACATGCGTTGTTTTCCGGTTGAGACTGATCTCAAAGGCGGCTTTCTTGGTTGAGCCTTTCTGCTCGATCTCAGGGATTACCTATTGCAATCAGTTTCACTGAGACGGGGAGAATGAGTCATGCTTACTCTCGTCTTGTATAGCTGCAGGACGAAGTCGGCGTCGTCGGAGATGCTCTGCCTACAGACTACCATATACTCCCGCCACTTGTCCCTGACACGCGAATCGATCTTCTGGTCGCCGTTCTCATCAAAGTCATCTGGAACATCAGTACCAGCTTTATCAACGCGGACAAGCATGCGCTCCATCTTCACCACAAGCCCGTCTGTCAACTTCCCCCGCCGGAGCCTCGTAGTGGCGTGTCGAATAGTCATTTGGGCAGCCTTGCGTCTCATATTCAACTCTGCCCGCCTCGAGTCCTCCGGTATATCGAACTTGACAAGGTTTCGCAGATTTGATGTTGTACGTGTCACAGCCTCGGACCCTGTAGTACCCTTGCATCTACTTTTCACCCTTGCAAACACACTCTTCGACTGTGGCTTACGATCAACGCTGGGGCGAACCTTTCTCACGTCAGTATTGTGTAGCAAAGATGTAGTGGATATTGCATCTCCAGAGGAAGCCGAGGAAATCGGGCCGGGTACCAATCCACTGTTACTTCTCACAGCGGATACCGGGCGTTTGCCCAGTGCCTTTTGGCTCTCCATTGGGCTCGCAGAAACTTGTGAACTACTTGCCTCTTCCAGCTCTTGATTTGAATTGGTCGTGAGTAAATGAGACTGAGCTGTTGCAAAAGACTTGGAGCTGGACTCCTGCGCACGCCGCTTCTGGGAAGTACCCCGACCATCGACCCCTGATTCCTCGCCTTGTAAACCCTCCTCCGTATCTGAGACCACGTTCACGTTGGCCGTTCCCTCGTCACCGTTCACCAGGCCTCCTTCTCGTGGGGACGCACGAGGTATTTGCAGCGGCTCAGCATCGTCTCTAGCGCCATCCAACGGAGCGGGTGTACCATTACTGCCTTCTCCGGCACCGTCTCCATTATCTTCCTCCGCAGAAAGTTCTTCAGGTTGTGGGAAGCTATGTTGGAACAAAGCAGACGAACTGGGGCCTTCCAGTCCACTTAGACGGCGTGTCCATGCTTTCCGAGGGTCCGGTGAAGAGAATGTAGCGGCGCGCGATGAGTAATTTATGTGTAGATGGTGCTTATACCAATCCCGTCGATGTGTCTTCAGCCAGCCTTCCTGTTCCTTTGTGTCAGAAAAAGTCCGCTTTATATTCCCTATTTACGTACAGGTATAGGTCCGATGAAGAGACGGCGGGAGGTAAGGTGGATATGCTCAGGCGTTGCATGTTGCTGTGAGATGGTCAGCATGCACACTTTATCGATGACAATTGGGACTTGCCAGTTTCTGCCCGGTGTAAGAATCCGGTGGGAGCTTCGAGACATCCGCCTGATAATCCCACGATTGCGGTCGCTGAGCGGTCATTGGGTAGTGCTGGGAAACGCGTCCTTGGGACGCGGCAATGAAAATCAGAGTGAAACAATGCAGTGGGTATCACATTCATGACAGAGGAAAGGACATTGGTAAATACAACACAATAATACACAAGGGAAGGAGAATGCCAGGCTTCGGTTGTTCTGGTGGAAAGTAGGACACAAGTGGTCACTCAGGGAGCTGTGGTGGTTCGAGCCAGGGTTGCTCGAGCTTCGTCATCGCTCCGTGCGGCGACCAATCAACCAATTGATATCACGTGATATTCACTCCCACCGTCGTCCCAAAAGAATAACTCATTCTCGTCCGTATGAATCAAACGTTGCGGTATGCTCAGACAGTGGAATAGTCATACAGTCTGCAATGATAATCAGAGACATGGTGTTGAACAGCCAGAATCGCAATGGAGCACTGACCACGCGTTCTGGAAGAGTACCCCGGCAGTTGTGAATATGCTCATTGTTATGTTAAGAGGTTTGATACCCATATCATTGACACCTCAACATTCCACTTCTCTCGTCTGGAACCTATCCCAGGTTCAATGGTGCCAAAATCAATCTCTCCCGTTCACTCCGCGAGGAGTGGTATTCCTGCGCTCTACCCTAGCGTATCCGTAACAGCTACCTCATACCTCCTGGCAATGATTGAAATCGGAAATTCAGCTTTCAGTGCGCAAACTACGGAGCGACCTTTGTCGACTCAATAGCAGTGAGCTTCAGCCCTCCTTTGGCAGCTCGTTCTCCCCTCCTTGGCACCAGCAACAGGGGTGTTTACTACAACTAACTGTGTAGTGTAGGACTCGGGCACCGCTGGCATCCTTGATTCAGTTTGGACTCCACATTGCCTTTAGGGGGGCTTAGTGGCTCTGTACCCCAAGCACCATACCATCTCACGTAAACCGTGGTCGGCGATCAGGCGATTTGAAAGTCGACGCCGAAACGCCTATGTTATTCGGTTTCTTTTCACAAAATCATACTGTCCTGATCTGCTTAGCGAAATGGTTTATCTGCAATAGTTTTCCGGTTACCCTCAATCGTTTTGAACGCATGGCTGCTGTGTTGAATGGCCTTCCGTCACGTCTTTCAAGAAAGGGAACGCATCTGAAAAGTCCGGGATAAAAGTCCAATTCTTAAGCTGCCGTATATGATTTTCGAACCGAGGTTGGAGAGCCAGGCCTTTCTCTGATACAGCAGTGAAGACTTCGGACTGTCCATGGGGCCAGTTTATGGACACGGATTTGTTTCCTACTTTTCGCAGAGTTGGAAATTGCGTCCAATCCATGTACCTCATGATGCGGTCGCGGGTTTCCGGCCTGCAAGTGTCAATTGAACGTTTGAGATAATCTATTCGGGGAACTCACCAGACTATTAAATCGATCCAGACAGGATGCGGCTTCGTAAGTTGTATGTCTAGAGGGCGGAGAAACTCTGGCATGGCCTCATAGTTCTGCTTCGTGGGAGAGATCAACCATCGTAAAAAGTGGCACATATTGTACATCATCGCGATTTTAGCTGGGAGACTGGGTATTTCCATAGTAATCCGTCCGTGCGTACCAATTGCATTAGATATAGGCGCCTGTGTGCTTTCGGGCTCGGGGTTGAGCAAGGAACTTATGCTCGGGAAGGTTTGGTTGCCGGCTGTGAGCTCCGGAATAGGCCCCAAAGTCTGCAGTCGCTGACGGTTGATTTTTGCTTGCTCGAGAAGAACAGTGTCAAGGCGGCAGGTAGGGTCGATATGCAGTGGAAGACGCTCCCAGGGACGCTCGAAGTCTGGTGACGAGGGATTGGAGGTAGGCGAAATGCAGGGTTCTCCGCTTGGAGGGTTGGAGAATCTTGTCAAGAAAGATAATGATAGAGGGCTCATGGCCGAGGGGTCTGTGACTACACTAACTCAACACATGGACAGGGTGGAAGGATCGAAAGAGAACTTACCCAAACCTTCATATGGTAATACGGAATCGAAATCTTGGGTGAGCGGTAAGCCCAGAGTCAGCCCGGTAATATCATCTCTGACAGCAAACGAAGCCGCATCGTCCTTGAATGAGATTTCCGGCAAGCTGTAGAGGTCTTGTGCAGGCCACAGATTTGTTGGGTGCGCAGAGGGTGTTTCAGCGCCACTGATGGCGGCAGTTATTGCAGTACCATCTTCAACCGCTCCTACCACCGCGGATTCTCCATTCAGAGATCCAGTTGTGTGCGTCGACGGCGCTGGTGACGGTAAGGGTTGATTGAGCAGTGGTGAAGCGTTGTCAATCGTCCGCAGAGCACATCGAGCCGCATTTATTGCCTTTCGCAATAGGCCTTCGCTTCTCTGTAGCCTTCTCACTTGCTCTTCGGACCTTTCCAACTGTGCCCTCAACTCTGAAAGCTCTTTTTCAAGCTCATCGATGCGAGTCTTCTTACGAGCTCTATTCTACTCATTAACGAAGAACTGTTTGGACTCAGAATAGACACCAACCTTGATGCTCTCTGGTTCACCCTGTCGAAAGCTCTTTTCCGATAGAGTTGTTCCAGTGACAAGTTTGCTACCGATCGAGGCTTCTCCATGCTTATGAGTGCAGTTGGCAAGGTATTTCCAGGACCGACGTTGATTGAAAGAATCCAAGTTGGAGACGTTTGGTGTCGCCCTTCCCGGTGGTAGGGAAAGACACAGCAGCCTTGCGCAATAAGTCATCATCATGGCGCGAATCGTTCATGGGAGGACATGGCGCAGGAAATGAGGCTGGAGGTCGGAGATAATGGTTGGCTTCTCAAGCTTACCTTTATTGGCTGCGCTACGTGATGGTGCGTTAGATTGGCTGTTTTAGGCAGCGCCAAGTATAACAACATCTACCTTGCAACGCACATCATCCTTTATATTTAATGCTCTCTAGCCTCCCCCGAATCTCTGTATCACTTCAGTCGTTTAACAACCTTTCAGACGCATCGCAAGTATATTGCATCTGAAGCACCGAAACGCCATGGAAAATGACGTTAGTCAATTCAACCATACCAATTCAATGAATACCCCCCTGTACTCTTTCGAAGTGCTCGAGGGATGGTGGTGTAGCGTACGTTGGACTCAGTTTCATGGTCAGCAAAATAGGTTATTTCGCTCTTCAATCTCTTTATTCGATAGATCACCCTGCTACAGCGTGCTCTTTAGCCAGCGTGCTCTTTAGCCAGCGTAACATGCGTGTCACGTGACTTGCAGCGGACCGTTAATATGACCCAGGCCTGGGTCATATCAAAAGAGTGGCCCCGTGACAACCAGGTACCTCCATTATAATGCAAAATGCACGTGGTCTCGTAGCCTTTCTCTCAGTATTTGTCGCCCCTCAGTCCACATTGGACGAGACGGTTTGCTCACATGAACAGCATTTCAGTAAGTTAGAATCAGACTCGACTATAATCTATGAGAAAAGATGCTCTTATAAGTTTACTGGCTAGTATGATAATGTGTTGGTGGCCGACAAAGTGATGTTGGTGTTCGCATTCAGATAGGTAGATGCAGGAAGCATAGAATCCTATTTGAGCACTGCAAGACTCGTGCTACAAATTCTCAGGATCGGGGCATCCAGAGGGCAATTAATAGGCAGTGAATAATATTGCAAGGATACACCAAACGACGTTCAGACGGCCATAACCTGTACGATGAGCTGATGTCGTTCGCTGAATCTGCCATGCGCTTTCTGAAGCAATGTTCCTTCCCTAGCACCTGACTGGGCCTCCAATGATCCCCAATCCGAGCGCGGTACATGGCTATGAAGACATTAGCACGAGAGATTGGGATGGAGTGAGATGAATTGGGATTCCGCATACAGAGCCAGCACTGCTGCAGTTAAAAACTCGGGGGGCGTCAATAATGCCATTCCAACAGCCTAGCACAGAAAAAGCAGGGTTTGGCGGATTGGCTAGAGTGCACCAGCCCCTAGGCGGGGCTCCGCTGGATGTTGAAGTCTGACTGCAGAGGAGTATTAGATGCGACAATATCTCTCGTTCATGGTGCCACAATCACGCACCATGTTCCGGTGAAAGGACCTTGGACTTGGCGCTCGTCTAATACAGCGACCGGCGTCGGGGTGGGGGTCATTTGTGGTGCTGCTACAGCAATGGGAATTAGACAAAAAAATATTTTCTTGTGCATCTTGGGCTGCCTGGACTGCGCCGATTTCGTCTCAAGAAAGTCTCACGTTGGTTGGTGAACCACGAGTGAAAGGTGCCACACGAATATATGTCAGTCTCATGTAGACTCATCCACCACCCTGCTCAGGTAATCGGAAGAGTTGCTGATGTTGCAGGTTAGTTAAGTTGTTCCTATATGGGTTTTGTGGCGTATGACGCAGGAAGAGTAAGCAGATCATGCTTCCAATCCAGCAAATGAGAGAGTTGAATGCTTTCCAATCACTAAACTAAGCGCTCGTATAACGATCCTGCTGCCTTAGTTTTATACCAAATGAACCTCTCGTGCATCATTCGCCCGCAGTTCCATCGACGTCTCTCTGCCTGATTCATCCCAATATAAGCCAATTCGCTTTAGTTCTGCAGTACTGTCGCCGTGAAGTATCAGACCCACAGAGCTCCAGCGGCTTATATAGTAGCCTTTAAACAGAATAGGTCTATTATCCAGACGGACCCTCCACGTTCGGTGCAGTCATAGGACGTGTCTAACCATACCTTGTCTATCTCGAGACCCAGCCACAGGTCCCGGACACACAGCCGAAAGCCCGAAGCCCCGTGCGGACGGGAAGAAGAAGTTGTGCGGACAAGCAGAGCCGGTTCCAGATATCCCTTGACAACAAGCTCACTTGCTGCAATCTCACCGTAAGGTACAGAATCGAATCTTGCCGTGGTATAACTGTCCACTATCTCCACTAATTCTGTCAAACTGTCGCTGCGGTGTGGTTGCTTTTCTTTGTAGGAAAGATGGTTCGGTACCTTGATGTATTCAAAATCAGAGCTCCCAACCAGAAATTCTAGCTTGGTGTTCAATGATGCCCATGACCTGGACGGTGCTACGTTCTCTTCACGAGCCGCAGTTTCTGGCTCTTTGCTTATCCAAGCCAGTGACTTGACAAGCCATTGCGACCATAGTCCAGCGAGGTACGTACCGCCGGTGCCTTGATTGAATTTGGCTGCAAGGGCGGAAAGAGCCGGAAGACGGTCAGTCGCATTTGTTAATTCCCGGCATGTGTATTCCTCCACAATATATTTCCAGCGCTTGAAATCTGCCTGTGACGTTGCCGAGTCCCTGTAATCCCGACGGTTCAACAGACGCTGCACATCGTACAGCAGACCCTGCGCAAACCGACTCGCACCCTCTTTCCGCCGGAACATTTCATAGGTGGAGCCTTTCCGTAAAGTTACCGTCGGGCAACACCAATATACGTCCAGGGTTCCATATATCAAAAGCCTGGGAGAGAGTAAGTGTTCCTGAAGCGTCCAACCTCGAGATGTAATTGGATCTCGATGCCGAGTTATACTGAATTGGAGAAGGCCAACAGATCCAATTTTGTCGTTGGGACATTGAAGGGGAAGGTAAAAGATAGGCCATCCAGGCACCGCCGATGCAGCCTCTCGTTCATGAAGGAAGCCTTCATCTGAGCTCCTACAAACGGCAGCAGATATTGTGAGGGTTGAATTGGTATAGTACTCGGCCATATGAGATAATTCTCGTGCTTTATCCGCATCTGAATCCTGTATGATGCAGATAGCGTCGACCCAGAGATAGCGAATGCCCATCCGCCTCGTGACCGTTATAGAGTCTTTAATTGTTTGAGGCAATTGATTAACCGAAAGTCGTTGCATGCATTGCTCCAGGGTATCCAGCGTAAGAACGAAGTGGTTGCCACGCCCCCAACAGTACGACGCAGATGCGTATGGAGCGCTAATGTCTCTGGAGACTAGACATACATGGTCCGAAGACTCTTCACCCAACACATCAATAACCCGCGTTGGCAAACGGGGAGGTTCCAAGATGCCGCAGTTCTCATGCTCATTTTCGCAATTGGTTAGCCATCCGTGAACAGTTTGGAAGTGTGCATCGGATGGTGTGAAGGGCCGCAGAGGCTCTCCGCCAACCACCGCGTAGCTAGGATCGTCTTCTGTTTAACGCGTAAGTAGCTGAACAATTGCTTCTTCAAATTATGAGAAATCCATACGCGATTCTGCTGACAATTCATATGATAGCCAACCTTGGCAGGGTTCTCCACCGTCTTCGGGGTAGACAAAAAGCTTGCCTCCATTTTCCCCTCTTTTGTCTATTGTCGGTACTATCGTCAGGGAAATGTCGCCGTTTTTGTCAAAGGAATCCATGGCAAGGTATCCTCCTCCGGAATGAGTGGCAGACGGTGCAACCGGCACGTATAGAATCATCCAGTTCTTGGCTACTCTTCCTCCACGCATACTCTCGATCCCATGGTGGATTAGCACCCATAAGTATATTTTTGCACTGCTCACATAACCCCGCAAATGGTGCCCAAGGCGCAGACTGTAATACTGTGCGTCCCTCCATTGTCGTAACAAGTCCAGCTTTAGATATCGATCCGGTTGGCCCACGCGAAGCAATTGCCGAATCCCCAATCAAACCGCAATGCCAGCCCACAAATGTGATGATACCACCATCTAGGACTGCGACGAGATGACGGTGAAGCTGAATTCAAAGCAAGCAGCTGCTACCACCGCTATAGGCTTTATGTAGGGTGGGGTAAATACCCCCATTGTCATCAGCTGAGCTCGAGCGGCCTACCAGATTAAAGTGTTCTAGGACAAGGGTCATGTCATTTCACTCAGAGTTCCTGTATGGCTTCGGCTGTGGTGACAGTTGTACATACGAGCGATCCCAAACCAAGCGAACAAAACCCAAGAACACTTCTACCTTCGCCACTTGACTGTGAGCCTGCGCCTTGTGGCTTTCGTAGCAGATCTACCGGTTCTTCGTCTAGAGCGCAAACCGACAGTGTAGGGGACCTGGGACATATTCATATTATATTATTATATTAACGACATACTAGTCGCTCTTTCCTATTTTATGATCTAACAATCCTCAAGTCCCAATCGCTAGCGGATTCCAAAATACGTTCTGGGGATCAATCGAGTTCTTGAGCGTCAATAACCTGGCATACACCGCGTCTCCGTAATACACCTTATGTGCCGTCGCAGGATCCAAGCTTGGATCGAGATAGTTCAAGTAAGCACCAAACTGTGTCTGTGGTTGTGCCTTCACAACAGCATCATTCAGTCCATTTATCCAGCTAATCGAGTTGGCGGTAGTTCCATAATTCTGGATAACCCAGAGACTGTTGCGGTCATTGTATGCAGCGAAGTTGGTGTCTCTGGAGTTAATCACGGAGCCGGGTCCACCGTAGAGGTTGATGATGCTGAAGTAGTCGACCGAGGTGCCGCGTTTGATGTAGTCGTAGAGCGAGTTGAGGGCGGTCGAGGTGAGGCCATCCGATTCGGGAACAGTGATGGACTTCGCGAAGAAGTTGTCATGCTCGTCATAGCCGGTCAGGGGAACCTTGATTGTGTTCTTGCCAGATACTTTGACGAGGTAGTCTATCCAGGAGTAGGACTGGACGATGACATTGGTAGGGGCAGGCAGACCGCGAAGGAACTCAGGTCTGATTTTAGTGTTGAATTCAGAAACACTACCGAAGAAGGCGCCACTAGGAGCGAAGGAGCCATATCCGTCCATATAGATACCAAAGGATATGCGGTTGTCGACCACGGAGGCGTTGCGGGCAAAGTCTTGCAGATGGAGAAGGGTATTGGTGAATGTGGCCTTCGAGTTGAAGATGCCGTCGAATTGCACTTCGAAATAGGTGATGCTAGATGGAGCGCTGCGAGTTTGAAGATAGAAGTTGGTGACAATACCCAGGGAATCTGCCGCCCCGCGAATGCCCCAGAAGATCTCACTGTTTTGGGTCGAAGATGCTGTCACAAGCGACCCATCGGCAAGCACGACATCGACCTTGACGATGGCATCCATTGCCAAACCCCAGTTACGAGACGTATGGCCGTAGCCACCGTGAGTAGCGTGCCCGCCAATGCCAACGCCAGGACACGTGCCGTGCGACAGCGCTTTCTGTCCCTGTGTCCAGATGCCATCGGCAAGATTACCGAGCCTGACGCCGCCGCCTACTTTGACGACACCGCTGGAGTCCACTTGGATACCGTTAAACGCCTCGAGAACTATCATCATGGATCCGTCCTTGCCGCCGGAAGCAAAGTTGGCATAAGAGTGGCCACCTCCCTTTGCTTGGACCTTGATACCAGCTTGCTTGGCACAGAGTACCGCATCCTGGACATGGCGGTTGGTAGTGGGGAGAACGACAACGGCCGGTGTATGGGGCAGGCGGAGATTGTAAGGCTGGATCAAATTGGCCCAACCGGCATCGGATGTCATCTTGTAGGGCACACTCTTGCTGTTCAGGCACTGAAGGACTGTCCCAGAGGGTGTAGGCGTAGGAGGATTAGAGGAGCTTGTTGTAGTGCCTCCGTTATTGGTACAGCTTCCCCACGCAGGATTGCATCCTGTTCCGCAGTGGCCTGTCGTTGTTCCACACCATCCATACTGGGAGCAGCAGTCCCCGAATGTGCTTCCCAAACAAGTATAGCCATTAGTGCCAGCGCAGCTACCATCAGTAGATACTCCCTTTGTCGGAGTTGGCTGCGGTGTAGAAGATGAACGAATCGTCGATGAAGGAGGAGGGTTGTTGGTACAGCTTCCCCACGCAGGATTACAGCCAGTTCCACAGTGTCCTGTCGTTGATCCACACCATCCATATTGGGAACAGCAGGAACCAAACGAACTGTTCAAACATGTGTAGCCATTCGCTCCTCCACACGTGCCATCTGGGGAGGTGGTGGCGGCGAAGCTCACCCCTACGAAAAGGGCGCTTGCTGACAATGTAATAAAGGCTTTCATAATGACAACTCCACAAACGAATGACAGGAGTTGACACTGAAAGAAGAACGCAAGATGCGTCTGAAGCGAGAGTGAAAAGGGGAAGAAGTGTTGTTGAGCAGCAGCTTGATAACCCCTGAAGAAAGGAGACTACGCTCGACCTTTAAGCACTGCCGGATCGGCCGCTTTGCAACGCCATCTTACCTCGAAGGCAAATATTGAAAGGCCGACCCACTAGTCTTACCCGTAATTAGCGCAAGCATAGTATTACCCATGCCGTGCACTACTCGGTTCTTGCACCCGCGTTCTCATGGAAGAAGCATACGAAGGTAATAGGTTTGCTTGGAGTAGGCGAACCTGACCATGTTGCATTGCAATTGGCAATGTTGCAGCGCATGTGGCGTAAGAGGCTGAAGTGATTCTGGATAGGTAGACAAATCGCATGACGGATGAGCTAGAAGCGGTCAAGTTCACAGGGGCGTATACGAGGGCTGAAGTGTCGCTTCAACCCGAACGAGACGATCCCTGTATGCTATTTTAAGATCTCGGAACGAACGGCGTCAGCATCGGTATGTGCGTCATCGTCGTGAATCGCAAGCATTCTTCTGCCTCCCAGATTTCATGAGTGTCAAAATGTGATATTGCAACGGCTCTAGACGTGGACCGAATACACCGTCATCCAGATGACAGAAAAATTGCGACGCCCTACATCCATAGGTAAACTGGAGCTTTGGAAAAGAGCTCTAATCAATTTAAGTTCTTAATCGCCAAAGGACGCTTAAACTTTGGGGAGCAAGTGCGTAGTTTTGACAAGCGTTGTCTCGTGGGTCTCGTAGGTTCAAAAGGTTGTCACCTAGGCAGCGAAAAAGCTGTAACGCCTCTCTTAGGTTAACAGCGTATTAAGCAAGGGTCCGTTCAACTTAGGTTCTTCATCTAGGAAGTCCTCACGGTCCTCTAGTTGACTGTACCGTGCTCGCGTCACGCTGAACCACCCCATGCTGCGCCTCTGCCGAGATGCTCTAGGGTAGTATCAAACAATATTATTGGCATTGGCGCATTTCGACGCGAACAAAAGTGACGAAAAAGGACCACGCTTCTCAACGGAGGGAAGTAGATCGTTCTTGACGATCAGTCTAGTGTGACCTGCGCGATTTCAGTACACTATATTTGGAGAAATATGTCAATGTCGAAGCTCTGGGACGTGATCTTATCTAACGACCCTCTATGGCATGCCTAGTATCGGTATAAACGCTCTGCAATTGAACAAATTCAAGAATGGGATCCCGAAAAGGTTGGTGCACACAGGAGTTGGGTGACACTGCGCTATGTAAAAAAGAAAAATAGGTTCTAGACTCCACTTTTGAAGTTTCGGAGACCTTTTCACGAATGGGACAGTTGACGGGACAATATGTTGCGTCTATCTCCGGCATGTGTGACAGTATCGTTGGGGGAAAGTAAGTTTCCAAAAATATGCTTCGGAAGCTCGCCAAGTCAAATAGATCGAAGATTGTGCTTAGATCTATGCACGTAAAAATGTCCTCCATTGAATTTGGACCGTTAGCGGTGTAGCTGTATTGCTCCAATTCTAGAGCCCGCAGCGGTACTACGAGCACCGCTTCTCCCACTTTGACGTTCCAGGAAGCGTTCGAGACAGTATGAATGGTTCGCTTTGACGTGGTTCGACGGGCTGTCGACTGTTACACGGTGAGGACAACATGATGTATATAACACATGCGGGCCTCATGATGCATAAGCGTTCTAGACTTCGGTGGTGCGGAAAAAAGATTCGGAAATAACCCTTCGTCACCTTTTCGCCAGGGACTTTGTTTCATGTTCAAATCAATCGAGCTATGCGATTGGAGTGACCATCATTATGGCCCGGAAAGGACAACACTAAAGAGATCTGTACAAGGGTCAATCAAGGATATTTCAGATCGACCAAGAGATAAGCTATAGTGACTTTCCAGGCAGAAAATATGAAAGCCAACTGATCTCATGAGACATGCCGTGAAAATGGTGACAAAACTGTTGGCGAGTGCGCAACCATGGAATATGGGACCCTTAGACCTGGGTCTGTCGAGATCCGCAGCTTATCCGGTTGGCTAACAGTACCATATAGAAGAGAAGACTCATTCAAGTGTGGAGAATGTAGAGCGGGAACAGTAATTGCGTTAGCCGGTCCAGACATGCGACCTTCCGGCTTGTGTCCAGTTGAGTCAATGAGGACATGCAGACGTGAAGACACAAGATTTGGCATGGACAATGAATCTTCGCCAGGATAGACCGTTTTTTTAAAAGTCCTAACTCTCAGCCAACTTTGTCAGCGCATCCCCGTCGACCCTCAGGCCCACCCACTCGTTCTTCTGCTGCGCACCCAAGCTCTTGTAGAATTCTAAGCTGGGCGTATTCCAGTCCAGGCAGCTCCACTCGAGCCGCTGGCCCCCAACCTTGACGGTCTCCCTTGCCAGTTCCTTGATCAAAGCCTTGCCGTATCCCCTCTTCCGGTATACTGGCTTCACGAAGAGATCCTCCAGATATATGCCTGGCCCGCCGGTCCATGTGCTGTAATTGTAGAAGTAGAGCGCCATACCGGCGATCTCGCCTTCCGGCGCCGTTAGGAGCAGCGTTTTCGCATAACCGGGCGTGAACGACGGATTCGGGGACGAGGCGCTGTCGGCGAATGAGAGGGTGTTCGTAAGCCGCTCTTCTGTGGCTTTGACAGAATCCGTGGAATTCTCGTAGGCCGCGAGTTCGTGGATTAGGGCCAAGATGGTCGAAACGTCTTTAACGCGGCTATTAGCGGGGTTCAACGCATAAATGAGCATGTACTATAGGCATACCCTCGCGCGTCGCATGGCGAATTGAGTAGCCTCCGGAAACCATCGTGGAGGTGAACAATCAAAAACCGAGTCTATTGATTCCCGGCGGCGGACGTTGAGGAGTTACAAGCATAAGAAAATGCGTCCTTCCCATGTCAAAGTGGAGGATGGCAACAATTGGCCGACCTCGGTACGGCATAATGTTTCTCCGACAATACCTCGATGCTAGGTCAGGAATTGCCCTCCGACATGGTTCCCGTTTGTTTGGTGGCATTGCGAGAAGTAGCCCGTTTTGGTGGACGTCCTTTCTCATCTACGCCAGAGAACAAGGCATCGTCCGCCGTGTACTTGAAGACCGGTGGAACTGTAGGAGCCCAACGTGACACCCAACCCCGACGAGTATCATCCCACTCGAGCTTGCAGCAGTAAGAAAGAACTTCTGCATATAGTCTCCTCATCCTCCGAGCGGTGATGTTGTTGGTAGCGGGGTGCAATTCTGCCCGTTTGTCGGCTTTGCTTGGTTTATCCAAAGCTATGGCTTGTTCAATGGTGGCTTGAGCGCTTAGGAATCGATGCTCTGACCGCTCGGTCTCTATAGCTGGTTTTCTCCTTGGGACAATACCTCCCCAGCGCGATTCACCAGTTGCAAGCGCCTTGAGGTGATCCCACTCGGCATTCGGTAGAGGTGGTAGAAGCTTCCCGATGGTGTCCTTGTACCACCTTCTTATATTGTTCCGCGCTCTTTTAACAGGCATTGGACGCTCCCAAACATTGTATATGTCCGTCTTAAACTCTGCCGCCTTCAACAACGCGTGGAGTGCTGCTCCCTTTTGCACCTGACCGGTGATGACAGCCTGGAGCCTAGAATACGGAGCGGAGAGGCTAAATGATACCTTGCGATCCGAGACCTTCTTGGGTTCATTGAAAAGCCTCAGAACAGGTCTATCACTGTGGTACAGCTTCTGGAGAGGCGCCAATGCTTCAGAGCCCCCTTGATCGGCCTCAGCAGCAAGGACCGGATCCGGCTGGACGAGCTCGTCGATTAATGCGTATCGACGCCGCCCAATCCTCCCATAGGTATGAAGTAAGACCTTTTGTAGACAATTCCTTTCCCCCATGTTGGCACGCCGCAGATAGTTGAGCCCTTTTTGAGCTTTCTTTTGCATGTCCGCCGTACGGCTTTCAATCACAGCTATGGGTCTGCTCCTGAAACCGGACCGCCGGAGCGTCTTCGCCTGGGATGTAGCATTTTGTGTTGGTCGATATGCCCTGAAACGGCCGATGATGTAGCGTCTGAAGTAGCTGCGTGCGTTTGGGTCAGGTAGGTAGGTGGCTTCCCGGAGAAGGGCGCGCAACAGATGGAGCGATTTCAGCTGCGATGCATTGAGCTGGGAGGTCACCATCTGTGGGCATCCATTGAGTCGATCGTTCACGGATGGAGAGGAGAAGCTAGTTGCTCGACACTCGCGCGCTGGCGGGCGTTTCACTTCGCTAACATCATGCCAAGTCGTATCACGTGGTGTCAAGCACTTAGGTGCTCATGAACGCTCACAAATGTAAACGGAATTCGGCTATTATTTCAGCTTTGGAAGAATTTTGGGCAAGGGGTTAATGTGCTTTTCTGGTGCCTGAGTGGAAGGAAGATGCGTGAGAGAGCGTAAAGCACAGGGGAGAATCCACGTTCCACAAATGTCTTAAAGGGTTCAAACCAATGTGCAGTTTTTTTAGTGCTGTAGGCTCAATATTGCTTTTCAACATCGCCTCTCAACTTTTGAGCTTCTATCAGCTTCAGCTCCTCTATCTAGACTGTCGTACTACTCCACATACAAGTACTACGTTATAAAGCAGCGAACCAATCCTTCTGATTGGTTCTAGACCCTGCGTTTGGCTTACTCGCCTGGCGTGTCGGCGGTTTCCACGGTTCTATTAACGCGCACGTGCTCACCCACAGAACGCGACGACGACACGCGCTCACCACCCAGCTCCTCCTCCGCCGCCCCCCAGCTCCCCCCAGCTCCCCCTGCGCAACGCTTGCCCAATTCCCGCATATCCGCCCTATTTTCCAGTTCCGTTTGTAATAGACTGGATCGCATCAGATTGATCTGCTCACCCACCCCATCGCTCTCCACATCGCAATCGAACCCATCGCCCGTCGCGCCTCGGTATGGTCACGCAGGACCACCTTCGCTCCCCCGCATAATTCATCCCTCAGCGCTACGCTGACAATGCAAGTCGCGCGCTCTAACCTATCTTCCTCATTTCCTTCTGGCTCCGCTTCCCAGCCCGCCATGTATCCTGGCGGCTCCCAGAATGCCGCCATGCCGGCCCCTTCGTTTTCCCGCTCCTTCTCCGATATGAACGGCTATCAGCAGCACCCCATGGAGAAGCCCCAGATCTATACTGTGTGTTCTGATATCCTTTTTAGCCTGGGAAATTCATTAACATGCTCAGGCTGTCTACTCTGGGGTCTCTGTCTACGAAATGGAAGTTAACCGCGTCGCCGTAATGCGTCGCCGGTCTGACGGCTGGCTGAATGCTACGCAAATTCTCAAGGTTGCTGGTGTCGACAAGGGCAAGCGGACAAAGGTATTGGAGAAAGAAATCTTGACTGGCGAGCACGAGAAGGTCCAAGGCGGCTATGGCAAATATCAGGGCACATGGATTAACTATCGCCGCGGAAGGGAGTTTTGTCGCCAATACGGGGTAGAAGATATTTTGAGGCCACTTCTGGACTACGACATGACCGGCGATGGCAACGCCGGACAAGGCATCGAAACTCCGACGAAGGAGCAAGCCATGGCCGCAAACCGGAAGCGTTTCTATACTCAAGGTATGGACGGCCGCACCGCCAACCAGAATGTTGGCGGGACCTTCTTCTCAAACATATCTTCCACCGCAACAAGCGCCCTTGCCGCTATGAACAAGGTCGCTAGAATGAACTCTCCCGCACCCCGACCCCCCAGCTCTTCACAACGCCGGTCCATTGGTCGTCCATCACAGGGTCCTATGGGTAGCCAGGATTCTTTCCGCGCGAGCAGTCAACAGAGCGTGCCCAGCCTAGCATCTGAGAGGAGCTTCGGTGCCAATGGCCTCACTGACTCGGCATATGGCACTGGTCAGGATAATGATGTACAGGAGCCGCCCAGGAAACGGATGCGACCGTCTCAGGAAGAATCCTTCTCCCAACCCAATGGCACCGATTTGTCATTGCGTGACCATGGTTCTCCGACGGAGCCCAGCGAATCCTTTTATCAGACTGGCCATCAGATCACGACCGCTGATGGCGAGGTTCCAACCGCCCTCCCGCCTTTGCCTTATCCAACCGACAAGCTTTCCGAAGAGAAGCAGGCTATGTTGACAGAACTCTTCGCAGATCAATCTCGGACCGACTTCACGAATCACCCTGCCATCCTTCACCTCTCAGGCCAAGACTTGGATTTGCCCATTGACAATGCCAGCAACACTGCGCTGCATTGGGCAGCAACGCTGGCGCGAGTGTCGCTAATGCGACTCCTTGTGTCCAAAGGGGCAAACATGTTTCGGGGCAATGCTGCTGGCCAAACGCCGCTCATGAGTGCGGTCTCCGTAAACAACAGCTTGGACCACAGCTGCTTTCCTGAGACACTCGAAATTCTGGCGCCTTTGATTGAGCTCCGCGATGCCCAGGGAAGGACGATCTTGCATCATATCGCCGTCACTTGCGCCATCAAGGGCCGTTCTGCGTCGAGCAAATACTACCTGGAGGCGCTACTGGAGTACCTCGTGAGGAGTAACATCGGCCACAGTCAGTCCGAGAACGGGCCCAGCCAATATGGAAAGCCGATCGGACTCATGCGCTTCATGCAAGAAATGGTCAACGCGCGTGATAAGGGCGGCAACACCGCTTTAAACCTCGCTGCCCGAATTGGCAACCGCAACATCATCTCTCAGCTTATGGAGGTGCAGGCGGACCCTACGATACCAAATGACAAGGGTACTCGACCACTTGATTTCGGAGTTGGGACAGATGCAAATGCGGAGCCTCCAACACGAGTTGATAGCCCAAGCAAAGGGAAGGCATCTCTGAGTAAGGTGGAAGAGACTAGTAGAGAGATCCAACCTCGTACGTCAACGTCTAATTCTTGGGAAATAGGGCCCCCGCTAACAAGGCATAGTAATGAGTGGTATCTTACAGAGCGCCAGCATGCAGTTCACCCAAGAAGCACGTCTCAAGCAAGATAACATCGACCGTACCAACGAGACGATCGCGCAGCTGTCAGCCCTGCAAAGAACAGAACAAGAGCGCCTAGAGCAATTGCGCGCACGGCTGCGTGCGCGACAAGACCGAGCAAAACGTATAGCCAACTTAAAAAGATGGCTTGAACCCCAGCGGCATAACCTGGCTATCAGCACTGGATCCGACATCCGCGAAAAGCGCAAACTTGGTTATGCGGATAGCGATGGAGCTGGGGTCGTTGTGCACCCCGACGATCTGCCACGTGAACTACATGCGGCTGGAGAACATCTCATACGTAAAGCATCCGATGGTCCTTCATATTTCTCAACACCTCTTCCGTTGGACTTGGGCGCTATCGCACAACAATATGCCCCTGTGCTCGCCGGCTTACCGTCCATATCGACCCTTCGCCATCGCTTGGAAGTATATGTGCAAAATAATGCGAACCTCGCGGACCGGAGCCGCAAGCTCAAAGAAAAAGATGGCCAGCTCGAAGCCATGTACCGCAAAGTTGTCAGCCTGTGCACCAAGGTCGACGAGGACCGCATTGACAGCGTCCTCGAGAGTCTTGTGCAGGCGCTGGAAAGTGACCCACTTGATGGCGTGGAAGTGTCCCGTGTGAGGGAATTCCTACGCAAAGTTGAAGGAGTGGAGGGGTAGTGTCCCCTAGGAAGGATCAAGACATGCGCCATTGACCGGGTCTCTGAGAGGACTCTGTTTCAGGATTGGTCTTTGGGTATGATTGCGCCATCTTTCTTCCCTTTGTCCTCGTCCGGAGGTTTCGCAGTCGGCCGTATGGAGTCTTATCATCACTTTGGTATGGTTGACCACGTTTTCGCTCGCTATAATGCCTGTTTTTATTATTGACGATGATCCGCGCAGAGTACCCACCCAACCATGTGGGATCTTAGGCACGACAGGGATGATGGCGTCTTAGTTATTCTGTAAATAGCTTTTGGACATAGTGGTGTGGGCGTTGAACATGTCGCTCTTCCGAGAGCTGGAAATGCTTATTCTAGTGACTAGTGGATTGCCCCTACACCTTCCATCTTAGCATGGTCAGTGAATGCTTTTTGAAAACAAATGACCCTTCGCACGTCCCTCTGTGTTCCTCGATTCCAACGTTCTGCCCTTCCTCTGTATTTGCAGCATCCACGTTCTTCCCGGTCACCGTATATATCTCCACGTCGCCCCCTACAACACCTTGTACATCGACCTCATAATCGCTTTCCTCGTTCACGTTTACCACGGCCAGACTAACCCATCCGTCCTCACTTATGCAGGCACTGCAATCCAAAAAGGGCGTTTCAATCGTCCCTCGAATCCATTCCGGCTTCGTTGGGCCTTCGTACTCTGGACTCCGCACGTTTACGGCAACAGTGTGACCGCGCATGTACTTCGAAAATAGCAGCAAAGGCCACCAAGTCGTCTGTTTCACGAGACCTGAACGCGTAGTCAGGAGCGGCGAGATGACGTTTACCGATTGTGCGATGTTCGCCATGCCGACCGAGGACGATTGGCGGATGAAGGCATTGAGGAAGACGGATACGGCCAAGGCGTCGGACAGCGTATAGCGCTCCTCGGCGCCTTGTTCGCCAGGCGCGCGGGCAGGATCCCATACGTTCCACTCGTCGAAGCAGATGGTTTGGCGAGGGACGGAGGGTGGGACTTTGTTTTCGATGCGTGCGAGGTCGATCAGGGACATGGCCATTTGGATCGCGCGTTCAGCCGCCCTGGGGGCTGAGATTTTGTTAGTCAGTCCCTCCCTTCTTGCCTATTCCTCCGAGTCTGGTGTGAATGGGACTTACCAGTAGCGTTCTTCAGATGGTCTTCACTCGCTGTATACAAATGGATGGAGTGCATGTCAATGAGGCTTTTCGTCTTATCCCCGCTGAGTCCATGCACATCCCACTTCACACACTCCTTGAGGACATAGTAGTCCCAACTGGAGAATCCAGTCTCGCCGCAGAGTATCAGCGTGATGCTGGGATCTAGCAGCTTGAGCGCTTTGGCCCACTGGTATGCCTTTTTGGCGTAGTCTTCTTTTGTGAGCTGCGCAACTTGCCAGGGACCGTAGCATTCGTTGCCGAGGGCCCAGTATTTAACCTACACCGTGGTAAGTAGAGTTTATGAGGGGATGAGAATGACCTAAGAAGGGAGGGGAGGGGAGAAGAGAAGGAAAAGGGCAACAGAATCGTACGTTGTAGGGTTCTTCGCGGCCATTTTTGCGCCGTAGGTTGGCGTAATAAGTGTCTTGGGTGCCGTTGCAGTATTCGAGCCATCCGAGGGCTATACCAATCTGCATCAGCACTCACTTCACCTCTACTAGGGATTGTCTCCCTCCAGCCATCCAACTAGGGTCAGAAAACCGACCTTCATCCAATGTCCCGGTCCCGAAATTCAAACACAGATAAGGCTCGGTTCCAACCTCCTCGCACCATCTCATAAACTCATCGGTCCCAAACTCATTACTTTCCACGCCCAACCACGCCAGTTCTGGACGTCTGGGGCGGTGTTCTTTGGGTCCTACACCATCCAGCCAGTGGTACGTCGCGACGAAGTTGCCGCCCGGATAGCGCACGACGGGGACACGAAGTTCTTTCATGGCGGCGATTACATCTTTGCGGAAGCCGGTGGAGGGGTCGGAGAGGCGGGAGGTGGGGTCATAGAGGCCGGTGTATATGCAGCGGCCCATGTGTCTGTTTTGGAGTTAGGAGACAGAGAAACAGGGAATTCGTCTTGGAACTTTATTACTCTGTGAACCCGCCATATATGTTGTCGTTTATCTTTGAGATTTTATGTGTGGGATGGACGATGATGGATGGTTTCTCGTTGTCGCGGATTCGAGTGAATGTCGCCATTGTGTATACCCTATCTCTTTCCAGAATGCTCGACTGGCGAATATTCTTTCGACTATTCTTTCGACCTCAACCCGAAATAATTTCTCGAATCCGGCCTCTCAGTCCAAATATATGTCAGAGTTCAAGATACATCCCGGTGGTCCAACGTCCCCAAACTCAAGACGGGCGCTAACCAAATCTGGCTTACCGGCCGTCGGTTGATATCCATAGGTCATTCGTGGAGAAACTACCGATCAGCTCACCTCCGCACTTTATCCAGACCACATCCTGAAGAGAATGGTAACTGGTGCATGGGAGAACAGCACTCGGCCAATTGTATCCCGAAGATACCTCGGTTAGAGAGATCTGGGGAAGGAACTGGGAATGGAGCAATCCTGAGGAGGGCAGCGGGATAATTGTTACTGGAGAGGGGAGTTATGGTCCAGAAAGCTACCCTGTTCGATGGGCAGGGAAAGAGGGGAGCTTGGGTTGTATAAGATGCGGTTGGGAAGCTTGAGCTTGCAGCTGTGTCTTGATTGTTTTGATACCTCGTGCAATTCAACATGGCTCTTCCGCCAAAGTGGTACCAGGTCAGAAGCCAGTAGCTATTGCTCAAGTATTCATCAACTAACTTCTGATCAGTTCCTTGTTGGCCTTTTTGCGTCCCTAGGATCGCTACTCTTTGGCTATGACTTGGGCGTCATTGCTCAAGTGATTGCTTCGAAGTCGTTCATAACCAAATTCAAGCCGACCGATGATGAGATGTGAGCGTTCATCTCCGCACTTACAACATACTAGTTGTTGACGAGATTGCAGAGGAGCTGTGGTATCAGTTTTCACAGGCGGCGCCTTCTTTGGCGCAGCGGCAGCTGGGCCCATGGGCGATTTCCTGGGCCGGAAGTGGACTATAATGATTGGCGCTCTCATCTTCTGTCTCGGTGGAGCACTGCAAACAGGAGCGCAGGGTTTGTCGTATTTGTATTCTGGCCGAGCGATTGCGGGATTGGGGTAAGCTCATCGCGCCTGCGGAATTTCCAATCATCTGCTAACGTTGCGGCAGAGTAGGAGTCTTGTGTATGATTGTTCCACTATATCAGGCGGAGCTCGCACATCCTAGCATCAGAGGCCGCATCACTGCTCTTCAACAATTCATGCTGGGAGTGGGTGCTCTCGCAGCAGCTTGGATATCCTACGGAACATACGTCGGTTTCGCCCCTACCAATGACGGTCAGTGGAGGACCAGCCTGGGAATCCAAATCATACCTGCTCTTGTTCTTGCCGCCCTCATCCTCTTCTTTCCAGAGTCGCCTCGCTGGCTCATCGACCATGGCAGGCCTGAAGAAGGACTGCGCACACTGGCCCAGCTTCACGCCAACGGCAACGCGGAAGACCCATTTGTCCGCGCTCAATATGACGAAATCCAAGAGGCCATTACCTATGAGCACGAACATGAAGCGCAATCTTATGTTGAGCTCTTCACAGACCGGTCCTGCTTTCGCCGCCTCTTCCTCACATGCGCCATTCAAGCTTCAGTCCAAATGACGGGCGTTTCGGCCATCCAATATTATAGTGTTACCATCTACGGCCTCATGGGAATCCGGGGCGACGAGACTCTTAAATATCAAGCCATATCCTCCGTCATCGCCCTGGTCGCGCAGTTCCTCTGTATCCTCCTCATTGACCGCCTCGGTCGCCGCTGGCCACTCATCCTGGGAAACCTGGGCAACATGATTACTTTTATCATTGCAACCATCCTACTCGCTAAATTTCCACCAGGCGAGAGTGGGAACAAATCTGCCGCTTGGGGTTTCATTGTGATCACCTGGATATACAACTTCTCCTTCAGTTCGACATGCGGTCCGCTCTCGTGGATTATTCCCGCGGAGGTGTTCGATACGAAGACGAGGAGTAAAGGCGTGTCGATTGCGACGATGGTTTCGTTTGCGTTTAATACAATGATTGGACAGGTCACGAAGCCGGCCATGACGCAGGTTGGATATCGATATTATTTTCTATTCATTGTAAGTGGCTATGTGGCGTCTAGAGTTAGATGTCCATGCAAACTAACTCGCGTAGATCTGCAACTTTACCAACGCGGTCTTCTTCTGGGCCTTCCTGCCTGAAACAGCTAAACGTCCACTTGAGGAGATGAATCATCTGTTCCGGGATGCGCCCTTGTTTGTGCCGCTGATGAAGAAGGCGGATTACATGTCCCATGAGCTGGAGCGGAGGGTGGAGGAGGTTGAAGCTAAACAGGGAATTACACATGCTGAGACCGCTCTCTAGCTGTAGGATGAGGTTTGGCCACAAGTGTCATGCCATCGGGAATTAGGTCGGAGTTTGGGAGATAGAACTGGCATGCCATAACATTGTTTGGGGCATTCGCGTGACGCGGTTCGTAACTGGGAAGTTGAAGCGCCTCGTCACACTCACTTACGGCTCTGGCCTCACACGAGAACGATACTTTATATCCTCTAGATTTCTGAGTTTTCTTGTGCATTACTTGCCTAAAAGCCAGTTGGTATAATTTTCCGCCCGTTCTGATCCGTATACCTTCCCTTGCTCATCGGTATGTGGCCCATGGCAAGCGGCAACCGCCGGTCTCGCCCTCAGCGCCTTTACCTGTCCCCGGCATGTAGTTCTTTTGGCCATTGATCCGCTGCTGCATACTCACATTGCTGTAAACCATAATCCATCTCAATCTCTCTCCAAAAGCTTGGCAGCGTGTAGTATGCACTCACTGTCTGCCCGAAGCCCAGCCACCCACCACACCACACCACCCTCTGACGTAGCCAGACCGCCCTTCCCAATTTTCCACTCTTACCTTGTTCCGCCCTTATCTGGGCACCTTCCAGCCTCTTCCAAAATCTTCTGAGGCGTACGCGCCGACCAATGAGAGTGTCGAGATTTTGCGTCTTTCACTCCCGCGACGCGTCCTGCGCCCCCCAAAATCTCCCAGAAGTGGGTCCACCTTCCCCCCACGCGTTCTGATTGGGCTATTGACCGTTTGCAAACGCAATAGAAGCTGTTGGAGTCAACATGAGAGTCGCCACCGAGCACGTGAGGCTGGACGGGCCCCCCCTGGAGCGCATATATAAGCCTGCCTCCTGCGCTCTCCCTCCCTCCCCCCTTCTTCCCACAACCACCGCAACCTCAAGAAGTTTTCTTCTTTCTCCAACTTCTTGTGCGCCTTTCTGAGCCTCCTCTTTTCTTCGGCATCCTCTTTCTTCAATCATTGCTGCGGCTTAGCTTCCTCGTTGAGTCGCAATCTCTCCCCACCTCACTCTCACCTTCGTCCTTCGAAAAAATTTTCCGCCGCCTCCAGCAACCGAAGCAGAGAGACTACCATTCGTTTCTTGATTCTATTCAAAGAACGTTTGGCTAATTGTTTCCCAGGACCTTTCCTTCTTCGGCGCCACCCCAATATACTTGACGCTTGCACTCCCGCCTGCCCATCCCATCCCTTCCTCCGCCTCACTTCACCTCTTGTTCCCCAAGTCCTGTACTTTCTCACATTTCGCTTCCCTCCCCTCCCCTCCCCTCCCTTCACCTCCCTCCCCAGCATCTTCTCGAAGCAGCACATTATTCCTTCGTCTTTGACCGCGCCTCTGGGTTGGTGAGCACTGTCGACTGTCCTCACTTGAGCCATGTTTGTGGACATAGCATGGTTGCCATTGTGCACCAGATGGTGGTCAGACATCTGGGGGCCCGGTGATCCGGTGGCTCTGCGGGACGTTGTGTTACGGCCAGGACGCACTCTCCGAAGGGTTCAAAGCTATTGACCACAGCCGAGAGCCTGGGTGGGACTGAATAGTCGGACGACGCCGCTTAATTAAGCCGTAATGACCCGCAGTGGACCTTCTCCAGAGAGGGTACGAACGACTCCGATTAAAATCGCTGAGCGCGGTTTCTCCACTGCAGAAGTGGCCTTTATTCCTGGGGGACGCGGTGGTTCCGTTGGTGTCTGGTAGGTTTCGAGTCGTACGGGCGATCAATAACACCAAGGTATGTACTGGTCTTCCTTCCTTGGATGGCTGGTAGTCTCTCTCTGCTTCCGAACTTCAATTTTCAAACTGGATTCCCTGGTTTTCGGCAATATTTCAGGTAAGTTCCCCTCACCTTGGTCTTTCGCTAACAATCAATACTACACGTTGGGTGGCTGGATGCAGGAAGTGGGCTGGGTGATATGGGGTTGAGATTCGGGTCTGCGGTGGAAGGGTGGCTCTGGCTTATAGTACAATGCGATCAGTTTTTCTCTCACTACAGTTTGTATCTCTTGAAGTGACATTTCTTCTTCGCATCCATGAGAAGATAGTTGTACTCGTCTGCACTTTCACAAGAAGCTCCCTTGGAAGTTGAAGTTATTGCCTCCCTTCAGATACAGCTCGCACTGTACCGTGGAACAGCGCGAGTCTCATTGAGTGACATTCCATTTCAGTCAACTGCATACATAGGACTTATTCCTTCGGCGTCAGACCTGAAATAACTGTGTTCGCACTGTCCGCAAAGTGAAGCCCGGAGTTTCGAGTTTACGAACAGGACCCATTCCTATCATTCACTTGTAGGGAACTTCTTTCGGGCGCAACTTTCAACGGTATATATAGCGATGTTTGCGGAGCGAGTCAGTCCTATGTAGTCAGTCAAAATCAAGTCAATTAATGAGTACAAGGGCTAGTAACTCAAATCAACACTATGGAATCAACACTGAATATGTATGAGAATAAAATATCGATTCATATGTTACCAAACAGCTACGCATGAGCCGCCCTGCCTTTGGATCTTTTGATCTAGACACTGTGGATATGGCCGCACCTCGAGGGTGCCCAGTACAGAAAGCTTACCTTTACCATGCTCCAACCATGGACTTACCTGTAAGTGATTACCTATAACAGCCTCTCAGCTTGCGAAATCATCAACTGTGGCTAGTAAGTGAACTTCATGTTGGCCGTTCCCAAATCCCCATCCCCTTCTTCGTCGCAGACACCAACTCCAAGCTCGGAAGGAGTCCCCACCACGAATTCCGCCCTCACCCGCTCCTCGAAACCGTCACTTGTTCCATTCCTGCGCGCTTTAGCCTTCTTCCGCCCCTGCTTTCGCCCAACGTTCTTCCACCAGCGAGGAGCCCTAGTGAGCTCGTCCTTACGCACGTTCTTCGCCCAGGTATTGCCACCGCCTAGCTCCTCCATCTCCACGTCTTGCAGCTTCTTAGCCTTGTGGTTTTGGCGCAGATCGCGGAGGAAGATGATGAGGCAGAGGACAACGCCGACACCGAAGACGGAGACCATGATGATGAACGCATCGAGGGCCGTGATGATGATGGGTTTTTGGTTTGGGAGAGAGGGGAGGGTGGTGGCTGTGTTGTAAAAAATGGCAGCAGGAGGTGGGGCGCGGCGGTAGAAGGAGGTAGTCAAGTTGGCGGATGGGACGGGAGACATTGCGGGAAGGGTAGGTTTGGGGGTGGGAGTCGGCCAAGCGAAGCCGGTCATGTGGTTGGCAGAACTGTTGCCCCGGGCCATGGTTGTGGGGGTAAGGGGAAGGGCTAGGAGGCTGACCGTGGTGGCATTGGACAACATCTTCATCTTCGGGGTTTGCGATTGGAAGCTGATGGATAGACTTTAGGGGTTGCTTCCGACGGTCAGCGAGAAAGTGTGCGGTGTGGTTCGGCGAAGACTTTTGAATCCGAGTGGGAATAAAATGGATGGTAGCGGAAGAGCAAATATGTTGTCGTGCAGGGGCCGGACATTTTCACTGTATATGGATTGTATCTTCAAAACCTTTCGGCGGAAAGAGCCTCAGTGTGCGTACAATGATTCTCTTAATGAGGACAACAGGACTGTCCAGTGACAGACGTCAGGAAACAGCTTCAGCCAAAGGACTACCGTTGCTGTAATGTGATTGGGGTTCCTGGCAGCTATGAATCCGTACAGAGAAGGTTCACGGCATTGTGAACCGCAAATTCAGATTTTGCTGGCCTTGTACACACTTATTCACTACTTCTTCGTGATTCAAACCGTAGCTCTGATCACAGAAAGTTCTCGGTGTTAGTGCAAAGAACAGTTTAGAAGATAGATGTCGATGTACACCCCCGTAGCCGACCCATCCAGAACGCGTTCGCCCATGAATTATGTGCTAGCATGACTGCCCTCACATCCACCACGTCAGCTACTCGCCTTGACAATGCACGACATCACCGCCGTGAGTCGGACGCTTCACGCTCCTGCTGGTCGTTCTAACGGTGACGGATTTCTTTGTCTAGTGTTTGCTCATTTGCGATGTCGCACTTCCCACCATCAACGTACGCTGTAGTCAAATCCTCAGGTACGGTGGGCTTGATCTTGCTTCCGGTTGTACCATGTAGGATGCTATCAGCCAAGTCCACAAGTTCTGCCCTATTACTTGTCCTTTCGTCTCCGTGAATGTGGAAGCTGAAACTTTCCTTGCTTTTCAGTGACATCATGACGTGACCGTTCATGCGGTCGCACTCGCGCTTAACGGAACCTGGTTGTTACGCTCCTCTGAACGCCATGCTTCGCCACACTCGCAGGATTACTCATCTCCCTATGCATATCACTCCTACTACAAATTTCGCGACCGGGAAATAGTCCAGGCCGTCTCTTAGAACCAGAGCTCTGGTGCATCCGTGGGTCCACAGTAGTGACTGCTTGAAGTGGGGTGGGCAGGAATTGAGACCTCATGAGGTGATCTCAATCTGCTTCTGCAATGGACAAACCCAATCAACGAATCACTGTGAGAAGACTGACGGGTCCAATGAGAATCTTTTCGGAGGCTACCCTCCGGTATATCACGACTTGTCCCACTCAACACAGACAGTGAAAAATCGCACCGCGCCAGAGCATTCTGAAAAGACGATATATGTATTATTCATTTACATTGCCATGAAAGGTGGACTGAAGCTGCCTTGTCACATTGTAAAAGTTCGCTAGACGAATCGTCCATTGTGCAACTAGTAATCACTATTGTGCATTCACAGGCGCTAAGAACAACCATCTCAACAATGTTGAGAACACTGACTGCGTATCCTATATATTCTCCCCCGACTACCCACCCCAGAAGACCAGATCACACCGAACACACAACCCCGATATCCACACACACTATCGTCCGACCTACCGACGCCTCACTTCTCAAAAACACGCATCACAAAAACCTCACATTACTAACTTCAACACCCATTGAAAGCACATCCACAAACCCTCACCTACGATCCCGATGACTCCCTCTCAGGAAGCCGTGGCCTGGGGCATCAGCCTCGTAGCCTTCATGCTCCTCTGCGCCGTCACCGTCTTCGTAGGCATCCAACTCGAACGCCGCTCTCGCCGCAAGGCAATTGCGCGTCGTCGGGGCTTGGACATCGAAGCCGCTCACGCCACTACTTCTCGCGCCGTGACCGGTCGCACTGGGCGCGGGATTTGCGAGCCGGCGAATAGCGACGGCGAAGTCGTTGACATCACGGCCCTCGATGGCAGCGTTCTGCGTAGGTTCCACTCTGCGGGGACGGGCGAGGTTGTGCACTATGGGAAGCGTGATGATGAGGTGAAGCCTCGCCTGGAAGAGCACTTCGTTGTTGGCGAGGACGGCGATATGGGGATTGAGATGGTGGACTTTGAGGGGGCGGGTGACGGGAAGTCTGGTGTCATGTTGGCTCCTAGGACATATGCCGAGTCGGTCGACGATGAGAAGACTGATCTTGAGAAGGCTGGTGATGCTGAGACTGGTGTGGAGTTGCCCATTAAGGGATGGCAGCGTTAAGACGTCAGCTTAGATGACGAAGGTAAGTGTGACAGCTGATGAGTCAACGCGCAAGACATGAAGGTAAGTGCGGTAGACTTGTGTGGGGTCTGAATCCGCTGTGTGATCTCCCTCTGTGTCCCTGCCCTTTGTGGTAGTGGAGAATTGGTAAGTAGCCGCTGGTCAGCGATGTTGGCCTGTGGCAGTGTCCAATCCGGAGCTGCTTATGAGCTGCTTATGAGGGTTCAGCTCTAATATAGTACTATCCCTCACCATGTAACGAGCATCACTACGTAGCGAGCGAAATAATAGGTACCTAGGTTTTACAGTTATAGAAACCCTCCGCGCAGTTACTAATAATTATTTTGCTGCTTGTATTATTAACCTAGGGTCTTCTTCTATCTCCCTACTACCGCTGCCTAGAAAAATACAGGCCTTGTCGTCGCTGCCGCGCTAATCTTACAAGGGTGTTGTATCGTAGCAGGGTAGGTCTCATCTCGTAGAGCCCTAACGCAGAGCCAGGCACCGTCCGTACGGGGTCTAATATCAGTATTCAACCTTATTAGCCTCGGGATTACGCTAATAGGTCTTTATCAGCCCTACGGCGGTTGAAAGAGGATGAATCGCACAATGTCGCCACGCCGATTAGTACCTCCCAAACTAAGCGAGAACCTTAGTTACGCCAGGCGCCTTTGAACGTATGACATAATCAGTAATAAAAAGCCGCACCTTAAACATATGACTAAGTTAGCTTGTGGCTGTGCAATCGCGTTTTTCGTGTGCAGAGAAATACAATTATGTCGCAACTACTTACAATCCTGTACCCTCCTGCGCTTCTGGATTCGACCTCTCTCTGCCTGCGCCTACTTCATCTACAAGCCCGCTATTCGCTATCGCGCGAGCGCGTCGCGCCGTCGCCCTTCCAGCTATTTGCGAGCACAGCGAAACAGCACCTGCAACAAGGTGACGAACTACTAGAGCACTCGACGCTCTGTAGCCTATAGTGAGCATTGTGCCTCTATCCTTGAGGCCAACGTTATTTGTTATTGTGAAAGCGTTCCGCTCCACGCTATTACCCCCTTGGCCAATTGCCTCCATCCATGGCTCAGCGCATATTCATTACGTGTTGGTCTCATCACGACCCAGTCAAAGTTGGAGACCTAGCTTGCCAGGCATTACTCGGTAGAGGGTACAACGCTTCGGAGGACTACATACGTTGGGCTGGAAGCTTTGAGGATAAGCACTTTGAGGACAAGCATACACCAAGGAAATGTCAAGTTTTGGTAGACTGTAATGTCTCCGGAGCTTCTATGGCCTCCGAAGTGCCTTTGACATGGTACAACATAAACGCAGGCGGACTCGACCTGTAGGATACCACTCCCCATCAGGTTAGAACAGCACTGATTCGTAGATCTGTTATGTCCTTATCCGCAGCGCTGGCTACACGTCTCCACAAGGACTATGCCTGGGGTCAGCGTGGCTCTTCGTCCGTGAAAGATCGTTGAATGGAAAGTGTTCCCATGGGTGTTTTGGCTCTCAGCGCCGCCTATGGCGTTGGATAACTGCACTCGGGCCATTTCCCATCTCGAGCCCCATAATATCGCGCGGGCTGCATTCCGCTGCAAGCTCCACCGCTCCTTTTACTCTCGCAAGGTTCTGTTTCACCTATGGCCCTATGGCCGCAGTCGAAATCGTACTGCTCGGGTTGACACATGTCTTAGGTTTTGGTGCGGTTGGACACCAGGAAGGCTTGTTTTAGCTTTATCTATCAGCGCTTGCGACCATACTTTAGAACACGATAGAAGACCAACATACATTATAGCGATATTGAAGATCTGTTACTGCTGCAATTTTCTTAGGGGTTCCGCTTTGCGAGAAGAAAAGAGCTGCTGAAGTGTTACCCAAGCGAGAGCTCCAGTTAGGGTAATCAGGCTGCTGCCTAATTAGATCCTTTGGGCTGTGAGGAAACAAGGAGATCAACCACAAGATCCTTATTATTACACGCTAGTCGGAAGCGGTACACACAATAAAGGACACATTGCAATAACAAAACGTAACTTAACTCCATCTTCTAATTTAATACATCCGCGCCACTGGGGCCCGCCATGGCTTTGGCATAAGTTCAACCTCTTTGGCCTGCGCGTCATTCCTTCGCATAACCTTTGGATCCGAAGGACCCACTTCGCCTTCCTCTATCTCACTTATCCGCGCTACCTTAGCCTTTGGCTCTTGGATATCTCCCATTGCATTCTTTTGCGGTCGACCACGTTTCTTGCCCGTAGTAGCTTCCCTGGCCTTCTTGGCAGCCTTCTTTGCCTCTTTCTCCACATGCTTTTTCCGTGCCTCCTCAAGGTCCTCCCATGTCATCACCCTTGCCTTCCCCAGTATTGTTGACTTCGTCGCTCGGCGAGTTTTACTTTCATCATTTATTTTCGTCACAAATCTATTCTAATTGCAAAAAAGGGCACTTTTGGCAAGAAATGTCTAGGCGGCATAGGAGACTTTACGTTGGAGCCTATCTCTGCGTTGGATGCTTGCTTCCTTAGAATAATTAATAACATCATCGACGCTTATTGCAATCTTCCCTAAGGCCAGTCCATAACAACTGACATGTAATGGCCTTTTTGTTTCTTTACGCGGCTGGGATAGTCAACCTGCACTATGGTAGGACCGAATAGATTGAGACTACGGAGGAGTACGGGCCTTGAATTTGGCCTTCCATTCAGATCAAGCGCCTGGTGCACGTGTAGTGGTAGACTTTGGAGAGGTCAGTCCGGTAAGGCCTTGCGATGTCGGTAGCATGAAGGTTAATTATCGGGAAGTCCTACAAGCCGCACACATCTACTGAGCAAAACAACGATATAACAAGGTCTGGTTACTGTGAGTCCATCTATCTTAACTTTATTCCTTCGCCTCCGCAGAAGATGCCCACAAGACGTCTATATCCCAATGCAGTAACCCTGAATATATAACTCGCCTCCGGATCCGGCGATAGCTTCCATAAATAGGTTAGTTGCCCGATCCGGCACAACAAGCGGCTCGTTGCATTTGAATTGTGGGGAAGTGGTTGCGCCGTCCCTGTGACGTCATCCGACGCGTAAGCTAGCGTGACATATCGAACACATCAAAGCGATCATCGATGAAGACGGAAAACCGGAGCACGCAATTGGAGTATATGGATTGGGAGGGGGTCTTCGGGCAGTTGAGGCATTATTGGGCTTTCGCAGAATACACAGTAAGTTGTTCTTCAAATGCTGTCAATTGGACACTATAAGCTCAATGTAGGTATTATTACATCCACACGGTATCAAGATATCAAAGTCCGCTTCCACCTTTTCAGCGCCCCATAAACAGTGAACATAACCGCATTCGTGTGGACCGTCATGCCTCAACTGCAATGGACCCCCGATAGACATCCTCCCTAAATCCAAGAAGAGGTCATCCAACGGAGGAATCGTACATTTTCATCGTCGAAGATGGCGAGTCGCTTTTGATTTATAGAAGTCCTGCAACGGCGAAGATACCGCCAGCAACGGCACCCATGAGAGGGAGGGCGGTAGGGGCAGCGGCGCCAGGGGACTTGGTGCTGGAGGCGGCGGTTCCAGAGGCAGCGCTAGAGGCAGCACTCTTCGCGCTGGAGAGAAGGGAGCTCTTAGCACTTTCCGCGCTTGAAGCAACGGAAGACAAGCGCGAGCTCAAACTGGATGCGGCACTGCCGGTTTCGGTCGCAAGTTCCGAGGTGATGGAGCCGGCGACGGACGAGATTTGAGACTCAACGGAGCTGACGCGGGAGCTGATCTCGGAGGCAATGGAGCCGGTAGGAGTAGGGATGAGAGAGCCCAAGGCGGAGGTGATGTCGCCTCCTACAGACTCAATGATGGAAGAGAGCTGAGCAGAGGCAGCACCAGCGCCAAGGACAGCGACGAAAACGGTAGTGAAACGCATGATGGGATGTATGTGGATAGACTGGAAGCTCTGTTAGTAGGCTGAGAGGATAGAGGCGGGGCTCGGATGGCACATACAGTGTTGGTGATGAGTGGAATTTGAGGAATGAGCAGTTGGTGGGGAACAGTGTGGTGGAAGATGGATCGAGCGCGCGTGGACGAGGAATGCTTTATACCCCCAAGGTGGGAACGACGTAATTGCGACAACCAAGCCTAGTCCAAGCCGCAAGTACCACTTTCCGCCGCCGTGTAAACAAGCGGAGCAACCGGGGCTTCTTCCGTACCATACTTGCTTGCAGAGCTGGAACTCTACCATCCCTACGCCGCCCTGCACCTGCCGGTACGCGGCCGGACGTCGCCACTTGATGCATCGCCTCCGTCTGCCGTGCCGGATATGGGCCCCCTTTCATGCAAGGAGGGGTGCAATTGGCCGATCCTCCAGGTGTGGCGGTGTGGGATCGCACTCGTTCTGGCCAACTCGTAATAACTTTGCCGTTGAGCTCAAAGAGCTTCACATGGTTCACCGTTACCATGACGAAAGGTGACGCTAGTTCGAATCATGGCCAATCGCACTTTGACTTTCCCCATTCTTTGTCCCGGAGACCATTCAGGTCCTGAGGCTCCGTTACTGTTTCAAGAGCTGTGCTTGGGTGGCAGGTAACAATACGGTGTACTTTTTCTGTATTCAACCAGCCTGGAATGGTGTCCACCGGTGCCCATCGCTCTTCAACAAGGCCCGGGGGTTTCTAAGCCATAAGAGATAGAGACTTGGATGGCCAACTACTCCTGTATTATCCAGAGTAGCGCCACTGGGACATCAGGAACGGGAGGCCATGCGAAGCATACCGGTTTGCGGGATATCTTCGAAGTGTACAATGCCTCCCAAGACAATTTCCGGGCTCGCTGGAGGTTTGCGTCCAACTACGTCATCGCTCCACATGCGTGTTTTGGATGTCAAGAATCGGTACAACGAACGTAACGGAATGCAGCTTAGCGACCGTTCCGAGGCGTGAGGTAATTAAGCCGCCAATGCCAAGTCGTACCGGAAATGCTTTGTTATACACAGTACACGGTAGGACCACAGTATGTATTGTGTATGGATGGCGTGCCTTGAAGGACGACCTGTTGTACCATTACACCACAGTAGAATTTTGATGCTCTGTGATGGTGTTGGACTCTGGAAGGACATGGAGAACTCGGGATAAGTCGCAGCGGCTCAGCAGCGCCGCAGTGCGTGATTGGCTATTACTGCATTGTTGGTACAAATGATGTGACTATCCAGCAGAAAGACTTACGGGGAGTCGTCCAAGTTTTTGAGGCTCGCCTTAGTACCGTGCAAGCTTGAGACCGCCAAGGCAGAGACGCATCGGGCAAAAAGACATCAAACTTGGCTGAGCCTCAGACACGCGCGTCGTCCGCGGCTGGCATGAGGCGAAATCTTCAGGCCAAACGGATGAACAGAAGATGCGGAGTCGCGAGGTCTTGAAAGTTGATGGCGTCCAGCCTCGCTGATCGATCGGTTCACAGCCTCAGGGTGGAGTAATCTATTCTTAATTCGCCAAGGAGGCTAACCTAGAATGATCGCGCTTTGCCAAACAGGTAAAGCGCCTTCCATCACTCGTCTTCCCTCTCATCCTCAGAGCAACATATCCTGAGGCCGCAGTTGTGTCAATCATTTCTTCAAAAATGCGGACGATTCCATACGTATGCCTGTGACAGATATAGGCGGTTGAGTCAAATCCGACCAACTCTCTTGCAATTGCCGAGGCCAGCGCCTACACCACCCATCTCCTCGTCACTTGTTTTCTATCCCGTCGATTCTCACCCTTTTTCAGCTGCATGCCCGAGATCAAGTAGTGTTCGATCGTCAGAAGCCGCGGAGGCCTATCATAGTGCATGGATTTCAACATTCCCTAGTCCATCGACTTTGCTGGCAATCTATTGTTTACTGATCGCGTCTGAGTAATCACGCAAGTGACAGCCTCGCCAAACTAGAGATGCGCATTTGATAGGGTATCTGCTAAGCGGTTGCAGTCTATTGGCCGTCATACCCCTAGTCTACGCGCTCTATTCGGATCATTAATCTGGTACCTAGGCAGAATCCCATGAATTCATTGCTGTTTGCGAGCGGCGACATCTCTCTTGGTAGCAGCGACACCTCTCTTTCTTTGCAGGGCGGCATCTGTATAGGGCGACCCTAGGCCTGAGACTATGCCGAATGACAAAGCCTTGCCGAAGTGACTAAGATTTTGGCTGACAACTGTATCCTTTGATTACTAGACGATGGAGATTTGGTGGGTCTAAGGCATATATATAAAGGAGCTAGGAGGACAAGTTGAAGACCACAACCCATATCAACACCCAGAGCGAGAAGAGCATCACATCACTGTTTCGGAATTCACATAACGTCTCAATCGAACGGAGCAGCATATCAGGCATCTATCACCATGACCGTCCCAGCACTCAAGAATGTCATTATTGCCGGCGTAGGTTGACCTTTGACGATCACTTTTAGAATATACTTAACACTTACGTAGGCTACTGGCTCAGTGGGAGCTCCCATACTCGCTGCCCTTCTCAACGAGCCATCCTTGGTCACCACGGTCTTGACACGCGCCAGCTCGTCAGCCAAGTTCCCTGCTGGTGTCCCCGTAAAGGCAGTTTCCGACGCCTACACGGTCGAGGAATTGACAGAAGCCTTCAGAGGGCAAGATGCCGTCCTGGTGGCTCTAAGTACTGCACCCGTGACAAAGGACGACCTCGCGTTCCGCATCATCGATGCCGCCGTTGCGGCCGGTGTCAAAAGACTTATACCCTCCGAATTTGGCACAAACAACCTTGACCCTCGTGCTAGAAAGGTAGTCCCGATCTATGACGCCAAGGGCAGGATGTTAGAATACCTTCAGAAGAAGGCCAATGAGTCGAACGGAATTCTCACTTGGACGAGCTTTTCGTGCGGTTCGTGGTTGGACTGGTATGTGAACTATCTGGCTGGGTTGCACGGGCACAGCTGACCGATTCAAGGGGACTCAATCCCGCGAAGAGCGGAAACTTCCTGGGCGTAGATGTCAAGAACCGCAAAGCTACGGTGTGGGACTCTGGCGATGGCAGATTTGCCATCACCACCTCCGGCAATACCGGACTTGCCGTCGTGCGCTCGCTGCTGAAGCCCTCCGAGACTGCCAACCAGCAGATCTATCTTTGCGACTTTGTCTCCACTCTCAATGAGATCATTGCTAGTCTGGAAAAGCAGACAGGTGAGAAGTTTACCATTGAGAAGAAAGATTCTGCGCCGGTGTTACAGGATCTGAGAAAGAAATATGATGGGGGTGATTACAATGCGGCTTTTGGTCTGCTCGCTATCACCTTTGTCGCCGACGTGGATGTGGGATACGACTTCCCCAAGGAGCAAAAGATCTGGAATGAGCAGTTTGGCCTGCCAAAGCATTCTCTTGATGAAGTCGTGAAAGAAGCCATCGAGCTCGCGAATCGGTCTTAGCAGTCTTCTCAAATTCGGCTCAGTGACTTGCTCAAGAAATCAAGGAGGAGTGATAACTAAATACTGCTGTATTCCCCGGTAGACACTCCTCAATCATGAACTACTTTCCACTTGCTCTGTTCAACCTCTCCTCCCAGCTGATTGAATATTTGCAGAGCGAGTATATTTTGCATTTTGCAAGGACGAGTTCTATGTGTGAGGTTGCTCAATTCAGGGATAACTGTTTCGGGGCCACTTATTCCTCTTTCTAGGCGCTGATTTTTCTATTGCTACGTTTCCCCTCAGTTCTAGTTGGCATTCCTCCGACTGCATCACCACGGGGATATTGATCTCTTCCTGGTTCACATCTCGAGAGATGTGCTCTTCGTCGACGGACACTGCGGTATAGACATCTCTCCACTCCATGTTATTAATCCCCGTTCGATGCCTCAACGTCGGAAGGGACGTATCCAACTGGTGACGGCGACTTTCCTCGAAAAAGACTGAGCTCCTGCCTAGGCATATCAACCTTCCAGAAATTCCGCCGACCGCTCCGTTGCTTTGAAGAATTCCTCGAGGCAGCGGGCGGTAGATGTAGAACAATACTATATTCCCCGCTCTCCCCGGTAAATCAAGCCCTGAGTCGTTCTTCTTACGAAGGGCGAGTGCATAATAGACGTCGCAATGAGCCTCCCGTCTGACGATGCTAACGGCACACCTTCACGGCAGTTGGATTGTTGCTGCGAGCAACGGCAAATTGGTATATCCCCTCCGTATCTCATCCAATCTCAAGCACACCCTACATCATTGATGGCTGAACTTTATCGTTCTGCAATGGGATCACGGATGAAAGGCTGCCTCAACTTCCCAAAACGGCACCTGCTTATGATGCAAACTTGACGATAATTGCCGCACCTCAATTTTCTCAAAGCTACAGAAAACCGAAAATTTCAACCATAATATAGAGAATGTGAAAACAAACATACATCGTCCCCTGCATTTGAAAGAAGATGCAAATCCGTCCAGCATTTGTATATGCAGAGTGAAGAAAAAATTTGCGGCTTTTACGATAGTGCATGTGATTTGTCTTGGCGCACGTCTGGGGCTTGTGCTATCGCGGAGCTTGCTTTTTTAGTCTTCAGCCATCTTGATCACCAACAACAGCCCGCCTCTTTGCCCTTACCGACCTCAACCCAAGCTACGGCCTTTGCGCGTGACTCAATTGGATCCTTGGGAACAATATCACCTACCACAATGCTGGCTACCCGCTCAATCGCCGTCCCGGCGCGACAGTGCCTCCGCCGCGCGAACGGAGCTTCGAGATGGGCGCCGGCGCTCATGCAGGTTGGTCTGCGCCTATCTGGGACCCCTTTCAGGACCAGATACATCTCACGGAAGGATTATGGCTGACCCGTTTGCTTCATATAGTCACAGACGCGGTCATATGCTCAGGACAGAGTTGGTGGGTTCAAGGGAACGACGGGCAGTGATGTATGCGATAACCCGATGCTGCGCTGGCTTAGCGACTTTGGCGCTTTCGAGCAGCACTGACTTATGGCTTCCCAGGGCAAATACACAGTTACCCTGATCGAGGGAGACGGTATCGGACCGGAGATCTCGCAGTCCGTCAAGGACATCTACTCGGCCGCCAATGTACGAACAATTCCTCAAGCCGGTCAAACGGATTATACTGATAGCTGGAAAGGTGCCGATCAAGTGGGAGACCGTCGACGTTACGCCGCGGCTGAAGGATGGCAAGACTGTCATTCCCGACGAGGCCATCGAGAGCGTCAACAAGAACTATGTTGCGCTCAAGGGACCCCTCGCCGTATGTTGGCCCCTCCGGTCTTCTGAATTTAGCTGACAACACAAGACCCCTGTTGGCAAGGGCCACGTTTCTCTGAACTTGACGCTCCGTCGTACCTTCAACCTCTTCGCCAACGTCCGCCCCTGCAGGTCCATCGTGGGCTTCAAGACCCCCTACGACAATGTCGACACCGTGCTGATCCGCGAGAACACCGAGGGAGAGTACTCTGGTATTGAGCACGTCGTGGTCGACGGCGTTGTCCAGAGCATCAAGCTGATCACCCGTGACGCTTGCGAGCGTGTTCTCCGATTCGCCTTCCAGCATGCCGACGCCATTGGCAGGAAGAAGGTCCGCGCCGTCCACAAGGCCACCATCATGAAGATGTCCGATGGTCTCTTCCTGAGCACCGCCCGTGACGTTGCTAAGGAGTTCCCCCACATCGAGTTCGATGCCGAGTTGTTGGACAACACGTGCCTTAAGATGGTTACGGATCCTACGCCCTACAACGACAAGGTCCTGGTGATGCCCAACTTGTACGGAGACATTCTGTCTGATATGTGCGCTGGTCTCATTGGCGGTCTTGGTCTTACTCCTTCCGGCAACATTGGCGACGAGTGCTCCATCTTCGAGGCTGTCCACGGTTCCGCCCCCGATATTGCGGGCAAGCAGCTCGCCAACCCGACTGCTCTTCTCCTCAGCTCCATCATGATGCTGCAGCACATGGGTCTCAACTCCCACGCCGAGAACATCCAGCAGGCCATCTTCAAGGTCATTGCTGAGGGCAAGGTAAGCAGGATTCCGAGTTGGCCCACTGGTTCATCACTAACGTTCGACAGACCATCACCGGCGATCTTGGTGGACATGCGAAGACGTACGAGTATGCTGATGCGGTTATCAAGGCGTTGAAGTAAATTTCTAATTGATCACTTTTTTCACGAGCATAAAGACATGGTGGATTTTGGAGCGATGCTTTTCGTCGATTTGTATAGTAGGGTCGGCGCCGCTGTAGTATATGCACGTCCGTTTTGAATATGAGTCGGTATTCTTTGCTTGGGGATATTTATCGCGGCGCCCAGTCAACCTTTGTGCGGAAAATACTACACTGACGTGGTCTTTGGGTGTTTATCGAAGATTCATTCACTCAGGGCTGGACGGAGCGAAGCCATCACGTGCTCTACGAATTGCGAAGTTGCCGATTCTAGTTAGCGCCAAATAACCAATGTCCGCAACTGGGGCTTGACCAAAAGTTACACTTCGATCCAAGAGACAATCGGTGGAAGCAATTGCCTCCCGCCAATTACTCTTCCTCCGGCCATCATGCCGCCCAAACCAAGTTCTTTCGTGGCCGCAATACCCAAGAATCGCGGACCTCCCCGGCCACCGATATTCAATCCTCCACCGCCCGCAAAACCCGCCGTCAAGCAGACCCCCAAATCGACACCACCACCCGCACCACGACCCTCGATACGAACCCCCCGCGCCTCACCTCCTCCTCCCCCTCGCTCTCCACCTCCTCCACCCCCGGACGAGAACATCCCTCCCCAATTCCGCAACGTCCGCGGCGTCCGCCTGTTCCTGAAAATATTCTGGTACAGCATCCCCAAGGCGGTGAAATGGGGCGTGGTCGCGAGCGCCGGGTTCCTCCTGGTCCGCGACAACATGTTCTCCCTCGACACGGTGCGGGGAAGTAGCATGGCGCCCTCGCTGTCAGCAGAGGAGCACGAGACGGGGAAGCGGGACTGGGTGTGGATACGACGATTGGTGCCGACGGCGGACCTGCGGCGGGGGGACATTGTCACGTTCTGGAAGCCGCATCGGCCGGGGGAGATTAGTATCAAGAGGGTGATTGGGCTGGAGGGGGATATCGTGTTCCCGTCGAGGGGGTATACGGTTGTGCCGAGCGGGGAGAGGGGGAAGATGTTGGGGCTTATGGATGGGTTGGTGGAGGGCGGGGAGGAGGGTGCGGTGGTGGTGCCGCATAATCATGTTTGGGTTGAGGGGGATAATTGGAGGAAGAGTTATGATAGCAATGATATTGGGCCGATCAGTATGACGTTGATTGATGGGAAGGCGACGAAGGTGTGGAAGGGGTGGGGGTGGAAGGATATTCCGGACGGGAGGACGGAGAAGAGGACGAGGGTCGTGGAGACGAAACAGGAGAGTTCACTGCCAGAGGTGTTCGCGGAGTGAAGAGTGAGAACCTCGAATGAAAGAAGAGGTACGTGTACGATATTTTGTTCTATTCTCCCTGGGGCTATTGCTGCTTGAGCAGCTTCTCCAGCTCCGAGCATACCGCGTCGGTTACTTGCTTTGTGTCTTGGTCACCTCCGAGATCCTTCGTTTTAATCCCGGACGCAGTCACATTCTCAATGGCTTCCATCAACTTGTCTGCCGCCTCCTCGTGCCCCAACCACCGCACCATCTCCGCCGCGCTCCAAAACGCGCCCACCGGGTTCGCAATACCCTTCCCGGCGATGTCTGGCGCGGATCCATGGATCGGCTCAAACATGCTTGGATTCGTCCTCGTCGGATCCAAGTTGCTACTGGGAGCGATGCCAATGCTCCCGGATAGCGCAGCAGCCAGGTCCGAAAGGATATCCGCGTGCAGATTGGTCGCGACAATCGTGTCCAGGGACTTTGGATGCAGGACCATGCGCACGGTCATTGCATCGACAAGCATCTTGTCGATTTCGACGCCCGGGTAATCCTTCGCTACCTCGTAGAAGACCTTGTCCCAGAGCACCATGCCGTGCCTCTGCGCATTCGACTTGGTCACCATGGTCAACTTCTTCCTGGGCCTCGCCCTCGCCGTCTCAAACGCAAACCGCATGATCCTTTCGATCCCGACTTGCGTGAAGATGGAGACTTCGGTGGCGACGGCGTGGGGCGAGTGCTCGTGCGATGTGCCTCCCTGCCCGCTGTACTCGCCCTCGCTGTTCTCGCGCACAATGACCCAGTCGAGGTCGGACTGCGAGCAGTTTGCGAGAGGCGATGTGGTGCCGCGCAGGATGCGGGTGGGGCGCACGTTGACGTATTGGTTGAGGGCTTTGCGGATGGGGAGGATGAGGCCCCATAGTGATATATGGTCGGGGACGTCTACGTGAGGTCAATACCCGCCCGTTTGGTCACCTCCGTTGCCGGTCGCTGTGTTCCTTTCATCGGCATTGTGCCGATATATCAGACTCACCAGGCCATCCCACCGCGCCAAAGTAGATTGCGTCGAACTTCTTGAGCTGTTCCAGCCCATCTGGCGGCATGTACCATCCCCTTTCCAGATAGTTCTTACTGCTCCAGTCGAAGGTCGTGAAGTTGAATTCAAAGGTTCCTAGAGCTTTTGAGAGCGTTTCGAGGACCTGGATGGCGGCCTCTGTGATGTCGACGCCGATGCCGTCACCCGGAATGCATGCGACGTTGTGGATGCGGGCGATGCTGTGGATGTGGGAAGGCATTGTGACGGGGTTGTTAGCAGGTAGCTGTTCTTAAAGCGGAGAGGGAAGAAGCAGATTATATATACCGAACAGAGAGAGGAGGAAGCTTTCCAGAATCCATCTTCGGGGCAATTGAACTCCGCATCTTGTTATTCCCGTTCCTCTCATGTCGTGAAGCTTGAGAGGTGGGATACCTATTCGGGTTAGCCTCAGCGGGGCGCCGCGGTCCCTGTCCCCTTGTCCCTGGCGAGTGCTGCTGGTCGAATCAACCCCGCCCTGACCTTGACCGCTCTGGAGACACCGACTGTTGGGAGTGGAGCTGTACACGTTCCAGATTCCTACTTCCTCAACCTAACAGCTGTTCTTTGAAAGACAGCTTGATCTTTCTTTCCTCAAATCCATTCACCTCGACTTGTCTTACAAGACCCGCCTGAACATTTCCTCAAGCACGCAATACTCCAAACATCCACACCATGGCGACCGCATATCCCCCAGGTGGAACCTTCTTCGATACCCTGAAGCGCAGCTTCGTCGATGTACCCGTCGATGGCTCGAAGGACAACGCCATTAGTACGACCGAGTTTCTCGAGGCCGCGGAGAGCTTGATCACGCTCTTTGGTGCGTGCCTCCTATACCCCTATCCTACTCCAAAGCTTCATCCTACACGCCTGCTCCCCATTCTGCTCCCCAAATCCTGACCGTAGGCCCTGAAATTCACAACTAAAGCTAATTGCTCTTGTGTATCGCAGATGTCCTCGGCTCCGTAGCTTTCAATCCCGTCAAGAGCGATATGGGCGGCAACATCAAGAAGATTCGCGATCGGCAACTCGCTGCCCCCACGCTGTCGGAGACCCTTCAGGACTTGGTCCTGAATGAGTTGAAGGAGAAGAAGCACACGGCCACGGAGGGACTCCTCTGGCTCTCCCGGTACGTTTGGAATCCCTCTATCTCAGGCTGCCCTTTCCAAGGCATGCCCTAGGAGATCGCTGTCCACTGAAGCCGAATATGTTGCATGCTGACAATCCCCCACAGCGGCCTCGACTTCACCGCACAAGCCCTCCGCTCCAACCTTGTTAACCCCTCCGAAGAACTCAGCGCGTCCTTCCGCGGCGCCTACGGCAACACCCTCAAGCCCCACCACAGCTTCATGGTCAAGCCCATTTTCAGCGCCGCCATGTCCGCGACGCCGTACCGCAAGGACTTCTATAAGAAGCTGGGAGATGACCAGGCGAAGATCGATGAGAAGCTGGGAGAGTGGTTGGCGGTGTTGGAGAAGATTGTGGGCATTCTGAAGGAGTTTTTGGCGAGGAAGGAGGCCAAGTGGTAGGTAAAGGTCAACAATGGGAAGGACGTCTGGCGGTGGAGGGGGGATTAGTACGTGTTTTTGAGCATTGAAGACATGCATATAGGTTTTTTTGACATGGTATTCCCTTATCATCACATCACGGCCGAGCACTTGGGAAGAGCAAGCGATATACGACTCACAAATCAATCACACTCCACATACACTTGCATTCCACATCTCTCACGCTGATGTCTCTTTACGCTGAAAAACAAACAACGCCTCATCCTTGCCCGCAAAACTGGGCAAAGGCATTCTCAAAACCAATCCCCACTCCTTCATCTCCCTCTCCACCCACCTGTCGACCGTCTCCTCCTTAAACCCCGTAAACCCATTCCCATTCTGCGTCCCTACAACCACAATCACATCCCCCTGAAACGCCCTCAACACCCCCTCCGTAAACCCACCCGTCGTCTGCGGATACACGAGCAGCAAAACACACTCCCTCCCCCCATCAACCCTCCACTCCCCTACCTTCCCATCCTGCAGAAACGAAACCGCGTCCTGGTGAATCGTATCCCCAATCCAGTCGAACCGATACTCACTATCCCCATTATCAATGCCATGCACCACCAGATCCTTCCACGCCCCCACTCCCCTCGCACTATCCCGTTCCCGCTGCTCCCGCACGAACCGCCGGAGCATATACGTCCAGTACCCGCTGCCGCACCCGACGTCCAAGACGCGCCGCACCGGCTCTTTACTCGGCTTCTTCGGCTGCGCCAGTTTCGCGATCACGTGGAGCGCTGCGAAGGACGGCGGCGTGCAGCCGAAGTGGTGGTAGAAGATGGGGAGGATGTGGTGCGAGATCTTGGTGTGGGTGGAGGTGGGGATCGGACCGGTGTATTCGAGCTCGTGGCAGGAGTAGGTCCAGAGGGAGAGGTAGGGGTTTAGATGGTGGCGGGTGGGGGCGTGAGGGGGGAGGAGGGAAAGTGAAGGGGGTGGGGGGTGGAAGTTTGAGAGGAGATGGGTGGAGGAGAGGGAGAGGAGGGGAGATGTGGATTTGGGGGTGCTGGCGGCGAGGGATTTGAGGGCTTTTAAGGGGTTGGGTTGGGGGTGGAAGAGGGAGGTGTAGGATTCGATTTCCCTGGTTGTTGGGTGAGGGGGGTCGATCTGGGGGGTGTCAGGAGTGATTGGTTTGTATGCTGATGCTGGGGGGTGTAGGCCACGTCTGGTTACAAACAATGAGATACGTGGAGCGTGAGATGATACGCATATACCCAATACATTGATCGAAATCAAAAGTCTACATACTGGGTTCCCCTCTTCGTCATGATACCACCCATGCAATCCATGCGCTCTCTTCCCATTGATCGCTTTCTGTGTTAGTTCCAGCGTGGTTACGCCGTGGGCTTGGTAGACGAAGGAGTCTTCTGAGGGGAGGTTGAAGGCTTTGATGATGCAATCTTGGAACGAGGCGCCGTTTTCAGGGGAAGGGACGAAGAGCGTGTCGTCCCAAAGTGAAAAGAAGGCGTCCGGGTCGAAGGATGGGTTGGGCGCCATCGCTAAGAGTGGATGAGGGTTTGATGAACGGTCTCCGGGCACAATTGACGAGACTTTGGCAATTCTAAATCCCCTTTCTGGATCTTTCGAATCGTCTTTCGTGTGTATCTAATGAATATCCTGCCAGTGTTGGTTGAATAAGTGGCAACGGACCCAAGCAAGGGTCAGGGTTGGGATATCGTCTCTTCTTTTGCCCCGATGCTCTCCACAGAAATGGTGATCTTCAAGATCTATCAGCAACTTTGCAGCGGAATTATTCCCGTACTGTAAATTTTGCTCAACTCTTTTCGCGAGAATCGTGGTCTGGTGTTGAATTCGTAAGCTTGGACCACCACTCGGAAGCTCCTGCAGCCGACAGCTCTCTTGTGTCGTCATGCTTTGTAAGCCGCTAAGGGCTGCCGAAACGACAAGCTCCCTACGACCTTACCAAATCATTGGAAATCTACGATCAAAGAAAATGGCTCCAAAAAGGAAGCTTCCACTAGATACAAGAACTAATTGCAGGCCCGACTAACATGTATAAAACCCCAGGTCCAGTCCGGGGTCGTAGATTTCCCTCCTTCCGATGACACCAACAACACCAGCCGTCCCCGATCAACGCATCGCAATCGATTCAACCAACTCATCAGCAACAACAAATTCAACAAATCTTTGGAAGACAACGGCGACTCTCATCGCGTTTCTATCAATTACGCTGGCTCTCTTAACCCCCCTACGAACCTCCCTCTCCACCCTCGTCGCCCGAAATACCCGCACAATGTCTACCTCCACTTCTACCCCCTCCTCCCTCAAAATCACAAAGCGTCCCTGGAACGCCCGCGGCCACGCCAACCACGACTGGCTCTACACCTTCCACACCTTCTCCTTCGCTTCCTACTTCGACCACCGTCACAGTGGCTGGGGTCCGCTCCGAGTCATCAACGAGGACAGGGTGAAACCGTCCACCGGTTTCGGCACGCACGGCCATGCCGAGTTCCTCATTTGGTCGTACATCGTGTCCGGGAATTTGGAGCACAAGGACAGCCTGGGCAATCTGGAGAACCTGAAGAGGGGCGAGGTGCAGTTCACGAGCGCGGGGACGGGGATCCGGCATTCCGAGTACAACCGGAATAAGGATGAGGAGGTGCACTTCCTGCAGATCTGGGCGAAGCCGGATAAGAGGGGCCTGAAGCCGCACTATGAGACGAAGAAGTTCTCGGACGAGGAGAAACAGGATCGGTTGGTGAGGATTATGGAGTCCACGAAGAGGTTGGGCGATAAGAAGGAGGGGCCCATTGGGCTGGACGCGGATCTGAGCATGGATGCTAGTATCTTGAGTCCCGGAAAGAAGGTCGTGCATGAGGTTGTTGCGGAGGGCGAAAGGAAGGCTTATGTGCATGTGGTCATGAGCGGCCGCGAACAGCCTAAGGAGGGAGGAGCGAAGATCAAGATCGGGGATGTTGTCCTAGGAGAAGGTGATGGCGCATACTTGGATGGAGTGCAAGGGCCCGGGAAGATTGAAGTGGAAAGTGTGGGCGACAAGCCCGCCGAGTTCTTGTTGTTCGATTTGGGCCGGGATCAAAACTGAGTGATATCCCTTGATCTGGGAAGCTGACCGTTGGATATAGAATTAGTGCATACTTTTAGACCAATTTAACAAGGTTAAAAAATGCTGTACTCCATCAATGTAGCCTTGCTTTCTTATTGCAAGTGAAACCGCATTCGCCTAGGTGCTGAATAGGCCTTGTCATCGTTTGCATTGTTCACATGTGCTCGCTCCCGGCTGTGTTTGCCTCATTCTTGAGAAGTTATGGTAGGATATTTACACAGAGTCAAGAGTACACTGGATTCCTCCCATGATATCCCATGAATCAGAACTTATGTGCATGCGAATCTGCCTTGGGAACATCCACAAAGCAGGGCTTACGCAATGATTCCCGGCGCCCGGACTGGTCGACAAGGTCTTGCAACACTGAAGGTACGAACATTCGCTAGTGGGAGTCATGCATACTCAATCCGTGGATTCTTCACTTGATTCATCGTTATAACGGTTGATTTGAGGGCTGCGGTTGCGATTCACTGCATGGAATTCGAGAGGTCCGCTAGGCGAATCAGTGATCCGCGAAATGGGGTCCAGTGATGAGCGCCCATCGGACCCGTCGGTGAAGGACGACGTATACTGTGAAGAGAATGGAGACATCCCGCCGTCCCTTGTAGAGACGTGAATGATTGCGAGCATGACCGTAACCCAGCCAAGGAAGATAACCACGGTGGCCACGAGGAGTGCGATAATACCTCCAGAATCCATTTCAACGGTGGCGTTAGCTGTAGTTTCCAGAATTTCAGGAAGGCTTTATAGAAAGGGAAAGGTATGTGAAGTCTCAAACTCGGAAGGTGACGTGGTGATTCGTCACACTTGAGTTGGACGCAGTGAACGTTTACTCTTCCATGTGTCGCAACCGACACTGCTTATGCGGAGAGATTTGACATTAGCAAGGTTTATTGACGGAGCTCTGGTCGTTGGACCATAGGACCTTGCAAACCTGGCCACCTCCAGTATATTAACATCTCTTCCACACGTACACCTAAAGGCCACACCCACCCGCATAATGGACGACTCTTCTTACTATCTATCTTGGGACTTCCTTGTTCTTGTTGCTGGTATTTGCTACGTTGTAGCACTATGCAGCATTCTAATTATCAACTGTACCCAGAGGCAACCAGGTGATTTGTCAGGTTTGGAACCAAGAGAGCCAAATTACAACTGTGCAGTCACTCAGCATTCAGATTCTTATCAACACCAAAGACGCTTCACAATAACTCCATCTCAGCTCGAAAATGCCATTCCAGTATCAGAAGGACGTCAGCGAGCGTTAAGTCGTAAGAACCCCAGACACTTTCCGTCGGCAGGAGAAAGGGAACCGCTATTGCATAATCGGAATGGAGGAATCGGTTTGATGCTTCCATACTTTGATCGGGGCTTTGTTCCGTCGCGGCGGCGAAGTCCTAAGATTGCAAGAGAGATAAGGAAGGGAAGGAGGCGTAGGCAAAGTTCAGATTCGCGTTCGGGGGAATTCGGTAGTGGTACTGATAGTAGCCTTGATGGATATAGATTTGATATCGATATTCGAGGGCAGATTTGGGGCACTTAAATGCTGATATGGGAGATGCCGGGCGAGAGATGTTTTTGAGATCTTTACGAGAGCACTGCTTTATTGTCGCATTATTGGTGCGAAATCGGTGTCCAAATTTTGAAGAACGATTGTAAAAGCTATCGGATCTCACACTACGGAAGGGATTTGGTTCCAATCTGCAAGTCCTTCCCCCTCGGTCTGTTGTTGTTCCCCTATCTCCGATCAGGTTTCATGAGCATAAGCGCAACATGTTTTTCCTCGTCTAGTGTACCGCACACAATCATCGACGGCCTCTGTTTTTCCAAATCCGGCATTTTGAGATAGGGGTGGAAGAAATTGTTTAAAAAACGGTGCGTTCGGCCGTGGATGGTATCCTGCAACTTCAAACGTTCCAAATATCTGGCTCCTCTCGCCAAACTGAAACATAACGTCGTTCGACATCGGACATCCACAACTGCCATCGAATTTGCACATCTATAACAATAACGGGCGTTCAATCGCCCAGCAAACAGTCCCTAGCACGTGTGTTGTCACCTCATACCGAAACGTTTGCCGCAACCGTGGTTTACACCAATCACACTTGACAATCCTCGCATGCGCTACTGCACGCCCAAGCAATCTACAATACCTCTTTGCATGAACGGGCCGGCACGCCTATTCCGTCCTCAGCCGATATCCGGGCCCAGGATACTTGTGCTTCCAACGCTTCCGACTGCGCCACCACGACTACACGCATACACGCCTCAACAGTCCACCTATCTACAGGAAACGCACTCACAAACGGAAAATCTACAGCCTCCCTTTCTTCCCCATTACCATCCGCGGTCAGAATGTCTGGCTCCGTTGTTCTTTATGTCATCGGCTTGGCATACTTTTGCCTATCCGTCGTCTTCTTCTTTCTGAGTCGCATCGCTGTCTACACCGAACGGAAGGTTGGGGAGAGACGTTTCGATGATCTGGGAAGGGAATACTAGACCCGGTGGCCCAATACCTCAAACACTTCCCGAACCTTCTGGGGCTTACGCGTGCGTGAACAATATGGCGCGAAGAAAGAGGTTGTTTGCGGTAGAGTAGTGCGCGGTGAATGGAGTAGCTAGGTCAGAAGGACACGAACAAAGGCGCCATCGATTGTAAGGCAGATGACGTCTCAACTGTTAGGATGGCAGCTTATTGAAAACAGTCGTAACGTCTGTAAACGAGTACTGGTCGCTGTAACCGTGTTGGCTTTGTTCGGGCTTATTCCTGAAGTGCTGACAATAAAGTTCGTTCAATATGGTCAAGAGCTTCGCGCAACTTTAACCGTCTCCCTGACACCAGGGAAACTTTCTGGTCTCTACTCAATCTCATTATGCCCAGGAAAGCTACACATTCCCCATTTGACATGCGCGAGGGTGCACAGCGCGAAGACACGGAGCGTTCCCTGATCGAGAGCGTGCGGAGGGAGGAGCAGGGTCAGGAAGAGCCTCATATCTGGACAACGCAAGAGGGGAGAAAATACTCTACGTTGGCAGAAATGATTTTCGCAGAGCTGCGCGGAGACTGGTCGTCCGATTCGGAAATCAGCGACCGTGAACACAATTTGGAAGAAGACGAACCTCCTCGATCTTTACCTTCCACGAATATTTTCACCGACGAACAGCCCCACGAGTCGATCTCAGCTGCCATAGAATCAAGTGTAGGCCATTATGCTCCCCCAAGCCCTTTTGAGGACTTTCCTGAGATAGACAAATTAGCGCTCTTCCGACCCAGAACCCTCACCAGATCTTGAGACGGCACGCGTCTTAGCAAGACATCCATCGACCAGTAGTTGTGTCAGCAAGACGGTCGGCTTCAACCTTATCCCTAGTGTGCTTATGCCAGAGACACCTCCACCCACAGAGCCCCTCCCAAGCCGTCCTACTGCGACTCCATTACCCCGGCTCGTGCCTACCATGACCGTAGATGAGTTGAATGCAATTTGGAAACGTGAGCGCTCACCTCCGCCTGGCCATGTGCACAATCATTACTGTGAGTTTTGGCAACCAGGCGACCCGAAAGATTCAATGAAACCTAAGTGCAACAAGCAGAAGACGTATACCAAATATGACATCAATCCTTTTACGAAGGAGGGTCGGGCGCATAAGGCTAAGTTGGAGGAGCGAGATAAGAAATACAGGAAGTCGAGGAGCCAGCATTATCCTAGGGTTTAGGAGTGGACATAGATTTTGATAGAAATTAGGATCCTAAAACTTACACTGATGTGTTGAAGTGTGTCACATCTAGAGCGCTTAGCGGCAGTATTACCAATTTCATTCCATTCCGATCACCCCTTATCTAGCGTACATCTCTACTTTCTCCGGCATAGGTATAGCCGCTGTCGGGGCCATATGCATAGATGGATAAGAATACTTATACCTTATTGGCTAAGGATTCCACTTTCAGCTTATCTCCTACAACCCATGTCCGAAATGGGTACCGCGGAGATCCAGGGCTTGGCCAGAGAACTCCAGTTTCCAGTGCGGAAGACGACACCAATTGTATGTATTTCCAGATGAAAGATGCTTGCCTTATCGCGATACGAATTCAGAATTTCCCAGCATATGGGGCAAATATATATGGACCAGCTTTTCGGTAAGCAATAGTGAGAGGCAATATGTACCGACGGTGTCCCGCCTTTCGGACGACATCAACCTCCAAGTGACCTTTACTTCCACTTGAGTTCTCTGAATATTTTTCATTATTCCGAAATGGAGAAAAATTCAACATATCAGTGGTGGAAAGCGAAAGCACTGGCAAAGATCAGTCAAACCCCAATGAACGACGGAAGCTGCAAAGTCAACCCATACGTTCGCTTAGAAAGCCAGAAAAGCATGAAAAGCACTACATCTGACAGCTGTACATCGAGAAGTACTACGTCCACAAGTCCACCTCAACATTCGCACGATACCACCGCGCTGGAGATGGAGATGAGACGTCTGATGCGACTGATACATTTCGGAGACGAAGATGCATTGCAGCAGCTTCTACGGTTGCAAACTCAGCGGAGAACAGCACCTAAGGCTTGATGCACCACGGCGTCACTTGACTGAGCTCCGGCCATGGTCATCTGGCTCCTCTCTGAACAGGGGGCCAGTGATTGTACAAGACAAGACATGACGCCGGCGGATGGCATAAACCACCAGCTGGACTGAGCTGCATCAGAAATGGAGGGAACAACATGCACAATCGATGATACGTGCAAGCTGGATGTCACGCTGGCCATGCTCGGTGGCAGCACTGCCAAACGCAGAGCAAAGATCAGACGACAAGAGGCATCAATAGGTCTGAAGAGACATAATGAACCGTTCCCATCGTCGTCTCTTCGCCCAGAATATCGAACCTATAACAGAAAGACCGCGGATAGGGTCGTTGTGAAGAGGTTAGGAAGCCATGGCAAGTCTCCCGGCTCTACTTCCAAGCAAGATAACTCTTTTGAGGGAGAAACTGAGTAGGAAACTGAGCAAGAATGAAAAGGAAGCGTGAATCCCTCCTGGGGAGCACGTAACCATAAGCGGAGGAGAATACCAGGCAACGCCGCCGCAGTCACCGGAGCCAGTATCTCGCAGGTCCCAAGCAGCGAGTTTGGGGTATTACGCGGATGCTATTCCGTCCCCGCCTCCGGTACCTCGGCGTAATCCTCTGAGAGGGTACAGCTATCCAGCTTCATCGGATATTCCGCGTTCACAATCGGTTACTGAGTTGATCATGCGTGGGACTTCTCAAGCCGCTGCGGGAATGCCCTCGAACTCGACACCAATTGATCCGGCTCTGGAAAACAAAATCAACGTCATCCGGGCCATCACATATTCCATAACTCTCCCGAACAAGTCCTGGCTCCGCGACACAGCAATGCGGGAACTGATCTTCCTGCTCTACTACGTCTACAACCAAGACGCGGAAGCGCTTTTCCTCGACGTGGGATCCCATATCGCCCGCTCCCTGTTCGAAGGATACCTTTTCGTGGTACCGGTGCTAGAAGAGGACAAGACTCCGGAGCGAGAATTATCAGACATGCTTGTGGCAAGCAATTACACGGCAATACGCGTGCTTGGCCGTCGCTCTAGTGACGTGGAAAGGGAGATGATCAACCAATGCTGGACTTGGATCCAAAGTGTGCCTGACACAAGACTAGGGCCGCTGGGATATACTGAGAGTGTGAGCAAGTGGAGGGAGGAGGATCTGACTGCTAGGGTAGAACGGTGGAGGGCGAGGTGGCGTAAGCGGTGGAACTCGAGGGTGAGCGATGCGAGGAAGGAAGGACAGGCGGGGAAACAGAATGAGGAAACGGGATCGAGAAAAGAAGGGGAGAGGAATCGCTGGTCAAATATGTATTGATGTGCAGTAGCAGAAACATTGCGAGACAGAAGAATATGTAGAAATCTCTGCAATATACAGATCCGAACCCCGACATGATTACAGCGTCTGCAGCGGCGGGGTCATATTCAAGGTGTGGCACTTAGGTCTTCTAACAGCATCCGAAGTCAGCTTTGCAATAATTCAGCGGGTACAAAAAGATGATAAATGCCCTGGTGATGATAGATGGGCATCCTCCGAGACCCCGACACTTGTTCAGTTTGACGTCCCGCTCGAAAGCCCCCACCAAAACCCCACTTTTCACAGCAGCACGCAAAAATGAAAATGAAAAACCACTCAGCGACCCCGGCAGGACTCGAACCTGCAGCCTCAGCCTTAGGAGGGCCACGCGCTACCATTACGCCACGAGGCCGGTTAAATTCATTGAAGATATAATTGCCAACAAATGCCTATGTTCAGATTTGCATTTCATCTAGCGTATGGCTTCTGGTTGCACCGTCGCTATGGATCGCCATCACGATGGGACAGATGAACGGGCGGACCCATTCTTGGGGGAAGTACGCCTTTGTCCAGGGGTCCATTGTCGGTATCGTCCTGTTGATGTTCTTCGTCCCCCTTGTAGAAGTAGATGTAAAGGATCCGCACCCCAGACGCGAGACCGATGACGAAGGGTATCGTCTGGCCAATGCTGGCCAGCGTGTTCACCCCTTGGACCTCATTCCACGCTATGGTCAATTCGGTCGCGAGGGTCACGATGCCAGCAACGACAAGTCTAATCCATCCATCCATGTTCTGTAAGAGGTCGCGATGCGGGTCTCTGACGTTCGTCCTAGGCCTGGTAGGCCTTGTCGGGGGCTTCCGTTTGGGTTCGGGATGCAGCAGCTTTTGTAGTTGAAGAGCAAAAAGGTACAGGCATATGAGACCAAGGAAGGCATATAAAAGAATGTTGACGACGACTGACGCTTTGCTGTTGAGGCGCACTTGACCGAATAGGAACCCGTACTGCTGGCAGTTGCGTTTATCAAGAACGGGGACTCGCGAAAACCAGAACCAATATTGATAGATCAGCACACTGATCAGGAGGATGAAGTTGAGTTCTCCCGATAGCTTGCTCAACTTGACAATCGGATACCTTGTAGGGTCCCAGTATGGGTCGCACGCTGTGAATATTCGCCAGATGTATGTCGGGACGAGGGCCAGATAACCGCCGAACATGAGCAAGAGCACAATGTAAGCCTCCACGGGCTCCAAACTATTAACATCCCGAACCGTCAGGATTATTAGAGCGAGGAACGAGGCTGCGACAAAGACGTCTCTCGAAAAGTAGAGGCCTTTGACTTCAGAGCGAGCCATCCAGGAAGCGAAAATGACCCCGAAATATTGCAGGTAGTATCCAAGGCGGATTCCGAGGCCATACATATCACCGTTTCCAGTAAATTCGCACACAGCCATGGCCTGAAATCTAAGTAAAAACAAAGTTTCACGGTTACCGAAGCGAAAGGACAGACGTGAAGGAAGAGCTGAGAAGGCCGCCAGGGATACAGGGCCAGATCTTTATAGGAAGCCGCTTAATGCAGAGAACAACGTATCGTCTATTGATTGGACATGCAGCTGCAGCCACAGCTTCACGCAATTGAACTGCATGCCCGAGCCCGTTATGCCAGAATTTTGAAGTGTCTTCTGCTCAGCATAGGGACCCACCCTACTAACGAAGAGCGCATGCACTATCTATAGCTACAGAATGGGAAACTCCCTCCGCTCCCCCAATACTTCCCAAGATTGCGTAATACAAATAAATATTTTCACTGCATGATAATTCGACGTAGATCAGCACGGCAATTTTCGTAATCGCAAGCTATAAACCACGCATTAAATCCCATTACTAGGCTACACCTGCTGTACACAGGTCTTCCACCAGGACTAGTAGGTGATTTGTGTATTGTCTATCGACGAAGTAGACAACTGATTAATAAAATTACAATAAATTCCGTCTGCAACATCGATGATCGCATCGCTCTTCACTTCCCGCTCACATTCATGGAGGGTTCCCGCTCGTAGCTCATTATCACGCGGGGATATAAAAGTAACAGTGGGCTAGCGGGAGCGCACAATTGGTATCATATAGATCAGAACAGGAAATCGCCTTCAGACGTGTGACACGCTGTCAGCATCACTGAAAAAGGTCAACGGTGGAAATACAAGGGAATGACGCCCGATTTGCGAGTGGAAGGAGCACGACACCCATAGAGCAGGCAAACCAGCCTCTATGATTCCGTGCGCTGCCCGCGGCACTTCGCCATATGGTGCAGGGACAACCGGAAAGCTGGTATAAGCACACGAAAGTTTGTCTTGAACATCCATAAAAATACTACTGGTATATGACCATGGCTAATAAATCGGCATTCAAACTTCGAACCGTCCCCATCCATATGCATCATTCGGTCGATCGTCCTTCCTCTTCGCTCTAAATTCCAAGTGCTCGCATGTTAAGCAACGTTTGCACATGTCTAGAGCTAGAGGTGAGCAATGCCATTAAGTTGAGACAAGCTTTCAATGACGATCTTCGTGGAGCTCAAGCTTGTGGTCGCGGGGAAACAAGCACATGGGTTTGCTTCTGCTATATTACGCCCTTCCGCTGAGCCAGGGTATGCGTCGGGCAAATTAGAGTAACCCGCAATTTGGAGGCATGCGATTTCCGAACATACCGTTGATATTATAGGCGGCAATAGCAGAATTAAATGCAGCGGAGATGACGAAATAAACCATGGGATACATAAGAACCTGCCTTGGAAATATGAATTCTGAGAGTTCACTCCACGGTGTGTTCGAAAAGAGAAGCAAGAGCGAGAGCGAGCGCAAGAGTCACGATGCGCTATTTCCCTTTCATGGTGGCTATGTTAGCCTATGGCGAGATTGCACTGGCAGCTTTCGGTCTCACTTCAACAGCTTCCCGGTTCAAGGTGGATACGGACGGAGGGTTGACGTTCGAAATTAATCGGTTCGTAGCATTCATTCCCCATTTTCATGCTACCTTAGCGTTGCTGAACTTCCACACAGTTCAAATGGCGACATAACCAGCCTCAAGTATAACGGTGTCGAGTATCAAGGCACTGGAAAGGCCAGCGCAATCAACTCTGGTCTCGGAAGCTCCACTGTTACAGGTGAAACCGTAAACGGATATGTCAAAATCACGGTCAAAGCAGGATCTCTACCACTTACGCAATACTTCGTCGCGAAACCAAAAGAACCGACGATATACATGGCGACCTATATAACGGGCGAAATTGATCCTGGAGAGCTGAGATGGTTGGCGCGCCTGCGAACGTCCGAACTACCTACGGGTGTCCACGGGAACGTCGGCGATACCAGAGGGTGTACTGCTTTTGAAGGCAAAGATACGTTCAAGTGTCCGAATGGAGAGACAAGATGCAAAATGTACACGGGCGACCGCTTTATCGATGACATCGTACACGGAGTTTCAGGTCCGGTAAGCTTATTTCAAATCTCTCAATCGCCCGTCTGAGTTTTCCATAGAAAGCTTCGGTTTGGATGGTCATGCCTGGAGTAGCGTACGAAACTTCAGCAGGCGGTCCTTTCATGCGCGACATCAATAGCCAGACCGGTGATCGCGACCAGGAATTGTACTGGTACATGAACAGCGGTCATGTCCGTACGGAGCGTTGGAGATTCGGCCTCCAAGGCCCTTATGCAATGGCATTTACGTCAGTCCCGCATCCGATACGCGTAGCTTTCACTGACAAACTTCCAAAAGTCAGCCTGGGGCTAAGCCATCAGAAAATTTAGATACAAGCTTCTTTGGTGGTCTTGCCATCCAAGGTTGTGTTCCGAGTTCTGGGCGTGGATCAGTTTCGGGTACAGCTACGGGTGTGCCGAGCCAATTTGAAACAGTGCTTCATTGGCACAACGCGCAGGCTCAATATTGGACCACGGCCCCCAATGGCACCTACAGGTCTCCGCTGATGAAGCCAGGATCATATACTATGAAACTTTACAAAGGCGAGTTTCTCGTAGCCACCGAATCTGTGACAGTCGTTGCTGGGCAGACAGTGCAGAAGGACATCACCTCCAAAGAGAACGAAACGCCAGTTGTGTGGCGAATTGGTAACTTTGACGGTCAGCCATTCGAACTTGGAAACGGGGACAAGATTGAGCGTATGCACCCTTCTGACGTGCGAATGGGTCCGTGGGGCGGCACATATACGGTGGGAAAGTCCACACCAAAAGATTTCCCCATGGCACTATGGTCGAAGCAAGGAGGGACCGTGACCGTCAATTTCTCTCTCTCAGAGGCACAAGTGAAGGCCCATATCCTTCGCATAGGGACAACGCTGTCTTTCAAAGGCGGCCGACCTTCAGTTAAGATCGGGACTTGGACAGGGAGTGATCCTGGAGCGCCTGTAAGTACTTGCAAAGGAGAATGACCACTGACTAACCCTGCCAGAAATTAATTGACTCTCGTGGGCTAACTCGTGGAGCATATCGCGGCTACGGTGAGGTTTATACGTGGAACGTGCCGGCGAGTGCTTTCAAGGCTGGCGCAAATACGTTGACGTTGGGCGTATATGGAAAAGGTGACGCCAGCTGGTTGAGTGCGAACTACATCGTCGACGCATTAGAGCTCCAGGAATAGCTTGGTATTTACCGTACGCGTAGCGCGCTTGTTGATGGAAACGCCGAGCGCAAGATAATAAGGCGAAAGAGTGCTTCCTCGAACTATAGTCCGCACGAGAAGAAGTCCGTAGCCATCGACATCTAGCAATTCAGATGGATGCAAATGCCGAAGTGATAGAAAAGGACGGCATTGGTGGACGAACGAAGGCCGTTTTGTATGGTTATGGCTCGGCTGAATCAAACGCGCTAAACTTCATCTGGAAGGTTCGGTGCAAGTTCCAACACCGAACCCACATTCCCCTCTTTCCGTACTTCCCATCTGGATTCTGATATACACAAAGCGAATGACGTCTGTATTTCGGTAGCAGTTTTCGGGGTTCCGGCTTACCGTTTGCTAGAGCTTTTACGCTCCGAATATGGCATTCCGGACGGAATCAACTTGTACCAGGATACCAGAAGATGACAGCAGTATTATCCTAGTTCAAGATTGGGCACAGCGTCCAATGAAATGCCTGTGTTCTTAGGTAACTGCATATGTAGAATCCCAAATCCATCAACTATTATTGTTGAGGTACGGAGCACTGTGTGGTACATTGCCCCGCAAGGATCATCATTCGAGTTAACCCTAGTCACTGAAAATCGCATAGAAGGAGATCTGCTATAAAACACTGACCGAAAGCGCATTTTCCCTGGGCCCGTACAGTCAATATCAAGTATGATGTACTTTTTGGTACTTTCACTGGCCGCATTGATAACAGGCAGGGTTGGGGGCGAAGGTCGGTTACGAAAACGCATGAGAACGCGTTAAGCTGACAACACAGCAATTACTGCCTCCGGAACAAACTTCACCCTGACGGGAGACAATGTCTCATACCTATTTCACGTGGATCCCAAAACGGGGGATATCGTGTCCGACCACTTTGGAGGGCCTACGGACGATTTCATACCACCAGCCTACGTTCACTCCTCGGGATGGCACGCCGACTTGGCAACAAAGCGACGAGAATTTCCAGATATAGGCCGAAGCGATTTTAGATTGCCTGCAATCCATATTGAGCATTCTGACGGGAGCACTGTGTCGGAGTTCTTATATCAATCCCACGAACTCCTGTCGGGGAAACCGTCACTGCCCGGGCTTCCCTCGACTTATGGGACAGAGAAGGATGTGTCAACTCTATTGGTGAAGTTGCATGATAACTACTCGGATGTATCTGCGGTATTGTCGTACTCAATTTTCCCGCGCTACAATGCCATCGCGCGAAGTTTTCAAATCACAAACAACGGCAAGGGAAACATTTCAATTGAAAGAGCGGCCAGCTTTAGTACGGACTTCCCCAATCTCGATCTAAACATGATCGAAGTTCACGGAGACTGGGCACATGAATTCAATCGTGTGCTAAGGACAGTCGACTTCGGGGAGACTACGTATGTCTGAGTAATGCCGTTCAAGAGTTGGAAACGCTAATGAGAGAACAGCTTTCGAAGCACTGAAGGATTCTCCTCCCACTTGCATAACCCATTTTTTGCTCTGGTGTCTCCCTCCACGACTGAAAGTAAGGGAGAAGCTTGGGGCTTTAACCTGGTATATACGGGAAGCTTTGCGGCTACCGCTGAGCGCTTCTCACATGGATTCGTGCGTGTATTGCTTGGCTTGAACCCATTACACACGAGCATAAACGTTGGCCCTGGAGAGACATTCACCTCCCCTGAAGCCGTTGCGGTATATTCATCCGAAGGTGTTGGAGGCATGTCTAGGTCGTTCCATGGCCTATATCGTAATCATCTATCACGATCTGCCTTCACCAACCAAACGCGTCCCATTCTTCTAAACTCATGGGAAGGAAACGCTTTTGACATCAATGAGACTTCCCTCGTGAAGTTGGCAGGTGAAGCACAAGAGCTCGGCATTGAACTTTTCGTAATGGACGATGGGTGGTTTGGCGTGGAGTACCCTAGAGACAACGACACACTTGGGCTTGGAGATTGGACGCCCAATCCCGCCAAATTCCCGAACGGGTTGAGACTTTTTGTTGATCAAGTCAACAATTACACCGTCCGGAACACCTCGCGGCCCTTGCAGTTTGGTATCTGGGTCGAGCCTGAGATGGTTAATCCGAACTCCACATTGTACAAGGAACATCCGGACTGGGTTATGCATGCTGGAAAACAGCCACGAACCCTAACACGAAATCAGCTTGTCCTCAATGTAGGGCTTCCCGAAGTGCAAGATTATATCATCAGCTCTGTCTCGCGCATTATACGGTCAGCCAATATTCAGTACATAAAGTGGGACAACAACCGAGGCATTCATCAACAACTTCATCCCTCGGATGACTATGCCTACATGTTGGGCCTTTATCGCGTCATAGACAACTTGACCACCACACATCCTCATGTCCTCTTCGAAGGGTGTGCATCTGGTGGTGGACGTTTTGATGCAGGGCTACTTCATTATTGGCCTCAGCACTGGACCTCCGACAACACCGATGCATCTGATCGACTCACCATACAGATGGGCACTTCGCTGGTCTATCCACCATCGGCAATGGGGTGCCATGTATCTGCTATTCCGAATGCCATTACGGAACGGAACATATCAATGGAATACCGCTCGCATGTGGCAATGATGTGCGGCTCTTTCGGATTCGAGCTGAATCCTTCGGAAATGAGCGAAGAAGAGCAGAAACTAGTCCCTTCCATCATTGACGAGGCTCGGGCCATCAACCCAATAGTACTCTCTGGTTCATTTTACCGTTTGGTCATACCCGACAATAGCAATTGGCCGGCGGCGCAGTTTATGTCTAACACAGGAAACCAGTCGGTTGTATTTGCTTTTCAGCAGAAGGCCACGACTAAACCAGCTGTGCCGCCCTTGAAACTGCAAGGTCTCGACCCGAAGGCGAAATATTCTAATAGCTTGGATAACGGCACTTACAGTGGAGCTACGTATATGAACGCAGGTTTGAATATACGGTTCCCTGTGGGTGACTATAAGAGCAAAGTCATCTGGCTAAACATGCAATGATGGATGCATTGGAGTGTCTCAACTTGCAGATATGAATGATCTAAGGAATTTTTCAGACGGGAATTTTCGTGTTCCTCTTAGTTACTCCCTTCGGAGACTCCATGCATTGATACCTTTAACAACGTTATCCAAACCAGTGTACACATCTGCCAGTCAAGGTGCAGATATGCGTCTAGTTTATTTGATACCCATGTATTTAGGCCCAAGGCACTTGCCACAGAGCAGAACCTTAGCAAACTAGTCAAGGGGATGTGCGTACATGTAGGTTCGAGTTTTAAGCCCCAGTACGATTCCCGACGCTTGACCTACCTTTGGACCTTGCACAGCGACATGATATTTTCAAAGACATTGGGGGAAAATACGAAATGGAGTATTCTACATCCAGAAGCTGCATCACACTCCCAAATTCACTAACGTGTTTTACAAGCGAGCGGGCCGTACAAGCGAGCGGGCCACCTTACCAACTTTCTGCACCTCTACAAGCGTCTACCTCAGCCATATTAAGAGATAACGTAGATATTAATATACTAGACTAAGCAGTATCTAAAGAACCTTTTTTACACGTACGTAAGTTATGCCTATGCTCTTTGCACCTTGTACAGCGCGCTAGAGCCTAGCAGCTAAGACCTAATTGCTTACTACTTTAACGCTGTTTACAAGCAATCTACTACTTAACCTTTTGTTAAGCTAGTATATTCTCTCTATTACTTTTTGTTAAGACTCTATACTTCTATATACGCTTTTTCTTGCGCTGCCTTTTGTAATAAGCTAATGCCTAGAGAGCTTAACCTAGATAAGATCTAGAGCAGTTCTGCTCTAAAGAGACTAGATAGACTAGTAGATAGTTGTTCCTGTAATGGCCGCGCAAAGCTTGCAGATGCCTAGTAACAGTTTGGATTCGATAAGGCTCTAAAGGGTTTGGATAATAGGTCTCTATGCTATCCCCTTTAGAGCGGAACAACTATCTACTAGTCTATCTTGCCTCCTTAAGGCAGAACCGCTCTAGATCTTATCTAGGTAAAGCTACCTAGGCACTAGCCTATTACAATACCCCTCTCCTAGCCTTAAAGGTCTTCCTTAAGGCGTATTTTAGCAGAAGCTTTGCAGCAGCTAGCTGCAAGTATTTGTTACGGCCCGAGAAATTACTTCTATCTTACCTAGGAACAACGCGGACTAATAAACCTAAGCGCGTTGCACGAAGGGTTACGTAACTAATTAGTAATTAGTAACGCTAAGACTTACTAAGCACTAAGCACTAATTAAAGATTAGTATAGATTAGTATAATTAGTACGCTAATTATAACTAATTAAAGACTAGGCAAGCAAGTATATAGTTTTAGTTAGTAAGCTTCTATAGCTTATTGTGTTTAGCCTTAGTTAAGTACTTTCTAGTACACTTAGTTTTTAATACACAATATCTTTTTTAGAAGAATTCTACTTACTATTTTAATATTAACTACTTGTGCATAGAACTCTATTGCTTATCTCTAAAAACTAACTAAAATCTATAGAAAACATACTATTATCTATTAAACCTTTACATTTTAAACACTTTTAAAATAAGCAACACTTCTATGCACACTCTAGCCTAGACCTAAAAAGGAAGCAACAAGGTTGCTAAACCTAATCTCTATTATAGAGACTACAACAAGCTTAAAAACTAGCTTTTCTAGTTTAACCTATTCTTTAAGTTTTAAAAAGATAACATTAACAACAATAACTAGGCTTCTTTAGTTGCCTTCTATATGCGTAGACAAGCTAGCAAATAGGTTTAACTCTATTTAATTAAATACATAGACAACAACAACAACAAAGACGCTATTACTTGCATGTTTAACAACTACTCTATTTTTAAAAAAAAGCTTTAACAAACCTTTTTAGTTGCTAACAAGACTTTTCTAGCTAAACAAAAAATCTAGAAGCTTTGTTAAACTAAGTCTACTACTAACTACGCTAACAAATTTTAGCAGTACTCTGTAGAAACTAGATAGAACGACAAGGCTTTTATAAAAATGTACTAACAAAGTTTTAAAAATACTATTAAAGCAGAACTTATACAAAGCAGATCTACTATAAATACTTTTAACAAGTTAATTAACAAATCTATTTAAGTTAACAACAACTTCTACAAATTAGCTATAGAAATAAACAACAGACGTTACCTACTTAATAACTAAAGCACTTAACATTCTTTCTACTCTAATTCTAAACAACAACGCATGCTACTACAACTCTATACTTTAGAATACTACACTTTAATAGAACTAGAGCTAATGCACTTTAACGTAGCCTTTAAAGGCAAGAACTCTATAATAAAGAAAAACAAGAAAGGCAAAAGCCTAATAACGTGCTATAGCTATAGCAAGCTAGGCTACATTGTATAGAACTGTTAATTTAAAAACAAGGTTATTTAATAGCTAAATACTCTTATTATACTTAACTAGAAAAACGCTACTATTAGACAAGACAGCAAGCTAGAATAGATAGTTATACCTAACTAACTATAGAAACTAGCTAAAAACAGCATACTCTAGTACGTAGAAAGTAAGGATGCTAATACTTCTTTATTAGAAGATGCTAAAGAAGATACTACTAGACAAAAAACACTAGAAAATAAGCAGCCTGTTACACTATATTCTATACTTGCTAAAGTCTAATTCTACTTTAGAAAGTACAAAAAACTATTAGCTATAGCTATCTAACACCTACTACAAGAAAAAATTAACAATAAACGCGACTAGTATAACCTTGTATAGAAACAAAACCTTTAATTACAAACCTAGAGAAAGACTTAAAAACAGAATATACAAAAACAAGCTAAATAACGTTAAATTAACTAGTATAAAAGGCAATAGCTACAAGAAAAGCCTAAAGATTAACTCTAGCTAATATATTACCTATACAATTAGAACTACTACAATTCTAAGTATAGATTACTCTTTTAGACTATTTGCTTCTACAACGTATATACTATATATAGGTTTAAAAAAAAAGTTTAGAATAGTTTTCTAAAGGAAAACAGTTCTATAGACTCTTCTAGATAAATTGCTTTAACAACATCTATAGCAAACACCTATAGAATAAACAATAGGCATTATACTTTCTAGAACACAATAAGCAAGATATTATCTAGATAAAGACACTCTACAATTAAATATATAACTAAAAAAATTAGCAAACGTGCTTAAACTCTAACTATACACTGTACTAGAAAGAAAAAAAAAGCAATAGATTTGCTTAGCTAAAGTTTTTTTTAGAAAAACGCTTAGCTTCTAGAATTAACCTAAAAGCTGCAACGCTATTAACTTTATAGAACTCTAAAGACTGCCTATTATAGTAAACAGAATATAGATAAGCGCACTAATAGACTTAGAATTAATAGCAGAATTTATATCTAAAGAAGTAGCAAAGAAAGCTAGACTCTAACTTTAAAACTAATAGCAACTATACCTACTATATACTATTAATAAAGAACTAATACTAAAGAACTTTATAGTCTATAAAGAAGCCTAAGCTACACTACACATCTAAAACTACTAGAAAGAAATTATTCTAGACGTTACTAGATTAGCTGCCTACAATGTTATATTAGAACTTCTATAGTTACAAAAGCACAATCTATAGATAAATTAGAAAATACAAAAGCTTTTGTTTGCAAACTACAACTACGCCTGTAGTTTAAAGCCTGCGCATTAACAGCGTTTAATAGTAGATAAAAAGATAATAATAGAGTATATTACTTTAAACAAAACACACCTAGAAAAAGTAGTTAACTTAGTAGATACTAACAAGGCATTAGGTTACCTAGCAAAAAAACAACAGAATACCTAGAACAAAGACGCTAATACTAGAGTATTAGAGACTTGCGCACTTCTAGCTATTTCTAAAAAATACTAAGAATTTGTAGAACTTTTTTAGAAAAAGCTAGAAGTGCGCAAGTCTCTAATACTCTAGTATTAGCGTCTTTGTTCTAGGTATTCTGTTGTTTTTTTGCTAGGTAACCTAATGCCTTGTTAGTATCTACTAAGTTAACTACTCTTTCTAGGTGCGTTTTGTTTAAAGTAATATACTCTATTATTATCTTTTTATCTACTATTAAACGCTGTTAATGCGCAGGCTTTAAACTACAGGCGCAGTTGCAGTTTGCAAACAAAAGCTTTTGTATTTTCTAATTTATCTGCAGATTATGCTTTTGTAACTATAGAAGTCTTAATATAATGTTGTAGGTAGCTAATCTAGTAACATCTAGAATAATTTCTTTCTAGTAGTTTTAGATACGTAGTGTAGCTTAGGCTTCTTTATAGACTATAAAGTTCTTTAGCATTAGTTTTCTATTAATAGTGTGTAGCAAGTATAGTTGCTGTTAGTTTTAGAGTTAAAGTCTAGCTTTTTTTGCTACTTCTTTAGATATAAATTTTGCTATTAATTCTAAGTCTATTAGTACGCTTATCTATATTCTATTTACTATAATAGGTAGTTTTTAAAGTTCTATAGAGTTAATAGCATTGCAGCTTTTAGGTTAATTCTGTAATGGGATAGACCCAGAGGGCTGCACAGATAACTGTACACGGATAACCGATCAAAGATGCCGTCATAACAGAGTGGATTTGCTAGAGAGCTAAGGGGTAGCCTTAGCTCGACTCTATGTAGGCTGCTACGGAACGGAACAACAATATACCGATTAGAACCAATGTCAGGCAATATCAGGCCAATCAGAACCAATGTCGGGCAATATCAGGAGCCACGTGATGCCAGCTACGCCCTCGGCGTAGCGCATGTGATGGAGCCCATCACAATACCCCCCTTCTAAGCCCTAAGGTCCTCCTTAGGGTGTAGCAACCTTATCAAGCAGCGTTGACAAGAACAGGGCTGGTAGAACGGGACTGTTGGGACAGGCGGGACTTAGGGCAACTAGTAATCCAATGATCGCTAGCCCCACAGTAGAGGCAGAGGTTATTCTGGAGTCGATAGGTGCGGCGTTCGCTAGAAGAGGACTCTGATGTATCAGTAAGGACAGGAGATGCTGGTCGGATGACGTGGGCGGTGGAAGCACGGATTGGGGTCGTATTCGATAGGGCTGGTGATATCGGTCGGGCTATTCGGGCACTAGCTACTCGGATTGGGTCAACATCCATAGGCTCTGGCTGGCGCAGAGAGGATGGATTCCTAGAGGTAAACCTCTGGGCTGACTTCTGCTCTGGGTTCGATGCTGGGTTCAGGACTACTGGGGGACGGCGGGAGCGGCGATCAAGGCGCTGGACGTGCTCAACATAGTCGTCGTACGATAGGCTAAACAGGGTGTCACTTGACTCTTCAAGGGACTGGCGGAGGGCAGGACGGAGGCCACGGTGGAGCGTGGTGACCCGGGATATATCTGGCCAGGAGCTAGCACTAGCTTCATGTGTGAGCCGCTCAAAGCGTGCAAGATACGCAATAAGTGACTCTTCATCCCTCTGTCGCACAGAGGTGAAGCGCTGGACGGCCTCCTGCTGTTCCCTTGGATTGTGGCAGAGGCGCTGGAAGAAGGAGAAGATGGTTTCAGGGTCCCAGGACTGGGTGTCTTCGGCTATCTGGCGGAGGTGCAGGATAGAGGCCTGCTGGGACTGCTCTAGGCGGTCCCACACATAATCAAACGCGTCAGCTCCTGTGAGCTGATCCGATCGCAGCTTCGCTTTGACTGACGGAAGCCATGTACGCAGTGTGAGGGGCTTGCCATCAAAGCGAGGCGGGTCTGGTAGGCGGGTTCGAGATACGGTTGGGGTAGTGAGCTGGAGCTGGAGGCGCTGGACATCGGCCCGAGAGGCATCGAAATCGGATCGCAGTGACTGTAGCTCAACTCGCTGGTTCTGGAGCTCCTGCTGTAGCTGCTGCACAAGCAGGAGGAGGGCTGACTGGTCGTGACGGCTGGCCATCGTGGTGATGGAGAAAGGAGAAAAAAAATTCTGGTCTGGTATCAGTGAAAACTCTGCGCTGAGAGTCCGCGACGGCTTTGCGCTATCGTCACTGTCTGGCTGGCTGGTGAGCAAATCCAAATGTAATGGGATAGACCCAGAGGGCTGCACAGATAACTGTACACGGATAACCGATCAAAGATGCCGTCATAACAGAGTGGATTTGCTAGAGAGCTAAGGGGTAGCCTTAGCTCGACTCTATGTAGGCTGCTACGGAACGGAACAACAATATACCGATTAGAACCAATGTCAGGCAATATCAGGCCAATCAGAACCAATGTCGGGCAATATCAGGAGCCACGTGATGCCAGCTACGCCCTCGGCGTAGCGCATGTGATGGAGCCCATCACAAATTCTAGAAGCTAAGCGTTTTTCTAAAAAAAACTTTAGCTAAGCAAATCTATTGCTTTTTTTTTCTTTCTAGTGCAGTGTGCAGTTAAAGTTTAGGCACGTTTGCTAATTTTCTTAGTTACATATTTAATTGCAAAGTGTTTTTATCTAGATAATATCTTGCTTATTGTATTCTAGAAAGTATAATACCTATTGTTTATTCTATAGGTGTTTGCTATAGATGTTATTAGAGCAATTTATCTAGAAGAGTCTGTAAAACTGTGTAATGGGCTGGTGCCCAGGTAGCTTTACCCAGATGAGATCTGGGGCGGTTCTGCCTCAAGGAGGCAAGATAGACCGGTAGATAGTTGTTCCGCTCCGAAGGGGATGGCATAGAGACCCATCATCCAAACCCTTTGGAGCCTTATCGAATCCAAACTGTTACCAGGCATCTGCAAGCTTTGCGCGGCCATTACATTTGGATTCGATCACCCCTATCATACGCCAGTGCAGGGACCCTAGTGGTAGAACGCCTGCCCGAGCAAAAGGAGAGTCCACCAGCCAGTGTGGTATCCTATCGTCACGGAAACAGAGCCAGAGCAGGGACCCCAGTGGTAGAACGCCTGCCCGAGCCCACATTGGAAGCCCTACCCGTCCCTATTGTACAGGGAGTAGGCCACATTGAGAATCGAGCGATTGACAGATCGAGCGATTGAGATACCGAGCGGAAGCCCTGTACGCGCCGAGCTGCAGGCATACATAAGGGATACAGGGATGGAAGGCCACTCAATTGATGACATGACAGCCTACGCCATCGGGAAACTAGAAGGAGGATGGTCACATGACCGAGTCGCCGCTAGCATACGAGAGATACTAGCTAAAGAGCAATGGCCAGTTCAGGCCATTGAAGCAACAGTGAGTCAGATCGAAACTCGGATACAGGCGAAGGATCGACCAGCGGGACAATCGGATCCTTCTACGATGATGATGGAAATGATGAAGCAGATGATGAGCAGAATGGAAGCGTTAGAGGGTCGAAAGGCTGCTACTACGACACCACCTAGCCAGGAGCCACCGCACCCCGAAACACCACCAGTTACTACTGAAAAGCAAGCCAAGTTCCCTGACCCAGAACCTTTCGATGGGGACCGTGCAAAATACCCAGCCTTCCGGTTTAAAGCGAAAGCAAAGCTCCGCAACGACTTCAGCAGCAGGTCAGAGCAATATAAGATTGAGTACCTAATGGGAAGGATGAAGGATTACGCTGCTAGCGTAGTCCTCCCTTGGTGCGAAACCTATGCTGAATCCTCTTCTGTTAACGAAATGTGGGCATTCCTGGACCAGCAGTTCAATGACCCCCATCTGAAAGCCCGAGCACTTGATCAGCTGAACAGCTTGAAGCAAGGAAAGAAGGCTGTAAGAGATTATTACATGGAGTTCAACCGCTTAATACTTCAGAGTGGAGAGACCTTTGGAGATGCAAGCAAAAAGAATCAGTTCTTGAGGGGCCTTGACACCGAACTTCAAAAGAGCATGGCTACAGTAGATGAGAGCCTTAACTTCAGCGATTTCGTCAATAAAGTTATTAGGACGTCAGATAACCTATTCCGAGTGAGCTTGAACAGTCGGACCGCAAGGCCCTACGGCCAATCGGCAGCTAGCCTTAACCCACACGAAAAGCGTCAATCGCCCGATCGCGACAGGCCAGCGTCCCCAGAACAGATGGACTGGCAACCTACAAGGAGTAACCAGGGTGGCACAGAACGGAGGCGAGCCAAATGGGTGCCAGAGGAGGAGATTCAGCGCCGGCGAGCTAATCGGCTGTGTATGCGCTGCGGAGCAGGAGGCCACTACATCCAGAAGTGCCCTTACCTACCAGCCAACCGCCCGTTGCCCATAAGGTCAGCAAGAGCTACTGCTGCTCAGGCATCTCCACCGCCGTTGCTTGAGGACGAGCCTACCAGCAAATCAGATTCGGAAAAAGAGTAGCTCCTGTTGAAAGTCACCAACAGGAGCCACCTGCAACCTACAGGCAAGCTCTTGAGGAGTGGAAGAAGTTTAAAGGCCAGCACATGGATGGGGAGGCTATTAGCGTACACGCGTTAGTTAATCAAACTACCTACGCCTCCTGTATGATCGATTCTGGCACGCTCGCAAATGCTCTAGTTTCACCCTCACTAGCAAAGGCCGCAGGCTTGCTGTGCATTGATATTACTCCCCGACGACTGCTGGGCATAGCCGGCGAAGGCGTGATAACGCAGGTAGCTCAGTACACTGCTGATATTGAAGGATTCAAGGACACTGGATGGGCCTACGTTGCCACTGACAACATGGGGTTTGACCTAATCCTTGGGCGGCCTTGGATGAACCGGCTGCAGGTTACAATTGCGCCAGCTAAGCGCTCAATCTACATTCATTCGACGCGCCAACGGATTCGGATTCAAAGCAAGGAAGGAGAACCTGTCCCTACCCTACAGGGCCACGTACCTCTGCAAGAGATCAGCGCTGCAGCATACAGTCACCACCTCCAAGCTGCGAAGAAGAACCAGTCTATTGTCTTCGCAGCCTCACTAGCAGATATTGAAAAAGCCTTGGCGCCGAAATCAACAATAGACTTCAAGGAGCTGTTGCCAACCCACTACGCCCACCACGGGTGGATATTCGACCCAAAAACTGCATCAAAAATGCCACCACTCCGAGGACCTGATATTGATCACCGAATCGACTTGGTTCAAAAGGACGGGAGGGATCCAGAGGTGCCATGGGGCCCACTGTACAACATGAGCAAAGGGGAGCTACTTGTCCTACGAAAGGAACTCACGTCGCTGCTTGAGAAGGGATGGATCCGCGCGAGTAATTCGCCAGCAGCTGCACCAGTCCTCTTTGCAAAGAAACCAGGTGGCGGCCTCCGCTTTTGTGTCGACTACAGAGCTCTTAATGCGATCACCCGGAAGGACCGATACCCGCTGCCGCTGATCCAGGAGACCCTAAACAATCTTGGTAAGGCTCAGTGGTTTACAAAGCTTGACGTCTCGGCTGCCTTCCACAAGATTCGGATTAACGCTGGGGATGAATGGAAGACAGCTTTTCGCACTCGGTTCGGGCTGTACGAATGGCTGGTTACCCCTTTTGGCTTGGCAAACGCGCCTAGTACCTTTCAGAGATATATTAACTGGGCCCTGCGCAAGTATCTCGACGACTTCTGTACAGCCTACCTCGATGACGTACTTATATACACAAACGGCTCCCTAGCTGAGCACCGAAGCCAGGTCAACCTAGTGCTCGAGGCGCTAGGCAAGGCAGGCCTCCCGCTGGATATCAGGAAGTGCGAATTTGAAGTCAAGTCAACGAAATATCTAGGGTTCATCATCGATGCGGGCAAAGGCCTGCGCATGGACCCTGAGAAGATCAAGGCTATTAAGGAATGGGAGGCCCCTAAGACTGTCAAAGGCGTGCGAAGCTTCTTAGGCTTCGCTAACTTCTATCGGCGGTTTATCCGTAGATTCTCAGAGCTTGTAGCACCCCTCACGCGACTTACAGGCAACGTAGCCTTTCAATGGACCTCTATTGAACAGAAGGCCTTCGACACGCTTAAGGATATTTTCGTCACAGAACCAGTCCTAGCCCAATTTGACCCTGAGAAGGAGACGGTGCTTGAAACGGATGCTTCCGGGTACGCGATAGCAGGGTGTCTTTCACAGTACGACGATCGAGGCCTACTACGGCCAGTAGCCTATTTTTCACGGAAGATGAACGTACATGAGTGCAACTACGAAATCCACGACAAGGAGTTACTCGCTGTGGTACAGTGCCTACAGGAATGGGACGCTGAGCTACGATCAGTTGAGAAATTCACTATTATCACGGATCACAAGAATCTAGAGTATTTCACAAAGCCAAGGATGCTTAACGAAAGACAAATGCGATGGTCTCTTCTCCTAGGACGCTACAATATGGAGATTGCCTACCGACCTGGGAAGGAGAACCCCCGCGCTGATGCCCTATCCCGGCGCGAACAAGATATGCCTCAAGACGCCTCTGACGATCGTATACAGCACCGTTACAAGCAGCTACTCAAGCCAACGTCTGCTTCACTGGCCACAGACGACGAAGATGAGGGCAGTGTGATCACGTTTCGATCCGTAGCACTTGGCACTGATGCCAACACTGATGCCAACACGGATACGGATACCGATACTGCCGCGGATAGCAATGACAGCGTGAATCCTAGCACTGCCCCAACCCTTCTGGAAGAAGACCCCCCAACGCTAGAACAACTGTGGCAGGCTGCAACAGAAGGCGACAACCAATATATTAACATCCGGCAATGCGTGCTTAATGGAGAGCGACGGGTTCCACCAAGCCTAGGCCTAAAGATATCTATTACGGACTGTACAGTGGATCAGGAGGGATGCCTGCTCTATAGGGATCGGAAGTGGGTACCGCAATCAGAACCCCTACGAACAAGCCTAATCGATGGAGTACACTCCCCTGCCGTAGCCGGCCACCCAGGACGTGCAGCCACTTACCAAGCAATTGCGAGGGATTACTTCTGGCCTGGGATGTCTGAGGATATCAGGCGCTTCCTTCGGAACTGCGCTGTTTGTGGCAGGATTAAGCCATGGAGGGATGGTATTCATGGCCTGCTTAGGCCTCTGCCACTTCCTGATCGAATATGGAAGGAGATATCGATGGATTTCATTACTGATCTCCCAGAGAGCGAGGGATGTACAATCCTCCTTGTAGTCACCGATCGGTTGAGTAAGGATATTGTACTTGTACCGCTCCCAAACATGGACACTAAGACGGTTGTATGGGCATTTATTAGGCACGTGGTAGCGTACCACTGGCTTCCCAACGCCATCGTATCGGATCGAGGCAGTCAATTCACAAGCGGGCTGTGGAAACGACTCTGCGAAATCCTAGGGATCAAACGACGACTGTCGACAGCCTTCCACCCCCAGACCGATGGATCAACTGAAAGGATGAACAGCACGGTAGAGGCTTATCTACGGGCGTACGTTGACTGGGACCAAAAGAACTGGGCCAAGCTGCTGGGTATAGCTATGATAGCTATCCGATCAAGGAATGCCGCTTCAACAGGCGTTAGCCCATTCTTTCTCCAGCACGGTTACTACGTAGATCCTATCCAGCTTACAGCCCCACGACACGGATCGAATTACATTGTTGACGAACGAGCGGGCAAGAGGACTGCTGAAACGATAGTTAACAAGTTCAAGGAAGTATTTGAGCTAGCCCAAGCTTCAATGGCTGAAGCTCAGCAAGAGCAAGAAAGGCAGGCAAATCGACGCCGGCAAGTACCATGGCAACTGAGAGTGGGAGACAAGGTGTGGCTGGCCCTAGGGAAACACTTCAAGACCCAACGGCCAAACAAGAAGCTCGACTGGAAGAACGCCAAATACACAGTCACTGAAGTGATTGGTACGCATTCCGTGCGCCTCAATACACCGCCTGGCCCCCACAACGTATTCCATATCGATCGATTGCGGCTGGCTGCCAACGATCCACTGCCAAGCCAGCCAAATGATGACTCGCAGCCCGAAGCTATTGTGGTTGATGGCGAACCGGAATGGGCAGTAGAGGATATCGTTGCGGAGAGGGTTACTCGAAGGGGTAGAGGGCGCCAAGTACAGTACGAAGTGAGATGGGTAGGGTATGCCGAAACTACATGGGAGCCATCTCAATTGTTCGAGGAAACAGAAGCGCTAGATCGATGGATTGAGTACACAAAGGACGTGCGCAATACTCGCGGCCAGCTGCCGCAAGGCTTCCGCCGAGATACGCCTTGAGGAAGACCTTCAAGGCTAGGAGGGGGGTATTGTAATGGGCTGGTGCCCAGGTAGCTTTACCCAGATGAGATCTGGGGCGGTTCTGCCTCAAGGAGGCAAGATAGACCGGTAGATAGTTGTTCCGCTCCGAAGGGGATGGCATAGAGACCCATCATCCAAACCCTTTGGAGCCTTATCGAATCCAAACTGTTACCAGGCATCTGCAAGCTTTGCGCGGCCATTACAAACTGTTTTTCTTTAGAAAACTATTCTAAACTTTTTTTTTTAAACCTATGTATAGCATATACGTTGTAGAAGCAAACGGTCTAAAAAAGTAATCTATGCTTAGAATTGCAGTAGTTCTAATTGTATAGGTAATACATTAGCTAGAGTTAATCTTTAAGCTTTCTTTGTAGCTATTACTCTTTACACTAGTTAATTTAATGTTGTTTAGCTTGTTTTTATATATTCTATTCTTAAGTCTTCCTTTAGGTTTGCAATTAGAAGTTCTGTTTCTATACAAGGTTATACTAGTTGCGTTTATTGTTAATTTCTCTTTGTAGTAGGTATTAGATAGCTATAGCTAATAGTTTTTTATACTTTCTAAAGTAGAATTAGACTTTAGCAAGTATAGAATATAGTGTAACAAGCTACTTATTTTCTAGTGTCTTTTGTCTAGTAGTATCTTCTTTAGCATTTTCTAATAAAAGAGTGTTAGCATTCTTACTTTCTATATACTAGAGTATGCTGTCTTTAGCTAGTTTCTATAGTTAGTTAGGTATAACTATCTATTCTAGCTTGCTATCTTGTCTAATAGTAGCGTTTTTCTAGTTAAGTGTAATAAAAGTATTTAGCTGTTAAATAACTTTGTTTTTAGATTAACAGTTCTATACAATATAGCCTAGCTTGCTACAGCTATAGCATGTTATTAGGCCTTTGCCCTTTCTATCTTTCTTTATTATAGAGTTCTTGCCTTTAAAGGCTACGTTAAAGTGCATTAGCTCTAGTTCTATTAAAGTATAGTATTCTAAAGTACAGGGTTGTAGTAGCATGCGTTGTTGTCTAGAATTAGAGTAGAAGGAACGTTAAGTGCCTTAGTTATTAAGTAGGTAACGTCTATTGTTTATTTCTATAGCTAATTTGTAGAGGTTGTTGTTAATTTAAATAGATTTGTTAATTAACTTGTTAAAAGTATCTATAGTAGATTTGCTTTACATAAGTTCTACTTTAATAGTGTTTTTAAAACCTTGTTAGTATATTTTTATAAAAGCTTTGTTGTTCTATCTAGTCTCTACAAAGTACTACTAAAATTTGTTAGTATAGTTAGTAGTAGACTTAGTTTAACAAAGCTTCTAGATCTTTTGTTTAGCTAGAAAAGTTTTATTAGCAACTAAAAAAGTCTATTAAAGCTTTTCTTTAAAGATAGAGTAGTTGTTAAACATATAGGTAATAGCGTTTTTATTGTTATTGTTGTCTATATATTTAATTAAATAGAGTTAAACCTATTTGCTAGCTTGTCTACGCATATAGAAAGCAACTAAGAAGGCCTAGTTATTATTGTTAATATTATCTTTCTAAAACTTAAAGAATAGGTTAAACTAGAAAAGCTAGTTTTTAAGCTTATTGCAGTTTCTATAATAGAAATTAGGTTTAGCAACCTTGTTGCTTTCTTTTTAGGTCTAGGCTAGAGTGTGTATAGAAGTGTTGCTTATTTTAAAAGTGTTTAAAATATAAAAGTCTAATAGATAATAGTATATTTTCTATAGATTTTAGTTAGTTTTTAGAAATAAGCAATAGAGTTCTATGCATAGGTAGTTAATATTAAAACAGTAAGTAGAATTCTTCTAAAAAGGATATTGTGTATTAAAAACTAAGTGTACTAGAAAGTACTTAACTAAAGTTAAACACAATAAGCTATAGAAGCTTACTAACTAAAACTATATACTTGCTTGCCTAGTCTTTAATTAGTTATAATTAGAGTACTAATTACACTAATCTATACTAATCCTCGATTAGTGCTTAGTGCTTAGTAAGTCTTGGCGTTACTAATCACTGATCAGTCACGTGACCCCTCGTGCAACGCGCTCAGGTTTATCAGTCCGCGTTGTTCCCGGGTAAGATGGGAGTGATTCCTCGGGCCGTAACACAGATGCCTAGTAACAGTTTTGGATTTGATAAGGCTCCAAAGGGTTTGGATGATGGGTCTCTATGCCATCCCCTTTGGAGCGGAACAACTATCTACCGGTCTATCTTGCCTCCTTGAGGCAGAACCGCCCTAGATCTCATCTGGGTAAAGCTACCTGGGCACTAGCCTATTACACTAAACGCGTCTTAAGGGCGCAGGTTAACTACTAACAACAACAATACAAGAAATTGCAGGAAAGAGGGAGGAGAGAAGGGGAAGGAAGAAACAAAGGAAGGAGAGGAAGAAATAAAAAACATTAATAAAATTGTTAGAAAGGGAGTTGCAAGGCTCTAGAACCTAGAGGCGCAGGTAGGCTACGTAGAGTGTATCTGCAAGGTTATAGCTGCCTTCTAGGAAGTAGCAAAAATAGCAGCAGAGAAGTCTAACACAGGCTGTAGCGGCTAGTTTAAGGATTGCGCTAAGGGAGTAGCACAGTGTAACGACCTAAGAAAGCTAGGCTCCACCTGACCAGGGTCGCTCTCGATTAAGCGAGAAAATCACAGAGCACTTCTGCAGCCAACCTAAGTCAGACGGGACGACAGGCCTTAGTTCTATATGCACTGCACCTTTGTTAAAACGTGCTACGAAGGGAGTCACGTGATATGCAGGATGCTCTCTCTGATTCCACGCTCCCTACAGAGCACCGAGAGCAACAGAGCAGCCAAGATGCAATGTGCTCCCTATGCTCTCTTGATGTCAACAGAGCAGGCAGAGCACCTCGTGTATATAACAGTAGGCGATGAGCTCCTACAGCTCATCGTGTTCAACCTGACAAGTACTCTCAATAGTACACTTGGTTTTCAATACACGATATCCTTTTCAGAAGAATCCCACTTACTGTCTTGATATCAATCACCCGTGCACGGAACCCTATCGCTTATCCCGAGAACCAACTAAGATCCATAGAGGACATACCATTATCCGTTGGACCTTCACACACAGGATATACAGGCAATAGCAACGCGCCTTACAGAGATAGACAAACGATAGGCAGCGGCCCTAACGGCGGCGACGACGACCTGGCGGGAAGGTGGCTCCTCGACACTGGCCTGCTGGAACAGTTCCAGACCGCGCTGGAGGTTGAGAAGGTCAACACGACGGGGTGGCGCCCGTTCAAGCAAGCCTTGGAAAAACGCTAACAGTAAGCCTCGCAACGCCTGAAAAACAGCAACACAGAAGACTACGTACGGGACAGAGCAAGCAGGGGAGTATAGAGAGAGGTAGCAGGAGTGTTTAGGGCTAGAAGGGGCAGCGACTGCTGCCTATCTAGGTTTCTTTTGTCCTGCAAACATCTGCAGATAGGATTAGTGTTTGTAGACCTAGTTAGACCTAGGTAGCACTCTAAATTGATTATTCTTCTATATAGCACCACAATACATGTACAACAAGCCCTATCAGAGCACAGTGTTTGATGGGCCGGAGGTTGACGACAAATCTTGAGTTACGCAAAGGGCGGAGCTGTAACACGATAATTTTCCTAGTAAAGACAAACTGCTCAACGAAAACTTGGACAGGGAATATCGGCTGAATTGACTCCTGTAGAAACTCCACTATCTGATCATAAAGAAGCAACACGAGAACCCGCTTTTATAGTCATCTGTGCGCATACTCACGAAATCAATAACAACTGTTACGTGCACAGACAGTCCTGCACAATCGACTTTTCTCGCCCTCATACAAACATTTCGTATGTAATTCCGTGGGGCGGGTCATAGTTGAGTTCTTCAGACCGTCAGTGCGTAACCTATCATTAAGACCAAGGGTAAACGTACCAAACCAGGTAAAACCAAAGTCCCTACTGGGATTATCTGGGTACAAGATGTACTGCGCAAGTGAACCCTTCCAGCAGGGGACGTTCAAGCCGGAAGTGGTCACGCCACCACTGTGCGTCACTTCGACTTGGCCAACGTATCCAGTGATTTTAGGATGACTGTTCCAGGTATCTCGGTCTTTGTCGATCTTAGGCTCAAGGCTGGAAATGTTGAATCGGTAGGGAGCCTCGCCCCAGAGGGTGCGGGGCGCATTCTTGGTCGGGTCTGTGTTGATATAGAAGTTCAGTCGACAGTAAGTCGCTCCGTTGTTGCTGGGTACGTCGAATGAGATCTCAGTGTGAACCTAAGATGGATAAGCACGGTATCGGCCCTGAGTGCAGCTATAACCTTACTGCATGCTCGATCCGTCCACTATATTGCGTACCGAAGGCCCTGTCAGGCTCGCGCTTGTCGAGTGGAATAATGAGATGCGGGAATTGTCTGTCTAAAAGTGTCTCAGCTAGGGCGCCGAGCCCAAAGAGCAGACAGGTGAGAAGTGTGGACGGCATGGTGGAGGCTCGAGTCAATGAGGGCGGACTCTACGAGGTGTCTGGGACTGAGAACTCAGTAGGGAAGGCGGTCTATATCTCTTTTCTGCGTTCACACACAGAGTCTGACATCGTCCCTGCTACGAACCTTACGTCGCATTCGTGAGGCCTTGGCGCCCTTGCTATTTGCCCGTGTAACCTTCATCCGAAAGTACAGAGAAGTCGGTGAGAGGCTCAACGCGTACGAGAAAGAAGCTTACTCCAATATTCACGGGCATTAATTCTGGTGTGCTGCCCTGAAGTGAATGACGGATCCAGGCAGTTACAAAGAGCAGTTATCGAATGATCATCTCAGAATGGAGGTGCAGTGACGCCTGCGTCCAGTACATGACCACTAATAGACGAGGGAAACTTCACGTTGATGCGACTTATTTCCCCCCGTCACTCCCACGGATAGTGGGGTCAATGGATGTTACCTTGCTCATAGATCACGAGACCAGAGCGGAGGATACCGTGTAGTTTGGTACTACAGGAGCGTTCCCAAAACAATCAATATCTCTTAGCCATCCCATTCTGTATATGTGCTCGATTTCCCGACGCACAAGATGTGAGGGTACGGAGGTGTTCAAAAGAAAGATCATTTACGAACCTGGACCGCTGGTGGTTATATATGAATTGTATGGGTTGATGGAGCGGGAGTAAGGCGTGGACTATGGTCTAGCGCATTGGCTAGCGTGGGTACACCTGGGGGGCAGGTGTGATCTCCAGTGCAATGAGGAAGTAAAGACCGGTAAGCTAGGAGTTTCACAATTACGTTGCTGCATTGAAATCGGCATACCACGTCTTTCTTCCTGACACAGTCGATGGATTGGTGACGTTTGTGACGGATGTTAACGTTGCGGCTGGAGATGTGATGCTTCTCCAGCCTTGGACAATCGGAAACGGATGAATATTGTTCCGTACCGCGGCAACCCGTCCGCCACCACTCAGCCACCTTGTGTGCTCAGTGCAATGGGAAGTGTAACAGTGTCAATGGGGATGTCTCGCGCCCGAAATGCTACTGGGTCTTCGCAGTTTGTCCGCAAGAATTAGTGGTCAGAGCTTCGTGTCTCTCCGGGCTCCATTATTGTCGAAACGTTCACTCCACCTCGCGCCACCATGGCTTCTTGACGACTACATTCCCCGCTATCAGTTACTATCCTCACTCGACGCGGCTAAGAAGCGATCACAAGCATATGCACATCTTCGCAACTGCAACCTTTGCCCGCGTCTATGTGGAGTCAATCGATTTGAGAAGACTGGAGTCTGCTTGATTGGCGCTGAGACGGTGAAGGTGAACACCATTGCACCCCATTTTGGCGAAGGTATGGACACGATGCAGCTTGACGGGTTCCAAACTGATGTCTGACTATGCTACAGAGCCCTGCTTCCAAGGCCACAATGGCTCGGGCAGCATCTTCTTCAGCGGATGTAATCTGCGCTGTGTTTTCTGCCAAAACCACGATATAGCCCACCAACGTAACGGCTTCGACCTGACGCCCGAACAACTCGCCGAGTGGTATATCAAGCTGCAGGATGTCGGCAGAGTTCACAACATAAATCTTGTCACTCCCGAACATGTTGTCCCGCAGGTTGTGCTCTCCATACTACACGCCCGCGAATTAGGTCTTCGCCTGCCCATCATCTACAATACATCGTCGTTTGACTCGCTCGAGAGTATCAACCTACTGGATGGCCTGATTGATATCTATTTACCCGATTTTAAAGTGTGGAAGGATAGTACGAGCAAACGGTTGCTGAAGGCAGATAACTACACAGCCACCGCTATGGAGAGCATCAAGGCCATGCATAGACAGGTCGGCGATCTTTGTTTCACTGCTGACGGGATTGCTAAAAAGGGGGTGTTGGTGAGGCATCTTGTTATGCCTGGACACGAAGACGAGGGCAAGGAAATCGTACGTTGGCTTGCAGAGAATATCTCGAAGGACATGATGGTGCACATCATGGAACAATACTTTCCACGCGCCCATGTCGGTAAGCCTAGACGAGGTGTCTCCAAAGAAGTATCCGAGCCTGGAAGTGTGGAAGCGTCACGCGAGACAAAATCCAGGGTACGCTACGAGGATATAAATCGACCTGTCGATCTCAAGGAAGTATCGAGCGTACGAGCCGCAGCAGAAGATGCTGGACTGTGGAGGTTCGTCGAGGCGGCCCGGCACGGAGGTTTCAACATCTGATCTGGCTTTAATGAGCGAATCGGTAAAAGAGCCGCTCCTATAGCCTACGCCATATCTGCTGCGGCTTCTCTTGGTCGTGCTATGTGCCCCACTGTCCGACTGTTTGGGTCACGGGACGGTCTTAACCCTTAGAATCTGCCCCCATAAAGAGAGCTAGCCTCTTGGTCTGCCTCCGCTCCGCATCATCGGCTCGTCTTCGCACCACCGCACAGTGGGAACGCTTCTTATGCCACAAAGACCTGTTTTCTGGAGAGCACGGGTGTTACTTGTATCGTGCTTCCAACAACAAACTGTTGTTACAACCGCTCACGGAAGAGCACAATATGAATGACCACACTAGAAGGGTCGAAGGCATTCATGGAGAAGACCATACTGCTACAGGATGCCTCGACCTGGATCGCTGTAATTTTCCAGTCGATAAATCTAAAGTGGGATGAACTGGGAGGCAATGCTGGAGGCTAAGTCTGCACCTGGCGAGAGTATAAGCATGGCAGACGCAATAATACCGCCAATGTCCTGCAACGTAATGAGGTATGTAGCAAGCTTTTGGCTATTTTAAGCCTTGATTATGCTCCAAAAAGGAACATTTCGAAGTCTTGGCACAACGGCATGCTTCGCTCTTTGTCTTCTATATGTTGTTCTTTGTGCGATTTTGCCCCCGAACCTGTGGCTCAGGATTATGCGAGCTGCGAACGGACAAAGAGGCATGTCGAGAAAGTATATGCTGGCGAGGGGACGACAAATCTTACAGCAATGTCAACATCACGCTGCAAAACCGAGCCATGGCTATACACAACGCGCCGAAAGATAGGCCCAGGAAACTTCGTCGCACACAATCCGACATTGGTTCGCACCAACCCGTTCACGAGCAACTAGCTGCTAATCCGAGGGTAGGAGGATTATGCATTCATGCGTCTCGAGAGTTCGTGCTAACAAGCAATCAGGGAAATGACGGCGCTCGCACCACGGCACTATCTTACATGTCGCATCCGAATCCCCGTGTCCCCGGAAATATAGATCTACAGTCACGCAGGATCCCGCCCCAATCTGGCTTGTCACCCAGTGTGAGCAGACTTCCGGGTTCACCACGGCCAATGCCAGGTCGTCTCGGGCAAGACCGTTTGGACTTTCTTCATCCTCGCGAGAACATCGTCCACCGGGACTTTCCGGAGCCTGGCAGTCTGCCTGAGGCAGCGAGGGTGCCATATATGGGTCCGCAGTATGTCGATACAAGTATTCCCAGAAGAGCGCTGGCGTCCAGGCGGCGGACCATCGAAGTGAGTGGTGGCAATATCAATGCACAGTTTGAACCACGCGAACGACACACCGATCGTCCGCTGTCTGAGCAAGGTCTTCAACCCAATGCGGAGGTACTCGACGACAATCCCTATCACTCTGTACTCTACTTAACGCCTCCGAGTTCCGACAGAAGCGATGTTCAGTCAGAAGGGGAAACAAGCACCGAATCATTAGCCCCAGTCGAGCCCCCCATCCATGATAACGATAGAAGTGTTGGTGCGCACGCTTTATCAGAAACCTATTCAGATCTCGGATCAGGATCCGGGTCAACAGACCATATGCAGCATTCGCAAGAACTAGCAAAGCACCCACAGCCACCATGGGGGTCCCCTTCAATCTCGGGAGATTCATATGCAAGGGCATCACCTCTCCGACCATCTTCTCACGCCAGCTCCATGAGTAACACTGATAATATCCTCCCATTGCACATGTCTCCATTCGACTACGCCATCGCTCCTTATCTCCAAAATCATGACGATTACGGTGAGGTGGATATTCGCGATCTACCGCCGCCTACGGAACCCTCTACTCCGCCCGTTGCTTCCTCTTCTTCTGAGGATGATATTGATTCCATCGCGGAGTTCTCACATCGCAATGAACAACTCTACCCGCACCCTACTCAAGATGAGCACCCGGATCACCACGTCGAATCCTTTCTGCTGAACATGAGCACCGAGATGCGCTCGCGTTACATCAACCTGCGAACGCTGTTGAGCCGCTGCACCATGCTGGCTTCTCCGCGCATTGGCCTCTCGAAAGGATCCTCAGCTCCCCCTATCACGAACTTCCATCTGATCAGTCGGCTTGCCCGTGGGCACGCTCTACCCATCGCGAAGAACCTCGAGCTGGAGGGTTTTCAAGCATTATCTCACTATTGGGTTGGTCGCGGCGAAGCAGGCCTGAGGAATTGGGATGCGGCAGAATCCGCTTTTGAAGAAGCCCTCAAATTGCAAATAGCGACACGGACCGACTTCAGACCTAGAGATCAGGGCCGAGACGCGCAGGTTTGGCTAGATCGGATACGGCAACAAATTTCTGGGGTGGGGATAGCCGATAAGGGGAAGAATATGACAGACGTTCTTGAACGTTATGACCACTATTGGGATACTGTGAAGGAAGGAGATCGTGTGGTCATGGAAGCTTCTCGGGATCAGATCCCGGCTGGGTGGGTACCAGACGCATTAGTTGGGCGGAGGAGCTTCTCCGCCGAAGACCGCGACTATATAAATCATGGGTCTTATGAGAATGAGAAGGCCATGAAGGGGCTCGAGGCGGTCATTGCGGGGAATCAGTGGAAGATCTCGCAAAGAAAGATGAACGATTGGGTCTCCCTATGGGAAGAAACGGGGTGCTACTGAGAGCCTTTGGCAGTCAGATGCTTCAAATATACGTAACGTGTTCCACGGGCGAGCGCCGCACACGGGCGAGCGCCGCACCCCACCAACTTTGCCCACCTCTCTCATCTCAACGTACAATGGCTCAACGCAGCGCTACTCAATCAGCTTCAAATGAAGCAGATGTTCAGCTTGCTATCACCTCTATTGAAAACAACCATATCTGGAGCAATCGCCGTGCTGCTACTATCTATAACGTGTCTGAACGAACAATCCGCCGCCAACGCGCTGGTGTCCCTGCCTGACGCGATTGCTAGCCTAATTCGAAGAAGCTTACCTAGTTAGAAGAGGAGGTGATTGTCAGTTACATATTGGATCTAGATCAACGTGGTTTTGCGCCTACCCTAGCTGCTGTACGTAATATGGCCGATAGTTGCTAGCTGCGCGTGGTGGAGGACGCGTAGGAGTTAACTGGCCCTCTACTTTTGTTAAGCGTACAGACAGCCTTACAACGTGTTTCAATTAGGCGTACAATAGGCACAGGGCTCTATGCGAGGATCCTGTGTTAATTAAGAGCTGGTTTGAGCTTGTAGAGCAGACGAAGGCCAAGTACAGCATCTGCAATAAGGACGTCTACAACTTTGACGAGGCTGGCTTTATGATAGGCAAGATTATAACTTAGCTTGTTGTAACTAGGTTAGAGAGAAGAGGTTGGCCAAAGGCTGTTCAGCCAGGAAATCGCGAGTGGGCGACAGTAATCCAAGGAATCAACGCGGCTGGTTAGGCTATCCTACTATTTATTATCTTTGCTGGCCAACACTACCTCTCTGCCTAGTACAAGGAAGCTGATATCCCGCGCGACTGGGCGATCGCAGTTAGTAACAACGGCTGGACGAACAACGAGCTAGGAGTTGAGTGGCTAAAGCACTTTAACGCTTATACCAAGACTTGTGTTGTAGGTGCTTGTCGCCTGCTTATCTTTAACAGCTACGAGAGCTACCACTCCCTTGAGTTTTAAGAATTCTGCAAGGAGAACAATATCTATACGCTCTGCATGCCAGCCTACTTGTCGCACCTGCTCTAGCCTCTTAGCGTTGGCTGCTTCTCGCTGTTGAAGCGCGCGTACAGCTGTAAGATTAAGGCTATAATCTGCTACTACATTAACTACATTACAAAGCTTGAGTTTCTGCTAGCGTTTAAGGCAGCCTTTAATTAATTGTTTACGTTAGCTAACATCTGCTCAGCCTTTCAAGGTGCAGGCCTAGTTCCTCTCTAGCCGGACGTTGTTCTGTCAAAGCTAGATGTGCAGCTCCGTACGCCTACTCCTCTAGCTGCTTGAGTAGAGGCTCTCTGGGAGGCTTGAACACTAAGCAACGTACGTGAGCTTGAGGCTCAATCAACGCTAATACGTGACCGCGTTCGGCAGCACAAGAGCTTATCACCAGCCTCAATTATTAAGGCGATTAATCAGCTTAAGAAGGGGGCTGAAGTGATGATGCTCTCGGCTGAGCTGATGCGCGATTGGATTGCTAGCCTTAAGAGAGCTAATGAGGCAGCTATAAAGCGGAGGCAGCGCAAGAAGAAGTAGATCTAGAAGCATGGAGTCTTAACAAAAGGAGCAGGAGAGGATATACTAGCTTAACAAGAGGTTGAGGAGCAGATTGCTTATAAACAGCGTCAAGGTAGTGCGCGATCAGGTCTTAGCTGCTAGGCTCTGGCGCGCTGCACAAGGTGTAGAGAGCCTGGGCATAACTTGCGTACGTGTAAAAAAGATACGTAAGATACTACTTGATCTACTCTATTAATATTTATCTATTATTCCACAAGGTGGTTGGGTTGCACGTTTGAACAGGTGGGCAAAGTTGGTGGGGTGCGGCGCTCGCCCGTGTGCGGCGCTCGCCCGTGGAACACGTTAGTATTTCCCTTCAAGCATCATGCTGAAAGGATGTCCACAACTTCTCGCTCGCGCTGTTGCTGAGTCCTAGGCTAACTAGAAGGTTTTCTTCAAATTCTCTTGTGAATGGCGCTCGCGGTATGCATAAGGATGCGAATGTAACGTATCGTATTGATATTCTCCTATGTTAGATCGTCCAGATGGCAGCTACTGGTTGGAGCAAGATTCAATACTCCAGATGCCTACCCAAACTGTAAAGCGCATGGTTGTTCCACCTCAAAAGATTCACCTCGATCAAAAAATCTATTCGTTTCTCATTCTTCTCCGCCGTCGAATATTTGAATCCAGTTTGCTTGTCCGCGGGGACCAACGTTGCCCTTTCGTACCTCAACATCAATGCCTTTCTTACTTTGTGTTTCTCGCCTACTACGTCAAATTCGCAAAGTCTCGCAGGTTCTTGAGTCTTTGTTTGTTGTCTTCTCTTTGTCTTGTTTACATCTCTTTATGCTCTTATATTTGTCTTACACAGACAATCCTTTCTTGTTCAGTTGTGGCACCCGTAGAAGAACATTGTATCCAAGCCCTTTTCGAATATCTCATAATAACATCGGGCTCCGTAGGAAGCTATGTGGTACCTAGCCAGAGCACTGAACAACTTCTTATCATTGCTATCGTGATAGTCGATGGTCGGAAAACAACTCATGGTATTTCAGTAATCCTCAAGACAATATTCACGAACGCATACATTAACAACTATCTCTTCGGCGAATCTACAACGTATAGATTGAGTTTCAACAAATATCCGTCACTCTTAATAACGGAAGGACTTCCTCTAACACTAAGTTGCAGTCTTCAAGGGAAGTTCGTCACGATCACGTAACGGGCTTTCACCGACTTCACTCTCCACCTTTCACCGACTTCACCCCAATTTCGCTTAGGCGCACAGGAGCCTTGGTATTTTTTTGAAAGTCGCCACTTCAGATAAACAAACTCGCTCTCTGCGCCTCCCTCTTTTCCCACTCCAACATCGACATCGCCAACCTTTCAGTTGAGCTCGACATAACGATCGTTTGCGCAATCCGCTCCCCCGTACAGACTCCTCTGTATACAGTTTCCTTACGACACAACACCGCCATGGCAACTAACGACTTCTTGTCGTGGGCCGAAAACGTTGACCGCGCTGGCCGCATCGCCGCACCAGCACAGCCTTACGGTGTCGGTTGCGTCACGAATGATTTGGTTGCAGGCGTATACCAACATCCACAAGCAGTCGCGGCCGGAGTCGGTGGTGTCGCGGCCATGAGTGCTGTCCTTCTCATCATGCGCTATATGCGTCAAAACGTCAAGAATGTAGAGGTAGGTTCCTCCATCTCCTCCCAGCTTGATTGAGTTCCCCACTAATGCTGCCCAGTCCGTATCCTTCAACACCACCTCAAAGATTCCCGAGCAAGGTGGACACAATGTCCCCAATTACGCGAAGATGTTCCTTTGCAGCGAGTCTCAATCCCCGAGTGACTTTGGCCTCGTCGTTCAGCAGTACCTGGAAGAATTTCAGGCTGCAGAGGAACGTCGCGCCAACGTCGAGCGCAGCCCACTCTATGTGTACGGCAACAACTTGTACTGCACTGAGACAACTTCGCCTGCTGGCTAACCCCACGTCATTCGGCAGAATCTCGAGGAAATCCGAGCTGCCGAAGAGCTGGTTCAAATTGCTGAGCGAGCACGCTGGCTTCCTGCGGATGTGCCCGCCCAAACCACCAACGACGCAGTTTCCCCCACCGGATTGAAAGTCGCGTCGTCTACGACATTGTACCTTGCCAACGTTACCATGCAATTGCCGTTTCTCCGGGCTGAACTTGAGTATGATGTCACCATCGACCTCGGCAAGATTCTTCTTTGGATTGTCGGGTTGTATGTCGCCTGGGCTCAGTTTCACATCTTACGCAACAGCACGCGCGATGGCGGGAGGGAACCCACCGGCGTCCTATCCAAGAACCGTCCGGCTTCTTCGGCCCATACATACGTCACTGTAAACAGGTCTTCGTACGATGGCTTTTGAAAGATATCGGGCCTCACGCTGTTGATGTGATTAACCCTCAAATTATTACTTCGATCACACCTCAAATTGTTGCTTTGATCACACCCCAGATTGTTTCTGCAATTACGCTTCAGATCATTGCCACGATTACACCTCAGATCGTTGCTGCAATTATACCTCAGGTAGTTGCTAGGATTACACCTGAGATCCTGGACAAGATTAAACCTCAGGTCCTAGAGGCTTTGAAGCAAGGACAGATGCTCGACGACATTCTATTGACTATCTTGCCGCTTCTGGAGCATGAGGATGCCAGCGCGCTCGACCGACTGTTTAAAGGTGTGCTCAAGCAGGAACTGAAACCGCTCATCGAGAGTATTGTCGTATCATTTGCCAAAGGGAAGGCTAAAGAACCGTCGCCAAACGTAGAAGGCGAAAAGACCCACCATATTTGGGACGCAGCTTTCGATCTGCGCAGCATACTGGGTGATTCCCTCCTATCCGCACTCCCAGAAGATGTGTGAAGGGATGGAGAGCGTAATGAGACTGTGTTGATTCTAATAATGAATGTATCTAGTGATCTTTATGTACCCGAGGATCTACTAGGCAGTAGTAGGCAACTACGCGCTACTGTAGGCAGCAGTAGACACCTGTAGCCTTTTGAGCAGTGATCAACAGTTCTTGAACCGTTACAAGATGTGACAGCAATTGCGGAAACAGAATGGGTACTTTGGAATATTTCCTCCGAAAGGACATCGAGTCCATTAAAGAAAGACTGGAAAGCATCGAGACCAAGGCAGATAACATATCGCTTCTGGGAGCTCAAGTTTCAGAGATACTGACAAGCGGTGGTGGCGGCTTTGTCCAGCGGCGGTAGCCGTTCGCGCGGTCACATGTTTTATCCACGCCGCACACGTCTGGGTCCCGATCGAGTCCAACTTGGCCATGTGTTGGATGCCTTTTTATGAGAAGGGCCTAGCATACAGCAATGGGCCCAACCCAGGACCTGTGACGGCCATCGTGCCCGCTTCCGGAAAATGCTCCAAGTGTACTATCGACATCATTTCCACTGCTAAGCTCGGCAACAGTGTGTTATACAGCGAAGATTGCCGAATAACTGATTCTCTTTCACCTTTGCTCATCATCCCCTAATATTTCCACGAGACCCGTCGCACAAAGATGCCAACACCGCAAAACCCCTTGAACCTTTCATCAAGACTGTTCTGGCAGCGTCAAAGTTTCTCAAGCGACCGTTCCGACTATCCCCTCCGTCTTTAAACTGCGATCCCCTTCCGCCGCTGTCAACCCTCTACGTGAAAGAGCGCGCTTTCGTTTTCTACAACATCTCTCAGTAACCATTCCGATTTGTCTGCGTTTGAAAATGGGCCTGTTGACTGTTCATCGATCACGGAGCCCTCGTACCAGCGACATAGCGTCCTCTTCTTCTCTCCACCCGTACGAAACCGGATCTCTCTACGGCGACAAAAACGGAGAAGACGGTGACAATGAATCCCAGATGTTTGGAGGTCCTATATTGCGGGCCCTGGTATTATGGACAACGACAACCGGGAAGGAATGCACGCGCCACAGATAATTGAGGAGGGAATCTGAGAGACGAACTGAGGAAAGTTTGCCGAAGACTGAGGAAGTGGGTGAGGGGATGTCAGCCGGACCGCGGAGAAGCACAAGAAATGCCTCTCGGTCACGAAGAGCCGTCTACATTCTGTTGACGGCCCTGATTACCCCTCTCTGACACGATACCTCTACTTCTACGGCGAACTTTCCACATCATGTGAGTATCTGCGCGATCGCATGCGTTGGGGGTTTTGGCACGGCCTGGATGGGGGGTGGTCCCTTTGCTTGAGGCGGGTAATGAATGTCCTGGCGATCTGGTTGGTCTTCTGTTTTACTTCCCCCTGGGTGTACATTACGTATGTAACAATTTGATGTTTTCATAATATGGGAACCTGATGTGATCTCTTGTCCGGTGATTGTACTTTGATCATCCTGGGCTCCACTACTCATTGACGAATGTATATGTGCAAGGGAGGTGACTTGTTTACTCCGCGGGTATTACGACTTGCGTCGTGCAGTGCCCCTAGAGGCTCTTCATATCGAGCGGTGCCTACAAATAGAAAAGCAGTGATTAATTATTCGTTATGATAAAGGGACCGGATTCCCCAACCCCTTTACGGCAGAAGTATCTTCCCTTCAGTGACAGGTGCTGCTTCACCCGACAAAGCCATCGCTGCGATGCCGTTTCCCTCATCGTTCAACGTTATCTCCACCACAATGTTGCTATCTCTCCCTAACTCACGACCTTGACTGATACTGAATGTGTACGACCCATTCGGTGTTCCATGCTGTAAAGCAAGAAATGCCCCAAGTGCACAAGACGCGCCACCAGTTGCCGGATCCTCTATACCGATGGCGATCATACGCGCTTGCAGGTTTCGCGTTCTGCCCGGCCCCTGCCATCCTAAATCTTTGTAGTACATGATACCGACGTGAGAGGGCTCCCATTCAGGATCCAAGGGGATGCTCGGACTTGGGCCTGGCTTCAAGGCGGCGAAAAGATCTGGTTGGTCCGTATAGTCGACCAAAACGTACGTGACGCCTTTGACTAGGGAGACCGCGGGGTATGCGGCTTTTCCTGTCTCGGCTGGTTTGAGTGCAGCTAAAGCAGTCTGGGTGGCCAACACAATCTCCTGGGGCGTATCCTTTGAATGAATATGAATATTGTGTGGAACATCTGCCGACACCAGATTTTTGGATGAGTCGTAGCGTATGACAACTGGCCCGGCTTTTGTTTCGATGCAGGCGGATTCATCGAAGGGAGGGAGACCTGGCAACATCTGCCGAAATAATACATGGCCAGTTCCAATGACCGGGTGCCCAGCGAACTCCATCTCGTTACTCGGAGTGAATATGTTGATACGAGGACAGCCTCGTCGATCATGGTCAATGAAAACAGTCTCGGAGAACTTGAATTCCTTTGCGATGAGCTGCATTTGGTCTGGGGATGTATTGGTCCCTGTCACATCCACAACAGCGAGCGGGTTGCCCTTGAACCTGCACTATCCCGTCAGTATCCTTTTCGTATCATGTACGAGGATTTTTGCCAACCGCTCCGAGGTGAAGACATCGAGAGTCACTATCCAGCGTTCAGCCTCCCACCACTTTCTTGTGAAGATTGCGTCGCCTTACCGAACGGAACGCGTGCAATATTCATGTTTGGGATGTGCTTTGTCGGATATTCGGGTCGCAGAGCTGATGACTTGAAGATCTGGCTCCCAGATGATGTCTCTAATTTATATTGTATGGTTGAGTCATGATGTGGGCTGGGGAATGGCACGGCTGGCGGTTTACAAATCGGCAGCTAGGCGGGGGTATCAGCGGAAGTCCACCCAAAACCCAATACTTAGACCGTGAGTCATAGTTCTTATGTGCCATGTCCAGAATCTCAATCCGGAAATTTGGCCTGCCATTAGTGCTATCCTGCTTAGATCGTGGTAGGATTCCCCCAGCGTGGGATCTCACTACATGAGAATTGCAGTTCCCATCTCAAAGCATTGGTGTGGCTACCCAGCAATTCATCCGATCTTTTGGTTAGTCGGGAATAGCGACCAGCAACTCGGATTCGCAAGGTCTCATTGGTCTAGTCGGTTATGACGTCGGTCTCATAGCATTACTATATGACTGCTCTCAGAGTAGACATCCGAAGGTCGCCAGTTCGATTCTGGCATGGGACAATTTGTTTTTGTTTTTGAATCCCCTCGGCTCGTCTAGGCAGTCTCGGCGTCGGGAATTTTTTTAGTTTCGGTGCGGCATCTACGTACATTGCCGACCAGCCTGCCAGGCCAGAACGTCATTTGTCATTTTTTCTAAGACATCAATCGGACCTACTATTTGGCATCTCTTTTGCGTCTCGCACCTCGCGGTAACGGGCAATCAGTGGCAGCAGATAGACACCGTTTCTGGAGATGTCTTGCAGGTGCTTCCCGATCCTGCAGTAAGCTCTTATCGACGAGTCGAATCACCACGTTGTTCCCGAAGCATCGCGATTTGACCAAAAAAGGCTTTGCTCGGAAAAGACTAGCGTCGACCTAATCTCACACAAATTCACAGCCCTTCGGCGAGTTCCCATGTCACAACGCCCTTCTCCCTCTCCAGCACCCACAGAAGAATCCACCAAGGTACTGATAATGATATTCTGTGACTCGATGTAGAATGACCGGCCGAGAGGCGTTCTCATGACATACTTCTGGGAACGACACATAAGCTTGTGAATCTGTTGGCACGATTTCGGCAGACCCGGGTAGGCTAATAATAAGTGGCGGTGTATCTCTTAGAAAATTTGCGCCGCCCTTAGCGCTAGCACCTATTTAATATAAGAAGCACGTAGGGTACGTACATAGTGGCCTACACCCTAAAGCCACTACAAGCCCGCTACTAATACACTCGTTTCTTTATGCATTCTTTCCATGACCTGAATTCGTTCCACTATTTTGAAGACATCCGATAACAATGAGCATCGTCGGCCGCTGCCTTTCCCCAACAAGTTGCTTGCCGCCAGTGCGGTCAATCCGTACTGCAACTGAGGAGCAGATACGGAGTGCATTATGGAACCTCCGTCAACTCTACTGTCCGCTTCGCCGGTTGTCCGTATCCCTTCACAACGACCACGAGGCCAAGGCCGTTATATCTCAGGCTTTACCACCCACCGACTCAGGTTACGTTTCGCAAGATGAGGATGAGGATGACGAGACAACCGATATAGAGGAGCTCAACGCTGCATTGCGCGCTGACACATTTGAGCGTGACTTTGCTGTGCGATGGCTAACCGCTCTCATCGCCCGCGCCGAAGAGCTCTCGTTCGACGCGGAACTCGTAGACGAAGCCGGCTTCATCCTCGCTTCCTTCAGTGACACCTCGGAAGAGGACTCCGACCAAGCACTGACCCGTGATTTCTCTTTCCGGACATCTTTCTCTTCTCCCTCATCCCCGAACATCGAGGTGCGCCTCAATGATGCGCCGCTGTCGACCACTGATCACACAGACGTCGGACTCCAAAGCTGGGGCGCATCCATCCTGCTCTCCGAGCTGATGTGCGCAGCTCCGGCTCGATTCGACCTCGATAAACTGGGCTCCGGATGCACCGTCGTGGAACTGGGCGCTGGGACAGGACTCGTCAGTCTCACTCTCGCCAAACTTCTACCGCACATGTCCATCACCGACTCGACCCTGGTGGCTACGGACTATCATCATGCTGTTCTCGAGAACCTTGGACTCAATATTCGGACGAACTTCCCCTCAAGCGGAGCCGCGCCGGTCAAAACAATGATGCTCGACTGGTCGGCGCCAGTTCTGGATCCTCCCTTGCACAAGCCTGTTAGCATGGTTGTCGCCGCAGACGTCATATATGCACCTGAGCATGCTACCTGGCTAAGAGACTGTGCTGGCCTTCTGTTGGATGAAGACTGCCTCTTTTGGTTGATAGTGACTGTGCGAATTGTTGGGAAGTTCGAAGGCATCGCGGACACGGTGGAGGCTGCATTCTCGGCCGATGGCTGTCCAAAGAAGAATGGGAAAACGCTGCGGATTCTAGGAAAGGATGTGCTGGAGAAGAGGCGGGGAATTGGCAGGGGAGATGAGACCGCGTACAACCTGTATAAAATCGGCTGGGCGGCATTGCATTAGATACCCTATGAGTTGGCGGAGACGCTTCAAGAGTATAGACGAGCTTGGATAGAAGCATAGACAATAGACGTCGTTTTATAATTGCGACAACGCCGTCCAAGGTGCGATTTGTGATCGAATTCCTGTATGGAAGAGGCTCCAGACGCTGCATGGTGGGACCTGACTCCGCTGCGATGGTCCCATTGCTACTCAGAGATCGTCATGATGAGAGTGGAGACGTTGACGGATGGGCAACTGTAGTGGGGGCTTTCCAGCATTGGATATATTTATCGCAGGCATGGCTGGGCTCTGAGAAAAGGGCAAGTAAAGCAGCAGGAATTATCCCTACAGATCACCATTAGCAATGAATCAGCACAACTGACCTCAAATCGTAGTGATCGATATGATTTGCGATGGGTTTCCATTAACATTGTATCCGTGAGTCGGTGCGATGCGCGGATCGGGACTGCTTGGTCTTGAAGACTAGATACCAAGTTCAGGTTCGTGCCGGTTCAGGAATACCCTAGGGTAGCAGGCGATATGCATCTCAGTACAGCTATTCACATTAACGAATCATCGGCATGTATACTTACAAAAGCGCAGTAGGGCTACCTAACTGGGATAGCAGGTTTTCTGGACCAGTCCTGAGATGCTATGGTCCCTAGCCTACATTAAGGCGGTCGCGCAGATGTCGTGATTGGCCTTCGTGTGCCCGCGAGCGGGGTCACCCTCGCGAAAATGAGTTCATTTCTAGCTTATGATGATCCCGTACGACGCGTCAGCACAAACATTTTCTTCTCCTCCAGCTTCATGCAAACACGTTCGCGATGCGGGATCTCTCGCTCTTCGCCCGCTTGGCGAGAGGTGCTGGGCTTTTTACCGTTATCAAATCAAGCAGAGATGTGAAGCTCTTGTTTCTGCAGCGGTTCTTCCGCCTCTTCGCCTATGGAGCATCATATATCATTCTCGTTCAGTTCCTCGCTAGCCTGGGAATATCTGATGAACATATTGGTTTGTTCATGACGCTAACGATGCTTGGAGACGTCGTCATCAGCTTCGTTTTGACGATCATCACTGATCAGGTGGGACGGCGCAAGGTTCTCGCTGTTGGAGCCATGTTAATGGTATCCAGCGGTGTTGTTTTTACCTTGAGTAGCCAGTACTGGGTGCTGGTCCTCGCCAGTATCGTGGGTGTAATCAGTCCCAGGTGAGTACCCCAGTATACCGAGAATGGAAATATTTTAATTGCTCGAAGTGGGAACGAGATTGGTCCTTTTCGCGCAGTGGAGGAATCCATTCTCTCCCAATTGACAGAGAAAGAGGATAGAAGCGATATATTTGTATGGTATACCATGTGTGGCACAGCCGGCGCTGCACTGGGAACCGTGAGTAGCGGGTGGACGATTCACGCGCTATCAACATCCGCCGGATGGACAGAGCTCAAAGCGTATCGGGTAGTCTTCGCCCTCTATGGAACCCTGGGAATTGTAAAACTGATCTTAACCCTACTCTTGAGTCGTGGGGTGGAGCTCGAGAGGAAAGGTCCTGCGTATCATGCGGTACTCGAACTGGAAAATGAAGATATTCTAAGCGACACCGCGTCAGAAGACGAGGAGGATGAACCAAGACGCACATCAAATCAACGGATTTCCGGAGTGTATGAACCGAAGACCCCACAAGCAACCTTCCTGTCCCGACTCGGCGCTCAAATCCGATCCTTACTGCCTCGCATATCGTCTCAGCCTCTTTCCATTCTCTTCCGCCTTCTATTTCTATTCGCCCTCGATTCCTTCGCCTCCGGCATGGCGTCTCCATCATGGCTCACGTACTTCTTCACGACCTATCACAAGATGGGTGCTGGAGCACTTGGGACACTCTTCTTCACAACCAATATCCTCGCAACGCTCTCAAACTTCGCTGCACTTCCTCTTGCCAGACGTCTTGGACCCCTCAAAACAATGACATTCACTCATCTCCCTTCGGCGATCTTCCTGGGCCTTGTACCGCTTCCTAACGCAGGAGGCGCAGGAACATGGGTAGCCATGGCATTATTGAGCCTTCGCGCATGTACCCAAAGTATGGACCAAGCCCCGCGTCAGGCATTCCTTGCCGCAGCTGTAAGAAACGAGGAGAGAACTGCTATCCTGGGGGTCGTGAATATTGTTAAGACGATTGCGCAAGCAGGCGGCATTGGCTCATCGGGGTTCCTGGCTGGCAAGAAGCTGTGGGTGGTGATGTTGAGCGGTGCGGGATTGATGAAAGCCATCTATGATCTTCTGATTCTGTGGACGTTCCTTGGAATGCCTGAGCGAGAAGAGGAGGAGAGATAATCCATTTGGGACACCCTCGCATCAGTCCCAGTCCAAAGCCTCTTCAAGCGGGCCTGACACGGGTCAGCGGTCGGCCGATCTGGCCCAGACAGAGATGAAGATGGCGCATCGTAGAATGGTGCTTCTCACATACCAAAACGAATGGACTCGAGGCTGCAGGAAGATCTGTTCTGTTGTTGGGACAAGTAATGCGCTAACCACATACGGCTAGATCAAGTGGGGGCTTCGTGAATATGTATAGCGCTGACTCGATCTTCGGCAACATGCCCACGATTTCTGGGCAAACATGTGGGTCAATAATACAAATACCTTTGAACGCTTCAGAGAGTCCTGATTATAAAATACCAATTATCCCAATTCATCATCAGGAACTAGGGACCAGAGCGCAAAAATGGCAACCACACCCGTCAAGATCGACACCTACTCTTATCCCGCCGGCCACTTGGGCAAGAACACTACAATCTGCGGAATCATTATGCTCCTCTCCTCGCGTCGCGAACTCCTGGCCCCCGGCTCACCCCTTTACGACTACATTCTCGCAAGATCGCCGACTGTGCTGAAAGCCGCGACTTGGATCCAAAACGGCCTGTTCTGTTTTCTGTTCGGAGCGCACGCGATCGAGACGGTCATTTTTGCTTTTGGAAAATTGAGAAAGCATCGCGTGCCATTTGGGATGGTGTGGCTCAAGTGGATGATGACGTGTTTTGTCGGGGGCAAGTTCTGTTTTGAACATTTCGATAATGTGGTTGTGCATAAGGAGGCGGCTCTGCGTTAGGGTCGCTTCCTGGGAGCAGGTTATGAAGGGGAAAGATGAGGATCGGGATGAGATGAAACACGCCGAATTGTCCAAGAGCAGATCAGCACTTTTTGAACATGAAACTTTTGACCATTGCATCATTCCTGTACGAACGCAGCATGAATGTTTTCTACAGCAGGTATAAACGACCTGGAGAAATAGCGGTCCTCAGCGCTAGTATTATCTTGTACGAACTTTTGCAAAGGTACTTCGCAAAGCCTCTTTTACTCCGTTGCCTCACTATCCAAGAATGTGGCAACATGACGCTTTATTCCGTGTTCACGCGCGGTCAGTAGCCCGACCACCCCTTGCTTTCGTCATGTCAAAGATCAGCGCTTGATCATATCGTGATAGTAGCGGTGCGCGTCACAGTAATAATCATAGTCCGCCTGGGCAGGGTGGTGGTGGCTGTGACCGTTGTCGGTACGAGCCTTGTGCGTGTCCTGGTTGTCGGAACTTTTACAGTTCGAGTCCTCGTGATGGTCCTTGTGAAGGGGTACCTAATGGTACGTGTGCTTATTGATGTTGTCGTTGAGATTGACGTCGTTGTCACAGTTTCTTGAATCCATTGGGTGGTTGTAGTAGGCTCGTAGACAGTGGTCATATCCAGTTCAGTCTCCGTACTGATGTACGTTTCAGTCTCAGTGGCTGTTTCTGTTTGGGTTTCTGTTTCCGTCCACGTAGAAGTTAAAGCAACGATGGATACCTCGGTCGATGTCGTAGGTACATATTCTGTACTAGTGGAGGTTACTACGCCGAGAGCGCTGACAAAAGATGTTTCGGTAGTGGTCAGCGTGGACGTCTCTGTGCTCGTGCTCACATAACTCAGGACAATTGGCTGATTGGTGACCGTAGAAATACTGAGGCGGTGTTAGCGACAAACAAGAGAACCAGACCGTAGTGAATTCAAAGATACCTTGTGACAGTCTCTGTTGTAGCGCTTGCATTGAGTGTTAATACGGAGGTTTCCGTAACGGTAGGGCCAAGTATAGTTCTTCACGTCCGTTAGCAAAGCCAATACCTCAGCAAAAGTTGCCGATCAACTTACGTAGGGACCGGAGCAGGAGTCAGAGTTTCTGTATAAGTAGTTGTCGTAATGTTGAATATAGTCGGACTATCTCCTATTACATAGACCGTAGAAGTACCAGCAAAAACAGTTGACGTGAGTGTAGAAGGATTGTCAACCACAGTGATGGTAATCTGGCCTGTTAGCTACCCAAGCAACAAAATATTAAGTCATGTCTGGGACATACAGGGGTCTCCGTCGAAATGGACGTCACGGTTATCGTGCCGATGATGGCTGTAGCGGACCAGGCTGTGGTCGCCACGGTTGATGAGTTGAGCGTAGTGGATAGATTGGAGGATTGGAAGCTTGTTGGTAGTGTTGTTAATGCTGCTGAAGTTGTGGATACGTTGAAGGGTGAAACGACGGATATGGTTACAATGCTAGAGTCATTGCTAGTTGTGGATGAGTTGAAGGCCGGGATATTGGTGGCTACCGCAATGTCTGAAGAGATAGAAATTGTAATTGGCTCATACGTGATCGTTGGAGCCGCGACAGTGGTTGAATTGGTGATGGAGCCGTTAAGAGCTATACCCGTCGAAAGGGAAATTGTTGGCACTGAGCTCAGCCTACTAGTAACGTTTGCCAACGTTGACACTGCAGTGTCGGAAGAATTTGAGACCGATGGTACAACCGCCGGAACAGAGGGAGATGTTCCGTTTACAGTCGTGTTGCTGACGATGGGCGCTGAAGATGGCGGCGTGGCTGTCGGCCAAACGACCGTGAGATTGAGAATTGCAGTAGGCTCGGTAGCTATTAAGCCCCCGGAGGAGGCAATTGTTGTTATATTTAATGCAGTGGCGATGTTACTGACGCTGAATGATGAGAACGCAGAGATCCGGAGCGCGGTGGCTAGAGACAAATTGGAAAACGTGGAAGTATGGTCAGGGGATGGAATCGGTCTAGACTCGGATGTCAACTGTGTATGTCAGTTAACATCCCGGTTTGCGATGACTCCATTATACCGACCACGGTTGAGGTTGCATTCGCCAGAAGGGAAGATTCTGGGGCGTTGAGAGTGACTGCAATGGACGTGTTCGCGAATGGAGGAACGGCAATGGCAGTTACTGTTGAGGTGACCGTGACTTCATTGTTGTTTACAATTATTACGTTGATACCATCCGTCTCTCGAGGATCTCTCGTCACGGTGATATTCTGCTGCTGGATGTTGCGAGGAAACCAGCTAGCGTTGGCGTGGCGAACCTGCTGGCAGATTAGGAAAGCAGGAGCATAAAAGAGTGACAAAAACGACGGAGAAGGCATTGTGCCTGGTGAAGAGCAAGGAGCGATTTTGGCCGAGCAAAGAACGTAAGACACCGACTCAGACAAGTGATGTTGAACATAATTTATTGTGGAAGAAATCGCGTCTGGCCATCGCGTCAAGCTCGCAGGAATGTACGCTCAGGAATGTGGAATATCGTGGCAAGGGCTGGACATATGCAAGCATGGGCGCTTTAGGTGAACAGAGACAGCAAGGGAACCGACCCCCTGGTTCAGGCATCGAGGGAATGCGCGTCTGGACAAGAACACAGCATGGCGTTCGGGTCTAGAATTAAATTCTCCCATGCGCTCAGAGCTCTTCCTATTTCCGCGACTGTCCCCGACCCGTAGGGACAGAGTGAAAAAGCCCAGAGCAGAAGACCCACGCAACTGGGCATTTCTGTCATCGGAGGCCGTTGTTGGGATCTAACAAGCTTTCGCCAGATGAAGCTGGAGGTAACATTAGAGGGTCCGATGGACAAGATGATGCATTTGTTGACTTTAGATGGGAATTTGAAATGCGAACAGATTGGTACCAGGCCAAGGATGCCCAGACCAGCTAACCTGATTGAGAATAAGATCACGTGATGAACCTTTCGACTCACATCATATTTTATGGAAGACTGAGTTTGATTTTCAAAGTGAATATCCTCCATAGGTTTTATTATAAGATCAATTTCCAATAGAAGGTTCCTTGTTGCCCAGGGGCTAACATTTTGAAGCGGGTACACTGGTCTGTGCCCTCAACCCTATTTCAACCTCCCTTGATTTGATCGCGCCGCGAGAACGGTCAAGGTATGTATAGGTACATGTACTTGTACAAAGAATCCGGTTGAGCCGATATGAATTCTGGCCAACGTATATTCGCTTATCTAGAGGAATAAGCCTTCCTCTGCCATCCTCCTTCCATATATGCATACACTCCAGCTCGAAAACCCCGGGAAGGAGTCGAGCAAATGGATCTGGCCGCTCAGAGGCGCACATATCCGATCGAATCCATATATGTGGTCACCTGCTGAGAACTGCGCCATCGCTTCACAGACTCCACATCGGGGTTCACATCCTGGGGTGCCAGTGGTCGCTTGGGGGTCGAGCAGCTGCCAATTGTCCTGGACGTACTGCGTGAAGCCACTCAGCAGTACATCATCGTTCCTTTTGACAGCGAGATCGATCGCTGCCGTCAAGATGTACGCGTCCTTGCCGTTCGGATGGTGGACGACTCCTTCCGCAAGATCTCTTAGACGATAGTCGTGCAGAGGCTCGGCGTTGCCCCGCGCGTGGCTGGCGTTTTTGAAGTCAAACTGTGTCACCCGGCCCTTCTCGACCGTCTTCTGTTGTTCTTCAGCCCATATCTTTTCCATAAAGCGTTGCTTAATCAGAGTCGTTGATCTGAGCGCTTTCGAGTCGTTGATTTGATGGCACCAGAGCTGCATGCTCAGTCAGCAGGTGATCTCGGGGCTTCTGAACTTCGTGGAACTTACGATGAATTGAACCATGTCGTTGTCAGTCCACCCGTTGTTGCAACACCGCCACATTACCTCCCTCCAGATGGTGTGATTGGGGAAATACTGTCAAATATAAGCATTCGTTTCCATAGTGGTTGATGAGAAAAGGTCTTACTGTAAGAAGCTCCACCACCGAGACTTCGCAATCACCCAAGTTCAAGATATTTGTAGCCGGATCAGGTGCATGACTTCCAAGAGGGGAACGCCTGGGCGTCACTGCCCGCTTCGGCAAGGGCTGTCCCGGATTGTCTCTTCGCCAGATCATCTTGCGCCCTTCGGGCCATTCGAAACTTTGGACATTTTTCCCCTTCATTTTTGTTCCCTTTCTGGCTTGCAGTCCATATTGGTGCTGCTTCGGAAAGCTAGTTGCATTGGCTATTCCATCGAGCTGCGCCGCAGCTGCTGATGGCTGTGCGGTCTGCTGGCAAGAATCGAGGGGAAGATCAATCTTAGCTCTGATTCCGAGGCTTTCTGCTGCAGTTGCCTGTAGAGGTTCAAGGCCGTTACTATTCCTTCGCTTATGTGCCGGTAGCTGCAATTGGTCGCCAGTCCAAGAGGGCTCTGTTGTCATTGCGTTGGCGTTCACTGTAGTTGCAAGGTCAACGAGCGCGTCGTGAGCGACAGCTGCCATTCTTGATCGTTTCTTAACGCGGCTGGCCGCCGCTGATCGATAGCCATGCACGCCTGTTGTGACAGGTGGCGGGGAACTTATGTTTGTCAAGCCCTGGAAGGTGCCCAAGTTTTCTGATTCTGGGGCTTTGAGGCATCCAAACCCCTCGTTGTCTTGTCCGAACGTTGCAAGATATTGATACGGGATCAAAGTATGTCCGAGATTATAATCCCGCGGGCCAGTCGAGGATACGGGTTGGTCGTAAGTGCACAAGATTGATCCGTGTGATGAACTGGCGGACAGTGCTGAACCAGCACCGGCAGGACCAGGTTGAGGCCCTGGAGTGGTAGCAAAACTAGCGCATATTGTTGTTGGCCTTGCTTCCACTTCCACACCGTCCAGAGCTCCGCCATTTACGTCCGACCAGGGAGAGAAAGGTCCGGAACGTTGAAGTTGAGGCGCACTGTCCGTGTCCTTCTGGGCGGTCATATGTCCGAGTGCAAGGGTGATGGGCGCGGATGTGGTTTCGACGACTGTTTAGCAGGTCAGTAAGGAATGGGACCGGGCGAATATTAGCTTGAAGCACTTACATGTACTCATTAATTGACCTAAAGACTGGACTTGAGCCTTCGAGGATGTGCGAAGACACCTTACCTTGATCATTGTCAGTGGAGGACTCCAAATGGAACACCAACTTAATACACACCAGGATAAATGTGTTCTATGCATGAGCCGGGCCATTCAAAAGCAAATGCAGCATGTAGTCTCAGCCGTTGCACCTGCTCTCGTTCCCAGTATTCCATGTTTGTCCCTGAATGCGGTCAGCTTGGCCACTTGGAGGCGGGTTTCTCATGTACCATCGATATTGATGCGCGGCCAGTTAACCAGCTTCGTCTGGTCCACAGGATGAAGCGTTATCCAAGCTTCGGAAGGCCCCATATTTGTCCGCCTAGTAGCTTACTGGGCGTGAGACGGCGCCAGAGTTGCAACTCGGAAGCAGTGGTGTAGAAACGATTGTCAACAGCTGTGGTGGTGTGTGAGCGGTGTGGTCATCGTGTATTCGAATCAACTTTAAACAGCACGGGCCACTAGGGTACTGGGACAAGGATGTCGATGAATGCTGCACGAGCAACACACCCGCACAATGCGGCAGCTCCACCTATACAATGTTTAATTGAATATATACTCAAGTAATTGATTCCTCAATTCTTTATGGACTGTCTTACAGAGCCGCCATGGTCGCAGAAAACAATGTGTCGTTGATGGAAACGGCTCCGGCTCTTCGACGGTGAGGCTTCGGGAAGCCCCAACGCTCTGCAACATCTTCACGGCGGCAGGAGCGCCTCTGACCCTTCTGAATTGACGAGGGACGAATTTGATTTATCTTTTTTTATGTCCCTTGCCCCCGTATTTGCCCACAGGAGCGCAATCTGCAGCCACGCGGGGGCGCCAAAACAGGCGGGGGAGAAGGACACTTTAACGCCTTCCGCCATCACGTTCCCGCCGCTTTATACATGCATGAGCAGCACAAAGACAAATAGCAAATCAAATTTCAGAAGCCTCTTTGAGCAGCTCACCTGCGGCGATTCCATGAGACGGGTCGTGACGTAGAGCAGCTGCGTAGAGAGAGCTACAGCGTGAAGGCCGCCATCACGCCAATGTGAGCATACTCGGATGTTTTATGGTGAATCTACAGATACCTACCTCTAGTCTGAGCCTACTGATCTAAGTTGAGGGCAGCGGAAGTCCTGTTTCGGGGGAGCCAAGTTAAAGGACCGCGCCAAAGCCAGGGAGCGGGCGGCACAACAAATCCCCCGAGAAGGCAGGGAGTTGAACAACACGAAGGCCCAGGTACTAAAGGTTAGATCACCAAGCAGCCTACCAACGGGAAGAATAAACACGCCTGCAAAACGAGAAAGCTCGTCAACTCTCTGGCTTTGCAAGTGGCACCTGCTTCGAATGTGCCTGTTCCTTGGGACCGCGGCGCGGGGCCTTTATTCCCTTATTAGCTGCTCGTCACCTCCCAATGTCTCCAAAGTCACTGCACAATGTCACTACGTTCGCAGTCTCGCAGCGGCGTCCCCACCACATCGTTCGCTCTACTTCCGCTTCTACCGTCCGCTTCCGCCTACAACTCGGACGATCCCTCCCTCCACAGCCGGCAGACACCATAATCGCGATCAAAATTGCCTTCGGTGGTACCTTTGCAATTTAAGCAGCCGACCTTGTGCCACCGGCCGCCCCTATCCCCTCTAGACGTCCTCCTCCCATCGTACTCCCCACCGTCGAGTCCTCTTCGTGGTCGGCTGTGCTTTCAGGAGAATAGTCTTAAAGGATGCGCGGCAATGCGTCTTAAGAAGCTCAGGCTACATTGTGATCCCCATGTGGAGATCTCGTGAGATGTCTCTATGCGTCGGGATTGAATGTGCGCTGGGAAAACGGAGTGGGGGTGAATCTAAGAATCTGGAGCTAGTAGACCTCCAGAGCGAGGCTATGCGAAGGAAAATAGGGAGCGGACATAGGGTGCCCGCTTTGCCTTGTACGCTGCTCGGGTGTGCTTTTGTCTTAAACGAGACGAGAACGAAGATGTAAGCATTGGTCCCACAAAGAACGAAGTAGCTTCAGCATCAATACAAGCAGGAGGACTGGAGATCTACAACTAGTAGCAAACAAGCCTAGCGCCTAATTGTTATTCCCGAATGGCCCGGTGCGAAAGGCCCTGTCCTGAGACATCCCGGACTAAAGTCACTAGTGCTGAAGTAGTTTGCCTGATAGGGTTCCAGTTGGAATAGCCACGGAAGAGACAAAGACATTGTTCATGAACAACGAGTGAGGTCCCAGGGTTTTCATTGTTACTGCAGACGGGCAAGCAGAGGAAGTTTGCGCTCGCGCTCTCCTGCACTACCATATCAAATAAATGTCCAGTGAAGCTGCATCCGGAGCCTTCAGATGAACTGCGATAGGGATGATGACGAGGGAAAGTGGCAAAGCTGACGCCGTAAGGTGAGCAATTCATGGAAACAGATAAACAGGCTCCATAGGACCCCACGGGGCAGATTATACCAGGACCAAGGTATGCACGGTAATTAGGCGATGGGAATTTGTGACCGTGGGAGGCGCATTCAGTGAAGAAAACACTCTGGTGGAGTAGTTTCGGATCGCGGCGGCAAGACACAGGACTAAGAGAACGAACACACCCGTAGGGATGCCATCAAAGGGCTACGTGCATATTCGCCAAACAAAAACAAGCAAAATTTCACTTCATATCAAAGACAGCAAGTCCGAGAATTACAGGGGTAGACACTCTGTTGCTAATGGCATGACATGACGCTTCAAGTTAATCTCTACAACAAACATGGTTAACTCCGGATAAGCAGTCCACCTTTCTGCCGATTCCCCGTCCGGATTTACAGCATTCCCACTTGCTCCTGGCCAAGATTCACTATATCTTCATTGTCTTTGACATACGCTCGAACTCATTCAACGGAACGGCGGAATCCCCCGGAATGGGGGGTCCAATGGCGGCACTCCATATATGCCTGCCTGTACCCTCTGGCACATGAGAATGGCCATGCGGTGCCGGGCGATGAGAGCACCTGGAAACCACTTAGCTCAGCCATGTTAGTGTTCAACTTCCATAGTTGAGCTGCAGTCACCACGAGGGGATTTCTTTTGGCAGCTTTGAAATTTTCAGCCTCCAATGAACAATCTGAAACACCACGTTGGGGCAGTAATCTGTCCTGCATATCTTGCAAAGAAGAAGGAGCATCAACGAAGGCTACAGAACCCGGCTTTGAGCAGCACAATTGGTGAAAGTAACCATATCAGACCAGCCCCGGATACGGGAAAGAGAGTGAGATCTTCGGGTTTGTTTAATCCGCCTAATTGAGTTAGACATAGAAACTCTCTACTTGAAGGATCTAACTTTCGTCCTAGTGAATAAGTCAAGTGAAATACACATAGTTATACCTTGATCGCTGAAGATTGTACTAAACAATGTGGCCGAGAACCTGGCTGTAACGTTGGGAATAATCAAGAGGCTGGGTTGTAATATCTTAATGGTATTGCTTTGAATAAAAGGCCGCAATCCTGTGCCAACAAGGTTTATATATCTCATTTCCCGAGGAGTCCTTCCACCGACGAACGCCCTGCCTCTGACTTAGTTGGATGGCGCCGTTACTAACTCCTGGACGTTTTGCATCTGCAGCAGTAACTTCTTGAAGTGTAGCAGTGCGCTTTATCAAGCGTTATTAGTAGGTTCGAAGGTTCGAAGGTTGACAATTTTTGCAGATAGGGTGCTATCAAGTGTTCGTTAGAAGTTTACTTAGACCTCTGTGAGGACTAGGCCGAAATATCAATAGTAATACAGGGCGAGACAGTGCAAGGCGTGACCCCCTGTGCAATATTTTATCCACGTGACAACATATGCTCATTGCGCTGGTTTAGTAGTTCCCAAGGTACGTTTTCCTGGATGGAGTAAGGGCAATTGACGGTGTTGTTCATGTAATTCATCGTCCAGTCCATGATGGATTTTACAGTGATGAGTGGAAAATGTTTTCGGATATCACCAGTGATTTTGGAATTTGGATTGGATGGTGGGATATATACATTAAGATCTTTCTACAAGGCAACCCAAAGCAGATCCAATTCCAGGTGGAAGCGGCAAGCCGCTGGCGCCCGGCAGACTCAGGTGTCGGTATTTGAACAGATTCCACTTTTGGCTATGCCTAAAGTAATTCGCCCTGGAACGGTAATGTAGTAACATCATAGTCCCTGTGGTCGCCACCGCACAACTTTAGCGTTCCTAAGTCTTTTAACCCATCGCCGCGAAGAAAGCTCAATGCCGTTTCCAAGTGTCGGATCCCGAGTACATCGACTCGGCTTCAATATGATAAGACGACTCTCCGTCATCGTCTCCATGTGCCAGGTCTGCCGGATTGACAGGTCGCCGAAAGTTGTTTCGCTCGTGAATAGTTGCCAGATTGGAACCCCCATCTAGTTTACGGACATCACGCTCCAGTTTATGATCGTTTGCGATGGTATAGCCTGTATCTTGTAAGCATTTCCCGGTGATAACAAAACTGTAAGCATCCAACTCACGCCTCCCATTGATAGAAGCTGGTGCGGCCATGGCGGCAACGCATAATGCGAGAGATAGTACAAGAGAAGCGGCCCTCATGTCTGTTGTAGATGCTTTCTTTAATGTCCAGGCCTACATGCGTCTATCCAAACGCTGGCTTTATATACTTTTTCGCTTCGCAACGGTACTTGCAACTTTTGGCCGGACCACTTCCCTGCACGAACCCGGTCTCTCGTGCGAAAGATGAGTGAGAGTCCAAGTGGCCACGGGGACGCCTCCCGGAATAAGGGGCCAGAATGATACTCGGCGCCACGCACTGAAATCTCAGAGATCTGGGTTGAGCCTATTCCTTTCCCATTCTACCGAAACACAGTCCTCGCACAGTCTTCTCACAAGGACGAAAAAGCGTAGCCTGGACTGACGACACTCTTTGGCATCATTCAACTCATCCACAGCCTGCCAAACTGCGAAAATGGAAAGATGAGACTACCGTGGGGCATCTGGGACTTTTCGGAGATAATGACAGGACTGCCGCTTTCGGGGTTGTCCTTTGGCTTGAACCGATAGTTCGCAGGGCGCAGCATAGATCTATGCGCAGGGCGTACTCGCTCAACGGACCCCAACAAGAACACCCTATTACTGTACATATGTTGCTGTTAGCGTAAAGAGACGGACAACCAATCGAATGTTCCCTTACTAAAATAGATCAACCCTCCCAACCAATTAAACTCGCATATTTCCGTGGATGCTTATGGGAGCAAATGTACATGTGGGGGCGCATTTCTGGAGAGATCCCTGTCGTAAGCCGACACCTGCGTTCCCAGCCACACATGAAGTCGGATAGCAAACGTCTAATTCCACATGATGAACTATTGTTTCAATCTCACATCACCGGGCGTAATATGAGGCCGTGCATCAGGTACGCCGAATGCCGAGATGACCTGCGACATGTCGCCACTGATGGGTAAGGGGTCTAAGGTCGCGTTACCCTCTCTCCCCACTCCTTTAATGCTCACGCTCTTTGGTTTCTAGTTTACCATAGATCCTAATCTGGCCATGACTGTGTGTCACAATGTCAAACACCTCAATACCACACCCAACGCCATTTTCGTTCGACCCTTCGCAAGTTTTCGATGGAACTGACGGCAGCTGGTCGTCATTTATTGTTCGAATAGGGACGCCGGAGCAGAACTTCCGGGTTCTCCCCTCCACAACCGGGCGTGCAACCTGGGTGCCGCTCCCCCAAGCATGTCGACTTCAAGATCCAGATAACTGCGGTCAATTGAGGGGGGGCTATCCTTCCCAGCAAGGTGGTTACGGGTTCAATTATAATAGCTCCACAACCTGGAAGCAAATTGGAGTTTACAATCTTGAGGTTGGGGAGCGCCTCGATATCCCGGCGAAGGGCACATTCGGGTTCGACACCGTCGGGTTACAAGTGCAGAACTCTGGCGGTGTCAGTCTGTCCAGCCAGATTGTCACCGGTTTCATTACCCAGAAGTTCTGGAATGGCCAATTCGGTCTAGACGTCAAACCATCAAACTTCTCCGACTTCAACAATCCTCAACCATCGTTCATGACAAGTTTGAAGAACGCGAGTATCATACCAAGTCTCTCTTACGCCTATACAGCTGGTGCCTCGTACCGTAAGTTGTGGCCCACCAAGGGAGGATCTAAGCTAACTGCCCTCCCTAGGGAAACCCAAAGCCTTAGCAAGTTTGACACTTGGGGGATACGACGCGGCAAGGTTCGACGAGCAACCGGATAGCGCAATCCACACGTTCCCTTTCAACGCTGACGACTCGCGCATTCTCTCCTTGGGTGTCCAATCGATTACTTCGTCGACATCCCTTGTTGAAGATGGGCCGCAGGGTCTAATGACAGCCCCGATTGTGCCTACGATCGACTCGTCCGTTGCTCAGATCTATTTGCCTCGCGATGTGTGCGACCAATTTGAGGCACGTTTCGGGCTTGAGTACGACAGACGAACAGGCTTTTATCTCGTCAATGACACCGTGCATACCCGGCTCCAGCAACTCAACCCAACGTTTACCTTCGTGCTCGGCAACACCAATGATCCCTCGAAAGTCGTCAATATACGCCTCCCTTATGCGGCTTTCGATCTGCAGCTGACTTGGCCTATCTTCAACCAGTCGAGAAATTACTTTCCTATAAGACGAGCTGCAAATGATAGCCAGTATACACTGGGGCGCGCCTTTCTACAAGAAACCTACCTCATCACCGATTATGAGAGATCTAACTTCTCAATCTACCAAACCCGATTTGAAGACGGATTATCAGCACCTCGGCAGAATATTGTCCCCATCGTCTCTGCTTCTCGCAACCCTACAATACCTAATGCACCTCCCTCGCAATCGCCGAAGCATCCGCTGGGGACGCCTGCAATTGTCGGCATAGCCGTAGGGATGGCAATTGGAGCTCTGTTGTTCGTCTTGCTATTCCTGCTCTACATGCGCAGACGAAGAAGTAGGACATCTCAAGCTGAAGTTGTTTCTTATCCGCCCGAGAAGCTCGCTGTAACGTACGAGATGTATCAACAACCGACCGAGGTAGTTGGGGACAAAGTCCAATATGAGATAGATTCGAAGACATACCATATGATGGGGGCCGTGGCTACCGAAAAGCACCATATGACTGATGAAAACGGCATACACGAGTTGCCAGCATCACGATGCAGCCAGGCGGAGGAAAAGAATGTCGCGGACGGTAAAGTACTAAGGGAAGATAACTGGATATAGGCCAAATATTTGACACCTATAGAGTTCACTATTGTAGGCGATATTGCCGCGGATTAACTAATTGTATATATATGTTATTCAAGTCTTCCCTGCATATACATTAGAACTATTTCAAATGTTTTCAAATTCGAATCAAAATTTCAAGGAAGCTGCTCGAGCGTTATCGGGAGACACCGCATTGAGAATGCTTCCTTCAGATTATATCCCGGCTGTGTTCCTCGACCATACCACTTCGATTCGAGAAATCTCTGCCCTCAAAAACAAATGAATCATATCATTCCTGTGCGTTATATTGTCGAACGTAAGGAAATATGAAATACGTTAAATTACTTTGATATGATCTCTTTGCATGCACTACCAATTCCGGGGCATTAAAGACTGGTGGGAATTTGGCGTTTGCGCGTCCAACTCTGACATAGAGTCTATGGTGGTGGCCAGTCGCCTTTCGAAGGATCAGACCGTCGTGCTCAAAGGACGTAGTTCCACTCTACAACTGAATGTACAGGCCTCGAGTTCCTTCAACTCTACGCTCACATGGACCGTTACCCTACAATAAGGCATGGTTCATGCGTTGCATATAGTCATAAGTGGGCTTTCTAAACACGGGGGTCACATGCATCCTTTATTCCTGGGCCGATTGCAGCAACTCTCTAGCCTGTGGGTGCGGTCTTAATTCCAAGGTTCCGAGCAAAGATTTATCCCTCTACCCAAGCTGTCCCCAGCGTCTCATCCTACCGCCGGTGACCTCTTTTGGGCGGCCAGTGGAACTATTACGGGAAGGAGCAATCCTGTGCGTCCTCGCAATGCACCCTCTCAGAAATTGCTCACTGAGCGGCTCACTAACAGATACTAGTTCCTTTTCCGTCGGAAGGAGAGGTCGCGCAATACTTCAAGTGGCAGCAGAAGGGACCACAAATTCTCATTGTCTCGTCCAAAGCCAGCAAACATCGATATCCGTCTCCTCGTCAAGATTAGCGTCACTTCTGAAGAGATTACTGCTTTTTACCGAATCGTAGCAGGGGGCACCAATTGCTCTTACCACTGGCACGGAACAATTGGAGCCTCCCGGAACGCGCGGGGTACGTCAAAGGTGCACCAGTTGTCCCCATCCACAGGTCTGACCGCATATCATTTTGGGGGAGCCAGTTAGGGCCACCTGACGGAAATTCATAGAGAGACATACTCGCGAGAAGGCTCTGGTTACAGGTCTGCCAAACCAGAAATATTGACATTATAAAAACCTACCTAGAGTTAAGACGGATACAATCAAACTTTTTCTGGTACAACTTGCAGATGGTGTTGTCAACTGGCCGACAGCAAGGAGCCCGAATTGTGACACGTGCGATGTGGCGCAGCAAGATGGGCATCGCTACATCAACGAAGCCAAATCTATGAGGTCAGGCAGGAATTCAGAAAATCTTTACCGCTGATAGAACACATGGCAATTTCGGGAGATGCGGTGGGCTCAATCTCCATGCAAGGGTGAAGTGGGAGCGCTCGAAGTCATGCATAACCACATAGCGCGGGTGAAAAGCAGCCCTTGAAGCGTGGGGCACTCCGCTGAATGCCTGTTTTAGTATCATCGTTTGCAAAATCAGAAGCTGGCGATGCGCCTATCTGCACTCGATGAGCCTAATTACGCTAATAATGCGGTCCGATGCTCTGGCAGGGCTCAAGTTGGGCAGCATGTACTGACACGTCAGACATATGTGATGCGAAAGTGCTTCAGTACCACTGTGGTAAACACGAAATGTTTCGATGGATTTGTTGCGCCAAAAAAGGCACAACACGGAAGGACGGAGGCTAGCAGAGACAGGCCATTTCAGTGGTATGTTACCACAACGAAAGCGCAGTTAGTACAATACATAGCTAGCTCCGACAAGATGAGATATTCCATCCTTTTTAGCACGAAATTGTGACTCAGTATGTTTGCGATGTTGGTGAATTCTTCACCAATCGCGTCGTGGTGTGATCGCGGGACCCAATTATCGAGCTCAGCCTTCGCCACGTCAGAGCCCTGGAGTTGCCCTGCTGCAGCAGCAAATGACAGCCCATTGGGCATCATAAACATAGTTTTTGTTGTGCTTGCATGGAGATTGTGCGGTTGGCGGTATATAACTTTTCTGACGTATATGTAGTTTATGTAGTCTACCTTCTATGAGGCTTATACGCTTCGCCTTCATTTATGGATGGTGCGTTTTTCAACAGAAATACTCTCTTCGTCAACAAGTGGCCGATTTTCCCGTTAAAGGAATGAAACTAGGCCGCGAACCGGTGGACTGTGAGACTCGAACAAGTATTATCGGGGAATTGGAAGACTTACGACTGGAAGCACGGGACATCGTGAGAAAGGCCAACGACTACGAAAATCTGAAACTCTTGCAGGTCACCAAAATCGCGCAACGAACAAACCAGAGCGACCCGAGCACGAAGGCTGCAGCACGGTCTCGGGTTGTGATCAATCAAAGCGGTGACAATTCCTCTAAGACAGGCTACCTGCGACAGCGAGCTCGCCCATCCCGAAGCCATTCAGATCAAGATGATGACGAGCGCGAGGGAAGGAAAAAGAGAAAGGTCGGGATCGAAAAACGCCTGAAATGTCCCTTCTATCTCTGGAGGCCTGATAAACACAAAAGAGGATCCTGCAGAGGTGAAGGTTTCGCTGACATGGGAAAATTGAAGTGAGGAAGATGTTCATCCAAGCCTTGGTTCAGTGAGAGGGATGTAGCTGACCCGAGCACAAGGGACCACCTGAAGCGAGTGCACCAGAAGCCTCGACAGTGTCCACGATGCTGGAAAGAAGTACCAACTGAAGATGCGCATGAGAAGCTTGACCCTCCATGCCCAAAATTGCCTGAACCTGAAGATGACCGAGTCAGCGCCGACACTTTGCGAGAACTGAACTTCAGTCGTGTCCCATATGCCAATAGGACTGTCGAAGAGAAGTGGAGACGTCTTTTTGAAGACTTATTTCCCGATGAGAAAGAAATTCCCTCACCATGTACGTTTTCTGTTTTGTACCCGAATATTCGGAGGCGTCTAACGTTAGGAGATGACGAGTATGGCTTGGGGCCGAAGTTCGATCGAAAGCTTGCTCAAAGGCTGGAGGAAGAGTTCCGACGTGAATTTGCAGAACTGGTACAGCATATAGGGCAGGAAAGGCTCCGCGAGAGATTGCTGCAGATTATACGTGAATGTAGGAATTCGGGAGCCGAGGCTGGATTTGAAGCATCGCCCAGCTCCCGCCCCGGATCTGTGGCTAGCAGCGAAGCGGAAGCACAGGACTCCCCTCTGACGAGGATTCACGAGATATCCAAGTCTGAAACAGGGCAGTGAGAAGCTATCGCTCGCACGAGGGAAGAGACTCGGCCAGCCTTCAGTGAGAGATTGACTTTGCGAAAAGGGGCGAGATTTGCGAAATTTCTGAGGCGAATCACATTCTATATTCATGTTCAAAAATCGTCAGAACAAGCATCGGAAAGACACATTGATACTACGACTTACAGAGGCTCGCCTCTAGCCAGGCCCATGCTGTTATATTTTGCTCCGAGCAGCAGCAGCACCTAACGATCTTTCTTATTGGCTCAGAAGTTGTGATAGACGTTCTCTCCGGGTGTTTTCTGACTGCTCTTGATTGTCTAGGTATGGCGTCCACGGGGTGTCTTTTTGCTTTCTAAGATATATTTCCATAGAATAAGAGAGCTGCGTAGTGGCTCTGGCAGCGTTTGCATTCCTAGTGCGAGCCACAAATCAGCTACGAGAACTCGAAACAGCGAAAGTCTCAGGCAAGGACGTACTGATGTTTTTCTTGGACATCATCAGGGGCCATATCGGAAACTTGTGGAGCTTCGACGTTGTCTCAGAGTATCTGATGTATAATTACCTGCTCCGAGTAGGTATTCCAATTGATTTCCCACCCACACTTTTTCTTCTCACTTTTAATTCATGGACTGGAGTGGCAGCTAGAAGAATGTTGGATGGCCATTAAGTACTCCGTCTGCGCCGCTGCTGCATTCATTTTACCAACTTCAATAGGCCGAAACTCAGTCGAATCGCAGGCGTACACAAGTTGGACGACGGATGTGCTGCACAACTGTGTGCGTTGAAAGAGCCACATGGGGCAGGTAAGCATCCATGGAGTGACGTAGCCCATTGGTGCGTGAATACGAGGTGGCAACGAGCGCCAACTCCAGAATGAGGATGCCACGTCGTAGCCACATCGCACAGTTGCGGATCGACTGGAGGCGAGCTGCGATGTGCCTTTCATGTGGGAGTAACCTATCGCGCCATAGAATTCGCCGCTGTCAGGGCTGTGAAAGGGTGCCTCGCGTTGAAGATGGGTCATAACGGCGTCGGCTGCCCTGACGCATGCATAAGCGCCTAATCACGGGAGCCTCAACCGGAATATGACAGGTCTGATTGCGCGTATTCACCATGAGTGTAACTGTCGTGTTATATTCTTCCTTGGAGGTCATGCCGCTTTTTGCCGTCACTGGACCGCCCTCTTCATTCCCATCTCTCAATTCCAGTACGAAAATCTTCCGGGTGTGTTGTTCAACACATCTGCGATGCTCACAGCTGACTCTGCCTTGAACACGTCAGTTGAAGGCAATGAGGCTCACACGTGTTGCGACGTTATGTTTCGGTGCTTGTGCTAAGTATCTTGTTCTGTGTGACCGTTGTACCTCGAGGCCTTTGTCCTGTTCATTTCTTCTAGCCATGCACTGCCCGCTGCATAATGTGCTGTTATTCGAATTTGTGCCGCGACCTGCGCATCTGTGTTGTTAACTGGCGTACTCGCAAGTTCCGGTCTGCGAGACTCATGCCTATATCGAGGCCGTGAGACCGCGGTGGGGAGACATATCCAGAGAACGCGGAACAATTATTTTCTGGTGCTGACGTCGCCAACCTATCTGGACTGGGTCTGAATCTCATGTGAGTCAGCAGCCCTGTCGGTATAACATAGCGCGCTTAAATTTCACATTAGGGAACCCCCATACCGTGAAACAACCGAACCGTCGAGCGAGTCTCAGTCCAAACTGAAATGCCCTTTCTATCAGCGAAATCCTCGGGCACATCCGGAAGCGTCATGCAAGAATACGTGCTATGGAGACATGTATCGGTTGATGTATGCTATGCCCCTCCACGACGTAAGATCAAAATGCGGATTCCCGATCTGACTCGTGGTGATAGCCAGCACATTAAACGTGTCCATGTCCGAGGCCCTGGGTGTGAATGCTCCCCAAGATGCCCTAAAAAGGAACCATGCCTCCGCATGGCGGCAAAGATCAATAGCATCAAGCTCAATGATCCTCATTTCCAGAACAAGTCTCGTGAAAGGAAATGGGAGTTGGTCTTCGAAATGTTGTTCCCTGGAGTACCGGTTCCTTCGCCATGTAAGAAGGCACACTAAAGGTGTCTGGTGACGTTGCTGATGCCCGATATGCAGACGAACAGGAGGGTCTGACCCATGACGAAGAAGGTATTTTCCTACATCTGTTCGTCAAGAATTTGCAACGTCGTTTCGGTTCCGGAATCGACCCTGCCGTTGTCGAAAAGCTTTATTACACCTGTAAACAGAAAGCACGCAGCTCAATCGAGCAGGGTGATCAAACGGGGGATGACTCCATGGATGAGGCTGATTGTCCCAGGGATGCGTTGTCTATGCGTGATGGAAGTCGGGTTGCTCGCGCTAGAGTTGATCCTAACTGTTCAACCAAGATCAGGAGATCGGCCCAGACTGCATATGAGGAGGAAGGGCGGATGTCTCGATCGCGAGACAATGGCTACTCTGCCCCGAGTAGCAGTGGAAATCCAGCTGGTCCTCGTAAAGCGCAGACTTCGCATATGCAGATGCCACAGACGGTTCCCCCTCCAACTTGGTCAGCAGAGTTCTCCACCTATGGGCACCGTGACCCACAGGGGCAATATCACCAGCAAGGGTATACTCAACAGCTCGGCCTGGCCTTTCAGCAGAACGCTCGTCCCAATCCTTCTTCGACCAATCCACCCCCGACCACCTATGGTTACGCGCTGCAACCTGGGAACACGGATGCATATGGCAACACATACCAATCCTTTAACTGGAACCAGTCGAATGGCATGTGAGAATGGCCCGGCGTCCAAACATACTCCTTGATAAGGACTCCTTTCTCTTTTGGGGCCTGTATAAGGCGCATCTCTTTCTCGGTGACTCATCACTGTGATCGCACGTCGCTTTCCTTCCAACTAGAAGAACACTCCTTCGATCATAGATAGTTTTTACTTTCTGGCGAATAGCGTCCATAGGTATACCGGGGACAGGTAGAATCGCCCTCGCGGGCTGGACAATGTCTTGTCGGCGTCCATTCGATCCAATATCAATATGTTTTCTGCTTGACCTCGTCCCGTAGGTTGCGTTGTTGTGCTTCTCCCGTAAATCTAGCCGAGACGTGCCAATTCGGCCTACCAATACAATAACTCTTCACTGCGGCTATCTTCCAGCAACCTTATAGAGGCCTGTAGCTTGTGCGGTGGTCCACACCCGTCGTGCAGCCTCCAGTGCGTACTTCACGGAACGACGCACACGCTTTAAATTATGCAGGCACGGTGGGAGGTCGTTTGTTATGCGATTACATGCGGGGCGATGATACTTAAACAGCGTTTAGTTGTTGACGACGCTGAGCTCTAGGGGACCCTACGACTCCTTTTCCCGCTATTGGTTCTTTCCGGGTCTTGGCAGGGCTTATCGGTGGCTGAGGTGTGGCCGTGCAAGTGTGGCGGGGTTCCACAAACACAACCCCCACCAGAACTCGCGATCAATCCACAGTCACAAAGCAAGACCACGAAACGAGCATTCCCCGTTTAAACCCGCGTCTATAGCTTCCGATCGCCCACAAGATAAATAGCGTCCATTCTCCGTCCCTGAGTCGCCATGGCGGATGCCACCGCCCCTACCGCAACCCCGCCCGCTGAAGAGAAAGGCCCTTCGAAGCGTGCTTTGGAGAAAGCCGCAAAGAAGGCGGCTGCAAAGGCCAAAAAGGCGGAACTTGCTCTCCGTCCGAAAGAGAAGCCAGCCGAAACCCCGAAAGATGCAGCCGGAGAACCTGCAAAGCCCGCCGCCAGCATCTTCAGCGAGGGTTGGCTCAAGCGCGTATACGAAGAGAAGCCCGTGAAGGATGTCCGCACACGTTTCCCACCTGAGCCCAATGGCTATTTGCATATTGGTCACTGTAAGGCGATTGCGGTGAACTTCGGCTTTGCCAAGTATCACAAAGGCATCTGCTTCCTGCGATACGACGATACGAATCCGGAGAAGGAGGAGGAAAAGTATTTCACGAGCATTTTGGACATTATCAAGTGGCTGGGGTTTGAGCCGTATCAAATCACGCACAGCAGTGACAGCTTCGACCGGTTGTATGATCTGGCAGAGGAATTGATACGGAGGGACGGTGCCTATGTGTGCCATTGTTCGAGTAAGACCCCCGAATACCATCGTGTGACCAAATCACTAAACAGGGTCTCCAGGAGAGGAGGTAAACCGCCAACGCGGAGGCCCTGATAACCGTGGACCCCGATATGCCTGCGAACACCGAACGCGTCCCATTGAAGAATCCTTGGCAGAATTTCGAGCCATGCGCGACGGAAAATATAAGGCTGGAGAGGCATATCTTCGTATGAAGCAGAGCCTCACAGATCCCAACGAAGGGAACCCCCAGATGTGGGATCTGCCGGCATACCGTGTTGTGGAGAAGAACCAGCACCACAGGACTGGAGACAGGTGGAAGATCTATCCAACCTATGATTTCACACATTGTCTGTGCGACGCCTTTGAGGACATCACGCACTCCATGTGCACGACGGAATTCCAGCAATCAAGGGTGTCCTACGATTGGCTCCTGGAGAAGCTGGACTTCAAGATTCCCAAGTCGGAGGAGAAGGGGCCCATGCAGAGAGAGTCAGTGACGCGAACCTCTTTTCTATGTGAGAACAATGCTAACTCGTGGTAGATACGGCCGTCTCAATGTTGGCGGCACCATCCTTTCGAAGCGTCGTATCCTCATGCTGGTCGAAGGCACGACTGTGGAGAAGAAGAATGCGGACGGTTCCGTCGAAAAGAGAGTTATCCCACCAGCAGTACGAGGCTGGGACGACCCTCGCCTATACACGCTTGTCGCTTTGCGCAGACGAGGAATTCCTGCCCAAGCATTGCTGAAGTTCGTGGAGGAACTCGGTGTCACTGATGCCCTCACCGAAATCCAGCCCTTCCGCCTAGAGTCATCCATCCGCAAGCATCTTGAGCGCACTGTACCCCGCCAGATGCTAATCCTCGACCCGGTCAAGGTCATCATTGAAGACATCACTCCTGAGGACGAGCAGGAGCTGACCGTTCCTTACGACCCGAAGGGTGCCATCCCAGGGGAGCGCAAAGTCAAGGTGGGCAAGGAGGTATACATTGATCGGAGTGACTTCAGGGAAGTGGACGAGCCTGAGTACCGTCGCCTCGCGCCCAACAAGGTGGTTGGCCTTTACAACGTACCTTTCCCTATCCGCGCGACGTCCTTCTCCAAGGACGAGACCGGCAAGGTCACCGAAGTCAAGGCCGTTAAGGCAGCATGGACAACGGAGAAGACGAAGACACACATCCAGTGGGTGGACGTAGCCACCGCTATCCCGGTCAAGGCGCGCCAGTACAACTCTCTCTTCAAGAGCGACTCCCCGAACACGCTCGACTGGAAGACCGGTGGTTGGGCAGATGACCTCAACCCCGACTCAGAGGTCATCTTTCCAAATGCCGTCATTGAAAGAGGGCTGAAGGATCTGATCAAGGAGCGGTCCTTGAACATTAGCGATTCATCGGATGCGTTGGTTCGCTTCCAAGCGTTGCGCGTGGCATATTTCTGCGTTGACGTCGATTCCACGGAGGATAACATCGTGTTGAACCAGATCGTCAGTCTCAGGGAGGACAAGGGGAAATAATCGGGCTGTTGACCAGGTAGTGGGTTCAGCTGGCGGTTCTCTTTCGACTCTAGATATCCCGCTGTAGATTCCATAGAACATGTAGCCGATTTTTCGGGCTTCACATGAGCAGCTGCATGATTGCGGACCTTGGAATATACATGTCCTGTTGCTATAGTGATTGTGCCGAAGAGAACTGCTTCAGAGATGAGTGGTAGCGTGGGACTCGTTGCTTGCATGTTTCGGGCCAGGGCAGCTCTGAATGTGTTTTGATCGCGTCGCTAAAGTGCAAGAGTTCAGTACGCACGCAAAAAGTTAAAGGAGGGACGGGGACGTTATACATTCCAGTCAGTGACAATATACAGTTGATCACCTGCAACGGCTGCATAATGTCCTCTATCAATCGCTTCACCGCCATATCCAGGTCTTTGAACCCCCCATTGGATTTCTTTGCCGCGCGCCTTTCGCAGATTCGACCTGACTCGGACGTCCGCTGCCAGGCTAGGCTATCTGCATAGATACTTGTTGATCCTTCTTCTCAAACTTCTCCCGCGGCATGTGTCCACTCTCGTCCACTGCTCCTGGACCCGAATCCCACATACACGGGTCCCAGGTTTTCGGCGACGTAGCGCCTGATGTGCTCACGGGAATGTTCGAGCGAGTCGAAGTTAGGAGGAAAGACAAGTCGATGGGATAGTAATTAGTAGCTGGGTATCTGATTACAAAGATTTCTTGTTGTGAGGTTTCTCGGTGCCATCAGATCCACATCAAGTATACCCACTTGCCCTAGCTACCTAGGTAGAAAGAAGTGTGAAGGGCAGAAAGATACCCAATCCCACAATTCGCCAGGGGCCCCAAAAAAAATGAACTCGACACGTTCGAGTAATTCCACATCTCCGATATATTCTCGTCTAGATACGACCGATTCCCAAATCTAAATCTAGATCTAGCAGGGCAATCAAGCCACCCAAACCACACAAAACGAGACCAGCATCTCACAGGGCCTGCCACACAATGCCAATCTGCTGCGCATGGGCTCCGCCCGCATAAACCTTGACCTGTGTACTCCCGCTCGCGACCTGATCAGCACTCCACACCGTATTCCCACCCGCCGCCAACGCGCCACCCACGGCCGTGAAGGTCGTTGCAGTGCTCACCGCGGTCCCACAGGTAAACACGCCAGACACGACGCCACACTTGCCCTTGGACGAGCTGAGCGTGAATCCAGATCCGGCGGTGGTGGCCGTGAACGTCGCGCATGTGCCCGTGGTATACCACGTGCCGGCCGAAATGATACAGCCATTGTTCGCGCCGCTGACCCGTACATTCAAGTACCCTTTGCCGCTAAGGGGCGTGCCGGTGGGTACGGTCGTGGTGGACGGGGACGGGGTACCTGCCGGTGTGGACGTCGGGGTTCCGCCTGAGCTGCCTTTGGGCAGGTATTTGATGCCGGTGGAGGGGCAGGTGGATTTGGTGCCATCTGGATTGACCGGGACGAATTCGCCCGTCTGGATGGAGCCCCGGACGTCGTAGTGGTACCAGATTTCGTTCAGAGCGCCGGAACTGCAGCCAAGGGTTACCGTGACGCCTGGGCGATTTTTGGCGAGCGCGGCTTGGATGGCGGCTGTGGTGTAGGTTGCTGTGGTTGAGGGGGTGATGCCGGCTGCTGCGAGCCACTGGTGATGTTAGTAAGTCGAGGTAGTGGATACTGTTCGGTGGTGACGTACTTGGTAGGAAGGCAGGGTCTTGAACAGATCGACAGTCTTCTGGAAGTAGTCGACAACCTCCTCTGTTGGGGTATGGTCCGAATAGCACTCTGGATTTAGAGTAGATATGCACGTTCCATGCTTGGTCCTGGTACATTTTAGCCACTCGATGCGGGTGCAAAAAAAAGATGGGGGGGAATTACCATTCATGTTGCCAAAACGACTGATCGTCGCCTTGGTAGTCCTTCCAATATGTCTGCATGTATGAGAGAAGGTCCGTCTTGCCAAATGACTGTAGAATAGCCGAGATGTTGGAGTAATCGCGGGTAGGGTCGCAGTTGGCATCATAAGTGCCATCACATCGATCTGGCCTGGGAAAACAGGACAGGGTCAGTACATCCTGTCCAAAAGCAAGCAACGGTCACGCCTCACCAAAGCCCATGCACAGTCCACGAATCGACCGGTCCTGTTGCGGGAGCGGTATCCCAAAACTGCGTCTGCAGCAGCTGCCCGCCCGGCGCATTGAAGCAGCACAAATCCGTCACGACTGTCGTATTATGACAGCTCAACTGAGGATTCAGACAGGTCTCCAGTGTCCCTCCCATAACCCTCTGTGCGAATCCCAGCAAGAGCAAGACCTGCGCACCCCCAAGCGAGAGCTTCGGAAGACCCGAAGCCATTGTATCCGTGCCGGTGAGGAAGTTTGAGGGCTGAAGCAACGAGCGCCGAGATCAATTGATGCCTCTCTCTAGGGACAGCCGGAGCGGGGCATTTTGTATATCCATGGATCGTCCCCCAGCACCGGCATGGACCGCATGGTTCGGCGCCTTCCTTCCAGGGCTGCACCTCGATACAACCACAGCGGGAATCCCAGATGCACACGCGTCGTATCCCCACGTTACCACTGGCCCTGACGCTCGCTCGTCCCGGGCATCAATCGTCCACTCTCTTCTCTAGTCCGTCTCAGACTTTCAGCGGGATACAAGCTGGCCCGCGGCTAGCGACCAAAGAAGTAGGTACATAGGATGAAAGCGGGACGCGCGATGCCGCCGGCAGGAAGTCGCAAGGTGATAGGCATTCGGGGGGTACCGTGGATACTAAAGAAATCATAGAGAGCAGCCACTCAAAGCGCAGCATCAGGGTACACGCCCGCCGAGGTCAGAGATGCTGGCAGGCGAGGCAAACACTGCAAACAACTGCAAACGCTGCAAACCAAGCAGGCCCAGGGACGGGCGCCAAGCCACCGGACAAAACTTGTTCCGCAGCCCTGCGGCGAACCCGCGGAAGCGGAACCTTGCGCCTTGGAAGGGTTACGGGTTACATAGACCCCTCGAGATTATTTCCCAAGAGCACCCTTTTCTCCCTCGACGCCATCGTCCTTCCACGATGCCGCTCGTTGACAACCCCCAGATAAAGGCTGCGAGCCTGCACAATCCACTTCCCCTGCAGCTCCACGCCTACGTGTGGCCTTTCCTCCTCATTTGGCCTGCCTTCCTCTCCGTCTACCTCTCCAAGGAGCGCTATGAGAAGCACATACAGTCCTACGAGTGGACTTATGTCTGGGTCGGCACCATTCTGACCGTACAGACCCTGATATGGTTAACAACACATTGGAACGTCAATCTCAAATCCGCCTTTACCTCGACTACCGCCCGTGACGTCCGTACCGCGCAACTCATCAAAGTCATTCCAGTCGCGAACGCTGGCAGCGCCGAGATCTGCCCCCTGAAGCGCGATAATGTCGGCGGAAAGGAGAACATCTCGTTCCTTTTCCAGAAACGTCGTTTCCTCTACGACTTCGAGAAAGGCAGCTTTGCCCCGCTCTCCTACGCGCTCGACGCCGAACCGAAACCGCCGCTACACGTGTTCCAAAACTCCAAGGGATTGACCACGCCGGTCGAGATTGAACGCCTGCAGCAACACTACGGGGATAACAGCTTCGATATTCCAGTCCCGACCTTCACGGAGCTGTTCAAGGAGCATGCCGTCGCACCCTTCTTCGTCTTCCAGGTCTTCTGTGTGGGCTTGTGGATGTTGGACGACTATTGGTACTACTCTCTGTTTACGCTCTTCATGCTGGTCATGTTTGAAAGCACAGTCGTGTGGCAACGCCAAAGGACCCTGAACGAGTTCCGTGGGATGAGCATCAAGCCTTATGATCTGTTGGTATACAGGCAGAAGAAGTGGCAGCAGATCCAAAGCGACAAACTGCTCCCAGGCGATGTTGTAAGCGTGGGACGAACAAAGGAAGATTCAGGAGTCGCATGCGATATGGTTTTGATCGAGGGCACCGCCATCGTCAACGAGGCCATGCTTTCGGGAGAGAGCACGCCGGTGCTGAAGGAGTCTATCCAGTTGCGACCCGGCGATGCCCTGATCGAGCCAGAAGGCCTGGACAAGAATGCGTTTCTATGGGGAGGAACCAAGGTACTCCAGGTTACACACGGTACCTCGGCGGAGGATGGCTATAACGCCACAGCCAAACTCGCTTCTGGGCTTCCTCCACCCCCTGACAAGGGCGCAATCGCTGTCGTCATCAAGACGGGCTTTGAGACCAGTCAAGGAAGCCTCGTCAGGACCATGATCTACTCCACCGAACGCGTATCCGCCAACAACGTCGAAGCGTTGCTGTTCATTCTCTTTCTCTGTATCTTCGCCATCGCCGCATCCTGGTATGTCTGGAAAGAGGGTGTGAAACAAGACAGGAACAGGTACAAGCTGATGCTGGACTGCGTCTTGATTGTTACCAGCGTCGTTCCTCCAGAACTCCCCATGGAACTGAGCTTAGCCGTTAATACCAGTCTTGCCGCACTCAGCAAACATGCCATCTTCTGTACCGAGCCGTTCCGTATTCCCTATGCTGGCCGCGTCGACGTGGCCTGTTTCGATAAGACCGGTACTTTGACTGGCGAAGACCTCGTCGTAGACGGTATTGCAGGGCTTACTCTCGGCCAGCCTGGTGTGAAACTTGGACCCGATGGTGCGCACGTCGACCTCTGCCCTGTCACCGAAGTTGGAACTGAAACTACGTTGGTCCTGGCTACGGCTCACGCACTTGTCAAATTGGACGAGGGAGAAATCGTCGGCGAGCCCATGGAGAAGGCGACGCTTGCTTCGCTTGGATGGACGCTTGGTGCCCATGATACGCTGACGACCAAGAAAGGTTCCAGCAAGTCGAGAGCCGAGCTCGTGCAGATTCGCCGTCGCTTCCAGTTCTCCTCTGCTCTCAAGCGCCAGAGCTCCGTTGCCACCGTCATTGTCAACGACAAGGCCGCCAAACGCAAGGTCACGAGCACGTTTGTCGGTGTCAAAGGAGCTCCTGAGACAATCCAGAAGATGCTGGTCAAAGTGCCAGAAAGTTACGAGGAGACATTCAAGCACTATACACGAAATGGTGGTCGCGTTCTCGCCCTGGCGTACAAGTTTCTGGTAGAGGATGGGCAACTTGGCATGAACCGCATCAACGACCTGAAGCGCGAGCAGGTCGAGAGCGACCTGCACTTCGCTGGCTTCCTCGTCTTGCAATGTCCCTTGAAGGATGATGCCGTCCAGGCTGTCCGCATGTTGAACGAGTCTAGCCATCGCGTGGTCATGATCACCGGAGACAATCCTCTCACTGCTGTCCATGTGGCCCGGCAAGTTGAAATCGTTGATAGAGACTGTCTCATTCTGGATGCCCCTGAGCATGACGACTCCGGCGAGAAACTGGTCTGGCGCAGCGTGGATGATAAAGTCAGCATTCCTGTCGACCCTACCCAACCCCTGGACCGTGAAATCCTTGAGTCAAGAGACATTTGCGTTACGGGTTATGCCTGCAATAAGTTCAAAGGCCAAATCGGCTGGAAGCAGCTTCTCCGTTATACATGGGTCTACGCGCGAGTATCCCCCAAGCAGAAAGAGGACATTCTTCTCGGCCTCAAGGATTGTGGTTACACCACGCTCATGTGCGGAGACGGTACGAATGACGTCGGTGCGCTCAAACAAGCACATATCGGTGTGGCTCTTCTCAACGGCACCCGCGAGGATCTGGATAAAATCGCTGAACATTTCCGTTATACCAAGATGAAGGAGGTATATGAGAAACAGGTCCAGCTTATGAAGAGGTTCAATCAACCTCAGCCGCCTGTCCCAGTCATGATCGCCCATCTCTACCCACCGGGACCCAGCAATCCTCACTACGAGAAGGCGATGCAACAGCAAGCGGAGAAGAAAGGAATCGCCCCACCTGTGGCCAACGGCACGCAAGTTGCCACTACCAACGAAACCGCAAGCCAGCCGAAGAACGCACAGCAGGCCGCAGCTGGCCTCGCAGACTCACTTACACAGAAGATGATGGAATCGGAGTTGTCTGAGCTTGACAATGAGCCCCCGACTATCAAGCTTGGTGATGCGTCCGTAGCGGCTCCGTTCACTTCGAAGCTGGCCAACGTGATGGCCATCCCCAACATCATCAGGCAGGGTCGTTGCACATTGGTCGCGACCATTCAGATGTACAAGATCTTGGCATTGAACTGTTTGATCTCCGCATACAGTCTTTCAGTCCTTTATCTAGATGGCATCAAGTTCGGCGATGGGCAGGTCACTATTTCTGGCATGATGATGAGCGTCTGCTTCTTGTCCATTTCTCGCGCGAAGGTGAGTTTCTGGCAACGCCCTTATGCTGTAGCACCGACTAACGCAAAACAGTCTGTCGAAGCGCTCTCCAAGGAACGCCCCCAGTATAACATCTTCAACTTCTACATCATTGGCTCCGTCCTCGGCCAATTTGCCATCCACATTGCCACGCTCATCTACGTCTCTCAATATGTTCAACGCACCAATCCGGTTCAGCGCCACAAGGTTGACCTCGAGAAGGAGTTTGAGCCTTCCCTTCTGAACTCAGCCATCTATCTTCTCCAGCTCATCCAGCAAATCTCCACTTTCGCGATCAACTACCAAGGCCGCCCCTTCCGGGAGAGCATCCGCGAAAACAGAGGCATGTATTGGGGACTCGTCCTCGTCTCCGGCGTGGCCTTCTCTTGCGCCACCGAATTCATCCCCGAGATCAACGAGAAGCTGAAGCTCGTGCCATTCACCAGCGACTTCAAGGTCATGCTGGTGAGCATGATGGTGCTGGATTATGCCGGATGCTGGATCATCGAGAAGGGCCTCAAGTGGGCGTTTTCGGATTACAAGCCCAAGGATATTGCTGTGCGGAGACCGGATCAGTTGAAGAGGGAGGAGGAGAGGAAGAGGGCGGAGGAGTCGGAGGCGCAGAGGAAGAGGAATGAGGAGGAGGAGAAGAAGTTTGCACAGATCAAGGGGTAACGCGATTGTATATGGATTGGTGTCATGCATTTCTTCTGATAGAGTGTTCATAGATTTGGGGGTGTTGCTTGAGTTCCGTCTAACAATGGACGCATTGAAGACCCTTTCCTCACTCTGCGTACGACGTGAATGAGCTATATAGTAGGAGTGAGGAGTGTGCATGGACATGTTTGATATCATGTTCTCCAGTCCGACCAAACATATCCGGGTTTCCACCCTACGTTGTGAGAAAGCGCAAGGCACCCTCCATTCCCAGGTATTGCCCGGTTACGTCGTACATGCGGCAGTGGCGACTGGGTACTCTTTCACTCACCGCGATTCTTCACACTACTCAGTCCTCGCGCGACGCTTCCACTCCAACGATTCAAACACGCAGCAGAGAACACTCGATACATTGGAACGGTGTGCATTTCAGGCCTTTCGCCTCGTGCATTAGCCTAACTCACTGTTTCCAGTACTTCGCTCACCTAAGGCTGCTCAGTCGACACCGGTTACACGGATGAACCAGGCGGCCTACCGGAATGGGGTTCTGCGGGTGCAGCCCAGTTCACAGGATGCGTACTCCACCAGAACCGACGCCTATACCGTCCCGTCTGCTCTCAGCGGGACGAGCGGTCCGGGAAGATATGGGCAGTCTTACAATCACCACAGGTCCGGCGGATACGACCATCAGAACTCTCAATACCAGCGCCAGCAGGGGAGCAACGGTATAGGAGGCGTCCTTTGTATCTATCATGCGGCTACTCACAAAATTTTAGGCCGATCCGGTAGCGATAATTCAGGACGAGGTCCCAGGGCTGAAGCGCAGAAGTCTACGGGGGGGTATTACGCTGCCACTGCTCCGGTCGCCTTCGAAGCATGCGAGACTCCGCGCTCGCGGACATATCTGAGGAAGGATGGGAGTCTGAGGAGCGGGTTCGGCTACGTGGGGGGATGGGTGGAGAAGGCGCCGGATGTGTGCGGACCGACGGGTCAGAGTGGGCTGAGCGGCGGTGGGGATCGTCGAGGACGATACACGAACGACGACTATCCAGAGTATCAGAATTATTACGATGATCCTTACAGCCACAGCCAGAACATTCCCTGGGATCGAGGTCATAACGGTAGTGGTCATACTTATGGAAACCAGAATTATGGTCCCAATTTCGATGGTTACGGCTATAACACTGGTCACTTTGATGATCGTTGCGATGGTCACGGTGGGGACGTCGATTGCGAGTCTGTTGGTGGTTGTAACGACGGTTATGGCACCCACGGCTACTATCGGGGTGGCGAGCACTGTGATTATGGTGACGGAGTCGATTGCGATGGTGGTGGGTACTACGGCGGTTTTGATAGATGCTACAGCGGCTCTGATAGATGCTACAGCGGCTCTGATGGATACTATGACAGCTGCGATGAATACAGTGGCTGCGATGAATGCAGTGGGTGCGATTACAGTGGCTGCGATGAATGCAGTGGCTGCGATTACAGTGGCTGCGATGAATACTCCAACGGCCCCGATGGATACAGTGGCTGGGACAATTATTCCGTCGATGATGATTGCGACAGTGGGGATGGGCACGGCGACTATAATAGCGATTATGGCTACGATGATTATGGGGGCTATGGTGACGAGCGTGGCTATGATGACTACGAGCATTATGACGATGATTACGGCTACGACGATGATTATGGCTGCGACGATGATTATGGCTACGACGATTACAACGACTATGACGACTAGACTGAATATTGACGAGCTTCAAAGATATGGACCGGCCCTGCGTACAGAGACCATCGAATCATTAGAACGTCCCAGGATATCCTCGCCTCGATGGTAATATCGGGACCCCTTTCGGCCTTAGATGTTGGGACGCCGACTGCATGCACTGAGGAGGTCAATGACTTTACAAGGAATCATGATGTTTTCAACATCCGTCGAAGGCCTGCAGAAGATGCTTCATGTATTGAAATTGTACACTTATATGGAGACTCAAACATGAATCAACATTCTCACTTCCCAAGATCCAAACAGCCGCATTTGGTCTCTTCAACTCGTGTGCTTCAGGTTGCAAACCTATCATGTGCCATCCACAAACCCTCTCAAATGTCCCATCACCTCCCTCCACAACTTCGCAGCATTCTCATTCAATAGCAGTACCAACTGATCTACGGCCTCCACCTGCAATATCACATTCTCCACCACGCTTGAACCCTCTTTTGCATTCCGCTGAAACTCCTCCCACTGTTCGGCGGTAATCATCTTTGCGCTTCTATTACTCCTCCCGGCAGGATAATGGTTAAACCCTCCACCATCATCAACCCATACCTGAAGCAGACCCGAGCAGAAGATCTCAGCGATTTCGGCCTGAGAAGGTCTGAAAATGAGATAGATGATATACTGGTGCATGGAGAACAGTTGAGTGAACTGCCCCGTATCATGGAGGTGGGCACAGATGTCCTCTACAAGGTTCATTACATAGTTCGATGACTGCCGATGACGGTGTTGTTGGAGCCGGGTATGTGCGCTGCGCGCGTAGCCGCATTCCGTGGGTGGGTGTTGTACGGGGGTGTCGCGGAGAAGAGCGGGGGTCTCGGTCCAGCGGTTCAGGATGCCGGTGCAGAACCGTCGGAGAGTGTCTACATGGGATTGCGAGTGGGGTGTGTGGCGCGTGCGGAGGTACTTTCTCAGTCCCAGGGCGGTGTATTCCGCGGGAAACGGGGGAGGTGAGATGTTATCGATCATGGAGGCTAGGGTATTCTGTGGAGGGAGTGGTTCAGGGGCAATATATTGGCTTACTATCTCCTGGATGGTGAGGAGCTGGTATGGAGTTGGTGCTATACCGTCTTTGTCAGCGAGGAGGTGGATATAGATGGACGGCTGGGTGTGAGCGCGGGCATGAATGGTGGCGTATTCGGCTTGGAGAGGGATAGAGGTGAGGATCTGCTGGGCCAGTGTGCCGTCCACTGCGGCAGTGAATATTAAGGGGGCTGAAGCGAGAATGAGGATGCATTCAGTGATTAGTGGGCCGGGACATGAGGGGTCGAAGATTTTGCTAGTGGCGTATTTGGGAAGTTCTCGTGATAGGACTTCGGTGATTACAGTGTGGTAGTCCTTTTGTTGGAGAAGTGCGGACCAGCGGTTGCGGCGTTCAGAGTGAGTCTCTTTCTGTTGACGATGGCCACTGTTGGGAGGTACAGGAACAGCAGTATCTAGACGGCTCTCTGCCGTGCTCTCTAAAGTATCGTCCGTTGTGGAATCTCTTACCATTGGAGTGAGTCTCTCTTGTATATATTAGGGTAACAAAAGCAGCTGGCTACTGGACAGCAGTAAATAAGGAGAGAATCTGTTCACAAGATCTAAACTCTACTTATACCAAATCTAGAGAACCTTCAATATCTACAATTCAGAACCAAGCATTCACATCTCAGGAACGATGACCTGTATGAACACGGTGAACTGGCGTGGACCACGTCCTCGCAAAGGAATTCCAATCCAATTCAATTGACACGGAAACCCCGCCATCACGTCTCCATTTTGAAGAATAATTCACGGTTTCAATCTTAGATTCATGGTTTACGATCACACTGTGACTAGACGAGTTCGCTCGTAACGAGCACCCTACCCGAGGGTACCGCTGGCTTGGAAACGTCAAACCTGGACTCTAGCTGATTAACTCAGGACAGAGACAATTTCGCATATACCTTCTTGCCTAGGCCATGCCAAATGTTCCATGCCATCTTGCCAACTTCCACTGTGTTGCTCCTTTCCTACAGGAAGGAGACCACCGTGAAGCGGGTAAAGAGTGCCCTTGTTCTTGATCTACATATGTTCTAAGAAGTAAGAAGAGGGAAATTTGCTGTTCCTATGCTCACTGGAGGACGGAAGATTGTGTAATCCTTAAACTGTCAAGCACTTGGTTCCCATCTGTGCCATTTGATAAAAACAGAATATACTGTGCACCAAGTGCACGTCCTCGTCACCTATTATTTCACCCCAATTAGGTGAACGCATCGCCTGGTGAGAATGCTGCGCACGCCGAATTCAGTTCACCAATCTTCTTAGGCATGATCTGGCATGTCAAGTGTGCGATTTTGCGCGTGCTATGGCAAACGCCCACTGGCGGCGGTGACTACTAGGAATGGAAGGCGCACCATGCATCCACCTCGCACAGTATAAAGAGCCTTCACATTCCTTCACAAGACGCACAAGCTCTCTACTTAGACCGGCCTTCAATAGCGATATACGTCCCCTTAGGCGACAGCACCCAGTTACACGTGTGACGTGTCCCGTTTGCGCCAGCGTCCAAACCACCCTCACCCAGAAATACTGCCTCCAAAGTACCTATCATTTCTCTCTCTCCAACTCTCATCCTTTCCCAACCGCAATCTCACCAGAACAACACCCCCAACAATGGCTCCACCCGCCGCGTCGAACTTCAATTCCTCCGCTGCGTATGCCGACCTTGGAACCGCCCGCTTCGACCAAGAGGTCGCCGCCGTGGACACCCGTCGCGACACCGCGCTCATGATCGGCCAACCCGTGACTGTCGCCCAAGGCCGCGCCCCCAAGGGCCTCGAAGCCGCCGTCTTCCAGTGGAACACACTTCAGTACGCGCTGGACGAGGAGAAAGACGCAAAGGAGGAGGGCAAGGAGGATCTACACGGTGGGCAGCTGCATCGGCAGAATCGCGTGGCGAGAGGAGAGACAGTGGTGTTTGCTGGAGGGCCCGGCGGTGGAGCACGTGGAGGGCGGAGTGGGAAGCGCGGAGGTGGCATGGCGGGAGGGAAGGGGAAGCAGGACGAGGAGGAGCATTGTGTGAGGGCTGCGTTCAAGCCTGGGGAGGTGTGGCCGTGCGCGAAGGGGTTCCCGGAGGAGCTTGATAGGGATATGTTTCTGTGAAGATTCTGAGCTCGGAGGTGGGAAGTGGACTGCTTTGAGACTGTGGAGCCACGGATGATATTAAATCATGGAAAGGGACGATGTACGGATGAGAAAGGGAGCATTTTCTCATGGCAAGTACGGGAAAACTACGACTAGGTATGGCCAGGGATTAAAGACAAGTCGAAATATGAAATGAAGATGGCCCTAGTCCCCATATTAAGAAATTGTGACATGAATGATTATAGAGCCCGAAGTAACCGGAGCACATTAGGTATCCCATAGATAGATGGTCTTACTCCGTGACGCCAATACATGACGAATATCCGTTTACGTGTACCAGAATACTTTCGCTCAGAATCGCCCAGGTCTGGGTGGCGATACGAAAGCCTTGTTTGCCTCGTTCTCAACCTTATCTCCCGACGTGTTTGTGGCTTGCTCCTTAGATGTCTTGAAGAGCCTATGCACCATACCACAAAAACTCTCCCAAAGCTGAACATCCGTGCCTTGGAGCCAATCAATGACTACTTCCTTAGAATCCTGATCGGGCACGTCGATGCGGAAAGCGAGAGCGACTTTCATTCCGGAACTCGTATCTTGCATTTCCGTTTCCCCCGCCTTTCGCTTTCTCTGCTGCTCACGGCGGTATGCGCGGTTCCAGACATTGTGTGAGACTCTACCGATGCCGGTTCGGGTTGCGGCGTCCCAGGTCCAGTGCATGTCCAGGGTAGAAAATCGAGACAAGATTATGTCGGAGGACTTGGTTGTATCAAAACCATCTAGCAGTGGTATTGTATATTGTGTCGGGAACGGCAGATATTCGTGTGCGATGCCTTCTATCCGGGCAATGTACTATCCATTTGTCAGTATATGAGTATCTTCGAAGCACAATAGGTATGGAACTTACATTGGGCGGCCTTAGATCCCCAAAGCTCCACGCAACGATCCATCGCTTCGTGGTGTTACCCGGTTCAAGACAACCGACGGCCCAGTTGGTGATACCATGTTTCTTCAGTAGCTCCACTATTTGTTTGGTGCTACTCAGCTTCCCCAACATGCTGCTATACCATGTGACCTTGTCCCTGAGCTCGAGAGACTCCTCAACTATCTTGGTGACAAAACCTAAATCACCACCGGGACATACCATCTCGTTTTCGGAACCTGTACATATGGCGTTAGGCTTCCAGTTTTTGTGTTCGCCCTTCATGCTCGATCGCATTTCCTGCTCGTCGCCGAAGAACGGGGGATTGCAGATGGTGAAGTCGAGCTTCCCGACACCGAGATACGGCAAGGGGATGAGACTCATTGAGTCTGTAGTCTGAAGCATAGTCGTCCGGGTGAGCATATTATTGAGAGCAAGATTCCGCGCGGCGAAGTCAAAGCTCTTTTTATCAATGTCGGTGACGCACATGTGCCAGTTTGGGCGAGTCCGGAGCAGAAGAAGAGTGTATATTGCAGATGCCCCGGTTCCAATGTCAAGCCCAACTACCTTCCTGTCGGGATCATAGCCGCTCTTGTAATCCGGAGAAGTTGAGCCAATGAGTGTCTCAATCCAAGAGACATAATTCCATCTATTGGGGACTGGAGGGCATAGGCGGTCATCTGGAATGTCGAGCTCGATGCCGAAGTCTGTTTTCAGTAGAGCTTTGGTGAGGGTTTTGCATGTTTCTGGGTCTTGGAAGTTGAGGTGGCCGCTGCTCTTGTGGAAGATCCTTCTGAAATTCTCATCCGTCTTGGAGAGGGCTTTGAAGTCGACGCTATCATATGCGGTGCGTCTGATGGTTTGGTTGTCCATGCTTGCAAGTGCTAGAAAGGTTTAGTCAGAGGTCGACTGAATTAGTGAGATCCCTCATGAAGGCGAAACGTTAACGGACAAGGCCATTTGAGGCGCGGACTTCCATGTGTTAACGTTTTCTGGTCGTCGAAGGTAATCGAAAGGCATGGCTAAGGTGACCACACATTCAAGGCTATTGTATCTTACTTTCTTCTATCACTTTTCATCGAACTTTGTGTATGAGGTTGTGTTCAGGTTTGCAAGATGGAATGTGAAGCCTTCCATGGATTGCTTAGTAACCACAAGATAGATCGCTCTGATTGGCTGACGTCACCACTTCCCAGCGTTCAGGACTCACAATTCATCACTTCATCTGTGCTGAGAGCGACATTGTTCATTTTGAAACATGAAGAATTTATGTGCGAAAAATTGGTATATATAGCCAAACGCTCAAAGCCCAACTTCTTGAAATCCAATAACACCAGATCCGAATGACCCTCTTCAATGTACATCGATCCCTGCCCGAATATGCAACTTTTTATATCAAGAATGGACCGTCATAAGCACCTCCAGGTTCGTGGAGCCGTACTTCTGCAAGTCTGGGAACTGTCCCAGGCTTGTAGAAATCGAGAAGCGTATCCATGTCTTCTTCAGTCATCGAGCAAAGCTCATCTAGCGACCATTTCTCGCAGACTTTCGACATCCTGAGAGCATTAACAGGCCAATTCGGGGATACTAAATCCACTCAATAGGACATACCACTGCATCCTCTTTGGCCCTTCTTCAGGTGAAGGAGCCACTTTCCTCAACTTCCTCCGCAGCATACCGACCCTTTGTATAGCAGCTCCCATGTTGCTCGGAAGAGAAGCTCCTATCCTCCTCTTCACGATGTTCGCCATCTTCGGCCCATTCCCATTTGTGCTGACCATAATCTGCAATGGCCCGTCGCGGTACACGCTTCCGAAGTAAAAATCGCATTCCGGTGGCACGTCGGCAATGTTTGCGGGTATGCGCTTCTCTTTACAAAGCTTATAAATCTGCGTCGAGGCCTCGGGGTCGTCCACGGCGGCCAGCACCATGTCGACGCCATCGAGGTCCGAGGGCTCGAATTTACGATCGATGTGGTCCACTTGCTTCTGACCGACACGATATGCGACTTCATCGTTCAGGCCGGCGCGGGGGGCCACGACGGTGACTTTGGCGTCGGCGTTGAGCACATTGACGATTCGACCAGCTGCGACCTGTGCTTTTGTCAATATCAACGTCTGTAGGAGTCATAGCGAGAAGACTTGCCTCGCCGCCTCCAACGACGAGTATCTTTTTATTTCGGACCTGCCATGCCAGAATTAAGGAGCCACCTCCTTGGATCTCCGGGTACTTACTTGTCATGGCGGAAGGTGTAGGCGTGAGAGAGGCCAGCTGCGGCGGAGATAGAAACACTGCGCCGGGTTTAAGCGTGGGCTAGCGCCAAGACTCTTGTACTTCTCAACCACCTAACAACCTCATGATGTTGGATAAGAACATAATAGACGATCCCGTTTTGCTATTGCTTCGAGGCCATAGACTGCAGAATTATTCGAAGAATATAATGAATTTGTGTGACGTTCACCCGTGATCCTGGAACGCTCAGCCCTGCCGCTGCGGAGACATCCCTGTGCCGCGGACGCCAATCTTAGTGCCGCCGGCTCAGAGCTCCACCATCACCACTCCTCCTCCCTCATGAACCCATTCACCTCCCCCCAACAGCTCCCATCATGACCTCGGGCCGGTCCCTGGGTGGTGGAAGAGTGTTGGGAAGTGGCAGGAATCTGTCACCTGCCGTTTCGCCGCAGCCACGGACCCAACATCAGCGAAATGCCAGCCTGTTGTCACCTTCGGAGAGCTCCCTATCGCTGAGCTCGCAGACGTCCGTCAGCCCCGCGAGCACTGCAGAACCCAAGGAAGATATCAGCAGCAAAGTGCTGTTGGGGACCCCGCAACATGCGGCCGCCAGCGCCTCCAACCGGCTCATATGCCCTATCTGCAATGAGGAGATGGTAGGTGGCACGATCTATGTGGCAGCAAACAGCGCTAACAACCAAAGGTCACTCTGCTACAACTCAACAGGTACTATGTGACGCCTTTCTGACACTTCCCTCTCGCTGACACTGGCCAGACACCTTGACGACAATCATCAGAATCTCGTAGAAGAGGAACAGGATGAAGTCAAGAACTGGTTTGAAGCACAGATGAAGAAGGCAAAACGGTTTCAACCACTTGCTGTACTGAATCAGAAGTTGAAAGGTCTGGATGTATTCGAATCCAACGATGGCCCCTCTTCGATAACCCCCTTATCACACAACTCCGGAAGCACCGTCCATAACCCCGAGCCTCCGATACACCGCCGCGACCCCGACGAAGAAGTGACCCGCGCGCACTGGCAAAGGCCTGGATACCGCGATGTATGCTCGGATCCGATGTGTGCTCGGCCCCTCACGTCCGGTACCCAGTTGGCTCTAGGAGGGAACCATGTTGCCATCAACTGCAGGAGCTGTGGAAAACTGTTCTGCGAGGAGCATACCATGTACCAGATGAAGCTGTCGCGGCAGGCGAAGCATGACCCTGTCAGGGGTATATGGTGCAGGGTCTGTGAGACGTGCTACAAATCAAGAGAAGGGTACAATGATAATCGTGGATTCGAGCGCGATCACCACTCCGAATTTCAGAAGATACGGCGAAGCAAGGTGGACAGAGATCACATGGAGTTGAGCAGGCTGGAAAAGCGTCTCACCAAGCTTACGCAACTGCTGGCGAATCCCCCTCCGCCTGATGAGACCACCGGCAACAACAGTTTCTGGCCATTGTCGAGCGCGAAAGCCCAACGCAAAGCACTGGAACAGTCCATCATAGTATGGGAAGAGGACGCGAAAGTGACGAATTGTCCGTTCTGTCAACAGGAGTTCTCCACGTATACGTTCCGAAGGCATCACTGCCGTCTCTGTGGGAGAGTGGTGTGCGGCGACCCCAAAACAGCTTGCTCGTCTGAGGTGGGCTTGAATGTAGCAGCTGGGACGACCAAGTCGGAAAAGGCCGCCGGCCAGTTGAGCATCGATGTTCGCATGTGCAAGGAGTGCTCTCACACTCTGTTCAGCAGAAGCGACTTTGAACGCGAGCTTGCGCGCCGGCCTCCTGATCAGCGTGCCTACGAGAACCTGACCCAGTTTGAGAGGGGTATTCGGATGTTGCTTCCTCGCTTCCAGAAATTGCTGGTGGCTCTACAAGACCCGGACAAGCCTCCTACACCTCAGCAGCTGGCAGACGCCACGAAAGTCAGGAAGAGGCTAATGGATGCCTTTGGACAGTTCGATACTGCGGCGCGGCGAATACGAGACCTCCCCACGGACTCACCCACTCAGCAGAAGCTTCAAAAGGCTGTATATCAACAAGCCTACAACTTTCTTAGCTTGCACATGCTTCCTCTGCGGTCGCTACCAAAGGTGCTGAAGCATGCGGCCCCTCACGGCTCGAAATCCAATGGACGTCCAGGCGGAGCACTCGCTGCTATCAAATACAATGACATTGAGACTGGCAGCATAGTCAGTAGCAGTAGCGCCGTCTCTGCGCTCGAGTCGGAAGAGAAGGAGCTGAAAGAGAGGTTGATTGTGCTTGAGGAACAGAAATTCATGGTTTCTCAGATGGTGGCTGATGCCACGAAGCACCGCAGGTTTGACGAAGTCTCCAGTCTTGCGCAGAATTTGGAGGACCTGAATCAGGAGATCGATCAAATCAACGGCCAGCTTGGCCAGTTGGATTTTGAGGGAATTTATCGACGAAATACGGGTAGTCCCGCCCCCGGATGAAAGGCGAAGGGGGAAACTCAATAATCAAGGTTTTTCACGTCCAACCTCATCATCGTCGATGTGCTCAGATCGGCCGAGCGTCTTCCGGCTCCTATCCGGGTTGAACGGCACTAATAATTAACGACGACAAATCCACTCGCCAACCTGGAGAAGACCAGCCTCATTCTGGTACGACCTAGGAGTCGATGCTTACATAGGTTGAGGCGGCGGTGCTGCAGCGCCGCGGTGACGGAAGGATTTCAAGCACTCCAAGGCTGGTGGCACTCTCGACTGACTTTTGTCAGCAGCTCTAAGCGCTCCATCCATGCCCAGGTGGATGTTCACATGGTGTTTGTGAAATCAAGGGTTCCCATCTGGAACTAGCGCTTACGCTAGATCTGCGCTAAAAGGCTTATCTGCCCAATGCTCTTCCTCACCTCTTCTCAGGCATCGAAACCTTTGCCTCAGAGAACAGTATCGCGACGGCTTACCATCATATTCACCCAGATTACGGAGTAGATTACCAATCAACTTATTTCCTTCATGGCTACGAGCATGCACAGTCAGTTGTGTTTAGATGGTTGGTTTGCATCCTGAGTGCGAAGTTGGATGGCATCAGGTCATTATGCCTCAACCATCAGAAGCTACGACCGCATTCATCGATTGAACGGACACGGCCCCACATGTGAACACCAGCTGAGAATGTTTCTTTCACAACTTTTCTTCATCTCGCGATCTGGTTCTTCCAACATGCATGTCGCCCAGGATCGAGCTTCTTTATCGCGCAGTCGGTCCATGACTCTCAACCCCGCGCGAGAGGTCGTGCTAGACCATCATAGCGTGCTTATGATGTAGTTGCAACTGGCTCCTATGGCATGGCGCCTCCCCGGTGCCATAAGCATCATGAGGATTATTGGGGAAAGTCCGAATAACGCTCCGACCCTTCCAAAGGTTTCCGTGGGGACCTTGCCGGTTGCAGGTGACTATGTTGCACCGGGCTCCTCAACGATCGGAGATCGGAAAATGCTTCCATGGAGGTCGCGATCAGGCTCAACAGCCTCACAGGTGCATTTAATGCCTCCGATGTCCACCGCGACCGTTCGACCTCTGCGGTGGTGCCCTCCTCCTAGGACTGGAATGAATGCCCTTGCATACTTCACAAGCTGAGGCGGTTCCGACCTTCTGGCTACTCCTTCCAAAGCTATTTATCCCCGACAGACCACTCCAGTCAGTCAGTTGGAACCCATTCCAGTCCTCACGGGCCTTGCTGACATCGATATGACATAGCACAACCATGATCACACTCCTCATATCGATAGTTTTATCCCTTCTCTTGCTCCTCCAAGCGCTTCCCGGGTTCCTCTCACTATACGACTCTCTTCGTGAACACCCGAAACCGCCAAAAGCCGGAAATCCTGTGTCTCGCATCCGATACCAACTGCACAAGGGTTATTACCGCTATCTCCTTGACGGCCCTGGCTACGTCCTCGGGCGGGAGGAGCGCTTAGTCTTCGACGCGTTCGTCCTCGTTCTCCTGAGTGCAGTCACCTACGGTGCATTCCTGCTGTTCAAGACGCTAGTCGCAGCCCTCGCTCATGTGGCTCTGGATGCCTGGATACAGTCGAGCGTGTCGCTGAATATATGGGGCCGGATGGCGAGGAAGGCATACCGGATACACCTCCATAACGGAGGTGGGAATGCTAGTGTCGAGAATTGCCATGCAGGGCCGGGAATTTGGATTGCGGAGGTGAAAAATGAGATGGGCGGGTGCAGTCCTTTTGCCATCGCTTAGGTGGTGGTGATCGTGGACATTGGATTCACTCTCTTTGAGAATCGAGAGTTATTGAGGGCCCTCTGCAAGCGAGGACGTTCCTCCGAGAAAAACGAACGGGTAGAGGCTTCGATTGACGGCACGTTTCCTGCGAAGGACCGACAAAAGGATTGCGAGCTCTGCGAATCGAATAGCGCTGTCTGCAGCCGCGCGCAGGTCAAGAAGGCCCCCAGCTTGCGCTGTGTTTTGTTGGAGTGCATCTGCAACACATCGCGGGCGGTTGTCGAATGGCTTGTCGCACGAGCGAAATGGATCCGTGATCAGCGACCCTCCTTGGGGCCCTCCAGCCGCGATTCACTGGACACTGTTGACGTTGAGAACTGTCCGATTTCCGGCAACCCCTCCGAGGCTCTGTAGCCAGATCTGCAACGGTGCGGGTCGGAGCGAGCGCCGTGCTCCACCCCACGCGCCACGGCCGAGGTACGAGGCGTCCGCAGCTTTGTTTATTCCAACGTCCCACCTTCATTTCTTTCTAGAGTTTCTATGCGCATAGAAGCTCTGTTTCGATTTTGGGTTGTTTTCCCGGATTTTCAAAAATGGGGACATGCTGTTGAATGCCTTTGGCCCTCCCCACATGGCCAGGCGCAGCTCCAACATCTTGAGCCCTCTCTTTACCTCAAGACACTGTGGTCAGTCTCATGATTGTGTAGGATACGTCTCAATGGAGATTTTGTATAAACGCATCCGTGTTCCACAAACGCAGCGACAACGATATACCTTTCCTTCTTTCATGCATGTTGCGTCCTCTCCCATTTCAAATCCCGTATTTTAATTTCGAGGTGCTTGGCTGTCGCTATATCACCTTCCATAACGAGCTATCACCGCTCATATCTGGATCACACAAGAGATGGCGATGGATTCGCAATTGCAGGCCTTCCATGGTACAGCATCTAGACAATCTCGCAACCCACTGACCTTCTGCTTTCGACGATGCCCAGAGAGTTCCTCTGCCGTAGAGTCCCAGGATTATAGGACCTATATCCAATCAGAATGCGATGCCTATTACATGGACCGGGGACTCAACCGCACAGACGGTGTGTGTAAAGCTTGGTTTGCTCCGCCAAGTCCTCAATATCTGCGGCAGACATCTGGACACAGCAGGAGGGCAAACACTCGATCAAGAGCACGCTACTTATGCTACTTATGAGGAGTCTGCCGATCGATTTCTGGCCATATACACCGTCACCTTCCACATTTAGCACATATCGTTCGCCGCCCCGCAGAGGGATGCCTTGCAACGAGCCCTACGCTTGCCCTACCCTATGACCGCCATGCCCCTGCCAATGCCGCAATACCGTTCTTCCTCAAGTTCGGAATGGTGGGATAGTACTTTATAAGGTGGGGTCTCCGGAACCCCTCTTACCTAGAGCTTCTTCCGCTTGAGCTCTCTCAACCTCCTTTCCACGCTCAAGGTCACAGCGCCCGCCAACATGAGGTACCACTCCGCCATCCTCGCCGGCATCGCCGCCGTTGGTCTCGCCAAAGAAATCCCCAAAGACCCGGAACGCGCGAAGCTGTACGACTCGGGCGAAATCCATGAACAGCTCATGGCGAAGAAGTTTGCGGTCTGGGATGCGCACACCGATATGGGGGTGATGAATTCCCTGGCTGGAGAGCAGTATCCGGAACTGCATTTTGCGCAGTGCAAGGATGGGAAGGCGATCCCGTTTCGGGATGAGCCGAATAATTTCTATCGCTGTAATAATGTGGGTTATCTGTGATTCTGGATTGGAAGAAGAAAGAAGTGACAGACGGGATAGGTCAATTTGCATCACTTCTTGTCGCATACGGCGTTGGGAAGCAGCATTGGCCGCGGGTCTTCTTCTTGGGGATGGGTCTCGGATGATGGTAGAGAGTTTGCTGTTATTGCTCAAGCTGACGGCGCTGCGTTTGCAGAGGTCAGTCATGATGTTTCGGGGTACGAGGAGTGACAGCACTAATATGAATTCAGATCACCACCGCAGGGAAACTACGGTATCTAGGCCGCTTGCCCCAGACTCAAGGTACGGAGCCCAGTACCTGGAGGGAGATTAGGCTCTACAAGGTATACACCTCTACTTCGGCTGTCGGACACGACTAATTAGCGGTTCTTCTTTTAGCACTATATCATCATTGGCAGTGAGACCTATAACCACCACGTCCAGATCTTTGATTTGAAAAAGGTAAGGAGGACTCCCTTACATCCAAGGCCTGGCTGATCCTCTTCGTAGCTTCTCGATATCGATTATAAGAAGGGCCCCGTGACATTCCACCCGAAGAACGATCTCACCGGCTTCTATGGAAACCTCCCTGATGGTCGTGCACACAACGTGCTTGCAAACGAGGAGACAGGCTTTGCTTACGTCGTTGGCGCACGCCCTCGTAACTCCACCTGCCGCAGTGGACTCATCTTCCTGGATCTCAGCGACCCCAGCAACCCCACTTCTCCTGGTTGTGCTTCCCAGGACGGCTACGTTCACGATGCGCAATGTCTGATCTACCGTGGTCCACATAAGAAGTACCAAGGCCGAGAGATCTGCTATGGGTACAATGAGGATTCTCTCACAATCTGTACGTGGCTTTCCTCTCTCGATCCACGTGACGCTAACGCTATCTTTCGCCAGACGACGTGACCGACAAGAAATTCCCCGAACTCATCTCCGTCACCTCTTACGAAGGCGCATCCTACACCCACCAAGGCTGGGTCCTCAACCCTCAATGGCAAGAGTATCTCGTCCTCGACGACGAACTCGACGAGCAAACCGGCGCCGGGCTTGCTGCCGACGGTCGCCCGGTGACGTACATCTGGGACATCAAGAACTTGGAGAAGCCCAAGCAAACGGGGTACTATAAGGGCCCACGCATCACGATCGACCACAACCAGTACGTGTATGGAAATTATAGTTACCAGAGTAATTATGGTGCGGGCTTGAGTATTCTGGACTTGAGCAGTGTGCCCAGTGATCCCACTGGGAAGGGGGTGAAGGAGGTGGGCTGGTTTGACATTTATCCTGAGGGTGAGTACTTCTCCCATCCCCCCCATGCCGATGCGACCGTCTGGTTTGGATATTTTGAATGAGCAAATTGCTGACAGATTACCAGACGACAATTTCCGTGGCGGCGGCAACACTTCTTTCGTGGGTACTTGGTCCTCGTTCGGCGGCTTCCCGAGCGGACATATCTTGATCAATACGATTGAGCGTGGCGCGTGGGTAGTCAAGGTGCAGAAGCCTCTACCTTGACGCAACGGAAGAAATCGTCGGCTATCTATAGGATATGTGTAGTATAGAATAATGCACATGTGGAGGTGGAGCTCCGACTTCGATGTACATTCATGGAGTCTGTCTGGCTTCCGGCTCAGGTGCTCGTCGAAACAGTTTTCGCCGCATTCTGCGTGAAGAAAAATATAGGAAAGAGTAAACCCTCATAGTTAGAAGCAGGCCTAACTAGGCTGTCGACGAACTTCTTTTCAAGGTGGGGTCACACTTATTCCCTCGTCCGGCTGGCTTGCTTGCACCGTATGTAGCACAGGGCTATTTTTGACAGTCACACCTTAAGATATCCTTTACAACGACATCATGGACTCTACCAATTCTCTGGTGCAGACGACCACTTGGCCCGTTCTTTATCACATGCTGCCCATCATTTTTGTCTGCTTATTCCCATGAACATGTGGTCGTTGCAGCGTCCTGCATGCAGGCACTTTTTCCGGGAAAACGACCAAGTGACGCTCTATGTTTTTTTTCTGCCATGCGCAACAATTTGATAGATTTGCTTGCAGATCCTCATTATATTCGAAGGCACAATGGCACCAGTAGGGCGCCGTTTTTGTATACGTTGCAACTACAACGGTACCAAGGCATATACTCGTGAACATCCACCAGTTTGGTGGTTTTCCATGGCACATCAGACGCTCAAGACATCTTCCAGCAACAAAGGCTGAGAGCAGCAGGCGCGCCATCTGTGGGGTGAGCTCACCTTCTATTGTTTCCTTTCCGCGTCATTCCTGGAGTTTCTGAATAGCAGCGTCACGGAACTGTCACCTTGCGTGCAACACATAGATCTTGCCGAGCCTATATGATCGCACCTCTCGCACAACCTGATACCAACACCATCACCCCACACCACATCTGCCAATCGCCAAGTCGAACGGCATCACCAACCCAGGCACAATATCATGTAGACCAATCAAAGGTCCTCTCCCCCGCCAGGGGTTCGACCTTCTCCTAAGCTTCCAGAAGCCGGATAATTTACCCCATTCTTAGATTTATTTATTTTCCTCGACCGTCAGTCTACATAAATTGCCCGTGGCCGCGATTCTCCCCTTCGTCCAATTTACTCCGCCTGGTAATGCCGGACCGCCATACAACTGACCACGCAATGCTTGATTAATTGTGCTGGGGACACACGGGTTCGTGGAAATGATTAGGTGGCGAGACGATCAGGATCTTGTGTTTTGTGCTTGGGGCTTGTGATTGTGTGTCTGAAAAGCGAATTGGTTGGACGAAGGAGTCTGTGATACTTCGCCAACCCTTGGTCTCAGTGTTGGAGGGGAGGGGAAAAAACGATGCGTCTACGGTAGCAAGGGCATGGCGTGGTGTGCTGCTGGTGATCGAGATGGGAAGGAGGATAAGGAGTGAGAGAGGATATAAGAGGAGGTGTTTGCGCCGGTTTCGAGAGCTTTCTCTCACTTCATCTTGCGACTCCAGCGAACTTACCTAGAAGCATCCAACGAGTACACCGATTACGTCATTCGTACAAGGCTTCTATCTGTGAAGCAGGATTTATATCTTCAACGAGATCCGAGACTCCTCAACGCCACTTTCGCATTCGCAACTGCAACCTGAACTTCAAGACTTTCGGAGCAGTCTATCCTCGAATCAAGCGCTCTGTGCAAACGCGCCCACCTACATCACTTCTCGCTTCGGCAACATGCGTCTTCTAACTCTTCTCACCTTGGCCGCAACGGCACTCGCTTTCCCTTCCCCAGACTCTCTACGTCAACTCAGCGATATGACCATCGCATCCGACCAATGCAAATTGCCTACCCCGCCGTCCAACTGCGCAGGCGTCGAAATGCAAGACGTCATCGTTCAGCTCAACAAGTTAAGCGACGAGCAAAGCCAGTTGATCATGGACGTTGCAAAGAGCAGTGGTGCGCAGATCGTCCACGACTATCCAGGCTTCGGGTAAGTGATTGTTCCTTTCATTCATCAGCCTCTCCAGTTCATTAGTCTGAGGATATGACGATTCCGGATGATTCTTATCATTGAAGATCTCATGTGCTAACGGTAAACAACCAGCTTCTCCGGCTTCGTCCCCGGGCCTGTGGTCGACTTGATCAAAACCGCCATGGACAAGGTCCAAGTCTACTCGAACGCTTGCGCGGAGATCCCTTGGTGCGGAGAGGCGCCTTGCTAGACGATTGACGTCTAGCAGGCTGCGATCGGGACATATGGATCCATTGCAACCAGCGGGTCGTGCCCTTTTGAAATGCGGAAGTGGGTGAGGGTCGGGCAAAGGAATATACTGTGTATGATAAAGGGGTCAACGGACATGGGAAAGGCAGGGAGGCGCGAACGGATACAAAAGTTTCTGGGTGGTCGATTTGTGCTTTAGGGATGATATGGCGATGAACTTCGATGCTTGAGAAGGGGGATTAGTGGTACCAAAATTTCCCATGGGTTACTTCTTTACACCACGTAGTGGGTCCTGATGGGTTTCCAAGTGCCTCGAGAGATGCCTATATGAGTTCATGCAGATGAAAATTTTGAATGACAGCTTTACGGATTGCGTCTAATCGTATTAACGTGGGGTGGCTAGAAATATAGCTGTCCCGGAGTAACACGGGAGCATTGGCCTGTCTATAGGTTCCCCAGTAATTTCAAAGCAGAAGTTCCGAAATCACTGCCTCGAAAGCCATTTAAACGACCATGGAGAAGCAACAAATACCTCCATTCCATGCAATATTGGACCCAAAGAATTCAAAGTGATGGGAGAGTTACTGAATCACGTGCAGAACACGTGCCATTAAGTCCACCCAGATCTCCTGCGAGGTTGGTGTCATTGAAAACGCTTTTAGAATAGAAAAGTACGTCGATCTTGTTATGGGATTTGACAATGCTATGTGAAGGGAGTGTGCTCTAAACGAAGTTTGCGGGGTTCCCAGCCACGGCCCGCAGGCTTGCGGCATCAGTTCCGAGGCTCGGCGGTGATTCCGAAGAACAGACCGTCATTGGAAGCATATTTTGACCTCTCCGTGTGTCTATTTACCCAGAAACTTGTGAAAGAGTAATTCCGTTCTTACAATCATGACAATTATTATCACGGGCGCCGGAGGCTTCGTAGGCCAGATTCTCGCGAAGAAACTTGTCGAGACTTCACCGAATACCCAGCTCATCCTTGCCGATGTCCACCAACCGCCGAACCCTACCAGCTCCCAAAATGTGAAGAGCGTCGCAGCAGACCTTACCGATGCGTCAGCATGCTCCTCACTTATTGATACCGCCTCTCCTTCCCTTGAAGGTGTCTACATCCTCCACGGCATCATGTCCAGTGGTTCCGAAGCGAACCTGGAACTCGGCCTGAAAGTCAATTTCGACAGCGTCCGCTGTCTCCTGGACACCATCCGGACAAAGAGTCCCGGAACGAAGGTTATTTTCTCCTCGTCTTGCGCCGTAAATGGTCATGCAGCAGTACAGAATGTTGCCAATGAGACGAACATCGTGCCCATGCCTGAAAGCTCCTATGGCACCCAGAAACTCATGATTGAGTATCTCGTCAACGACTACTCTCGACGGGGCCTGATAGACGGCCGCGTTGTGCGTCTTCCCACCATCTTCGTCCGTGCGGGAGCCCCGACGGCAGCCGCCTCCTCCTTCGTCTCAGGCATCGTCCGTGAACCGGTACATGGCCAGGAATCTGAACTACCAGTTGACCAAGACATCGGAATTTGGCTCGCTTCTCCGAAGAACCTGGCGCACAACCTTGTGCTGGCAAAGGAGATTCCTGCCGAGAAGTTCGGCCATTTCCGGACGGTCCTCTTGCCGGGCTACACAGCGACCAGTCGGGAGATTTTGGAGGCTCTGGAGAAAGTATGTGGGAAGGAAACTAGAGCTTTGGTTAAAGAGAAGAGAGATGAGACGATTCAGCGGATTGTGTTGAGTTGGCCTGCGAAGTATGATACCACCAGAGCGAGGGAGTTGGGTTTTCGAGAAGATGTTGGGCTTGAGGAGACGATCAGGGATTTCGTGGAGGCTGAGAAGGCGAAGGCGTAGCCGGGTCAAATTGAGTCGTTCGAATATCTATTGTTGTGGTGACATGAGTAGCTTACGCCAATTTATTGCACGTGGCGATCCCACACTTAGGTATCCTCTACGTGCCTAAGTGGCAGGCTAGCTCTAATAGACCGCTCCTTGCTTGAGGGATTCATTAACGTCTGGACTTAACTAAACCCCTTTTCAACCCAAATAATTCTCAAATGCACAACTACGTCGTCCTTTGCATGCAGGATGTGGCATGCTGACAAAGATAATCAGGTTGACGATAGGGGGGAACAGAATGTAGTTTTCCACAGACCGCTCGCAAACAACAACGATTTACTTTATGGTGCGCGGCAAATAGCTTGAGGCTTAATTTCACTGACGGTGGGATCTAGACATGTTTCAAAGTCCCTGCTCCATTCCCATTACGCTCTCTGTTAGCGCTCCCCGACCGAGTGGCTGGATGGAGGGGGAAGCGTAATCAGGAAGGGTTTGCATACCACCACCCCAGAGTTTACGGTCAAGGGCCAGTCGTTCCGCTGAAAGAACCGTTCAGTACAGCTCCATTTCGTCATACAACGCCATCACTGTAATACACTGCTAACCCGGAGGCTGCTATGCACGGGTGAGCTTGTGGAAAAGGGGAAACCGGTCTCCACAATGGACATATTGCCGTACCCTGTCATCATGTAACACAAAGCACGGCTCCCAAGAACGTCACGTTTGATGAAGAGGTGGGCTGCGCACGTGGTACTCCGAATTCTTCCCTGGTACGCTTCGGCCTTACTTTCATCTACCAGGTTACTGGCTCTTGGAAGTAGCACCAATCCGCTTCCAGTCAACTCACAGAGGAGTGTGTCTCTTTGTCAGAACCGGTATGTTTTCAAGTGCCATTGTTTCTGTTAGTTCAGATACTTTGCAATATACGTTTATTATCAGCACAACATTTCCGTTCTTTCCACGGATGCGATGGCTCCGGTCGTTCCGGTCGACCATTGTAGATATCTTTCACTTCCCGTACCTTAGGATATCCACCCTGAGGAGAATCCAAAGCGCTCGATCAATGCCTTCCAAAGTTGGAGCTCACAAAACTGACCAATCATTTCTGGGTTGGGGGGTTAGCATTTGCAGAGCGCTACTTAAGCGGTTGGCCAATTAGATTACTGCGCCTTCACGTGGCTCCCCTTGCGGGCTTGCACTTATACGACCAACATAAGCGGGCGCTTGAACTTGTTTTTAGCGGTCTTGGGATGTGATTTTGACCACTCAGATCTATTTAGTCTCTAGGAAACTTTCCATCCGCGGATCTTCGGTACTTTCGGCACCTTGAATTTAGGCTTTAAAAGGTTCCCTTGCGACGGATATGATTTTATATTTATCGAAACGTCTGACGGGCACACAGAATGATGGCGGGGAGCCCCACCCCACCTGGTCACTGGGATCCGACATCACGATCTACCATTGCTGTTCCTGCAGTTTACAACCATGGTCTGCGGCAAAGCTTCTTTCACAACAAAGCCTCGTAACCATCATCGTGAGTCAATGTCTTTATCAAATTTCAGCTCCAGAACTAGGAAGTGCTTTTAATGGGAAACAGGTTATTGCCGGCAATGTCTTCCCCACCAGATTCCCATCTCAAGATGCGCCCCACAGCGCCATGCCCTCTTGTCGGGCTTGGATATTAACAATAACATGATGGTGCGGCTTTGCTCTGTGTAACCCCAAATATTGGGGTGAAATTATATTCTTTCAAGGATTTTATTCGTTACATTGTGGTGCCGAGCAGCGTGGAACAGCTTCCAAGGCAAGGTAAACGGTCACATATCGTACTTATATTTGAGGCAAAATCGTGTCCTGTTGTCTCTTGACGGTAGTGCACTGAAACACTTTCTCCGGTTGTACTCGATCTCTCGACCCCTCGGTCACAAAAGGTTATTAACAGCGTCAGTCCCTCCAGGATCTCCCCGTCCAAGGATAAGGTGTACCCACAGTCACCATGAAGTGGACTCATATCAGCCTCTCAGCTTCTCTATTCTTTTCTGGAGCTTCTGTCGCCTTCAATGGCAACTCCGCAGTCAAAATGACCGCACTGACGGCACTCCACGAAGTCCGTCAACCAAATCTCCAAGGCGTTTCAAGCCAGAACGCGACGACACCGGCTGCCCACTTCCTGTCCCGTTTTCTCAATCGGCGCCAGGCTGGCCGCTGCGGTGCGGACGGCGGCGGTGCACGCTGCAGTGACAACCTATGCTGCTCAGCCTATGGTTGGTGCGGAGACGCGTTTGAATATTGCGGCGAGCTCGTTGGCTGCCAGCCACAGTACGGTCGATGCGGAGATGCTCCTCCGCCCCCCAGTTCTACACCCACTCCATCTTCCACACCTACTCCGACACCAACACCCAGTTCATCATCAACTTCCATTGTTGTGCCTTCCAGCACCTCGTCTTCGTCAACCCCACCACTACCGTCCGGTACTCTTATCGTGTCTTTGAATGGGCAGTGCGGAAACGTCACGACCTGTGCCGGATCCGGGTTTGGGAATTGCTGCTCCGAATTCTACTGGTGTGGCGACAGTGACGCCTACTGCGGCGTTGGCTGCAGGTCAGCTTTCGGGAGCTGTGGTGGTGGTCAGCCCCCGGTATCTTCCTCTCCATCGCCTATTCCAAGCTCGACCACTTCGTCGACGCGTCCGCCTACTTCCTCACCATCTCCGACCCCATCGCCCAGTTCCACGTCGGTGTCCTCTTCAAGAACTTCATCCACGTCTTCAGCCCGCCCCACGCCGACGGTACCCGTGAGCACAGATGGACGCTGTGGCTCCGGCATCTCCTGTTCAGGATCAAATTACGGCCGATGTTGCTCACAGTACGGGTGGTGCGGCTCCGAGATAGATTATTGTGGAGTGGCATATGGTTGCCAACCCCAGTGGGGAGAGTGCGGGACGCAATAAGGCTATGTGACTACCGAGATAGATATGGCAATCCGATGAAGATGAGCTTTTTATGTATATACTTCCAGTATCTGGGAATGTGAATATGCGTTGCTAGTCTGTCAGGACACAATTGCAACGTTGCTTCCAATCAAGATCGTCGTCCCCGACAATATGAAGTGTTTCCTCGGGTTGTCAAAAGAGCCCATAATACATGTCCTATGTATAACACCTTCCGGTGATCTGGGAGAATTTTAACTGATCTTCACACGTATGATTATACTACAAAAAGTGCTCGTCTTGGCGATCCAGCCCACCAGCACCCCATTCCCAGAGGCCAGTACCATCACCGACCCTGGTGTCCAATGTGAATAAGGTCGTGAATAACATGCAATCAGGCCCTGGAGCTAAATCATATGCATAAAAATGGTTGCCATAACATATTCTTTGCTGCAATAACGCTGTCGTGTTATTCACCTTTCACCGCGTCCGTACCTGGCGTCCGTACCTGGATTTCACCAACTCATGGCACCACCCAAAAGTAAAAATGAAAACTCCCCACCAAAAAAAATTCTCAATCACGGATTTGAACCCGGCCCCTCCACGGGCAAAATTTTAACCTTGTCTCCCAGTCTCACCGCGTATAGTATACATACACCGACGTGAGACCCCACTGGTAGCGGCCCGATTTGGAAAACCCAAACGAGCTGCAGACAAGCCCACTATACCACCGTGAGGCAGCTATAGACATACCAGCGGCTCCACTTGCTCTGATAGAATTTGTTTTTTGGTGACTTATAAAGGGAGGTAAATGAGCGGGGTTGGCTGACTTCACTGTGGGCGGCGGCGGTGAGGGCGTTTGCACAAAGTGGGTCTGGCTGGGGGCTTGTGCCGGGGTGTATCGTTGGAGGAGTACCTTTTGGAGTACAGTATAGTGATAATGTATGAAGAGTAAGTGGACGTGAGAGGTGAAAGAGAATGCTCGGGAACATTGTACCTGTTTGTGACAGACAGATCCCGATTTGGTGAAGATAGCAGGCGAGACTTGTCCTCCCCTTCCAAACTTTGTATATGTATTAAGAAAAAGAATAATGGAATCTTCTATGTCATTGGGATCGGAACAAACAAACAAACAGTGGTACGCTGTTCACCAACATAGGGTCAGACCTTTCTTGCACGGTTGCTTTGTGGAGCCTCGCGTTGAAAACAGATCAACTAAGTTGTATTGCACTGTACCTACGTAACCAGCTAGAAATGTTCCTAGGTAGGTGCCCATAGGTCCTGTCCTATGGCTTCTTTCCTATCAGCAATGGCAAGTTCTCACTGTCCCAGCCGGTAACCCTATGTTCCTCTGTAAGCACAAATAGGTTTCGCCTACAGTGTCTACTTCACGGATGGACAGGTTTTAAACTGGATAGGAATAGATGTTCTATCTAGGACGGAATATAATACGGTTTCATGTCAATTCTACAAGTGGGTATCTACCTGTAGATCTACGCTTTCAAGCCCTCCATGAGGGCGCCCTCTTCCCTCTTAGCAATACCTTCAAACATCTTGCCATGGCCTCCCATGTCAAGTCCCTTTTCAGCGCGTTCATAAGCCTCATCACTTCGATCAAGCAGGATTTTCAAGTCCTCCTTACTGAGGATTTTCGTACCCTCGCCCTCCTTCACATCGAACCTCTCTCCATCACTCCTTCGCAGCATCTTCTGCAGCTCTTCCAGCTCTTGTTCCTTCTCTATTTGAGCTCCACACCCTCTATCATTTCGAACTCCGCCTTTCTGGATGACAAGCTTCTCTAAGCGGCGTTTGGCTTCGGCTGATTCGAGCAGTTTCTGCTCGACCGTATTGCGCGTCGCAAAGCGATATACAATAACGTTGCGAGTTTGACCAATGCGGTGAGCGCGATCCATAGCCTGCAGATCTTGCTGGGGGTTCCAATCTGAGTCGAACAGGATGACGGTGTCTGCAGCTGCAAGATTGATGCCCTGGCCTCCTGCACGGGTGGATAGTATAAAGACATTTTTGGCATTCTTTGCTGATGTATGCGCGTTGAAGGAGCGAATCTGTGCTTGGCGGTCGGGTTGTGCTACCGACCCATCTATGCGAGCATATGGCCAAGAACGGAGATCGAGGTATAGACCCAATAGGTCGAGTGTTGTTGTGAATTGTGAGAAGATGAGAACTTTGTGGCCTCTATTTAGCAACTCAGGAAGCAAGGAATCCAGGAGGAGCATTTTGCCAGAGGTAGTGACAATAGTCTCGTCTGGTTCAGTCTCCGAAGCGAAAGTCTCCTTCCCCGATGTCTCGGCAGTGAGAAAAGGATTGAAGAAGTTATAGGGTGAGTTACAACACAGGCGTAGCTGCATAATTGGGTTGCCTAGCTTCTTCTGCATCAGCTGTCGTTTGGCCAGCTCGAAAGTGGCAGCTCGGATCCTGTCCTCTTCGGCTTCTGAGCTCTCCTCCTCCTCTTCTGTCCCATCTTCCTGGGCTTCTAGTGCAGCGAAGTACTTCCGATCGCTCAATTCTTCGTAGTGCTTTCTTGGGCGACCACGACCGCGCGTTGAAGCAGTCGAGGCAGGGGTGCCGTCCCTAGACGTTTTCGTACTCTTGTTTGGAGTACTCGTTCCACTGAGCAGAGGTTTGCGCTTGCGACTTCCGTTGGTGCCTGAAATGCTCATAGGTGTCGCCGTCCCGCTTGATGCGCCCATACTGAGCCTCTCTGCAGCTTTCTCTTCAAGATATGAACGACTAGTACCATCTAAGATGGCTTGATAAAGCTCTCGTTGCATCTGTGTAAGTGGCGCAAACAGAACGTACTCCCTCTTCTTTGGCATCAGACTTTCCACATCTGTCTTGACTCGCCGAAGCAGGAATGGTTTGAGTACTGCGTGCAGTGACTTTACCAGATACTGCTGACGCTCTTCCGACAGCAACTGTTCATAACTTGCCTTGTCCTTCAACCCAGAAAAGTCGAACCAACTCTCGAAAGTGGACAACTTGTCGAATACAGTTGGTAGTAAAAAGTGTAACAGAGACCATAGCTCCGTAAGGTTGTTCTGCAAGGGTGTTCCAGTAATCAGCAGCCTGTTTGCTGATTGGTATGATTGCAGCTCGCGGATGAGTCGGCAATCCAGATTCTTTATCCGATGGCCTTCGTCAATGATAATGAACTGCCATCCAAAGCCTGTCAGATATTTACGATCGTTCATACAGATCTCGTAGCTCGTTACGACCACAGGAAATTGTGCGGTACCAGGATTTTTCAGTTGGGTGCGGCGAAGCCGAGCACGTTCCTTCTTGTCGCCGTGGTACAGTAAGACCGGAATACTGGGTACCCACTTTTTGAATTCTTCAACCCAGTTGCTGGTAGTGCTGAGAGGTGCAGCAATGAGAAATGGGCCGTAAGCCTCCATTTCCCAGAGATAGGCTAGTAACGCGATGGTCTGAATGGTTTTACCAAGACCCATTTCATCTGCGAGAATTCCGTTGATTCCATTCTCATACAAAGACAAGAGCCATTCAAGTCCCTCCAGTTGATATGAGCGCATTGTGCCCCCAGTAACCAACTTTGGTTGTCGCACGGACTTGAGATTCTGGACACCGACTTCCCCAGGCTTTACGTTATCCTCGTCCTCGTCGGCGGCTTCTTTCAAAGCCTCAGCAACGGTTGCTTGCTTCGATCTCTGTTGTAGATCTTCTTTCTTGAAGAAGTCCGATATCTTGCCCTCTCTGCTTTCTGACTTTTTGGGCCGACCCCGGCCTTTCTTCTGTGTTGCGGGAGCTGTACTACTCAGTTGTGCTGAGTCTTTGCCTGTTGCACCAGAGGCACGCGTTGCTCGTCGTTGGGATTCGGCGGCTACCTTCTCGGCTTTAAGTTCGCGTCGCGTGGATTCTCCTTTGGTTTTTTCGTCTTGCGCCTTCTCTTCTTCTTCTTGACGTTGCATCTGCGCAAGCATTACAGAAGCATAGAGCTACAATTCTTCTGGTTAACGTTTGGGTGCGATAGGATACAACAAATGCGAGTCTAGTTACCTTGCTCTTGTTCATAAGAAACTCCAATTGTTGGAACTTCTTGTCCAGCATCTCTTTCCCACTCTTAAGATCCTCCTGCCGTTCTTTCTCCAGGTCCGCCTCCCTCTTCGAATCCTCTTTCTCGCGCTGTGCCCGGATCTTCTCCTCCTCAGCCTGCATTTCTTTCGTCACATTCTCGTCTATTCCAGCGGGAGGAGGTGAAGAGGCGGGAGTTGACTTGACAGACTCGGCGTCCGCGCCAGATATTGAAGAAGACGCCATTAAGGATCTGAATGAAGGCTGGAAGGAGAGAATGACTGACAGCGCGAAGATGCACGACGGTTTGGGCGTTCGTGGCAAACGAGATGAATGCATGATCCAGCTCCACGACGCGTCAGAAAGTCATTATGTCATCACGCACGCGTCGCGCGATTGGGCACGTCCTGATTAAGCTGGTCACTTTCAGCCACTTGAGCCACACTTCCAACATCTGACAACCTCGATTCTGCTCTCCCATCATGCAACACCTTAGAGCTACGGAGTATGTGTAATGTGGAGCGGATTGTATTCTTTTCTTAGTCCCATTACTTCATCTGCGGCGTACAGGATGGACGTTACCATCATGGCCAGATCCAGCTGCCCCTTGCCCGCTGCAGCCAAGAGGGGATCGCGTCGTCTCAAAACCCGCCCTCTGGTGCGTTATTTGGATGGTCACCTTCAAGTCTATTGAATTAATTACCTTCAAGCTTTTATCTCAGAGACTCATTACGAGCATCTCGGTTTCTAATTCCGACGGGATATCCAGCCGAAAACAGATTATAGTCCGGTTACATGTGAGGCTTCACCAGTAATGACCAAGGGAATGGCGCGAAGGCGAGAAAAAGAATTGGCAAGAGATATGGCCGACAACCTGCAGACCACGAAGGACATACTATGTGGGAACATATACTGAGAAGTCAGGTTCATCCAGCTCTATAGCCCGGAGAACCCTGGAGAGAGCACCCCAGATCGGACCATGCAATGACTGGATTCTGAACTGCTCCTCACCTTCAGCGCATTCAACAAAATCCAACGCTCTTCCATCCATTTTTCCCAGAGAAGACGGTGACTGGAACTACAATGCCTGGCATTGTGCAGTGACTTCAAAATGTGTTCGGTCACTGAACCTTACTGTACAACCCAATGTGCAGATACAATGTCCATCACTGGTCCCTCATATATTGAGCTCTTTGGTGGACTGCCACGATACCAGACCGGCCATATCTCCACCTTTCGGCTTCCAGCTACCAGTGTCCCGATCTGTGTGCTCGCCAGTCACGAATAGTAACTGTTGCCATGCCCTGTTCCAGCGAGGCACGGAGCGCCCGTCGGTACAGGACCCCAATTCAAGCTCTCATTCAATCATTCCGCTCATATCGTATCCAATTTGAGCGGCGAGAGCGGACACTCTGGGACCGTCTTGGGAAGATGGATGAAATCTGTCGTGGCAAGGTTCCCCTCGCGGAATCCGGAGGAGATGTCGAGGCTCTTCGAATGGAGCTTCATGTTCTTCTATGCCAGCAAGATGAAGCTTTGGTGGAGTTTCGCAATGCGATGGCTGGAGTTGATTTCCAGCAAGCCAGGGAGATCTTCCTGGACGCAGGTGCTGATCCTGAACATACGGACCGGTGGCTCAATGGCGAGGCTGAGATCATGCATCAATGCTATGAGCATTATGCATACAAATGGGGACCTCATTTGATGCGACATAGGTTCAGCATTGCAGTCTGCATGCGGATGGCCGAGTTTGCGGACGCCTAGTCCTTCCTAGACTAGACCAGGATATGATTCCAGGTCTCCCACTATTTTACTTCAGAGTTTGGTCTGGAAAGCCTAATAATACATATTTGCAACACAAGTTGAAATTCCATGTTCAAGGTGATTTTTCCGGTGATCCAGCTAGGCAATGTCGTCACTCTAGTAGTGCGCCCACGTCCAGGTGCAAAAAAATGATCAACTGTTTGTCTTTTTTGCGATACTAGCAATTTAGCACCATCGTCATTTCGAGAATTCGTCCACATTAGTGCACCTGGACTCAAGATAATGAGGTCGATAAATGATCACCCAATGGTACACTGCAATGAATTACATCACCTCAGGTCCTCCTAGCCCTTCAAACACGCAACATGCGAGTATGTTGATCCGCGCAGGGGTTTCCTTTGTGCTCCTTTGATTTAGATAGCTCAGTTTGGTCTTAAAAAGAGCTTGAAAACAGTGGCACACGAATTCCTTCTTGGTTGTGTAAACATTTGAAAGCGGTGCAAGACAAAGTCACGTGCCGAAGCCGCACTAATGGTCTGTGCGCAAGCTTTGACTCCCGAGGTCGGACCCCACTAAAGCTCATCAACTGTGTACTCGGGGAGCTTCATTCGAGGCGAGGCCAGGCATCCTCTCATATCTTCCTTCCCACAACCCTATCTACTCGGGCCCTTATCATTGATTCTTCTACTGAAATAACGCATGCTACCACAAGATGGACGATCCTGTACCGCTTGCTGAGATCCCCACGCTCACCTTACTTTACAAGCTCAACCGCATATACCCAGCGGCCACAGACGCACAGCTCCACTCCCCGAATGCGACTTACAACGACAAGATCTCGATAATCCGACAAGACATCACTACGCTCTCCGTGGATGCCATCGTAAATGCTGCCAACAAGTCACTTCTCGGAGGTGGCGGTGTCGACGGCGCCATCCACCGTGCCGCAGGACCCGAACTTCTCGATGAATGCCACACTCTCGGCGGCTGCGAGACTGGGAGTGCCAAGATCACCGATGGCTACGAATTACCAGCAAGGAAGGTGATCCATGCAGTGGGCCCGATATACTGGACGAGTAAAGTGAATGAGTCGCCTGGGCAACTGCTCAGCGGGTGCTACAGGACCAGTCTGGAGTTGGCGGTCGAACATGGGTTGAAGAGCATCGCGTTCTCCGCCATCAGTACGGGAGTATATGGTTATCCGAGTGGAGAGGCGAGCAAGGTCGCTTTGAAGACAGTGCGGGAGTTCTTGGATGAAGGCAAGGGCGACGGACTGGAGAGGATAGTGTTCTGCAACTTCTTGCAGAAGGACGAAGACGCTTATTTCCGTAATGTCCCGTAAGTTCAATCTTGTCGGCAGTGCTGACCCACGTATCTAATACCTCCCGCAGGAAGTATTTCCCACCTGTCAAGTCGGATAAGGAGGACGAGACGAAGACCGAGGATAAGACCGAAGCACCGTCAGAGTTGCCAGAAGCCGAATCCGAGTCTGATAAGGCTACAGCCACCAATCCCGCCGACCTGGCAGCCAAGCTTCCGGATGCGCCTACCGCAGAGCCAGCGAATCCCGGCGAACCTTCCCCGAAGAAACCGAAAGTCGTGGAGTCCGATGATGAGTATGTAGTGGTGGACAAGGAAGATGCAAAGGCCTTGGCTGAAGCTGCTGTCGCGCCTCCTAAGGCAGACACGTAATCGATCACATCTCATGACTTCATGATGTGATGATGCATAGGGTTGGCAGGACGGATCAGCTGATTTAGGTCTTCGAATGGCGTTTGGAGCGATCTCGGCAATGCTATTTTCAGGAATGAGTGCACGTTGGGTACATTGATTCGGAGCCCAGCATGAAGGACCAACATTAAATACATGCTGTAATGGGCTGATGCCCAGAGGGCTTAACCCAGATGAGATCTGGGGCGGTTCTGCCCTAAGGAGACCAGATAGACCGGTAGATAGTTGTTCCGCTCCGAAGGGGATGGCATAGAGACCTATTATCCAAACCCTTTGGAGCCTTATCGAATCCAAACTGTTACCAGGCATCTGCAAGCTTTGCGCGGCCATTACATTTAGTTAGCTACTGCAGTTTTTTAGCGTGCGCAACTGCAACATTGTTCTGCAGGCAATGCAACCTTGTGCACTAATCTCCTAACGTGTTTAGCTGTTAATTAATACGGCTTTTGACCAAAAATAAGGGCGTTAATAGAATAGTGTTCTCTTGTAGTGCTATATAATGTAACGTATTTAATAGATTCGCAACCTTGCACCAATCACATTAGCAGTTGTCTTTCGTATATTGCTTTCCTCTGATTGGCCACGATCCAGCACCAAACTGTGATTGGCCGAATGGACGGATTTCCGGATTAGGAAGAATTCGCTAGCGCTGGTGATCATGGATGGATGAATAAAACACTTTGGAGACATTTGTCAGACGGACGCCGGTCGAAGCAGAGGAGTAGGAGATATAAGATGTTTGAATTTTCTACCAGCCGTAGCTTCCTCTTTGAAAAGACGTACCGCCTGCTGTGCCTCCGTCAACGGTCTGCGCCGAAACTGCCCTTTCCTGATTCTCAACCTTGGAACAAAACCTGATCACCTGAGACATTCGGGTAACATCACAGTACACACCATGTCTTCTACAAAAACACATCTGGCAGTGGCAACACCTGCTCCGAGAGAGTCATTGATTCTGATCCAGCGCCCCACCGTGTCCCCCGCATCGGATGAAATACGCGTTCGTGTCGACTGGGTAGCATCCACCCCGCTTGACCTGCATCAAGCCGATGGAGGACTGCTAGTTAAGCACCCGCACGTTCTGGGTGACAGTCTTGCGGGTACGGTCGTCGAGGTCGGGGACCAGGTGCAGACGGGGAGGTTGAAGGTCGGCGACAAGGTGTTCGGATTTGTTTGGAGTAGCGATCAAGAAAGGGCGGAGCAGGAGTACAGCACAGCGCCCCACTGGAAATTCGGGAAGGTTGGTGTTTTCTTTAGTCCCTACATCTACGGTTGGCTGACTGTTGGGCAGATTCCCGAGGGATTCGCTATGAAAGAAGCCGTTACACTACCGAGCAACTTCGTAACGGCGTGGCATACTTTGACGACTGACCTTGGAATTGAGCTTCCTTGGCCGAAGCCAGAGAATTATAGCCCTTCCGATGCAGAAGTGCCCATCTTGATCTGGGGAGGATCGTCCTCCGTCGGGCAATATGCCATACAGGTTCTCAGGTCATATGGGTATACGAACCTCATCGCTACGGCGTCGCTACAACATCATGAAGAGCTTCGGAAGCTAGGAGCTAAGGCTCTTTTCGATTACAAAGATGCAAATGTTGGGGAAAAGATCATGGCAGCAAGCAAGGAGCTATACCAAAAACCGATCCCACGCATTCTGGATTGCATCGGAAGCTTGGAGGGAAGCGTCAGATCGATAAGCAAGGTTGCTCAAAGAGGCTCGAAAGTTGCTGTTTTATTACCAGTCATAATGCGCCATGCCAGCGAGGTCGATGCACCCATTTACGAGATGGATGTGGAAAAGGTGGTTGAATGGGAGCAGGGAGTTCGGGTTGTTGGGGTCCGAACGCACTTTTATCCCGAGGTACGTGCTTCAGACTGCAATGAGAAGCGTTTGCATTTGGGCTGACGCGGAAATCTAGAATGAATTTCATAAACATCAGCTGCAGCCAGAAATCATGCCCGCGGCGCTGAGGGAAGGTATCGTGAGACCGAACGCTCAGAAAATCGTCGAGGGAGAGAGCATGCTTGAGAGGGCTCAGAAAGCCATTCTCGCATTGAGGCGCAAGGAGGTCAGCGGCGAGCGGCTAGTCTGGAAAATTTCGGATGAATCCACACTATGACATTGGAGAGGTAAATAGCGAACTGTGCGGTGGACGTTGAGAGATGAGAGCTGGTAATTCGAAAGTGAGGATGGCGGGCAAATACTGTGTACAGACATGATCTCTCGCTGCGCTATCCCGATGAGGCGTAGTTTCGTTTCTCCTTGCTCCTGTCAAAAATGTCATTCCTGCATTCATCCCTCTCCATCCCAATCTCCTCCAATTCAATCTCATTCATGCGCTCACTGTGTGCCGCGGATGGTTATTTGACTTGCCCTCTTGTACATAAAGTGCTTCCTTTCACACCACAATCAATAAACATGAAACCACGCCGCCAGTTTCAATCCGGGTACTCGGAGCCTCGCGCGCTTCTACCCGTGGGTCTGTTCTCCCCTGGACCATTTTATCCTGGTCTTGTCCGTAGCAAACAAGATCTATCATTGGGCGGTCGAACGATAACTATATGCATTGACGACATCTATCCAACGGTTGACTCAGGTGTTTCGAAACCAACGCCCTTCAAGTCAGAGACAAGATGAGAACAGAGGAACTGGTTGCTAGGAATCATTTGCTGGTGGGAGTTTCACTCTGCGCTGGCGCACCTGAGATGCCATCCTCATTTCTGGCCTGACGGAGTCAAAGTATAAAGACCTCTCATTCTACTTCCGCTTCTACTCCCTCAAGCATCTTGCCTTCCACTTCTGCATTCCTTTTCTTTCGGTCCGTGACCGCACAGTCATTACACTCGTTCAATTATTTCCAACCACTCTCGTTCATGCGAAGCTAGACTTCCATTCATTCTCCATCCACTGTCCATTCACCCTTATCCCTCCAAAGAACTTCTCCAGCACAATGAAACACTCTTTTTCTTCCTCGTTCGCCTTTGCGAGCTTCGTTGTCAGCGTAGCAGGGCATGGCTTCGTTACCGATCCACCAGCAAGACAAGCTGGCAAGGCCATGGCGGCGGCGTGTGGGCAGCAGGTGTTCAATAACCAGGCTGCTGATACGTACGGAAATATACAGGGCATACTCCAGGTTGCCAAAGGGCAGTCCGACTTCAATGCGGAGGCGTGCAATGTCTGGCTCTGTAAAAGTTTCCAGTTCTCCGACAATGCTGCGAATGTGCAAAGCTTTTCTGCCGGCCAGACCGTTCCCATCACTGTCGACATCCGTGCACCCCATACCGGAACGGCCAATGTCTCCATTGTAAAGACAAACTCCAACTCTATCATTGGTTCCCCTCTTATCAGCTTCGATTCTTACGCCTCCAACTCTGCGCCCATTCCGGCAAACCAGAAGAACTTCGACATCACCATCCCGTCTAACTTGGGTTCCCAGTGCGCCAATCCAGGCGACTGTGTCATTCAGTGGTACTGGGATGCTCGCTCCATTGATCAAACCTACGAAGCCTGTATCGATTTCACGGTGAACAGTTCTGGGGGATCTCCGGCACCCTCAAGCCCCGCTTCTGGGCCAACTTCAACCACCGCTCCCACCACAGCGCCAACTGTTGTTGTACCAGGGACCACCCTATCTCCCGCTCCTACAGCTCCGGCCTCCACCGCAGTCCCCATCCCCGCTCCCTCACCGACAGGTAGTGCCGACAATGGGAACAGTGACACCCTGCCAGAGACATTCACACTGGATACTTTCATTGCATGGTTACAGAAGACGGCGAAGTCCACGAACACCAAAACCCGTAGGTCTCGCGTACACGCCCGCGCGTTTTGAACAACGTCGGGACGGCGGTTAGCTGAGGTGAACTGTATGAAGTGATTCTCTTCTTCATGTGTATATATTCTCTAAGTTTTTGAGCGGAACAATTTAACCCTGAATGCTTTACTATTTCGCCATAAGACACAAACGCCTAGGTCTCACACAGATCACAACGAAGATTGACAATGTTAACATGTGCCCCTTGCAAACAGTTCTAACCCCACATAAGACACGCCAGCAACATCTTGTCCACTCTGATCTGTTCAATTTCTCTCCCGTTTGATAATCTCACCGTACATGTTTGCCTCCATGTCGGTCTGGATGGGAAGCTAAGCAGATATAAAGCAGCACCTGTGGTACGAGCGCTTTCCCAAGTAAGAGACTGAAATGACTTCCTCTGAAGGCAAGTTACAATGGCGTCTATACACGTATACGTATATAAACAAATCGTGATCCAGGGGGGATAGCGTTCCCTAGTCTCCGTCTCCGCCAGAGTATCTCTAGCATTTCCGCACATTCCCTTGCCTGCTCTGTCTTTCAGAGCTATCCGGAGCGTTTCCAACAGCGTCCAGACTCTCATACCCAAAGGCGCTCACCCAAGCCACATTGTTCAGATGCCGGTCTACCAGTCACATATTAAATGACCATCATTCTGTGGTCCGCCACAACAAACCCCGAGGTCCACAAGAATATTGATTCAATCACGTAGCATACATTTTACCTATTCGCAGCGGACTGGAACCCCTAGCGCTATACCATAACAACATGGACCATTTGGGAGTGGCTACACATTTCTCCCATAGATATAACTCACATTGTTCAAATACAAGTCCCTTCCCGGATTGTGCATATATACTTTCCTGCGGAAATTATACCAGTCCGTCCATATACAATGTTTTTGAAATAATCATGCACTCTGAGAGTCCGCTAGACATAAGTTCTACAGTCCAGCCTTGACTAATCCTCCTCCGCTCATTCGCCCCCTGAATTCCAACCCGTGTCTCGGAACTAAAGAGCAAGCTTCCACCTTAAGAATCCAGCAGGCGCACAGCGGTCACCATGGGAAACCTTATTTCCGTCCCACTACTGACATCCCAAGCTTCAGCCTGGCCTGCCGAGAGCTCAGAGACACACAAGGCAAATCTTGACGCGGATCATCTGCTCAAGTCCTTGAGTACCGGCTGCTCTGGTACAGAAGCCATTGCAGTTGCTGCCACCAAGTTGGTAGTGTCAATGTCACAAGGCCACACTTTGCCTGGGCCTGGAGTTGCGGAAATGATCTATAGCCAAAAGATCCCTGACTATTATGACCTATTGGAGTATGGGTACATGGAGCTCCCAAAGCATCCTCGGCCTGAGTACTGTAAGACGGATGATTGTTACATTCACCCAGTGCTTGGAAGGTCAAAGTGGGAGAGCCTATCCATGGACCAAAAGGCATTCGACCTCGCTTACGAAAGAATGAGACCAGCACTTGCCCTGGTTACAAGGCTTCTCTCGGTCGAGGAAGGGCGGAATTGGTGGCTCCATGTCCTAAATGGTCGCATCGAACAGGAAGCCTCCGGGAGATGTCGGTGGTATATTGCACCTGGTGAGCAGAATCGGGATTTGGATGCTACGCTCACTAATCTCTCATCCAAACTTAGATTTGTATGGATGCATGCGCCCGATGCATGGGCTTGACCTTCAACAACACCTACGATGCCCTCAAATATATGGACAAGCATAGGTGGGCAAGAAAATGCGCTGAAAACGCTGACGAAGATTCGCCGGTCATTGGGCTCTCCTCAACTTACCTTTACCATCTGTTGAGGCCACTGAGCAATGCGGAGAATCTGCGCCTGCAACTTGGCCTGGCCGGGACTATTGGGCATGAGCTAGCCCATGCCTTCTATTCTCATGTTCATGGGGGGAGCAAGGTAGAGGCATACTATCGGCCTACGGATTTGATTCCGGAGATGGGGTTTTCTTGGGAAGAGTTCGCCTTCGGCTGTTTGCTGGTTCCCAAGCACAGCGATTCCCCATTGATAGGCCCCATTTCTGCCAGAAGCCTTGAGAATTACTTTGCAAGTCCTTCGATTCATAAGCCTATGAGCATGGAGTGGGTCGAAAAGTGGTTCCGCGTTGACACTTGGCAGGTGGAGAAGGTTGTACTCCCGAGGACTCAGCCAGTGGAGGCTGATGACCACCCCGAAAATTATTGGGGCCTATTCTGGGCAGACCGCTGGAACGCGGAGGCGAACCGCTTTGAAGAGGTTTTGTGGACACGCATCTACGCAGGCACAACAGAGACAGCCTTCGATACATCGTTTTCGAGGCGAAAGCAAACGCGTCAATCGGCTGTTCCGCAATTAAGCATCATTGGTGGTTAGGCGCGAAGAACAATCCCAGTTATTGTGGGATGAGAGATCGTGAGATTCAGCGAGCTCTTGCGTCAGGTTTTCCCAAAAGGAACATCAGAATTGGGAGACCTGATCACTTCCCAGATCTAGTGTTATGAGAGGGTGTGGGTGCGGAATCCTAAAGAGGGCATAGCCTCGCTTCTCTGATGAGCTGATTTTGTCTCTGGGGCTTTGAATGGTAACATTGTCATCTTTTCGTCAGGGAATCGATTCCCCTGTTGGGAATAATGGGAGTTACGGGACTGGATGCTGTGCGCTAGGGTAGTGCCACCCATTTGGCAAAAACTAGCGAATAAATGAATGAAACTGAACAAGTTTCCTCCATCCCCCAAGTATTCCACTGGAAACCTGCACCGTGCTTGGCATAATGCAAAAACAGTTGCCCATGCAAGAGGAACGCCTATATATGACTGGCTCTTGAGCCAGGATTGCCCAAAGAATACATAAAGATTGGAAAGTCAGAGTATTATCGAAAGCAGTTTAATGACAGTGATGAATGAATTAACATTTGCAAGTGATTTGTTGTCCTTTCCTTGGGCCTGCTGTATGGCCTTGTGGATGTAATAACATTCTCGGGTTTCTGATTGGTACAGGTTCGCGCGTCTCCAACGGCTTCAGGATAAATGATGAGTAAATAAAATCATTTAGGGTCTATCTATTTCATCAGACAGTTTACGTCAAGGTTCCTCAAGGTCTTTCATTTGATAAACATGCTGAATGTCTCCGTACTACAACTTCGATGAAGCACGTTCTTGAGTTCGAAGATTTCTGGAAAGCGATTCACGGTCTTTGACGGCACCAAAGCTTTTTCTCTCAATAGATAGCATTGCTCGTCTACATATAGTGGTTATTTCGATTGTCTACTGAATGGAGTCGGTGTAGAGCTCGTGGACTCTAAGGCAACCGCTCATGTTCCAAAACTCCAAGGACACTGGTCGTGAGAGGTGTGATTGTGATGGACTTTATGTGAATGTCGTCTCTCTATATTTATCTAATATGCTTAGCCAATCTCCTGATTGGATTGCTAAATCTGCTGTGGGATCCCGCATACCAGCTCATGCGCATTAGGACATCGTAAACATCTGCCTGGAAATCTCGGTCATGCCATACACCACCCAAGATCATTCTTTTAATCCACTTACAACAATGTGGTTGTGGAGCTGAATGCGAAAGACAAGCGTGTTGATACCCTGATATCAGTCCGCAGTGTAAAGCTCAGCTGGGCTGAACTCAAGGCTGCATGGCGCTCCACAACGTCTCGTATCCGCAAACGTACCCAATCGGCTTATTTAATTTTGAACATCTTGACGTCGTGCTACGGTACTCTCCGTCATTGTTGGAGGCTCTGCTACCCCTGAATGTTTTGATGCAAGCTCATCCAAGCTAGTTATTAAGCTCTCCTAAAGTCTTCTCTGGCGGATCTTTACGAGAACACTCCGACTCTCACACAAAAAAAGGGCACACTAACCAAAAACTCAACAATGCGACCCCTATCCTTTGTTGCAATACTGGCAACCATCGCAACAGCGAAAGCTGCAGAAACGTACCTAGGGTTCAATTCGGGCGCGACAACAGTGGACAGGAAAGCGAAAACACAGGCAGATTTCGAGAAAGAGTTCCTTACCGCCCAGAAGTTGAAGAATTCTCCTGGACTCTTTAACAGCGTGCGACTCTACACCAACGTCCAAAGTGGCACAACGGATACGCCGATCGAAGCATTCGCCGCCGCATTGAAGACGAAGACGAAGTTACTCCTCGGTATTTGGTGCTCAGGCCAGACCCTTACTTCGATCGATAACGAGTTGAACGCGTTGGCCAAGGCTATCGAGCAATACGGCAAAAACTTTACGGATCTTGTCGTTGGCATCTCTGTTGGAAGTGAGGATCTGTATCGTACATCGGAGAGCGGCGTCAGGAATAAAGTCGGGTTTGGAAAGGACGCCAACACTATCATCGGCTTCATCAAAGATACCCGCAAAAAGCTCAAGGGAACCGCGCTCAGCAACATTCCTGTTGGGCACGTCGATACCTGGAGTGCCTGGGCGAACCAATCGAATAAAGGCGTGATCGATGCAGTCGACTTTGTCGGCACCAATTTGTTCCCTTACTACGAGAACGGCAAGGGGAACGACTTCTCCAATGCCACAAACGTCTTTGAATATGCGCTGAACAAGATGGAACAGGCTGCCGGACAGAAAGAAGTGTGGATCACCGAAACAGGTTGGCCCACCACTGGCCCAGATTTCGGCCAGGCTAAAGCAACGCTGGAAAATGCAAAGGGGTACTGGGATCAGATTGGGTGCTCTATTTTTGGCCGCAGAAATGTGTGGTGGTATATCCTGCAAGACTCCAACCCTGAGAACCAAGCCAAATTCGGCCTCACCAAGGACTTCTCAACAACTCCCCAGTTCAATCTTACCTGCCCGGCTGGTAGTGGTGCCCCGCCATCAATCAACAACAATACTTCCGTCGCTTCCTTGCACTCAATCTCTTGGACAGCCTGTATGTGTACTGGTCTCGCGTTCGGCTTCGCAGTTGCCGCTTGGGCAGTATAATGAGATGGAGATCCTTCTGCCTCTGCGTCCCCAGAGGGATGAACCATGGCAAAAGAACGAACGGTCATCGTCAATCCCATGACTTGGCTTGGGGGACGCCTGGATGCGATGACGATTGAGAAATTTGATTCTTCGGTAATGTGATTATTAGATCTTTCCATATAAGGTAATACCTAAGCGAATCTATATGATGGATCTGTTTTGAGGTGCCACCCTTCAACTGTCGATGGAAGCCATCCCGTGATTATTTCTCTGGGTCTTGGAATGCTTTAAGTCAACCAACATGAGATCTCTCATTGTCCAAGTAAAGTTGAGCATTCTTCTTGTTTCGAACCTGGCGGACATGAAAGTCTTTTGGAGCGACATCAGAATCAGAGGCGCGGGGCATGCTGCCACTCTTAGAGATGGAGTGGATTCACCTCGAATAAAGTCAAAATGTCCCGCTTGGGTAGAATGTTGATGTTTTTGATGGCGATGGTCAAGGTGAAAAGGGGAACGCTAGTACGTTTTTGGAAAGGGGTTGATTATGTAACTGTTTACTCAGCCTACTTAGCAAGTCCTACGTCGTCACTGTGGTTGGAATTCCGACATTCCACATTGGAACTTTGGAAGCCCTGCTCCTTGAACAGCACCCTTCTCCCGGCTGTCGGATGTCATTGACTTGTCCTCCTCACATGTTCTCTAGGCACGGGCGTTCTCTCAGGAGACGCCCTGAGACCTCCTGCTCCCACTGCCGATTGCAGCGATGAAGAGATATTCGGAGAGAGGTACTTTGGCACACTGCAGTGCACATTGGGTCCCAAGCAGCCCTATTCGGGGATGACGTGGTCTTTTGCATCAACTCCCGCCTTCCAACGATACTTTGCGGCAGCATGTTGCTCTGGAGGGCCCGTCTGGCCCTTCTTCTCGTAGAAGTTTTCGCGATAGGTCCCGCCGGGTACGGCATAATCCTCCCAGAACAGGCCCCGAGCCTTCAATTCAGGAAGCAAGAGATCAATGATGTCCTTGAATGTCTGTGGGAACAGTGCATACGCCTGGTGGTGGGTCAGCCAAAACTTGCATAAGTCGAAGAGGAATCAGTTCTTACAAGGTTGAATCCGTCCACTCCTGCTTCGTCAAGCCAAATCTGCAGCCCATCTGCCACCTGCGAAGGAGTCCCAACAATCACCGGCCCGTTACCGCCGATGCTCACGTGCTCAGCAATCGTATGCTTGGTCCACTTCGATGTTCCCGGAGAGAAACGCGCGTATCCCTCGACCGTGGAGCGCACAGCATTGCTTTCAACCTCCCTCAACTCTTCTTCATCGCCATATTTCCCAAGGTCTATGCCCGTCCACCCGCAGAACAGCGCCAAGGCACCCTCATGCGATGCATACTTCCTGTAGTCTGCAAGCTTGGCCTGAGCTTCCTCCTCCGTACGACCCACAATGGTTGTTACGAGTGCCAATACCTTGATGCTGTCCCTCGCTCTGCCGAACTGGGATTGAGCAATATCTCGGATCTCTGCAATGCTCTTAGCACAGACGGCTGGCGCATGGGCCGAAACAAATATGGCCTCGGCATTCTGTGCGGCGAACAGTTTACCGGCTCTCGAAGTGCCAGCCTGAAGGATCAATGGCGTACGCTGGGGACTGGGCTGAACGATGTGAGGTCCGGGTACCGTGAAGTACTTTCCCTTGTGGTTGATCTCCCGCACAAGCTCTGGACGAGTATAGATGCCTTTCTCACGGTCAAGAACAACAGCATCGTCCCTCCATGAGGATTCGAACAGCTTATACATGACCTTGACATACTCTTCGGCCTGCGCGTATCTCTCATCATGCTATTGCGGGGTCAGCCAGATTCACAGTGGTGGTATCTGGGCGCTTACCGCCAATTGCTCCTTGAAACCCATATTGCGAGCAGCTGATTCAAGGTAGCTTGTCACGATCTTGGACCGTCAGTTTTCCGCTAAATTGCTGCACATAGGGCGACTCACGTTCCAACCAATCCTTTGTGTCAAGGTTAGCCCAATCAACTCTTCGCACACATGCACGCAGGACGTCTCACCTTCCCTTGGTCAAATGATCGACGGTCGACAGTCTACGGGCCAGATGGTAAGGTTGTTCATAAGTCGTCGAAACCGTCACACCGAATCCAATCGATTTCGTTGCTGCCGCCATAGCCGCGACAACCGCGAGAGGTTCGTTGACGGGCCATTGCGCTCCAGTGCGAATGGCAGCATCCAGATTCCCGTTATACACGTCGTATCCGCCTGGGCAAGGTCAATATGGGCGTCTAAAGGGGGTCTGTCTCAATCGACATACCGAGAACGTCTGCGATAAAGATGCCATGGAATTTGGCTTCTTCCAGCAGCTTGGCCAATTCGACCCAATGCTCAACGTTGTTGAACTCGTACGAATGGTCGTCTGGATGCCGCCACAAACCGGGCGATTGGTGGCCACTGCCTGTCAATACGAGACACTCGTCAGCCACGTCTTCTCATTTGGAAGTTTAAAATGTTTGGGGGCGCTGAAAAGGGATGCCAAGCCGTGAAATCTTGGTATCACGTGACTAAACCTACACATCTCGACGAAGGCATTCAGGATCAATCTTTTTGCAGGAGCCATGATGTCGTGTGATGGAATTTCGATGTCGTGCTGTGATTCTTTCCCGGCTTCTGGTTTTGAAGAAGTTCTACTATTATTTCTCCGGTATCGCATTTGGGGATCGTACGTGGAGTTTAACTGTCGACTAGTGCGGATGATGTGCTTGGAGAGCCTTTGAACGCAATCGCCTATCTCAACCTCACGCGCACCGGCTGCCCAGACCCGTCACCCCAGGCCACTCCGGGAGCTTATCCGACTCCTCAGCATTGTGTGGTTGCAATCCCTCAAGACATTACCCCACTATCGCGCAATGCGCTCTTTGCCAACTTTGGCACACGTGGGCTTGGTGGATGCCGTCTAAGTCGACAAGGAGGGCAAAAATGTGCACACCATCGAGTAGTAGGCGGCTGATTGACGCATGTTCCCTGGCTCCGATTTTGCGCGCGTTCGGGTTCATCCAACATGGATATACCGACCATAGATCGGCGTTTTGTTGGTTGACGTCCTAGCCTTCCTTTCACTCACTGCCTTCCTCGTCCCTCAATACATCCGCTACTCTTTTGATTTCACGTGTGTCCTGCCCTTCTTCGCCGTCGAAATGGTATCTTGGTCTTTTGGAAAGCGGAGAAAGAGCTCCCTAGGTGCGGCGCAGGCTTTCGAACCCAAGAGCAGCGAACCCACACAGTTTCATAAGAGACTCAATCATACCGATATCCCAGAACAGCAGTCTGCGTTGCTATTGCATGCGATAAGACAACCATACGAACTGAGCTCGAGTTACTCCATACCCGAATTGAAGCATGAAGACGAACTTCTCGTCAAAGTCAGTGCTGTCGGATTGAACCCAATAGATTGGAAAGCTCCGTATGTATCTGCAACCTGACAGTACGCCAATAAAATACTCACATCATATTAGTGATTTCAATTTCGGCATTCCCGTTCTCCCATATGTCTCCGGCCGTGAGCTTTCTGGAACTGTCATCCAAGCCCCTTCTTCACCTTCCTCCCGCATACAGAAAGGCGATGTCGTCATTGTCCCATCCACGGACTATCGGGACTTGCGGAAAGCCGCTTTTCAGGAGTACAGCATAGCTTCGTCATTCAACACCATCCGGTTACCCAAGCAAATATCGGTAGAGGCCGGCAGCATCCTGGGAGTTGCGTTTGTCTCATCCGTCCTCGCATTGGGAGTCTGCATGGGTTTGAACTTCGAGAACATCGAGGATGGCCCTGATATGCTATCCCTCATCAGATCAATTGAACCGGACAGGCTGCCGGCTGATATACGAGCCGAGTGCCTAGAAGGCATACAGGAGGACGAGCGAGCGCAGAGCGGAGACTTCCTTGTCATCTGGGGTGGTAGTTCGACATGCGCGCATACGATGAAGCAAATCGCACGTCTCGCAGGACTAAAGATCATTTCCGTTGTCGACAGCGGCAAACACGGCCTGAGGCTTTCAAGTCATTCCTCTATCCGCCCGGATCTGGTAGTGGATAGCCATGATCCCGAACGAGCAATCGCAGTCATCCAAGCAGCGACTAGCAACGCAGCGCGCTTTGGCTTCGACACTCAAGGAAAGGAAAGTGCCGCACATCTTCTTCGCGCCCTCCAACCTTCCGACAAGCCAGATACACTACCCTCCGACTCCTCGAAATACTCCGCATCTCCCAAGTCGGACCTTCCCACGCCGCCCGGCACGCCATCCGACGCCTTGTCCCTAAAGGGCCCTAGATCGCATCTCGTCGGACTGACTGGTCTCCCTAAGACGAATATTCCCGCTGGCACTGCCCTGCATAACGTGCCCATCAAGCTCTTCCATGAGGTTCCAGAGATTGGCGAGGCACTGAGTGCGTGGTGCGAGCGACTGCTGCTCAAGGGGCTATTGGTGCCGCCGGATGTTGTGGGAACAGTAGATGGACTGGAGGGTATCAATGCCGGGTTGGATCGTCTGAGGCGGAGGGAGATTAGTGGGGGGAGGTTGGTTGCGGTGTTGGATTGAGATATACTGTGACGTTTTCTTTCTTTTGTTTTATCAATTCCTCTCAGCATAGAGCTGTGGATTAGAAGTAGATACTCCTCAATGCAAAAAGCCGTTTTATGATCTCATTCTGTGTTCGTCCATTATGCGCGCTTTTTCTTGGTCTTGAACTGCCAGGAAGTCCCAACACCCACCCTAGTTTGGTCAACAGACTGACATGCAAGTCTCCCCATGTAACTCCATCATTTTGTGCCAAGGCGTTTATACCCCTCCGCCTGCTCGAGAGAATTCGCAACGTGAGCTATGAACAAGTTTAGGTGACTTTCCTTGCTGTAAGCCAACTAGACAAGAACGACGAGGAAGTGAGATGGAATTGGGTACGAGATTCTGGAGGAGTACAACATTGCAATTTTTTTCTATCCACTCTATAGGCCATCCAGCAACTGTCTTGAGCTGCATCTATCACTGTCTACAAACAGCTTTTGCATCAAAGTTCGCTCCCAACACCAGAGAAGCACTTAATGACCGACAGCAGTCGCACCACCCTCCACAGCCTTGCTGCCAATCTCCGTAATCTCCCTCACCTCCTTTCCCTCCTTCTCCTCCCCAAAGTGCTTCAACACCTGCCAGGCGGGGAAAATCGCGACCGCCCACAGCGCGAAATTCATATACACGCCTCCCTTCTCCGCAAACACCGTCACACTGCACAACCCGTAACTAATGGCCTGCCACGCGCTCTCCGTCCCACGCAACAGCGCCGCGTAGCGGATCACCTCCGGCTCATCCCTCGCCAGATTCGTGATGAAGAAGTACAGGAACAGGTAGTTCATCTGGAAGCCGGCAGTGAGGAAGACGAAGACGGCGAAGCCGGTGCCGAAGCCGGGTGTGAGCCAGTCGTAGGTAGGGTGGGGGTTCTGCTTGGAGAAGCGCGTCACCATGATGGTGACCCAGAGCCACCATGCACCCTGCAGGATCGCGATGGTGAAGAAGGAGCTGCGGGCGCGGACGCGGAGGGCGATGCTCGATGTGTCGAGGTAGTGGCCTAGGAGGTTGCCGCAGATGATGGCTGCGATACCGGAGACGAAGGATCCAAGGGCGCGGGCGCGGACGGAGAAGTATACTGAACGGAGTTGTTAGAGGGATGAATACGACGGAAACGTAGAGGGGGCCAGTCTTACAGGCAAGGTACGTGAAGAAGACTGCTTCAGCAAAGACAGCCTGGCCGATCCAAAGCACGGTAAGGAGGAACTTCTTCGTGAAGAACAGCTTGGTGGTGGCCTTGATTTCGTACCAAGGGTTCTCAAGGATCTTGAGCTGAACCTTCTTGCCGTCTTTGCGCTCGACATCTTCCGGCTTGTTGAGAAGGAATCCTACAAAGAAGCCTGCAGCTTGCAAGGCGATGAAGACGAGGAAGACAGTGTATGAGACTTTGCCTGCTTCGTTGCGATGCACGTTGAGACCAAGATTGATGGCGCCGCCGAGGATTTGGCCGGACAGACGGTAAGTGAGCCAGTATCCTAGGGCTTTGCCTTTGTTCTGCAAGAAGGTTAGATATTATAAGCTTCGTGGCGTGTGACCTGGCTTGACTTACCCAAGGTTCCGGATAGGCAATCGCGATTGCGGCTTCAGCCATCCAGAACACTCCCGCAGAGATGCCGCAAAGGGCCGCACCAAACAGAGTCAGCCATTCCGTGCCGAAACGGTTGTTTGTATATAGTCCCGCAGCGTAAGGTGCAAAACCGATTCTGCAGTCATGGTCAGCTCGACATCGATAGTGGATGACCGGACAGTGACAACATACGTGCCGAAGATCAGTGCGCCCTTGATTCCGATATAGCGCACGATGACACTGGAGAAATAGCAAGACACCACCATGAGACAGAAGGTCAATGAATTAGCCGCATTGATGAGATGGGGTTTTGCAGCTCCGCCGGCTCCAAGAGAGTTCATGGCACCCCAGATACCCGGCGCCGCGAAGTTGCAGAGACCCAGGATGGACATGTTGTAGAATGTAGAGCGGTACCATCTTGCTGTGAATGTATGAGTATAGAATTGTTATTGTAATGAGAAGGGCAGAGACTTACTCGGATGGTCTCGCTTTTCCACCTCAATGTCGCTGGCCGACTCGGGAGATGCAAGTTGGCCACTCATATTGATTGAACTCGATATGTTTTTTCAACAGTAATGACGGTGGGAAACTAATCCCTCTGTAAAGAACCCGCTGCAATGTCAGACCACTGTAGATCACTACTATGTGCCTTATATCTCGGCGCCGCATGCACGTTCCCGTTCCCTTCACCTCCGAGCGCCCCATGTGAACCGCCGGAAAGAATTTTGCGAAGTCCAGACTATCGGTTCCAATCCTTGAGTCAAGTTCTCAACATTCGCCATTACGGGTCTTTGCTAAGCTTCGTCAGCCGCTGGATGCCGCTGGGTGGGCCGGGGTGGAAGAGTGTATTGCCCGCCTTGGTTTTGATGGGGTAGCACGCAATGGCACCCCGAAGATTCGACAACATGCAGGGACTTTGATTGACATAACAGGCATGCCGGAGGATACGGGAATAGAACTAATGCAACGTAAATTCAAACTATTATGAGGAGATTGATAATGTATTCCCCATTTTTGAGGTTGAGGATGGGAATATGACTCGGATGGGATCCTATGCGACACCGGCGATGGCGCAAGAGTGCGGAATATAGATGCAACAACACCTAGAAGGGCCAGTGACGTTGTATTCCGAGGTATCTTTATGTTTTTCGTAGTACATCGGCATACGGTTGAAAACTGCGAAATTGACTCAGGATGGCAGACCGAGGATGGCAGAGGCTCTCATGTGCGGATAGCTACCAAGCGACATATTTATTGCATGTTTGTCCAGCGACTGTTGATTATTGGGCACACTAGAAATGTATACTCGACAACGGATTTTTCGACCGCTCTACTTTTTCTATGGGGAATTAAGCACTAGGCCTCTGAAGGACAGGGCTTCACATGTTCTCGGTGGCCTAAGTGGCCGCAGGAGGGTGATGTACCCAATCCAATGGGTATCTCATGGGGACCAAAACAAGTCCACGTGGCTCAACGAGAGTCGGCACTCCACTTGACAGTGGTCAATGCTCGGTGGACGGTTGACATGGAATTAAGCACGCCTGGGGTTGAAAGTATAGTCTTTGTACGAATATGGAAATTGAGATATCAGAAAATAAATACAAAAGGGTAATATTTAGGATTCAATCTTCTTGGGCCCTCCGGGCAGATTCCACCAGCTTTCATGAACATCCCTCAAGTCTACCTCTTTCGCGGGAGCCTCCAAGTAGGGAACCAGATCACGGTCGTCTTCGATCTCCGCACGTGTGTATCCATTCCCAAAGTACGCGAATCTGTTGACTTTGTTGATCGGCTCGTAGATCCAGTCCTCCCATCTCACGTCCCGCTTCACAAGCGCAATGTGGGCTGCGCTGCCTGGCCAGAGCCCGTGTATTCTTGCTCCTGGAAGACCGCCGTTGTTCCATGAGCTGCAGTTGTCTGTCAACACGGTAGTCGGGAAGAATGCGTCGCAGTAATCCACAAAGTCGTCGGTCGCTTCTTTGGTTGGCTCAATGGACTTGATTCCTTGCGAAGAAACTTTGCGGAGGATCTTCGCATAGTATGTCAGGTTCGTCTCGACAGCATATGGCACCGTGCCGGAGGGGCCAGTGGCGTGCGGCCCAGCTAGGAAGAAAAGGTTGGGGAACCCCGGCGAAGCGGATCCCATGTATGTGTACGGGAAGCCATATTTGCCGTCAGGCTTCCACGTCTCGCTCAAGTTTTCGCCCCGCGACCTTATAGGAAATGGGGGCACAAGATCCGTGTTTGCGCCTGTTGCACAGAAGATAGCGTCAAACTCGTGATTCACGCCATCGACCGTCTCGATACCTGTCGAGGTGAAACGCTTGATTTTGGTTTTAACCAAATCGACGTTGTCTTGGGTCAAAGCCTCAATGTATCCGGGTCCAGGTGTGAGGCGGCGGCAATGAGGCGCAAAATCTGGGATGAGCCCATCAAGAAGCTCAGGTTTCTTTGCCGCTCGCTTCTTCATGACATCAATGAACAATTCTCTCATTCCCTCGTTCTCCTCGGAGCCTCGCACCATTGCGCGGAACCGTCTCCAGTACTTCTCCTCTAGCTCTTTCCTGAATGCAATATAGGTCTCTGGATTCTTGAAAGATTGGAGTTGCTCTGGGGTATACGGTTGAGGTTCAAATGTTCGCTCGTCTCCGGCCCACGATGTCGCGATCCACGTAGGGTTACGGACGAAGTGTGTCACGTGTTTGGCCACGAGTTGAAGGTTGGGTACGATTTGGATGCCGCTTGCGCCGTTACCAATGACAGCCACCTTTTTGCCTTTGGGGTCATAGGAAGGGTCCCAGTTTGAGGTGTGCCTCAAAAAGCCCTTATATTCATCGATACCAGGATAATCGGGCAGTTTCCAGGCGTTGAACCGGCCAATTGCCGTAATGACAAAGTCGAACTTCTCCAGTGCGGTGCTCCCAGATTTGAGATCGCGCACCGCTAAGGTCCACTTCGATTCGGAATCATCCCAGGAAGCCTCTTCCACTTTGCGACCGAACTTGACATAGCGATAAACATTATATTTCCTCGCTTGGGCCTGCCAGTACTCACGAATTTCGTGGCCCTCTGCGAATATTTCGGACCATTGGGTGTTTGGTGAGAAGGTGGACTGATAAACATGGGCTGGAATGTCACATCGCACACCAGGATAGATATTCTCTAGCCATGTGCCGCTCTGAACACGTCAGTCAACAGTGGCCTCGTATTAGGGCATACTGCGCAATATAACACAGTAGGGCGTGCTATAGCTAATCTGGAACGTACCACATCGTCATTCTTCTCGAAGATGGTCAAGTTGATGCCCGGGACCTTTGCTGGGAGAAGTATGCCAGCGTTGATGCCAGCGAGACCAGCGCCTATCACGGCAACTTTGAGCTCTCTCACATCGTCGATGAATTGATTTGGATCGATCTGGTGCCTCGAGACGGGATAGTCGATGGGCAAGGCAGGCCGGGTGTTGACATTCTCTGTTTCTTTGGCCGAAGCAAGGTGACCACTGAGCTGCGCGACGCGTCGTGTCGGGTTGGACGTCTGAGATTCGGGGCTAGCCTTATCGGCCTTAGGGATCACGTGTGTGTGAGCCATGTCGTTTTCGGACTAGCGTCGAGGCCTTGCTCCTGAAGCAAATCGAAGACTTCAGCTTGACAACTCCAAGCTGTTTTTTGGACGCCACGATATTAAAGCTTCGACAAAGCTCTATCTATTCCCTCAACATTCCGAGTCATACGAGCTCGGATTTTGCTGCCGTTATCGGTACATGCATTGCGTTATCCCACACCCTTGTTTGCGTTGAAGTTGGTGCGATCACGTCTTCCCCCCACCGGTTGACACGATCAACTACTGCCACTAAGCTGCGCGTGGGCGACGGTGTTGTACCCCAAACTCCAGCGTGGGGCTAGGGTGTTGCATATATCCGGGTTTCGGAGATATATCGTCTGTCCATCTCAATATTGCGTCTTGCAGAACCTCAACCACGTCAATTGCTCCCTGAGTACGCCAGGCCATGGCGCAGGTCCAGGCTACCTACGTTCGTGATGAGACCAGGTTATGTCCGTGACGAAGGCTGGGCGAATGCAAGTCACCATCTCGGTAGACACCAGCTGCAAAACCCTATATATGTATACCCAGTAGAATGGTCGCAATGCGTTACCAAACCATCAGGCCGTCGACTGCTCCATCGCAATGGCTACCGCAACCAAGTCGCGAAAGTGGTACCAAATCCAATGGTTCAAGGACGAAGACACTCCAGAAGAGAGGAAATTCATCTTGAAACTTGACCTTCTCATTGTCCCCTATGTCTTCCTCGCGTACTGGGTCAAATACATCGACCAAGCGAACATCAACAATGGTACTTCTTTCCCTAACCCTCGTCATTGCATTCCGTTGCTTACCTGCTGCAGCATACGTTGCTGGGTTGAAGGAGGACCTGGGATTCCACGGCAATGAATTGGTTCGCCTCCAGACCATGTACATTTTGGGTGCGGTCCTGGGCCAGCTTCCGTTTATGTATCTCTTCACAAGGCTTCCGATGTACTGGCTGATCCCTTTCCTGGATGTCGCCTGGGGTGTCTTCACCCTGTTACAATATCGCGTGCATTCTTTTGCCGAGATGGCCGCTTACAGATTCCTGGTGGGCTGGTTCGAGGCTGCCTTCTTCCCTGCCATCCACTACATCTTCGGTGAGTACTTTGCATTCGATAATCGAAGTAGTTAGCTGACGTCCATCTGCAGGTTCTTGGTACAGGGGCGATGAAATTGCTCGGCGAGGTGGTGTCTTCTATGTTGGCCTGACCTTGGGTACTCTCACTGCAGCCTTGATTCAGTCAGGCGCATCGACGAGGCTTGACGGCGTGCATGGATTAGCCGGCTGGCGATGGATGTACATCATCTGCTCCGTTATTACCATCCCCATCGGAATCCTTGGATTTTTAGTACTTCCAGGGACACCTGATAAACCAAATCCCCTTGTCATAAAGGAGAAAGACCTGAAGATCGCTCGCGCCAGACTTCTCCGAGCTGGACATACCCTTGAAGGCAAAGTGACGTGGCGCACTTTCGTCAAGATCGCGAAGAACCCGCGTATCTGGTCACTCCTGCTTCTCGACATTTTCTTCTGGAATGGATCGATCAACACGTCGACTGGAGGCTACTTGCTTTGGCTGAAGAGCCTTAAGCGCTACTCCAAAGCTCACATCAACGACCTTGGTGCCATCCCTCCAGCTTTGGGTATATTCTATACTCTGGCCATCTGTTTTGGATCTGATCTCGTCTTGGGACCTGCATGGGCCATCACCGTATCTCACACTTGGAACATTATTGGCCTCATCATCCTCACAATCTGGAACGTCCCCGAATCCGCCCTCTGGTTTGCCTTCATGACGACCTACTCAGCTGTTGCTATGTCCAGTGTACTTTACGGGTGGATCAACAGCCAGCTCAGCTACTCTCCTGCTGAGCGTTCTGTCGCCCTGGTCTTGGCAAATACTCTCGCACAGTCGACTACAGCATGGACTCCGCTGCTTGTGTTCAAGACGGTCGAGGCACCGCGTTTCAAGAAGGGATATCCGTTTGTGTTGGGGAACGCTGTTGCCCTGATTATCTTGGCGCATATCATCAATCACTTTTTCAATAAGAAGAAGAGGTACGTCCATACATGTTCTGGTGATATTGCCCACAGCTAATGGAATGCAGCACGAAGGACTTGGTTCCGGATAACGAGAGCAGCCAGGCATCGATTGAGGAATCCAGGGTGGAGGTCACTGGTGAGAAAGGAGCGCCTCAATCTACGCTGCCAGCTCTGTAGGCACGGCCATTGTGGATCAGCGGGGGCGAATTATTGGGGTACTTGGTAATGTGCATTCGTGATATAGACTACTGGGTCACCGGGGGAGACTTGTTGGACCGTCTCTTCACGTTGGAATATCATAAGAGAGACACGTCATAATATTCTGTTATGCATTGAGCGCATATCTGAGCATATGTGATAATAGAGGGCACCGCATTCAAAGTTGCGCCTCCTGCCAATTCGAAACTTTGAACTCGTCTTGGTTATTCCAATGTGCATTGCCAAATGAGGAATGATTCAGTTGCTGTAATCATATTAAAAATGGCGTCCAAGTCTTTTTACTTGAAGGTTCTTTTTCCCTGGGTGTACCCAGGTACCGCATCTCCAGCCACGTGCTGGAAATAACGGTGATGCAGAGTCAAGAAGCGCATATTGTGCCATTCGTCCCGACACTGACCTCACCCGTGTATTCCATAGCCTTGGGTATGTGTGGCGCTAGTGCATCCGCTCGTTCGGTATAACGCCATTCAGGGTCTGCAACATCGTTATCAGCATGGCGTAATCCTGACCCCGGCATTGCGGGATACACCTTAATAGAACGACATCGGGACTTTTACAGGAGAGAGCGGGGTAAGTTGCTACATTTTTGGGCTAGTGGTGTTGCAATGGATGGCGTGCCATTATTTTGAGGAGTCAGTCGCTGACAGACTCGGGAGGAACCAATCCATATATTTCATATAATAATTCTGAGCAAGGGCTCCTTTGAAGGGCATATCTGATCACCGAATCTCATACTTTGTATCAAGACCACCAACATGGCTGAAACGACTGCGAGCAGTACGCAAAATGCAAACGGAGTAAATGGCGATGCTCCTATTAAGAAGAAGATCCTTCTCAATGCCTTCGACATGTCAACCGTGGGCCACTTGTCCCCTGGCCAGTGGAAAGTAAACAACCCCCAGACATATTATGATACACATATACAGTCAAGCTGACTGTGTGGCAGAACCCAGCAGACCGCTCGGCCACCAAACGGAAACTCCAATACTGGATTGATCTCGCAAAACTTCTTGACCGGGGTGGCATCAACGCCCTTTTCCTTGCTGATACCTATGGCGGATACGACACCTATGAAGGCAGTCTCGACAACTGCATACGCAGAGCGGCCCAGTGGCCCATGACTGACCCAACCATTGTACGCTTTGCATTATTCTCGGCGACTGTGTAAAGCTCCGTGACTAATTTACCCAGCCTATAACTGCAATGGCGGCCGTCACGAAGAATCTGAACTTTGCCGTCACAGCCTCGACTTCCTTTGAACCTCCTTTCCTGCTGGCAAAACGGTTCAGTACCCTGGACCACTTGACAGGAGGCAGATTCGGATGGAACATTGTGACCTCGTGGAAGAAGGCTGCTTTCAAAGCCATTGGGCTTGATTCACCAATTGAACATGACCAGCGGTACGACCAGGCGGACGAGTATCTGCGTGTTCTATACAAGTAAGTCGAATTCCATAGGAATCTAACCAAACGTGGTCATTTACTCATTCATCGACCAGACTGTGGGAAGGCTCATGGGCCCCTGACGCGATTACCGAAAATGTCGAAAAGGATGAATACATTGATCCCTCAAAGATCCGCACCATCAAGCACGAAGGGAAGTTCTTCCACCTCGAATCCCGCCATATTGTCGATCCTTCTCCTCAACGCACGCCTCTCCTCTTTCAGGCAGGTACATCGTCAGCGGGATCCGAATTCGCGTCCACCCATGCTGAGGCCATTTTCGTGTCTTCGCACTCGCCCAAAGTCTTGCGTCCGAAGATCGACAAAATTCGTGAACTTGCAAAGGCCAAGGACCGAGATCCTCGGTCTATCAAATTCTTCGCGACATTTACGCCTATTCTAGGACGCACTGACGAAGAGGCGCAAGAGAAGCACAAGGAACTGCTGAAGTATGCATCCACTATTGGCGGCCTGGTCCTCGTCTCTGGTTGGACCGGTATTGATCTTAGTCAATATGACCCTGATCATGAACTTTCGGCGGATGATATAACCACAGACCACCGCGTGCGATCGCTGCTTGACGCCTTCACTACAACGTCGCCTGACATTCCGCGCTGGACACCTCGAATCATTGCCGAGAAGGCATCCATAGGTGGTTTGGGTCCCGTGGCTGTTGGTTCTCCGGCTACTGTTGCGGATGAGTTGGAAAAATGGGTAAGAGAGGCGGACGTTGATGGGTTCAATATTGGCTATGTCACAACACCAGGAACTTTCGAGGATGTGGTTGAGTTGTTGGTGCCAGAGTTGAGGAGGAGAGGCATCTATCGCGGGGTGGAAGAGGATGAAGGCGAGAATGAGGGCCTTACAGCGAGAGAGAGGGTATATGGGAAGGGTCAGAGCGGGTTGAGGGATGATCATGTGGGGAGGAAATATCGGTACGATGCTTATGATGAGAACCTCCCATAGTGGCAGCACACATCGCAGCGCCGAGCCCGAAATAGCACGGGATTGTTAAACGTCTAATAAATATATTAACCCACTTAATACAATATGAGTCGTCTTGAGCTTTATACAACTAAGAAACTGACGGTCTGACGAGCAATCCGCAGCACTTAGAACTGCATGGGCATCTCCATACCAGGCAGCGAAGTGAGCCCTACCAACATCGTTAGCGCATTTTTCATCCTGTATCCGAGAAAATAGAACTTACAGCCATCAGCATCCTCATTAACGCGCTTCTTAACGTTGCAGTTGTTGCCGGCCGAGACCTGCTGGGTCTTAAGACCACCGCAAGAAGCACCCATGCAGCCCTTTGCGCTATCCATGGCTTTCTGGAGAGAGTCGCCTTGCCAACCAAACACGTAGTCTCCGTGCTGGCCATAGCCGGTGTTGTCGCCGGTGGAGAGAACGAAGGGCTGAGAGCCATCCTCGGGCCATTCGGCCTTGTTGTTGAAGGCGGTAGTGTCCCAAACGATCTAGAAAGTGGTGAGTACATGAGTAATATTTCAAGAAGAATGAATGCTGACCTCAAGCATGAGTTGCGGGATCTTGACGGGATGGGTGGAGGGGCAGGTGCCCTGGATGCTCGTACCAGTGAACGGAGCGGGACCGTTGGTGGGATAGGCGACGTGCGCCTTGTGGTCGGGGCTGTCGAGGTTCTTACCGTCCCAGCATCTACAAAATATTAGATTTGTAACAAGTGTATGCATTGGAGCTCTTACGTCGGGTAAAGAATGTTGGAGCGGATACCTCCAGGGCAGGGCCCAGTGGGAAAGTTCTCAGTGTCAAGCCTACATATATCAATTAGCATCCTTCGAGCACGTCACAGCACTTGCATGCTGTGCATTGATCCATGAGTGGTGTCGGTCACTTACTTGGCATCAGCACAGGGAGCAGCATTGTCGCCACCGAAGTTCTTGGACGTGTAGCAGCGGAAGCAAGACTGCGACTTCTTTCCGTTGCCAATCTTAGCACGCTGGTTAGCGTCGCCAGTAAGCATGCGGAAGCCCTGGTCACGAATGTCAGCTTTTAAGGAAATCCAGATCACATTTGTCAACGGATACTTACGGGCTTGAAGGCAGTGACTTGGCCCTTTCCAGGGGAGACGTAGTACACGACGAACCCTCCCCTGGTACCAGTGGTGTACTTGTCATTGAACAACTCCCTATTTGGTACTTGAGGTACCCGTTTGTAGGTGCCGTTGCGGGCCTTGAAGTACAAATTGGCCGTCCAGTAGTTGGAAAGATCCTCGGAGTAGCCGCAGGTAGTACATTTTGCTTGCTTCGAAATGTCGGTGACGGCCATGGTCGTGTTGAACGCATCTCCTCCGGCGATCTGGTGCATATGGGGCGATGGTGCCTGGCCGGGATTGACGAGAGGATCAATGCGGTCGATGACGAGCTGGGAGCAACCAAACCGCAACATGGTGAATCCACTACCCCCAAATTGGGGAAGGGCCTCAGTGCCCGCCACCAAGGCGAGGAGAGCTGGCAGAAGCATGTTGTGCTGAGGGAGTGGGCGGCCTGTTTGCAACACAATAACACTGGAGAGGACGGAGCGACAAAAATCTGTATGTTCCCATCCAAGGCTTTAATACCAGTGCTGGGCTGTCTCAAAACCAAGTCGCTTCCGTCCCACTACCATTTCGGATGTTGTGGTATTGAAGTGGCAATTAGAGTACATGATATATTAACGACGATCATTCAGCCAATCCGGCACGGCGAAATGTTGCGGCGTCCGTGCCGGACTACATACAGTCTGCTTCCCCACATCCTCAAAGGATGCAATCTGTGGGGCTGCGGAGAGTATCCAAGCTGTAGATATTGCGTTCTCCGCGAAGCTTGGTAGAGAGAAGGTGTGGGCGGGTACGAACGCCTCCGTGACCCAGACTTGGCTGCTTGGTCACTGTAATGGAAAAAAGGAAGAAATTGATGTATTATGCACTCCAGTGGGCAAGTAATTCTCGGCGGTAGGCAAGTAGCGTTTGAACGTATGCATCGCCGACAGAAGACATTCACTTAATGCGACTGTATTATTGGGAATGCCCTGCGCACATACCAGTCTGCTTTTGTTTATCCATAGAGAGTTACACTTTTCTCTAACTACTCATATTGAAATAATGCAAACTTTTCCACGTGGCATTACCGATATGTCATACCGCGTGGAATTCATATCGATGGCGAGCCGCGCTGACTGCGACTATGCCCCGATAATTGCCCCACGCTGAGACTTGAGTATTGCGCACGAGGAAGCCCGACCTGACCATTGCGAAACCGAGCGAGTCTTCTTCTTGAGCTTCTTTAATTACTCCTACGGAATATGGCCATTTATCGGGTCTCAGCAGCGTTGTCATTGGTCGCTGCTGTGCTTTATCAGTGGTTGCTGAGAGACGTCCTTTTCATCACTCTTGGTATTGGCCGCAGTGTCGAACCCATCGAAAAGTTTCGATACGACTGCCATCGACTCCAGAGCGGTCAGCTGGAGGCATGCGGCGACATGTGGCTGGACGAGTCGAACCGCATACTCTACGCGATATGCAGCAGTCTCAACGCGAGGAGAGAATGGAACCCGAAGTCAGTGACCACATGATCAGCGACGAGCATGCTTCCGACGTTGAGACTAATTTTATGACAAAGCATGTCGAAGTTCAACGTATCTGGTCATCATGCCGGAGGCTCGAGCCTCACGGCGATCTACATTGATGAGCCCCGCAAAGACCGACTGTTCCGGATGCACAGAATCCGGCCCAGCGGTTACGGCCACGGACCCGGTGATGGTCATTTCGATCTTATTGCTATGGATGCCCAAGTGGTTGACTCTGTCACAACCAGGTTCTGGTTGCTGAATCAACGTCCACTGTATGACGCCAAGGGGAACATTGACGAGAACAGAATCGGCGCGAACATTACCATCGATGTCTACGAACACCGTATCCACGACAAAGAGATGACTCATGTTGCTACCAGTTGGAGTCCGACGTTACATTCTGCAAACAAGATCGCGCTGATGGGTGGCAACAACTTCGTTGTCAGTAATCAACGCTCTGCGCAGACCGGTCTGAGGAGAAAACTGGATCCCTTGCTTGGGGGTGGAAGCCTCGTTCATTATGATGATTGGTTCGATAGGTATACCGTTACGCCGAAAAACTTGCCAATCCTAGGGTCGATTGCGAGGGGCCAGGATGACCACATATACGTGCCCTCACTGACTGATAACCGCATTCGAATTTTCCAGTTGCGAGAAGATAGAACGTTTCAGCATGTCTATGAAATAACGCTAAGCATGCCGATCGCGGGATTGACTGTGGATTCACGAGGTACTATCTGGGCTGTTGGAAGAAGTAAGTACGATCAAACGGGGGTCTCAAGTACCAATAGTGTCTTCAAGATCGAAAACCTTGAGCAGAGAGTGTTCAAGTTTGCCACAGAGAAGGTCCTGGAAGACAAAAACAAGGCAGCTCTCCATGCGGCATCAGTGGCATGGCATGACGTGAAAACACATCGAATTTTTCTTGGAGGTAAGGTGCATGACGCATTCTCCCAGTCTCCTTCCTAAACTGATAGAACCAGGGCAATTTTCAAGTGGGGTTACTGTATGTAAGCCACGAGGGTAATATGCCTGTATATTGGCTTGTGCAACATAGTCCTCTGCACAAAAGCTGGTGGTGGCCTAGACCATTCTTTGTTACGAATCCTAGGGCAAAAATTTTGATCGTGGTGCCAGGTCAAAGGGCAGCCTTGCAACCTTAACTTGATGGGAGTTGTAGCAACGGGCATAAACTTTAAACACACGATAAGAGGTGTCCTCAACCTGTGTGCATCGTTGGTGCTCCACAGTGGTAAACTTTCTGGTAGCAACCCATAAACTTTTGCAGAAGAAAATAAATCTTCCGCATCACATGCTCAAGGTAAAGGGAGGTGGGGTACCAGCAAACCTCTAAGTCCCCAGTTAGTCGGGGTATGCGTTGGGGGTGATCTCACCCCGGTCTAGTCACACACAAACTTAAATATTCACAGGAAAGGGGGCTTGTTACAAAATGCCAGTTTTATTGAATAGTGTATTAATTTGCATTATCGAGGAAGCCATATACTAGAGCTTCCCTGGATCCACACCTACGTCATTCCTTTCATACCCCAAAAGCACTGCGAGCAAGAAACAATATGCACTCCCATCCATCCTGGAAAAGTCGCCCTGAGCCTCAGACGCGGGCTCGCCAGCAGCCAGTGTATCCATAGCCACTCTCCATTTCCGGGCCTGAACCTCACTTAGTTTGTGTGGGGTCGCAAGTCTTCGGTCTCACTGGGGAAGATGTCGAGAGCTTCGAGATCGTTCAAGCAGCCCGAGAAGCGAGTATTGAGGTAGCGGACCTCATTATCTAGCCCATTGATACCTTTCCACAAGCTCCAAGCACACGTAGATTTGTGTGACCTATGGGACGGGTGCCTAGCAGAAGCAAGGATGACCGGAGCAACGAGACCAGCTTCGTATGCAATCTCCGTAAAGGAGATTAGAAGGGTGTTGGTGTCAACCTCCTTGGTGGCATCGACGTCGTTAGTGATGCGCACGTGCACACCAGTGGTGCACTGCAGGTTCTTGAAAAACTCAGCATCAGCTTCAGTGTATTGGCTGTCGCAGAAGACGACTTCGGACCTTCCAGTATGCCTCTCGGGTCCATATAGAGTCATATAATTGTCATCAAGGGCTTCAGAAAATCGGATGACGGAAAGAGTATTCGCATACGCCTTGTAGTTCGTCTGGACAACAGTTACAGGCCGGGGCAGGGATGAAGAGCGAGAATGAGGAGCAAGATCCTTGCGATCGACGCCAGCGAAGATCTCACCGAAAGTGTGGAGGCGAGGGGCTTGCCCTTCAGGAATACTGCCAGACTGAGCGGTGAAACGGGATAGGCTACCTGCACCGATACAGACGATTTTGGTGATCCTGTTGCGATAATCGGCAGAACCAGGAACTATGAGCGCAGCCGCAACGATACGCTTGCTGAGGACATCGATGACCTTGCTCATCTCGGGCCTTTCATTGCGATTCTCCAATTGATCCCACCGCCCGAGAATTTCCTCCTGGTTTAGGATACGTTCCGTGGTAGCAATTGCGGGAGCCCGCTGGGGGTTATTGGGTGGTTGCCAAAGGAAGTTCATGTTGGTAGTCGATATGATTTGTTTGCGCGCTATTTTGCGGGTTCACTGACTCGTCGGGTCGCGTTGCGGTGGGGAATATATATACGGTGTTCTCCATTGTGTAGCCTCTGGACAAAAACAACGTCAGTAGCAGTTGTCAAAGACTCCATTCAGAGAGTGGGCTTACATGTGCAATGACAATGTAGGCCCAACTGCAGAACCCCCTTGCCCAGTTTAGTTAACCAAGTCGGCATTATAGCAGATATGTACCGAGACAAGTGACTATCTATAGAGTCGTTAGTGCTTTCTGGTGTGTAGAAGCTACAGAGGCAAAGGTCAAGTGATCGATCCGGCTGTATGATAAGTGAATTCCCCTATTATATGGCCCCTGGTTGACAGAATAAGCGTGACGCAAGCGGGGGATATCGAACTGTGAGCCTAGATGGATGAAGAACGCGGTGGAGATGGATGTATCGGGGTGCCATCTTCACTTCCAGCTGACCACCACAGCATAATTTAGAGGTTTACACCTGTGAGGAATCAAACAACCACCAATAAATCCAACTCATAAAGTTTTCAGTCCCTGGAGAACATCTACCTTCGGGATTCAAGATACTTCCATGGCTCTGTACCCATAACCAGACAACGGAGCACGCGGCGGGCATCTCATTCTGGCACTGCAGTCCCTTGTGTCAGTGGTGGTGTTTTACCTGGCTCTAATCGGATAATGACGTAGATCCTCATCACGGTCATCTTCTTACGGATTCGATCTTTGGTGTAAGTGTACCGACCAGGCCTGTCCCAGTTAATTTTGGGATGAATAGTGCAACATGTGACACCCATTCGATCTCGATTTGATATGTGACCCAGAAGTAAATGCAAGGTAGAACAAGGGATGATATTGAACATGTAGAATGGCTGTTGTGATGAGATGGAGATATATATCACCCTAACTACGTTGAGCAGCTCTATGGATACCCCATCTCCATACTCACGAGTCCTCCTTATCCACCAAGCCATGCAGCCATTCCCGATCCATAAGATACCACCTAAAGGTTATGCTCGCAAATAATGGTCGCCAAAGGATCAGAGTTGGCATGCCTAGAACCCGCATAAAGAGAAAGCCAAAAAATGAAAATACCGCTGTCGAAAAGCCACACTTGAGCTGAGATAGGAGATGAAAATGAAGATGGGCCAAGGAAGCACCATGAAAAGGTGCTCACAGAGCCGTTTCAAAATGAAAACCTTATGAGATGGGAAATCAATGATCCTGCATACCCCAACCGTCTGCAGTGAAGCCAGTCGCAAACCATCTCTCCGCGTGAGACTTCGCCAAAGCAGCAGTCGTCGAAGTGAGATCCGTGAATGAGGGGAGTATGACGCAAGCATAACCTAGCGGAACAAGCTCCTCAGATCCTCCAGCCTCTGCTTCTGGGTCTCTTTACTGCCTGCTCCCCTCGCCATGGTCATATTAGCGAGCGCAATTTTCTTGCGCTGCAGCTCGAGCATCTTCTCCTCGAAGCTGTGCTCCATGATGAATCGCTTGATGAAAACCTCACGCCCCTGTCCGAGACGGTGAACGCGATCAACGGCCTGGGCCTCAGCTGCGGGATTGAATTGCGGCTCCATCATGTAGACCTTGCTTGCACTGGTGAGGTTCAGACCCATACCGCCTGCGCCAATAGAGACTAGGATCACGGTAATGTTGGGGTCGTGTGCAAAGTCCTGAAGGGCGCGGTCTCGAGCTGCGCGGTTCATGCGGCCGTCCAGTCGGGTGTACTTGTGTTGGTTATCGTCGAGGGCAATCTGAATAAGGTCCAGGTGCGAGGTCCAGCAGGAGAAGACGACACTGATACAATGTTAGTGCATTGTCTCAAAAACATAACAATAAAATACATACCTCTTGATGGGAGGACTGTCAGGGTCTGTGGCACTCTCCTGTCTGTCCTTCTCTAACTCCTCAAGCAGAGCCTTTGTTTTGCTATGAGGCCCCGTGTATGCGCCTAAGCGCTTCGCCACTCGTGGGTCTCTCCTCAATCGCTCTTGTTCCTCGTGGAACGAATCGTACTCGGACTGGCTCAAGTTGAACAGAAGCGGCCGGATTCGGGTATCGCAGAACTGGCAAATCACAGAACCATCCTCGCCTTGAATTTCTTTCCATTGTTTCCTGAGCAGGCTGACATGCTTAGGGCAGACAAGGTGATAACAAGGAGTCATGGCGCCCAACAGGTCTGGGTCCTGATCCTCCTCATCATCAGAATCCTCACTGTCCGATGTTTCCACAGAGCTACATATGCTCTTCTTGCAGTTTTCAAATTGGCATTTGTCACTGTCCGTTTGAACAATGATATCTAGCAGATCATAAGCCTGCTTGCGCTGGAGTGCGGGAGCCTCTTCCTCATCGTCGCCGAGCTGTACTGGATTCTCCGATGTCATTCCTTCAGTTATTTTGAGCGCCTCATCATTGAGTAGATCGCGACCATGGGCACAGATCTGCCGAAGGTAGTTGATGGCTTTTAAGATACGGGCATACGCGCTTGATGCAATCTTGTCCCCAGATGTGATCGCATTGAGTTGGCGCAAAGAGTCGAGTTCGAAAGTTCTGTGCAACCGCTCTTCATCCTCGGTGAACTTGAGCCGCACGACATGGTCATGCTTGGGGGGAAGGATAATATTTCCGTCTTTGGTACGCCGAAGAGTCAGAGAACTGACTAGAAGCTGGAGCTTAGGCAGAACTTCTTCATCGGCCATCTTGAAAGGAGCAATAAAATTTGTCTTGAATATGGAAGGTTCATCATACGGTTTGACTCCAAGGAATTTGAACAACGAACCAAGGTCTTCTAGACGGTTCTGGATAGGAGTGCCTGTCACGGCCCAACGCCTCTGTGCAGCAAGTGCGTACACGGCTTTGGCCTGCTTGCTTGTGCCCGACCGTATCTGATGCGCCTCATCCAGGACGATGCGGAACCAGTTGATGTAATTCAACGGCTTTTTCCTGTCAAGAGCGTCCATGGCGACGATGTGGTAGGTTGTTACAACGATGTCGTGATCAGCCAAGGCCTCCGCCTTATAGTCCTTCCTGTCAGCACCATGGTAGTAGCACCACTTGGGCCCTTGGCCTGCAGCGAAATGTTCGTTGATTTGCGCCTTCCAGTTGACCATAGTGCTCAGAGGGCAAACAAGAAGCGTGGCTCTGCTGTTGATGGTTTGGATGCGCACATGGCCCGGCCCAAGCGGCGGGGCTTTTCGCGCAAATGCTTTGGCTGCCTGCATGGACTCTTCGTGGGCGATGAGTGACAAGATACTCAGTGTCTTTCCAAGACCCATCTCGTCAGCAAGGATACCGCCGCGGGTGCGAGGTGGCTGCTTATTGAAGGTTTCCCCAGATAACACATGGACGTAGTACTTGACGCCGTTGTCCCGGAGTTTCACTTGATACAGCGAGTCTTTCCAGGAATCTTGATCGTCGGTCCAGTCAGCCTCCTTTTCGAGCATAAAGTGGAGTGCTTGTTCCTGGTGTTTCAACAACTTAGTCCTGATGAGAGCGGGTTGTGATCGTCGCGGAATGTCCTCCTGCTTAGTGATCTTGTCGAACACCCCAAGAACATCGTTCCTAATCTCTTCCACACTCCGTACAGCGTAGCTTGCGGTATAGCTCTGAGCCTGCCTCGCATATGCTGCATGGGCATTGTTCGGTTGTAAGACCTCTTTAGTGCTGTACGAATTGGAAGTCTGTGGATTGTAATAGTCAAATTTGTCGATTTCCATGGTCGGATCACCGAGATGTACTGCTTTCGATCTCATAAATCGGCCAATACTGTTGGCGTGTGCACGAGGACAGTACAACTGAAGAGTAATGGATATAAGCGCCTGTGATGGTGATCCGGGGGGCCCTTCCCCTAATAACAGAACGCGTCAGCGAGGGGTGGTTTAAGTGAACGAGGTTTAACTTGCCTTGAAGTTTTCTACGTGGATCGGTTGAGGATATCCACTTGAGACCACTGTGGCGTGCACTATCCAACAGTGGCGCGAGTGCGTGCGCTGTTCTGGGGTCAATATGACCGAACTCCTTGCCTGTGGGGTCGACGACCATGATAAGGTTGGTGGTTTTGTTGGTTCCTCCGCGGCGAAGTCCGACCTTGATACGGCCCTGAGATCCAGAATTGCCCTTGTACTTCTGAGGGTCAGGGCTCGGAACGATATGGCACTGGACATATGCGTGCTTGACTTTGCCTATACAGATGATCTCTTTGCTGTTGTCCTTGACGACCCGGACCTCTGCTTCGTCATCATCACCTGAAACTGTCAGAATGTATGCATTGTGTAAGGTTCTTTGCTTACTCATCGTAAGATCGACACATGCAGATTGATTTGTGGATGGAGCGGGAGGCGACACGGGGGTGTAGGGATGCATTGCCAAAGTACTGCCGCCAGCAATGTTGGGTGTTGGCTGACGGTTGCGCTCGTCATCGGTTTTGGGACGCTTTGCTGGGGATGCAGTCCTTTGTTGGACATTGTGCAGGCGCTCAACAAGGGAAACCTGATCATGTGCAGCAATGTCTTCTCGTCCGCGCTCACTACCGGCGTCCGACGAAGCGGGTCGCTTGGATGTAGCCTTTGGATTGAGAAGAGCGCGGGGATCGTAAGCGGGCTGTGTAGACGTGTCGTTTACAGCAGCTTGCCCTTGCATGGTCAGCTCGTCATCGTCGAGCGCCATTGCGGCGTCTTGAGGATCTCGGTGATAGGCTGAAGATTGTGCTTCCGAGATCTGAAATTCGGAACTGAAAGATGAAGCTGAAGATTGAGAATGTGAATGGCCAGGCGCAAGAGCAGGAGCGTCTCCAGGCCCTTCCATTGCGAACAAGTGTGAGGTTGTGGAAATGGAATTTGAAGAACGAGATTTTGAGCGAAAAGGTTTGAACAAAGAGAAGGAAGAAGGCTGGTTACCTCTTTGACTCTCACCCTTCGGGTTGAGCAGGAAAGCAGGATCCATCTTTTACTTATATCTGCTCACATCCCGTGATAGCTAATGGAAGGAGTGGCGGTCAAAGTATTTTACGCCTCTTGCGGTGACTAGAGGGTAAGAGACGGCTTCATTGGAGCCTCTGGAGAGGCGTCCTTTCCCAGGTAAGAGAGGGCCCGAGCAATAACTGAGCAACTGCGGGCGGGCTGCCTCCACCAGCGCTCTCTCAAGTGAAAGGGTTCAGTGGTCGCTGGCAGTCGTGTTCGCAATGAGCGGTCAACAGATCGCAGAACAAAACAGCGGCTCTTGAAAACAACACAGCATATGTAGAACCCAGTCGGTGACCAGTTGCATACACAATGGTAATTTGAGGTGAGGAAGTGTTGTTGATGCCCGGCGTGAAGTCACGGTTAGGTGGCGCATAGATTGGTCCGTGCATAGTTGCGCCACACTTGGGTCAGATGACCATCAGAGCGTGCAACTTAAAGTGTCATTAGGACCGACCAACCGATAAGGGTGAGATATGAATAATTGCCTACATTGCATGACAATTCTGCTATTAGTAATACATTGAACGCAAGGTGCTGCGGTAGGTCGTACAATAACAGATCCCGGCTGCCACTAGCTCAACGCCACTTATATCTTTCCCAAGTCCCAAACGCTCTGGCCCGATGCAAAGAACCTCGACCATATCCTGTCTCTAATGCCTACAAGTACAAAAATAAACCATTAACACCAGGTAAACACAGGATTCCGTGCCTTCACCATTTCCAGCCTCTCTACAATGACTTTCTTCGTGTTGCCATCTAGGTCTTCATTTGCAGCATACCCGAGGTCGCCGTCATCATCATCGCCAAGGAATGCAGAACTGTTGCCTCTCCTAGACGTGAGCGAAAACCTTCGTCTTTGGTTCTCCTGGTCCTCTCTCTTGCGGCGGGAAGCATCGTAGCTCATGCGAGACTTGTGTGCCGGCCGATTCCTCCACTGATCGGCAGATGCACCATTGGCACCACGGGATGACCAGGGCGTGGCTGGAGATATAGGTCGCTCTCGGTCATGTACGTCCATTGAGCTACTTTGACGAGAGAGATTGAAGCGATTCTCATTCACGAGCTCTAAGGGTGGAGAATTGAGCAGGAGATCGGACTGTGGTTGTTGCGGTGGCGTAGAGAGAGCGGTAATGTCCATTTCCTCGTGTTCGGGCGCCGACCGATAGCGATGTTCGTGTTGTTCCTGCTTGCGTCGCATCTCTGCAGAGGGCGCACGTAGCGGGACCGCGATAGGGATATCCACCAGATCGTCCCATACACAAACTCTTGCTCTTCGTGTGAGCTCAAGCGGGCCGTGATCGGTGGTCTTTAGAGTCTCAACAACATTCCAAGCTTGTCCTTTCATTACAGCTATTTGCTTCGCAAACATGCGCTCTTTGAAGTCGGCATCTTGCGAAAAGCATTTCCTCAGGGCTAATTGTGTATCACTCCACCATTGCTTCGACGTGAGGAGTGGCAGAAAGTGGCGACGAGTGGCATCCGAAAATGGCTGCCCGATAAGAGAAACAGGGAGAAACAGCCAACCAAAAGGGTAACTTCGCCACTGTAAAATGTCAATTCAGGATTCGGAGAAGGAGTATTCGTAAGCTTACAGCATCAGGATGCTTCCAGGGCCACGATAGACTATTATCGATAGCCCCTATAGAAATATTGGGCCCCAACGAACCCGCCAAGGGCGTCGTTGATCTGCTTGCTGCTCGCATCGGCTCCTGCCGCTTGTATGGGTCCTGCTCATACATGGACTGTTTGGTGTAGACACTTGGCTCATTTTCGCCTTCCGTAGTACCGTTTGTTTTTGGTGGTTCCGCCACAATGCTGGCTTGCTCCGTCTTTGGATCAATCTTGATCATCCAGTTATCAAGACCTCTGTCGGTGTTCCGCATGATGTAATCAAGGATTACTAACTTCTCAAGCTGCTCCCGGAACGATTGTTGTAGACTGTCTGTCCAAAACTCTCTCCTTTGGTGTGCTTCCTCCGCGTCCTGCTCATCTTCATTATCTGACTGCGATCTGCTGGGTCTGCAATCCTCCGCCCATCTCCGCTTCTTTTTCCGGGAAGCCGCCTCCGTTCGTAAGCCCGAGCTATGCTGATCTGGCCAAGGATGCTCCTTTAGGAAGATATTCGCATCTTTATAGCCCTTTAGGAAAACCTGAAAGCTGCCAACCTTCTCCGGCAGCGGTTTCTTTTTTCTATAACAAGCTCTCCGGTCCCAAAAATCATAATAGAAGGATTTCGAGGAGAGGGCAACGATGTCGGTATAAGGGACAAGGTTCGTGCGCAGTTGAGTATCGAGAACGAAGGCGGCAGCCTCGGAGACGTAGCTCAGGTTGGGTATAAGGCATGCGCGCCCAAAAAAGAATGGGAACAGGTTACGATGTATCCACTTCGTCCACTTCGGGTTCCGTGACGCGTATGGTTCCTCATCTTTCGGTTTAAACACGCCCACAACCTTGCCTTGTGTATTCCGAGCGAAGTAGCTGCCAGAGCTGCCTTGCGAAATAAGCTTAGGATGTGTGCCCATCTCAATAGCCAACCTGACGCTCTCGACGATTTCCTCAAATTCTAACGATGTCAAACGATCCGAGGAGGCTTCGTGGTCGAACGTGAGCGTCTCGGCGGTGACGGGTCGGATCCAGTCGGGCGCCTGGAAGACGGAATGATGTATCTCGAGTGGTTCTTCCTCTTGCCTCCCTTTCGACTTCTTGATCTTGAATTTCTGTGCTATTTCCTCGGCCCACCGCTCGAATCTCGCGTTGATCGCCTTGATGTCAACCCCAGAGTTGCTGCGGTGTCTGCGGCCAGAAGTCATTCTTCGAAGCTTAGGCGACGTCTCTCCAGAGATACCAGACATATGCATGCGCGAGCTACGGCTGGGCTGTATGGGAGTGTATTGCGAGTCCGAGACGGTGCCATGATGGTAGTCCTCATCGGACTCTTCCTGCAAGCCATCTTCCTCCTCTTCCTCCTCCGCTTGGGCAATCCTTGCGTATCCAGATGTCGGCGGTCTACGGCTTTTGGGCATTGCAAAGGCGGCGCCAGTCAGTCACCGGACAGATAAAGTGTCGTGTGGGAAAGGTACAGATCTTGAGAACGCTGGACTGGTATGACGATGTCTCAAGGCGGCCAACAGCTACCCAATCGGGTTTAGCGCAGGAACCTTCGGTCGAGGCCACCTCGGCGTCTATATAGCGGCAACACTACATAGTACAGTACCCCGTAATATCGCCATATGAGTTCTGAATTGTCCACGGGTAATAAACATTGTAGGGTATCTGGGTATCTTAGTCTAATTCTATCAAACAGCACCATGGCTCAATTGTGTCATCCTCGCGTGCAAAAGCGGAAAATTCCACTAAAAGGTATCATCCAGATCCATCTGACGCTTAACAACACTGGGACTGTCATCATCTTCGAGCCCTCCGGTGTCGTCCGTGATGTCGCCGCCTGCTGTCAAAAGAAGATCTTCTACAATTCGTCTGCTGGCTTCACGTGCTAAAGGTAGATGTCAGCAGACGAAACATGTCATGAAGCAGTCAATACGAACCAGGAGTTTGAAGTAATCTGCTTTGCGGTATATGGAACTGCATCGTCTTCGGAGGACTGAAATCTAGGCCATCGTCATCCTCGTCGCTGTCGCTGTCAAAAATTCCTTTCGTTTGTGTGGCATCAAATGTCCTTGTTCCTTTCCCGGGTGTCTGCACGCTGACTCCTGGAGTTCTTGGGGCCTTCAAAGGCGAAGAAAATATTTCGGCGCGAAGTTGAGGTGCTGGAGAGGACGGAGGAGATGAGTCAAGTGCCCATTGTGCGAGTGCAGGGGGTGCACGTCTCCCGGCTCCTGGTGTATTACCCATTGGCGCCTTGTACTTCTGTGCTGTGTGGGGAGTAGCGGCAATGCGGTACGTCTTATCTAGCATATGATGGAGTACTGGATCCTTGGCGGTTGGCAGGTTCTCGCTGGCAGTAGGTAACTTGAATGGGGACGCTGCGGCCATGGACATGTCCGGTAGCTCTTGTGTTCTTCCAGGCGTTACCGGCTCCAGCTGACCAGTCCGTTCAGCGTCCATCTCCCGCCTGAGTGTTTCATAAGGGGACGAGTAGTCTGCGAATGAGGCTCCTTCTGATTTTGTATGCGGGGCTCTTGGGGTACTATGAGCGTGTGCCAACGAAGAGGAATCAAGGGCGGATGTGTCTTCAAAGTCTTCGGCATGCGGGGAAGATGGGCGTGGTGGAGTCGCGGTTGCACCTGTTACTGTTTCTTCCGTCTCTTCGTGGTATAGTTGAGATTGTGACTCGCGGGTCTCCTCGTGCACAGTGTCATCGCCTGGCGACTCATAGCCCGAGAGGGAAACGTTCGCGCTGGCCTCAAAGAATTGTTTCCAGAACTGGAGCTGTCAGTAGACTGCCTAGAAGAATATTAATTGGCGTCGCACCTTGGATCCCTCCCAAACCGCCTCGGAATGTCTTCCATACTGCTCAACGATAGGGAGAATGCTCGTGGTCACAATACGATGAGCTCGGCTGAAGTTATGGTCGATCTCTATTCAAGTCAGTTTCAGCAGGGCTATGGAATTGGCAAAGGAATCACCTTGCAAAGTAAGTGTAATGGATTGCTCCAACTTCTCCAATTCCTCAGTGAGCGTCAAAGCCCGCGCTGCGGCAATACTCGGGCGAGACATGTTCCGCGATGTTGGAGTCGTGTCCTACTCTTGTCCATGCCCAGGTGGGTGTTGTTGACCTCCAGCTCTCGCGCCCCTCCATAAACACGCTAACCCCGAAACAGCCCACCCGAGCCGAAGATATCCCGAAACTCCCCTCTCCCACCCCCTTCCCCTCCTCCCCTTCCGGCTTCAACATCCACTTTCATAACTTTGGTATGGCACAACGCCGTAGTGGCGGAAAATCGATTCCTCACCAGTAATATCAGAATGAGTAGTCCCGAGCACCCGGGAAGGGTACTTTTGGTCATTCCGGACCCGGCCAATGCATGCATCATCTTCAAGAGGGGTAGACTCCGTTTTACCGAACTTATATGTTGCCTTGAGACGTGAGAACGTGTGTGCTGCTAATTCAGTTGCGCTTTTCGTATCATTATGGCATCTAGGTTCCAATCTAGACAGCTTTGGCAAGCTTCGCCCGCCTTCAGCACGAAGCGAATGCCTCCTGGGCCCTCGTCATGGCACCGTGCATATGTGACGCCTTCGAGGAGTAGGACCGCTATTGTCACGGGCTCAGCTCGAGGAATGTGAGTTCGAATTGATCCCAAATCCTCAGCTCCTCTGAATTTCGGCAGCGGAAAAGCCATCGCTCTCCGCCTGGCGCAGGACGGCTACGATGTATGCGTGAACGATATTGATGCGAACAAATCAGACGCCAATGAGGTTGTTTCCGAGATCAAAAAGAGTGGACGAAGGGCATTTGCCTTCATCGCTGACGTCTCCAACCCGAAGGATGTGGAAACAATGGTAGATGCTTCAGTTCAAGAGCTGGGTCCACTGAACACGATGGTTTCCAATGCAGGCATTGCCCAAGTCAAAGCTCTATTGGATCTCACTGAGCAAGATCTCAGGCGGATGTTTGAAGTGAATGGTGAGTATGAAATGGCTTCTTGTTCTCAGATCTAAGTCAAGGCAGTCTACGGACTCTTCCACTGCTACTCCGCCGCCGCCAAACAAATGATCAAGCAAGGGAACGGTGGGAAAATCATCGGCGCTGCATCCATTGTTTCTCACAGGCCATTCCCCCTACTTTCTCACTACAGTGCCTCGAAGTGGGCCGTGCGGGGCTTCACACAAGCTTTCGCACTGGAACTGGCGGATCACAAGATCACTGTCAATGCCTACGCTCCTGGTATTGTTGGGACGGCTATGTGGGACCTGATTGATGAAGAGCTGGGCAAATTGAAGGGTATTCCGAGAGGTGAGACCATCAAGAAATACACACAAGATTTGATCGCCCTTGGGAGGACCAGCGTGCCCGAAGACGTGAGCAGCACGGTGAGCTTCTTGGCCGGTCCTGATTCGGACTATATAACGGGCCAGACCATTGTGGTTGACGGTGGTATTGTATTTACTTAGCGTTGGGACTATCTATTAGGCTCTTGCAGACGTCGTTATTCTGCTACAGCTGGGTACGCAGCGAATGGACTTTGGCACGCATTTGTAAAGACACTTGGAAGCACGTTCCGCAGATGCCTCCCTTTAGGGTTGGAGTGAGCGCCTCGATGCAATATCTGATTCCCGTTGCATTTTCAGGGCCGTCTGTTTCGCATCGGTTGCGGGACGTGCACCTCCGAGTCCTTCACTGCTCGCCGGCCCTTCAATCACTCGGACTAGCCCGCCATTCCGCGGAGTCTAAAGACCCTCCACAAGCTCAACTCCCAAAAAATGATCGAGATTCCCCATGCTCGAGCCTGCACGCGACTCCCACATTGCGATGTCCCGTTTTGTGGCGTCTTCGGTGTCCAGCTGAAGCGAGGGATGCCGTCCAGGTGGCGGTCCCCTTCCGAGCTGGCGCGTACCAATCCGGTATGGCGTACGTGCGGAATCGCCTTTTCCTACCATTTCGAAAGAGGGCGCTAAGGGATTTGGGGGAGGCACGAGGTAAATCACTTTAACCAACCGTCCGGACGGGTCCCTCCCGCGCTTTGACAGTAGCTTGGTGGAGGGGACCTTCAAGGTATTGGTCGCGTGTTGGGTGGAAATAATAAGTAGGTCGATGCCCCATGCATATGTTCAGCAGCGCAAGGTTCTTCTTCTACTCCGTTTATATTGTCGTTCTGTCTCCTGGAGAGCCATCGGTGGGGACGGAGATGCTAACACTTTGACTTCCTCCCTTCTATGATACCCACGTCCGTTTCCTCGTCATCGCCTCGATAAGCTGCATCTCTCGGTCATTCTCCTTTGATACACCCACAAATCCACCTGGCAGGACATGGATTTTATAAAGTCGGTCTTGGGCAGAGGTCGCCAACGACCCGCTCATGTAGAAGACGGAATGTCCGACAGCACAGTCCTTCAATACGGGTACCCGACGGTAGGTCACCAACGGGGAACCATGAACGTGAGAGAATAACCCCAGAGAACCTATGATCCCCACTGACCCTCTTCTAGCCAGGCACCGAAGACAAACTCACCATCTTCCGCCACCTCGTCGGTATCCTGTCCGCTCCATCCCTCGCACCCAACGGTCAGGTGAACCTGTCTCACAACAACTTGATCTCCAACGGACGCGCAGCCCCGAACCTTGGAATTTACAATCGCGTCGTCCACCGCGAGCAAGAGGCTAAACGAGGCTACAAATTCGCCGCCGTCCTCATCAATGGCTGTTTGGGGATTCAAATCATTGTCGCAGCCGCACTGACTGCTATGGGTGCCGCCAAATCCAGCAGTACAGGCGTCACAGCATTCGGCGCTATCAACACTGTTATAGCTGGATTGTTGACGTACTTGAAGGGAAGTGGACTGCCTATGCGCCTTCGATATTACGAAAACGAGTGGAAGAAAGTACGTGAGTACATCGAGCAGCGCGAACGCGATTTCAGTCGCCCGGACTGTCCACTTGATGTCTATGAGGTTGTACGTATAATAGAGGCAATGTACGAAGATGTGAAAGCCGACATTCAGACTAATACTCCGGATAATTTTGTGAGTGTGGGAGATTTGAGGAACAGGCGGAGTGCAACAAATCCGCAGATCCCGAGCCTCAGAGACTTGGCCGACAAAGGAGAGAAGGGAAAGAGTGGGGCAGTGAGTAAGATTCAGGAGAAGGTTGAGGAATTAGAGGTGAAATATGGCCACAAGGTGACGGATTTGTTGGAGGGATTGGCGAAGAAGGAGGAGGAGAGGCTAAGGAGGATGGAGGATAATGTGGAAAGGGATTTGGAAGGGAAAGTGATGGAGGGAAGCGGCGCTTTTGAGAAAGAGTTCGAGATTGGGAAAAGTAGGGTACTGGAGGCTGGACAGCTTTTGGGAAAAGAGATGAGGTCGCACACCTCCGAGGTGGTTAACGCCGCCAGAAAGGTGCAGAACGAAGCGGAGTCTCAAGCCGCGAGAGCGGCTAGCGCTAGTGGGGAAGCACAACATCAGATTGAAGAGCATGCATCGAGAATCTCCAATGCAGCTAGAGACGCGCAAAGGGAAGCAGAATCAAACACCTCCAGAGTGGCCAACACGGTGAAGGAAGCTGAGAGAGGAGTGCAAAGAGAAAGAGAAAATGTTGCTCAATTGCGTCAAGATGTGGAGGCGGATCTGAATGCGTATGGGTTTAGAAGAACAGGTGGATAGGGTCGGTGATGACCTTTATGCCTCTTTGACGAAAGGGTGGATCCTGTGTTATCCAAGACGGAAACATGGATGTCACCCACTCTTAATGATTCCCATTTGTCGTTGTCACTCACTTTCTGACTGGTTCGTTTGAAACGACAAAGAAGGGCTGAGATCCCGACCTCGTACCTCAGAAACGCAGAACAGGCCAAATGGACGAATGGTCTTAATAATTTGATGTATCTCGTTTAAATCCGATAGTATTGTCCTATTTGTAATTACCACTCGAGGAACTTGAGAATCTTGAAGATAATCACACTGTGGCATATCCAAAGGAATAGATAGTAAAATAGCCGCAAAGGATTGTCAGATCAAACTCATTCTGTACACAACGGCTGTTTGTACACGTATAATATCGTTCAGTCTTCTAGTTGTTGGGTTTTGGGTGAGCCGAGGGTGGTGAAAAGCATATCACGTGACCATAACCAACACCGGAGAAGACCGCCCTTAGTACCATCCGCCAAAAAGGGAGGATAGATGCGAGCCGGAGAGACTGGTCGCAATGCCTTTGTCTCTGCGCTGTCCCCTGGATCGTTTCAAGCGGATTCACCGATTCAGAATCAAACGGCAGTATCAGTTCATCCTTGATAGGTCATCAATGTTTACCAAACCGTAGCCCAGAGCCAAAACCCGGAGTGTGTCCCGCGACGAGAGTTACCCCAGAACTACACCGAGGGGAAGATCAGCGTGCGGAGGTGGCGAAGTTCATAGGCCATCTTCTAGATCGTGTAGTATTTGTAGGGGGCCGTCTGGATCCGTCAAGAGCCAGCCCCAGAGAAAATATCGGCCGAAAAACGAGAGCAGCTCCGATAGTCTCTCCCAAAAGTGGTCTGTTTGTAAAGTTTGGTGGACAACCCGAATGAAATTGCCGGATCCCGTGACTTGATGGCCGAGATGCCTCGGTATCTCGCCCCACAATCTACCATCTTTAAAGGCCGTTGCGGCCTCCACAATTCCTCCGCATCCTCACTCCTCTCGACCACGCGCAACCTGCCCTCAAAACTCCTTCTCCCTCATTCTTCATTCACTGCACATTATTCAAAATGACGGATCGTCTGAAGTCCATCGTTTCCCACATTTCTCCGTCGAAGAGCGGGCTCTCGGCAATGTATGTTTACACCACACTTCGGCAGCGTTCCTGGCCCGCCAGCTCTCCGATGGTCCGAATGATAGAAGGCTAATGCGGGCATTGTAGTACCACCAAGAATCCCGATGATATTGTCATCACCCTCGCCGTTCGCACACCTCTCACCAAGGGTTTCAAGGGTGGTTTCAAGGACACACCTGTCGATGGCATCGTTTTCAAGCTCATGGAGCAGGTCGTCGCTAAGATGAACATGGACCCTGCTCTGGTTGAGGATATCTGCCTCGGCAATGTGCGTTCCCACCCCATTTTTCTCCGATGGGCAATTCTAACAATTGCTAGGTTTCTTCAGCAAAGGCCGCTTACTACTGCCGTGCTGCCATGCTTGCTGCCGGCTTCCCCGACACTACCTCTGGCTACTCCGTCAACCGCTTCTGCAGCTCCGGCTTGAAGGCTGTACAGGACATTGCGAACCAGATCTCTCTTGGTCACATCGAGATCGGTCTTGCGATTGGTGCCGAGTCCATGACCGAGGGCGGCGACAAGCTCGAGCGTCCCTTCTTCGACGAGATTTTGGCTGCCAACCAGAATGCCCGCGACTGCATGCAGCCCATGGGCCAGACCTCTGAGAACGTCGGCAAGGACTTCAACATCACGAGGGAGAAGCAGGACAGGTTCGCGTGCGAGAGCTTCAGGAGGGCTGAGGTCGCACAGAAGGCCGGCTGGTTCGACGACGAGATCGTCCCCGTCCAGGTTAAGGTCAAGGACCCCAAGACCGGCGAGGTGAAGCAGGTCACTCTTACCAAGGACGAGGGTCCCAGGTACGGAACCACCTACGAGGCTTTGGCAAAGATCCGCCCGGCTTTCTTGCCCCACGGTGACAGGTCGACTGGTGGAAACTCCTCGCAGGTCACCGACGGTGCTGCCGCCGTCCTCCTCATGAAGCGGTCCACCGCTGAGCGTCTTGGCCAGCCCATCATGGCCAAGTTCGTTGGTGCTACCGTTGCCGGCCTTGCCCCCCGCATCATGGGTATTGGTCCTTCGATCGCTATTCCCAAGCTGCTCAACAAGTACAACATCACCCTCGACGAGGTCGATCTTATTGAGATCAACGAGGCTTTCGCCTCCATGGCCGTCTACTGCCTTGAGACCCTCAAGATCGACCACTCTAAGCTAAACGTAAGAGGCGGTGCCATCGCCCTTGGCCACCCTCTTGGCTGCACGGGCGCCAGGCAAATCGTCACTGGTCTCAGCGAGTGCAGGAGGCAGAAGAAGAAGATCCTGTTGACCAGCATGTGCATTGGTACGGGTATGGGTATGGCCGGTCTGTTCGTCAACGAGCAGTTGTAGATGCTGTTGGCAATAATGATCCTTAATGTATTGTATATGATCCGCTATTGAGCCAAAACGTTGAATGGTTTATCGTCGAGTATGGTTGCAGTCATTGATTTTACACGCGGGTGTATGTTCTTGCATGCGAGTCGATACCCCTTTCTCTTGATCGCATTCATTCACAGCAAGAAGAAAGCGTTGACAGAAGCACTGCCCTAACCTTTTCTGGGTGGGGCGCGCAATCTCCAAATACGAAAACTTTCGCCTCCTCGGAACTTCTGTTAGCCCCGATCCGGTGCATTCCCCTCAACCTTGCCTTCCACCCCTACTTCAACACTTCTGCAACCCTGTGGCACTGAAATACCACGTGATACTGCTCTGCCGCCAAACCTTGGAAGTGTATCCTTCACTCAACGACAGAGTCCCTCACAGCCTGAAGGTTGCCTAGCGCACGGATCATTCACTTCCAACATCCATTTTGGTCGACATATAAAAGATTGGAGGTTTGCCCACTCGTTGACATAATCGAATTTGAATGAAAACACTCGAATAGAAGGCGCCGAATCAAAATGGGTCAAGGACAATCATCTCGAGAAATTCCCCAAGACCGGGCACCTACACCCGAACCCGCAGACCCCGAGGAGGCCAGGAGGCTTAGAGAAGAGGTACGTTAATCCGGGCTCATTATGTTCATATTATTTTGCATTTTTCTGTTCTATTGCCTTTGCTTGTTTGGTCTCCAGTCCAATGAATTTCGGTCAAGTTTCTACTCCGTACTTCCCCCGTTACCTATACTGCAGCTTTGGCCCCTTTTCCACACTGACCTCCCACAAAAGGATCGTGCACGCCGCGCCGCAGCAGCAGAGCAGCGCCTCGCCGCAATGAAAAGGAAGAAGCCCAGTACAACTTCAGGGGCAAACGCGGCTGCCACACCATCAGCGGCACCAAAAAAGAAAGAAACTGCGCTTGAACAAATGAGTAGGGAGAACAAGGGGTGGCGTGATGCAGATCAGCAGGCGGATTTGAGGGCTTGGAATTGATGCGGTCCAGGACTTAGGAATAGCAGTCACTTGGGTATCGTTCTTTGATTGATCTTGGGTCGCGCAAAATGGTGTTCTTGTGAGTACAAGGATTGTATAAGTTTCACAATAAGCAGAGAAGCAATAATTCTGGTTATGGTTTAAGGTATGATATTCAATCAAGTAAACCCGGAATCGGCACAGCCGACTCCAGATTGAAGAAGTAATGCAGTTACACAAGCATATGCGATACCTGCATCCTCCGAGCCAACCCTTTGCCCCCAATTCCAGGCTCTAGGACGGGGAGCAAACACTCTGTAAACGGTAGGATACCCATGCCGCCTTTCCAGCCAGAGCAGCAATTCTCATTCTCCGTCACCCATTCAGTATGTCGACATACCCGGACTTACCTTAACGATAGCGACCCCGACTTCCATGGAAGGGATTCAGCCTACTTGCCTGCTCGGGCGACCTAGCCAGCCCCCCATAGTACGGGTTATACCTCCTAGCCCTATCCTTTGGCGGCACAGGCGGCGGAGGCTGCACCGCAGCATTCGCCATTGGGATCCCAGCCCCACCCGCATTTGCATGGGCGACCTGTCCCACACCCGTAGGTTGGGCACCCGACACGTGATTGAAGCGGCGGTGATGGGTGTAGAAGTCCATTGGGCGGCCGTTGTAACGCTTGTTGGCTGCTACTGGCTTGGGGATGGTAGGGAAGAGGTCAGTGAGACCGAAATGTTTGTCGTACCCCGGCTCGACGGTGGGAGGAGGTTTCCTCCAGGCGCGGAGCATGGCGAGGTGGCGCTGAAGGAACGGCATGTCTGGATCCGTAGGGGGCTTTTCGGCGTTAGTGCAAGCGTTGCAGGCTTCAGGGTCTGGCGTTTGGCTGCGCTTGCGGTGGAGGCATTTGAAGTAGACGATAGGGACACCGATGCCCAGGATGACCACGACACTGAGGACGACGAGAACGATGACAAGAGTCTGCTGCTGTTCGGGGGTGATACCGCCTCCGATAGCGGAGTCGCCATCGCGGCGCAAGTAGTGGGAAGATACGTGACGATGCATGAGTTCGAGTGGGCCGGCCAATCAATGCAAATGTATCACCACGATGAGACTTCAAGGTTGCGTCTGGAGGGTGGGAGTGACGAGAACTATTTAAAATATCCAAAACTAGATATACAGGGGCGAACATTGTACTGTTTGCCTACATTGTTCAATTACAAGACATGGGAGGGTTTTGGCAAACACAAGTTATCCAGGGGGGATGTGGACAATGGAGAAAATGAATGGTCTTGCATGAACAGAGAGCGACCTTTGAGGACGGAAAACAATGATATAATGTGGGTTAATGAAGACTTACCTGGAAGGGATAATACATGACCATTATAAATGAGATCTAGTCAGAGTCGTCGAAGTCAATCTCGTCGAAGTTGGCGTATGGGTCCTCCTCATCCTCTTTTTGCTGGGCTTTTGAAGCCTCTTCGGTCACCTTAGTCTCACCAGGCTTCTGGAGGTCCTCGGCAACCTTAGTTCCGGCCGTGTCATTAGCCTTCTCGGCTTGTTGCGGCAGCGACTGAGGCTGCTCCTTGGGCTTTTGCGGCTCATGAACCTTTTCAAAAGAGTTCCCCTCAGTATTCTCATTTTGGGGATTCTGCTCTGTCTTGCTCGCCTCGCGAGCCTCACGTGCAGCTTTCCTCTTCTGATTGCGCAACTCCTTACGCTTCTGGATTTTCTCGAGTTTCTCGGAGGAGAGTTCCTTCTTCTTCTTCTGAGGCACAGAAAGAACCCCAGGAGTTCCAGGAGCACCACGCGTGATGCGGTTTTCAAGACCCTTCTTCTGAACGCCCTTAAGCATGTCTTGAACGTTACGATTGGGCCCCTTGCCACGGATGCTGATAAGGTACGCAATCATTTCGTCGACGGTTTGAGTGTCGTTTTGACGATGAGACTTGAATTCGCGCTTGTTGTGTGCAGGCTTATGCGGAGGCTTTCCGCCCTTCTTGCCAATGTGAGCTGGGTTGTGCCCACCCTGAGCTTTCTTGTCTTTGGCGAAGGCGCGCCGCTCAGCACGCGTGAAGCGATTTCTTTTTTCCTCTGTTGTCTTGATCCCAGAGGGTGGTGCCGCAGTGGAGGAGGACGCGGCAGGGGCCGCGGCAGGCTGAGTGATGCCAGTTTGCTGGGTGCTCATTGTATGTTACGGTTTGACGATGTAACGAGAGTACGGTTGTGAGATAGGAAATGGAAATTGTGCATATCAGCGGCATTTGGTACTTCCAACTTTTAACATTGCAAAGTGAACAAGCAAAATAAAAATAGAAACAGCGTATAGACAAGCCTCGTGGCTGCAAAGAAGAACGAACAATGAAATGGAAGGATCTTCTCCTTTGAAGCTCATTAAGTGGCTCGATTACCTTTGGACGGCTTGTCCTTCCCAATGTCTCGAAGAGACTGGATGCAGTGCCTTTGTTACCTGAAACACTTGGCCTATTGAGCTCGAAAGAGGATGCCCCAAGTGGTACAAAGAGGGTTCATGGCATTATTTCATAGAATACGGTGGATGAGGTACAACTTTTCATTTTGGAGGAAAAGAAACGTCTGGAGCGGATGGGACGAAGCGATGTTGTTATATCTCTGTAGGCGTTGGTTGATATATCCGCTAAACCCAAAGTGGCAAGCCTCGGTCCCGCATCTGCCCGCAGCTGTTCACAAGCTTCCAAGACTCGAGCACCTCAACAAGCTGCGTCAGTCCCGTCGAAACCATGCCCCCTCTTCTAACCTCTGCGATTTACTCTCGCACTTATTCCACATACCACCGTGACCATGGCCGGGTTTCGTAGCCTTTTCTATTTCGCAGGGCCGCCGATCCTGCTGGCGGTGTCCATTCCCATGACGATCTTCGCTGTTATCACGACTACAGTCGCCATTACCGCACTAACACTACGGGTGTCCATCGTCTATTTCGAGCTTGCTGTTGCGCTCATACAAGCATATATATTCCCTCCCCCACCTAAACCTTCTCTGCAGAAGGCGACGAAACGGCACGCTTCCCCTCATCGCACACGTCACCGACCCGGAAGTGCCACAAGCAGCACTTCTTCAGACACTCCGCGGCCGCCACGCTTGCACAATAAAAGCGCATCATTCGTGTCTCTCGTCGGACCAGGAGAGGTTACAAGAGATTATGAGGGTGTGGGAGGCTGGAGAGTTACAAGCGGGGAGGAAGATGAAGCTACCTGGGTCAGCATGAACTCCCGTCTGGAGCTACCTGCAATGACGCCAAAGCGACACCATCACCGGAGTTTGACTGGAGGAAGCCAAAGCCCGCGTTGGAGCTGGAGCCCTGTACAAAGCCGAGCGAGAACCCCTAATAACTTTGACGAAAAGCACGCTGGTGGAGGCTATTTTCCACTTCAACCAAGCCTGAGCACTACACGGCTATTGGAAATGAAAGAGCTGAGGCGAAGAAGTACTGGTGGCAGCAACACTACCAGCGGAGCCACCTCCAGAAGAACCAGTGATACCGTTAAGGAGACAGGAACCTGAGGGCTCCTAGTCACGCTGCTCCTGCGCATAACGTGCGCCGATGACATGGTTTTCTCTTGAGGAGTGTAGGCATACAATGCGGGGCCCCCGATATGTTCGCAATGGACATCTTGCGTTGCAAATCACTCAGTCGCATCTTGGTACATTGTCAACAGACATTCCCTCAGCATGTTCGACGACTTCCCGGACGTCCTCGATGTAAAATGGGCTCTTCCCTCAACCCAACCCTTCGCTCCCCACTCCAGGACACAACCTTGGACTCTACGCTCATTCCAGTTGTTCGGGACCACTTTCGACATGTCATCGCAACCGGCGGAACCACCGCAATCAGCCAAAGGTCCATGCACGGTGGTCATTGTACTGGCCAGCGTGGGTGGGGGCCTTGCCCTCTTTGCTCTGACTGTAACGTTGGTCCTGTACGCCAACAAGCGTGCTAGGGCGAAGGCCCGGGGCTTACTTCCTCTTCGGCGTCCAGTACAGGCCACTCGAACGTTTCCTCATGCCCCCAGCTCCACTTCACCCGGCCTTGTCGAAACCGGGTTTTCGGCGAACGTAGAGCTTGCGCAACTAGGACGTGTTCGCGGCCGTGTTCGTGAGTGTATGACAACCATGAATATCCACACTGGTCAATATGGACAAGACGGACGCCCGTTAGGTAGGCCCGTCCTCTTGGCTGACATCGTTGGCTTCCGACCTCCAGCGCTCGTGGAGGCAGTTGAGGCATCGCTACGTACCTATCTAGAGCAACAAGGTCACGTTGTCATCCACGCCACATACTCTGTACAAGGCCCTACAGATGTGGTCGTTCATGGCACTGGTACGATACGTCCCCCTACCCCATACCAGCCTCGTGCTCATGAAGTCATCATGCGGCATGGAAATCCGTATGGCCCTTCACGCTCTGAAGCATCATCTTCAATTGGTTCGACCCTCTCCTCGGCGGGCTCATCCTCGGCCATTCAGGCACCGCCTGGCACACCCGTGGCGCCATCCCCTGAGGGCCCCTCCAGTGACAGCAGTCCAACCCTCTCTTTTGGACCGGGTGCTCGTCAGGTTCTCGGTGGCTACTTTGCCCAACGGCAATGGTATGAAGAGGACTCTTCTGAAACCGAGCACGAGTCCGAGGAGGAACGTACAAACGACTTCGAATCGGTGAACGCCGTTCGACCACATAACGAGAGCGCATCCACGCATCCCCGTTATTGTTCTCCTCCACCTTCGTACAAAAGTGAAGACGAGGCCAGCAGCGGGTGGTTCTAAGAGCTGGGTATTGTAGAGACTGTTCTACGATGACTTGTGAGAATGTTTTTGTGTAGGAGTAAATGAAGCAGACTCCGTTATGGGACGGAGACTTCTCCGTGAGGATACACGGTTGGAATATTATTATCCGCCTTGAAGCGGATGTGATAAAGTGACGGAGACTTATCCGTCATGAGACGGCGTCTTCTGTCGGGTCTTCAATCTAGGAGACCATATAGTGGGGAATACTATCACATAATCTTATACTCTATATCTGATCCGTGAAACGCATCTAGCCAGTGAATGTGCATTTAAATCCTGTGTATTTTCCTTGAGTTCGGAAAAACAACATCCAGACCGGAGATGTCGATTTTACGACTCGCCTTTACGGCCTCGCGGGAGTCGGCACGATGCTTGGCATTACGGGCCGGTGGTCATCAGCCCCCTCGTGCCTTCCGCACCCGGATATGTTATGACAAACCGCCACAGCCCACTCCTTCCCTCTCCACTGCGGAGAAACGAAGCTTATTTCAACCTCATCTTCTCCACGTTTTTTCTCCTTCCTCTGTCCACACTTCTCTCGTCTTCTCTTGCATTATCTATTCGTCCACCCATCGTTGCACCCAAGTAAGCGTTGCCAACCTTGCTGTCTCACTGCAGCTGGGTGTCGTATTACCAGCTGGTGGGTCTCAGGACCTTGGCACTTTGGGTCGGCTTGCGGTTCAGCAGCTTGACGCGGGCACCAGGGTAACAGAAAATGAGTGACGCATTCACCTGTGACTATCTGGCCCTAACTAAAAAGGCACCTTACACTCTGTCCCTATATCTCACTTATACAAAGTAAGTAAAGAGTGCTCCAGCTAATCGCTCTGCTAACTGTAATCTCCAAGGTCTCTTTCTCCTTAGCCCAGACCAGCACGTGACGTCGCATCTTGAGCCCCTCACCGTGATGCGTCACTCTATAGATAGCGGCTGTTGCGACACCTCGGACAGGCGGATAGGTGCGTCGTACGGGAGCAGCTGGCCGTGGTCAGTCACCCGCGATCCCGTCGGCAGTCACCCGAGATCGCTGAAAATAGTCACTGAGCGTACGTTCCCACCACACCTGCTTTCATCGCAGTTGGCTTCATTGCTGGAAGTTTTGAATCAGAAAGCGTCTATTGAGTCTAACCCTGATATGCATCCTTCCACAGTTGGTACAACCTCTTTGCAGAAGAGCAATCCATCCCTATCCCTTCATACAAAACCCGTTGTTGTTAACGAGTACATAGGCCTCGAGGAAAAGCCTGGTTGCAACCCCAATAATCGGCTTGATTGCAACTCGGATCCTTCCAGGATCGCTCACAGGGTGTAGATGAAGTCAGGGCGGCAGTCACCTAGCATACGAATCTCCTCCTCAGTCTTTCCTTCCAGCCAGTGGTCGCGCTTCCCTTCCTTACGGAGCTTGTTCTCACGCTTCAGCGCAAGGTGCATGAAGATGGTGCCACCCAAAAGGCCGATGGCAAGATACGCCAGAACAATTCCATGGCCGGTCCGGTAGCGGGGAGCATCGGGCTTGTTGTAGATGTTCGACGAGACAACGCCGTTCATGTTGCCCCAACCCACAACTATTCCGACCATGACACCGCGCTTGTATACGCCTTCGACATTGTTCGACGCCCAAGTGAGAGTATTCGACACCGTGGGGTAGATACCCATGGCCCCGAGGAAGGTTCCAGCATACTGAACGTGCACATTGCCGCTTCCAAGAAGCATCGCAAATCCCACGCAGCCAGTAGCAGCCACCGCCATGTTGCAGTAGCCGCGCCATCTAGTGCGATCGGCGAGCCAGCCAACGAAAACAGTGAGGGTTGCGGCAGCCGCATAGGGAGGCACCGACATCAGCTGCGCTTTGGTTCCCTTGTATCCCATACCAAGAAGAATGGTCGGCAGGAAGAGCGAAAAGCCTATCGTGTGCGGTCAGCAACGCGTTCAAGTCAGTGCTGGTAAGCGGCCATCACTTACTGTACAAGGGGCAAAGGCATCCCATGTAGCATACGGCGTATCCCCAGGTCTTCCAGTCCTTAATGGCTGCAAACACGTACTTGCGGCTGAGCTTCTCGGTCTCTGCCCGCGCCTGGTTGTCGGCGCGGAGGCGGCGCAGGGCTCGGAGCTTCTCGTCGGCAGTCAGGAACCGAGCGGTGTCCGGAAAGTCGTTTACCATCCACCAGCAGAAGATGCCGACGAAGACGGTCATGAGGCCCTCAATGATGACTACAAACAATTAGCGGACCAAGTCGGGATCTCCTGGTAGAGACTTACAAATCCATCGCCAGCCCTCGTACCCACCAACACCGTTCATCTGGGTGATGGCGGCGGCAAGGAGACCACCGAAAGAGCCTGCAAGAGCTGCAGCGGAGAAGAAGAGCGCTGCACGCATTCCCAGCTCGGAACGTTTGTACCAGCAACTTGCAACCCAGTCAGTACGGAAGTCAAGATTTGTGGACCAGGCTACTCACGAAAGATAGTAGTTGACTCCAGGAAACAAGCCAGCCTCAGCAAGGCCTAGGAACCAGCGGCAAGCCAACAAACCAGCTTGGTTCTGTACGCAGCCCATGACCGTCATGATAATTCCCCAGACAAGGATGATGGTAGTGAAGAAGACGCGAGGGCTGTATTTCTTCAGGATGATGTTTGTGACCGGCTCAGCGCCAGCATAAGAGATGAAGAAGATGGTCAAGGCATTGTTGTAATCACGACCAACCATGTGGATGTCCTTCTCCATGTGGGCGACACGGGCATTGCCGATATTGGTCCTATCCAGGAAAGAGAGAAGATAAAGGAGAGACAGCCACGGGATCAACCACATATCTATCTTCCAGAGGAGTGCTTTATCCTAGAATGGGTCAGTTAGGTACCAAGCCGTACGACTGGAACATGCTCACCAATTTCGCCCTCTCCTCATCGGACTTTCCAACATCGGGGTCGGGAAGGTCATCGTAATCAATCGCAGGCGAGGTGGAAATACCGGAGCTTTCGATATCACTGGTCCCCACGTTGCCCTTCTCCTGGTATTCAACTGCAACCTTTTCGTCTGCGGTGGCCATGGTATTGTAGGAGGTGCAGGTGGAGAGCTGGATGGTTGCACTTTTCAGGGAGGGGGGCAGGGTATCTATACTTGCACCGGGCCCCTCCTGCAACTCCCCCAAACAGGGCTTCTCCAAACGCCAACAGTGATATTGCCGGGGTCACTTAGCGGCCTCCGGCACCCCATGGGGGCGGGTGGATGGGACGAGCAAAGTGGAGTCCGCTTGGCTCTTGTCTGGCCGAGTCCGAGCATGGCTGCGCATCCCCAACCGAAAGTGGGTGTTTCCTGTAAGCACCAGGCAGTGGAAACGCCGTCGATTCCCCCCGGGTGTGCCATTCGACGTTGTACCCCGTACGTGTACCCCGTACGACGTCCCCACCGCATTCTGACAGCGCGGTCACAAACGCACGACCCCCTCTGTACCACGGATCAAATTCACTCATTTGGCTCAATCAGAATGTGGACCTACTGGTATAACTTGGGATGCGGGTTCGGCCCTGAACGATGCTTCATGGTGCTGTAAATCTGCTATCCAGAGTCGGATATGCCTTCGGTATCTGCCATTCCCCCCGTTTCGGCAGACTTCCCCTCTCGCATCGGAGCAAGCATATACAACGGGCAAGTGCCAGTTCCAGAACAAACGGGACGGCGTAGAAGACAATTCTGGGCGCTATCTTCGCGGCCATCCAACGGTTAGGGAATGCGCCACCCAAGCCCTTGGCGTAGTGCACATGGTGCATCCACACAGGATAAGGTTGCAGGCGGATCGGAGAGCTTGGGGCCAGCTGCGAGAAGAAGCTTTCGCCAAATCGTCGCATGAAATTTGTTCAAGAAACCGCCAAAATTCGGACGAAAGGTGGTTGAGAACTCACGATGATTCCATGGTGTTGAGACGCGCGCTCCCAACCCCAAACCCCGATCTGGCGCTATTCCCCCGCGTCCTGGCGTGCGGAGCGGAGTAATTTGGGCAGCTTGGCCCGCCCCGCGCTAGCGCCTTCTCCGCAAAAGGGCGATCGCTCCATCGCCATTTAGGAACTCCCGCTGGTCCCGTCTTGATCTGGCTTGCGATAACATGGGGTTGAGCTGACATGCAGCCCAGCCAGCACAGATCCCATATCGGATAAAAGGAGCTCTAACAAGCCGTAATTCGCTCCCAATCGTTGCCGCCATGAGTCTCGGCCAACGGTAAAATGGAGAACATGCAGATCCGGCAGCGTTCCCTGTGGCTTGGTCCGTTCGTCCTCAACTTGCTGCTTTTTGGATAGAGATGCGACAGAAGAGAAACCAGGACGACGGGAGGTCCAGCAACCCGTCTACACGTGGTACCTTCTACCAGGACCCTTCCCGCTGCGAGCACCGCCAGACCGAACCATGGAGTTTCACTACGCCTAGCGCATCAGGCGCGTGGCAATCAGCTGATTATCCAACCGACTGGCGTGCTCAAATATGGGTTCTGCACGGTAATATGAGTACAAATGTACCTACACTTCGTAGGGGGGAGGATGCCGCACGATATCATCGCTCCAATAGGGAACCAATCAACGGGAAGCGTAGGTAGGCCCATACACCGGCGCTGGTGGCTAGGGCGAGTCCAACGCCCTCTCCAGCCATCTCATCCAGTATTCGGCCCATCTATGCAACAACGTGGCGCTTAGGTTTTCGAGCTACAGTCTCTTCGAACATCTCAGGGGGACTGTGCCGCAATCAATGAAACCTAAAATCTGACATTACAGATCTCGGTCTTGGGCCATTCCAAAGTGCACTGAATAATGAAAATGCTATTCCCGAGTTTGTCAGGTTGAACTAGCCCGACAGGCGTTTCCAGCTCGCCAGAGACCTACGAACACACGTCCAGCTTTGCAACAGAAGGATCATGGTCGCTAATCTGCGCCGCACTATCCACCCACGTGTTGATATGAATATGCTCATACTTGGCCCTCTTCGCAAGCGCGGGGCTTATGAACATGTGATCGAGCTGCTGAGTGTTCATGTCGAACAGGTAAGTGTACCTCTCGACGTCTTTGATGTTCGCCACCTCGTCCAGATCCTTCAACCCGGAAATGGCGGCGTACTGCTTGATGGGCTTGACGAAGGTGAATTCGTTGAAGTCGCCCGCGGTGATGATCCGGGCGTTTCGATCCTTGGCGAGGATGGTCTAAGTTTGGGTCAGCTGGATTTCCAGACACCGGTAATAGATTAAATGAGTTCCGCGAACGGACCCTCCTGGCTCCGATTGAAAGGGTTCCCTTGCAGATTCTTTCATGAAGCGGCCCAGCAGCATGAATCTCAACGCAGGGCAAACACCTGCGTCGGGCCGATTTTCTGGAACGACCTAGATTGGGCTTCCACGATGGCTTCCATGGTGTTTCATCTGCTTTCGAGGGCCGCCCATATAAGAAAGGGGTGCTCTGCTCCCGCAAGCAAGCCTTGATCAAGCTCATCATGCGGACGTGCCAGTGTAGTGCAAAGCGCTTCTCTTGCAAGAAACGAAAGTTTTCTCACTCACCTTGACAAATTGCGCCGTCAATTGGGCTTGCTGGAGACGGTCATCCACGCCACCATTGACCGGAGGTCTCGCGTCACCATGCAAGCTGCTGCTTCCTCCCTTGGATCCAAAGTGAACATTCACAGTGAAGAACTTGCCTTCGCTTTTACCCTTTTTCCCAATGACTTCCCACTGGGCAACAAGAGGTTTGCGACTAGCGGTCCATGCTGGGTTTGTGGGGTCGATACGGCCGGGGTTGTACTTCAGCGTGGGACCATCCAGGACCTCATTTGCATCCAATGCAGTACCTGGATTGGGCTTATACAGGCGGATCTGAGAAGGCTTGTAAAGATAAGCTACTCGGATGTTTCCACCCGGAGCTCCGCCATCCTTGTCGTCGCTTGGTGCGATGTCAGTAAAGGCGTACTGCGGACCTCCAGCAGCTACAATGCCGGCAGTCAAGGCTGTGAGAGTCTGGTTTGCCGACACAACTGCGGGAAGTCAGCTCGAATGTGGCTTGAAAGTGCGAAGGGCGACATACCGGCATCATTGGTAGGTCCATTATCGTCCTGCACTTCTTGGACGAAAATCAGATCGGGCGACTTCATGTAGTTGACAATGTGGGAAGAGATATTCGGCAGGTGGGCGGATTTGGCCCAGAAGTTCTCGATGTTATAAGCGCCAAAGGTCAAACCATCGCATTCTCCTTCGGACACCAGGCTCGTTGCGGGCGGCAGTGCCTGCTTCTGCGACTTGACGACCTTGATGGCGGTCGTGGGCAGAATACGGTAGAAGCCAAACGCATACGTGACGACGCCGGTGATCTCGGACAGCTCATCACCCAGCTTGGTGGTCTTGGGGTTGGAGGATCCATCGAGGGGAGAGCCGATGATGATGGTCTCCGGGTTTGCATCTACCTCTGGTCAGTGACATCCCAACCTCACAACTTCGCTGCCTTTCACCTACCCTTGTCGGTCATGGTCAAGCCATCACGCTTGTTTTTACCAGTCACCTTCCAGTCGCCGACGACCCAGGTATCGCCGTAGTTGTTGGGCTTCGTGATGGCGGTCGGCTTCCTTACCGTAACGAGCTCGCCATTCAAGCTCTCCCAGAAATCCATACCATACTTCTTTGGCTCGAGCGTCGGGTTCTGGACGGAAATTTGGGAGACATTGTTCGGTACGGCGAAAACATCGCCTCCGTCCAGGGAACTGAATTGCTCGGTGGGAGGCTTCGTGGTGTCCTTGCCAATGACCAAGGGGGACACCTGATTTCCGGTCGAAACTTTGCGTTCCAGCACTGGCGACGAGATCTCCGTGAGATACACGTAGTCCTTGCTCGAGCGGTACTCTTCTACCTTGCCCCCGAAAACGATGGCGTCGCCGACGGTCAGGTTCGCGCCAAAGGTCTTGCTGAAAACGTAGACGGACTCCGAAGTGCAGTCGTCCTTGTCGGGGGTTGGCGAACGGACCCATATGCCGCTGGGGCCCTTCGCCGTCACAATGCCGGAGACATTGGACACTTTTTGGCCGGAATAGGGGGACAAATATTTGGGGCCATTGATCTCGGAAATGGTGAGGGCGGAGGCTACGGCGCTCACCGCGACGAGGCGCAGGAATGCTGCCATGTTTGACTCGGTTTGAGCGGCGGTCAGGGCGAGACAAGCCGATGTTCGTCAACCACAGGGTGGATAGCGCAAGGCTTGTTGAACGAGAGTACACGCGCTGGATCCCGGAATCCCGGCTCTTCTCGCAGCTTTTATACGCTGTCCCTTGAACGACGGCAGATCGCCGGTTCAGATCTAATAGTGGATCATCCGCGGCTCCTTCTTGGATGGGTTAACCGTTCAATCAGGAAGCATGATAGCAACGTGCGCTGGGCGGAAAGGCAGATGATTGTCGGACCTGAGCGATGCTGGGCTAGAGTGGCGGAGCTCGAGTTTCTTGACTTTCCGGAGAGGCTGAACGCGTGTTGCGAGTGGTTGGACGGGAGATACGCGTAGAGCGGCGGACCCTGCCGAGGTTTAGCTGCTTTGGGAAGGTGGGTATGTCGAACCGGAGATGAGGCGGATGGTCTTTCGAGGGACGATGACATTTTGGATATACATAGCTGGAATGCCAATGCTGTTCTGCAGTGGAGCTGTGGAGTTCTCGAAGGTAGTGGTATGGACGGGAGTCATGTAGCGTTGGGCTGGGAAGCGCACGTGGTGGGGGGCAGTTGGAACGCGGGAACCTGACCGAGGTTTGCAGAGCTGAGGACAAGACATCGAAGCGACTTGGAAGCAAAGGATGGGCATTTTTGGACCTTTTGACTTGTGGTTGTATACGAAGGGCAAGACCAGCGGCTGGAGAGTAGCGGAGCTGAACCGACGCGAGATGACGGCTGAAGCTGAATTCCAAGAGCTGATATCTATAATGAAGACCGAGGGGCAATCCAACGCGCTAAAACTGCCAACTTTCGAAAGGAATAAGTTTTAGGCGATATCTATATTCTTGGAAAAGGGAGGTCCACTTCTTAATCGGGTATGCCGGAATGGTTTAGGACCTCGAGCTCTTGCTTGCAGCTAACCAGATAATTGTTCTGGTCGTCAAGGTCTGATAACGCAGGGAACCCACTGCTCAGCTGGGAGATTTGAGAAAACAAAATTGCCAAAAGTAGGTTGGCAAAGGTACCAATCTATGCATTTTCTACTCCCCATCGAACGCCTCCATGCCTGCACCAAACTGGTCAACCCTGAAACTTGAGGAAGATAAATATCTCACGAATTACATTCACAAAAGGCCCAAATGTAGTTTCTACGAGATATCGAATGACCAGGGTGATGCACAACTCCTTGGCAAAAGAGTGCAGTGCGTTCCAGCTGTTGCACTAGGCGGGCATCCATGTCAAAGACCTCCAGATGGGAGAGTGAGAATTGTCGTCATGAATGTTGAGCATGACCACTGTTGTCGTAGTAAGGGCGCAAGTCTGGTCCACTTTATGCATGCGACGTTCTCGATAAAGTCTGTTATGCAGCGGGTCTCTGCGTACCGATGTGTTGATTTGGCGACTTTTCATGGAAAGTTTGGGTCGCCACCGTCGATATGCTGAAGAACAGGAGCTGCATTGCTCTAATACGGCTGTGATGGCTCGATCGCCCAGATGGTGAGGAACCTGAAGTTGGTACACCTTAGTATGCGCCCAGAAGAGCTAGGACCTGGATTAATTGAAATCTTGCAGCAGTTAGGGAGGAGTTTTTGGGTACGCAGAGAACGGAAGACTGGTAATGGTTCAGGTGGTACCACGGAGAGTTTAGGCGTAACAGTTAGGACGTTCCGGAATGAGATAGAGAGACTGAGGTTCTTAGATCAGCTCCAGCCCACCGATACGTTGTTCCAGGCCTCCCAGCAAAAACAGTACACGCTCTTCGTCTTGCCGTCAGTGAGCGCAGAACCGGCGTCCATAATGTCGATGCGCGAAAGCCTAAGGCAAGCTCGAATGTATCTCCATCAGATAGAATAAGCTCTCGAACTTTTCGGTCACGAACGCGGCTGGGTTGCTCGAGCATCCCGGAAATTTTACGAGGAGCAGCTCGACAAGATGCTTCAAGGCTTCCAAGATGTGGAGCATACCTACAAGCGTTTCCAGCGTATCGCATCCAACCAGTCTCGACGAGATGAGCAGATTGGGCTTGCGAAAGCTGCAGCAAGGGCAACGATGCGGGAAGCAAGCCCCAACACCAAAACCTACAGACAGGACTTGAAGGAGACTGAATGGAGAATCGCCGCGGCGCAAGAGTTTCTTCCACGAATGCATCGCGAGCTGAACCAACTCATCGAATACGTCGCACAGAAGATCAACAATACGTATAAGGTCAGCAGTAGCCCACAGTTACTCAATAATGCTACGATGTTTGCATTCGCCCCACCAGGGGTCATGGCAGGTATTTAAGCAGTATCGCTTTTGTCCGACATGAAGGCCAAGATCTCGGAAGATATTGGGAGAATGGTCTTGGACGGTCAAGGTCGTTTGGGTTGTGATGGCCCTGAGAATGGACCGCGATGACGCTGGCTCCTTGGTACAGTACAGTAATGTATTCCTTGTTGGGCACCTGGTCAGAGCGCGCTCCTGGCTCCGGAAAAATGATATTTCCGTAACCGGAACTACTACAACCTGTTCAACACCTGCCAGCTGCACTGCGCTAGCTCCGACCTTCAGAAATCTTCTTTATAAGACTTTCCGCCCTAAATGGTCTCAGGAAATTAAATGGAGGGAGAACCGCTCAGCAAATCACAACTCGAAGACCTCACCTACCCGTGTCCCCGGCTCAAAGACTTCATCCTAGACGACAATCTCCCCGCCTTAGCATTTCCGCCCGGCAAGGGCCATATTCGCAAATTACCTAAAGTTGATCTTGGTACCCTTGATGTACTTCCTCTTGAGCTGCTTCAGGGGTTGCTCTCCCAACTTGACTTATGCAGTCTTACGGGATTTCGATGCGTGAACCGACGAGCCATAGAGTTGTGGAATCCATCCCTCAATATAAAGCGGTTACCACACATGCACGCAATGTACTCCGTGGTATTCTAAGCATCGAAACAGGGCAGTGGATCTCCTGTGAAACTGTCTACGAAAAATTATGCACAGCTGAATGTGAAGAGTGTGGCGATTTCGGCGGCTACCTCTACATCCTCACTTGCAAACGCGTTTGCTTCCTCTGCTTTTCAGAGGACAAGAAATATTTACCACTGCGGCGTAGCCACGCGATCCGAAATTTGGAGTCAACCGTCAGATCCTTAACACGTTGCCTTGCATGAGGAGCATACCGGGCACATACTCGCCGAACGAAAAGAAATGTCACGAGCGGCTCGCCTTGGTAGACTCCGACTCCGCTTACCGCGCAGGTATTACACTTCACGGGTCCTTTAGCGCCATGGAACAATATGTGTCAAATGCATCAGCTCAAAAATTGCAAGAGTTCAATAGGAGAACATCACAAGCAACGGTGGAGGGATCTGGACCCAGGACACGCCGCCTACGTCGGCCTCGAACTGAAGATCTCTTTGATGGTCGATCAGGGAATCCGATGCGCTTCATGGCGATTGTTCGCATGCCATGGCTAAACAGAGTCTCCCAAGAGCTTGAGTGGGGGTTTCATTGCATTGGATGTCAGAAGTCCCACCGCAGCCGACCACTGCATTATAGACGGAAATTCACAGTGGCGTCGTTCGGCGAGCATCTGAGGCAATACGGAAATATCCGAAACGAGGAGCATCACCAAGAATGAGTATTCACTTTCTCCTCTGGATAGTTTATCCACGGCACTGGTTCTCATCCACCGTGTACTTCAGCGTAAGTGACCTTTCACAAAATTACTCTAGCGCATGTGAATTCGGTCTTAAATATAATGCAGGACCGACGAACTTCGCTCACGAGACTGTAGGAATCGTGTATCAATTGCATATCTAACATCTTGTCTAGCAAATGGTATCATCTCGAATTCTTCTCACAGAATCCCTCCGTTAAGAACTTTCCAGTCGCACTCAACGGAAGTTACCATACTCTAATCTTTTATCTGCTAACTCAATGCTGGGTACCGTCCTAGATATTCAGGTACTCCAGGCCAGTGTGGGACCCAGAGGACCAAAGTGAATTCCGGATCCTTGTTGATCGGAAATTCGTTGAATATCTTACCATCGATCCGGGAATATACGATGTTGATGACATGTGTTTCGGGCCTTCCTTGATCTCTATGTTACCACCTCTACCACCTGGTGACTGGAATAAGGGCCATGTGTCACATGATGTCACATGATAGTCCAAATGGGCGTCCTCATTTCGCCAGAGTCACGAAAGCTCAACCACCCGGAGTCACAAACCTCTGGCATCCGCTTCAGATAGATCATCTGGAGCTTCGCGTGGGACGGGGGCTTCGCTCCAGTGTCTATGACGTAACGTGTCCTCGGTTCAACTCGACAATTATAGCGAAATTTGCACGATTTGCTTGGGAGACGCCGCAACTCGACGCCGAAACGTCTGCGTACCAATGGATCGAAAATCATCAAATCGGCCCCAAATTTCTGGGCCACATAAGTGAGGAAGGCAGGGTCATCGGCTTCATCATAGAACGGATCACCGATTGCCGCCATGCAACACCGGATGATCTTTCTCTGTGTCAGCTGACATTGTTGAGACTACACAAATTGGGAATCAAGCATGGAGACATTAACAAGCATAATTTTCTCATCCACGATGGAAAAGCGACTCTAATCGATTTTGATAATTCCACGCGGGACAACGATGCGAAGTCTCTGGATGTGGAGTTTCGGGCGCTACAAGAAGCGCTGCGGGATACTTCTGGGAGAGGAGGGAGAATAGTGGAAAGCGATGCAGCATGAAGATTCCATGCTACCTCCTAGCGGTAGAGGGTAGTCGCCCAAATTGAACGAGCCAAACCGTCTGTCCCGGTGAGGGTAGTTTCAATGACGGTATTAATCCCGATCCACGACCTATCCATCATTGATAGGGAGTAGATCATCTATGGACCCCCTTTCTCGTTCCATGGAAGATGTCTCGCAGGATCAGGCTGGATTTGAGCTCGTTATCATGGGTTTTATTGCGAAGCGGAATCTTGATATTGCGCACGGCGTTCATAGGTAGTCATGGATGGGCTTTCCTTCCCAAATACCACTCTTGTCTAAAGTATGAGATTAGATGCGTGAGAGTCTTGATTTAATGTTGTATACGATTTAAAAAGGAAAAACAAGAGACATAATACCAAAAACCGCAACCGCCTATCTATTCGATCTATGAGTAGGTAACTAAAAATTCGACTTGTTAAACTATCCAAGTAGTAGGAGATCCTTATTATATACATAGAGTAGTCGCAGTAGATAGGGGGATCCTTAGGGGCTTAAGCAGTACGCGAAACTCTTATACAACGCGGAGATAACCCAGGGGGCGTTATTCAATCGACTTACCTTTTCCGGCTCACACTATCATACACCTCTCCTCCCATCACGCTCCGGCCTCCTTCTCCTGGCCCCAGGTCTCCCTTCCATGTCCTGCTGCACCAGTTCCAGCGCTACACTCGGATCCATCTCCCCAGCCCCAAGTAGATACTCTGCTCCAAGCCACCTTTCGACGTCGTCGGGCGTGCATGTCCCTTCTGTCTGCGCGTGGACAATCAGGCGGCGCATGGTGGTGCGGTTGCCGACCGAGGGGGGAGCAAATGACGGGCGCCGCGACGGATGGGTGATCGGTGGGGAATAGTGAGGCGGCGGGACATGGGGAGTGGGAGTGTGATCCTGGTTTACGGGTGGAGGATAGTGTCTCGCCATGGAAATCGGTGTGACGCGGTGAGCGTCGCGCAGAACGTCCATCACTCCCCGCAGCGTCCTGAGCGATGTCATTCGCAGTTCGAGCCTCTCCGTCATTGGCCTCAATATCGACGTCCCCTACATCCTGGTCGTATCTCCACCGAATCAAGTCCTCCGTTTCGCGCTCATGGTCCTCGCGCTCCGAGTCCCTAATCCGCTTTTCCGCTTCCAGTTCTCGAATGCGGACATTCACATGCTGCATCACGTAGCAGCAGTGACAAGAAGGGCACCGTGGCTGTACTGGAGCAGAAGAGAAAGAATCGAGTTGAGAATCCACAGGAACTGGGGTTTCGTGAGCATCTTCGTACACTTCACCCTGCTCCGGATCCTCTTGCGCGATGGGGGAGTTGGCATGAACTTCTCCCGCACCCGAATCATTGTATGCATCTCGATATTCTTGTCCAGAAGAAGCGGGAGAGTGGGCGAGAATTAGTTGCTCGCTCGCCTCGACCCCACGACCATCTGCGTCATTGGCAAGCTCACTGTTCGGGCCTTGTGCCACTTCCGAAGCATTCTTTACCGAGTCTGGAGGCGAAGGCGACGGCGTCCTAGAGACGAGGATACCCCGAAACCTGAGCTCTTCCATTATCTGCGCGATTTCCTCTGGGGACAAAGCCGCGGGTTGTGTCGTTGTTGAGTGTGTTGCATCTGCTGTATGTGGTGCTGGCGTCTCGAAAATGATTTCGGCTTCGGCTTCGCCATCTTCAACAGTAGCGCTGTATGCGTTTCGGGCGCGACGTCCCCGGGAAGGTTCCTTATAAGAAGTGGCACTTGGTCTTTCTCTGGGGATAATATGTTCGTTGTTTGAATGGTGTCGCGGTAGCTCGTATATACGCCTCTGTGGACGAAAGCCGTGATGGAGACGTGGACGAACTTGCTGCGAAGCAGGTAACTGAGGAAGTGTATGACGATCTCCGCCTTGCGAATAATCGCGATTCTCGGTCCGCGCTGGTGGGCGACGAGCAGCATGGAAGAAGTGCTCCTGCTGTCGGCTATCGTGTCGCTCAGGAAATACCAAATCGGCATCTCTTAGATCCCGCGACGGAAGATAAATGTGCAGTCCCTGGCTTTCCCGATGGTCACGCTGTCGCCCAGACACGCCAGTAGTGTACTCGGGCTCCTCCAAGACTTCACGTACCCGGTTTTGATAAGCTGATGAAGTGTTACCACGTCCCTGCCCGGACTCCTGCCTCGCACCCGTCCGACTCTCATTACCAAGATCAACCCACGCCTCTTCTCCCGTATCGCGGAGATGCTGACCCTCACGGATATCTATCTCCTCATAAGGGCTGACGACGCGAGCCGGAACGTACTCATAGTAGGACTCGACAGATCCGCGCCGCTGAGGGACATATGTTGGCACTACACCGCGTCTTTCCTGATGTCTTGTGAAGGAAGGACCGTAGTGGTCAGAAAATATCCCTTCCTGGGCGTTCTGGCGCTGCAGTGAGGGCGCGGCGCGATGATTAGGGTGCTGGTAAGAAGTCGTAGTAGTAGTGGTAACAGCGGGGTCTCGTCGAACGGGAACCCATTCCCCATCTGGACCTGGCACGAATATGGGTACATAGCGCGAGCGGAACTGCTCGTAGGTGCGTCCATCATGTTCCAACGGTTGATAGGCGTTGTGGCCGGGGTTCTGGTTCGTGTGAGAAGGCATTGTAGAGATGTTCGGCTGGGACCGACGGTATCTTGTGGAATTTCGAATGGCTTTTATATATCCTTCATGAGGCGAATACGGGCGTTGGTTTTCAGAGTTTTGCTGTCGTTGGCCAACGAAGAGATCTTGCCAACGCAGCAATGTGACATGTCCATCTTGGTTCAAACGGCATCGGACATGCGTTTACGGCCGGGTGTTCCTTTCTCTTTTGTCTCTCTTCTCCCGCCTATTCAGAGGAGACGAACGGTGGTCTCGGTCGTTTGAACGGGGCTTGCTGGAATGCTGTGGTATATGGAAATGTGTAGGACTGAGCGAAACTTACTGGATTGGCGTTCCGCGTTGTCATGTGCGCCGGGACCTGTACTGCGCGAGGAATAGGAAAGAATCATCTTGTACGCAACGCGTATGATGGATTGCAGTCGGAGCTCGAGCGCAGCAATGAATACGGTAGAGAATCAACAGATCGCTCCCTTATTGTAAGACTGAACCGTATGAAAGCCTGGAAGTGAAACGTTTAATCGCTTGTTGAATTCCAAAAACCGTCTTAGCTGACCTACATACAGAGTCACTGTAAGCCTAAGTGAAGTGTATCTCCACATCCGCCCAACGAACGATTCTAGAAGAAGTCGCTCCGAGACGTCCATAACCCTCCCATCCAGCCTCCCAGTCAACCACCCCATCGCACCTACATTCCCCGACAAGTCCCAATCCCGCTCCGCCCACCTCCCATATACCCACCCACCAGGACCTTCCGCCCAGAACCAGAACCACAAACACAATCCCCCCCGCAAACCCACCCACCTCGACCTCCCAGGACCACATCCCCAGATCCCCAGATCCACCGTCCCCCAATCCTCGCCCCCCGCCCCTCCCCTAAACTCTAAACTTCAAGCCTAAACACCCTCCAACCCCCCCAGCCCTTCCAACCTCCCCACCAACCCGCGAAACTCCCTCTCCGCCTCCCCCAAACACCCCCTCGCGCGCCTCTCCCCCTCCCTCGTCCCGTCCCGCGCGTACGCCCGCGCGTCCGCCACCCGCTTCTCGAACGACGCGCGGACGCGCTCGAGGTCCCTGGTCCAGAGGAGGAGTTGCGCGTGCTGGCGTACAGCTGTGGATGCGAGGTCGTGGAGGGGGCGGGGGGTGGTGTCTTGCGGGGAGGGGGGTGGGGGTGGGGGTGGGTTGTTCTTCTGGTTTTGGATCTGGTTGTGCTTGTGGTTCTGGTTCTGGTTCTGGTTCTGGTTCTGCGGTGGATGGGTAAAGGGCTTCTTGGGTGGCTGGGGAGGGTTTTGCTGGGGGGTGAGTGGATCGGGGTGCTGGCGATGCTCGGGGTGGTGGCCACGGTCGCGGTGATGGCCACGGCGATTGTGTTGGTCCTGTGGTGAGCGTTTGTTTGGAGGAACTGCTGGTTTCTGCGACTCGCTGTGTCGATTGCCACGGCCACGCGCGTGGTAATGGTGTCCGTCTCGTTGGTGACCCTGATGCGGATGGGCGTCGTCCGATTTCCAAGCCGCACGAGGTGCTGGTCTGGCGTCCTGGGCTCCTCGATTCCGTCGCTGTCCATCGCGCGGATCGTTGGAACTGTGGACTCGTCTTCCAGAAGCCTGTCGTGCTCCGCCGTGCATGTCCATCTCCTCCATCTCCTCCATCTCCTCCATGTATCCCTCTCTCCGTCCCCGCCTCATCCCCTCATCCACACATTGCTCTCCGAAAGCATTCCCAAGACGTCTCCTTCCCCGGGTCGCTCCAGTCCAGCGCTTGTCAAACATGTCGTCCAACGATTCACTGTATCGTGGACCTGCGTCAACGTCAACACCGTGCTGCGCATTCCCGTACCCTGCATGCGGTGTCCTGACTCTGTTGGCGCGAAGCGGAGGGGGACGAGGTCGAGGTCGATATGCCATCCTACCTACTCAGATCTTCACTCAGAGGGGGACTCTCCAACGTAGAAAGGGGATTTTTCAATCGCAAGAAAATGATCAAGCAGCGAATCTCAGCTATCGAAAGAGAGATGGGCGGGCTAAGGGTTATATCCCATATCCCCACACAAAACAGGGCGACGGGAAGCTACGCATCACCACCGTACGCCGAGCATGTCCAACGGGGCGGAGCGAAAAGCAAACTTCATATCACCAGGTGCGTCAGCCCGGGACCGTGATGCGCTGGAGACGGACGGCAATCGGTCGAGTCATCTGCGCGGGTGGGGGGTGACGGGCGTTGCGAGATGTGCGCGGTGTGCGACGGGTAGCAAACAGTTCGGTCGCTGGGTTTGTAGAACCACGCAATAGGGTAGCTAGGAGGGTGTGGAAGAAGGGATTTCTTTCTTTCTTGTCGATTTTTCGAGCCAGTGATCTATGTGCCTGTTGTTCGGTAGAAGCGTGTGCTGTCGAATGGACCTTTGGACAAAATGGGCCCCGGGACCGGCTTTGTCGAAGCAATACTCTAGGAAGGCTGCGGCTTAGATGACAATGACCCATTAGCACGACGAGAGATGCGTTGACATGAAGAAAACCAGTGCGCAAAAAAGCGTTTAGATACGGACCCAATATATTCTTCCCAAACCTTAGACATTAAGAAGCGAATACGCGCTATCCCTCTCCCCATCATCCCATCCCCTCTCCATTTCTATCATTCCCACACCCCATCATTCCCCCCTCCAACTCTATCCAAACACGACATATACCATCGCCATCATATCCCACCAATACCCCTCCCTCAAGATCATGGGAAACCAGAAATCATATCCAAGGACACCCAGAAGGACTCGCTCCCAGCCATCCACACAAAAGCGCATGTTGTATCGAAGAGAAAAAAGACAGTTATATCAAGAGGTCAAAAGGGCTCAAGAGAGAGAGAGAGAGAGAGAGAGAGAGAGACTCAGTCGCGTTCTCCGCATTGATGGTGGTGGGAAAAGAAGCGTTTGCTATGTACACCAAACGAATGCAGCGAAAAGAAGCAGTGTTGTCAGCTCGACCTTCGACTTCGATTTTCAACTAATAAACGCCAAGAACCCCTGATTGTATGTATGTGCTTTGCTCGCATGAAGTGCAACGGCGATGACGATGACGACGGACGCAGTGGAAAAAAAAATCGGACTCAGAAAATGCTCGAACGCTGTTTGCTCACAAGATGCCGAAACCAGAAGAGGACCAAAATCGACTTTTTCGTGGAAGAAGGGAGGGTTCCGCGTCCACGCGGGCCCACGCTGGCCCAAGCGGGGGGGCTACGTGGGCGTGCAGGAGCTCTATTTCTTCGGGGGCTCCTTCGTCAACCTATTTCTCCTCCGCTTCTCCGAGTCGCGGGATGCGCTCCGCTCGTGGCCGGAGTGCGGCGGCGGGGGCCGTTCCAGGGTGGGCGAGCCAAGCGGCGCGGGTGACACGTCGCGCAGCAAGCTGTGCTGCTGGAGCTCGATGCCCTGGTTGTCACCGGGGGCTGTGCGGACGAAACTCTGGCGAGCGAGTGGGCTGCGGCCTTGCCGCTGCTGCTGCTGTTGTGGTGTCGACTTGTACGAGCCGGACGAGTCGCGCTGGCCTAGCGGGCTATGGGTACGCTTGGGAACTTCGAGACTGGGCGCGGCGAGCTCGGAGGACAGAGGCGAGTTGGCACTCGGAGAGTACGCGTCATAGTTGCTTTGATTGCTGTTGCCACGCGAGTGAGGGGGGCGGCCATGCGGGTTCTTGCCATAGTAAACGGAGTCGTCCGAAAGTGATTCCACCGATTCGTGAGCCATCTTGCTGGTCCCCATCTGGTAGGGGGAGTTGTCTCTGCGGTCCGCCTCGAAATATGCGCCACCGGCGGGCTTCTGGTTTGCTTGCGCCTTGTGGTACACGCGGGCGTCCTCGGGGTCCATGAAGCTCTCCACACGGCGGGGCATGTAGATGGAGTTGTTCTGGGAGACGCCGGAGACGAAGGAATCCATGGACGAGCGAGGGTGGAGAGGTACATTGGGAACGTTGGGGTTGCGCGGCAGGGTGTTGGGAAGGGTGAGGCCAGAATCGTTGGCTTGCTGGTACCAGCCACCGGGCAGCCTCTCGGCGGGGGCGAAGCGGCCCTCCAGATTGTCGGCAGGTTGGAGGGGTACAGGGGCCGGGCGATGCTTCTGGCTTTCTGCGGCAGGCTTGAAGGTCTCGGGCACGACATTGAGATCGTCGCCAGTGGCTTCGGCCTTCTCGATAGCCTCGCGGGGAGTGGTGCCCGAATCCGCAGCACCGGCGTCGGCACGAGGACCACCCCAAGTGCGCTGTCCAGCAGTGAAGATACCGTAGACCATGTACATCCAGTTGAAGAAGGGGTTGATGACGAACATGACGGGGTAGAGCATGATCTTATAGCGGCCCAGCTTGGCACCAAAGTACAGCATGAGAACCCAGTTGAGACCGAGGGAGATGGCGATGAATCCGACGGGCAAGTTGGAGACCTTCTGAGAGGTGGTGATGAGCGAAATGACCATGATGAAGAACAGAAGGGCGGTCGTTCGGATGGTGTTCTGCATGAAACGCACAAGACAGAGCAGGGTGTATCGCCTCCAGAGACGGATATCAGTCAACATGCAGACTTCGTTGGTGATGAAACCCAGGAACCAGCGGCGACGCTGCTTGAGGAGAGATTGATAGGTCTGCACGGCTTCGGTCTTGCAGAATGCTCCGGTGTTCATCTGGATCTGGTAGCGCTCCTGGGCGCCGATCATGAACAAGTGGGTGAGCCAACGATCTTCACCCAAGTGGCACTTTCCGTAGTCGAAGAGATCCTCACACTGTTCGGCCTTGTCTGCGAAGTAGTACTTGGCCATGCGCCGGAAGGCGGAGAAGCGCAAGATTGTGAGGGCACCGGGAAGACAGGTGACGGCGCCGCAGCCGGATTCGACGGAACGTTCGAAGAGCTGGCCGTGGATGTACTCCATATCCTGCAGAAGGGTGATGAGCGAGTTCTTCTCGGTGGTCGAGGTAATGACGCCCGTCATGGCCAACATGTTCTTCTTGCTTCCGGGCTTGAGCTCCATCTCGTAGACGAAGTTCTGGATGCAGACCTTGTCCAGGATACAGTCGGAATCGATGAAGAGGACGAAGAGGTTGTCGTTGCGCTTGAGGTACTCGGTGTAGATCTTGTCGATGAGCTTGTAGGTCCTCTTCTGGCAGTGGCGCTTACCACCGTGGGGGAAACGGGAGACGGTGATGCGGCAGCCGCGGTAGGTGACGTCGATGGACTTGGGGTACGAATCGAGGGTGAGGGGAACGCCGAGTTTCTCGATGGTGTTGAGGTACAATTCGTCCTCCTGGTCACCGTCGAAGGAGAGGAAGATGTGCAGACACGAAGGCGGATAGTCGCAGTCGACGAGCGAGTCGACGGTACGGAGAAGGATTTCGGGGATTTCCTTGTAGCAAGGCATGACGATGACGACCTTGGGGGCGGAAGCCTCGTCCAGGACCGTCTTGATCCTCTTGGTCCTGCCAACCGAGTGGGTGACGAGTTGGTAGACGCAGAGCAACCAGGGGATGGTCAGAAGACCGGCAAACGACCAGAATGCGAACCATTGCAGGAAGCTGACCATTGCCTGGGGGAAGTACTGCGTGACCTGGGAAGGCAGAGGAAGTGTGACGACCATGATGGGAAGGAAGATGGCACTGGGATGGTCAGCGGAGCTCTGAGAATCGGAGGCATCGTTTCGTACCGGAAAGCGAAGAAGAGAATCATCATGATCACGGCGAGGATCCTGACACTGACTGTTTCGGCCTTCTGGAAGACCTTGACGAGGCAGTACAAGAAGGCAGCCAGCCAGAGGAACCATTCGAGAAGAGCAGCCAACATGACGGTGCCGACGATGGCCACGTAAACGATCTGGGGCACAGGTTAGCTATTCGAGTTTTGTTGCATCGTTCTGAGGCCTATACTCACATCCTTGGTGGGCCAGGGATCGGTGATGGCGGGAACGCCATTTTCGTTGGCGGCGCGGGCGACGAGGCCCAGCTTCTCCCACATGGTTGGAAGAGGGGTATTAGAAGATTAAGAAGTCGAAAGTAGGGTCGTTGGGCTAGGCGTAAAAAGCGAGCGAGGGGAATCGTAACAGATCAGTTCTCAGGAACTGTTGGGCATGGACGTAGACTGGGGTCAGGTGAAGGACGGGTGGTATGACAGCTGGCTGCAGGGTCGGCAGTCAGTCGGGGTGCGGCAGAGGTTTGAATTCTAGGCCAGGCACACACAGTCGAGAGGCTCCGTTCCCAAGTAGGGTTGCAGCGATGGAGATGGCAGCCGTCGCAGAGGTCCCAGAGCGGTGGAGGAAAGGTCAAGTGACACGGAGCACGCTTGCGAGCCGATAGTCGAGGTCGTACAAGGCCAGAGAGGTGTCTTCCAAGTCGCACTTGCGGTGGAAGAGAGCAAAGCGAGAGCGAAGGCCGAAGATGTGGAAGGATTGGGGACAGAAGTTGGATTTCCCCCAATCTCAACGTGTCGTTACGGTTGGCCTTGAAAGTGGTGTTGTACTACTGGCGGGCAAAGGGTGGCGGAGCCTAAACGAGTGTGGGTGGTGACAAGAAAAAAACAAAAGGGTTTGCGGGAGTCAAGCGTGACACATGGAAAAGGAGCACGACTTGAACGCAGGAGAAAGAAGCGCTCTCGAGAGGGTGAGCGGTGCAGAGGAGGAGAAGACCACGATCGAAGACAGAGAGGGAGGGGAGAAGGGGGGGGATTCTCACACTTTTCACCAAGAGCCGGCAGGCAAGGCAAACCCTGGAACGCCCTGTGCAGTCCTGGGCACGCTAAGTCCCCCAGAGTTGGGTTAGCGTGGAAACAGCGGCAAGGGGTAACGAGCCGTAACATTTGAGCCCCGCTTTCCCCGGACGGGCAAGGCGCGCTCCTATTTTCGGCTGACTCGGCGCCTGGTCAGCCTTCCCCTGGGCCGTTTGGAATTCCTCGCCGTTTCACCCGTCCCAAAGCAGTCTTCGCGGAGTGGTGAAGATTGGTGAAAATGGGTGACGAGTGCTGAAAAAGGGCCCCATCTGCATCCAGACGAAAACGCTGCACCTCAGGCCATCCGAGCACACCCAGGATGGAGTGATGGAGACAGTACTGAGTACTGGAGTGTGCAAGTCCTGTACCTGGGTATGTACCTCGCCGCTCTGCTCTGCGCCGTGTGCCGCCATTCATCATTGTAATGACCTTGGATTTTCGGCAGCCAACAATTCCCAATTCCTTGCTAGCCACACTATTCTCATGCCACTACTCCTCACAGTTTCTCGCAGGCCTGAGTCTGACAGGCTCACTCGCCGTTGCGCCCCCGCCAGCCAACCCGCCAACCCGCCAACCCGCCCAGGCACCGTGGAGGGCGCTGGAGGCACGCCGCACGCCGCTCTCCCGCAACTCTCTGATCCCACTTTGCCATGCCAAGCTGGCCTCGTCCGCCGTGTTTTCCCCCCCCTGCGAGTCGTGGATCTGGCTGACCTGGCCAATGATGGCCGTGTGACGCTCTGTGATGCCCCTGCTTTGCGGAGCTTCCATGCCCGCAGCCCACTCCCGACACACAGAGCCACGCTGTCTCGATCGGTTTCGCGCCCTCCTCCACCCAAAAGGATCCGATCAAGCGAGTGATGTGATTGTTTTTTCGTCTCGGTTTGCTCCCCCCCTTTTCTAGCGAGATTCCAGCTGTGCTGTGTGTATCACGCAATAATCCAACAAAAGGGTAAAAGGGATGAGGAAGACCTGTCACGTGGACCAGACCGCTACCAACTCGGAGACTCCTCCTCCACCCTTCTACAAGTTACAACACCCAGCGTTACTGTTCGACTGTCGCACTGCGCCCTGAGCCGCATTGCCGCCGTGTCCCCCCAAATTCTATCTATAACGCCCGTCAGTATTGCCCTGCCGCGCGGGCGCTCCTGCGAGCTGTGTGTGAGCGACCACACCATGCCCCTTCTTCCTCGCTATCCTGGATGGGCCCGGAAGCTGGCAAACTTTCAAAGCTCGAACCCAGAAAATTGCCCCCATCCGCCCATCCGTCGATCTGATCGGAGCGCTGTGGCGAGTGCCCGGCAAGGCTGAGAGACACCCGGGAATAGATGAGAGATGCATCATCTTTGATTGCTTGCTGCCATGGTGCGCAATCGTGGCAGCACTGGACGCCTTGGTCTCTCCTACATACCTACACAGTTGTCAGTACATACCAGATCGGTGCATGATTCTTGCATCATGCTCGCCGCGACTCACGCCGAGTTCTGTGCTTTGCGAGCGAACTGCTGCCTGACTCCAGTCTCCGATGCATTGATCCCCTCTCCTCGCATCTTTCTCGCATCCGTCTACCCCTGGATCGAGCTCCCACGACTCCTTTAGCTCCTTCACTCGCTTGACCCAATGGGGCCATTGCGGCTGAAATGTGGCTGACCTCTTTCCCTGCACCCTCTTGGCGCTCATCTTTTCGCAACCTTGGAACTGGCTCCCGTCTGTCCAGTGTCCCCGACCAGATGCACCTTTCCGATCCAAAGATGGCTCCACGTGCCGTTGCCGCGCACCTTCCGATATTATTAACCATGTATGTATGTATCTAGTATGTACTATCTACAGCTGTGCAGGCTGCCGTAAGATCTATATTCTACGAGCCCCCCTATGTATTATGTTCCCGGACATTCGACCTCACACTATTTCTCCCCACTTCCCCTCCGACTTTAACGGGGCACCTATAGTTTTTCCTTTTGGGATCCCCAAAGTCATGCCATCCCAGCTTTGAGCATGATGGACAGTGGACGGACTGACCTATGGATCTTGGCGGAAGCGAACGCCTATGAGCACCGGTGTGGACACTTCGGAGCGTGCAATTTCGCCTAGAGTTTTATCGCCCCTCTTTGCCAATAATAACGAGTTGGGAACCATCAGAAGGGATAGACTTTGCCCATTGGAAGTCGATGATGCTGCCAAGGGAAGCGGGATCCAAGCTAAAATAGGGGACTTGGACCTGTGGCTGCACAAACTCCAAAGGACCAGGAAAATGGGAAGAGTCGAAATGGTAACACCGGAGGTCTCCGCAGAACCTCTGGTTCTGGTATACATATATAATAGATTGTATAGTCTTCCCCCATGCCATCCATAGCCAACCCCGCTGCAACCTACATCGAGAGCACTTGCAGGATCCTGGTTGGGTACTGGTGCGGAGAGCTACATGTATTCCCATGCCATGTTATTCTGGACAGTCCGGAACACTTAGCGCAATAATCAACACCGTACAAATTTTGGGGTAGATCTGTGTCGGATTACTGGTGTTGAGGATACAGAGTACAGAGACAGACACATTTTATTAGAGTGTCGGCTCCCCGCTACTTAGTCAGCCGCGCTCGGGCCCTCGTCGGTATCATGCATTCTGCAGGAACGTACATTCACAAACCCCAAGCTACCCACAACTTTCCCCCGGATAATCCACGCGGCGGTCTATCAGGGCGCACAACAGCTGCCTGACTCCCTCAGCCTCCAATGTGCACTCATCCCGCACCTGATATAGACATTTTCCATATGAACGACCCCTAAGCGGCACAACTTGCAACCACCACCCGCCCCTCCATCGCTGCGGGCAATCCCCCACCATGGAGAGGCAACGGAAACGTAGGCCTTCTTCAGGTTCTCTCCCGCGTTGCAGACGCTGACAAGAACACACAGGAGAACTGCGAGAGCTGAACGCCAGAGCATGGGCTGGCGAGCAAGGTCCGCCGAGCAATGTCCCTTCTTCCCACATCTTCCCAAACTCACCTTCCCTCCAGATGTCTTCCCCGTCGGTGCCTCGCTCGACTCGTCCATGAAGAAGAATACCGCCTTCATCAAACGCCTCCGAACCGCGATCAACCCCGCCTCGCAAGCCCAGTTCTTGCAGGAAATCAAAACCCTCTCCCTGCACAAGTACCTCTCTGAAATCATCTCCGCCTGCTACGAGGGCCTGTGCAAGCTCAAGACACCCGGCGAGATCGCGACGGGCGTCGAGGTCGTCAGCGCTCTCCACCAGCGCTTTGGGCCCGAGGATTTCACGGGGTACATTGCCTGGTATGTCGGGAGAGGACTGAGCACGCCGGATAAGTCGCACTTGAAGACGTTGGCGCAGGATGTTCGGGAGAAGGAGGAGAAAGACCGCATTGCTCGGCAACGGGTGCTCTTGCGCGTCGCCACCGAGCTTTGGCTTGTTGGTGTCTTGCGGAGTTTGGACGACTGTGTGAGGCCGGAGGAGGCGACGAAAGGGAAGGAGAGCAGTAAACTGGTCGAAGGACCCAAAAGAGCTGGGGCCAATGGCAACGTCGACGCCGAACCGTTCCCGCTCGAGGTGCTGAAGGATATGCTGGGGCATGACCGCGAGCATATCAACCTACCGCTCGTGGTGATATTCGTCAAGGCTTTCGGTTGGGATATTCTGGGCTACCGGGACGCCTCGACGGAAGGACGCAAGACGGTCAACGAGGATGGCACCGAGACCACCCACAAGCACGACGAGCAGTCTGCCACCGAAGAAGACGAATCCGCCGTCCACGACCCTCCCATTTGTTCGCCTGAAATGCAGCAACGCTTCAAGAACATCCTAACCCGGTACTTTGAGGACGTGAAAGCGCATCTTGTGCGCGACCAGAAGCATCTGGTAAACCAGGGACGCAAGAACGCAGAAGCCTACGTCAAGTCCGGCGAAGTCTTCGAGGACCGCCAGGCCAACTATGAGAAGCAGGTCAAGACCCAAGAGAAACTCTCCTCGAATGCACAAGTGTTGGCAGATGCTTTGGGCGTTGAAATGCCAGATCTGCAAGAGAAGGAGGCTTCGGCGACCGCAGGCGACGGCGCCATCGGCCTGGTGAAAGCTGCGGAGTATCTGCGCGGTCAGGGAGACGGCCCGGGCATTTGGGAGGATGAAGAAGAGCGTCGCTTCTACGAGAATCTGGTGGATCTGAAGGATCGAGTACCCGGAATCCTATTGGAAGAGCCCAAGAAAAAGAAGGGTGAAGATGAGCAAGTAGGCAAGAAGGTGGAGCCCAAGGCAGGCGAGGAGTCCAAGGAACCGCCAGCTGAGCCCAAGGCGAACGAAGCCGACGACCTGTCCACTGCAATTGCGAACAAGTCCGTCGGCGCCCAGGTCGACGCCATCCTTGCCCGTTTGCCGGAGCTCAACACCAAAGATTCCGTCGACCAGGCCGCTATTGATTTCTGCTTCCTAAACTCCAAAGCCTCCCGAAACCGTCTCATCAAGGCTGTACAGGATATCCCCAAGGGTCGCTCGGACCTGCTGCCGCTCTACTCCAGACTCGTTGCTACTCTCAACAAGTACATGCCTGACGTGGGCCAAGGCCTTGTAGCACACCTGGATGACGAGTTCCGCAGTCTCCAGCGTCGCAAGTCCAAGGACTTCCTCGGCCAGGTGAGGACGCAGAACGTGCGATATCTTGCTGAGCTCACCAAGTTTGGCGTTGTTCCCGAGCATGTCATATTCCACTGTCTGAAGGTCAGTTTGGACGACTTCTCCCGGATGAACATCGAGATCATCTGCAATATGCTGGAGAAATGCGGCCGTTATCTTCTCCGCAACCCGGAGACGGCCCCGCGGATGGCCTCCTTCCTGGAGACGTTGCAGCGGAAGAAAGCAGCCCAGGTTCTGGGTCAACAGGAGCGGATGCTCATCGAGAATGCCGTCTACTACGTCAACCCTCCCGAGCGCGCTGCTATCGAACAAAAGGAGCGGACGCCCATCGAGCTCTTCTTGCGGAAGCTCATGTATGAGGACCTGAGCCGTAAGACGTTGGAGAAGACAGTGCGCCAGATCCGCAAGATGCACTGGGAAGAGGATGAGATCGTGAGGCTCCTGCACAAGATCTTCACGAAGCCCGGCAGGATAAAGTACAGCAATATCCATCTCCTGGCCAACATTCTGACTTCGATCCGCCGTTACCATGACGCCTTTGCGGTAGCTGTAATCGACGACATCCTGGAATCCATCACTTTCCACCTCGAGCTTAATGACTTCAAGTTCAACCAGCGCCGGATCGCGGATGTGAAGTATCTGGGAGAGCTCTTCGTCTATCGCATGGTGGATACCACGCTCGTCATCGAGACTCTCTACAAGCTTCTCAGCTATGGATACGAAGGCGGCTATGCGCGTCCAGGTCTCATCAACCCGTTGGACTTACCAGATGACTACTTCCGGATCCGTCTCGTCTGCAATCTCCTGGAAACCTGCGGCATGTATTTCGAGAAGGGCACTGCAAAAAAGAAGCTCGACTTCTTCTTGACGTACTTCCAGTTCTATATCTGTCTCAAGGATCCTCTACCCATGGACGTGGAGTTCATAGTGCAGGATGCATACAACGCAACGAGGCCAAACTGGAAGCTCATCACCAACTTGGAGGAAGCTTCGCGCGCGTTCGCCGACGTCGTCAGGGAAAACTACAAGCCCTCGGAGGCGGATAAGGCTGCCGAGGTGGACGACGAGGAGGAGTCAAGCTCCGATGACGATGCCGAAGGTCCCGATGATGACGAGGCTGTTGAAGCAGAGAGGGATGATGAGAAGGAGGAGGATGAGTCGTCTGGAGAGGAGGCTGAGGTTTGCTTTCTTTCTACCCATCCAGCCCGACAATCACTGACACATGCTTTCCAGGGTTCTGGTGACGATGAGCCTAGGCACCGTATCTCGGACGACGAGGAAGAGCAATTCGTCGTCACCCGTCCAGAAGATGAACGCGACCCCGAAGCCGACGCTGAGTTCGACCGTGAGCTGGCGAAGCTCATGTCCGAAAGCGTCGAGTCCCGGAAGTTTGAACGCAAGCCCGTCTTCGATGTTCCCCTTCCTCTGCGAAGGAACCGCGAGGTCGAGCCCAGTACTGATGAGACCGGCGAAGCTGCGGCCCCTGCCACCCCGGCGAACACGATGAAGTTCTCGCTGCTCAGCAAGCGCGGGAACAAGCAGCAGACTCGCGCCATTGACCTCCCTTCGGACTCGAGCTTTGCCATCTCCATGCTCAGCAAGCAGCAAGCCCAAAGGGAGGAGCAGCAGCGCATCAAGAATCTCGTCTTGAACTACGATCTTCGAGACGACAACGACACAGATGGTGATTCACCGTTTCTTTACCACCTTCAACCCAACTGCAATAGAAAGTATACTGAGACAGCTAAAGGCCTCGATAAAACGCATAATCCTTATGCACAACCGCGCATCGATAAAGCGGGCAATACTCGCAGTAATCAGCGAGCGAGGAAGTTGCAGCTCAACGATATCAACTGGTACGACAACAGCCGGTTTCCTTATTCCAAGTCCCAGTCTTCCGTTTCCCAACAGTCCTCCTCTTCTTCTTCTCAGTCTGCCCATCCCCGGTCCGTACCGCATTCCGTCAGTTCTGCGTCCTCTGTCAATTCAGGCTCATCGCCTTCGGGGGCGCAGCGGGCTTCTTCTCTTTCGAACGGTCATTTTTCCCCTTCTTCTCTCGGCAGAAAGCCCACTGCCCATGGCCGCCGTGAGAGAACCTTAGGCTGACTTTGAGGGGCCCGCACCGGGTCCGCTTTTGTAGGACGTGAACGAGTTTTGCACATCATCGATACTATTCGAATCGAACTTAACATGGTAATACCGCGATAGTGGTCCGACCGGATGGACACGCTTCCACTTGGATCCGGCCGTTTTGCGCTCCAATCGGTGAGTGCGGCCTCCATGGGCCTTCACGGCGCCTGCCGCCGCCAATGCGAGCTCGAAGAGGGTCCCCCTTTGCTTCTGCAACGAAGCGCTCCGTAGCTCGGCGATGAAGGTGCCTGGTGCTGGGCCGACGTTGGCCTCGTACGCTCGTCGGAGGCGAGTTGGGTTAGGAGAGACAGAGATATGTGAGTGTATGTTTGCTTTGGTGCTTTTACGAGGCGGTGAGGATGTGAAGAGGTGAAGTCAGGAAAAGTGTGGGGGGTTGAAGTCGATGTATCACACACACGCGGTCAATGTGCGCGGTGTTTAGAATGGAAATACAAATACGATCGTTTACGCGTGCTTTGGTCGTGCCATCACTATGTGCGGACATGTTCCAGTGCTCATATTAGTTACCGAAGTTACGTACGTACGGTACGGTAGGTAGGTACAGTATTATGCCGTATATTCATAGCACGAGACGGATGCCGAACAGACGGTCTCACTCTGCTACCGCTCTTCCTTCCTTTCCCGTATTCACATTATACTCTCTGCCCTTCACGCTTCCCTCCCCTCATGCATTTCGTGCCGTGGACATTAGGATTCCTGACCGCTGGGTAGATGTACGGTTCTCGCTGGGATTGAAGGGCAGCGGTGTGGAGAGTGAAGAGTGCGGTGCCTCACCCAGGTGGAACTACGAATCGGAAAAAAAAGAAGAGAAAGGAAAAGGAAAAAAAGAGAGTGCCATATGCCGAGTACGCCGGATACCTGCCTGACTGCCTAACCCGCCTTCTTCCATGGACGATGATAACGAAAAAACGAACGAAGAAACAACCGAACAAAAACAAAGCCGACGGGGAAACCCTCCGAGGCGTAATCTGTTATTAAAGCGCGGATATGGAGAAGAAGGAAGGGAAAAGACTGGGAACGCCATCTTGATTAATGTCACCGGGCCGGGGGAGTGTGGAGGAGCAGGATATTGCGCGTCAGAGAGATCGTGGGGGATACGCAGCGCTGGTACGCCGGGGAGGATGAGATGATGGGCGGTGATATTATGGATGGTCGATATCGATAGTGAGGTTAGGGGTATGGGTATGTACAGTGGAGATGAGGGGGGCCCGGAGGCGGGATGTGGGGAGGAGGTTCCGTGGGTGTGGTGGGTACCGTGGGGGTTTGGTACGTGCGGTAAGGATGCTTGGAGGGCGCATATAGATATGGTGATGTGCGAGGCGGTATGCGCTCTTCTCTTGACGTCTGGTGTTAGGTCCTAAGAGCGATTCTGGGGGCAGTGTTGGCCGAGGAGGGGATTTCCGACGACCCAGATCGAGGCAGCTGGTTGTGCGAATCTGGAGACGGTCACGCTCGTTGGCAGCGAGCATTTCTGCTTCTGGCTTTGGACCGTTTGTCTTGTCGGGCGAGGAGGTGCTTTGCGCCCTCGCGTCTTTGCAGGATGTAGGCGGCTGGTTCCAGCACAGAGACCTCGACGCTCGGAATCCGAATCTGGGCTACGGATGTCGCTATGCCGTGCGGGATTTCGGTGTCTCTTCGCGTAGAACGAAGTCGTGGTCTTCAGCATTTGCTGTTCAGCTTGTGCTTTGGCCACGGGAACCCGGTCTGATCCCACTTCTGCACGATGTCAGCCATCCGTTCTCACACTACCATAGCAAGAGATTTCACGTACCGTCAGATTGGGATTCGTATACGCCACCTTATGCTCCTCGATATACTTTGTCGTCTCAAACCCGGGCGGGTCACACGTCACCATCTCCTCTCCCTTCTTCTGGTACCACCGCACGTAATCGACCCGCATGACCGTCGGGAACTTGAGCAGATCGTACTTGATCTCCGTCCAGCTCGTGCTATAGCCCAGATTCAGGATCATCGACATGGGCTCCAGACTAACCTGTCTCGCCTGGATGTTGCCGTTCGGGCCGATGGCGCGCCCGTCCATCAGGAACGTGGTCTCCCCGCCGACCTTCCACACGATGTAGGAGCCCTCGCCTTCGCCGGGGACGTACTCGAAGCTGTAGCGCTGGTACTGCTTCCCGTCGTACCAGTTCCGATTGAGGTTCGTCGTCGCGGAGACGGCTTGCTGGAAGGGACCTCCCGTGTACCCGTTCGGACAGCTGATACTCAGGTCCGGGAAGGCGGTGAATTCGTAGTCCGGATGCCACCAGATGTCGAAGGGGGCGACTTGGTAACTCTGCGTCGCGATGGGGAGACCGCCGTAACTGGCTCCCGCCTCCACGATGTCGATTTCCGGGGCGCCGCGGCCGGTGCCGGGCGTGGGGTGGTCTTCGCCGGGACAGGTGCAGGAGGGGAGCTTTTGGCCCGGCAGGTATGAGAGGCCGTCGGATTGGGATTGGTTGGGCGTGATGCCTACGTCGCAGGCTTGATAGGTGTATGGCCATAGACCCTCTGTGGTGCTGAGATAGCCTGGCCGGCCCAAGTTGCCCATTGTCCACGCTCCGGGCCAGAGTCCCATCACTGCTGCTGGACCCGGCAGGGACATGCTGACCTCGAAGATGCCGCCTTTGAAGCAGACCTGGTTCCAGGAGTTCAGCATACCGGAGCGATATTGCAGGCCGTGGTTGGGGAACGCGTCGAGCCGCAGTTCGAGCGTGCCGTCCCAGGTCGTCGCCGCGTCCGGGTCGTACCATTCCAGGTCCTGCGTAGCGCCGTACCAGATATCGGGGGCTGTCCAGTAGGGGTCGTCGCCTTCGTAGAACGTGCGGTTTGGCTTGTTGAATTCGTCGCTGAAAACAAGGACGTACTCGTCGCCGAATTCACCAGTCATGGTTCTGGCGCTTTTGGGCGTGTCTTTGTCGATGAGGGAGGTGCGGATGTTGGACATCAGGGGGTACTTCAAGTCGTTGACGGTGGCCCAGGACTCAGGCGGCGGGTAGAACTTGGGCATTTGGTCGAGCGGGGTGCCGTACGAGGAGTTGTAGTCTATGATGCCTACGGCGCTGAGGACGGGGAGAGCGACGAAGACAAAGAGCAGGCCCAAGATCATAAAAACCAGGCCAATGGTCGACGCGATGTTGCCGCGGGAGAAGTGGTCCTTCCAGCGGGGCTTGAAGCGGATGTCGTCGTCTGGCATGGGCATATGCATGTCGTCGTCGTCTTCGGCCTCATCAGATATGAGTGGCCAGCCCATGGCGCCTTTCTCGTCATACGGGGCGGAGAGGCGGTCATCAACCAAGAAGCCCTTCTCTGCTTCGGAGTCTGCATAGTCCTTATCTACCCTGGTGGTCGACGCGTTCGGTGTAAGGAAGGGGTTTGCAAGCGCGGCGCCAGCTCTGGGGGTTTGGCTCCGTGATGGGCTGTTATAGCGCAGAGGTGGGGTTTTGGGAGTCGCACCGGTGAAGCTGAAATATCGCGTGTAGTCGGAGCCCAAGTCTTGTATGGACAGCACGCTGCTACTGCGCCTTGAGTCCAGTTCTCTTCCTAGCTCTGGTCTGCTCATGCGAGCTAAGGAACGCGATTGTAGTCGTGGGGATGCTCCCATCCGAGGGGAGAGCATCGACCCAGCGGTCTTCGGCCGCCTGGGCGACGCATTCGCGCTCTTTCGTGCATCAGCTGCAGATTCCTTGCCCTTGGAGGCGGAACCATTTTCAATGGAGTCTGCAGATCCCCTCGAAGTCAATGGAGATGGTGTTGACGGTAAGGGCCAGGCGGGTGTAGGGTTTCGGTTGTCTCGCGTAGCATTCGGCCCTGTTGATGTAGAGCCAACCGTTTCCTGTGCATCTGGCGCACCGGCTGCCACCTCTTTTGTTCTGTTTTCGGAGCTGCGCAGAGAAGCCGCAGATCGCTCTGCACTGAGACTTGTAGATGAGCGCCCGCTTTGTCGCGCGTATTCCGGATCTTCAAAGGGCGATGTTTCCGTTGCCGGTATCGAGACAGCTTTGGCCGGTGGCTCCATGTGCGCGCTGCAGGTTTTGTTCGTGCCGTTTATATATACAAGATTGCCGTCCGATCCCACACCAGATGAGATTGAACGTTCAGGGCGTATTCTTCGAACGAGCGCGTCACTTGCTTCTTTACTATTGCATGGTGGCTGCTAGTCTTCTTCTGAAACTGTGCGTTCTCGTGGTGACGAAAGCGGAAACTGGGAAACTGGAGAGCCGGCCGCGCAATCTGGGTGTCACAATCGCTCTGTGCAGCTTTTCAAAGTGGGCGTGGGGGTACGAGTATGGTGAGCGAAGGGCAGGATCAGCGGGCGATGGATGGGCGATTCAGCGAAGGAACAGACTCGAGCAAGTCCAGGAAAAGGGCGACAGAGGAGGGAACAGAAAACGCAAGATCGTAATGACGGGCGAAGCTGGGGACAGAAAGCCAGAGATAGATGGTGTGCCTTGTTTCGGCGCGCAAGGCCGCCAGCAGCCTGGGTGGGATCAATTCGATAATGATGATTGACCAATTGGGCTCCGTCAGCATCAACCGCTTTGGGAAGCTCTGCGAACGGGTGAGATTCCCCGCCGTCCCGCTTGTGCAACGTGCTTCCTCATGGTCATATTGGGGTGTTCCGGACTTTCAAAGCCGTTGCACTATGTATTGAGGGTCGACTTTTGTCCCCGACGCTTTGCTGGACACTCAACACCAAATTCTCCATCACGATGCGCTGAGAGCGATGACATCAATCTCCACCAGGGGCAAAGCTTAGCGGGAGGATCACCCAACTTGTCGCGCGCACGGGCCGGTTCCCGTTTTGTTTCGTCTCGACCGTCTTGGGACAAGTGGCGATTTGGCAGAAACTTCGAAAACGTTCGACAAGGAAAGCTTCCGAAAAATGTTCTGGTCCGGCGAGAAACTCGATCGTATGCAGTAGAACTGGCGGACTCTGTCAGGCCGGCAGAGAAGTGGAAAATGGCGGTCAACCAAATACAGTGCACTGCTGTTGTTGTAAAGAAAACCGGCCTTGCGTCTTGACCCCTTTCCAGCGTTCACCCAATCTTGTTCTGTCTTCACGACCGCGATACTCAGGCAAAGGCATTGAAATTATGTCGTTTTCTTGTGATTGTTGGAGCTACTCGATATCGAATTCCTCTGGATGGTAAATAAGATGGGCGCATCGGTTTTTACCTGCACCTCGTCTGAGATCACGTGATTGCTGGAACTCACCCTCGTCCCCATCTGAGTATCCCAATCCTTGACGTCCCATTCCAGTCCCGAGGTGGTAATCACGGCAGGCCCATAGATGGGTATGAGGCCCATGTTCCTGGTGAAGAGCCCGCTTGTCTTCAAGCCGTTGACGACGTTCATACCCGGCTCCAGAATGAAGGAGACACTGGCTTCAGAGATCAGCCACAGGCGAAGAAGCGGATCCTTCAGCTCCTCCCTAAAAATCTCATGCAAGAGGCCAAGACCTTGATCAACTCTTCCTCCTAACGTCCCCAGGATAACAACCTCTCGTTCTGACGTTGAACATCTCCTGGAAGCAATTTTCTGCATCGTCTTGCCGAAGTCCGTGCTCTCTTGGTCATGGTCCTGTGAGACCTCAACCCCATGCGACTCATAGTACGCTCTCACATCGTCCCGCAGAGAGTCCAGATCTCCATGGATACAATGTGGTAGCTAAAGGCAAAGATCAGTAACCGGACAATCCAACGCTCTGCCATGCCTCACATAATCATGCCTCTGAGCTTCTGAAAGGCCTTCGAACATGTCGTACAACCGGTTGGCGCCGCCGTCCGCACAGATGCGGTATTCTGAGTGCTGCCACACACGAGCGAAGACATGGAAATTGTGGATAGGTTGGTTCAAGATTACCAAGTCGAGGGGAACGTCTGCCTCGGGGTGGGCATGCTCGGTAAGGAAGTGAGCTGGCCGAAATCTGCTTGGTTCGTCGGTACCCATATTTCTCAGGAAAAGGATTAAGTCGGCTCAAGAAAAGAGCTCACAGAATAACGGTATTCAGTGTAGGAGGTCAAAACTGGTCAATGGCGGACTGCTGTGTACTGTGTGTATGGAGCTTGCCGACGAAGACCGGCTGCGCTAGTCTCGTTTCGGACTAACCCGACCTAGCCAAACTTAACGACATCGCAGGCGTCATCCCTCACCATCCACCACAAAGCACCCTTCAACTCGCCCATGCACGATTGATTTGGCCTTCATTCGTCATATCCAGATTAACCACTTCTGCATCGACTCACCCGTCCCTGCCGCTGAATGGCAGCACAAGCTGCCCCTTCGGCGCATACCGCTCCATAACCACCGATTGCAAGCTTTTGGATCTGTGCCGACTACTTGTACTACGGTAGCTCACCATGTCTTAGATGATACTTGTGCCTGTCATCACCGTATTTCTCGACACGCAATGATTACACACCGCCCGATGACTAGTTGAGGCAGTGCATTCGGTCCCAATGGTCTTCGCCCCATCCTCATAATCTCGCAAACCTCGGAGGACGGTTGCGCTCACTTGTCACGCGGAATTACGCCGCTCACTTACTGACGGAATGCTGACATATAATAAGCAGAAAGATGAACTTGGCTTATGGTTGCATCACGACGCCACACCCGCGCCTCTTAGTTATCCGGACAGGTGCATCTGCGACAACGCGAACCATGTTCTGATCACCCGCTCTCCAACTTCACAATCTCCACAAACGTTTAGGCCCATGCTCATGAGGCTTATCTCTCGCTCTTGACGTTTACGCTTGTCGAACTTTGAAGCTTAAGTGGACCTGATCATTAAGCTACGACCCAGTTTCAGGCCAAAACCCTGCGAGGCTACCCGTGATCCCATTACCACGTGGATACCTGATCGCGTTCGCTTCTTCCACCGTACGTGAGATCCCAGCATACGGCATTCCATTGCTGTGAACACATTCCCTCTACAATCAGATCTCGTTCGCGGGTGCCAGTTCCTCTTCATATTGCCTTCACTAATGGTGCGTTGAGATCAAACCGTGCTCTTCAGAGGTGTGGTCGAAAAGACAAAGTTTACGAAATAGAGGATCGGTCAAATACCGAGACGTGCTTTGCTGACCTCCATCTCGACGCTGTAAGAGAGAGAAGGTGGCGCAAACCGAGGTCTTATCATATGTGCAGGCTCGCATGGCGCATTGCTAAACATTAGCGGCGGCCCACGGGTGCAGATATGTTCCTCCTCCGTCGTATATGGCTCTGTTCCAGAATTCGACCGTTGGAGCATGTGGTGAGCAGCATTGTACAAAGGCTGACAAGGAATCACTCGGGTTTATCGTCGCCTTTTAGACACGATCAGCACTTTAAATCATGGGCCATGAAGACGACAAGCGATCACGTCTTTTCCCGATGAGCAGTCATTATTATGACCCTAATTGTACCGTATACGGAAGCAGCGACATCGCTCGGGTAATATTGACGAACGAGGAAGTATACAGTGCATGGGGCTAATTTTGCTCCGTACAAGAACACCGAACCAAAGCGCAGTCGCCGGCGCGGAGTGGATTTGCGTCCTACCAGCAGTTTCCCCAGTACTGAGCCCGACATCAGATGTGTTTCGCGGCGAGGCTGCGCTAGAGCGCCTAGCCTGTTTGAGCACGCCGCCACGCCGCATCTCTCAGACCTGACCAATCCCGCCATTGTCCTGCAAGCTCTCTATATTGACCTGCATTACTGGACCAACTTGGTCCCCTCCGCCGCAGCATTGCCGCAGTATTCGCCTGGTCGGCCCCAGTGGCTTGCCCCACGCTCACTCAGATTTCAAAATGTCTGTACCAATCTTCGATGTTTACTCGCTGGCGGTTGCCTCATGGTTCTGGTGGCACAGAGGGGAGACGGGCACAGCACTTTGCCGCTCTCGCTAGACGCCCGTTGCCGGTCGTTGCTGTTCACAGATTCTTGAGCGTTCTGTCCGGTCGGGGACACTGCCGGCTACATTGGGGTGCACAATGGGATCCCGTCTCTCGCACGTACTGCAACTGGGGCAAGGCTGTCATGTAGTCCCCAGACTCTAGCCACAACTTGTAGTAATACTACTGCCATCGCCATCGGGGTAGTCCGTCAGATCATTCCTCTTCCCTTGACGACTGTGCCACCCTGGTCTCGTCAGCCATGCAGAAAATCCCTTGCCGCCATTGCCCGGCTGAAACAGGCAATGCATTCTGTTGCTCGAGTCTTCCCACGACGGTGGTTAGCCCTTGTATCTGCACACTGCGGAAGCATGGCAAGAGTAGGCGCTCGAACCCATGTTTGACGACCCTGGGATGGAAGTCGCTACCTCCACACAGGCCGAACCATCTTGGAAGGAGCCCAGCCAAGTTTAGGAAAAGTAACATCAAACCTCATTCCATTGGCAGGAGGGGGCTGAATCGAATCCTGCACAGGGCAACCGTTGAAGAACCCTAGTGCGAGGCCAAGTCCCCCGGGCATCTAAGTCTCTACGGGGGGGGGGGGGCAACATATAGTATATCCCACGTAAGTTTCCATCCTTGGGGTTCCATCGCCTTTTTCCAGAACCTCTATAGTCCTCAATCCTCCAACTTCACGCAACATCTCTTATACGTCTACATCTACTACCTTGGTCCGTCTTTGTACTATTTTTTGCCAACACTGCCCCCTCTTTCGGATATCTCTCTGCTACTCCCCTAATCGACCTGTTGTGTCTTCCAATGAATCACCTTTGCAAGGCAGAGACCACTCCTGATCGATCCCAAGGGAACACGTACACAAAGCCGAATCCATACGTCAAAATGTCGCAGAGAAGGCCAATTGCTTGCACAATATGTGCCAAAGCGAAGACGAAGTGCGACAAGGCTGTAAGCTGATTGCCCTCTTCAGACCTACCTCTAAGTACTCATCATACCCAAGGTCCCATCATGCTCTCGTTGCACGGCAAAAGGCCTTGTGTGTGAGCCGCGATCCACGCGGCGCACTTCAGACAGCAGCTACAGGAGCACAAAGAAGCATGCCGTCTCTCCGAAACGGTTCCCTTCGACCAACAGCATACCGACAATCGGTCGACATACTTCGCCACGTGGTAACCCGTCACATAGGCACCAGCTAGTTCGTGCCGTCTCTCAAATGGACTTCCATACGGCAGTTAAGATGGGCCACCGTATGCCAGACTTTGCCGCAATGTCCATGCTTACACCCCTTCAAACCTACACTCCGCATATTATCGATGATTGTTATCCTTACTCTGCTGGTTCCGATACGAACACTGCTCAGCTCGCAGCACACGCCATGGAGAAGCCATATGCACAGCCAGGCGGGCTGACACCACGCACGCCGGAGTCGTTTTCCTATGGCGGTTCTTTACCTGTATCGGATACTTTCGAGCAGTATGCGAACAGCCAAGGATGGCCTCAACAGAAAGAGATGCCGATTGGGCTCGGATTTGAAGGCGACATCCCAGGTCTCATGCCTACCGACACAAGCATGCGCGTTTGGACGCCGGAATACACCGTGCAACCAGCACTGATGCCGTCTATGCACACCTTCAATTCCACACTGTGCGATTCCCCTGGAACCACCACTATCTGGCCAGCACCGACTATCTCTACATCTCCCTCGCAACCGCCTCACTTGCGAGGAGTACCATCCTTATCGCTGAGTGAATGCTCAGTTCAAGAATCCGAGTCTCCTCACGGAACGCAACATGAATGGCCATATTTGCAGGAACCACAGCACGGAATACCTAATCCCACTCCGATATCATCCACATCATACCTGGACAGCATCAAGAACCTGCCACTGGTCCCCCTGGAGTGGGATGGTGTCGCCACGCCGCCCCGTCTGTATTCCCCTGCCACTATGTCGAATTTTGCTGACCATCTACTGACAGGCTCGTCGACCCTTTAGCATTGTCGGTGATTTAACATCGTAAATCTCCGGTGCACGCCCGAGGAATATCGTTGACGTTTATCAATGCCCTGATCAGTGGCCTTCTCCTTGATTGCACGCGGTTTCTTTCACTGCAATGTAATTTCTAAGCTTTTTATGTTGCTACACGACGGCTTTTCACCAGATATTTTCCAATGTGCACACGTTTTCATGTTTCTCCTCAAGAATACCATAGTCGATACTTCCTCAAAAGAATTACCCGACTCTAACCAGGTCGAGGTGCCAAGCCCGTATCAGCCTGTCAAGGTTAGTGTCCATGCTTTTTGTCGTAGGTGTACGATATCTTACTTACCCTTTGTAGATAATTTACTGACATGGGTGCATAGCCCAGCATAAATATTCCCCGAGATCATGAGAGGAGATGTTGGATTGGGGATGTCAAGTGTTAGGTAACTAACCTTTGTCGGTAAGTAATGTCATGGCTTCCCCCACGCCTCATGTTTTTGTTATAGATAATTGACTGGTGCACCATAGGCGCCTCATACTCTAACTACAACAATCACGGACCGTGCTCTAAGGACGCTTGCACTGCTCCCTCTATGGGTACGCCTCGCTGTCCTATCGCCTTTATCGGCCCGAACTTCTTGGGGCAGGTCGCTGCAGAATAAACCCAGGCTCATGGTTCAACCCAGCTTGACTGGAACGCCACCTGCTGGTCAAGGCCTCGAAATAGCCCGATCAAAATTGACTAGAGGCCGCCAGTGTCTAGCTCCCTCCCCGACGCAGACCTGCCCAGGAGACCTGTTTTCTACTCGCACACGCCTCGGCTTTGGAGGACAGCGCTGGGCAAAAGCCGACGCAACTTCGAAGTCCAACCTTCATTGATTCTGGTAACACATCCACTCAGTACCTACGCATTTCTCGTTCAACGCCAATCGACTTTGACACCTGACCTTCATCGTTACCCGTATTCGCTCTGTACACCACATTTAGAGGTTAGCGGCGAGGTGCGACAAATCCAGAATCTGCCATGGACATTCACCAGCCGATGATTACTTGTCACCCCACTGCTCTGATCCAACATCACCGTCCACAAAGCCAACCGCCGTGTGTTTGGAAGAATGGTCCCGGCCCGCTGGCCTCCAGTGATAGACATCGGCCGGAACTTTCTGTTGGTCATTAGCCTGCTCATTACTGTTTTGCGCGATCTTCATGTCCTTTCCTCTTCTACCGGTTTCGTGCTGTCGAAATCGGCAGCTCTCATGCTCTTAAACGCTTCCCAAAATTTCCTAGTTATTCTCCACGGGGTTTTCTGGGGATGGCACACTATTGTAGTATTAGTACAAGGGACACGATTCACATATTATGACATCTATTTTCTATTCTTTCCGGATTTCCTTCGTCGTTCTACTGCCTCTTCCCTATTGTCCCATCTTCAAAATCATGATACCCATCGGCCCGGTGACGAATACGATACATTTCGTATGGCGAACCATTCGAAACAGCATCAGGGACCCGCGTATTGCCTCACTGTGCGGCTATAAGATCTTCGTGTTCGCTCGTGATCGTCCTTACGGCTCATTTCGTATTTCTGCCTTCCCCGGTTTTGGGTGCCATGTGCGCTGGCGAGCGAGCTGCGTGTTCGCTCACCGCTGCCTGGTTCCGCATTTGCATGGTAGAGAGGCGCGAGGGGAAACGAGCGATCATCTCTCAGACGTGTTCAGCCTCCGGTTTATCTATCTATTGCCCGCCTGCGAAATGCAGTGTAAAGTCCCGGCTCTCAGCTACCTGGGCAGCCTATGGCATACAGGTGGTTCGTTGCCAGCCTCGCGTGACTCACGAGTTTCTTGCTGTGCTATTGCTGGAACCCATACAACACGCGCAGATATGCAGAGGAGGAAGCTAGGTAGGAGATGCCATCCGCAGTTTGCGACTGTGGTGGGCCAGCCTAGAGTCACGAAAATCTATGTCTGGACCTGTGCAGATTGCGTAAGTGAGGACGGGAGTCTGCAAGCCTTCCCCTCGGGTGCGACTTTCGGCGATGCGAGTCGGCGCCTTCGGTGGTGAGAGATGTCTATGTTGGGCATGGTGCAGGCCACGCAAGCCTCGTTCTACGCCTTCGATGCAAGCCACCGTCGTGTTTACCCACCATGTTCTTTGGCATCCAGGGCAATCGCTTTTTACATACATATCATCGCTTGACGTGGGAATAGGAGATGTGGCCTTTGCCATCTGATGACGGAGCAGAATATTGCGAAGAGTGGCTTTCTGATCACCGTCTCGAGCTGGACCGTGCCTGAGACATTCACTGGCCTCAACAGTGGGTTTCATCGCGCAAACCTCGGTCTAGCGGGAGATAGGAGTTTACTTTGCACAGTCTATGTGGGCCAGTGAAGCCTTCAATGTGGAACATTCAAAATCCTCAGCTACACAGTATACCATCAGCCTACAGTAACTTCTAAAGGCCTCGGTATAAACCACCGTGCCACAATGGTAGTGACGACTCGAAGCGCCCATCTAAGTTAACTACAAGCTATCGGGACCTCAATCATCCTCCAACTTCCTCAGAGAGATGGCAGCTGCTTTGCCACCAGTCTGCCTAACGACATGCTTGCAGCTACTGGCTGGATCAACAAACCGTTCGCGCGAGTGTACATTTTCCTCTCAGATCGCCCTGCACTAACCTCCCATCGCCCGTGAATCCCCATCCTCCCTCAACCCGCGCGATCCCATCCAACTCCACACCCAGCAACAACCGGCAAGCTCACATTCACTCCAACCCACCAACATCAATCCTGGATCCAGGCCCCCAATCAGCATTGCTAAAAACAACTGTCAAACCCCGGTACCTCGGTGCGGTGCGGTGCAGTTCATTGCCCTGTACCCCTGCATTACCACGCTTCCACTGCACGAATGCTACGTTAGTATTGGCTGATGAGGGATTCAGTTGGGTGAATGGTGGCTCGGTCCGTGCGGCAGGGGTTAGGGTGGGAGCTGCGGCCGGGGTCCTGGCGCTTGGGGCGGAGGGAGGGGCGTGTGGCACGGTTGGGAGGGGAAACAGAAGTGATGGGTGATCATTATGAGGGATGGGGCTGGGAGGGTGAGGGGAGAGGATAGAGGCGTAGGACTTGGCGCCGGTGCAAGTCAGTGGTGGAAGTTGAGGGTGTAGACTTGAGAACAGGGAAATGAAAGGACGTTGTTTTGATTTAGCGTGGAGGCATCGCCGTGAAGACCATATTCCGTCTGTCTCAAGGCATACTTCAAGAAAGAACCACAGTGTATCCCCCTTAGGCATTGAGGTGTTTTAGGAAACAGTCAAACTACCCATACCACACAATAACAACACTGGCACGGAAGACAGTTTCCCGAGCCACCGGTCGTAACAAGAACTAAACTCGGCCACATGTTCCCGGGCAACCTGGGACCTGCGTTCAACTCAGGCACCCCTACGTAGAACACGTTCACTGATTCTGTCTCTGTACCACATCCGCAGCCTCGTTCTCACTGCAGCGCATGCGCCCCCGCGTCTGAACCGCAGATGTCAGACTCGAACCAGCCCCCCGCACTGCACGCGGCTGCGCATACCCGCCCAGCCTTTGGTAAAACAGTTACATGCACTACCTGCGAACACATCTGTTGTGTATCCTTCTCAAATCGGTGTGACTCACATCCACTACGGTCATCGCACAACATAAGTCCTCGCAAATGTTGCACTTCGCCGCTTTCCAACATACACTCACAGCCTTACCCGCCGGCCGCGGGCCCCAAGCCTCCAATCAACGCCTTGTCCTGTGCCGTCAATTCTTGCAACTCGGGCGCCTCGACGAATGGGGCGCAGGCGTGCAGCGAGGTTTATGGTTCGACGGCTACGGCACCAACCCACGCAGAGCGCGTGAGTTTGCGCTTCGGGCCGGCCCCCTTAAGCTTAAGAGAGCGGCAGATGTCCTATTGGATCGGAGCGGCCTTCGGTAGAGTTAAGCTGCGTTGAAAACATCGGAGTATGCGGTATGGACTTGATACTTGGAATTTTTGGAGCAGGCCCTAAGCGACCATTGCACACTCCTCTTCGATGACTTGGTGGTGAGTGGCAGTGCGACAAAGATAAGCGCCAATTACGGGCCTCAATTTTTAGTTAAAGGCAGGTAATTAGTGATTACCCTGGTTTGGAAAGTCAGGTGCTGTGCCCTCATGTGGCGCCAGATGTCTCTCATCCTTCCTCAAAACCAGGTCTGCCAGATCTGACCATCACCGCCCTTTTCTTGTGCACAGACAGAAGGTGAGCTCCGTCACGTTCTCTGACGTTCTTCGAACCATCTATCATCTTGTTGCGGATCTTTCCCGCTACGGTCTGGGAGATTGTCGTCGCAGTGGCGAGGGGTTCGAAATCCATGTGATTGAGGTGAAGACGTACTGTGCCTCCAAGATACATCGGGGAATGCAGGCAGAAACGTTCAATCCCGCAATCAAGATCTAGGCCCAGCTCACCGGCACGAAGAGCCGTGGACATGCCTCAAGTCGCCACTCTTTGCGCTCTCCTCGCAGCCTGGCAGCAGCTTGCAAAGCGCTCTCGCTTGCGCTTCAAAACACTGAGGCAGTAAAGCCTGACGAGAAGGCCTTGGGCATGTCCGCGTCCACGTAGACCAGGTTGGACCGGAGGGATGTTGTTTGAGATATGTGACATCTAGCAACAGATATCCGGGCGGATGTCATCACTGTTGGCAGCTGGAAAATACAGCCGCGAATAGGATTGTAAGGCGCACGGTTAGAGTTGCGGGTATACACGAGGTAGTTGGGCCTCTTATCGATTGGCTGCTAAGGGGCTTTTCCACTGTTGTGTTGGTATCCCACCCTCGTTCTGAGGAAGGCGAGACCGCGTGGGCTAAGGTGTTGATGCGCCGGGCTGTTTTGATATGCATAGTTGTGGTTACAACTGCTAGATCAGGGGAACATGTTGGTTGGTGTTTCGCCGTGGAAGCGAAGTGAGGGTACATGTCTACCTTGTTCAATATTGACGGACTCGGACACATCACCTCCAGTGAGATCCGCTCTATAATGGTAACAGTTGCGCAGGGTCGTGAAGCTATCTGCCCTCAGTATGTACCAGCACCTAGCGTTTTGCCAGATCAATGAATGGCATAACGACCAACCCGAATTCGGTTCAACCAGCTTCTACCGAATTCTTATCGCGGCCAGCTTGGATCATACCAGCTTGATAGCAGGATTTGGTCAATCCCGATGGACTGATGTGCCTCCCTATAGCAGTATATCTTTTGAAACTTCACATGGTTCTCCACACATTTCAAAACCTTTTAAGGTCTTTCAAGACACTTCGAAGTTCCCGCATCTTCCTAGGGCGACGCCCAACATCACAGAATGTGTATACGTACCTTACAGAATGTACTCTGATTGTATCAACTTGCGACATGGCCAAATAGCTAAAGACCGTGTTAAAACTGCGTAGACTCTTAGTTTCGGATGCGCGGATATTCGGCCCCCAGCTGCGCGACCCCCAAAGACACGCCATTCCTGCAGACAGTCGGAGACCACACCGGAGCATCCTGTGTTGAGCAGGGGGAGGACCGGATAGACGCTGCAGGGTGGCAGAAGTGCACACATTGGCTATAACATTTGGGGAATAATTTACTTCAGAGCTTCGAACTAACTGTACAAATTTCTGATCAACATGGACGGGCTCTTAATTACCGTCAATTGCGAACGGATACTACCCACATTTCAAAGAAGGTAGAAGCCGACAGTCCCCGGAACCTTTCGGGTTTCCAATGGTTCCCCGGGAATTAACTGAGTGTTGCGGAGGTGACGGTCTGAAAAACCTGGATTATTGTACACTGCTTTCAAGCGGGGACAAGGAAATGCAGCACACCTTGAAAGAGCGAATGCCGAAAAAAATATCAAGTAGCCCTCGTGCTCATCGCTCTGCCTTATAGAATGTAAGCGTCAGATTTCTCATAAAGTTATTGCAGAGAATCCAGGGGTAACGATCCAAACTGATCGGATCCTCAACGTCCCGCGAGCGGGAGCACGCGCCACTTTGAGAAATTCCTACGGAAGAGGATCGAAGGATTCGACCGTGTGTTGCCTGCATCGAGGACATGCCAGTAGATTTTCGAGGAGCTCAGCCCAGAAAGCCAGAATATTCTATTTCAGGGTCTTCTTGCCATGCAGGTTATGGCCTCGTAGTCGTTTGTTCACCTTTGATAGAGGTCACGGTATTTATTAGGTACTCCAAACAGCGCATACGCTCTTCATAGAATCCATCTCCACCACCACCACTCACGACTATCTTTAGTAAGTTTAAAATGAGGCTCTCGAGGGTGAGCCCCTAGCAGTCACAATGATCTCGCTGCCCGTTCTCGTTCTCCGTAACGCGATCCGGGAAATAACCACCCGTACGAACTCTTAGTCCCCGAACGAGCGAGAACCCACTCAAATCCCAGATTCAGCTTGCGAACTGCACTCCTGTCTCAAAAGACAGTTTTGCTCTATTTCCCTCATTTACCTGCGACGGGCATGTGGCCTCGCTTTGGTCCCCAAGCTTGGGAATAACGAATCCCAATGATCCTGCAGGATTATCCATGGTCAAGATCCCACGTGTCTGTGCGTTCTCACTTGTCTCTCCATGCTTTTGCCATCGTATCCGCATGATGCAAGATGCACGGAACATCAGCCGTTGAAAGTAGGTACAAATTAGATAAGACCAAGTAGAGGCCGAGGCTGCCCCAGGGTGATCCTGCGAAGCTGCACGGAATATCGTCGGAAAGCATCCCCCAAAAGAGGTTTCAGCCAAGAGGGAGCAGTTACCTCGCAGAGTAGCTTCAGAGATTTGAGTATACGAAAGCTGCCCTTCACGCCCTGGCGCATGCATTCAACGCCTTCTCGCTGTTGTCCTAAGCACGACCCAGGTTGCAGGTGCTGACTGCACGATGATCCATTGTATATGCCTGGAAAGAACATAGGTTCGCCTTAATTAGAGCCTTGATGGTGATGAACGCCAGTGGAATGGACCACTGTTTCGAGATGTTGCAATTGAACGTGGCGACATTCTGAGGGCATACTCCGGGTCGCAGGGCGGGCCTACCAAACCGCTCTGGACGATGACAAAAAAATTCTGCACCCCTTTTTAAAACAAGACGGTAAGTATTGACATTTGCACTATCAAAGGGTCCCGGTAAATTTGTAGAGTGCTGTGGAACTGTTTTGAATTTTCAATGGACTCTCCAAAGCTTCCAAGACTTCCAATCAAATCAAACAGGGTAACTTCTGAAGCGCTTTAAAATGCTTAATGCCATATACGAATAGCTGTAGTAGCATAAACCCCAGTTCTAGCCGGCACATATAACTCTGTGCGTGTAGTTCTCGCCGACGCTGCCTGCCTGGTTCACGGTGCTGCGAAGAGTTCGCCCCTTTGTCCACGTTGCTAAAAAGCGTAAGCTCCACTTGGTCCAGTTGAAGCACTTTTGTCTTTGTCACCTTCGGCGGGGGCCGATCACTGACTATACAACCTCCAAGCCGGACAGACACTGCGTATAACGTACTCGAAAAGCACCTAATTCTAGACCATAGCATGCGCCTTTAACGGTATTTCTACCATCTTACAACTTTATCATGAAACTAAAGCATCTCTACCTCTCTCCTACACTAATTGGACCAACCATTCCATGACTCTCCGCCTCGTAGGACACATTCCACACGGAAGTCCCTTTCCCATAACCTGACCCAAAATTTGCTTGTAATTGCTTCGCACACAACATCAATCCTCCTTCATACCGCATCATTCCCAATACTCTTCAATCTCGGCCATGCAGCAGCAGTGGCAGGGTCGCAACCTACGACAGTGCATACGAGAAAATATGCGTAATATGGAACGAGCACAACTTGAACAAACAAAGGTTCTATCCATTGATCGAACGTGTAAAAACATTGGGTATATACCATTCCTATTAATGAGGGCGTGGTACCTACTTACACCCGTCTGGGACGCCACCAGCATGGGAGGTAAAACCTGATCTTAGCCTTTTCTGTAGGGAAAGAATCTTCGCCGTTCCGGGGAACCAAAAGCGAAGTCGAATCATGCCCCCATGTATTCATAGATCGCCACATCAATGTCCTTGGATGAGGAAGCCGGAAGAGCATCTCAATTCCCTCAAACATCACGCATCCTGCTTCACCTTGTCGATCCCCTCTCTCCTCTTCCAAGAACCTCGGGTAAAAAAAAACAAAAATTAAGGTTTCAAAAACATACAACACCACGCTATTCGCACCTAGTCACCTACGATACTACTCAACGGGCGCTAAGAGACTTGTGTATGGCCGATCAGACGAGAGACCCAACTTCGCTCTTGCTATGGTTGTATGTGCATGTATTCGGTTGGCGTGGGTTTATATTGCGGCGAATCGAGGCAGTGATAACACCACAGTGTACGGGGGAGGCGTGGTGTGGTCGACACCGACAATCGTTCTGACAAACACATTATGGTTACCAATGGCCAGGACAAACTCGCTTTTTTTTATTTCTCGAATGCACTCTCTTCTTCAGATTCCCTGCGACTCTTCCACCAAGCCACCCCTCTGACTCCCCAATTCCTCCGACAACCTCTCCAACTCTGTCATCCTCAACGCCTCCTCCACTGAACTAACAAAATGTCTCTTCCCGCCACATGCCTCCACGATTCCGCTCTTTTCAAACCGCCTCCATACGGGCGATCGCTCGCTGGGAATACGGCAGAAGAAGACATTGACATCCCTGCGCCTGTAGTTCTCCACAATTTCGCTGAGAACTTGCGCTCCCGCGCCGTCCAGACTGGTAACGCCATGCACGTCGAAAATGATGTTCTTGTTGTGCTCTTCCCGTCGCACACGGGGCAAGGCGGGGTGTGCTGCGCTGGTGCCATGGTCTTCCAAGCGTTTGAGCCGGGTCTTTAGCTCTCCTGTGTTGGCGAATGTCAGAGGCTCTGGTATCTTCACGATAAGACAGCCCTCGATAAACTCCACGTTGGCCGGATCCAACTCCGCGTTCGTGAACCTATCCGTCGTTCCAGGGACACGTCCCAAAATCTGGATACGAGGCCTGGTGGAATGGCGGATCAGGCGTAATATACTGAGCCCTATGCCTACGGCAATACCGCGCTTGAGATCCCAGAAGATAGTGACGAGAAAGATCAGGAACATCAGCGACAGTTCGGACCAACCCCTAATTTTCCAGAAAAACTTGATGTCGTGTGGTGCCTCCTCCACTAGGGAGTAGGCTACGACCGAGACCATAGCGCAGAGCACGCCCTTGGGAAGATAATAGAAATACGGAAGGAGGAAGAAGATGCATAAAATCGTGATCAAGGAGAGAAAGACGGAGCTCATCGGCGTCATACCACCCGTCGACTTGTTGACTTTTGAGCGTCCGTAGCCGCCGAAAGCCGGAAGGGCCATGAAAAGACCACCAGTGATATTGGCTGTGCCAAGTGCGATGAGTTCTCTATTTGGGCTGATTTGCTGCTGTATGCCGCCCTTGGAACGGTCCCCTGTACCGAGAGATTTAGCCGCGACGGAAGACTCGAAGAATCCGAGCAGTGATATGATCAACGCGGTATTGACGGAATCTCCTGCGTACTTGAGGTGCGGAGGGTCGAACGGAAAGTGAATGGCGAAGATGTTGCCGGTTGACTTGACATCCCCTAGAACAGAGAGTCCCTGCTCTTCCCAGCGAAAGTGCCAGGTCAAAAATCCAGCGAGAACCACAACAACAAATCGATCGGGTATATATGCAACGCTGGGGTACCGAGATTGCAATCGCCTCTTTACTTCTCTGCAGGGGATTAGTGCTGGAACAGTCAAGAGGCTGGGGTTGGCCTACCGGAAAAACATGATAATAGCAAATGCGCCAAAGGATACAGCAGTGGTAAGCTTATGAGCGTTACCGATATTGCGAACGAGAAAGACGGTCTTATCAAGGCAACTACCATGTGACACCTGGTCGCGAGCAAGCTTCGCAAGACCCATCTCTGGTATCAGCTGGTCCACAAAGATGACAACACCAATGGCGCTGATGAAGCCTCTCAGAAATGGTCGACTCAAGACATTGTCTAAGAAGCCCAAGCGGAAGAGACCCGCAATGAAGATGAAAGTGCCGGCCATGCAGGTAACAATACCAGCAATCTGGGCCTGGAGTATGCCATCGTCGTCACCGCTTTTCCCTTTCTTGATAGCCTCTCTGACCACTTCTCCTACTAAAAGGGATCCAGGGGCCTCCGGTCCTACAACCATCTGAGGGCATGAACCAAGTATGGCATATATCAGGGGGTTGATCGCGAACGAGTAAAGCCCATGGATTGGAGGCAAATGCGCAAGATTCGAGGCGTACGACAGGCACATGGGGATATAGAACGAGGCCATGCTGATAGCAGCAACGAGGTCGCCTGTAAAATATCGCCACTTGTATTGTTGTACCCAGTTGATGACAGGTACGTAATAGGCCAGATACCTGAAGGAGTTAGTTTGGTGCATATGCAAGTCGAGCGTCTTTCCCACGTACATCATTTTCTGGTTCTTGATACCGTGCCGCTCGGCGAGATATTTCGTCGTCTTCCTCTTATTGGCCTTTCCACCCCTCGAGAGACCTTCCGCACCGGCGTCTCCTAGGAGCCCTTGGCCCGGATCACTGCCTTCACCAGCACCGCCGGGATATGCGCCTCCAAACCCAGTGCGCGACATGCTAGAGTTAATAGTACCATAACTCTTTACAGACCACGGGCGGGGAGACATGGTCCCATGGTTGCAGTGCTCGCTTCCACAACAGGAACCGGCATCCCAGTTCTGGTGATTGAGTAACCGCGTACGGGCGGTGGGATCGAGTTCCGACTCAACTATGCCCCTTGGCTGTCCAGTAGGTACCTCGTCATCACCGGAATGGACCAATGCATGATCGGGTGCAGGGTGAATACCGTCACTGGAGAATTCCAAGCCGGTTGAGGGGCCTGCATGAGAGTGTTCCTGCTGCGTCGAAAGATGACGGGTGGTATTCTCCGGGGAACCGGACCCTTCAGATGGAACATAGACTTCTCTCAGCTGGCTGGGGTTTACTGGGACATGCGAATTGGGTTGTCTCGAAGGCTGGCGAGTATGAGAGGGTCGTTCAGCCGAGGTCGACGGCGTATCTCTCGGTGTGTCCATCTTTGGTGTCATAGGTTCTGAAAATACGGCACAAATTCAGGAGTGGAGGGCGACGAAGCATCATGAACGCCTGAAACTCGTCCGGACAGGTGGCGGAGGAGGATACGGCGTATTAGAACAGAATCTGGGGCAAGTCCAGGAAATGCCATCGAGGTCATTTCGCCGTCCCACGTGCACGGAGAAAAACGGCGCCCGGCTTGGCAAAAGTAGCAGGGGCTCCTGGCTAACTCCGCCCTTCGGCCAGGCACTCCAGGGGTTTGCCGCCCGGCAGAAAAAGCAGATCCACTATGACTCTTTGCCGTCTTGAATAGATGGGTGGACATTATCGCCAAGCGTCGTAGTTAACGACCTTCGTTCTTCTAGTTTTGTTTCTTTGACTCCTTCACTGCTCCAATTGTCTTTCGGATTGAAGTCTCTCGTCGCATCATGGCTTTTCCCACCCTCCATGCCCGCGCTGAGGCAAAGCTTTACGAGCACCGCTCATGCCTCACCCCCACCACCGCTAAGAAGTTGCTCGACGCTGGCTACCCCGTTGTCGTAGAGCGCAGCTCCAAGGATCCCAACTACTCTCGTATCTTCAAAGATGAGGAATTTGAGCAGGTTGGCGCTAAGCTCGTGGACGAGGGGTCGTGGGAAACCGCGCCTACGGACCACATTATTATCGGATTGAAGGAACTACCCGAGGCTGATACTCCCCTCAAGCACACAATGGTCCACTTCGCACATTGCTACAAGCAGCAGGGTGGATGGGAACAGGTTCTGGCGCGGTTCCCGAGGGGTGGAGGTATCCTATACGATCTCGAGTTCCTCCAGGACTCCACAGGCCGGAGAGTGGCTGCTTTTGGTTACCATGCTGGTTTCGTCGGGGCTGCTCTCGCCATCAAGGTATAGCACATAACAGACTCCCGAGTGGGCAGCTGAACTAACACTTCCCTAGACCTGGGCATGGCAGCTCACTCACCCCAACGAGCCCCTCCCCGGCATTGAGAAGTTCACGGATGGACGCGGCTACTACAACAACGAAGCCGAATTGATCGAACAACTCAAGCAAGATGTTGCGGAGGGCGAGAAGATTGCCGGACGCCGCCCTAGCAGTCTTGTTCTCGGTGCTCTGGGACGCTGTGGTTCCGGCGCCGTTGACCTTCTCGAGAAGATCGGGTGCTCAGACATCAAGAAATGGGATCTCGCTGAGACCTCGGAGCGTCCTGGCCCATACCCTGAGATTGTCGAATCGGACATCTTCGTCAACTGCATCTACCTCTCCAAGCCGATCCCACCTTTCGTCAACATGGAGAGCCTGAAGTCACCGAATCGCAAGCTGAGCGTCATCTGCGATGTCAGCTGCGACACCACGAACCCCCACAACCCCATCCCCGTGTACAACATCAACACTACTTTCGACAAGCCCACCGTCGATGTTCCTGTTGAGAACAACGGCCCCAAGCTCTCCGTCATCTCTATCGACCATCTCCCCTCTGCTCTGCCGCGCGAGGCGTCAGAGAACTTCTCCGATAACCTCTTGCCTAGCTTGTTGGCATTGAAGGATCGTGCCACCACTCCCGTGTGGCAAGGCGCCGAGAAGCTCTTCAACGAGAAGGTGGCTACGTTGCCCGGCGGTGTGCCCGAGAAGGAAGTTTAGATAAGCCAGCCTTCTATTCGATAAAATATGGTAGACATTTCTCCTCAGGATAGAGAAAATAGGGTTTTCCTACTACCTGTATGATTTATGAGCAATATATTTCCTCATTTCTCCTCATCGTCTTACGCGTGATCCGAAACACTCTTGAAAATGCAGAGGTAGGCGTGATGAAACAAGTAAGAAAACCAATTCCAAATTGAAAGGCAACCCAATCTAAGGAAGGAAGGCCCCCACCAGGGAACCGGCCATTTCAGCTTCCATACCACCAGAAAAAGAGAAGCAACTCAGCAACATCAGCATTCCCTCACCCACTCCTCCCACCGACGCCAATCCCTGCACTACCACTCCCAGTCCCGCGCCCCCCACCAACACCCCAGCCTTGTTCCTCCGCAATCGTCTCCACAGTCCGCACACACCACTCCCTCCTCTCCTCATCCCCAACTTTCTCATACCAACGTCTCACCACCTCCAGCGGGAACAACATATTCTCCGCAGCCGCAAAGCTCCTTCCCTTCGTGCAAAACTCTACAGACCGACATATCAGACTTGCATATTCTGCCATTTGGGCGTTGAGGTCCGCGTTTGAGTCTGGGGGCGGTACCGCAGGTGGTTGCAAGGAGTCTGGCAGAAGAGAAGAGAGTGTTTTCCGTGCTTCCAAAAGGAGTATTTGGAAGGTCCAGAAGAGACAGTGGAGCGTACAGGATTCGATGGTCGTGTAGTGGAGCGGAAATGAGTCCCTGGAGGGGGTGGCAAGTGGTGTCGCTCTCGACGCCGCCCAGGGGCCAGGGGTAGTGGATTTAAAGGAGTCATACCAGGCGGAGAGTGCTTGGTCGAGAAGCTCCAGGTTCTCTAAGGTCTCGCCGATGGTGGTTTGGTTGGAAGAGGAAATCGAGACCGCTACGAGTGCGTCAGCAGTGGCGACGATGTCGGTGAGCGGGAGGGCGGTTTCGCAGAGCTGGAAGAAGAGGTTGGTGCGGTACGCGGGGTGGGATGAGTAGAGGCGATGAAGGAGCGGGCGGTAGGTTGGGGAGGCGAAGACGTAGGAGCGCCGGGTGGCCAGATTGACGAAGATCCCTAGGTTGAGAACGAAGATATATAGGACATTGGAGTTGCTATCAAGGCTTTGCTCAAAACATGGGCAGTTGAGAATGCATTGGAGAAGTCGGCTGGCTCCCTCAATGTGCGTGCGTTGGCTGGGGGCCCCGCAGCCATTAGAAAGAAAGTGCTCTACAGAGCTCAGTACGAGAGTCGTGGCGAGTAACTCTTTCCAATATGTGGGATTGGTTTCGATCAGGGCGGGCTGTAGCATCTGTAATACCTCCAAGTAGATGTTTCTTCCTCGGTTTAGAAGTCTTTCATCTCGACGATACTGTGAACCTATAAAGCAAATCCCCAGCGCTTTAATGGCAGTGTCCAATATAGGTGATAGTCCAATCCACTCAGGGAGAAGAGCTCTCCAGCCACCACATTCATTCCCAGCCTGAAGTGGTTCAGCAGAAGTCTTGTCGGGTCCGAATCGTCTGTAATAGAGATCAAGAAACACGGCCGTTACTTCATAGGCGTTATCCCAGTCCTGCAGTAAGAGTGTGGGGTTGTTCGTAGGTTGCGGAGAAGATGACGGAGAGCCCTCGGGAAATGACGGTTGAGACGCAATATCAACTACAAGGTACTTCTGAGCGTTTCGTGATCGAGTAAATACTGGGGGTGACCCTGCGGCGTTCATATTAATGAACACATTGCCCAAGTCGTAGCCCCCACATATTTTGTTCGAGGAGACGCATTCGCTGCATCGAGGTTTATTCTCGTCACACTGAAGACAGTTAGAGTGCGTTTAGTGGCTATAGGGGTACAGTTCTCTTACTTGAAGATTGAGTTCTCTACATGGTCTGCACTTACCTCTCCGGCTTGGGGGAAACATTGGCGAGAAAGACGAGGAATATTTGTGAAGGCAGTTGAAGGAATATAAAAGTGGCGTTTTAGGTAGTAGTATAAAAATAGAAATAATCGTCTCTCCAAACGGTCCACGCGCGCTACGCTAATACACGGAAAGATGGCACGCTAAAAAAAATGGAACACTGGCGAAGGAAAGGCGATAGAAAATCAGGAGGCTTTAAAATGTGAGCAAGGTGAAGCATACTTGACCAACCCTTTTCCTTGGAGAGTATTACCTTCGAGATCGTCAGTTAAAGATAGTACATTGTCTCTCGGACGTGTGCTCTGTTCTGGTAGAGCCGCAAGAGCTAAGTACGCACGGAGTCATGACGCCCCTCGTACGATCAAGCAAAGATGGATATGACCGTCGTAATTGGTCTTCTGCAAGCGTAGTAACCGATTTTGTTTCACCGGGACATTGTTTTTGATGGGACGTGCTGGGTCACCCCTTAGGCATCCCGCCTGCGTAGACAAGACCCTGTTTCCAAGTCTCACTCCTGTAGAATTGCACGACGGACAGTCCGGTGCCGCTCCGTTTCGTCTCAAGTTGTAGAAATCTGTGGCTTATGGCTTGCGCATGAGTCGTCTTGAGTAAGCCGTAGAGCTACATTACTCTGCACTAGTGCAAATGGGGGCCGGATCTATAGAGCGACACCGTGGCATTGGCCGATATATTACAAGCCAACAGAGCGGACCTCAGTGCTCGAAGGCTTCAGCTTTGCTGAGCCACGACTTAATGCCAGGTTCTCAGTGGCAGGCGTCCTCGGAGTTTGGCTTACTGCAAGTGAGCTGCGATGAGTCCTGAAATCGGTTCCGCACAGGGAGCATCGAATTAAGGGTCTCCATGGGTTGTATACATTCAGCGCAGTGTGGTCATCGAGTGCGGTACCTCCAGATAAGGTTGCTGGAGGATGTTGTCTGAGTAAAGTTGGGGCCCCGGGCCCGGGGGCAGGTTGGAGGTGCGCATGGTGGTTATGGGATTCTGGCCTTGGCGTTCGGCACAATTCACTCCCTTCCGATCGGCCTTTCTACCTGGGCAAGGCAAGGTTCGATGTTGGTGACGAACCCCTTGCACGTGCTTATTTTCCAAAGTTCACTCAGAAGTACCACATGGGCAGCGACCACTTTGGTCCCAACAGTTCACCCCTGGCGTTTTGTCCGCCTAAGGGTAGGCTTGCAGTCAAAGCTTCGGATTCAAAAAGGCATGCGCACGTGACTTTACACGACGTATTAAAAGGCATCCTATGGTACAGCTGCACATATCCGCTGTTTCGGATGAACAGAGAATTCGGTCGACCTCTAAAGATACGAATATTCACCTATCCGCAGCGGCTTGTCGCCACCCAGACCCAATACCTCGACTCCTCCCTATGTCCTGCCCAGGATTTCCCAGCCTCGATGTTTCGAAGGTTGTTAACGGCAGAGCAATATTCGGGGTTGACCGCCATATATTAAGGCACAGGCGCTCCTGAGGTACATGCTTTTGGCACCCAGTGTAGCCGGCGAAACGGACGAAATACGCGCCAGTTACCGAGGGACTGGGCCGCCTGCGTTCAAGACAGAGCATACTTCGTATGTGTCCGAGAGAAAACTCTCCGGGAGTGTTCTGAAGGCATCAACAAACCGCTCTAACAGCGTAATCATGCACTGTGCCCTACAGCTTACGAATCCTCGTCCCGAAATGGTCATACGAACACCAGTATTTGATTTTGGCTTGTAGGCAAGGGGGGTGAATATGGCTTACAAATATACAGTGACCTTGATTTCCACAGGCAACAGCATATTTCCTAAGACACATAAAAGAAATATAAAGGGGAGTTCCTTTGCCCTCTTGAGTCTCAGTAAACTTCCAAATTGCACACCTCGGCCCACTTGAAATCTCTCCGTACTTGTCACATATCTCAACCACGTACCTTGAGACATGTCTACCGTTGTCTTCATCACTGGAGCTGGAAGAGGTAGCGCTGTCTCTTAATTAATTAGTATGCCACATCTGACCATTCAGGACTTGGTAGAGCCCTGGTCGAAGCCTATCTCCAACGCCCCGATCATACTGTCATTGGAACGGTCCGCGACAACAGCTCTTCCGCCTATGATGCCGTCAAGAGCCTCCCAACAGCTTCAGGCTCCAAGCTAATCCTACTCAATTTGGATTCCTCGCGACAAGAGGACCCTTCGAAAGCCATCGAAGCAGCCTCAAAAGCCGGGATCACGCACATTGATATCGTCTTTGCTAATGCCGCTACGCTACCAGAACCAACGCCTCTGGAATCCACCCCCCTTGCGGACGTCGTCAATGCTCTGAACATCAATACTATTTCTCCCATTGCTCTCTTCCAGGCCACCAAACCCCTTCTTGAGAGGTCTGCGAAGCCCATCTGGATATCGGTAAGCAGTGGTGCCGGGTCGACAACACTGTTGCCAACGCATGGAGTCCATAATTGTTTGGGTTACAGCATGTCCAAGGCCGCATTGAATCAATTCACCGTCCTTGTACATCTGGTGCACACTAACTTCATTGCGTACGCAATTCACCCTGGCTTTGTCCAAACCGACATGGGGAACTCATCGGCTAAGAAGCTTGGTTTGGAGAAAGCTCCTGTTACTGTTGAAGACAGTATTGCGGCAATCATTGGTTCGGTATGTAACACGCACCACTGCGGAATTCATGTGCAGAACTCTAACAATTGGACAGGTTGACAAGGCTACGCGCGAGGAGACTTCCGGAAAGTTTTTGGACGTGACCAGTGGCCAAGAGATTCCCTGGTAAACGATTTGAGATATGTTTCTGTAGTCCGAAGGCAAACCCATCAGCAGAGGGCTTCATACTTTTTATTATGCCTTGGTATGAAACATAACAATTTGGGAAGATAAACCGGACTGATTGCCTGTGAGACCGTATTTGATCCAATCTTCGTGATAAGCTACGACCTGCCTCGTTTATGACAATTTTACAAAGTTGAGTCCAGCTTTGAACACCCAGTCAAAGCACTTTCTGTATCCATATACTCAACGCACGACGCCCCCTAGAGATGACTCGACGCAAAGGCAAGAGCCAATAGAAGGATCTGGAAGATATTAACGAAGCGTCTTCCAAGGACTTTTCGCTGTCGTCCGTCCGAGTTGGCTTCAGAGCAAGCTTCCCTTTTGATAGTACAGTTTAGAGATGATATTAGAGCGTCTACTGGTTTCGAGCCATTATATTAACTAAGATCGCAGGAGCCCCAACCTTTTAGCGAGTTTCCATGCGATGACGTGTTCAGCTAATTGTGAGTGGGCGAGGCTGAACGCCGCGCGGCTGGTCTCTGTGTCTGGCGAATTGCTTCCCAAAAACTAGACGGAGGCAGAAGCAAAAGCAGCCTTCGTACCCTTCTGACTCTAGCAAAAGCTTTTGTTTGGGCTTCAGGACAGGGTAAAACAGCCAAGGTGATGTCGTTGTGTACAGGAGGTGACTCACGAACCCGAACGTGGCTGAACGAAATGGCGCGATTCATGCTAGATAAGGAATAACACCGACTCAAGGCCGATGTCGACATACGTAGGCCCAATCCTAAACTTTATAGAATTCTCGACATTTAGGCACCTAAATTGTATATCTACCCCCTATTTACATCTACAAATAGATCCACGGCTTTCCATTATTTCTCCACAGACGCCTTAACGTAATTATGGCAGACATATCCATTCAGCCAACCTCAAAGCAAACTCTCGCGTTCTTCGGCGCAACAGGCGGGGTCCTCAGTACCAGTCTTGCTCTGGCATTGAAGGAAGGTACTGGCTGTACAGCGTTAGTCCGCTATCCAGAAAAGCTCCTGGGCCTCCTCAAGACGCAACATTCAGTCCCAGAGGCTGCGATATCATCGCATCTCACGGTTCACACGGGGAACGTCAAAGACGCAGCCTCTGTAGCGAAGGCGCTTATTTCGCCAACCGATCCTGGCCATGTCGTGGATGCGATCGTCTTTGGCGTTGGCGGCGCACCTAAAGTTCAGCTGTCCCTATTGTATCCCTTTACCATTGATGATCCGCATATTTGCGAATCGGGTATCAAGACCATTTTCCAAGCTTTAGAAGACCTATCCGCTAGGGGCATCAAGGGAAAGCCACGCCTTCTCGCTATTTCCTCCACTGGCCTCCATACGGCGAAAACAAGAGATGTGCCTCTGGGTGTCAATGTGATATATCGCTGGCTCATAGCAATCCCGCATGCTGATAAGGAACGGATGGAAGAGCTCATCATGCAGGATGCAGGAAAGCACCTTGGTGGATACGTAATTGTAAGAGGGGCTGCGTTTACGGATGGAGAGCCGAGGGGCCTAGGAGAGGGAGGCGTGAGGTTTGGCTGGGAATGGGGACAAGGGGGTGAGCAGAGGGGGGAAGAGGAAAGGGAGAAGGAGCCGGGACCGCAGATTGGATACACCATTTCAAGAAGAGATCTTGGTGGGTGGGTGTTTTGGAAGGGAGTGATGGAAGGTGAGAAGTGGGCAGGAAAGTGCGTCAGTATCTGTTATTGATTTCTTCGTGGGCCATTATGTTTTTATTGATTCGTTAGTTGGGCCTGTATCTGAAGCTGCTCTTCGGTTTGCTGGAACTTCACTGAAACTGTTGTGCCTTAGGGCGATGCGTTGCCCGTAATATAATTCTAGCCGTACAAGAGCTCCTCCACTTCCTCTGCAATCGCCAGACTACTTGTCAGCCCTGGGCTCTCAATTCCGAGAAGATTCACAAATCCCTCAAATCCCTCCTCCTTCTTGATGTAAAAATCCTGGAAACCCTTCCCCCCTGTCGCGACAGCTGCTGCCTTTGCCAACTTTGGCCTTATGCCAACGTAATCCAGCCCTACTGCTTCTCTTTCGATGCCTGGAAGGTATGTCTGGATGTCATCCAAAGCTGCAACCAAATTCTTTGCATTTGGAGTGTAGTCATTCGGGTCATCGGTCCATTCTACGTCAGGACCGAAACGAATGCGGCCGCCCATGTCCAAGGTGAGGTGGGTACCGAGACCACCGTGGCCAGGAACGGGTGCTGGATAAATGAGGGTTCTTGGACGAGGATGAGAGAGGGAGTAAGAGAAGTAAGAGCCCTTGGCGTAGTAGGATTTGCGATGTCTCTCCTTCGGCAAAATCATATTAGAGATAGCGATTGCGGAGAGACCGGCAGAGTTTATTATTGTGGAGGCAGTAATTGTTGTTTCCGGAGAGTCAGGTGGTGTGCTTTCGCCGGGCCGGGGAGGTGATGTCGTTGTAGTAATGTGCCAACCTCCAGAACCGCCATTGTTGGGTTCGATACGGGTAACAGGGCTGTGGAATGCGCATAGGCCGCCTTTATCCAGGAAATCGCCTTCAAGGAACTGCATGAGCGAGTGCGAGTCGACAATGCCAGTGGAAGGGCTCACGAGTACACCCGCCTCTGCACGGACATCTGGCTCCCTTCTTTGCGCTTCTTCCTTGGAAATAAAATGTGTGGGGACATCAAGGGTCTTCGAGAACTCATGAACTTTGGAAATCGCGTCCAACTGGACGTCATCTTGGGCGACGATCCATTTGCCGCAATTGTTGTGTGGGATATTGTATTTCTTGCATGTCGAATACATCAGCCCTTTACCTCGGAGACATAGCTTAGTTTTAAGGCTGTCAGCCCCATAATATAGTCCGGCATGGATGACCTGAGACCGTGTATTAGCGGATACCCCCCAGATGACATAGCGATATCGATCGCAGACGCTGGTCGCAAAGAACGTAACTGAAAAGACAAAGGAGGTATGAAAAAGATTGTTTGCTCCTACCTCGGAATTTCTCGAACTCGTCTCCGTCCCTACAGCGCCATGCTTTTCAATTAGAATGGTCGATGCTCCCTCCCGAGCTTGCAATTGTCTCGCAATCGCTAAACCAACCACCCCACCGCCTATTACAGCGTGCGTGAAATCCGCATTCCGCCAGGCGGTCGTACTAAGCCTTCTGCAAAACTGATTGGGCGCGAGTAGCCGTAATGACGAAGCACATGAGAGCATGACAACACGTCTTACGGGGTGATAATCTCTGCCAGATAGGAACAACGGAAGGAAAGGGCCTAGGATAGACACGGCGAATCAATGAAAGAACGCTCACGACACGACAAGCACGCTCGAACTTAGCAAACTCCAGTGTGGCTGAAATGAGGGTGGAGGATGACGGGGAAATTCAAATGACCTTGGCTGGTCATGAACATGGCAAAGATATCGATAATGGGAAGTGACGTTCATCGCCGATAACCGCGGCACTATTCCTATTTTAGCTATTCACTACGCTAGCTTGATTCAGATTAGCCTCATCAACGTACCCTCCATCTTTTGCATATCTTAAAGAGCACACGACGGTTCCCCTCCCAAGTTACGGAGTCAGCCTATTTTGTGAATAGTTCCACTTGATACGGCACGAGGTATGGTCCTCATTTATAGTCGTGGACTGTGTGGATTCGACTCCCTGAGCAGGCTAGCAGCTCCACAGTTCTGGGACACGACGCTTTGACGTCGTCAATCCCCTTAAAACATCATGATTGCATAGAAAACTAGATAACGTATGCAATATGGCAAAAGAGCGAAGGGAGCAGACGCTTTGCAAGGTTGCTTACACGCGTCAAAGGGAGCATTTCAAGAAGACGCACTCTCCGGTCTAGATGGCGATATTTCCAAGAATGCAACATTTGAAGGGCCGGCAAGTGCAATCGTTGGTACCTAGACTTTCAAATGCGGTCGATGTTGCCGTGTGATGAGCTAGTTTGAGCTGATTATTCACGACAAAACGTTATACTTAAGCGACCCCGAGCAATTGCCTCCAAGCACACTGTGAGACCGCTGGGCCATTACTCCAAACCGGGAGAAAGTGGACGAAATGAGAAAAATGTGGCAACTACAAGTATACGCAGTATTGTTTCCATTATTCAGATCATGTGCTTTTCCGGATTATTTAGGTACCTGCGCATGCCCCTAGAAGGATTATTGTGGAAAGGGTACTCCAATTCCTCTAGGATGGTTGGGGAACTGGATGCTGTACAATTATATATGAAAAGAAGCCTCGTTCATGGCACCTTCCAAATAGCATCTTCGCCGCTACCCGAGGGTAGTAAACATCTCCTAATGTTACTCCCGGATAAGAAAGACTGGCAGTAGCGGTCGGCTGGTTCGACAGATTAGTCGACCGTGGCCCATATCATATCTGGTCACTCTTACACGCACACTCAAACTAATTGAAGAATCTTTCCTTTATCGCTAGAAAAGAGTCGAGACTCGAAAACTTCCTTCCGGCTGGACCGTGCACAAGCGAAGAGGTTAAATAAGTGGCTTTTCCCGGAGCTGTATCGACGGAAATTGTGGCCGAGGATGGCTTGTTTCACTCTTATCCTCCTCGCTTTTGTCAGACTGGCTTTGGAGGCGCAGCAAGAGCTCGTAGTACCAGAACTCGCCAACGATGCACAGAGATCGACCAGCCCCCAGAGTGGCTCCTCAGAGTGGTATAGCTGGCACAGGTGTCACGGTGTTCTGATGATTCTATCGTTTACGATCATGATGCCTTCCGCCCTGTTATACCTTCGAAGTGGAATGGCCAAGGCACTCAGAGTGTACTGGATGCTTCAGCTTGCAACCACGATCTTAGCGCTCTCCTCAGCAATTCTTGCCATCGCGAAGTCATGGGGAACTCTTGAGGTAAGAAATACCCATACTTCATGGTCTAGTATGCTAAGAGTTGTCATAAGCCTCGACCCGGCCTATCACAACATGTGACTCTCGGTACGCTGCTCACCATACTGTTGGCGGTACAACCAGTGCTCGGATATTATCACCACATTCATTATGTTAAGCTGCATGAGAAAGCACTATTATACCACCTTCATATCTGGGTTGCCCGAGCAATGATAGCGCTTGGTTTGGTAAACGCAGGCCTGTAAGTTATGCTGTATTCATACGACCCCGAACGGCCAGGTGATTGCAATTGGTAACACGGATTCAGGGGCATCCGCATTTCTAATCCAGGTCTTATCGTGAGAATATTTTGCTTCATTGCTGCATTGATGGTCGGTTGCGCCCTCGCCCGGGAGTCGGAATTCAGGGATCAGACGTATGTTGATGAAAGAGGACGGAGGAACCTAGAATCGGATCACATTCCATTAGATGGGAGGACCCGGGCGGCAACGGTTTAAGGGATTATTTGGTGTTCACCGATGTTGGATGGGACGGCAGAACCTGGGGCAGTGTTTAGCTGTGCGGTACTAATGGGAACAACGCCCCCAATCCGCATGGCGGCTGGGAGCAACTAGAAATGCCACTTTCCGCTCCAGGAATGAGATCAATCAGTTGAATGCAGTGCTATCTAAGTTTTCAGCTGACATTGTTAAGATTGGGCCTCTACTCACTACTCCCTAACTTCCAGTTCGTGTGGCCGACGACTACATATGTAACTGTGGCTGGCAGGCCATGGTAATGGGCTAGAACGGTGGAGCTGCCGTACTAAAGAGAAATGAGATCATGTTGCTGGACTACAACTTAGAGCGAATAGACTTCCAACAAACATTGCCAAAACTGCCGAACGGCCAGGAAAGAATAGGTATGCAATGATGGGAGTAGAGTGATGGGTGACCCTCCACCCTCTTCCAAGATGGCTTTTCTGCTGGCGCTAAACCTTCCAAGTCAAATTCTTATATATCTGAAACACACCCTCGACATTGACCGTTTAGTAAGACACAGCAACCTACAAAGAACGAGTCTGGTCTCTGTGGAAGCTTTGTATTTCCCTCCCGTAATAGATGCAATGACCTCCCCAAACAGTCCCAGGAATCTCTATTTTTACACATCCATTCACAGTTCCTGCGCCTCACGGATTCACATAGCCCTCTACCTCAAATCTATCCCGGTAACAACCACCACTGTTTCCCTCAGCCCTTCCTCTGGATGGCCTCCCTCTTCCATTACTTCCCGAAACCCCAGCGCCAAAGTTCCCTTCCTCGAGATCGCATCGCCAGACTCCACGGGCAAAGAGAACACAACGATCCTCACTCAATCACCGGCAATCTTAGACTATCTCGAGGAGTCCTTCCCATCGTCCAGAAGATTACTTCCCAGTGTCCAGGAATGGGAGAAGAGAAGTAAAGTCAGAGAACTGGTCTCGCTCATCTGCTGCGACATCCAACCACCGACGAACCAGTCATCGGTACAACTCATCAACGAATTCTCTACCAACCTGGCCTCGTCCTTCCTGCCAGCATCCACTTGCCTCCCTCCCTTCACACCCTCGAACCCCTCCCCAGGCAAACTCTTCGCAGTCCAGGTTTTTGCCTCTGGTCTCGCTGCTTACGACGCCCTGATCGCGGACTGTGTCGGGAGATTTTCAGTGGGTGATGAGGTTACGCTGGCGGATGTGTGTCTTGTACCTACCGTGATCATGGCGGAGGCATATGAGGTAGACCTGCGAGGAAACGAAAGATTTGGGAGGGTGATGAAGGTGTTCGATGAGTGTATGGGGATGTGGGAGTTTAGGGAGGGAGCAAGGAGGGAGGGTGGGAAGAAGTGCCATACTTTGTCGGTTGGAAGAGATTAGTGAAGCGACGTGAGTGCAGGTGGGGTTGAGGGATGGGATGGAAAGAAAACCCCAGTGTAGGAAAACAGGAGCGAAGCAAGAATATGGCGGCAAAAAGACGTGTGGAAGTGATGCTCGTTGACACCAGATTAACCCCACAGAAGGAGCCGACAGAAACAGCAAGCAACGAAATGCAAAGGGCAGGATGCAGAAGGAAATGCATCCACTGTCTATTACGTCAAAAACGCCTATCTACAAAACCCCAACTGTGCATGTATCACTCGCTGCCCTGTCTCTCGAGGCAGAGGAACGAATGAATGGGTATCTAACTAAGACGAAGGATGTTGTATCCCCGTCGACAATAATCGCGAAGTCATGTTATGCGCTTACATCGACTCTCATGTTCTTCCTCGCATGGGAGGTCGACGTACACTCGCGGTTCAAGCGACTCTGGGTCTTTGGTCTTGTTCCTTTGTCGAGGATTTTCTCCTCCGTCTTTCCACTCCTTCTTTCTTCTCAAAATCCAAAATCACCTCCAAGTAACGCCTCCTGCAATGAACGTACGCACAGAATATCTTGCAGCGCCATTCGCCATACGTGGACGTCTTCTTCGACGATATATAAGAGTTGAAACGGCCAAACGCCATCACTCCTTTTGCAAACACATGGTCTTCCCCAAACCGGAGCAACTAACTCCGTTTCGGTTCCAACCAAATATCCCCACCCTTCCCCTCTTCCCATCTACTCCAGGCGATTGAATACGCCTCTTCCAGATCCCGAACCCATCTCCTAGTATCAAACAACGCGCTCGAAGTCCTCGATTCATAGAGCACCTTCCTAAGCATGCCCAATCTTCCCTGGAGTCGATGACCAACATACTGACACGATGTGCCGAGCCTTACAGCCATGTCCTCATACTCTTCTTCGTTCGATGCGATGAGATCTTTAGCCGCACGCCGGCCTTCCTCATTCCTCGGCAACGCCCCTTTAAGAATGGAGGCCGCCATGCGCGAACACATCTTGTACTCGTATCTTGGTAATGTGAGCAGTGGGGTGCCGGACCAGACGACATCTGCGGCAGTCGTATGGGCATTACATTCGGGGGTATCGAGGAAAAGATCGCAAACGCGGGCGCGAGATATATGCTGGTGCTTTGGCGCTACGTCTGTGAAAATGATGCGGCTTGCGACGTCCGGGCTGGCCCATTGGAGAGCCTGACGACGAAGGTTGGTTTCACCGAGGTCTGGGAAGCGGAGGAGCCAGAGGACGGCTTTGGGTACGCGTTCGAGGATCCGGAGCCATGTGCGGAACGTAGTTGGGTCGATCTGGCTACAGTTAGCTCTTGCGTTTCTTGCCAGCAGAGGAATGTATAAGAAATTTGATATCTTACCTTATACAACTGGTTGAAGTTACCAAAAATAATGACCTCATCTGACAAATGTGGGAAAAGTTCCTTCCGCATGGCCCATCTCCTCTCCTGCTCTTCTTCCCAACCAAGTTGTTGTCTAGCATCGGGTGCGCTCTGCTTGTGGTCGCAACAGAAGAAGGTATCTCTGCAGAAAACAATATTCTCCCCGTACACCCAGCGATCATTGTCATCGTCTTCTTCGTGCAACAAATCATCCATGTCGACATTGCGTCGCCAGGGCCGAAGTGTGGCCGGTGGTATTGCCGTATCATCTGCAAGAAGATAGTCGCACCACTCGGCCCCTAAGGTGCCTGCGAAACCCATAAACGACATCTGGATGGGTGCAGGGCGTGCGGCAAATACTTCATTCCTCGCACCTCTGGTGTAACCATTGAGGTTGACCAGTATGTGTATCTCGTCCTGAACGATCTTGTTGACCAGTTGATCCGGGGACCAAAGATGTGCGTCGCGGAAGACAGGCGCTTCTCGCTCGATCTGTTGCCGATGGACGGACCCATCGCTTGCAGTTGTCGCGTAGCAGAATGCCTTTACCCGTGTCTGATCATGGAGGCCGAAAACAGACTGCATGAGATGGGCAAGAGGATGGTTGTTGAAGTCTGAAGATACGTATCCGACGTTGAGAACAGGTGTCGGAGGTGGTGGAGGGGGATATACCGTTGGTGGCATCCACGGAGCCTTGAACGTTGAACATGAAATCCGAAGGCCATTCCTTTGCGATATCATACGGATCTGCTTCGCGGACATGGGGCAGGTGAAGGTATGGAATGGCAGAACGGTCGGAGCCGCAGGAACCGTCAGGGCGGAAGGGAGCGTAGGTCGTTGATAAACTGTAGTATCGCGCTCCTTATTCTCTTTTCGATCATGGTACCACTGCCATCCTAGCCTCCTGATAGCGCGTTCGTAAAGGCGGACGAGCCAGGCACCTTCCCACCTCCGGTCTCGCCAGAGGCTAATTGCCTTCTGCATGTTGTCTGTCCTGGCTTGGATGTCATCATTGTTCCCTCGACCACTTCCCACGACCAGGGGCCGTGTGATACTCCTCAAAAAGGCATCGTTCATGATTCCTCGGCCCCAGACTTCCCCTTCAATGAGCTGCTTCTCGACAAGGTCTACGACACGCTTGATCCAGCCGGAACTAGATGCTCCCGGGATCCTGGCATCCAGCAGCATTCCATTGGCATCAACGTGCCAGCGATCCCTAGATCCACCATCATTGGCAATGCCACCTCTTTCACGCCAATCACAGACCGAGTTCAGCGCGTTAGCAAGTCCGCATACCGCCTCGGCGAAATCTGGATTAGCCTGCACAGCCCTCCGGTAGTAAGTGATAGCATCGCTTATGCGGCCTTTGTCTTTCACGGCGTTGGCAAGATTGGCGAGTGCGATGTCGAAATTGCCATCACAGCGAACAGCATTCTCGTACATTGATATCGCAACATCAAGTTGCCCAATATCTTTCAGCAAGCTGCCCAAATTCGTGTACAAATGGGCATGACGGCTATCGAGAAGAAGGCCATAATTGTAGTACGCCAATGCAAGCGCGACTCCACTACCCGGGACTAACCCTGGGATTGAGAACGTCTGTGGATCGTCGGGATGTGATACATATCTCGAACGTGCCGACTGCTGGACGCTGGCCAGAAGGATGCCGACGTTATTAGCTGTTGATGGACTCGGTTGCAATGCCAGCGACAGGTAATATAATGCGAGTATCTCTCTGACCCCATATGCCGAATGGTAGGCTGATGCTTTCGGTGAGTTAACCGCCATGCCGTCCTGGAAAATCTTGGCCAAGGATAAGAGCGAGTTGCTGGTAGTTGAAATGGCTGCTTTCCGAGCCACACCTTCAGCCACGTATTGAAGCCCGGGTAGTTCACCGTTCGGAGGGAAGCAAAGCCGCGCAGTCTTGAGAGCAGGATGAGGAGGTAGCAGGACTGGATCAGTGGAAGGTGGAACAAGACCACCGCCTGGTGAGCGCTCATTCGAATTGTACCCGACGACTGAGACGATGTGTCTAACGAGGCCTTGGATCCCCTCCCCTTTTTGTGAATGGCGTCCCGCTCCAATAAGAATTGCAGTCTCAAACGCCTCTGCAGCACCAGCGTTATCTCCCATGCCGTAGAGCAGATTGCCCTTCGCGTGGACCAAGGCGAGGATGCGGCCGTTGTCCGAACCGGGAATGTTGTAACCGCTGCTTCCAAATCCTGGTTGGTCGCTGTTAAGTTGGAATTCTGTCGGTCCCGCATCGCTACCCACTTCATTCTCAAAGAAAGGCCGATCCGACGAGACGCTTTGCGACTCGCTGCCAGCTGAGGTCGGAAGCGAACCCCGTCTTGTCGTCCTCAAAGCCGTCTCTACCTTCTCAATAACCTGCACAGCCTCTCGCGGTCTGTTATCTCCACATAGCAGACCGACAAGATGTTCTACGGCCTCGAAATAGCTAGGACGTAGCTCTGCGGCCCTTCTCCAATAGGCTTCGGCTTCCCGTACTTGCTTGAGGGCCAGACAAGTAGCGGCAAGGTTCGAGATTGCTTCAACATGGTTAGGATCGCTGGCTAGAATTGTCATGTACCATGAATGTGCCTTTTGGAAATCTCCTAGGCCATATGCAAGGCATCCGCCTAAGAGTATCCCATCTCTCCAAGTCCAATTGCTCTTCTCAACATATTTCTCGATCAAATCCAATGCTCGAGCAGCCGCTGTGCTCGGGGCTTCCTGCTGGAACGTTTGATTCCATCCTGAAACAGATGTGCCCGAGGTCCTCCGCAGCTGGCGGGCAAGCGGAGGTTGGTAAAGCGTGATATTGTAGGTTTGATGGACCAGACCCCGTCCTAGATTACCGTTGAGATTTGCAGGACCTGGAGGGTACATATTCAACGAATTCGAGCGCTGGTGGTTGGCTTGAGGATGCAAACCGAAACCTTCCGACATCTTACTCGCAATCGAATTCACTCCATCGATCCGGGAGCCTGATTCGGCATAGCGAATGCTGACCCTACGGTTTGTTGGCATTATATCTCCACCGTTCGACGAGTTGGAGAAGGCGGAGCCAGAAAGAGATGATTGTCGGGGCGGCTTAGGGTAGACGTGGGGTCGAGGTTGTTGGCCTTTAGAATTCGCCTTACGTGTTGCCTGCAGATACCTGAGTAGGTCCACGTAAACTGTATGTGCCCATGAGAACACTCGCTCCTTGGTCTGCACGTCTGAAGGGCGCGCGAACTGGTCAAATGAAGAGTGGGAACCTGGCAAAGTTGCAACAGACGGTTGATCTTGGAGTGGTGGGAGAAAAGGGGCGGAACTCAACGGCGGAAGCGCGGAATGGCCCCAAAAGCCTGGCGGTGACGCCTGTGTGGTGTGCTGAAAATTTGATGATCCGTTTGGATGGGCAATGTATGGATTGTAAAATGGCGGGCTAAGCTGGCTCGAGTTCATAGGGGGATAAAAGTGTGGCTGCCGCAGTGCTGCAGGTTCATAAGGCCTATAAGTACCATCATGCCAATAGGGCCCAACGGGACCCTGAACGTTTGATACAGTGGGACCTATATTGCGAAATGGTTCCATAGCACCAGAGCCTGTCGGACCATAGGGGAAGTACTGGGGCGGATAATGGAGGGGTGGGTTCTGGTACAGCATGGAGTCCTGAGGTATCCATTGCCCTGTGTTCTGATGAGCATCGTGGCCCATTTTGTAAGCATGGCCGGATACTCGACCCGAGCCGGTCTCGAAATACAAGGAAGGACTCCACTCTGAACTCGGATGTGGCGGCCCGGGCGTACGGTGATCGATTGGTGTTGATCTCAGAGGAAGGTCTTGTCTCACGCTGAACGGCTCAGGTGGTCCAGCAGCTGTCGGGTTGAGCAAGATGTGCTTTGTGGCATGTGGCCTCGCCGTTTGCTCGACAGAGGTGCCGTCGTATGCAGCCGGCAATATTCCACTGGGAGTTTTCCGACGTAGCATATGCTCTGGGGGTCTCAAATCCCCACCATCTTTGAACCTCTGCGATGAGCGAAAATATGCTTCCGATCTTGACAGCGGGTGCGGAGCATACTGGCGACACCCTTGCTCGGAGCCCGCATCATTCGAGGAACTGATTATTGAGGTGATTGTCGGGAGGGAGTAGTGTGCACCTTTCTGACCTAACATTGGTGGGGAAGGTATTAGGGGTAGATTGGAAGGGGAGTAGTCTCGGTTGTTCGTCATCATGGCAGAAAAATAAAGCCCTGGGTGTGCCTCGGTGGTCCTCTCGAGTGACGCAGGTTCAGAGGAGACGACCGAGGGGGTCTCGGAGGCCGAAGAACGAAAAAACAAAGTCTGCGAAGTTCAGAACTGTGGGAGGGCGTCATATAGGCTCACAAGTGTGCAGGCTGGCTATATTATCTCGAAGGAGTCATGCGAAGCGTTGTTGAAGAGAAGTCGTGAGCAAAGAGGTGGAGCGACTCGATAGAAGGAGCGGAGGGAAGGGCTGGCGCTTGCCCAGCTGTTGAATAGAGCGACGCCGAAAGAAGCCACGAGAACGCTTCCCTGTGGATCTCCGTCACCCAGATTGGCTCGTTCCTATGCCTTTACGATGTTGTTGACCGTGTGTGATGTGCTGCATATCTCTTGGGGCCTATTTTGACGTTGACTCCAGACACCCTCTCAAAGTCAGGGTTGTCCCCAACACAGAATGCCGTCTACTTTCAGCCCTCAAGAGTTGTATTGCCCAGCTCTGGTTCGGAGGACGGTCGATTCAAGCGAAATATCGGGGCCGGTAATGACAACGTGTCGTCGGTCTGCTGGTGGGGTGGGTGCCAAAGTCCTTCTTGCCAATCGCTCTGAAATCGGGGAAGTGTTCTGTAGAATGAAGCCCAATTCAAAGCGGGAACGACTTGATTATCCACAGGGGTGAACGCTGAGGAAGCTCGAGGACTGGTCGTGTGAGACTACGATCGAACCGGTCGGAAACAGGCTGGGTAGAGGGTCGTTTGGAGGGGGCCAGAGGCAAGGGGTTGAGAATGCCTTATCCCAGGCAGATCGAAAGAGTATATGTGTATTCTCGCTGGAGATTGGCACAGCTTGCTGGCGTTGCTGGCGGCTGGTGGTTGTCTTCCAGAATGTAGCCTGGGTGATCTGCTGTAGCTGCAGGGTAGGAACGGATCCTAATGCGTGTCCAACATGAGATCAACGATGTCGAAGATACCCGTACTGATCGATGAGAATTGACGACTCCGTGGTGCTGGAATGGCGTGTGGAGTTGAGGTCCAAGGAGCTGCGGTGCGAGGACGCACTTGATGTTTCGGAAGGGAGTGCGGCGTCGAAGCAGGAATGAGAGGGGCGCAGCAAACCAACAAGGATCAGCACTTGTATGCGGCGCCAGGGGGTTCGAGTGAGGGAAGTAGAACGATGGTAAAGGTCAGGGACCATGGACCATATCACAGCGTATCTGCGAAAATGCCTGAACTTCTGTTGTTCACAACACGATCGCAAAAGAGGCCGTTCCATTCATATGGGGTGCCCAGCGCCAGTGTCTAACAGGGTTCGGGCGGAGCGATTGTGGAACCGTCCCACGACCGCCCTGTTCTTAGTACTCCACTACCAGCTTTAGCACTGGGGGGGTAAGAAAGGTGGCGTTTCCGCGTTTCACGGTCGCACCTGGGCAGAAACGCCGTCCTATGTAGAGAGGCATCTCGTTTCTCTTGATGAGAAACTGGCTCCCAATCCTCTGTCTCTCATTTCCATCCGTTACGGTAGATAAAAATCTCTTCGATCCAGGTTCATCCCTCTGCCATCGTCCGCCCGCAGGACATGAGAAGCGGCGCTTCGAGGAAGGATGCCATGGCTCCAAGGCGTGCATGCACGGAACATAACATTATTGGGAAACTCCACCGACAATCCAGGGCGTCCAGGGAAGCCTGCACCAGCTGGCGAACCAGGGGGCACAAGGCGTTCGCGGCTGGCTGGTGGCTGCAGCCCATCACACATCACCACCCCCAAGCTTCCACTCAACGGCTGATCGTCGCCTCCCAGTCATGCCGCCGTGAGACAGGTCGGCGTGGACAACGGAAGGGCGAGTATTCAACATGTGTCGAGTTTCGACAGGATTCAGAGCCATGCTGAAAGGTCGCACAGGGGGTACTCTCCTTCTTTGTGGTCCGAAAAATCACAAGGGAAAGTGAATGTTCCACACCACCACACCAGCTCTTACTGTGTACTCCGATCCCCGAATTCGTGGCAGGGGTGTCGCCATTCACAATATAACAGGCTCCGTATCTCGGCAACATAGCCGGGGAAACGTTATTGATCATAAGCGCCGGTTATAGGTCCTCTCCGAACGAACCATCGATGTGCCATAATTCGTCGCTGGCTGCAAAGCGCATCGTAGAGGAGCACAATTGGTCCCAATCAACGCCCAGAACGAAAGAACGCCCGGGATGTGATGAGTACTGGGTATGGAAACCACCCCGAGCAAGAACCTGTAGAGCGTCCACTTGAAGTTCGGTCCTGGACTTGTGTGAAGAAGCTTTCATCATACCACAGTATATTCCGGATCATGAGATTCGAGATTCCATCATCGTGGCCAGGGGGCGTAATGGCCAAGAAGAAAGAAGAAGACATCGACGACATCGACGACATCGACAGCATCGGTGATTTCTCCTGGGGAATATGCGGTCCTAGAATGTAATAAGCAGCGAGCTAACGGGGACGCAGAACGCGGTATGGGATCATGGTGCCCTTCGCACACCGTCGAACAATCAGATTTCATCACCAAAATACCCCGCGCCGGACTTCCTGAAACTCAGCTTCAACCCCACAAGCTACCATTGGAGGAACGGTGGTTCACGGTGAATTTCGTCCGATCTCCAAGTGATGAAGCAAGAACATGTGAGAAGCTTGTCGGAACTTCGCTCGGTCCATCGGGGTAACTACATGACGAAAGAGCGCTGGGGATTACGAATGCTATAAGATGCAGGTACTCCCCGATCGTGATATCATATTTCAAGTTGAAAACGCTACGTTACATATGTAGACCAAAAATGATGGACCACTGAGTCCACGCCCGGAGGCTAGGAAACCGCGGTGAGTAAGAGGCCGTCAATCTCCTTTACACCAAAATAGGGCCTACCATAGGAAGTGAAGTAAAGCCCAGAGTGTTGGTAAAGTTAAAGTCATATGCACTGCCGTATCCACTTGGCAAAGGACCAGCGTGAGACGCCTAAGAGAGATGAAAGATGCAAACGATTGTGCAGAACGGCGTCATGAGCTGCCATTGAGCTCCGTGATCCTGTACAGACCCGGACTCCGAGGTGGGAAACAATCAAGTTCTTACGACAGCAAAGGACCAAGTGAGCTCCGGAGGTTCTGTCCGGGACTAATCGGGTGGTACAGCAGGAGCTTGTTGAAGTCGGCAAGAGCCTCTCTCAAAAGACAAGCCACACGAAAGCCATGCCGCAGACGATCGGCCGGATCGCCTGCTGAGGACACGGCGTACACTGCATTTTGTGTGACTGGATCTCCTCGGACAAAGACACTCCGTCATCAAGCGCGACAAAGGCGGAACCCTTTCGCGTGAGCTGTGAGCTCAGCGTCCATTGAGGATTGCTGACATGGAACTTCACAAAAGCGGTGTGAGCGGCCCCTGAGTGTGCGTCAGTCATTTAGCGAAGTGCATGACGCACTCGTACGGAGGAGTTTGTTGCCTTGCGAAGGCAGAGTAAGAAAAGTATGGATGGAGAGGAAGAGGTGCAGGTTCGAGGATGGGGAGAAAATTTCTTGAGGAAAAGGTGAGTGCCAAGAACGCCAAGTTCATATGCTCTAGCTAGCGCCGGATCGGATCAACCCCTCTTCCTGGAACTGGGGTAGGAATGTCGATGTGGCATCATGGAGCTCATCAATAAAAGTGACCATCTTTAGTCCTCACTCGGACGTTTTCGCCAGAGCGCAACAATCGCTGTCCTTTTTAAGGCAAACGTTTTATCGATCTCAAGGTACCTCTCATCGCCCCATTGAACAACAACTCTCCATTCTAGACAATGGAGTCCTCAGAGGGCGGAGACCCGCAAGGTGCACCACCTCCAGAATTCCGTGCTCCGCCAGGACACCCACAACCGACGCCCGAACAGATTCAGATGATGCAACGACAGCTGGCGGCAGAGGCAGAAAGACTGGGTCTTACTGTCCCGCAATACATCGAGCAACTCAAACAACAAGCTATGGCCCAACATCAGGAACAACTACGGCAACAACAGATGCAACAACAGCAGCAGGGACAAGAGGGAGGAGGGGCACAGCCCATTCAACCTGGACCTCCAAAGCCAGAGGCCCTGGCCATGGCGAACTTTCTCAAGGGACAAGAATTGAAGCATCGAACAGTCATTCTGGATGAAAAACGAAAGGAGATGTTCAGAGGTAGCTTACTCTTAACGGCAAGTTCTATGATTTCAGATGTTAACGCTTGTTACAAGTCAAACGCGCCATCCGTGCCCTCCAATCCCCCGCCTACGTCAAAGCCCGTGCCAAAAATCCCCTCCTCCCCGAAGTCAACGACCGGGCCTCTGCCGAAAACGCCTTCAAGCTCCTCCCGCTCTCCCTCCTCGCCCTCAAGGTCTCAAAAATCGACCCAGCCGATGCCCATGCAGGCCACAACCACGCTCCCCCGCCGAAGACCAAGCGAGTTAAGGGTCTGTGGACCGTCCGTATCGAGCAGCACCAGGATGCCGAGGATGATTCGTACTACGTCTGGTTGTACGAGGGCTCGCAGTGGAAGCAGAAGCTGTATGCCGTCGGAGCGCTGATCCTCGTTATAGCCGTCGTGCTGTTCCCGCTCTGGCCTCTCATGCTGAGACAGGGAGTGTGGTACTTGAGTATGGGCATGCTGGGGCTCATCGGGTTGTTCTTCCTCATGGCGATTTTCAGACTTATATTGTTCATCATTACGATGTTTGCGGCGCCGCCTGGATTATGGTTGTATCCGAATCTGTTCGAGGATGTGGGATTCTTCGACAGTTTCAGACCCGTTTGGGCATGGCAGGAGGTGTGTTTTCATTCTCCTCCCACTCCGGTCCTTCCCTTGGATGCATAGAATTGAAGAACTAACATGTCTCCTTACACAGACTGCGGAAGACATCAAGGCCAAGAAGCGCGCCAAAAAGGAAAAGAAGGCCGCCAAAGCCACCGCCAAAGCTGAAGCCGCCGCCAAGGGCATCCCCTACAAGTCCGTCAAGAAGAACGCCGCAGCCCCAGCTGCGGATTCTGCCCCTGCGACTGCAGAAGCTGCGCCGGCACCCGAGCCCGCGCCCAAGGCCACCGGATCGGATGTTGGAGCGGGTGGAGAGCAAGGAGCGGGAGGGGCACAAGGAGTGACGCATCGGCAACGCCAGGCGACGGTGGAGGAGGTGGAAGAGGAGTAGTCCTTCCCCTCCCTCTCCCTCTCCTTCTCCTTCACTTCGCTTTGCATTGTTTATTCTATCTGGTGGTGCTGCTGGGCCCTGCGTGTGGCGCAAAACTTTCCTGCTTTCTTTCGGGGGATCTCCCGCCTGGCCAAACTCCTTGCATACTTATTCCTGCTCGAGGCATGCTTGTTCCTCCTACTCGCTCTCCGCCGCGGACCTTCCATCCTTGTCCATGATTTTGCGCGTAGAGTCGGGATCGGCTGCGTCGTTCTCGTCATCTACTATCTACTGTGGGTGATTGGCGCGCCCGGATTGGCGGACTGGCTGTGGTATACGTATAGGTGGTGGCTTAATCCGGTGGCGTGGGCGATGCGGGGCGAGTGTGTGGGCATCTGGAGATGTTTTGAGGCTTCGAGGTGGCCTGTGATGCTAGTGTTGCAGCTGGGTTGGGTCTTTTTGACGGAGAGGTAGGGAGAGGAAAGGAGAGCGAGTAGATATCCAATCTCGACTTTATCACTTTATGCATGCACTATGCTTGATGCAATGTGTTCAATGTTGGTGCGATATTGGATCCCACGCCCGGTTTGAACATTTTCGCTAGTTGGTTCGGCCATTACATTTCCAATAACTGGCTGACAATAGAGTCGTATCCATTTGACCATGACCATGGCCCCGATCTTCCGAGAGCCTTTTGACCCCGTTACCACTGAACGCCTCTTCATGGCCGTAACGACATGATCCATTGCGGACATACAAAATCCACGCCGATCGCCGTGATGCGAAAGAAGAGAAAAGTGAAGCCATCCGTTCATGCTTCTCATACCCGGGGTGCTGAAAGATAACGAGAGTTAGTCTCTTCCGCGCTCTTCACGGAGGCACCTCCTCCACTGGCTCTTCAGTCCTCACACTCCGCCTCGATACCGTGGATGGACTCCCATGCAGGCTGCTTCGCCGAACAGGCGAATGCGTGATTGAAGCCGTGGGGTTGAGCTCCGATAATTGTCTCTCTGCTCCTCGTTAGCAAACCCAGCAAACCCTTCTCACATGACGGTTCCTAGCGTCGCTACGCGATACGTACCCAACTCCCTAATCCTCAACTTCAACATCTGGTTCTCGCGAATCAAGTTCTGCGTCTCGGCCTGGTAGAAGGCGCTCTCGTCCCTTCCGGGGGGTGCCCCAGCTCCGGGTAACCACTCCGTGCTACTGTCGAAGACGCTGTTGGGGATACTGCTGGGTGGTATGGGCACGGGCCTGAGGGCGGGGGAACCCGCGTGGCTGCTCGTGCGGGAGCGATCGGCGATGGACGGGGTGCGGCTTATAGGGGTGCCGCCGCGATTGTAGGGCGAGCGTGAGCGCGGCGTGGGCTGTTGCTGTGGCTGCTGGATGGGGACTGGCTGTGTTGTTGGGGCGGGTTGGGGAAGAGAGAGAGACCGTTCAGACGTGGGTGTGCTGTCGTCGATGGCGGAGGATTGGGGTTGTTGGTTGGAGGCGGCTTGGAGGGCGGAAATTTGCGCCTGTTGTTGGCGGATCATGTTGAGGAGGCGGTTCTGGGAGGGGGTTAGCACAGCTTCTTGTACGTAGCTCCAACTGCGTTGCGGAGTAGCTCCACGTCGAGAGAGTGGAAGCGCATACCACTTGACCCTCCTGCTCGTATTCTAGCTCCTGGTGTAGCTCTCCTAGACTGGGCGCCCGCTCATGATGAGGGCTGTGGGGCCATGTGCCGCGCGTGCGCGACGAGGGACTCATCTGCATCTCACCAGGTGCGGGGACAGTGGGATCATTCAAGTTCAAGTTCATGCGAATGCTGGAGCGCCGGCGCGCATGCTCCACGTCTCGGCGCATGGAATTGCCGCCTGAGGAGCGGCGCGACTCTTCGTTCTGGATACCTGCGTTGAGGGCAGCAGCAGCCGCAAGCGAATGTGGAGGAGTGTGCGAGGCCGGAGGGGATTGGGAGAGGGCCCGCGCGGGGTCGGTGGGCGATACGGCGGACATTCTGGTGTGAAGGAGAGGCGATGCTGACGCTGAGGGTGAAGGAGACGGTGGTAGAGAGTTCAGGTCTGGAGGCATACTGAGGGACGGTGAGCTCCGGACGGCGTGGTATAAGAAAAGGCAAAAGGTGGGAAGAATGACGCAGGGTTCGCGGCGTGACGATTCAGGGTCTGCCGCCACAGGGTGGTGAGAGGCGGAATGGACCGAGAAAGAAAGGCCGACAGCATCCAAGGGAGAGCCTCTAAGCTTTGGGGGGGGAGAGCTTTGTCGTCCAGAGTGAGGGGCTCCCGATGTCAAAGGTGGGGAGAGGTCACGTCAAGGCTACGACGCTTGCGGTTAGTCGAAATGCCAAGAGTATGCAGGAACCAGAGGTTGAGAGGCATATGGATCTTCCGCATCTTCCCCCATCCACGCCATCTCACCACCAAGCAAACCTTCCAAGACGCCATCCGTTCTCTCCCGACTTTCACCGTTGCAGGTGACTATGGAGAATTGATCTTCTCACGTGGACGACGGAAACCTGCCGCGATGCCCAGGTGGCCAGAGGAGAACCTGATTGCGACCAGGACTCCAAGAGACTCTGTGCTGATGCTGTGCCGCATGCATGCACGGCACGTCGCGAATCCATCTCATCTATTGATGTTCGGTACCGAAATGTTGAAGACGACGCGACGTGACGCGACGGGACGCGACGCACGCTTCCTTCCGAGGTGCAGCATCAGTCTGCAGCCCGTGTGATGGGCCATGACTGTGACGACTGTGATGGCCGTGATGGCTTTGATGGACACCTTGACAGCTGCAGCAACCACAAGCATGCCACTCCCATGCATTGCTCTACTCTCATTTGCCCCTCTACACATGCGACCTAGCCAAGGGAAGGGAAAAGGACTTTCCGAACAGGTAATCCCTCTCTTGTCGATCCCCCTCTCCCATGTTCTGGACAACGATACTCCGTACTCACTCAGCAGGCTGCAGAATATCCCAATCCCATCACATTCTCGGGAACTCCTGCAGGACCATTGTTCAAGCTTGCGCCACCCAACAACCCCAACGCGGTCGTCGGCCATGACTGGTGAGCGAAGTCGGGTACTGTGTAATAATCGTGGATGCCGAACCTGGAATGGAATGCAGCTGAGGAGCCCGCCCGTCTATATACAGCGTTGTTTGTACGACCCCCTCAACCCCACCCTAACCCGCAGGAGCAACTTTGTGTTCTCATCCCAAACATCGTCAAAACCGCCACGAGGCCCAGAGTCTGATAAACTTGGACCCAAGCCAGCCTCGGATTGGGTCCGGCGCCTCAGACCGCGTTCCGCCTACCGTTTAGCCTGGCATGCCTGGGGTGAATAGGGGCCCAGGGGCCTCACCTTGCCCCTAGCGGCCGCAGGCGAACCCTCCCCCTGCTGCACGGCGGGACTCATCACCACCACCCCGGGGACGACTCATCAACGCTCCTCCGCCGTCGCTCCGTCCTGCAATCGACGTTTCTGCACCTGTTTCAGTCCTTTTCTTCTTCTCTTCTCACTCCCATCCTCACCCTAACCACCCCTTCTCCGGGTACTCAAGTCCCGTACGCTCGTTTGATATTGGTTTCTGCCTCACATATTACACTCGTTTGACTCGCACAACCTGCGCCCCTCGGATCCCGTGAATTGAGCCTACGGTGGAAAAATTCCTGTCTCCGGGCTCCCAGTCTTCGCCGTCAAAGCTTCACCAAATTCCTCACCAGTCCCTAAAATAATCCTTCTCGAATCTATATCCGGCTTCTAGTGCCTCGTTCCTTGCCAATTCATCCGTTCAAAAAGACCACTGTGCAACGTTGCGACCAATCCGTGTGCCTTGGACGACCAGACCCCAGATATAACTCCAGCCGCACGAATTGCAACACGGCCCCCGCCTTCCACGAGAATTGTAGACTCCCACCCATTTTCATTTCGCCTTGCCTCCCCTGGTATCTGGAGCCTGTTGATGCATCTGGATACCTCGCGAGCCACCTTGTCTGGCTCCTCCTGCCATGGCGACCCTAGGCGGTAATCTTCGCAATCTTCCTAATGACACATCAACAACTTCGCGATGGCGCCGGAATCGCTCGAGCGTGAACCTGCTCGATCAGAGTACACAACCTAACCCCCCTCATGCAGACCCACCTTCAAGCAAACCCGAACCAAAGGCCGAACGTACCCCCTCCAAGATGTCTCTGTTCAATCTATTCAGCCGGCCGAAGGTCGAAAAAGCACGAGGACATACCGAAGTTGGCCTGGCAGTCCCAATGGCACCCCCGCCGCCCCCTCCAAAGCCTACACCGGTGTCGACTCCGAAATCGTCCTTGAGATTGAACCCGTCATCGGCAGCCCAGCAGCCCCATCGATCGCGCTCCAGCCAGATGCTACGACCAATGTCCTTCAGATCTCCCAGCGTGCGGCATGAATCCACCACCTGGGATCCTCCGCCTCTGTTCCAAGCTTATCCGCAGTCGATCAAACATGCTACTGTGCAGGCATGCGTCTTTTCTCCCGATGCTCTATTGAGAACGCAGAGCCAGAGAAGGCAACAGGAGGTGGTTCGGGAAAGGATGGACAGCCACCGCGACCTGTCCGCGACATTGGAGCAATCCGAAGGAAAAAAGCTGGAAAAGAGCCACAAGCGCCTCATCTCCAACTCGGTCATGAGCCCGTCCGCGCCGCAGCTCACCAACAAGGTTTACGTCCTGGACACTTCGGGGCATGTTCTGCAATACTCGGGTGATGGCGCATTCGACAGACTCCCAGAAAAGGTCCTGCAGCTTGGGAAGGAATCGGCTGCTTTCGCTTGCGACCTGATTCCCGGGAAGCATTTCGTCCTTCAGATCTCCCAGAGCGCAAAGGAAGATGGCACGGTCGCTCTCGCCCCCAAGAGTTCCCTTCTTTCACGATTCCGCTCTCAGCCCTCCTACGTCAAGCGATCCGCGACCAGCTTCCTGCTGGTCCTAGACAGTGCGGAGGAGATGAAAGCGTGGATGACGGCAGTGCGAAAAGAGATAGAGAATATGGGAGGGATGAGGGTGCCAGAGGACACTATTCGCGAATCTGAATCCATGGAAGAGCCGCCGGAAAAAAGATCGCATGACAGCACCGCCCCAAGCCATCGATATCTGGTTCGGCGTGATCCGAACCGCATGAGCAAGATTGGTGCCGTGGATTCGCCTCTCCAGTCGCAATATTCCGGCTCCCCGAGGATTGTCGCTGCTGAATGGGAAGGAGATGGAAGCGAGAAGACTTTCAGCGTTTCCGATTCCGCCAGCGTACAGTCATCCGGGAAAAGATCCATCGAGGTTCCGTCAATCACCAGGACCTCCATCTCGAACATAGATCAGTTACGCGAGAGGTCACGGCTTTCCTACGTCTCCACCAACACTTCAGTATCTGGGGGTCCTACCAGGCACACGTCCAGAGACTCTTCACCTGCTCAGTCCCCTTTGAAAGAAGGGTTCTCACCAGCAGATACCGAGCCGATCCGAAGCGCCATGTCCCTCAGATCGTTTCACATGAACCCCAGCAATAATGCGACGTATCGACGGCGCTCCATGCAGCCGCTTCCTACCACCAATGAGGACACCTCTATATCTGCCGATTCACCCATAATATCACCACAACGACATTCCTTTTATGGCCCACTTTCACCGACATCAAGTAAAGCAGACCAAAAGCCCGTAGTTCCGTCAATTCCATCCATCCCTAGCCCTGCGCCTACCTCCTCGCCTGCGCCTGCACCTCCGCCTCCGCCTCCGCCTCCAACTCAATCGAGCTCACAGCTCGCACCGCTATTGTGTCGGCCCTCGAGGAACTCTATATACGGTACCCAGGGTCCCGTGAGGTACGGGACGAGAAGTTCAAGCGCACCTCCAGTCCGTCATGATGTTATCTCACCGCCGCCGCGCGATCCAGCACCCCCTCCGGGCCGTCGCCCGCTCTCCACTGTCGACAACTTGAACACGGCAAACATTCCGGCCCACCGAATGTCGCAAACACCGAAACCGTTCCTGAGGCCATTTCCGGTGCGGCCGCAGCAACAGCACACAGATGGAAACATGGTGGTACCCCGCCGCGTATCATCCTTCGGCCCACCACCGCTCCCTCTAGGAGTCGCCGTAAACCGCTCCGTCACCTCTCCGGTGAGAACTTCACCTTCCACATCTCCTACCGTTACGTCCGACCCTCGAAGGACGTCATCTTCGTCTCAACCGCTTCGCCGTCCCACCAGCGTGCAGATCCGCTCTGATCCTGCACCATTCCTGTCCTCTTCGCGGCCCCACAACGGACCCGTCCGCGCCATATCCAGCACTCCATCCTTTTTACCCAGCAAACGGGCATCAACCATGGCGCCAAATATGCATTCCAGTCCGTCGAATCCTGCTTTACGGGAACAGATGCAGCAACGGCAGAGCGTCGTCCCTCGTCGTTCGATGCCAGCCATGGGATTACCGCCTCCAGCGCCGCCGCCGAATATGCCGCTGCCTCCGCCACCACCTGTGGCGGGTGCGCCGGCTGTTGCTGTTTGACCTCGCTGATTCAAGACTTTTCCAGATTTCCCATGTTACATGCCGAGGGCGATGCGAAGCCCCTTTTTCTTGTCTCCTTGGCGTCAGGGCGTCCCCGCTACAGCACGGCAAAAAGAAAATGGAAAATCTAAACAATTGGAGCTTCGGAAACCTTTCAAGATGTTTTGGATTTCTCTGGAAGCGACATAACTACGACGTTACGGCCTGCAATTTTTCTCTTCTGCCTCTGGCTTTGTTTTTTCTGTCCTCGTTCTTATTCCGCTTGCAGTAGTTTGCCTTCTTGGTCTCTACTCATACATATTCTTTCGCCTTGATCTATCTTCTCTGATGATATCCACTATTTCGCTTTGTATGTCTATGTAGTATATTATCCTTGGCACAAAAAGAGCTTTGGTTATCCGGTTTGTAGCATGGGTAGTTTTATCTCTCCTGGAGCCAGTATTGGTTGATTGTTTGAAACTGTTTACTATATTAGCACCAGGGGGGAGCAGTCTTGATTACAATGGATCTGCCGTTTTGCATCCTTCTATGGACATCGCTCCGCCAAGTAGTAGTGAGTCCGATGGAGCTGAGTTCCAGTGTAGTTCCGAATGAAAGTGACAACCTGGGTAAAAGTTTGAGGAGAGTTTGAGGTAAGTTCAGTGGACCCTTGGAGAGACATGGAATACAAATATAAGAATGGATTATCATACTAAACAACGTAACCAGATAGACGTCCACGCCTCTCTAGCGATTCGCTCAATCCCTCTTCTCCTGCACTGCGACCCCTTCTACAGGAATCTCACTACTGCCCTTCCCACTCGCCACCGCACTCACATACTCCCTGGGATCCACGCCGGGCGTCACGCTGCCGGCTCCCCACAGGACCATGGTCTCCCCCTCGACGTCCGTCAAGTACTTGAAGTCCAGCCCCCTAATCTCATCCTCCTCCTTCACGCGCAAATGCATGCCGGGGATCTTATCGATGATGAACAAGAGAATGATGCTGACGACGAAGGACCACGCGGCGCATGTGGTTGCGGCAGCCAGCTGGTAGCCCATCTGCTTCCAGTTGTGGTTCCACCAGCCGCCGGCGTACGCGTGGCCCGACACGCCGTCCAGGGCGGGCACGAAGTCCGCGGCGAAGAAACCCGTCAAGATGTCGCCGACGTACCCTCCGACGCCGTGGATGGCGAAGATGTCCAGGCCCTCGTCAATGCCAATGAGGTGCTTATATTTGACGGTGTAAAACGAGGCGATGCTCGTCAGGCCGCCGACGACGGCAGCGACATAGACGGGCACGAAACCGGCGGCAGGCGTGATACCCACGAGACCGGAGATGATGCCGGAGCAGAAGCCGATGATGGAGAACTTCCTGTGGTGCGCGTACTCGAGGAGGACCCAGACAATGCCGCCGCCGCAGGCGGCCAGGTTGGTGTTGACGACGACGTAGATGCTGCGAAGGGAGAGGTTTGCGGTGCTGGCGCCGTTGAAGGCGAACCAGCCGAACCAGATGAAGACGGTGCCGAGGCCGACGAGGAACGGGTTGTGCGGCTTGAAGTGCGGGATCTTGTGGTGCAGGCTCTCGCCGTTGGGGTCCTTGCGCTTGCCCAGCATGAGGGCCCAGGCCAGGGCGGAGAAGCCGCTGGCGATGTGGACGGGCCCGCTGCCTGCGAAGTCGTAGGCGCCCAGCTTGTACAGCCAGCCGTTGGGGTTCCACTCGAAGTAGGCGAGGACGTAGTAGACGAAGGTGGTCCAGCAGAGGAGGAAGAGCATGCTGGGCCAGAGGCGGCCGCGCTCGAGCATGGCGCCGGCCAGGATCATGGCGGTGGCGGTGACGAAGGTGAAGCCGAAGCAGGCGTAGAGGATGTCTGGGATGTCGCTGTTGGCCAGGCTCGGGGCGGCCAGGACGTTGTGCAGGCCGGCGAGGGAGAGGTTGCCGAGGAAGGGGTTGGTGGCGCGGGATTGGTAGAGGGAGTATCTGGGAGCGTGTTAGTTGGGAAGTCTAGGAGCCGTTCAGGGCGGGGGAGTGGGAAGGAACTGACCCGTAGACCCAGAATTGGATGCCGCAAGCACAGGCACAGAAAAGGGATTGGAAGATCATTGTCAGGGCGGCTTTTCTCCTATGCATGCCCGAGTAGAGGAAGCCGATGGCCGGGGTGATCTGCCTGTGTTTCAACGTCAACACTGGTTCTTCCACTTTTTTTCTTCCCCTGTAAAGGGGCTATGGGACGGACTACTCACCAGCATAGAACCGTGCAAACCAGCAACCAGCAGAGATCGCCCTTGTCGTAGAGGGAATTGAGGTCCTGGGTGAAGACATCGCCGCCCGTAGGAGTGGTGCTGTAGTCGGGCCATTCGGTTATGGGGGTGGGAGCTGGTGGTTCCGCCATGGTGGTCTAAGAAAACAAATGTATAGGTGTGAATGAACGGAATGGAAAATAAATGTAGATGAGGGTTCGAGTATGCTTGTACAGTGGAGTACTTGTACTAATTCATATATGATGTACAGGTACCAGGTACACCCACAAATATCCTGTGTTACCGAACTACCCAGTACCTGTATGCAACGGGCAATGGCCCTGCTTTTATAAAAACACATGCACCTCCCCTCTCCCTCCGCCCTCACGGCTCCCGTCCTCTATCACGTCAAGCCCGTCTCGGCCCTGTACGAGGGCGTGGATGTTGCATGTCCTGTAGTAAGCCGGCGCACTTGCGGCGGAAGGGGTTAGGTGAATGGAGTACCAAGCATGTTATCTCTCAGCTGGATGCTTGGGAGTCGGCTCCGCCGCTCCACTGCGCTGGGAAGGACCGCGATAGTGGAGCGGAAAGTGGACTTGCCAAGGGAAGGGAACTGCTTGGCGAGGCTTGGCGGTGATAAGGCGATAGGGTGGGGACGTGAATGTCAGACGGGATGGATGGTTGAGAGGGTGTTTGTTAATGGTAGATGAATTTATGAAGAGAGAAGGAGGCGTTGGGAATGGTTTTGTGTATACATGTTTCTTTATTTAGCTGAGGGGGCTTCCCGTAGGTCTGAATCTATCCAGTGAATAGACGTATAGGTGTCAATTACAGCGGCCCGTTGACTACACAGGTCGTCCAGATAAACGTAGCCAATCGCCGAGTTCCAAATACCAGGAATCAATATCAAAAACCAAGGTTACGCCGCACTGCGGCGCAGCAAAACCTTGGAATCTCGCATTCACCCCGCACCAGCATCCGAACCCAATCCCTACCCCCGTTCCGTCCGGTTCCTGGTCGGCCCTATTCCTAACCCCTATTCCCCTATCTATCTCTGGTCTCCCATGCCAATCCCTTACTACTACGTACTACTCCATACCCGCTCCCAGCACCTGCGCATACCAGTCGACAACGTCTCCCCCGCCACGTCCTCGGTATCGACCCATTTCCGGTTCGGCGGGCCTGGAAACGTGAATTCCTGATCCGAAGCCGCGTCTATAGACAAGGCGAATCGATGCACATGCATCGTCAATCGGAGGTGGCTGAAGACGTGCACCAACGATCCAAGCGCCGCTACATGTTTCGCTGTTGTCATGTCGATAGTAGATGATGAAGCGGCGCTGCTGGTTTCAAGCTTCGATATGAAGGCGAGGGCAGTCGATTTGTGGTGTGTTCCTGCACTCTGATCGGATGATGGGAGCATGAGTTGAGGGAACTGCCACAGCGACGCGAGCAAGCCTAATGAGCATGCGTTAGCTGGAGTAGACGTCAAGGCGCTTGATATTGGATCGAACGGCTGCCAAGCGACGCTTTTCCCCCACGTGTAGGTATTACTGAGTCGCAGGTACACATCTCTGTAGAACCCAAGAGATAAACAAACTTACCTTTCGCCGGCCTCTGCTCTATCAACCACTTGCTTCTCTTACCCGGCAGGCACAACTCCACCATACATACCAAGCACGCCTCCTCCGGAACCTTGGCCTTGATCGTCTTCTTTGGGAATAGCGAGCAGTACGCAGCTATGCGTTTCAGCTTTGCCGTGTCGGATATGTCTAGGATCTTGCGCTTCTTGCTCGCCTCCAGGACGGGCTTTCCATCTTGGGTAATGTTTTCCCCCCCTGGGTCATCAGTCATCGGTGACGCGGATGCATCCTCGCTCTTACTCTTGCTGGTCGTTGAGATACGTGTGAAGTAACTCGATATCGTCGCCGTGCTCTTGACCTCGTGTTTGCGCTTCTTCGTGGCTCTGTTGTTTGTCTTCGATTCTTCATCCCCGGCATCCGATCCAAGGAACAAGTCCTCGATATCCAACACATCGCACATCCCACAGGGCTCCTCCTCATCAGACATACTCCCATCTGGCGCAGTCTTTCCCTCAGCCAGCACTTCTCCCTCCATGTAGGCTCTACACGTCTTTCTCAAAGGACATGTCTCGCACTTCGGCGCCCGCGGCGTACACACCGTTGCTCCCAACTCCATGATGGCCTGATTCCACGAGCCGGGCACAGCGCTCCTTGTCGTGGTCCCGCTAGCAACACCCTGAATAAGTCGCCCCGCTGCTTCCCAAATGAGGTCTGTTGACTTCTTGTCTTTCCCGTCGACATACAATCCCATCTGTCGGCTCAGCACACGCACCACGTTGCCATCAACGACGGGTTCAGGGTAGCCAAACGCAATGCTGGATATTGCGCCCGCAGTGTAGCGGCCTATGCCGGGGAATCTCATCAAGGCTTCGACTGTGGAGGGGATGGGGCCATCCAAAACATCGTCGCCAGCCGTATCTTCGTCTTCTTTCCCATTCGCTCTTCTACTCCCTCTCCCCTTTTTCGCCTTCTTCCTCTCTTCCCACTCTGCCACCATCCCCCTCGCAGCCTCAAGCAGCCTCCTTGCTCGTCCATAATACCCCAGCCCCTTCCACACATTAAGTACCTCCTCTTCCTTCGCGGCAGCCAGATCGAATACTGTGGGCCACTTCGCCATCCACGATTCAAAGTACGGAATCACCGTCGCTACACGCGTCTGCTGAAGCATGGTCTCCGAGATCCACACCGCGTAGGCGCGCGTACTGAGCTCTTCTGGCGGAACATGATGGCCACCGTTTTCTGTAGAAACATCGCTCACGTCCGGCCCTTCCAGCTTCAACTTGGATGAAGTGGTCGAATTCGTAAGTGCCGATGCGGGATTCGTCTTAGCGGAACTCGAAAAGTCCACCCACTCCTTGCGCCACGGCATTCCCCTCTCCTCCTTGACGCCATCGAACCATTCCAAAAATCCATCGCATACCTCTTTTTCCCTCAGTAGGAGAGGCCAGTGGTAGGATGGCACGTGCTTCCTCAAAGGGGGGATAGCTGGAGAATCTCGAGACGCGGGTTCTGGGATGAGACCGTTTGCTAATTGAATATCACCTGCATCCTGGGTTCTGGGCTTTTTGGAGGGGCGAGCGTTATGACGCGTCGCGAGGACGCGTTTGGGCATTTTATGGGCGTGGGGAGGTGGGAAATGGGAGGTAGGATCGAGAAGGTAAATGCTTTGGAATGGCGCTAGGCTGGTTTAGGCATGGCGCATAATCACCACTCGGGCAGGAGAACTCTTCCACGGGTTCAAGATGAACAATGCCTGTCTTCAGAAAAGATGGTGATCCATAACCACGAGGTCCGCATCGTTTTCGTGCGAGTTTTTTCTGTCCTAGAGTTTGTAAGTATACTCATTGCACGTGATTGTCACGCACTACATCCTTATATACAGTAGAGCCCAGATGCACTCGCTTGTTAACGGCTTCCGGGTTTTCGGCACAATGCCCTGACAATGCCCTGCATGTGATCAGCTCTTTAGCTGAAGCTTGATTGTGGTTGATATCTGATCATGATGAAACACCGGGACTTCCTGCTTCATGACCGCGTCCTGGGACTTCAACTTCTTAGTGTTTCAACCTGTTAAACACATAAATCGCTTGCTGCCCTCCTTTTCATCCATTCACTTCACAATAATGAAACTTTCGAGACTTTGCTCGTTCAAAGTAGGTACATACATACAAAACCGGTTGCAGCACCAAACCCCACCACAAAAGCTTACCCCCGCATTAAGCTAGCCCCGGATCCCTCCCGGCTTGGCCTACGTCAATCCTCAACTGGGCCCACGCGTCTTCATGCAGCAAACACCCCGCCAAGTATCACGATGCGAATACCGGTTTGAGGGCCACTGAAAATTCGGCCATTAACAGCGTCGTTCGCCTCATTCTGCCTCCTTTAAACCCACAGACTCCGCGGAGACAGCCAATGACACAGCCACACCTCTGCTAGCTGTCTATTCATCAAGTCAATCCGTAACTGAACCATTGGCTCAAGAATGGCCGACGCTCCTGGAGAGAACGCGGCAGCAGGGCACCACCACAAACTCAAAGACAAGCTCGCACACCCATTCCCCCACTTGCGAGAGAAACTCCATGAATTGCACCACACGGATCCGGATAACCAGACACATCCGCACCCAGATGACGGGCACGGCCTCAAGGCCAAGGTAGTCCACACAAAGCACAAGATAGGCAAGTTCACGAACCTGTTCAACCGGAACCATCGCCATGACGAGGCGCACGAGAAGATTACGGACGACAAGAGGAAGAAGATTTCCGAGGGCCATCGGTTTGGGAGCTTTGCGCCGGAGAGGGACGGGAATCTGATCAAATGGTATGTGGATGGGAGGGACTACTTTTGGGTAAGAAGATTCTGAGTCCGTGAGTGGGGGAAGCATTTGCTTATGGACGAGTAGGCTGTCTCTGTGGCGTTGGAGAGGGCCAAGGAGACGATTTATATTGAGGATTGGTGGTTGTCGCCGGAGCTGGTGGGTAGCATTCGCCATGGATGTTCAAATATTAACAGGATTAGTACCTCCGACGACCTCCTTTCTACAATCAAGAATGGAGACTCGATGCCATTCTCAAGAGGAAGGCCGAACAGGGTGTCAAGATTTACATCATCGTATACAAGGAGGTGAGTGCAGCCGTGCATGAGTGGTGGCTCTTTTTACTGACCGGATTTTAGGTCAAAGCGGCACTTACATGCAACAGCGAACACACGAAACAGATTATGATGCATGACCTTATCAAAGAAGGTCAGAAAGGTCATGGGAATATCAAGCTCATGAGACATCCTGATCACAATATCTTCGAGAATTTCGCTGACATGACCTTTTATTGGGTACTTGGTGCATTTCTTCATATTTCGAAGCTTTTCTAAAAGATTTCCAGGCACATCATGAGAAGTTCATTGTCATTGACTACGAGGTCGCCTTCATTGGTGGTCTCGACCTCTGCTACGGACGCTGGGGTCAGTGAGCTTTCCCGGTCAACCACTCCCTCTTCTAACCCTATGACAGACTTGAAGCAGCACCCGTGCGCAGATGTACATCCATCAGGCGTACAAAACGAAATCTTCCCCGGCCAGGACTTCAACAACAACCGCATCTTGGACTTCCAGAACGTCCAGGACTGGAAACAGAATCAGTTGAGCAAGGTCGAGTACGGCCGCATGCCATGGCACGACGTAGCAATGGGGGTCATCGGTCCCTGCGTATATGACATTGCAGAGCACTTCGTCCTCCGGTGGAACTTCTGCAAACGCGACAAGTACAAGCGCGATGGGCGGTACGAATGGCTAACCTTCGAGGGTCGTGAAGGCGTGGATGAAGACCTTGTGGGCGTTCAGAGACCAAAGTTTCCTGTTGGTGGCTACGTCCATCATCCCCTGAGTAAGCTGAGTACGAAGAATCTCGACAACCGGGGAACGGTCCATGCGCAGATTGTGCGGAGCAGTGCGGATTGGAGTAGCGGGATTGATCCGGAAGAGAAGAGTATCCAAAACGCGTATTGTGAGCTGATACGGAATGCCCAGCATTTCGTCTACATTGAGAACCAGTTCTTCATCTCCGGTAAGTCCTGTAATGTCGGATTGAAGGATGTAATTGACCGTAGCAGCAACTGGCGAACACCAAGATCCCATCCACAACCGCATCGGTGAGGCCATTGTCGATGCCATCGTGCGGGCCCATAAGGAGCAAAGAAAATTCAGAGTCATCGTCCTCATCCCAGCTATCCCCGGCTTCGCTGGTGATCTGCGGGAAGATGCAGCACTCGGGACCAGAGCCATCATGGATTACCAGTACAAAACCATCTGCAGAGGCGAGCACAGCATCTTTGGGAGACTTGACGCCCAGGATATTGATCCGCACAAATACATCCACTTCTTCAACCTGCGTTCCTACGATCGGATCAACGCGAATCGACAGCTGAAAGAGCAGGAGGAAAAGTCCGGCATGAAATACAAAGAGCTGCAAAGTGTCGAAGAGGATGAGCTTATCGCGCCCACGGACGACGGCGAGAAGGAGAAGACCAGGGCCGCGGAAATGAGAAGGAAGTTCTTCACCGTGGATGCAGAGTCTGTCGGTAAAGGCGACCAAGGAGGTGTTATCGACCCCGACTCCATCGCCGACGACGCGATGCTCACCGAAAAGACCCCGAGCAACGAGAAATGGGACGGCGACCCGGACGACGAGAAGGAACACTTCTTCCAAGAGGAGCTCTACATCCACGCCAAGGTTTGCATCATCGACGACGAGTACGTGATTTGTGGTAGTGCAAACATAAATGATCGCTCCCAACTCGGCTACCACGACTCCGAACTCGCCATCGTCATGGACGACACGGACAAAGTCGAAACTCTCATGGACGGGAAGCCCTACCAAGCAGGCCGCCACGCGTACACCCTCCGCAGCATGCTCTGGCGCGAGCATCTGGGCCTTCTGCCCCCTCAGGCCCTGGACGCCAGCGACGACCCCAACGCGCAACCACCCGGTGACAGCCCCAACGACGTGATGGAAGGGCCCGAGATGGACTTCGTCAAAGACCCCTTGTCAGACGACCTGTGGCACGACTGGACCACGAAAGCCAGCACCAACACGTCCGTCTTCCGCAACCTGTTCCACGCGGACCCGGACGACGACATCCTGACGTTCCAGGACTACGACTCGTTCACGCCGAACCCGAAGACAGACAAGGAACACAAGCAGGGGCATTTGTACGCCAAGGATATGCCCGTCGAGGAGGTGAGGAGGGAGCTGGATCGCGTCAAGGGGCATCTGGTCTGGATGCCGCTGAAGTTCTTGGAGAAGGAGTCGATGGCGGAGAAGGGGCTGAATTTGCAGTTCAATACGTGGACTGAGTCGATTTATACGTAGTGTGGGGTGGAAAGTACTAAGAGGAGCTCTGGCGGTTGATGAGGCGGTTTGCTTTAGGTTGTGGGATCGTTTTCTCCGACTTCGGCTTTTTCTTCTTCCGTGGAGGGAGAAATTTTTGGAGAAGGCGTTTGGAGTGCGAGGTATGCGGAAAGGCGGGTAGGTACTGCGTTCCTGACGACTTCGGTCTCTACGTCTACGGCTTTGTTCTCCTCTTCGTTTTATTTTGCTGCCACTACGTGTAATCTCTAATCCGGATGCTATACGCTGATTGTTATCTTGCTTTGTGCCCATGATATCTGATCTAATGTGGTTGACGAGAGATCCCTCTTTATGACTGATTGCATTGGGAGGTTGATTGACAAGAGCAAGGAAAAGTTAAAGAAGGATAGCGGCGCCATATGCTATACGAGAAATTATTTTGTATTGACCGACTCCTGTCGAATGGGCAGATTGCGGGATGTTGATCAAACTAGACATGCAAAGTTCTCGAGCTAGGAACGTGAAATGCAGCTTAGTACAGCAATCAAGAATGCTGCAAGTAAGTCGAGCCTGCATTTTATCCTCCCAAAATGAGCTCACAGGGGTCTAGTGAGTTCGATAAGAAGAACAGGCATCAAGACCATCGCCGGTAGCAAGAGAATATGTGGGACGTCGCCGTACAGGTCCTCCCATTCCTCTTCGGTCAAGATTGTCCCCCCTTCCTGCGCAGCGCCAGTGTTGCTGGATTGCTCCACGGCACCCACCACATCCCCGCCGATTACGGCGACAGCGTCCGGCGAAGCGTTTGAGTCAAATCCCATGGGGTCCTCGTCTGCTGGGTGATCTTGGTGAGCGGGAGGCAGGGTTCTGCGCTGGACGGTTGACGCGGTTTGCTTTCCACGTTAGCTACCATTTAGTGTGTAGGCATGGCCAAACTTACTGTCATTTCTCGCATCCCTGGTGACGATTCGGCGAGAGCCAGCGTCCTCCCAACCTCTCGCTTGTCCGTGGGACGGTCAGATGTGGATACAATTCCGACATTGTATGGCACCGCCTCCGCTGCTTTCCTCGCCGCCTCTGCTGTTTCCCTCGCTGCCCCCCCCCCTCCTGCTTCCCTCGCTCCGTTCGCTGCTTTCCACGCCTCCGTCAGCCTCCTTTCAAATGGCGACTTGCGATGGTTCACCGGGCGATGGTCGTCGGGGTTGAGGAGCTCTCCTTGCTTCACAGACTCCTCCACGAGTCTGCGCTGCAGATACCCGGGGGGGGCAGATGTAAGGAACTTGCCTCTCCCCGATCAGGTAGTCGGCCTCTTTTGGTCCGTAACCACTTCCCCGCCGTTTTCCTCGATAGACTGAATCAACTCCTCCCGACTATATGTTGGATAGATGACCTAGAAAGTCTTGTTGGCAAATATCCGACCCTTGCTATCTTTGTCCTTGTTATCTTTATCCATCGTGGTATCGTTGTGGGTGCCTAACGTGGCCGTTGCGTGTCCCGCTACCCGTGGTGTTATAGAAATGGAGGGACCGCTCCCAGATACGCTATGATACAAGCGCCCCAAGTTGGGCTTGGTCTTGTCCTGGTCCTCACCGCTGCCTACCAGCCGTTCTGCTTGCGTGGTTTGTTGCCTCAGCATATCGCATGAGTTGGCGGTTCGGGTCGAGGCTCGCTGTTCGGGTTGGGGTTGGACCGTAGGGGTTGGGTTCGTGGGCCGGAGCGAGGCCTGGTGTGCCTTGGTAGAAAGCTGCAGTCGACGTGGCGGCAGAATATTGAGGTGGAGTGTGTGTCTTGGCACTGTCTTTCACTCTCGCGTTCGCTGGTGCGTCCAAAGCTCTCGTCCACTGTTCGACTGAGCAATGGAAAAACCAGTAACAAGCCAATTCAGTATTCCAAGAGGAGTATTTACCTCATATGGTTTTGTCTATCGATACGTACTGTGCGGAGAGTATGCCAATTTCGCGGCCGTGAGGAGGTTAGGTTAAAAACAGTGACACGAATATGTAGAGGCTTGGAGTTCCAGGGTCTAATTTCACGGCTCCCCGGCCGCCCACAAGATCTGGTCTTTACTGCGGGCAAAATGGCAATAGCACAGCCTAGTGATGGAGAACTGTACGACATTCTTCCTGTCGCGTCGCATGTGGATTCGACACATGCACAAGTGGTGGGTACTAGTCGCGGGTGCGTCACTCGCCCTAGGGCCTATAGCTATAAAATAAATATTATTCATTGCCGTTCTTAATCTCCTCACCCACTCAGGTATTCTTTATGCAATCTTCAATCAATGGCTGTAGCGGGCACCGTAGAGACCGATTCTATCATCGTCGAACACCAAGATCATCTCAAGTCCTTAAAACTGCCAGGCAACCCTGCAATGTAGACACGCGCAAAAAAAAGCATAAAATCATTGCTACAACCCGGAATCGAACCCACCAAAAATATCCCACCTGCCCTCAAATGTACTCAGGGTGAAGCCAGATCCAGGAAGCGCATCTTTTAATCCCGACGCAGGACCCTTTACTAACTAGACCATTTGCACGTTTTTTAGACAAGGTGTGACGGAATATTGTGTGTTTTTGCTGTTTATATTGTAAAGTTCGGTGAGGATGAGGGAAGGTCTGTTTGGGAAGGCGCGCTGTGAGTGGCAAAAGGACGCGAGTGGCCGCTGGTGAACGGCGGCTCTGTTGCAAGTGACTCAGCCGACAGATTCTGGGAGCAACTGTCACTAATTGAGTCATTAAGCACCGGAGAAAAATACTCATAGTTCCATTTAAGAACTCGTTTCTCAAATATGGTGTAAAACGCCCGCCCTTTATTGCGACTTAGCTACGCGCAGCCGCCAACCCTTGGGAAGCGATGAATGGCAGAGCGCGTCCACATTTAAAAAGGCAGCTAAGAAACCACACATCTGAATAGATTCCTGCGAAATACTTCTTTTAATTCGGTTGGAAGTAAATGGTAGTAGGAGGTTGAGGGTGTATTTGGTATAGCTGAGTGGCGCGAAGACAAAGAAAGCTCAAACTGCGGATATAAGCAAGAGAATCTGCACCTCAGGCCCTGGCTAGACTTCAAAGTCGCATTGGAGGCACAGTGTATGGGGAAAATTGACTCTACAACTTAGAAAACACGGCCCGTAACAGCCAAAGAGTTCGAAGATTCTTTTACTTGTCGAAAATTGCGGACAACACCCGCGCATCAGCCTTTTTTGCTGAAGACTCCAGCCCAACACACGTCGTCTCCAGCCTACTAGCCAACCCGACACCAAAAATGACACCGTAACCCATCTATTCTCAGTGTTTAGTATATCTAGGGCCAGGGCTCCAATCACACATAGACTCAACTGCGCTTTCCACAGTCCTCCTCGAAACAACGACCTCTTCCTAACCCACCAGTCTGTGGAAGCGCCACTGGAATGCGCGAGGATCCCTTGTACCGGTTGTCAGTGTCGCCGCCCACCTCGCCAGCCATTCCCAACACCCTATCCGCCCATCCCCCTTCTCACTGATCCCATCCTCGCCACCAACCACTCGCCACCTTCCGCCTTGTTCCCCCCATGCGCCCATCCAGCCCACCATCATCAAGCCCATCTTGCCCTGCTACTACTGAACCCTTGACTCCGTCCTCGATGCGCTCATCACCGGGTCCCCTGGAGAGACCTAATGCAACCACACTGACGCTCCATCCCTCACTCCCGCTCCCGCCCAATCCAGGCATCTATCCACCTCGCCGATTTGAATCCCCCCATGCATATGTCGGCGCCTATCAAACGGAAATCTGCATGGGCGTCGCAGTGCAAGCCAACCCAACCCAACGAGCCTGGATATATCCGAACCAGCCAGCCAGCCAGCCCTTTCCCCTCCAAACCCGTCGTCCCACGCGGCCGCGAGGGCGGATCACGGCTCAATCGCACCGAGCCGAAACAGAAGGTACGAAGGAAGGGTGCAAGGAAAAGGGGGTGAACGAGTCGACTTGCGTATCTAACGTCTGCGGTAACTGAGCGTTCGCGACGGCGCGGCCGACGCACTGAAGGGGTATGCGTACCGCTGGCAACGGCGATGGAACCGCCGATCATCACCTCACTCGCCTGCCCTCAACCTCATTGCTGGGAGGCATGTAGAAGTCCAGCTCTGCACAAATATCGGCCTTGTTTTTGCCAGCTGGAATGGGTACCGGACAAAGCCTGTGATCCGCCAGTGGCCTTGTTCGTCTGCACGCAGGTACGGCAAGTGCGGCATGCAAGTCACGAATTGAATTCATTCAGAGGGCACCAGAAGTCCCACTGCAGGACTCTTGCCCGAGAATAGAGTGGGAGAGCGGTGGATTGGAGGGATCTTGAGGCCTGAATACCTAGGTCGTGTCCGCCGGTCTCCTCTCTCACCTGGACTCAACCTCATTGCCGAGGAGAAGAAGACCTCGATTTCCAGCTCTCCACAAACGTCGGCTGCTTGAATGTGCAGCGGAAAAATTGTGTGATCCACCAGTAGCCTTGTTCATCTGCCGGTAGGTACGGCGACTACAGCAACTACGGAATGCAAGGCACCAATTCAGTCCATGGACTTCGAGAATACTGCACGCAAATGGAGGCGAAGAGAGCTGGACGAAGGGACATTGGGAGCTGAACACTCTCCCGCCGTCCAGGGCAACCAGCACTGCCAGCCGGCACGCGCAACTGCAAAGGCAAACTACGGGCTCAGACGGGGAGCAGTTAGAAGATCATTATTAATCCCACCCAACATATTAAGAGAGGGAGTGAACTGGATGGACGGACGTTGACAGCTGAACAGCATCTACTGCCCAGGGCACGCAGCCCGCCACGCGCAATCGCAATCGCAAAGGCCCAAAAGTACGGCCATAAATGGGCGGGGAAAAGCACAAAATATTATTAATCCACTAGATACATCAATGGCGAATGAAGGAAAAAATATTGAAGGGGGGGAATGTAAACAGCTGAGTCCCAGGGTTGGCACCTGGGTCTTGGAAGCTTGATAGGATGAGAGGCGACGAAGGAAACAAGACGGATATATAGGTGGAGTAGCAGATACATCAACTAGATGGATGGAAGGGGAGAACTTCACTGCTGGAGGGGACATGGTCTTGCAGAATCCTTCTTTGTTATTCGCCGCGCTGCGTTGCTCCGTACTGTGAATGTAATACCACAGGCGGATCCCTTGTTGTTGGCGGATTGGTGAACCGCGAACTACCTAAGGTAGGTACACGGCACTCGCACCTCTACAACTGCCGCAAAAAAAGAAGCGCAGGTAGACAGGTCCGTAATTCACCACCGGCCGGCCCAAAGGCAGAGAGAGCCTCGTCGACTGTCTCATCGATTCGTCCGTTCACACCAGCGAAGTCCGCAACTTCTATTTCCGGCCCCGACTACGCTACGATTCCACCATGGCTCCCCAAATTCCGATTCGATTCCGATTTCCGATTCCGCCCTCAACAATTCACCATCCCAACACTCCTCACCTGCTCGCCCAAAAGCGAACGCCCTATCGTGTACTGTACACAATCTGTGACTCGCCTGACCTCACCCCATTCACGCCTCACCTGCACCTCGCATGCCCACATGCATGTGGCTAGCGAGTGCAAGGTACACCCTCTACATCAGACTTACGCTCGGGAAACCCGCACGTACTGCAGGACCTATATTTAGGTATATGGAGGTGGATAGGTAGGTAGGTATGTGCGGTAGGTAGGCTGGCGGCTGGGTAACGGGCCACGGACTGTGGAAGGTAGGTAGGTAGTTTGAACCCCACCACCACTCCCGCCCCCAAACTCCCGTCTATTCTGCGCCCGCCGCTCTAGAGAGTATGTTCCTGCGCCGAAACGGGCGATGGGCGTGAACGCTATGCATCGAGAGAAAAAAAAAGAGAGACTGAGCTATATGGGCATATGGGCGAGCTGCGAGCCGCGAATCCAGCCACGCAGTATACCGCAGAATGCAACACATGTACACTCCTATCTCTCTCTCCCTCTCTCTAATCCAGTACGTACCTGCACTCCACAGTATCCCAATCCCGACCAACAAGACGGACGCCCCGCCGCACCAGATAGATAGGCCCCGGATAACCAGCAACGTGTACGTAAGTACGCAAGTACGTCCGACCTCCCGCGTGGCGTGCCCGTTACACGACCTCACCTCACGCACCAGCCAGCTCTGCTACGCACTGGCAAGCCGCTCGCCCCTCGTATTCGTTCGCGCACGTCGGACGGAAAGGGAAAGAAAAGCTTACGCACCACAGTAGAGGGTGAGGCTGGTGGTTGGCTGGGCTGCTGTGCATCAGATGCGCCGGTTCACCGTTCAGGGCACGGGGCAGAAACAGCTGCAGGCCCAGCGCTGGGGGTGAAGCTCTCCGACGCTGCGAATCGTGAGGCTCGGGAGACGTGTGTGTGTGTGGATCTGCGTTGGTGCTGCTGGTTGGCTGCAGAGTGCAGGTTGCAGGTTGTGGTCGCTGATGGGGACAGGGGATCTAGCATCTCTGAGCGGCTGAGTCCTGAGCTAACAGAGGTTGCGTTGCGAGTGAGAGACGGGAGTGATGGGCCTTGGGCCTTGCAGCTGACGGTGAGAGCTCGAGCGTGCTGTACATACCTAGACGGGACAGGAGAAGACAGGAGTCCTCAAGGCGAGCTGTGCTGTTGAGGAATCAGGACTCAGCATGGAAGTGAGCAGAGCTCGGCAACGCAATCCGAAACACCAACCCACGCACGCCCAGAGACGCAGCATCCCATCTCAAGAGGCTCCTTCAATCGCTAATGGGATGCTCGTATCCAGGCATGAAATAGCCTCCCTGCCCTTCCGTTGCTCTGAAGGGCAATTGGGCAATTGTGGGACTGTGTCAAATCGGCGGGGGTTGTCCTGAGATGCTAGATCGCTTGCATCTCCGAACGCGTCCATAAGCCCGTCCCCCTCGATTGCAAAAATCTACGCGAAACAGACTTGCAAGTTGCAAGTTGTCAGGGTGTGACAGGTACAGTAGTAGCCCGAACCGTCGACCGTCGTGCCAGTCGTTGTCTTGTAACGGCTGACGGCGGGGGGTAGCTGTACCTAGGTATGTACTCACACAGTTAGCGAACCGGGGGTCGCGTTCGCGTAGTCTGCTTCGAACGACCGAATGTAGAAACGACGTAAACGCTCGCATGAATTACGGAAATGAACCACTTCCACTCTGGGACTTGCATCAGTCATCGCACGTCCAGCTCTCCAGGGTCTGTCTCTCTCAAATCTCAACCGTGAGGTGTGTCCAGCTGGGTCGTAGGTAATTTCCCATCGCCACGGGGCAGACAGTGGAACCGCGACGCTGTAAATAGTAATGACGGCGCAGCAGCTGCCAGCAGCAGCAGGCGAAGGACGTGAGAGGGAACGGTTGGTCCGGAGCGGGAGTCCAGTGCTTGGTTCTATGGGCCAGGCTTCGGTTTGCTATGGGCATGGAGGGCGATTCCGGCCTCAGTGCCATGGTGCATGGCTGGAAAGGGGCTATTTTTGACGATGGAGACGGCGGTGGCATGGACCTTGGAAACGGTTGGCCTGAGCATTGAGGCCCCGAGGTACGTAGGTAGGTAGAGACGTAATGTACAGCGTACATGGCTCTGGGGCCCTTGTTGGACTGACAAGTGTGCGTTTGGTAGCGACCTCAGTGTTCACATGGGCCGGCAGAGGCGTGGGTTGATTCCGTCCATCCTGGACTCGCGAGCGCTGTGACGACGTTGCTGGACAGTGTGAGGCGAGATCGTGCCGGGGAATGGTGCCAGGGAATGCTCTTGATGGAGGGGGACAAGAATAGATCTGTTTTGACGACGAGGGTTGGGTGGGAAACGGAGCCCTGGTGGGAATCCAGCATCGGTGGACCGGTCGGACGGGAGCTCGAAGGCCGTGTGAATCACCTATCCATGGCCAGCAAAGTGCTTGTGATGAAGGTACGGCCTTGCAGTGTGCCGTGGCAAGAGGAGTGAGGGCAGAGTGAAGTAGGTGACCTCGCGGGTTATCATCTATGCATGTCCCATGGGGGGAGTAGAGAACAAGTCCAAAAGGACATCATTGGAGATGGCCTAGCAGAGTCGATTCTAGACTAGAGCGAAGTTCAAGTTCAAAACGACCAGGATAGATGCGCAAATGCTTCGAGTCAAAGACTAGAGTTGGCAGTAATGGCGTGAAATGAATTGCAAGCATGCTATACAAACCGTGAGAATTGGATATGGTAGATAGAACAAGAGCCAGAATACATAGTGATCCAAAGACGGTAAAGAAAGTTCAATCCCTTGCCTCGATGGGATCCGCATGCAACAATAGACCCAGAGAGTTCCTAGGCTAGACACCGCAGGAGAGGAGACAGTCCAGAGCACTCGACGGACGAAACAAATCACCAACAACATCCACAACCCAAACCGAAACAGACAGACACGAGAGTGGCCAAAAACAGAGAACCAAGGCGTCCGTCCGGCGCCGGAAAAAGCGCAAAAACGACGGCCGATCGCCTCCCCCCCTCCTCCCCAACGGCTGGCTGAAGCCCGATTGTCGCTATCGCTTACTGCCCCCTCAAATGGGGGAGTGGCTGCCAGCGCAGCACTGCACTCCGTCAGCCAGGCTGTCGTGCCCGTTTCGAGGCACCTGCATGGCTGGGATGACGGGGGATGAGAGTTGGTTGGGAGGGAGGGAGGGAGGATTGGTTGGTCGTGCGCCTCGTGACGGGGCGAGTCGTCTTGGGTAGGCCTACATAGGAGCCAGGGGGTTGTGAGAGAGAAGGAAGGAAGGAAAGAGAGAGAGAGAGAGAAAGAAAGAGGAAAATGTGGTGGTAAGCACTGGACGGAGAGATGCCTTCCGATCTCGACGTTAGCCATGTTTCCCTAGAGATGTCGACGATACAGCCTGGGCTTTGCTGTGGACGTTGCAGCGCAGTGAGCGGGCTAGATTAGATCGACGGTGATGACGGAAGCGGGTGCGGCACTGAGTCCACTTCGACCAGCAGTTCGAGCTTCAGCGTGGAGAGTGGAGGTGGAAGTGACGGATTGGGAGTCCTCTGCAAACCAGCTATCGACCGTCGGATCGAAGCTCATCCGCGGCATGGCTTGTGGGTGTATGGGATCATGACGTGTGGATGTACTCTAGTCCCCCAGTGCCAGTACGGCCGGCGCTGGAGGGACGATGGGACGGTGGAAGAACCCGTGGGCCGTTTCGTGGAGGTTAGTTAAGCCAGTGCGGGCTCCTCGTCTGGGTAGATGGAGAAAGCAGGCAAGATCGACGCCTTTCATGATAGTATGTATTGATGCATCCCAAGACCCCGGTTTCGTACGGGACTTGTGCTCTCAAGACCGACCAGGAGTAGCTTGCTAAGGTGATTGATCTCCAGGCGACGATGCGACGATGTGCAACGACGAGTGTTGCTGGCGAACATGGACCTGGCTTCCAATAGAATCTAGGTGATGCTCATCGCGTACCTTGACCCAATTCGTCTCTCGAAGGAAGCTAATGTGGTGACTTCGGCGAGGTTCGTCGTCGACTGGGATTGCTTGGCGTTAGCGTCTCTCTTCCCATCCCATCGCATCCCATCGCATCCCATCTGGTCCGTCAGACGCCACGAAAAGGGAAGGCGTGGCTTGTCTCTTGGCGCGCTGAACCCCGGCGGAGGGAAGAGCGCCAAGCTGAGGGAATCGACCGGCGAGCAGCGCTTGCCTAATCGGGAACCGGTAAGACGCAATTGGGCGATCCCAATGCTGGATGAACTCGAGTGCAGTGCGGCGCTGCAGGCACCAGAAAAGCCACCGTCGAGACGCTGGACTCCTGAACAACGATGAGGTCGAGGAATAATAGAAACGTGCGACGCGCGCGATCCCATGGTGCGGCAAGATGACTCAGGTTGGATATGCACGTGGATGAAGAATGCGAACATTGAATGCTCGTTGGCTGCTCCTTGTTTCCAAGCTCTGCTCGAGACAAGAGCATCCATGAAGAGGGGTTTTGTGTACAGTGTACACACAGTACGGAGTAGTGCCATGTGTATACACAGTAAGCGGCACGACGTTGTGGTGTGGGGCCCACGCACCCGATTCGGCCCCCTCCCGATCTAACGGCCGCCGTGCTGCATCTTGCTGCGGGCCCAGCAACAGGAAACAGTCCATGACCTGTAGCCTTTGGGTGCTGAGAGCCTTTGAGAGGGGCAAAGGGTGAAACCGCCAGGGACCACAGCTGCTAGCCAACCGTCGTCGAGCGGCCCGCTGTCATTCACTGCCACGCTGTCAATCAACGGTGCGCTTCCCAACGCCAGTCCAAAACTGTAGTACGTGGGTTGAAAAAAGCGTTGCAGCTTTCCTGAGTAACGCTGCGTTTTGCTCTGCCGCTCTGGTGAAGTCTGGTCAATCTCGATGAGAAAAAAAGGCAGCACGATTCCAATCTCTAGCGTTGGTCGCCTTGACCTGGTTGGAGAGTCTGATTACATACCGACAAGAGCAGCGCAGAGCCCCTGTAGACGGCAGTAGACGGCGAAGGCAGGAAAGGGGCATGCATGCAGCCCATGATCCATGAATCCATGATCCATCGAGCGCAGCGTCAACCCAGAAGAGAGGAGGGGCTAGGGGCGGCGGTGTGAAGCAGTCGTGGTGAACGGGAGACGTCATTGGCCCAGAGCAGTGCGCAGATCGGACACCTTCGCACGGCTCGTTAATCTTGATATCTTGATCCGCCGTCTGGGGGGACCCCTGCACCTGCACGCCCAGCTCCAACACCAATTCTTTTTTTTTTCCCTTCTTGCTTGCTTGCTTGCTTGCTTGCAACGCCCAACAAGGCCGTTGTCAACACGGCTGGGCGGAGATGATTTTGTGGAGTCGTCTGCATCATTGCTGCTCGCTGCACCGATGCGCTGCACCTCGGCGCTGGGTACGTGCCAGATGGGCAGCTCTCCCTTCCGGATGTCGGCGCCGGGTATAACGACACAGCTGGAACGCGGAAGTAGCAGGCCTAGGGCAGCCACACCAGGGCTAAGATGGGGCTGGGAGGGAGATGCATGTCTATCGAATCCTCCTCGCTCACCCTCGTCGTAGACTAGATGGTGGATTTCATGGTCACTGACGAATCCGTGGTGACAACACTGGGCAGTGAACAGGCCAGTGCCTGGAAAGTACATGGTAGATACCCGAGGGGCTGGAAGAAGGGGACAACCGCCGTGTTCTGTATCACGTCGAGGGAGCCATGGCAGCACAGTCTCGTGTCTTGGTACCTCGAGCGCTTCAACGTCGGCGACCTCGAGACGGTTTCGTTGCACCAGCGCGGTCAGGGAGATGGGCCACAGCTGCGCCGGCTATCCTCGTTCCCCTGCCCTTGGGGAGCCGTGGTGGATGGAATCGTTGTAGCCCAGGACGGTCGTAGAGTTGCTTCTTTGGAGGTGGCTCGAGGAGGTTGGAGGCACCACTTGAAGAAAGAAAAATACAGTAGCAGAAGGAACCAGGAAGTGGGAAGTGAGCCCAGATGTCCGACAACAAAACCCAGGTCTCTGGGAATGGACGTTTTGTGAGCACCTGCTTGTTTTGCCCCTGCCCTGGTTGACCATCGATGGTCCAACCAAAAGCGAGTATTGCATTAGTCAGCCTCTTGGCATGCTAGAAAAGAGTCAAGAAACCAGTTCTTGGACACCCCAATCTCCCCCAAACCAGAATTCCCATTCAAGGTCGGACGGTCGGACGCTGGGCAGCCAATATATCGGACTCGAGCCGCATCTATTTCGAGAGACGAGCAGGGCGGTCGGGACAAGGGAGCAGGGAAAAGGATGAATGGAGCAGGGAACTGGCTGGTTGCCCATCTATGAGCTGTATCACCGAGCATCGTCGAAGAAGCAAGTGCGAGACCCGAGGTTCCGGCCGTCTTCCATGTTGTGCAATTGACCCAGTCCCTCTGCACGCATGTCCGGGCACCTGAGACCAACGTGCACAAGGGGAGGTGGACGACAACCCAGGTTGGGTAGAAGGGATGGATGACGAGAGGGATGGGATCGGGTGGAGTGGTGATTGGGTGTTGGGGTACCCTCAGGCATAATGACTTGCCAAGTTGCCCGTGGTCAAACGATTGTTCCGGGGGGCTACTATTGCTCAGACATGAGGATGGCCACGGCATGAGCCACAATTTGGATCGCTGGAACGCCGTTTGTCCCAGAGGAGGGGAAACCACTCCCCCAGGCTGCGGCTGACAGGTGGCACCCAGTGGCGGCGCGCACTGCACTGCGCAGAGACTGTCGCTCCAGGAGGTCCAGGCAGAGGGACACGTACCAGGAGTTGACTCCCGCAACACCAGTCTGAGGATGATGATGACTACACAGTAGTTGGGTGTTGTGTCGCCGCGGCGATGCTGTGGACAGGTCTGAGTTTCTCTGGTCGGTCAGTGGTGGCCCTCGGGTTACGCCAAAGAGGGTCATGCCCCACTCGGCCACGCGCTCAGTACCGTAGTGCTCACCCGCTGACATTAGCGGGACTGCACGCGAGGCAGAAGTGCAAACGTCCGACTACTCCAAGGCGTTGCTTGACTCTGTGCGCGGGCAGAGGTGGAGGGTGGATGAATCACGAACAGGAGGGACGGAGTAGCCGGTGTGTGCAGGTGCCCACGAGCCGCGGAAGGCCTTGGGTCACGGGAGGCTAAGCCGTTCCGAGCAGCGATTGCGAAGTCCCCTGCGCGGGCAGGCTGGCCAGCACAGACGTGCGACGGGCAGCTGATTCGACGACAGCGCTACCAGCGGCAGATGGAGTCAAATAATGAAATGATCATTGACGGGCCAGGCCAACGTCTTGTCCGGGCCCGAAGACGAAGAGGGGATCGGGGATGGCGGCCGTTGGGGGTGGGCGGTCGGCAGCTGGAGTGGGAAATTTTGGGCGACGACAGGCGAGGCGGGCATGGGCGAGCATGGGGCAGGCATGGTGCGATGCTGCAGGCGGCGCCGAATTCGAGCAGAGGCTCAGGGCGTTCCCAGAACGAGAGCGAGAGGCGAAGGAACCTGGAAAAGGGCGCTGAGTCGCTGAGTCGCTGACTCGGGGGGGTGCGCGCGTGTGCGTGGTCGTCGTGTTGCTTGCTGCTGGCGTTTGGCGATGCTGGCGTTGTTGGCGTCGCGGCGTCGCCAGGGCCCGCGAGCCGTTCCTCGCTTGGCCCAACGCTTGCTCCGGTCGGCTGGGTCCGGGTTGGCTGGAAGCGGGCAAGACAAGCGAGAGCGGCCGGCGGGTCGGATTCGAACCCCAGATCTTGCGCCACACCTGGCAAACCCCCCCCTTTTTCCAAGGGACTTTACCGTGTTGGGGAGTCGGGACGACCAGCTGGCGATATCATCAGTGAGATATTGTCTCCGCGACCGGGTTTACAATTTTGCCTGAATTGCGCTGCGTGTCTCTGCGCGACTGCACGGCTGCACGACTGCACGGCTGCACGACTGCAGCTTTCTCGCGTGGGGGAAGGGTTTGCACGGCCAGCGGCGCTCTGCCGTGACTCCCGTGAGACGGGGAGTTTCTATTTTAATTCTTTGCGGTGCGGGACAAAATACGACCGTGGCCCTTGGTTCGGTCTGAGATAGAGTGCGCGGAGACGGGGTACGTATCTGAGCGAGGTGCGCGAGAGGAGACCAGGGCGAGTGATGATGCGCATGACGACGAGCATGACGACGTTGAGAGGCGATAGCGATGGACTCAGATGGGCTCAGATGGGAGCGAGCAGGCCTTGGCGATACTCACACTGTGAGAAGATCAGTACACCTGCTCCAACCGTGAACGGGCGCCAAACAAACGGTGGACGATTGTTGACGTTTCGAGCGAGCACGACTAGCGATCCACTGAGTACAGTACTGACGGCGACCTCGCCAGAGATGACCAGATTGGGCGCACGAGTTTGGTGTCGCAGGGCCATCGTGGCCCAAAGCGGAACAGGCCTCGGCACGTCCGCGGCTGGCCCAAGTGCTGAGTGCCCGCACCCCGCGGCCCCTGTCAGGGCTTGTCAAAGCTGTTTTGTCAGATTTGTCAGGCTGTCGCACCAATGGGGATGCTGGGCTGGATACAGGAGATGATTGGTGGAGACAGGGGAATAACCCCTGCAAGCGTTTGGACTATCCCGAAACAGCGGGCGCCCTCGCACGGGCAGCCTCTTTTGCATTCTTTGCTGTCTGAGCGGTCCGGACGATCGGTGTCGAGCCAAGGGGCTCTTTTCTCTTTTCCAACGGCTACAATACAGTACACAGTACAATACAAGAGAGGGCAAGCACGAGTGATCTGCTATATGCTTACGATGCTTATGATGCTTCACTGCTGCTGCTGCTGCTGCGGCTCTGCTTCTGCGACCAGGTCCAAACACGCTCCAAATGTTCCATCATGTAAATAATGACTACAAACACACGCACGCCAGGGAGGAGCACAACGCAAGCGCGGCGGGCGGGCTCACTGCTCAGTCAGAAGTCTGGCGCCCAAGACTTGAGGTCGCCGACCTCGTGTCCCCCCTGTCGACGGCCAGGACGATCACCATCTGTGCGCCGTCGTGATCAAGCCGCAACGCCCGTTGATCGCCCGCCGCCGGCCGCTGAGCGCAGACACTTGTTCACTCAGAGGTGCCTCCTCCAGAGTCCAGAGGTCCAGACTCGTCACCACCATCGAGGAGTGGTAACGAGGGCGGACAGTCCTGAAGCGCGTCGCGAGGTGTGGGCACACGGCTACACACTGCTATTCTTGGACCTCGTGGGCATGTCGTGCAGGGGCAGGCAGGCCTTCATGGTGAAGCAAGGGACCAGCAAGAGGGTGGACGGTGGAAGCAAGGGGAGGCGGTGGTGGAAGCAGGACACGCAAACACTGAACACGGTACACGGTACACGGTACACGGTACACAGACACAGACACAATCAACGTGGTGCTGGGTACGGGGACGGGGACGACGGGGACACAGGAGAGATGGAGGCTCCAGCCTCGTGCGGAACCAGAAAAGGCCTCGCATCTTTTCCCAGCTGAGGGGGAAACACACCCCGGGGCCCCTGGCAGGGCGAGTTGATGCGCTGCGTTGTGCGATGTGCGATGTGCGAGGATGGGATGATGGGATGATATTGATGGGATGATGGGCATGATGGGCATGCGCGAGGCTGGCTGAGGATGCTTCATCAGAAATTGGAGAGGGTCTTGCTGGATCTTGGAACTTTTTCCTTTTGTTTTTTTTTTTTTTGATTTGCCTGCTGCAGGGATGATGAGGTGGATGGATCGAGTGGGGGGTTTTTCACGAGCAAGCATCTTGACAAGAGGGACAATCACAAAACGACCCGATGACGGTCGATTTTGCGCGTGTCGGTGTCTAGCGCAATACTGGTACGTATGGTAATGTAATGGTACCTAGGTAATGGATTCCGGCGTGGCGGCGGCCACGAATCGCGATTCGCCAGCCAGTAAACGGCCAGGGGAACCTGGGAACTGGAACCTGAAGGACCCCTCCGAGGCCACCATCTTTTCTCAGCATTCCGCGTTTCCTTTCATTATTATTTTCATATCCAGTTCTCGATTGGGAGCCAGCAGTCGCAACACCACGACCGCAACCGCATCTGGCCTCTGCCACCTGCATGTCTGTCTGCATCCTATCCTCCATCTGCAGGTATGTATGCAAGCCTGCGGCTGCCCCGGAAGGGATAGCCCTCAAGGCTGCCGGCACCGCATGGTGGCTTGCTGGCAAATGGGCACCAGGAGTCCAGGACTCTGCAGCAGGTCTGCCAAACCGACAAATGTGTAGCGCGTGGGCAGGGGGTGGAAAGCCCAGTCTGGGCAGCGCTCTACAAGTAACAACTTCTTTTTCTGCTCCATCAGGACCATCCATGATCACATCACGACTCTTGCCCATGATGGCATGGGTCCTCGACATGGCTTAGCGCCTGTCTACTAGCTTAGCGGCCCCCCAGGCCCCCCCTACCCTTTTTTTCCCTCCCCTCCCCTACCTAGTACCCTTTTCTTCACCCCCGGCCGCCATATTCACCCTTCCACCCTGGCTTCCCAGGGCCTCCAGGCTCGCTCCCCCATTTCCGGAGATCTGGCACCCCAGCCTGGGAAAGTTGGAAACACTGTGCTGCCGTCGATGCACCGGGCCCTGCAGAAGCACCGTGTGGACCGTGTCCGTCTGTGTGTGCGTCGTCGCCATGAGCAGTTCCCTTCCCTTCCCTCATCGTCCTCTAGACTTCTAGCACCTCCTTTGGGCGGGACGCCGGTGTACATTAGTCGGACTCGCCCCATCGCACCGCTTCATTAGTCCCTCTCCACCCGCACAACCCGTCCCCCGTTCCTGTCCCTAATCCCGAACTTCACTCTTGAATCTTCCACCCAACTACTGGCATCAACATCCAACATATCTCTACCTCCTCCTCCCACTCCCACTCCCACTACCTCTCTTGGCACTTCCCTCCACCATATCGGCCCGTCCTCTCTCTCTTCTTATTATCTCACCTCACCTCACCTCACTGTTACTCCCGCTTCACACCCCGCACCACCATCTGGCGCCCGCCGGGTCCAACTCCTCCATCTCACCCTCGCCCTCCTCTTCGTCCTCCTCTTCGCCGTCTCACCCCAAGCCCATCGTCACTCAGACTCAGCACTGGTGTGTCAGCTGCGGCCCGTGGGCGCACCTGCCGTCTCATCAGTCGCACCTTCCCCGACTCTCCACTGGCCACCGTCCACCCTAATGTAGGTCCTTTCCTCTCACACCTTCTGTACCACACAACACACACGCACACACACCCTCTTTCCTCTCATATAGAAACACCCCGCCTTTTCCTCTCCTCTCCCCACTCCCCACTTCCAACCTTGTCCTCGGTTTTTTCTCTCCAACCAACTCCATCGTTTCTGCCTCCGCTTTGCCCTTTGCTTCCCCTCGCTCGTTTTGCGCCCTATCAAGTGTCCCACTGGACATGTCCTCCACTGCCTCCAGCCTTCTCCGCTGCTGACACGAGTCCGCTCCCCACAGCATCACCTTAAATCCCTCACTCCATCCTTTGGAACCCTCCTCCAGTCAGCAGCCTACCCACCCGTCTAGGTAGCCCGCTGCGCAGTCCTTACCCAGAACTCGACCTGTCGGTCCTTCACAGCCCGCACCCATCCCGTCTCCCCATGGTCGAACTACGCCGCGGCCCCTGGGCGCCCGCGGAAGACCGCATGCTCATCGAGCTGGTCCAGCGCAAAGGCCCCCACAACTGGGTGCGCATCTCACACGAAATCGAAACCAGAACCCCCAAGCAGTGCCGTGAGCGCTACCACCAGAACCTCAAGCCCAACCTCAACCACAACCCCATCACCCAGGAAGAAGGCGAGATCATCGTACGCCTCGTCTCGGAGATCGGAAAGAAGTGGGCCGAGATCGCGCGCAGACTACCGGGTCGCAGCGACAACGCAGTGAAGAACTGGTGGAACGGCGGTGTCCACAGGCGGCGGCGGAACAATGAGCGACAGGCGCAGCACCACATCCAGCCCTCGCCCGCATCCCACCCACCGCACCCACACCAACCCTACCAGTACCCGCCTCCTTCCCATCACCAACTCGAGCACCCCTCGCCCGCCCACGCCTACCCCGCACCACCCCATCACAGCCCACACGCTGCTCATCCGCCGCCCTCACTACCTCCCATCCGCAGCTACGCCGACCCTGCCATGTACCCCGAGTCTCGCCGTCCGTCACTGAACCCGTCTCTCGATTCTCCCCGTTCCCTGAAGCTCCCACACCCTCCGGGGCTCGAGGCTTACCCGGGTTCAAGGCCGCCCCCCCTCCAGCTGGCTCCATTGCCCTACTCAGCCTCCCGGAACCGCACCTACGAGACCCCTATCCCATCTCCTGGCTTCTCCATCGCGTCGGCCGATGCCCCTTCCCTCATGACAGACACCGGCTCCGATACCCGATCCCCCCGCGGAGCTCTATCCCCTTCCCGGAATTCGGCGCCCTACGACCATTACAGGAGGCGCTCGTCGGTGCAGCTCCCACCCATCCGCCAACTAGATGGTTTGGATCGTGCGGAAGAGCGTCCTCTCGCACCCGCCCAGGCCCGCAGCCTGGCTTCTCCTTGGACTCCGACTTACCTCGCGAAACAACAACCGCTGCCACCCCATGAGCCCCTCAGCCTCCCTCCTCCGCGGAAGCTATCGCCAGCAGCACTACTCAGTCCCACCTTCAGGGAGTTGCCCCTGCCACCCCTCTCGGGACACCGCGCTGGCCAGTCGAGCAGTGCGCCCGCGTCCCCTCGGGACCAGAGGATGAACATCAACAACCTCCTGTAAACGGATTCTTCTTTCTTCTCTCCGTATTTACTTTTTCCGTTTCTCTTGTCGATATCAACAGTGCGCTCGCTTTTTGCTGTTTTGGGTCTGGGATCACATGTTTGCGGCATCGGAATGCATCTTGGGCATATGCTTGGCTATCGCGATCTATTTACCACATTCTCCTCCTTCGTTTTCACCAACCATTTTCGCAACCAAAAGGGACTACTCCCGCTTTGTAATGTTTCGGCCCAGAGATACCCAACTATACCCTTGTTTTGGGAGGAGAGGTGGTGGTCTACCTGCACCACTTTCCCGTTCTTCGGCTTTTTTCCGTTCTTCGGCGGGGCGTTACGGTCTGCATCTCTAGTCTTTCTGGGTGGGCGTTTGGGTATACATGCACGCCTCCCCTGGGAACAGGGGGGGAGACGAGGCATGCGGAACTGTCTCTTGGGTTCCTTCCTGCATAGAGTAGGGTAGTGTAGAGATTCCCAGAGTACGACCACTCTGGAATGACATAGATGCCCGAAACGAGAATTGTTCGACGCTTATCCTGCTGTGTTCCCCTGGCCACGTTTGAATGTGGTGAATGTGAATGTGAATGTGCTAATGCATGGGCGAGTGAGGATCCTCTCTGTAGGTCTATGTCGTGTATTCCTCGCGTACACAGTAATCTACTGTCTTGCCTTGTCCGCTGCAGGTGGTTTCCGGCTCGGTGCAGATGTGCCTGGCCTTGGTTAGATCGCCATCACGATTCGCGAACACCAATGCCAATGCCATTTGACCACGGAATCAGGCTTGGAGAGAGAGGGAGGCAGAGACGGAGGAGCTTAGGGTAGAGTAGCGCTTGCATTAGCATTAGCACTAGCACTAGCACTGGCGTAGGGGACGCGTGGCGTGGCTTTCTGCGTCTCTGTGAGTATCTCTGCGTCTTGCTGAGTGCTGGGGGCACGGCGTCTGCTGTGCTCGGTTCTGGAACGTGTGGGGTTATCTACGGTGGTGAGTAAGGGGGGGGAGGGGGTGCAGGGAGAGATGGAAGAGGGAGGGAGAGGGATGGAAGAGGGAGGGAGTGTCGGTGGGTAGAGAATGCGGATGGGCGGTGGTGGAGGGCGTGGTAGGAGGGATGAGGGATGAGGGATGGGAGATGAGAGACTATCTTTGGGGCCTGCATACAGGAGGGTGATGGGGTAAGGTGGAAGTGGAAGTGGAAGTGGGAGATTCCCATGGCGACGTGCGAGTGGACTCCCAGCTGGAGGCAGTGGGTGGCAGGTGGAAGGGAGTCGAAGTGTCTCAACGTCCATTGGGCTTGTTTCTCTCTCTCCGCTGCGGTGGCGACGATGATGAGGATGCTGGAGTAGGGTGGTCTGAGGCTAGGGTAGTCTATTCTGCGGCACGGAGTACTATGTAGATGCGCCACTGCTACTTGAGTCTTCCATCTCGCTCGGTGGACGGGCTGGGTATCTAGGTATGCGGGTGCGAGTATCTGCCGCTGCTCGTGCCGCTGAGTGCCTGCTCCAGCTCGTGCGTCCTTCCGGTCTATCGACCTGGCGACCTGGCGGCCTGGCGGCCTGGCTGGATGGCTGCTTACGAGGCTTTCTCCTCTCTCTCTCTCTCTCTCTCTCCTGGCTCTCCACTCCATCTCACCGTCCCACGACGTCCAGCCTCCTGGCACCATCGCCCCGTACTCGTTTCCTCGTTTCCTCGTTTCCTCGTTTCCTCGTTTCCTCGTTTCCTCGTTTCCCCCCTCGCCACGTGGAGCATGCCGGAGGGGTGTCGGGTGCGTCGTACGGTGTCTGCATGCAGGTTGTGTAGCGCTGCGTGCGTGGTGTGCATGGGAGGATAGATGGCGGTTTTGTCTCTGCCATCTGGGTCGGGCGGGTACGCAGGTAGGCTGGGCAGGGCAAGCAAGCAAGCAGCTAGAGATTTGGAAGGGGACGTGTTTTTGAGCAAGTGGTACGGCATTCAGGGCTAGGACTTAGAAGTGGGAGGATGGTGCATGCCATGCCGTTTGGCCACCCTATTCACGCGGACCGTACATAGCGCACTGGAGGTGTCCCGGAACTAGCTGCACGCTGGACCAGGACGATAATCGGGATGGAGGGAGGATGCGATGCGCTCAGGCACGCGTGCAGACGCGACGACGGGCTAGAAGATGTGGTGCGCTGCGACCTGGGCGAAGTCACTGAAAGTCACTGAGTACTACATGCGCGGTATGCGGTGGTCATGAGATCAGTGGGATGATGGGATGGGATGGGGTGAGGAGATGCAGGGACGAGGCAGGCACCCGGCGACGGACGACGGACAAAGTGCGCACGCGTGAGATGTCCTGGGACGCGGACGGGAGGGGACGAGGTAGGTGGACATGTGAGGTGCAAGGCAATTGGGAAACGCCTACGGTTATGGTCCGTCGACGCTGGTTTGCCTTGCCTCTTGGTTTTCCGGTCTCCTCACGGTTGTCGGTCGCGCATCCAACACCAAGTCAGACACACGGAATGGAAAAGAGAGTACCCATCGTATGTATCCCACCTACCAAGGGAAGAATCATCGTACTCACGACCATCGCTCCAATTGTAACTGTATCCCCGCAACCGCAGTCTAGCTCACCGCTCGCCCCATCGGAGATCGCAGATCATTCGCCGTTTCTCGCAAGTCCGGATCCCGATGGAGGGCCTGACGTGCGAGATCTCCGCGCTCGTTGCGGGAATTCGAGCGATGGGGCGGGGCCGCCAGCATTCGAAGGATCCAATTCGAAGTGGGTGCTGTGGGCTGTAAGCACCGAGATTCTGGTGGATGGCCTTATGTACAGGTGTTTCTTTCAAACGCTTCGGCCGGTATGGAGTGTGCATGTGCATTATTGGGTCCGAGGGAAAGGTTTGGTGATCCCAAGGAGGAAGTTGAGTTGTTTCGGTTAGAAGCTATTCGGCAGTTGCGGAGGTAGCTACATAGGTATCCAAGGATGGGCCTTTTCAGAACAGAACCCTAGGAAATCTAGAATGTGTACATGCGTATTGTATGTACCTTCCCTAAATAAATGATTTGTTTAGTGATAAGCAAGTCTCTCACACAAACTTCTAGCCACGTCCAGATCCCGCTCGCTCCATATGTCCTTTCAAATTTCATCTAGGTAATCCACAGCAATCAACCCACCACCGAAGCTTCGTCGTCACCCATCCACGCCATCAACGTCGCTTCCCCCTGCACCCGTGACATCCCCTCGGAATCGCGCTGGCGGGTCGAATCGCCGAGGTACCGAATTGCAGGTATTCTCTCCCCTCGCACCCTCGCCTATAACGGCTCTCCTATATAACCCCGCCGCAAGGTTGAAATAACACACCGTATTATCACCACCACCTCCAAAGCTTTGGGATCGTGGGGAATGCTAGCCAAGGGTTCCGAACAACAATTGGCTTGCAGAGCAACAGAAAGCGAAAAGAGCAGGGGGCGGCACGTTGAGCTCTCTCTCAGCTGGGAACAGGGTCCTGGGAGAATCTCGTGATATGTATGGACATGTATGTTTGTACGTTTTGGAGCAAAGGCGGAACCACCGTATGTAAGTATGTACCCACCCAGCCAACTCGCGAAGGACATATGTATATTTGGGATGCGGAGCGGAGTACGGTCTGGTAGATGGCACATGCATAACCTGCAGAGGATTTACTGGCGATGTGTTGCGGGTTTAGGCAGGCAGGCAGGATCCGATAGAGAGGAGACCGCGACTAGGAGGGAAAAATCGTCTGTGTGGAAAGCGGGACTGGCAGTCTGGGACGAAAAGCCACCGTTTCCAATTCCCAGCTTTCCATTCTCCGGTCACGGCAACTGCTGGAAATAGGACGCGAAAAGCGGACAGCGGACAGCGGCTCCAGACCCATTCGTTCATTCATCCTCGAACCTTACTAGAGCGATAAATGGCGCTGCTATACTCTCCTCTTCTGGTAATGCAGACGAGTTGATCGAAGAATAGTCGTGATTGGCTGGTGTACGGTAATTACCCGGGCAGAGGGTAAGTCTCGTCACGTGGATTGACTGGTGTGGCTTGAACGTGAAACGCCACAGCGATGACGCTCGCCGATCAACCAGCCTCATCACATTCCACAACCAGCAATCATCGTGGCTGTTGCTTCATCTATCGGCTGGCATCAATTGAGCACAATTGTAAGCACAATTCTCCCACTGATTCATTGCACTATCGCCAGCCCTCCCCTGACCCTTCTTCGCAGCTTGCACCTCGCACTGTTCCGTCCAAGCGGCACTACGCCGCAACTCGACCTGGTCATCCCCGGCAACATCCCAAGGTTCAGGATCATCAAGGTTTCGGTCTCGCATCATCGACATCCTCGTCTTTACGGACGCCTTTTTCTGCATCCTCTTTTTATCCAAGCGAAAATACCTGGGATAACCTCGACTTCGGACTCGCTGGTTCCTGGTTCCTTGAGTTCCTGGTCTTCGGGCCCCCCCCAGTTCGGGACGCCTGTCTCCAGCCACGCAACCCCTAGGCGGCCCATCGATTTTTGGTTCCTTCATTGATGGATTTCGATGAGTGATAGAGACTTGCTATCCTTGCGGATCCGAAGAAGAGAAGATGACATCCATGAGCATCTCCTTCCAAACCGACCCAAGATGGGGTTTGTACGATCCGGACCCAGGGTTGGCGGCGGAGGACATGGACAGGGTGCAAAGTCTCTGGGAGACGGCGTTTCTGGTACGTACCGTTTTTGGCTATTGCTGAGGTCGATAAATCATGAGATTTGCGGCTCGTATCATGAACATGGGTGTTTGTGCTTTATGGGTTTTTCGAGCATGGGGCAACGGGGCGTTGTGGCTGGCACCGCCACACTCGCAGTCTTCACAACAATAATACCCCTGAGCCACAGATATCACATGATCTCACTCTTCCCTGTTCCAAGGTTACCCCTAATCGCATTACCCAATCTCGTCAGAGCTCTGTATCATTCCCCTAACTTCTCGGCAGTCCCAGCGCGACGTTGGGCTCAACATACCAATCAACTACCTCACTGCTCCAGGGGTCTCACTTCGCGCTGCCTGTTTCGCCCACAACCGGTACGAGGACACTGCATTTAGGAGATGCGTTTCGAACCTACTAGCCGTGGCCTATCGGCGGTACGTAGTGGATGTTTTCTGGGATGCTGGGAGAGGGGTGTGGAGTTTGTGCCCCGTTGAGGTGCCTGCAGTGAATGGAGGTGAGGGAGCCGATGAAGAGCCAAAGTCAACCAGAGATGCACCTGCTACCACAGTAAGCGTTGGGAGGCATCAGAATGACGGTGCAGCTGCAGCTCAACCGAGAAGACGACGTGTGGACGTGTGGGCACGGCAGGGTGCATCAGTTTCCTCCTCACCGTCAGTGACGGCTGTTTCCACCACAGGAACAGCACCGGCATCCCTCAGCATTCCAGCTGCTACTGCGACATCCCCAGCCACAGTGCCTTCTCCAAGTCTGCTCCCTTCGAGCAGTGACGAAACGCCCGTCTTCCAGATCGGAGACTATGTCTGCTCCACCACGATGACCTTGGAGCTGCTGGCAGGTGTTCTGGATGATTACTTCGAGCATACGGACATCACCACTAAAGCCACAATGTCCTACCTCATTATGAACATCCATGCCGCTGCTTCCATGGGGGCTCCCAACAATCCTGCTGCACAACCTAGTCCGCACATGTTGCCAGGAGAAGGAAACCTCATCAGCGACGTTCTCAAGGGGAACCTTTCGGAAAAGTTGTACACACCAAAGAAGCTTCAACAACAACGAGACACCCTCAACGACACATGGTTAGATGTCCAGTGGGACAATATGCCTGCCCGGGGGTATTATTCGACGTCTCGTCGCACTGATGACACTCTCATGACCAAAGATGGTTGGCCTACAGAGACGTTCATCATGTTTGGCGAATTCCATCGCCTGCTCGCCGGGTTCGGGGCCATCGATCCGCAAATGGCGGAGTACAATGTGGCGGGGGACCGCGACATCATCTTTTCTCCCGGTGAACTGTTCAACGTTCAGAACACCACGACCAGCTCCGAGGGAAATGTTACGAATGGTTGTCTGCCCCACAGCCCATCCACGATGCCCAATGCGAATTCTTCGTGGGCAATATCATTCATTCCGCCACGTTCCATTCCTCAGAATCCAGACCTTAGCCTCCCAATTCTCACCATCTCCAATCTCACAGCCTGCGGCCTGTCCCCCTTTCTCAACAGTTCCCTCTCCAACACAACCACGGACCAGGACTTCAAACCCTACCTGGCCCTCAGCCACAGCACACTCTGGTCCTGGGCCCCTTCAGAACCTTCAAACAGCACCGCACAATCTAGATGCGCCGTATTCACAGCGTCAGGATCCTATTCAGGGCGCTGGTACACCGCAGAATGCAAATCCCGCCGCCGCGCTGCGTGCCAGAATCCGAATCAGCCGTACAATTGGACGTTGTCGACCGACAAGTCCGCATTCGCGGACGCAGTCACCAAGTGTCCGCAAAACTACAGTTTCGCCGTCCCCAGGACTGCGCTGGAGAACAGCGCTCTCCTCTCCACGTTTCTCTCCTCTTCGCCCGGCATCAGCGCCGATGAACAGGTATACATCAATCTCAACTCACTCCACACCCGCGACTGCTGGACTACCGGCGGCGCGAACGGTTCGTGCCCTTACAGGCCGCGCATAGACCTCAACCAGACGCGCATTGTCGTCGTTCCCGCTGTCGCCTCTGTCATCGTGTTCGTCTTAGCTGCGGCCACGTTCTTCGTCAAGTGTGCGGCGAACCGGAGGGAGGCGAGACGAGGCGGTGCCAGACGGGTACTGAGGGGTTGGGAGTATGAGGGGGTGCCTAGTTAGACGATCAGGGGTTGTTGCCTACTTACATATATATCCTTTCAAGCATGGCAATGGGGGTTGTGTATATACTTAGAGCTTCGACTTTTGACACGAAAAAAAAAGACGATGGTCTGCCTTGGAGGCCGAATTCTGCTTAGGAGAAACTGCCTTGCGGAGTGGCATATTTCTTTGTATTGGAGGCCCGATTTCACGCGGCACCACCGAACCTCGGTAAGATCATCATCAACCAGTAAATCAACCTTACGCTTACATGTCCTGGGTGAGAGTATACAACCCATGTAGGCTACGCGACTAACGAAGACACTCGAGCTGATACTTGTAAGGAGCTGAAAGGTTTAGACGATTAACAATTGCTTACAGAATGGATTAATTAATATATGGTGCCTGTAAGGCTGAAAGTAGGTTCAGCTGTAGGGCACCGAGTCTTTGAAGGATTGCTTAGAAGCAGTGCTTACTGCCTATTCTAACTAGCGTATTACCTCAGCATACTACTTACCCTAGGGTATCTGTATGGAGGTGCGGTCTCTTCGCTACATGGAGAAAATGGTATTTGATTTCTTCGTGATGTACGGGTGTTTCTCTTTTGATGATGCAGGAGTTCGGTCATTATTCAGCCTCTGGAAATTCTAAAAAGGTACCATTGGGTAGCAGCCGTGACCATCTACTCAGAAATTTCAGCAAGGGTAAAGAATCGTAGATTTATGCAAAGCCACGATGCTCTCCCGACGCAGTACATAAGACTCTGGGTTACCAGTCCAATGCCCATTTTCATCAGTATCTCAAACCTTCCACAGCAGCCTACCTGTACCTCTCCACCATGATCTGGCTTCTTTTCTATCTCGCATTCTTTTCCGATTCCTTTCTACAACCTGTGCTGGGTAGGATCAATATCGGTCTTCCTGGACAGGAACGTCAACCGATAGAAGATGAAGTCACGACATTCGCGACTGTCGACGACTTTGCCCTCCCTCCCAGCCGTGTCACGGTTGATCTCAATTCGGACCGTTGGGAGGGCAAGACATGGCACTACGAGATCCCGGACGAAGCCGGAGAGACCCACAATCTCTCTGTGTTTATCGTGGACTTGGATGTTTCCCAGGACGACGACGACTACGACTGGATGAACAACACTAGTACCGCCCTCGCGACACGCGACCTTATGCCCCGAGACAATTGGGTATGCAAACGTTTCAGCTCATGCTGGAATTCATCGAAATTCTGCGGTCGTGTGGTCCAGGCCACCGTCAATGTCGTTGTCAATGCAGCAATGAAGAAACTCAGGGCGAATAACAACGAGTTGGCCAAACGCATCGTGGACGGCGTCATTATCGGCTTCGCGGTCGGCCTCAGTGACGGCATCGTTTCCTGGTACTTTTCTTTCTCTTTCACTCCTTGGCCCTCCGGGGACAGACGGTAAATCTAACTTCGGCACAGGTATGTCACCAACAAGATTGCGGCAAACAAGGCGGGATCCGCGACGGACTCTTGTCACGTCGACTCGCTTGCGGCACGGCTGGATATTATCGAAGAAAACATACGGGCGATAATGGAACTGTTGCGCACCGATGTGCCAGCACAGGTTGACACTTGCATGGAGGCTAAGATCGAAACAACCGCGGTGGAAACAACTAAACAGATTGATGGTCAAGACCTGGTACACTCGATTCGGTTTACTAAAGACAAGAAAGATATGAAGTATGTTGGCGGCTGCTAACTACCGTTAATATGCTATCAACATGCTTGGGTGGGTGACTACTTCCGCGTGGATAAAACGCAAGATTGCATTCGGGTGCGACATGTAGGAACAACATCACTATCTAAGTACTTCTTGAGTGCAAGCTTCTTGTGCAAGCTCTTTATGCAGACTTTCTTGATTATGATATCCTAGACTCGCTCCCATGCACGAAGGCAACGACATTGCTTGCTGAATACTCCGTTAGAACCGATACTTCTTCAAATGTGCTTCAAACCTCTCTCTAAGCCACTTCTGGATGGCTTGAAAAACCCTTGGAGCAATGTCGAATTCTTGAGTGAGCTTTACTATCTAGAAGCTTCTACACGAAGTCATACGCACTAAGTCTCGGGTCCGGCCGTCTATAGCTTCCCCTTGTACGATTACGTGTAATCAGCACTAGAAACTCTTTCGTCACATCGTTACCACCACTTTGTGAGGAGGCTGCATATCATGGGACCCGCCGAGGCTCGTTTACACGCACTACAGTAAGACTTGCTAGGAATGGATTGGACCTCTGGCCTTCTCCTGCCTGGTGGAGTCATAACCCTCGTCCGGCGAGATAGGGATGAAGCTAATATTGGATTATAGCGAGTACCCGATATTCAACGCATGCACAAAGGACCATTCCGTGATGGAACCAAACTAAAATTCGGATGCGATCAAGTGGCACCCAACTTCGGTCTAATTGCGGATGAAGAGAAAGTTGATTCCAAAGTAGAGAACTTCTGTCAGACTTGGACCATAGGCAAAAGGTTAACGAATTGCTCTAGCAGAACAAACTCTTTCATCCCACAACTTCACTCCAGCCATGGAATTCGAGAAAAGCTTCAACTTAACATTGACAAGAGCATCATAAAAGCTAGTCAGGTCAACCTTGTCTGCAACATACATGAGCGGGACAGAGCTGAAGGCGGAGCAGGACAAGGAGAATGAGTAGTAGCGGCCAGATGGCAGAGGCAGGCATGTGGCACAGGAGAAGGAAGCTGGCGCATGAACTGTTCGTTCGAGGAGGAATAGCTGGTTGTTTTTCAAAGTTTTCATTATGGATATCATACTGCATTCCATATGTGGGTATGCATCCCTTTGTATTCTAGAATATAGAGATGCCAGGTCAACCTCATTGTCATTCCAATGACCCATAAAACTCCTCATCAAACTCAGCCACTTGGCATGCCAACCCATTGCGAGTACATAGATCCTCGAGCTCTTTCGTCTTTGTCCACGGCCAGTCGACCGGATCGTCTTCATGCTTTGATTTCATGCGCCAGACAATCTCGATACGCTGCAGTTGCGGGGTTACTCCACGCCATCTTTCATCTTGAACGAATTCTGTGATTTTGAACATCACGTCCTCTTCATACCAGTAGTAGATCTCATGATCTGCTACCTGGCAGCAATCTCCTCTGAGTCGAAGAAACTTGAGGTTGTAGGGTAAAACATCGGCTAGGCGGGGAGCCTTGCTGGGTTTCAGGCCCATAATAACGTCGGGGACGACATCGACTGTAGTCAAAGCTGACATCTCTCTCAATGAACAGTGTCCCAAAATGTGCCAGGCATACAAATGGGTGAACACATTTCCCATGAACTCTTCACTCCAGGCCTTGAACAGGATTTTCAGCCGTACCAGAGTCTTTTTGACTGACTTCAGGGCAGACTCTAGTATCCTAGCGTCCAACTCGGCAAAATCAAAGCAGGTACAGTCATACTCCAGACTGACAAGGTTGGGTGTGGCAATCAGGACCTGTTCTAGCAGGCTGGCAGTAGCAAGACTCCTCGGTAGACGGAGCGTTCGAACAGCAGCAGCGCATGGCGGCCATGAAAGAGGCCAAATGGTACGTGGATCTCCAGGCTTGATCGTATAGTCCTTCCACGCCCAATTGTAGTTGTCGCTGTAGTAGGCGACACTACCAGGAAGGTTCATCTCGACTTCTTTAAGGTGGGGGGAATAGAAGAAAGGCAGGTACGACTGAAGATCCAGCTTATTTCCAAGGTCCTTCTGGCGGCGTGTGTTTTCGGGGAAATGTTCCCAGTCGTAATCAGCACCGATAGCCACGCGTTCAAGTGACGATAGGTCTGACAGCCCGCTACCGGGAGTAACAGACAATGCGGATGCCAGGACCCAAGGAAGATATTTGTTTTCTCGTATCATGTCCAGACCCAGAGTAAGACAGGATAGTTTTGGGGTAGCCAAAATAGACATAGCAATCATTAGATGCAGATAGCTACCTTTCAAGGTGCCATTCCGATCGATATCATCGTTCAGGTCCTTTGGAATGGGTGATCCAGTTCGACGCAACACATCCTTGAAGAGTTTCCCATGGGATATAAAATATGGAGGCAATTGTGGAAGACAGTTATGATAGTAACGTTCGTAGAACCCTGAAGATTGGAAATCCAAGGTATGGGCCAGTTCAGCTAGCATTTGGTTTTCCAGCAGAGTGCGAAGAAGAAGGTCTAATCGAGGGAAGGTCAGTTGTCTGAAATCGGGCGCCGGATAGATATCTGGTTGTGCGTTCCCTTTCCAAAACATGCGGATGTTGCGGTAGAGGCCTGTAACTGTGGCGGTCCTAGCATATTTGCAGGTCCGCGACAAGCTGGATAGGTCCTCAGGTTCCAGATCTGCAGTGATTTCATCAAGAATCTCTTGAGGCAACCTAACAAAGCCTGATCCGCTGGTCATTTCGTCCTCTCATGCACCGTCTTTTGGCCCGATATGTCTGATCTTGGGGTTTAGTAGCCATTCACTTTCCCTCGGAAGAGGGATCACCCACCAAATATAATAATTGAAGTAGTTGAGGGGAGTCAGAGAGAGTGGGAGAGGGGATTGCCGTTGTAATCTTGTGGCTTCACAACCTCCTCGAGCTCCCCGCTGTGCGCAGGCTGTGTGCTGTGCCGCTTCACCCCTAGGCCTGGGGTTGGGGGCTGGAAATGGTCGAGTACCGACGACGAATTGATCCCGTGCTTACTGTGTATTCTTCGGTTTCAGTAGGCGCCGGGAACTTGGAGAGATAGCAGTGTCCGAGGTAACCAATTACAGTGGTCTACTATATCGTTAATGGTGGAGGACATATGTTTTGACAGAGTAACGCTCGCTAACCCCCTTTCGCCTAGCGCGCACTGCATACTGTAGATGATGTTGGCTCTGGAAACGTGTTAAACACACCAACAGTGCTTGATCAACATAGAAATTATCTTGAGAAACTACTAGCTGCATGGCTCTGTTTCCTCTCGCCCATAGTATGTATTAAATCCAGGTTTACCTGTGGCGGAGGGTGTTGTTGGACCTCGATCGCGACCGACTTCAGGGTTGGCCTTGTCTTCAATCATGATGTAGAGAAGCCAAGGTATATCTAGAGCATCCAGAAAAATCTAGAGCATCCAGAGAATACCAGCTATCCCAACGATCTGAGCAAACAGACCGTCGGGTGATCTTGGGGCTTCAGCGGCTCCCGTCGGCGCCGACCCTTTCGGAGCGCTCGTCGAGTCGTCCGTAGGCTTACTGGACGCTGTTTTTGATGAGCACATATTCACCCAGCGTCACTCAGTCCTTTCCCCACGAAAACAACATACCAGCTGTGGTTGCCTCCGCCTTCCCACCGGACAACTTCTCCATTCCCGCAGTTACCGTCAACGCCTCCATAGTAATAACACCCGTATCCGTAATCCTCTCCGTCGTCACAATGCTCAAGCTCCCGCTACTCTGGCTGTACGTGCAAAGCGTCGGCTTCGAATTCACGCACTTGCATCTCGTCCAGACGGAAAAGCTCTCCGCATACAGTGTCTCCTCGGCAGTGCTTGGGCCCGCGACTATGGTGAAAGGAGTGGATAGAACGCAGTCCTGTGCTGCTGTCTTACAGTCTACTGCGTAGGTTGTTGCGGTGGGATGAGCGGATATGACCGAGGCGCCCATTTTGGAGAGTCCGCTACCGAACTCGACGACGGAGACTGTGGATGTTTGTGCGAGGGAGGACTGGATCAAGTGGACCGTTGCTCCCATTGTTAACAGTGTCGTGCGTTTCGCCATTTTCATACTGGGTGCTTTGTTTCAATTTTCGAGAGATAGGATGAGATTAGACTGCGGGATTTCGGAGGAGGGGGCGGAAAGGTTTGTCCAAGTTTATTATAAAAGTAGACGAACAGATCGATTCCCACCTTCGCATTTCGTATACGAGGCCAAGATAATCTTGAATCTTTACTACGTGTAAGTGGTGGACTTGTAGTACCAAGTCGTTGTGGCGCGTCTCAGCCTCGCATAGAATTTAAGAGGTCACGGCAGAATACGAGCACCTAAGCACGCCAAGTTATCTAGCCTTTCAGATGTTAGAGGGCAGTTGGCAGAAACAGGAATGAAAGCACTGTTTTCCACGAGAGATGTTTTAACGGCTCACCTGGGGTTAGGAAACCCAAGGCGAAACAAAGGTATTCATCTCCTTGAGTATGCATACGTTCGCATCTAAAACCGCCCCATTCCTCGAATAGCTCCGGATAAGGGAATCCATACGCACACTGGTATCGCCCCTCAGAAGCTTGAGAAAAGGTTGTTCACCCGAATGCGTTGGCTTTGGCTACACCATGTCAACAGGTCACATTGAGCAGAGGCCGTGCGTATGATTAAACTTCTAGTTCGTGGGTGCTTTTCAGACAGAACAGAACGAGCCTGATGTTCGATGAAATACTTAAAAGCTGATTCTCTAGGCTCGGAACCCTCATTTTCCCATAGTCTTACTAAGCAACTCGCGCGAACGTCATCTCAACTACTCCCGCTAAACCTAACGGGGCCAGTATCAACCTCGGTAACCCCGCGGGCAACCATGCTTCAACTCCAACAACTGAGTAATTGCTTTGAAATGGCATTTCCAATCCCTCCAACATCCCAATTGCATTATTTCACATCCTCCTTCTTTCCAGAATAGTAGACCGATTTCCGTTTTCCCTCCTTGCCCACTCCCAGCACGAAACCCATCCACAATGCCCTCCGCAATCGCCATAAAACAAATCCCCGGCAAACCAGGCCAAGTCTACTATCCGCTCGAAAAGATCACGATTCCCGCTCCCCAGCCCAAGGAGAACCAGGTACGCCTCCAAAAGTCTCTCCCAATCTGCCTTGCAAACCGCCATCCCCCCGCAACTCCATCCATCCGCTGATTCTAATCGCACCCCTAGGTCGTCGTCTCCCTCACCGCCGCCGCCCTCAACCACCGCGACCTCTTCATCCGCCAACACCTCTACCCAGGCACCACCTTCGGCATCCCCCTCCTAGCCGACGGCGTCGGCGTCGTCACCTCCACTGGCTCCTCCCCCAGCGCAAAGGCATGGCTCGGCAAGCGCGTGGTCCTCAACCCAGGCAGCGGCTGGAAGGACTCGCTCGAGGGCCCCGAAGACCCGAAAGGCTACCAGATCCTGGGCGGCACGAAGATGAACCCGTCGGGCACGCTGGCCGAGGTGATTCTGACGGAGGCGAGCGAGGTGGAGGAGGCGCCGGCGCATTTGAGCGATGCGGAGGCTGCGGCGTTCCCGCTTGCGGGGTTGACGGCGTGGAGGGCGCTGTTTGTGAAGAGCGGGAATGCGGTGGAGGGGAGGAATATCCTGATTACGGGGATTGGGGGTGGGGTGGCGCTTTTCGCGTTGCAGTTTGCGGTGGCGCAGGGGTGTAATGTTTATGTGACGAGTGGGAGCGAGGAGAAGTTGCAGAAGGCGAAGGAGTTGGGTGCGAAGGGGGGTGTGAATTATAAGGAGAAGGGGTGGGAGAAGAAGTTGCAGGCGTTGTTGCCGAAGGAGAGGAAGTATTTGGATGCAATTGTGGATGGTGCTGGTGGGGATGTTGTGGCCAAGGGTGCGAGGTTGTTGAAGGTATGTTGCCCCTTTTCCCGCGATTTGTTTCGACCGACGATGCTGACAATTCGTGAAGGCGGGCGGCGTCATCTCCATCTACGGCATGACTATTGGCCCCAAGATGGACTTCCTCATGAGCGCTGTGCTCCGCAACATCGAAGTCCGCGGCTCGACCATGGGTTCGCGGAAAGAGTTTACCGACGTGACCAACTTCATCAAGGAGAAGAAGATCAAGCCCATTGTCTCGCGGGTTGTGCACGGTCTGGATGTGAAGGTCGTGGACCCTCTGTTCGACGATATGAAGAACTCGAGCCAGTTTGGTAAGCTGGTTGTTACCATTGATAAGAGCGGCGCGTCAAGCAAGTTGTAGATGGTTTTTGTAAATTATTGGAGATACCAATCATGTAGACGTCCTTTCGCGGTATGGACGCGATAGAAATTCTTACAGTGCCTCGCAGTGACTGTGGAAACTCGGCAGTGATCAGTCCCGATTGTTCTTACCCCAAATGTAGCTGGGGATGCGGTCTCGTAATTCTGTAATTTCATTCCGGGGCAGCTATGATCAGATTTGGATCATTGACGTAGGGATGTCACTCAGCTCAGAGAAGCGTCACTCTGCCTTCTGAGACCATCCACTCTTTGCTGCTAGTGCATGGGGAACTAGAACTTCATCTCGTCCAAAGTTGTCGAAATGTACATGGTCATATATAAATGTCCCTTAAAGCGTGTTACCTACACCCAAGTATTCAAGACGTTGAAATAGCCTTGAGAATTCTTAGGACGCAGTGACATCTTTTCTATTACCTTTTTGAAGGAGAAGGTAAACATCAAGTCGAGCTCGCATCACCACCACGTCGCCTTCTCAAGCGCTGTTCTGCTCTTACTTCTGTGTTTTCCACACCTATTCTCTCTCACCCTAACTGGTTCAAGATGGGGAGCAACATGGGCTCATAATTACCAGCTACTAAACCCGTAGGCTCACGTGCTTCATCGAGTCCATCTACGCCCGGGGCTGATGCTCCTATGGGAGCTCGTTTCAAGGTGCTAGACACAGAAGATGCGTTGCCCACTTAGTAGGGTGCGCAATACTCCGTTTGACTGAACTGCTATACCCAACAGTGGTTCTGTGAGGACTGCAGGAACGCTGCTGAACGTTTCCAGTCCGCAGGCCTCCTCAATGAAGGGAACGGGCTGGCATCATCATCGTCCCAACCCTCCGCGAAGAAGAACACCATGAGGGATTTGGTCAAGGAGCAAACGGCTCTATGGACGGATTTTACCCGGCTGGCAAGGGCAAGGGGAAGAGGAGGCAGGAGAACTCCACTAAAAAGTCCGCCACAGGGTCCTTAGGCCATGAAAGGAATAAGAGAGCGTGGAGGGAGCGGAAGTGACACCTACCTGACCTCTCCAAACCTGGAAGAAGAGGTCTAAAAACACTGACGGTCTTGAAAAGGGCATCTTCTCTCGGCAACGGTCTTTATGCCATGGAATTGAAGGCACCTCCCTCTCTACGGCGAGAAAACGCATTGAAAAGGTTACACTGCATTGCTTGTCCATCCACCTGGAAAAGTTGAGAGTCTCGTAGACCGCGACTGCAATGCGAAGCCGAGCCCGAATGGACAAGGGGCTGGAGCGTGAATCAACCTAGAAAACAGATCTGGAAAGGATGAACTGTCCAATCGAATGAAAAGGTCGCGAAAGAGGTCGCGACGTGGAAATAGGCGCAGGTCCGCGCCCAGCGCCGCCGCCACGACGCATGACATGCTGCTGACGGGTACGAATGGGTACAAGCGCCGTGTGGAGAACCCTGAGGGATGTGGAGAGAATCTGGGGAAATGATAAGTTGTGGGGAATGCTGAGCGCAGGGCTCGAGGACATGCTGCTCCGCGACCTGTGCCACGGTGCCACAATGATAGGGGATGGCCAGGCGGAAGAGGTTGGCTACTGCTACGCCACCTGTGTACGTCGGCTTGGTCAACGGCGAGACAGAAGTGGAAAACTGTGTCGCTGAGGACAAAAATTTTTTGCCAAAGGATCTGCGGTGTAGATTGGTCGACGACCAAGTCTATAGTGGAGGCAAGGCTGGAGTAAAGTCTTAATCCGAGGGGCCCGCTGAGTGGTTGGTCGACGACAGTGCGCTAGTCCGTTTAGTGTCGCCTTATGCATCATCAGCTTAGAAGGCACATGCTGTTCTTTCACTTTGCGCTCACCGCAAATTCCGTTCGGCTGAGACCGTAATGGTGGACACTGTGTAGTAAGCGCGGAAGCCGTGGATACCGGAAGGCAAAGGGCCAAAAGGGGTGCGCTGGGGCAGTGCGGCTGCAGAACCCGGCGCGGGTTTCATCCTTGTTGGTGAAGGCATCGGCAGAAGTGACTGACAGGTGGCAATATACAGACAGACGGAACCTTTGTGGGCTCTCCTTCCAGGGCCAGACCCGTGTTGATGGATTTCACATGGATCATCAAGGAAAGGTACATTGCGTAGTGTTCAGATTCGTTCTGGAGCTTCCTCGGGCGGTCATATTGCGCGGATCGGCTTTGCCAGTGCCTGAGATTGCAGCCAATAGGACACTTGATGAGATGGCGGCGTGGCAAGGCGAGAAGGGCGGATTGGCTGGTGGGTACCTTTGGGTATTGTGAAACGCTTACGCTCACTTCTGGAGGCCGCATTCTAGTGTAGTTGATGGGGGGATTCCACCAACAGGACAGTATGTCATGTAGAGGGAGAATTCTCGCACGGTGATCGCTTCCGTTGTCCAGCTATCCGCAATGGCGCCCTCCCCGCAAACGAATTAGACCTTATTCCGTGCATACTGTGTAGATACCCTGCAATAAGTATACGGGACAAAGACTGCAACGACTGGGGTGGAGGAGAAGGGGGCGCCGAGGCGGTCAGCATGTGTGTGTCCTATGAACGTTAGTCGCCACAAATAGATGTGTTCTGCAAGACAAGGGCCGCAACTGCCAACTGCGACAGGCTTCTACGGCGCGCCGAAGACCTCTGAGGAAAAAAAGCTCCGTGAATGAGTTATTGCGTACTGTGTATGTGTAGGGAGTGGACGATGCGGCGAGTGGCAAAAGAAAGTAGGCACTTGTATGGAGGGGCAGAGAATTGTTGCAGGTGCGGGCTCTATCGGTGGGGGCTTGGCGCGCCGAGTGGGTCCCGGTGTCTTATCGCGCCAAAGCCGACCGACACCCCCCTGGTCGCGCACGCCCGCCGCACCAAAAAAATTTCGAGCGCCTCCCAGGCGGTTTAAATATCCCACCAGCCCACCCCTCTGCCCCTCCCTTCTCACCCTCTCTCCACACTCCCACCCTTCTCTTCTCCTCTCTTCCCTTTTCTCTTCTGCGTCGGCGTCGAGAAGCACGCAGTTCGATACCCCGGGTAGACATCTATCCTTTCATCCTTTCAAAGGCCGTTGCTTGACCGCCGTTTCGCCTTTATCCTCCCCATAAAGGCCACTCTTTTCCCCCTCCCAGAATTTTTACACATCCTGAAAAAATGGCCCCCGCCGCAACCGAGTCCGCGTCGGCCGTCAAGGCGGAGAACGCAAAGTCCGTCAAGGCTCTCGAGGAGCTCTTCCAGCGTTTGACCGTCTCCAAGGAGGCTGGCGACATCGAGAGCGCTTCTCACGATATCGCCACCTTGATCAACAACGACATGGAGAAGGCTGCCCCGACTGCGTATGTTCCAAATCTGGCCCTCCCCTCGTTCCCACAGGCTGACATTCTCAACAGCGCTTTCGATATCCTCAAGAAGCAGCTTGCGAACAAGAAGGATGCTCTCGCCCGCGAGCGCGCCCTCGAGGCCGTCCGCGCCATCGCCAACCACTCCAGCGTTTCTCCCGTCGTTGAGCCCTTCCTCGTCGCCTTCCTGCCAAACGTCCTGGCTGCTGTGGGCGACAAGATCACTTCTGTGAAGAAGGCTGCCGAGGCCGCCGCCGAGTCCATCGTCAAGGCCGCCAACGCCCACGCCGTCAAGGCCATCCTCCCCCACATCTCCGCCTCCCTCGAGAACGCACAGAAGTGGCCCGAGAAGATGCTCGATCTCAAGCTCATCCAGGACCTCACCGAGAGCGCTCCTACCCAGATGTCCTTCCGCGTTCCCGACCTCATCCCCGTCATCTCCGGTGCCATGTGGGATACCAAGGCCGAGGTCAAGAAGGCCGCCTACTCCACCATGGAGAAGCTCTGCGCCCTCATCTCCAACAAGGATATCGAGCGCTTCATCCCCGAGCTGATCAAGTGTATCGCTAAGCCCGAGAACGTCCCCGAGACCGTCCACCTTCTCGGTGCCACCACTTTCGTCACTGATGTGCACGAGCCCACTCTTGCCATCATGGTTCCCCTGCTCGAGCGTGGTCTCGTCGAGCGTGAGACCGCCATCAAGCGTAAATCCGCCGTCATCATCGACAACATGTGCAAGCTCGTCGAGAACCCTCAGATCGTCGCCGCTTTCTTGCCCAGGTTGATGCCTGCCCTCGAGAAGAACTTCGAGAACATGGCCGATCCTGAGGCTCGTGAGAAGACCAAGCAGGGTCTCGACACCCTCATCCGTGTCGGCCACGTCAAGGACGGCAAGATCCCTGAGCTTTCCAAGGCTGGTGATATCGAAACTGTTGCCACCTCCCTCAAGGCCGTTATCCCCTCCAAGGTCAAGGTTGATGCCAGCCTTGAGCCCGTCGTCAAGTATGTCGGTGCTATTGGTGGTCAGCTCGTCGACCAGAACGACTTCGACCAGGTCAGCTGGGAGACCAACTGCGGTTCCTTCGTCGCTGCGCTTGTCGGAGACGAGGACGCCAACAACGTCACCGACGCGCTTCGCAGGCGTTCCGTGCCCGGCGCCGAGGAGGAGGATGTTCCCGAGCCTGATGAGGAGGAGGGCGAGGACCTCTGCAACTGCACCTTCAACTTGGCCTATGGTGCTAAGATCCTGCTGAACCAGACCAACCTCCGCCTCAAGCGTGGCCAGCGCTACGGTCTGTTGGGTCCCAACGGTTCCGGAAAGACCACTCTGATGCGTGCCATCAACAACGAGCAGGTCGAGGGTTTCCCCAAGCAGAGCGAAGTCAAGACTGTGTACGTTGAGCACGATCTCGACTCAGCCGATACTGAGCAGACCGTCATCGAGTGGACCGTGAAGAAGTTGAGGTCCGTCGGTATCGACAAGCCCCAGAACGAGGTTGAAGACACCCTCATCGAGTTCGGTTTCGTCAAGGAGCAGCTCGAGAACCCCATCACTTCGCTCTCCGGTGGCTGGAAGATGAAGCTCGCTCTTGCTCGTGCTGTGTTCGAGGAGCCCGATATCCTGCTGCTTGACGAGCCCACCAACCATTTGGACGTCAAGAACGTCAAGTGGCTTGAGGATTACCTTGTCAACTCCCCCTGCACATCCATCATCATCTCCCACGACAGCGGCTTCTTGGACAATGTCATCCAGCACGTTATCCACTACGAGCGCTTCAAGCTCAAGCGCTACAGGGGTAACCTGAGCGAGTTCGTCAAGCGCGTGCCTTCTGCTCGCTCCTACCACTCGCTCACCGACACCGACATGGAGTTCAAGTTCCCCGAGCCCGGTTTCCTTGAGGGTGTCAAGACCAAGGCCAAGGCCATTGTCCGCGTCAGCAACATGTCCTTCCAGTACCCCGGCACCAGCAAGCCCCAGATCTCCGACGTCACCTTCCAGTGCTCGCTCGGCTCTCGCATTGCTGTCATCGGTCCCAACGGTGCTGGCAAGTCTACGCTTGTCAACGTCCTGACTGGTGAGCTTATTCCCACTTCTGGGGAGGTCTACCAGCACGAGAACATCCGTATCGCCTACATCAAGCAGCACGCCTTCGCCCACATCGATCACCACTTGGACAAGACTCCTTCCGAGTACATCCAGTGGCGTTTCCAGACTGGTGAGGATCGCGAGACCATGGACCGTGCCAACAAGGTCATCACCGAGGACGACGAGAAGGCCATGGACCACATCTACAAGATTGAGGGCACTCAGCGTCGTGTCATCGGTGTCCACTCCCGCAGGAAGTTCAAGAACTCTTATGAGTACGAGTGCTCGTTCTCCCTCGGTGAGAACATTGGCCAGAAGAACGAGAAGTGGACTCCTATGATGACCGCTGACAACGCCTGGCTTCCTCGTAGCGAGATCATCGCCACCCACGCCAAGAAGGTCGCCGAGGTCGACCAGAAGGAGGCTCTCGCCAGCGGTCAGTTCCGTCCTTTGGTCCGCAAGGAGATTGAGGCTCACTGCGCCAACTTTGGTCTCGATGCCGAGCTGGTTTCTCACTCCCGCATGCGCGGTCTCTCTGGTGGTCAGCGTGTCAAGGTTGTCCTTGCCGCCTGCTCCTGGCAACGTCCCCATTTGATCGTCCTTGACGAGCCTACTAACTATCTTGATCGTGACTCTCTCGGTGCCTTGTCCAAGGCTCTGAAGTCCTTCGAGGGTGGTGTCATCATCATCACCCACTCGGCTGAATTCACCAAGGGTCTGACTGAGGAAGGTATGTAGCTCCACCACAACACTTCTATGATGTTCAAATGCTAACTGATGAAAAGTGTGGGCAGTAGTTAGTGGCAAAATGACACCATCTGGCCACAATTGGGTCCAAGGACAGGGCGCGGGCCCCCGCCTCACGAATAAGGACGACGATGACGAGCCCAAGTTCGACGCCATGGGCAACAAGATCGAGTCGACCAAGAAGAAGGCCAAGCTGTCCAGCAGCGAAGCCCGCAAGAAGAAGAAGGAGCGCATGGCCCGCCGCAAGCGTGGTGAGGAGGTGTTCTCCGATGAGGACGAGTAGACGACTTGGACACGGCTTATGACGCATTCTGGGTTGGTCAAGAATGATCTCAACCTCATCTACAGGGCGTTTCCTTCATCTCATCACGATTTTGCATTTTCAGGGGGTTTCATGCTGCGTTCGTGTTAAGGCTTCTTGTCTATCGAAATAGACAACCGGTTGTCTCTGGATACATCGGACATCGCCGACGTCTTTTCACGAGGGTTCTAATGAATGAAGTAGAGGGTTTTTCAGTCACTAGGCGTCTGGGTAAAAAGTATCTCGCGGGTTGCATACCTGTTGATTGATAGAACAATAGAATTTCTGCTACTTTATGTGGCGTTGGAGTGATGTCTTTGAGTGATGCTATTTCTGCTCTTGGGTGACGGGTTTTCACGTTGTTCTTATTAGAGCTACCTTTCCTCTGCTCCTTTCGGGTACAAGCAATATGTCACGCATCCTAGAGCACCGGTATTTTTTTCTACAACCGTGCTCTATCAAGGCTGTGCAAGGCTTGAGACTTTTCTTCAGACTTAGAGCCTGCCGTCATCTGTATATTTACGCTGCCCTGGTGAGGATAGCACTCAGGTGACCGAAACAGTCTTGTTCGAGTTCACAAACCACTGCATCTTAGCTGTCACGTGGCTGGTACCACCTACCTAGGTAATCGGATTATGAAGGACCAGCGTAGTATAATAAACCGTAGTTATAGAACGGATGTCCCTTAAAGCGTCTGGATGGTATAGCAACCGTAACTTCGACCTTCCCCGCCTTTCCCCATTTGGGAAGCTCTCCACACAGACCTCCGGTGCAACTCCGATGCATGACAAGACGTCGGACCAAGCTTCTGAAGCTTCACTCCCACGCCCACGTCCAGATACACCCTGCTTTTACATCCGAAGTTCTTTACGCTCGCTTCTACGTCGACGTTGTTCCTGCGCCCGAATAGTCACACGGCCAGAGAATTCTCCTTCGCATTGCGCACGCAACTTCCAGCGATGAGGTAACTGGCTCAACACCTGCATCATGGCTCAGATGCAGCGACCCCTCTTTATACAGTCACGATGCATTGGACTCTTTTGTCCCCGCCAGGCCTCCAAGAGAAGAGCAACCTTCATACGCGGACGACACAGCTTGCATACAAGGACGGTGACGGACCATGACATAGCTCACTTGGCCTCGTTGCCGCTTCATCCTCTGACACTCACCGACCTCGTCAAGTGCGTACGCTTCCGAATTAATTGCTTGTTTACACAGCGCTAATTGCCCGATTCCAAAAGACACGGTCGCCCGCCGCTCACAACTCAGCAACTCCTATCGTCGGCGAACTTCACCCTCTCCATCCTACCCGCACGCCTCGCCCATCGCATAAAATCGCTACGCAACCTCCCGTTCATAGTAGTCTCGAACCCGCACATATCTAAAATCCACTCCAACTACATACATTCCCTGTCAACCCTATTACCATGGGCAGAGCGCGAGATCACAACGTTCGAAGACGAAGTGAAATTTACAGAAGTCATGGCGGACTTGGTGAACACACACAGCAACACTATCTCCATATTAGCGCGAGGCTTTATTGAAGCAAGGAAATACATCAGCCCCAAGGACGTCACGAGATTCCTCGACGAGCATCTGCGGGCGCGCATAGGCACGAGACTGATTGCAGAGCAACACCTCGCGCTGCACTTCTCCAGCCAGCCGCATAAGGAGATCATGCACGAGGATAACGAGAATCCTGGATTCATCGGAGTCATCGACACGCAGCTCAAGCCTGCAAAGATCATTCGGCATTGCGAGAATGTGGTGGGCGAGATCTGCGAGTTGAACTATGGCGTGCGGCCGCATGTCGTGATCAATGGCGAGCCGGACTACACGTTTGCCCATGTCCCTATGCATCTGGAGTACATCCTAACGGAGCTGTTGAAGAACGCGTTCCGAGCGACGGTGGAAAGCGGTATGGAGAAACAGCCCATCGAAATCACCATAGCGCCGCTCGACACGAACAGCAACAGCAATAGCAATAGGAGCACCAGCAACGCTGAAGGCGATTCCGCGGAGATCACACCGAGTGAGGCGCTTACGAATCAGGCTCAGGGGAACACGGACGTAGCGTCCGCGACGTTCACAGGCGCGACGCCAACTCTCCAGACTCACGATCCCATCCGTCCCCTGGAGCATTCGACACCTGGCGTAACGATCCGGATACGGGACCGCGGCGGCGGCATATCTCCCGAGAACATGGCGCATATATGGGATTATTCTTTCACGACGTTCAATGAGGAGGAAGCTGCCTCCACGTTGAGTGGCCAGAGTCCAAATAACTCGGTCAGCGGCATGGACGCGCTGAACGCGATCTCCGGGCCCGGCGGAGAGGGCGCACATAGTCTGGCGGGCTTGGGCTATGGGCTTCCGCTGGGGAGAGCGTACGCGGAGTACTTTGGCGGAGGGATCCACGTGCAGAGTCTTTGGGGCTGGGGCACGGATGTGTATCTCAAGCTCAGGGGCGTTGGACGGGTTGATGTATGAGGGCCTGGAGTACATATATATGGGTCTGGACTATATATGGGTTGAAAGCTTAGTTTGTTCAGCGTGTGAATGGTTACTTGCATTTACGGGCGCATGGCGGTCAGGAGAAGGCATATCTTTGTCCGGGATATGGGACGGCAAGCGGGAAGTATAATATCATTGTTGATCATGCCTCATATACCATGCTCTATGCAATCATGTTACCGGGTATACGGAATGCAGACATGCAAGTATCCCATCCATCAGAACTTCATCGAGGATCCCCGCGTCTACTGTGTCCTAACCTCCGCATCCTTCTCAACGGTAAGGTTCTCGTCGCTCTCCAGCACGGAGATCTTGTCTTCGGGGAACTCAACACTGTATACCCTTTGTCAGCTCCCTGTTCTCGTATATTGTTCGGGGTGGTGTGGACGCATGCGTGAAGCGCAGACCGAGAAAGGTGGACGGCAGAGGGAACGGAGGCGCTACATACGTGAAACCGGGAATGATGGTGAACTCATTCGTGATCTTGCCGCCTTGGTCCACAGCCTTCTTCTTCGCGGCCTCAACGTCCTCCTTGGAAGCGCCTTTCTTGAGGGTGACCTGTTGCCTGGGTGTCAGCGCCCAGCTCACGCTGCATTCCTATCTGTGAAACGGCAGACGTACGTTGTAAGCGGGCATTGTGATATTGAAGTCGAGGATGGGGTATATGTAAGTGAGGTATTAGAATATTCTTGAGAGAGACTTGACGTGCAAAAATGGGTATCTTTGAGGAAGAGAGGGAGGATGCTCGGGTGTGTTTATATATCTCCTGACTAGATGGCCATAGGCCTTGGATATGCGCGATCCCGAGGGCGATGACGTGCACCCCTCCTTCCTGGGCTGGGAGCCCCGCGATCGCACCGCCACAGATGCGCCACGAGCCCTGATCCGCGCTAACGCTATCGATAAGCAGCGACCCCTGTCCTGCAAATCTTGGCAACTCGAAATTTTGGAAACAGAGCTCGGATGGCGACCCAGACATCTACGAAATCTCCCTAATCCTTTCCACGGTCCCGCCTCTACCACTTCTAGGGCTGGAAAATTGCGCAAGTCGCAACTCTGAGCGACACGCGAGAATCCGGCAACCATGGCGGACCAGACGAACCGGCCGCACCGGAAATCCAAGGAGAAGAAGCCGCATGCCGGAGGCCAGAATCCAAAGGCTTTTGCGTATGCGACGCCCGGCAGGCTTCAAAAGCAAGCAACGCGCTCTCACGATGTACGCTTCCTAGATAGCTCCTCTCAGACATCGGTATCTAACAACAATAGGTCAAAGAAAAGCGCCTCCACGTCCCCCTCGTCGACCGCCTCCCTGAAGAAGCACCCCCGATCATCGTGGGCGTCGTCGGCCCCCCCGGAGTCGGCAAAACCACGCTGATCAAATCGCTGATACGCCGGTACACGAAGCAGACGCTGTCTGCGCCGACGGGCCCGCTCACCGTCGTGACGTCGAAGCGGAGGCGGCTGACCTTCATCGAGTGCCCTGCCGATTCGCTGGCCAGCATGATCGACATCGCCAAGGTGGTGGACATCGTGCTGCTCATGATCGACGGGAACTACGGGTTCGAGATGGAGACGATGGAGTTCCTGAACGTGCTGAGCGCGAGCGGCATGCCGGGCAACGTGTTCGGCATCCTGACGCACCTGGATCTGTTCAAGAAGCAGGAGACGCTGAAGCTGCAGAAGAAGCGGCTCAAGCACCGGTTCTGGAGCGAGTTGTATCAGGGCGCGAAGCTGTTCTATCTGTCTGGCGTGGTGAATGGACGGTACCCGGACAGAGAGGTCATGAATCTGTCGCGGTTCCTGTCCGTGATGAAGAACCCCCGGCCGCTCATCTGGAGGAATTCGCATCCGTATTGTCTGGCCGATCGGTTCTTAGATATCACGCCCCCGACGGATGTCGAGAACGACCCCAAGTGCGACCGGACGATTGCGCTGTACGGCTATCTGCGAGGCACAAATTTCCCGGCGCAGGGATCCAAAGTACATATCCCCGGCGTGGGCGATCTAAGCGTGTCATCAACAGAGGCACTACCGGATCCCTGTCCGACGCCGTACGCAGAACAGGCAATGGCGAAAATTACCGGAAAAGCGAAGCGCACGCGGTTAGGGGAGAAACAAAAGATCTTGTTTGCCCCTATGTCGGATGTGGGTGGTGTGTTGGTGGATAAAGATGCGGTGTATATCGATGTCAAGACCAATACATTCAATCCGGACGAAGAGCCGGATCAGGAGCGGGGCTTGGGAGAGCAGATGATGTTGGGGTTGCAGGGTGGAAGGAGGTTGTTGGGTGAAGGGGAAGCGCAAATGAGGCTCTTCAGTGGTGGCAAGGTTGTTGATGGGAATGTTGCAGATGATAGAGAAGATACCGGCCGCACGTCGCAGCGACGAGCAAGATTAGCAGACGACGGGGAGGTGGATGATGCCGATCTGGAGGGCATTGCTTCGGATGAGGAAGATTTCGACGAGGGTGATGAGGACGAGGAGGAGGGCGATGATGGATACCTGGAGACACCAAACGGTCAGCCTGCTTTCGCGCGGAGGAGAGATTCCGATGCGAACGGTGCGGCACATGAGGAAATCGCATTTGCGGACAGTGACTCGGATCTTGGTTCAATATCAGGCGATGAGGTCGATCTGGAGAACCTAGAAGATCCGCCTTCCGATTATGACGAGGAGGAAGACGACGACGAAGGCACCCTGCGATGGAAAGCGAATCTGCAAGAAAATGCACGGAAGATGCACGGAAAGAACAGACCGTATCGGACGACCGAGCTGGCGCGAATGATGTATAACCTGTCATTGACTCCGGCTGAGGTGTTGAGGAAGTGGCGTGGTGAAGAGGATGAAGAAGAGGAGGAGGATATCGAGGATGAGGGCGACGATGATTTCTTCAAGAAGTCGAAGGCGGCGGATGTCGCTGAGGAAGAGGACCGATATATACCCGTGTATGACTACACCGCTCTGGAAGAAAAGTGGGAGGACGAAGAGAACATTGAGGCTTTGAAGAGCCGGTTCGCTGTTGGACATCTCGCTGGTAAAGGCGAGGAAGAGGATGGCGAAGAAGGTGACTTTGAGGGCTTCGACGAGGATGATGAGGGAGACGGGGAGTTTGAAGATCTGGAGACTGGCGAGTCGTTTGGTGGCAAGGAAAAGAGCAAGGAAGCGGAAGACGAGGCGAAGAGTCTTGAAGAGGAGCGGGCGAAAAACGCTCGAAGGAAGGAAGAATTGAAGCTCCGCTTCGAAGAGGAGGATAGAGAAGGCTTTATGAATGACAAGACCGATGGCCGGAAAGAGGGAGGCGATGATGAAGAGTTTGGCGAAGATGACTGGTACGATGCACAGAAGGCCATGATCCAGAAGCAGCTCGACATCAACCGAGCCGAATTCGACCAGTTGGACGAGGTATCGCGAGTGCGGGTTGAGGGCCACAAGGCAGGCACTTACGCTCGGATCGTACTCGAGAAAGTACCCTACGAGTTCTCCGTCAACTTCAATCCTCGCTTCCCCATCATCATTGGCGGCCTTACCCCTACAGAAGAGCGCTTCGGCTATGTGCAGGTCCGGATAAAGCGTCATCGCTGGCACAAGAAGATCCTCAAGACCAACGACCCTCTGATCTTCTCCCTCGGCTGGCGAAGATTCCAAACCCTTCCGATGTACAGCATCTCCGACTCTCGAACACGCAACCGCATGCTTAAATATACCCCCGAGCACATGCACTGTTTCGGTACCTTCTACGGTCCTCTCGTGGCCCCTAACACGGGTTTCTCTTGCGTTCAGAGTCTCTCCAACAAGACCCCGGGCTTCCGCGTCGCCGCCACAGGTGTTGTCCTCAACGTGGACGAGTCGACCGAAATCGTCAAGAAGCTCAAGCTCACAGGCCACCCATACAAGATCTTCAAGAACACGGCCTTTATCAAAGACATGTTCCAGTCGGCCTTAGAAATCGCCAAGTTCGAAGGCGCGAGCATCCGCACCGTCTCCGGCGTGAGAGGTCAAATCAAGCGCGCGCTCAGCAAGCCGGAAGGCCACTTCCGAGCCACCTTCGAAGACAAGATCCTCATGTCCGACATCGTCTTCCTCCGGGCGTGGTACCCTGTTAAGCCTCACCGCTACTACAACTGCGTAACCAACCTGCTCACTCTCCCTGGACCCGAAGATGAGGGTGAGAGCACAGGTTGGAAGGGCATGCGTCTGACGGGCCAAGTCCGCCACGAACAAGGCATCGCCACACCCGCCGACAAGAACTCCGCCTACAGAAAGATCGAGCGCGAGACACGGCACTTTAACCCCCTACGCGTGCCCCGCAAGCTCGCCGCCGACCTGCCCTTCAAATCGCAAATCGCCACCATGAAGCCGCAGTCCAAGAAGACGTACTTGCAAAAGCGTGCCGTGGTCGTCAAGGATAAAGAGGAGAAGAGGGCAAGGGCGCTGATGAGCCAGCTCATGACGGTGAGGAACGAGAAGGTGGCGAAGAGGAAGGAGGCGCAGGAGAAGAGGAAGGAGGGGTATAGGGCCAAGGTGAAGGAGAATGCGGAGAAGAGGGCCGAGAGGGAGAAGAAGGAGAAGGCGGAGTTCTGGAGGAGGGAGGGCAAGAAGAGGAAAGCGGAGGACGGGGAAGGAGGGGGAAAGAAGAGGAGGAAATAGAGGTAGAAGTAAACAAGTGATTTGTTCATAGCTTAGGCGTGGCGTTTCTGAGTATTTGGGATGCATACTTGCATGAAATATAACTCTCGACCACATTAGGCGGCTGCTTTATGTTGCCGCCATTGGGAAAGGTCTTGTTATGCGACGCAACTGGCTAAACTTTTGCGACATCGTTCAGATCAGGATATGCCTCTCAACGGGATTTATCCTGAGTGGGATTTTAGGATTCCACAGGCACACCCATGAAAACTAGCATTGCGACGCACACGCTTACTGGACTGTCGAACGCACATGATGCGAGATGGACACAGCACAACCTACCCCGAATCCATCCCTTCATACCTGCTCGTCCCCTTCCCTCAACCCCCTACCATCATGATCCTTGATTCCAATCCCGTTGCCCCTATCCCAACCTCAACCCCAAACACCCCTCTACGTCCCTCACCGCCCCCTTTTCCGCTACCCTCCTCCCCACACTAACACCACACCTCATCATAGGCTGGTAACTCTTCACATGCGGCGCCAACACCATCGGCCACGTACTATTACTCCCAACCCCGACCCCAGGCTCAATACTCAAGAAATAATCCCCCCACAGCGGTCCCGCAGACCAATACGTCCAGCCGATCCACTGCTGACTATTTTCCTCCATGAACGTCAGTGTGGAATTGAGGGTCGCGAGACATCCCCAGTTCGACCCAGCCCCGAACTCGGACAGAAACGCCGTATAGTTGTTCTCCTTGAGCCAGTTCGTGACGGGGAACAGGTTTGCCGGCGACGCGGACGTGCACTCCTCGTGCGTGCCCGACGTGTCGTTGTCAAAGTACAAGTGCATGTCGAATGCGAAGTTGTCGCCTGGATCCTTGATCTGCGTCATGACGTCCGAATTCGCGGTGCACTGCAACGCCGGGTCTCCGCAGCTGACGTTCAACCATCGCTGGGCGCCCGCGAATCCGTTGCCGGGCACGAGGATCAGTTGTTTGGCGCCCGCCGTGCGGATGGCGTCGATGCTGGCTTGATTGTTGGTCAGCACGAGGGAGGTGGGCATGTCGTGCGGTTCGTTCATGAGGCCGAAGATTACGTTTGGGTTGCGGAGGAAGCGGGTGGAGAGGGCGAACCAGAAGAGCGCGAGTTGCTGGGTGGAAGCCGCGGAGGGGTCTGAGGAGGCCGGTGTGCCGATGATGCTCCCTGAGGATGGTTGTTGCGAGGGGTCGTTATAGCCTGATTGTTGTTAGGTCTATGATATGAGGATGTGGGTTGGTTGGGGTTGGAGGAGATGGGTGATGAAAAGCCCAGGGAAGATGCCGGGACCCTTACGCATGTAGTTGTGGGCATCTAGGACTGCGTAGGCGCCTGACATGGTAATGTAGTTGACGGCCTTTTCCAGCTCGGTGAAGTATGTCTCATTGAACGTGCCTCCGAGTCCAGTTTCAAGCGGGCATATGCGTTCCTAGAGCGTGAAGAATAAGTAAACAACGCAATACGGTATCCTCTCGGAGCGTGGAGCTTTCGAGTTCTTGACCACCAAAACCGACTGGAAATAGCCAAGTGAAAGGGAGGGGCAAGAGGGGTCAAGAGAAGTAACGAAATTTTACCCTACCAGCAAGAATGGCAACCTAATAGCATTCACACCCTCAGCAAGAAAGAAGTCAATGGCGCTCTGGTTGATAAATTGATAGTCAACGCCAAAAGCGCCAGGGAGATTCTGCTGGGCAAATTCGCCGCCGGCTGTTCAAGGTCGTCACTGTCAGTAGAGCATTCAAAGGGGATCTGAGGGGACCGGTAGAAGCGTGAAAAAGTAAAGAAAAAAAGAACATCGGTGGAGTTTTGGAGCAATCGAGAAGATAAAGAATGCCCAAGACGACGAAGAAAGGGCATAAGAAAAGAGAAGAAATATATATGTATATAACCTTGAATTTAAAGACAGAACAGAGCAAAAGCATGCAAGAAAGAAAGGAATGAATGAAAAGGTGATCGGGATGGAAGACGGAGGCGCATCTAAAGCACAGAGAGGGAGAGTAGCCCATACCCGAGTTGACGCCTGCATACAGCATCTGGGCTACTGCCCTCTGGTCAGCGAACATGCAGGTGGAGACCACCAGGCCCATTATCCTCGATAAAGTTTTCATGACTGTGGAACCGGAATACGATGGCGATGACGAAGAGAATGAGAATTAAAGAGTTAGAAGCAGGACCAGCCTAGCTCAAAAAAAGGAACGAACAACAAGAAGGAAAGAGCAGTCAGTCAATAACGAAGGACAAGTGACAAGAACATCGACATCAGATTTTGCCCATCTCGCAGGACTAGGATCCGCTCATAGCACAATCCAGCGGAAGGGTAGACAGACTGAGTATGCAGCAGAGTACATAATGGACCCGGGTGACGACATTGAAGTGCCTAAGAGAGTAACGCCTTTCTGCCGAGAAGCATCAAGGCATTCGGCACTCCGCTTACAACGGCATTTGTAGAGTACCGAGCATTGAGGCTACTCGGTTCATGCAACGTGCTGGTTGGAGGGGATTCGGGAAATAATGCTGCAAAATGTCACGGAGAGCTTGTTGCACGCCGTACTTGGTTGGGTATTTGATATAGCTCGGGGTTCGCATAAAGATGCATGAGATGTAGCGATGATATGAAACGCGGGTTGAGAATTGCCGACACACGGAGGCTACAACCCATCAGACAGTACCCATCACTAATAAGTTGATATAATCTCTAGGTTCCTGTGACCCCGATGCGTATTTCGGCCTCCAGTCCCAGGCGCACGGTCAGAGACGCCATCACTGGAAACATGGAGTGCAGGTCTCAATCTTCGTTCGCGCCGTGACAATGGTTCGGTAAGACTTACGTTGGCAGAGAAAAGAAAGTCTAGGGTACGTAGCTGAATGAAGCTTTCTGACGCTACTTTATATATTGACTGTAGGGCCGAGGCAGAACAGAGCGGTAATATGAACAGTACTACCCTAGGGTAGTACTGTCGTGCTCACCACGCGCACAGACCAACCGTTCACACAGCGAGACTCAAGTGCTTCCTCGGACATTCCTACTCCCCATCGAATTTATCTTCATCCACATTCAAGACAGGCTAAGCCCTTTCCCTCGCTATTGTATGCATAGCTGACTGCAAAAAGTAAGTTCCATGCCTAGTCTCTAATAATGGAGCCAGTGATTCACCACCTGGCGGTAATCCGGCCGTGTCTGTACATGTCAGGGAGAAAAGCAGTACAAAGGGCAAGAAGAGTTTCACGAACGCAAAGTACTATCATAGAGTACCTTTGTCTCCACTGCGCCAAACACCACATCGGCGGCACCGGCGACTGCTATCTCAAGCCCTTTGGGGTGTGGGTTTCCTCATTGACTGCATTCGCTACATGAGCTCCGCTTCTTGCCGGCACCAGTGGGGCAAAACAGAAGGCTAAGGCAGAGGAGACGGAGGAGACACCGTCTGAGACCGGGCCCTCGAAGAGGGAAATAATGAGGAAGAGTAGGCGTGGAAAGCCGAAATCCCCTCCTTCCCTTGCTTTGTCTCGTGATGGCCAGTCCTAAGGGCCAGGTCGTCAAATACATTTGCTTCCTCGGGGCCTAGTTAGGAATACTTGGCTAGCTGCTGCGTTATCGAGTAAGCACTGGTTCAGTCCTTTCGCAGTCCTTGTAGGAGCGGTAACTAAACACAATGTGGCCTGGTGAATAGGGAATGAAACCGGAATGTAATTTTGTGTAGATGCTTGAAAAATGCCTGCGCGTGAGGGTCGGATCCACCTTCGCCTTCCGAGGGTTGGTATTCCGAGCTGTCAGAAAACATGACTGAACCATAATCGAAATCCGATTGAGCGTCTGTGTCCGGCACCCAATTTTCAGACTGGATGCCATCACCTGAGCACCAATTCTGTAAGCTCCAGCGGGGAACATAGGTAGGTGGCACACTCCAGTGTGCTGCGCCCTCCGGGATTTTCAGTGCTCTGTCCGGTTTCATCGTACCCACTTTGTCGCGTCGGTTGTTCTCTGTCTTCCCGCCCTTGATAAGCCAGGAGATATCCTTTCTTCTCCTCCTATCTACGTTTTAATCTTCTTACCCTTAGTGCGGGTGTCCTTCCTAACTAGTGCTTTTGCAGAGTAGCCTGCGCTCTTTGGCTTAGGTTTGTCCTCGTCCGTAGGTATAAGGTCCGCTCTCGCGCGCTTGCTTTCAGAAAATGCTCCGTCTCCAAGGAGCTCTGAGACCAGGCCCAATGGGGAGAGCGCCTTGTCTTTCAGTTGCCAAAATTCTGTGATGGTACGTGTATGGTGCAAAGGTATTGTATTGTAATAATGACCAGACTACTTTGCTGGCCACGATACATATAGGCCTGTTCGTTGGCATTGTGTAGGTGATATCCAATCCTATACTCTAAATAATCGCACCTAGGACAGAGGCTTCGTTCAGCACCTTTTCCGCAACCATCCGCGCTGCAGTCCCCTTACCACTTCCCAAAGGCACTAATTCAGCACTTCGCAATACCTCGCCTTCTCCAACCATCTTTTCAATTCTACAAGGATCTTATTAGGACTGCAATTCAGTAACTAGTCAGTTGTGTTTTCTTGCCAAAGCAATACACACGTTTCCAATACATATTACTAGTTCAATGGGCTTCTTCTAGTATATGTTTTACTTTTTATTATGCCTTGGACACTAGCACAATCACGGAACTTCGAACGTAGTATCCACCCGTGCCCAATTGAATAAAAAATGTCGCTCTACCCCACCAGATATTACCAGCTCAATTCACTATCTGCAATATTAGGATATGGGCAAGATGCTTCAAAGAGCTGGTATTGCACAACTACGTACGCCTCTGAGCCACTAGAGGTGCACATTTCTTTGTAATCACCATATAGCTCACATAGGGGCCGGTGAAAGTCGACGGTGAAGTGAACCTCAACGCCAGTGGTGAAGTGAACACGCGGACCACAACCCGTTCTCTTCTAATCTGCTCTTCTGTTCCCTCCTCCCTCTCTTCTCCTTCCATCAAACTCATACACCATGGTGAGTAGTCCCCCATCGCAATGGCCAGTACACTAATATATGCCACAGAGTAAAAAGCACGATCCCCCGCTGCCGTTCCGCCCGATAGGGCAAACCGATGAAGAGCCCTCCGAGCAAACGCGTGAGGCGACGAGCCCACGTTCCGGGTCTGGCCCCGATGGACAGGCCCGCTCCGACTCTGGTGCTGTTGCGCCGGGTCAGGATATACCCCCGTCAGGGTGGACGGTTGTCTTGCGAGAGACACCGGCCCCGGTGGCCCCCATGTGGGTGACGGTTGCTCCCGACGAGCTCCGTCTATCGCGCCCGAGGCGCGCTCGCCAGAGACGGCAGCTCGACAAGCGCCATCGATGGTGAATGCCCAGGAACTTGACGCTCGACAAGCGCTGGTTCCTGCAAATGACATGGATACGGAGGAGCCTCCGGCCTTCGAGTATCCATGGTACGATGAGTCTCTCTCCATCGAGGAGAGAGCCGCGTTGTACAAGAGCTTCCTGGCTGACCGGGAAAGCTCTCGTGCTTCCTGGCGAGAGGCTGGGAAGCCCACATGCGAGGGGTGCAAGAAAAAGCACCCGCCTCCATGCAAAGGGTCCGGCTGGGACAACGAGTCCTGGCAAGTTGCAGACGCGCTGGGCAAGGCTCTAGCAGACCAGCTCCGTGGAGCAGGTCAGCCCTCTGGCGAGGCGGGTGCTGCGGTGGAGACACCAGCAGCTGGCCCGTCGAAAGGCCAAGGGCAAGGGCAAACAGCGTCGCTGCGGGAGGTGTGGCCACTACCACAGTGGAGTGTGCCGCACTCCTGAAAGCCAACTCCGGGCGCCTTCGTCAACCACGGAGTTGACGAAGCGCGAGATGCACGGGCTCGCAGACGTGTTCCTGTCTGCCCTTAATGCGGGGCCTCAAGGCTGTGGCGTCGCGCTGGGAAAATTCGTTGCCAGCGTGCTTAAGACCGGCGTCCAAAGCCCTGAGAAGGGGAAAGGCAAAGGCAAAGGCAAGGAGCGTCGCTGCGGGAGGTGTGGCCACTACCACAGTGGAGTGTGCCGCACTCCTGAAAGCCAACTCCGGGCGCCTTCGTCAACTCCGCGGTTGACGAAGTACCAGATGAACGACCTCCAGCAGGTGGCCGTCTCCGTCCTTGGTACGCGACCCAAGGACCACGGTGTTGGGCTAGCGGAATTCCTTGCCCCCTTGATTGATAAGGGCGCCGGCCCAAAGCCCCAGGAGGGCAAGGGCAAAGGCAAGAGACCGGCGGAGGACGCCAGCGGGTCGCAAGACGGCCCAGACAGGAAGAAGAAGAAGAAGAAGAAGGGGGGCGGAGGCAGCGGAAGGACTTCCTGCGCTCCTCCAAACCCTGGAAGAGGGGACCGAAAGGACCCTCCTCCCGGAAGGGGGGCTCCTCCTGTCACCAATGCCTACGCACGGCGGTAGATGGCTAAGGCCTATCTACGGGGAGTAAACCCCAAGAGCAAATCCGAGGAGACACCTCATGAAAAACAGCGGGGAGACAACCTTGAGACAAACCGAGGAGACAACCTCGTGAAAAAACAAGCCCTGGAATGCTCGTCCTCCACGTGGTCAGGGTGGGAACTTTGCAGACGTAGTCTGCAATGCTAAACCGAGCCGATAGAGACAGAAAGTGTGGAGTGGGACGTTGGCGTAGGCAATGATGGATATAGCGAATGACGAAGGCCTTGGGAACATCATATCAGCACTGCGGAACGGTTCACTGTTCGGAGGCCTGGATCTCAGATTGAAAAGGACAAAAGAAATGGTGCTTAGCTTCGCGTTCTTGGTTTGAAGTATATCATACAGCTTCCCTCGCCAATACATGTTCATGCATTTTTCCACTACGCAATTCCCGCTCCCAGCATCAATACAACAATCGTACCACCCTTGCCCAACGTTCTTCTTCAGTCACATCCACTCTTTACTTATCGCTGTGCATGCCCTTCTCCGCGCTCGAGTAGTCCCACTTGGGCAGCTTCATCGTGCCGTGCTCGTTCAGATGCTTGTGCATGTCGAAGCTGTTCCACAGCAGGTGGGGCTCGTGGCCCCAGCCCTTGCGCAGACACTCGAACTCCGCCTTGTTCAGGTAGTCCTCGAGGATGGGCTTGTACTCGGGGTGGGCGCACTTGTTGATGATGACGCGGGCGCGCTCCTTGGGGGAGAGGCCGCGGACGTCGGCGAGACCCTGCTCGGTGACGATGACGTCGAGGTCGTGCTCGGTCTGGTCGATGTGCGTGCACATGGGGACGATGCAGGAGACGCCGGTGGGGTCGGTCTTGGAGGGGCGGGTGGACGGGGTGTGCATGATGGAGTACTTGGCGGAGCGCAGGAAGTCGGCGGAGCCGCCGAGGCCGTTGAGCATGCGCGAGCCCATGACGCAGGTGGAGTTGGCGTGGGCGTAGATGTCGACCTCGACGGGGGTGTTCATGCCGATGACGCCCAGGCGGCGGATGATCTCGGGGGAGTTGGAGACCTGCTGGGAGCGGAGGAGGAGCTTGGGCGCGTAGTGGTCCCAGTTCTTGTAGAAGCGCTCGAAGCCGTCGGGGGAGAAGCGGATGGAGGTGGCCGTGGCGAAGTCGAGGTTGCCAGAGTCGAAGAGGTCGAGGAAGGAGTCCTGGAGGACTTCGGTCCACACGCGGAGGTTCTTGAAGTCGGCGCCGCCGGACTAGAAAGTTAGATAGGTCATGAAGGGGGGTTGGGTCACTTACAGCAAGGCCGCCGATGACGGCGTTGGCGATGTTGCCGATGCCAGACTGCAGGGGCAGCAGGTTCTGGGGGAGACGGCCGTGGTTGACCTCGTGCTTGAGGAACTCGATCAGGTTGGAGGCGATGGCGCGCGAGGTGTCATCCTCGGGCGCGTTGGGCTGCGTCTGGTCGGGGTAGTCGGACTCGACGATGGCGACGACGCGCTCCGGATCCACGGGGATATGGGGCGTTCCGATCCTGTCCTCGGGGCTCATGATCAGGTAGGGCTTGCGGCGCGGGGGGAGATCGGTCATGGTGATGTCGTGCAGACCCTCGAACGAGGGGGCGGCAGTGTTGACCTCGATGATGATCTTGTCGGCCATCTGGATGATCTCGGGAGAGGCTCCCACGCTGGCGCCGGGAATGATGCCTCCATCCTCTGTGATCGCGGAGGCCTCTACTATGGCGACGTCGAGCCTGTTGTTGGGCTTGTTCAGGGTGTAGAATCTGGTGCCGTCAGAATGCTGAACTGTGATTTTCGAGCAGGGCCCCGTCCTCTGAGGTCTTACTTACCCATACATCAGATCCACCGGGAACATACTCAGATGCTTATCGAAGAACTTGATGTTGCCATTGTTGATGCCCCTGGCGATCTCCTTGCCGACCTGGTGCGGCGCCCGGCGCTCGATCATGTTCAGCCTCGCCCATCGGTTCTCCGTCTCCGCGCCGGACGACGCGCCCACAAACAGATTGTACTTGAGCTTTCCCTGGAGGTTGTTCTTCTCGACGTGGTCCGCGAGCGCGGTAGGGATCTTCCTGGTCGGAAACCGTTAGCAGCTCGCTTCGGGGAAAGCTCGGCCAAGGCCGTTCCGAGGGTGAACGGAGGTCGGAAGTCGGAGGTGGATTTATGTGGACTGGGGTGTTGGGGAAAAGATTTTGATATTGTGGAGTTCGGGGTCGGAAAGTGGAGGAGCTGGAGTGAAAGGAAAAGGGAGGAGAGGGTGACTACGTACTTGGGGTATCCAACACCAGTGAAGCCGGACCAGCCGATGTAGGAATCGTTGGGGAAGTAGTGGATGAGGTCCTCTGCCTTTGCGAGCTTCTTCAGATAGCTCGGTCGGCGGACACGGCTCTTGAGCAGGGCGGAGGCGGACATGGCTGCTGTGGTTTTGAGGTATGCTGGTGTGTGCTGGAGCTCACTGCTTGCGAAACGGAGCGGAAACGCGCCAATTGTCCCCGACCCTGCCAATTGGTGTCAAGACAAAAGAAAGGGACGCGGGGAAAGGATGGGAGGAGGAGAGACGAAAGGGTCTGAGCTATGATAAATTGCCCATGGATCACTAAGCTCAACGTATTTAGGGTGCGCGAGTATCACCACGGGGATTGACCCACCATGACGTCGAACTAGCGTGTGGGTCCGCGCCAAGACGAGAGGACCGTTTTGGGCCCATCACCTGATGGAATACTACCTTAGAAGCTGGTTCCAAAGTTCGTACGACATTTCTATTCTACAGCAGCGGGAGGCATTTGCGGCGCGTGGAGAGGGCGCGTCAGGCAGAGGAATGAAAAATGTCTCAATGATCGTAAGTCGTTAGGTTCTACAATAGTAAACACATCGAGCCAATCAGAAGAGGCCAATGTACTACTGAGATGCAAACAGCTAAATAACAGGACCCCCTATAAGAATAAGATGGGCTTGTCGAAGCCCTAAAAAATACCACCCCATGCTGCAAAGCAATAGGGAACGGGTATCAGAACGCCAACCGTGCAATGCAATCGTTCTTGTGGTAGAGATCTTCACGTCTAAGTCGGGCATGCGATGGACAGGCCATCAGGAACGAGTATCTTCCTGCTGGTAGAAGGCGGGCCGCCCGTTGGGTTGGGCCATTGGGTGACCGTTCGGCTGCGTCGCCGGGATATGTCTGCCTCCGTGGTCGTTCGTGATATGGCTCTCGAACATGACGCGACGCGCGGGGAGCTCCCGTTTTGGAGCGCCGTTGGCCTCGCTGCTGGTGTGCGCAAGGCGGCCGGAGTTGTTGGGACTGCTCATGAAGAGGAGCGTGTCAACAGCATCTTTCTCGGCTTGTTGGCTCGGCATTCGTAATATGCCTGCCCGTGGCGGCGGATGTAGTGTTGGTGGTGGTGCAGGCCCTAAGTCGCTGTAGGACTTCTTCTGACTTGGGCCTAGCAGTGATGGAGGATGGAACGAAGCACTCGAGCGGCGTTTCCTGCGAGGCCCTATCTCGGCGGCTGGTGCTAGGGCCGTACCATGTCCGTCAGTAGTAACCATAGGCGACGCGCCAGGAGCTTGCATCGGAGACTGCTGTGGCCAATATGCTGCAGACGTTAGAGATTGAGATGATGTCGTGGAGGAGCATATACCTGACGGCGTAGCCCCCAACGACCGTGACACTCCTGAAGGACTGGGCAGTCCCGGCGACAGCATGGCCTGGTCGGATATCTCTGAAAGTGCACTCGGCCTCCGGCGTCTTGTCATATCTCTTGGAGAAACCATCGTCGACCGGAGGCCGTCACTCCGACTGGGAGCAGACACAGGCGAGCCAAGCTGCGACGTCTCATCCTCGAGATCCTCCAGCGACTTCTTCTCCCACCCATTCTGGACCTTGATCATGGCATAGGAGAGCCGCGTCTTGAGCTGGGCGGAAAGCTGCAGCACGGTTAACCAACGACTCTGCGGGTATCCGCAAGTGGCACGCACCTCTCCGATCCGGCCGTTGGGCCCCGCCTCCATACTCTTGTTCCTCTTATGTATTGTTCTACCAGACGGAACGCTATCCACCGTCAAGCCAGGCCCCTTCACCATCCCGCTCGCGGTCCTCTTCGACCCCTGGACGAGCATGGGGGAATCGACCGACATGGGGCTCACTGCTGTGTTACCGGTTCGCGGCGCCTCAACCGTGTGGATCGGCTGGGGCGCGGGCACATCATGGGGTTGGGATTTGCTGAGAGGAGGTGGAGGAGCACGCTCTTGCGCCTGGGTTTGGCTTGAAGGGTACGATGTCACGGCAGAGCCAAAGTCGGTCTCCGCGACTGTGGAGCTGGACAAGTTACTTGAGGAAGATGGCAGTCCTGGCGCGGAAAAGGTGCTCGAGGCTATGGAGACTGCCGACTCCTGGGAATTCGGGAACTCAGCGTTATGCGCGGCGCCATCATGTTGTGGTGGCTCCGTGATATCTGGATCGGGTCAGTTCGTGTCGGGGCCTCGCATGCTTCGCGTCTGCTCACTCATCATGTGGCGGGGTACTCCAACGACCGGCACAGCATCGCTGGCCGGCATCGATTACTCTGGAGTCTCTGATGATAGCGGCGACAATTGTCCAGCTCCCAGGCTCGGAGTTGAAACGATGAGGTGCAGCAATGGCGGCGTGGACAGCTCTAATGATACCGAGAGACGTGTTTCGCGCAACGTGTGTGCGGGGGCCGTGCAGACGCGAACGGCGACGTCGATGGCTGGTCGCAGGGGCACTCCAAAGCGTGGTCCGGCCCAAAACGCGTGCCGGAGAGTTCAACAGATCAATATGTCGCGTGGTGGTGCGGTGGAAAGACAAAAGGATAGCATCGTGCCTGGAGCGATGCGCCATCTTGGATAATGATGCGAAATCACGTGCAAAGTGGGTGCCGCGTCACGCTGGGCCAACGCCTAAATAATAAGCGCGCCCGGAGCGGATCTGTAAATGTGCACTAACATGTGCACCCAGACGCGCCCGCTTGTGCAACGGCGAGAATGACCTGCAGGTTGCAATGATCCTCTGTATCGATCGTTTCATTTGCGAAGTCCCAGAATCCCAAAATCAGTTGCCCCGAGCGAAATCAATATCCGACTTGGACGATACATGTACAATCCATCAACCAGAAAATCAACATCCTGTGACGCCCTGTACAACATGAATCTTATATATCTCCAACATGTCCCTATGCTGCGACACCGCTCACTTTCCTCGACCTCATCCCCCACTTCCCAGCATTGCCCAATCCGCCGCGTCCCTCCTCGGCGATCTTCCCGCTCACTTCGCGCCTGCGTCCTGGCGTACCCAGGTCAGAGTCATCGTCAAAGTCATAGCGTCCATTGTAATCAACGCCTGTGCGACTGACGACCCGCGGAGACTGGCCCCGGACGGGCGAGTGCGAGACTTCCCCCGTCCTGCGCACGCTAGAGAAAGCCTTCTTATCCAAGCTGAAGGGCGACGTTGCTGGCTTGGACGGCATCGACGCATTCGAGGTGTACAGCTTCGTCGAGCTCGCGAAGTTGTTCGGCGTCGACGGCTTGGTTGGCGACGCTGCGGGCGAATGGATCGGCGACTCTCCATTGCGGATGCTGTGAGTGGCAGCTTTCAGATCTCCATAGTAACGAGACTTCGGAGTGCTTTCTCGACTGTGCGAGCGGTTGAACGTGGTTTCGCTGGAAAGCGTCGTAATGGTATCGGTTCTTTGCAGTGCGGGAGCCGCTCCTCGGCCTTGCGGCGTCGTGTCCTGCCGGTTTGCAGCCAACTTTGTGGGAGGGGGTGTGGGAGGGTTCATGCGCAGAGGTTGAGGCATCAAAGGGGGTTCGAACTCTTCGTCCGAGATATCATCGTACATGGCGACCGCCTTGTAACCCTGTCCGGACTTGGATGTAAACATGGACTGGGGCCTGTTTCGAGGCACCACTTCATCGTCGTCGTCAGCACCGTGGACGAACCAGTTATCGGACTGCAGACTCCGCTGGGAAAGATCGCCCGTGGAGCGTTTGGTCTCCGTGGTCGTAGGGGGCGTGTAGAATTCCTGCTTAGAGGAGACCATGGACTGTGGCCTGGAGCTCCTCTTGAGGTTCTGCTGTGCAAGGAACGACTTGCGCTGGGCCAGCGTCTCATTATCCGAGTCATCACCACGACGATGGAGATCATCCCTGTGGTTCAGGTCCGCGCGTGACTGCGCAGCGGAGGCCGGTTGCGAGTAGAGAGATCGCGAATGGCGGGCGGAGTTTGGCGTATGCGGTGAGTATGCCATTGTCGAGTTGCTGCGAGTGTGCATGAAATGAATCTGCTTGTCATCCGGGGCAGGTATTTCTTTCTCTGAGATGAGAGGGTAGGATTGCGAATTCCTATCTCCAACCAGCGTGTTTCCGCTCTGTGTGCTCAGCCGCTTGTCCTCAGCAGTCAGGGGAGTAATGGCGGATATCGACGAGCTCTTATGCTTATGTTTTGTCTTCCGCCGCGACGTAAGATTGTCCTCCAACGGGTTCATATCAGGGGGCAGTTTGGAAATCTTCCGGAACATGATGAGCAGGTAGAGGTCCAAGATCAGCGAGGCGATGTGCAATGCGCCAACGGTGGTGGCCGCAAGCCATGTCGTCTGCAGCACCTTGTCCGTCTCTTCATCCGTAGGGAAGAATGTTCTCCATCGGCCATCAGTCCCTGCAGGCTCACTGTAGTTTCGCTTCGAGAGCAGCGCAGTAAACACGTAGAACGGGATGAACCCAGCATCCATGACACCCGCGAAGAAGTGGTAGCTCGCGGAGCTTCCGGCTGGTCGCGATTTCGCTGACCTCAGAAGGTGGTAGATGGCATAGAGACAGTTGACCATGTCCACCCCAGGCTACCCTGTTGTCAGCTCGACTCCAGGCCAAAGCATTAGCCTTCTTACCGGTATCCTTATTATGTAGCCTTCTGTGTTCCCAGCTCCGCGGATGAAGATTGCGCATAGCAACACGCCAACGGCGCCGAATAGCGTAAGTAATCGGAAGACGAACTGGACCCATCGTGTACCCGTGATCCGCGCCTTAACGCTCGGGTTCATGGGCTTCGTCTTGGTCTTGTTGTACGGCAGTACCCCGTAGCTATCCGGGTGCCTGTTGAAGTCGACCAAGGGCCCATCAGCCTTCTTCTTCACCGGCTTGGGCTGGTAGCTCGCCATGGTGACGGCTTTGGGGTTGAACTTGTCTACGAACGGCGAGTCGCTCTCGGAAGTGTGCAGGTAGGGCTGCCAGCGGCCCATGATGGACGGCGTTCCAGTTGCCGAAGCTCAAAGGAATGCAAACCTTCGTTGCGCACTGTGGAATGTAGACTTCAGCGAGGGGAGCAGCCTTCGCTAGGCGAGAGGAATGCGGATGGGATGCGCAGCGACATGGGATGGGATGATCTATGGAGTAGTTAACAAATACCCGTTGCCACGGCAACAATCAATATTGTATACCGGGTTGGGATGACGCAATGGTACGATGGAGAAGGAAACTCGGCAAATCGTCCAAGAAATTGGTGAGGCTACCGTAAGCCTGGAGGCGGTACGAGATTTAGGGCATCGTGAAATCTGCACGGATATGAGATGTGATGGAGGTGAATCTGCGAGGCGGAAGCTACGTCCTTCGCGGTCGTGGAGCAGTAGCGGATCGCTTTGCGCTGGGGTGACCCCACGAGCAAGGCCGCCGTCACGTTCCACTTTGATCGCTCTCCTGTGGTATGAGTTGATGTGCGAACCGAGACATATCAATCATGGATGTGCCTGTTGGTTTGCCATCTGAAGGGGAGAAGCATGGTCGTATCCACATCCTTGGGGCTTACTAATCGAAGTTTGCGGCGCTATGACTCTCACCGCCAGACTTCAACACCAGCAAGATGCAGTTTTCCACTCGACTGATACCAGCACGATACGTGTGCGCAAATTGCGTGCGCCGCCTCAGCCAGTTACGGCCCGGGTCAGTCCAGGCTTCTATCACCAGAGATAATGGCATCCGCAATGTCTCTACTCTCTCCCGATGGTCGCTATGTGCCTTAACTGGGCCATGTTCGTTCAAGACAACTTCAAGATCATCTATCTTCCAGCACAGCCATGCCTACTCCACCCAACCCTCTACCACAAATCCGAATCCCTTCCGCGCCGCAATCATTGGCTCCGGCCCGGCAGGCTTCTACACTGCCTACCGTCTTCTCTCCAAGCTCCCCGCCGCCCATGTAGACATGTACGAACAGCTTCCCGTACCTTACGGCCTCGCACGCTTTGGTGTTGCCCCCGACCACCCGGAAGTGAAGAACTGCGAGGAGAAGTTTGAAGAGGTAGCTGAGGACTCGCGGTTTACCTACATCGGGAACGTGACGGTGGGGAGGGACGTAGAGCTAAAGGAGATGAAAGACAATTATGATGCGATTGTATTTGCGTATGGAGCGAGCCAGGACCGGAAATTGGGCATCCCCGGGGAGGATCTGGGAGCTGTGTACTCGGCACGGGAGTTTGTAGGGTGGTACAACGGACTGCCGCAATTTGCCTCGTTGGCGCCAGCGCTGGATGCGGGTGAGGAAGCCATCGTCATTGGGCAGGGTAATGTGGCGCTCGATGTCGCACGCATACTGCTCACGCCTGTGGATGCGCTGCGGAAGACAGACATTACGGAGGCGGCGCTGGAGACGTTGTCGAAGAGCCGAGTGAAGAGGGTGAAGGTGGTCGGAAGAAGGGGCCCACTCCAGGTATGTCACATCAAACCGCTCCTTTCCATCGATCACCACTAACGATACCCTTCAGGCCGCCTTCACCGTCAAAGAAGTCCGCGAACTGATGCACATCCGCTCCGTCGCCTTCACGCCCATCACCCGCTCCTTCTACCCTGAAAACCTCAAATCCCTCCCTCGCATCCAAAGGCGCATCGGTGAAGTCCTGCTCAAAGGAACCCCCGACGCCTCCCCGGACACCTCTCCGAAGAACTGGTCCTTGGGCTTCCTGCTAAGTCCAAAGTCTTTCGACGCCTCGTCTGAGAACAGTAAACATTTATCATCCATCACATTCACCCCACAGAAATTCGCCGACGGCACAGACGCCTACTCTACCTCTGCTCGTGTGGTCTCCAACACGGAAGAAACAGACACTACGCTCCCGGCGTCCGTAGCTTTCCGCTCAATAGGCTACAAGTCCGCTGCCCTCGCTGGGTTATCCGACATTGGCGTCCCCTTCGACTCGAAGCTGGGCGTCATTCCTAATGATGCGTATGGTCGCGTGATGTCCCCTTCCCTGGGACCCGGCAGTTTGACGGCAGGGCATGTTCCCGGTCTGTATTGCGCTGGGTGGGTAAAGCGCGGACCTACAGGCGTTATTGCGAGCACGATGGAAGATGCTTTTACGAGTGCGGATATAGTGGTTCGGGACTGGGCGGAGGGGGTGCCGTTCTTGGGTCATGAGGAGGGAGGAAAGGGGGAAAGGAGGGGATGGGATGCGTTGAAGGAGAAGGTTGAAGCTAGGGGAGTGAGGCCTGTGGGATGGAAGGAGTGGCAGGTTATTGACAAGGCGGAGAAGGAGAGGGGAAGCGAGAAGGGGAAGCCGAGAGAGAAGTTTGGAAGTGTGAAAGAGATGCTGGGGGTTTTGGATCGCTGATGTGATTGATAAGATGACATCGGAAGACACGGATTCTCGCGGGACTTGAATGTTGATATATCATGAGTATAAGCATGTATATAATTAGGACGCACACATTCCAAGCGAGTCGAGTGAGGTGAAGTGACCACTATCCGCTCCCTCGAAGCCCAGAAGATTTGTAAAGCCAAGTACACCGAAGCCTAATTACTTGGACGTGTGTAGCCCTAAATTGCACAATAAATATATCCATCTTTCCCCTGTTATACATATATATAGATATAATTAGCACCCAACGACCATCACGCCAAGCCCGCACACCCATTCGCCGCCGCCCGCGTTGCCGCACCACCCCCACCAAAACCAACCGACCGGGCAAGTCACCACTCGAATTTCGGTCCTGTTTGTGGGTTTGCCACCTTTTCGGTCGCTCTTTACCACTACGCTCGGCGTAGATTTCTTCCGCCCGCCTAGTCCCTCGAAAGATTACTTGCAGGACGTTCTAGTTCTCGCGAACTGGTTCCCTGTTCTTCTTTTCCTGTTGTTACTCATTTCAGTCCTGACATAGCCCCGCTTGTGGGTGTGAGACAAGGAAAAACAACGACGAGAACAACGACGACTCCCACAAGGGAGCAATACTAGACGACCCCCCCACACCTCTCACACACCCCTCCTCATCCTCATCCTCAACCGCCGCCCGCCGCAATGCCGCCAAAGAAGAAGGGCTCCAAGAAGGCCCAAAACGACGACTGGGAAGCCGAACTGGGCGAATCTATCGCCCCTCAAAACAACGGAGATGCCGCAGAATCTCCCGCTGCGGACTCCCCCGCCCCCGCAGAAGACGATACCCTCGGTGGCGGGCTGATGGCCTCGCTGCAGCGGCGCAACAAGAACAAGAAGAAGAAGGGGGCAAATAATGACTTCGTCGAGGGGGAGGACGCCACAGCCGCCGCTCCGACAGAAGACGATCTGGCAAGTAAGGCGCCGCAGGAGGGCACCTTCGATGATGATGACGACGACGTGTTCGCCGGGAATTATGGGAAGAAGAAGGGCAAGGGCCACGAGAAGAAGCAGGAGGAGGAGAAGCCTGCGTCCCCGGCACCAGGCGATGGGCCGAGGGTGAAGACGAAGGCGGAGAAGGAGAAGGAGAAGAAGGAGAGGGAGAAGCAGAGGAAGAAGGAGCAGGTATGTCACTACTCTGTATTTCCGTGTTGAAAGGGGCTGACAATATCGTCAGGCAGCAAAGAAGAAGGCCAGCGCTCCCCCAAAGACCGAAGCTCCAAAGGCGGAGGAGAAGGCATCTGCCGCTGCAGCTCCAGCCCCCGCCGCCGAGCCTGCTCCCGCTGCCGGAGGCAAGAAGAAGAAGCTCAACCCTGCGCTGCTCGCGCTGCAGAAACAGCAGGAGGAGCGGAGGCGACGGGAAGAGGAGCTCGCGCGTCTGGAGGCAGAGGAGAAGGCGAGGATAGAAGAGGAGGAGCGGCGAGAAGCCGAGGAGCAGAAGCGGAAGGAGGAGGCCAGAGCGCTCAAGAAGCAGAAAGAAAAGGAGAAGATCGAGCAGCTGAAGAAGGAGGGCAAGTTCATGACCAAGGCGCAGAAGGAAGCCAAGGCCAGGGCCGAGCTCCGGATGAAGCAGATGCTCGAGAGTGGCGCCGCAAAGGTCGCAGGGTTGGAGGAGCCGGTAGAGAAGAAGAAGCCCGTGTACGACGACCGGAAGAAGAAGCGGAACAACAAGGCACAGGAGCAGAAGGAGGCGGAAGCTAGGGAGGCAGAAGAGGCGGCGAGGAAGCTGGAGGAGCTGCGGATAGCCGAGGAGGCTGCTGCTGCGGAAGCTGCGGCGAAGAAGGCCGAGGAGGAAGCTCTCGCGAAGAAGGCCGAAGAGACGGACAGTGGAGATGACTGGGAGAAACAGGCGGACGAGATGGAAGGCGTCAAGGACAGCTGGGACGCGGAGACGGACGAGGAGGAGGAAGCGAAACCCAAAGTTGCTGAGGAGCCGGAAGCCAAAGCCGCACCCGCCGCCGCTGCGAACGGAAAACCCGCGCCTAAGACGCCGGAGTCCGAGTCTGAATCCGAGACGGAGAGCGAGGAAGAGTCGTCAGAGGATGAGGAGCAAACCGCTGCTCAAAGGGCAGAGGCGGCACGCAAGGCCGCAGCCGCGGAGAGGCGGAAGAAGCAGCACGACGAGGCCATGGCAGCACGGTCAAAGGACAACCTCCGGTCACCCATCTGCTGTATTCTCGGCCACGTCGATACCGGAAAGACGAAGCTGCTCGACAAGATCCGCTCCACCAACGTCCAGGAAGGCGAGGCGGGTGGTATCACGCAGCAGATCGGTGCCACCTACTTCCCCGTCGAGGCGCTGCAGAAGAAGACGGCGGTCGTCAACAAGGACGGCAGCTTCAAGTTCAACGTCCCCGGTCTGCTGGTCATCGATACGCCTGGTCACGAGTCCTTCACCAACCTGCGTTCCCGTGGCTCCTCGCTCTGCAACATTGCCATCCTCGTCGTCGATATCGTGCACGGCCTGGAGCCCCAGACCCTCGAATCCATGAGATTGCTCCGCGAGAGGAAGACGCCCTTCATCGTCGCGCTCAACAAGATCGATCGTCTGTACGGCTGGTCGCGGATCGACAACAACGGCTTCGAGGACAGTCTGGCGTTCCAGAAGAAGTCCACGCAGGCGGAGTTCGAGGAGCGCTGGCAGTTCGTCCGCACCCAGCTCATGGAGCAGGGGTTCAACTCGGAGCTCTTCTACAAGAACAAGAACATGGCCAGATACGTCTCCGTCGTGCCCACATCGGCACATACGGGTGAAGGCATCCCGGACATGCTGAAGCTCATCGTGAAGCTGACGCAGGAGCGCATGACGTCCAACCTCATGTACCTCTCCGAGGTGGAGTGCACCGTGCTCGAGGTCAAGGTCGTCGAAGGTCTCGGCACGACCATCGACGTCGTCCTCTCCAACGGCGTCCTGCACGAAGGCGACCGCATCGTCCTGTGCGGTAACCCGGAACCCATCGCCACCAACATCCGCGCGCTCCTGACCCCCGCCGAGATGAAGGAACTCCGCGTCAAGTCCCAATACGTGCACAACAAGGAGGTCAAGGCGGCCATGGGTATCAAGATCGCGGCCGACGGGCTCGACACGGCCATCGCCGGCTCGCGCCTCCTGGTCGTGGGCAAGGACGACGACGAGGAAGACCTCATGGACGAAGTCATGGGCGACCTGGCCCACCTGCTCAGCAAGGTCTCCAAGACGGGCCGCGGCGTGTCCGTCCAGGCGTCGACGCTGGGCTCGCTGGAGGCCCTGCTCGAGTTCCTGCGCGTCTCCAAGATCCCCGTCGCCACCATCTCCATCGGCCCCGTCTTCAAGAAGGACGTGCTGCGCTGCGGCGTGATGCTGGAGAAGGCCAAGGAGTACGCGGTGATGCTGTGCTTCGACGTCAAGGTGGACAAGGAGGCGCGGCAGTACGCCGACGAGATCGGCGTCAAGATCTTCGAGGCCGACATCATCTATCACCTCTTCGACAAGTTCACGGCGCACATGAAGGCGCTGGAGGAGCAGCGCAAGGAGGAGAGCAAGATGCTGGCCGTCTTCCCCTGCGTGCTGAAGCCTGTCGCCGTCTTCAACAAGAAGGACCCGATTGTCATCGGCGTGGACGTCATCGACGGGAACCTCAAGCTCACGACGCCGATCGCGTGCATCAAGCGCAACCCCGTTACGGGCACCAAGGAGATCCTGCAGCTGGGCAGAGTGTACGTACCCCCTTCCCTTTCCCCCCCAACACAAACTAACAATACCTCTCCAGAACCTCCATCGAGCGCGACCACAAGCAAATCCCCATCTGCAAAAAGGGCCAGCCGTCCGTGGCCGTCAAGATCGAGGGCCCCAACCAGCCCATGTACGGCCGGCACCTCGAGGAGAAGGACATCCTGGTCAGCTCCATCAGCCGCAAGAGCATCGACACGCTGAAGGAGTTCTTCCGCAACGACGTCAGCCAGGACGAGTGGAAGTTGATCGTCAAGCTGAAGGGCGAGTTCGATATCAATTAACGGTAGCAGGAGGGAAAGGTTGGTGGTGGGAGGACGAAGTTAGCGGGTGGATCTGCATGTATGGTGTGTCATGTCATATACATTTTTCTCTCTCCCCTTTTCGTTTTTTTTTTCTTCTCCATTCTGTTTTGCGGCGGTTTGCAAAGCATCTCCATTCAGATTCGGATTCGGATTCGGAGTCATCCAAGCAGATGTTATGATATAGGCTTGCAAAAATAAAAATCCACATCATACCGCAAACCTCTTATGTTGTCAACTGCATCAATAATGGGCAAGGGCAACCCGCAGTCTAGCAGACACGCGCCAAAAAATCCCCAGAGACTTCCATCGGGCCTGCGACATCTTCCCTCTACTCCACTGGCACACACTCACAAACAAACACACGGCAAACAACACACTCTTTGATACCGGAATCCTGATTATTATCCCAACTCCAATAATCCCTCTATGCTCCCCTTCTCCCCTATCCTCATCTCTTCCTTCGTACTTCCCCTCTGCATCACAATGCAACCAATGACGATGCCATCCCATGCCAGGCCATATCCCCAATCCCCGCCGTTATGAAAATCCCAAGAATTAATATGAAAACCCAACAGTACAACACAGACCAACCGAAAGAAATGACCACGCCTGGCCACACTCTCAGACCTCCCTTCGAAGGAGCGAAGCCCTTACTCAAGCTCGAGCCCACCCGCTATTAATACTACTAATATATGCAGAATCCGCTCGAGACGCTCAATAGCCGGACCAAAGGAGGACCGCAGACGCAGAAAATGACGGGACCAAAAAGGAGAGAGGCAAGGAGGGGAATGCCAACGACGCTACAACTTTTCGTTTGCGTGTACTCGTGAAACAATGCTGTCGTCCCGGAGATCGGGAAACGTTCAACGGAACTCGCCGCTCATGATGATGCTCTCCACCGCGCTTCCAATAAACTGCTTCTTCAGCGTGAGATCCATTCCGAACCTAGCAAACCAGTCAGCGAATCATCACTCAAAAGACTCCTGGAATCACTCACCTCTTCTCCAGCTCAATCTTGACCGCCTTCTTAGTGATGGTCATCAGATCCGACTCGCTGAGAATATTCCGGATCTCCGCCAACAACTGATCGTCCGACGGCAGGTTCAAGCTCGCCATCTCCAAATTATCATAAGACCCGTACCCGCTGGGCGCGAGGCTCATCCTCGAGTTGTTCCCAAAGCGGGGGAGATCGAGATGCGACATGGGCCGCGAAGGCGGATAGTGTCCATACTCGGAGCCGGCGAAGTGTTTGGTGCCGTAGGAGATGCCCGAAATCTCGGAGCGCAGGTCGGAGCGGTCCTCCTGTACCGTGTGCATGTCCCACATCTCGTTCTGGTACGTGGCCCAGTGCTTCTTGGGGATGCTGTTGGGGTCGAAGGTACCCTCGTCGGAAAGGACGGCCTTCTTGCCGTTCTCGCCAGTCACGATTCGGGTATTGCCCCAAGAGAAGTCGTCCATATGCCAGAAGGCATACAAGGGCAGGCCGAAGGAGAAGACGGGAGTCGCGATGAGATAGATGATCATCCACCCGATCATCTCCCACTTGCGGCGCAAAATGAAGACAATGGCTTGAAGACCGTAGATGGCTCCCAGGAGGATGAAAGCCGTAATAGGGACCATATCCTTCTGGTAAGCCAGGATGTAAATGAGGTAGCCAATGTACACCACAATGACGGGCGCAACCACCGTTGAGAGGAGATCCAAGAAGACAATGAAGCGCATACTGAAACAGCAGAAGCCGCAGAGTTGCTGCAGCGGCATCAGCTCGACGAGATTGTGGACCGTGGAGTTGATCCAGCGGCGGCGTTGGGACATGAAGACGGTCCAGCTATCGGGCGCTACCGTCTGGGCATGCGCACGGAAAAGGTACTTGGTCTTGTACCTCGAATGGTGCTTCAGCAGCAACGTGGTCAGGAATCGATCCTCTCCCAGATGGAGGAGATTCTTCATGTGCAGCGTGTCGACGCGGATTCTGCTATAATCCTGCACCACTTCTTTACTGACGAAAAGCGGTCTGCCGCTTTCCTCTCTGATGCGGTACATGGTGAAGCAGCCGGGCAAGCAGGTCACGGAGCCAAACAAGCTCTCGAAGGCCTTGGTCAGGTTGTGGGATATGTAGTACTCGTACACCTGCATCATGGTGACGAACGACGACTTCGCGTTGGTGAGCGACGTTTCACCGCAGACGCCGATGAGACGATGGTCCAGGCGGAAGGCAGCCACGAATCGTGAAGCAGAGTCCGGGGCGACGACGGTGTCGGCATCGATCTGGAGAAGGAATTCGTAGAACTGAGGGTTGACGCCGATGATGTTACGGATGTGATGATACATCTCGAGTTCGAGCGGGCTCATCGGGAGGTTGTACAGGACTCGACTGAGGAACCTCATGATGAGCACCTGGGTATCTCGCTTGCCACGGTTACCGGGCTTCGCGACCTCGGACGGCTTGCCCACCTTCACGATCACCAGGTACGGGACGATATGGCCGCTGCATTCGTAGAGGCCGGAATACACCTTGCCCATGTTGTGCTGCTTCAGGCCTTCTCCCAGACTTTCGAAGCTAAGCGGCTCGGCATTGTCGGGCGATCCGTCCGGGTTCAGGATGTCGAGCACGATGTTCGGCGTGGGTTTGTCGTTGCCCTGACCGATGATCATGCCGTCGCAGATGACGACCAGCAGCTTACGCTTGTCCTCATACTTCATGGTGGCGGCGGAGTCGATGGCTCGTCGAAGGGACTCTTCGTCCTCGGTGTACGCAGGCACGGTGCAGATGATGAACTTGTCCAGGTCCTCTGGGATGTTCTTTTTGCCGAACTGGAGGGCAGCAAGGAACTTGGCCAGGATGACGCTGCACATGAGGATGGAGATGGACAGCAGGAAGTACTTGGCGAAGAGACATCTGGCCGAACTACGGGTGTCGACCTCGCCAACGTAGAAGAGATTGTCCAGGCACTGCTGCATGCTCCCCTTGGTCTTGGGATCCAGTCTCAACGCCTCCCAGTACTTGCTGACGTCGCCACCGGCCTGCACCCGGAAGATGTCGACGACCTCGTTGGCCATGAAGTTGGGGTCCGCTGGCATGTCGGGCCCAGGGTCGCCGTTGAGCTTCTCCTTGACTTCACGACCACCGGGTAGGTATTCGGTGAAGTCATACACCCTGCCGTACATGTAGGCGATCGCCTTTTCCTTCTTGGTGGCGAGTGTCTTGAGATACTGAGGGCTGTACCCCACGCGGCCCTTCATGTAGTTGGATTTGAGGAACATCTGTTGTTCGTACCACCAATCCGGACGGGAGTCGTTGTAGAACCATCGGAAGTCGTGGTAGCGGGCGTTCTTGTCGGTGGTGCTGATCACGTTGGTCTGGTCCGAGTAGTTGGTGCTTCTGTAATTGAGCTGCACGCCAGGATGGATGCCGTTGTCACCGATACCGTTGCACAGGGCGCTGACCTGGACGGGGAAGAGGTTGGTCGCATCCTTGCCAGCATACCTGAGCAGGCTCGACTGCGGGACGATGTTCGGATAGTGGGCAGGTAGATACTTGTTAAGATCGTACACGATGCCGCGCATGGCGATGTACCCGGGGCGGCCGTCCTTGCCATCAAAGTGCGAAAGCTCGGCGGGGGAGTAGACATGTTGCGTGGGACACACGACGATCGGAAAGCCAACTGAGCATGGTGAGTCATTGTTTCGCCAACCAACGTCATGTTTTGCACTTACTCATGAGGAAGATGAAGAAGGCGCAGGTCAGCCAGATGAGCATGTTAATGGCCAACTTCTCGCGCCACGCCGTCCGTACGTCTTGGCGCTTCATCCTCCCAAACCATTCTATGAACTTGTCGGGGATGAACCAGGTGAGTAGGTAGACGAGGAACATCCACCGTTTGCGGCTGGCCTTGATCGTCTTCTCGTCGACCTTTTCGAGGGCCTTGGACCCGGTCTTCTCGCTGAGGGGTTCGGCCTTCTCCACGCCCTGAAACATGTCGCCGCCTGAAGCGGCTTCGGACGGAGCATCCCCATTGAAGTAGCTGCCCGCCTTGTCACTGTACGGTGAGGGTTCGAGCAGACCCCGCCTGGGATCAGTGAAGGATCGAGCGGCGTCAGGGGAGAGGAGGTTATCTTCGGAAGCCGACACACCCTGGGGCAGAGGGGGGATGTCGGCGATGTTGGCAATCTCCAGCCAGCGATTCTCGCTCAGGAACACGCCGGTCGCACCGAGCCGGACCTCGTTGTCCCGCCAGGGCCTGTTGCGCAGGACCATCTCCGCCTTCTCCTTCTCGCTCCCTACGAGGCTCGTCTCGGGGGCGGCCAGGCCGAGGAATTGCCCATAGGGCAGGAAGACGCTGACGTCCGCGATGCGTAGGCGCCTGCTGATCTCCGCGATCCCCATGGTTTGCACCTGGGTCCGGACGCACTTGGTGTCGAACTGGTTGGCGATGCGCCGGTCGTTCGGTTTGAGGCAGAAGACGAAGTAGGCGTTGGCCTTCAGGAGGGCAGACTCGAGGATCTTCAGGGCGGTGACGACCTGAGCGGCCGCGCCCGTGCCTTTCCGGTTCCCGCTCCCCTTCTTTCCGCCCGACACGGTGCTGTCGGCATCGCTGATGGCTTCGTCATCGAAGACACCCCGTGCACGGCCAGCACGGCCAGCGGCGGGTTTGCGTCTCGCGACGCTCGGCGTCCTCATGGGCTTGGAACTAACCGAAGCCTCCATGATGGCCGTCTTCTCCTGGGGATGGGTGACCTTCTTCAACGCCTCCTGGCCCAGCAGTTGATTGACGCACGTGTTGCGTGAGCTCTGCAGGAGAGTGACCATGTCCGCCGAGACGATATCACGGTTCTCCTCGAGCAGGCCTTCGACGGGGTAGTCGACGTCCATGGCGTAGTGGCGGATCATGAAGGAAGCGGAGGGGTTGGGGGTGGGGAAGTTGCTCCCAGGCTGTACCACGGTCAAGCTGCCGGGGACGATGGCGTCGTTCTTTCCATCAAACCTCTTGCGGATTGCGTCGAGGAACTGGTGATCGGTCTTCTCGCGGCGGGCCTGGTCGTCCAAGATGGCGAGCAGGCCGTTTCCGGACCTCAGCAGGCCGACCTTTGCGTTGTTGTTGTCGAAGTACTCCATTTCCGGGATGGGGATCTCCTCTGCCTCCATTTCCTGGATCTGGCGGTTGAAGAAGCTCTGCTGGCAGAAGTTGAAGAGGGCTTCGTTGGCGGCGTTGGTCAGGAGCTGATCGAGGACGGAGCCCGTGGTGGAGGTGTAGGCGAATCCGGGGAAGTCGACGACGGAGATGGTGTTGACGACCTGGTCGGGGATCTGGGAGAGCTCATTGTTCACGCGCTCCATGACATAGGCGAGCAGCAGCGAATACAGGGCGCGCGCAAGCTCGTCGGCCTTGGCGCGAGCACCGCGGGGATCGAGGATGACGGTGTATCGGGTGGTGCCAGCGTGGGCGGTCTTGTACTGGAAGCACTGCTCCAGCTCGTCCGTGTTGACGGAGAGGACGGCGGCCAAGGCAACCAGGGACTCGCGGTTCTTGACGAGCGTGACGGACTCGCCTCCCTCGTGGGAGTAGCCACCACTGTCGTCTGCACCGGGGGTGGTCCTCTGGCCGGTCTCGAATTCGAGCTGGCCGAGATGCAGAATGGCGGCCAGGACGGTGCAGATACCGCCGACGTCGCCGCTGGAGAAGTGCAGCTTCCTGAAGGCGGCCTTGCACTCATCGAAGCCGCGCCTGTCGTCGATGGCGAGCTTGAGCATGGTCGGATGGCCCAGGTAGCGCCATCTCTTGCGGGCGCCGACGGAAGTTCTCGTGCCGGCAGCGTCGGAAGCGATGGAGTCGAGGTGGAGATGGGCCCTTTCCGAGGGGCTCAGACCGGCCAACATGTGATAGAGGATGTGGTAGTTGCGCTCCCCGGTGGGGACGGAAGCAATCCTGCTCCTTTCGTGGCGGTGTGCGATGAATTGGGCGCCGATGAGGGTGGCATAGTTGTTTGCCGTCTCGTACTGGAGCTCCAACATGAGGCCAGCCTTGGAAGCGGTGGGGGTTGTGGTGGTGTTTGTGGTGGTGAAGGCATCGAAGAGGAAGTTTGCGGATTCGATCATCTTGGACAAGGGGGTAGCGGAGTGGGAGAGCAGGGCTCTGAGTAGGTGGCCTCGAAGGGTGGTCTTTCCCGCTCCGGATTCGCCTAGGAAGACGACGGCCTGGTCCTCGGACCTGTGGCCCATGCGAGTGTAGACACGCTGGGCGAGGTCCTCGACGGCCTGCTGGGCGCTCCCATCTTTACCGCCATCGGGGCCCTGGCTGGCGTCCTTGTAGGTGTTGAGGGAGACTATGCCCTGGCAGCCGAGAGAGGAGACGGCGAGCTTCTGGTGGAAGCGGCTGCCGAGGTGTGCGGTGATGTGCTCATCGGTCTGCTGGTGCTGTGGCAGGGCAGGCAAGGAGGCCTGGGTGTGAGCGTTGGCCATGGTGGGTGGACGCGTCCCAATGGGGAGCGGAGAAGGAGGGGAGGCGTTCAGAGCCGTTCAGAGCGATTGAGCGAGGCGACGGGCGAAGTGTCCAGGCAAAGTGTAGTCGAGGGGCGATTTGGGTGGAGGTGGTGTTTTGGCTGTGGAATGTGAGGTTGTCCAGGGGGGAAAACAGCGACTGGCGGGGGACGTGGAAGAGCCGGGCTAGAGAGGGAGGAAATACATGCAAGCGAGAAGAAAAACACAGAAATAAAATAAGGGCAGCTAAGAAGTAAAAAGCGAGGGACACGAACGAAGGGCACGACGAGTCCGTCTTGTGGAGAGACGTTTTTTGTCGGGAGAGCGAGATGGAAGACGAGATGGAAGGTTGAGAGGACTCTCGCTGGACACTCTGGGCAGCAGCGGAATTGGGGATGGGCCGCCCGCCGCAGCAGGCAGGAGCAGGCCAGGAGCAGGCCAGTCTCCACGGCAGGGGATGCTGACCAATGGATTGCTTGGGATTCAGCGGAGCAACAGGGCACAGGGGGGAGAGCTGGGAAAAGGGGCTCCAAAATAGAAATAGATTACACACGTTACAGTGGTGACAGTGATTACCTTGCTTACACACTCATTAATCCTGGCCCGGGTGGGATGAAAACTGGTTTTCAAGCTTCGGCCCAGCTCCACATCGACAGATTCGACACGACTTTCGATGGGCTTCGATTTTTCTCCCCAGGCTTGCACCTTTTTTTTTTTGCTTGGTGAGCTGGAGCAGTGGAGCACTGCGGAGCACTGCGGAGCAACCCAGGCCGGAATATCGTTCGAGACACAGCCTGCTCATGTGGTCACTAATTGCTGGACACAGGTGGGCACAGCTGGGAACAACGACAACACACCCGAAGCCAAGCTGCACCAGCGTTGAGAATCGAGATGCTAGTACGGAGAGTGGAACATGGAAAATTCGACCTTCTCGTCCCCTCCCACTTCTCTGTCTTGCATCCCTCCGAGTGCCCAAGTACCAAGTACTAGGTGCCCTTGAAATCTCCTTTTTCTCGCAGTGGGCATCGCCTTGTCGATGAAACCGATCAAATTTGCAAAGCACCAAGCACAAGTAAACAATGCCATCATCAGGCGAGCACCTAAAAATAGGCGGTTCCGGGTGCCGCGATGCCACCGATGCAACGACAGCCACTCGGCGGTGGTGGCAAGTTTGGCAACGGACACCTCGATGGCTCGAGACGTCAGATCGGCCCATGCTCCCCCCAGGGGTAGCTGTACTAGTATGGACCGTATGGTATGGTAAAATACCGCCAACGGACACTAGCACACATTAGCCTCCGGCGCCTTCCCTCTTCGGGCCACCTGGGCAGGGCTGCAGCTTGTTTCTCTCTCTCATCCATGATCCGACGGCAGGAATGGACAGGAGCAACCCTCCACCACAACATCCCAACATCCTCTCTCTCTCTCTCTCTTTCTCTCCTCTTCCCTCGCTCGTTCCTCCCCACCCACCCTCGTCGTCGTTGGAGTGTCCTTTATTCTTTCGCTTCGTACTGTCGTTTAATTCACATCCTTCGGTTGTTTGCTTGCTGCTTCTCCATTGCCTGAGGGCGAAAAAGGGGCCCCCCGGCTGACTCCCTCTCATCGCCCCGTCAACCATCCCGCATAACCAGACTTCCACCAGAAGAAGCCCCTCGTTACCTCCTGCCTGCCTGCCATCCTCCTCCTTTGAACTGCGAACGCCCACCCGAGCCCCCGCCTCCAACCCTCCTGGACGGCCTTTGTGCCTCCACCATCCGCCAACATGAGCTTCCTCAACGATTCCCGCATGTCCATGTATTCCACAGCCTCCGGTCCCGGGCCTCGTCCTGCAAACCCCAGCGCCCAGGTCTCCACCACCACCCTCCTGAATGCCCTCCATACCTCCTTTTCCCAGGGTTCCCCATACCCTCTGGAAGCCAGCACCAGTCTGGTCGTCAACACGTGGGCCAATGCAAGAACCATGGTCAATGGCCGCCTCGGCGGCACCGTGGACATGGAACTAGGCCGCAAGGCCTGGGAGCACGCGCGACGTCGTGCTGAAGACGGTTGTGTAGTCCTAGCGTTCGTCTCCCTCTCCTCGCTGCCACCCCCTACTCGCGTCATGCTGACCCCCCTCCTAGTTCTCTGCACGAATCCTCCCCTTCATTGTTTTCCCCCTTCATCTCCGGCCTGCCCCTCTCCGTCCCCGCCAGCTTATACACCGCCCTCGAGGTTCTCAAAGCATTCACTCACTGCGTCACACCGCAAAACCCTTCCTACCCAAGATACTCGGCCCTTTCCGCAGTCTTCACCATCAACCTCAAGGGTGACTTGCTCGGAGCCGAGATCAAGCTCTCCGCTTCCGGAATCGACACAAAACAGGGCCTGCTCGAAATCCCAGCCCAAGCCGGTTTCCGCGCCTTCGACGTCTTCTACTACCTCAGATCATCGTCCGCCACCAAGACGGAACGCGAGTGGCTCAAGTTGGAGCACCCTTCCGCCTACGCTCTGCTGAACAGGTCCGGCACATACGATCCCCCATCCTACCTCCCGGACGCCGATGATGGAGCCGCCGCCGAGGACTTCCGCACCAATCTCAAGGCCATCGGCATCAAGGGAGCGAAACTGCAGAACCTCATCAGTGCCCTGAGCGGCCTGCTGAAGCTGGGCAATACCATCGGCTACCTCGTCGACGACGACGTGCTCGAGTCCACCTGCAGGGATTGCGGCATTCTGCTCGACGTGGATCCCGACATCCTCAGGCACAAGCTCAGTACCCAGGAACGTGCCATCGCAATCGGCGGCATCTACGAGGCCATCGTGGACATGGTCATCGCCTCCGCCAATACCGCCATCCGCGAAGATGTCTGGGCCACCAGGGCGGGCCATTCCTCCAGCAATAGCGATGTGGGCAGGCTCACGCCGCCTTCCGATGAGCTCGACGAGGACATTGTCAACATCACCGTCGTCGAGATCCCCAACAGGACCCTCGCCAAGGCCGTCGCCCTCAAAACCGTCTTCGACGACAGCGACGGTATCAACGCCGAGATGAGGGAAGACGGCGTCCAGTTCCCCCCAGCCGGTGCCTCGGTCCTGGAGACCATGAAGGAAGCGGTCGCCACCTGTGAGCCGGAGCTTGCCATCGAGGGGCCTGCCCTTCGTGAGCGCGAGGCCGAGCTGGAGAAGCGTGAAGCCGTCCTGGAAAAGCTGGCCCTGGAGATCCCGGAGCCGGAGAACACCCTCAAGGAGATTCTGATGCCCGCGGCCGGCGAAGGCATCGTTCTCGGCAAGCACGGTCGTTTCAACCTCCCCATGATCATCGCTAGTAGCAGGGTCTGGTTCCACCTGGCCCTCCACCCCACGGACGCCTCGCCAGCCACCATCAGCCAGGATGTCGTGCGGTCATGGAACCCGGCCACCGTCTCCCGGCAGCTCAGGGACTTCAGGATCCCGGAGTGGGCGAACCGCCGCAACAGGAGCTTGGACTTCACTGCCGACTTCGACCACGCCGAATTCTACGACCGCTATCACCTCTTGGGCTGCATGGAGGGCAAGGACGGCATCCACAACTTCATCCTCGAGCGTGGCTGGAGCAACGGCGAGGTCGTGGTCGGGAGCCAGCGTGTCTGGGTGCGCGAAGGTACCTGGTGGGAGGCCGAGTCGCAGCTCGACCTCAAGGCCCAGGTCGAGCAGCCGCCGGTCCTGGGCAATATGCTCGCCATGGGTGGCTTTGAGAGCGGCTACTCGCCGCAAGCCAGTGGGCTCTTCCCACCACCGCTACCGGCGGGCACCCCGACCGGTAGCGACGCGAACCTGCCTCGCGAACACAGCGGAGCCCAGAGCGTCACCGGAGCCCGGTCGCTCGCTCCATCGGCAGCGCCGATGGTGAACCCGGGAGACTACGGCTTGGGCCGTAAGGGAGACGAGAACAAGGGCATCACCTACTATGACGAGGAGACCGCCGGCAACATGCAGATCACCGAAGTCCCCCAGTCCCTCGCCAGGCGGATCTGGGTGGGCGTCGTGTACATCGCCACCTTCTGGGCCCTCTCGCCCTTGATGCGCCTGTTCAAGATGAAGCGCCGCGACGTCAGGCTCGCATGGCGTGAGAAGGTCACGCTCTGCATGCTCATCGTTCTCCTGAACGCCTGCGTCCTCTTCTACATCATCTTCCTCGGCAAGATCCTCTGCCCGAACAAGAACAAGGCGTGGAATGCAAACCAGGTCTCGAATCATCAGGGCGACAACGACTTCTTCGTCAGCCATCGTGGCGTCGTCTACGACATCTCCGATTTCTGGCAGCGGCAACACAGTGACACCACGATCAAGACCGGCCGCGACAATATGCAGCCCTTTGCTGGTACGAACATGGACCCTTATATCCAGCCGCCCCTCTACATTGCCTGTCCTGGCCTGGTCTCGAACGATCGCCTCGTACTTCAACCAAACACCACCGTGACGGACCCCACTGCCATGCATACGTCGGGCCCCGCCAACGTGTACCCGGACAGCGCGCTCAAGGATCCGAACTGGTACAACAAGAGGTTCCTGCCAAAGATGAAGGAGTTCCGCAAGGGAGACTTGGTCTGGGAGAAGAAGGTCGTCATGGACGAGGGCAAGAACCTTCAGCACATGTGGTTCACCATGGGAGACAAGGTGTACGATCTGACGGACTACTTCTACACGCTCGATCGGATGGACGGCAAGGCTCCTTACAACTTCTTCAACGAGGACTTTGAGAAGCTGGTCCAGAATTACGCCGGCGAAGACCTGACGGAAAAGTTCGACAACCTGCTGGCGCAGAACGACACCGCGTGGAAGGACCACGTCCGCTGCCTGAACAACATGTTCTACATCGGAAAGACCGACTTCCGCACGACTCCTCGGTGCACGGTCAACGATTGGCTGCTGCTGTCCTTCACCATCGTCATCGCCGCGGTCATCGTCACCAAGTTCGTATCCGCTCTCCAGCTCGGCGGCAAGAAGCGCCCCCTCCCTCAGGACAAGTTCGTCATCTGCCAGGTCCCCGCTTACACCGAAGGCGAAGACCAGCTGCGTAAGGGTTTGGATTCCCTGACGGCTCTCGCCTACGACAACAAGCGTAAACTCATCTGCGTCATTTGCGATGGCATGATCGTCGGCGGCGGCAACGACCGACCTACCCCCAAGATCGTCCTGGACATCCTCGGCGTCGATCCCAAAAGTGACCCTCCCGCCCTTCCGTTCAGGTCCGTCGGCGAAGGCAGTCAGCAACTCAACTATGGCAAGGTATACTCCGGTCTGTATGAATACGAGGGCAACGTCGTGCCGTATGTCGTCGTCGTGAAGATGGGCAAGGAATCCGAGCAGAGCGGCTCCAGACCCGGCAACCGTGGCAAACGAGACTCCCAAATCTTGCTGATGAGCTTCCTCAACCGGGTGCATCACCGCGCGCCGATGAATCCCCTGGAGCTGGAGATGTTCCACCAGATCAACAACATCATCGGCGTCGACCCTGAGCTGTACGAGTATCTCCTCATGGTCGACGCCGACACCATGGTGATGCCAGACGCCCTCACTCGCCTCGTTGCCGCCTGCACCAACGACACCAAGATTGCTGGCATTTGTGGAGAGACCAGCCTCGAGAACGAAGAACGCTCTTGGTGGACCATGATCCAGGTCTACGAGTACTACATCTCGCATCACCTGTCGAAATGCTTCGAGAGTTTGTTTGGCAGTGTCACCTGTCTACCTGGATGGTACGTTTTTCCCTTGACCGGTCTGCGCGCGGATTGGCACTGACCCCATTCTAGTTTCTGCATGTACCGCCTCCGTACCTCCGATCGTGGGAAACCCCTCATCATCTCGGACAAGGTCATCAAGGAGTATGCCGACGGACACGTCGACACGCTGCACAAGAAGAACCTGCTGTCACTGGGTGAGGATCGTTACCTGACGACCCTGATGACGAAGCACTTCCCCACTATGCGGTACAAGTTCGTCCCGTACGCCCACGCCCTCACTGCCGCTCCGGAGTCGTGGAGCGTCCTGCTCTCGCAGAGGCGACGTTGGATCAATTCGACCATCCACAATTTGGCGGAACTCGTATTTCTTAAGGATTTGTGCGGTTTCTGCTGCTTCAGCATGCGTTTCGTCGTGTTCATCGATCTGTTTGGAACCCTCATCCTCCCCTCGGTCTGCGTCTACCTTGTCTATCTCATCTACCTGGTCGCCTCCCACACCGGCCAGTTCCCCTTGATCTCCATCGCCATGCTTGCTGGCGTTTACGGCCTCCAAGCCCTCATTTTCATCATCAAGAGGCAGTGGCAGCACGTTGGATGGATGATCATCTACATCATCGCGTTCCCCATCTACTCGTTCGCACTTCCTCTCTACTCCTTCTGGAAGCAGGACGATTTCTCCTGGGGCAACACCCGAGTGGTCATTGGTGAAAAGGGAGCAAAGAAGGTCGTCGCCACGGAGAGCGAGCCGTTTGATCCAAAGAGTATTCCGCTCCAACGATGGAACGAGTATGCGGCCGCCAACAACCTGCCGGGCATGCGGGGTGAGGTCGACATGCCCTCCGAGAAGGGCGGGTTCAACTCGTACGAGGACGAGGCCTTCGAGATGCAGTCGGTGTACTCGTCGGTCAAGCCAGCTTCCACAATCATGTCTAACATGCATCACATCTCGCACATGCCACCTCAGTCTCCGGGCCCCTACCAGGGCATGCAGCCGCGGCAATCGACCTACTCCAACCTGTCCCGCTACCAGGACAATCCCCTATCGGACGGGCGCCACATGTCCATGGGCGGGATGAGCGACCACTACAATAGTTCCCCCTACATGCGCGGCGGCTTCCAGAGCTCGGACAACCTCATGGCATCCACACCCCCCATCCGCGGGCGTAGTCCGCTCGGCTTCCCGTCTCGTCCCACGAGCACGGCAAACCTGCACGGAATGGCGAACGGGCCGAGCAACACCACCATCATCGAGGTCGTCCAGGCGCTGCTGCGTGACGTGGATATGGATCGCGTGACGAAGAAGCAGCTCATGGCGCTGGCGGAGCAGAGATTACAGACGCAACTGACCGGCGAGAGGAAGGCGTTCTTGAATGAGACGATAGATTCGGAGTTGGCGAACCTCTGATCTGATGTGTGGGATTGGTATTTGCATAGCGACGTTTGCGTATAGCATAGCACGGCATGAGCCGTGCATGAGGGCTCAACGAGCGAGAGATATTTTTTGAGCGAGGAGGGTTGCATCTATTTCATTTGTCTTGGCTTGTTTCCGGTTGTTTTGCTGTTATCCTTCATCATGGCGCAAGGGGATTCGGAAGACGCGGCTCCTGGTTCGGTACATATCTCACATCGACATTCATCAACAGCAGTCATGAACGACTTGGTTAGAGCGAGAGACAGATGGGCATTGTTCATATCGTAGTAATGATTAATTGGCGAGCCGTTTTGCTCGCTCGGGCTGTATACGTGGAAAAAAACAAAAAGCGGATTACTACTCTAATAACCATCGTTCTGGATCTTGACTGTCCCCCGTGTTTTGGAGTTGCCTGAATGCTTCCATGCGGCGCAGTCCAGTCCATGCACGTCGTCTCCGCCCCGCACTGCACTGCACTGCACTGCCACGACGGCCATGATATACGCCTCGCGACTTTTCTCCCCGCGAAGTGCCTCCCGTTCTCTCTCCAATAAAGCAAGCCCATTGGAAACGATCCAACTCTTCATCGTTGCAATGACCAGCCCCGGATTCGGAAGCAGGCACCGGAGAAGCCAGCGCCGCGGAGGCGGGGCGCGGGACAGTGTACGTAGGAAGGAGAAGGAGAAGGAGAGACGGAAGGGGGGAGAAGGGGGTAAAATGGAAGGAGAAGGGGAAGGGGGAGGGGGAGGGGGAGGGGATGGGGGAGGGGAAAGAGAAGGAGAGACTTGGAGGAGGAGGTCGCGGGACGTGTATCTTCGGGTGAAACGGGGGGTGGGGAGGATCAAGGAGGCGGTTTGGATGGTGCTGGGGGGGAAGGGGGTGCAGGGGCGATTGGAGAAGGGAGGGGTAGGAGGGGGAGGGGGAGGAGGGAAAAAAGGAGGAGGAGGAGAAAGACCACAGCAGAAACGGCCAAAGCGGAAACGGCCAAAGCGGAAACGGGGAAAGGGGAAACAGGCAAAGCAGAAACAGCAAAAGCAGACACAGCAAAGGCAGGCACAGCAAAAGCAGACACAGCAAAAGCAGCTGAAGAAACAGCCTCCCAACTTCTTCACCCTCCCCTACGAACTCCGCGCCGCCATCTACGCCCTCGCCTTCCCGGCCACCACCATCGTCACCCCCAATCCCCGATGCTGCACGATAAACAGGCCCTTCCCTCCGCGAACCATAGAGGTTGCCGTCACGGAACTGCACGTCGTCCTCCACGCCGGCCGCCTCCTCGTCGTCCCGTGCATCTCCAAACGCCCCGTCGAGACCTGGAGGTGGAACTGCAGGAAAATGCTGCAGAACATCGTGTACCAGCGCCAGGGCGGGCTGGGGTACCGCTGCCTATGCATGTACCACGGCCGTCGGCGCCGCAACCCCCCTCGGCGCGTGCCGAAGTTCGCATCGCCCGAGAAGGTCGAGCTGGGCGTTGGGAGCGGCCGGGCTGGGGCCCTGGCGTGGATGGGGTTGTGTCGCGCTGCGTACTGCGATGGGTTGGAGGTGCTGTATGGCGGTGGCTGGGGGGGAGGGACGTGGCGGTTTCGGTTCCACTCGCTGGAGTCGGTGGTGCTGTTCGCGGAGGCGGTTCCGCGGGAGGGGTGGGAGCGGGTGGTGGATGTGCATGTGGATTTGAGACAGCTGCCAGGGAAGGGGCCGGCTAGTAGGGAGGAGGATACGGTTGTGGGGTTCCCGGGGGAGGTGAGGGAGAGGTGTAGGCGGCTTTGTGAGGGGTGGCCGTTTGCGTACCATGATCATGCGAGGAGGGGTGGAAGGGAGGATGGGGATGGGGATCGGAGTGCGAAAGCACAGCGACGCAAGAGCAGGGTCGGGGAGAAGAGCAAGGCGGAAGGAAAGTATCCCACCCAGTGGGCAGCTGCGTGCGCGACGCTGTCCAGCATGACGGGCCTCATGCTCCTACGGGTCAGTCTGTCGAGCGTCAGCATGGCGCATACGCTGACGAGTGGTGGGCCGCTGGGGGAGCCCGTGAGGGGGGAGGAGCGGGTTTTTGCGCCGTTGGCGGAGGCGGTGAGGAGGTTGAGGGAGAGCAAGGGAGAGATCCATATGGGAAGAGGGGAAGAAAAGGCAAGGACGGTTGTGAATTCGCATCCCAGGGTGGAGGTGGATGTGGATTGGGAGCCTGTTGTAAGGAGGAAAAAGGAACGAGCTGATGGTAACGGTAGTGAAGATGATGATGAGGAGGAGGAGGAGGAGGAGGAGGAGGATGGGACGCAGGGGCTGTTTACCGTGCAGAGGATGGAGCAGTGTGAATTCGAGAAGGAGGGAGGGGATAAGTGTGAGGCGTGTCGACCCAGGAATTTTCCAGGCTCGTCAATGTGGTGAATAAAGAGGTAATTACTTTATACTTATCCTAGGCCTAATGGATTATCCGTGTTGAGCTTCTTATCATTAGCTTAAAACGATATACCTATAGCTATGTACGTTTCACAGGACTCAATGCAGATGTGAGATTGTTTGGGCCCACACCACGTCGAAAGTGGATGGAATCAAGTTGGTAGATGTGCAAAATGAAAGATAATCATGCCATACTTATTCTAAAGCCCTAAGAGGTTATTAGTGTTTCGTCTATACAGCTAACATTGATATTGGAGTCGATACTTATCGTTGGATTTCAACGCGGATACGGGATGAAACCCTCTGCCGAAAAGTGGATAGAAACGGAGTTTCGAATGGTACGTAAGTTCGTTGATGCATTGGTCCCTACTTATTAATAGTAATAGGCTCCTGCCTCGTATTCCCCACGCTCATTTGCCTGATTAAGTTTGGCGCACATCGATACAACTAACGACATCTCAAGCGCCCTCGTTCTGCTAACCATCCTCCATCATTTCTGTGCTTCCAAATGCAATAATCTTTTGCGGGCGTGATGCCGAGGAACAAAGTGTGAATAGCACTGTCACTACATCTCGTTAGTCCTTACCAATGTCTCCAGTCCTGATACCGGTTCAATATCATCACGCTTGCTCCCTGTTTCTCTTCCACGCACGCGACGACATCCAAATGCGATGGCAATACAATGTTCCAGCCGCCAGCAGCACGTCTTTACTTCAAATACCCCGGAGGACTGTCCTTAGGATCCGGGGTACTCTCAAACGTCTCTTTAGCAAGCACAGAAGCGATGACGGGGAAACCCATGAACAGATCTCTGGCTTTCTCAAACTCCCTTGGGAAATCCGAAAAGCGATTTACGACCTCGCCTTCCCGGAGCTTGGGGAGATCCACGTGGTACTGAACGATCGAAGGTTGACGGGTTTGGAGCATCCTGCACCCCCGGCTGAGCCGCTCGAATATGTCCGTAGGCGTAATCGTGCCTATGGCGACGCCCAAATCAAAAGTGGCTTTTGCAGAAGGAGTGTAAAAGAACAGCATTTCAGGTGTGATTACTGCCGTTGTTTGGACTGGAGCCTCAATGCAAGAGCTGTGAGACGAAACCATACGATGGGGCCGGCGAGGTTGTTGACGGTGTGTAAATCGATGTAAGTTCTCCTTTTTGAGAGTTGAGAGCATCTTTTGTTGCTCCTAACATCAATCACACAACCCGTCATTCCTAACCGCAACCCCCAGGTACGCGGATGCCCTGCGCCTGCTCTACTCCACCTACCCCTTCCGCTTCCACGCTATCTCCTCCCTCCTCCTCTTCGCCTACTCCCTTCCGCCCTCCCATCTCATGCTCATCTCCTCCCTGCATCTCGACCTCAGCCACTCTTTTCCTCATCGTTACCCGAAACCGAACTGGGACGACACGGTTCGGTATTTTCCAAAGCGTCTGAGGGAGTACTATGTTCAGGCCTGCAAAGATCGCCCGTGGCCCTACCAATCTTCGCAGAGTGAGAGAACTGGAGGGAAGGGGAACAGGAAGAGGAGGAAGCATTATCCAACCCAATGGGCTGCTGTCTGCGTCTTACTCTCCACAATGACCGGCCTTCGGTATCTACGCGTTAGTCTCGCTTCGCATAGGATACAACGTCTTTTGATGGATGGGGGAGAGGGGCACGTTTTCGTGCCGCTGTATGATGCCGTGTTGATCTTGAAGGAGAAAAAGGGTGCGAATAAGAGTGTGGGAATAGGGGAAGGATATAACCAGGAATTGAAGGTAGAGATTGAGAATGATTGGATAGGGTGCACGGGGAAGCAACGTGACCATTTTGACCACGATGATGAGTCTTATGGGCAATTTCATCTGCGGAAAATGGGAACTTGTCCTCCACATGGAGAGAAGTGCGAGGGGTGTATGGCACGGGCGAATATGAAGACATTTAGTTGGGGATGATCGTGGGTTGTGATAGCCAAATAAAGGAACGCGGAGAGTGAATTGCCAAGCTTGAGCTCGTGCATCTGCCAAGCCGTGGAACCCCTGCTATGCAAGGCGTCCGTGCCAGGAGCTAGCTTCCACCAACGCCCCCACACCCATGCATCAGAGGTGCTCCAAGTAACCACTCACTGCTTCCCACCACTCTTCCGACTCCCCGCCCCTCGCTCTCCCCACCTACACAATGGCACCGCGGCGCATCGAGCAAGACGAAATCGAGAAATACTGGGAGATTTTCAGCTCCCTTGCCAATGGCGCTACACACCTGGACGGAGCGCAAGCCGCGCCGGTGCTGAAGAACAGTCACCTGAGGGATGATCAGTTGGAGCGGGTGTGGGATTTGGCGGACGTGGATGGGGATGGGAAACTAGATTTTGAGGAGTTCTGCGTGGCCATGAGGCTGATTTTCGATTTGATCAATGGGGTGTGTATACCTCTCAGCATTACCAATCTCCCATGGGAGGAAGCGGTAGTAGCAAGGAGGTGATAGCTGACCATTGTTCCGCACCCCTAGGAATCGGTCGACGTCCCCTCGTCACTCCCCGACTGGCTCGTCCCCGAGAGCAAAGCCCACCTCGTCCAAGCCACCCGCGCCATCTCCGGCTCCCAGCCTGCCTTCGAGCCCCTCTCGGACGACGAAGACGACACCCCCGGCCTCCGCGACGGCTTCGACTGGTACATCTCCCCCGCCGACAAATCAAAGTACGAGGAGATCTACAGTGCGAACCGCGACCAGCACGGCAACATCACGTTTGCGTCGCTGGAAGCCCTGTTCCAGGACTTGCAGGATAGCGTGCCGGACTCGGATATCCGGTTTGCGTGGAACCTGGTGAACCCAAAGGCGAGGGAGGCAGTGGGGAAGGATGCAGCTTTGGCGTTCTTACACATTTTGAACCAGCGGAGTGAGGGGTTTAGGGTGCCTAGGAGTGTGCCACCGAGTCTGAGGGCAAGCTTTGAGAAGGGCCATGTGGAGTTTGACGTTGACCGTGCTGGCGGGAATAAGAATCGGTGGGCGGAGAGAGGTGGGGACGAGACCTCGACGGGGAAGAAGAGCAGATTTGGCGAGGCCTATTTGACGAGGTTGGGGATTGGCGATCGGGCGAGGGGGAAGGGGACGGATTTCGGGGGTCGCACGACGGAGGATTGGGAGGAGGTGCGGTTGAAGAAACAACTTAAGGAGTTGGAAGAGAAGATTGAGCGTGTGGAGAAGGAGGCGGAGAATAGGAGACATGGGAGGAGTAAGGATAGCAAACCTGCCCTTGTGAAGCGCGAGTTGGAGCTGCTCCTGGATTACAAGAGAGGGGTGCTGAGGGAGTTGGATAGTGGGGACGGAGGCGCCGTGAAGGGCTTAGGGAGTATACGGGAGGACATTGATATCGTGAAGGAGCAGGTAGAAGGACTGGAAAACCATTTGGAGAAGCGGCTTGAAGTATTGGCGGACCTGAGAAGGCAGATTGAGGACGAAAAGGCGTCACGGTAGGTTAACGGCCTCGAAGGGAGGTCAACAGCGACAAATCGTTTTTCTTCCGTACTTGAGCATCAAGAGGTCTATCGTCTTGATTTGCATGTCTTTCAGTGTTCCCATCACAAACAGTGGTTTGGCATGGATTTAGGTCTTTATCGGTCGGCCGGGTTGTATTCGAGGCAGTAATAGACCTTGGGAACCACCTCCTTGTCCGCCGCATTTCCACCATTAACCCGGCCTATACCTTTGTACCCGAGAGCTGCATTCTGCATCCTTCGGGATTCCGCATCACCGCCCGCATAAACCGGGCGACGGTTGCCTAAACGATCCAATGTGCGCAGCCTTCCTCCTGTGTAAGCTCAGCCTCAACCTCCGCGAAAAATAGATTACCATCATCATCCATATCGCAGCCTCTTCGTCGCACTTAGCCTCGTCAATACCTTCCCCCAACTCACTAACAAATCACCAATACCTAGTACAATGACGACCCCGGCTAGGAGGCGCACAAGCGATGGATTCCACGCTGCATTCTGGTGCTGCCTGTGCTCTCTCTGCAGCCCATGCATCTGCGTCTACCTGGCCCTCTTCAAGCTTCCGAAATCACTGCGGAAAAAATGGAAGAAAACCGACATCCTAAGCTACGACAAGAGAATGCGGAGAAAGTACAATGTGCGCGGCTCTGCGACCAGCGGTGAAGGATACATGAAGTATACGCGCGTGATCAGAACCACCATGGTGAACACGAAGAACCTCTTCCATAGACGTGGACGCAATCGCTCGCGTAATGAAGATGCGCAGTCTGAGCCGTCCGGATTTTTCAAGCTCCCCTGGGAACTCCGCAGCGCCATCTACTCCCTTGCCTTCCCTAGTGAAGAGATCCACGTCGTCCTCGCGAACCAGCATCTCTGGGGCGTGGACTGCGACGCCCGAGTCAAGACGTGGGAGTGGTGCTGCGAGCACTGCAGGAAGGATCATCGAGACTGGTATCCAAACTGGGACGAGTTGGTGTGGCCTTGCGGTTGCCTGTATAGGTACGAGAGGAGGAGGAATGGGTGCACGATCAGATCGGTCCCCATCTACGATCCGGTATCAAGAGCAGGCGTAGGCGCGGCGAAGTTGTTGACAGTATCGAAGGCCATGTATCAAGATGTGTTGAGTCTTTTGTATGGGAGCATGATGCTCAGAATCCACACGCTGCCTTCGCTGCTCCTATTCGCACACTCGATTCCGGAGTCCCAGTTGACGATGGTGGAGAAGTTGCATATCGATCTCCGACACGCGTTTTTGGAAGACTTGCCCTTGTTGCCTGGGGACGATACGCTCGTTCAGTTCCCATTGGCGCTGCAGACCAAGTACACCGATGCGTGTGCAAGTTTCCCATTCGCGCATCACGACTATAGGAACAACCATGCAGCCATCTACGAGAAGAAGGCAGAGAGGAGTAAACGCCGGAGTGACAGGGGAAAACAGCAAAGCAGGCTTACGAAATATCCTACACAATGGGCCGCTGTGTGCGCCTTGCTTTCTACAATGACTGGGCTTAGGCATCTCCGAATTGGCCTCTCTGCGTCGAGAATGAAATTCACGCTATATAGCGGGGAGGGAGGGGAGAGACAGGTATTTGCACCGTTGGCGGAGGCGATAAAGAGATTAAGGGAGAAGCAGGGTGAGAACGGAGAGGGAACGAGTTGTTTAAAGGTGGAGGTTGATGTGGATTGGACGAGGTTAGTTGGTGGAGTCGGGGAGGGAGATGAATATGGCAATGGGGCGCAGGAGTTATTTGAGCTACAAAGGATGGGTGTGCTTGAGGGGGAGGGAGAGAAAGTGTGTCGGGGATGTAGGGAAAGAGAGGAAGCGAGGAAGGCAGGGAGAGGAACCGTGGAGGTATTGTGAGGATTTGAGACAAGCGCTGGATTGAGCTTGATACATCTGCATTTCCCCCAATGAAGTACAAGAGTATTTATTACGGCAAATTTTCACCCACGGACCGGAGCATTAAAAGAGTGAATCTTAATTCATCCAGAGATGAGCATGTGACCATAGTGAAATTGATGATATGAATGCCTAACCCCAAAACGCCATTCTTCGCAGCAATAATGCCTGAAAATCCATCATAGAGAAAAAGCCGAGCCGTCAGAGAGGAGGATCCGTACCGCCATCCGAGTCCACAGGGCAGATGCCTTCCTTAGTGCTGCTTTTCATGCTTTGGAATCCATAGAACGCCATACTTTTGCTTCCCCGCCAATGAGGGAAACAATCCATTGGGTAACCGAGCCAATGAACCCATATCCTCTCCATCAAATTCCGCCAACGCCCTTCTCTTCCGTTCCACTACCATACCCGATATCTTCTTTCGGTGGTGCCTCCATCAATCCAATTGCCCCGCAGAGCAAATGCTTCAAGTCTTGCTCGGACCAACTCGGGGCTCTGCCCAGCGTTCCCAGACTCAGCCCTCTGGGCCTGGCCTTCTTCACTGCTTCCGCTTGTCCTGCTCCTACCCCCGTCCTGAGCGGTACCACGCCTTCCCCCGGCGCTGGAAGCGGCACCGTAGCCCCGCTACCGGTAACTATCGAGTTCTTGCGGCCAGCAGGGCCCTCGACTGATGAGATCGAAGTGATCGATGTCTGCTTGTGTGATAGCTCCATCGCCTTCCTGTAGTTCGCCGAGCCAGCTCGCTGTCGCCCGCCTGGTCGATGGTATGCTTGTTGTGCTTCATCTGGGTTCGTTGGGGCGGCAGAATCGGTTTGAGTGAGGCTGTTTCGGTGGAGGGCGGCTTCGGCTTCGGAGCGCGTGTTGGGGGTTAGTCCTGGGGGAGTGATTTCGGTAAAGTCTCCGTCCGTCGGAGGCATGAGATTGGGTTGTTGTTCTTCCATGGTTTTGAGTATAGTGGAGGGGAAACAGGGAGAGGGTTCGTGGCGGATGATATATCGAGAGCCGAGAGTTCGGGTCTCCTGATGAGTTGACAAATGTAGAATGACGTAGTTCGGTACGGAAGGTTGTATCGAAAGGTTATGCTCGACAAATTGTGTCTCGACTGGAGCACCCGATATACTGCAGTTGAGGACTGATTCGGCCAAGTAAGCGTCGTACGATTACAGAGTCTAGGCCGATTCACTCCGTTAGTGGCACTGGGCGAGGTCGAACCGTGCCAAGGCACAAAGGTCGGGTTGCGAAGATGGCCGGGCGTTCTTCCCTACAATTGTTGAATAGTAAGGTCTGCAATTTTCTGTTCAATTCTGCAACCCCTTTATATCAACGAGTATTGTCCGTATACGTAGTGTACTACAGAAGGTAGTGATGACATGCTTGGCATATGACGTCGGGTCCGTGCGACTACCCGCGAATCTAAGGGTCCAGGCGGCAAACGCTAAACCAATATAGGTAAGCCCTTTGCCAATATTGGGCGGTGATTTGTTGAGGACCGGTCCTGACTGTGACGATCTTATGGGTGGAGTATTGAACGGTCCAAATGGAGCGGGTAAACGGACTGATAAAGAAATATGAGGGGAATCGAAGGTCGGTATGCCGATGGAGAGAAGCGTTAGACGTCATTCGAAGGCTCGTTTGTCTTCAAGCGCGTTGATGACAACAGCGGCACCATGATCCGTATTGCAGCTCTCATGGCGGATAATGTAGTACCATTCTGGCCTGAGGATCCCTCCTATTCTTTCGCTATGTTTACCAATGTCGCTCCCGCTGGATGGTGAACGTGCGGCGCCGGTGCAAACCCTAACCCTTGTATCCTCACACAAAGGACCCCATGATGCGCCTGAAAATGTCTCCAATCCTGTAAACTCCCTGTGGCCGGCCTATCCAAAAGGCATATAGGCCAACTACAATGGAGATACATAGGACACCCTTTCTGCGGTGTCGCCACCCATAGAGCTTGGCTCTATTCGCAGTAAGGACAGCTCGCTGATACATTCGGACCATGCGCACCTCTTTCTCCTGCCGATGGAGCAGCTTCTGCGCGTCTGCTAAAGCAAACAGGGCGACATCGTACGGCCGTCTCGATGACTTGAGCACGCTCGCTGAAGAGACTTTCCACCATGCGAAGCCCAAACTCTCCGGAGGCACTCTCTCATATAGTCGAACGGTCTCCTCTATACGTGTCTCGAGATCGAAAGGTGTCGGCAGCTTACCAAGCTCATAAAGAAACATATCTTCTTCCTCCTTATCGATATCAAGTAAGCTCTCGCGCCTTGCAAGAAGCAAGGACGCAAAGAAGTAGACGGGAATGATGGTGTCGGCAGCAAGAAAGAAATCGAACAAGCGAGTGATGTCAGAATATGCATCTATCACGTGTGAGAACAACGTGAGCGTGGCACCCAATGCGTAATGCGGCTGCATCTTTGGGATGTGGTTGTACAGCACGGGATCCTCGGCCTTCAAGATTTGGGGAAGCAGTTCCAGGTGACGGATGGCAGGGTCCAAGGATGGTAGCATGTAGTCTCGGATACGGAGAAGACTCAAACGAGTGGCCGCGGAAGGTGCGCTGTCGGTTCCAAGCACTAGATACAAAACTTGCACAATGTCATGATAGCCCTGAAAATAAGACAGGGCCGGGTACCGGCGCAGCACTTCCACGATCACGTTCGACAGTTCGGCTTTCCGCCGCTCCAATTGTTTATCGTTTTCTTTATGCCATGTCAGTTTTCAACCATTGCCACTGAAGGTCTTGACCTACCTTTCGGATAGCTGACAAAAGCTCGGTTGACATCTTTGGCAACCTGCTCTTCGTCGCGATGAGCCGGGAGTGTGTGCCACGGAGCTACCCGCTCTTCCTTATCCTGAAAACACCCTAGCAAGATCGGCCCTACGGTGTGTAAGCGGAATGTTGTAGAAGAGAGAGGAGAACCCACAAGCTGTTTGTCGCAGTTCATCCTTCACCAGCCCATGTGTAGAGGTGGCTAGACGCACCAGTGCATCGAGGTCTCTTGTTGCGCATGCGGATACAATATCGCTTTCCTTTGCGGACATGGGCCCGGCCGAGCTTTCTTTCGCGTCCGTTGTAGGTGCACCGTTTGACGAGCTCAGGGCCGGTGTGGAAGTTCCAGAAGACATGACACCATGCATATCTCAGGCCGAATGTTCCGCTCTTGGCGGAGAAAGAAGACAGGCTGTGACAGTCAAGTGGTTCAGTCACAAGGTGCCCGACCTTTGGTTGGATGAGTGCCTGGTTTCGAAGTGCACAAAAGCGGTTTCCCTTGGAAGAGTGGCTGAGCCATCGGGGTTTCAACAGGAAGCGGCACTCAGTTGCAAGGCCTCATCAGCGGGATCTCAACCGTCATGAGCGAGTGTGCGGCTCAGAGAGACCTGGGCTGGAAGTCAAATCACGGAATGCGTGTCCTTGGAGACGACGCGTGGCTCGATTTGCGACACGCGCTGGTGGAACTTGAAATAAGCTTTTAGATCTAACCGTGACTGGTCTAGCGTCGATGGAGCCAAAATCGACCTTGGGCAGCTCCAGATCCCGCGCGGGACGAACCACCACAAAAGTTAGATCTCATTATTGTAAGCTCATACGAGCTCGCATTATCTCGCTTTTTCTCTTGGAACAGTGGGTCTCGCTGTATCGGCACAGAGATTCTCGGATGCAAAAGGTTCAAATTGAGTTATCCTACGACCGAGCCTTGGGCAGTCAAGAATACTGCATCCCGCGGTTCCCCCACCGTGTCTGTGTGTTCTCATCTCATTTCTCGAACCACTCGGGCCACATCACGCATCAGGTTCTAGCGTAACATATCCGTGGATCCTCCATTATCGAATACAGCTTCTTAATTTCTGAGCCAATAAACCAGCGAAGGAATTTGCCTCTGCAAGGCTCTTTGGAAACCACTGGCGGATTGCAACCGACCTGCTCCAGCTTTGGCAATTCATGAAGTCAGCATTCGTCGACAGATGTTACGCACAGCCTCTGGAACAACATAAGAATCGGTGTCTGGAGAGGGTGGGGGTCATAGCTTCCACAACTTTCGCCACAGAACTCAAGAAGCTCTTGCATCGCCAACGGCATAGGTAGCCAGGCCTCCACAAAGCCATGATACGGATTGCGACTCCCGTCCTTGCAGAGCCGCCTATAGTACTGCCTGAACAAAATACTCGTCGTACCTAAAGGGCCATCTCATCCGGCCGCACCTTTTTCCGACGATCCTCATCGCTTCCTCTCTAGGATTCCCCGCCATCATGGATCCAGTTCTCGTGACACAGTTGATTGACGGCCACCTCGTGCAGAGACCTATGGATGCGTATCAACTCCTGCGTGCCCAGCAAGAAAGAGAAGAGCGAGAAAGACTATCCGCATTGCCGAAAATGGATCCCATGCAAAGCCATAGGGCAAAGACCGGAACTTTGGGCATAATGTCGCGTACATTACTTCCCAGTCCTTATATTAAGACAATACTGCGAGCCAAAATCCGCCACAAGAACCTGAATGATGTTGTTTTCGTGGGCGAGGATTTCGTCCATTTGAAGCAAGCTACCGCCAACGGGTCCCTTCGCCACATCGCTACCAAATCCGATTTCAGAGGCAAGATAGTAGAGGCTAGAGTGTTCGGTGGTCCACAAAAGGCTTATCAGAACGCCCATGATGGGACGCCCATCAAGAGGAAGGATGTCCGTGCCCACCGTAGGTCTACCGCTGGAGAGGACTCCGAACAGCTTCCACCGGAGATACTGGTCCTGACGCTCGACTCGAAGTTGTTGATGTTCCTATGGGCGTGTACAAACCCATCTGGCCGTGTCAGGTTCCATCACAGGATCTTGCGGCTTCCTGGTGGAAAGTCGCGCCTCGAACGCCCCGGCACTTTTCTTGCGGTGGCTCCTAATTTCCGAGCGATAGCGATCGCTGCCGTCGAAGGATACTTGGTATTCTATAAGACGGAGAACCTGGTCAAATGGCGAGAACGCATGCGTGACGATATGAACACCAACTCAACCCCAATCTCAGGGGAGGACATCATACCTACGAATGGTCGTATCATCCATATGGAATTCCTCACACCGAGCGCTGAACCCGAGGACCCACACGTCATTCTTATACTCGTAATCGCACATTCTGGGAGGACTAAGATTACTTGTTATGACTGGGTCGCAGATCATGAACGAAGCCGTCCTTCACTTCGTGCTGAGCGACTGAATATTGATACTGGTGAGTTGCCTGATTTCGACGCAAGGCCATTGCACTAAGATCACTGCGTAGAGGACAATAACCCATCCTTATTGCTGCCGCTCGGACGTAGCCCTGCTTTCCTGCTAGTGTTCAACGACCATATATCGGCTTATGAACGCATATTATCCGGAACGAGCCGATGTTTCAGGACCCAGATTCCTCAGGAAATGCTTGTCCCTCTCCGCCCAGGGGACAGCAAGAGCAGCCCAATCTGGGTACAGTGGGAGAGAGCCGAACGCAACAACGAGTATCCCAAGGAAGCCTTCTATATTGCCCGAGAGGACGGCAAGGTCCTGTACATTGAAGTTGGACAGTCGATGATGTCACTGGAAATTTACGATGCTGGGTCATTACCGCAAACGATTGACAAGGCCTTTGCGAGCCTACGGGTGGACTCGGACATGTTGAACAGACTACAGCCCGACATATTCGCTGCTGCGGGGGTGTCCAGCGATGGATATGTTTCCAAACTCGGATCATGGGTCTCTAGAGGACTTAACCAGCCTTATGAGGTAATTTACACTTTTGAGATCCTCGAGAACATACCCAACTGGGCCCCTACAGTTGGCCTGACATCTACGACGTCAAGAGGCTCTGTGTGTTTTCCTCGCACGCAATTGTCACGATCATCAGCATTGGCAAGCTCCTCATCGTCTGCTGAGCCTTCGCCTCGACGTAGCATACTCCTTAGCCATGGTAGAGCGCCGTACGGAGCCATTACGGAGGTTCGGCGGGGTATCGAAGCGAAGATAGACATACATTGTCAAGGCATGAAAGGCTGCACTGGCCTCTGGATCATCGATTACGGGACCGAAGACGCTTTGGTAGGAGAGAAACCCGTGGTACAACAGTACGCCTCCATCCTGTGTAGCTTCCCGCACGAGAGTCTCGTCCTTCGCGTTACACACGTGGATGGAGTCTACAGCATCCAAGACGTCGCGAATGAGGACGAGGCTGACGTTGATGGTGTATCACGAGCCGAAACCCTTGCGTTGGGCATCATTGCCAACGACTACATAGTCCAAGTAATCCAGGGGGAGGCCAGGACAATCGGCTCTGCATTGGAGTTGCTCGATCGTCTTGCCCTTAGCAGTTCTGTTTTGGTTGCGACTGCTCATCCACAGCTAAGTCAATTGGCCATCGCGTATCGGGACTCTGAAACCTTTGCCCTGGAAACCGTCGAGCTCCTAGAAGCAGGGAAGTTTGGATTGAGGCACCGCTATCAGCTTCCATCTGACCCGTCCTCTGTTGACATCCTGGACATTGATGGCGTACCGCACGTGCTGGTTGGTACCACAGACTCCTTCATACATATACTCAGAATCTCTCAAAATACATTGGAGCCAGTCCTGCATTACGACTTGAGCAAAGAGGAAGGAGCAGATCGCATATCCGCAGTTTGCGAGAGTGCGGTACTACTTCGTTACGGGGACAAACGGGTCTTACTCTGTGGTCTTCGCAATGGGTTGCTGGCGAGTTTCGCCCTGTGGACTCACACACCTGGTAAGCCATTTGCCGTCACTAGCCTCTTAGTACTAAATGAAGCAGAAGTTAGTATTGGTTTGATAAGCCGCGTTGCCTTGGGGACTGCATCGGTCCGGTTATGGGCTTGTGCCAACAACCCCTCCGCTGCCTTTGCATCCTGTGGAGCCGACTTTGTACAGGTGCATCATAGATGCCCCAATTCCTCAATGCTCACTGTCGACTCTATTTGGTTCACCGATATCACTGATGAACGTTACCAACAGTACGAGATCATGGCCCTTGATCAGCTTCCTCTAAACGGACTGCATGGTAAACTAGATCAGGACATAGATCAGGACCTTGCCGGACTCATCTTTACCGTTTCCGACGATAAATTGCTTTTGTCACGCCTGGACTACGGGACGGGATACCAAGTACCGCTGCCGCAGAGGCCGCAAGCAGTTCCGAGGAAATGGACTATTGGCGCAACACCTGCGACGCTGGCTTACTCGGAGCGCTTGCAGCGTGTTCTTGTCTCCGTTTCTGAAGCCAAGGAAATCCGAGCGCCGCCCGACGGATATCGAACAATCAGCACCGGCTTACAAGTCGTTAAGCTCGATGAGGGAGGATCTGCGAGTGAGAATGCAAGTGAATCCCCGCCTCGGCTGGAAGTGCTACTCTCCGAAGAAGGGAGTCTACGCCCTTACGAGCGTATTTGCTCCATTGTGGATTGGATTGCCAAAAGTAAGACGGGCAATTCTTATCATCACATCGTCGTTGGCACGGGTTACCAGGAGCACGACAAGCCAGAACGCGGGCGTCTGATGCACTACCAGATTGTACAAGACAGATTGGTAAGGAAGCGGAAGACTACGTGGTATCCTGGTGCCATCCGTTCAATCGCAATGTTTAACCCGAATGTCTTTATATATGGCTATGGCACGACACTGGCGATGGACGAATACTCTGTCACCGAAAATGAGTAAGTCTACTAGGGAGACTCGGCGCTTAGCAACACAAACTAAACGTACACGCAGGTTCATTAGGCGGGCCAACGTAACATTGCTATCAGACGCCGTGTCCATCAGCTGTCGGTCCCCTTGGGTCTACGTTTCCCTGGCTACACACGGCTTACTTTGTTACAAGTTGGAGGATCTATCTGCCAATGCAGCAACTTTGATCCGGCCGGACTGGAGATTCGTCCAAGTGTATGCTGAAAGTCGCACTCGTTTCCTGACGCATCACACCCACATTGAAAACGCAATCCCTGCGGACTCGAGCACGTATCCCTCCACCGCACAGGCGAGCGAGAACACAAAATCCAACGAAGCCGAGAGCCAAAACGACAAAACGACGGAAATAAGGTCTGAAGAGGGCCGCACGCTCATCATGTTAGCGGACAAGACTTGCACAGTGAGCGGTGTCCTCCATCCGGCAACAGGCACCCTGGAAGCTGGGGCACCTGTACGAAGCATCCCCGCAGCGTTCGAAGCGCGTCTCCCACGATCGGTAATCCGCCTTCAACAAGGCGCTTTCCGGGCTCCCTGGGCGCGGCCTCCTACCGGCGCCGCAAAAGGCGTCCTCATCGATGACATTGTTGGAGTCTGCACGGATGGCACCTTGTACAACTTCTCTGTCCTGCGTGCCGAGGCTACGATTTTGCTCCGCTACATCCAGAACCTGATTGAAGCCCAGACATACAGATGCATGAGAGGAAATAGCCATCCCAATAACCGTCGCAGTGGATCATCCAGTGAATTCGATCTTAAGCAGAGAGTTTCATACATGGGTGGATTCCCCCAGAAGCAAGATCCTGATCCTGCGGGCGAGGACAACATTGTCACGCCTTTGATGATCGATCCCTTGGAGGGCCCTCCGAAGCCCAGGAAATGGCATGTTGATGCAGATGTGTTGGTGAGGTATTTCGATGGGGATATGACGTATCTGCCCTTCGATGAGGAGAATGCGCTTTTCGTGCTGCTGACTACGAATACTTCGGATGGGGTTTGGAGAAGGTTTACGGAGTTGGCGGCGTTCTTAGTTGGGAAGGAGGAAGAGGAGCTAGGGGCTGGTGATGCGGTTGGAGAGGGACAGAGCAGGGAAGATAAGGAGCGGCTTGCGAAGAGGGTGCAAGACTGGGTGAGGGATGTTACAAGGGACATGCTTTGAGGGGACGAGGTATCGTTAGGGTGGGGTTAGCTTGATTGGAGTGTCACCATTGTTCGTTTTTGTGAATTATCAAGAAATCATGAGTTCTTGTTCTCTTCAGTCCGCAGCGTGGTGCGAGAAAGGACATCCGTGAACTACTCGCTACCACGCAATTATTCTAGAAGTTACTTCAGTATCTTTGCACCGTCTCATCATCAAGTTCCATTTCCGTTTGCTGATTCCTCACCATGTCAATGTCAATAGTTGCGTACTGAGCATTCTCATTCTATGTATTTCTAGTTCCTACGTTGTGGCTCCGTGGTCCCCGTCCCTTTCGAAATATAACGCATTAAAAACCACGCAACTTCCTACGTGCATCACAACCCACCCAGGGGTTCTGCTTGCTCAAACTCAGCTTCCTTTTTCTTCCTCCATCCCATCCTCGTCACTACCCGGAGCGATCGCTAGCCTCCGCAACTCAGCCGGTTGCAGCCGATTCCCCGTCCCATCAACATCTTCCTCACCGTGTTCGGAGGAAGAGACAGCAATCCGCCTCCTCCGCAGGTTACCAAGCGCCAGCAGATTCTCGTCACCACCCACCTCGGGAGAGGAAAGTACGATAGACCACCGTGGCGTGATCATTGCCTGCTCCTGCGAGGCTGTTCTCGACTGAGCTATTTCGGTGGGACTTGGCGCTGCATGCCGATGCGATCGTGCAATGGGTATATTTTCATCGGTCTCATCCCTGTCTTCGTTGTTTCTGCTTAGAGAAGACCATGGCGACATGGCAACCAGCAGGCCCTTGCTATTGCGAGCAGCGCGTAGTTTCCCTGTTCCCGCGATTCCAGACTCGTCGGAAGGCGTGGGACTGATTTGTGCAGCAAGTGGTTGATTTCCAGATCCGGGGGACTGTGAGAGCGCAGTTCCACTTGTATATTTCTCATGACCGCGCGGAGGTGGTAATGTTATGGCTCCTGGGTTGCTTTGCGCCGAAGTGTCACGCGATCTAGTTGGGCGTGCCAGGTGCATCTGATTCTCAGGCCGGCGTGACTGCGCAACATGTCGACCTTCATGCTCCAATAATGTCCGTCCTCCATAGTCCTGGTGCTGCACTGATCTCGCAGTTCGGTGCCGTTGCACAGCTGAGGGGCCAATCTCGGCCGTTGGAGAAGTAGACTCGAGCCAGACCAAGACTTCTTCCACGGACTCTCTGACCTCCGAACTCGTTATAGAGTTTCTCGCACGGCCTGCTGTAGTTTCACGTTCCGGGGTGCAGAAAAGGCCGCTTGACGGTTCTAAATTCTTGGGATTGCCCGTCAGTGATTTTGAGCCTCGGGGCAATAAGATGGTGGACTTACAGATGGTGAGCGGCCAAACGGTTGCGTTGTGGATTGGTCCTGCGATATACTGCTTCGACGAGTATATAGGTCTTGACGGATTTGGAGAGGCTCTCCGGGAGGCGTAATCGGCTTTAAGTACTGTGGTGGTGAAGTACACGGTCAGTTCCGCCTTTCTCAGTTGCTAGGTCAAGTGATCATCACAAACTCACGTCTTCATCCGCGTCCGCAAGTGTATCGGCCTCATGCTCGTCATCATCATCTTCGTCCCCCTTGTCCATCTCCTCCTCATATTCTTTTTCCTGCTTCTCCTCCCCTGGCAGATCAATATTCTCCCTTCTTCTCTCCATAGGTAAACCGATACCCTCCGGCAACCCACCCTGCTTCTTATTACGACGTTTGTAGACATAGACAGAATTTATCGTTCTCCAGTAATACCTCACCGGGGTGCTTTTGTTGTCATTATCATCCCTCGAGGCAGAAAATGTTTGCTGCGTAGGCTGCGCAGCGCCACCTGCCGGAGTTCGACTTGATCCGCGATAGCGATCGTATTCATCTTCCCGATCCCCGTAGTCCCGGATCCCGGTGCGTTGATCATGAGACAAGCCCTGTCGAACTGCTAAAACAGACGTCTCTCCAGATCGACGTTAATTCTCCTACACCTCCATTAGCGCTCCAAGAACCAGAGCCAACCTCCGAAATCCCCAGGAAGGTATCCAGACTCACACCAAAATCCCGGCAGTAATCCTGCCTCCCCACAGTCCGCGCAGTCCCCGTATACCCGCTTCGACCTCCGCCAACGCCTCCCCCTGTCTCCGCAAAGCACACCCACACAGTGACCACCTGACCTCCCGTCTTCCGACTTAGCAACCACCCCCCGCTCTCCCAGTCCTCCCTCCCCACAATCTCCACGTCTGTACATCCCTCCCGCGTCCGGGGCCGGTCGAAATGCAAATGCACGCCCCACACTTCTGGACTTCTGCACGCGCCCATGTGGATTCGGGCAATCAGCTCGTCCCAATTGCAGAGGCGGAAGAACGGGAGTGTGAGGATGTGCGTTTCTGTGGCCGAGGTGAGGATCTGGATCGTTGGGTTTGTGTTTCGGGCGGGGAGGGGGAGATTGTGGGGACGATCGTGGGGATGGTGGGCCTGGTGAGGCGTCATTGTTGCCTGTGTATTCGGATTTTGTTTCGTGAGGCTGGGGATGCGGTGATGGGTGAGTTGAGTGGAATGCGGGTTGACGGTGGAGTTGTGTTTATTTGTGGGTACAGCGGTGGGTTGCGATACAGTTTTGAGGAAGACGTGTCGCTACGTCGAGGAGATGAGCTGGGAACAAGATAGATCAAGGGAGGTGATTTCTATTATCTGGAATGGTAGAGGGAGGGAGAGACAGAACCTCAAGGGGGAAAGAACTATATAATGATAGTTTCAAGCTTGCATCATCGACCGATGAGCTTGCTCCACAAACAGTACTGTGGTAGAGAAAGGCGGAGCTTCGATTGCGACACAGGAACGAGTGCTGTGCATCGAAGTAGCGAAACTTTCAATAATAATTGGTGTTAATTTGTGTTCCGGTCAGACGAATGATATATTAAAGATTAAGAAAAGCATCGTTCCTTAATGTAGTTCATGTTTTGTCTTCCGCCCTTTGTCAGATACGGTTACTATCGGCAGATCTCACAGCAAACAAGACAGAGATCACGGAAGATATCACAAAAAGGGATATAAGGATATGAGACTCCCCGTGGTATTCGATAATATGCCTCCGTTGACGGGGTTCGCCGTCTTTCACAGTCTCTTTTGGCCCACGCGAACGACGCGAACCACATCCATCCGATGCGGACGATATATCGCACATACGACTACGTGCACCGAGCCAAGATGCCCAAAACCATTATCCTGTTTCGTGATGCGAAACCCTTATCACTAACCCCAAACGCCGTCAACGACCGACCCAAATCGACCTGTCGAGAAAGCCACAATCATGAAGGAGCTTTCGTCGCTGCTCGGACGGGCACATCTGATGATTCCCCGGCCAAAAGGTCCCTCCTACCTCCTCGGCGAAATGTGAAGAGAGCCCTCCTACTCTTCCATCTCATTTATGCAAGGTAACCCAGCTCGTCGCCTTCCAACCGCTCAAGATACTCTTTCTCCAGCAAAATATCAATGCACTTCTTGATATCAGGAACGCGGGGCTGGAAGCGGTTCTTGATCTGCTGGATGGTTTCCGAAACGAGCTGCTGGTGCTTCATCTTCTTGCGGGACTTCATAATGCGAACAATGGCGGACTGCGTCAATGTTAGCAGCTGCCCACATGATTATAAAGAAAGGGTTGTGCATACCTGTACGAGCAGCTTACGGTCCTCCTCGATCGTCTTGTGCGTGTCCTCCACTTCCTGCTTCTGCTCGCTCTTGATACCGATGTTGAGATTGGTCTTCATCTTCTTCGTCTTGAAGCCAGTGTTGACCTTGAAGGTCGTACCAGGTTCGGGCTTCGCACCCTCTGGTTCTGCGATGAGGACCTTTGCCTTAAGGAGCATGGAAATGCTGGGGTTTAAGATATCTGAGACTAGTCCTGTGGCTTGCAAGATGTCGTCATAGCTCAGCGTATCACTCTCGTTGAACAACAGCAGCACGGCCATCTGATACGTTGAGACCTGGAGGATCGGGGAGATCTTCGCATTGACGACTTTGCAATAGCTCATCTTCACTTCGCCCTTGCACAGATGCCATAACCAAGTCAACTTGCGGCCTTGGTGTTTGTTGTTGTAGAAGCGAGTAAATCGCTCGTATGTTTCGGAGATGACTTGAGGGGGTGTGAAGGTCGTCTGGGGTGGCGTCAAGGGCCAGAAGCCTGTGCCAAGGATATGGAAAGTTGCATCTATGCCGGTCTTGCTGTCCTCACCGAGCACCGCGTCACGCCACTCCTTGTAGGACGCATTGAGATCCTTCGAAATCTGCATGTCTTGGAACATACGCTGAAGCTTGTTCGTGTATTCAAAGCCACACGTCTCCTTCAACTTGGCAATCATACTGGTCTCGGCGTCGTCCGAGGCGGATGTGGTGGCTACCAGGCGTTTCGCCAACATGCGGGAATAGAATTTCTGGAATACGTCCTTGTCTTCAATGTACTTGAAGACGGTCATGAGTTCCGTTAAAAGCTTCTCCATATCATCCTCCTCGACCATCTTGGCCGGGGACTTCTTCAACAGGGTGTCGGCGTACTTGGCAAGCAGCTCAGGGGATTTGCTGGAGCCGGACTTGCAAACACTGTTGCGGTTGACGAATTCTCGGCATGCATTATCCAGGGACCGAACAAACTCTGACTCTCCGTTGAAGGCAAAGTTGACGAGCTTCTGATACTGTGTGTGAACCTCCAAAAGGGCCTCGACGTAGACCTTTGGATCGATATTCTCACCGCTCTGGGCAACTTTGTCGACGGCAGCGAGACCAGCCTTCCGTACGTGTGCTTCGAACCTTTGCCTGAGAGGATCGAGCCCTTCGGGAATGCGTGCAAGAAGCTTATACATGCGCGCCAGGTCCTGCTGTTTGTCCTCATCCAGAAGAGTCTGAAATTCATCCCTAAGCATCTCCACGTGGTTTGTAATAAGTGCCTTCTCGCATGCTCTCATCAAGGGAGACATTATCTCCGAGAGGAGGTACAGTGACACGCGATCCCTTTCCTCTTCTAGCCGGGTTTCCGCTTTCCGCATATACTCAACCACGCTGTTTTCCGCGATGAACTGCTTGGACTCATCCTCGTAGTATCTTTCGGTCGCTATCAGGAACGGCCGCTCGAAATACTCCCTGTAAACGTCCAGCGTCGATTTTGTGCTATCGGATTCGTCGAGCCCCAGTGAAACGAAGGAATCCACGACGGCCTTGATGTGGGATTGTTCGATTGTCTCCCCGTTACGCTGTTTCTCCACGAGCTTGAGGACAGCCCGCATGACAGCGTGTTCGGTGCCAAGGAACATGTCCTCTTTCCACCGGACCAGATGAAGCGTGTAGATGTCGTAGATATGCTTCTTGCCCTCATCGATCTCGCGCTTGACCCAATGTCTATTGAGATACCGGAACAAATGGTTGTTGTATTGCGCCGCCGTTGTGTACCGATCCCACTCCTTGATGTAGAACGTCAGCAGAGCCTCGTCCGTGTGTTCCCTAGACCGCTTTTGCACATCCTTGAGGTGTTTCGTGAGATACGCGATGAGATGTTTATACAGCTCCTCACCCAAGAGGTGAGCGCCGCCCCGGTTCCCGCCCTGGACGGAAACCATGTTGCTAAAGACGGCCTTCTGCGCGGTACAGAAGTTATGGATGGCTGTGTACAGAGCCATGTAAACCTTCATATCCATACCGCCTCGGAGGTCGGTCATAATCTTATCGAGGCCTGTTTCCAGGTAGGCCCATCTACAGTCGTTAGCCATGATCTTGTCATTTAGCCCAGCTTGTAGAACTGGTAGAAGAGGGCTCCGAGGCACTCCATGCAATATGTTTCCAAAGGGACTCTTGAAGGGGGTTAGGGAACTGAGACACTTACGTTCTCTCGACATCGTCCTTTGGCGGTGGCGGCATGGAAGCCAGCGACTGGGCGGGCCGCATTATGGACTCCGGAGCACCTTGCGGGGATGCTTCTTGCGTTTTAGAAAGTGTATGCTACCGGCTGTGGGGGGCGGGGAGAGTCCGGATTTAAAGTATATCGTTGGGGTTTGGTATGTGGAAAGGGGAGCTTCTGCCGCAAGCTATGGGTGGACAAGGTTGTGCGCGGGGGAGGTTGCGGGAAGGCGCTGGGGCGGAGGGGTGCGGTGCGGCGACGGAGATTATGAGGGCTCGGGGGGGACTGGCGGGGAAGCTTTAAACAGCGATGGCGGTGAAGGGGGTGGAACTTCACTGCAGCAAAGGGACGAGGTGGATAGGAGAGGGTGAAAGTGAAAGGCGATGTCGAACGAGGCGAGGTTTCGGTGTCTCAGACTGGGGAGTCAGGCTGCCGTGCTTCGAAGAGGCAGCAGCCAGCTCTTGGCATGGGGCCGCTGAATCAGCAAGGGTGGCTGCTGTGCCTGAACATTTCCAAAGCACATTTACGCAGGTTTTTATTTTATTTTGCTATTTTCGTACATCTGGACGGGCGAGCATGCCCGCTTGCGCCATAGTCCACCTAAATCGCGTTGGTGATTTGCAATGCCACCTGCTGTACTCTGTACACAGTACGCTCACGGATAGGGTAAGCCGACACCACAGACAGAACTTCGGACAATGGGATGGTTCGCGTGGTGACCCTCAGACATTTATTTTTTAGATCCATGAGATGAGGCTGCAGTTTACCTAGGCTAAAAGCACAAGATCGGAGGAGATTCTACCTATGGAAACAGTATCTGATCTAGGTTAAGGCCTATGACGTAGCGTGTACTTGCAGCCCTGGAGCACTAGAAATGTGCAGCTCCAGCCATGCTCTCGACACTGTGACATCTCTATACACAGTACAATTCACCTTGAAGTTTTGCATGTTTCTACACTGTGCCAACTTCCAACAACGAACTCCTCACTTCCTGCACAGCGTCAGGCCATCTCCATCTCATCTCTTGCATACCACTCAAACCTCTCCCTACCTCCATCAAACGATCCCAACTTCCAACATGATCTCCCTCACTCTCCTCCCCACCCTCCGCATATCGACCCACTCCATCCCCTCTCACTCCCTCCTCCCAAACTGTCCATCCCCCTCCCACCCCCTCTACATCTACCACTCCGCCTATCCCCCATCCACCTCCCCATCAACCATAGAATCCCACCTCCGCACCACCAACCTCGTCCCCCAATGGCGCTACACCATGTACACAACAACGCACTACCACTCCACCACCCACGAAATCCTCTGCGTCTACCGCGGCTCCGCGCGCCTGTGCTTCGGGGGCGAGAAGAATCCAGGGAGGGTGGAAGAGGTGCTCAAGGCGGGGGATTGCGTGGTCGTGCCTGCGGGGGTGGGTCATCGGCTTTTGGAGGATTTGAGTGGCGAAGAGGATGGCGAGGAGGGGTATATGATGGTAGGGGCGTATCCGAAGGGGTGTAGTTGGGATATGTGCTATGGGAGGCAAGGGGAGGAAGAGAAGGCCGAGGCGGCGAGAAAGGTGAAGTGGTTGGAGAAGGACCCCTTGTATGGGGATGACGGGCCAGCGTTGTGGGCGGAGGAGAAGTTGAAGCGGCACCAGGAAGGGTCTGGGAAAGCGAACAGAGACGCTTGAGACGCTCGAACGATTTTCTGCTCTGTCATGATGGGAATAATACATATATATTTATTTCGAGGAAGTCAATGACTTACCACTTCTACTATCTACGCGTGCCCCACCGGCTCAGTGGCCCTAGCCCTGCTAGCAATGCTCTGATAACCCTCCAATACGTTCTGTACATCCAAACAAAGGGAAGCTTTGGCAGCAGTATGCGCAATCCCCAGCGATGCGTGACCTCCTAACTCCGATAATGCCTTACAAACAAAACAAGAAGACTCTCAACGCCAAGCAGAATAATCGAATGCCCCACTGTCCCTAGGTACAGAAAGAAGCGAATATGTTAGCCAGACGAAAACGATTGTGGTAGATGTGGTGGATGTTCCTATCGAGCCACCCTTTCAATGAGTCTAGTATGAGATTAGCTACGCTCCAAACCAGAAGGATCTTGGTGGGAACAAACCGGAGTGTGCTGATAGCAAAAGTACACAGCCAAGCGACAAGAGCAATGAGCAGCGTTGCAGTCAACGCCTTCTGCCTCGCACAGATGGCCTTATCGAAAGGACAGTAGGACAGGACGGGCTCGTCGCTGGAACGGCACGCCCAACGTTCGTCGGTCAGCGCTCGGAATGCCAAACTGAGATTTGCAGAATCGAAAACGATGAACAGGAGGTCAAGAAAGATGAGCCGCATCTTCGCGTTGTGAGAACGTAAGCCCAGTGGTTTCGAAGTATACTCGTCGTAGGTGATGTACACGGTGTAGAAGATGGCAACGATGTCGACAATCAGGGCAAGCCACGTGGACGAGCTGTTCTCGCAACCAGCGTGCTTAGACTGTTTGAAGATAGAGCCCGCGAGCCCGAGCGCAAGGGTAGAGAAGGTGAACACAACCAGACGAATGAGGGCTGGCACCATGGGGTGGTTCATGAGCAGCTGGTGCGCCTTAGCGATTCGTCGGCGACGTTTACTAGCATTCAACAGCCAGAATCCTTCGCCTTCTTCGGGCACCTCCTTGTCTATAGGCTCCCATGGCGTTTCGAGATCCGGCAGGTTCTCCTTCATCCACTCATCATCCACTACCTGGCCCCGCGAGGATGGAGGTCTGACATTGTCATAGTCGGACGCCTTGGCAAAACGCTGCCATTTGGATGCATGTTCGCTGACGGGGGTAGTAATGGTTACAGGCGTCCCCTCTCTTGCATGATCGAAGTGTCGTCCAGGTACGGCGTTGGCCTTGGGCGTTGGCAAGTAGTTGTGCGACGCGGGGCGCACGCTAGTGGGGGTTCTGGGGAGAAGTAAAGACGTGGGGTCGGCGTTGTCGTCTTCTTCAGCACATTGTACCCATGGCGGGAGTGTCCTAATAGCGCGCTGCCTTTCCCTGTTGTCAGGAGAGAGGCTGCCCTTGGATGACGCCAGGGTGTGCGGGTTCGACGACACAGAGTGGGAATGCGACTTCCTCACAGCAGCGCCGTCGTGTTGACCGTCATGGGACTTATTGGGGTTCGTCGAAGAGGAAGCAGAGAGACCAGAGGGTGGACGCGGTGAAGGGACTGAAGACGCGGAGGTAGTCGGCCGAGGGAGGGCGGAGGGGAGGAGGAGACCGTTGTTCTGCGATGAATTGTGGAGACCATGGCTGTGATCAGCGGCGGGCGCGCTGGCCATGCCTTGTCTCGCGGCCGTCGGTCACCGTTATGCTTCGCGCGCGAAGCCGCTGGAGGGGAGTGCAACGATGGATGACGCTGGGACCTGGGGGCTGAGGGAAACAGGGGGCGCCAGCTGTAGCCAGCCCTTGGCGAAGCCTAAGATCGTGGTCGAAGGAGAGCGGTGCGCGGCATGCTCGGTCGAAGCAGAAGAAGGCAGCGAAAGGTGCCTAGTGAACAGAGGAGAGGCCGTGGCGGGCGTGGAGGTGTGGTGGTTGGTGATGTTCCAAGTTCCAAGGATGAACCTCCGCACTGGTGTTGACTACTGGGGAAACCAACTCCAAGTCCAAGGTTTCGCGTTGTGGCTCGTGCAGGGGCTGTGTAACCATGACCGAAAGGGATTAGATGTGGCTAATGAGGGCGCGGCTGCGTCTGTGAGGTCATCCATGCAAGTCTTTCCAGCTCCAGGCACACAAGAAATCCCCCGTTCACTGTGACGCTGGCCCTCGCGTCGTCGACATGTTCCCTGCGCCTTGTATTTGAAAGCTGGATACAGCTTGCGCGGCTTGCGCCCATTGATTCGTACTCGCCCCGAAATCCGCGGGCAATCGCGCCCACGAACCCGCGACATGCGTCTCTTCCTCCTCCCGATCTCGACGCGTCGGTCACTGCTGTACTGCGAGAAGCTGCACGAAAAGCCAGTCGCCCAGAGGAATATACTTGACAAGATCACTGTGAAGGCGAATGAGACCTGGGCTGCATGGGAGAAGGATGAAAAGGCGATTGGTAACTGGAAGAGGAAGGTGACGTACTATGGAAATCAGGCCCTGAAGCGGATACCGTACGAGGAATGGGGCCTGAAGACCATTCCTGCGCTCACCGCGAAGCGCAAACAGGCGATTCTGGAGGGCAAGGCAAACTACGAAATCATATTTCCGGGACTGTACAAGCGGGAAGAGAAGATCCCAGAGGTGCTGAAGATGTTGGCGCTGGATCGGCAGGCCATACATCGAAGCAGGCTGATTTGGAGCATTGTCATCATGCCTTTTACTGCGCCTTTTATGCTGGTACCTGTGTAAGTGGTGTACCGCTGTTAGGCGATTGATCGACTAATGGAGGTTAGGATACCCAACCTTCCCTTTTTCTATGTTCTTTATCGAGCATTTTCACATTGGAAAGGTGAGTTATCGTCTATTGTATATGATGTGAGACTCTCTAATACATTACACAGCGTTGTCTGGTTCCAAGCACCTCCAGTTCCTGTTAAAACACAACTACCTTCCCACCCCCATTCCTTCATCCGCATTAGACGAGGTTTATACCGCGGGCCTTATGTACCCGACTCGCGAGATCTCACGTGCTGCGCCGAGACCCACAAGAGAACAAGCAGAGAAAGTCGCAAGAGTAGTAGAGCAACAGACCAACGGCGGGACAGAAGACGTTATGGTCTTGCAACGATGGAACGGAAAACTGATCGCTGAGCAATTCAAGCTTCCAGATATGGAAGTGGAGATTGAGCGAGCAGTGGAGCAAGTGGAGAATTCGATAAAAGCAAAGGAGGAGCTGATCGAGGAGAAGCTGGAACTGGAGAAGGCAACTGCGAAAACGGGTCAAACTGCGAAAGATGACTTGCCGCAGGAGGTCGTGAAAGCGGCGTATCGCGCGGATGTGGCGGAGAAAGAAATACATGTGAAGGCCGAAGAACTTGCGGGAGAAGCGAAGGAAGCCAGCCGTAGCGGGGAAGACAAGACGAAGCAGGAGAAATAGGTGTGATCTTCTGCTCGACCCGCCATTGGTTAGGTATATGATATGATGGTGGCATGGTCGACGTTACTCGAGGTGGAATGTTGTCATGATCTTACGCATGTTAGACCGTACATATGAGTGACTGTTGGCTTGTGTTGATATGTGTTATGAGATATCCCCTTTTGAACATAGCAATATGTAGTTTGGCTTCTACATTGGAGCCGTATTTCAGCCTCGATTGTTTCCGGCGAACAACGGTTCTAGTTCATCTCACCTGCTCTCAAGCACATGTAATCAGTCTCGATCACTCACGCATCTTAATTAGCAAGCCTGTTGAAGCTTAACCATAATATCGTACCTAGGTAAAAGGGACGGGCTTTGGCCCGACTATTCCATTTGAGGATTAGCGTGATGCTCCCAAAGCAGACGTCATGCTTTCCTCAACAACAGAAGAAGTACTTCGAATATCTCCAAGTCCAAGTTCTACATTCGCTTCGGAAATCAAAGAGACAATCGTGCTTTTTGTATGACAGCTAGTGATACCATCGAAGCTCATCGTCCCAGCAGTCATCGGCATTTCTCAAAATGTCGGATCAAGAAAGCTTCCCATGGCACAGAGGGGTCTTTGACGCCCACTGTCACCCGACAGACACAATTTCTAGTATTCCTTTGATGCCTAATATGAAAGCGCGGGCACTCACCGTCATGGCGACTCGTTACGAAGATCAGGATCTTGTTGCGTCGGTAGCAAAAGAGTACGGCATCCAATCATCGGACTGCGAAACATGGAAAAGGAATGAATGCGTAGTCCCGTGTTTTGGATGGCATCCGTGGTTCTCTTACCAAATGTATATATCTGACGAAGAGGATAACGCCGGAGAGGATAAGCCACAGTCAGAAGGAGGCCCAGAGGGTCCGAACGAAATAGGAAATGGAGAGACTGGAGCACAGCCCCTAACAGGCGAAGCCAAAATTGAGCACTACCGGCGCGTTTTACAGCCCTCCGGGAAGCCCTTGCGTCGAGACCAGCCCCTTACCGATGAGCATACAAGAATCCTCCAACATCTTCCGGATCCTACTTCATTTCGGGCGTTTCTCGCTCAGACGAAGAAATACCTCCATGAGCATCCTTACGCACTGATAGGGGAGATCGGACTAGACCGCGCTTTTCGAATCCCAGAGGCGTGGGCGCATTCATCATCATCCGAGAACGACAGAGACGGTACTCTGACACCCGGAGGAAGAGAAGGGAGACGACTGACGCCATTCAATGTTGACCTAGGACATCAGAAACATATCATGCGTTTGCAACTGGATTTAGCGGCGGAGATGGGGAGGGCAGTCAGTGTGCACGGAGTGCAAGCGCACGGCATGGTTTATGAGGTTTTGGCCGAGACTTGGAAGGGATGGGAGAGGAAGGTGCCTTCGAGAAGAGAGAGGAAGAAGCAGGAGTTTGAGAAGAAGCAAGCCACGGGGGATCAGAGTCAAGATCAGGCGAAAGAGAACAATCTCGAGGCTGACGAGGATAGCTTGCACACCAAAGGCGTCAACGGCAACACACAGTCGTCTTCCAAACCCGTCGATCAGATATCCGAAAGGAAACCATATCCTCCCCGTATTTGTCTGCACTCGTACTCCGGAGATCCTTCCACTCTCAAACGCTACTTCTCACCGAACATTCCCGCAGAAATATTCGCGTCTTTTTCCACTGCCATCAACCTGTCCTCCCCCCCATCAGCAAATCAGGATAAGAAATACCAGAAATTCGAGGAGATGATTCGCTCAGTGCCGGACCACATGCTTCTCGTAGAAAGCGACCTGCACACTGCGGGTGATAGAATGGATGAGATGTTGGAAGATATTGTGCGCCGGGTGTGCGAGATAAAGGGATGGGACCTTGAAAAAGGTGTGAAAATACTGAAGCACAATTGGAGGAGATTTGCGTTTGGCAAAGACTAGAGAGTAGACAACCCCTGGAAGGTTCGACACACCATCACGTCAACATGCTTGATGGCACACAAGTCAATTCGACCACTCCCACTGCGTTTACTCAGGAGTGCCGAAATCTACGCAAAATAAATGCAATCTTGGATTTAGGTGTTTCGAAACGCAAGTCGCCAGCCACCCCTGCTACACAAGGTATCACTTGGTCTGGGAGCGCTTCCGGCCTTCAACCTTCGGAACCAAAAGACGGCAGATGACGGACAGGCAGATCCATGAATGAGATCGTGGAGAGCTAGGGACCTCGAGCAACCAGATCGCCCTTCCGAAGTGCCGTTGACGATGTCGAACCCTGTTCCCAGTTACACCCGTGTTGTACCGGTACAGCCGCTCGCTTCCATGCACCATGTGTCCAAGCGATGTCTGGGGAAATTCTATGCCAACAGCATAGAAGACCGGGGTAATAACACATAGGATCCAACTGAAGAGAAATGCCAGTGGCAGCTCTTAGGAGAGCGTTTATTACCTGCGGCTCGCAGCTCGTCTCACTCCTCGTCAGGGAGAACCAACCAATATCCTCCCGTTCTCAAATTACAGGCAAGAGAACCCTTTACTGGTGGAATCAGGGTAAGTCGACCCTATTCCATGCTCCGTAGAGCAATTTAGCGCGTTTATAGGATCTATGATCCACTTGAAACATTGGTGTGGCGCCCGATCCTATGGCTTTCCGTCTCAGTAACGCCACTTTCTGCATGCTGATTGACGACTCTACGGTTACAATCCCGTGCAAGATGCACCGGCTTTTCTACAAGCATGCGCAGGGATCATCAAAAGCCCTGGTTGGCTTCAAAAATCTTCGGTAAGGCTCCGTTACCCCTGGTTCCAATATATCCATTCCCCGCATTACGGAGAAATTTCCTGCCTACATGCTTGCCGTTGCCGCAGTACCTGGCATTGGAGAAACATCTTTCCGGGGAACCTCGACAATAATATTGACGCACGCCGTTGCACTTGGATCGTCTAGTTTCCCCTGTGGCAATCTACGTTAATATTTGGTATCCCCGTCGGATAAGGTCAAGGAAGAACTTCAGGTCTTGTCTACTTGTCTGTGCTGCATCATGTGTCTTTACGGCGGCGCTCTTTGGTGGGTCGAAACTGGACCGGTGGTCTTATTCTTGGACCATCCTGGTTGAATAGCAGTTTGGCTGGATACCTCTTGTATCATTTAAGTCTGGCCGTTCTCCGTTTCGAATTCTGGGATCCATCATCACCGCCAGCGAACCTTAGTCCGAGAGAGTACACTCATCAAGATGATGCCAGATATCGGTACCTTGTCAACCGGTGCTCTGCTCCTCGCATCAGCAGTCACCGTCACGGCCCAAACATGCGATCTCCCCTCCAAATATCGCTGGACGTCTAGCGGTGCCCTCGCCGAACCCAAGAACGGCTGGGTCTCCCTCAAAGACTTCACATCCGTCAAGTACAATGGGAAAACCCTCGTCTATGCAACGACGCACGACTCAGGTTCCACCTGGGGCTCCATGGCATTCAGCTCCTTCAACAATTTCTCCGACATGGGTTCTACCCAGCAAATCAAGATGAACAACGCCGCTGTCGCGCCCACACTCTTCTTCTTCGCTCCAAAGAACGTCTGGGTTATGGCGTACCAGTGGGGAGGCCCAGCCTTCTCGTACAGGACTTCCTCAGACCCGACTAACGCCAACGGCTGGGGACCCGCTCAGACCCTCTTCTCGGGCAGCATTTCAGGCTCCGGCACGGGGCCCATCGATCAAACCCTCATCGGCGACAAGGACAACATGTATCTCTTCTTCGCCGGTGACAATGGCAAGATCTACAGAGCCAGCATGCCAATCGGCAATTTCCCAGGGAACTTTGGCTCTTCATCTCAAGTCATCATGTCCGACTCCACCAATAACCTGTTCGAAGCCGTCCAGGTTTACACCCTCCAAGGACAGAACAAATACCTCATGATCGTCGAAGCCATCGGCTCGCAAGGCCGTTACTTCCGCTCCTTCACAGCGACGAGCTTGAATGGGCAGTGGACGCCCCAGGCAGCTACAGAGCAGAATCCCTTTGCTGGGAAGGCGAACAGCGGGGCGACCTGGACGAATGATATCAGCCATGGAGATTTGATCAGGGTGAATCCGGACCAGACATTCACGGTCGATCCGTGCAATCTGCAACTCCTGTACCAGGGCAGGAGCCCGAGCTCGGGAGGTGATTATGGAAGGCTGCCATATAGGCCCGGCTTGCTTACACTGCAGCGATGAGCGAAGAGTGAGTGCGAAGGGGAGCAGGTATTTGTTGTTTGAGAGGTTATGGAGGCTGGCGAGGAGGACGTGAGGGGCTTCTTCATATTCATTATACATATTGACTTTACTACTCTATGATTCTCATGCAGATACATGCTTTCCCGTGACTCGTCTTCATTAGTGAAGGTTATGGTAACGCGCAACGAGACTTGCCCTTTGATGTTGAAGAGTCCTTCTAGGGAAAGCACATTATCACAGTATAAGATCCGAGTTGCGACACGGTTTCTTTGACACAAATCTTCACGAGGTCCATAGACTCATAGAGTGGAGACCTAGTGGGCTAGACCCTGTGGAATCACTCCAGGGTTGTCCGTTGTATACAAGGACTTCCTGCTAGGGAAGCCGGGTCCAATGTGTTTATGATGATGGAATTATGCCTAAGTTTGCATACGCATTGGTGATACTTACTTGGAAGTGTGTCATTACTATCGCTACGGTGTGTGAGAGTTCTTATCCTCTCGGGATCTCACTGAAGTAGGCTAAGAATACCTTGTCACGCATTTCATTTTGCATCGCCATCCATGCACTTGGCCTTCAAGGCGTCGCATTACTCACACTAACCAGGCCACTGGTTCAGTCTGGTTGAGAAAACGATCGCCGGAGGATCCATCTTAGAGCTCTTACGCATTATCGCACCGGTTAGAGCTATGACTGTCCGACACTTTCAGTGCTTTAATCAATATTGAGTGCTCTGGAGCAGCCTGCCCTACCCTCTCGCGCAGTTGGTGTACCTTTATCTAGGTGCTAGCTACCTCCCGATCTTTCCTGCCGGATTTCTCTAGAAGATAAGCCAGGTTCTCGTCAGAGGCACACGTTTTAAGGGCATCCTCCCGCCATGTCTTCCACTTCACCAATTCTCCATTCCCAAATGTCGCTAGAATTCCTCTGAAGACATTGAGAGCTTCATCCCATGACAAATCCATTCCCATACCTAAACCGAATGTAAGGCGGCGAACTTTATCCGCGGACTGACTGTAGCGTGCTATGCCTTTGACTTTTGCCTGCAAAGCCGTGGCGAGCATTCTGTCATTATCACCAAGACTCTCCACGCCCCCGAAAATGTGGTCCATATTGGCGGTTACCAGGGAGGGGCCAAAGGCCTCATATGCGGGAACAACTCTAGCAAAACTCCAGTCAATAAGCCCAGTGATGTTGAACTCTTCATCGACAAATATGTGATCTCCTTTGTCGTCCATGTGTTTCAGAAAGAAGTTTCCGTGGTCAAGCTCCACTTCGAAATCGTTACACTTCCCCTCCATGGCCAGTTGTTCGAAGTATCTGAAGATCAGATAGGCGTTTACGGGATAGCGGGCAAAGATTTGCCCGTCCACAATCATCCGAAGATACTCACGAGCCCACGTGGCGTAATACTCGGTTCCGCTATCGAAAGGATCTATTGGTGGCAAAGTCCCAGTACGATCACCAGCGATAAGACCGACTTCAACTGTATCTCCATGACCAAAAGTTAAGCATCCAACTCGTCCAAATGGATGTTTGTCCAGAGCGATATAGATGTCAGCCAATTGATCGTATACCTTGCCCAACCGTGAGGCAGAGGGGCTCAGCTGGCTTAGTGGTCTGCCTTTGACCTCGCTGATCAGCATGAAAGCCATGCCGACATCGTTTCTAGGATCATCTCGAAGGCCATAGGCGTGAAGCCTGGGTGCTGGAATGTGGACTGTCTCAAGCCATTTGAGGGTGGCGCACTCGCTTAGAAGAATGGCATTGCTGTGATCATTGGAAAAGGAAGTGAAATTGCAGCGAGGTATGCGAGCCAGCCAAATAGTGCCGTCGTCAAATAAGATACGCAGATGGACATGCATACCACCCATTCTGGACCTTCCTAGAGGGTCAGTTTGGTCTAAGTGGCATGGGATCTCATGGTGTACGCGTGAGGCCCGCCGGAGGAGGTTCCCGGTATCCACCATAGTGCGTAACAATTCGAGCTCTGCGGTTTGTGCTGCGTTCCATGCCTCGTCGCTCAGTGGAATTTTCTCGATGGTTATTAGTTTGAATGATGCTGGACCATCTGTTTTCGAGGATCGACCTACCGGGCAGGTATGAGAGTCTGAGTCCGCATGGTCTGCACAGAAGTGCTTTTTGCAATGCTCACAATTCCCTATATCTACGGCGGCTGAATGGGAGCAGCCTGGAACGGAGCAGTCCCAGAAACGATGACTGTGCCGCAGGATGGACATAGTGGCTGGGTCAGCCAGCCTGGGGAGGTTGAGGGGAGAGGCTGACATCTACTTCTGATTCAAGTAGGAGGGTCTTTGCACTCGCAATAGGGGTCTTCGGGTGGCGGTTAGATAAAGGGATGTGGAATGGGTCGGGGTGGAATGGGTGGAAAGTTACATATGATGAGGGTTGGGGCCCTGCGATGGCTCCTGGCTATCTATGGGCGGCAGCGCATAGAAATATAGAAAACGTAGGTTGAGTCACAACTGCGTAGAATCTGTCACTGGTGTTACCACAGGGCCCAAAATACAATTTGGCATTCAGAGCAGCACGCATTTGCATTCCCCCGTCAGCCTAACGGTACCAAATCCCAAATCTTACGACATCGGAAAATCTTGGAGACACGAAGCTCTAAAACTTTAAGGGGATTTACAAAATAATTGCCTGCACTTGTTGACGTGAGTTTGTTTATAAATGATCTGTGTTGAAATGTTCCCAATGAGCGGCTTCCGCAAGGTTGACCCATCTACTATGGTTCACAGGCATACCTGTGGTTACTACACTCTTCTCCTTCGCCGGTATCGTCTTTGAGACGATCATATTCAGATTTGGCTCTGGCCTGTTGTATGGCAGCATTAACGTTTGCCTGAGCTTTGCAATATCTCCAGACCTGATTGAGGAAGCCCGTCACAATCTCAATCAGCCAACATCCTGTCTAATTGCGAGCCGAATAATTGGTGCGTTCGACCTATCTGTCACTGGTCTAAAGACGTGTCGGTGTGTTTATATGCACGTTTGGCGTTTGTGGGATGTTGGAAGACAGCCTCCTTTATGCCGTTCAGTATACATACAATCACAGCAAGATACCCTAGGGTAGAAAGCATAGCTGTCTCGTCCCCTAAGGGTCTGCAGCTGATATTCTCATAAAGCATCCAGAGTGAGGCTAATGTAGCGCTTGCTACAGTCTTTCAAGCGACATCACTTGTGTGATCACAGATGTGAAGCTTAGTGAGTGAGTTGGCAGTGTGCGTCGGCAGCCCCGCAGTGCTCGCTAAGTATACCTATCTATCTATGTGTAGATGGACCTAGCCTAGGATAGCACGCGGATAGGTACCCAACTTCTTCCCAAGTCAGCATTCCCTGTCAACCACCACAGACCCAATGGCCCCAACCGAGACCGAACCAGACCAAGAACCCAAGGACCGGCCATTTGGTCCTGTCCACATCATCGAACCAAAATCTGACCATACCCACACGGCCGTAATGCTGCATGGCCGTGGCAGTACCGGGAAAGAATTTGCAGAAGAGATACTCGAATCCACGCTCTCTGATGGCTGCTCACTGTATGAAAAGCTGCCTGGATGTCGTTGGGTTTTCCCGTCATCTCGAGAGCAATGGAGCACCGCTTTCCAAGAGAACATGCCGGCCTGGTTTGAAGCGCATTCCTTGACCGACATCGCGGTCCGTCAGGATCTACAAGTCAATGGCATTAGGGATTCCGTGGACTACATTATCGGGATAATCAACGAAGAGGTACAACGCGTAGGTGGGAACCCACGGAGACTCCTCCTTGGGGGAATCAGCCAGGGAGGCGCCATTGCACTATGGACCTTACTCTGCCAAACGAATTCAGCAATGAGACCAGGCGCAGTTGTGGTTACGAATACGTGGCTTCCGTTTGCCGCCAGCCTCGAGCGTGCGTTCCGAGAACATCAGACGACTGATTCACCCCAGGACCCCTGGGCCGAGTGTAATTGGTTCATACAGCAGATTATGGCTGCGGAAACGATCTCTGCGTTGGCCGATGCTGGTCGAGACTCCGGCAAGCTGCCTCTTGTGTTCATCGGTCATGGCGTAGACGATGCATATGTGGATATGGCGCTAGGGCGACAAGCTGCGCGAGTTCTCTCCCAGACTGGAATGTCGGTAGACTGGAAGGAATATTCGGGTGCGGAAGAGGAAGGACATTGGTTTAAGATTCCAGATGAGATGGACGATATCCATCAATTCCTTGCTCGAATTGGTTGGACAGGGTGAGTCCACTATCCTAAATCAAGATGACGCGTCTATAAGACGGAAAATGCTATAAAAGTTTCGTCAGAAGAATGATGATAGTGTGCGTTATGCCTAAGACCATTAGACACATGAGTGTTGAATACAAAGACGATAACATAGCGATACCAAAAATGGCTATATTGAACCGCCGAAACCAGATATTATAGCTTAGATCTTCGACGAAGAAATTGGAATTCGGTTCCACACCAACCATATCGTCGCCGTCGATAGTCTCCGCCGTATGTAGCCGTCCCGATTTAAGTATCAATGAAGAGTGGCAGGGAAACCCATACGCAGAGGGAATATCGGGTACTGAGTGAAATTCAAGGCGATTGAAGCAATATATGGTGAGCCGTATACTGCGGTGATGCGAGGACCATCCGAATAAACATGGCTGTAAGGTAGCCTTCAGCGTACCATAATGGTTAGTTGATCTCCATCATGCGACCTAGAACTGACAGTCCATTTGTTCGCTTGAAGATTCCGTCGAAGACAAAGCTCATTTCGTAGGTCGATGCCACTCATGATTCACCGCCCTTCTCTAGAGCCTTTTCCCAGACCCCGAGTGTGAACTCCCAGATTTTCTCACCCCATCCACTCTCGCGGTACTCAACGAGGACTTTATTGTCAGGGACAATATCGTTGAGACGACTGACGCGCCACGACCCGGGGGGGAATTTGTCGCTCGTAAGTTCGTATGCATGTCTCTCGCCAGATTCCTTCGCCGCCATGCCAAAGTACTTTATGATCCATCCTGACACGACCTGCATGACCGAAAGGAAAGCCCACCACGCCAAGCCGTCCTTCTTCGAAGGCCAGGAAGTGCGCATGGTATCCGTGCTTACGAAACCCGGGGTATCGTGTATAAAGGTAATGTGCTTCTGGTTGTCGTTGGCTGCGAGGTAATCAAATGCCAGGCTCGTACACACGGTAGTGTGGTTGATTACAGCAGTGATCCCCCAGTACTTCTCCAGTCCAATATCCTCTTCGATCATCTTCTTTTCCTTAGTACCATTGAGGATGGAGACTACCCGCGGCTTGGAAGCTTTGTTCAGGAGCGGCAGCAGATTCGAGATAAGACGGAGGCGAGAGTAGTATGAGACTGCAAAACAAGATTCGAGGCCTTCTTCCGTGTCTGTGCTTATTGTGAGTCGTGCGCCAAAGGAAAGCAATGTCAGACTACTCACAAACTGCGCCCTGGAAGGGCATTCCACCAGGGCTGACGCAGATCATGTCCACCTTCTCAGCGGCTTCGCGGATGGCCGCGCATGCCTTGTCAACTCCGGAGATCAGGGAAATTTGTACCTCAACAAAGACGATTTTGTTCGTTGGGCCAAGTTCCTTTAGCTCGTCAAGCTTGCCTTGGTAACGATGGGGGTCGCGTCCTAGGACGTAGAAGGTTGATGAGTGCACCAGGCCGACCATCTCCCTCAAGGTTGCAGCACCAATACCCGCAGTAGCTCCAGCAAACACGCACACAAGACCGCTATGGTCCTGCGCAGCGTAATCTGCGTTGCTCTTGCGGATTTCGGAGAGCCCAACCATGACTGCAAGCGGCCGGGTGTGCGGGAAAGCTAGAGTGGAATCTCAGGACTGCGACATTGGTGCTATGTACTTAAGTGATGGCGATTTACTTTGTATAAACATGCGGGTGTGGTGCGGGCCATGCGCGTACAGGTGATGCTGTTGCCTGCACCGAGTCGGATCAGGTCCCGCGATCAAGGGTCGTATAAGGGCGCAAATGAATCTTTACCGGTTAAACGACCGCGTTGCTGCGGCGAAGCATTTGTTGGGACCAGTACCAGTCCCAGGCGAGGGGTGCGGTGTGAACGCCCGAGTGCTATTTTCGACCATGGATATTGCAACGCAAAGAGGGCAAAACGATTCACTATCGTTTGAATGCGGAAGCCATGCGCTTTTACCGAAATCCACGGGCATCTATACAACATGCAAGATCTTTCAAATAGCAACATCAAGTCAGAGGTAATATAAAGACGTTTATTTAGTTGTACTAGTCTTACTTAGTTCCTAAAATAACGCTAACATGACAATTTCTAACTTGCTTACAAACTGAGACTTGCTTCTAGCGAATAGAGTTGGCATTCTCTATCGTGTCTCATCCCTATTGTACTTTTGATGCTAGCTATGCTAGCTGCCATTAGCTCTACTTAATCCGAGGGAGCTTGTAACAGCGCTGCGGATTTTTGAGAACCGTAGAGCCGTTGCCGAGCCCATACGCAGGAGAGCAGGGACCGAAGTTCCAATCAATGCAATGGTAGGTTCGACATGTGTTGGGACCTAGAACGTCATTTTGTAGTGGTTGTACTGTGGTGGGACGTAATATGAGGTTTGGTAGTTAAAGCGTTGCAACAATTTGGTCGGGAAACGTTATGCAGGAGCCTGTTCCCAGGTTTTCACTTACAATGCGGATCAGTTGATGAAAAGTCCCTGGACCGTTGAATGAAGATGACCAGCCTGCATGCTGCGGGAATTATTGCACTGGAAACGCATTGGCGGTACCTCAACGCAACCAGTTCGCATCAGGAGCGGAGTACTTACCAAGCTCCAAGCACGAAGATAAAGCTTGCAGAGGCACACGTTTTTAGAGGCATGTGTAGGCTCTACGCGATGACGATTGGAAAAACCAACGAAACGACGTCGAAGGCCAGGCTGGCGCTGTACCGAGTCTCGGTTGCGTTGATGTATAGCATCGAGCAGGACGTATATTGCTTCAGGGGTTCCCACGCATCCTTGATTGGATGGCATGAAACGCTAGGAAGGACTTCGTAGATGATAACTTCGACGCCCTGGAGGATTGTGAGTGACCAAACGGTTTTACCATGAGAATGACATGACTCACAAGTATATAACCATGTTGTTTCCTAATATCAGGGCTGGTTGAACTACACTGTCCACAGTATCATAGTGTCTGTACTCTCTCTCAACGTCAACATGATAGGGTACGGGCAAATTTCCCACGGGTACTTTGGTATTAACCTTATATGCATGCCGATGCTCGTAGGCCTGGCAGCATTTGCGAAAGCAGTTGCAGAGAGCAAAACACCATGGATTTTGCTCGGATCCTTTCCCAGATCATCGGGCGCTGTTCGTTGTGGTGCACGATGTCCGAAAACAGCAGTGTCGCGTGGGCTTCCAAGGTACCTGCCCCTGCGGTACCGCGACTCGCGCGTTTCCCGACAGCCCAAGGCCACACGGGCGCACCCTCAGGTGGCGATTCGTAATGCCGAGGACGAGCGGGTAAGCGGGAGGGTTTTAAACTTTTCGGCGCGTGGGGGACGAGGTGCAAACGCACAATGACATCGGTGGCGCAAAGGGCATCGTAAATATTCCAGTGCCAGTTTCATCATTATTCGAAATGAAAAGCTGTAACACCCAGGCCGCGGCTCGAGGCAGAAAGGGTCGTCCTCGTTCTCTGCTTGGCGCATGGGAGAAGTCAGAGCCGAGTCGAAAGATCCCTTCGAAGCACAAGTGACAGTCGCAAAGGGTAAAAATACTACACGTTCCGGGGTTGTACCTGGTCCCGAAAATGAGGGGGTGAAGAGACCCACAAGGTTGAGAGACCCACAAACGCCGACAGGGACAGAATCGTTCGACAGATTCGGGAGATGCTGCGCCGGAGCAAAGTTAAAATTCATCTGATAGCGTCCCAGCCGAAATCCTTCGTGAAAACATCTGGGTATCGATTCATACTGCTTTGTATTGTACTTCTTGTCGTGACAGTTCAGGGACCAGTTCTTCCACTAATCGGAGAGTACGTCGACCGGAACGTTGCGCCTCAAGCCCACAAGCTGAAGCATTTCCGTCCAGAAGCCCACTGGTGGCGATAGGAACCTGGCTTCGTACGCGTCGATGATAGGAGCGTCCCAGACGAGATCCAGCTCTTTCGCCGAGACAATCTTGGTTTTATGGATGAGTTTCCATCCGAGATAAAGCACCGGAGCAACTCCGACCATAGTGTAGTAGCTGAAGAAGTCCTCAATGCTCCAGTACCCAGGCAGGAAAACGGAGTAGCCGTAGCAGAAGACGATACAAACGAGGCCGACCAAGGCAATCCACGCGGAGTATGGTTGAAACCAACCACAGTACGGGAGCGTCTTGCGATCAAGCCCCTGGACTTTGCAAGCCTTGTAGAATGCAATATAGGTGATACAAATGACGATGAAGTCGATCAGACCGCCAGCGGTGATAAGGTTGAGCAGCCACGTTAGGACCTTCGCGGAGCTGTTCGAAACCTGCAAGAAAGATAGGAATGGGAACAGCATGACCAAACAGAAGCAGTATATCGGAACTCCCTGTCTGGTGCATTTCTGAAAAAACTTTGGGGCTCGTCCTTCCAGCGACATGGCCTGGAGAAATCAATAGTCAGCGTCCTGCTACGAAGTCTTCCATCTCCTCCTCACCGGAGGAAGTGAAGGGGAGACGAGGGCGTGGCTTACATATAAGGTTCTGGTAGCACAATACGTATAACTAGAGACAGTTAGCTGCGAATTACAGTTCTCGGGTCGAAGGAAAACCCACGCATTGCCGGCTGAGAAGATGCAAGTGACCAGCAGGGCGTTCGTGATGTGGGGCAGAACAGGTATGGCGAGATTCTGCATAGCAATAACCTAAGGTCGGTTAGCTGCTGATCACAACTTCCTGTTGAACGAGAACCCACGTAGGGAGAAGCACCTCCAGTGCCTGCTCCTTCCTTGTCACCGCTGAGGATGGCCACTAGAGTGGGATCATTATACGGGATAACAACGCCGACGCAAAGTGATCCCAGAATGAAAAAGACACCGAAGCGCCAGTAAACGGTCTTGAAAGCGTTCTTGATGTAGATGCGAGGTCGTTTCGCTTCTCCTGATACCATGGAAATGTACTCGGGCCCGACGATGCAGAATGAGGCAGCCCACAGTGCTCCGAGGAAGCCTTCGAATCGCCCGAGATCACCGGTCGTGATATATTCGGCGAATGGGCCAGGATGCTTCCAGTGACGGAATCCATAAGCATCTCCTTGGGGGTTCCCACCGCACATGGTGACGAATGTGAACATGAACAGCATGAAGATCAGAACCACCTTGCCCCCCGATAACCAGAATTCTGCTTCACCGAACACATTGACCGCAACAACATTAAGAAGGCTACGAAGGGATTAGTCGGCAATCTCAACTGGGAGACGGAACAATGAAAGGGAAACATTACGCATAAAGCACGATGCACCCAGCACACACTGCAGCCACTGGTATATCGTCTCTCCAAAAGGTCAGGACGAGGTTGATCGCAGTAATCTCAAAAGGAATCAACAAAGCCTCGTAGAAGAAGAAATTCCACCCGGCCATAAATCCCAAGGCGTCGTCGACATATTTTCCAGCTAACCTTACGAACCCACCTGTCACGGGCATGTACGTCGAGACCTCAGCGAGAGAATTGTTGACAAGCGCCATCAGGCAACTATAGATTGTATACGCCAAAAGCATTCCGATTGGACCGGCTTTGTTCAGAGCACCGCCGACGGAGATGAACAGGGCTGTACCGATGGAGCCTCCAATCGCGATCAACTGGATCTGACGATTGCCCAGATGTCGCTGTAGGTCATCAGAGTTGTCCCTCAGGTCAAAGGTCGACGGACTCGGGGTCCTCTTTTCATCGTCTAGCTGCTTCGGCTCGTCCATGCTCATGGTTGCGGAGGGGATTGTCGCGTGAGGCTCCTTGTGAAATGTCGCCGTGGGAGAGATTCGTTGCTGGGGCTGTGAGGAGTGTACCTCAATGTCGCAAAAGTGGTTGCTGGGGCTCGAGCGAGTATGTCAATGTCGCATGGGGGGTTCAACCGTAGCGACGCGAAGCTTTAGCAAACGTCGAACAGTGAGCTGCAAATAAGCAAATGATGGTGGGCGCGGGAGTGTCCTATATGTACGTCGCTTTGGGTTAAAAAAGTCTTACGGTGGAGCCAAGTGAAGGGAATCCCAGAGGCGTGCCGTGTCTCCCGCGTGGGAGCAAGCAAGATTGCCAACCGGGCGTGCCGACGGAATGATACACAGCATAGAGGACCGCGGGGGGATTGGTTGAAAAGTCGAAGTTTCAAACCCCCAGTCCCCAACCCCGTCATCAACGGCACAAGCGACGAACTAAATTCCCCATCGCCCGCCGCCCTGCCCAGTCGCCACTGTCACTCCAATCAAGCCTCAGTGTCCGCCGTGGCCATCGCTTGGTCAAAATACTAAGGGAAGTCTTGTCCGTCGTGATACGGCCTGAGGACCGGCTTTTGCCTTAGTGGGGATATCTTTTCCAGGGCTCAAGCATGCCTTTCCATGTTTGCACGGTGCTTAAGCGTAATCCAAGAGGTGACTCCACCAAAGCTCACGGGCCAGTTTTTTGTGGTGAAGAGTATGAACAGCTGCTGTTCCGCCTGTGAAGGATGTCACCTTCACACACGAGACATGTCGGAGCCAAACACTCTCTTCCATCTGTCTAGAGAGTCGATTGGTGGGGCAGATGCCTCGAACCCGTGGGCAGTGTCTTTCGTGGACCTCGATTTCTTGTGGTAGATGTGCGGCTGGTAATGAGTTCGATTGTGCTACCAGGGAGCTCGGTCGCCGAAGTTGTGTCCGTTCAGAGAAGCGTTTGCAGGCTTATCGCTCGTAAAGACCTCAGTGAGATTTCTGGCTTTGGTGTTGGAGGAAAGATGCCTCGACAGGAAACCTCAGGTTTCAGAGGTTCAGGGCCAGGGCGAGCTGCAGGACCCTTATCATTCAAAAGCGTCATCTGGTCCATACTCACGGGATAGATAGGCCTATCTGAGTTAATCTGGGCGAGGAGCTGTAGGAATTACAGTTCGACCTGTCAGGCCCCCTAGTACCCCCGTCAGTGCATACATACATAGGTACGCAGGTAGTGTTGTATCAGACATGAACATGCCACTTCGCAGGAACTTATTACCCTTAATGGTACACCTTGGACGACAAATGATAGGGACGAGAGGGTCGCATCCAATATTGTTGATACGAGCAGCATAACAGATTATCGCGGCAGGGCAACAGGCGACTAATGACTTCCCTCCGGCGTCACCTAGGGGGCCTTCGGATCGGAGGATGTATCTTCCCAACGCCACACGTGGCTCCGCACGACACATGATACCTAGGTAAAGTGATAATATCCCTAACATAGCCATTATACACAGTATGTCGCGGATTAGTAGCAGACAATATTTCCGCGAGCTTTAAGCGCCGTTGTTCGTGGACAATCTTAGTCTACGTACGAAAGATGTAAGCTAGAAGAGGTAAGTTAACCAAACAACAACTTCTAGGTAATCTCTACTTTGTATAAGCGTTTTGTATACTATTTAAGCTTCTAAAGATTTTTCTATTTACTACGTCTACCTTGTATATATATTAAAAGTCTTTTATTACTTAGATAGTTTAACAAGTTGTATTTTTAGTTACTTGTACAAAGTTCTATAAAAGACGCTTCTCTAGGTTTATTCAAATAACATTAGCATAAGACGATGTAATCGCAAATGGACAGGCCGGGCCTAAAATTGGAGTTTCAGCTATTCGTCTGCTTGAGAGCTGTTCTTTCTGTTTCACCATTTCGCGTTGGGAAGGCATCAAAATACCTGGGCAACATCCCAAAGGTCGCATTCACAGGGTTCCTTATCGATAAGCCAAATTTCCTAATTCGGATAACCCCGCCTTCTCCAGACGTGCACACGCGCCCGACCCCCGACCTCAAATCCCGTCATCACCGCACTTCAACGTTTGACACAAAGTGGCTTCCCGCTGCAAAACTCCATCAAACGGGTATCTCTTCACCTGGTGACTGCCACGGTGGACATATTCGCCAGGAACATCCCACCAAGTACGTCGCTAGAAACCGTCAACCGCAGTGCCGAGATATCTCATTCATGGGGCTGTTCTCATGACGACTCCCTCCATCCCATTACCATTCCTCCGTCCTACCTTAGAGTCAGCTTTACCTAAGTACTTTGCCCTAGCCCCTTAAATTCGCTCCGCAACCCTCTTTTCCCAACGGTATCATTGCTCCTTTTCCACGCAAGGAAAGTGCATGACCGAAGTTGACGTCCTTCTCCCCCCTTCTTCGCTGTCACAATGTGTAGATGGTTTGCTTATATATCTCCCGAGGAGCCCTGTCTCCTTTCAGATGTTCTTATCAATCCTGCCAATGGTTGGTTTTCGTGATACTGCAATATGCCTCAGCTATTGACAAACGCCAGCCATTAGCAAACAATGCTCCGAGCACTATCTGCCCGGCCTTCTCCCTCACAACCATGAGAGGGACCTTGATGACAGCAACGACGAGCTGATCCGATTGCGCAACTCCCTCCTCAATGTCGATGGAATGGGAATGGCCTGGTACAGCGATGCTGCAGCCTCTTATGTCAAGCAGATTGACGGCCCTCGACCAGCCTTGTACAAGACCCAATCTCCCCCCATAGTAAGAGACCTCCGTCCGAACTTCCATTCAAGGCACTAAGTCTCTCCGTAGAACGACTTCAATTTTCGGTCTCTATGCGAGAACACAGAAACGAAGTGCGTCTTTGCGCACATCCGTGCGAGTAGTGGCAGTGTTGTTACTCCAGTGAACAACCATCCGTTTGTCTTCGGACGGCACATTTTTATGCACAACGGTGTCGTCACCGACTTCCAAACAATCCGACGTGACATGTCGGACATCATGGCATTTGACGCATATTGCAACATATGGGGTTCGACTGATTCGGAGCATGTGGCCGCCTTGTACATGACGAACCTTACAAAAGGAGGTGGAAAGGATACCTGGCAACTGAGTTATCCGTTACAGGACATGCTGGCCGCGATGAAGAAAACCGTCATCCAGGTCATGGAGCTGCAAGAACGGAAACTCGGTTCTAAACGCACACCCAACTCCCTCAACTTCTGCACCACGGACGGCAATAAGATGCTAGCTATTCGATTTCGAAACCATGCTACTCAGCAGCCTCCCTCGCTATATTGGTCGGAGTTTGCCGGCCGCACATTGAATACCAAGTTTCCTGGCAACCCCGACTCCCCCGAGGTCGTGAACGAGGCGGCGACCTTTGGAGAGGATGCCAGAATTGGTAAACATACCATCATAGCTAGTGAACCGACTACATATGACGAGAAGGAGTGGCATCTGGTTGGTGCCAATTGTGCCCTCACCGTCGATGAGAAGGGTATCGAGACGGAAGTCAAGATCGATTACGATCCGAAGTGGAATGCTAGGGATAGCCTATGATAAGGACTCGGAGATATTGGGACACTAGACTCACTACTACTTGACGGTTCGGCTTTTAATAAAATGTTGAGCTGAGTCACTTGTCTCCATAGGTCTGGGATAACCGTTGACATCACTGCAGTCGCATCAATAAGGTGCGGCGCCTCAGCTCATCATGACCTGATAAGGCATAGAGTAGTCTTTACAATCAACCATAGACCCTGTTCACTCCCTTCACCCTCCCCGAATTCGCCCTCGCATCCACACCCAGCCAATCTCTCATTTGCGGAGTCAAAGTCTTCTTGGTCTCCTCACTTAATCCCGCCGCCCAATTGATTTGGCCTCTCAAAAACGGCGCATTATACGCGCCAAACATCAATGCCCTATCCTGGTCCACTGTAATATTCTTCCCGGACGTGTGCCAGATGCGACCATCCATACAGACGATCGACCCTGCTTTCGCTTCAAAGGGTCGTACCATGGACTCTGCGTCGGCCGGGACGTCATCCCGGGTTTGCCATTTGTGGGACCCAGGGATGAAGAGCGTGCTGCCGTTCTCGAAGGATGCGTCTGTGAGACACCTGTGCGGGTCAGTACGTGTCGAACAACACACCCTGAGATGTATATGTTTCAGAGTGAGGTGACCACGAGCCGTTCCAGTCCTGGCGGCATTACCATATCACATTCATTGCCCACGGCTTCACTCACGGATCCGGGCACTGCAGACTCAAATCGCTATGCAGCCCCATACTGCCGCTCCCCGGCCTCGCAATGTTCGCCGTAAAGTTGCTGATCAGAAACTCCTCCCCAAGAAGGCTCTGCACCATGCTGACCGCCGTGGGATGAGCAATCAAGTCACGGAAAATCTCGTCCAGCTCCATGAGATAGAAAACTCTCACGTTGGATGCGTTCGGATCCAGATACGGGAGGAAGGTATCGTTCCCACGCCGTCGTGATTCTTCCGCCGCTTTCCAGAGGCGCGAGAGCGCTTCTTTGGTTTTCTCGGGGGGAGCACGTCCGGAATGATTCACCAGCCTTCATTGTGGAGTTGGCCTTGATACTGTCCGAGGTCGCGGCCTTCGGCTTCGGGGCATTTTGTCGAAGTCATGATGGTGAATTGAGGGCGGTTTCCGCAATCGTCATTGACAGAATTGATGATTTTCCGGCCATTATCTTATTGATCATAATTTATATATGTTTCTTGAATCGATCAAAGTGAGGTTAGATCAACCGTTTGTGGGGAAGTGGCTTGTTTACCGAGGTGGGGTGAGGAGGACCTCATACAAAGGATTGAGGTGGACTGACTCGGTGTAAGGTGCATGGAATCTGGGGTAGACCAGCTTACTCCGGAACTTTCATCTCTTCACCACTCCACGAGTCTTTGGGGAGCAGCGTATCTGGTTCTCGCTTTTTTCATGTTATCCTCCTACGCTGTTCTGCCCTCAGAAAAGCGATGCCCTCGGGGTATAGGGAAGTGATAGTTCTCTTGGTATTAGGTTAGAGAAGAGGGGTTTCCAACGGGTATGACGTACACCAGGAATACTCGTATATCGTCCTCTTGAACTTCTAATCGGTTAAGGACGAAGTGTCTGGTACAGCACGTCGTTTCACGAGTCGGCAGAAGGTTCAAAGTTATTGGAGGAAAATTGTCCATATCTCTCCTTCTAGGAAATAATAACATTGGACCGGAAGAGCACTTATCTCCAATCGCAGACGCGAACCACAGGCCAGTATTAAAGGCTGCAAGGACTGAAGCGCCAACAACGCCTTCAACTCCAGCCCAGCAGAGTTCCTAACATCCATTTGTTGAAGTCGCAACAAGAATCACAATATCCCAAACGCCTCAGAGAAATCCATATCCCGTTCCACCAACGCATTAGTTCCAAGTTCCGTCCACAACCTCGAGTACTGCAGCTGCCTATTTCTTCAACGCAGCGTCATAGAGACTGTATAGGATGCCAATGAAGGACCCAATTTGAAGCCCATAATACTGGCCCGGCACATTATCGCGCACCGTACGCAGCGTCGCCTCTGAAAACGGTCCCCAACCAGGCTTCCTAGCAATGAGAGTCCCCGGCTCCCCGATCAATCCGGCATCAACGATGGGGAAGCTATAAGCATTGTATGCCAGCAGTGCTCTCGCAATATTGAACGAAAGCGGGTCGACTTTGTATTCCTTGTTAAGGGACTTTTGCCGAGTGTTGGACCGCAATGTCAAATTGAAGAAGTACGAAAAGAGAAGCGGAAGCACCCAGCTCGTTAACGACCAAAGCGTCGCGGGTCCCCAAAATTGGCTCGTCAAAAGAAGGCTCAAATCCGGTACTCTGATCGTTGTCGACGGCACGTTGAGCGTGGCAATGGCAGGCGTCGCTACCGGGGTGGTATTGAGGGTATTCCACTCCATACCGAAAGCTTCTATCGCCAGAACAACCAGCTGAATGAAGACCACCGAGCTGGCGTTCTCGCGCACGACTTCTATGGCTTCTTCAATACGTGTCTTTTCCCACAGTTCTGAGGCCTTGGTCTTCGCAGCCTGGAAAGACTGGTCCGCTAGCTCTGTGATTTGTGCGGGCGAAGCTGGAAGATCAATCTGAGGTGTACGCGTGGTAAGTTGAGACACGGTCTTTGGGGTGCGCGAAGCAAGTTGAGAAACAGCCTTCGGGGTACTGCGCGCTATTAAAGATTGCTCTGGCGTGGGTTCATCGCTGATAAGAGCTGTCAGTTGCAGTCGGTGACATGCACATCCAAGCAGGACTCACGAGTCTGCACGCTTCAACGTCTGGCGTCGACGCGTCTTTACCGGTGGGATTTCGACACTGGAAAGGCGTTCTTTCTTAATAGGAGATACGTGACGCGCGTAAAATTCGCTGAACGCGCTCTGCTTTCCATACAACGTCTCGTTGGCTTCCAGGTGGTTTTGAAGAGCTTCGACCAAATCATCTTTTAGGTAACGTTCCGCGCTGCGCATGTCATGAGCGAGGTTCTCCCACGAGGAACGAGTTGCAGGGTGCCACTGCATCCCAGTCTGAGGATCATAATACATACTCGGGCAGGTTGGCCTGATGGGCAAGCTCAAGCAGCTCGGCTTTGCGCTTCCGCTGAAGCCAGGATGTAGACATTGTGGCTGGTATGAACAGAGTCGCAAAGCATGCGCGACCAAAGCTATGAGTAGAAATGAGAAGTACAAAAGTGGGTGGTGGCAGAAACTGGGGTGGCTGGGAGGGGTGGAAGGTGGGCAGATCAACAACACAAGCGCGTAAACACGGACGTCCGACGCACGTGATAATAGTGCATCTAACCTCTTTCGGTATAGCTGAGCTCCTCAGCACCCAGCTCTCGCCGTGCCAATCCTGCCCGAATTTTCAAAAGTTTGGCAAACCTCGGATTCAGGACCCGGGGACCCGCATTCACTTATCCAGGTACTCCCGTAGTCAGTCTTTTGCAGCGCTCTCTCACTTCGACCTCTTCTCCTACAGGGCTTATCGCGAATTACTTCGGACGGAAGCGCGGATACCCTTGGTGCACCCTCATGGTTCTTGCCCGCGCGGCCGACTCCTTCACGCCTGGCACTACCGCAACATCCGGCACATCCAGTCTGATTGGCAATGGACCGCAGGGCCTCGGAAGCGCAATGGAAGCAACGCGGCCCTCTTCTGCGGCTGTCGCCGAAGAGGTAGACCATGAAGCTGCGCGACCGCCTTATATCCATGCCATGCTGGCAGGTGGAATCGGTGGAACTACAGGTGACATGTTGATGCACTCGTTGGATACCGTCAAGACTCGCCAGCAGGGCGATCCGCATATGCCACCGAAATACACGTCGATGGGCAACACATATTACACCATACTCCGCCAGGAAGGGATACGAAAGGGACTCTACGGCGGAGTCCAACCGGCATTTCTCGGCTCGTTTTCTGGCACAGTGCTGTTTTTTGGAGCCTATGAATGGAGCAAGCGACTCATGATTGATTGCGGCATTGCTCCATCTATCTCATACTTCACGGCGGGTATGGCGAGGCGCTCATGGCCGGAAGACTCGTATGCTAATAAAATTGCCAGGCTTGATTGCAGATCTCGCGGCTGCCCCCGCCTACGTCCCATCGGAAGTGTTGAAGACGCGCCTCCAGTTGCAAGGTCGATACAACAATCCCTACTTTAACTCGGGGTACAATTACCGTTCCATGGTACACGCCGCTCGCACGATAGCGAAACAAGAAGGATTTGGCGCATTGTTTTATGGATACAAAGCTACGCTTTGGCGTGATCTTCCGTTTTCGGCGCTACAGTTCGCATTCTACGAAGAAGAGCGAGGACTGGCCAAGCGATACGTTGGGTCACATAACATTGGACTTCCCTTGGAGATCTTAACCGCGGCCACTGCAGGTGGCATGGCAGGCGTCATTACCACTCCACTGGACGTAGTTAAGACGCGAATCCAGACCCAAGTGAACGATGCACCGTCCGTATCAACGAGACCGCCTGCGGCGACGCTTTCGCCTTCAAGACACTCGATAAAACCGACAAAGCCGCCCCCGCAAAACCGGCCCATATCTACGTCCTCACCTTCGACCGTTTTGCGTAACCATGGTGCCGCTACGCTTGATACTTCTTCAGTCATCACTGGTTTAAAGATAATATACAAGACAGAAGGTATATGGGGATGGTTCAGGGGCGTTGGTCCCAGAGCAGTATGGACATCGGTACAGTCAGGAACCATGCTGGTTCTGTACCAAACGCTTTTGCGTTACTTTGAAGAGCATCCGTTGGTTAGGACGGACGAGCGCTATGTATAACATGTATGATAGGTGATTTCGGCACGATGGGTAGACTCTTGCATTAGCGGCGTTCTTTTTTATGGCAGCTCAGAAAGAGCAACTGGCGCATGCCGTCAAGCCGATAGATTTTAGATACCTCGACCTGGGAATCTCATACGTCCTTGTGGCTTTCCTCCTCTCATTCTTTTACGTCCTCAAATTCTGCCATCAATTCTCACTTGTTGTTTACGCATTGTCCCATTTTTTCCGTGCTTTGGCCAGCTTTTGCTTCTCTTATCATTTGTTCCAAGGTTCTACGACTTGTTCTCTGGAAGTCGCTTTATGATGCTTAGTCATTCATCACACCAGTCCTATTCCGGCTTAGCATTCATCTTACACCTGGGCATACATCCATCGTCGAGTCTCTCAGGCAGAAACATTCAAGGCTACCGAGCAGTCATACGCCGACGGCGCCTCAGGCACAAAGCTGTCGGATGCGAGAATCTCGGTCAGAGGATAGGTCGGAGCTGCACATATGTGCTTGCGCGCGAGTCTGCCTCAGTCCCCATGTGCCCCAGTCACGAACTGACATGTCCGCCTCACTGAGATCGGCTCGGATATGATTGGATGATGCCTCCTTGGGCACCTAGGTGTCAAGAGTGTGTTGGGCACATCTGTTGCTGCCGCAGTTGTGCGAGTGTCTGCGCATTTGAGCTCGGTGTAGAAGGGTGAATGCTTGGATGTTGCTTCGCGTTTGGCTGGGTTCGCGCAGTCTGTGGGTATGACCATCTGATTGGCCGCTGAATCGGCGCTGGCTGTCCTTCGATGGATCCATGGATTATTCTACCCTCAAGGGCCCCAACTCAGGCCACTAAACGCTTTGCTCAATTCCTTACTTTCCAACGTCACTGATAACTTGCACCCCGATTTTCTAGGTCAGTAAACGTGGCTATGGCAGCTTGGATGATTCATACACCGACCGTGTGGAGGGATTGCGGACACCGTATAAGATGAATATGTACGGATACCCTTCACATTTGTTCATTCATCGATTCAACATCCAGTCTGCTTAGTGACACGCATTCACCTTCTGCCCTCGAATATCTCTCCACTCGACCACTTTACCCTTTCCGATTAGAGCATCTCTCCTTCCAATCAGAGCGTCACCGTTACTCAAGGTCTTAAGCGCAGCTGTTATCATTTGAGTTCCATCATGTCTACCTATAATCAGTACACCTCTTCTACATCATACCGCAAACTCATGTCCAACAATGGTACGTTGTGTATTCAACCCTCGTTATCCGCACAGGACTAATCCGCTTGGTAGAGTTCTCCTACAGCACATCGCAGTACGGTGGCTACGGCGCCACTCAAACGCCGAGTACCCTGACTACCGGCAGTTATGCATCGGCGTCAGCCACATCCCGATCGACAGACGATTACATTGCGGGAGTCGGTGCACAGTTCTCTAGCAGTGGGAGCACTAGGTCCGGGTCGAGGGGATCGAGATTGTGAGGTTATATGAGGGTTTTTGATTTGTTGTGGGAGGGATGTGGGCAATGATCATACGTTTCACCTTCGTTCTCAACATACGTCCACATTTAGTGGACATGGGGTTTTAGAATCGGCGTTTTGGACTGTGGGCATCAGAAGTAACGATAGCTCATATACGTTTTGGGGTTCTCCTTGTACGACTAAACATTGCCTCACATGATCCATCACTGATGCATATCATCTACTTGGTTGTTCCGTTGCACTTGCAGAAATGCACAAAGCACACAGTGACGTAGTCCAATAAAGACATAATAGCATTGAAACAAAAGCTAAATTTTGATGTGCCCAAAAGGTCTCATATTCCTATCAGTTCACTTACAAGTTGAAAAGGAAGTACCTAGGTTTGTTCAGTGCTTTGAATGTGTCCCAAACTTTTCCAGAATCCTATTTTAAGGGTATACCGAGCCTGTGAGAGATCCTGAGATCCTTAAGATGAAATAAGAACAAAATCGAGGAAAGACATTAGTAGAATACATGATGGGTAGCCTATAATGCTGGTGACTCGGACTAGGAGTGTTATTACAGAGGGAAATTCGAGCTGAGAGGCAGGAAGCCGGCAGAACTAAGTGGAGACAATTTCGATGAAGCGGTGACTGGAAAAGCACTATCTTATACAGTGTGCTTGGTGTCTCTAGGCTTCCAGTCGCGCTCATACATCTGTGCGATAAAGTAATATTGGTCTTCGTAGACGTTATTCTCCAAGATTTCGCGTAAGTGTGGAGCTGAAGAAGTAACAGTCAATAACTACGTGGAATAAGGGTGGTGCTGTAATGTACATACCTTTCTTCTTGTATTCTTGGACGGTGCACTGGAGAAATTCCGCTTGTTCCTTCTTTATACCAGCCAAGAACATCTGTTCTTCTGATGTCCAGTCCATATAAAGCGGATAACTTCCTTGGTTGGAATGGTGGAAATATGCCAACAGGATTTTAGCTCCATTGTGAAGCTCCTCGATAACTCGCGGACGGTAGAAGCGGCCAGACGACCCCTGCAGTTTGGCCCGCTCATTGTCTCGTGCAGTCAAAAGCGCACAACTGTGCAGTAGCAAGAAAATACATAGGTAGATGGCCAGCCATGACTTGCGACTGCGGTTTTTGTCCCGGATGAGAGCGTTGAGTCGGGCGAGCACTTCTTTCTTCGTTGGCTCAAGAATCATGGAAACAAAGATAATCTCCATTTGAGCTGAGAACACTGGGGGCATCAGAACCCTGTTGGTGCTGGGAGAGTTTGGTCCGAAATCGCGGCCTGTCATTCCAAGAGTCTCTTCACCGCAAATCCATGCTGAACGAGACATCATCCGCGACGCCCCCCAGAGTCTCATAGTAAACTTCAACAGCAGCCGATCTGATTCGTTCTGTAGGTAATTAGTCCAAGCCATCTGGTCGTGGACCCGTGGTACATGGAGATACACTTACTTCAGCGGAAGAAGAATACCGATATGCCATGAGATATGTCTTTCGCAACAGTGCGTCTCCGTTCGCAAGCCAGAACTGAAGAGCGACCTTGAGCGTCCCTTCACAGAAAGCGGAGAGGACTCTCCCGGCCTCTCTCATATTCGCGACGGCATAGGGTGTGCAGACATATTCGTGCTTCTGGCCATCGGCTACCCACCTTCGCTCTAGCGCATCACCTTTAACTGGCACAAACCGACGGACATTCAGAGGGTACCACGTATTTCCCACACCTTGTGTCACTTTAATGGTCTTGACCTCATCGGAAGCCCAGTCCTTGATGTCGATCATCTCCATCCTGTCCCAGCGCGAGGTCCATGTTGGACGAGGACACTTCGCGTTATCCAAGAGCTCGGAATCCGTGATCTTGTAGCGTAAACATGGGGCCCAAAGAGATCCCTTTTGGAGCACTTGGCGACAGCCTTTACAGCACCCTGTCGGGTTTTGCTCGTCGACGTCGCACTGATCAATTTAATAGCTGGTACGTAGTACAGTAGGAGAAGAGACTTACTCTGACTCTTGAAATACTGCAACGAATGCAAGCTCCGATTTTGCGGGTATGCGCAGTCAATTCTCTCTGTTCGGCGCTTTGAAATGGTCCGCGACGTTTGCCCTTGGTCCCCGTCGTCCTCTCAACCTCCCTTCGAGAGACTTCCGCGGACACCTCGACTGGCATCTTCTTCTCTTCAATGATTGACTCTGGGTTATGCATCATCTGGTTCATCGTTAAGTTCACTGGGAAACGGGGATCATATCCGCCTTGATTCGGAAACTCAAAGATCTGATTATTAGGCCTCAGACTTAAATTGTCCAAAAATTGCCCCCCTTGTCCTGCAAGTAGAGGTTGTTGTAGAGGGTTCATTTGTTGGGGAGGAAACGTATTCTGTTGCAAATGGTGATGTGAACTGACGTTCACCCATGACGCAGCGACGTCATTAAAGTCATCGACCAACGTGTCTTGCCTCGGTGTCAGGTTCTGATCGCTATGTGAAGTTGGAGGCGATGGATACATGTCCTGTCGTGGTTGAATTGTCGTTGCGAAAACCCCCATGACAGTGTCCGTATGGGTAGTCCCCATTCCCATGCCGGCGATGTCGAACTCGACTGTCGACTGGTCAAGTGAGTCAAAATTTTGTTGTTCCTCGAAGGCGATATGTTCTGGACTGGTGTATGCCGCAAAGTTTGCCGCCGGTTGTTCTCCATAGGGCTGCTCAGAGTCCGAACTACCAGGGGGTGTGATATCCCCAGGTATTCCATTGGAGCCGGATTTGAAGGACCCCACACTTGATCCCGTTTTTCTTGAAGATATGTGTGAGGACGATGTTCGTGTTGATGCCCGTCTTGAACTTGCTGATAGAGACAATAAAGTCTCCAGACTGGTGCCCAGTATGATCACTGCTGCTTGTAGAACGAGCTGGTCTGACTGACTGAATTGTTCTAAGCCCGCTGCCGGCCTACTCCTCTTGTGGTTCATCTCATCTAAGAAAGATTGCTCTGGGAGTCGCTTGCTACCACGAGAAACCATCTGTCGAACGACGCCATCAGCCATGTTGAAATAGGTGAAATTTTGTTGGAAGAGGCGAATAGACCGAACCCCTAGGGAAGTCTCACGTCGATCGGATCATTTCCGCGAGCGACTGTTTTCTTCTAAGCATCTGTGATGAGGTAGTTGTTTGAGGCTGAGGGTTCGGTGAGGAAGGTTGAGGGAAGGTATGCGGCGGAGTGACGAGCCGATTGGCCTCGCGTACTTCACCGGCTTTGTCGGGCTGCACTGACCCAGAGGCGCCGGGCTCTCATACATCATCTGTGCCACGCCACCATCCGCTGACGGCTCCGCCCCCGACAGTGACGAGTATTTCGGTGTGTGTGAAAGTGCATCTCGGTGAGCGGATGTCCGTCGTGAATTCGAAACGTGATCGGGCCCGCTGAGCATTTTATGTTCCACATTTCCGCTGCATAGGGTCGGCAACAAACGAGAGCCATGGTTGCGCCCAACCTCCCTCCAATTTCCAGACTGAACCTCGCGCTCCTGGCAGGAGGGAGATCCACGCGCATGGGATCTGACAAGTTCCTCCTAGAATATCCTGACGGCACTCCGGTCTACCTCAACCGCCTGAGGATGCTTCAAGAAGCCTTCCCCGAGGCAGATAACATATGTATTGTCCTTCGAGATCGCACCCGAGCTGAGCATGTCAGGATACCTCCGGAGATGGGCGTTCACGTTCTCTTCGTGGCTGCTACTGTTGGCTCGGCACATGTTGCTGGTCCTGCAGCCGGGCTCCATGCACTCTATTGCTTCGACCCGACGTCTCACTGGCTTGTAATTCCATGCGATTATCCTCTGCTCGACGGGGAAGACCTGAGGAATCTGTACGACCACTACCGAGACCCCGTCACTTGCTTCTCAAACGGACAACGGTCAACAGAGCCCATAGTGGCTATCTGGAGTCCAGATGCACTGATCCATTTGACAAACACCGTTGTAGAGAACCGCTCGGGGCTGTCAAACTTGATGGCTCGTCTTGGTGGGCACACAATCCCCGCTCGATATGACCACTGCCTGTTCAACACCAACACGAGAGAAGAGTGGGATGATGCATTGCTATTACTCAAGGCAATGCAGCAACCATCCCTACCGAACGCATCACAAGACTAAGTTTGACGTAGGATGATAAGGGATCAGATGGAACCACGTTACTTCCGGGTCGCCCTGCACTTGTCATTCGTCAGCCTTACCCGCTTCATCTCGACCCCACCCCACAGCCTTACAATGAGAACCAAGAGATGTGGTGGTTCCCTGCACGTTTATCACCCCAATTTCGCCACTTATGGCAGAATGGTTCGGGACTCTGCTGACTCACGGATAAATTGGATGCGGCTCAAAATTCGACCCGCGTCAAGAAGCACAAAGCCTTCCAGCTTGTGCCCTGAAAGTAGGCAGAATACATCCCCAAAGCCAATATCAATACAGTCATTGTACGGCCAAGTACAGTGTTTGTAGACGTTGAGATCGTTGTGATACTTGTTACTCCACAATTTGCCTCGAAAGCGGGCCTTTCTAGTTCGCTGCGTCCCAGATCCACCGACTGTCATGGCTCCCCATGCTGATGACAGCCTTGATTTCTCGGGCTATACCCCTTCCCTCGATAGCATCGCAGAATTGAAAAGAAAACTCCGCCTACATCATGCAGTCGCTCTCCCTGGTGCAGCTTGGATCACGGACTGCCCGCAGCTGAATGACTCGCATCGAAATAGTGCAGCCAACCTCGAATCAAGAGTGCTCCAACTTTCGCTTGACGATCTCAAAGAACTAGAGGATGCCTATGCATATTTCGAGGGTGAGAGGATAGACTCACAACGCCAAGCACGGCTATTGACGTCTCCATAGCTACCAAGCTGCCTTTGCAAAAAATCCAACCTCAGAAGTTTCCCTTGCCCACGCTTTCAAGAAAGCTCAGGCAGCGCAGCAGATTGCTAGCGGACAAGGAACCTTTCTTCATAATTCGGGGCTTAAAGCCGCTCTGGTTCAGTAAATGGAAGAATGTAGTCATATACACTGGCATATGCAGCCATGTCGCGACAAAACGAGCATGGGCAGTTGGCGACCCCAACGTTCTTCGTAAGTTCATAAGTTAGCATAACATCGGTATACTAATCATTTGCAGACCATGTCACAAACCTGCAGCCCCCACAGGAGAAGGGGTCCGAAGCATACAGAGGTCCCGCGAATAGGAACACTGCATTAGTAAGTACTCTACAGTCATCTAGGGCTGCTTTGGTAATAGTCTAGCCCTTTCATACCGATTACGGTTCGATTCTCTCATTTTATGTGCTTTCAAAAGCACAGACGGGGGGAGACACATATCTCGCAGATATCCACGACATCATCTCCGAGATCTCAAAAGATCGTCCGGATATCGTGGAAACACTGCGCAAGCCCTTCATCAATATAAAGTGAGCTCCCTCGTGACCCAGCTAGCATCACGCTAATCCCCTCACAAGTGCCAAAGAAGAGGGCGCATATGACGAGCGACCACTTCTCTTCACCCTGTCATCTGGGCAACTGGCTGTGCAGGCTTCACGGTCACGCCTGTTTGGCACTCAGTGCCGAATTCGACCGTCTTATCTTCCGCCTCTTTCAAATGCACAGACTGAAGCCATTGACGCACTTCACGCCGCAGGACAGGCTGTATCTCAACGCATCCCGTCGCGGAGTGGCGACATGATCTTCTTCAATAATCTGCGAATGATGCATGCACGTGATGCCTTCGTCGACGGAGACGCCGAAGAGAACGAGACCACTCGCTATCTTCTCCGCCTGATTCTGCATGATGGACGGCCAGATGCGAGGTGGGAGATTCCGCCGGCGCTGAAGCCCACCTGGGAGGAGCTCTATGATCATGAAGACGAAGATGAAGTATTCGCCATCCATCCTGAGCTATTTTCATACAAGGCCGCCCACTGAAATTGCTGATGTGAGATTATATACGTTTTGGGTTCCATCAGACTGCGCATTTTCTTGAGGGTTAGGAAGGGGAGTTCCAGGTTGACGTTACGTTAGGGTCGGTTATGTTGTTTATACCCTTTCCTTTGGACGAATAAGCAATTTGCCTGAGTTTTCTAGTCTAGGGTATTTCTTTCCGCTTGTAATACGTAGCTATTTCACGGTAGTAGTGGTAATAGCAACAGTTGTACTTGTAAACTCGACCGTACTACAGCCGTTCCTGTTTGGGTGAGTACAGGAAGCGACAGCGCAACCTTGGAAGCACTGCTTTACGTTCTTGGACTGAATGGCTGACAAATGGTGCCAATCAGCCGCGCTTTCTTCCTCATTTACGCACGCAAGCTGGAGCATCCATGCCATCTATTAAGAATACCTACTTCTGCACACATAACGACATCAATCGCATCCATAAATAGGACAGCAACATGGACTCAGATCTGGACATGATTCGGCGGATAGCAGAGGAGGTTGCTTGGGACTACATGGATACAACAAAGCACTGGAGCACCTGGCACTACTGGTACTACTCGCAGCGCTTTACCAGTCCTCGCGAGCAGGCTACGGGAGAGCTTCTCCGAACCATACAGGGTACCAAATCAAACGGATCCCATGTTAACCCCAGTGTCACCGAGCCGTATGTAAATTGTGTCGACTTCTCCATCGCCATTGCTAGACGACTATACCCAAGACTCGCATCTATCCCCACATTGGCGAACTCTCGGTACACCATGGGGCTTCTAGCGCGCCCAAATGCTACCGATTCTGACCGACTTTTTCATTGCATCGTTGCCGTGCGTATGCCTCGGCACTGTGTTGTCATTGATATGAATCATCCCCACCTCGTCGAGGTAGTACCACACTCAGTCCTACATGACAGAACGACTTCAAACATGACCTACGAAGTGCATAAAAACCCCGAAGTCGCCCCAAGCCTTTATTGGTGGGGTGAAACTGAGCGATGGGAATTCACAGAGATCAGTGCGATGTGGGCCATTAGGAATATCACTGTCGCCATGGCTTGGGACACATGCAGGGTGAACGGACGCTCTCTCCCGAGAAGCAAAAGCATCAAGCTTACCATGAAATTCGAAACGGAACCCCGCTTCATAACCACGTCTCTTCGAAACGGAAAGTATGTGGCACTGGCATGTCGGATTAAGATCGACTTTAAAAACGCTCGTGTTACAGTCTATGCGCCTTATCATGACTGGCTGGCGAAGGAAGCGATGAATAGCCTGCGAGATAAAATACTGGACAAGATGGGCGAATGGAGAGATGGACTCGGCGGACATATAGCCAGGGATAATTCCGTCATTGAGGTGGTTATCGATCTCCTTCCAAAACCTGGTTCGGAGAGTCGGGAGAAGCGGGACGCGATTCTCCTCGTCGGTGAGATGGTCGAGCTTGCGAATTCGAGCATGACCAGGTACGATTTTAAGGAAGTGGTCCTGTCGGTGACTAAAGTTTGGATTGCTCTTGAGGGGCCTTGAGTGGTCACTGTACGCAATGACACTTCGATGGGATGAAGATACGCTCCTCGTGCGGGTGACGGAGAAATATTGCTCTGACTTTTGGACAAGTCCTTTATCGCTGTTAGTAGCTGGGGTAAATTGAGGAGTGCACGGATAGAGCTGATGTATTGTCGGTAAGCCGTTCCTATCACATAAGTGCCGCTTCTGCCTTTGGATATCTACACCCAGCATTATTTCTACTATAAGGAGTCAAAGTGAATGAGGAAGTAGTCTGAGTATGAAAGCAGGAAAGTAACATAAGACGTGAGATGGCGGGAAAGAGCAAGTCCAAGGAGGTGTACAAAGATCAATTATCTGAAAAGAGTAAGAGGAGGGAATAAATGATGTAGACGTTTGGACTAGAAGAATCGATCAAAACAGCAGTACTTCGGTGGAACTCATTGGACGCGATGCGATAAAGAGTCGAGTCCACCTAGCTCAATTAGAATTGCAGAGCCATATTGCTCCACCCTTAATTGAAGCGAGCAAAGAAAGGAACTGCAAAAGCGATCATGCAATGTTTGCGAGAAAAGATCTCTATGGTACTGTATGATCTTGTGCAATATGCTGTCAAGATCGACTGACTATCCGCAGGTCTTCCGATTCCATTCTAACTTCTTTTTCCATCTGTGCGCGTACATATCCTAGCCCACGTTGAAGACGTTGGGGACCCGGACCTGCTTTTGTGTTTGTTAATTTTCGGTAACTTGCCGTTCACATTAGTACGTAGATGGGGAAAGGGATCATCAAGCTCGATGGTCAAGTCCTCTTCTGCCTCCGTACTCGAGTCCTCAGAGCTAGACCCAGCCTCGGACTCGGATGCAGATTCGGATTGTAGATCTGAATCCTGTTCACCTTCAGACGAGCTTGAAACTTCTCCCGTGCTTTCTGATGCGTGGAAACTTGCGCTCCAATCGCTCACGATTGTGTCGTCGGATTCGACGAAATTTGACTCGTCACTTGAACGGGGGGTAGGATCATCGCTTCTTCTCTTCCGTTTTCCGGGATTAGCCTTGCTGTGTGATGCCTTGCTCAAAGTATTCCTTGTGAACGGCACAAGTGGAATGTCGTCGTCTTCGGAATCCTCTGTAGGTATCCTACGCTTTTGCGGGGTTGGATTGCGATGCAATACCCAGCTTGATTTATTTCTGGTGAGCGCGACAAGTGGGATGTCTTCTTCGGAGTCGATATCTGTAGATAGTCTAGCATGAGAAGGGCTAGCATTATCGAATCCACGGGTTGCGTTATCAATTCCCGAGCTCAGGCCTTGAAACTTAGTTTCACCAGTCTTGCATCGTTTGGCGTTCCGTGAGCGGGGTCCTGTTTGCCTTTTCTTCGATATTCCCACCTTGCCTTGCCTTGCTTTGGTGGAGCCTTTAACATTACCAGTCTTCCTGGAATTTACAGATTTAGCAGGTTTCACGGGGGATTGGTAGCGATGATTGGCTACTCTTTGTTCCGGCGTCTCCTCTGGGACATCGTCGTCGTATATGAATGTTGGATCGTCGAGATCGAATTCGGATTTGACGTACACATCCTCAGCCTTTCTCTTGAACTCTTTTTCTTCTATTCCGGGGTGTTGCTTAAGCTGGTCTTGCATGCACTCGGTCATCAGACGCAGCAAGTAGTCTTTCGCAGACTCAAGATCCCCCCCATGATCGAGAAGCAAATTGTATAGATGCCGAACCGGAAACAATGAGCAGGATTCCAAGAGTCGTTCTACTTTGTGTCTCAAAATTGGGTCGCGGATGTCGGCAAGGCGCGACGGGTAATCCGGGTCGTCTTTATGGGGTTTTGAGCTCACAGCCAAATGGGACAAGGAGAATTCGTCCATACCGTTCCTCTGGGAATCGTAGTGGGTTGGATGCTCATAGCGCTGAGTTGTGGACGTCAAATCCGAGGATATGGCCAGCTGAGCTGCGTCCGAAATGCTATTCTCGACTTTAACAAACGCGCCGCTGAGGATAAGGGAGTAGAACTTACGGGACCATTGTATGCTCCGCAGAAGGACAAGGCAACTCAATTTCTGTTGCCGGGGGGATAGAGATACTGCCTTGTGGCTCGCCTTGCACAGGCGAATTAGAAGATCTCTCTGCGAAAGATAGAATGCTCTCAGACTCCTTTTCGAAGAGCAGGGACTCTTGGATTTTCTGAATCTCTTTGTAAAATCCTCTGAAGATTTTGGTGGCAGCTTTCACACTCTTCTTGAAAGATACAAGCTGGGCACTCCGCCGTAGATCCCTTTTGGAGGATACTGCGTTGCCTGATAGAGGTCCATTGACTGAGGGCGCGACTGTAGAAAGAGATAGTGGTGTGTGGTTGCTGCGAGTTATTGTATAAACAGTGTTTTCACCACTACAAACTGGGTCTTAGTTCTTTCATCTTCTCTCCACAACAACAAACACAACGCGTACCACGTTTTCTTGGCATCTTCGCGTTCACCGCCATGTCTATGAGGCGAGACATGTCGAGCTTCTGATATCCGTGATTTTGATCTGTCCCTTCTTCTTCGCTTTATGGGAGACACGGTCCGATTGAGCTTTCGTTTCGTTGCTTTGCTTGTTGTCTTGGTGTTGGTCTGTTTGACAGAAGACGTGAGTAACCGCAGTGGTGCACTTTGCCATAGCGATTTAGACGCAAGTAAATCATCGAACGTGCAAAAGCTCCAGTCTTGTTGGATCTCATAGCCCAGTCTGGACAGCCGATAGGGCAGAGTAATCGGAGCGAAGGAGAAAGCCATTATGCATCAGCATTGATGACATCGACACTAGCATGCATAGCTTTTGCCGTGTCCAGTACTTTCTTGGAAGATTTTTTGTCTTTTTCGGGCAGCAGGAAATAGAGCTAGAGAAGGTGGAAGTCCAACTTGACAGTTGCTGTACTAGTTGGATTTTGTACGAGGGGTGAGATTAGTCCATGAGACACATAGCACACCGGAAAGGGCACAGCTGATTTGGGAAACGAACGAGAAAGGGTACAACAAACTTTCAAAGGACAGAAGTGAAAGTGTGAAGTGAAGACAGAGAGAGCTCCGCACTATAGATAGCTAGCCTCAGGGTTCTTCCCCAGGACTGGCACCGCCAAGACCAGCACCTTCCCATTCCAGCTCTAACGTGTCCGTGCGCGTGACGAGCCACTTCGCGTGACGAGCCACCCAACACCATCACAGCTCAAGCAATAATGAGGCTATAGAGCCACTAACAATAAATATTATTACAAGATTTTCTAGGGAATTACTATATTAGTGTTTGCGATCAATTTAAGCTATTTAAATCTTTCTGGAAGCTTAACGCTGCGGCCGCGTCGTGTAGAGATGCTTGGGGCAGCAGATGCGCCCTCTAAGGCCTCCCTAGTATCTAGAGCATCAACAACATGTTTCTAACGCTTTCTGTTCTGTAGAGATGGCTGCGAGGCCTTCCTCTTACCCTTTTAGGAAGATTTTGGAGCTTTTGCAGTGTAATGGCCGCGCAAAGCTTGCAGATGCCTGGTAACAGTTTGGATTCGATAAGGCTCTAAAGGGTTTGGATGATGGGTCTCTATGCCATCCCCTTCGGAGCGGAACAACTATCTACCGGTCTATCTTGCCTCCTTGAGGCAGAACCGCCCCAGATCTCATCTAGGTAAAGCTACCTAGGCACCAGCCCATTACATGCAGCGTTAGTTGCCTCCTTCTAGCAAGTGCGCTCGGCTGCCTTCTTAGCCCTCTGCTCCTCTCTTACCTTCTTGGCCTTCTCTTGGGCAGTACGCTTTTCCTGCTGGATCTTCTCTTTATATAGCTTAGCTGCCTTCCTTAGCTCTGCTGTCTCTGCTTTTTAAAGTTGTTGCTGCTTGTCCTCCTGCTCCTTAATAGATTAACAAACACGTGCCTCCCTTATCTTCTTTAGTAACTAGAAGACTGCTCTACTATAATACACCTAGCGCTGTTAGAGATCTAGAGCCTTGCCCTTCTTTCTACGCTTCTCCTTAATAGATAACGCCTGCCTAAGTCTATTAATATTATAGTAAAGTAGCTTATTTTAAACAGATAGGTAGTAAAGCAATTAATAAAGCTTCTATGTATCTCTACTACTCTAATCCTTTACTACAGAGCGTATAAGCCTATCTACCTTTCTCTAGTTATACTTACTAAGAGATAATAGAAAGCTTTCTTTTAATTTTTAAAATCTAGTAAATCTATTAAAGATTAGATTAGAATTAGAAAGTAATATGCCTGTTGTTCTAAAAGAGCTAAGAATTGTTAATTCTTTAAAGAACGCCTTCTACGCCTTCTAGAATAGTAGAAAGAAGTCGCTCTTTGTAATAGAAACAAGACTCTAGCTTGTATAAAGGTATTTTAATAGTTCTACTAAGTAGGCTGTTAATAGAAGCTTAAATATTGCAATATTAAGTAGCTAAAGCGTATAAGTTAAATAAAGCAGTAAAATAGCAAAAAGAATTCTGTTCTAATTATAGTAGTTAATAAAGTCTATAGTAACATAAAATCTATAGCTATCTAGAATTAAAAGTTAATGTAGTTGTTAAGCTTTCTCTTTTGTACAGCAATTAAACACCTGTTTAAGCTAGGCAAGTCTAATATTGTTGTTTGTCTAGCTAGAAGGCAATAACGTAATAAATACTAGGTGTTTTCCTGCCTAGATATTGTCTACCTAGGTTAATTAAATGCTTTTGTTAGCAGCTTTATAGATAAAGCTTAGAAGTAAAGCAAATCTATTAGCGTATATACATGCTAAATGTAATAGGCTAGTGCCTAGGTAGCTTTACCTAGATAAGATCTAGAGTAGTTTTGCTTTAAAAAGGCAAGATAGACTAGTAGATAGTTGTTCTACTCTAAAAGAAATAGTATAGAAACCTATTATCTAAACTCTTTAAAGCTTTATTAAATCTAAACTGTTACTAAGCATCTACAAGATTTGCGTAGCTATTACATTTAGATTTAATTACTTCTATTATACGCTAGAGCAGGAACTCTAGTAGTAGAACGCCTGCCTAAGCAAAAAAAGAGTCTACTAGCTAGTGTAGTATTCTATTGTTATAGAATAAAGCTAGAGCAAAGACTTTAGTAGTAGAACGCCTGCTTAAGCCTATATTAGAAGCTTTACCTATTTCTATTGTATAGAGAGTAGGCTATATTAAAAGCTTTACTTGCCTCTATTATATAGAAAGTAGGCTACATTAAAAATTAAGCAATTAATAGATTAAGCAATTAAGATACTAAGTAGAAGCCTTGTACGCGCTAAGCTGCAAGCATATATAAAGAATATAGAAATAGAAAGCTACTTAATTAATAACATAATGTAACGACCTAGAAAAGCTAGGCTCTACCTAACTAGAGTTGCTTTTAATTAAGCGAGAAAATTATAGAGCACTTCTGTAGCTAACCTAAGTTAGATAAAACAACAGGCTTTAGCTCTATATGCACTGCACTTTTGCTAAACGTGCTATAAAGGGAGTTACGTAATCTATAGAATGCTTTTTCTAATTCTACGCTTTCTACAAAGCACTAAGAGCAACAAAGCAGCTAAAATGTAGTATACTCTCTATGCTTTCTTAATATTAACAAAGCAAGCAGAGCACTTTATATATATAACAGTAGGCAATAGGCTTTTACAGCTTATTGTGTTTAACCTAACAAGTACTTTTAATAGTACGCTTAGTTTTTAATACAATATTCTTTTTAGAAGAATTCTACTTACTATCTTAATATTAACTACCTATACATAGAACTCTATTGCTTATCTCTAAAAACTAACTAAAATCTATAGAAAACATACTATTATCTATTAGACCTTTACATTTTAAACACTTTTAAAATAAGCAACACTTCTATGCACACTCTAGCCTAGACCTAAGAAAAAAGCAACAAGGTTGCTAAACCTAACCTCTACTACAGAGACTGCAACAAGCTTAAAGACTAGCTTTTCTAGTTTAACTTCTTTTTTAAGTTTTAAAGAGACAATATTAATAGTAATAACTAGGCCTCTTTAGTTGCTTTCTACATGCGTAGACAAGCTAGCAAATAGGTTCAACTCTATTTAATTAAATATATAGACAATAATAATAACAAAAACGCTATTACTTGCATGTTTAATAACTACTCTATCTTTAAAGAAAAACTTTAATAGACTTTCTTAGTTGCTAACAAGACTTCTCTAGCTAAACAAAAGATCTAAAAGCTCTGCTAGACTAAGTCTACTACTAACTACGCTAACGAATTTTAGCAGTACTCTGTAGAAACTAGATAGAACGACAAGGCACTAATAAAAATATACTAACAAGGTCTTAAAGACACTGTTAAAGCAGAACTTATGCAAAGTAGCTTAGTTCTAGAGACTTTAGATAAATTAATTAACAAATCTATCTGCATTAACAACAACCTCTATAAGTTGGCAATAGAAATGCATTTAGAACGTTACCTGCTAGACAATTAAAACAACTAACGCCCTTTCTACTCTAATTTAGAACAACAACGTCTGCTACTACAACTTTAAACCTTAGAATACTATACTTTAATAGAACTAGAACTAATGCACCTTAACGCAGCCTTTAAAGGCAAGAACTCTATAATAAGAAAAGATAGAAAGAGCAAAGGCCTAATAACGTGCTATAGCTGTAGCAAGCTAGGCTACATTGCATAGAACTGTTAATCTAAGAACAAAGTTATTCGACAGCTAAATACCCTTATTACCTTTAATTAAGAAAACGCTACTATTAGACAAGATAGCAAGCTAGAATAGACAGTTATACCTAACTAGTTATAGAGGCTAGCTAACAACAACATACCCTAGTACAAAGAGAATAAGGATGCTAACACTCCTTTATTAGAAGATGCTAAAGACAATACTACTAGATACAAGACACTAGAGAAAAGGCAACTGCTTACGCCTTTTTCTATTACAGTCTAAACTAAACTATACTTTGCTAGCTATAACAAACCTTTACTAACTGCTATCTAATACCTGCTAAAGGGAGCACCTAGTAACGCGCAGAAACTTAACAGCTTTGCTTAAAAGAAAGATCTCTAATTACAAACTAGGAAAGAAACTTAAAAGTAGAATAGTTAAAAACAAGTAGAAAGACAACAAATTAATTAGTACAAAGAACAATAGCTACAAAGAAAGCCTAAAGATTAACTCTAGCTAATGTATTACCTATACAATTAGAACTACCGCAATTCTAAGCATAGATTACTCTTTTAAACTGTTTGCTTCTACAACGTATATACTACACATAGGTCTAAGAAGGAAGGTTTAGAATAGTTTTCTAAAGGAAAACAGTTTTGCAAACTCTTCTAGATAAATTGCTCTAATAACATCTACAGCAAACACCTATAGAACAAACAACTAGTATTACACTTTCTAGAATACAATAAGCAAGATATTATCTAGATAAAGACACTCTGCAATTAGATGTATAACTAAGAGAATTAGCAAACGTACCTAAACTCTAACTACACACTGCACTAGAAAGAAAAAGAAAGCAATAGATTTGCTTAGCTAAAGTCTTTTTTAAAGAAACGCTTAGCTTCTAGAATTAACCTAAAAGCTACAACGCTATTAACTCTATAAGACTTTGCAAACTACCTATTACAATAAATAGAATACAGATAAGCGCACTAATAGACTTAGAATTAATAGCAGAATTTATATCTAAAGAAGTAGCAAAGAGAACTAAACTCTAACTCTAAAACTAACAGCAACTATATCTATTACACGCTGTTAATAGAAAGCTAATCTTTATTGTCTAAAAAGAAGTCTAAGCTATACTACGCGTTTAAGACTACTAGAAAGAAATTATCCTTAACGTTACTAGATTAGCTACCTAAGACATTATATTAGGACTTCTATAGTTACAAAAGCACAACCTGCAGATAAATTAGAAAACACAAAAGCTTTTGTTTGCAAACTGCAACTGCGCCTGTAGTTTAAAGCCTGCGCGCTAACAGCAATTAACAGTAGATAAAAAGATAATTATAGAGTATATTACTTTAAACAAAACGCACCTAAAAAGAGTAGTTAACTTAGTAGACACTAACAGGGCATTAAGTTATCTAGCAAAAAAACAGAATACCTAGAACAAGGACGCTAACACTAGAGTATTAGAGACTCGCGCACCTCTAGCTATTTCTAAAGAATACTAAGAATTTGCAAAACTCTTTTAGAAAAAAACAAGTGCAGCTGCACTGCCTAAGCATTAACTCTAGAACTATAAGATTAAACTCTAGAAAGAAAAGCAACTAACTTTTAGCCTAATATATAGACTATTAGAAAAAGAGCTTAAAACCTTACAAGACTACATTAACAAGAATCTTAAAAAAGGCTTTATATAGAAATTAACCTTACTTGCAAGATACTCTATACTGTTTGTACTAAAGAAAGATAGAAAGCTACAACTATGTATAGATTACAAAAAGCTTAACAATATTACAATTAAGGATTAATACCTACTACTAAACATTGTAGAACTATAGAATTAATTAAGTTATGCAAAGATATTTACTGCATTAGACCTACAAGAAGCGTACAACCTTATACAAATAAAAGAAGGCAAAGAATAGAAGACTGCATTTTAAACAAGATATAGACATTACAAATATCTAGTAATGCTTTTTAGTTTTACTAACGCTCTAGCAACATGCTAGAGACTTATTAACAACGTATTAAAAGCACATCTAGATAGATTTGTTATAGTATACTTTAACAACATTTTAGTATACTCTAACAACTTTAAGAAGCATATTAAGCACGTAAAGACTGTCCTTACATGCTTTAGAAATGCTAGACTTTAACTTAAACCTAAGAAATGCAAATTCTACAAGAATAAAGTAGAATTCTTAGAACATATAGTAGAAGTTTATAGAGTAAAAATAAGCAAAAAGAAGATTAAAGTTATACAAAAATAGCTAGAACTTAGAAACGTTAAAGATATACAGTTGTTTCTAGAATTTATTAATTTTAATTAACAATTTATTAAGGACTTTTTAAGAAAGGCAATACCTTTTACTAAGCTTACAAAAAAGGATACCTAATAGAGATAGAATTCGGACTAAAAGTAAGCATTTAAGAAACTTAAACAAGCAAGTATTAAACTACTAGTATTAGTAGCCTTTAGAAGTAAAGAATTACTACAGTTTAAAACAAACGCATTAGACCTTGCTATTAGAGCAACAGCACTGCAAGAACGCAATAGAAAATAGCACCTAATTGCATACTACTTAAAAAAGTTAACAAAACCTAAAAAACAATACAACGTATATAATAAAGAGCTACTTGCTATTGTAGCAGCACTACAGCATTAGAAGATCTACGTAGAAAGCTACTTAAACCTTACAATATTTATAGACTACAAGAACTTAGTTAACTTTACTACAACAAAGCAACTTAATTAACAACAAGTACAATAGTTAGAACTTCTAGGCTAATACAAGTTTAAGATTATATACACGCTAGAAAAAAACAATAGACAAGCTAACGCTCTTAGCTAACAGCTAGATATCGCGGGCACAAAAGAAATTACTAACGCTGCAATATTACAGAACAATAAAGATAGATTACTAGGACTAGCAAAAATAATTAATGCTATTCTATCTATTACTGCTAAAGTACTAGAGGAATTACAAGAACAAATTATACAACAACACTACAACGACCTAGTGCATAGTTACCCTAGAATTACGCAAACAATAGAACTTATCTAACAAAACTACAACTTTAACAAAATAAAGAAGAAAGTTACTAGGTTTATTAAAAAGTGTGCTAATTGTTAAAGAAATAAGCACAGTACTTACGCACTATATAGAGAAATGCAAGCTTTTAAACTACTAGATAAACTCTAGACTAATATATTAATAGATTTTATTATAGAGCTGCTAGCCTTAAAAGATTCTACTACAGGAATTAGTTACAACGCGATTCTAGTAATCGTGTGCTAATTTACTAAGTACGCTAAAATAATACTATTTAGAAGCAACTACACTGCTGCTTAACTTGGATATCTAATTCTAAATCGACTAATTAGATACTACAGCATTCTAAAGTTAATTATTAGCAATAGAAACAAGCTGTTTACTTTAAATTATTAGACAACACTACTTGCAGCAATTAGAACAAAACGAAAGTTGTTAACAGCATATTATCTACAGACTAATAGACAAATAGAAAGAACGAATAGAACATTAAAAACATATCTACAAATCTACAGTAACTAGAAACAGAACAATTAGGTTTTACTACTACCTATAGCACAACTTTCCTATAACAACAAATTGTTAGAATTAATAGGCAAGACACTATTCTATGCTAATTACAGAAAACACCTACATCTTTTTAAAAGAACATTACCTAGACTAAAAGCAGAAGCTGCTATTGCAATAGCTAAAGAATTGAAAAAAATATACAAAGAAATAAAAAGAAAACTTAAAAAAGCGCAACGCTAAAGCATCTTATATGTTAACAAGAAACAAAAAACAGCACTTTAGCTAAAGAAGGAGAATAAAGTTTACCTACTTACAAGCAACTAGCGCACAAAGAAACTAAGCAAGAGACTTAACAACGTTAAAGTTAGACTGTTTTTAATTCTTAATTAAACAAGACTAGTTAACTACACACTTAACCTACTACTAGACGCAAAGATCTACTCTAGATTCTATATATTACGTTTAGAACTAGCTAACCTAGGAACGCTACTATAAAAAACATTCTATTATAAGCTTAAAGAAGAAAACAAGTTTAAAGTTAAGCAGATTATTGCAAAACAAAGCAGATACAACAAGCGCGAATTTCTAATTAAATAGAAAGGTTACCCTAGTTTAGAGAATATATAGAAGCTAGAAACGAACTTTATAAACTGCTGCTAGAAGCTTGCGCAGTTCTATTAAACCTAACATAGAAGTTGCTAAGATACTTAGAAACGCTAGCAGCCTATACTTTGTTACTAAGACTAGACAAGGAGCTCTAGGTAAAAAGGAACAACGCAAGCCTACTAGAAAGGACAGCAGTCGCTTCTTGCTACTTAAAAAGCAACAGACTAGCTTCTTCTATAGTAATAGCCTTAGCTGCCTTTTTTGCATTAAGGCGCAGCGCTTTCTTTACTTCTTGCTCTTCTTTTTAAATTGCCTCTAGCCAAGCCTAAAGACGCTTCTTTTTCTCTAGAATTAAAGACTACTTACTTTCTAAAATCTAAATAACGTGTTCTATTACTAAACCTAACATATTACTAAACCTAACAAAATATCTTAGCACTACTAACTCCTTAATTATTGCATTATGTTTTAACAGCGCAAGGCTTTATTAGAAGAACACAAAGGTAAACTTTAGCTTGCCTTTCAAGCCTATAATGCTAAGCAGTTTTAGAGCTATTAAGCAGCTGCTATAGCCTTTAACGTTAAGCACTATACCTTTACTAAGCGCGCTAAAGGAAAGCTATTTCAACGCAATACACAACCTAATTGCTAGAAGCTTACTATAACTAAAGAAGAGACGCTTGTCTAATATATCTTTAACCTTAATTTGCAAAGATTTGCGCTCTGCCTGTGTAAAGTAGAAGATATAGCTAATAAATTGTTAGGTGTGCGTAGTAGTACGCTAGTAGGCAAATGCTAGACTAAGAGATTTGTAACGCGTTTAGATTAGCTTAAAATAGCCTTTAATTAAGCAAAAAACAGGCAGAGGATACTCTAGAAAGACCTAGAGGTTATTAGCGCGTAGTTTAAGCTAGTTGTAGATACTAAAGCTAAGTATAGTGTCTACAACAACAACGTGCACAACTTTAACAAGACTAGGTTCTAGATAGGTGTAATTAGATTAATAAAGGTTGTTACAGGCTTAGAAAGACGTACAAGGCCTAATTTTATCTAGCTAGGCGATTGCAAGTAGGTTATAGTTATCTAGAGTATCTGCGCTACTAGGTATACAACCTTGCTATTTATAATCTATAAAGGGCGCGTCTACATCTCTACATAGTATAAAGAAAAAGATATACTATATACTTAGAAGCTTTTAGTCTCTAAAAACGGCTAGACAAACAACGCGCTTAGTCTTTAGTAGTTAAAGCACTTTAACGCGCATATAAAGCTGCGTTAAGTAGGCAGCTATAGGCTGCTTATTTTAGACAGCTATAAAAGCTATCTTAACTAGGATTTTAAAGACTACTGCCTTGAAAACAAGATCCTTACTATTTGCATGCTACCTTACTTATTGCATATACTCTAGCTGCTTAACATAGTTTGCTTTTTGCTGTTAAAGCGCAAGTACTTTTAACGCGTACAAGACTTAGCACGCTAACGCGTCTTCTATATTAACAAGAAAGGCTTCTTTCTAGCCTTTAGAAACGCCTTTTTTAACGTGTTTACAGAGCAGAACTGTTAAAAGGCCTTTAAGGCATTAGAACTAGTCTCTACCAACGCGCAGGTAGTGTTAGACTACTTTAAAGTACAGCTGCGTACCCTGCTAGAACTCCTACTACTAGAGACGCTGTAGCAGTTAAAGACTCTAAGTAATACGCATAAGTTTAGATTCTAATCTAAGCTTGTAAGCAACTCCTTTACGTAGTTGCTTTTTACTGCGCAGGCTAGCTTCTCTTAGCTTGTAAAAGGCGCTAAACTTATGCTATACTAAAACGCACTTCTTTCTACTAAGGTTAATAAGCTACAAGAACAATTAGCAGTAATAACTAAGCGCAAAGGGCGTAAATAGAAGCAGATATAGCATAGTAGCACAATAAACTATAGTGTTGCATTAACGTAGGTAGCTACTAAGGCATTTGTAGCGTTTTAGAGATTAAAGAAAGCTTATAGTAGTAGTAATTATAGAATAGCCTAACTAGCTCTACAGCGCTGTAGGAACTGCAAAGAGACTAGACACAACGCTTAAACTTGCAAAAAGAATATAGAAAGATCTTTTAAATCTAATATAAGCACAACATATGCAGGCTTACTATTTAATAGCAATAAAAATTTATAATCTTTTATATAAGTTAGTAGTGCTAAGATATTTTGTTAGGTTTAGTAATGTGTTAGGTTTAGTAATAGAACACGTTATTACAATTTTGCAAATTGCGCTAATTACACTTATTGCACTAACCTAACTAAACATGTACCTAGTAGGTTAAACCTATAGCACAACAATTGCAACAAGCAATAGGCATTTTGTTTCTAAAGTTATTAATAAAGGTTGCAAGATTAAAACAACAAAAAGTACTAGAAAAAAAGAAGGCTTTAGGTATAACAAAGAGCAAGCTTTAAGGTTAAAGCACAAAAGGAGGAGAATAGTGTAACAACCTAGGAAAGCTAGGCTCTACCTAACTAGAGTTACTTTTAATTAAGCGAGAAAATTACAAAGCACTTCTATAGCTAACCTAAGTTAAACAAAACAACAGGCTTTAGCTCTATATACACTGCACTTTTGCTAAACATGCTACAAAAGAAGTTACGTAATTTGCAAGATACTTTTTCTAATTCTACGCTCTCTACAGAGCACTAAGAGCAACAGAGCAGCTAAGATGCAGTGTGCTCTCTATGCTTTTTTAATATTAACAGAGCAGGCAAAGCACTTTATGTATATAACAGTAGGCAATAGGCTTTTACAGCTTATTGTATTCAACCTAACAAGTACTTTTAATAGTACGCTTAGTTTTTAATACAATATCCTTTTTAGAAAAATTCTACTTACTGTTTTAATATTAACTACCTGTATATAGAACTCTATTGCTTATTTCTAAAAACTAACTAAAATCTATAGAGAACATACTATTATCTATTAGACTTTTACATATAACAGCCTACGCTATTAGAAAACTAGAAAAAGAATAGTTATATAACTAAGTTACTACTAGCATATAAAAAATACTAGCTAAAAAGCAATAGCTAGTTTAGGCTATTAAAGCAATAGTAAGTTAGATTAAAACTTAGATATAGGCAAAAAATTAACTAGCAGAACAATTAAATCTTTCTACAATAATAATAGAAATAATAAAGTAGATAATAAGTAGAATAGAAGCGTTAGAAAGTTAAAAAGCTGCTACTACAACACTACCTAGCTAGAAGCTACTATACTCTAAAACACTACTAGTTACTACTAAAAAGCAAGCTAAGTTCTCTAACCTAGAACTTTTTAATAAAAACTATACAAAATACCTAGCTTTCTAGTTTAAAGCAAAAGCTGTAATAGCTGCGCAAAGCTTACAGATGCCTAGTAACAGTTTAGATTCGATAAAGCTCTAAAAAGTTTAGATAATAGGTTTCTATGCTATCTTCTTTAGAGTAGAACAACTATCTACTAGTTTCTATCTTTTTTTAAAGTAGAATAAGCCTAGATTTTATCTAGGTTAAGCTCTCTAGGCACTAGCCTATTACAATACTCTCTTTCTAGCTTTAAAAGTTTTCTTTAAAGCGTATCTTAGTAGAAGCTTTGCAGCAGCTAGCTAATAGTATTGCGCAAGTTTTTTGTATAGTTAATCTACTAATCTAGCGCTGCTATTTCTTTAAACAATTAAGCTAGTTTCTAAGTAGTTTTAGCGTAGCCTACCTATTTAACTTTGTACTATACTTAGCGCCTTCTACTTTTTTAAGTAACTTTTTCTACAACAATATTTTCTACTACCTATTCTAGTTTGCTATTAACTATAATAGCTTTAGGCTGCAAGTTATTATTTAGCTAGCTTAGCAGTAGATTGTTAGTAGCTAGCTGCAATCAATTAATATAGAATATATTGTAGAGGCTAGGCAGTATATTAAAGCGCATAGAATGCGTACTAATTACTTTAGTAACTATGTATTTAGCGTTTTTCTAGTTAAGCTTTTTGTTTAGCTGTTAAGTTTTAAAGTGTTTCTCTAGAGCTAGCTACACCTTGTTTTCTACTTTTAGTTGCTATAGCACTTGCTAGCGTTAATTTGCTTGCCTTTTCTATTTCTGCTAAGCTGCAGCTATTAAGGCTTAGGCTAGTTTAAATACTTTTTTAAACTTGTTAACTATTGTTTTAGCAGCTTTCTTGCCTACTTGCTTGTTAGTAGTGTAGTTTAATCTATGTTGTAGAGCTGTAAGCTAAATAGAATCTACGTAGTAACTATGCTAAAAGAAGAACAGGCTTACTTCTATTAACGTAGCTTGTTTTAATTAGATAGCTATTATAGCTATACCTAGAAGCTTAGCCTAGTTTTTCTAGTTTTAGTTAACGTACGCTTGTAGATAAGCCTCTACTATGCTGTTTATTCTTTTAGTTAATCTATTAGTCTAGAGGTAGAAGGCTGTTAACAGTTGTTGTTTAATTTCTAGAATTTTGCAGAGTTGTTTCTGTAGCCTGCTTATAAACTAACTGCTTTAATCTAATACAATAGCGTTAGGTAGCTAGTAGTACGCTACTACGTGCCTAATAAATGCCTATACAACAGTTTTAGTGTCTATGTTTAGCAGGAGTATTAGCACTATATTCTTGCTTAACTAATTAGTAACTATAAAAAGGATTGTACATTCTTTGCTTTTAGAAAAGTTAGTAATAAAATCTATTAATATCTCTTTCTATATTTAATTAGAAAGTAGCAAAAGCTTAAGTAGGCTATAAATACTATTTTTCTATAGCTTAATTCTGCTACAAACAGCGCAGTTCTAGAAAAAGCGCCTAATATCTTTAAACATTCTAGGCTAGAAGTAATCTTTTGCAATTGCTTAGTAAGTAGCTGCACGTTCTAGGTAGCTAGCTACAGCAGGAGAGTGTACTCTATTAATTAGGCTTGTTTGTAGAAGTTTTAATTGTAGTACCTACTTCTAGTCTCTATAGAGCAGGCATTCTTTCTAATCTACTATATAGTCTATAATAGATATCTTTAAGCCTAGGCTTAGTAGAATCTATTGCTTTCTATTAAGCATACATTGCTAGATATTAATATATTAGTTGTTGTTTTTTGTTGCAGCTTGCTATAGTTGTTCTAGCGTTAGAAGGTCTTCTTCTAGAAAGGTTAGAGCAGTGCTAGAATTTGTGCTATTATTGCTATCTATAGCAGTATTAGCATCTATATCTATGTTAGCATTAGTATTAGCATTAGTGCTAAGTGCTACAGATTAAAACGTAATTATACTGCCTCTGTTTTTGTTGTTAGTAGCTAGTAAAGCAGGCGTAGTTAGCTTAAGTAGCTGTTTGTAACAATGCTGTATACAATTGTTAGAGGCGTTTTAAAGCATATCTTGTTTGCGCTAGAATAGAGCATTAGCGCAGGGGTTTTCTTTTCTAGGTTAGTAGGCAATCTCTATATTATAGCGTTCTAAAAGAAAAGACTATTGCATTTGTTTTTTGTTAAGCATTTTTAGCTTTGTAAAATACTCTAGATTCTTGTAATCTGTAATAATAGTAAATTTCTTAACTAATTGTAGCTTAGCGTTCTATTTCTATAGGCACTGTACTATAGCAAGTAACTTTTTGTTGTAGATTTTGTAGTTGCACTTATATACGTTTATTTTCTATAAAAAATAGGCTACTAGCTATAGTAGGCTTTAATTGTTGTACTGTAAAAAACACTCTACTATTGCGTACCTAGAAGCATCTATTTTAAGTACTGTTTTCTTTTTAGAGTTAAATTAGGCTAGAACTAGTTCTATAACAAAAATATTTTTAAGTATATTAAAAGCTTTCTACTTAATAAAAGTCTATTAAAAGAGTATATTGCTTATAAGTTGTGTAAAAAGTGCTACAAGCTCTAAAAATCTATAGATAAATTGCTAATAGAAGTTAGCAAAACCTAGAAAGCTTTGCACGCTTTTAATAGTTTTAGAGGCTTTCTATTCCTTAATAGCTTTAATCTTTTTAAAGTTTATACGCAGGCCTTTGCCTGCATTAATAATAAACTCTAGATATTTTGTTAACTTAACTTTAAATTCGCACTTTTTAATGTCTAGTAGAAGGCCTACCTTGCCTAGCTTTTTAAAAACTAGGTTAACTTAAGTTTAGTACGTAGCTAGAGAGCTACTTGTGTATATAAATACGTTATTAAAGTACGCTGTACAAAAGTTGTTAAAATACTTGCGTAAAACCTAGTTAATATATTTTTAAAAGGTACTAGGCGCGTTTGCTAAGCTAAAGAAAGTAACTAGCTATTTGTACAGCCTAAAACAAGTATAGAAAGCTGTTTTCTATTTATTTCTAGTGTGATGGGCTCCATCACATGCGCTACGCCGAGGGCGTAGCTGGCATCACGTGGCTCCTGATATTGCCCGACATTGGTTCTGATTGGCCTGATATTGCCTAACATTGGTTCTAATCGGTATATTGTTGTTCCGTTCCGTAGCAGCCTACATAGAGTCGAGCTAAGGCTACCCCTTAGCTCTCTAGCAAATCCACTCTGTTATGACGGCATCTTTGATCGGTTATCCGTGTACAGTTATCTGTGCAGCCCTCTGGGTCTATCCCATTACATTTGGATTTGCTCACCAGCCAGCCAGACAGTGACGATAGCGCAAAGCCGTCGCGGACTCTCAGCGCAGAGTTTTCACTGATACCAGACCAGAATTTTTTTTTCTCCTTTCTCCATCACCACGATGGCCAGCCGTCACGACCAGTCAGCCCTCCTCCTGCTTGTGCAGCAGCTACAGCAGGAGCTCCAGAACCAGCGAGTTGAGCTACAGTCACTGCGATCCGATTTCGATGCCTCTCGGGCCGATGTCCAGCGCCTCCAGCTCCAGCTCACTACCCCAACCGTATCTCGAACCCGCCTACCAGACCCGCCTCGCTTTGATGGCAAGCCCCTCACACTGCGTACATGGCTTCCGTCAGTCAAAGCGAAGCTGCGATCGGATCAGCTCACAGGAGCTGACGCGTTTGATTATGTGTGGGACCGCCTAGAGCAGTCCCAGCAGGCCTCTATCCTGCACCTCCGCCAGATAGCCGAAGACACCCAGTCCTGGGACCCTGAAACCATCTTCTCCTTCTTCCAGCGCCTCTGCCACAATCCAAGGGAACAGCAGGAGGCCGTCCAGCGCTTCACCTCTGTGCGACAGAGGGATGAAGAGTCACTTATTGCGTATCTTGCACGCTTTGAGCGGCTCACACATGAAGCTAGTGCTAGCTCCTGGCCAGATATATCCCGGGTCACCACGCTCCACCGTGGCCTCCGTCCTGCCCTCCGCCAGTCCCTTGAAGAGTCAAGTGACACCCTGTTTAGCCTATCGTACGACGACTATGTTGAGCACGTCCAGCGCCTTGATCGCCGCTCCCGCCGTCCCCCAGTAGTCCTGAACCCAGCATCGAACCCAGAGCAGAAGTCAGCCCAGAGGTTTACCTCTAGGAATCCATCCTCTCTGCGCCAGCCAGAGCCTATGGATGTTGACCCAATCCGAGTAGCTAGTGCCCGAATAGCCCGACCGATATCACCAGCCCTATCGAATACGACCCCAATCCGTGCTTCCACCGCCCACGTCATCCGACCAGCATCTCCTGTCCTTACTGATACATCAGAGTCCTCTTCTAGCGAACGCCGCACCTATCGACTCCAGAATAACCTCTGCCTCTACTGTGGGGCTAGCGATCATTGGATTACTAGTTGCCCTAAGTCCCGCCTGTCCCAACAGTCCCGTTCTACCAGCCCTGTTCTTGTCAACGCTGCTTGATAAGGTTGCTACACCCTAAGGAGGACCTTAGGGCTTAGAAGGGGGGTATTGTGATGGGCTCCATCACATGCGCTACGCCGAGGGCGTAGCTGGCATCACGTGGCTCCTGATATTGCCCGACATTGGTTCTGATTGGCCTGATATTGCCTGACATTGGTTCTAATCGGTATATTGTTGTTCCGTTCCGTAGCAGCCTACATAGAGTCGAGCTAAGGCTACCCCTTAGCTCTCTAGCAAATCCACTCTGTTATGACGGCATCTTTGATCGGTTATCCGTGTACAGTTATCTGTGCAGCCCTCTGGGTCTATCCCATTACATCTAGCGTAGATCTAAATCTTGTAAAAAGCAGCTAAAACGTTAAGCTTTGTAAACTACTAAGCTTTGCTAAAGTTGTTTAGAGTTTCTTAGATTAGTAGCAGCAAATATTAGTCTTTTTGCGTAATAGCATTAAGAGCTCTATAGTTAACGCAAAAGCAGAAGCTACTACCTAGTTTCTTTGCAAAAAGAACTAGTGCAGCTGCTAGCAAATTACTTGCGTAGATCTATTTCTTTTTAAGTAGTAACGTAAGTTTCTTCTATAATACTAGTAGCTTTTCTTTGCTTATATTGTATAGTAGGCTCTATAGCACCTCTAGATTCTTTCTATCTCTTTAAACCAAGTTAATTTAGTAGTTAATATTAGGTCTTTAGAGTAGTAGCATCTTTAATGCAGTTTTTAGGTTAAATATCTACCTGTAATAAGCGTACTAGGTTAGCAACAGCTTTTTAAAGTCTATTGTTAATTTTAGCGCTAAGGCTTTTTTAATATTTGCTAGTAAAGCTGCAAAAACAATAGACTAGTTTTTTTTTACAGCTTAGAAGTAGTAACTATATACTATAGCGCTAATCTTTTGCAGAAGTACGTAGCTCTATAGAGTAGAAACAGGTTTTCTTTCTTTACTTTAAATCTAAATCTATTAGCGCGTTAAATAAATGTAGATTAAGCGCTTAGCTAGCGCAATTGTAACCTGCAGCTAATTTATCTAAAGCTGCCTAAAGATTAGATTAAACTCTATGCTGTTAGTAGCAACATAGGCCTATCTAGTGTTCTTAAATCCTTTAATATTAGCAGTATACTAAGCTACTTGCGTTATTACGCCTTTGCTAGCTATGCCTAGCAGTTGTTAGAAAGTAATATTAATGCATAGCAAGCCTGCAGCCTTTGCTAGTAAGAGTAAAACTAGAGCATTTGCAAGCGTGCTAGAATTAATTATATAGAAGGCGTAGGTAGTTTAATTAACTAACGCGTGTACGCTAATAGCTTCTCTATCTATGTGCTAGCTTTTAAACTTTTTCTACTTTTTAAAAGCTTGCCTATAGGTTGCAAGTAGCTTCTATTAGTAACTTTTAACAAAAGCTACTTTTTTTCTAAATCTAATTTGCTAGTAGGCTTGTCTTTAAGCAATAGTAGTAGAGATGCCTAAGTAGTAGTAGCTTTTGCTAACTTTATAGGCAACAAGCAGTTAGCTAGTAGGTAAAAGCACTTCTAGATGTAGTAGCCTTCTGCTTTGCAGCGCATATATAGCTAATTAGCTTGCTAGCGCTAAATTTCCTTCTCTAGCACCTATTTAGCTTGCTTCTATTCTATGCTACTCTAGTTACTTTTTGTAGGTTGCTAGTCTATCTGTTCTAGAGACGCTAGCCTGTTGCAATTAGGCAATTAACGCTTTTTGTGTAGGTTAAAGCTAGCTGCTAATTAGCTATAGAGCCTTGTAGTCTAACTATTTAAGCTTACTTAGAATAGGTTATCTAACGTTCTAATAACTTTATTAACAAAATTGCTAAAGTTAAAGCTTTTATTTACTATAGCTATACTTTTTTAAAGTTTAGTATTAAAGCTTTTTAAAAACTAATTTTTTTTGCTTGCATTTCTAAAAGTCTTTCTACTCTAAAGTATTAAGCAGTTAAACTCTATGTAATAATCTTTTACAGCTTTCTTTTCTTGCTTTAAGCTGTTTAGCTAATTAAGTGCTTAGGCTTTTAGATAGAAGTTATTAAACTGCTAGTCTAGAAATGCCTATATTTTGTTAATAGAAAAGAATTTAGTATAGGTTTTGTACTAAAAGAAAACTATACTAGCAGCGTAATCTTTTATTCTTTCTATTAGGTACTTAATTTTATATTGCTCTAACCTGCTGCTAAAGTTGTTGTAGAGCTTTGCTTTTGTTTTAAACTAGAAAGCTAGGTATTTTGCATAGTTTCTATTAAAAGGTTCTAGGTTAGAGAACTTAGCTTACTTTTTAGTAGTAACTAGTAGTGTTTTAGAGTACAGTAGCTTCTAGCTAGGTAGTGTTGTAGTAGCAGCTTTTTAACCTTTTAACGCTTCTATTCTGCTTATTATCTACTTTATTATTTCTATTATTATTGTAGAAGAATCTAATTGTTCTGCTAGTTAATTCTTCGCCTGTATCTAAGTTTTAATTTAACTTACTATTGCTTTAATAGCCTAAACTAGCTATTGCTTTTTAGCTAGTATCTTTTGTATGCTAGCAGCAACTTAGTTATATAACTATCCTCTTTCTAGTTTTCTAATAGCGTAGGCTGTTATATTATTAATTAAGTAGCTTTCTATTTCTATATTCTTTATATATGCCTGCAGCTTAGCGCGTACAAAGCTTCTACTTAGTATCTTAATTGCTTAATCTGTTAATTGCTTAATTTTTAATATAGCTTACTTTCTATACAATAGAAACAGGTAGAGCTTCTAATATAGGCTTAGGCAGGCGTTCTACTACTAGAGTTTTTACTCTAGCTTTGTTTCTATAACAATAGAATACTACACTAGCTAGTAGACTTTTCTTTTGCTTAGGCAGGCGTTCTACTACTAGAGTTTCTACTCTAGCTCTATTCTATAACAATAGAATACTATACTAGCTAGTAGACTTTTTTTTTACTTAGGCAGGCGTTCTACTACTAGGGTCCCTGCACTAGCGTATAATAGAGGCGATTGAATCTAAATGTAATAGCTGCGCAAAGCTTGTAGATGCCTAGTAATAGTTTAGATTTAATAAAGCTCTAAAAGGTTTAGATAATAGGTTTCTATGCTATTTTCTTTAGAGTAGAACAACTATCTACTAGTTTCTATTCTTTTTTAAAATAGAATAAGCCTAGATTTTATCTAGGTTAAGCTTTCTAGGCACTAGCCTATTACAAAAGCAAAGCTCTACAATAACTTTAGTAGTAGGTTAAAGTAATATAAAATTAAGTACCTAATAGAAAGAATAAAAGATTACGCTACTAGCGTAGTTTTTTTTTAGTGTAAAACCTATACTAAATTTTTTTTTGTTAACAAAATATAGGCATTTCTAAACTAGCAGTTTAATAACTTCTATCTAAAAGCCTAAGCACTTAATTAGCTAAACAGCTTAAAGCAAGGAAAAAAAGCTATAAAAAATTATTATATAGAGTTTAACTGCTTAATACTTTAGAGTAGAAAGACTTTTAAAGATGCAAGCAAAAAAAATTAGTTTTTAAAAAGCTTTAATACTAAACTTTAAAAAAGCATAGCTATAGTAGATAAAAGCTTTAACTTTAGCAATTTTATTAATAAAGTTATTAGAACGTTAGATAACTTATTTTAAGTAAGCTTAAATAGTTAGACTACAAGGCTCTATAGCTAATTAGCAGCTAGCTTTAACCTATACAAAAAGCGTTAATTGCCTAATTGCAATAGGCTAGCGTCTCTAGAACAAATAGACTAGCAACCTATAAAGAGTAACTAAAGTAGTATAGAATAGAAGCAAGCTAAATAGGTGCTAAAAAAGAAAATTTAGTAGCAGCAAGCTAATTAGCTATATATGCGCTGTAGAGTAGAAAGCTACTATATTTAGAAGTGCCTTTACCTACTAGCTAACTGCCTATTGCCTATAAAGTTAGCAAAAGCTACTACTACTTAGGCATTTCTACTACTATTGCTTAAAAACAAGCCTACTAGCAAATTAGATTTAGAAAAAAAGTAGCTTTTGTTAAAAGTTACTAACAAGAGCTACCTACAACCTACAGGCAAGCTTTTAAAGAGTAGAAAAAGTTTAAAAGCTAGCACATAGATAGAGAAGCTATTAGCGTACACGCGTTAGTTAATTAAACTACCTACGCCTTCTATATAATTAATTCTAGCACGCTTGCAAATGCTCTAGTTTTACTCTTACTAGCAAAGGCTGCAGGCTTGCTATGCATTAATATTACTTTCTAACAACTGCTAGGCATAGCTAGCAAAGGCGTAATAACGCAAGTAGCTTAGTATACTGCTAATATTAAAGGATTTAAGGACACTAGATAGGCCTATGTTGCTACTAACAGCATAGAGTTTAATCTAATCTTTAGGCAGCTTTAGATAAATTAGCTGCAGGTTACAATTGCGCTAGCTAAGCGCTTAATCTACATTTATTTAACGCGCTAACAGATTTAGATTTAAAGTAAAGAAAAAGAACCTGTTTCTACTCTATAGAGCTACATACCTTTGCAAAAAATTAGCGCTATAGTATATAGTTACTACCTCTAAGCTATAAAAAAAAACTAGTCTATTGTTTTTGCAGCTTTACTAGCAAATATTAAAAAAGCCTTAGCACTAAAATTAACAATAGACTTTAAAAAGCTGTTGCTAACCTAGTACGCTTATTATAGGTAGATATTTAACCTAAAAACCGCATTAAAGATGCTACTACTTTAAAGACCTAATATTAACTACTAAATTAACTTAGTTTAAAGAGATAGAAAGAATCTAGAAGTGCTATAGAGCCTACTATACAATATAAGCAAAGAAAAGCTACTAGTATTATAGAAGAAACTTACGTTACTGCTTAAAAAGAAATAGATCTACGCAAGTAATTTGCTAGCAGCTACACTAGTTCTTTTTGCAAAGAAACTAGGCAGTAGCTTCTACTTTTGCGTTAACTATAGAGCTCTTAATGCTATTACGCAAAAAAACTAATATTTGCTGCTACTAATCTAAGAGACTCTAAACAACCTTAGCAAAGCTTAGTAGTTTACAAAGCTTAACGTTTTAGCTGCTTTTTACAAGATTTAGATCTACGCTAGAAATAAATAGAAGATAGCTTTCTACACTTGTTTTAGGCTGTATAAATAGCTAGTTACTTTCTTTAGCTTAGCAAACGCGCCTAGTACCTTTTAAAAATATATTAACTAGGTCTTGCGCAAGTATTTTAACAACTTTTGCACAGCGTACCTTAATAACGTACTTATATACACAAGTAGCTCTCTAGCTACGCACTAAACTTAGGTTAACCTAGTTTTTAAAAAGCTAGGCAAGGTAGGCCTTCTACTAGACATTAAAAAGTGCGAATTTAAAGTTAAGTTAACAAAATATCTAGAGTTTATTATTAATGCAGGCAAAGGCCTGCGTATAGACCTTAAAAAGATTAAAGCTATTAAGGAATAGAAAGCCTCTAAAACTATTAAAAGCGTGCAAAGCTTTCTAGGTTTTACTAACTTCTATTAGCAATTTATCTATAGATTTTTAGAGCTTGTAGCACTTTTTATACAACTTATAAGCAATATACTTTTTTAATAGACTTCTATTAAGTAGAAAGCTTTTAATATACTTAAAAATATTTTTGTTATAGAACTAGTTCTAGCCTAATTTAACTTTAAAAAAAAAATAGTACTTAAAACAGATGCTTCTAGGTACGCAATAGCAGGGTGTTTTTTACAGTACAACAATTAAAGCCTACTATAGCTAGTAGCCTATTTTTTATAGAAGATAAACGTATATAAGTGCAACTACAAAATCTACAACAAAAAGTTACTTGCTATAGTACAGTGCCTATAGAAATAGAACGCTAAGCTACAATTAGTTAAGAAATTTACTATTATTATAGATTACAAGAATCTAAAGTATTTTACAAAGCTAAAAATGCTTAACAAAAGACAAATGCAATAGTTTTTTTTTCTAGAACGCTATAATATAGAAATTGCTTATTAACTTAGAAAAGAAAACTTCTAAGCTAATGCTTTATTCTAGCGCGAACAAAATATGCTTTAAAACGCTTCTAACAATTGTATACAGCATTGTTACAAGCAACTATTTAAGCTAACAACGTTTGCTTTGCTAACTATAGACAACAAAAATAAAGGCAATATAATTACGTTTTAATCTATAGCACTTAGCACTTATGCTAATACTAATACTAATACTAATGCTAACACTAATATAAATACTAATACTACTGTAGATAGCAACAATAGCACAAATTCTAGCACTGCTCTAACCCTTCTAGAAAAAGACTTTTTAACGCTAGAACAACTATAGCAGGCTGCAATAGAAAACAACAACTAATATATTAACATCTAGCAATGTGTACTTAATAGAAAGCAATAGGTTCTACTAAGCCTAGGCTTAAAAATATCTATTACAAACTATATAGTAGATTAGAAAAAATGCCTACTCTATAGAGACTAGAAGTAGGTACTGCAATTAGAACTTCTACAAACAAGCCTAATTAATAGAGTATACTCTTCTACTGTAGCTAGCTACCTAGAACGTATAGCTACTTACTAAGCAATTGCAAAAGATTACTTCTAGCCTAGAATGTTTAAAGATATTAGGCGCTTTTTTTAGAACTACGCTGTTTGTAGCAGGATTAAGCTATAAAAAAATAGTATTTATAGCCTACTTAAGCTTCTACTACTCTCTAATTAAATAGAAAAGAAAATATTAATAGATTTTATTACTAACCTTTTTAAAAGCAAAAAATATACAATTCTTTTTGTAGTTACTAATTAGTTAAGCAAGAATATAGTGCTAATACCTCTACTAAACATAGACACTAAGACTATTATATAGGCATTTATTAGGCATGTAGTAGCGTACTACTAGCTACCTAACGCTATTGTATTAGATTAAAGCAGTTAGTTTACAAGCAGGCTATAGAAACAACTTTGCAAAATTCTAGAAATTAAACAACAACTGTTAATAGCCTTCTACTTCTAGACTAATAGATTAACTAAAAAAATAAACAGCATAGTAGAGGCTTATCTATAGGCGTACGTTAACTAGAACTAGAAAAACTAGGCTAAGCTTCTAGGTATAGCTATAATAGCTATCTAATTAAAACAAGCTGCGTTAATAGAAGTAAGCCTGTTTTTCTTCTAGCATAGCTACTACGTAGATTCTATACAGCTCTTAGCCCTTTAACAAAGCTTAAATTACGCTGCTAATAAACAATTAGAAAAAAAGGCTACTAAAGCAATTGTTAAAAAGTTTAAAAAAGTATTTAAGCTAGCCTAAGCTTTAATAGCTAAAGCTTAGTAAAAGTAAAAAAAGCAAGCAAATTAACGCTAGCAAGTACTATAGCAACTAAGAGTAGAAAACAAAGTATAGCTAGCTCTAGAAAAACACTTTAAAACTTAACAGCTAAACAAAAAGCTTAACTAGAAGAACGCTAAATACATAGTTACTAAAGTAATTAGTACGCATTCTATGCGCTTTAATATACTGCCTAGCTTCTACAACGTATTCTATATTAATTGATTGCAGCTAGCTACTAACAATCTACTACTAAGCTAGCTAAATAATAACTTGCAGCCTAAAGCTATTATAGTTAATAGCAAACTAGAATAGGTAGTAGAAAATATTGTTGTAGAAAAAGTTACTTAAAAAAGTAGAAGGCGCTAAGTATAGTACAAAGTAAAATAAGTAGAGTATGCTAAAACTATATAAAAGCTATCTTAATTGTTTAAAGAAACAAAAGCGCTAGATTAATAGATTAAGTACACAAAGGACGTGCGCAATACTTGCAGCTAGCTGCTGCAAGGCTTCTACTAAGATACGCTTTAAAGAAGACCTTTAAAGCTAGAAAGAGAGTATTGTAATAGGCTAGTGCCTAGGTAGCTTTACCTAGATAAAATCTAGAGCAGTTTTGCTTTAAAGAGGCAAGATAGACTAGTAGATAGTTGTTCTGCTCTAAAGAAAATAGCATAGAGACCTATTATCCAAACCCTTTAGAGCCTTATTAAATCCAAACTATTACTAGGCATCTGCAAGATTTGCGCGGCTATTACACTAGAAGCGTAATCTATGCGTAGTTTCTATCCTAGAGTAATGTTTTAACCTCTTTCTTTTCCTACATTTGTCTGCTAAATATCCTTTTTAATCTACTAACAATACTAATTAGAAAGCTTTTCTTATCTATATTGTAGATATAACGAGAATCTATCTAATACTAATTAATCTTGCTATGTAAAAGGTTGAAAAAAAGCCGATAGCTTTTCTCTAAATTAGCTTTGTAGCGATTGCTGTCTATACTAACTGTCTATTTTAAAATAAAGTAATTGCTTTGTTAGTTAATAAAGCGTGTAACCTAGCTCTTGCTTAGTGCCTCCTTTGCTATAGCTAAAGCAAAATTTTGTATTATCTTTTGTGTAGGTAACAAGCCTTGTCCTGTAAAGGTTCTAATATATTGTATAAGCTCTAACTCTTGTTGTAGGTTAAGTTTCTATTAATTTATATTCTTTGCTTTATTTAGGGCCTAAACGCGCTTATGTCTTTAAGATAACGTAGTTTAGTTCACACTATAGGCGGCAGCAATCTTTCTGTATAAAAATGATTCTCCTGGCTCTATAGATTTAATTGCTTCAATTGCATCCTCAATTGCCCCCATATTAATGGAGTTACGACGCGTCAAAGTTAGGGAGTCTTGCGGTGTTTTGATGTTGGGTGGCTCGTCACGCGAAGTGGCTCGTCACGCGCACGGACACGTTAGCACGTCCATTCAGCCCCACCTTTCTAACCTCCTCACGCATCATAATTGTACCATCGTAATAATATCAATCGCCAACGCGTCCCGACCTCAGCGTCGTCCCTTATGGGGCATGTGTTCTGGCGCGATTTTGCATATACCAAGAAGCGCTTCCGCTTGCGAATGGCGACGGGAAGTGTTGGGGAAGCTGACGCAAGGGAGTTTGCAAGGTAGCTGCATTCACTATATAATTCGCAAGCACAGCTTCACGTGAGCGCGAAGGCTAAGATGCATGAATAGGTTGCTGTCAGGCCCAATGATTGCGATAGAAGTGGGCCGAGGCGAAGAGAAGCGGCTTTGGCACATACATAAAGAGTTGCTCTTTCATCAATCCGAGCTGTTAAAGGAGGAGCTAGAGGGGAAGGAGAACAGTGACAAGCTTGAGCTACCCGATCAGGACCCATCAGGCTTCGAGCTACTTCTGAAATGGCTGTATCAGGGGAAGCTGGACGACGTTAACGATATATCCGGGCAGGACCAGCAATACGAACATGCTGTGAACTGTCACAAGCTCTACTTGGTATGTGAGCGGCTTGGACTGGAGCAGCTGAAGAACATCGCCATCGATCAGTACCGCAAAGGATTGAATCTGTCCGAATTAGTGCCAGACCCAAAGGAGATCAACGAGATATACCGCCAGAGCCTTCCAGACTCACCATGGCGGAGACTCATGATCCAGATTGCCGCACGCCAGATCATGGAACCCCAATCCGACCGCGATGTATCTACCTACCGGGAATGCTTTGAAGAAAGTCCAGATTTTGCTATTGAGCTGGTAACTGCCATTAAACAAGGGACCGGGGGTGTGCTGCTCGATGACCCCACTGAAGGTCCAGACAACTGTGAATATCATGACCACGAGGCGGGGCCCAACTGCCATATTAGAGGAAAGGGGAAACCCAAGCAAGGTAAATGACACTCTCATCCTATATAAGCGGATACGAACAACCGCCATATCCTCCATTGTGGAGTGCTTACTACTGTTCTCACCATCGGTTCGTTCTGCCATACGAACGATCGCACTCACTGACTACCAGTCCGCAAGACACACTTAGGCCATCGCGCCCAAAAATTCAACAAATCCGCTCCCAACGTTCCATCCGTCCCACGCAACCCCCATCACCTCCCGCCTCACCTCCCCCTGAAGACCCAACCACCACAGCCGCGCCGCGCTCGCCTCCAAAGCGAAATGAACGCAGGTCCTCTTCGCAGGAGGCTGACGAGTCCCGCAACTTCCACGACCGAGATGTCACCAGCGAACGCGATGGGGATGTTGCCACTCAGCCCGACGGAAAGGAAAACGGAAACCACACATCCAGGAAACTCCGATCCGATGCCCTTCCACGAGGCGAGGACTTCCACAGACAAGAAACGCCCAGTCCACGACGCGCCCCACGCAAACTCAGACGTCGCAGCGTCTCACCTCACGAAGAGTGATAGTAGCAGGAGCGTGGCCCCTAGCATCCAGAGTAGTACCTATTCCGAACCAACATCTCATCCCTCAGAACACGCTCATTCTCGCCCAAACTTCAAAACAGAAGACAGCTACTCGCGCAGTATCTGGAACTGGACCCGTCTGGGCCGGATGAGCATACTCCCCCGTAAATTGTCGGAACCAACACTTACACTGATGACGTCCAAGGCTGCGGAGTCCGCTGTTCATGGCGCATTGCATGGGTTGAGGCATAGCTACCACGATGCTTCTGCGTCCTTGGATGACTATAGTGTGATGTCCTCTACGATCACGGAACCGGAAGGCGTAGGCATCATGTCCAGTGTCAGTAATGATCAGGCGTTGCTTAATTCGACACACTTTGCTCAATCGAAGCGCTCTTCGGATGATCTCGTGGCAGAAGCCGGAGATGTCAACGAAACGCCCCCGATTACCCCGATTACCCCGACCAGACGCACAACACACGAGCCGACGATAGAGGAAGAAAATGGTGAAGATGACTGCCACAATGACGAATACCATAATGGACCCCGCCCGTCCACTACGCCGTCGCCCCAGCGGCGAGGGAAGAGGAGAGGCGTGTTGTCGCATCAGAGGAAAGGCAGCGCGGATGCCGCAGACGTCCCAAAATTTAAGATTGCTCTCTCGAGCCACATTCTGAATTCTTCGAGATCATCAGTGTCATGACCTCGTCCCTTCTGGCGTTTAGGAATATATCACCGACGTGCTTTAGGTACATGGAAGTGCGGGACCATACAAGGAGCTTCCTTTCATGTTGTTGTATATATTACGAGCAAAGTACAAGCGGCAATGGCACGTTCGTTGTATATCAAACGTTAATGAATTCCAAGTTCAGCCTTCAGATGCTTAAGAGATTGTCCAAGAAGACCATCAGGACAACCGACCCCCCAACTCCGCGCACGCTAAACGGTAGAACACACATAATCTAGTCGGACAGAAAGACACATTCCACCTCCTCTACTTTGCGCCCGCTGCCTGCACTCCCTCCGCACCACCAACAGTGCCCCTCTTCACCCGCCTAAAACACATGAACTCCACCCTGGTCCCCTCCCTCAACCTCTTGAGCACCCCCCTCAAAGCCCCCAACTCCTCCTGCAACCTCACCCTCGCCGCGTTATCCGTCTTCCGATCCAGGACCTGGTAAATATCCGTCTGGACCTGGCTCGCCTTCTCGGTCGTATAACTACTGAGTGTCTGCGCCATGAACTCCACGTCCAGCGTCGCCTGCATGAGCGCTGCAAGGCTGCAGGATTCCAGCCGCTCGAAGGTGGAGATGAGGGCCGTAGTGGTGGATTCGAAGAGCGAGCGGAGCATGCGGTTCGTCAGTGATGGCGCCGTTGTGCTGACTTCTGTGTGGACGACGACAAGATCCAATAGTACCGTGAAAACGTACGGACTGGGATCTCGGTCCGCCACGCTCTTGCCGCGGGGACTGGGAGGCGCCCATTCGGGACTAAAGATGCCTTTTTCAATGGTGGGGGACATGCGAGTGATGTGAGGTTTGGTGTAGGATTTGAAAAGCTGGGTATCGAGTTGAGAGAGGACGTCTTTGATGCGGGCGGTTTCGTCGGGAAGAGCGACGGAGAAGAGGGTTTCGAAGGTAGAGAGGAGGTGTGGAGCGATTTCCACGTTGAGGGCGGTCATGTTGGAGAGGGTGATGAGGAGGCGCGTGGACTGTAGCGGCGTTAGTGGCATCCTTGCAAAGTCTGTATTGAGAGAAGATGGGGAGTGCTAACCTTCTTCTCGGCGTCCATTTTGCCCCATCCAGCATCCTCCACTCCAGTCTCTTCAATTGTCAAATCATCTCCCTTGACCTCAAAGTCCTTCCCAAGTGCCCTCCTCCCCTTCTCCGCGCACTCCACCATCCCACTCAGCGTCCGGTAGAAGCTCGTGACAAACTGACTCCTCACCATCTGCAACAGCTTGCTGCTGGGCGGCACAACAACATCAATCGCCGCCTTGCTTGCGCCCTCACTCCCAGTGACATACATGATCTTCTGCAGATTCGTAAGCAGCAGCGTTTGTATGGCCAAGAACCGTGAGGGCATGTTGGTAATGGTGATCTCCTTTCGCTCGGTGTCGCGCGTCCAGTCTTCTAACACTTTCAAGTTCTCCGCATCAGTGTTCCATGCTGCACAGACGGCCTGGACACACCGCTCGCGGACCACACCCACGAGGAGTTTCATGGCGTCGTCGATGCGCGATTGTGGTCCCGTCTCCGGCAGACGTAGCGATGCCATTTCATTGGCAGCACCGCCAATGAGGAGAAGAGTCTTCGACAAGTAGTGGGAGCCGGACAGCGCATTGGAATGCGGTGCCCAGAAGGCATACTTCTCCCACATCTCCCCTCGGCGAGGTGACGGAGGTGGGACATTATTCGGATCGAAGCGGAATCGTGTAGCTGTGGTTGGCGTAAGAGCGGCACTCATCGGTGATCGGGGAGTCGTAGGCGTAGGGGACGTAGGTAGCGGAGAAAAGAGCAGAGAGATGTCTTCAATAGGAGGGTCAGAGAAGAATGCGAGAAGGTATTCGCGGACAATGCTGACGAGCTCAGTGACACCTTGCTCCAAGTCGGAAACATTGCTGCTGGAGAGCTTGTGGTGAACAGAAGACTGGTTGTTGAATCCCATGGGCAGTGTCCGTTGCGCTCTGCCATTGATGAAAGACGTAGCAATCTCCCAGTATTCTACGAGCTCGCCAAGTAGCCCGCCGTTGGACGAAAGAAGAGCACCCAGACAAGCGTTGACATGCTCCCAAAACTCAATCACCTTTGGCGTATCCAACTTGCTTGGGTCTAGAACGACGCTGTTGTTAGTCGGCACCGAACGCAACTGTCGTGAGAGCAACCGTAAGCTGGGTTTATCAGAATTGGCCAGGTGCCGCCTTAAGATTTCGATCTCGACCTTTGTGCGTTCGCACGTCGATACGAGACGAGACTTGAGGTACTCGTATCGCGAAAGCAGCCATATCCAGATGGGGTTGTCTTCAACACCGAGCTCCAGCATAATTGAGATAAGGCCCATGTATTGCTCTGACTTGGCTTCCTCCGGGGCCGTCCGCGGTTTCGTGAAGTGCGTGCTCGTGAGCCTCTTCCAGCAATCGCGCTTGAACGCTTCAATCTGATGCTCAACATCAGACCACATCCGCGCCGTGACGACGATTTGATGAACCTGGGAATCTGCCAATGGTGATCGGTTGTACGTCGCCTGGGTAACGATATATCTCGCTTCCTCAGCGTACTTCCTCGCGCGCGTATATTCCTCGACTATAGCCTCATGATCCTTCCGTCGAATCGCGTCTTGCAATGCGGAACCCACCTCAAACAGCCCACGATGCTTATCCACAGACGCGAGTATAGCTTGCAACGTCTCCTCTTTCTCACGACTATTGATCGCCGGTCCCCACACTTCTTCCGCTTTGACAGCCACTTCGGTAAGCGGCACTTTGATGCCGTGGACACCGTATTCACTCTCCTTGACCAGCGCGTTCTTCCTCTTCTTCTCGCTCGGCACCGGTTCCAAAGTCGCAGGCCCCGTGATCCCAGACGCACTCGCTTTCCTGGAGGAAAAGCTCGAGCGGCTGGCTCCGCGTGTGTGCCGTCGGGGTGGTGGAGATTCCTCCTCCTTGCCCACCTGCCTCATTTCATTGTACACGCGATCTATTGTCGCTTTCGCGGAGACGAAGCGTTCGAAGTTGGATTCCACGAGGACTTTCAGGGAGGCGGATTTCTTCTCGATGGAACGGGAAAGGAACTCTAGGCCGGAGAGGAGGGAGTCGGTGGACGCATCGCGGTGGACCTGCGAGAGGAAGAGGGAGGGTGAGAACGTCGTGGAGCTTAGGAGGAAACGGTTTCCTGCGTTGATTGCATGAGCCCTGGGCCTAGAAAAACAGGGACAGAAGCAGACTCACTCAGCCGTATATCCTCTTCCACAGGTAATCCTTTCTGTCGCAGCACCTGGACAACACTAGGATACGTTCCCAGAGGATCGCTCTCATCCTTCTGCACCAGATTCTCAACGCCATCCCTAGACTTTTCTGCGCCGGGAAGCTTCCGCTGATAGCTACTTGTAGTTTCCAGCACCGAGAATCGTGACTTGGAAGCGCGCCGCATAGGCGCCCCCGCGGGCTCGGTGGAGGCTTCGCCTTCCTCATCGTCGGAATCCACATCTTTCTCAGCTGGCCATTGCGCAGGAAATAGGGAGGGTATGTTGTATTTGTTCAACAGCTTCGTTTCCATAGATTCCATTGTGTCGGCCTGCCGCCTGGGCAGGTGTTTGGAGGCTCTGGAGTTCTCAAAGTGCCGTTTGATGGAGGCTTGTAGCTATGGGTGGAGGGACCGCCGGAGGTTCGAGACACACCCAGCTAGGCTACCCAATCAGGTATCGTCTTGGCATACGACGCAAAACATCATGGACAAGCACTCTCCACTTAGTTACGATGCATATAGTTCAAATATATCGACATTTTCTAGTTATCCTACAAGACATCTCCTTTCCATCGAATCATGTGCACCCTACTGCTCCGCTGCCCTCGGTCTCTTGTTCTCCTGGCCCTGAACATTGTTCCCGCCCAGGAGCCTCGGGTCCATCATGCTTTCATCCACCGTCTTTGGTGGTTCCTGAATTGCATTATTGGACGTATACCTCGGAAATGCCGGATAAATATCATTTCCATTCTGGTGCGGGAAAGGGAGAGACCACTCCGTAAGAGTCCTCATTCCTGCCACAGGTGCCACAGTTGGCTGAGGATAGTTCCATGAAAAACCTGCACCGTTGACGGTATTTCCATTGTGTTGATTGTTCATATATACCGCGTTGGTCGGCATATGATTGAAATTTGCTGGCAGGGCCTGAGGCGTGGGAGCGTGGCGATATGGGCTGCTCGTATTCAAGTGGTGAGTTAGGGGCCCGGGGTTAGGAAGTGAATGTACTGGTCCTGGTCGCCCTTGAAACCGCCGAGCCTGAGTATCAGGGTAGTTCTGATTGAGTGCGGCATTAGAAGAAGAAGGCTGACCGGCATTCGTCATCCAATACGCATGACCACTCGATGACTGACCCTTTCCCACTCCAGATCCATGAACCTGATTATGGCCTGAGAAACTCATGCTTCGGTGAGCAGTATTAGCGGCAGCACTTGCGGCGCTGATGTCCGTTCCGTGTGAGGAGTATTCTGCTGGCCGACTCGAAGACGTTTGTAGGCCGCTGGGCATATGTTGAACTTGTTGTTGCGGGGACACAACAGAGGGACGTGGTAGATAACACTGTCCCGCGGGATTGAGCTTTGAGTGTATTGGGCTGGCTGGAAACGCTGCTCCCTGAGGAGAGATCGCTCTATTCAAAGGTGACATGGTGGAAGCTCGGTGAGCCGAGGGTGTTGGAACAGAAACGATGTGATCTGATGATTTCGAGGCAGACGCTCTCCGCACGAGGCTGGGTCCCTGAACGCTACCTTGCGCAACTTGTACTTCTGAAGTCCTCTGATTGTAACTCGTCGTGCTTGTATATCCAGTCCCACGGGCCATCGGCGGGGTTCTTTGAAGCGGAGAAAGTGCGATACCGGTCGAGTATGCTTGCTGAGGTTCTGCAGAAGGCTTGTTTGGCAGCGGAAGAGAGTTCGTATTTGTTGCATCTTTGGAACCCGGAATCGCACGCCCAGGGTGCTGCTGAAAGGTGCTTGGCTGAATTTGTTGCACCAGCACACGGCGGTCCTGGGATATTGTTTTCGTAGGACTGGCCAGCTCCCGCGGAACAGGATTTGGCAACAATGAAGCTCCACTGCTCATATGTTTTCCAGTGGGTGTAATGCCTGAGCAGACAGGAAGGGCAGGATGGTTCTCAGTGACCGAGGATGCCCTAACAAGACCGACCTTCGGTCCACATGAATGGTTCCCCACGCCCAATACTGGTTTGGTCGAAGCGGTCCCCGCCTGCTGCTGAGAGGGCTGCTTAGGGGCCTCATGGCTTGGAAGGGCATTCTGGCTGTTCAAGGATGCATTTTCCGTTCTCGCCGTAAAGGCATGTGCCGAAGGAGCTTGGTCGAGCGTGGCTTCCTCTCGAGATTTATTGGACCGTCGGTGTGCAGTAGAAGGTTGTGTGGAAAGAGAAACAGGAGTTTGAGGGCCTACTTCCCCAACTTGTTTCAAGGAAGGGCCAGATGCACTGAGCTTCAAGCCGCCAATCGGACCTCGTTCCTCACTTGTGGTACGCGATTCAACACCTGTAGCATTCTTTTTGAGCGAAGGAAGAATAGGTGTAGCGTCCGCAGCACATTCTCCACCTTGAGCTGTACGCTTATTATCCCTACTGACCAGAACCTCTCTAGCGATCCCAACCTCTTCTGTATTCGTGCTGGTCGCGATCTCGCGTTCCAGAGGTGAACGTCCCGCTGTTGACATTGGGATGCCTGAAGACGTCACAGAGGATGGATTACATTGTCGATCTCCGCTTGGGCGTCGAGCCTTGGTCTTGTCCTTTATCGAGGATTCTGTAGAGTTGGACCTGTTCACATCACCTCGACTAGTACGATGCAATCGGGAAATTACCTGAGGAAGCATTAATGTCTCCCATTCGCCAAGAAGGCTCATGGGAAGGTGGTTTTCCAGAAGATAGATGCATGCTAAGAGAAGGTTGCATGGATGAGGAAATTCGGGATCAATGACTTTGTTGTCATCAGAACTTTCGGGCAAAAGTAGGTACGTCTGCACATCATTCTGGCCTTGATTGAATCTTTCAAGATGATGGGCTCTGAAACCTTCCTGGATACGCCTGTGTGCCTGCGTCTGGTCTTCTTTCATTGTGGTAGCGGCATTTTGGTTCATGATGGCAGGGAGCTCGTCATCCTCGAGATTGAGAAGGGTCTTGACTGCTGCGAAGCCCCCGCCTGGAAAGGTATCCATTGCCTCGAGCAAGATCTCATCTATGATCTTCTGTCGCAACGACCAGTAGAGGGCCCGAAAAGGGATCTGGTTATCGGTCAGCTCATTGTCCTATAAAAATCAAGATCGTTGTGCAAGCAGAGCCCAATCTTTATATCGGAGGCAGCGTCCTTACAATCTGTGGACTGTGGACGATGGTCCCAATTCCACCACGATTCTAACTGAAGAAGCATATATGGAATGGCACACTCACCTCACTGTCGTCAATGCCGATGCGCCTTCGGAGCCATGTCCCCAATCCTTGCGCAGAAGCCGGGAAAACTTCCGGCCCTTCCATTTTCGGTGGCAAAGCGTCAATCATTCCGTGAAATTTGGAAACATTTTGCAGGTCTGTGTCCCTGTAGCTGGCAGTCCGCGCATCCTCGTTCTTGCCGAAACGCTGCAACATGAGCATGGAGATCCCGTGTGTACCATATTTGACGCGGTCCTCGAGCTTTTCGCCGGGCTCAAGTGTGGGAAACGGGGCAGGGAACAGTGTCAACATGTCGCGCTGCTTTTCTCCGGACGGCGAAGGCCCCCGATCGGCACGTCTGCCTCTGTGGGGTGCCATGGAGCGGGTGATGGTGCCACCGTGTGGACGAGGTTGCGATTCTCCGGGTTCGTCGTTTGGTTCTGTTCCCAGGTCGGTATATGACCCGTCTCCTTGATAGGCCAGAGGAGCCCGCCTCTCACTTGCGCGGCGGAGTCGCATACAAACGGCCAAGACAGTAGATGTTCAAGACGTAAAGTAAATGATGAGGCAAAAGAAGTAGCGCGATCAATAACAGCATCGGTTGTGTTGTGATGTGGCTAGCCTAGTTGTTGTGATATGGGTGGTTGCCGGGAGAGAAAGATATTGTCAAAGGCAACGGGGAGCGGTAAGTGAGCGCACGCCGCGACGCAGTGGCAAGCACGACCATCCGCTGCCACCGGCGCACCTTCCACAAAGCGGCGGAGCGGCCTTTCACTCATTCCAACCTTGGAACTGCCGCTCTCACAAAGTTTTGTAGCAATATACACCTCTAGCAAGGTCACCATATCTGCCGAGTCTACGCCAAGTCAGATTCGACTGAGCTTCAATAGTAGTAGACTGGCATATAACTGGCACAGAGCCGGGACGGAGATTATGACGTCGACTTTCTTATTGATCTCGGCATGTGAAAGGGTATACGAAGAACATCACAGAGAAAACCCGAGACAAAAGTGGTCTATGAGAAGGGTGACATTACCAGTAGATACACACTCGCCCCCAGTGGCGATATTGCACTCCACATCCTCCGCCTCCACCGCACGAGGTCTTTCCATGGAGATATGTTGAATGCAGAATGCATACCTAACGAAGGTAGAGCCTCGGTAGAGCCTGACCGCTGCGCCGTCAATGGAGGCAACAGCCCTCTCTCTCAGCCGTCGCTGAAAGGCACGTTAGACCTCCCATTGAAGCGAAGGACATCATCAGGATCCATCCCATCCTCCATGTCAATGTCTTCGTCGTCCATCGTGTCGCGGAGAGACCTCTTGTGATGTGCTGAGACTCCGAGTTGATGTGGCTGCTGTTGAGGCGTCGTCAGAGAATGTAGCGTGACCCCTTGTGAGCCGGAAACCATCCGTTTCGCCTGGACAATATCCCAGTACGAGCTAAGGGCACTCTTGATGCTGTCGTTGAAGAATACGCAGAAGCGCCGCGCTTGGCAGAAGTACATGGCCTTGAGGAAATCAAAGTCGTCCAGGACTTCCATCAGATATGCTGCTACCACGGCGGCCGACTGCTCATTACCGGACTCGCAGAACACTAGAACACGCCCACTGCGCCGACTAGGGCTTGACGCTGTGAGCCGCTGGATCTGGGCAGTATGGCGATTGATCATCCTGGTCGCAAGGGGAAAGCTCCGGATGAGGGCATGCCTGTCTGGTAGTTCGATCGTCGCAACTTCATGACAGACCTCTCGTCCAACTTGAATAGCGGCTTTCATGGCATTCTCGTTCGATCGCACCGCCAATGTCATCGTTATACCCTCGCGCATGAGATAGGCCGAATCTTTGGCGGCATTGACAGGACCGAGATAGAGCCACGGAAGGATTGCCTGTGCCTCTCTCCGCTGCGCGTATTTCCACGCCATAGCGGGGTTCTCTTGTAATCCTTCAGCCAGGTTGACATCCTTGAGGAAGCTCATATCGATGCGCTCCTCGGCCGGTTCATTGTGTGCCTCACGAACCTGCAAGTCCCCTATATCAGTTGCGGACGCCGGTGGGGGAATGACAATTCGAGGAGGGGTGGGAAGCCGGTAGGTGTAAGGATGGTGGCGCCTGTGCGAAGTCGCGGGATCAGATAGGGTTTCGTCCATGCTACCTGCCGATGCTTTCGAAGCTGGGTGAGTTGTTGGAGAAGATAATCGAGGGCGGTGGGGAGCTTCTTGTAATGCGGGGCCTTGGGGCGAAGTGCTCCAGGGCGGTGGGGCGGAGGTGTGCCCTGGTATTTTACTGAGGAGAGGTAAAGAGTGAATCCACCATTTGCAGTCCGAGGTGAGACAGCTGTAACCCAGACTGCTCAAAGCCTTGACAACGCACGAATCGTAATGGAGGCTAGCCTGGAGAAAACAACGTAGGGTACGGGCATAGTGGCAGGTGTTGGAGAGTCCGACGGTGGAGCGCGGGGCAGTGAATGATGATGAGGTGGGTGGAAGATGCGGCGGTCTGGAGAACGTTGAGGTGGTGCTCGCGACCGGTAGACGCGCCCCGACAGGGGGGCCCCTGTTCGGAGCACGTGTATAATCTTTCATCCAAGGTCCGTGTTTACAGTAGACTGATGATCCATGAGAATGCCACTATGCTTGAGGAAAGTCTCCAGGTCTCTATCTAAGGATATAATCTGCTGTTGAATGATTTAGGTAAGAGGCCTACTCTAGTAGTTCGGGAGAATTTAGATATCAGGAACCTGTGAATTTCAATGCCACCAGATTCAACTCTATCTCATCGAGATACTAGTACCCCCGGCAATCCAGGACGTTTTTACTTTTGTTCAGCTCGCCGAGCATTGGTTCTGACCCACGGCGATTCAATAAACCACACTCTCGCTCAATTTGCTCCATGAATATCGACGAAAATGATTCAGAGTTGGCCTCTCATTTCCACCCAAGAAAGCTGCGTCTGACGGTCCTGCCAGTCTCAAACTTCTCCCAAAGACCTAAAATCAGGGGGCAATTCCGCAATCACAGGCTACCTAGGTAGATCCCACAGCTGCCCGCTTGTGTAACGCCGCCACCGCCAGTCTCAGCCCGTCACGTCTGCTTCACACTGTGGTATACTCTTCCCCGAAACCTCCCTTTCACTGATCTCCTCCAAAACGTTTCAATAGTCGCCGCTGCAAGCCGCATTCACAGACACGTACTGATACGAATGAGACAAGAAAAGTCGGATGAGCCGATATCGGTGTGCGCTGGAGTTATCACGCGTTCAGGCGCGGATCTCACCATAGGAGACATGCTTATTCCGTAGTCGCCGACCATCGCCCACATCAAAAAGGGTACCGTGAATGCACGCATACACAGACATTCGTCTAGGCGATAATTGTAAAATCAGGCTTGCGTGATGATATCCCAAGCCCATACTGCAAGTTCCTGAGTCCTCTTCGTGTTTGCGGGACCCTGCAGCGAGGATTTTAGACGCCTGCATCGGACATTTCTTGATCGATCGGGGAACCAGCTGGTTGGTATGGATAGTGTATCCGTGGCTCAAAGCAGTCGGGGGCCAACTTGTGGATGAGAAATGCAATAGAGAGCTCCTGCGTCACTTCTCGGGTGCGGCGCGCACGGTGGCTGCATAGGCGGGCGGCACGCATCCGACCCTGAACGCTCAGCGCTGATAACAACCCACTGTTTCCCAAAGCGAAATTTGCAAGACGGCAGTAATTGGACTGGATTAGTTCGAGTCGAAAGTTTAAACCTGATTGTACATATGCCCAATTCGAAACCTAGTTCGTGGCCGGCAATGAGTATCCACATAAGTCGAAGGAAGATGGAGTATTACGGGTGCCCGAGATATTGAAACGCTAATGCAGCCCATGGAACTGAAATGATAGTGTGTGTGATGAAACGGCGGGTCACGAGGTCCCTTCTTCTTCGCCGGCATGGCTGTTGCCGCCACTGACGGTCACATTCTCGGAGCGCACTTCGAAGACCACATCGCGGCGGATGAAGAGCTCCTGGCTGCCATAGCTCGCTGAGTCGGCCTCCAGTGGACGGCCCGAAGTATACGCCGTCGGACTTGTTTGATCGACAGAGGCCGTGAAGGTTGCCGAGTTCTTGCTGGCTTCTCGCTTGAAAAGGCGACGGCTGATCTGAAGGCTGGACTTGTCTTGAGACTTGGTGCTTACAACACTGCGGCCTTGACCTATTGAATGCATCTGGTAGCTTTGACCCCTTTCACGCCCACTCGACCCGTAGACGTCCGAAGAGTAGTTGACATTGAGACCGCTGCCGGTGTCGAAACTGCGGATGAAGGATCTCAGGCAAGGCAATGTTGCCGCGATAATCGATAGACAGAGCTGGCTCTGCTGAAAGACAATGGCCGACGTCCGAGCAACCCCCGGATTTGTGGCCCTCAACGACCTGAGCACAGCCAGTAACCACAGGACCGATAGTGGCAATATGAGTAATCGACAGGCAAAAACTGTGATAACTTGGAGTTTGAGTCGGTTGGTCATCTGAAGTTGGCAAACGAAGTAAGCCGGCAATAGAACGACGATGAATTCTGTAAGGATGTCTGTGACAAGCACAGCTTCGTAACGGCCTCGCAGGCCCTCACAAATGTCGGCAGGTGAACGAGGCGCTGTCTCCGAAGGAGAGCAACCGACAGACACCAAGAGAATGGCCGCGATTGTCCACGTAACCAGAATAGCAGCCACAACATTGCAGAACATGCGGAATAACTTTTCATCTCGAGTGAAAAGGCGTCGCACCAACATGGAGGTGGCAAGTTTGCACAGACCTAGTGCGAGAAACAGGAAGACTTGGTTGGCGTATTGGAACTGTGAGGTGAGTCAGTCTCTGGCCCGTTTCAATGCCATGGGAGACTATACAGATGCCATCCTTGAATATTCTCCTTTGACGAGGAGACCGTAGCTCCTTCCGAGCCCTACCGATAAAGACGCAAGCAGGAGCGCAAACTGAATTATTAATGCGACCTGCAACAAATTGTCAGTCAATTCTAAGCCGGATGTGCTGAGGACACTGCAGGAGGAACTGGTGAAGGAATCGTACCTGAGTCAGGCATGCTACCCAATCGTCGATACCGAAGACTTTCCTTTTGATGAAGCATCGAGCCAGGAATGTGGAAGTGGAGTAGATGAACGTGAGGAAAACTGCGATGTATATGTATCCTGCATGGTCATTTGGCGTTATCGTTGAAAATCGGTATTGCGAGCTTGCTGGAGCAGCGTCCGCCATCTAGACGATCGTTATGTAGAACGATGTACGCCAGGTCCGCACGACATATAGCTTATGGTCTGGGGCGAGGTCCCTGCCGTGGAGCGAGGCAGCTGCCTATGTATAGAGGTGTGGTTCTCAAAGACACAACAGGTGGCACAACAACATGCGGGGACCGGGACCCGCGTAGTGGTTCTCCCCGAGCTGGGTGGAAATGATCAGTAAAAACGTGTACCAACTCCGTTGTGGCACATTGGCGCTTGACGGGTGCAATACATATGAGCGGTGTGTTGGAAGGGAGTTTTCTTCCTGGTTCATCGAAGGAATGTCTTGAGTTCGATTTCGAGCACGGGGAAGGTGATGGATGCACGCAAAACACCTTCCTGCAGGTGCCTTCGTGATGCGCCTGGGGAGCAAACCATGGGGGGAAGACATGGCGCAGGCTCGCCAGGTCTTCATGCAGCGGGGGGTTCAACCCACCCGGAGCGCCAACGAAGGGAATACAAGACGTAACGAAGAACTAGATGGCGTGGCCTTGGTCTGGCGTTTGAAGATAAGGGGAGGTGCAGGTCACACATCCTCTCTCCGACGGCCCACTGCGCCGGTCCAAGCGTGTGAGACGATGCAATTCGGAATGTATCCTTGCAGGCTCATGTTGTACGTGGCTGGAGGTTGGGATGAAATCACCAACAGCCACAAGAAGACGGGACGACTGTCGCTCCTTTTTCGAGGTTCGAAAGCATGGAGCTAAAGGTCCGCTCAGCGGCCGCTAAGTCCAAACTGCGTTAGCTCGTTGTCCTTTACGGCTCCAGGGCTAGATCCCGGCTCCAAAAGCGTACTAGTATTCACGCCTCTATCCTCCACCCATACCATCATTTGATACCTCCCTTGTTGTCACCATGTCGTCTCCCGAACGAAGCCACTCCATCGGAGCTTTCGATTGCTCCTTAGACACCCCTCCATTTTGTTCCCTCATAGCTGTCAATGAGCCTGAGCGAACCACAGATGTGCGCTCCAACCACTTTATTCTTGCGCTCCCCGAGTAATGCCATGCCATATGAAGACCGAACCGTGTAACCCACCTCGCGTCGAATCAAATGGTTTGATGAGTCTCTGAGTGCAATCGCAGGTTGCACCATCGGCGCCATGAAGGCTCCACACCACGGCAGCCCCGGGCTTGACAGCAACCGGGACGCAGCATTGACTTAAAATCACACGGTTTTTGGAGAAACCTGGCTCACACCGCAGCAGGGAGTCTCGGCCTGGTGACTGCTTTCTGGATCCGTTGCTCGACGTTACGAACGTCGCTTTTAGGAATCAAGGTGCCATGACAGCGTCAAGCGTCCTCTTCCTTCTCCCCACATTTCTCTGCATCACCCGTGTCACCTCCCTTGCATATCACGTTTTGACGTCGGGGCATATCCGTGACCAGAATCTCGGTCTTCGCTTCTGCACCCTCATCACTCACTATGGGCAACACTCCTCAGCTGGAGGAGCTTCCTACTGAGGCTGCAGACAGTATTGCCGCTGAAGTCGAATCCCAAGACGAGCGTGTCAGCTCCGAGAAGAAGGGGACTCGAAATGACCAAAAGGATATGCAGAGAATGGGCAAGGCCCAGGAGCTGCGGAGGAACTTCCGCTTCGTGTCCATTTTCGGATACAGCATGATATTAATGGCGACATGGGAAACCATCCTAACGTAGGTGAACTCATATGTAACTCCATGCGGAGTCCGTACTGACAATGGCACAGTACGCTCATGATACCGTTGCTCAATGGCGGCACAGGAGGTGCGATTTTCGTTTTCCTGGGCACTGCCGTTGGCATGGGGTTCGTCATTGTTTCGATGGCGGAGATGGCCTCAATGGCGCCCACGTCTGGTGGCCAATATCACTGGGTCTCTGAGTTCGCCCCCAGGGAACACCAGAAGTTCCTCAGCTATGTTGTTGGTGAGTAGAATCCCCTGTATCAAACTAAAGCACCTTGATCATCAGAATAATAACGAATTCCCCAGGTTGGCTTTGTGTGTTAGGTTGGCAAACGGGCATTGCATCAATCGCGTACTTGGCTGGAACCCAAATTCAAGGTCTGATCGCCCTCAACAACCCATCCTATGTTCCGGAGAGGTGGCATGGGACTCTTCTCGTCATAGCGGTGGCCACGTTTTCCATCATCTTCAACACGCTGCTGGCGAGAAAACTCCCGTTGATCGAAGGCACGGTCCTCGTCCTCCACATCTTTGGTTTCTTCGCCATCTTCATAACGGTGTGGGTCCTTGGCCCTAGAAGTCCCGCCAGCCAGGTCTTCGGGAGCTTCGAAGACAATGCGGGTTGGGGGAACGTGGGCCTGGCGTGCCTGGTTGGACAGTTGGCTCCCATTTTCGGACTGTAAGTGCACGGAATACTTCTACTGATAGCTACGCACACATCTAACATCCGATAGACTCGGCTCGGACGCTGCCACCCACATGTCTGAAGAGCTCCGCGATGCCTCCTACACATTGCCCAGAGCTATGGTGTGGACGGCGATCACGAATTCCATCCTCGGCTTCCTCATGCTGTTAACCATGTGTTTCCACCTGGGCGACGTCACCAATGTGCTCGCCTCAAGGACCGGCTTCCCGCACATCCAAATCATCTACAACGCGACGAACTCCACTGCAGGCACCAGCGTACTGGCCGCCATCACGATCACGATGGCGGTCTTCGGCTGCGTCAACAATGTGGCCACCTGCTCGCGCCAGCTCTTCGCCTTCGCGCGCGACAACGGCATCCCCTTCGGCGCCTTCCTGTCGCATGTCCAGCCTGGCTGGGACATTCCGCTGCACTCCGTCCTGGTCTCGTTCGGCGTAGCGATCTTGCTCTCCATGATCAACATCGGCAGCGCCGTCGCCTTCAACTCTATCGCCTCGCTGGGTACTTGCGCCCTGCTATCCTCGTACATCATCTCCATCTCCTGCATGTTCCGGAAGCGCTGGCGAGGCGAACGCCTGCTTCCCTGTCGCTTCAGCCTTGGTAGGGCGGGTATCTGGATCAACGGCGTGTCGGTCTTGTATCTCTGCGTCGCGCTCGTCTTCTCCTTCTTCCCCAGTTACCCGCACCCGAGCCCGGAGCTCATGAACTGGAATATCTTGATTTATGGCGTCGTTGTCTTGTTCTCGCTGGGATATTTTGTGGTGAAGGGGAGGCATCAGTATATTGGGCCAGTGGAGTACATCAGCAAGGAGTTGTAGGAGGAGGCAACTGTTGGCAATGTCGTTTTGATGAACAACCGTCTTTGGTTTTCTTGTGCAATACCTGTTCTGTTCTTTTGCGAAGAGAAGATTGCGCTTCATTTTGATCACAAGGTTATGCAAGGAGAATATTAGTTACGACTCTGATTACAATTACGGCGTTCCGGGGACTTTATTTATTTCCAAGGACGTCATTGCTTGCATCTTTGTTGCATCCCACCTTGTCCCAGTTACTCTTTCGGGTCAGAAATATGGTTAAGGTGAATGGGCCTGGCTAATTGACAGCCGTAAGCCAAATATCTGTTTGAATCTTTTGGCAAACTTCCGCCGTTTCCCCCTTAACTCCATGCAAACGTTTTGGGGAATACAACAACTTCCAATTGGGGTAACTCCACTACGGTTATGTCATGATTCCCTCCACTCAACATTTTTTAAGCGGAGATCTGGGATCTCCAACAAGGCCATAACTTTCCAGACACAGAAGCAAATACGCGCTATTCCTTTGCACTGGCCATATTCACCACTCTCAGCCATGATGCTATACCGCGCTAAACCTTATTCGGAAGATGATCACAGACAAGTGGGTGTCCGCGGAACATAAGCCTTTGCGGCGAGCCGATTACCGACATCGCAGGTTTGTTTAAGCATATGGACTGCTCTGTGTTCTCTTGAATGATTTTGAAACCTCTCTTGGATAGCAATTGTGGTTTCTTCCCGACCCCGAATGTCAACAATGACGTTCCTCGGACGCGTCTTGGCGTATGACATCGCCAGCTGAAACCTGAACGCGGGACAGGAAACGGGATTTTTCGGTTGGGAGCTTCCATAGCAATTCGCGCGGCTTCCATTTCCCATGGTCTGCATGGCCTGACACGGATTGGTTCCTGCGTGGTAGGACAGCGGCTACGAGATCACTCTCACGTCCTTCGTTTCTATCTCATCGACGACACCCGGCCCTACCCCATGGCCGGTCTCCGGAGAGCAAGACAATTGGGACAGCAGCTCCGTCTGCGCGGGTTGCATCGAAGGTGAGCTCGGGAACGAGCCAATTACTTGAATACTAGGTATCTTACGCAGATTAGACTGTTTTCCGGTGCTTCTGGACCTCGTCCACGAACGTTCACGCGTCGCTATGGACCTCCATGCCTCGTTGCTGTGGCCGCAGTCGGCGCACTATGCTCACCACAATTCACCACCAAACGATCGATCCACAACGATGCGCCGAAAGGGACGGCTTCATGGTTTTCTGGGAGCGACATACAAGCGGAAACCTCAATAAGTGCGAAGGAAGCGGAGGAGAAGCTTAAGAAATCGGGCAATGGTAGTGGACAGCAGGAACCCCCACCGCAATCCAACGCCGAGCAGGAGCCGGAAAACGGCAATGGCAACGAAGACACCGATTCCCCTTGGTATAGCTTCACGAATGGTTTATTCAGCGCGTCAAGCTCCCTGAGCTCTCTGAGCTCGCTCCCTTCCCTTGGGGACACAATCGCCGACTATGTGATCCCGAAATGGGCAAAGCTGCTCCCAGCTCTGATCAAAAAGCTCCAGAATGAACTCTCTGCGGCGCCCGGGACTCTGGCAGAAGAGATATGGTACGAGGCCAACGATCCCGAATGTCACCCTGAAATTGCCTGGGACGCATCGGTCCGGGTATCGAATGAGCTTTGTCAGGAGGAGAAGAATTACCTCCAGAAGAGAAAGATGTTCACTCGCAGAGCGCTCGCGCGTTACCTGGATATACCCGAGGACAAGATACACCCAGACGACGTGCCAGTGATTGCGATGTGCGGCTCCGGAGGTGGTTTACGGGCTCTGGTTGCAGGGACATCGTCGTACCTCTCAGCTAGAGAGGACGGCCTTTTCGACTGCCTGACATACACCGCTGGCGTGAGTGGAAGCTGCTGGCTTCAAACCCTCTTCTACTCCAACATTGCCCAACAAAGCCATAGGCGGTTGATCCGACATCTTAAGAACCGCCTCGGGGTGCACATTGCTTATCCGCCTGATGCTTTGGAGCTCCTAGCCAGCGCTCCGACAAACAAATACCTATTGGCTGGTCTCATTGAGAAGGCAAGGGGTGTTCCCGATGCGGAATTCGGCATCGTCGACATCTACGGTTTGCTTCTTGCGGCAAGGCTTCTGGTTCCGAAAGGCGAGCTTTCTGTCGATGAGTATGACTTCAAACTCTCTCATCAGCGGAAGTATACGGATGATGGCTCTAACCCGCTACCAATCTATACTGCTGTCCGCCACGAGATACCCCTCGAGGAGCAGGCCGATATGAAGGACCCAGTGATCGCAAGGGCCAAGGCCAAGAAGGAATCATGGTTCCAGTGGTTCGAGTGAGTACACATACTTCCAACCCCAACGGTGGTCTTCTGACACATGACCAGATTCACACCTTACGAATTCTGGTGCGAGGAGATCGAAGCCGGCATCCCCACATGGGCGCTTGGCCGCAAATTCGTGAATGGCCGCACCTTGTGGCGGGAAAACGGTCTCGCCCTCCCCGAACTCCGCGTCCCGCAATTGATGGGGATCTGGGGTAGTGCCTTCTGCGCGACTCTCTCCCACTACTACAAAGAGGTTCGCCCTGCGGTAAAAGGACTTACAGGTTTCGGCGGCCTGGACGACATGATTGCCGAGAGGGACGATGACCTGGTCAAGTTGCATCCGATTAATCCTGCCAGTATACCGAATTTTGCGTACGGGATGAGGGAATACCTCCCTTCGACATGCCCAGAGAGTATGTATGATGCGCCGAACTTGCAGCTCATGGATGCCGGTATGAGCAACAACTTGCCCATCTACCCGCTTCTCCGACCAGGCAGGAACGTGGACATATTGATCGCCTTCGATGCGTCCGCCGACGTCAAGACCGATAACTGGCTCAAAGTCACGGAGGGTTACGCCCGCCAGCGCGGCATCAAAGGCTGGCCCGTCGGTGCAGGATGGCCCCCTGAAGAAGAGACCATGGAAGAGATCCAACAAGATCTTGAGAAAGCGCAAGCAAAGTCGGACAAGCAGGCGGAGCAGAAGATCCAAGAGGCGAAGGACCAGCAGAAACAGTCACCCAAGCACAAAGACAAGCCCAGAGAACTCTCCTACTGCAACATCTGGGTTGGCACGACCGAAGAGCGGACAAGCGATGAAGAGCCCCCGCCTTCCAAGCTGGTTGAAGACGACACCGACTGGGAGCTCACCTCTCCCGACGCAGGTATAACGGTCATCTACTACCCTTTCTTGGCGAACCCCAAAGTCGAGGGCGTGGACCCGAAGACTTCTGACTTCATGTCCACGTGGAATTTCGTGTATACCCCCGAACAGATTGATTCGGTGGTGGAGTTGGCGCGGACGAATTTCCAGGAAGGGGCGGAGAGGACCAGGAGGACGGTCAGGGCAGTGTATGAGAGGAAGAAGAGGAGTAGAGAAGAGAGAGAGGAGCAGGAGAGGGAGAGAAGGAGGAGGTGGAGGCTGAGACAGGGGAGAGCTGGAGGGAGAAGGATTGGGGAGGACGATCATGGGGATCAGTTCAGTTGAGGGAGTGAAGGATTGGTGTTATGCGTGTTGTGTAACGGCAGGAGATGCGCATTCTTGATACCCATTGCATTAAATTTGACCAACATTGTATAATCTATCGATGTCTCTCAAAATGAAGTGTGGAGGAGTGAGCAACAACGTCAATGTTGGCTATTGAACCGCGGTGAAATGATCATCCGGGCCCCGAACAGACGTTGCGGGGAGCTCCAGCTCCTTGCCAAGGAACTGGCTGCACTCGGCCGTTCTACGGCGACATTGCTCCAGTTCCCATAGAGCTATAGCTCTTTGTAAGCTCAGGCAGCTCCTTAGAAGCCCTCTGATGACCTACTCCTCCAATACCGCACGCTCAATTTGACTATGCGCCACAGAATATAGGATTGGAAACGACCTTTCTCGCGCCTACAACCATCGGATACAACCCTGGATCGTGACGCCTGCAGGCTGGGAAACCGAGTTGTGAGGAACAATGGCAGTGCCACGGAAAGGCGGCTCGTACGCGGAGGAGAGCGCGGAGGTGGAGGTCTTATTTGCAAACATGGAGAAGATGCAGAGCTTGACGAAGAAGATTCAAGGTTCCCTTAATAGGCTGGATGCGAGCGGCCAAACGGTTCAAGAAGCCCTGGGTCCCATATATGGCAACACGCAAAGACTGCAAGTTACAGACAAGAGTAGGGACACCTATGGCACTGGTAGCTGGTAGCTAACTTGACCTGCAGATATCGATCGTGTCATTGAGGCCATCGAGCGGTTGCAAGCTCCAAGGGATCAGACTAACAGGGAAGACCGGATCATTCGGGCTGGGTATGGAACCCTTCAACTTGACATCCGCTGCTCCGTCTAATAGTCATGCAGGCCCCGAAACGGCGACCTACGCGACTACATTGCGTCCTTCGACCGTTCTACTCAAACCCTCGCCGAGCTCAAACGTTCCAACCTGCGTGCAAATCAACAAGCTATAACCGAACTCAGCGCCTTGGTCAATCTGGGAACAAAGCAGCTGGAGGATGTGTTCCGTGATTTACTTCGTGATGAGTCTTCGCGGCCAGTAGACCCTCTCGAATTCGTTGCGAAAAGTAGGACTCCTTATCTGGTTCAAGCAGAGGTCATGGCTAACCACGCAGTAGATAATCCCTTTCCACTCCTTACGCCCGAAAACATCTCGACTTTACGTCTTATTCACAGACACGTCACCGCATCAATAGCACAAATCTCAAACAATGACGCTCGACAGTCGCCCACCCCAAGGATATATGCTGAGATTAGGGGAGATCATATCATGAATTCATTACGGACTCTAGCTGCAGCTACACTCAGTACAGCACGAAAGATTGCGCCAGACGCCATCTACAAGCAAGGTACAAATGGCATCGGTATGTATGCTCAAGCACTAGAGGGCTTGATTGTTGCCGAGTACCAGAGTCTAAGCGACATTTTCCCTCGAGACGACTGGGGACCAGTCCTCACCGCGACGTGCCAGGCCGCATTAGGAGAATTCAGCAAGACGTTGCGGGATCTGAACGGGCACATTCAACGAAACCTGATGACTGACTGTTTCTTGGGCTACGAGATTGTGGGCATCGTTAGCCGGCTTTCTCTTCAGCTTGAAACGAAGACCGGGGTTCTCAAGCAAACGATCTCCGAGTCTGTGAAACCCATAAGAGAGACGTCAAAGGCGTCCCTGGGAAAGCTGCTGGAAGATACAAGGACGCGGGTGCAATCACTGGTGGCCCTTCCAACGGATGGCGCATCCGTTCCTATCACAAGTGACACGATGACCCGGTTACAGACGATGACGAATTATCTTTCACCGCTCGCCTCTATTCTCGTCTCGCTGGGCCCGGGTGGTTGGAATCCCTCGAGCGGGAGTTCGACCTCGGCTTCGTTCGACGTTGGCGTTGACGGGAAGGCACTTTTCGTCGACTATGCGGCGGACACCATTGATACACTGCTTCAAAATCTGGAGAGCAAGGCCCGGAGCCTCCTGAAGGGTCGACCGCTGCAGGGCGTCTTTCTCGCAAACAACATCACCATCGTTATCAGGATGATCCAGTCGTCGGACTTGCAGCCGCTACTTCCCGCTCTGGACAAGAAGATTAGTAAATGGCGGAAGGATGCATCACAGATGTATGTGGACGCATGGCGCGAGCCGTCTCGCCATCTCTTGGACGTGCAGTATACGAACCGCAGCGGGCGTCCCCATTCAGGAGGTGGAGGAGTGGACTCGGCGGCGATTGTCAAGGCGCTCGGCTCGAAGGAGAAGGATGCCATCAAGGAGAAGTTCAAGAACTTCAACACCAGCTTCGACGAGCTGGTCGCGCGTCATAAGACCTATAAGATGGAGCGAGAGGTACGATCGCAGTTCGGTCGTGAGGTGCAAGGCTTCCTCGAGCCGTTATATGGGCGGTTCTGGGATAAATACCATGAAATCGACAAGGGCAAGGGGAAGTACGTCAAGTACGACAAGAATGCGTTCGGGTCGACACTGGCCAGTCTGGCTTGATGTGGTTCATGTGGCGTTTGGAGTTCTTGAGGCAGGATACCCGCTGGTTTTGAGCATTTAGGCTGGCCGGCATTGCTTGGGAGTGGGAGGAGTCCGAGGAGAGTGTCTCACGTCGAGGCGGGGAAATGCGATCATTGGATACAAGAACTGCCCAGGGTTGTCACCCGTGCTTTGATAGGTGGTGACTACGCATCACCATCGGTTTGATTGTTGTCAGGTCTTCCAGATGTGGAGATGGATATAACAAGGGAATGGAATATGCGTGTCGCTTTCAGGGAAGACAAATTTGACGACCCCAGCTTCCATATGATTTTCGTAGCAAGAATGCTGCAATTACTACATAATAATGGCCTGGACTATAGTCCTGTCAACCTTGGAACTGCCAGCACTCGAGGTCATCATAAGCACGTGATGCTCCCGATCGGGCGACCAGTTGACGCGACTTGTTCGGGCCAGGGCTCGCAACGGTGCACCATCTCGCTGCTACACGGTGGAAGCCTTCCAATTCGTGCACACTGTCATCTTGCCCTCTTTTGCATCTTCAGCAAAGCTGCCTCCAGCTCTCCAGCACCGATTTTTGAATATTCAGCGTGTTGTGGACGCGCTGCAGGTCGGAGAATTCGCCGTCCGAGCGCCCTCCTCGTCAACGTAGCTCCCAACCCCGGTAACAGACCCCCTTTCCACCTGCGACTTTCGCTGGACAACCACCACCACCTCTGCCCTTCGTCGCAGACTCCCGCGCACACCAACTCCGCGCAGCTTCTCGTCACTCGCTCTCCACCTTCTCATTCCACTGCCCGAGTGCAACTTCCCTCGCTGGAAGCATCTCTAGCATCTGCTGGTACGCCGCATCCCCCGACGGTTCCTGTCTCCATGTTGCTCCGCATCTTGGTCGTGCCGCGCCCCGTATATGGTTTTTGGCATCGACGACCAGCCCTGCCCTCATCGAACAATTCAAGATCGAGTACTTGCCGCTGACCTCTTCGTCGTAGCCTTTTTCTCCTGACTCACCTCACATCACGTCTTTCGAATTCCTCGCGCCATGGGTAAGAACCTCCCCTGGCCAATATTTTGAGACGAGCCCGCACACTCTCCGCTCCACAACTCTCCTGTACCCAAAAGAACAAGACTGGTCACTATACACATGGGAGGGTTGCAATTGGATGCGGAGGGGGTGTTGGCCGCTTCAAAGGCCTCTGCTTTTTTTCCGACACCTTGTTGACATTCTCCCACAGCTACCAACGGCGCCTCCCCCGTTCCCGCGCGTGCCTCACCTTCTCCCCCATCCACCATGGATAGCCAGCCCCTCGTCGAGCGAAGCTTCAGCCCATCATCGAACGGACGCACCCAACCCCCCCAGACGGTCTCCTCCAAGGACCCCAAGGTTGCGGCGCAGGCTGCTAGCGACATGAGGAACATCGTCCGCCGGAAGCTCACAGGCTATGTTGGCTTCGCGAACCTTCCCAACCAGTGGCACCGTAAGAGTGTGCGCAAGGGATTCAACTTCAATGTCATGGTTGTCGGTATGTGTCCACTGATTCTGTTCTCTTGGAACCGACTGACAGATGCATAGGCGAGTCTGGACTCGGAAAGTCCACCCTTGTCAACACTCTCTTCAACACGTCGCTGTACCCGCCCAAGGAGCGCAAACCCCCGAGCCTGGACATTTCAAAGACGGTCTCGATACAGTCGATCAGCGCCGATATCGAGGAGAATGGCGTCCGCCTGCGATTGACCGTCGTTGACACTCCCGGCTTCGGCGATTTCATTAACAATGATGAGTCGTGGGATCCCATTGTCAAGAACATCGAGCAGAGGTTCGATGCGTACCTGGAGGCCGAGAACAAGGTCAACCGCATGAACATTGTTGACAACCGCATCCACGCGGTGGTCTTCTTCATCCAGCCCACGGGCCACTCCCTCAAGCCTCTGGATGTTGAGGTGATGAAAAAGCTGCACACCAAGGTCAACCTGATTCCCGTCATTGCCAAGGCCGATACCTTGACCGACGAGGAGATCAATGCCTTCAAGCAGCGAGTAAGTCTAACGTACGCATAATCCTAGCAGCCCTTGCTGACGTCGAGCAGATTCTTGCGGATATCAACTACCACCAGATCCAGATCTTCGAAGGCCCACGCTATGAGCTCGATGACGAGGAGACGATCGCCGAGAACAACGAGATCATGTCCAAGGTCCCCTTCGCCGTGGTTGGCGCCAACACGGAGGTTGCCACGCCTGACGGGCGCAAAGTCCGCGGCCGCCGTTACCCGTGGGGTGTCATCGAGGTCGACAACGAGGAGCACTGCGACTTTGTCAAGCTCCGACAAATGCTGATCCGCACACACATGGAGGAGCTCAAGGAGAACACGAACAACTTCCTGTACGAGAACTACCGCTCGGAGAAGCTCACGGCCATGGGAGTGCAGCAAGATTCGAGCGTGTTCAAGGAGGTCAACCCGGCGGTCAAGCAGGAGGAGGAGCGCTCGCTGCACGAGCAGAAGCTGCAGAAGATGGAGATCGAGATGAAGATGGTGTTCCAGCAGAAGGTGGCGGAGAAGGAGAGCAAGCTGCGACAGAGCGAGGAAGAGCTGTACGCGCGCCACCGGGAGATGAAGGAGCAGCTCGACCGGCAACGCCAGGAGCTGGAGGAGAAGAAGGCGAGGATCGAGCAGGGCAGGCCGCTGGAAGAGAAGGGCAAGAGGAAGGGGTTCTCCCTTCGTTAAGGTGGAGGCTGATCCTGAGCTTGTGGTGCTGCTATACCCCTTTTTGGTCGAGGCTAGGATCAGAAAAGCTTCCCTCTTCTCTCGTTCCCCTTTTAATTCAGCGCGGATGGATACACCACTGGGTGGTGGGTAGTGGCGGGTAATACACGTGGGCACAGATACTGGTTGGTTCCAAAGACCGGAGCGGAGGATCCGCTAGTTCAGGCTGCTTCGGTTGCTGGTTATGCCAGCAGCATTTGCGCTCCTTCCATTCCCTTTTTTTCTTCTTCTCCTTCTCCTTCTCGTAGTATGTTTCTTTTAGTAGTAGACGGGCAGTTTGAGGAGAGTGTTTGGGGGTCGGAGTGGTGAGAGAGTGGCATGGACTTGGTTTCATGTACTCTACAGATCATCCTACTAGCTAACCGGTTTCTTTTGTTCAGAAGTGTGATGAGTTTAGGACTGTTGTTACTGGAGATTGTGACAAGTGGTGTTCATATGAGACATGCCTCTGTTAAAAGAGTGAGACATTCACTCACGCGAGCCGTCCGCTGGCTGACAAAGAACTTCCAAGGTTGACTGAGGTCGCCTCGTCATCGGGTCCGTGCGCGGCGAGCGGCACCTGTCCCTGCACAGCGAGTCCGCGAGCTTGCACTTGCATTTCGTCACCACCCAAACGCCTCGAATTCCAAGCTTTCTTGTGCCCTCTCCCCCATCTCTCACCACCTGTATCGTTCTCCCAATCCACCGTATCCTGTTGCAAACTTCTTTCGCAACCCTCAGAGCCTTCTTCCCGTAAGTCAATGTCTCCTTCCATATCCCCCACGGTCCTCTCAAGCTCGGCCTTGCCTGGCACAGCTCCACCGACTTCGTGTCATCTGCCGCCCGTCGATGGCCCTGCAGTACAAAAGCGTGAACCGTCCCTGTGACCGGATCCGGGACGCAGCAGACTTGGAGGACGTAGACGCGAGGCATTGGAGCTTGCGATTGCTTCATGAGGTTGCCTCGGACGACGAGCCCCGCCCAGCCACCCGCGCAATTGCCAGATTGCACCTCCATCGTCTCCGCAACCTCCATCCGAGTTCACCAGCACGGCCATCTTCGAATATACCCCCAACATATCATCTCCTGCTGTAGCAGCTAGACGCTGACCACCTCAGTTTCCGCGAATCGCACACACCGCCCTCGACCTCAGCTCCTGCCACCATGGCCCCTCCGCCCCCCGCTTCGCTCCCCTTGGGACAGCGCCTTGCTGCTCTCGCCCAAACGCTGCAATTCGCGTGGTTTACCGGCCATGTATTCCTGCTCCTGGCGACCCTGCGCTATAGCGTGTCATACATTACCTTCAATTCGGGGTCCAGGTGGGCTGCCTTCTCGTACCGCCTCGCGTTTGTCTCGGCGACCCTCACCTACGGAATCGTGGTCTATAAGGCATACCGCGCCCGTTTGAGGGCTAACAAGCCGACCGGCGTGCTTTCCCTGGCTACGGACGAGAATGTACAATACCTCAGTAAGCTCCAAGAGGACGCCCTGCTATTGGGACGACGCTGACCTCTTATCACAGTCATGGCATTGGTCTGGCTCTTCTCCCGCCAGATCCCGCTTGCGATCCTGCCCTTTGCCGTCTACTCCATTTTCCACGTGCTTACCTACGTCCGCTCCAACCTGCTTCCCATTTTCCAGCCGCAGCCCGCTTCCCAGCAGGGAGCCAAACCCCAGCAATCCGCCCTCGCAACCACCATTGTCAACTTCGTCAAGGAATACTACGATGGCTCCATGACCCTTGTCTCCATCCTCGAAATCGCGCTCTGGTTCCGTGTTCTCGGCTCCGCCCTTCTGTTCCAGAAGGGCTCCTGGATCCTCCTCGTCGTCTACACCATCTTCTTCCGCGCCCGCTACGCCCAGAGCAGCTTCGTCCAGGGCGCCATTGCCCAGCTCACTGCCCGCATTGATACGCAGTTGGCGAACCAGAGCACGCCGCCCGCTGCGCGCCAGGGGTGGGCCACGGCGAAGAATGTCATCAGGCAGGCCGTCGAGGCCACTGATATCAGCCGCTACCTGGGCGGACCTCAGGCAGCGCCCAAGAAGGCGCAGTAAGCGGGTGGTTCGGGACCGTTCAGATGACCTCCGGCGAAGAAGAGACAAGCGTTATACGTGTTTGGAGGTTTTGGGACGAAGAGATGGTCAAGTTGACGATGATCTTGGGCGGTGGAGTGGAGAGGGAGTGGGAGGCCGCAGATACCCCAGCAATGGAATGGATCATGGATATCAGCACGGGTTGGATGAGCGACGGGCGGCGACGGTGGTTGAGAAGTGGAGATCAAATCAGGATGGGACAAGTGGATCCAAAACGGCGAGTTTGAATGTGGATGCGAGATGGGGTTTGTGGCTGCGGTGGAGGCCATGCTGACGGATGCACGGTGGAATGACGTTCTATGTGGTGCGAGTCTATGGCCCATTGCCTTTCTTCCCGTTTTCAGCTGGGAGGGGATCTGCTATTGCTACAGTACTGGCTTGGGCTACTTTTGGAATGCAACGAAGAGCCGAGTAATGAAGAGCGTGTTTCCCCATTCCCCATTCTCCAGCTTGCCTTGATTGTTGATTGTTGAGGACTTTGCCGCTTTTCGTCCTTTTCATGGGTCTGGCCCCCCATGGTTTTTGATTGCGTTTTGCGTTTTCTTCACATGTTTGGTTGAGTGGATGGGAGGGCAGGTGTGCCTGACTCGGACGGCGAGAGCAGGCTGCAGTTGTACTATTACTGCCAGACTATCTGGATTGTGCTGGGTGAGCACCGAGGAATCTTGTCGTTTATCGTATCGTTCGCATAACATAAAGGGCGGTCAACAAGACCTAAGGCCCGGGGCTTCGTCGTCACTGCATAGTGTGTACGTGCGTGCGTGCGGCGGGATCCGGGCATGTACAGTATTGCTGTGGTGCGGATTGTCACAGTCCATCCATCCATCCATCCAGCTTGCCATGCATGCACGGGGAGTTGGATGTGCCTCAGGTGGTTGAGAGGGGTGGTTCTTCTCTGGGGTTTGGGGGATAATATGGGATGGAGAGGTGTGTTGGTGCGCGTACGGGTAGGCAGTGCAGTATGGAAGGAAGGAGAGACAAAAAACAGTCCCGTCTCCCCGATGACCAAGGAGGGCCTGAGAATGCATATCAAGCGTCAAGCATGCAAGTACATACTGTCTAGAATAGGAACAGTAGTCGCCCACCATGACATCCCTCTCCAGGCGTAAGTTGTAACTCCGTTCTGGGTCTCTTGAAGTTGAGCTCGGATTCACAAGCGCGGCAATATTTCCTCACCCCTCACCCCTCACCTCTCCCACGGCTCGTACCGCTCGCACTACTACTGCACACACGGCGACGCAGGTTAGTTACTAGCACGTCCAGGCTCCATTGTCCCTATGCATATGGATGGAGTACGCAGACTCGACTCGACTCGACTCGCACGCCGCGCTGGCTGTGGCTGTGGCGCGGTGATGCCATTGCTTCAGTGTTTGCGGCATGTGCTGGAGCCTGTGTTGTGCTACCCGCCCACCGCCGTGCCCTGCATGCGAACAGCGAACTAGTCGACGGGGAGCTGGCTGGGCTTGCGGCGAGGGTTAGTACTACTCGCGTGTCGGCAATCTGGCGGTGAGGGAGGGGTGACGACGAGGACAACAAGAACGGCAAAGACGACAGCGGGATGGGGAAGGGGGTGCGGAGGGGAGTGCGGGATGCATGGGTTTGTGAGGGCTGGGTTTGGGTTGGCTGGTGTGGAAGGACGGTGCTGGTGCTGGGTGCTGGTGCTGGGTATGGGAATCTGTTGCGAGTTGTGGGAGGGAGGGGAGGGGAGTGTGGCGTCGCGGTGGTGATGTGGAGGCGGAGTACTATGTAGGTATGTTTTGACAGCGACTCTACAGTATGGGTACTGTGTACAACAGCCTGGAGGTGCCTGTCCTGTCCTGTTGTTTTGCACAGAAATGGGAATTGGCAATGCATAAAGTAGGATGAAGTGCCGGGGGGAGGGGGACGTGGGGTGGGGTGCTGAGCTTGTATATTGTGCATATGGGGATATAGAGGCGCATACACAGTATGTGGGAGAAATCATGATGGGATGGTGCGATCGTTGGAATCTGGATCTCGTCAATCTACTGTGCAGATTGGAATTTGGGGAGGGCTTGCGTGGACGGGTGTTTAGTTTCTGGGGAGATAATTTGTGGAGAATTATGTTGATGGTGATGATGATGATGATGAGAGGGGAAGAAAAATTCGAAGCTGACTCTAGGGTACGAGGTGTGCAGAGGTCCCTTCTATCCGAACGACAGACACAGACACACAAAACTAGGTAGGCCCACGACTCGCCATAATAGACACAAATCTGTAGAGAGCATCGGTTCGGTTACTGTTACGGAAAGGGGAACTACTGGCTCGGCACCTGGTCCAGCAGAGGAAGGTCTTGGTCTTGGGTGCTGGACGAGAAAGGGAAGATGTGTGCGTTTGAACTTTGGACTTGCAGGTCTGCGTGTACAATGGATATGACGGACGTCACCAATATCATGACCGGATATTATCATGTTTCTTCCAAGTGGAAGGGCTCTCCATCTCCCATCTGTCCGTAGGACACAGACCACTGAGACCAGAACATTCAACAGAGCATAGATCCATCTGCATGCGCCTCACCGCACGGGTGACGGGTCCTCGCCAACCTTGAAGGCTTGCACTCGACTCCCTCGTTGGAAACAAACCTCATCATTCATGCGCCAGCACAGCAGCGACCCGTCCGCGGGTGGACCCCTCCGAGCTGATGGATCATGGACTCGGAAGCGGCCCAAGCGCCACGCAACCTAGCGATTTTCACCAGAAAGCACGTCAGTTAGCGCAGCCGCTGGATCCTGGTGGGCCGTTTCGGGTGTGGGCTGAGAGGCATGCCAGATGGGGAGATGGAGTGGAGGGGGGAGGAGAGAAATGGTTACGGGGGGTGGCAGTGGCTCGGCAGGGAAGTGTATATAGAGTTGCTGGGCGCCCTGCACATGGGGGGTTGCTGCTTTTTGGGTGTTGCCTTCTGTCATTTTTCTTTCTCCCTTCTTCTTCTTCTGGATTCGATTGCGGCAAAGCGAGCTTGGGGCCATTCCATTCACCAGAGTTGCTGTGTGCGGAGGTCGTGAGAGGGATATATATATATATATATCACGCGAGCTCGAATATTCGAGCGGCCCGTCTGGAGACGACGCGGCCTCCCAATATACCCACCACGAGAATCGACCCTCCAAAGGAAAAAAAAAACACAACTTTGGAACCTGAATTTCGAAAAAACCAACCGCACCCGGTCCTGGAATGCCAAACCCGTCGTTTCCATCGGTATTGGGACTATCAAGACGGAGAACCGGATTCCTGCAGCTGGCGCCATGCGCAGCTACGCTTCTACTACCATTACTGCTACGACTACTACGAGTACCATGTCCGCTGCGGCGTACGGGTACACGTCGCCCGCGCCCTCGGAGCACGAGGAGCAGGAGCAATTGCAAACCCACGGGGACGATGTCGCCGACGAGGAGATCAACGTGGACGACATGACGGACGAAGAGCTGGACATGTGGTTTGCCAATTGCGTGCCGCTGTCGAATCTACCTACGCCGCCGCCTGCGAAGGAGTGCTGCACGCAGCTGGGGATGGACGACTTGGAGGGTGAGTACTTTTTCCTCTTACCAATTCCTCCCGATTCTTCAATATTGTCTTTCTTTCCAGTTTGCCTTCTGCAATTTCTGCCCTGTCCTGCATGCATGCCTGCATACCACCATCGGAACGATCGGAAGACTGTCCTTCGCACAACGCGAAAACCCACACCGCTCAGCGCCCAAGTGGGCTTGCTCGGGGGATGCGCGTCGATGGGACCAGTGGACCACTACTGGTGCAACTACTGGATGCGGCTGTTGCTATTTTCTGCTGCAAGCCGGGGGCACGTCATCGATTCGGTTCCGATCGTTCCCCGCCATCTCCTTTTCTTTTCATTATTGAATCATGATTTCAGGAACAGGATCTTGGTTTTCGTTTCCAAGATCCGCATCTGTATGGATCATCCTTGCAGAAAAGGGGGGGACACAAACCAAACACACCTCCAACACTTCTCTTTATTATTTCCTTCTTTTCCAAACAGGGAAATCCTCGACATGCAAGACGACAGTCAAGAATAGGAAAAGACTAACATATCGGATACACAGGCTCCCCAGTCGCAGCCACGGCCACGGAAAACTACGCTGCCACGCTCTGCGACCTGCTCCCCAGCACCGTCTACTCCCCCCGCAGCCGCGCCTCGTGCACCGCGACCATTGCGCGGTTCCTCGAGCGCGCACAGCTGCCGGCGGAGATTGTGGCGTTCGCCGCCTGCGTGCTTGACGCGCTGAGCTCGCGGTTCGCCGGCGCCTGGCGGGAGGCGTGCTTGTTCCAGAGGAGGAGAAGGACCAGCGACGCTGGGCAGCAAGACTTTGGAACCGTGACGTCCTCGTCGCTGCCGGACGAAAGTTACTTTTCGTTCCTCCGGGAGCACGCTCGCACCACGGCGCGGGCCGAAGTCATCCCCCTCGCAGCGCTGGCCATCGCGTACGGCTTCCTCGCCGACCAGGAGCGGTCGGCGCGGTACTGGGCGGAAGGCGTGGCGGAGGGGATGGTCGGCGCGCGGGAGGTGGAGGTCACGAAGTGGTGTGTGTTGAGGGACGTCGAGTACGGGCTCGCGCGGATCACGGGGGAGATGGTGGGCGGGATGCTGGAGAGGATGAAGGGGTCGGTGGGGGCTGGGGAGGGTGAGAGTGCTGCTGTGTCGGAGCTGGAGGTGCTGGAGCGGGAGCAGAAACAGGAGCAGCGACAGAAACAAGAGCAAGAGCAACAGCAAGAGCAACGAGACGATGTTGCCACCACGAGCACGACGACCGCGAAAGACAAGAAGGGGCATGGCCCTCGGACGTTGGATCTGGATGCGTGGCGCGGCGCGGCGGTGTGGGTGCATGGGGTGCATACGCCGGAGCCCAGCCCGTGAGCGAGCGAGCGTGAGGCTTTGTGCCTGCACTGGTACACCATTCTTTTGCGTCCTCTTTCGAGGGCTTGTGCAGCGGGTGGGTGGGCTCGCCCGTGCACCGATTGATGCATATGGGTCTCTATCTCGAGAGTATCGGCGTTCTTGGGGGCTTCGTCCGTGTTTGATGATTTCTGGCATTGCGCTTGATACCCCCCTTTTTTCTCCCTCTCGCATTGGACAGATCTTTATATTTATTTCATTTCATTCTCGATTTTTTGTGGTGGAGTTGGAACTTGGAAAGGAGGGAGGAAGTTCGGAATAAGGGTAGATGGAGTTGTCACTGGAGGCGCCGTGAAAACTTCAAACGCGCGATGGGGTTCAGCTCGTCAAATATTTCCGTCTTGACTTGATGTCGTTTCCACTGGATTCCGTGAGTGTTATGGCGTGTTTGCTTTGGGGGTGGTTCGTTCTAAAATAAGGGACTGGAATGGGATAGGGGAAGCTTCAAAGTTCAAGAGCCTTGTCTTGGAGAAGGGGAACTGGTGGTGGCTCTTCGTTTCGTTCTGGTGGAGATGGGGGGTCTGTGCGGTTGGATGGTTTACCGCTTTGGGATGCGTGGCATGAGGTGTTTCCAAGGTTGAACTGGGTGTCGTGGTGGTCTAGAACCGTGGGTGCAGGTGGATGGACTTCTGCTGTGCATGTAGATGGTTCCATGGTAAAGAGGGGAGAGGCCTGCTGTCGCCATGGGCTTTTCCATCTCCAATTCTCTGCCGTGCTCACTGGCTTCTCTCCCCATTATACTGTAGACTGTGGTTCTCACCATTCTCTCCGCGAGGTAGCAAGACGACTCCATGGATACCATCCCCCATTCATCACCAGTCCGATGACCTTCTGCACTCTGCAGCATCTCATCTATCCACCACACCCTCCAACATCACACCACGCGATAGCGACCTCAGCGCCAGCACCAGAGGGTTCTGATAACCACCGCAATCACGATGCCCAGCTCCTGGTGGTATGGTGGCATGCACAGTGCCAGCCCATCACCATGTGCATGCCGTTGGAGGGGTAGCTGCGCTCCCCTGTACAACGACGTAATGCGGCATGCCCTCCAGCCGTGAGCCGTGGACGACCGTCTCTGTGGAGTCTTGAGGCCCGTTTTCGAGTACAAAGAAAGACAGCTGGTTGGGAGGCTGCGAGTTTCGCGGCGGGGAAGACAACAACAGACTGCTACTAGCACTCACTACTACTAGCCCTGGTGGTGTGTCTCTATTACTAGTAACTATAGTCTGTGTACACAGGGAAGGAGCGGCCCAGGAAAGGCGCCTTCCCCGCTTGGTATCAGTCTGCCCCGCCAGGTGCATGCTCGTGCATATCCAAGCTCTCCCTCTCCCTCCCTCTCCCTCAACAGGTGCATTGCATGTGGAGTACTCCACGGTCCATGGTCTCTTCTGCCAGCTATCTTTGTCCCTCTCTCTCTCCTCCTCACCTCCCTCACTCTTCCTCCCTCCCCCGCGCAACCTCCACCCTTCAATTGTCCTCAGCGTTCCCTCGCTACTATCTCTCTTGTGGCGTAGGTAAACACCGTCGCCTGCGCCCCGACCCGCCGTTATCTTTAAGGAAAATCCCCGAAACGAAACACCTGTCCGCCTCACCGTCTCTGTCTGTCTCTCTCAATTAAAGGCGTCATCCTCCCGCCCAATTACCTGATCTCCCAATCCCCTCGCTCGACCATCCAAACCTCCTCCACCATTCGTCCCTCCACCCCGCCCTCGCCCATCGCGCCCCGCCGTCTCTCATTCAGCCGACTCACTCTGCATCTCGCCCATCGACATCTTGAAGATGGCCACCTCCACTCCCGCCTCCGCTCCCGCTCCCGCTCCCGCACGCGAGCGCAGGCCCTCCATGAGCGCCCCCCTCGCCGACCTCCAGGGCCCCGTCGGCCCCTCCTTCTCCCGCCCCAAGCACAAGAGGACCGCCACCGGCTTCGGCCCCAGCGAGATCAAGAGCGTCGAGGCCAGCATCCCCGAGCCCCAGCGCGAGGCTTGGAGGAAATTCGTACGTGTTCCAATCTCCATCCCCCAACCTACAACCATTGAAGTCGGGAACAAGGCCATGGTTTGCTGACGCCCTGTCCGGTTCTGTAGATGCCCAAGCCCTTCACCACCACCGAGGAATTCGAAAAGGAGGCCGTCCGCCACATCGAGACCACGCTCGCTCGCTCCCTCTACAACTGCGATGAGTCCGCCGTCTATGGCGGAACCGCCCTGGCGTTCCGCGATCGCCTGATTCTGGACTGGAACAAGACGCAGCAGACGCAGACGTTCAAGGATCAGAAGAGGGTGTATTGTAAGTGGGAAGGGACATTGTGGGGAGTCGAAGGATGTTGACGGTCACAGATCTCTCGCTCGAGTTCCTGATGGGCCGCGCCCTGGACAACGCTATGCTGAATGTTGGACAGAAGGACGTGGCTACAAGTGCGTATTCGATCCGACGGATCCGTTGGTCCCACCGTCTAACTCTCCCCAGAGGGCCTCAGCGAACTCGGTTTCCGCATGGAAGACATCATCTCCCAGGAACACGACGCCGCGCTGGGTAACGGCGGCCTCGGCCGTCTCGCCGCATGCTTCCTCGACTCCATGGCCTCCCTCAACTACCCCGCCTGGGGCTACGGCTTGCGCTACCGCTACGGCATCTTCAAGCAGGAGATTGTCGACGGATACCAGGTCGAAGTTCCGGATTATTGGCTCGACTTCAACCCCTGGGAGTTCCAGAGGCACGACATCACCGTCGACATCCAGTTCTACGGCCATGTGAATCGCTGGCAGGACGACGAGGGGAAGCTGCAGTATTCTTGGGAGGGCGGCGAGATCGTCCAGGCTGTGGCGTTTGACGTTCCCAGTGCGTACTTCCTGTTGTTGGCTCCGTGGCTGGAGCCCGGCTAACGGAAGCAGTCCCCGGATACGAGACCCAGACTTGCAACAACCTGAGGTTGTGGGGGAGCAAGGCCGCAAGTGGAGAGTTCGACTTCCAGAAGTTCAACTCGGGCGAGTATGAGAGCTCCGTTGCCGATCAGCAGCGCGCGGAGACCATCTCGGCCGTCTTGTATCCCAACGACAAGTAAGTCCATATCTCTCTCCTTAAACCCTGTCCATGTCTAACAAGAGCAGTCTCGAGCGGGGCAAGGAGCTCCGCCTGAAGCAGCAGTATTTCTGGTGCGCCGCGTCCTTGTACGATATCGTGCGCCGCTTCAAGAAGACCAAGCGTGCCTGGAAGGACTTCCCCAACGCGGTCGCCATCCAGCTGAACGACACCCACCCGACGCTCGCCATCCCCGAGCTCCAGAGGATATTGGTCGATGTTGAAGGCCTCGAGTGGGATGAGGCCTGGAGCAGTAGGTTACATGCACTAAAGGTATGACATGGCTTGCTGACACCGACCAGTCGTCCAGAAGACGTTCGGATACACCAACCACACCGTCCTTCCCGAGGCTCTCGAGAAGTGGTCGGTGCCCCTCATGCAGCACCTCCTCCCCCGTCACCTCCAGATCATCTACGACATCAACCTCTTCTTCCTCCAGCAGGTGGAGCGCAAGTTCCCCAAGGATCGCGACATGCTCGGCCGCGTCTCCATCATCGAGGAGTCGAACCCCAAGATGGTGCGCATGGCGTACCTCGCCCTGATCGGCTCGCACAAGGTCAACGGCGTGGCCGAACTGCACTCGGACCTCATCAAGACGACCATCTTCAAGGACTTTGTGAGAATCTACGGCCCGGACAAGTTCACGAACGTGACCAACGGTATCACGCCGAGGAGATGGCTCCACCAGGCCAACCCCAAGCTCTCTGCGCTTATCGCTTCCAAGCTCGGCGGCCACGACTTCTTGAAGGATCTGACGCTCCTGCACAAGCTGGAGAACTTCGTCGACGACAAGGAGTTCCGCAAGGAGTTTAGGGACATCAAGCACTCCAACAAGGTCAGGCTGGCAAAGTACATCAAGGAGACCATGGGCAGTACCGTCGACCCTTCTGCGCTCTTCGACGTCCAGGTCAAGCGGATCCACGAGTACAAGCGCCAGCAGCTCAACATCTTCGGTGTCATCCACCGCTACCTGGAGATCAAGAAGGCGACCCCCGAGGAGAGGAAGAAGTTCACTCCCCGCGTGTCCATCTTCGGTGGCAAGGCAGCGCCAGGATACTGGATGGCCAAGACGGTCATCCACCTCATCAACCGTGTCGGCAACGTGATCAACAACGACGCCGATGTGGGTGATTTGCTCAAGGTCATCTTCCTGGAAGACTACAACGTCAGCAAGGCCGAGATCATCTGCCCGGCCAGCGACATCAGCGAGCACATCTCCACGGCAGGAACCGAGGCCAGCGGTACGAGCAACATGAAGTTCTGCCTGAACGGTGGTCTCATCATCGGAACCTGCGATGGTGCAAATGTAGGCATCCCTGAGATGTATGTACAGGGTCCATGCTAACGAGTCGTAGATTGAAATCACCCGCGAGATCGGCGAGAACAACATCTTCCTCTTCGGCAACCTCGCCGAGGACGTGGAAGACCTCCGCCACTCCCATCTCTACGGCCAGTACCAGCTCGACCCCCAGCTCGCCGCCGTCTTCGACGCGATCCACTCCGGCATGTTCGGCGACGCGGCCTCCTTCGAGGCGCTGCTCAACGGCATCGTCGAGCACGGCGACTTCTATCTCGTCAGCGACGACTTCGCGTCGTACGTCGAGACGCAGGACCTGATCGACAAGAGCTTCAAGGATGTGGAGGAGTGGACGACCAAGACGATCTTGACGGTGGCGAGGATGGGCTTCTTTAGCAGCGATCGGTGTATTGACGAGTACGCGGAGACGATTTGGAATATTGAGCCCATTTCGCAGGACACGGACGAGGAGGTGAAGCCGTAAGAAGGAGGGGTTCGTGATGATTACATAGCATTCTAATTCATTATTCCGGCAACGAGACGTTTGCTGTTGGTGTTTTGGGGAGCGGTGACTTGGAGGAGGGAGAGTCATATATGGGGATCCATGGCTAATGTGTAGGGGAGAATGATCTGGGAGAAGTCTCTATGTGGAACTGAGATGATTGAAATGCAACATCATTTATTGGACCACGTCTGAACTCGCCCAGCCACATAGCCGTGTATGCATAGCCTATATGTACCGCACCCTGATGGCCTACCTGGGCATTCACGTCGAGCAAGTTGCCTATTCAGACACGCCTGCTGAGTCATCCGAACGGGATGATGACATTGGACAGGGACGCGACACGAACCGAACATGGGCAAGCAATCTGGCCCGACAGCTCTCCTCCAGCTCCGACCCAGCACAACAAGCCGCAAGCATGGCGAACCGCGGGTATGATGTCGTGGTGGATGTGGACCAGGAGGTAAGGCCCAGCTCTGGAGTCCGCTAGACCGGCCGTTGCGGCGTGAGCGGTCGTTATCCTTCGTTAGATTGAAGCTCACGGCGATGGGACAGGGCGACCTAGGACATACGGATCTCCAAGAAGACCTCGAATTCCACAGCTCCAGTAAGCTCCTCCTCCCAATCTTCCCTGCCCTACCATCATCTAACAGATCCCCCCAGACTTCGAGACCCCCTCCTCCACCACCACCTCGACCAAAATCCCGCCGGACGCATCCACCTCCTTCCTCCCCGGCCCCGCGACCTCGTCCTCCTCCCACCACACCAGCCCCTCAACCCGAAAGCACTACCTCTGGACCCTCTCCTTCTACGCCCAAGCCTTCGACGTCGACACCGCAGAGGTCCTACGCCGCTGCACCGCCGCCCTCTACCCGCGCGCCAACTTCCTCGACGTCCTCGACGGCAACCCGGACCTCTACGGCCCCGTCTGGATCGCCACCACCGTCGTCGTCATCCTCTTCCTCACGGGAACCATCAGCCAGTACCTCGCGCACAGCGGGCGCGGCCACTTCGCGTACGATTTCCGACTCCTGAGCGGCGGCGCGGGGTTGATTTACGGGTACACGGCGCTGGTGCCGGTGGGGCTTTGGGGGGTGTTGAGGTGGTGGTTTGGGGTTGAGGGGGCGAATCTGCTCGAGTGTGTGTGTCTGTACGGGTATGCGGATTTGGTGTGGATTCCGGTTGCGCTGGTGAGCTGGAGTCCGCTGTCGAGTGAGTGATATTTCTGTCCCTGTCCCCGTACTTATCCTTATCCTCTTTTTTTTCTCTTCTTTTCTTTCCTTTTCTTTTCTTTTCGCCAAAAATCCCATTTCCCATTTCCCATTTCCCATTTCCCTCCTCGCCCACGGATCCCGAGAGAAAGAAAGAAAGAAAGAACAAAGTGGGACAAGAATGAGCGCTGATCATCCCGCAGTCCTCAACCTCGTCTTCGTCGCCCTCGGCTTCGCCGCCTCCGCCTTCTTCCTCCTGCGCAACTTGTACCCCGTCCTGTCCGCCACGGACGTCAAGACGTCCAAGGTCCTGCTCGTCGTCGTGCTCGCGCTGCACGCGGGGCTGGCGGTCGCCATCAAGATCCTGTTCTTCGCCGCGGGGAGCCCCGTCGGGGGGCCCAAGGATACGCCGCAGGAGGGCGCTGGGGGGGATAAGGGGGGTAGGGGGGTTATGGTGTTTTGAGCGAGATTTGAGTGGGATGGTGGATACGGAGTGGTGGGGAGTCTGGCGGTTTGGGTTTTGCGGGTGGGTTCTCTTTCTTCTTGTCCTTCTTCTTCTCCTTCTGGGTTTTGGGACGGGGTGCTTGCCAGGTGGTGCGCTTGCGTTGTATGATATAGATAACATCTTTTTTCGCAAGGATATGCGGAGCATTAGGAATAGGGAGTAGGAATACGGATACCAATACACGTCCACGACCATCACGCGCACGGAATGAAACGAGGCATCGAATCGACAAGCGGCACACGGTTCCAAACCATTCAGTCTCCTAGACGTCCCTCTCTCCCTCTCTCCGAAGCAACATATCATCATCCTCCCATCCATCCGCCACCAACTCCCGTCCCCCGTCCCCCGTCCCCCGTCCCCATTACGCATACCCACCCCCAACCGTCCCCTTCCCCACCACACACACCCCAGGACACCCAGCCTCGCCCTCCACACAAGCGGCCTGTCCCCCCTGCACACCGCACACCAACCCCTCCTTACACGTCTCCTGCTGCGTCCCCGGCGTCCCCTTGAACATGCACTTCGCGCCTTCTTCTCCCCCCGCTTCTCCCTCGTTCCCTTCCTTCTCCTCGGTGCAGATACCTGGACATCCGGCGTCCGGGTTGATACACGGGGACGCTCCGTCGGCGAGACCGCAGACGAGGCCGGTTGAGCAGGTATCTTGCTGGATTCCGGGGGTGCCGGTGAAGGAGCAGGGTGAGCCCTTTGCGCCGGTGGGTGGCTGCTGGTTTTGGTTTTGGTTTTGTCCTTGGCCCTCCTTCTTCTCGGTGCAGATACCGGGACATCCAGCGTCGGGGTTGATGCACGGCGACGCTCCGTCTTCGAGACCGCAGACGAGGCCGGTTGAGCAGGTATCTTGCTGGACTCCAGGCGTACCCGTGAACGAGCACGACGAGCCCTTCGCGCCGGGCTGCGTCTGCTGTCCTTCATTCGGTCCTTGACCAGAGGTCCCCTTCTGACATAACCCCCACCCATTCTCCGTCGTCCCATCGACCTTGCACACAAGGCCCGTCGCACACGTGCCTTGCCCGTCTGCGCCCTGGCTCCGGCACCGGTCCCCTAGATTCGCTTTCTTGTCGTCACCAGTCCCATCGCCATCTTGATTCCCATTCCCATATCCCGCCCTAGGTCCCCCCCATTGCCCCCCTCCCCGCTGCTTCTCACATACCCCCGGCGCCTCCGCGTTCCCCTTCGCGCACACCAGGCCCTCCCCACAAGGCACGATCGGGCCTCCGCGCCCACGAGCACCGAACCCGCACGCCCCGCCCTCCGTGCCTGGCGCCGGCTCCACGATCGGCGGCGTCTGCTGCGTCGTGCCGTCTGGCTGGCACGTGCCGCCTACGTCGGGGTTATTCTCGTCGTCGAGGACGCACTTGAGGCCGTCGCCGCAGGGTGGTTGCGGGACCAGCGAGTGCGCGAGGCATCGATCGCCCTGTTTCCCCTTGGCTTCTCCTGGTCCGTCTTGGTTCCCGGGAGCGGGCCCCGGCTTCATGGGCTGGCACGTCCCGCCGCCGTAGACGTCGCCGGACTGGCTGAGCACGCACGTCAGGCCCGGGCCGCAGGGGAGCTTCGTCGGGTTCAGCGTGCGTTCGTTGCAGGGCCCGTTGGCGAGGACGTAGTGGTGCTGTTGCTCGCACTGGGCGGTCAGTGCGGGCGGGGGGCAGGAGAGGCCGCGGGCGAGTTGCTGGGCGTAGCAGGTGTTTTTGGCGGAGATTTCGCAGGGGCATTCCTGGGGGGTGGGGGTTAGTGGGTGGGTGGTTTCTTTTCTTTTTGTGTGGAGTGAGGGATCTGTGGAGAGAGATATGTGGGTAGGGCCAGCTTAGTGGCTGGAAAGGGGGTGGAGAGGGATTCGTACAAGGCCGACTTGCAGCGCGCAGGAGAAGTCGCATGCGCAGGGGTCGGGACGGTTTTCGGGATTGGTGCGGTAGGTGGGGACTGGGTTGCTGAAGGCTAAGGAAGTGACGGTTAAGATGACGAGGGAGTGCTTCATGGTGGGTGGTTGTGGAAGTGTATGTCGGTGACGGAGGTGATGTAGAGAATTGACCCTGAGTGATGGGAAGTGAAATGCCGGATGTAAATGCAAAGCGCGTACTCAACGGAAAAAAGTACGAAAAGAAGAATGAAAGAGGAATAAGAGGAATGAGCTATCGGTCAGTGTTGTTGCGGATCGGAAGACGTGATGGGTAGGTCTCCTTTATGTAAATGTTGGAATCTTGCCATAGCGCTCCCGAGCACTTCTATCTATGGAGAAACCCCATGAGATGAGGCACATCGCTGAGCACGGGGTGATGATGTTGGATCACGCAGGATCCCAATCGCTAAGGCCAGGTTGGACGCTGTCTGTGATGTCGTTGTCTCTCGCCACAAATAGGGACGCGATGATAGTGTGGCTGCGCACTGCTCGTCTTTTAGTAAGGTACATATGGAGACGCTCTAAACGGTTGCATTTGCAGAAAGGGAAATCAGCAGCGCGGTTAGAACAGTTGTGGCCTTCGTGATGAGTAAGACAGGACGTCTGGGGAGGTGGACGGGTGCAGATGAGTGAGAGCCGCATTGCTTGGCGTGGAGTAAGATGGCCCCAAGAAGGGATAATGGCGATGACCATAATAGAGCAAAACATGGTGAAACAGATCCTGATGACCGGAGGATGAAATCGAGTTCATCAGGATCTGGTTTCATCGAACCCCCTTTCTAGTCATCACCATGGTCCTGCAGTTGAAAGAGACGTGCTGAAGCGGCCAACAGCATGCCGGCACTCGAGTTATATTTTGCTCTTCTGTTTCGCCTTCTCGCGCATCTCCTGGGCCATCCGGATCAGCGCATAAAGTGTTTGCAGCCGGGGCATCTCGTAGCCCCGCTCTCTCGCCATCCTAATGGGGTTCCCCAGGATGACTTCCAGCTCCATTGTCTTCCCCTGTTCCCAGTCCAGCGCCATGCTCGGCTTACTCCCGCTTGTATTGCGCTGTGTACTACGCAAGATCTGCTCAGGCGTCGCGAACTCTGGCGGAAAAGGCTTGCCTAGAACCTTGGGTGCAGTCTCGAGAATCTCCTCCATGACGCCTTTCAGATGTCGCGCCAATTCCGGGTCGTTGGACATGTCGTAGTTGGACACGCAGCCGGCGAGAACGGAAGACGGGTTCATGGAAGCATTGATGGCGATCTTATGCCATCGCACCAGCTGCAGCTTCGAGTGATCGTAGGCACTGGCGTCCTTGATACCACCATCCTTGAGCAACTTGACAAATCTGTCGTTCTGCTCTATCACGCGAGCATCGCCGCTCCGTGCACCATCAGTATCGAGATGGGGCAGGTAGGGTCCGCTGTTGATCCTCGTCCAGCGATTGTGCGTAATATGGCCGTGACTGGGCTGAGCACAGCTAGCAACAGTCACGGCGCTGCAAATCGACGCCTGCGGAAACCGTTTCAGATATGGTGCTTCCACCCCCAGGCCATTTTGTATCAGCACGATTGCGGTCCCCTCCCCCACCAATCCTTCCAATATCTTCGAATCATCGCTGACGTCAGGCAGGGCCTTTGTACTGACAACGATGTAATCCCACTTTATCCCGCTCTTACGCGCCTCTTCATGGTTTGCAAAGGTGTTCGAGGGAACGAAGGTGTAGTCACCGTACTGCGGCGATGTCACATTGAAGCCATTGGCTTTCACGGCTTGGTAGTTCGACCGGCATACGACGGACACGAGGGTGTTTGGCGCGAGAGCAAGGCGGGAGGCGTAGAAGGCGCCAATGGCGCCGGCGCCGACGATGAGAATCTGCGTGGACATGGGAATGGCGGTGGGGACGAGTAAAGTGTCTCTGTGAGGTTGAAGGAGCTGGTGGAGACACAATCTGGGGAAGCGATGACGCGAGCCTCGGGAAAGCAGAAGCCGAGCTAATTGGCGATTCAACTCCACCTCCCCACGCAATAGGGCCCAGGTACAGAGACGTCGTTTGTATTATCAGTTTATACTGTGAGCAAATGAGAGTGAGTCGCTCTCTAAATTTCTAATACCTAGAAATCACGTACATGGTTGTAGGGTCCAAAAAGTATAAATAAGAGACACGGTTTCTCAGGTCCGCATTCCGCGCCCAGGTAGGCAGTGTACAAATATGTCGACCTAAGTAAACTACCAGCTATTTTCCAATCCCCTGGCTGCATTCGAAGTCCTTCTAATAAGATGCGCGCTACCTTATATCTACATACTCAAAAAGGTGGACGATGACTCGCTGACTAAGCCACATAACCGCTGGTGACTGGCCCGCTAGTGTTGACGTATGATAACTTTAGATCGACGACATCTCATGCTGTGTCTCTCACGCCTCAACCCCTACACTCTGGTCTCAGTTGAAATACATTTACAATTCACCATGATTCATTTTCCAACCTAGAACAGAACTGATATTACATCTAATATTCTTCTGCGCTGCACTATTTGTTCTTCATAATCGGATCTAGCGTATTTCTTCATACCCGAATCGAACTATTGTCTGAAAACACACCTGTTGACCAATCTACACGGCGCCATCACCGACAGAGTTACCTCGATAGGATTTTTGAAAGCCAGATACCGTGAGCGAATGCGCGGCCGCAATTTCAAGTCTCGAATAGTGCCGTGGTCTTCTTTCGTCCATCTTTTCAAAGTTATAATTCCGTTTACCTTCCTTTTGAGTCTATTTCACTACAATCATCGTTTATACAATCACATCACAGACCTTGCCACTCCTTTAGTTACTACTCCTGGTCCAAATTTTGAAACCTAGATACCATCCGGCATATATGGGTGAGAGGGCGATAAAAAGTAAGGTTCAGCTTCGTGTAAACCCTGGGAAGCTCCTTCTCCCAGTTCTCTCTACCTCCGCCGCACGTACTGATAGATGCTCTAGTCACTACACTTTGCTATCTATTAGGAACCGCCCAAAAACAGTCACCCCAATACAAGATGAAGACAGTATTGCGCAGTGTACCATCGGCAACGCCGGACTATACGAAACCCATTCTCTTGGCGGTCACGACCTCACACCCGCGTTCACTCCCACGGCCTTTTCTTTTGACCGAGGACTTATTACGACATAACGCCTTGCCAAGGCCCAAATCACGGCTGAAAAACACGGTTGGTGAAGTGAGAAGCTCATGTTCACCATTCACTCATACAAGGAAGTGAATTTCACATCGTCAGCAATTGTCTTGGCCCCTGGGTCACCCACCAGTTGATAAACCTTCGACACCCCAGAAACCTAGGCCCGTCAACCTCTCTTCCACCCAACTCTTCCCATACTGTATCAGTACGTGTACGAATAGCGCAACGCAGTCATGTCCGAGAAGTCTTCTTGTGAGCTTGAGGATGCTTCACATGAGGTTTCTGTGAATCTCCCAGCTAAACCAGATAGCTGCCCCATGGATGATATGCAAGAGAACCCTACCGGGCCCTCCATTGAGCCAGCGGGCACCGCACAAGAGGATCTGCCCCAGCCTGTCCGGCGTACCAAGCTGCCTCCGATAGACCTCGTTGTCGGAAGAGTGTGTCGGGGCAGCTCTCCGCGGCGCCACGCATGGTCCCAAGCAAACGGCGTTTGCAAATCAAGTGCTAACCACCGTACGTACCCTTTCCTTAGTCAGCATCATGTTTTGTTGTGATGCTATCGGCCACGCATCGAGCAGTCGCGCTAATGTTTATGTTTACATAGCAACGAAACTCGCGATACAACGGCGCGACTTTCGGGCCAAACTTGAGCAAATACTTGCAACCCCCAACACTCGCAGCTGCACAGATCGCGCCAGCATTGGATCCAAGATGGAATTCAACGCTTTCAATACCGGAAATGCCGGCATGGGTTTCAATCCCATGATGAACATGATGTTCATGAATCCTCTGGGTATGTCCAACAACACCAAAACATTCCACTCTACGCAGAGCATCAAGCATCTACGTTCCGAGAGTGCTATATCTTTGCGATCTATCACTAACGCGTGCCTAGGTGAGATGCCGCCGACACCTTTCACCTCGGGGATGGCTACGTATGAGACGGGCAATATGAAATTTGAAATTCAAAACCTCAAGAATTCTACCGCCATGCTTAGCAATGCGAGTAAGTGCCTCTGCTTTGGTTCTGACGCGTTTAACTCTACTAACAGTTACGCAACAGACATGCGACACGGCGCCAGTATTGCGGAGCTGGTTAAGATGAACGTTGACGTGCTGAAGAGTATGAAAACTCTTGAAGCGCGCGTTCAGCGCCAGGATGCGCGTATCGAAGCCCTAACCGAAGAGAATGTAATGATGCGCCGACTCCTTACCGAGAACGGAAATGAGGTCCTAGGAAGTCTCCAGAGACGCTCGCCATCACCGAAATCGTTCGAGGACCGCGGCCTTGCCTTCGGAGGCGTGAAGGGCGACACGCCCGACTATGCCCAGTTTCTGCGCGATTACACACCCCTAGACAGCAACGCGCTCCTACGCAGCGTTCATACACCACCTCCTCATTCCCCCGCGGCTCCGTCTGGCTCCACTCAGAATACCCCGACTAACAAGATCACCACGGGGTCACCCAGCAAGACGCCGAACTCGAAGCACGGAAAGAACGGTGGCTCTAAGGCGCTTGGTATCCTTCAAAAGCGCAAGGTTCATAATGGAACTTCCATGCTGCCACCGCCCTTTACTTTCGTTCCGCTTGTGCCGCTTACCGACAAGGAAATCGTGGTGTAAGTACCCACCTGCCGCCCATATGACATATGCTAATCGCCATAGCTACTTCTTCAATTCGCTTTCTCGCCCAGTCGTCTCCATCCGCCTGTATGCCCGCGGTTGGGGTCCGTCCAAGATCGTGGAGACTCTCAATGCGCACCGAGACATCGACCCTCCATACCTGCGTAATACTTGCTCAGTGAAGTGCACCACTGCGCAGAAACGAGGCCTCGAGAAGTGGGGGATCGAATGGGACTCGAGCATGCGCGAGACGTTCTCCAACGTCGATGATGCCGAGGCCACCCGTCTCATGGACATTGATAAAGACGAGTGTGAGGAGCCTGTAGACGTCGATGTTCTGGAGCTCCTCAGGGGACTCAAGAAACATGCGGAGCCGGACATGGAGAGCGAGAACCCCGAATATGGCATCTTCACCCGATGTGTCATGTGGTGCGAAGAGAACAAGAGATCGTGCCTCATGTCCAACATCCATGAAGTCGCTCGGGCTCTTGAGGAAGGCACCCAAGACCTGCTTGGCAATGAACTCAGTGTACGCAAGGCTGCTGAGGACCCTTCAACTAACCCTCCCGGAGATCAGCTTCAGCCTAGCGTGGAGAAGACTTTTGGCGACGGCGAGTCCATGTTCCCAGAAGGTACGCATTATGACGGTGGTCATGATCAGGAAACTGCTCTATCTGAACTCGAATGAGCAGTGAAACTGGTCGATTGCCGCTAAATTGGTTTGAATTCCTCTGGCAATAACGGACTTGCGACTAACACGGTGAACGCTGAAAGCAGCTCTGCTGAATGCGGCTCTGCAGTCATGACTTACGACTTACTCGAGTCACGACGGCAACGATTTCCTTCTCTCTTTTTATGCTATCGTCGACCTCTTCTAATCACCTTCCGACTATCTTCCTTTCTGTCGACTTCCATCTTGCGTCATTGCTCAAGTTCAGGTCAAAACTTTTCTGACACTCTTTCCGGTTTTCTCAACGACTTCATCTGCCACTTCATTTCATTCGACGGCTCTCAGCTTTATTTCGACTTCCCAATTGTGCGACTTTCTTTCTGCGTATCAAAGATGCTTAAACCCCTCCGCACCGTGCAGCATTCTTCACGATTGTTGCACCACGGAGCGACAAAAAACTGTTGCGGCCAACGGTGAGATCACTATCCTCAGGCTGCACAATAACAGGAAGAACACATATTGAGCGCTAATCTTGTACAATATAGATGGATGAGCATTTATGGAGGGTTGTGTCTAGATCTCTTTCTAGAACCTTTTCGGCTGCGGTGGAACAAGCTCGGAATGCACCTTTGCGCTTAGCTCATGCTCGCGTGAATTGGGCTGCTCTAACGGTACTCTGACTTCGACTTTGTACTTATACGGGGATGGAATTCAATCACAACTGCTTTCAACTAGATGTTTTGAGTGCCTGTCCTGACGCGATCCCATGATGAATGCGTATGGTTTGAGTCTTATCATATACCATCGCTTCATTCCCCCAACCCTCATCGTCACGACGTCGGCGGAAATGGAAACACCACCGGACTTCTATACCCATTCTTCCCCACCGCCCTCACTCCAAAAATCACATTGTCCTTACTCAATGCCAGCCTTGCATCTCCCACTTTCCCCACCTCCACTACATGTGTCCACAACGGCGCCGTCGTCGCCCGCCACACAATCTCGTACCCCTCTGCATCATCACTCACTCTCCACCTCAACCGCGTATCATTATCCAGCGCCGTGGTATCGACAGTAACATTCCTCGGCATACCCGGCGCCTCGCTCAAACTCCACAGCGTCGCCAGATTCACCTTCGCCACGCGGGCCGTGTACTCAAAGTCTACAAACTCAATCAAGTCGCCATACACGGTCCCGTTCTCCGTGCGGAGATCCTGATGCTGGTGCGCAAAGTTCTCGTTCGGCTCCGTATATCGCACCGCGGGATATCCCGCCTGGAGGAACGGCGTGTGGTCTCCGCCCCGAAGGAAGCGATCCAGTCGATAGACGATCGCGATTCCCATGCCCGTCGCGTCGTTCGCGGCCACCTCAGCTGAGAAGCGAGCTAGGTTTCTCGCAGGACTGTCGTTCTCGCCACCAATCTGCAGTCTCCTTGCGGCGGTAGCGGCGTTCTCCGAGGGAGGCGGGCCCTGGGCGAACACGCGGATGGTGAAGGGGTCGCGCTGGCCGCGATCACCAGTGGAGGAGCCGACGATGTCGTTGTTTAGCATGCCTTCGACGTTGGTGCTGGAGTTTTTGAGTGTCTGGGCCAGGAACGTGGAGCCGTAGAGGTTTTGCTCTTCCCCGGCTACGGCGGCGAGGATGATTGTTGAGGAGGGTTTGCGGGTTGCGAGGATGCGGGCGAGTTCTATCACCACTATCGCGATGGTTAGACATGAGGAAGACAAAGAGTGGAGAGGTGAGACGTACGCGCGGTGCCAGAGGCATCGTCATTGGCGCCAGGGGCATCGGATGTATAGTCAAGGACATCGGTAACTCGGCTGTCATAATGGCCCGAAATAACATACACCCTATCCGGACTTGTTGAGCCTTTGATTGTAGCAAGGACATTTGAGATCTTGACTGGGAAGGGAATGCGCGAAGCTACGCCCTGCGTGTAGCTCTGAATAGACGCAGTCATCCGACCCTCCGACTCTTCTGCAAACTTGCTGAATTCGGAGTATATCCAATCCCGTGCCGCTCCGATGCCTCGTGTAGTGCTGTTCTGAATTGAAAGCGTATGTCTTGTGCCAAAAGACACAAGTTTCTCGATGTAGGCTTCGATGTTTGTCGGATTGATCTCGGCGAGCATTTCTTTAAGCTCTTCTGAGGGCCCCTGTGGTACTAGTTCCTTGCCTACTTCTGATGGAGGCCATGCTGAATTTGCGCAATTTGTATATATGCTTGCATTAGCAGCAACGGGAGCTGGTAGGTCTCGGGACAGGAGGAAGTCATTGGCGTGGACTGCAGTCAAGACTGCCGCGAAGTATAGCTTGATGGAAGCCATTGCAGCGATACAGCGATGTGTTTTACTCTGACGAGGTGGAAAATCCCAACTTATAATCCCGATGTTTTGCATTCACGCCTATAGTGGCCAAGCGATGACGGGAGAGCAGCTGTTGACCATGTCGACATGGATGTATACTGAACTTCCTCTCTGAGTTACTGAAGCGAGATCGTTCCCGATAACCCCTCATTCGATATACGATCACCGTTGAACGTTCCCAGGTTTGCGGCTCGGCAAACGTGAACCCGGTATCGTGTGGGATGAAGAGCTAGTGTTGTGAGGAGCTGATTACCGAATTGGGAAGGTCATTAGAAGTGTTGCCACCATAACTGTGGATGATTTCATCATCTATATGTCTTATTCTAGGCAATAGAAAACCAGACGGAACAGTCAACATAATACTCATGAAGAGCGTCCAGGGAACAGGATCGTGATACAGTGGCCAATGACTGTATTTTTGGATGGTTTGAAAAGCCAAAGGTACATTGCTGCTTCTAATCCATATCCATATCGTCGGTTGAAATTGAGCGAGCTCTTGAGAAATTGGCATACCCACCTTCGATCGAAGGTGCAGGCCATTCCGCCTGGTCCGCGGAGCGATCGCTTTCCGACTGCCGACCGCCAAATGCAGTACCTGGGTCTTGCAGAGCCGCATAAGTGCGAGCACCCCGGATGGGCATTTCCGTCTCAACCACCTTCCTGCGCTTTCTCAGTCGCCGGTTGCGTGGACTCTCTGCATCTGACGAAAGGACTGTTTCGAAGTCTCGCTCCACAGTCGGTATTGGCGCAGGAGAAGTAGACTTCCTGTTCTTCTCAAACATCGGAAGAGGAAGAGGCTCCTCGAACTCTTCCCATTCAGCGCGATATTCAAGGAACGTACGCCAGTTATCATCTTCAGTTACACCGGGTCCTGGCTGCGGCATTTTTGTATCGTCGGCTTCCTCCACTTTGACTATTTCTCCCACCGTGGTCGGCGAAGTGCCGTTAAGCACATTCCAGAGACGCGATTCTTCCGCTTGAGCTATACCAGCATCTATGGCTTCCAGGGCATCATACTCGGACTCCTCTGTCGGACTCGGAGACCGTGCCGGTAGGCCAACAGATGATACCAGAGAGGAAACCGATGATCCATCTTCTGAAACGACGTCGTCTAGCTCGTGAACGCTGGCCTCCCACTCTGAATGATCTGAAAGAGCGGGACCTAGACGTTGGGGCGGGAGTGGAGTTCCACTACGCATGGCTCTTGCTCTGAATGTAGAGTCCTCAGCTCCGGAAGTAGGACTTGGTGAGTCGCCAACCGGGGTGGTTTCTTCTGATACCGTTGAGAGAGTTTCCAGGGCCTCTTCCACTTCGTTCCAATTCATCTCACGCTTGGTATTCCCCGAGCCCCGAAAAACACGGAGACCGCATCGCCTTGCGACGCATCTCCATCTCTCCCGGGGATTCCTTGGTAATTGGAGCATGTCGATTGCAGTCAAGGCGTCCCGCTTTTTCACCAACGAAGTAACTCCTTTCTTGACACGCCAGCCTTGGGTTCTTATCCTGGAATTAGCCTGGATTATGCTCGCTTGGACCAGACGCTTAGTGAGTGAAAGCACTAAGGTATGAAAGTCTATCAAAGCCGTGCGATATATGGAGGGCTTGGAGGCCAAGGGCGACCTCAATGTGGTCCAATGCGGATACCATGAAGGTGGGTTTGGAGAGCCATTCATGAAGACCTCTTTCGACAGCTCCAGCAGGTTGGACGTATTAATCATGCCGGCTTCCGGAATATCCTGTAGTATTTGCGGTGTCGGAAGAGGGACTTGTACGGCGCCCGTATCCTCCTCGCCCCCTACACCAGGGGGTTCCGAGGATGCTAGAGAAGGCATCCTTGACGGAAGCATCGCAGTTTCGATATCCTCTGCAATCTCGGGCGTGATGAGCCAATAGTTTCCGTATCGTTCCTGCTCTTTCTTCGCTTCGAATCGTTCCTGATACCAAGCAAGAGCTTCACCAGCCAAGTCCAGACGCTCGCTGCATTCAGCACTGATCTCAGCGGCGGGAGGGACATCTTGAAGTGTCACCTTCACGGTTCCCTGATGGGCCGACGCACCCTGAAGAAGAAGCAGGAAATGGCGTACTTCCGGGATCGTCTTACTCCCTACCGCCGCCGCGATGCCAGGGATATCATCCCTGCCCAGCCTTTCCAGAGCGGCAAAGAAAGTGGACTTTTCCTCAGCCGACCAGGTCGATACGCCAATCTGAGCCGTTGAAGGATGAAAGGAAGCATCAGGTTTGAACCGAACAGCCGCATCGTTCACTTCGGTATTGTACAGCGTCCGGTATTCGTCCTTGTAATGGCCTTGCAATTCATACCTCACATCCGGGATTGAATCAAGAGAGCTACTAGACCCAGAGCGTCTCCGCTTCCGACTTGATCGTGATGCAACAGAAGGAGCCCGTGAGCTCTTGCGTGACCTCTCTTCCTGAAAGGAGGACTCGTCGGATTGATCGGCGGGGTTGTAGTCTGATTCAGTGCCGCTCATGGTGGTGCTCCCGCTTTCGAAAACGTGCGTTGCTCATGGGTGGAGTTGCGGCACGGTCTTCAGATGCTGGTGAACCGGAAGAGGGCATGGTGAAGTGTGAGCACCTCGGATTGCTGGTGTGAAGAAGCTCCAGAAAAGTTTCGAGGTGCGGAGCTCTGCCAAGCCGGGCTTGCAGCTCTAGCTCCCGCGCTGCACAACCTTAAGCTTATTCGGACGCGACGCGCCTCCCCCTTCAAGTCGCAATCACTTCATGTTACCATTCTCTCGATATGCCTTGAGAGTCTTTAACCAGGCAGGTGTCAGGACTGTCTGTCTTGCGGTCCGAAGGGCCTCAACGGCTCCCGCTCCTGCCGTGGTTGCGCCACCCGACCCGGCCCTCCCATCGACTTCGCCGCTTCGAGTTACCCTTCGCGAATACCAGGAAGAATGCATACAATCTGTGCTCTCGTACATAGACAAGGGCCACAAGCGGCTGGGAGTTTCTTTGGCAACCGGGAGTGGGAAGACTGTAATCTTCACGCATCTAATCGATCGTGTACCTTCCGTCGATGACGCCTCGCAAACGCTCATCCTGGCCCACCGGCGAGAACTAGTTGAGCAAGCTGCGCGGCATTGCACCCTTGCTTACCCAGACAAACATGTGGATATCGAGATGGGCAACCACCATGCCTCTGGTGCGGCAGATATTACAGTGGCTTCGATACAGAGTATCATGTCGGGCGATAGGCTGGAGAAGTTTGATCCGATAAGATACAAGCTGGTTCTCATTGATGAGGCGCATCACATCGTCAGCTCGCAATATTTAGAGCTGCTAGAGCATTTTGGATTGAGGCACCAGGCAGATTGGACTCAGGTTTCCGCCCCTGCACTCGTTGGTGTGTCGGCCACGTTCTCGAGGTTTGATGGCAGAAGGCTCGGCGCTGTCATTGACCACATTGTCTATCATCGGTCAGTGGACTCAAGTCAATGTTGAATTCGACACTAACAAATGACAGTGACTATATCGACATGATTGAGGAGAACTGGCTCTCCGACGTCATCTTCACCACTGTTCAGACCCAAGCGGACCTCACCAAAGTTCGTGCCGGCGCCAATGGGGATTTCCAAACCGCTGCCCTCTCCAACGCGATCAACACTGAGGAAACCAACGAACTGGTGGTCAAAGCCTGGCTCGCCCGCGCCAAAGACCGTAAATCCACACTCGTCTTCTGCGTAGATCTCAACCACGTCTCCAGCCTAACAGCAAAATTCCGCCAATTCGGCATCGCGGCCGAGTTCGTGACGGGCGATACCCCAAAGAAGCTCCGCAGCGCGCGAGTCGATGCTTTCCGCAACGGGGAGTTTCCCGTGCTGCTCAACTGCGGCGTATTCACAGAGGGAACCGACATCCCCAACATCGATTGCGTGTTGCTCGCCCGCCCCACGAAGTCCCGCAACCTCTTGGTCCAGATGATTGGCCGTGGCATGCGACTCCACCAAGGGAAGGAGAACTGCCATATCATCGACCTTGTCGCAGCCCTGAGTACCGGCGTCGTTTCCACACCCACGCTCTTCGGCCTCGACCCGGGCGAGATCGTCGAAGAGGCCGATTCGGACGCCATGCTGAAGCTCAAAGAGCGCAAAGAACGAGAAAATCTGCGCGAAGAGAAGGTCGGAAAGGCCCAGCAACAGGTCGAGAAAGCAGCCCTCAGGCGTAGCATTCCTGGCACTCTGACCTTCACCGATTACGACTCCGTCCACGACCTCCTGGCCGACGGCTCCTCAGACCAATATATCCGCCAACTAAGCAAATACGCGTGGGTCGCCGTTGGCGATGCCAAATTCGTCCTCACCACCAACTCGGGAAACTATCTGGTCATCGAGCCCGCCTCGGCGTCGTCTCGCCCCCCCGCTTCCAACACCACCGACATTCCCGATGACTCCGATGTCGATCTACCCAGCGCGCAAACCTTCACGGCAAAATACTACCGCAGGCTCCCTCCCGGCGTGGCCTCCAAATCCCCGTATGCCACGCCCCGCATCGTCGCCTCGGCCGACTCCTTCGAGCACATTGTCCACGCGGCGGACACCTTCGCCGCTGAGGTGTTCGAACACATGTGGATATCTAAGTCTGCGTCGTGGCGCAAGCGACCGGCTAGTGCGGCGCAGGTGCAGCTTCTGAAGAAGGTGAATAAGGTGGAGGGGGAGGGTATTATGGAGGGGATGTTGACGAAGGGCCGGGCAGCGGATATGATCACGAGGGTCAAGCATGGGGCTAGGGGGAGGTGGGAGAAGGGGAGCAGGGAGAAGAGGGGGGTGGAGAGGGCGAGGGCGAGGGAGGAGGCGGTTAGGAAGAGGTTGCAGCCGGAGGTGAGGGTGGGGCCTTTGGAGGGTTAGATGGTGGGGTTGTGGAGGAGTAGTTGCTTGTTTGATGGAAGGAATGCCTCGCTCCGGATCTCTAGTCTTTTCAGAAAATGATAATAATGGTATACTTCTACGATTTTATATATTTCACTCTTCTGCCGCCTGCGTGATCGTCCAGATTAATCTAGGTAAATCTTTATGTCGAGAAGTCGCAGTGTCATGACTACATTTTTTGGTTTTGAGGATATTCACATTGCCTATCTACCTCGCCTCATCTCCCCAATATGCAGTATAGTAGTAGTATCCAAATCGAACAGGGGTAAGGTAAGTGGTCCAGCCTGGGTATGCTCCCCATTTTAATAAAAGAGCGATCCCCCAATATTATATACAAAAGGTATGCAGTTGTCTCGAAAAGAAGGGTGGGTAATGCTCTCTGGAAAAAAAAAAGATGAACAAAACAAAAAGCGAACGCTAAAACACGACGACAGAATGCGAACTTGGCTCCCGCCCAAACGTCTAAATCGTCTTCACGCCCGTCGCCATCTCCCTCTTGATCCTCCTGCGGTACTGCTCTCGGAACTGGATCCGCCCCATGGTGCCCAACCCCACGGCTAAAAAGAACAGGCCCGTCCACACACAGGTGATGACCAGGCCGGTGGGGAAGAAGGCGAGCGCCGTACCGGGCAGGACGAAGGGGACGGCGGTGGCGACGAGGGCGGAGGCGGAAGCGGCGGCGGCGGCCTCATCGGTGACGGTGGGGCCTTGGGCGGCGAAGACGCCGTTGACGAAGGAGGCGTCTTGGGAGGTGAGGCCTGCTTTGAGCTCCGGGCGGGAGCGGGAGGAGAGTTCGATCGTGGGGATGAGGAGGGGTTGGAGGATCTCTCTTTGCGGGGTGTTAGTATATGGTCATACTTCAAAACGTGGAAGATGGGGGGATTTGCACGTACTGCGTCATGGCCGTGCCCATGAGGTTTGCGTTGAGCTGGCCGACGTACATGAGAACCTTCAAGGTCTCGGGCGTTTGGGCGTTGTTGTTTTGTCTTCTTTGGAGAGCACTCATTGCGGCGCCAACGATGTCCCCTCGCTTTTGGAAAGTGCCGGGCATGTTCTGCACCGTGGCTCCGGGGTATGAGAGAGCGAGGTCGATGTCGGTGGCGGGGATTCCCTTCCATGGATCGATCGGGGCCGTGATGTTGTATAACCGGAGCTCGGCGGCGAACACGCCCGTGGAGTTGTCCAGGAAAGGAAGATTGTAGCAGACTCCGAGTCCAGTTGGGTTCGAGGCCCGACCGTTGAGAGAGGTCATGGCCGCGTCGCATGCAGCCTTTGTGTCTGCCTCCCATTTGGCCAAGTCGGCCATTGCTGCGTCGCCAGAAGCCGGCGTGGTTGAGATTCGAGGTGCAGTGTCGGCCGGGTTTGCATTTTGTCGACGAGTGAGGGTGGCTACTAGATCCGTATCCAGATCCCGTTGAAGGAGGTGTTCGAAGGCATCATGGCGTTTGGAGAAGAGGGTATGGGATTTTGCCGAAGCATGGGTGGCGAGGACTATGGCGAGAAGGGCGTTGGAGAGAAGCATTGCGACGATCGACGGCGACTATTAGCTGCAATGGTGATGTATTAAAGTGGGATACGGGTTGTAAAGGGCAAGGAGTAGAGAGTGCCTAAGGCCCTGGCTGCCCAGCAGCGTTGAGAACAGAGGGGTTGAGAAGAGGAGGCGAAAGGAAAGAAACAAAAGAGCGAGGGTGGAAAAGTCAGAAAACGGTCATGGGAAACGGGCGCCGGGTGCAGACATGGCAAGATTAAGGGCAGTGACCAGGAGATGGAGGCCTGTTCCGAGTGAGGGTGGCCGAGTGCCGCAATGGGTTCGCCGTGGCGTGATTAGAGGGGGCAACGCGGACTCTGAAAGTTGCACCAGGACAGGAGATGGAGTGCCACGGGGTTGTCGAGACGGGTTTGCGACTCGAACTGAGACGGGGAACGTTGGTGATATTATGCAGGACGAGCCTGCTACGGGTTTGCCACGGGCTAAAATTAAGCTTAAACAGGGTGTAGGGAGCCGCATTCGTTAGTGCGAGGTACACAGCCAACCAAAGCGCAGGGCGACATGGTATTTGGTGTCGGGGATGGCCTGGATATGGGTCGCAAGCATGAACCTGATGCCAGGACATGAGACGATTGGTGTTGAACTTTTTGGACTTTCTGGGAAGACTGAGCACAGACGAGACATGAGGCGCCTCGAAGGAGGTAGATGACTCAGCATCCGAACCAACCAGAGCACGCCGTTGGGCCTTGGCTCCCCGTTAGCTGCCTCGGCAAGGGTTTCACCCACCTGCTCACCCTTCACCCCCCCTTCACCACCCCTTCCAAGTTCCCACCCCTTCGTCAGCCCTGCATATTTCTCCCGTTGCCACGCATCGTGAGCCTCGAATTCTCTACCGCCGTGCCGCACTCGCCACAAGCCTCTCCCACATCTGTGGTTGAGGTAACCCGTGACTCTACTCCGTACGGACCTCCTCACCACTCGCCGCCTGCGGTGACACTATATTCAGTTCACTTGATGGTAACAAGTCCGACTCACGGCGCGTAGAGCGAAGAGCCAACATCCAACCACTACATCGTTCGCGGCGTACAGCATACAGAACCAAGGGAGTTACAGTAGAACGACGGTACCCGCTATTGACCTCGTGCAACCCGACTCCGATTTTTTATAGCACTCCTAATATCGCTGACCCGTTTGGGCGCTTCCCATCCCGAGCAATCTGAGCCAACTACTTCCCCAAGCCAATGGTCGCCACTGGTTCCTTGCTCTGGTTGCACTGACAGCACCACTGTCGCGGAAAATGGTTCATCCGCCTGCTGACAGTGCCGAGGATTTACGGTGAAGCTTGGAGCATGGCATGCATAACATTCACAGCTCGACGGTTCCTGTTTGCGTGTTTGCGGGCCCCCCTCTGTGCCCCCCGACGACCGCAGCAGATATATAACATCTCACCTCTCACAGCCATTGCCACGCTCCCAACTGTTTCCAATGGACACGGATGGCTCCGCCTATACGACTTCAACTCTGCCCCTCTTGCACGCTCACTTTGCCCTCCCGCTGCGGTCCTGCAGCAAATCAACCGTCTCCGCTTCTGGCTCTGCGAATCGAGCACCGCTCCGGCTCGCGGCCTGCTTCTTTCGGGACGGATCGCGTGCATTATTCAGAGAAATCCTCGATGATCTGGCACCACACGAGGCTGCGAACAGCTGCAGTCCGCGTCCTTTGAGAAAAAGAGGCGAATCATCGTCACCCACATAGCATGCGTCAAGGCTAACCCGCATGGGTGCTCGTGCCCTCCTCGCACTCGCCCAACTTCCGCACACCGAGGGCATAGATTGTTCGACCTCTACTAATGGGGTTCGGAATGCAGACAGACTAATTGCCAGCACATCAATGCCCCTCCGCATACACTGGGACGTAGCTCGCCCGCCTGCCCGCCTGCCCGCCTGCCCGCCTGCCAGCATTCTTGGGTTGCTGGCAGCCCACCCAAATGTGTCGTGCTTCCTCGCCCACGCTGTACATCTATTATGGACTGATGTCCTGGGTCCGACTTCCCTTCACTGTCTGACTCCCACGACCTCCACGCTTCCCCTCTCCCGACTGATATGCCCGTTTTGCTTTTTTGGTCTCCTGCTCGGCCGCTCTCCACGCTCTGCGCCCAATAGCAGCCCTGCTCCCTCCCTGCATCTGCTCCTCTACACATTCGCACCATTTCCCTCGCTGCCTATTGATCGTTTCCCTGCTCACCTGATAGACGCGCTTTTTTTTTCACTTTCCGCAGCAATGCAGCATTCCCATTCCAATTCCCCGTGGCGGCTGTCTCAGCCCGCGACTTCAGACTATCAGAGGCCGCAGTACAACCTCCAGCATACCATGTCCATGGTCAACCTACACGAAGAACCAACATGGTACAACCGGGGGCCCCCATCCCCCACGGCCTCCTCGGTCTCTTCCACAACCAGTAGAAGTACCACTCCAACAACCTCCAATAACCCTTGGTCCAGTCTGATGACCAGTCCAAGCTCGACCACCTCAACCAACTCAACCGCTTCCACCTCGTCCTCGCCCAGAGATAGTCCGAACCGCACTCCGAAGTACACTAGCAGATCTACCACACCCGTCGCCCCTCAGCCCTTACGCCCCATTCACCCAGGAGCAGGCTTCATCCCCATGTCTCCGCCGCCATCATCGTCGTCAGGAGAGTCCTTCAGAGGAATGGAATATCCCGGTTCTCCCATCCCCAATTTCCCTGGATCGCCCAATCCATATCGACAGACTACTGCCTCCTTCCCACCTTTGGTCAACGGCTTCATCAACTCCTCCTTAATATCCCAGGGCCAGTCGCTGTCCGGATGGTTCTACGAGATGTCACGTCGACAGGGTTGGGAGCCGTCTCTATTGAAGAAAGTGTGGCGCTGGACCCTCTCCAATCCCAGGCTGGCCCTTCTCCTCGTGGTTTGTGACGACGTGGCGTCCTGGAGGCAAGCGGCCTTCTTCGACTTGAGAGATGAGAACATGCCCTTCCATGAAGAACGTCTCCAAGGAATCGTTGCCGACGCAAGAAGAGTGGTGGAGGAACAGTGGCGTGCAACGGCGAGAGAGCTACCCTTGAACGGAGCTCATGTCGACCTGGCAGCCCGCGAAACGCTCCCACTGCAGCACATCAGCCTCATCCGGTCCGGTAACAGTCCCGAGAAGAGTGCTGACCAGGTTCGATTACTCGGCAACGGCGATGAACGTGTACTCGTGCGTAAACGCTTCGTCGTGACACGGCCGTCCCAAAAGGCCGCACTGCTGAAACAGATCAATGAATTCAAACAGTTTGATCACAAGAACATTGCAAAACTGCTTTGTTCCTATTCTCAGCCGAGCCATGTGGGCATCATCACGGCCAAAGCTCAGTATACGCTGGATGATTACTTGCGCTCGACGGGAGTCGACGCAACCCGCTCCAAGCAACTATTGGACTGGATGCGGGACCTCGCACAGGCATTGGAATATTTGCATTCCCAGTCCGTCAGCGTCGACGGCAGAATGCAGTCAATATGCCACCGGAGCATCCGACCTCGCAAGATCCTCATTGACGGAACGCGGATTTATCTGGCGCCATTCGGTATCGGCAACCACAGCGACTCGTTCAGCCCCACGGTCAAAAGCCCTTCACGGCTGGATCAAATCCAGTCCTACTTCCAAGATCAATCTTACGTATACGCTGCGCCGGAAGCCATCATCTCTCGTGGAAAGCGTCCCGCAGATGTCTTTTCCCTAGGCTGTGTTTTCCTGTCGATGATGACCGTCATCCAAAACCAACCCCTCGCTCTCTTCACGCAGTATCGGGCGGGATCTTCGCAAGATGCGTCGTTCCACGCTCACCTGGATCGAGTCGGAAACTGGCGCAACCGCCTCCTAGCGACCGTCAACTCAGGCCTGCGCAACGGAGTGGTCGGCCCGGGTCGAAAGCAGCGCCAACTGAAGTCGGAAGCGGACTGGCTCCAGATCATCCCGAAGATGATTGTGCCAGAGCCCAAGGACCGCCTGAAGATGCGCGGCTTGGTCTCGATTTTGGCGAAGTTGGGAGACGGTACGGCGACGGGTGGGCGCAGGCGAAGTCTCGACGAGGGCGGTTTCAGCGGGAAGGTTGCGTCTGCTCTGGGGGTCGTCAATGGGAATGGGATTACTGTGACGGTCAACGGCGATTCGATGGGCGGACTCACGAATGGGGCGGACCGGAAGAAGCCGGAGCTGAGCATTTTTGACGGGTATTTCCAGCAGCAAGAGAGACGGTATGAACATGGCTCGGGGTGGTGAAGTGAATGGGGCTTGCTCTTCACATCCCTCTGAGGGAAGGGGCGAGGATCTGGATCATGAAGCAACGACCGTCGCGGGGGAAGTTCAAGTACAATACGACGGCGCTACAGCACGGCATGGCACAAATTGGGTGGAGGATAGCAGCGCTGGCCTAGTAGTATGCGCTGCTCTCCCGGGAGAGGGTCTCAAGGGCGAGGGGATAGGATAAGCACATTTTGAGCACAAAGAACCACGAGACGGAGCCAACTGGACGACTCAGGACGACTGCGAAGGACCACCGGATATTGCACAGACCTTTCCACCTTGTTTCCGTGTTTTCCTCTCCTCTCCTCTCCACTTCGTTTCCTATGTTCTGTTCTACTCGGAAGGCATTTTGATACCCCCCCTTGCGTATCTCATGCACACAGTTAGTCCTGTTTCCTCTTCTTTCCCTATTCGGGGCCCTTGGGTTCCCCTTTCCTGGTACAACGAGATTCCAGCATTACACGAGAGAATGGCCACGAGGTTATGAATGAATGAACGCATGATGCATGGGTGCATATACAGTAAAGAGAAGGCTGCTCACAGCACGCATATGACGGAGCAGGGGTGCGGGATGTGGGATGCACGCTTATGACGATGGACGGGGAAGGGTCGATACCCTCGAGGGTCGGCAGGGAATCAATTTTGCGGATGGCGTTCGCCCACCTAACCCAGCGGTAACAGCTGGGTGCGGAGAGGTAGGAACGATGGACAGGATGCTGCGATGTGATATGGAGAGCTCCTCCGGTTTTTTCGCAATCGCATTTGCGCTAATTTTTTACCTCTCATCCGCTTCGACGGGTTTTCTTTTCTGGTCGAGATTCGCGCTCCTCCTGATCGATGGGAATGGCGTTGATGGGATGGGATGGGACGGGCGATATTTGGGTGAATAGGGATCTGGACATGTGCGCAACCGTTCTTATATATTACAAGTCAAGGCAGAATTTGAACCTATATCAACAATTTTTGTGATGTTCTCCACAGTTCATATTACCATTAACCTCGGTGGTTTGCGCGTGTTATGTTGTTGTCCAATGATTGTTGATAATGTACTGGGCGGATGCCCCAACAGGTCTTGTCGCGTTATGGGATGATGATGTTAGCAGAATGCAGGAGTATCAAAGGTTAGCGTTGCGCCAAAAGAGTAGCACTGCAGCCCCCGATTTGAACACAAGTCCAGTAAATCATTTTATTACTATTACCATAGTGCAAGTGCAGTAGGGTCAGGGGCGTGGTGAGGATCAATATTGGGAGGTGGCTCCAACACACACTCAACACTGCAAACGCAGTGCCTCAGCACCACCCCAAAAGCAAAGACACCGTTTTGCGTCCCTTCCCTTTTCAATTTCCCAGTAGTCAAGCTCGATCTAGATCGCAAACATGACGTATATACCTAAGTAAATCCCCCGACACCCCCGTCCCCGTCTTTCACCGCCGTCACCGCCACCGCAAACGCAAACAGTGCCCTGCGCCACCCCGCCCCATTTCCTCGCCCTTATAACCCCCAAACAAGACAATATTCTATTAGAGCAAGTGGAGCCGCTGGTATGTCTAGCACCTCATGGTCTAGTGGGCTTGTCTGCGACGCGGTTTCCGAATCGGGTCGCTACCAGTGGGGTGTCGCGACAGTGTATCCAATACGCGGCGGCACTGGGAGACAAGGTTATTATTTTTGCTATTGTGGAGGGGCCGGGTTCGATTCTATGGGGCGTGTGTGTGGTTCTTTCTTTTTGGGGGTTGTTTCTTTTGTGGTGAGCGTTTTGGTCTTTCACTGCATGGACGAATACGGCGGTTCGCCTCCGAGAACACATAGGATTGAGACGGAGATTCGATAATCAAATACGTAAATTGAGATATCGTAAGCTTGACTGTGAACCCTACGGAATTGTTGATCTGTTTTCATGTACGTACGAGGGCGAATTTACGTAATGTTAGGCACTGTTGCTCAAGGGGATTTTCACCCTAAGTAGCTGGACGCCGGTGATATTAATAATGTACCACTCAAGCAAACTGTGCCTAGAAGAACAACCTGAAGTCAATCCCTACGGATTTAATGACCATAGAAAGGCACATGCAAACATATAAGCATCAAAACACGGCACAATAACAATGAAGTAACTTTATTCCTACAGACCCCATTCTCGTGAGGCGTTGCTATGATGACAGTACAACCAGCCAATTCCATACGTATGATACAGTAGATGTCTCTTGCGCTGATTGCGCTTCTTTTGCTTCATCATCGTACAATGACAAGCATGCCTTCTCCTTCTTCCCTAAATTCTTTCCAGATCCCGCATCGATTGCTGCATGCCCCTCTTGCTTCCTTCCGTCTCATTGCTTTCTCCACAATCTCCATCCCATCTCTTTCTCATTTCAGAAAATACACGAGTTAGAAATGAAATTCGGGCGGGCGAATACGCATGCGAAATGTTCCCCCCGAAACCGCTTCCCTGACACAGCAAACAACCGTCAATATCTTACACAATGACTTCGCCACAATCCACCATATTCGGCTTCCACCTCTTCTCCGCCGCACTCCCCTCCTCTACTCCCTCCATCTCGCTCGGCACCGTCACGTCCAGCGGCTTATACAAACACCAGCTCTTCAGCGCCGCGGCCGCAGCCCGGAACCTCGCCTCATCGAGCGAACTGCCCGCTCCCTCGCCCAGCTTGTCCTTGCCCGAGTACACGCCCACAACGAACACGGGATGCCTGCTCGTGCGACCGGTTTCCGAAATCAGTCGCGCGACAGGGGGCTCGAAGCCTTCGCGCGCACAGAGGCGAGAGAGATCGCGCGTGGGCGTGCGGAAATCGAACAGGGTGGAAAGGTCGAGGTGCCGCGACAGGAAGTGGTCGCGGAAGAACCGCTTCGTCGTCGGCCGACCGAGGTGCAAGTGCAAGCTACCTACCAGCGCGCGGACAAACGACTGCGCTGCCTCCTCCACGGGTATCGGTTTGCGGGCCAGCTGCTGCGGGCTACTGGGACCGCTGTACGCGGAGCCGAATTCGTCGCTTTGCAGGATGCGGTGGGTGGTGGTCACGTTCCAGTTGTGCGGGTAGCGTTTCTGCAGCTCAGCGGGCAAGGGATCGCCCGCATTGAGACGGCGGAATTGGAGAAGCCCGGGGTCGACTTCACCTCCGGGCTCCGCGGCGGCTTCGATGCCCCATTCGCTGGCTATGGTGGCGAGGGCTTTGGGACCAATGTAGGCGTCGTTCGCGGCGAAGATGATGGCCATGGGGAGGCGGGGGTAGTTACAGATGAGGTGCTCGCTGAGGTAGTAACTGAGGATGTTGGAGCCGAGCATGGCGAGCGAGGCGTTATTGAAGTTGGGATCGGGGTCTGCGGAGGGGTGGACGAGGGTCCGGGCGAGGGTCGGAAGGGGGAAATGTTGTGGGAGAGAGAGACGACTGCGGAGAGCGGCGAGTTTTACGGAGCGCATTGCTTGGGCTGGGTGAGGTGATGGAAGGGCCTCGAGGGGGACTTTGCGTCGTCGTTGCTGCTGCTGCTGGGGTTGCTCTATCGGCTGAGCAGACCCGGTAGGAGGAATCCCATCTGTTTCGGCGGCATTGAAGGCGGCAGCGGTCGTCTGTAACCGCCTCTGTATCCGATGGTTATGAGGTGTGGATGTCCGTTGGAGCGAAGCTGTGCAGGGACAAAATGGGCGCCGTGGAGCGGAGGGGGCGAGCAATTGGGTGCCGCATCTCGAGATGCGTATTCGCTTCATTAACCACAATCAATGGGGGAGAGAGGGAGAGGAGGAAAGGGGATTAAACAAGGGCAACGGAAGGCATGCAATCGGGATGCAAGTCGTGTGTCCCCTGGCGCGGTATCGCGACTTTGCCAAAATTTCTGGAGCCGCCAAGACCACACCACTTAGTCAGCAATTCGCTCGGATGCGGGAGGGTTGAACCTCAGGTCACGGCGGGAGCTCAAAGACATCCAATCTACGCACATACACACTTCAACATGGGTGGAGGAGGAAAGATCCCGTAAGTGGGGAGTCCAATTGGTGTGATCCCGGTGTTTCTAACGTCCTTAGGTACCCAAAGCACGTCTGGTCGCCGGCCGGTGGTTGGTACTGCCAACCCGCCAACTGGAAGGCCAACACCATGGTTATGGGCGCCGTGATCACAGGCATATGCGCTGCAGCCTGGGGCCTCAGCGCAAAGCGAGAATACCGCGACAAGATGCCCGAGCCGAACAGATTCTTCCCGAGCCGATAGTATGAGCCCATTCTGCACTTCCGAGGAGCAACGACTAACGGAGACCCAGCTGGAGCAAACAGATTGTCGAACACGAGCGGAAGCTGGCGGAAAGGGCAGCATAGACGGGAAGACGATTGGAGGGGACCCATTGAGGAGGAGATCGTAAGGGCTGTCTCTGGGACTATACCTAAGGCTGTACATAAGTTTCCAGCCGTTTCTTGAATTCTAAGAGCCTATCTTCGACATGAACATTGTTCCACGCCTCGCCCTGCGGGGACTGTGACAAGATCGGCATACCAATCTGTTCGATGGCAAAGCTGGCCGATATCGAGCCCCAAATAGCAGCTTCCTCGAGATTATGGACACCAGGGGAGGGGCCGCCTCGGATCAAGCCCATTGCTAAACCACCGAGGAAAGCATTGCCTCCTCCCGTCGGATCGACGACCTTCTCTGCAGACTGATGATAGGCAGGTATCCATCTGCGAGAGGCAGAACGTGCAACATGACATCCATCCTTGCCAGCACGGATAACAATACCGCCTTCCCCATCCACACCAATCCCACTTTCCAGCCATTGACCACACAGCCGCTCAATCAATCGATGATCAACATGGTCCACGCCATTTGTGTCTTGCCCAAAGAAGGCACCGAGTTCCGAATGATTAGGACTAATGACATCCACGCACTTCAACGCCTTCAGGCAGTTCTCAAACTCGGCCGGAGTGCAGAGATCTGGTACTGGCTCCCAGATGAACAAAGGACGGGTTGCGGACCCCTCCTCGAGAGAGTTCTTGCGCAATGCAAGTATATTCTCCACAAGGTCAATGCAACGTAGGGGTGAGCAGATAAGATGGAAAGACTTGGACCAGAGCAACTGGGTGTTGGCCAGCGCGTGATGATCGAGACGCAACTTTGGGGTCAGATAGCGGAACGCTGCATGAGATTAGAAATCGACGAGGCCTCATCTGACTTGCATGGGCCAGCCCAAAGTACCTCTGTGCTCGTGCTCTCCGTAGCCATTCCATCCACGCGTAGTGAGTCTCTGCGGCGTCTCGCGTATCAGAACACCAGTGTCCCAAGAATGGATCGTCTCTCGAAGCTCCATGGGAAAGTCGGAGCCGCAGTCGACGATCCATCCAACTGCTCGGGACCGTGGAGGCGATGCAAACAGTCGGGCTCCCAGGGCAGAGTACGTTCCGGCGCCGCCGAGGATGTCCTTGACGGGAGGTTTTGGAGGGGGGAATTCGATCTCATCTGGAATTGATACTGAGTGAATGTCCCGCATCGGGGGTTCGAGGAAGACCCTGACCGATGATAAACATGCCTAGTGTGCAGAAATCGATGCCATCTGTATGCCCTGCCATATTTCCTTCCATACTCTTTCTCGAACACACGCACGTGCTGGCAACGTGTAGAACGATTCCAGATGCAGATCTGACGGGCCGGAGGAGATGCCAGGAAAGCTGCTGGCACGACGATGGTGAATGGCGGGTGCAGGGGGGAGCTCTCGGGCTGGTCCGGGCGCTGCAGCTAGCGCATAGCGACAGGAGACTGCGTCGTCACATCGAACCTCCGGAATCCCACTACTACTGTTGTCGCGTCGCACTCTCACTCATCTCTTCCCAGCAAGACCCAGCAGCTATCCGTGAGCTGGACCGAGCTGCTCCTCCTCCCCTTCCCTACTTCCGCCCGAGGCTCTTGCTCTGAGCGCGCACGGGTGCGGCTCCCCCATCCTCCAGTACCCGTTGAGCACCATGGCCCAAACGAACAATATGCACAATCTGACAACTCTTATAAAGAGGTGGGTCGATTCTCTTTGTACCCCACCATCATGGGGTTGCTCCCTCTTTCTTTCCCCCTTCAACGACCATGATGCAGCCCGATCAGCAACAAGAATTGAGCGCCAACGTCGGCTCTGCCCCCGTTCATGGCAGCCTACTGACCAACGCAATCCGCAGGCTTGAAGCGGCCACCTCAAGGCTCGAGGACATTGCCTCGTCCTCTATCGGGTTCGACTCTTCTGCTCCTAATGGTCCTGTTACCCCTGCTCCCGCTGCGGGTGGTTCGACATCCCAGGCTGCGACCCCAAAGCCTGCCGAACAGCTACCCCCCGTCATTGCAAACTACGACACCTTGATCAACAACGAACTCCAGAACTGGGTGGGCCTGAGCAAGAAATTGGGAAATGTCATTGAAGGCCAGGTATGACGGGCAAGCTGTACGTATGTGAAGTTTGGCGCTGATCCTTTGTCCAGGCCCAAGCTGTCCAAAGTGCCTTTGAAGCGCAGCGCAAATTCCTCCTCATCGCGTCCAAATCGAAGAAACCCCAGATGGAAACCATCATGGAGATCCTCCACGACCTGCAGGCATCTATAGAAAAGGTGGACGAGGTGAAGCAACATAACCGCGACCCTGCTTTGAGCAATCCTTTGACGCTAGTTGCCGATGGTGTAGGGGCGCTAGGTTGGGTCATGGCTGAAGATACCCCTAAGCCTTTCGAATACGTTCATGAGATGTTTGGCGGCGCACAGCTCTACGGGAATAAAGTCCTCAAGGAGGCGAGGGACAAGTAGGTGGTAGGATCCAATGGTTTAGGTCCGCTTCTAACGAACATGTAGGGATGACAAGACCCGCGCGGAGTGGGTGCAGGCATACTATAAGCTCTTCAAGGCTCTCGAGGACTACGCAAAGAAGCACCACCCACGCGCCGTTGCGTGGAACAAGGATGGAATAGACGCGAAGGAAGCCGCACAGCAGTTGAAAAACGCACCCTCTGGCGCACCCGCAACCCCAGGAAATATACCCCCGCCTCCGCCTCCCCCAGCGGGTGGTATTCCCCCTCCCCCGGGACCTCCGCCGCCACCGGGACCTCCGCCGCCAGGCGCCCCTCCTGCTCCCAAAGGCAAGGCAGCCCCCGACATGGGAGCCGTCTTCTCCGACCTCAATAAGGGCGAGGCCGTGACCAAGGGCCTCCGAAAAGTCGACCCAAGCCAGATGACGCATAAGAACCCGTCGCTACGCGCCAGCGCCCCCGTCCCCACCCGCAGCGACAGCTCCGGCTCCCTCCGCAGCAAGAGCCCCGCTCCCCCAACCCGCAAGCCCAAGCCCGAGACCCTGCGGACTAAGAAGCCTCCGAAGAAGGAGCTTGATGGCAACAAGTGGATCATCGACAATTTCGATAGTCCCGGCGATGTGGTGGAGATTGAGGCGGAGATCCAGCACTCCATTCTGATTTCCCGCTGCAAGAACACGACCATCCGCATCAAGGGTAAGGCGAACGCCATCTCCCTCGACAATTCCTCCCGCACATCGCTCATCATCGATTCGCTGGTGAGCTCCGTAGACGTCATCAAGGCGCCCAACTTCGCGCTGCAGGTGCTGGGCACGCTGCCGACGGTGCTGCTGGACCAGGTGGATGGCGCAACGTTGTATCTCAGCAAGGAGTCAATGAATACCGAGATCTTCACGAGCAAGTGCTCGGGCATCAACATCAATCTTCCGGTCGAGGAGGACTACGTGGAACACCCAGTGCCCGAGCAGATTCGCAGCTTTATCAAGGATGGGAAGGTGGTTAGTGAGATTGTGGAACATGCGGGCTAGGTGCGGAGAGGATGTGGATGCGTGTATTGTATACAGATGGATGGTGGCGTGTTTGAATACATAGGGGCAAGTGGTAGAAGGGAGCGAGGACGTGGTGCTGCTTTGCCTAGCGTGCATGGGGTGGCATTTGCGTAGTGTTTGATTCTATACAAGCCCCTTTCATTCCGTCTTGGACGAAGGTTAAGCTGTATTGCGACTATACTGCTATCTGGGCACTGTGATATATGATATATGTTGAGGAAGTACAGTCCGTGACCATATGGGTGTTGGATGGGCGCCTGTTACGGTGTCTTATGTATAGAGTGTGTGCAAGAGATGACTTGACGCCTTGGGAGTTGGGATGCACTGTATACCGCCCAGCTACGGTGTTGCACTGTACGTCGTAGAATTGCGCACAAAAATCTTAAAAGACCTTTTTCACGCAATCTTGTGATTATATTGCGCTTCCAAGCCTAAGTCCTCATTTGCATGGATAGGTATCATCTGTGTCTATACATACATGTATGACTTTCCTGCTGTTAACAGCAGCTGAAAGAACAGGGCATTATAATTTCATGTCCAGATACGGGGTACAGCGTGCTTTGCACCTCAGAGGAAGGCTGGGAAAGATGGTTCGTGAGTTGCAGGCATCGACAATCCGTCTCCGTGCTGGCGATACGAAAACATGCAGTCCTACGAAAAGGAGCCCGTTTGACTTGTTTTCAATGTCTAGCTTGCAACTTGAAGTTCAAAAAAGGACATGACCTTTTATTTCGGTTAAGATTGGAGATTATTGCGATGTATTTGAACAACATCGAATGAAAAGACCACTTCTGCCCTTGTAGGAGGTAACGCTTACTTCGCCTTTGGCAGAGAATACCGGCTGTAGTCCCGACTGCATTTTCAACGATTACGAGGCGTCAGTGGAGACAGCCATTGATGCGTCGAAGATGGAGCGGTCACATGACTCGAGACGGATTAGTCATATTTCGAGGAGGCGAAGAACCCATCTGCCCCGGGTGGGTACCGGTGCAGAGCAGGCCGAGGAGACCAACAAGACGCAAGCCTCGAGTAAACCATGGAGCCGTCCATTTTGGCCCCCAGAGACAGAACTATTGACGCCTGCCTGTCAGAATGAAAGCGCGCGGTACGAAATTGAGTTCAGGCACGACTCAGACATCTCAGACATGTGCAGCTGCTCGCGTCTGAACACCATCGCGACTCAGGTGCATCACATATTGAGTTGAGACAGGAGCAAGACAGGCAGGACGGCAGACACACCGGGGTGTCTGCAATTGACTGACTGACTCGCTCACCATCTGCTTGTGCATCTGTCTGTCTTTCGGCTTGTTCTGTACCTGCATTCATTGATGAGACGGTGAGTGGGTGAGTGAGACTCAGCATAGCACGGTAGAACAAGGCAAAGCAAAGGAAAGTAAATCAAACCAGACCACATACCTAGCGTCCCCATCGTTGAATCCCACATTCTTACCTTCAAACATCGGAACCTAACCTACCATCTCTTTGCCCAGTCGCAATGCCTACATCTGGGCAATACCTCCCTCGTAGTTGTCCATGACCACCACCGTCGTCAATGGCTTACCTAGGAATGCCCAAGAAGCCTCTCAGATGCGTCCAGCGAAGCAATCACGTGGGTCCGAGGGGATCGAGGGGCATCTGATGTGTTGTACGAAAACGCCCGAATACTTTTGTTATCCTCCGTGTGCACATGACACGACGCCGCGGAGCCTGCATGCGGCAAACGCCAGAAACGGAGGCGATGTAAGGATCTCCTGAAACTCGCAGTTGGGCGTCGGGCAGCGAGAAGAATGGGAGACCGTGGAGAATACAGGAGGGATGTTGGGGTTGCACCGTTGGTGAGCTGGAGGTTGGATCGGCGCTTAGGAGGCCCCGCAGGGAGTGGCAGTAATAGCGACGGTTTGCCAGTTTGTGAAGCTGTTGTGTGAGAGTGCTTTACATTTTTGACGGGAAATGGAAGCGGGGTTCATGGGAGTTGGGCTTCTTCGGTGGTGGCAGTAGTGACCAGCAGGTTGTCTAGAAGGCGACCCTCTGGAGCAAAATGAGAACCTCGACCCAGTCTCTCCGCATTCCTCGTGCATGCATGCTACCCGCTCTGTGCATCATCAGGAACGACCGGTTCGGTTCGGTGCAAAGCATGCAAAGCGGGGGTGACCAGAGGCAAAAGGCTGACGATGACCTGGCGGTTGGGAATCTTCGTCCCTTGCTTTTGGCATGGAGGGGAGGGATTAGTGGAACGCGCTGCAGAGGGGAACCCAGCAACCAGGTTGGGCTGGAGGGGAAAGGGGTTACAGGCCGAGATCCCTGGGCCAAGGGCCCTTTCGGCTCAGACCGAGACAGGAACGCCGTGGGCGAAAAGTTTGTATCCGTTTTCCTATGTCTTCAATTTAAGCCGGGCGCTCCGGTCCGACATTGAGGGGCCGATGTGCTTGTTGAGAAGACCCGAATACGATTGCCATGGGATTTGATGGTCGAGGGAAGTGGTGGTACCAGCAGCAAACGCCTCCTGAGGCTACAGTAGTATATATGATGTATCAAGCCAGGGATGAGCAATCAAGAGCTTTGATACTACTGTTCAACTCCGGTGAATGATCGTACGAGTTATTCAAGTGCGGGCCCCTCGCTCTCTTTGTCGTCCATGTTGTACTTCCGTGAAAGGAAGACGGAGGCATCGGCCAGCAGAGGAAGAGCACTGGCAAGCCACGGAAGATCTGATTAGAGTAGGGTCATGAGCAGGGCAGAAGCAGGTGAGGCTCGTTTTGGGGTAGTTGATGTAACGATCAAAAGAAACATTGAGAGTTCGCAGTGTACGACCAAGGAACGGACCAATCGAGAGGGACAGGTCGGGACGGGCTTGTGTAACATTGGCCAGTAGAGGTGGTACAGGAGAGCCCCTCCTGCAAATGGAAGAAAGGAGAAAAAGGAACAATTCGAAAGGAAATGGTAGGGGCCGCTTCACAATATCGATCCCGCTCCCACCCGCGGCGGATGGGCTGGATGGAGCAGTGGGCAGATTTGACAGACGGGTACCTGCGGCTGCCCGGTGATGAGGGTTTGTTGGCTATGTGCGCTGCCACGTTTCAGCTTCGCCAGTAGATGTGTTCCGCTGCCACGATGGGCAGGCTTGGGTCAGGCTTTGGGAAGGGAGCATGGTGGGCAACACGCTGTCCATACAGAAAAAGGCGCAGGCATCCACAACAGCGGCATTTTGTAGGCAGGAGACCATAAAACCCGGGATTCACTAGTGCCTGGGGCCGGAAGAGGGGCCAGCCTGGAGGAGGCCCCGCGCAATGGTGGGAGGGGAGTAAGCTCGGAAGAGGAATGGACTCTGGCGCATTATTCAGAGAGCACGACGGACCCTTTTGGGGAGGCACGACAGCTGGTAGCTTGTCCTGGCAAAAGCGTGGAGGGCTGGAGGGTCCTCGAGGATGGCGCCAACAGCAACTTCATCAGAGGAGGGCGCTCACAGGCAGGCGTTTGTCGAGAAGTGGTGGGCGAACCGTTGGTAGGATGCAGAGATGAAACGAGCGCCTGGCGTGCACAGCCACACCGTCATCCATCAGCTTTCTAAGAATACTCGCCGGGCTGTTTGGTGGCCTCGCGGTGGTGGATGGGGACATGCTGGTCATAAGAGGATGTGGAAACATCCGTCTGGTCTGAAGAGTGGAAAGCCTGACGACAGTACCTAGGTACGTACCGGTACCGTGTAGGGTGTAGGATCCCGGGATTACGGGTCACTGCGGGTCACTGCGGAGGGAGCAAGATGGGCAGGCAGAACGCGCACGCGCGGCGGGGAGTTGGAAGGGATGACTACTGCCGGAGCACTGCAGCGGTGCAGTCGTCCGCCCTGGGAAGTGGAGCTGTTCATCCTGGGAATGGAAGGGGATTTTGGGGCCGGCGCATGCGTGAGGTGTGGGTGCACACGATGCGATTACGGTGCGGCTAGGGGGGCGAGGACCGACCAGCAGGGCGGAAGAAGGGGGAGGCTCCCGCTGCTTCCTCGCAGGCGTTTGCAGATGGGTCTCCCAGCGGCTAAGCTGCGCGATCGTGCTGCTCTCGTTTGTGCGTCTCTTCCGGTCTGCTGTTGGGGGGGGAATGGGGGTCGTCGCGGTACGGACGGGACGAGAGGTGGTGAATAGACAAGTAGGACGGTGGACAGGGATGGCCATTAAGGTTGGGCTGCAGGGCATGCGCCACAGTGCACCGAAATAGAAGGAGGCTAGCCCCTTTGAGGGTAGCAGCGATCGGCGCGCGTGGCTTGGGCCTTTTGCGGCGTCGACGGCGTCACCACTCACGACGGATTCCCATTGCCCAGCTTTTGGCTCACCACATCCTCTCTCTCTCTTGCGCGCTCTCTCTTTCTGTCGTCTCCCTTCCCTTCTTCTGCCAACACCGCCCGCCCAATGCCGGCATGCTCACCCACAAGCCCAGTGCACTGGCCGCCCCGATGAACAGCCCTTCGCCGCCGCCGCAGCTGCTGCGTCCGCCAGCACCGGCTCAAGCCCGTGCCGTGAGAGCGCTGTCCCGGACTCCCTGCGGCGTCCACAATTCCCCGTAATAGCTGCTGCTGCTCATCGCCATGTAGTCGTGCTGATGCCCGCGCCCTCCATGGCCCCTTCTATATCACCAGAGCCCTCGCCGCTGCGCGCGGTGCAACCCTCTCTCAACGTGATCCATTACTGCTCTTGACGCCCAGCCCCTGTGCCTCAACCAACACTTCACCAACCTTTCCACCACCCCAAAGTCTCCCGTCCGCCCTCCTTCCGTCTGTCGTTTGCATTCTCCACGGCTCCCTTCCTGTCTCCCCGGCTTCAGCATCCTCGGATTGTGATTCAGCGCTTTGGCCCCGCGGCCTCTTCCCCATCGGCCCCCTGCTTTCGACGGGACCTCTTCCAAGGTTCCCTCCCCTCTCATCTGTCGCTGCCATTCACGCTTCTCCGACCTTGTCCAACGCTTCTGTCGCTTCGAGCCGTCGCTGGAGACAGCATCTGCGACTGCATTCTGGAAGTGTTTCTTGCCAGGCGCCGACCCCCACCCAGTCAGAGGCCGCCCGGGAGCTCAGCTTACTTTGCCAGAACTGCGCCATTCTCGGCCGTGCAGAGCCTCAACGCCTCATACCGCAGCCTGCCCAGGGTTCTGCCAGGTGTACCTATTTGCTTTCCCTCCCCCGGCCCTTCAGAGCATACTGCGCGACGTCGCGCCAAACGGTACGGTCATCAGCCTCCCGAGAGACGTGCTTAGGATTAGGACCCTTTTGGGCCCATTTGGTCCATCAACCCTCTGCTCAGGCTGCACCACCACGACTACTCAGTCCTAGTCTACCAGGTTGGCGGGATCGGCACCCACCCCATCTCATCCGAACCCACCCACCCAAGAGGTCCGTCTCTGCTTTCTTTCTCTTTTCCTGCTGTCCTTGCATGCTCTCTGTGCCTTCGTCATCACCCGCCCCAGGCCAATCCCACGGCTACCCGTCGAGCTGGGTGCGTCGTCGCCTCTCACGGCCCTCTCCCGCATTGGTATTAACACTCGTCTGTCTCCGCAGTCCATAGCTCCCCCAGTTCCCCAGCTCCCCCCTAGCTTCACCATCTCGTTCGCCTTCCGCAGGCTCCCCGCCGCCGAGACCCTCAACCCCCAATCCCGATTCCCATCACTCCTGGCCAGACCCACCTCCTGTGTCTCGCTAAGTCTTTGTCCTGAATGTAAGTGAAGCCTCCAGCATGCCAGAATCCGGGCTCTGATATGCGGAGTCTCATTTCACGGCGCTCACGGTTCAGCTTAGGAATTGGGTTCTGCTCTGAATCATCCTCTTCATTATTGCTCGTTGCTACGGGGTCGCTGGGTCTTGCCGAAACCGTCATTAGAGGGCTGCGAGACATATGCAGTGATAGGCGACGAGCCGACCACATCAAGGAGGAGACAGACATTCAAAGACCCCCTGATTCCCGTATGAATGAGTCGACTTTCTCAGTACTTCCATCGCCTGCCTCTGGGTCGTCTTCCTTGGTCAACTCTCCAGGTCACACGGGCTAACACGACGACCGCTCATTGCCTCGCTGTCAGCCCCGACGCGTGTGCTTGTTGCAACATTTGCATGTTCCGAAACTCCTCTCTTGTCGATACCTCTGTCGAAATCGAAACAATCTGCTGCCACCTCCTGGTCTCCTTGCGTGGGCTCAGGCCTACCAAGTCTGACGGTCCTGGTTCGTCCTTGTCCACCTCGCCCTCCTACTCACGTCTCCTCGCAAAACCGTCAAACTGGCCTGCGCCGTTGATACGGGAAGCTATCAGGTGCGTTTCCCCCTTTCTTCCCTCAAAGTCGCATTGATGGGCGTTGCAAGGGTGTGGTGGTGGTGTTGTTCCTGCTCCTCTTGGGGGTGCAGGTGTCTGCCTGCCTGCCTGCCTGGACAATGATGATGACCATGTCCGCGCCTGCTGCCTACGCGAGGCCTCCCGCATCTTCCATCCCATGAACTTGTTTGTTTGCCTGGCTAACATTGTGTGTTTCCATCATGACAGCCTGATAGCGACCGAGCACCTCTTGGTCCTGGCGACAACCACTTCATCACGTTGCTGGCACAGTACAGTCAAGGCTTCGGAGGCTTTCCTCTGTCGGCCGCAGCGTCTGCTAGACCGACGTCCATGTCAGGGTACGGCAAGAACCAAGAACAATTCGTCTATGGTAAGTGTTTTGTGTGTGTGCGTGTGCGTGCCCAGGGTGTGTGCACTGGTTTGCGGCTCACCTGAAGGGGGATGGCACTTGGGGAAGAGCAGATGGCACACAACCCATCCGGATGGGCCCTGCCATGGTCCACGTGAGAACGATTAGTCCCGTTTGACTGACCACCCACTCTTCCAGATGCCGCAGACACAAGACCGAATCAGGCTTCGAGTTACGGGGGCCTCGCACAGCCTTCATTCGCCTCGCAATACCCCGAGGCGTCCGCGCAGCTGCCCCATGAGCAGTCCGGCGTAGAAGTCTCCTATACTCCCACTTCGACCTACGAGTCACGCGGCGAACCCTCCTACCCACCCGATTCCTCTTTTATTGATGCAAGATCTCGTCATCCCGCCTCTACCATTGCATCCCCGCCCCAAGTAACCAATGTCATTCAACCACAGTCAGGCACAGCTGGAACGAACGTCCTACTACACCTTCGAGCCAACTACGATATCGCAAAAGACACCGTTTTTGCCTTCATGTTCGGCTCCAAGCGGTGCGAGGCCGCCATACACAAGGTAAATGGGGTCGACGACTACTACAACTACGCTCTGAGCGTCCAAGTCCCCCCGTTCCCACTAACCAACGCCTGGAACCCTACCATGATGCTGAAACTCAGAATGGAGGACGGGGCTTCTCAACTCATCCACGAAATCGACGCTGGCAAGTTCACGTACACCGACATGTCCCCTAGCCTGTTTCAGTCCATCCCGGGTATGTCGTCGTCGTCGTCATCGAAGAAAAGACGGTACTCCACAGACTTTGACGACACGGAGGGATATACCGAACAGCAAGCGAAACGTCAATCCACGTCGCGCCTGCACGCCAAACCGCGGAACATGTCCGTAGCGTCATATTCCACGGCGTCCTTGTCTCCCTTGGTTGGACAGTCGTCACTCTCCACGTACGGATACTCCAGTGGCTACGAGATGCCCAAGCAACCAGCCTCTTATACTCCTCAGTTGTCGCAGAAGAGCCTGTATGCAGTTCCTTCAGGCATCAGTCTCCCGCAGGCAGACATGAAGCGCCCTCAGATGTCGCCCAACCTTTCGTCTTATGGTCAGTATGCTTCCATCGCTCAGGGAAGTCCGGCGTCTGTTGCTTCTACCCCCGCGAGGGCTCCAGTCATGCCATCCCCCTCCGGTATAGGCACGCCTGTTCTCGTCCGGGCATCGTCCTTGGCGCAGTCGAGCAGCGGCCCCGCCGGCGCGTCTTTCAACCCATATTTGATGTACCCCAGGAAAGCGGTCCTCAATATCGAAGGGGATCTGAATAGCATGACCGAGAACTGGACGCGCGAGGAGTTTGAGGCCAAACGGAGGCTGGTGCAGTTCGAGCGCTCGCAATCAGGAAGCACAATCACGACCAGTTTTTCCCCCGTCACTCTCGAGACCCGTCCGCCGCGCAGCATCTGCGTGAGCTGTATCCTCTGGGAGGAGAAGGAGGAATGCTTCATCACCAGCGTCGATACGATCTTCTTGTTGGAGCAGCTAGTCAACGTCCGATTCACCGTGGAGGAGAAGAACCGCATCCGCCGTAACCTGGAAGGGTTTCGTCCGCTGACCGTATCCAAGGCGAAGCCCGAAAGCGAGGAGTTCTTCAAGGTCATCATGGGCTTCCCGGCTCCGAAACCACGCAACATTGAGAAGGACGTGAAGGTGTTTCCTTGGAAAGTGCTGTCGCATGCGCTCAAGAAAATCATCGGGAAATATGTAAGTCTATCCCCCCTCCGCTGTTAAGCGCTACCAAACGGCGCAAAGCAACGTGGCACCTCAGAGGCCTAACGTTCACCAGTCCGCGAGTTACTCTTCCACGGCTGGGGCCGGGTCGCTGCCACCACCAAACCTTCCTTCGACATATGGGGGCGTGGCTGCCTATCGAAAGCAATCCTCTCCGCACGCGGGATTGGCCTCCGCTGCGACTTCCGCCTATATGACCAGCATGACCTCGACGAGTACGTCACCGAATCTGAGGGCATCAGCAGGTCTGACGGGATCAGCTGTAACCACCCTCCCGATGGCTCAGCGAGATGCAACGGGACAAGGCATGACCCAGTGGGGCACGGCGTCGCATCAGCTCCCCCAGTATTCTGATACCCTCGCGACGGCGGGACGGGGCTCGTGGGACTACGGCTCGTTCCTTAGCACGTCCTCTGCGACTGCGGCGGGTGTTCCCTCAGCCGCGCAGTCGCTGCAAATGCAACGCACAGACTTGACCCATGGCATTGGCGATCTCCCGGCCGACGATCCCTATCAGCAATACAGCAGTGAACGCACTTCGCGTGTCTGAGAGACAGAGAGAGAGAGAGATAGAGGGATAGAGAGGGAACCAGGCTATGACGTCCGTCAGCTCACTGTTGGACCGCCTCTGGTGCATATCCACAACCACTGAGAGCTGTCTGGCTCAGAGAAGGAACCGAAGCCACAAAGCCCTCCCAAAGTGGGTTCAAGCCCCTCAGCATCTTTACCTTTCCGGCTCTCCCTCTCGGAACATGGCGCATTCTCAGACTTCAAAGATGGTGGGCAGGACGCGGCATCTGATCTTCTCACGCGGTAACAGGAGCCAGGATGAGACATCCCACGCTAGCCGCATCTGGCTTAGTGCGAACCACCCACCCCCCTCGGTGCAACCACCACTGGACTTGGACGCGTCGTGCAGCCACACCTTGTGTACTCGCTTTTACTGCGAGAATGTCTTGAGCTGTTTCTGTTGTTTGTGTTTGGTTGGAATTCTCTCCCTTCTTCTATAATTACCTGGACGATCTGGCGGTTTCCAATGTGGACAGCGCTGCGACGGATTCTCAGCGCGTCCTCATTGATATGGCGATATCATTGAGGACTTGACTCCACTGGCTCTGGGCATATGGCTATGGGCTAATCGTTTCGGATGGCATCGCATGAGCAATACCCCCGGCGTTTTGATTGTTTTTCTTTCCACATATGATGTTTTCCCCCCTCCCCTCCCCTCCCCTTATCTTCTTCTATTCATGGCCTTTCCTTCTTTCTTGCATTTATCTCCCGGTGGACAGGATCATACACATAGGCACGGATACAGATCGGGCATATCTGGGCTCAGGTGACGCCAAGGGTGGCACACAACATTGAAAGGTCTCCGGGTCTCAACGTCATATTTCTGGGCGAAGGATCACGGCGTGGTATCTGGGTGCTGTCGCACATACACCTGGGCATGGGGGGAATGGACTGGGGATAATCGGCAGCATTCTTCGGCGTTTTGCGTGCTCAGGCGTTTCTTTTCTCCTTCATCATCTGTCTCCTTTCCGTCACGGGTTCATTATTGGAGTTCCTCATAGGGGTCTGCATGTTGTTCTTTCCCAGAATCCCAACACACGTTATCACGATTTATCTAGATGCTGTTCTTTATCCTGCCACCTTCTCTTCCTTTGTTTCTCCTACTCACCAGCATTAATAGGTGGTCCGGTGCAAGTATACAGGATATAGGCGTGCAAGATACATCAATCGGTTTTTTTTCCTCTTTACGTTTTCTCACTTTTCGACCTCTTTGGCGTTTGCCTATTTGTCGTCGTACTAAGGATCGGCGAAGAGTTGCGGTGGCAGGCGCTCATCGGGATATGGACAAGCTTAATATACCCTCCTTGCTATCTACGTTATTCAAATGCTTAAATCCTTCTCACTACGTGAATTGAAAGTATGTTCAGTTTGAGGGGCATAATGTGCATTATACTACTACGATAACTGAGCAAAGCGGTGGACTGCACCATCAATTACCGATATATAATATAATGCTTATAAAATAAGCCATCACCTAATAGAGAGTGGCAATCCGTAACATTGCTAATCAAGCTCCTTCCTACTATGGGACCTGTACTTCAAGCTAGCTTTCTCGGATTCGCATACCTATCTACCTAGATACAAGAAAAAGGCAACAATCCTAGCGGCCACAGCAACCCAGCCACTCAACCAACGATAACAAAATAGAAGTTTCGCGGGCTATAGAAGGTTCAAAAAACGGGGGTATATCTCGAAGGTATCATCCACAACCCAAAAACCGGTCCGCCGCCACAGCCACACCTGGCTAGGTGGCATGATGGAACCACGTTGAAAACCAACCAACCAATCATCCGCCGACCGGAATGCTCGCCGATTCCAGGCTCCGGATTTCCCGTATACGTCGGTGATCTACCTGGGAGACTCGCTCCCTCCCTCGTCCGCATATCCGCATAATAATCAATTAGACTGCTCTCACATCGCCATCTCAAAACGCGATCCCCACTGCGCTCGCCCGCACACCCGCGCTGGCAGACAGCTCCATCCCGGGCAGAATCCCGTAGTGCGGACTCTTCGGCGGCTGCAATCTTGCCGTCCCTGTCGCTAGCCCCGTACCCGTGCTGTTGCTGCTGCGCACACTAGCAACCTCGACCTCCACATCAACATCAACATCGACCTCCTTCCCCAGCACCAACGGCGCGGGGACCGGACCCCGCTTCTTCCTGGGCGCGAACGCCTCGCCGGCCAGCGTGCCGGGCGTAGGCGGCGAGCACCCCGCGCTCGTGCCCGCTTCGGTGGGCCCCGGGCTGGGCGAGCGGAAGGAGAGTGTCGGGGTGGAGGGGAGGGAGTCTGCGTCGTTGGCGTCGGGGCTGCTGGGGTCTGTGGTGGTGCTGAAGAGGGTCACGGTGGCGGTGTCGTTGCTTTCTTGGCGGGTGTGCGTGAGGGTTGCGGTGCGGGAGGAGGTGCGGGAGCGGGAGCGGGCGGTGGGGGGTCGGCTTGTGGATGGGAGGGCGGGGTGGCAGGAGTAGAAGGGGGTGGTGGTGGTAGTGGTAGTGGTAGTGGTAGCGGGAGTGGGTGGAATCTGTTCCCGACTGCCGCTCTTGGATCCCGTCAACGAGGTCGCGAATTTCATCGCTGGCGCGGACGTCGGGGTCGAAGGGATGGATCGCTTGATCCACGCGCCCAATCGCTGGATGGGCGTCGTCGGCGTCGGCGCGGACGGTGTGGGAGGCGTGACGGGATTCGACGTCAGCGGCCCTGGAGCGAGATTGTGCTGCTGGTGCATCGTCGTGGGTGGATACAGCGTCAACTTCCGCGTGGCCATCTGTCGCTGCTCTGGCGTCGTCGGGAGCGCCTTATTGACGTCTTTCTCCTTTCCGAGAGGGACCGAGAATGCACTCCCAATCTCCACCAACGTCTCGCTGCGCACGCGCATCCGCAGCGAGGGGGCAATGGCAGGGACGTGATGGCTCGGGCTCGGTGGGATGCGGTTGATGCACGCGGGGGACTGGTTTTGGCAACGATACGCTTCTGCTGCGGCGAGGGCGGAGGCGGCGCGGCGCTCCTCGACGATGGTGTTGAGTTCGCGGATGGCGGCGTCGATGTCTTCGTCGTTTTCGGTGGAGGACTTGGTGGTCGCGCGGCGGGAGAGAGAGGGGAGGGAGGCCGCAGTGTTGGAGCGGGTGCGGGAAGGGGAGGGGAGGCGAGAAAGGAGACGGGAGGATGAGCGGGAGGCGGTGGAGGTTTGGGTGTTGGCGCGTTGAAGGGCGGGTCGGGCGGGAATACGGGTAGGAGATGACATGTGTTGTTGAGGTTCTTCGTGAAGGAAAGGTAGGGTTGATGGTGAGGGGGAGCTCGCATATGTGAATGTAGGGGGCCAGGCTGCGTTGAGGAGACTGTCGCGGCCTGAGACGGAAGGAATGGGTTTCCGTTGGACGAGGAACGAGGACTCGGAAGCAAGAGACTGTCGATCACGGACCAGTGCCTGCGGTGGCTTCTGCAACTCCTCCCAGCTATCGTCCGCGAAGTCCGGCAAGGGCGAAAGACGGTTATCGGTGAGATAGATGGACAGTTCCAACGGCCGGAAGCTGCGTCGACGACGGACGGGCATAGCAGCCTCATCGAGCATGCTCTGGATTCCATCCACTCCATCGTAGCGCCTGAAGTCTGAAGGATGCCCGATGCTCAGGCGCTGTTTCGACAATGACTTTCGTGGCCTGCTCAGAGTATACGAACTGGCCCTCGACGAAGCCCTATTCGCAAACTCCCGACTATTAGAAACCCACTGCGAGACATGCCGGCTCACAGAATGGCTAGTCGATGGACGGTTGCGGATTGGTTCCGCCTGGGGCGGAGGGATGATCTGAGGTTGCTCGTAGCATATCTGCATCTCCTTCTCCCCTGTTGAGAGCCATGTCAGCCAACGGCGCCTAAGGGTGTAATGACGCCATGAGAAGTCTTCGGTAGCGAGAATTGGAAGTATATTGCGTGCATATGACAAGGGCCGCAAGCAGATTAAGGAGGGTGGATATAGCCGAAATGATGCTCCTTACGATAAGGAACAGGAAATGAACGACATGTGAATGGAAACTGGGAGTGTTGTTGGGAAAAGAGGAAAGGAGGAAAGGAGGAAGGAAGACGGGGAGAGTTCTGAACGTAGAAGGGCAATGAGGAGGAATAGACAAGTACAGAAAAAAGTGACGTCTTGGAGATGAGTGATTGTGGGGAAGATTTGACGCAACAAGATATAGGGACAAGGAAGAAAACAAACCAACATACCATTCTCTCTCAACAAAGCCCGATCATTACGATCAATGCTCTCGCGATCAGGTGCACAGCACCCGTAGGACATGGCCAGCCATGAAGCGCTCTGCTCTCCCTGTAGCGCTCGATGGGCCATGCTTCGCTCACCAGACAAGCATCACCACCCTCAGAGTCGCAACGAAGTCGGAAGGAAAGGAAGGAAAGTCGGAAAAGGAGAGACAAAAAAGAAAGGTCGAGGAGGTCAAGAAATCAAGCTGCAAAGATATGGAGCCCAGGAGAAGAGGAGACTTCCCAGAGGTCGCCCGGCCGCATGGAGGTTGCAGGTCCGGTCCAACCAGGCAGGGCCACCCAATGCTGAGCGCATCCTCTGAAGGTCATATATGGCGAACATGCTGATGCGGGCCACAAGCGCCCAATGGAAGGGATCCAGGGCCGCATTTCTCAAGCCAGATGTTGAGGTGGCAGAGAGGGAGCGTCCAGCAGCAGGGGTTGCGATGATCCCTCGCGGACCCGTGATTGGCCGCGCCATCACTCACGCTGTATTACGCGCCGACAGCTTGCATCGAATCAATACTCCCCAGCGCTTCGAAGCTCTCACGTTCGGCCACGCTGGATCCGCACGTCAGCGACGCCCGCGCTGCCCAGCCAAAGCCTCAGAACAAAAAGGTGTGAAACGCTGTGCCTGATTTGCCTGACACGGGTGGACCCATCCGGCGCCATGCCAAACCCGTGCAAAATTAGCTGCAACGAGCGCACGACGTTTTGCTGTTTGCCATCGTCTTGAAACGGGGCCCTCATGGGGATTCATCTCAGCACTCTAAATCCAACCGCCAATAATAGGGCCTAACTGGCCCGTTCAGAGGCACACCGCGTGGGTTGAGCCTCACGGGCGTATAGTGAGCTGGCACCAACAGTGCAAGGACAGCATGGTTGGATGCTCGAAATGAACGAGCCGTGGGAGCCGGAGCATTCCTCCGAAAGGTGTGTTGATTTATGCTCTGCCGCAGCATCTGATACGCAAGTGCTGACTTGAAGGTTGCGGGATGGCGCTGTCTTTTCTGGGATGTGGGTGAATTGGAGGTCATGTGATCCTGGAGAGGCTACGGTCAACGGAACAGCTGAGCTCCATCAACCACTTCATATGTTTTCGACGCAGGTCTGAAACTCAAGAACCTGAGATATAACCTCGGTAATGTAGATATCTCTACTGTGTACGGTCATGTCTGAAATTCGACCCAGAGTCACGTGGCATAATGCGAACGACCCCTGGATGAACGACATATACATATCATCTCGAAACTATAGCGTGTTCAAAGGGGTATAAAACATAGCCGCAGAATGACGTACGCTCAATGCCGCCCTTGTGTAGCATCAAATTTACAGATAACGCCCGAATATATCCGCGACAGTCGCGCCGTGTTTCATGGACAAACTTGATCGCGTCATCTTACTTCGTCCATCCCCCTCTCAGCCTCCGCCCCAGGCATTGCGCTCCTCATGAAAACTGCCGTAACGGGGGCTGGTCGGCTCATTATCATCTTCCTGGGAATAGTCTCGCGTTTGCCATTCAGCCGCTTCATCGGATAGAAGAGGTTGTCTATCATGGTTTTCCTCCTCTTCATTGTCTCCTACTGCGAAAGGGGAATCGAGGTTGTGTGCGCGTTCGGGATTGTGTGGCTCAGGTTCGTCCGGGTCGAAGCCCTCGCGTACTGCCTCTTCCTGTCCTTCCTGGGGATAGGTGTGTCTGTGGGTAGCGTGGTTAGGTCCAGCTCGTTAGCCGTTATGGTCAACTTACACAAAGTGTTTTGGAGGAACTTCGTTCCATCCGGGACCTCCTTCCTTCCGTGCGCGAACCCGTTCAATTTCCTCAGCATCACGGTCTTCGACTACGAGATCTACCAGCTGGCTTCTATCTGTCTTAGCCGAGCTCGTCGAGGAAGTAGATTGCTGCCGCAGAAGATTCCCAACCAGGGGAGCCCGCGACTTCGACTGGGATGATGACTCCCCGTTACTCTCAGAATCGCTTCGGTGCTTGCCTTTTCCCACCTCCTCTTGGATTTCCTTGATTCGGCTCTTCCGCCTTTGCTTGTTTTCTTTCGTTGGTTGCAATAGGTTTCTGTTCGTGGAAGCGGTCACTATGTTGGGGCTTGAATACATGCGACTCTCCCGTGTGGCCCTGTGCGCTTCGATGACCGGGTACTGTGACGAGATGAGGCACGATCGCAAGCGAGTTCTTGGGCAAACTTACGTTCCAATCCCCAAACTCCAACGCACGGGCGCTATCAAAGAGTCGCTCATCTTCAGGATTCAACGTAGGATCCTCGTCTTCATCGGTAGCACCGTAGTGTGTGCTGTCTAGCGCACGATGAGCGCCAGGGCTCATCCCCCGTGCGCGGCTAGAAGCGACTTTCGCAAGCAGAGGTTCGTGTTCGAGCCGCCCTGGTTTTGGAATCCAATATTTGCCCTTTCCACCCCTTTCGAACCTCATGCCCTCCCTCATGCGTGCGGCCCGTGAGGACGACTCCTCATGAGCCAGAACGTTATCGCGTGCATCAAAGTATCGGTACTCGTAATGCTTTCCACCGAATGTATCTTTCGTATCCTGGATAAGGTCACGCGGTCCGAATGCGTCACGGAGGGCATACTTGACCGGCATGCGTGCAGCTGATATCGTAACATCCGCGTAGTCGTGCCACGAGAACGCGTACCAGTGCGCAATCGAAAATAGAGGCATCTCGAAGCATATGAGGGCGTCTTGAATGGCAGCAGCCAGATTGTCAGCGCTGTATCCGGGCACATCATCGGGTATTGCTCGTAGAAACACGAGGATCGAAAGGAAGAAGCCCTGCCAATAAGACGCGAAAATGATGCCCTTGATGCACAGAAACTTGGGCATCGGCCGGAACGGTTTCAGATCCTGGGCCATGCACACCCAGAACATGGCGAGAGCATACAGACTGATGGAGATGCTGATATTATAGATGATGCCACTCCAGAAGTAGCCAGACGTCACACCAATATATCCTTCCTTGTAGGTGCCGGTGGCCTTCATGATGATCGCTGCGACCGACAAAAGGGGTTTACACCAAGTATACTGCAAGATCCCGCGTTTGATGGCTAGGAACGTGTGAGGATCCGATATGTCAACTTTGGGGAGGATGTAGTTGAGAGGCCAGAGGTGCGATACGGGGGGACGTCCAGTCATGAGGATGATGAGGGCTCGCTCGCCGCCGATGAAATTGATCAGTAACTGAAAGAAGGTGTAGATAGTGAAGGCCTGCAAGTGAAGTCAGCCAGCTCTCAGTTCCAGGCGTGGAGGCTGAAACCCTACTTCGTAGACATCTCGGAGGGGACCGATCCAGAAGGCCGCTTTCAGAGACACTAAGCTCGCCCATGAGGAAGCCGAGTAGATGGGAACCCTTTACATGTTTAGTGGATAGTCGCGACTGGTCGAGGGAAGGACCCACATCAAGAGTATTCGCACAACATATCTTTGTAGAAGCGGTTTCCTGTAGTTCTTGCTGTGTCCTCTTAGTTTCGTCCGCGAATCATGCAGGAGATCCACTCACGCTTGCAGCCAAACAGAACTAGAAAGGGTCAGAAGCGTGCTCTGTAGTTTGGAGGAGAAATGTACGCACAAGAAAGTGATCAAGCTAGCAGACAAAGCGGCCACTCCAGCAACAATAACAACAGCTCGGGCAAAGCGGTCGCCGGTGCCATGAGGGGGAGTATCGGGGGAGCCCTGAAGCGTGTAAAGGCTGCCTTGGGACATGATGAGCCCTGCGAGTGGACGTACACCTTGCAGGATGGAGAACGGGCTCCGAAAGAAGGCTGCAAGGTTACTGACCAGAACAAAATCTCATGGCCGCAAAGAGTGCAGGCGTCCAACGTGGACGTCTTGTTACGTGAATGGATGGTCGGGTCGTGGTTGTAGTGGTCTTGCGACAAGCTTGCGCACGGGCCATCAGTGACGCGCATTGATATCCGCTTCTCTTGGTTGCACAGGAGCATGGCAAGGACGCGACACAGCAGCACGCTTCTCCCCATCCCATCGAACAGAGGTTCCGGATGGGCCTTTCACTGCCTGCGGAGACAGTTTTGCGGGCAAATGACGTGTCGGCGGAATAATTCGCGGTCCAGGGCCGCCGCGGTCGTGCAATCTGGTACCTGAAAGCACCCACGCCCGTTCCCCAGTCTCCTAGGTGTACTGTTACATTCATTCACCCAGCATTGCCAGCCGGGAGCAACAATGGTGAGCCCAATCATAGGAGAGCCGCTCGATCCGCGGGCAGGGTTCAACTGGTGAGTTCTCTCGGGCCGTATGGTTTGTGTTGCTATTGACCATTCACAGGGTGTTTCTCGTGGAAATGTTGGTCTGCAGCATCTTGTAAGTCCGTACTACGGCATATGCATAATCTCTCTAACTAACCTGACCAGGGCTGTCTTCTTCCTCTTTTACTTTAATCGTCTCTTTGCCACGCTTGTTTCCTATGGCATCCGCGCATACACATGGCACCATTTCCGCGCCTACATCGACATCCAGGCTCTCCAAATATCACTCCTCGGCGGCCGCATATTTTTCAAAGACATACGGTACCACGGCCACAATGAAACTATCTTGGTGCACGGAGGCCACATCACATGGCAGTATTGGCTGCGCAGAGTCAGAGATGCCGAAGTCTATTCGGAACCTTCTCCCACCCACGGCACCAGCCCTAAGGCCCCTGATACAGGCAGCGTTCGCTCTGATGCCGATGGCCGGACGGATGACCAGGCGGAAGGAGGCGGCACCCGAAGCCAGAAACGGCTACCATGTCGAATCACCATCAAAATTTCTGGTCTCGAAGCGTTCATGTACAACCGCAGCCCTGCGTATGACGGCATTGTCGAGGCCTTCCAGCGCAAGCACGGCACGGGCCAAAATCAGGATGCGAAGACTCCCATGACGGACCAGCGATGCTCACCTAATAGTTCCCCGGAGAAGTCTGATGACTTGGAGGAGAAGAGGCTTCCGCGGACTGCCACCGAATTTTCGACGTTGAACTGCAGCCAGAACGCTTTGCCGCCTTTTCTACGCTTATTACCCATCAGCGTGGAGTGCAACAAGGGTGCCGTGGTCATTGGCAATGAGCATACAGAAGCTATCATCACCGCTCAATTTGAGAAAGCTAGCGGGGAATTCGACGCCGGAAGAAGCGGGCCGTTGGACTTATATCGGCAGATATTCAACTTCAGTTTCACGCATCCGGTTGTTCACATGCTGCCGAACCCCGATCACAAAACTACACAGCTTGATTTTGCGGCTCAAATCAAACATGAAGGTGCGCAAGAGCCCGTGGAGCAGGGTCACAAGGACAGCGAGAAGGAAGAGAAGAAGAGAAAACATTGGGGCTCCAGCATTGCGCTCTCCAGGCTCTTCTTGAAATCATCGGATTCGGTTCGTACCAATCTTGATTCCAAGTCAAGAAAGAAAAAGAAATATCATGAAGCTCAATTCAAGCTGCCCGGGGAAGAAAACTGGAGAGGCCTTACCCGTTATCTGGATGACTCAGGAAACGGTGGCCACACTGAGTGGCTTAAGGTGCAATATGGGAGCGCTTCCGTCATTCTGGATTGTCCGCGCATCGATCTGAGCTTCTACTGGGATGTTACTGGGCATGTCCCTGGGGAGCTGGAGAACAGTCTCCACGTAGATCCAGCATACCCCAACGATATCAATGGTAGTAGTGCTCCTGCTTATGGTATGGACATTCAGTTACACGGAGGCGCTATCAACTATGGCCCCTGGGCAGATCGCCACCGAGCAGTGCTGCAGTCGATGTACTTTCCCGCTTCACATGTCGACGCCGAGCCCGCCTCGCCCCTCGTTGCTGGTGACACTCGAGTTTTAACGCTCTTTAAAATACGTATCACCATTGAAGACGACACCGTGGTCCGTATTCCTATCCGCGAATTCTCCAAGGATTGGAAGTGGAAAGGGAAGGCAAAAGTCGGCCCTACTCGGGACAAGCAGACAGCCCATAAGCTGAAAGGAAAGCCTAGGACTCGCAAACGGACCAAGCATAGAGATAATGCTCCTGGCAGTGGGCGCCCGTTTGGGTGGATTGACGTCAAAGTTGCAGGAAACTCTTCGGTGACCTATATAATGGATATGGTTGCATCGAAGACTGGGTACCAGAACAAACTGGATGTTGACATTATCAGCACAGAGGTTTCGTCAAGTGTAAACCATGGCCTGCTGTGGCGCTCTGGATCCGTTTCCCTGGACTGCGATCTTTCCAATCCTCTGCGCTGGAACAGTCTGCGCAAATGGGGGTTCAACATTTCTTGCCAGGACTTGGAGCTGTTCCTTCTCAGAGATCATCTATTTCTTCTCACCGACCTCGTCACCGACTGGGGTTCTGGTCCTGGTCCTGATTACTTCACATTTGTGCCGTTCCAGTACCTCCTGAACATAGAATTTGGTAACTTCAAGCTCTATCTCAATACCAATGACTCGAACATCATCAACAATCCCGCCGACCTGGATGATAATAATTTCATCATCATGTACGGCAAAGATCTGCACGGGAATGTGGTGATACCCTTAGATCGATTCCGACCTCCCCAGAATGAGATCAAATTCGACATACGTGGACATGCACTTGGACTGGAACTCTGCATGCCGCCTAGAAACACCTTGAAGTCTTTCATCAAATCTACGAATGTTGCTAGGGTCGGAGACTTGACCCTGAAAGGTAGCCATACTTACATGACCGATTCATCTCCCGAAAATACCGATCGGCTTTTTATGGACATAGGCGGCAGCGGCATCTTTCTGGATCTTTACGGTTGGCTCGTTCATCACTTCCTCAAGCTAAAAGACAACTATTTTGGAGAGGACTTACATTTCAAGACTTTGGAAGAATTCCAGGGGCTTCCAGCCCAGTCCATCGCAACGGACCCGACCACCCCCAATGGCCAGCCCACCAAAGTCTCGAATGACCTCGATGTGATCCTCTGCATTTCAGCAGAAAACGGAACCGTCTCACTACCGTCCAACCTCTACTCTTGCGATAATTGCGTCCGTGCGGATATCCCGTATGCTTCGGCTGACCTTCGCTTTACCAACTACTATATGGACCTCATGGTAAATTCCAGTCCGATAAGTCTATCTGCAGGAACCTCCATCGTAAATCAGGAACAAGGACCCAAGATTACCAGCGGTCAGACAGAGATCTTCGTTGATTCCATAGGCATATATGGGCATCGACTATTCGGGCTGCCTCCCACTGAACCAACCTATGTATGCAACTGGGATTTTGACATCGGCACAGTCTCTGGCGAATGTACGCCGAATTTTATCGAGAAAGCTGTTGGTGCTGCACGCTCATTCGCATTCACCTTCGACGACCCGGAGAACAGTTTAGCAACGGTCGATCCAATCGTCATCCACGACTCAACATTCCTTCGACTGAAGACCCAAGAGATCCGGCTATGGTTGCACATCGCCACTGAGGCCATGTTATTGAGTGTCGGCCCATTGAATCTTGACTTCAATGATTTGGCTGGTACGAAGTTCTCACAGCGCCTGAATGTCTTGATACCTGACCTGTCCATCGCTGTGGTCGATGCAAAGTCCGCCTCTCGGCATAGGACACCGGCTTTCGAGAAACAGGCCGTACAAACGCATGCCTTTCTGCAGACGAACCTCTCAATTGTCCTGCTCCGACGAAAACTGGGTTTCTCGGAAGATCGGAGCAAGCAGCAAGCTCACATGCGTGAACAGGATCAGAGGACAGACCGCACTCCCTTTATGCTTATGGATCAATTCGCGGATGTTCGCGAGCGAACCCAGCAGAAAGATATAAGGGCCCCGGCTATGCAATTTCCTGATCTTCCACACCCGGTCTTCCTATACCAACCTAGCGAGCGCGGCTCCTCAACGTCGTCATCTTATCACTCCGATCCATTGCCCACCACCGCACCACAACTGCGCCCGGTGCCCTCTCGAACGAGGTCGAGAACTTCACTCGCCGGTAGCATCAGAACTTCTTATAGACGCAAGGCAGATCCTCAGATCAAACTGTTTAGCCGGGACAAACCTGTACCCTACCCTTTTCCCTCTGAGACTCAAGGCCTCACAATGGGTAAGCACTCTACGCCTTACAAGGATCTGAAGAAAAGAAACTTGCCCCCGACATCCTTAGCGTGGTCAAGCTCTCTCACGACACCTTACTTCCCGTTGGAACAGATTGAACCCAACCTCTCAGACGTGCCGTCCATCCCCAACGTACGCGCTAATCTGTCTTTTGCTGAGGATGGAACTACTTATTTCAATGACGTATCGACAAACCAGATGGACGAGAACTTTGATCATACAAGCGTCATCATCACTTCGGAACCCGGCCTACGAGGATTCTGTACTCCAGACGCTGTCCATTGCATGTCTAACCTGGTTTCGGTGATTCTGCCCAAGTGCCCTGAAGACCTGTTAGACGAATTCCATGTTCGTGTTATGGACAAGATCCTGGAGAGTGCGAAACTCCTCGAGGGCAATGGGAAGTCGGTAGAGATCTGCGTGCGTGTTCCTTTCGCGCACTTCCGCTTCCAAAACGCATATTCCGAAGAATCGAACCAGACATCCGGTAAAGACCAGTACGACATCATCCTCAATCGACTGAACTCTGCTGCTCGAGTCAAGAAGTTCCCCGTTCACCAAGCGGTGGAAAACACTGTAGCACTCCACACACTGCTTGATTCACTCGGAGTCTCAATCACTGAACGAAAGCTGCGAGATGCTCCCGATGATGTTGCAATTCAAGCTGAGCTCAAAGATCTCCTTGTCTGGGCTCTGAAGGGTAAAGAAGCTTCGATGCATGTTTCATTCAAATCCTTACGAGCGGCCACTGCAAGCAAGAAAATCTCATATTTGGCCGACCTGATTCTCCGCACTACTATCTTGAGCGATGAATTGGTCACCTGCTTCAGCCAAGTGACCGCCGCACATCAGTTGCGTCTGCAATATCTTGCGTGGTTTCTTACAGATGTCCAGAGCCGATTCGGGGATCCTACGTTTTTGACCAAAGCATCTTTCGCTCTGCGGACGGACCGAGATCATCTTCGTAATCATGATTCTTGGAAAATCATATCTCGATTTCGACATATTTGGCGTAGTCTATCCATCGCGGAACAGACGAAGCTGGCCAAAGATTGTGGTTGCGGGTCGATTGCCTGTCCGAAAGAAGTCAAGGAGATGACAATAGCAAAATGGGACGAGTGGCGCACATGGGAACTTAGCCATGTGAAGACCAGTCTCGCGATGAGAGTCCTATTCGACTTGCCTTCGGAACAAGGGCCTATTCGCGCCCCTGTGCCGATACATGTGGACATTCGCGCGCATTCACTGAGCATGATCGTTGATCCCGGGCCAACTCAGAGCGAGGCATCTTTGCTGATTCTGACTCTCAGCATTGCCGCCATTCCGCCGTCTCAGCCGACAGGGCTCATGCTACTTCCCAGTCAAATTACCAAGAAATCCACAACCGTGCAACTTGGGACCAAAGAGACATCGATTCGCTTTCGCTGGGAGATATGTGAACTCATCGATATCCTAACCACCAGGTTTCGCCAGACCGCAGTGCAGTCGCCCAGGCCTCCACAACAGGCCTTGGCTCCTCTGAAGCCACCTAGTGAAGAGCAGGACATCCAGTTCATCTATGTATCAAACAAGGCTGAATTGCGTTTGGACACCATCAATCTCCGAGCCAGTGCTTCAGGCGAACGACTTCGCTTTTCGATCGCCAGCTCCATGGGCCACATCAACAAAGCTGATGAAGTCTTTACTGTACTTCTCCATCTGGAGCAGGCTGTAATGCAGCTACAGTCTCGAACACGGCCTCTTCTTAGATCTCAATATGACCACCCGAGTCTCTACGTCGCTCTCTCCGGATTTGAACATGGACGAACCGTCCCCGGAAATGTAAAGCTTGCTGGTGCTAGTCATATGATCAAGTTACAGCTCGAGGAAGACATACTAGGCGCCATTGAAGTCATAGATCTTGTCCTCCAAGATGAGGTTGCCTATCTTCATCAACAGACTATCGCACTCAAGGATTCTGTCGCGCCGAAGCCCGAGGCGTCTGTTGCTCCAGTTAAAGAGAACGTCGCGGAACAATTACCGGAGATCACACTGGCTCTTTTTATGGATGCTTATAGCGTCGAACTAGCTCTTTTACCGTCATTGGCTTGGAAAATAACCGGCTCATCTGGTCGATTATCAGTCGTCCCTGGTCTCGGTCAAGAGAAGATGCTGAGGGTGGATTACGATCTTGCGGCGCACATGCACGAAATGATCTCAAGTTCACCAGAATGCCCAAGCGTCATCAGCTCTTTAGAATTACCTCCGGTCAATGGTCGGTTGACTGCCAAGTTTACACACACTGAGACAAGAATATCCGCTTCAGGCATTGTTGAGACCATACACCTTCAAGGATCTGAAATACAGGCCATCATCGCAACATTGAATAAGCCGGAGTTCTCCAAGGTCCTCACCGCTATAAAAGAAGATATTGGTGTTTTGCAGTCCCATATCGCGGAAATATTCCCAAAGAAAGTACCGCTGGCTGTGGTGGAAGAGTCCAAGTCGTCGCGCGACTTACTTTTCGACATTGGTATGACACTTTCGGGATTGGTTATTGTTGCCAATGCACCGGGGAGACCGCCTAGCTCTGCCACTGCGAGCCTATCAATCAAATTGGCCTCTATCTTGTTTAAGGCAACAAATATTAGTCCTGAACAGACACCTTTGAACCTCGCAGAGGCAGTTGCTCACCTGGGGGAACTGACTGTTGCTCTGACTCTGTCTGACTCCGAGACTATCCGACGCTGTGGCGATCTTGCTTTTGGCGCAAGCTTCCATGCCACCACGCAGCAGGAGTCGGCCGATATTCAGCGAGTGTTTAGAGTGCGCAGCTCAGGGATCGAAGTGAATATGTTTGCCGATACGGCATCGGCGGTTGTAGACGTTGTGAATCATCTACAGGACAAGATAAAGGATCTGGACTTGTCGAAGGAGAGACAGATATTGAGGAGACTGCGTCATACAACAAGTCGAATCCCTCATGGGCTGGACAGGACCGAACCAGCTTCCGATCAAGAGTCTCTTAGTTCTGGTGCATTCTTCACGTCAACCTATGATATGGAACTCTCCAAGATCCAGATCAGCTGGATTGTTGGAACGTCAATTCCTCCATATCCTCACACTGAGGTCGAAGATCTCGTTCTGTCTTTCAGGAAGATCCGGTTTCACACCAGAAAAGCCGAAGTCGCGCGCCTGATGATCGAAGACATGCGCCTTCAAATGGTTCCTGTATCGTCTCCGAAAGACGCAAGATCTCTCAACTCGGCTCTGCTCCCAGAGGTGGTTTTCTATGTGCGATACGCTTCTACCGCGGACGGACGGAACGTAGCTTTTCAGGCCGCCGGCAAGTCTCTCGATTTGCGCTTGAACTCTCGCTTCATTCTTCCCGCAAATATGATCGAACGCTCGATTTCGTTGGCAGGAAAGAAATTCCGTGCAGCGTCCGCCACCTGGCGCATGACTCCAACAACAACAGGCGCACAGAGAAAGAACCCCTTTGGTAATAAGCGGTTCGCCTCTGTTCTCGTTGGTGTCAACTTCGCTGGCGCTGTAGTTCACATAAGTGCCAGGGATCCTGACCAATCCGCTGGTAAACGGCCAACCAAAGCGCAGCAAAGGGGAAGATATAGCCAGTTCATTGGCGATGAGGCCAAGAGTAGCATGGTGCTTAAAGCTCCCGGTATAGCGCTGAAGGTTGAATACAAAGACAATGGCCATGACTCCTCGATGAATGGCGAGCTCCGGATCGATGGATCAAGCAACACGTTATACCCTACGGTTGTTCCCCTCATGATCGATATTGCGGATAGCATCAAGGGAGTCGTGCGTGACAAACCTGAACAGATGCCTGCTGCCGACACTGAAACCGAAAATGCACCTCAACCGCCAGCGAAGCTCCCCAACGAGGACAATCTTATCACTGCTGACCCGAGCGCAATCTTGGGCAAGATGCGTCTCAACCTTGGCTTGAGGATCTGTAAGCAGGAATTCAGTCTGAGTTGTCAACCCATTGCAAGGGTTGTTGCAATTGCGAAGCTGGACGATATTTACCTCACGGTCAACAATGTTAAGTCACAAGAGCATGGTCATTTTTTCGCTGCCTCCGCCATCTTTCAAAAGCTTGAGGCAAAGGTTCAACACGTCTATTCACGAGAGTCCACATTCGGCTTTGAGGTTGACTCGGTACTCCTTTCGCTGATGAATAGCAAGCACCTGAGCGGCACGAGTGGAATATCAGCTATTCTCAAATTTGACCCAACTCGTGTCAGGATCAACGCCCGTCAATTGCAGGACTTCCTTCTGTTCCGGGAAATTTGGATGCCCCCAGAGATACGACGGGCATCAAAGCCTCCCACAGAGGACGTGAGCCCCGATCACCAGGAATACCTCATCCAGCGATATGAACAGGCCACCGCGGCCACAGCGTTCCCATGGAACGCAAATGTCACCTTTTCCAATGTTCAGATTGACCTTGATCTTGGCCAAGCTATCGGAAAATCCTCTTTACACGTCCAGAACCTGTGGGCATCGTCCAGGAAAAGCACCAACTGGGAGCAGAACATGTGCATTGGGGCAGAGAAGATTGCGCTTGAGAGCACCGGTCGTACGAGCGGTTTCGTTGAACTACAAGGTGTCAAGATCCGCACTTTTATAAGCTGGCCCTCACGATTGGGCGTTCGACTTGCGCCTCTTGTGCAGGCCTCCCTTGGATTCAATCAATTTCGCGTCAAAGCTAGCTTCGACTATCAAACGTTCGCCATTGCGGATATTGCGAATTTCAACTTTCTCATGTACAATGTCCGCGATCAGCTCAAGACTGGCTCGGATCGATTAGTTACCATTCTAGACGGTGACAAAATTGTGGTATGCTGTATAGCGACAAGCGCAGCACAGGGTTTGGCGCTCTATCAAGCCATTCAACGCCTTGTCCAGGACAATCAGCAGGCATACGCGCAGTCTCTCAAGGAGATTGAGAAGTATCTACGTCGCGGTTCATCGACATCCGGCCCGTCCGGTCGCTCGGCATCCCAAAGCATGATTACGCGTAAAAAGGGAGACGACGAATTCAAAGCCCCAATTTTCCTGCATACGGATGTGGTGATTACGCTGCGCTCAATCAACTTTGGTGTCTTCCCGTCCAACTTCGTGGACAGTCAGATGTTCTCTATCGAGGCTGGAGATGTACAAGCACGGTTTGCCGCTGCTTTGGAGGAGGCCAAGGTTCATTCTGGCCTCGGACTAACCCTCGGGAAGCTCAGTGTTGCGCTCGCCACTATCCCATCACCAAAGAATACCACCCTAGCCTCAGACCTGTCGCTTGAGGACGTGCTTGAGAGAGCCAGATCTGCTCGAGGAGGGATCATCATGCGTGTCCCCAAGGTCCTTGCGAATATGCACACTTGGCAAACCCCCAACAGCGACGCTATTGACTACATCTTCCGATCGAATCTAGAGGGCAAGGTTGATGTTGGCTGGAATTACTCCCGAATATCCTACATCAAAAGTATGTGGAGCAACCACTCGCGGTCTCTCGCCTCGCGTCTGGGAAAACCCTTGCCTGAGTCGAACATTAAGATCACTTCGTCTCAGCAACCGCCAGCCACGCCCTCCTCCGCCGCATCATTTCTCAAGTCGCCTTTTGGTTCCAAAGACAAGCCAGCGGAGAAAGAAATGGAGAAGGGTAAAGAGTCAGCAACGCCATCAACCTCGTCCAGCCAGGAGAAGATCACAGCCGAAATCAAAGTACCGCAATCGCGGTACACATATCACGCACTCGAACCTCCTATTATCGACACACCGCAGCTGCGCGACATGGGTGAGGCCACACCACCGCTCGAGTGGATAGGGCTGCATAGAGATCGCTTGCCGAATGTCACCCATCAGGTTGTTATTGTGACGTTATTGGAGGTGGCGAGGGAGGTGGAGGAAGCATATAAACGAATTCTGGGAAGCTCGTGATTGGAATGTGTACACTTGTTGTGGCTGTATGCTATAGACTAGCAAGCGTCAGAACGCTTATTCGTATTGACAATACCTTTGTATGCATCGTACTTCCAGTTTCCGTTCTCGACGTAGCATGTTTGTGCGTCACTGTTCTGCTCTAAGGTGCCAGTGGCACATCATTCGTCGCATACTCCACCACTATCCGGTCTCCTTTCCTAGCTGTTATAGTCGTCTTTAATCATATTGGAAACCTTTTTTTCTCGTAGAAACGATCATTGTGGTGCCACTGTCAACATCGATATCGAAACCCACAGCTCTATTGTGCTTCGCTGCCATTGTGCTATTGAGACCCCCCTGCCTCTATATTGTACCCCATCCTATTGTGCAGCCAGCGCATATATATCCAAACTATGGCCCTCTTCTACCTTCTTTTTATCTTTCTCGGCCTCACATACCATATTATTACCATCGTCACGTCTTGTTGCAAATCCGCTCGCCGCCAACTTCCGGCCGCTATTACATACGCCGTTCTAAACACTCTCCTATCTCACCATCACCGTCACCACCAACAATGAGCTCCAACCTCCGCCGCTCCGGCCGCCTTACCGCCGCGAGGATGTCCCTCACCATCACTACCCCGGCCGCAGCCCGCAAGCGCAGAGCCACACACCTTCCAATAAGCTCGCCCGGCGCGGCCTTCCAGGAGAGGCAGCCAAAGAAGCGCAAACTTGCGCACACCATCGAGAGACCCGACGGGAAGGAAAATTCCGACTGGGGTGAGACATTTGCATCCCCCAAAGATTTGGGAAAGATGCTGGAGGAAGTGGCGAGGAGAGAGAAGGAATTGGCACGTAAAGAAGCGAGCATTGAGGAGAGGGAGGGAAAACTGAAGAGGAAGGAGAGAGTATTGGAGGCGAGACAGAAAGAGGTGTGCAGGAGGGAGCTGGAGGTGGGGAGGATGGAGACCATTGTGAGGGAGAAAGAGGAGGATGTTGAGGTCAGGGAACAGATCGTTGGGGAGCGGGAGGTGGCGGTAGTGGTCAAAGAGGAGGAGTTGAACAGGAGGGAACAGGGAATTGAGGATGGAGGATGCGCTGGACAGAACGCAGCTATTGGTGGTCCTGGAAATGGGCGATGCTATCCTCGCAGTTTCAGTTTTGCTGCGTTGCAGGCGTGGATCGAGGGGAGGGAGGATGAGCAGTAGATTGGGAAGACTGGGGAATGGCCGAAAAGCAGCGAGAATTGGGCGGCGAATTGGAGGCTTGGTTGGTAGCTTAGAGAGCCCTGTTACAGAGATGATTTAAGTATGAGATGTTGATTATGCGTCCTGCTGGTTTCTAGTTATTACATATCCTCATCCATCTCTGAGGCTGCATATGCCTGATAAGGCACACTTCTGTTCTCCTTTCCGGGCTGCTGCTTCCCAGCACCCCGAGTTTGACTACCATCACGCATGCGAAGCTTCTTTTTCGGGCGACCATCTCCATGGCCGCCATCGCTCTTGCTCCCCTTCCCACTTGTATTTCCCGCCCGATTTCCATGCTCCTATTTCTGCTTGGCTTTCCCCTTGCGGCCATTTACCCCCGCCCTGGTCGCAGATGAGGTATGAGTCTTGTCACAGTTCTTTTTTGTACATTTCAGACCAAACATACATGTTTGGCCAGCGTGTGCCTTCGTTTTCGGCGTCGAGGTGCGACCTGGGTGAGTAAAATGACAATCTGCTCTTGTGCATTTCTCGTTGAAATTGCATATCTGCTGCTGCTTATCACCAGATCGGTGTTGACTGGTCGATTGTCGATTATTGTTCGGCTCCTGGGATCCGGATCCTTCATGAGAAAACCGACAGTTCTCTTGGTTCTTGCAATTGGTACCAAACCGACATTCTCGGATTCTGGTCGACGGATCTGGCGTCCGGCTTCTAGCTTGTCCTCCGTGCGAGTTTGCAATTGCTTTGCTGCTACCTTGCGAAAGTTCCGTTCGTAGGGGAGATGCTAACCCATTATTGTGAACAAAGGGGCAATCGTCACGTTTGCAGTCAGCACCATAGCGACACGGTCGATTTATCTTGAGCGGTGAATCTTTCGTCGGAGTGACGATGTCCATAGACATTGGGGACCCAACGTCATGATTGAATTTGCAATCGGCGTTGTGGCATTTAGTACCAAAACGGCATGGTCGGCTTACAACCTGTGCTGTGTTTGGTTGGGCGTTCCAACCAGGGGATTCCAAGGTTGTAATATGTGTAGCCTTGAGTTGACCATCTCCCTGTAGCCAGTTCGTATCCTTGTCGTAAATCGTGCTCGTCTGGATGTTTCCATAGGGCTGCTGTTGATGACGGTAGTCGTGGTGAAGGTTCAAACGGCGAATGCCGCTTTCTGCGTCTGGCATTTCCAACTCAAAAGCAACATGCCGACCGCCTGAACGGCCTCGTATTGGCTGCGACGGAGACAGAGGGATCGTCATTGAGAATGCATTCGTAAACCATCCCATTTGAGCAAGCCGACGAGTGAAAGGCCGCTCCAGGAACATGGGTACTTTGATCTGTTTACATACCTCTTGGAGCCAAGCCATTTTGCGCTGGCCATGCTGGGCCTGGAGGCTGTCGAGCTGTTTCGGCCTTCGGAAAACATGCTCCCGTACAGACTCCGAGGAGATATCCCAGTTATCGTGTTCGACCAGCGTGTATTCGGGGTGCAACTCTTGTATAGCAGCTTCGACTTTCATCATGCATGGAAGAGGTTCCACGAATGGTTTTACTGCATCATCAAGGCCATAGCCTCTTGAGCGGTTTACCAAAGCGCAAAAGCGAGTGAAGAGGTTGTCCCAGTTGCTCATGCGAAGGTATAGGGCCAGGCCCGGCCACCGAAGGACATGGTCGGGAAGATATATAATCCACTCCTCTAATGTGGCGTCTTTCATCTCCTCCCAGCGAGGTTCGTGGTGGAAAGGGTGCGGTGCGCAGAGATCCTGTTGGCTGAGCGCCTTCGCCTTCTCGACTTCGGCCTCGTAGGTTCTTTGATCAAGCATCAGGTTGTATCCCTCGCCCCACTCCACCGGATGAGTAGAAGGTATTGTGCCTTGGACATCTTGGAAAAGGGGACGTAGTCCCGACCCTTGACTAAGTGTAGACGAAATGGGTACAATAGCTGTTGAGTTTGTGGAATATTTCAACGACTGACATTGTGGGCACAAATAGTCGGGGTCACTGTATGGGCCATCCAGCCACTCTTCGAAACATGTACTTCCAATACTGTGACCACAGAGAAGTGTGGTGGGATTATGGCCTGGGCCGAAGGATCCTTTGCAGCTCCAGCATGTTTCAGCCGGGCGGGCTATGATTCTGAGGATTCCCCGCATCAGCTCCATTCGTCGAAGACTTTATTGAACTTACCTTTGTCCTGCGTTATGCTTTCCACTTTGATTTTCCATACCGACCGTGTCTCTATCGGTCTGCTATCTTCCCGGCGTTTTGATAGTCTGATTAATGTCTTATCGGACTACCCCGGTGAAGGAATGTGTAGGCGATGGTTCAGCGGTGGACGGGTTGTGACAAAGTGCTGTTTTCTGTCTTCTGATATCTCAACGATTAAGTGCTCGTGTTTGAAGAGGAAACTATGCATCATCATATTCGAGAAATCTTATCGGGACATTCATTAAGGCTCATATTCTCAGGGAGAGCAGTCAACAAAGGGAACAGAAGAAAGGGAGCATAAGAGACGATGCTCTGGCGTAGCACAAAGACAACGAGCCTGTTTTGGTACACAAAGGAACAATAGGAGAACTTATGAGAAAGGAAACAAAGGTCTAAGGATAGGAAGGCTTGCTCGCCCTCATGGACATCTCATGTGCCACATGTATGTCCCTTTCTGTGGCCCATAGGTCAAGTAGTGCATCTCGTGGCAGTGTCCGATAGAGAAAAGAGCTTGAGTATCTGTACGTGAGACGAAGAGCATTGTACTCGCCAAAGTGTATTCGGGAAATGGAATTACTGTAGGAAGACGAGTAGACATAATGCACTCTTTGGGTTAGAGGTGCCAAGCGAGCATCATGGGTCCACGGGATGCCGTCCACGGGTGAGTGAAAAGCCCCACACGTGACACTCGCTAAGCGATGCTCACGTAATTTTATTGTGGACCGTGCACCGCACGCACTTGCAATTGCCCGCCGCTGCCTCAACTCCTCCACTGCTTGAACAACGAGAAGATCCCGCAGCACCGTCAACATGCAGATCTTCGTGAAGACCCGTACGGACCGCCGACGAATCTGTGTATACCTCTGATGCTAATGCGATTGCAGTGACGGGCAAGACCATCACCTTGGAGGTGGAGTCTTCGGACACCATCGGTACGCAATATCCTTCGCATCCCGCACAGAATCCCCCCTAGGAACGCCTGCGCATCCGGCGCCTGTTGTATTCGCATCGACGCTGTGGAATTGGGCGGAGGAAGCAAGGGAATATGAAGGACAAAGGCTGACACGCATTCGGAACAGACAACGTCAAGTCCAAGATCCAGGACAAGGAGGGCATCCCCCCGGATCAGCAGCGTCTCATCTTCGCCGGCAAGCAGCTCGAGGATGGCCGCACCCTGTCCGACTACAACATCCAGAAGGAGTCTACCCTCCACCTGGTGCTCCGTCTCCGTGGTGGCATCATTGAGCCCTCGCTGAAGGCTCTTGCCTCCAAGTATAATTGCGAAAAGATGATCTGCCGCAAGTGCTACGTGCGTACCGCCTAGCGCCGACTCGAGAACAGAGGAAATACTGACATGATGTCCTCCAGGCCCGTCTCCCCCCGAGGGCGGTCAACTGCCGCAAGAAGAAGTGCGGTCACACCAACCAGCTCCGCCCCAAGAAGAAGCTCAAATAAGCGGATCGCTTTCACTGGCGTACGGCGAGGGATGGGGGAACTATTGCTGCATCATCTTCGAAGCGATTATCGACGGACGGATGGATTGGGCAAAGGCGGGAATTGGGACGCGCAAAAGACGTCCCGTATGCGAGACACAGTTCTTCGGTGCATCATGATCATCAACTCCACACGGGATGGATTTGGCATGTAGCAATCAGTGAATCTTCATACCTTTCCTTGTTCCAAAATAACGAAACTGGGTGCGTCATTTGCTTCTTGGGTGGTGGATGGTGAAGAGTGCTCGTGCACGGTGCCCCGGTGGCGAATGTCCACGTCACGTGAGTTCGCGCCACATTCGTATCGAACCATGACGTCAGCACAGCACTGTTTGTTTACACCCCTCCCGTCAGCCCCACCATACGGTCGTGTGAGAAGTGAAGGTGAACAACACATTTCCATCCGAACAGGAGACAGCCGTTAAACACTACAAAGCATGCATCTCATTTTGATATCAAACTCGAGACCAGCCTCCACAGGCCCATCCTTCGCTTCGCAGCGCCGCCGTCTGTGAGAAAAGCCACAACGATAAACACAGGTACATGAGCAGAACCACTTTTTCCCCTCCTCCATCTCGAGCTTCTTCCTCCCGCACAGTCCGCCGAACGAAAAAAAAGTATCCACAACCGCTAGGAACACGAACGCCTAGAAAGCAGGTCACACGCCCCATTTCCATGTCGTCGTTATCCATTGCAGCCATGAAGTGAAAAGACAAGCCCAGTCCGCAACTCCACTTCGTATCCCGCTGGGCATACACGCAGATCCTGTACCGCTTCGACTCGATTCCTCCACCTTTCGACACTGCCCCATTCATCCGAGATACCAGGCTCGGAATCCATGGTTTCCATTATCCCACCGACCATCGCTCCCCGCTCTGATCGAGCCAACATCGCGCTCGCTCTGGCGGGGTATGACATACACCGCTGCTCCATTTTTTCCTTCCCTCCGTCCATCCCTCCTCGCTCTCTCATTCTTCATTCCCTCTCACCTCCTTCTCGGAACGCAAACAAACGGGGACGAAAATGATACAAGTACTATAAACAGTCCGATCTCGGTGTGGCAGATGGCAATCGACGACGAGGATGGCGACGACGAAAATCTGCAACGGTGATCGGTAAACGGTAATCGAGTAACAGATACATCGAATAAATATGCTCGATTCCTAGCATTCGGAACCGGGAACCGGGGATTGGGAATCGGGAATCGGGGATCGGGGATGGGAATCCATAAGATTGTGATGTGGGACGCAGAATCGATGGGAATATGGGGGTTGGGTGAATTGGGGGAAAAGAAAAAAGAAAACAAAGGGTTTGTGGCGAGGGAAAACAAAAACGAACAGATTGGAACAGACGCCACGCTATGCTTTGACGAGTAGGAAAACGAATCAGTCCAATCGAATCGGGACAAGGGGCGAGCGCATCGGTGAACGACCTCGCAACTCCCATGTGGGTGCGTCGATGGTGCTGAAGTAGCGGGCGAAGCTGCAAAAGGCGTCGATCGTGGGAAAATCAATCGCTGCTGGACGAACGAATGTGGTCGATCCTCACTCAGACACGTGGCTTCTTCCAGTAATATTGCTGCACAAAGGGTAAGCGCGCATTCCCGACATGATTTACCAACGGCGATTCTTCAGAACGGAGGACACGAACCTTGTGCTGCTTCCTCACAGCCCTCAAACCGCTACCCCTCATGCCGCTCGTCACCGTCTCACGCCTGGCCTCGTTCGTATCCATCTCGGGGACGTAGTAGAACTCGTTCTCCAACGGTTTGCCGGCGGCGTCCTTGCCGCAGCGAGGGATCTCACCGACGCAGGGGATGTCGTCCATGATTTTCTTCAGGTCGTCTTTGGTCAGTTGGGGGAGTCGCGTGGGCGTCGTCGGATCGGCATCCTTGTTGTCTGCTCCCGAGTCCTTGGCTGGCAGGGAGGCGGCGGCCTTGAGCTCGGCGGGAAGGTTGCCGTGGATGGTGGACAAGGGGAGGGAATGGACACGGGAGAAGGCGAGCTGGTTGATGACGTGGTTCTTGACGGGGGACTCCTTGAAGCGGATGTTGTCCGAGCTGGCGCGTTTGGGGGACGGGGAGGGGAAGATGGGGCGGCGGGGACGAGTGGGGGATGCGACGGCGCGGGGAGTGCGGGTTGTGGTGGTTGAGAAGGAATCGAGACGGGAGAGGAGGTTCTGGCCGAAGGGACCGAAGGAGTGGACGACGGGGTCGTTCTCCTCGTCGCCGGAGGAGTAGTCCTCTGAAGCGAAGGATTTGAGGAGGCTTGCGTTGAGCTTGCGATCCTTGGGTTCCGAGCTCTTCTCGGGGCGAGGAAGGCTTGGATGAACGAAGGTGGTCTCTTCGGCAACAGCAGCGCCAACAGCACCTTGGGAAGCACTCTTGAGCACAGCCTCTCCATCGTCGGAGTCCTCGTAGATCTGGAACGGAGCGGGCGAATTCCCACCCTGTGCGCGACCAAAGTCCGGTTGACGGATAGGGCTCTGAGAAACGGGGGATCGAGGGATCAGAGGAGGACTCGAGGGAAGGTGATCGTACGCGGTCCGTCGCGTCGGCGTGGCGGGGACGTCTTCCTCCTCTTCATCTTCTTCCGAGTCCCAGGAGTTCTTACGGGCAGACGCGACGGGCGGCCATACGATCATGACGCGCGTGCTCTGCACATCCAACATGATATCCATGCACGGGTTCTCCGACACGTACGTGTCTCCTTTGCTCAGCTCGAAAATGCGGCCTCCACAGTGTACCTTTGCTCCGTTCCAACCCAGGCATTCGACCTCGACATGGCCTTGCGGGTAGGACGCGCTGGGAGGGTGATACGCGGCCTGGACGTGGACACGCGATATGAGGCGATTGGCGGAGAGTTGGTAGTTGGACGAGTTGGAGGAGCGGCCCATGCGCATGACTTCCCCGGTCTCCGGGAGCTGGAGCTTGGGGATGGTGCCGAGGGGGACACGCTCGGTCAGGGTCGAGATGGTGCGGGCCAAGGCGGGACGGTCATTGCGGGGGGAGGACGAGGGGAGGATACCGGTTGACGAAGTAGGTACGGGAGTAGGGTAGTACTTGAGCTGCTGCTTGGGGTAGGAAGGGGAGCCATCCTCGAATTTTCGCTTCCCGGACTGTGGACGCGGAAATGGGGAGGAGGAGAGAGGCTCGAAGGCGGGGAGCAGCGAGGGCGTCCGGCGCGGCTCTGGACGCTGCTCGTGGGCGGCGGATGGCAATTGCGTTGCACGATTACCTGGGGAGGAGTCCATGATGGGATGATGGAGGTTGTGACGCGAAGGTGAGCAGCGTGTCGGGCTCCTGTGCGGGAGGCAGCGTGTACGTGACCCGTGTATATATGAAGCTTGGGGGTCAGAGCCGGGGGTGGGCGACGACTCCAGGTGGGATGGGCAGTGGAGGGAAGAAAGAAAAAAGAAGAAGAGGTAGGGGGGTTGCGAGAGGGCCGGGACTACGAGGCCATGAGGTCGGATGCAGGAGTGAAGAGGTGGTCAGGTTGGGGCGGGCCGGGTTGGTTTTGTGAATGGGCTTCACGGTCGCGTCGTCGCGGGTGTGGAGTAGACGCGCCTACAGCGAACGGGCCACGCTCGGTGAGAAACGCAAGAATTTACCGCGAGCACAATTCCTTGCCTGTTCCTTGCACACGAGCATAGCCGGGCAGGCAGCTCAGCTGAATGAAATGCGGACAGATTCCCCGAAATGGGGTCATCATCTGGTTCGAACCTTTTGTTGGTTGCAGCGGTGAAGCTGGGCGGTATTGTTGTACTGTTGTGTTCTCACATCCTTCACCTCTACCATCTCTGAGCTTTCGCCTGGTCCACACAGGGCATCTCACCTCTCAGCACGCACGAGCTTCATGCTCATTTATAATTATTCTCGGCGGTCCGTTCTGCCTTTGATTTATCATTTCCTTTCCTGTCCCGCTTCTTCCTGTTCCCAGCCCCTCCGCGCCGCGCCTAGTTTGCACCTCCGCCCGCGTCCATTGGATCGCTACATACGCGCTGGGAGCCGTCATCTTCCCCCATCTTGCAAGTTGCACGCAGCAAACCGATTTCCCTGTATTGCGTGCCCCGTACCTGCAGCCACAGTTCCAATTCCACCTGAGAACGTCATACTTATCAATGGGAAACCCGAATGGGCTGCTCTGTCCGAGATATGCCTTGCTGATGATATACCGTACTGTCAGAGCTGCAGCAGATGCTGTACATGCAAAGCTCCTCGCAAACTCAAACTCCTTCATCATCCCGTGACAAAACAGATGACATGCAGAGCCGAGTTCGAATAGAAACTGGGACTAATCCGATTCCAGCCCTGCTCGGGGGCCCAAGTGGAAGCCCTGTGGGACGGAGCCTCCAGAACCAGCAAGCTCCTGCGTGCCAACGTCACGCAGCCATGCAGAGCAAAAGAGAAAAAACTTTTTGGCATCGTCGCCTATTACCGTCGCGTGCAGCAGCGTGTCTCACAGATCCACAATGGGGAACTGAAGACTGGAAGCCGCAGCAAGGGAAACGCCAACGCCCCAAAGAAGCGGTAGGAACGCGTGCTTCCGAGAGCCAAAAGTGGAGAGCTTAGGATAGGCCCGGTTTCATCATCGATATGGGACAGTCAGCCTCCGACGACAACATTGTCTCGGCGTGATTCGAGGGCCGATAGTGGTCGGTTCGGATGGATGCTGAGAATAGGTTACCCGCTCCTCCTGCATCCATCCGTGCAGGGCGCACGCGGCGGAGAGCAGTGGGAGTCGGGAGATGCGAGGCGTGTCGTGAAGCGTGCGTGAATGGGTCTGAGCTCCAACGCGCCTTATTATCGGCTGGAAGTTGGAAGTCATCTCTGACTAATCATCACCCGCGGAGCAAATGGGAAGAGTTCACCCGCCCCGCCTCTTCTTTGAATACCCCTGGAACATTGGTTTCGCCGATCCGACGAAATTTCCAAAAATTTACCCAGACCAGGTGCAGCGAAGGGAACTCCGACAATCAGTCCCCAGCAATACCCACAACAAAAGAAAATGGCGAAATCAAAGGCCGTGACGAAGAAGCAGACGTCCACTGTGTCGAAGAAGGAAAATGCGGCCGCAGCACCGCTCACGACCAAGGTTGCTGCTGGCTCGCCGTACCAGCTCGATCCCGCCCAAGTCGAGCGCGCGGCCACAGCCCTCATTAAGAACATGAAGCAGCATGCGCAGGAGAAGCAGGAGAAGGAGGGGAAGAAGAATCTCCTCGCGGACGACGACGAGGAGCCCGAGCAGACCGATGCCCCCATCTTTCTCACGCTGGCGACGAAGCAGCACATCCAAGAAGCGACTCGGCTGAAGCCCAGCAAGATGTATGTTGTTGCAAATGGAAGGCGGCAGCCTCGGATCCATTCTCTAACTCATGCCCAGCGCTCTCCCCCACTCCATACAGCCCGCCGATGTGCGCATATGCCTCATGACTGCCGACCCCCAGCGCCAATTCAAAGACATCATCGTCGCCGAAGACGCCTTCCCGGAGGACCTGCGCGCCAAAATCGGCCGCGTCATCGGCGCCGAGAAGCTCAAGAAGAAGTACAAGACGTACGAGACCCGCCGCCAGCTCCTCGCCGAGTACGACATCTTCCTCGCGGACGACCGCATCGTCTCGGAACTCCCGCATTTGCTCGGCAAGACGTTCAACTCCAACAAGAACAAGCGGCCGATTCCCGTCGCCTTGACGCAGCAGCTCCCCAAGGATAAGGATGGGAAGAGGAAGCGCGTGGTCCGCTCACCAGAGGCCATCGCGAAGGAGATCCAGACTGCCCTCAACTCCACCTATGTGCATCTGAGTCCCTCGGCCACAACGTCCATCCGCGTCGGCAAGCTGTCGCAAGAGCCCGGGCAGATCCTCGAGAACATCCAGGCCGTCGTCTCCGCCCTCACGGAGAAATTCGTTCCCCGTGGCTGGAGAAACGTGCGCGCTTTGCACATCAAGGGCCCCACCACCGTCGCCCTGCCCGTCTGGCTTGCCGACGAGCTCTGGACCGACGAATCCCAGGTCCTCGAGGAGCCGTGGAAGCCTGCCGTCAAAGACGCGTCTGCATCCAAGACGTCCGAGAAGAAGCGCAAGTGGGAGGAGTGGGAGAACGAGATCCTCGATGAGGAGGAACTCGCTGAGCGGAGGGAGAGGAGGAGGAAAGAGAAGAAGGGCAAGGGCAAGGAGGAGGGGGATAAGGCGAAGGAGATCGCCTCCATCTCCAAGGAAAGGCGGAAGAAGCTGAAGCAACAGGCCCTGGAGTCGGTCAAGACGCCATTGATCGCGGGTTGAGGCTTCTTTCCGGCCCTTGAAGCATAGAGTGTGGCGTTTTAAAGGATACCATGCTGGCGTTGGGGCGTAAAACAATTTGGTTCAATATAGCGAGGCATTGGGAAATAAAAAGGTCAAAGACCGGTTTGCAATTCATGATAAAGCCACTGTACCAAGGGCGTTGTATCCATCCCAAGTAACTCGAGAGCTGCGCCAGCGCAGCCGCAGAGTCATACCCCAAACTCCAGTGTGTCCATGAAACGCCCTCACCAAAGACAACCCCCACTCTTAAAGCTCAAGCACTTCCTGCACCCCTTCCATCCCCTTCCTCTCCCCCCTCGTCTCCCCCGGCGGCGCAAAGTATGTCTTGAAAACGTCCAGCAACCCCTCATCATCCAACTGCATGTGTCCCCCCGGCGTCGTCTCAAACACCAACCCACCCCTCTCATCCAACTCCCTCAACCCCAACCAATCCTCCTTATACATCCGCCTCTCCCTCAACGGCGTCACCTCCTCGCTCGTGATATTCACCTGCGCGAACCACCCGCTCTCCTTGGGGATCACCGTCACATCCTCGTCGAACATGTACATGACGAACCTGTTCAAACCCGCCAGATTCCGCCTGTACGTCTCGTTCCGCTCGGCGCGCTCGTTGTTCACGTCGGCGAGGAAATTCGATTGCGCGAGGTACTCGTCCGACGGCTCCCCCGTCGCCTCGTCCGTCGACCGGAAGTACTGCGCGGGGACCACGTGCGTCTGCACGTAGCTGCTCCACGTGTTGCCTTTCAGCAGGCCGACCCACCCTTTGCACAGCCAGTCCGTCGCCCCGCACGCCTGGTACTTGTGGATGCCGTTGTGCTGGCTGCCGTACGTGACCAGGTTGCGCACGCGGGGGACGTTGCAGCGCTGGACGAAGGCGCGGAGGAACTGGCCGCCCTGGGAGAAGCCGAGGGCGTTGACGGCCGGGGCGGTGGACAGGATGGGGTGCGCGGCGAGGTCGGCGCAGACCTTGGAGAGCTGCTCGTTCAGGTCGCCCAGGAAGGTGGCGCGCTGGTCCGTGTCCGGGTTGTCGTCGATGCGGATGTAGTAGACGAAGGTTCCCGGGTTGGCTTGTTCGGCGAGCGCGCCGACCGAGTTGAGGCCTGGGGCGGCGTAGTTGTCGCCTAGGCCGTGCCAGATGATGAGAGGGAGTGGGGAGGAGTCGTCGTCGGGGGACTGGGAGGGGCTGGGCGAGGCGAGGGCTTGGTTGAGGAGGAGGAGAAGGGTTGGGAAGGGGAGGCGGGAGAATATCATCTTGAGGTGTTGTCCTTGTGTTGTTGTGGTTGTTGAAGCTGGGGTTGGACGCCGTTGAGGCGTCCATGGTTACCATGCCTCGGGCCCAGTTCGGGTAAATATTGTTCCATACATTCATCATCGGAGATAATGCGGATTTAGCCGTCCAGGTTTCGAATGTCCCACGAAGGTCGACACATGCTCAGTCTGCCGTAATAGATCGACTTCATGCCTTATTGTGCTCCCGTTTTTGAGCCTGAATTTTCAACAACCCCCTCTCAGCAACCACAACAGCGTGAGCGAGCATCTCCACCGACAACCCCATAATGCTCCCCACCTGCTCGTAGAACCGCCTCGCCCGCTGTGTCAAGTCCTCAACCGTTCGATACTGCACATACTGCTCTCCGGGACGCACAATATCTGTTCGCGGGTTCCCTTCATCGACCACCATAACCGGCTTCTGTGCAGCGTGGATATCTCTAACGGCTTCCAGCTTCTCCCGCTCCCCTGGCTCCGATGGCATGCGCTCGCTCCATCGTGAAGCAGGATCTCTCTCAACGGGAAACATCTGGTGCAGCGCTTTGCGGTAGTCGCTCTCGGCATTCTCGTCCGTCCTCGTCTCGTCGATGAACGTCTCATGATACCAATCGAGATATTGGTCGAGCTGCGCGTCTGACATGGAGAAGACGTCCTTCTCTTGTAGTGTACTCAGCTCCTCGGGCGTGTACATCTGCATGGCTCGTCTCTCGGCCGCCACTCTCGACGACGAAAGATGCTCATACCAGTGATCCCAGTCAATGCTGACCGCGGCTGGTTCGGATGATGTCTTGGGGTAACGTCGGACGTTGTCGAAAGGGTAGAAGAGTTTGACGCAGACGATCAGGCAGGCTGCCAGCTGTGCTTCCGGGAGGTGGCGTACCGTGATCTTGCCCTTGCCGTCGGTTCCCATTGTGAAATCGTACTTTAGGGATCTTGCTAGTCGCACGGTACCATCGTATACTTCCAAGGGCAAGGCCAGCTCCTTCAGTAGGCGGAAGAGGAGGAGTGGGCGGTTGATGGCCGGCCAGATCACCCCATATTCTTGCTGGAAACTGATTTTCAGATCGCTCAACGTCGAGTGGAACCGCTCGTATCTTAGGGGTGCGTCTGGGTCCAGCATTGCGTGATACCGTGAGGGTAGCTTTTCTCTCATGGCCGGAGGTATGTGTTTTATTGCTCCCTTATAAGGCATCTGCCCATTGGTCACCCAGTCATATATGTCGCCTGGGGTGATTGGGAGTCGTAGTGTGACGGTTCCCAGGTAGCACAAGCCTAAGCTATCCAACAAAGTAGGCGTGGTCTTCAGCTTCTTTCCCCTATACTTCGGTTTTACCGTTTCTCTTTCAACCTCGGACTCGCTTTCTGACGCGCTGAAGGTCTGCGATTCAGACTCATACCCCTGACCTCTCCCGATTTGGTTTTCGAGTTGCAGTATCCGAAGAGCCCATAGATCGAGAACGATAGTCTCCAACTCTTGGGGCATGTGCCTCTCTCGAATCAGGTACCATATTTGATGCCGAAGAATCAGCTGGAAGCTTTTGAGATATAGGTCCACAGCCTGGTGGCCTCGGAAGTCTGTGTATCAACGTGTTAGTGGGTATTGGTAAGGAAAGAACAAGTGAATTCGAACACAAGCGTTTCATTTCGAAACTGCTTTCCGCCCAAGATTTCCTTTAAATGACCGATCACGTGCGAGTAGTGGAGGTGTCTCGTGCTCTTCGACTCTATCGAAGAGAAATGCCAAATTGCGCGCCGATTCTTCTCAGTAAAGGAGAGTCAAACTCACATTGGTTAGGCTTCTCGGTGTCCTCGTCATCTCTTTTCTTCCTCGTAGTCGTCCGCCGTGCGGTGCTGAAGTCCGTCTCATCGACACCGACCACCAGCTCCTTGGGCCTTTGTCAGTACAAGCCCACGATATCGCTATATAGCTCTACTTACGCCTTTGCGATGGCCGTTCTGGCAATATTGGTATCCGTCTTCACCCACTTCATACCATCTTGAGCGACAGTTTTCGATCCCGCACACGGGGCCCTTTATCCTCCCAGAGCCGGTTTCCATGCTATGAGGCTGCGTAAATTAAATCGATAAGTACTGCCAACTTGTTCCGAAGCGGCATGGTGTGTTTATAATATATAAGTTGATGCATTGGGCATGCTTCACTCACTTTGGCGACAGCTACTAGCTGGAGATCTCTACGATCCCGCTAATCCGAAAACGGGACTAGGCGTTCACCAATTTATAACCAATCATCGCGTTGCAAATCATAACATAGATTTTATTGTTGCCACCACTATTGCGCTTGTATTGCCACTAACTAGGTACTGAAATGTTCTAGATGGGCACCCCCTGACAACCACACTAGCGAGCTTCCACTTAGAGGAACGTGGCAATGCAAAGAAAAAGTCCCAGAAAATCCGAAGAACCAAACTTGAGGGCCGTCGGGAGGGCGCAATATAGCAATGAAGATGCCAGACAAGTGCAAGCCCGCATATGGGTATATGCAGTCCACCCGTCATTTTTTTCTCTTTTGCACCCATCAACACTCCGTCAACTCCTCCCCGCAAAGGACCTAACCGTCCGAATGTCGAATAATTTAACCAGTCTTAGGGGCCTCCTTGGCGTCAATGGCAGCCTCCTCACCCATGGCAGTAAGGACGATGACGTCTGGATATTCGTCAGATCAAAATTCTAGAGAGAAACACCTGACCATCAACTTACTGGTGTCCTTGCCCTCCTCAGTGAAGAGCTTGTTGATCTTGTCGCCAACCTCGCCCTCGGGAAGCTTGACGTCGTCCTTGGTGGAGCCGTCGTCGGACATGAGGGAGAGGAAACCATCGTCAGTAACGTCAAGCTAGAGTATACATGTGAGCATGTGAGTTGCGCTTGATAGTTCCGTAGCAACTTACGAGCTGGTACTCCTGGCGGCGGACGTTGGGGACGTCCATGTTGTGGGTGGAGGGGCACAGATCCTCGAGCTTCTTGCCAGTGAAGATATCGATGGCGACGAGATGGACCTTGGCGTGACCGTGCTTGCCAGTCTTGGAGGTCGACATTTCGACGATCTTGCAAGGGCGGTTCTTGATGCAGACAAAGCCGTTCTTCCTCAGGGCAGAGCACTGCATGGGGTAGGTGGTGGAGGCACCGGCATCGGCGCTCTCGAAGGTGTGCTCATGCTGTACACAGCAGAATTAGCAAGACGGTCGAAGGGCGGGCGCGGGGGAAGCGCAACAGCGTTGTGAGCCACGCGGACGCCTGGGCGCACTTTGGCGATGGCGATGGGTAAAAGGTGGGGTAAGCGGGACAGAGGCTTCTATCAAGTCGCACATACCTGGGCGTCGTTGTTGTCGGCCATTTTGGAAGAGGGGTCGAGGGAATGCGACGGAATGAGGTGCGACGGGTTGGGGAGAGGGTACGACGCGGGGTGAGTGGTGAACGGAGAGTTGAGGATTGGAAGAGGAGAAGAGTCTGGCGAGGGATTGGGAATTTCGAGTTGGGCTGCGGGGCGGCTGGCAATTGGAACGGCGCTAGCACTAGCCCGCTTCTAGTGCACGGCTCCGGCAAAACAATTTACCGACTACAGCGAGCTGTCCTGGAGCTCGGGTGGACGCCGTTTCATGCGTTTCAATAGCTTTTTTGTCAGATTCGATGTTGCTCATAGGCTCGTAGACTGTACAGAGATCTTCCATTGACGCAATGTGGGGGTTGGACCGGTTGTCCGCCCATACTACGCCCTCGGGAACGCCTCCTCCTCGACGAGACTCGTACTCCCCAGCTCCTCGACGCCCCTACGCCGGTGGAGGCCCTGGACCACTCCCGCCTCGACCCGGGCTGCCTACTCGAACGTCGTCTCTGTCGCTTCTGGGGACTCCAGCATCATCCTCGACTAGTCTCCCTTCCACGGCACGCATACCCAATGGCTCCGAACGGAGACGGCAGGTAACAGGGGCAATTCCTCCGCCCGACGTTCCCGACCCGTTGCAAGTACTGGAGTCCATACTGGGAGGACCGCCCAGGAAAACTATTACGAAGGAAAACGAGGTGGCTGGATCAGTCGAAAGACCGGACGAGCTGGTCGAAGACATAGATTTCGATGGCCTCAGTCTGCACGACTTTGCTGCTGCTGCAGATACGGCAGATGCACGGCACTCTTCTTCTCCTGTACATACACATAGCGCACAATCAGTCGAAGAATGTACGTGTTCTGCCAACCCGATGCGTGTCCCAAAATGCTCATGAAATGCAGATGATGCAGAGAAGGATAGGTTTGAGGAGCTACACAAGTCCATAGTCGCATGCGATGAGGTGCTCAAGTCCGTGGAAACGTATTTGACCAACTTCCAATCTGATCTTGAGGCCGTATCCGCGGAAATCGAGAGTCTACAGAACAGATCTATAGCCCTGAATACCAAGCTGGAAAACCGGAAAGTGGTCGAGAAGCTCTTGGGCCCTGCAGTCGAAGACACCAGCATATCCCCTGCTGTTGTACGCAAGATCGCCGAAGGCGCCGTAGATGAAGGCTTTGTCCGCGCCATCACGGACCTTGAAAAGCGTTCAGACACCGTCCACGCCAAGGCCAAAGATCATCCAGACATGAAGGCGCTTCAGGATATTAAACCGATGTTGGAAAACCTGTCTAACAAAGCCGTCGAACGAATACGAGACTACATCGTCGCGCAAATCAAGGCAATACGGTCCCCAAGTATAAATGCGCAGATTATACAGCAGCAGGCCTTTCTCAAGTACAAAGACCTCTATGCATTCCTCGCAAAGCATCAACCAGAACTAGCACAGCAAATATCGCAAGCTTACATATATACAATGCGGTGGTATTACCTCAACCATTTCACCAGGTACCGCACCGCATTGGAGAAACTAAAGTTGCATGTTCTCGACAAATACGACATCATCGGCGAAGAGATGTCGGGAAAGCGTTCTGGCGCTCTATTGGGAAGTAGAGGCGCACCGCCCTCGTCACACGATGCGTTCTCTTTGGGTAGGAGGCAGGACGTCCTGCGAAACCCCAATCCCAATGCCCTCACTGCCTACCTGGCCGAAGAGGAAAAGAGCCCGCACTATCTCGAAGTTCCCTTTCGCTCCTTCAATCTCGCTCTCATCGATAACGCCAGCTTCGAATACACCTTCCTCAGTACCTACTTCTCCCCCTCGCAAAACTACCATGCTATCTCCCGCACCTTTACAGCCATCTTCGAACCCACATTCGCGCTGGGCCAGGCTCTCACCAAGCAGCTCACGGAGTCAACAACAGATACCTTGGGTGTTCTACTTTGTGTTCGCATAAACCAACACCACGCCTTCGAACTTCAGCGACGGAAAGTTCCGACCGTAGAAGGTTACATCAATGCCACTAACATGCTTCTCTGGCCTCGGTTTCAACAAATCCTCGACCTACACTGCAGTTCTCTGCAAAAACTAACCTCCGGCTTGCCCAACCGTCCTTCTGCGGGTGCCGCCCTCCTCTCTTCCTCCTCCTCGTCCGCCTCCTCCACTGCTCCCACGCCTCTGACACAGAAGTTCGCAAACCTGCTGCACGGTATACTAGCTCTGTCGAGCGAAGCTGGGGATGATGAGCCTGTTAGTGTGTCTGTGGGTAGATTACGCAGTGAGTATGAACTTTATTTGACGAAGTTAAGTAAAGGGATTGGGGACGCACGGAAGAGAGAGCGGTTCTTGTGCAACAACTATAGTCTAGTCTGTACAATTCTGGCCGATGTAGAGGGGAGGCTGGGGAGCGAAGTGAGAGGGCATTTTGAGAAGTTGAAGGACGCGTTCGATAAGGCGTAGTACGCTATTTGCAAACGTCTAGACTGTAGGGAACCATGGTAAGGAGCCTGGGAGATCATTGCATATTTGCCACCGAGGAGTACGTGATTCGGGACAGAGAGAGCGACGAGTCGAGCCGGATCTGGCTCCAAAATCGAAACAACGTACTTCCAACTCCAGAATAAAGACAGATATACCATGCATCATCTCCTCGTATCCAGCTTCTTAAATACCAACTCGCGAACTCTCTGGCGGCCCCAAATAACTACTCTTCACACCGCCCAAATCCACCACCAACCTATGCACCGTCGTGCCCGGCTCCAACAACCATAGACTCAAACTATGTGGTCCCGTCTCCACCCGTCCCAAATTGCTACTCGCAACCCTCGCCCCGTTAACAACGCTATCCCTCCAGTCTCCCGGCATCGCGCCCAGTGTCGAGCTCGGCACCGGCGACACCGTCGTAGGTGTCCCATTATCAAGGGCGATTGCATATTTAAAAGGGGCGGAAGGATCAACGTTGAAAGAGGGAGGCATATAGACCGTTACCTTCGCCGAGGCGGCAGAATTGAGTGCGTAGAAACTGTACACGGCCTTTGGCCCAGAGACAGTTGTCTGCGTTCCAGCCGTCACAGGCAGGAGCGTGAGGCCCGAATCCGTGCGGCCGTAATTGGGGATGACTTCGACGGTGGCGCCACCCGTACCGGCAGTGCGCGAGGTGAAGTGCTGCATTTCCATGGCGACGGCCCCGTTGGATTCAACGTACCCTTTGAAGTCGGAGGGAACCTCGACGTTGTTAAGTGGAAGGGAGAGTTTGACTTCTGTCCCTGTTTTGGGCTTGATGGAAATGCTTGCTGTGCTGGCTCCTTTGGGGGCGGCAGCCCAGTCGACAGTGATGACTGCGCGGATTTCTGGTGTGCCGGAAGGGTAGCTGATGGTGCCCTGGGGCGGGTAAACGGAAATGTAGGGAACACTTGGGGTGATGGTGAAGTCTACACTTCCAGAGCCGCGGGCGTAGATGTCGATAGTGCGATTTTCTGGGGTATACGGGTCGAGACCAGCCAGTGTAGGCGCCGCATCGCCAGGTGTGGATGCTGTGCTGCCTTGGACAGAGACGCCCATTAGTCCGGTTGATGGTGCCGATGTACTGATTGTTTGGACGGATGGCATGCTGTTAGAGGAAGGATCTTGCCAGTTGTTGTATCCAAAATGGAGCTGATCCATCATGTGGTTCCACTTGCCATTCAGTATTGCGTGGTATCGCTTTTGAATGACACCGTCCTGAGCGTACGCCTTCTTCACGTCGTCGGCGAGTACATTTGCCGTCATTCTCTTTTGCTTTGCGTACGCACCGTTTCGAGCGGCATTAATGTACACCTGTTGTACAATTCGTCCCGCCATGATGGGATGCAAGACCATCTCGAAGAAGGCAATTTGAGTGTCAGCGTCCAGACTGTCATAAAGTTTTTGGGCTTTGTCTTGAAGAGCCATCCATTCTTTTAAGACATTCTCCGCCTCGTCGTAATTTGCGATGTTGTAGAGGAATGGGTTCAAATTTAAAAGTTCGTACTTGCGACGGACAATGAGCTTTCCATAGGTCGCCATCGCTTCTGCAGCGCCTGTGGCAGCTGCATTGCCGAACTCGCGTGTTGCCCACGCCTTGAGCCATGTGTCAGTGCTGTCAGGCCTCATAAAGTGGGACATATCGTAAGCCATATCAAGGAAATGGGAAATGGGAATTTCCTGGGTAGGGTAAAGTTAGGCGCTGGTTGATTACTGCAGCAAGATATTGGGAACATACCAAGGGCTTTAAATCGCCAACATTGACAATCCAGATCTGAGTGGCGTTCTTCTGGTGGGCAAGGTGCATCTGCTGCCATGTCTTCGAGAGCTGAATTGTGTTGATCCACTTGTAGTTACGAGGATCTCCAACGTAGTCGAAGTGATAGTATACACCCGCATTCCCAACTCGACCCCTTTCGCTCGGGATGGGAAGACGTTGTATATTGCCACTGTTGTCGTCGCTCCAAAGTAAGGTGACGTCGTCGGGAATTTTCATACCCTTTTGGTAGTAACCTCCGACTTCCTATTGAAGTCATGATTTAGTAATTCGCTACGTCTATACGAACAAAAAGCTTACCTTATAGAGACACCACATTTGTGGAACCGTGCTGAGATCTGAAGTTCCGAGGACATTTTTCAGAGTAGTCTGCTGGAAATTGATCACAGCGGTCAACTGCGTAGCATCCAAGGTTGGACTCGCCGTATCTCCATCTCCTCGCATGCCCATTGTCCATAATGTTTCCCAATTCTTTGCTCTCTTCGCTCCGTCCTCCATATACTTCTTCAGGTTGTTTTGATTACTTTTCCAATCCCACGGCTTAACTTTCTCCTTATCGGCTCTAGCCATCGGCTCTGTATGACTAGTACCCATCACAATGCCCATCTCATCTGCAAGAGGCCCGTTTTTGCTGTCATCGACATAGAACTTGCTACTCCACATTGCTGGCCAGAAGTAGTTTGCTCGAAGTCGCAGCAAAAGCTCAAACACCTTCGCGTGGAACCGCGAGTCGTATTTTCCGCCATACTTCTCCTTGATCCAATTCGTCAGAGCCGGCTGTTCGTCATTGATGAAGATGCCGCGATATTTAATTGAAGGAGGTCCTTGAGTCTTCTTGCTGTTCAGCGCATAGATGGCACTCTTCTTCTTTGGGGGTACGTCCGCCCACCAATACCACGGCGAGACTCCGATCTGCTCCGAAATATCGTACAAGGCGAATATGGTGCCACGTTTATCACTTCCCGCTAGTACCAAAGCTGAGGATATGCCATCTACCGGGTTCTCGACTAGTTGAGAGCTAAACGACTCCCATTTTCCTTTGATTCCGGATACGTCTATCTTCCCAGACTTGGCAAGTTCGTCAATGAGTAGGGACTTTCCCACAGTTCCGGCGATAATGAAGGGCGCGTTTGAGAGATTAATTGTGCCTGTCGCAACCTTGCCCTTCATCCCGGTGACAAGGCCGAAATCATTTGCTAGGTCGTTTGCAGCTCGAATGGTACCCGCCCAGTCTTTAGAATCGATAACAATGGTAGGTCCAGAGCCCGTACCGCCGAGTTTGAGACCGTCAGGAGTCTCGGAGAAGGCAAGACTCGCGGGTTGCCCTATGGCCCATGAGCCAATGGAAAATGCAAAAAGTGAAACTAGAAGCGTCAAGAGCTCCATTGCATTAAGATGAGTGAATCATCAACGGAAACATGGTGAAGTAGCGCGAGGTCTTGTTTTTATGACGCGACCTGGAGATAATCAACGACGATATTGAAATGAAAATAGCCGCGCTCTTTACTCCAATGGGCTTCTGAATTCCGCCCTTCGATGTCAAATGCCAACATCGTAATAAGCATGTGTACATGTGCTGGTCAAACTCCAGCAGTGGTATGTTCCCCAATGTGGGGTGCCTACACACCTTCGCATACAGCTTTCTTGGTAGGCGCAGCACGTTATCGAAGGTATGAATCAATGTGCAGAAGTTGGTTGGTGGAATAATCGCCCCGTATCCATAGAACCGAGCAGATCAGAACTGGCTGGCTATGGGGTTCACCGTATGCCGGTTAGAGGCACCACCTTCTGTTTTCCAATATCGGAGGAGGACATATTCGCTTTTATCGCTTTTAGCTCGGATTTTCGAACGAAATTTCGAGCCAAATATCAATGATGGAGTTGAAAATGTGGAGGAAATGTTGCGGGGTTTGCTGTTTTGCAGATTACTCGAAATTGCTCCTAATCCCAATTAGCCGCATGTGGAGTGCGCATTTCGCAGAATAGAACAAGAAAATAAACGAAAGGCTTATGTACCCATTCATTTTTATTACGCCGAGAATCCAGCCCTTCTCGGGATCTTCTTCTCATCCAGCCTGTTTTGCGTATGGTTTTCTGAATGCGATGCTCTTAGGATGGAAGAGAAAGCATACGCGAACTCCGAAGTTGGCAGCAATGCCAACCATGGTCTAAGTGCAAAACGAGAATCATTTCATGGTTTAATGAACTCGGGATTAGAGTATCAAGTGCGCTCAAGTACGGCTACCAGATTCCTAGAGCATTTTGGGTTGACAGACCGCGTAAGCCTACGAAGGTTGGGATGCTTTAGCAATTCGGGCACCGGGAAAGATTCCTTGTTTGGAGGGAATCAAGGCCGCATTGGCAGTATTCTATGATGCCGTTTCGTACCGAATTCATTTCATAGTGACAGGAGGAACAGGATGAGAAAATGTTGTGGCTGTTCAAAGAGTTATAACACAATCACACAAATAATGGAGTTTCTTTGTATTTGCATCCTACGAGAATGGCGGGAGGTAGAAATGACCATTGATTCTGCCAATGGACGGGATTCACAAAAGTTCTCCATTTAGCCCGATCTACTTGTGGTCTGTCTCTAACCCTTAATAGATTGGCTAGCATCGTTTGCAAGTCTGTCTAGTCCCTGCCAAATTGAAATGTTGTCACGCTCACCCGTCTTACTACTAGCATTACGCCTACGAATGAACTCTCTGTTCTATACTTGCCTAAGTCATACTTCGCGTATATCCCACTACTGACTGATATTTCCTCCTCGCTTTTTGGAATTATCCTCTTGGAGACAGGCAAATTTATAGGAGAGAAGGGACACGCAAAGCCAACGCATCGAACCGCCATCAGCAGCGGAAACTCAGAAGCAGTGACACCTGACCTAGGACGAACGAAAAGCCGAGTAGTGTACACGGCCCCAGTTGACTACAGTCACGCAGACAAACCACGGGAAATCGAACATCACAGACTGTTTTCTTCACATTCAGGCGAACCCTTTTGCGAAACATGCGTGCTTCTGTCGTTCTTGTTGCCGGCCTCATCAGTGCCATCAACGCCGCAGCACTTCCCACTGAATCCCCTCATCGAGTAGTCATCCGTGGAGAGGGCAATACCCAAACCGGGTTTCGGGTCCCTAAGGAGGCTCCCGATGGTGTATACGTTGCGACCTTCGAGAATGGACAATGGACTCATCACCTCGTGACCGAGGCAGCGGACACGGATTTGGCAGAGATGCAGAAGGCGAAACGTTCTCTGGAGACATTAAACGCTCCACTCAAAGCTCGTAAAGCGCTTGAGGCCCGTGATAGCTAGACCGGTCATGGCTGCGGCGGGTATTTGCTCAAAAGTCTGGATACCGACCTGGCAAATTGGAGGCTGGACAGACAGTGCGACCCAAAGGGGCTTATAGCTGCGAGAAGGAGTTTTGGAGCAAGGCTGGCCAAGTTGTGGCGTAAGTATCTTCGTTCGCCACTATTATCTGGAACTTCCTCCCCTCTTGTTATACAGTTAGAGGCAATGGTTGCACCAGAAGTTCCTTCACTTGGTCCAATTTTTGACCCTTTAAAAGTGGCACGCTGACCAAGTTTACGCAGATACGCTTGCAATTTCAACGGAATGCTTCCGCCCACTTGCACAGTGCAAAATCGTATTGACGCATCCTGGGAGATCACTGGCAGATGCGGTTCGTACTTTGCGGGCTGGGTTCAACACATGTCCACCGAAGTCGCATTGCCCGGAAGCAACTACGGATATGAAGACGTGAATGCTGCATTCTGTGGTTGCGGAGGCCCATGTTGATAATTAGAACCTACATGAGGAAACTTCTCTCTGATTATACGTGTACGACAAAATAAAAGATGCGCTGCAAAGTGTCCTTACAATTTGGCAGTGGCAATCAAATCGCTTCTGCTACTCCCCATCCAGCTTTCTTTTATCCTGCTTAGGACACAATAATTTGCAAACCTCCACAAAAATGACAGGATGATCGCAGGTCTTGATGAATTTTCAAGAGGACTGCGGAAACGAAGAGAGGCGACGCACGGGGCGAACGGGATTATAGTGCGTTTCAATTATACGCGATACTCAATAGTCGGCTGGTAATGATCCTACGTTCGTTGTAGGAGAAAAAATGTGGAAATTTTTCTGGTACGTCTAATTTCCTGGGCAGGCGATGGAGGACACAGGATATAGTGTGTCTTGATCGTTGAACGTATGCATAGCCGTCTCAGGGCAGCAAAAGTTGGTGGCCGTTCACTCACGGACGGAAAACGGAACTGGTTGATTTCACTACGTGTTGTAGTGGCCAACCTTCATATGCAGTATCTAATAATAGGAAGGGTGACCCGATTCGTCCACACGCAAACCTTGAATACCTCTAGGAGGACCACCAACAGAGCGCTCGAATGCCTTCCAGCTACCCCGCCATTCAATGACTATGCTTCCGAAGGCTCATGAAAGGGCAATGAATGAACATGCTTGACCCGATCGCAAAACCGGGAACGATCGATAGTGCAATTCGGCAAACGTGCAATAAGTCTATACACTGTGTAACCTCGACCAGGAACAGTTCAGCAAGCCCGCGAGAGAGACCAGCTAACTGCTGCGGTCTCAAGAAAGCACGACGGCTCTCGCCATCTGCGCTCATAACATGGTCGTCTCACGTACAGAGCCTGCGTAGGCTTGCTTTTCTCATACAGGTTAGCGTAAGTCTCTTGTGTCCAATCAAAATGTGCATCCCGACCATCATTGCTGGTTGTGGTTTATCCGGGCAATCAAGCGGATATAGAATTCCATTTGCAGATATGAACGACGCGCAGGAGGCATACGCAGTCCAGAATCTAAATATCTAGATTTCTCGTACTCCGTTAGGACCGGACCTGGATAGATGGAAGATGATTATACGATTTGGCCATGGCTGGCTCGACTGCAGTGAGACATACATAGATCTCGGGACCCACCGCTAATAGAATTCTTGGTTATCTTGGTCTTCGCGTCCACTTGCTGTGTAACGAAGGGTGAGCATCCATACCATACTCGAGGTGCCTTGCCCATTTCTCGAACGTCCCCGTCCACGTCTCAAGCGGCAATTGCATCAACTTCAGCGAACTGCCACCATGCGATTCTCACTCGTGGCTCTTGCTCTTGTAGCATCAGTGGCTGCATACCCGTACGCGGAGCCACAGTTCGAAGGACCGATCGTGACAGCAATTCCTGTGGCGCCATCGCCCACCACATCAGGACGACCGAAGGCGACGAAAACCCGAAAGCATAAGTCGCACAAAGAGCCCACGCCTACTTTCAAGCCCGTCAAGCCTTGCGAATGCGTCAAGCCAATCATCCCCGTCAACCAGTTGACGCCGACCGAGGTGAGTGGAAGTAATATCACTCATGGCGGGTTGGTGAAAAGGATTGCCAGAGCCAATGGGTGGAAAGCAGTGCATCCCACTGGCAGGAGGAAGACCGGACAAATCTTGGACTGACTTGGGAGATAGAAATGTCAATTCGAGTATGCTCACAACATGGCTTGCTACTTCCGAACAGACGGCGCATGCGCGAAGCCAACGTTGTCGGTAAGTCTCTTGATCGTTCCCTTAACTCCAGATCTCGACTCGGTCGCGTGGATTTATATGAGCGGAGCTAATTCAACTTGCAGTGCTGAGCGTCGTAGGCATGATAAGTGGATTACGGGGAATAATACCACACCAGAAAAGATGGCAGTAGAATCGGCGCGGCGATCTATTGGATACTGATGTCAAAAAGCTTTGTGACATGACGATTCTTCTGGAAGGATTATGCGACAGCTTTTCACTTCGAAGTACATATTATCTTACCAAACGCAAATACGGTGTCCCCAATGAAGTGGATAAGTTGTGGAGCTTCTGCCTCTCGAAATTGGAGGGTTCGGGATGGGTGACCGTCTGATCTCGCTACTTGCGCATCGCTGCATGGGACTTCTTCTTTTCTTCCGACGAAATCAGAAATGCTAAGATGAAACTTCTTAGTGTGTAGATGGGACTCTGCATATGATGGAGTGAAGAGGATGTGACGATTCAGTCCTAGCCTTTCCCAATTCGGCTAGCGTTTTCATCCGAAGTCGTCACCACGTCCTACTCCAAGTGTCTCAACAAGCACGGAATAACTCACATTAAGCTGAGATACCTCTCTCTTATTCAGGGACGTTAATTACCACTCCGTATAATCTAAAAGACCATGCATCCTGTCTCATTGCACACGATGCAGGACGTTCGGGGCTCAGTCTCAGCCACTCGCCAAGCTGCCCCATTCTGCATTGAGACATGGGAACCTCAAGGCTGCAACTTTGTGTAAAGAGTCGGACTCAGAGGCTCTCCCCTTCCTTATCGATGTCCTCCAAAACGATGCAGAACAACAAGGAAGACAAAACGAAATCCATGACCACTTCATCCACCTTCCTACCCACTGACTCACGCAACCAAATGCTCTCCTTCCTCGACATCCATCCTTTCATCAAACCAACCGTGATCGATAAAATCCACGGCTGTATAATCGGATCCGCACTGGGCGATGCCATAGGCCTGTACACAGAATTCCTCAACAAAGAAATCTGCGCCAAAGTATACCCATCCCGGACGTTTAGCCTCGTAGCTCCCGTGACGGAGTGGTATCAAGACTACCACAGAAGTAAAACTCCTACATCTCCCCGTTACCCAAACAGCACATTGTATTGATGAGATTCCCAGACAAATTTGACCCCTGCGCCTGGACGGACGACACAGACCACTCCCTCCTCATCCTACTCGCCTACTTATCGTCCCAAAACCTCACCACCCTTCCCCAGGACTTTGCTTCCCGTCTCAAAATCTGGATTGAGCAGGGCCTACTAGCTCTCCAAACGCCACCATGTGACATCGGCAGACTCATCGGTGGCGTTGTTTCCCGAACGGATTACCTGTCCGATCCAGTGGCCCGAGCAACGAAAGAGTGGATTAACAGTGGACGAAAGGTTGCTCCTAATGGTAGTCTTATGCGTACGCACCCTACTGGGGTGATTGGGGTTGGGCTGGAAGAAGAGGAAACGTGGTGGCTTGCCGCCCAGGTGGGCCAGACTACGCACGTGGACCCGAGGTGTACCGTTGCGTGTTGTATCGCTGTCGGCGTGATAAGGGGTGTACTTCGTGGTGAAGTAAACAGTGAGAAAGACCTGGATGCGCTCATTGAGAGGGCATACGAATGGGTGTCCACACAACCGACACTGGCGGATCCCGGCTCAGGATTTGAGGCTTCTGCCAATCCTGCCCACCTCGATCGAGAAGACTTCTCTCGCCATGTTTACGCCACCAGTTTTGGAGAGCTAGAACTCGATGACCGTGACAGGATCGGTTACGTCTATAAGTGTCTCGGTTCCGCCATTCTTGCGCTGCGCCTGGGTATGCGAGCGACCCAGAATCAGGAAGGATCTCTGCAACCAAATTCCGTTTTTGAAGAGATCATTACCGATCTCATCATGGAAGGCGGTGACGCGGACACCAATGGCACCGCTGCAGGAGCTCTTCTTGGTGCCTGGCTCGGGTACTCGGCACTGCCTCCTCATTGGAAGAACGGACTCAAACACAGGGACTGGCTAGCTAAGAAAGTTGCGCGGTTGGTTATGGCACTTGGAATTGAGGGATCCAGGGCTTTGGCTTTTGAGAAGGACGAGGCGCGTGACGGGGGAAGAAAATTGATGACGAGGGAAGAGTTGGAGGAAAGGGACAGGGATATGATGCATATGCTCCTGGAGAAAGACAGGATAAGAAGAGAGGAGGAAGAGAAGAGGAAGAGGGAAGGAAAGGCGACTGCTGGATGGTTCAAGAGGTAATCATACCCCTGCTCGTGCCTGTCTTTCACGCCAACAGAATATTCTCGAGTTATAGATGCGATTCGTAAACAAGAACGATAAGGAATACTTATTGGTGCAATCCAACACCGCTCCTCAATGCGAACACTACAGGCTACTCTTGGCCGCCGCGAACTCACCCTTGCCCACCCTTTCACAAAGCTCCTTCAACCTCTGCGCGCCCCACTCGAAGTCCTCCAAGTCCAGATAAACCTGCCCGCTCCACCTGACCCACCAAGCACCCCCATAAAACATCAACGCCATAAACGTCTCACTCTCCTCAATCATCACCTTACTCATCCAGTTCCTCACCTCGACGCCAACATCTTCCTTCTTAACCCCCGCCTTCACGCCCACGGCCTCAATCTCCGCGTACTCGAGCGGAAGCCGCGTGTTCGCCAACGCAACCTCCCTTGTCAGCGACCCCGTCTTGTTATCCAGCACTTCCGTGCCGAGGATCTCCGCAGCTCGATGCGCCGCCTTCTTCGCCAGGTCCTGGCAATACTGCATGATTTTCTCCTCGCCGCCGACGCTCGCGCGCCACTTGATGGCTTCGGGTACGCATAGGTAGGGGCTATTGTCGATGGTGCCGACGAATTCGAAATTTGTGATGTAGGAGGACTTGGTACCGACGGCGGGTAAGGGGCTAGTGATTGTGACGCCGGGACGAGGTTTGGGGAGGAAGCCGTGGGACGTGGGGAGGGTGGAGCGGAGGAGGTGTTGGTTGCGGGTGGGGACGTGGAAGAGGGCGCAGCCGCGGGGGACGTAGAGCCATCTAGTAGTATCTTTGTCAGCGTTCTCGTTCTGTGTTCATATCTCCATGAGATTCTCTCTTCTCCCCCATTCCTCTTTCGTACTGGAAATGGGATGGATGAGAAGGAAAGGGTGAGCCATACTTATGACAGTTACTAACGAAGAAGTCCGCGTCCAGCTCCGCCAGATCCAACTTGATCTGGCCGACGCCATGCGCGGCATCCACAAGACTCAAGACGCCCAGCTCCTTGCACAACTTCACCAGCTTCTCAAACGGCAACCTCACCCCTGGCATGCTGACAATGGTATCAAAGATCGCCACTTTCACTTTCCCGCCCTTCCTCTCCACCTTCTGGATCTGCTCCCTAAAAGCCTCAACGAGCCATTCCTCCTCCACCGGTAGCGTAAACTCCACACACACGGCTTCCGCGGGCGTCGTCTCGGTGATGTACTCCACAGTCTTGTGGCACGCCCCGTAGATGGTCGAGGTGTACAGAATGTGGTCGCCCTGCTCGAAGACGAGGTTCCGCAGGACCGTGTTGACGCCCGTGGTGGCGTTGGGAACGAAGACGCATTCTTCGACGGGGGCGTGGACGAGGGCCGCGACGGCGGCGCGGGAGGCGTCCAGAAGGTTGGGGTAGTCGTAGCGGATGAAGGAGTCCGGGCGCTCCTCGGAAAGGGACTGGTAGTGGCGGAGGACGGCTCTGATGGGTTTGGGATAGGTGCCGAAGGAGCCTGTGGAGGGATGGATGAGTGGCCTTTTCTTTAGAAGAAACAGGAAATTTTGGGGAAATTCATTTAGAGACGGAAATAACATAGATAGGAGAGAAAGTGGGCGTTTGAAGGGAGTAGCATGTGACTGGAAAGGACGGAGACCCTTTTCAAGGGGGCTCTGAGATCAATGAATGAAATACCTCAATCCAATGGAGCAAAAAAATGTGCAAGGAGAAAATGGAACGAAAATGCCGACAAGACTCAAAAGAAAAACCAGGAAAAATCCACTGCCTACCGTGATTAAGATTCTTCCACCCCTCTGCAAACAGAAACTCCTTCCTTATCTCCTTCCCAAAGCTCACCACCTCATGAGAAGATTTCTTCTCTGTAGAATTCGACGTCATGACTCAGTCCTTTTCTATCCCGAAAATATCTCTTTCTGTCCTATATCTAAGATGTGCGATTGAACGAACCAAAAGGAAGGGCAAAAGGCCGAAGCTATATACCAAACGAAAGATAGGGTATGAGTCGAAGATGGACAGGGAAAGGCTCCCATTAACAGGCAAATGTGTATTTCTTGCATAGGGCGCGGTGCCATCCCGAAACCCATCGGACGAAGCGACCAATCAGGGAGGTTGGGCGCGGCTAGTGGCGGATAAGGTAAGGTACGCCTATAGCTAACGCCCCGCATTGCTGTACATGAGATGAGCTGTCCTTGGAGTCACAAAGAAAAGTGGATGCCGGATGACTGAACTTTCGGGGAGAAGCGTGAAAGGGAGTATTCCACTAGTCGGCACTGCTTGTTCTGTCATTGGAGAATAGACAGTGTCGAGCCTGGGGTTAGCAGGTGATACCCGGTGAAAATGCAACCTTCCCATTTCATACCAACAGACGGGAGAATCAAAGAAGAAAATTTGCTAATTAGACTAGATGGGCTGCATTGGAGCCCTAGTCCTGTCCCAGCATCTATTGATATCGTGAGTCACTTCACTGAGACTAACTGCGCGATTGATTCGCACGGCGAGCCTTGCGTTGGGAAGAGCGGTGAATGCTGGAGTGACTAATCTTCATATTCCCATCTCTATGATGAACCTAGGACCTGGATCTGTCTATCATAAGCGCATTACTATGATGAAAACCACGCCAAAGCAACACCACTCCAGACGGACTTGGGAAAGAACAGAAAGGAGAGAAAACAGAGAAGAATAAAAGGAGCCAATTACTTCATGACTATCCGCTTTTCATCCGCTTTGAATGCTTTTACACAACGCCTGTGCCATTCGTCATTCCTCGTTAGGAAGGCCCAACCCCAATCCCGATATCTATAACCGATTCCAAAAGTAGATGCCGTTAAATGCTCTAAGCCTCTTCCACATCATCGGGTTTCACGTTGTCGGCATCAGACATCTCCGTGTCCTTCTGCTCGGCGTCCTGCTTCTTAGCCTCCTCCTCGCGCTTCTTGCGCTCGATCTCGGCCTGCTTGGCCGCGGCGGCCTCCTGCTGCTTCTTGAGCACGGCTTGCCGCTCCTCCTCGATCTTGTCGTTGTAGCGCTGGATGATGGGGCCGGCAATGGACCGGATCTCCTCGTACTTGCTGACGTACTGTGCCTTGGTGGCATCTTCGCCCTCATCGTACAGCCAGTCCTAGGTACATGTTAGCGTCGTAGTCGCATGCTTATGCGCGACCAGTACTCACCTCGACAGTCTCGAGTTTGGCGTTCAGCTTCGCCTTCTCGTCATCGCTGGCGTACTCAGCGTAGATGTCGATGATCTTGTCCTTGAGTTCGTAGATGAACGCTTCGAGCTCGTTCTTCTGGTTCTCGGTGTCGGCGACCAGCTTGTCCTCCATGATCATCTGGTTCTCCTTCTCCGCAGCGGCCTGCTTGGTGGCCTCATCCAAGGCTGCAGTGCCCGAAGAGAGAGGGAGTTCTCCCTTCCTCTGCTGCTTCTTGACCTTGCGCATCTTGGGCTTCTCGTCCTTCTTGTCGACATCCATGGCCTGAGTTTCGTTGGTCAGTTGATTAGATTCAATAATGGGTTCAATCGAAAAAGCAGAATGCTTGGCGAATTTCGAAGTGTGATCGGTGTCCATGGTGAGATCGCCCGAACCGCGCTTCTTGCCGGCAGCAAAAGAACTAAGAGAATTAGGAATACGTACTTCGCCCTCCTTGCCTTCCTCCTTGGGGGGTTCGGGAATAGGCTCCTCGACCTCAACCTCCTCCACGTAGTATCCCGACTCAACGCTCAGAATACCATGCTGGTTTACTCTCGCCTTCAGCTTGCAAATCATGAAGTCGCCCTTGGGATCGGCCTGGACACCCTTGACGGAGAAACGACCAATGAAGGGGTTCGTCTTGCCCGGAAGGAGCTCAGGCTTGGCGTACCTGGCCTCGAGATCGAAGTTGTGTTTGCGGTAGAAGGTCAAAATCTTGGTGGAAGGCAGAACGTTGCCCCTGTTGAATACGGTCAGGCTGGTGTCCTCGTCGGGAATGTCCTCGGTCTTCTCCCAGGCAAACTCGATCGGATAGCTGACAATGTCGTGGACGGAGAAGTCGCGGACACGGAAGACGGGCGACATGATGGCGCAGCTGAATGCGCATCCTCGTGCGACAGCCTCATCCTGGTTGAGGGTCCACGAAAGCGGCTTCCCAAAGAAGTCGCCAATGATGGTCTTGAGAGCCGGAATTCGGGTGGATCCACCGATCATCTCGACGGCGTCGATGTCTTCCTTTTGCAATTTCGCCTCGGCAAGAGCCTGCTCCAAGGGAACGGTGGCGCGGTCGAGAAGGGGCTTGATCAATTCCTCCAATTCTTCACGCTTCAGCATGCCTCGTACGTCGATATCGTTCATGATGGATTCGACGTTCAGGGGTGCCACAGAGTTGGCGGAGAGAATCTTCTTCACCTTCTCAATACCGGCCATCAGGCGGAATTTGGCCTTGGGGTTCTCCAGGACGTCAATCTTATACTTCTCCTTGAACTCCTTGGCGAAATGCTCGGCGATGGCCTTGTCGATGTAGCGACCACCGAAATGACGGTCCCAAGCGGTGGACTTGACGGTGAGTTCACCCTTCTTGAACTCGACGACGGTGGCAGTGTAGTTGCTGTGGCCAATGTTGACAAACATCACTCGCCTGGGCTTCTCCTCGGGAGCGGGCAGGTCGGTCTTGGTGATTCCCCAGCCGAGGGCGGAGGCAGTGGTATCGTTGATTAACCGCAAGGCCTTGAGTCCTGCAATCTCGGAAGCATCGAGGATGGCCCTGCGCTGTGCATCCGTGAACCAGACGGGTACGCTGAGGACGACATCGGAGACGGGAAGCTTCAGCTCGTTGGAAGCGGTTTGCTTGATCTTGGTGAGGAAGGCGGCCGTTATCTGGGTAGCCGTGAACCTCTCCTTCTTGCCGAGATAGGTGACCTCGGCGCCGACCTGGCCATCGATATCGACGAGGGGCGCCGAGACGAAGTCCTGCTCGTGCTGGACGTCGGGATCGTTGAGATGGCGACCGGCAAGGCGGACGAAGTTGGAGACGGTGTTCTTGAGATTCGAGACCTCCTGGTTCTTCGCAGCTTCACCAAGATATCTGCTCTTAGGACCGAAGCCTACCAACGACCTAGAGGGTGTCAGTTGTGGGGATTTCGAGAGGGCGGTGTGTGTGTCGGGCTCACTTACGGTGTAGCGCGGTTGGAGACTTCATTTGTGATCTAAAAGACGGTCAGTCTCTGCGAGATGAGAAGGGTCAAAAGAGTGCTTGGAGGCATGTACGTACCACATCGACACCTCGATTCCTCGCGACGGCAACGACCGTGTTCAGCGAGCCCAAATCAACGCCAACGACAGACATGGTTGCGGTTTCTCAGTGTTGTTGTGTAGGTATGGCGGGGTACACAGCTCGAAAAACTGCGGAGTTGCTGGGGGACAGCGGAAATGGGAAAATGCGTGGTAATAAAAGCGCGGGACAGTGGAACTGGGGCAACGTGGACGCCTCGCGGGAAGAATTTGAGTTGGTAGCGGGCTGGCGGGTGGGCTTGGGACGGTGGACGTCGGCTGGGCCAAAAACACAAGTGTCAGAGCCTTCTCGATAATTCGGTGAAGTTCCATGCAATCCTAGCCGTTTGGTGGGCTGTGGTGGGGCAGGCCGAGCCGCGATCACGCTGGGTCCGTGCACTCCATTGCCAAGAAAAATGCCCCTCCGTCGACGTCAAACACGGCGAGACAACAGCAGGAGGGGAGGAATAGAACAGTTGGTAAGAGGAGGGAGAAGCCGACCAGAGAGCCTGGAAATGTATCGCAGCCAGGAATGATCAGGGCTCGAACCTTCGAATCATGGCTGAGATCCCGCCTTACCCCCTCTACAACCGGTCCTACCTCCTCTGTCGCGTCTCCCCGCTGCACACCGGCGACGCGTCCCTCCTGAGCGACCAGGTCTTGCGCACGCATGCGCAGCGATTGAAGAGCCAGCTCAAAGGTGATAACATCCGTGGAGTGGAGGTGGACTATGTGGGTTCGGACAGCGCCTTGGGGAAGTTGGGTCCCCTTGAGGAGTGCACCTGGCAGTCGATTGGCGACGAGGACGACTGGATCGGCCGCCATAGGCATCTCGTAGACCCCGAGGCCTCGCAAGCTTCAGCAGGAACCCCCGCCGAACAAGCTCGTGGTATCCAAGTCACGCTGGAATATGAGAAGACCGCGTACAATGCGCTGCTCCTCCGCGACCCGGCGACCACCACCTCACCAGAAGGCTTCACTTCGCTCCCACTGCTCATGCTCAAGATGCCGGCGCCTATTCGCTCCATATTTATCCACTATCTCTCCACTGCCTTTGACGCACACGTTTCTCCCTTGCGACTCCCCTCCACCGTCCTCACCTCAACCCTCGAATCGTACCTACGACGTCTCACCGCGCCCACCTCTACACAGACCATACCCGACGTGATCCGCCAGCTCCAGATCCAGCTATCCTTTCCCACGATAACGACCCTCCTCAAACACATCGATATCACCCTCTCCGCGTCAGACGTTCCGCTCTTCCTGAAGCGTGGAAAACGTCTACCAGGGAAGACGGACACACCATTCACATCTGCCCTATCCCTCTACTTGCAAAAGCACCTGGCACTCACGCTATCGCACCCCGGCGTGCACATCTCGAAAATCACATGTGCGCCCTTAGCACTCAGCACCGATCGTGTCAAGATATCTGTACCGGACGTTCCGGACGTGTCCATGTTAGACGACGACACGGCAACGCCAGAGCAAAGTCCGGCGCAACTCGCCTTGCAGGACCTATACGAGGTGCTCGTTCGAGAAGCTGCTGGTACGGGGAAGTTTCTAGGTCATTCTTCGCCGTCACTGAATGAGGATGTTCCAACATCACCAGCGACGCCCTTCTCCTCGGACGGCAATTCAGGAAAACAGGGCGCAAACAGAAAGCGCGCTGTGAGCTCCGCAGCAGCTGGGAATGCCGCGCAGCCCAAGCGAACCAGGCCACGGGCAGGAATAGGGTCAGGAGTCCCTGAAGACATCGACATGCGTGATACGTGAGGATGTCTTGCTCTCGGAGTCTTCCAAAGCGCGCGTTCCATCAACTGCCTTTCCCATTGTCCGGATATTGTATTTTCTTCCTACCACGGCTGTATTATGGACAAATTCTTGTCCTACTTTGCACTATCCGCCTGCAAAGCGGACACCCTCGGCAGGACAAACCATTTCCTGGCCCGAGAAAGCCAGCGTTTGTCATGAACAATAGATACCCATGCTTCTTTTGTCGAATTGAGAATTGACAACAACATTCACTTTTGCATTTGCCTTGTTGTCGCCCGTTCCATGACTAATTCTCAGCCCATGTGCCAAGCTTTGATTACGTACTTCGAGGGTTTGGGACTTGGCAGGACTGGGCAGGGAGGATTGGAGGATTGGGTGGACAGAGATATCGATGTATACGATTCACGGCAGTCCTTGAGGGGAAAATATGGGAATGATGCATTTCTCTCCAAGTGTCCACTGCATCCAAAAGGTACTTGTATACGAGGAATGAAGATAGAAAAAAGTAATGCTATAGCACAAATCTAAATGCTTGCCAAATCTCCCTTTTGTAACACTCAGCCATCTGAGGTTGCGAGCGGGGCCAACAATTGCAAGAACCACCCAATGGGCCACGAAATACAATTCCACTCACACAACATCAAACACCCAACGAAAGCTTCCTCTCACCCGCACGCCTCTCCGGGGCCCTACCTCTGCCCTCTACTGCCCCTCCTCCCCACGAGCGGACTGCCCCCGACCGTACTCACACTCCCCCTCTCCCCTCTACCCCCAGTAAGCCACCTCACACTGCCCAAATCCGCACCCAGCTTGGCCTCAAAAATCCTCCCCACAAGCCCCTGCACGCTCCTCTGCACCTCGCCCGCCATCTCCGTCCCCAGCAAGCCCACCACCAACGGCGCGAAAACATCCACGTGCTTCTCAAACTCCCCCTCCGGGAACCCGAGATACCCTTCCAGGACAGTGACCACCACAGGCCGCCACGTGACGATGTTCCGCTGCTGCGTCTCCTCGTCCAACTCGACATAGCTCAGGATGATGTCCTCGCACAGCGGAATGAGCGCCTTCTCCGTCTCCGCCCTACTAGCGGCGCGATCGGTGCTCCTATCGTGGTACATCCTGAACAAGATGCTAACGTACACGCTCGCACTGCCGCTTTCCTGCTTCAGCAGGTTGGGCGGCTGCTTCATGAACCCTTCCCTGAAGAGCCGCGTTCGCAATTCGCGGTCCGCGTTGAAGCGTTTGGCGAAGTGATAGCTCTTTTTCAGGACGGCCATGAGCCGCAGCAACTCGCCAGAGGGGATCTTCTCGTACACGGCGTCGTTGGTGAAGAGTTCCTGGACGGTTTCGATCATGAGAAGTTGGAGCACGCATTTGGTGATGATTTGGTTGAAGAAGCGGCGGCGGGCGGCGGTCACCACGACGGGGGGTTGCTGGAGGTCGGAAGATTCGGGGCGGTAGTCTTCGAGGTCCTGCGTTTGGCGCTTCGGGAGGGGAGAGGGCATGCGTTGGTCTACTGCTGTGGTGCTTGAGGCTTCGGAGGTGACGACCGAGGGGCGCCGTGCACTCGAAAGGCCGTTGATGCCAAGTGCATTGTCCAGAGACGGTTCTTCTGCAGGCGTCTGGAGATTGAGCTCGCCTGGGCCAGTTTCCGCTGTGGGAGTCTTCACGCTCGAGGAGGCACCGTTCGGCGTGTATGACGGGCCGCTTGTGGCTGCAGAGAAAAGTGCTGTAGCTTCCGTTCTTTGGAATAGTTCCACAAAGGCTTTGACAATTTGGCTCCAATGTTCCGGCCTGAACTTCTGTACGTTTTGCAGAATAAGTTGTTGGAGACAGTTGCTGCCGATCCGCGCCAGAGTATCACTCTCTTGGCAAATGCAAAGTGCTAGGAGGTCCAGGAAGCGATCCAGCATATACTCCAACGAGTCGAAGAAATGCGTGAAGAGCTTGATCATATAACGCAGAGCCTGGATCATGGTAGTGGAAAGCCAGACTGACAGTTCCTCATGGTTAATGACCTTTGTCATCTCCGATTTGGACTTCAGCACCATGAAGATGGGATAGAGAAGCTGTCGCCATAGTGTGTCCCAGAATTCTTGCGGGAAATCGCCCCCGTAGGTGATCAGGGTATCGAACAGGTAGCTAAGAGCTCTTGACCGAACTTCGAGATCTTCTCCGGTCATGAGAACATCATGGAAGGCAAAAAGGACCGGGAACCAGAACTGCTCTTCCTGTGTTTGCCGAGTGGGCTGTTTCGGTATCGATGGCCCTTTCTCGGCTTCCTTCACAAATCCAGCTCTTGCTGATAAGGGGCACTCCGGCGTTCGGAGCATCTTTGGAACGGTGGATTTCAGCAGTTCGATAGCTTGCAACGACTTCTTCTGGAACTTGTAATTCTTGGAGAACTCGGTCAAACAAACGATGAGGTCGGCAAATGCACCCTGCGAGATGACCACCCCGAAACGGGTGTTGTATACCTGGGTGACATTCTCGAAAGCAAGATTGACAATGCCCTCTTCCGGATGTTAGCGCAAATCAACAATGCTGGATACGCACAACGTACCATATGGCTCTCTGGCAGCAACAGTGAAGACCCCAAACATAGTCTTCCAACCCGAGCGGATATTCTCACCCCGAGCTTGGATCATCTGAATCAAGCAGCGAAGCACCATGTCCTTGACTGAAACAACATTGGTGTTGCTCATGATATGTTCGAACGGCTTCAGGAAGTCCTTCTGGAACTTGAAACCAGGCAGCTCCTCGATTTCCATGAACTTCATGGACAGTTGTCTTAGAGAGTTCAGAGCGAAGTAGACGACATTCGTATTTGGGTGGCAACCAACGTCGTTGAAGTGAGCACCTAGGATCTGCCAGATATTCGTCCATTCGAAGCGGACACGCGTCATGTTGTATCCGCTGATCTCAACCAGCTTTTGGAGACTGTATGTCCGTGGGGACTCGCTCTGTCCGGACGACTGAATCTCCTGCCAGCTGACCTGTGTGAGCGCTTTAACGAAGTCGACAATGGCTTCGCCCGACAGATTGGCTGTGTTGGTGAATATCCGGTCTACTCCTCGGATCATGTCCGTGGAACGGCTTTCTTCAGCCACATCCGCCTGGAAGTGAATGCTGGCTTGTGACATTTGTCGTCGCCGTGCGGGTGGTACATTTAGTGAGCTTCTCCCAGATGGCGTCCGTTGTGGTTGTATCTGCGCCTTGAGCACGTCTGGAACAGCACGCTCATCGACGCCTGTGGATATCAGCTGGAAGCGATCCAGCTGAGAGATGCAAGTCAAGATATCTCGCCACGATTCCCGTAACAAGTTGCCCTCCGTATGGGCAACCTCGATAAGAACTTTCAGGGCTTCAACATTCTTGACCTTCATCTCGCTCAGGTTGTACAGGTTGGTAAATCTCGCGAGGAAAGACACAAAGGCCTGTCTAGGATTCTCAAGATCGAAGATGCAAGAAATACGTATCGCTAGCCTGATGCCTTCAATACACAATCTGACAATCTCGATATTATGATCTTGGGCCTGACCAGAGAGTGCGGTGAGGAAAGGCATCCAGGTCACGTCAAACATTGGACCGACGTGCTTAGAGGACGATGCGGGTATGAACTTCGATATCGGCATTCTCGTTGCGGTCCGTCGTTGAGCCCGAAGAAGCTGTTTGTACAACTGCTCGGTCTTGTTGGCCATCTGTTCCGACGCTTGCACATAAGCCTCTCGACGTAGGTCACGCCCTCCACCAGTGAGTGCTTGACCGATGTTTGCGGCGAGACCCCCGGAGCTCTGAGATGCCTGACCCAGATTTTCGGCAGCTTCCCTCTCAGTGTTCAGAACGATCTCGTTATGCGCAATCTCCTCGAATATACCGCGAAGATATTCGTCTGGAAGGTCTGCGTTATCATTGATTCCCCGGTTGTTCTTGATAAAGTCCTCTGGGGTCATACGGGCTCCCTTCATCTTCTTGCTATGCTGATCGACATTCAACATGATGACTGAATATGCAAGCACATAAGCCGTATCAGCATTCGCAAATGCATTCGGGTTACCCGTAATATATCTCTCCGCAAACTTGAGCATAAATCTATCAATTTTCTGTGCCTCTCCAGGTAAGCGGAAGCATTGTAGGAAGCGGCGCAGGGCATCGACGAAGCGTGTCTTTGTGAAGTCCATCAGATCGACGAAGGCATGCATGATGGCGATGTTCTCTTGATCGCCCTCACCCAGGAATTCTCCCAGCGTCTTCTTATCCAGGGCATCATTTTCGAATAGGAAGCGGGCTATATCCGTGGGCGAGTCCGACGCGATGAAGCCCTCACTGATGAGCGTTTTCAACCCACGCTTGGGTTTGAAATTGAACTGACGAATGGCGTTTGTAAGTGCCGTCTTTCTCTGTTTCGCCCTTTCGAGCTCATTCGGGTCATCTTCCACTAGCGGCGTCACAGTGCCTGAATCTCCTCCCACATGCGGTGACTCAACATGTGCCCGAGTGTCCATGGAAGCTCGATCGTCGAACGATACTCTAGAATCCAACCTCGAGTCCCTTGCATTTTCTGTGACAGGTTGTTCCGACCAGTTTACCAGCGACCGCAATATCTCTACTAACGCTGTGAGTGACTCTTGCTTGAGGGCGTATTCCGATGGGAAAGCGTGTTCTTGTTCCTGTGGTACCGTCATCGAAGCGGTCGACAGCGAAGGCGGTAATGTCGCGCGGGCCTGCCAATCGTGGCCATGCTGCTTTGAACGGTAGTCCTGATATGCTTGTTGCTGGGCTACGGTTACCGATACAGGTGTGCTTGAAAGCCGAGACAAGTGTTCGACGACACGTTGATACATGTTGTCCAAAGCCGTCCGGTCGCAGTCGTAATTGAGATACATCTCAACGAGCGCTCGGGGATCAGCAGCCAGCCTTCCGAATATCGTGAGGATATACTGCTTCTGGAAGACGGCAGCGTTTCTCTTGTCCAAAATTGCAAGATATATCTCCTTCAGGAATACTTCAACCTCCTTTTTCAGCATGACACGGAGATACTTCAGCATATGCCAGAAGATCTCACAACTGACTTCGAAAACTTTGTTGACGGAACTTGCGCCGTTGCGGCTCAAGCTGAGGCACAGATACTGCTTTATCGCCTGGATGAAAGAAGTGGGCTCGTCGCTGCTGCTGCCTCTTATCGTGGCGTAGGGTGACACGAAAACAGCAATGTTGTTATGGAGAACGGTGTGGATGATGTGTAGAGAGAGAAGTTTTGATCGCATGCCTTGGGATCTCACGTCGAGGGCGTGATCCACCGGAAGTGTTTTTGTGCTCAATCTGCACATTGCTCGGAAGACAAGATATGCGTCCTTGACAAAGATCTCATCCTCTTCGTCCTCGTCTGCGGCGCCATTTTCATGTCCCGGATGAGGTGAGGCGTCCTGCCCAGAAACCTGCCGCGTTCCTGGTTTCCCTTTTATTCGAGTAACGAGCGTGGGCGCATTGTCATGTATTCGATCGTCGTTGAAGCTCATATTGTTTTCGAAGCTCTGCAGTGTAATCTTCGGCCCAATGTGCTTGTCGACAGGCTTGTCGCTGGGCTCGTTACCTTCAGCATTCGCCTCATCTTCATCGCCTCCGTTACCCTCCGAGTCATCGATAGCTCTCGGGCTACCCTCCATCTCAAACGCCACGTTCTCGTCCGAGTCCGCCTTCTCGTTTAAGGAGACACGCGACAAGTTGACTCTAGCCTCCTTGGCCGCCAGCCTGATCTTGACCCTCTCGAAGACCGTGCCCACCATTTGAGTCAGAGCACCTTGCGCCACTTGTTGGTTGGCACTAGATTTTGAGAGGAGGAAGATGTTGTAGGTGAGTCGCACAGCTTTCAGCAAGCCAGCACCATGAACTACAATCTTGTCGTTCAGGATAGCAGATAGTAGGGACTTCACGATCTGAAGTTGGACGTCGGGGTGGGTCGCTTCTCCTTGAAAGCAGTCGCATATCGTGTCGATGGCTCGCTCAATCAGGGGCGTCGCCTCGGGGTTGGTGGCTTGCGAATCGGCGGGGACTGAGAAGTAGGAGTAGCTTATGAGCTTTCCAATACAATCCAGGGCGGTAATAGAGACAGTTACAGTATGGGCCTCGGAAGCAAGGTGGAGCGGCTCGAACAAAACCTCCGGGTTTATGCGTGCCGGATCACCCTCCTTCTTGATGGCAGCCAACGCAGTCGCAGTCGCATCCCCGAGCTTCTTGTTCTTCTTCGCATCCTTGGAAGCGGCGATCGTCTCGAGCGCGTTTACCACAAAAACCAATGAGCTCCTGGTCGAGGTCCTGGTAGCTGTGGTTGCTGCGGTCGATTGAGAGTCGGTTCTCGATCGATGCTGGGTGTGGTGTTCGAAGAATTCGGCCGTCCTGGGGGTGTTTGGTCCGCTCGGTATCTCCAAAGTGGGTGGAGACGCGACAGGAGTGGGTGCATCTGTCATGCCCTGTGAGCGATCCTTCTCCTCCGTACTCTCCACTGGTGTCTCTGGGGCGGGCTCCGAGGCATCACTCCCCTGTTTCTCTTCTATTTCTGGGGAGGATTGTTTCTCTCCTTCCGGTGCGTCGTTCGGTCGCGTTTCCGCAGGCGCGGGCGGTGTCTCGGTGTCGGCCATGGTGTGTGCAGCTATTCACAGCGGCCGCGTGGACGTCTTTAGGCGGAGCTCCTTCTTTCATAGATGGGTGGGGTGCGGACTGGCAAGCATGGCGTGGAGATGCAATAGGATACGGTGGCAGTGGCAGAGGCAGGTGTAACTGGAGCTGGCCGTTCCCCAAATCGGTGTCCACTCGAGAAAATTGGTGCTACGGAGGCCGCAAAGAAAGTCTGAGTGATAAAGTGTCCTCGGCGCATCAGCCTCTCCGACGCCTAAGTCTCCCTAGAGGACGTGACGAAGTGTGGCTGGTGCGTTCTTGGAGTGGATCTGTGGCGGTGCGCGCCAAGGGACCGGTGCGACACTTTTCCACTGTTGGGCATCGGCCTTTGCGATCAAGCTCTCAACACGCTGTTCATCTGAACCTCCGTCTCCGGCCCTTTGAGAGCAAATTAGAGGTCGAGAAAAGCTTGCTCTCCCCCCGCTGCCCCAATCCCGCGTCCCAGATCACCACCCTAGGGCCAGGAACAAATTTGCAGCTCCTGCATCGGATCCCCGACACGATGCCGGCCACCATCACCATGCTCGCCAGGACCGGAGCTCAATTGAGCTCGAGGGGTTCAATTGCTCTGAGGGGCAGCTTGTATGCCTCGAGGTGCTCAGAATTCACTGGGTATGTTGCATTCTCGCCTTTCTAGTATCTTGTATCATTACACTTTTGCTGACGGCTGAGGACGTCCAGACGGCACGCGCCCGCGCTCTCCGCCCTCGCAAGATATTATGCATCCAAATGTAAGGCCTCTCTTCTCTTCACTATTCTCAAATGTTCTCCGAAGACCTTGAGCTGATTGAGGCTATCCGCAGCTTTCCCTCCCCACACCATCGTCACCATGCCTGCGCTCTCTCCTACAATGACGGCTGGAAACATTGGCGCATGGCAGAAGAAGGTCGGCGATTCCATCGCACCCGGTGATGTCCTCGTCGAAATCGAGACCGATAAGGCCCAGATGGACTTTGAGTTCCAGGAAGAGGGCGTCCTTGCAAAGGTCTTGAAGGAGAGTGGAGAAAAGGACGTGGCTGTTGGCAGCGTAAGACTCTTTCCCGACAACCTGAATGCTTAGAGCCCGCTTCAGACCCTGTTACTAACATACTCTTAGCCCATTGCCGTGCTTGTCGAGGAAGGCGAAGATGTTTCTGCCTTCGAGTCTTTTACCACCGAGGACGCAGGCGGCGATAAGGCCCCCGCGCAGACTGGAAAGGAGGGAGAGGCGTCTGAGGCCAGCGAGTCGCCCAAGTCTGGCTCACCCAGCGCTCCTCCAGCTAAGGAAGAGCCGGCTCCTCAAGCTGTAGAGTCGGAGTCGACCGGCGCCCGTCTTGAGACCTCTCTTGACCGCCAGCCCGCTGTCTCGCCCGCTGTCAAGAAGCTTGCGCTGGAGAAGGGTGTGCCTCTTTCCTCAATCAAGGGATCTGGGCCTGGTGGAAAGATCACCAAGGAGGATATCGAGAAGTACAAGCCTGCTGCCGGTCCGGCTGCTGCTGCCGCCACCACCGCCGGAGCCGCTGCGTTCGAGGATACCTCTGCTTCCAGTATGCGCAAAGTCATTGCCAGCCGTCTCACCCAAAGCTGGCAGGAAAATCCCCACTACTTCGTTGCCTCTAGCATCTCTGTCTCCAAGCTGCTGAAGCTTCGCGAGGCGCTGAATGCGTCTGCGGACGGCAAGTACAAGCTCTCAGTCAACGACCTGCTGGTCAAGGCCATCGTGGTCGCCGCTCGCAAGGTCCCGGCTGCCAACTCCTCGTGGCGTGTCGAGGGCAACGAAATCACCATTCGCCAACACAACACTGTCGATGTGTCGGTCGCCGTTGCCACTCCCGTCGGTTTGATGACCCCCATCGTCAAGAATGTTGGCGCCTTGGGTCTCCAGAGCATCTCGTCCCAGATCAAGGATCTCGGCAAGCGCGCACGGGACGGCAAGTTGAAGCCTGAGGAGTACCAGGGTGGAACTATCACCATCTCCAACATGGGAATGAATCCCGCTGTGGAGCGTTTCACCGCCGTCATCAACCCACCACAGGCTACCATCGTCGCCGTTGGCGCCACGAAGAAGGTGGCCATTCCAGGAGAGCCCACCGAGGACGGCAGCCCCAGCGTGGAGTGGGATGACCAGATGGTCATCACCAGCAGCTTCGACCACAAGGTCGTGGATGGCGCTGTTGGTGGAGAGTTCATGAGGGAATTGAAGAAGGTCATTGAGAACCCTCTGGAGTTGCTGCTATAGGGAATCATTTCTGGCGCGGCGTTCCATTGCGGTGGTGTATGAGCAAGCCGGTTTGTACAATTGCTTGCAACATTTTCCTTTCCTCATTTTGAATTCATAAAGGCGATATTTGGTCTCAGCATTGCACGTGTAACAAAAGGCCGGATTTGTCGATTTCAGTAGGGCCTGTAATTCCAAATCATTATAGAACCTTTATTTCCTATAAATGCGTCATGTTCCTTCCGGCTCGAAAGTTATTCCCGCACATGGTTCATTATTTGGTTCTGGTGAGCATAACCCATATCGCCGAGAATTGATGTTAAGATTGGCTGACAATTTTCTTCAGCGCACGACAGTATGGAGTTGTCATGTCATTTGCCGAGACCCCACGGGTCGTGTCATCATCCAATCTACTCGTCAGATGGAGGTAGGGTCGAGCCTCAAAGCCGAATCACCAACACGATGTCCCGCAGGTCTGGACACTTCGGGATTTACTCGCTCAACCACGCTGACAGCTTACATCGCACCTTCCCAAAGAGGACGGACATCATTGTGTACGCCTCTCAGCGGCATGATCCTCTCTATCGAACCGGTTCGCTTGCTGTGAGGCGCCTCTCAGCGGCATGATCCTCTCTATTGAACCGGTTCGCTTGCTGTGAGACGCCTCGTGCCTTCATCCAGATCTTTACGACACAATGCCGTACTGTATTTCGATGCCATGTTCTTCTATGGCTGCTATCCATCCTACATGCTAAATACGACATATGCACCGCAGATCTGGACATTACAAGGATGGCCAGTTCTCTACCAGGCATCCATCCCGTCACACGGCAGCATGCAGAAACACCTAGGTATAAATGAAATTACCCGGCATCTGCGAACACTGGAAAAACATGCACCTCTGGGGCATCCCACATCGGATTTGGAATATGGATGTGGAGTAAGAGTGCTCGCATGATGCGGGTATACTTAAGCTCTCTACTATCCCTTCAAACTCCACACTCACCTTGCCGGCACTATGTGGTCGCCACTTCTCTTGCTCCCCTTCCTCTCTACCTTCGCCATTGCGGTCAACTTCGACTGGGAAAACACTCAACTTACACCAGATGAAGTCAACTACCACTACCATTTGTGGTTCGAGGAAATGCAGGATTGGCCACGAACTAAGGAGTGCAAAGCCGTCCCAGATGAGAAAGACCGATGGGGATTTTGGAGCGAACTTGAAGAATGGTTGGAAGGAGCTCTTTTGAAACCTGCGCCGTTGGCTTCAGTTTGTTATGCTGGACCCGAATATGATGCCGCGAGGTGTGAGCAGCTTCGGCGGTCGTGGACTTCGATGAGCATTCAGTGAGATGCCTAACCTGATTAATTGGGAGGAACAAGGGCTAACGGGGCTGAAGCTCAAATCATCCCACCTCGGTCATGTCCCAGTGGTCTTCTGGCAGCTCTTGTGTCGCCACAAGTGAGCCGAACTCGACATGTACTCGAGGCGGGTATCCGGTGTTCGTTGTCAATGCCACAACAGTGCGACATATACAATTAGCGGTCAATTTTGCACGACAAGGGAACTTCAGACTCGTTGTGAAGTAGGGAACCATGTAAGATTTAAATGTTGGCACGATCTGACGTGCTATAGAAATTCCGGCCACGACTTCAATGGTAAATCAATCGGCGGCAATGCCCTTAGTATCTGGGTGCATAACCTCAAGGGATACAAGTTCTATGAGAATTACACAACGCCCAGTTATTCGGGTCCAGCAATAGCGTATGCGGGAGGTTTCCAGTCTCAGGAGGCCGCTGCTGTGAGTGAAAGCCACAATGTCACTATCCTTACTGCTGGTGGTCCAACTGTTGGGATTGCGGGAGGGTTCTTGCAGGGTGGAGGACATTCCAGCTTGGCGAGTTACTATGGCTTAGCTGCAGACCATGTGTTAAGTATTCAGGTATCAACGTCTTTCCATGAAACATCCTCGTTGCGAACTCTAACAGGCTTAGGCTGTCGTTGCTAGCGGACACTTCGTCACGGCGAGCGAGACTGAGAACCCGGACCTCTTTTGGGCATTCAGAGGCGGCGGCGGTGGTCCGTTTCAGCTTTCTTCTGAGATAATGGAATTCAACTGATGTTTATTAGGCACCTTCGGCGTGATCACTTCAGTGGTGGTTAAGGCCTTCCCTCGCACCCCTATTACCTCTGGCAGCATTAGCTTCTCAACTGTGCCTCCAAGCGGCTCAAACGAGACTGCAATATCGCTTGAGACATTCTGGAAAGGGATGAAAGCACACTGGGGGTTCGTACACAAGGTTGTTGATGCTGGTGGCTTAGGGTAAGTGATTCCACTCTCTATGCGTTGTTCCTCAAAATTCGGCTTAACATACTGCGAAGCTACAACTTCATCCGCCACACACGCAACGGAAACACCACAGGTCTCACCTACACAGCCTCCATCCGCCTTCCCAACAGTTCACCAGCCGAATACCGCGCCCTTGTCGGCCCCCATATAGAGGAGCTCAATGCTCTCGGCATCTCTATCCCCATTTCCGCCGCCTTTGCCGTCAAACGTTCCTACTCCCACCATCCTTCCACAGACTCCTCCGCCGGCGCCTCTTCTCGACACCTCTCCACCCGCGCCCTGGGCGACATCACAGGCCACACGCACATCGCCTCTCGCCTCTTTTCTCGCTCCAACTTCACTCCCGGCGAAAACCTCGAAGCACTGCATCAAGCCATCATAAATATGGTGGATGCTGACAAAGGCGGCTACACTTTCCATGGAATGAACTACGGCCCTTCCCTTCCCGTATCAGGAAACCCTGACAACGCAGTCAATCCCGCATTGCGCACTGCACTCATGCATGCACAGGCCTACGAAGAAGACGCATGGTGGGACACTACTGCCCCCGTACGCAGCCGCGAAGAGTTGAAGAAACGACATGACAGGCTTCAATACTACATGGATACGTACTGGAAAGCAATCACTCCCGGAGGAGGCAGTTACATGAATGAGGGTGACATGCAGGATCCAGAGTGGCAAGAGGCCTTTTATGGGAGCAATTACGCGAGGTTGAAAGAGATTAAGAACAAGTGGGATGCAAATGGTATATTCTGGGCTATTGGGGCCGTGGGGAGTGAGGAATGGGAGGTTACGGACTCGAAGGAGGGGAAGAGAAGTGAGGGATTGGTCACACAGGACGGGGTGTTGTGTCCTGTGAACGGAGCGTCGTGAGCGAAGCAATTGGAACATTAGAAGTGGATTTGGTGTTTTGCCGTCTGTGTTTGGACATGGATCTCCTCAGTGCCACTGCTGTGTCCGGAAGCCTAGAGCACAGATAAGAAAATTTATCAAACCCTTTGCCGCTGGTACCATAGTTATGTTCGATCTTCCTCAGGGCATTCCATTTCTTGAGCGAGCACCTCGAACGCGTTTAACGCAGAGCATCCATCATGGCTAGGGTTTGCAGACTTGAAGTTGAAGATTATCCTGTGGTATGGGACGAGCATAAATACCATGAGATGTGGCAAGGCAACGCATCGTGTTCACATAGGTGTCTATGGCAACCCATTTGAACGCCTTTAATAACCTTTCTAAATAGAATCCTACAGTTTTCGATTCATTGTTTCGCTTTCACGAGCCAAGCATCCGTACATGTGTCTCAAGAAATAAACCTCAGCTGGCTGGAATGGATTCACCGGACCTTTGTCGAATGTTTTACATTGGAATGTTTTCTTGCCCTCCTATTGATTCAGATCCATGATTGGTGGACCGACGTGGGGTTGCCGCATCGGTTCCAGAGGTCGCTGATTGATGAGAGGAACTGTCATCCTGTGAGGGGGTGCTTTTTTCAATCTCCGATAGGATTCGAGTAACCGATTCCTCCGTTATTGCTTTCCCGAAATAAATAGCATCAGAAAAAGCACTTGTGATATCGCTATAGTAATACATGAGGGTCATTGCGACCCCCAAAATTACAGCCGTGGGATTACCAGTAGGAGCATTGAGTAGGAATCCCATGGCGATGCAAAGGAGAGAAGCGATGGCAAAGATGCCAATGGTAATCATGTTTATCGCCGAAGTGTTCTTCCTCTCAATCTCCCTGAGAGCTTCGTACATTTCCAGAAGATTATTCTTCTTCCGTAGAACTGGGAGTAGCTCATCCGCTGTGTTTGCTAAGTCCCACGCTTTCTGGACTTCCTGCGTTTGAGCATAGAAGAACACCTTGATCGAGTCGATAAAATTATCATACTCAACCCCTCTCCGAGATAGAGAATCGATTTCCGGATCGCTTGAGGGAAGAGTCACTGGAATGGTATCGGCTCGTTGTATGGTGGATGAATTCCCGGCCGATGACTCCCTGGAGGGGATTTCGTTTTGGGGATTTTGCGCGGTTTCACCTAGTTTAGCCTCTTCGAGGTCTTCAGCAATGTACAATGACACAAAGTAGTAGCAACATTGAATTGCTGCATGAAGCTTACCATAGTAGGTTTCCGCTGCTGCTAGAGCAGGCAGGACGAGCAGACATATTGGTGTAATTTGACCAAATCCCATTGAGTTATCCACATCCACGGGAGTATCATTGGCCCAGCGTTTGAAGACCAATTGCGCGAAGCCAAAGAATAGCATGAATATAAGCTTGGGCGCCATGGAAAGAAATGAATGGCTATATTTAATGAGCGCATAGCCGAGAAGGCCGCGAAACCGCATGATGACTTTGGAATTTCCAATACGCTCGAGCTGTTGGCGCTTGGTGGTTGAAAGTTGTTCAGAATTGAGCTCACGAAGAAGGAGGTTTTGGTCGGTCGTGCTTATCTGAGCTACCTGAGGAAGCCGCAACTGAGTGGCTCTTACACGAAACACGAAGACATAGTGGAGTGGAATCTCGTCCTTGCTCTTCCCACGGGACCATTGTATCCGAGTCCAGTAACTGGTTAGGAGTATAAGTATCGTAGTGGTGGTGGTGACGGCCATGAACGGATTTGACAGATCGACCCCTGTGGTCACGTCGACACCAGTGGTGTAGTTGCCTTTGGTTACATCGAAGGTTTTGTTATAGTGAATGACCTGGAATACACATTGCATCGGAACCGTGTCATCGGCGCTGAATACTGTGGCCAAGAAAAATGTGTAGAGCAACAGCACCAAGACGGATACCATGCCACATAGCCGCCATCTCCAGACCGTCTTATGAGCCATAAAGTAATCGCGCAGGACGTCTAGGGTCGCAAGGTGGGTTGTAGCTGAGAACCATGCCAACCCGAACGTGACTCTGAAATCGTACATTGTGATCGTGCGTTGATTGGCGATCGCACCAACCATAATGGCAAATCCAGTTACCAGCTGCTGATCGCTCAAGGCAAGAATAAACCGGGTGAGTGCTTCTTGACGGTCCTTCCGAGTTAACTTGCGTCTCGGTGATAGCTCCCAGGCGAAGCGGATGGCGATCCTCGCTTTCACGCTTGTCAACTTGGACTTTACGCGGTCTAAAAATTTGTTGAACTGGACCCAGTCGATTAAGGCTTGATCAATCTCGGACAGATATCCTTCGGGCAGTGATTCGGAGAAATAGCTAAAAGCCACTGCACCAAGGGTAAGAAGGGCTGACAGGAGAAACGCGACTAGGACCTGGAGGGGGCATAAGTTGGCGATATTTCTGGATGCCAGCTAATCAAGGCAATAGGTGTGACATACTCCAATGCCAGCAATATCAGGGCTCGCCTCAACCCGATCGCTGACAGTGCAATTAAGGTCCGCATCCCCTCCAGACATCCTTGTGTTGTTTCTATGTACAGAGCGTTCCTGAGCTCAAGCCCGGAAGGCTGGAAAGTGCGAAGAGGTTGTCCTGCTGCGCAATAGATCGGCAGACCCACTCTTATAACCTTTGAGGTACGGCTGAACTGACTGGGTTGGCGCTGAGAACGCCACTAATGGGGCGCTCATTCCGTAGACCTATCGATCCATTGATTTACCGCCATAAGTATGCACGCGGCAGGGTTCCAGATCCCCGCTAGGTAATCTTGGAACTGCATCATCCGTGCAACACTGCAACCCACAGTCATTGAACACACTGTGCAGTCTCTTACTTTTACATAGAACGAGGCTCGCAATTTATTTTCTCAGGGTTTTTAGAGCCTCAGGAAACAGCTATGTGCACTATTCGCAAGACTTGGGGGTAGCCTGGTGTGTAGATCCAATGGATGAATGGGTAGGTAGATGCGAAGTGCACACAGTTGTTCAGCCTTGCTGCGACCACACACTCTTCAGCCTGGTCGTTCCGCCATCATGGCGTTCCTCTTCTCATTGCTACCACAGGATGACTCATACACATCGGACTTTCCGGAAGTTATCATGTTGTTTGGATTGTTGCAGCTGCCATATGTAGGGTGAACGCATTACTCGTTCTGCTCGAGAGAGGATATACATGAGGACCGAGTTTTAAATTGGTTGATGCGTCTTGTCGTCTCGACCTCGAGAACCTGGATCGTCCAAGGCATTCGTGTTTCCCAGAGCGGACGACGAGCAGGGCCTTAAAGGGTATTGTCCATCCACCCCGTGGCCTCCCCATAGGGGCATTAATTACCCAGAGGCCGTCGAGCATGTTTTGCTGACTTTCGTGACGAGAATAAGGCATGCCTTTGGTATCCGTTTCCGTCTGCCGACGAGCTTCAAAATGTCCCTGTGGATTTCTCCCGGCGTGCCTCAACATCGGCGTCCCAGGCCATATGAAAACAGCCGAAGGCAAACTTGCTCCATAAAGGCTCGCATCTTTCGTCACGAGTGACTTCCAGCGTTCGCAATTGGATTTGGCCGCCTCCGGCAATTTGGTCCTTGTAGCCGTCCTGCTTTTCCTCAATCATGTTAACTTCTCCCGCACATCCGCTCGCTCTTCATGGACCCCTCAACAAACCACCCCTCCCATAGGCCGTTAACACCAAACGTCCCAAAACCCCATGCCATACCACCATCACAGCCAAGCCGATCCCAACTCTCATCCACGGAAACCCCGCCGCGACCTGGAATTTCGATCGCGCGCGCCTGCCGCTCGTGCTTTCGTACAGGTCGCCGACGCAGAGGACGAGGCAGTGGATTGTGTGGGTCAGGAGGAGGAGAAAGATGGCTTGGAATGGCGCTGTGAGGAGAGGAAATACTGGGGACAACGTGTTAGACGAGGTGGGATCTTGTACGGGCGCGAATTGCGTCCGTGATTTGCCCTTAGCATCCATCGTGAAACCTGTGCTTCGTGTCGGTGTTTTAGGATCGTTAGCCATAATCTCGCCACCTTCTTTCCTTGTTGTCCTTATGGGCGGACGGCTTTGATCGCAACTGGCTAGAGAGAATATTGACCTGCACTCGAAAACGGTCCGCGCTTTGTATATCGGCGTGGTTAGAAAGTTGCGCGATCGTCGACTCCCCCCAAAGGCACCGATGATGAAAAACCGATGCGAGTGGTAAGTATTTCGATCAATGGCGCAGGACACAATGGAACGCAGCGAAAACCAATGCGTTTGGGGTTTTCACCGCGTCGTATCAAATCCCACAGCTCGGGTCGTGTGTAGTTTGTTGTTAGAAAAGTCGCAGCATTTGAAGTTTGTTTCCAGCCTTTTCCCCGCACTCCGAATCAATTTGCGGTGTGTGCTGTGTGCTGTGGCTGCAGGGTCGCGCGAGAAGGTTAATGTATGACCCACAAAGGAGCGGAAGATCTGGGGTAATTATAAGGTTCCAGCATGGGGACGGCACATCCATTGCCCCATAATACGGGGCTGAGCAGGGCCAACACAATGCTGATGCTGACTTAAGCTTCACCCAGGAGCTCAGCTTGAGCGGCTATTACATAAGTACTTTCCCATTCCCATTGTCATTGGCTGTATATTGTTTCTGTTATGTTGTAAGGCGGATGGATTGTTTCCGGGTGAAGTCTGATGTCTGAACATACTATTATTACTATTAGTAGGTTCGATACCAACGAGGGGATGGCATGTGATTTCCACCGAGGCCCTTCGAATTCGCATGCACAACATGAAAAAACACCAATCAAATACATATACAGAAATGGAAAGACAACCGGAGCAGCACTCCTAGGACACCACGCACGCAGGTGACAGAAAAGTGTCGCACCGACTTCTGAAACTACGCCTTTTGTCGGATACTACGGGGATACAATCAACGATAGTATCAAGAGATGAAATCACAAAGATGAGATGAATGATTGATGGGGTTGAACGATGGTATTCTGTTTTGTAACGGTGGTCGTCGTGGTCAATGCTGCAGGTGCGCCGGAGACTGGTTTTGCCCTTATTCGTGCGCTTACGTAACACCTGGTCTTCCGAGGTAGACGATGGAATGATCCCTTACTGTACTTGACGGGACTCCACCGTCCCTGGTCGTATACTACGGACCGTGGTAGTATTCCGTCGTATCGTCACAGTCCGCCACAGTCCGTGGCTCTGTCGGTACCTTCGCCCACCGTCGACTACGGTAGTCTTCCATCCGACACCTTTAGGGTAAGCTTGGTCTTAGCTAGCAATACGCAAGTAAATAACAACAGCAGATAATTCTAACTGCGCAGGAGTGACTGTAGTTACAGAATACAGGTCCTAAAGAGCATCATCCTATGCCCTGTTGTTCTAGGTAGGAATTAAGCTTACAAAATCTGCTAGGAAAGTGCAACACTTTTTCTGTCACCTGCGTGCCACGCTTAGTCCCCAAACCCCCAAATTTTCAGATAGGAAGCACGAAATCCTCCCATTCTTCCGAATCGTCCCTTTTCCGAAAAGGAAACCTTTGTACACACTGACTCCCATGATCGGTGGGGTCCAATGCCCATCCGAAGCGGATGGTACGCGTGTTAATCAGGTCAGCGCATGGCATCCATTCGTACGACTCTTTGAGCTGCATGGTCACATAGAACTCGTCGGTTCTGTCACCACCCTCCAGATGGAATTCGTCTCCCAGCTCTGTGTCTGGGTAGAAGCTCCTCCTTTGGTTCCCAGTCTTTCTCTGCTCTGAAGTCAGAACACAACTCAGCGCATGATATCAGACAGTCGCTTACACATTCAACCACCTCCACTTTCCTGAGAATTTCCTTGCGTGAGAGTCGTAAAGCGAACCGCCACCAGCACCCCGCCTCGTAGTGGTCCCATTGCGTCGCCGAATTCCCCCTCACGACCGTCAAGAATTCGACATTCCCTTTTTCCTCTTCTTCTTTTTCTTCCTCCGTGGGAGGCCAAATTTCTTCAACCTGGACCATATAGTTGTGGAAATCCGAATAATCCGGATACTTTTCTTCAAGTTCCTTTATGCGAATGCAATCCGCTATGGAATTCGTCCTTCTTCGACACATCGGACAACTGATCTCCCTATCGATCAGGTCGGCCGCCTTACCCTGGAATAAGAGATCAAGCCTGATTCCGAACGGCACCGGGATGGGGTGGGTGCTGCGTGGGATGTGCGCCATTCGTATCAGGGTGCGCACACATTCCACGCAGAATGTGTGCCCACAGAAGGTCGTGACAGGTTTGTAGAGAAGCTGACGGCAGATTGGGCATTGGTCCTCGATATCTGGGTTGATGAGAAGATCGCTGGCGATCAATTCACGCATACATGCATAAAACTCCCTGGTATGCATGGTGCTCAAGAGTAAGAATTGACAGGTTCTTGAGTCCTTTGATGGAAATGAGTATGTTCTCCAGAGTCAGGTAAGGGGACAGGGACATACCAAGATCCGTGGCAAAGTTGGAAGAGACATGAATTCTAGTAAGCCGTACAGGAGAAGCCGGGGGTGGGCAAGTGAGCCAGCACCCAGGCCATTTTGTAAAGCTCCTGACGATGACGATGAGGGCAGCGGTGGTCGGAACTTCGTGGGGCGCCGATACCTCCGATACGCCGCCCTTTACCTGATTTTCATCGTGAAGATGAGGAGAAAAGCTGTTCGCAAGCGGAAAACGAGTCTTCAGATTCGTAATAGTGCAATATTTCTCAACAACTGCTGACCTCCTGATGCTGATCGGAAAGCCTGGTCGTCTGGACAGTGCCGTAGTTTGCACAATCTACGTGTTTGGGGAGGGGTGAGAGGGGTTAGAGGGGCTCCATTAATGACGAGAAAGCCTTTTTCTACCGTCCTGGCTGTCTGCGCGAAGGTTTTCGGTCTTGTTGAAGACTAGATTGGCACGCTCACCCTCTCGCCCTCTGACCTGCTTGTCAATAGACAACGCCAAAACATATCAAGTTTGCTGTATGTCCTTTGTGAGGAACAGTGCAGGAATTTGGAAGGCATCCACATAGGTGGGGTTGATACCCTAGACGCTAGGAGGCCTGGTTCTCACATGCTGTCGTCAAAAGAGTTACTATGATGCAATGCACCATCATGTAGCGTACCAATGTATGATAAGTCACAAGATCGGCATCGGCCCGAGAGCGAGGGTCTCTTCGCAGTGTTTCTATATTTCGCTTTGCTACGGTACTTTTAGGTCGCCGTTCCGCCTAGTGTTGCTTACCCCGACGGTACTTCACTTCAGCACGGCACCGCGCTTGATGACGAGGAGCATTTGAAGCGAATAGATTTCGAGAACAGACCCCACGCAGCTTTCTTTATGGTTGGGGTGGGGGGTGAGCGTCATATCAGTCTCCTCAGAAGTTGAAAGCTGGCAAATTCGTTATGCCGTTGTCGTCCTCCATGAGTCCCATGAGATAGCGACTCCCAGAGAACCAATCTTCCAAAGATTGTTGATTTCCTGCGGGAAATAAATCTGCATCGACAGCCGTAGGAACGTTGTTGAAGCCATTGTGTACTGTGGAAGGATCCAGAAGCGGCCAATGCGCTGTCGGTGCCAGGCCAAGCGCACTAAGGTATGGGTCAATCTGATTGAGGCTGCGGTAATCAAACTGTTCTCCAGCTGTTCCAGTGCGTTGGCCCGGAGGGTTCAGTGATGTCGTCGCAGGCGTCTGAGCATCGGATGTCCGTTCTTTGGACTTGGCTTCGAGGTAAAATCTCGCAACGACAAGGAAATTTTTGCACATTTTCCATAAGCGTTCCGCGCCTTCAGAAACAACGCGGCATGATTCGAGGCTATCAACGAAGTCGGAGAGTGTGCTCAGGTCTGCGTGTGAACATGTTGATATCGCGTTACAGAAGAGGACAATAAAAGGTGTGAAAGGAGCTTGGAGGATCGACCTACGCGTGATTAATGTCGCGCCCAAAGGCATACAAACCCACCAAGACGGTTACACTTACCAGTGCACATAGCATGACCATATGTCCTCACTTCCTGTCACATTAAATTGTTGATTGCATTTTTGGTGCGCCCTCAGGGCCGCTCGAGCAGCTTCCAGACACTGTAGGCTAAAGGTGCTGCTGTCTGGACAGGCCGCTCGTTCGATCAGAGCGACGGTGGAGTAGTGAAGCACACAATCAGCATAGTAGAAAGTGTCGTCGAGATCCCCCATCACTTGCAGAGTCCGAGAATCTACCTGTGATCCTTTGGGAACTTCAGAAAGTGCTGCAGGTACTGCTAGCATCGCAGGTACTGTGAGCACCCCGGACCGATCTGCCCGATGAGAGGTTCCTGAGAAACGAAATTCAGTCAACCCCAGGCTCCCACGCTCAGCGAATGCTTGGTTCAGATTGTCCACAAGCTCTCTCGCGATCAGTAAACGCTCTTGAACTGTCTTTTGGAAAGCAGCTGGACTGAACAGTTGCTCGTATGTACGAGCCTGCAGCTGTGACAGCCGAATCCAGTATATTTGCATGCGTGTCATCTTCTCGGCGCCTGCCACAGGGTAAGGAATATCACCCACCGCCGGGTACGGGAGAGAGATGTCCCAATCCTGAAGCGCCGAGGCTCGTCCCAAGCGAAGAGACAACGTTTTGTCCAATGCATAAATGAACCAAAAAACGTGTATTTTTGCTGAACGCTCCTCTGGCAAATCATCTTTCATGCTCGACAGGCGATGATATCCGAGACGCTGGCTCAGCCCAGCTGCCGTCGACGTCAGAAGCCAACAAAGAGTCGGTTTGCAGAGTTCAACGGCGTAAGAGGCAGCAATCATGAGAGCTAGGATATTTTCAAAGGTTGCAGGAAGCCAGAGGTCCAGTTGAGTCATTGCAGTATCCATCTGCACGCGACTTAGTTGGGCGTACCGGCCAAGTTCCCTTGCATTCTGTCCTGGGAGTGGATAGGTGGCGAATTCACAATACATGTGATAGAGCAATCCAAATACGAGGAGTTTTCGCCCTGGTGGACATTCTTCAGGTGCATCCAATGTTTCTTTGAACATGCTCTTCGCATCGTGCAGTTTTAGGAAAGGGAAGACGATAGTGAAGGACATGGTCGGATGTACTGGGATGAAATTAGGAATGGCCTTGGTTATACATGATGAGCTCACCAATTGTCTTATCAATGATGTCGCTTACAGACTCCCATGGGGGTGTCTCATTATTTAGGTGGGCGTGCTTGGATGACTCTTTGTCGTAATTTGGTTGGGGATTTTCTGACGTGGCACCGCGTTGTTTATCTTTGCCGACTATACGCTGCAAAGAAGATAGGGCTTCGCGTATGTCTGGGTTCTGTCCGATCGAAGGGGTGCTCCCGAGTGCCTTCTCGAGAAGTTCACAAGCATACTCTGACTGAGGAATCAAAGCTGTCTCGCCTTCGAATGGTGCTGGTGGCTCTGCAGGGACATCACCGATGGGTCTCGGACTTGGGCCGTTCCTACTACAACTCGTTTGTCTACTTGGCTCAGTCACAGTCGTCAGTGTGCTGACGGTGCCCAATTTCCTTGCGAGGCTCTCAAGAAGATGTTCGATATTTGTCAGTCGACCCTCAATCCGGTCAATCTTGCCTTCACTAACGTCGCTAGTTAGACAGTCGACTTAGGCAAAGAAGGGGACAACACCAAGAAATGGCATAAGACAACAGTATGTTTCAACTTTTCTTTCGGGCACGGGAGGGATGGCTCACTATTCCTCTGATATATGCAGTCTTTGTTTTTGAACCTTCTGCGTGGGTACAGTAGTGTGGCAGTCTGGGGACTCTTAGTCGGAACCCAACATGTCTCCCAGTGGACCTTGCAGGACAATGGTGAATCTCCAGTCAACTGCAAACCCCAGAGCTTTGGCTGCGCAGCCAATAACGACCACAGCTTTCGTGAACTGTATGCGACTTACTTAGTTTGCTTGCTCTGCAGTTAGAGCAAGGCGTGTGCCGATCACATCTGATCTGTTGCAATCAGCGAATCTGCAAGTAAGTGGGGTGTTCAGGCTCTTCACCTTTCTCGACCGACAGTGGTCGCACTGTTAGAAGTGTCAGCCAAGCAGACTGGTCGAAGTACAGCCGGAACAGAGGGGAGGGGAGCGGACCGCGCGTTGCAGTTGCCCTCTTCCAGAACCCTCGGGGCCATCCGGAGTGACATCCATTTCATCTCTGCTCTCCATCTATTGCTTCAGCGACTTTTTGGCGGGCACTGCTCATGTGCGTTAGTCAGAATGTGAGTAGACTGTCGCGGATGGAGAGACCTTGTGGGTGTTGCTGAGACGGCGTCCGCGGGGTCCGCGGGGTCTGGGGATTCCCGCCAAGACGGCCAGACCATCTATAGATCCTTTGACATTGCCGCTGGCATGGACAACGACGTCAGAGAGCTGAGAGCTTCATCGAATGGTCGCATTGTATCCAAGAAACTGGTGCCTAAAAATTCATCGATCCCAAGTGGATTAGATATGGGTGAATTGGACCCTGTACTACCTACCTAGGTATATGCAGGGCCCAACCAACAAGATCCAGCCCAAGAACTAAGCGTCGCTTTTGCCGCATTCCCGACCGTTCTCTAACCGGAGTGCGCGGGTTGCGATCGGAATAGTCTTGGAAGTCTCTTATGTATAATTAGGGTTTGAGGTGCCATCGTGCCCCTATGGATATTCACCCTCCATTATCATGACCCCTACCGACTCTAGTAAAAAAGATGCGGGCGGACCATGGTCCGAGAGCAGTGCCACACGTCCCGAAGGGGCAGAAAACGGTTCATTGAATACCGTAGAGGCCCAGAGTTCGGGTGCCTACTTTGTAAGTCGCCCCGTTTAGAGGAATGCAGCAACCCAGGCATCTGACATCGCAACAGCGGGTGTTCACATATGCCACACGCGCGACCTGGGCCTTGAATGTCGTCGCCTTCATTGCAGCCATCGCCGCTGGCACACTTCTCCCTTTGATGGATCTTATATTTGGTGTAAGTGCCCTGCTCGCTGTCCGAGGCCATCCACTCAGTGTTATTTCGGCTAGAAATTCGTGACAACATTCACAAACTTCGCGACAGGTGCCATTACGCCTGCCCAGTATAGGGCGGAGACCAACAAATACACGTAAGCACAGTGGTGAACCTCTTGATTGTTTGCATATTCAGCTCATAATGTACTAGATTGTACTTTATCTACCTCTTTATAGGCAAATTTTGCCTCGTCTATATCCATTCTGCGCTGATTTCAGTTGCGGCAATACGGACTACCAAAGCTCTACGAATTGCATATCTTGAGAAAACCCTACGTCAGAATGTATGCACAATCTTCACCCGTCTCGAGAGCCCCCTTTGACGCTCTCTAGATCGCCTTCTTCGATTCTCCAGATGCGGGCTCCGTCACCACACAAGTATGCCATGGCCAAATCCGGACTTATACGACAGTTTGCTAATCTTACAGGCAACTACGAACGGCAACAATGTCAACAATGGTATTTCAGAGAAACTCACCTTGACCCTGCAAGGCATCTCGACTTTCGTATGTACACCCGAGGACACAAGCTTATATCAATGCTAAAGCACGCTGACCGCCTAGGTGACGGCTTTTATTGTAGCCTTCGCAGTGCAATGGAAGCTGACGCTGATCATACTATGCATTGTGCCCACCATTCTTGTTGTCAATGCCGTCTGCATTGGAATCGATACAAAACAAGAAGCAGCAATGCTTTCTGTATATGCCAAAGCGGGTCAGCTCGCTGAGGAGGTATTCGCATCTATACGGACAGTCCATTCCTTCTGGCTCCACCCCCTGCTCACCCAGAAGTATGACTCTCTCTTGATTGAAGCGAGAAGACTTGGAATGAAAAAGTCGCCAAATTACGCAGTCCTCTTCTCGACAGAGTTTTTCTGCGTTTACAGTGGTTATGGGCTAGCTTTCTGGCAAGGCATACGCATGTATTTCAGTGGGGAGATCAAGGAGTCTGGCGCTGTCTTTACGTAAGTTCCATTTACATCGCCTATAGCGGTCTTGCTGAATTTCTCTAGCGTTATCCTCGCTGTCGTTCTCGCGGCCACATCCTTGACTTCAATCGCCCCGCAAATGCTTGCTCTCACGAAGGCTTCGTCCGCAGCTGCAGAGATGTTCCAGATAATCGATCGACAGTCAGAAATCGATCCGCTCTCTGACGAAGGGATCATACCCAGCCACTGTACGGGGAATATTGAAATCCGAGAAGTACATTTTGCATATCCTACCAGGCAGGACGTACCCATTCTCAAAGGTCTAAGCCTCTCCATACCCGCCAAGACCACCTGTGCAATCGTGGGTCCATCTGGATGTGGCAAATCAACTATCATTGGCTTACTGGAACGATGGTATGATCAAGCAAATGGGACGCTACTTCTGGACGGTGTCGATATCAGAAAATTAAACCTCAGGTGGCTCCGAACTCAAATGCGGCTTGTACAGCAAGAACCAGTGCTGTTCAGCGGTACCGTCTACGAGAATGTTGCACTAGGGCTATGGGGCACGGAGAAGGCGGACCTCCCACACGACGAACAGCGCACTTTAGTGGAGCGTGCTTGCAAGGAGGCCTTTGCCGACGAGTTCATAGAACGGCTTCCAAAGGTTCGTTTCTCCCGCATTGACCTCCCGAGTAGACTGACCGCAGGAAGGGGTACGATACACCAGTGGGTGAACGGGCTATGATGCTCAGTGGAGGCCAAAAGCAGAGAATCGCGATTGCTCGTTCAATCGTGTCCGACCCGAAAGTGTTGCTCCTCGACGAAGCGACTAGCGCCCTCGATCCGAAGGCTGAGAAGATAGTGCAAATGGCGCTCGACCGTGTTTCTGAGAAGCGGACCGTCATTTCGATTTCGCACAAGTGCTCCACAATTCGAAACGCGGATAAAATCGCAGTTATATCAGGAGGTGTCATTATTGAACAAGGCGGGCACAGTGATCTGATGGAGGCCAATGGCGCGTACGCTCGTTTGGTAAAAGCCCAAGATCTAGGAGGTACGGATGAAGAGAGCCGGGACACGATCGCAGATGACAAAGAAGATAGACTCTCCCGTACGCATACTCAGGCAACTTCAGTACATGGGGAAGATTTCGAAAAAGCGGAGGGTGGAAAGAAGCCCAATTATAGTCTCCTTTGGTGCATAATCATCGTCTTCAAAGAGCAAGCACATCTATGGCACTGGTTCCTTGTTCTCGCAATTGCTGCTGCCTTGGGAGGTAAGTGGACTGGCACCAGATCAGCATTCCGCCCTGGCTAACCAAAACGCAGGGCTCACTTTTCCGGCGCAAGCGGTTCTGTTCGCGAAAGTCGCCCAATCCTTTGAGCTCTCTCCAGATCGCGGGCGATCCCAAGGCGACTTTTATTCTCTAATGTTTTTCATGGTAGCTTTAGGGAATATTGCCGTTTATGGTCTCATTGGCTGGGGTAGCAATATCGTTTGTCAAGTAAGTTGGTCAGGCTTCGCGCATGCCGTGTCATGAGCTAATCTGTAGCAGCACGTCTCCAGAAGGTACCGAAAAGAGATCTTTGAACTCATACTCAGACAAGACATGGATTTTTTCGACAAAGAGGAGAACGCATCGGGGTCGCTTGCATCTAACGTCTCCGTATACCCAAACAATCTCGTCGAGTTGTTAGGCTTCAACGTCATGTTAATATTCATCAACGTCGTTAACGTCGTTTCGAGCTCGATTCTCGCACTTATCGTCGGATGGAAGCTCGGCTTAGCGGTCGTTTTCGGTGCGCTACCGCCGTTAATTATTTCGGGATATGTGCGCATACGGCTCGAATTCACCCTAGAAGAGCAGACTACGAAGAGGTTTTCGCAAAGCGCTGCCCTCGCAGCTGAAGCAGTTTCGGCGATAAGGACTGTTTCCTCCCTCGCGCTTGAGAGACGGATTCTGGGCCAATACGAAGACCGTCTCCATGGGGTTGCGAAAAGATCCATGAAAGCCCTGATCTGGACCATGTTCTGGTACTCGTTGACTCAGTCAATATCTTTTCTTGCAATGGCGCTTGGCTTTTGGTATGGTGGGAGACTCATCAGCTATGGCGAATACACTGTGAGCCCTTTTCCACGCGTACGGTTCTTATCTAACACATGCAGACTCTACAATTCTTCATGGTGTTCGTCGCGGTGATTTTCTCGGGAGAGGCTGCAGCATCTTTCTTTTCGTACACAACCAGTATGACGAAGGCTCAAACAGCGGCTAATTATGTCTTCTGGCTTCGCCGCCTCAGGCCCGCTGTTGAGGAAGACCCCTTGAAACCTCCCCATGAAGACGAAAAGGGAGAAGGACCAGCTCATATTTCTGTAGAAGAGCTGACTTTCAGTTACAAGAGCCGCCCTAATTCGAAGGTGTTGGATGGTATCAACGTTGATGTAAGCGATGTGTGCGCCGCTGTCAACCGAATCTTTGACTGACCTTGTGCAGGCTCTACCAGGCAAGTTTCTCGCAATGGTTGGCGCTTCAGGATGCGGCAAATCTACAATGTGAGTCCAGTTGGTACACTTTGGGTCTCTCCCTAACACCGACAGGATTGCTCTGCTGGAGCGTTTCTATGACCCCACATCTGGACGCATAACCTGCGACGGCCGTGGTCTTACGGACCTCTGCCCACGCAAGTACAGAAGCCGCGTCGCCCTGGTCCAACAAGAACCTGTGCTGTACCAAGGATCTATCCGCGACAACATTGCAATGGGCGTCGGAGGCGATGCCACAGACGCTCAGGTCGAAGATGCTGCGCGCCAATCGAACATCTTTGAATTTGTCTCGTCGTTACCGTCCGGCTTTGGGACGCAGTGCGGGACCAGGGGAACGCAGCTTTCTGGTGGTCAGAGGCAGCGGATAGCGATTGCCCGAGCACTAATTCGGCAGCCGCGATTGTTGCTCCTGGATGAAGCTACGTCAGCTCTGGATACCGAATCTGAGAAGGTGGTGCAGGCAGCTTTAGAGAAGGCCCAATCAGGCAGAACTACGATAGCTGTCGCACATCGTGAGTAGATGTTTCACCGTAGGAGAATGATCTAATTTAGTGTCGGCAGGTCTCAGTACCATCAAGGACGCGGATGCCATCATCGTCTTTGCGAAGGGTAAGATCGCAGAGGTGGGTACTCACTCTCAGCTTCTTGCAAACAAGGGCATGTATTATGAGATGTGTCTTGGCCAGAGCTTAGACAAAAACATTCCAGTGTAAGAGGCCGTGGTGGATATGTGGGCGACCAATTGGCCGTCATGGATGGTCTCATGCCCGTTTCCGCTGCAAGATGTCTTCATACAGTTTTGTGTATCATTATGAATTTCAATTTGATATTCAGCAAGCAGGCGGGTCCCAGTCTTATCTATGTTCAATGCGGACCCATCGCCAGCCGAGGGATCTGCAATGCTTTTTGCTCCAAGACTGTTCCACGCCAGAGGATTTCTTGGAAAGCTTGTCAGGAACAGTCTTCACTCCTCCGAAGCTTCAAATAATAATGCGTCGAAACATTTTATTCCGGATCCGATGGGGTTCCTGCCCAGGTGGGTACATGCTACTGCAGATCTAACGGCACGCGACACGCCCCTATATACATTCACAATAGCACACCGTTCTACGACGCGATCACAATACGGCGCGACGATTCACATTGCAACCCAAAGCAATTCCCATTCCATCTGTCCGTGCATGCTGCAAAATTGTTTCCTTGCATGTGGACGGTAGGCCGCGTAGGTACATACGTAGATATACATAGGTACCTATCCAGGTACCATCAAGCGTACCCCATCTTGCATCACGTTCCCCGCCAACCTAGATCTATTCTGTGGCTCAAGTTTATGCGGAACAAGTCTACCCTTGCGTAGGCGGAGTATAGCGGAAATTGTGCCGCACCTTGTGGTTCACCTTCGCTCGTCAAACCGCCAAGGCGTTTCGGGTTGATCTTATTTCCAGCATCATTGCTCCAGCACTAACAACGGCTTGCACTTCCCCACCAGCCCAGGAAAGAATAGCCAGCGCCACCTCAACTCGAATATGTTCAGCCTCTGTTTCGCCAATGTCGGTCTTGGCGGGCAGATAGCCAGTCGTCCATTGCAATTCGCCATGTTGACGCTCCGGAATTAAGCCTCAAACAAACCCGTACAAGCGGGAACTTCTAACGCTCGGTGAAGCAGGGCATGGATAACCGGCACCCACACCAGGTGCATGATAATGTAAAGCATTGGGGTTCCCGTTTCTCGATTTCCCTCTTTTTGTTTTCTCACTCCTACCTTAGTGCTGGGTGGTGGTCGTATTTCGTTCTTTTTCGTTGCTTCACTATCTTGCTTCCTTCCGTTGAACGGACCTTCACTTTGTAGCCTTGAAGGCTCCCGTATTCGCCGTAATCACTAAACATTTTGCGCCCCTCAGACGTTTCCCATTTGTCAAAGCACATCTACTCATAGCCCGATATGCCTCTTTCACAACGCAGACGCCCACCGCCCTTGGTGCTCATTCCAAGGCAGACTGCCACGCCGACCGCCCCAGCCGGGAATGAAGAAGGTCCGGAATCACCAGATAGTCCGGATTCTGTGGGTACTACGCCGGGACCTGACTCACCTGACTCACCTGACTCACCCGATATCCCTTCGTCAACTAAACCAGTGACGGAGGAAAGGAAGGAGGAAAAGAAAGAGGAAACCCAAAAGCCATCGGTGTCGACTGCGCCCGCAACCACCTCGGCAGCAGCGACAAGCACGGCAAATACAATAGCAACAAGCACGACAAGCACAACGACAACAAGCACGACAAGCACAACAGCAACAAGCACAACGGCCCTTCAACCATCTCAGGCCGCATCGAGCTCTCGAGGAAGTTCAGCACCACAGATTACCCGGCCCCCATCGATTATCGGTGACGGTGCGAACCCGCCCAATCTAATTGTTACTCTTCCAACTGAGTCGCCCAAGTCGCCCAAGACACCTACGTCCTCATTAACACTGCCACTATCGCCGACATCTACAGGGCGTCCTGTTATCGCCTCCGGCACGGCTACCGCAGACACAAGTCCTCCACAACAGACAATTCCCGATAATGCGAATTCAGGAGGTATGAGCAAGGGGGCGGAGGCTGCTCTGATAACCTTCACAGTACTAGGTTCGTCATGCGCGTCTTCTTTCGGAGACCAAAGACTAATACGCCACAGGAGCAGTGGCACTTTTCATAGGACTTTTCTACTGGTTGCGCAGACGACGCCGGGCCAAACAGGAGGATCAGATGCGTCAAGCCGAGAATGGGGATCCTTCCGATCCGATGTCGAATGTACGGGCTCCAGAAATGGTTCACTCATCGCACATCACCCGCAGTACGACGACGAACACTCTATTCGCGCCAGGAGACTATGAGCGCCCAGAGACAGTCTCAACAGACAAGGCGCGATCACGGATACCGGACCCTCAGCCGACACCTAACCCTTTCGTCGATCCACCGCGGAACAAGGCATACGATGTGCTGCGCGGGAGACCTAGATCCACGACATTGACCGACCGAGGATCCTGGATCAAGAATCCGTTCAAAGACCCCGTCAGCGACCGTTTTGATCCATTCGGCGAGCTGCAGGAAAAGGCGAGGCGTGAGCGGCTCAAGTACATGGAGGAACTGCAACGGGAACAGGAGTACCTTGAGCAGGAGAGAGATGCCTTGGGTGTTGCGGATGGCGTGGCGAGGAAGGGAAGCGGCGTTACGGTCGAGGGATTGGGGGTTCTCGACCGTAGTGGAGATAGTCGAGGGTACCCGCGGTGATGTTCGTAATAACTGGACGCGTAACTGCGGAGCGTGAAACAAGGACAGGGGCCATGCGATGTGATTGGTGTACTGGGTCGCGTTTTTCGTTTCGATACCGGATTGTGAGTACTTAGGTAATGGCTCTCGCAGCGGCTCCAGCGCGACAATCTTTAGGGGCCTGTCGAGACGCATTTGTACAATATGTTTGCCAATATTACACAATCAAAATAACAATTCGTCAATCGGGCCGACGTGCAGTGCTTTGAATCAGTCATCGTGGGTGGCGACAACATTCGGTTAGTCGCACTCGAACTTCGGGCGGAATAGTTTATGACATATAAACAAATAAACCATTTCAACAATCATCAAATCGCAAGTCAAGATGGCCGAGCGGTTAAGGCGTGCGACTCAAGTTTCACAACTTGGATTCCCTCTGGAATTCACAGCATTCGCATGGGGCAACCTTCGTGGGTTCGAATCCCACTCTTGACAACATTCTTTTTGGCCTTTTGAGAACCTTCTTTTTGGCTCTGAGTCACTAGTGCGACGCACGATAGATAGGGTCACCCGGAGGAGGGCATGAAAGAGATTTTTATGCAGTTGAGACGGTTGGGACGACGTTTGCGCGACATGATGGAAACTACGCAGGGGAGTGAACTTCACCGTTCCTTCTGTTTCGAGCATCATATTTCCGTTTTTGGACATCGATCATAGTTTATTTCAACCTCTTCTGTTCTTTTTCTGACGTCGATTAAACCTTAATTTAACGACAATTAGCGTTAGGCTTAACATACACAACGAGTGGACAAGGAGTGAAATGAAGGGCCTTGGTACACTTGATCGTTCGTTCAGTCTCGCGCTTTTCGAAACTATCCGCATACTCTGGTCAATCAGTAGTACTACCTATCCGAAGCCCTGGACGCTTTCATCAGACAGCCCTCATTCATTGTTGCCGGTCAGGTTATGCTACAGTGTAGCTGGAACTTGGCGTGGCGGTGCTGCTTCGCTTTTCCCACCCTTCACGATCTACGGAGAGATCGGTTGCCCCCGCAACGGTGTTTACCGTGGAGCCCCCAACCATGACAACGCATCATGATTATACCAAACCGTCGAGCATACTAGTAAACCTCCGAAGATACAAAATTGAATGATCTTTCCTCGCACCCTTACGCATCCATACTACCCGTGAAATCGTCTCACAGCGCGTTGCACAACTGGGAGCTCCTAGGCCACATGGCTGCAATTCATCAGCCAACCCCACCATGTACCACTTCGTTCGCGATGTACGACGACCACGAAAGTGAAAGATATTCCGCCGAACATTTTGGAGAGCATGTCGCGCAAGAGTTTCTAGCGCACCACACAGACCCAGATGAAGCCATCCCTAGCATTGAGGAGGACTACAGGAATGTGCTTGCTTCTGAGCAGCATGCGGGATCGTACACCTTGAGAACTCCTACTTCGGAGCGCTTGAAGTCAAGAAGAACATCCGGCATGACGTCGACAAGTTTTATTTCCTCCCTGCCCTCCGAGCTCTCCATCGCGTCGAAACCGGTCGTCCCCGCCAAGTATGGCTCCGACGCAGCACCTGCGCATATCAAGCAGCGGCCTCTTTTCAGGAACCCTGCCTCGGTCCGCGCAATGCAAATGTCTTCCCCACCGCCGTTACCAAGTTTCGAGAGCCCTCACGAGCGAGTGAAAGGTGCATACCAGTTTACAACACCGAGCCGGAATGGGAGGTCTGAGACGCCCATGTCGGCCTCAGGGTCACGAAGGTCAGGGTCTCATAGAGGATCAATATATAGGGCCTCCCATGAGCCCCCTACGTCCGGCCATAGGGTTACGGCGACACCTCAGCAGCATCTTCCGCTGGTGCTACTACACGTGACGATCCTTCCGATGCAGATACCGTATCCACCAGAATTAATGAGCAAAGTCATGCCGCAGTGGTTGGTGGAGAACTACAAGCTTCTGGAAGAGAAACTGCAGGACATGGTGCTGATGCAGCGGGGCCTACTTATAGCTCATCCCAACGACGAGTACGATTTACTGGAAGAACGGATTCTGGAGTCTTTGGAGCTCAGAACACCTCGACTGCTCAAGTGCGGCCACTTTGTGGGTTCTGTGAGCGATGGAAGTGAAGACAGTGACGAAGATGACTGTGCGAGTAGTGCTGGGGATGAAACCGGGAGGGGGAGCAGCATGAGCGGAGGGACCATAACGGCCGACGAGGAAGATGATACTGGATTGTCGGGTGTTGCAGGCGATTTTACGGAGGTGTGCGCGGACTGCCACCGCCAAGTGAAGAAGCCAGGGAAAGGAGTCGGGTCAGGCAAGAAAAGATGGGATCTCAAGGTCTATGCGGCGAACGGTTTGATGCGAGCTGGGGCGTGGTCCGCAGCCTGGAAGGAGATGGAGAGATGCGATGTCGAGATCTCCCCATGGATTCCAGAGGACGTGAAGAGTGATGTTCAGAAGAAAGTAGAAGAAGAGCAAGAAAGACAACGGCAAAAGATGCTCTACGAAGCGGAGGTTCAACGTCTGGTGGATCGCGAAGCCGCTCGTCTGAAGGAGCTGGAATTGAGGGCTGAAGAGGCAAAAGCGTTGGAGAATGACCAGCAGATCGTCCGTGCTGGTGAAGACGCGGAAATCAGGGAGCACGAAGTAAAGGAGCTATTGGAAGCGGCGTTTGCCAATAAATTGGAAGAGATCAAAGACGTGCTGCGTTCCGAGCTTGAAGTTAGATTGGAGGCCAGCTCGGGCACCGTGGCAGAGCGATTCGGTTCCCTGGAGAAGGGCTTGAAGGATGTCCAGCATTCCATCGCCGTGTGGGTGCCTCCTGTGCAGTCTCAACCATCGATTCCAGGCCCGCCTCCTCTCGTGCAGGGTACCCATATTCCGGCGCAGTACGGATCATCTGAGGTGAGGCGTAGTGGACAAGGCGAAACAATTCCACTCCGGACGCTGCTACGCAACTATCTGGTCGTCCTCGCTAAGGATCAGAGAAACGTAGCGCTGGTCTTGCTTCTCGCCATCTTGGTCTACTTCATCCAGCACAGCACGCCCCCTCAATATACGTATCAGTCATCGGTCGAGCTGCGTTCTTTGCAAAAAGAGCCTACAACCGTCCTGGATCCGGTACCAGTCATAACCTCCACGGCCACGCTCACCCAGGTTTCAATCGCCACAACCACTGCGACGACTACTGCCACCACTACTGCCACCGCCACGATCACACGAGTGGAGTACCTGTCAATGGGGAATAACAGCGTTATTGGTCAACCCCAAGAAACAGAAACCACAGTCGTAGAAGTGGAAGGCCTTGATAAAAACGTCACCTCGCAGCATCCGGTGGCTCCACTGCAAGAACCCGACTCGTCGAAGGTAGAGGTAGACGAAGTGAATGAGGAGGGCAAATCTCATGCTCCAAGCGAGGGACCAAACCACCCTTCCAGTTCGACTGATATAGCGCCCGTCGTAGTGGAGTCGCCCACCAGCACCGCCATATCTACCCCACCTCAAGGAACCGGTTCCTCCAAATGGCCAACCGCTACACCGGAGCCAAGCACAGGAATCGCAGTATCACCTGCGATCCCCTTCGTTCTGCCCTCCTCAACGCCCCGCCAGCCGACTCCCTCCACGTCCCCACACACCTCAGGCCACCATCCTGCATCCTACTGTGCCTGGAACAAAGAAACACGATTGACAGCCTTAAGCTCTTCCACCGACGAGGAAATCTGCCCAGCAATGAGTGACGCGATCCGCAAACTTGTCTTGCCCGCATAGTGGAAGAGGCGAGCAAGCCGTTCCTACGAAAATGAAATCACGAGAACCACGAATCCACAAGCCAGCGCCACCGTCCTCGCACCAGCCCATTTCCCCTTCTACCCCCGTCACGTTTTCCTAGCTAGCATTGGCATTCCATAGCGAGGCGTTTGGGTCCCGATTGTTACGATGATGACGTTCTTTCACTACTACTAGTCTTTCAGATTGAAGTTCCATGCCCCCCTCCTGCATGCATGCGTAGATAGCACAATATACAGGTTTTCGCACCAAAAAAGATGATGCCAGGTATTTTCTTTGAAAAGAAAATGAGATGCACAGATATGACCGCACAAAATTCCCTCAAGCAAGCTGGTGTTTTTTGATCGTTTGCCCGCACGCTCGTGCATATGAAGCATCATCACGCCACCACGCCCATGCATCGTCAGCGCCCAGGCCAGATAACTTGCTCGCAGCAAAATATCAGCTCGCTCCGACTCTGTGTCCGCACATCCGAAACCCGATGACTATAGATCGTCTGTCCTAGCATTCATCCATCATCCCCGCCGCCCTGGAGTCTCCGACTCTCCGCTCTCTTCCTCGTCTTCGCTTTCGACTCCTCCACCCACGTATTATATGCATCCTCGCCCTGCGCCAGCTTATCCTTGACCACGCCCTTCAACAGCTCACCCACAAACCCGACAAAGTTGTGTCTCCTGAGGGCGTTCTCCCACAACCACTCCGTCCGCTTGTGTTCCTCCGCCTCCAGCGCCTCCTGGTCGCCTATCTCTCTGGCGCGTATCCTCAGGTCCCTGACGCAGGCGAGGAGGTTGAAGCGGATCTCGGTGGGCGGGTAGCGTGCGATGCGGCGCTGGAGGACTGGGATGATTTTGTCCGGGAACTCGGACACGGTGCAGTCGCCGTGGGAGATCGGGGCGGGTTGGAGGCCGTCGAGTTCGTAGAGCTTGCCGTTTATCGAGGTGTAGCTGGCATAGTGGTAAGCATTCTTGTACAACGAATTCGTTATCAGGACGCTACGTACGCGATGAAGTGGTAGACGTCGTCGTCCTCGGTCGCCGCGCGCTGTGTTTCGTCTACGAAGGGCGATGATCTCGCGAAGGAATTGTGCACTTCTCGAATGAGGTCGGAGTTCGACAACGTCTCCCCGCGCAGCTACGATATGCCGTTAGCATGGAAAGGGCGTGGGTCATTACGTGGGCCGTACATCTGGTGGGAACTCGGCTGAGAAGGCCTTGAAATCTCGCAGCTCATTTCCTATATCCACTTCCCCGTCCTTGTTCAGCAGGACGGATAGCAGGGCCTGTGTCCCGCATGCGTTCTGTATTGTCTGGGCGGCGAAGAACATGTTGCTTGCCCCCTCGTAATCAAAGGACCCATCCTTGGGTGTGTCGGATGGCCGCTCGCCCGTGGGGTACTTGAAGAGAAATATAACGCCATAGATATCTCCGAGGCGTCGCAGCTCATCGGGCTCGAGAGTTATGAGCTCGTCGAACTGGACGTCCTTAACGCCGAGCTTTTCGATGAGGTAGGTGAAGACACCCTAAGGCGGTCAGCGGGGAAGCAGGGGAGGACGACGGTCGCGCTCACGGCATCACTCTCTATTGTATTCCAACCCCCAGACATGGCTATTTGCGCGGATGTGTGAGAGCTTGCCCGCCAGTTATGTTTGTGTCGCCGTGTATGCAGTGACGCAGGTCGGATTATTATTACACCGTTTACCTGAATAGCGCTTGGCGTCTTCGGAATGGTTCCGAGATCTCGGAAGCGTGCTTCTCGGAGGAGAGAGCGATGGAGGCTGTGAGGCTACCATATCGGTAGATGAACATGGTTCGACTTTGAGGTTGGCTTCCTTGAGGTTTCTGCATCGATTATCACTGTTTCGCTGCTATGTTCAACAAGATGGTGATGTACATATGCCACGGAGTATGAAGTACTGCTACGTGAACCATTCAAAAGCTATATATATCTTGGAAGACTTAAACGAAGCAGGCCCGGAGTTCATGAGTTCTGCTTTGAATGAAGACCAGCTTGGAATTCGGTGGATGATTGATAAAAAGCATCAAAGGCATCACAGATTCTCCTACCAAGGAGGATACATATTGTAGATTGCGCGTATAATGTCAAGAGAGGAAAGAAAAAGAGGGGAAGATAGGGTGTGGACATTGGGAGAAGGACAAGTCACAAACAGCATCCGCCAGGAACATCAACCACATGACAGAACATGTACTTGTTCCCACGAGTCCAGAGTATCGCGGAGCCGCAACGCCCCAGCCGCAACGTCGTTTCTCTGACAAGGTCAGTCTGGTCAGATTATTCCCTCCGAAACCGTAGCCTGGAGCCCACCTTCCCAATAGAGCAACTCGCAAGATTCCCGATCATCCTTCTCGAACACGGGCCAGACCGGTGTCTGGCACCTGACAGCATCTCACGCCCATCACCCCATGCACTTCGGATCACGGAGGCTTGGTCCTCAGAAGAACCCGAACTGACCCAACGGGCGGCGGGCGCAGAGATCCAAGAAGGCGAAGCCCTTTCCGCCGTTCCCCACTTCGACTCCGCGTGCGGCTTCGTCGGTCAAGGGTAAGCGACCTTGCAGGACGGTGCAGCAGAACACCCACACACGCCCCGTGCCTCCCCTAAGGTTACATGCCCCATGTGGATAATGATACCGGTACAGTACACTCACCAGGTCAGTATTCAGGGTCATTATTACACCTGCCATTGCACTATAGCCTAGCTGCCTACCCAGCACACCACCGTTGCTTCTGCCATCCATAAACCGTAAGGGCTGGTCTGACCTGCGGTACTTATCCCTACCTATCTATGTAACAGGGCTCCGTGACTTGGAAATCGGGCCAAAGGGGATGATGTCTTATGGTACCTACGGATTGCGCCCTCCACCCTACATGATGCATCGCCGTCGTCGCCGGTGAGGAAAGCGTAAAGAGCCCCAGGGCATGCAAACATGCATCAGGGTTATTGTCGCACAGAAGGCGTGGGAAGGACAGGGTTGTCGAAGCGCTACGGTCTACCCTAGAGTGTGCCTAGGGAGGATTTTCAGGCCGCTCCAAGATACCGGTTCAACCCAGCTTTCTGGCAGGCAATACAGATGGTTAGGTAAGTGCTGACACCCGGAGCCTGCAGCCAGCAGCACGGGCGGCTCTTTCATCCCGAACTACTCCAGCTGTTTGGCAAAATCGCTCGCAAACAGCTAACAGCCACGACTGCAACCTCCTGTTGACCTTGTAGATACCGTAAAAGCCGTTAGGCTAAATAACAAAAACGTCGGGGACCTCCACAACGGTTCGAGAAAACCCAATCGTTAGGAACTTAAAGGCGCCAGCGACGATCGCATTTCCCTGACCGTTGAAGGGAGCGAACGCCTCCGTGGCTGTGAACGGCTAGGCTAAGGTACTGTATAGGTAGATACAATCCCATGGAGGGGCGCCTCGATCCGCACATGCACCCAGGACATCATTATTTCACCAAGATTGGCTTGACATCAATCTACACAGTATGAATGACGGAAATGGGCGGAGGGTCTACCTACGGTACCCTAGTGCACCGGAACCAGCGCGCCCCGACTACGCATGCTGCAAGCTGCACACGTTTCCCCCGTCCGTCCCGCCGAATCCCTCTCCCCGCTCGCAATACCTACCCCTATGCGCTTAGCTTCCCAAAGGTTGTGGTTGATCCAAGCACATCACATCAGGTCCCCCTCCGCCTCACGAAAACCCTCACCACCCCTCATTAGGGTACAATCAAGGTACTAGCAGGAGCGTGCACAGTCGCACCCCGCTTCCCCTCACGTCCTCGTCACAGCTCGGGACGTCATTCTTCACACTGCCCTAGAGAGATGTCATAGTACAGCGGAGACCCTCAGCGCCAACGTCGCCTACGTCTTCTCCTGAGTGTGCGAACGCATCCAATCCAACGCTTTGCCTTCGCGGCTCTTCCATTCACCCACCCACACCACTCCCCTCCCAGGCCTACGCTGCACACTGTACTCTGTACCTACACAAACCAACATCCACATCCACCCGCCTCCCACACAACAATAAAACCCCGTTAACGTTTCCACTACATAAGACCCCTAAGGCGCACACCAAGCCGATATGTTGATACATATCATTATCATCGGCCCCACCCCCTCTCCCTCTCCCCCAAGCTAGCTCCCAGCTCCCGCGTGCCAGATACCCAGATATATCCACAATCCGTCCCAACCGCAGCTTTGCCCAGCGTGAACCCCAACCCTCAGATTCAAGCTCCAGCGGCATGCACTGCCCTGCGACGCCAAAAATACCCACCTATCACCCTCCCCAGTGCCTAACAGCTCAGAGGTGTCACCCCAGGTCGAACCTTGGAAACACTTGTCTCTCTGACAGAAAAAACCAGGTGTTCAAAGCAAACAGGATATACACTTTACGATTCGATACGCAAGATGGGAGAGAAACTTGGTACTTGGTACTTGTGACCGGTCAAAAAAAAGGGAGAAGGAGCCACTGCTCCTCCCATGGCATTTCATCAATCAAGAGATAAAATCTGGTATCATAACACAAGAACGCCCCAATAATAGCAAATGATAGAAAAAGAAAAGAGAGCAAAAATCGTAACATCATCAATCACATCGCCAATCATGTCGCGCACTTCCGCTCCCCCCCCCTCCCATGCCCTTTGCCTTCCCAACACAGCAGCTGATGATTGACCGTGTCTTTCCTTTCAGCCCTCCTTCTAGGAGTCCATCCTCCCACGCTCCCAACCCCAGCTTCAGCTCCGCGGCTGCCAAAAACAGGCATCAAGCCCATTCGGCCCCAAACCCCATCCCCATCCTCCGCTCCAACAACTCGCAGTCCTCGCTACGAGCATGGCGTCCAAGTCCGAATCTGAACAACGGTCGTAGCCTTGCCGGGAAAGCCAGCCACGGGCGCGACGCGGATGCAAGTGCAAGTGCAAGTGCAGATGCAAGGCAAGAGGCTCGGCGCTAACCAGGCAGGCCGTGAATGACAGACCCTCCATGCCACAAGCGCCTGGAGAATATACATAGCTGAAATCGACATGCGCCACGTCGTTCGGTAATAGCTACAGGACGGGTCATCCCAACGCCGGCTTATGCACCCCATCTGAAGCCAACCGTGATTGCAAACGGAACCGCCGCTTCTCGTGATATGATTGTACATGGGAGGGATTTTTGAACGTTCGTTGTTTGGCGAATTTGGTTGCGATTTGGGACATGGAAAACGGATAGCGGTCGTCGTCTCGTCGTCCTCGTTGTCGTCATCGCATAATCGATTCGTGTACGTGCGTAAGAGGTCGAGGCAGGCGACCGACTCCAGATCCCTTCTAGGGGTGGGTTACGTGGGGAAAGTACTCGGACGCATGGGTGACGACTGGTGTAACTGGGGTGGTGCTCGGGTGAGGCTGGAGTTTGATCTTATTGTCCCTGGACGCTCGTTCAGCCTCTCTGTTCGTCACGTCCAGATGGGAGTGGCCACGAACCCGCTGGGATGGTATCCCATCGGCATACCAAAACCGTACACGTGTTCTTCTGGCATCGAGTAGGGCGCCGGAACAGTGGCGGGTGACGTTAACGGGGACGTGTAGGTGGCCGATGTGTAGCCATCGATCGAAACACGAGGGACTTCCAGATAAGGGGACGTTTGGCCTGAAGGCAGGCCATTGGGGACGAACGTAAGCGGCGAGGGTGCAAAGGCGGGACTTAGGCTCTGCCCGTAGCTATACTGCGCGATCTGGTTTTCGAGCTCCACGTTGAGCGATTCCAGCCCATAAGGGGATTGCTGCACTGGGGAAGCGTCGGCAGCCTGCTGTCTAGCCCACTCCCGCCGCGTCTTGTACGAAGCTGCCATATCGGAGGCAAACTGGATGAGGTACGCCAGCGACTGTGTTCGTTCGTCATATCGTGGATCCTGATAAGCCTGGGCGATGTGGATGATCTCTTCCAGCGGCTGAAGCGACAGGTTCGCGCAGAAGACGGACCCAACATCACGGAACAACGGCTCCAACGCCAACGCAGTGGCGTAGAAGTGACCGAGTACAACCAGCACGGTGACTTCTCCTCGCTTGGCGGCGAGTAATGAGATGGGGACCCAGAATAACCATTTGCGGAGGGTGTAAAGTTGGTTGAATTGGTCCTCGGCGGTCTGGGGTGAGCTCGTCGCTCGGAGACGGTCGAGGTAGCCTCGAAGCTGGTCAATCCACTTCGACTCTTGATCGTGTCGATTGAGGTACGGCTGGAGTCGCTGCAGGGAGGCGTGTATATCCGAGATGATTCTGACGTGCTCTCTCCGCATCTGTTCGGTGATGGGTGAACCGACCAGGTTCATGAAGGTCTTACTAGGCACGGGACTGTGTTCAGCAATGTAGTCGGCGAATACGGACTCGTGCCGCCAGGGGTGCATTGCCTGTATGACCTGCAAATTGTTTAGTGCATGTGGATGATTGAAAGCAGCTCATGAACCTACCTTTCCAGTGCCAATGACGAGAGAGGACCATCCTCGCCTGGAAAATGGGGGTTAGCAATGTAGGTGGACGGAACAAGGTGGGAACAATTACCAATCAGTTGCTTGCCATGACAGGAGCAATGAAGAGGCAAGGACGGCATCGGAGTTGGATCTTGTGAAGTTCCTGATGCCCTCGTGCAGCCCCTTGAGGCCGATGCCGTGATGGTGGAAAGCGAGATTGCGGGTCTCGCTTGACTGAGAGATCCACGCCAAGTGAGAGGCAGAGAATGCCAGGATAGAGTGCATGACGAAAGGGTGCATTGCAGCAATGCCTAGAAATCTGGAATTGACCGGTCAGACATTGGAACATGATGAGAGGATCGGTACTGGCTTACTTTGGCATCATATCTGTCCAGATGGTGAGATTCGAGGTCCTATTCCGGAACATCTCGTTCGAGATGGAGGAAAGATGATGGATGAGACGGAGTTCGGTCCTGGAGTACGCTGACCATTGCGGCTGGGGGTAGACTCTCAGTTCGGGGAAGGGAAATTCTCCAGTCTGTCGCCAAAGTTCGATGGTAGTGTTGATTTCTGCGGTCCACAGAAGGTTGGGCTGTTGGGGAGACTTTGGAGACTCTGGTACCAGGGCAGCTGGGCTATCCATGTAGTCGCAACGGGCCTGATGCTTTGTACAGTTCCGGCTGTTGCCGTGTCAGTGTTGGTGTCTAATGGGGTATGGAGACGGTGTGAGCGGGCTTACCATTGTGGAAACGTCTCGTCGCAACGGATGTGTCTCCTTTTGCAGGTCTTGCATCCTTTCCGGGATTTGGTATGGCTCCGACGAGAGGGGCCTCCGCCAGGTCCTGCCATTGCCTCGGTGGTTTGGAAGGAAGACGGATTAGGGGAGGAGGGCAATTGGGGATTGGCGACGGTGGAGGAGAGGGATGAGCAAAGGGCCGACTGGGGTGGACTGGTGGGCAAGAGTCTAGGGAGGGGGAGGCTGAGAGAGAGAGAGGCGGCTGCAGGAGTGTCGAGGGTAGGGTGGGAGAAGGGGATGACTAAAAGCAACGGAGGGGAGTGAAGAGGCTGGCCAGGACGTTTGATGATATATGAGCCTGGAACAGGCTTGGAAGGGATTGGACAGTAGGGCTGAAGGAAGACCGACGCAATGACAATATGGGGTCCTCGGACGGGCAGTCAACAGCGGAGCGAGGTGACAGGTGGGCGGGTGTTGAAAGAGGGTATGGAGGAGGACCCCTGCAGATTGGCCATGCAGGATCCGGACAAGGCTTGAAAGTACTGGAGCGTGGGCTCAAAGGAACAAAGCGCAGAGCGACTTGTGCGGCAGCTGGGGAGAGACGTCAAGGTGTCAAGGTCAAGGTCAAGACTCAAGAGGAAGAATGGACATGGGTGGGGGAGAGCTCCCGCTCCGGGCCACAAATAGTAGCCTGGCGGCGAGGGCTCAGGGCAGAGGGTGGAGGGTCTGTGTGGTGCATCTAGAGGACGCCAGTATGGAGAAGGGATAGGGCGTGGCAGGGACGGAGTGGAGTGGCAGCGGGATCTAAAGAGCAGATGGCGGCAGAGTGCCAGAGCGTCGTCTGGGTCAAGCTCGTATGACATGGCCCCAGGGTCCCAGTTTCACTCGCGTGGGCAATACATACTGGTTACGGAGGAATAGTAATAAAAGTCCAGCAAGGTGTTTCCTGCCAGGGCCATGGAGAATGCCGGTACTGGGTAGGGCGACGGGTCAGACCCAGGCTCCAGGATAGAAAGACGAGAGAGGCAATGTAAGAAAGGAAAGAGAATGCGATCAGCCTCCATAGGTCCATACATAGCCCCGCAGGTCCAGCTGGGAGCCCAGAGGCAAGGCAGAGTGTCTCAGACCCTCAGCAGATCATCGAGAAGCAGCACGGCAGGCGAAAGGGACAAGCCCGAACGCACAGGCCGTAGTGAAAGGCAGAGCGATGCCGGCGAGGACAACGAGCGTCCGACGTCGAGACCTAGGAACGGGAGTTGTCAGTGGTCAGAGTGGTCAGTCATGGATGCTGGAGGAGGTGGTGTCCCCAACGCTGGGGCCATGTGGCCGGTGGAGGCACTTTCAAGTGCACTGTGCTGGACTCTGGAGGGCCAGTCTTCAGAAGAGGGCTAGGGGAGAGATCGGGGGCCTTTCACATCAGGCTTCACTGCTGGAGCAAAGAGGCAGACACCCTGGGCAGCTGGTGGTCCTGGCTGGGGGCCCGAAGAGGTCTGAGGGGGGGGCGGGAAATAGAGGGGGAGAGGCATGGCTTGACGAGACGTTTGGGCTTGCGGCGTGCATGAGCCGCCGCCACAAAGTGAAGGTTGTCCATGGTGGCATGGTGGCATGGTCGCTAGAGACGGGCTGGCAACCGCCCACATGACGGGCCGCGCAGCTGCGCGGATGCGATCGGTCTTGTCGCGAGCAGGTATTGCCGGTGAAGCTGGTGGTGGTTTGCCAACGGTGTGGAATGTGTGATGAATTGCGAATAATGTGGGGATGAATGGGTGGTGAGTGAAGGGAGGAGGAGTGCAGAGAGCAGAGGGCAGAGGGCAGAGAGGGGGCAAGGTGGTTGGTTAGTGTATTGTGAAAGACCTTCCCAACGTGGAACTTTCCGGGAAAGGAAGCAACGATGGGAGGGCAGGCAAGTTGCAACTTGGAAGAGGCAGGCACGACTGTTTACGGGGCTCTGGTTCGCTCCTTCCCACCTGTCAGACCCTGGCCACGAGAACTTACCGGTAGAAGGCAAGCGCGGGCCGGGGTACCGGGATAAGGCCTGCAGATTTGCCCCAAAAATAGCCCATCGACGTGCATCTGCGCTCGGGCCATGGCCGGGTCTCGCGGGTCACCCAAAGGTCTTGGCATGCTGCACCCTTTCCCCATCAATTTCATCACTGCTGCCACGAGCCAGGTCAGGACACTCGACATGATTGACCCGAGAGGACTCAGGATTGAGCAGTAAGAGCAAGAGCTGCTCCAGCTCCAGCTCCAGCTCCAGCTCCAGCTCCAGCTCGAGCGCACCGAGAGACTGTCAACCCAAAGTCGGAGTAAGAAAAAGGAAAAGCCGGTCATGGCACCGGCAAGTGTAACCCGCGGGTCGCCTAGCATGACGACCTGACGGCCGAGCTCTGCACAGTACCAGAGAACTTCCACGGTTGAAGATGCACAGCACCGAAACACACCGTCATTGAGGCGACAAGCCCGGGTTCGGGTGCCACCTGCTGTGTCCGATATGTATAGAGTACAGTACAGAACAGTACTTGCCCTTGCGAGGAGAAGGCCACCTTCGCAGGTCGCAGCCGCCAGCCGCCCTCGAGCAATAACAGGCTGAAGGGTGTCGAGAGCTCCTGGTTGGTGATGCCGCCCTCTACGTGCGTACGCATCCCAAAGGAGCACTCGATCCAGCTGCGGGCGCAGCCGTCCCTCCCCGCATGCGAACAGAGACAGAGTGACAGCACCCGCTCTCGAGGGTTAAAATTGGATGGGTCGACGGGTAATTACGCGAATCCCAAAGCCACGGGGGAGTCTGCGCGGTGCGGCTGGCCGCTGGCCATGGCCATGGCCACAACAGGGTGTCATGATCTCCAGAACGGTGAATCTCAACCTCATGCGTGGGCGCACTGATGAGACAGTGAGACACTTCCAGTGTGCGGTCGCGGCGACGGATAGGGCTGAGGATCATCAACGCATCCTCAGTTGTAACGTGTGGCAAGGACAAAGGAGAAAAAAGAGCAAGAGACGCGAAGTACGAAGCCCAGAGCGCAGAGCCGTGACAAGTGTCGGAGGCCGAATCTGCCCAACAGACCACCTAGCGGCCCATTAACGTCCGACGCGGCGAGGCGGCGAGGCCCCGTGGAGAAAGGTCGATTTTTCAGGGCCCGGGATGTGTATGGGAAGAGGTGCAAGCGACGGAAGAACCAGAAAAATGAGAGCCTGTGTGTGTCTGTCTGGCAATTTCTTTGGCTTCAGGTCGCTGTATATGACCAGCCTCGCAGGGGCTCTGGATCTTTTGCGCTCTTTGCGCTGCGTTCAGGCTCTTCACCGGCGACGAGGTGAGGTTGGTCGGTTTGGACCCGCCATCCCTTACCTGTGCTATTCTGGGAAATAAACTCTTTTTAGCGTCGAGCCGGCGCCGTCCGCAAGCCGGGGTTATCCCTGCCACAGTTTCCCCCAAGTTCCAACTGTTTTCTCTTGTTCTCTTGCTCTTCTGGGATGTCCCGCGCAGCACCACCACTATCAAAGACAGACTTGGAGAGATGGAGACGACGACGGACGCCAGCGTGCAACCTCCCACCATTGCGGCTACCAGCTGGAAGAAAGGCTGAAAGTAAAATCAGGTGGGATTCAAGACAAGCAACCCAGAGATAGCAACACGGCTAGCTCCTTCCAAACCAAACTGGCAGCTCCAGTCGGCGCCGGCGCCGGTAACGCGAGCTCAACGTTGAAACTTGGCCTTCCACCACCCGCCAGCTTGCAATCAAAACGTCCATCTCGCTGCAAGCCACACGTTGCCTTTCCTTGCCTTCCCCAGCCGTGGCGCTCCAATCACCTTCCACTGCTCCTCCCCCCACCCGCCCGCTCAGCCGAAAATAGCTTCACTCCACCATCACACTTCCGGCACCACGGGAGGTGCCAGCGAGCGACCAGTGACCGTATACCTACACCATTATTATTATATGTCACATGTTCAACGACCTTCCTAGAGGGTAGCCCCAGGAAAAGACCGGCACTTGGTCGAGAACGCCATGGCTAGGTCTGGTATGACTTCACGCTTGCCCAGGTACATACATTTCGAACCTGAAAGAGGCTCGAGCGCCCCTCCACCAAACCAAACCAAACCAAACAATCCCGATCTGCCAGCAAACGATGGCGAACCTTTGGCTTTTCCCTCTTGGCCCGTTCCGCCGTTCCCCAACCGGACAAGCCCCATTATCCATTACTCACCGTCCCAAGGCCCCAAAGCCAAGCAGTGCCCCGAACACCACCTGGCCGAAGCGCAGCCTTCCTGAAACGCTGAAACGAAGTGTAATCGGTGCGGCTTAAAAAAAAAAAAAAAGAAGAAGGGCACGCTCTTAGTCACAGTGCTAACCACCTTAGTCGCTAGACCGCTCGCCAACGGACTTCGAAGCTCGAACTGTTGAGCAGAATCGTACTCCGTGCGGAGCCGGTCTACCGTAACATCTTCCAGGACCGCAAGACCATTTCTTGCTTGCCCATGCACCAGGCCTCCCCGTCAATATCCGCAACGACGGAATGACGTCCCCCCTTCCTGCATCGACACAAATGTCCACCGGAAACGTATTCGACTGGACATTCCATACCCATACCCATCCCCATCCCAATCCAAATCCAAATACCCAGGCTCATGGTAAGGATTGCCGCGCTCGTACATACACGCATGTATGTATGTCCCATCCGAATGGCCTGAACAGTAACTCCGTACCGAGTGAACACCCACCCGCACGGTGACGTGACGTGACGCATTCCCCAAGTCCAAGTCCAAGTCCACCCTCAGTCCAGTCCAGTCCAGTCGAGTCAAGTCCAGTCGAGTCGAGTCCACCCGGACAACCTACCTAGTCCCCGTACGCAACGTGACCCTTAGCCCATGATAATAACACCGCCAGTAGGTAGTCATAGCAGCATGGTGCCGCGACTACGGAACGAGCACGGCTATGTACCTACATGTTTCGAAGTTTCAAATGTTCGAACCCAGACCGATGTCCAACACGGACGACCCTGCACCTGCACCACCATCGACGGTCACGTCTTGTTTCACCCCCTTTGAAAATTGAACCAGGACGAACCGCGTTCTCCATTATTGTACATCCCTCTCGGCTCCAGGCTCCAAGTCCGAAGCTCCAAGCCTGCCACCTTCGTGTTCGCAATCATTCTTTGCTCTCGTCGAAGCACGCATCGGAATTCCCACATCACGCTCTTTCTTTCTTTCTTTCTTTCTTTCTTTCTATGCTTCTCGCTCGCCATGACAATCATCGGGACACACCCAGCCAGTCCGTCCAAGACGATTATCCTGATGCCGATGGACTTGACTTGACTGGACAGTTGAATCATTCCGTCACCTACCTGCATCCCAGTACTTTGCATGCAACACCATCGTTCATTCTCGCCTCGCCCTTCTCTCACCATCGCCCTCGAAAGAATAGCCACGCAGATGAAGAAAATATAGAAAAAGGACGATGCACATAATCTTCTCATCCGCAAGAACACTCGCTCTTTCAATCGCTCGACGCCGCTACACTAGCTAGTACTACTCCCGCTACTCCCGCTACCCCCACTATATCTCTCCTCCTCCTCTTTCCTCCCTCCTAACCGCTATATACCACGATGCCAGAGCCGCAGCAGCGAAAAAAATAAAATAAAAGTGAAAACAAAACAACGCCGACGAATGTTGACTCAAATCGTGACTGAATCCAAGATCAAGGCTACCTTCCGACCTTTGTTTCGTGTTTGGTTGTGGACTTCCCGTGGAGCCGTCTATACATTTCCCCCAAAATATCATTTCATCTTCTTTCACCCCAGATTAGAAAATTTCCCATTCCCCCTCCCCGCTTCGCTTCGCTCCCCTCGCGGTATATGGACAAGAGTGATCATCATCGTGCATGGTACGACCGGCGGGCTTTCCAAGACGGCCGCAGCAGCAAAGCCCACCGAGCTCCCACGAGACCTTCCCTTTCCCCCTGACAGCTGCAGCCATCCGCCACGAATTTCGAAATCACCGAATGGGGGCGCTCATGCGAGGTACAGCTCGCGGAACTGTGCCTGGTCCGCCGGCGGCAGATTGCCCAGGAACCCGTCAAAGTCCGGTATCATGCCCTTGTACTGCTGAATGACCTAAAATTGGGCGTCCGTTAGCCTCGACATGCCCTCCAAGACACTTCATCATGCACTTACCCGTTGGAACGTCTCCCGAAGCACCCTCTGTTCGCCCGGCCCCTTGACCGCACTGACATCGGCCCGAGCCATTTCGCAGAAGAAGTCGAGCAGGCTCTGCTCCATCGCCTCAGGCTTTGCCAGTATGATTTGCATGAATCCGGTGAGCGCATGCCCCTTCTCGTCCGTCCACGATACATGTCTGATCGCCCGCAGGAACGGCGGCGCAATCTGCGCGAGGTGCACGGCAAGGTGCGACGCACATCCCAACCCAAGTCTTCCCAGCGCAATCGCCGCGTTCTCGTTCAACGACTGGGGCGCACCCTGATCGAAGAGGATGAGGGCGATCTTTTGGAGGAGTTTCTCGACGTACGGCTGCATGCCCTCGCCTTGCCTCATGGCGATCTCCCCAACCGACCAACAGGCATTGTTAATGACGGAGTAGCCGGTCTCCAGTCCATCTTTACGGACCTGGGAGAGCTCCAGCTGGTTGATGAGGATGTCGAGAATCAGAGACAAGTGCGGCTGCAACTGCCCGAAAACATAGATGGCACAGTCCCCAAGGAGGGCGTACGCCGACTGTCGCACATCGTTGCTGGAGTCCTGCATGCAGAGCGCAAGCATCTGGAAGAAGTTGGGCTCGCCCGCAACCAGCTGAGCACTTGACGAGGGCTCCAGCGCCTGAATGATGGCACTGAGCAAGTCCAGGCTGGTCACCAGGAAGTCCTTGTCTGGCACGTCGAGCGCCGGATTCTGTGCGGCTTCCATGGACTCCTCGAGATTGCGGTGGATGATGTTGATACAGCGCTTGAAGATGTCCGGTGCATAGCTTGAGAAGATGGGGCCGAGGGCCGTGGCAACGTACGAGAGGCACTCCAAAAGAGGAAACATCTCTCTCGATTGATCCGAGACTTTACCCCACCGTTGGATGAGCGCCGGCATGAGCATATTGACCAGCTCCTCCCGTGCAAGGGCTGGCCCAACATGCTCGGCTAGCGTTTGTACGCAGTCGTAGAGGATAAACATGTTCCGATCCTTGTACCTGGCGAAACATTGGACGAATTGCTGGACAATGACGGGACAATACTGCTTCAGCTGGGTGTTTGCCTTCTCTTCCAGGTTTGCGAATGCCGACGCGGCCGCCTCCTGCACTCGTTTATTGGGGTCCAACATTCTTTTCAGGATACCGTCCATCATCGGCACGAAGAACTGCTGCTTGCCGGCCTCGTCCAGATGAGATGCCCACGCAGAATAGCGACCGAGCGACCAGCACGTGATTATGCGAACCACCGGCTCCGGGTCGTCCAAGAGCGAGATCAGGTACGGGGTGAGCATGGGAAGATGAGGCTGGACCACGTCCATGCAACCCTCCGCGATGGCGCCCAAAGCGAGAACTGCTGCTTCTCTGTTGGGCCATTCCGCGTGACTGAGGTTCGTGGTGAGGTAAGGCAGGGTGTTGTTAAAGACCTGCTCGTGGAAGACGGAGGCCAGGACGTCCAGAGCAGCCGCAGAACATTTGCGGAGATTCCATTGCTCTTCGGGGTCGCCATATTCGTCGTCGGATTCGTAAATCTCTCCCTCGCTCAAGTCGTCATCCTCGAAAGCATACGCGGAGGAATCGGCGGCGCCATTCACATTCGGGGTGGCCTCACTCCCGTTCGCCGTGGTGGCTCTCGCGGATTTGGACGTGGCAAATGTCGGCTTGATGTCTTGCTCCCGGTCTTCCTCTTCGGCGTCTTCCTTTTCCCCTTCCAGGCGCAGGATATCGTCTTCGCCGTAGACCATGCTCTGCAGCAGGACGGGGACGATTTTCTCGAGGTAGGGCCCCAATGAATCTCGCAACTTTTCATGCTCGCTGACGCACAGCCAGAATTCCGCCGCATCCAGGGCGAGGTCTTCGTTGTTGGGGTTCTTCTGCTGTGCCACCATGTAGTCGACCAGGCCACCCATATGTGGGATGATTTGTTCTGGGGCGATATCTGCAATGTGTACGAATGCGCGACACACATGCTTCCGAACTTCTTCGCTCTGGTCGCTGGCAAGCTGGAAGAGTTGGAGCATGAGCTGGTCCAGGTGTGAAACCACGGCCGCGGGCTTCTCGGGAATGAAGATGTTGATGGCGGCAAGTGCGTCTCCACGCACCTTGGGAGAAGGACTCGCGCTCAACTCGAGCAGCTTGGGGAACAAGAAGTTCAATGGGCGTTCGCCCTGGTAGACCTTGTCGAGAGCTTTTCTGTTGTCTTCGCAGATCTTCAAGAGGGCACTCATCCCACCCTCTTGCGCTTGTGATGTTACATCCCCGCTAGAGTTGCTGATTAGAGAGATGAGATTGGACAAGACCTGGGGCCATCCCATGATGCCGCCTTGTCGGACCATTTCAGTTATTACGTTACCGGCATGGCCGCGCATCTGGGCATTCTGGTCGCGCAAGGTGTCGAAGACAACGGAGCGGACGTATGCCTTGGTGTCGTCGTGCATTTGTTTGTAGTGTTGTCTCACATCGTTCTTTAGCATGACGGCGGCGGCGGCACGGGCTTGGAAGTACTTTGCGGCGTCTATGTTGGCGGCCTGAGGGGCCTGTTGGTTGGAGAAGATGTAGGCCAGGTACATGTCGAATTCCGGTGCGGCTTTGGCCTGTTTCAGCATCTTCACAGGGCCATACGAGTTAGCGGACACGGGAAAGGTCGTAGGCGAGTGCAATTCGATTACTGACCACTTCTGCATTTCTCCGGACGTTGTGATCGTGGGCACTGAGGGAGTCGGCCAGGCATTGGATGAGTTGCCGCAAGGGCTCCTCGGGAGGTTGCCAGGCCATGGTCGGGCGGGCGGTGGAGAAAGAATAAAGGAGGTCGGGATCGGGGATCTGGGTGGAGAGGGAAGGCTCTGAACACAACGTGCGCTGGGTCTTGGGCGACCATGGTTAGCTTTGCGACGAGGTGGGAGGAAGAGGGGGGGGGAGACATGGGGCCTGGTTACATTGCGAGCCTCGCGATGATTCTGCGACCTGTCCTACGAGACTACAGTCATCTTCGCGAGCCGGATACAGGGAGTCGGCGATGTGTTGTGAAAGATTGCTGGACGGGGTGTGGGGTGGGAGTGTTTGCTGCGGATAGAACTGGCAATGACGCCGACGGCGGATAGGTGCAGCAGGTGCAGCAGCAGTAGGAGGGGCTACCAGCAATGGCGGGGGAAGCGCACAATGGAGCGGCGCGGCGATGGTGGAGGTTGGAGCAGGCGGCGGTGCTTTGGGTAGAAAACTATGTAGGAGTGAGACGTCTTGTGTAGTGGAAGTGCACGTCTGAGGAGGGACAAGCTGGCGGTGGTGGTGAGGGTGGTGTTGGGCCTTTGGTGGTGGTGTGTAGACGGCAGGAATAATTATTGTCCTTTTGCTGCTGGGCAAGTGCGAGGCGGGCCGACTCTGAGCTGGGAAGGCACGACAAGTCGGACAAGAGAGACTCACCGCCCAGGCCCCAGACCGCTTCTCGGCTAGCCCCGTGTGGAGACTTATGGTATATCTTCAGAGTATCCACCAGCACCATCTATGTCTCAGAACCTCACACTACGTCCGCTCTTCCTTCAGTTGTAACTGTCGACCACTCTGCTCTCCAGATTCCATTCTCCAACTGCCTCGGAAAGAGATATGGATGCTCTAGCGATACTGCCCTAGGAAGACGCTCGAGTCCGTCGATCCCACACAACCATGGAGCGCCTCCTCGATGCTCGGGCCCAGCACGAGCTCCGCCTTTCGGTAGGCCTCTAACACGATCCAGCCATTGAGAGGGTCGTCAATGCGTGCACGACAGTCGAATTGGTCTCGACGCCGCTGCTGTGCGAAGCGTCAACCGGCACCTGCAGGCACCGTTACGCGGAATCTCCACCAGCCTTCCCCTCGATTGAGGCGGCCCATTGCGCCATGGAAGCAGGACCCAGCAGGAGCCAGCCTGTTGTGCCGTGGTTCTGCTTCCCAGAGCAAGGTCCGCAGCGTGACACGCCCGGTATCGGTTTGGATGGATGAAGATGGCATCTTTCCAGGTTTTGGAGTCCTAACCACTACAGTTCAAGCTCGTGACTGACGCCTCATTACACATAACCGCCTCCCAGTATATGATTGCCGCTCTCCACCGACCTCCGGAGATATGAGTATATGGCTTCGATTTCGTCTTCACCAAATCCTCGTACAAGGCTATGTACCAGCATGCAGCATTCGTCACGTGACTCCATCTCTGCCAAGGTCGAGTATGGATTGATCGACCACGACGCCAAACCGTGTGCCACCAATGCTTGCGTCAACCGTTGGATGCTTCCCGAAAATAACGGAACCGTTGAGAGTTACTGTTGTATGATGGCACCTATGCATCAGACCACCAGAAGGTGGACCTAGGTACCTGCCCAGGTGTAGTTGTATCTGTAACAACATACAATACTATATAAGCAGATCATACAAGAGTTTCATCTTTGTCGACGTCCAAGCAGGCTGGGGGGAAGGATTGGCGAAGAGAACCGCCGGCACACTCAGCCCGGCCTGCGTGTACCTTAAGAATAGTCCTCGCACAAACCTTCTTACCGCGCGTCTGTATCCAAGGGAGAAACCAAACAAAGAAAGGGAAAGGTGCCAGTTTCACCCTCCCCACATCTAAATCTGCATTGCAAACTCTTATCATGGACGGAAGCGGATGGTGAGGAGTGTGGTGGTGGCAACTTGTCGATGCTTGGCAAGCGATCCAAGGATGGGGCCGGCTCCGTCGCAGCGCTCTACTCATGCGTCGTGCAACTGTCTCACCTGCCTTGCCAGCCCCCAGACTTCACACCACTCTTCCTCTCGCCCTCTACCTGTCCTCTCTCTCTCCTCCTCCACAACAACAACAACCAGCATATTGTCCCACACACACGCTCCCTCACGCTTCCCCAATACCCACCGCTCGTCCGCCTCCATCCCGCCGCCGTATCGCTATCGCCGTTCCCGCCGCACCCGAATCGTACGTCACCCATCACCCCCGTGCTCCCCGCCTCTCCCGAACCACGTTCCTTCTATTGCAAAGCCGTAGCCGCAACCAGGCCATACGACCCTATCTGTGCCTCGATTACTTCACGGGTTCCTTCACCATCCGCATCTCATCCGCAGCCTTCGCTTCGCCGCCATGTGGTCGCAGGGCGACCGGGCGCCTGTGCCGCCCACCACCCTCCACAAGGTCTACCTCCCTCCTCATCCCCCATCCGCACAGCCCCGGCAGCCTGTTTCCCAGAGCTCAAACCCTCACTCCTCATACCATGATCCCGTCCGGATAGAGCAGTACAACCGCATCGGCTCCACGGCCAAGGGCGTCATGATTGGCATCTTCTCCGTCTTGGGCGCTGCGGCATTTTGCCTCATCCTGTTCGCTGTCGTCTACTACTTCAGATATACACAGCAGGGCCGCATCTTCCTGGATAGGTTAACCCGGCCTGGTGAATACGACGATGAGCAGCAGTTTGCCAAGGAAGAGGCCGAGGCTCTGGAGGAGATGGACGATATCCAAAGAACAGAGTATCTCAGGGCCAAAGGTATGATTCACGCAACGGTCGGCCGTCACTCTTGAGTCATGCTCACTGACATGTTCCAGCCTTCATTCAGGCCAACCCACCCGAGTCCGTTCAGACAGACATCTCCTTGTCCCAGTTTCTAGCAATACAGGAGAAGGGCGTCTCGGCATGGGAATTCGAACCGGAGCTGGAGATTGCCAATTGCTTCGTCGAGGGACGGACCGAAATCGAGTTCTTCGATTCTGTCTGCAGTGTCCAGAGCAACCTGCCCATGCCGAAGCAGAACGAGGTCTATTACTGGGAAGCGAAGCTCTATGATAAACCAGAGACCACAGAAGTAGCCGTTGGCGTCACCACGAAGCCGTACCCCTTGTTCCGGCTTCCAGGTATGTGCACGACCACCGCTCTCGGATCACACCGCTGACAAGATCCAGGCTATCATAAATACTCCATCGCCTACATGTCTCATGGCTCCCGCCGCTACAATCAGCCTTTCACCCCCACACCCTACGGACCCGCCTACGTGCAAGGAGACGTCATCGGCGTCGGATACCGACCGCGTACCGGAACCATATTCTTCACGCGCAACGGCAAGAAACTGGACGAAGTCGCTCACGGCCTCAAAACACAGAACTTCTTCCCCACCGTTGGCGCCAATGGACCCTGCCAAGTGCACGTCAACTTTGGCCAAATGGGGTTTGTCTTTATCGAAGCCAACGTGAAGAAATGGGGCCTGGCACCGATGACCGGAAGTCTGGCCCCTCCTCCTCCATATGGCAGCGAACAGGGATCGATTCTGCTCGAAGGCGGTCGCGAGGGTGTACGAGAGGGAATGGCTGGCACATACTTTACCCATTACGGCCACGCAAGGACGAGCAGTCAACAGATGCGCCTGGGACGAAATCAACCCACCAGTCCAGGGCCCCAGCGTAGCCCTACGGACATCTCCCTCGCCCAATTGAGTCTTGTCGATTCCAACGAGGACGACCACGGCGAGGGGACCAGCGCAGAAGCAGGAGCAGTAGACGTCCATGGTCTCGGATTCCTGCAGCCCGGGGACCTTCCTCCCGAGTATACTAGCCCTCAGAGCTCGCCCCGGCTCAGCCGCCAACCGAGCCAGGACGACGACTATGGTTGGGACGACCAAGCGCCGTTGATTCAGCAGCGTCAAGGGCGCACGCCGGAGCCCGACCCTCCCATTCCTAGCTACGACGCTGTCGTAGCAGCGGACCGCCCCCAGATCCGCGTCCGTAGCGCGACGGAGACCTCGCCGTCCGCTCGCGGCGGAAACTCTCGGCCATGAAATCGTTCCACTTCACCACCTATTTCCTTCCTCGTTGTTGTCCCACGGTTATCGGCTTTGCAATGATCTAACTATACCCATCTTTTCCTATCAGTATATCTCACGTTTCCTTTGTGTTGTCGGGTGCGCCGGAGACGACGCGTCCGGTAGAGTCGGTCGGCGCGTTTCAGCTAGCATTGCTCTAGTGTGGTGTGCGGATGCATGATGACTTCGCCTGCCCTTTTTTTTTCTTTCTAGGTTTTTCGAGGCTGGATTCTATGGGTTGGGAATTGGGTTGCACGGGCTGGCTGGGAGGCGGGAATTGCATGAGGGTTTGGGCTGAGGCGTTTCTACACCCCCAGCGGTTCCGGTCTGCTTTGTATATACACAGTACGTAGTTCTCATCGCTACTCTGAAGAATGACTTGCCGTCACATTCTACATACATACAGTACATCCACCCACTTGGCGAGTCTCGCGCAATATCAGAATCTGTGATGGATAGATCGATCCAGGGAGTTCGAAACGTACGCAATACGTCTATGGTGGGCAAATATCACGGCATGTCTCGAGCAATCAATTACGAAAACCGACATTCACACGGATGTAGAGACGGCGCCGTACTCAAAAATCGTCGATGGGTTTGCTCTTGTCTCGTACGCGTGCGAGCGTCCCTAGGGGAAGCTTGCAGCGTATCCAGCTCTAGATCTGCCAATGGGGTGGTGTGGTGGACCGAGCGAGGCAGGAGACGGTTTGGTGTATGTGGGTGTGTGGGAGTGCTGGATATGGTCCCCTGAATAGAGGAGGTTGGGTTCGCAAAGTCGGATTTGCGGTGGGAGGGATCTCCTGTATGGAGGAGGCGCAGTTCCCCAAAGTTCCAGTACTTTGTATGCAGAAACGCACACGGGGACCTGCGCGAATACTTTCCAAGTACTCCAGCCACCTCAGAGTCAACCAGACGGCGGCTCAGGTCCAGGCGATGTGCGAAATCCCTCATCGTGAGGGAATCCGGTACCGGACCCTTCTCTACGGCTTGAAATGAACAGACGCGCAAGTTGCCGCGAGGATTGTCCAACGAGAGGTTGGGGGTGTGCACACAGAAAATTTGTCTATTGGAATGGCTGCTTAGTCATTGTCAGACTAACTGGGAATGGACTAGTCTGCTTGATGTAAATCTTTATCGTGACAGCTCGCAATCCCAAGACTCATCGGATGGGAAGATCGACCGGGAAAACGGTGTACTGTGCAATGGTTTGGGAGTAGGGGGATATGTGATTTACCATTCTCTTTGCGCGAGGTGCCATTTCTACTACTGGAGCCATGGTGGCATACCCGTCTCCTTCTCCTTGCTTGACGGAGTCCTCTCGAGGCTGATAGCTATCCATCTCCATAGCTCCGCGGGGCTCAGGCCTAGCCTAGCCGGACATGCTCCACTTCACACCTCCATGGGGAGCCAGAGTCTCGTCTGCTTGGGAAAAGCAACCATATCCCCGCCCTACGCGAGGCTTGGGGACCCTTGGGATGGTATGAAAATCTTCCCTGCTTTCGTGGCTCCGCTATAGCTACATATATATATGATCGTTGTTGTCTCCAGCTGCGGTTTCCCAACAGGTCGGTTCCTGGGTTGGGCTACGGTAGAAGAAGATGTCTGCAGAACATGCGCAGGGGGAGAAAGTCCCACCCACGGGAGCCTCGTCACCAGCCCAGCATGGAGAACCCGAGACGAGAGCCAGCTCGGTGTCGCTCGATAAAGATGTCGCCATTGGACTCGTGGGGGAGCGTGCCCACGAAATCGATCCCGTCGTGGAGGCTCGAGTGTTGAGGAAAATCGACTGGTTCCTTATTCCCGCCATGGCTGTTGGTGAGCTTCCTTTCCCCCTTGATTCACCTCGAACCATCACTAAGACATGTCTATCCAGGCTACGGACTGGTCTACTACGACAAGGCCATCCTCGGGAGCGCCGTCCTCTTCGGCATGACCAAGGATCTCCATCTCACCGTCGTCAACACCTCCACCAAGCCCCCCACGACCAACACCTCCCGCCTCAGCTGGGCGACCTCGCTCTTCTACTTCGGCATGCTAGCGGGCCTCTACCCCATGACATTTGCCCTCCAGCGCTTCAACCTCGGACGCATCCTCGGCGCCATCGTCATCTTCTGGTCCCTCGTCTGCATGCTCACCGCCGCCGTGACGACCTGGCACGGCCTCTTCGTCCAGCGCTTCTTCCTGGGCTTCGTCGAATCCATCATCCCGACGGGCTTCATGGTCATCGTGTCCAGCTACTACACGCAGCAGGAACAGGCGCTGCGGCAGTCGTGGTGGTTCTCCTCCACGGGCCTCTTCACCATCATCGGCGGCGCGCTCAACTACGGCTTCGCGCAGATCACCGGCGGCGCGCTCAAAAGGTGGCAGTACATCTACCTCCTCGCGGGCTGCCTGACCTTCCTCTTCGGCCTCTGGTGCTTCCTGATCCCCAACTCCCCCGTCTCGGCCTGGTTCCTGCGTCCCGACGAGCGCGTCGTCGCCGTGGAGCGCCTCCGGAAGGGCCAGACGGGAGTGCGGTGCCAGCAGATCAAGGTCGAGCAGATCAAGGAGTCCCTCCTGGACATCAAGGTCTGGCTCGTCTTCGTCATGATGGCGTCCGCGTACACGGTCAACGGCGCCGTGTCCGGTTTCGGCCCCCTCATCGTGAGCACCTTCGGCTGGTCCTCGCTCGAATCCATCCTGTGGCAGTTCCCCCTCGGCGGCATCTGCCTGTTCGATATCCTCCTCTGCGGCTACCTCTCCTCGAAGATCGCCAACATCCGCATCCTCCTCCTCATCCTCAACTGCCTCCCCGTCATCGCCGGCTGCGCCATGATCTGGAAGTCGGACTGGACCTACCACGCCGCCACCCCCGTCGCCGGCTACAGCATCATCGGTACCTTCGGCGCCGTCGTCAGCCTGGTCATCGTGATCGGCATGGGCAATGTAGCGGGCGCCACCAAGAAGAGCACCATGGCGGCCGCCATCTTCGTCGCTTACTGCGTCGGGAACATTGTTGGGCCGCAGTTGATCAAGAGTCAGACGAAGAAGGACCATTACCCCGAACTGTGGACGGGATTGATCATCTGGTGAGTCGTCGAGACCTGCCCATCCTTCATGCTCGTTTTTGCTAACGGAGGCCAGCTATTGCATCACGATTGCGGCTGCTGTGGCGCTGTACTATGTGCTCTGGAGGGAAAACAAGAGGCGGGATGCTTTGCCAGTGGATGAGGAGGAGCGTGATAGGCTTGCGTTCAAGGACTTGACGGATAAGGAGAACCCATACTTCCGTTATGTTTTGTAGGGTCACCTTCGTTGCTGGCGTGGGTAGAAGTTGTTTCCAATTCAGTATATTTAAGTTCGCCACACTAATCCGTATATGTTCGTCCGTCCATGAGTTACGAGCTCCCCGGACCTCTTCGTTTCCGCGCTCCGGTATGGCGTTACGAAGGAACCCATCCCAATACGGTGCACAACTCTGGAGCAAGACCGAAAGGGGAGGACTATTCCCCACAGATTACAAATGCGGGAAGGTAACGGATCCGCGAACCGATCGGGGGAATTCCTTGGCGGCATGGTCGGATTAAAATGGGCTTTGGCTGCAATGCTGATATGTCGTCTTTATTGCAGGGGTAGGTACTCTGTACAGGTGGTATAAAAGCTACTTATTTTTCTAACTAGTGGGATAATCAACAAAAAGATCCGCATCTTCTAATCAACAATTATCTCACTTGATACAACATCTCTACTACGAGGTTGGTTCCCAACCTCGATATATCGCAATGGTCGTTGTCGCAGTGGCCGGAGGAACTGGCCAGCTTGGCCGTGTGATTGTTGAGGAAATCCTCAAACGAGGAGGCACAGAGGCGCTGATCCTCGCCCGCGAGGTAACACCACCAATACATCACCGCAGGTTCGAAGGCTAATTGACACTGGCAGAGCATCGACGAAAAGGCCAAGGAAATCGGCGCCCGCATAGTGGCCATAGATTACAGCAACCCTGATTCCATTGCCACTGTCCTTGAAGAAAACAAGATCGACACCGTGATCTCGACATTGAGCGCCCTGTCCGGCGTCGACGCCGAACTAGCCTTGATCCAGGCCGCAGACAAGTCGACAACAACCAAGCGCTACATCCCCAGCTTCTGGGGGCTCAAATACACGCCTGAGTACGTCACTGCTCTTCCGGGACCCTACCGGTAAGAAGAGCGTTACCTGAACTGAGTTGCACCAGACTCGTCGCCATTTCCCCCATAAGCGCGTCGAAGCTCGCCATCTTGGACGCTCTCGAGGCCACCTCCCTCGAGTACACAGCAGTGATCAACGGGCTCTTCATGGACTACTACGGTCAGCCACACGTCAAATCCTACCTCACCCCCTTCGTCGTCGGTGTGGACATCGCCAACAACGCGGTCGCCATTCCAGGCTCAGGCGACGTGCCCATCGTCTTCAGCTACACCTTCGACGTCGGCCGCTTCGTCGCCGCTCTACTAACGCTCCCCAAGTGGGGAAGGGAGTCCTACATCGTCGGGGATAAAGTCACGTGGAACGAGCTCCTCCAGATTGCGGAGGAGACCAAGGGTGTCAAGTTCGACGTCAAGTATGACACCGTGCATGCGCTGGAAAGGGGGCAGGTCACCGAGCTCCCTGCTCATCTACACATGTACCGGTTCTTCCCCAAGGAACAGTTGCAGAGTGTCCTCGCCTCGTTCGGCATCTTGTTCGACAATGGGAGCTTCGATTTCAGCCCGACCAAGGAGCAGAGTCTGAATGAGCGGTTCCCGGAGATCACGACGAAATCAATGAAAGAGATGGTTGGGGCGTGGAAGGGGAAATGAGTCCAGTAATGAGGACTTGATATGCAAAGCCATTGGGACAATTACTCTTCCGTTGTTGAGGCAGGTAGAGGGTGTTTTCAACACAAAAAAAATGATCATATGTTCTGCAATTCTTCGTATAGGTCGAGTATGCACTCAAATAGCAGTTCAAGCACATCTGGGGAACCGGATGGTCCAGATTCGTTTCGTAACTAACGCCACTGTTATTCTTTGAACATTGGTATATTGGGTACACGTTTAAGGTTCCAAAGTTGTTGTGTAGGTAAATTTTCTTATCTTTATGCAATTAGGAGGGAACATTATTTTATCTAAAAATAACGAATTCATGTTTAGTATAAATAACATAACGTAGTTTACAAGCGAGCCGCGCGTACAAGCGAGCCGCGCGTACAAGCGAGCCGCGCGCTCTACCAAGTTTCTCCGACGCGTCCTATACAAAACACAATGGCTCAACTAACTCTTTCTCAAGTACGCTTAAAAGAAGCAGATATCTACCTTGCTATTTTATCTATTAATTCTAACCAAATACAAAGCGTAAAACGCGCTGCAGCAATATTTAGCGTCCCTGAAACAACGCTTCGTGAGCGACGCGCTGGAATCGCTGCGCGACGCGATTGTGAGCCTAATTCGAAGAAGCTTACCAAGCTAGAAGAGGAGGTGATTGTAGGGCATATACTTGACCTAGATTCGCGAGGGTTTGCGCCAACACTACGTGCTGTACAAGATATGGCGAACAAGCTGCTCGCTGAGCGCAGCGCAGGCCAGGTTGGCTAGCAGTGGCCTAGGAACTTTGTCAAGCGAACAGATAGCCTTACAACGCGATTTAATCGACCCTACGATCGACAGCGAGCTCTCTGCGAGGATCCTAAGGCTATAAGTGCCTGGTTTGAGCTTGTAGCACGCACAAAGGCTACCTACGGTATCTGCGATAAGGATACCTTCAACTTTGACGAGACTGGCTTTCTAATGGGCAAGATATCCTCCCAGCTAGTTGTTACAGGCTCACAGAGGCGTGGCCCGCCAAAAGCAATCCAGCCAGGCAATCGCGAGTGGGTGACAGTGATACACGGAATCAACGCTGCTGGATGGACGATCCCGCCCTTCATCATCTTTGCTGGCCAATACCACCTCTCTGCCTGGTATAAGGGCGACGATATACCAGGTGATTGGGCTATCAGCCTCAGCGACAATGGCTGGACTACGAATGAGCTTGGTATTGCCTGGCTACGGCACTTCATCAAGCATACAGTACAGCGTAGGGTAGGCGCGCGCCAGCTACTTATACTCGACGGCTATGAGAGCTACAACTCGCTCCAATTTCAGGAGATCTGCAAGGAGAATAATATATATACTCTCTGTATGCCATCACATTCGTCACACCTCCTGCAGCCGCTAGACGTTGGCTGCTTCTCGCCGTTGAAGCGGGCATATGGGCGCCAGGTCGAGGGCCTAATACGCGACCACATCAACCATATTACTAAGCTCGAGTTCCTACTAGCCTTCTGCACTGCCTACGACCAGGCAATTACAAAGGAGAATATCTGCGCAAGCTTTCAAGGCGCTGGGCTAGTCCCACACGATCCAGAGGCGGTAATATCAAAGCTTGATGTAAAGCTTTGTACGCCGTCGCCAGCAGCCCTACCAGAGGCTATATGGGAAGCAAAGACACCAAGCAACCAGCGCGAACTAGAGGCTCAAACAACGTTGATTTGTGAGCGGATTCGCGCACATAAGAGCTCATCACCTGCCTCTATTATTGCAGCAATTGATCAGCTTGAAAGAGGCGCTGAAGTAATGCTACATACTGCTGCGTTACTTAAGGGTCGAGTTGCCAGCCTTGAAAGAGCTAACGAGGCTGCTACAACACGTAAACAGCGCAAAAAGAAGCGGATCCAGAAACGAGGCACCCTATTAAAGGCAGAGGGAGAGGATATTATTGCTTAAAAGGCTGTTGAGCAGCAACTAGAGGGAGAAACGCGGCAAGGTAAGGCACAATCAGGTGCGAGCCGGCAGGCTTCAGCGCGCTGCACGCGCTGCAGAGAGCCTAGGCATAACTTACGTACGTGTAAGAAGGCTTCTATAGAGGCTACTTAATATATTATAGCTATTGTATCAATAGAAAATTGATGCGTTGTAATACTATACGCTGCAAAAGGCGTAGAGAGTTGATCGAGCGCGCGGCTCGCTTGTACGCGCGGCTCGCTTGTAAACTACGTTAACGTGTTTTACAAGCGAGTGGACATTACAAGCGAGTGGACATTACAAGCGAGTGGACACCCTACCAACTTTGCGCACGTTTGTAGGCGTATATCTCAACAACTATATAAGATAATAGATAGGTGTTAAGAGAACAGATTAAGCAGTGTTTAAAGTATCCTTTTTACACGTGCGTGAGTTATGGCCAGGCTCTCTACACCTCGTGCAGCGCGCTAGAGCCTGGCGGCTGAGTCCTGATCGCGCACCACCTTGACGCTGTTCACGAGCAATCTGCTCCTCAACCTCTTGGTAAGCGAGTATATCCTCTCCCGCTCCCTTTGTTAAGACTCTATGCTTCTGGATCTGCTTCTTCTTGCGCTGCCTCCGCTTTATAGCTGCCTTATTGGCTCTCTTAAGGCTAGCAATCCAATCGCGCATCAGCTTAGCCGAGAGCATCATTACTTCAGCCCCCTTCTTGAGCTGATTAATCGCCTCAATAATTAAGGCTGGTAATGAGCTCTTGTGCTGCCGAACGCGATTACGTATTAGCGTTGATTAAGCCTCAAGCTTACGTACGTTGCTTGGTGTTCAAGCCTCCCAGAGAGCCTCTACTAGAGCAGCTGGAGGAGTAGGCGTACGGAGCTGCACATCAAGTTTTGACAGAACAACGTCTGGCTAGAGAGGAACTAGGCCTGCGCCTCGAAAGGCTGAGCAGATGTTAGTTAATGTAAATGATTAATCAAAGGCTGCCTTAAAGGCTGGCAGAAACTCAAGCTTTGTAATGTGGTTAATGTGGTGGCAGATTAGAGCCTTAATCTTACAGCTGTACGCGCGCTTTAACGGCGCAAAGCAGCCAACGTCAAGAGGCTAGAGCAGGTGCAATAAGTAAGTTGGCATGCAGAGCGTGTAGATATTGTTCTCCTTGCAGAATTCTTAAAACTTAAGGGAGTGGTGGCTCTTGTAGCTATTAAGGATGAGCAGGCGACGAGCACCTACAACACAAGTCTTGGTAACAGCGTTGAAGTGCTTTAGCCACTTAACTCCTAGCTTGCTGTTTGTCTATCCGTTGTTACAAACTGCAATTGCCTAGTTGCGCAGGATATCAGCTTCCTTGTACTAGGCAGAGAGATGGTGTTGGCTAGCAAAGATGATGAACGGTAGGATAGCCCAGCCAGCTGCGTTGACTCCTTGGATTACTGTCACCCACTCGCGATTTCCTGGCTAAACAGCCTTTGGCTGACCTTTTCTTTCTAACCTAGTTACAACAAGCTGAGTTATAATCTTGCCTATTATAAAGCCAGCCTTGTTGAAGTTGTAGATGTCTTTATTGCAGATGCTGTACTTGGCCTTTGTCTGCTCTACTAGCTTAAACCAGCTTCTAATCAGTGTAGGATCCTCGCAAAGAGCTCTCTGCCTATTGTACGGCCAATTGAAACGTGTTGTCAGACTGTCTGTACGCTTGACAAAGTTGCGTGGCTAGTGGACGCCAACCTGGCCTGCGCCGCGCGCAGCTAGCAGGTTGTTGGCTATATCGCGTACAGCTGTGTACGTAGGCGCAAATCCACGTTGATATAGTTCAAGTATATGTCCAACAATTACCTCCTCTTCTAGCTTAGTAAGCTTCTTTAAGTTGGGCTGGCAATTGCGTTGGGCAGGCTTCCTAGCGCGTCGGCGGTGGAGGGTACTTCGAGCGACACCAAACGTCTGTGCAGCGACTGCCTCTGTCTAGATTTGATTTTGATGGATAGCTGACATTGCAAGGTGTATATTAGCCTCGTACGAGGCTGGCTGGCCTTGGGTTGTGGGTGCCATAAGGGTTGGGAGTTCACGCGTTGTAGAAAGTTGGTGGGGTGTCCACTCGCTTGTAACGTGTCCGTGCACCCAATGCACGGATTCACCCAATGCACGCCGAACAACATAAACGCTCTATTAGAATTGAGGCTGTAGAACCACCAACAAACAATATTATCACGAAATTTTCTAGTGGGGTAGTAAGCTGATAGCTGCGATTAATTTGCGCTATTTAAATCTATCTGGGAGCTTGATGTTGCGGCCGCGGCGTGTGGCTTTGGTCGGGGCAGCGGATGCGCTCTCTAAGGCCTTACTAATATCTTGAGCATCAACAACACGTTTATAACGCTTTCTGCTCTGTAGAGGAGGCTGCAAGGCCTTTCTTTTACCCTTTTAGGATAATTGTAGAGCTTTTTCTGCGTTACAGGCAATCCTTTGTGCCTTGCGCTGTGCTGCCTTATTAGCTCTCTCCTTCTCCCTAACTTTTTTGGCCTCCTCCTGCGCAGCACGCTTTTCCTGCTAGATCTTCTCCTTGTATAACTTAGCTGCCTTCTTTAGCTCTGCTGTCTCTGCTTTTTAAAGCTGCTGCTCCTTATTCTCCTGTTCCTTGATTGATTGACAAACACGTGCCTCCCTCACCTTCCTTAGTAACCAGAAGACTGCTCTACTATAGTACTCCTGACGCTGTTGGAGATCTAGAGTTTTGCCCTTCTTCTTATGCTTCTGCTTTGTTGATAGCGCCTGCCTAAGACCATTAATATTATAGTGGAGCAGCTCATTCTGAACAGATAGGTAGTAGAGCGATCGACAAAGCTTCTGCGTATTCCTACTACTCTAATCCTTAACTGCAGAGCGTATAAGCCTATCTATCTTTCTCCAATTATAATTACTAAGTGACAATAGAGAGCTTTCTCTTAATTCTTAAGATCTAGTAAATCTATTACAGATTAGATTAGGATTAGGCGGCGATATGCCTGTTGCTCTAAATAAGCTAAGGATTATTGTTTCTTTAAAGGAGTCCTCCTACGCCTTCTAGAATAGAGGGAAGAAATCTCCTTTTTTAATAGAAACTAAGCCTTAGCCTGCGTGTAGATATTTCGAGAGCTTAGTAGAGTAGGCAGTTGATAGAGGCTTGAACATTGCAATATCAAGTGGCTGAAGCGTATAAGTTGAATGAGGAGGCAGGATAGCAAGGAGAATCCTGTTCTTATTACAGTAGTTGATAAAGTCTATAGTAACATAAGATCTGTGGCCGTCAAGGATTAAAAGTCGATGTGATTGTCGAGCCTTCTCTTTTGTGCAGCGATCAAACACTTGCTTAAGCCAGGCAAGTCCAATATTGTTGTTTATCTAGGTAGAGGATAATAAGGTAACAAAGACGTTATGTTCTCCTGCCTTGATATCCTCTACCTATGTTGATTAGATGTTGTTGTTGGCAGCTTCGTATACAAGGCTTAGAGGCAGAGCAGATCTATCAGCGCATATACATGCTAGGAGCGTAATCCATGCACGGTTTCCATCCTGGAGTGATGCTCTAACCTCCTTCTTCTCCCACATTCGTCTGCTGAATATCCTCTTTGATCTACCAACAATTCCGATCATGAAGCCTTTCTCATCCATATTGTAGGTATGACGAGGATCTATCTGATACTAATCAATTTTGCCATGCAGGAGCTGAAAATAGAGGCGATATTTATCCTCTAAGTTAGCTTTGTAACAATTGCTGTCCATACTAACTGTCTATTGTAAGGTGAGGTGGGTGCTCTGTCAGTTAATGAAGCGGGTAACCCAGCTCTCGCTAACTGGCTCCTTGGCTATTGTAGAGGCAAAATTTTGTATTATCTGCCTTGTAGCAGGAATATAATCCTTTGTAAGTTGTTTAAGGTATTGTATAAGCTCCTGCTCTTGCTGTAGGTTGAGCTTTCGCTAATTGTTTGTGTTGGCTGCACGCGTTGCAGTAACGCCTCGGTGTCTTCGTGAGAGTGTAGATCGATTAATACCATGTCTAGCAGCAACTGAAAAATCTTCTCCTGGTTCTCGCGATTCAATTTTATCTATCGCAGCTTGAATTGGATCCATATTGGTGGAGTTACTGCGTGTTGAAGATTAGGGAGGTTTGACGCGTCGGATGTTCGCCGTGCATTGGGTGAATCCGTGCATTAGGTGCACGGACACGTTAATGTCTACTCGCTTGTAAAACACGTTATGTTTAAATCAATAGGGGGCACAGCTTGCCAGGCAGTCGGCGCCTAGTTAGGCACCCTGGGGAGCGAGCCTAGGGCGCCTGGGTGCCGACCGCCTGGTAAGCCGTGCCCCACTCATCGATATATAGATCTACCTATCCCATTATGGGCTTGACCTAACATACACACTCCAACTTCTCACGACCGCGTCCCTCCCCACCTGCACTGCTTTCCAAGTATCGCAATACCCGGCGAAGAAGATCTCATCTACTGAAGCACCCTCGCAAGTCCTCGATCAAGACCTACATTCGGACGACAGGTTCGACATCACCACCTTGTTAAATATGCCTCCGTTTGAGTCATCTCAACTCCACAGCGACAACGCAACTCCCGTCAACCCTCTCGTCAGAGACAGCTCCTCCTTTCCTTTTCTTGCACTACCGAGAGAACTGCGCGACATCATATACTATTGTGCTCTCACAGCACCATCGCGGTTGAAATTCGACTCCATTGAGAATCGTATGTTTAGCAAAAACAACCTCTCAATTGGCCTCCTTGGAGTTTGCCAACAGGTCTACAGGGAAGCTGCTCCGGTGCTCTACTCAGTGAATGAGCTGGAATTCAGTCTGCCTACAAGCTGCAAGGCATTCCGCGGTGTGGCTTCCCCGGAGTACTCCTCGCTCGTCGAGAGCGTGTCCCTCTGCTTATCGGAGGTCGATATTTCCCTCTATGGTGAGACAATCTGGAAGCAGTATCTGGGTTCCGAACCAGTGTGTTCCGTCAAACACGACTTCCCAAATCTGAAGCAACTTTGCATCCGTGTAGAGTGTCGTAGCAGTGTAACCCCATGGAAAATCTGCCGCTTCTTGACCCACGACTCCACGTCGCTGCCGCAATTCACCACCGCAAAGCCTGACTCCACTCGGCTACACCGTTTTCGAAGGGAACTCTGGAGGTTACTATGGGATCGGGAAGGTCGGTGGGATTGGGAAAATTCTGGGACCGTGCGTCTCATTATGCTCAGAGAAGAAATCACGAAGCTCAGAGTTCACCTGGATTATCTAGAGAGGTACCATTTGCCAGCCACCCAAGAAGACAACGCCAACCAGACAACTTCCACTCACGTAATCACACCCGGCCATCTTTCCGAAACAACACGTGCGAGCGCGCCCAGCTGTCTGCCAGAGGATAATTTCCCACCGCACTTCGATGAAGGCCTTGCCCTACTCTCCGCCAGGTCCCCAAACCGCATCGACAAATTCTGCTCAAAGCTGGAGACAGGCAAGCAGACTGAAGTCAAAGTCATGGTCGTCGAGGTCTTATCGGTACCACAGGGTGATATAGGAATTCTCCTCCCTCTCTTTCCTGGTTTCGCTGTTCTTGAGAACGGAAACGCGAGTGTGAAGATTAAACGACACCCAAACACGGATGTTTCACTGGAGCTTACTGAAACTGCGGCGAAAATCAAGTATTATTAGTTTGATAGGGCCAGTAGGCGTTTCATTGTATCTCTTTCGTCGGGAACGCCAATGCGGCCACATCGTGTCTATCCACATCCTGACGAAACATTGTACAACGATTTTTCTCTCTACCTTCTCCGTCTATGTCACAGTGCGCATACATTGTTTATGTTCATATCCGCTAGGCCCATCATACGCCAACAATATCGCAAGAGTCACCTGGAAGTAATCGGACAATGGAGGGCAAATTCTTGAAGCTTCACTCCAGGTGCATCAACGCATTCACCTTCCCCAGGTCCTTAGAGGAACCGTTAAATCTTGTCTACTTCCCCTTTAGTCCGGATTCACTTTCCGCAACCCCAACTCTCAATTCAACTTCGACGAGCGAAAAACAACCCCAACAGCTTAGACGTCGCCTCATCTCACACCATCTTCAAACACACTCCCCTATCCCGAAACAACCTCCCCACCAAACACCTGCTTCGAATCCACGATGCCACCACCACGTCCCTCTCGTTTCGTCGAACGCTTCGACATCACCATGTCTCCATCCGAGCAAGCACTATACACAAATCCACATTCCACCCCAACGCCAGAGAAACCACGAGACAGCTCTTCCGACTTCTCGTCAACTCGAAGCCGCCACACCACTTCCACAGGCTCTAGCAGCAAATCCGCCAAGCTGAAGCGTATCGCTTCTCGTGCATGGAGCGCTGTCTCCCATAGGGCGGGGAAGGTACCATCCACCATCGCACGTGCGTTAAGTCAGTATGACGAGTATCACTCGCAGCAGCAGCCGCAGGAGGAATCGCTGGAACCGCAGAAGAAGGTTGCTCGTCTTGAAGAGCAGCAAGATGATCCTGCAGATGAAAAGGTCTGGGATCGGAACGTCTGGGTTGGCTTGAATCGCGACTACTACGAGGATTCTGTTCCTCTCCTTGACGATGCGCAACACCCCGCCGAGCGTCGAACTGGTGAGGCATCGTCGCTTTCGTCTCACGAAGTTGGATCTTCAGATTCTCCTCACTCAGATAGATGTGACATGGACAGTGACGTCCTCAAGAACCCGTCGGTACAGCTCCATGATAGCGAGTATGACCAGTATGACCCCATGCTAATGTCTGCCGCAGATGTCCTAGGCTTGAGGTGGGCCCACAGGCAAGGCTATCTTGACTACCCACAAGAATACTGCGCACTGATGTTTGCAGGCGAAGAGCAAGCGTGTCTGATCCGGTTTTCGCATCTGTGGCAGCCTTGGTCGTCGCCTGTGGACCAGTCACTGTTTGAGGGGTTTTAGGAGATCTATGAAGAGGACGAAGACGCGGCTTGTAGGGTTTGAGCGGTTCTGCTTGATGTTCGTGCATAGGTTATGGGAGAACTGCCGGTTTCTTTGAAGGGTCACCGTCTGATGGGCCTTAATGATTGGGTAACACGGACTTTTATTTTACTTCCAGTTGAAGGGTAGACGAATTGATATTTTCATCCTATGTACCATATGTCTGTTATACTTAACATCCCCTTGTTAGAAGGAGGTGGGATTTTCGACATGAAATCGCCAGGTTCACGAGGGCTTGGTTCATCATCCATATTGACATCTAGCATATAGAGTTTGGCGCTTGATATTGCTAAATAAGTATGGCATCACTCAAAGCCTGCCAATTGCAATGTGTCCTCTACAACAGAAAATTGTTGCTCCCTTATGTGGTCAATTCGGAACATAATGATTCGTATGAAGCCCAACTGGCTCGCCGAAGCAATATTCCATTGACACGAGGACTAGCTCGAAGCTTGGCTTGTAATTCCGCAGCTTCGACCGTCTTGAGTTGAGCCACTAGCAAGCGAACCAAGTTCCGCATTGATTGCTGCGTAGGGGGGCTATGCAATCCGAACACCTTGATACGTCCCTCCAATGTCCGTTGATGCCAGTGTTCACTTTCCATCAATTTACCCTGAAGCATTGAAACAATACCCAACATGTTAGTCACCGTGCAAGTCTCAGGATGACCCGGCCCGTAAAGGGCCTCTCGTCCCTTCAGACATGTCAAGCTGAGTGACTCGCATTCTTCGAACGTCTCCTTTGCCGCAGCCTCATTTCCATCGTCGCACAATTTTATACCGACTTCTTTTAGGATTGCTGCAAGGAGATTCATGGTTCGAAGTGTGCGTACGTCATTCTGGCCGTATTTCAATATCTTCTTAGCCAGAGTCTGCCGACTTAACACCACAGACTCATCAAGCTGCTTTAATTCTTTGAGAGCCTGCCCAAGTTCATCTTCGGAGAGCAGCGTGGCCGGGTCATCCTCACCAAGAAGCGTAGTACGGCCTTTCAGGACTTCAGTCTGCAGGTCTTTCGAGACTTCCGTGTTTCCTAGGCGTCGAAGGACAACGGCGAGCTCGAAAGCCGTATCTAGAGAGGGTGGGCTTTCTATCCCGTAGAGACTTCTCCGACGTTCAAGCACCTTGCGGTACAATGATTCAGCATCGGACCATCTACCTTCATAATTGAGGAGCATGGCGAATTGGTACATGGTCTCGAGTGTCTGAGGATGGTCGATGCCGAGTTCGGTTTCGCAGTCCAAAATCATGCGCTCATATTGTATACGAAAACAATTTCTTATCTCGCTAATCTCGGACTCATTAGTCTTTGACGATGCTATCCAATTATTGAGCTGACTTTGTGTAATGGTCAGGCTTTGAATGGAGGTCTTCTCTTGCGCTGAGCGTTCCAGGTGGAACTTCATGTTCCGTGACTGCAGGAATCCAAGCGTTCGATTCAGTTTTGCTTGAGTCGGAGGCCCAGCTTTGGTAAGGTGCGTGGCCCATTGTGTCGAGGCGTAATGGAGGAATGGATGTTCGACATACAGCTGTTCTGTCGACATTTTCGTGACCTGTTCCGTTGCTAGACCGGGTTGAGACATATACCACATGCAGATTTGGGCAATGAGATCATGGGATTCCTGTTCCCGTACTCGAAATTTCGCAATTTCTTTGTCGTGAAAGTCCCAGACTTGATCCGGTCCAGAGAGGAATTGCTTTACGGTGATATGCACAAAATTGACCCTGGGTTCACCATCTTCCCCATCTCTTGCCACTTGAATTAAACACCCACATACCTCGCCCAAGAATAGATCGAAGTCGAGAAATTGATCAAGTGTCCCTGACATCGACAAATTGCCACGGATACGTAGTGCTACCCTCAACTCGGTCAATGAAAGCGGCCTTCAGAGTAAGTTAGCAACATGAAGAGACGATGGGCCGTCTCCTGTCGACAAGCATCTTGAGTGAGGAGTCTTTCAAGTACGCGTCCATACGCACGTTCCAGACCTTTTGGCAGGGATGAAATGATGTCTTCGAGGCTCCACAAATGAGTTGCCCTTCTCAGGTTGTCTACCATCAGACGCACCCAGAGGAATTGGCCGTCTGCTTTTTCTCTTAGTACGGCTACGATTCGTGCGCGAAGCGGATTGCCATGTAGACTTGACAAGGGCGGCTGGCTGAGAGCGACCTGGATGTATCGCTCTAGGTCGCTCTGTATGAGACTCGAGGTAACCTCAATGCTTTCATGATGCCTAAGTCTTGATCGAATGTGTAGCTCATTGCGGCTGCTCAGCAATAGGCCGAGAGACGTGACCTGTTTTGTCATAGTGAGGATAGCGTCCAAGAAGGATGTTGTCTCACCATCCTCGCATTCATCCCATCCATCAATTATGACGCGCAAGCTGCGACCATTCAGTGGGCCTGTAAGCATGGTCTGGAATAGGTTTGACAATTGACGCATCGAATTAGCCCTCTCTTGCCCACTCCGAGCCATGGCGTCAAAGGCTACTTAAACGCACTCAGGAAACTTCGATATGATCTGAGCAAGTAGAGACCTCACAACAGCCAGTGATGACCGTTTTGTTGACGAACTTCCGTCACAGAAGAAGCCAATATGGCAGGCCCATCTCGAGGAGTGGCCTCGTCCGATCTCAAACTATCGATAAGGCAGGAACATAGTGTGCTTTTGCCGCAACTGTATAGCGAACACCGCTGTTAGCAAGGTGTGCATTGTAGAAGCAGCAAAAGACACATACCCTGGAATGCCACGAACCCACAAAACATTAGTTTTGCCCGAGACCCAAGACTGGACACAACTATTTTGAACAAACCAGCTACCGCTACCGGGCAGCCTTGCCTTCGCTAAAAGTTCCAAGCGTCCTTCGAAATCGGCCGGAGCAAGCCACTTCGCCAGTTCTCTAACCTTGAAGGCGAGTTGCTGAAGAGTGGCCTCTTCCCTTCCGATCTTCGCTTCCATAATGGCTGCTGCATTGGCTTCGACGTCAGCCAAGGTTTTGTGACGGATGATGCTCCCTATTATGGCTTTTGTGCGACTTTCCATGTCGTTCCAGAGAATCCGCCAAAATATGCGGATACCTAATGCGCATTACCGAGACACTCCTGCGATATGGATGGAAGGCTTACCTGTCTTGCGAAAGAAGGTCACGGTGAAAACAAAGAAATTCAACAGATCGATATATATGTATGAGAGAATGTCACGCAAACGCTTGTGGTTTTCAAACAGAGCTGCGTATTCATTCATTCGAGGAAGATTCTCACCAAGCAGAGACAACACGTCAAGAAAGCGATCGAAGCATCCGACAAATCTACCTGCGATCTACCAGCGGGATTTCAGTCAGAGAGCAGGGTTTTCGCATAGGATATTCTCAAAACTTACGTCAAGGACTAGAGATATCGACCCCCAAAGCAGGGCCAGCTCTCCGACGCCGGCATTGCAGTATGTTTTCATTGCTCCATCGTAGAGTTTGATAGAATCGAGAAACGGCACAAGTTTCTTCATCCAACGGAAAGATAGACGTGATTGCTGACGGGATTCAAATGTTCTTAATGTTGCGAGAAGACCGTCTGCCGATGCCGCATCGGCAAGCAGTTCCCGCTGTTCCGCCGTGCACTTGCTCTCCACCGCCAGTTTGGCGGTTATCCAGGCATCCTTTATTTTCCTTCCGTATGTGCAATCGGCGGCAGGCTTCTCGTCCGGAGAGCCTAACTTCGAGTTATCGATGGAAGGCGGCGACCGTACCCATATCGTACTCGTTGACACCACTGATTTTGACAAAACACTTGTTCTGTTTCGAACTGGGTCCATGTCGAAGGAGTTGTTGGTGGCAGGAAGGATTGTGATGTGGAGAACTGGTTGGGGATGACCCCGCCCGACTTTTCCTCTCGGGACCTCCGCCTGGTCGCACAAAGGGCGGTCATTCTTCAGCTGCCTATGTATGTGCCATGATGGTCATGTAGGATGAGCGGCACCTATTGACCAAATACGGCCCTTGCCATACGGGCCGTGCATCCCTTGTGCCCTTCTTGAAACCTAACCGCAATCTCTTCAATTGTTAAATGCCGTTTCACCTTTGACCTCAATCAACGGCGCATTATTATAATCTTCCGCAACAGTAGTTACGAACGATCTTTCATTTGAAAGCGTGTCTATGTGGCTGGGCGAATCTCCTATATCTCCTCCGTGATGCTTGGAACCAATTACTTCCCCCAATTAAGGTCTATCAAAAACACCTCCATAACGACACAAAAAGGGGTCCATAGATGTAGATTGCCTCACTCCAGACTCGTTAAAACCCTCACTGAATAGCCTTGATATTCTCGGAGCAGGCTTTTGGGCAGTCTTACTTGACGACCACCAAATGCATATGATGATGCACACGTTCTGTTCTGCTTGATGCTGCTGGTATAACTGGTTCGTCGGTCTGTAGAACCGTCAACCACAAGTGGCCCCCGTTTACAAGAGCATTGCATGCTCTCCCAAAAACAATTATGCATGCTATTAATCAAACCGTTCGCCTAGGTCCCGTGCACCACCCTCCCGGAGTCCTCCCCACCCGTCCGCCACTTGTTCACCTCCGGATCCCCCTTTCTTCTATCCGCCTTAAACTCAACTAATTCAGACGCATGTGGCAAAACAGCTGCCGTCATTTCAGCCTGCCACTTCTTGAAGCTGAATCGCATTCCCTCATGGGAATAGTCTTTTTCGTTGGCTTGATCCTTGTGGTACTTGATTTGCATGAAATCCGTATCGCGGGTTGATGGATCAAGAGAGAGTGTGACGAGGTGCGTAACGGTAATAGTTTTGGGGATGAAGTGGAAGGTCCAGGACTGTAACACAAGTGAGCATTGAGCTCTCTCCTCCGCCATCGGTTTTCTAACGGTGCGATTATTGTTACAGTTCACTCACCTGCTTATTCTTGAACTGTATCACATGGTCATCACTACGCACGACTTCGTACCCCTCATTCACGCCTCTCTGAAAAATTTTGGGCATGGCGAACCACTGACCCGCGATCTTGTACCGGTCATTCGCATAAGAAAACTCATCATCATAAATCGCATCGGGAGTGTACCGCTTCACTCTTGCGACAGTAGGCTCACAGCAATAAAGTGCAAGTATCTATTTACGTTATGTCAGCTCATATGATGAAAATACTGGGAAAGAATTGGAAGTCATACATCATCCAGCAATTGTTGTCTCTGCGCACTCAAATGCAAGGACTTTGCAGGATGAGGAGTAAAATCCGCACTTTTAGCCGTCTGTCTAGGCTCGAACAGCTCTGCCGGTGCATCACTCGTGTTAGGCATGCCGGGATGTACTGTTTCTGCGGCCCTCGACGACATCTCTGCACGCACCTCAGCCTCGTGCAAGCGAGCAGTGAATGTCTTTTCGGGATGGAGTATATTAGATTTGGTGCAAAAATCCTTCAAGCGATGGGAGATGAGACGTGAGCGTGATGGATGGTCTATGGGCATAGGATTGAACCCAACATCGGATGTTGGGTCCATGGTAGTAGTAGAGAAAGCTTATTACCCGTTTAGGCTAGCGTGCTGAGTTGACGTACAATAATGAATGCGGAGATCGCAAGGTGGACGGAGCCATTTGGGTAATTGAAGCAGTTGTGTCGAGAATCTTCGGAGTAGAGCAACCAGGTAGCACTATCGTATTATTGATACCGTGGAGTTGAAGTAGGCATTTCCAAAGGGCCGAATTCAGCGTGGCTATGCATCTGCGATGGACCTCTGATGGGTCGAGACCATTGTGGTGAGAGCATCTAGGCCATCCCAAGGCGGGATGACGAAAGCGGGGATTAGCCTCCGCCTGTGCTCTGTCTTACAGATAGACGCGGCAGACGTCAGGGTACGCTTAGGAAACGCGAAGTAGGGGAACGCACGCAGATAGGGTATCCACTGGATTCAATGGCCTTGACAGATGAAAACGGACGTCTCCCTAACGAATCTCGAACACCTCATCTTTGATGCCTCTATCGGTCTTGTACCACATTGCCTCGCCATCCATCATGCCATGGATATAGCACTCTCCTAACATTTCGTATGAGTGGCGATCTCCATTCTTGAATCGCGATTTGAGGTATTCCCGAATCCGGGTATCATAAGCCCTGGATTCATCCTCGTTAAATCTCTTCTTGATCTCAAGTCGCTGTTTGGGCGTCAATTTCCTCTCATTTTCGAAAATGTTGGGAACGGTATCCATGATACGACCGATGCCATGTGTACTGGGACTCTGTAAACGTCAGTATACGTAATGGCGTATCATCTAAGGAAAAGGATTACGTACAGGTTTCCCGGCAATATATGGAAGTTCGTTAGTGATCGTAGTACTATTATTGCCACTTCGGAGTGTCTCTGGAGCTCCTTTTTCACGCGGGCCGGCAACCCCTGAATCGCTATCGCCCAAGAGAGATTCTCCTGCCGTATCAATTGTACGTGACTGGAAGACTGCATCACTTGAACCGGCCTCTGCACCTGCTACAGTATCGTCGCCGTTGTCATCGGGGCGTGGAAGTAGCGATTTGTCATAATTAGAGACTTGAACTTCAAGATCTAGAGCACCCTTTTCTGTCGCTTCATCGACTTGCATGCTCTTTTGATGTTGAGGTTGATTTCTAGGGCTCCGCCGGCGTTTCTTTTTACGGCGGATCTCTTTCGTAGTCCCACTGCGTTCGCCAACATTATCACTAGACGGACTGTTTGTCGATGTAGCTGGAGTAGAAGCAATTCCGGCCTCACTGGAAGGCGCGCGCGTTATGGCTGTCGTATTCTCAGATGGTCCTCTAGCAAGTGGATCGGATGTTGGCATGCCCTCTGCAGGACTTCGATTCTCCTGTCCGTGTCCTTGTTGGGCCACTGTTTTATTTTCTTTCCTTGTCCGAAATTCAGCAATATATTTGTCTTTCCTTCTTTTGACGATGAGCTTCCATTTTCGGAAGTATCGGAGCTCTCGCTCGAACTCGAACCAGTCTGTCTTCCAGTATCTTTTCGCTTCCTCTCGGGCTACCGCACTTACAGATCTCCAATCCCCCCATCTTCGTCCTTCTACGCGTTCCCACTTTTCCCCCTCTCTGGATTCCTTATCTGCGAACCACTTATCCGTGCTATAGAAGTCCGGCGTGATAACTGGCTTGGTAACTTCCTTCTTCGGTTGCTGCTGCCACCACTCCCACCACTCATCGTATTGTTGTGCTTGTTTTATCATACTGTAATCTTCCCTGAAAACCTCGATAAGCTTCATTAGCCACTCACACCGCGTTACCTCCAAGGTTTTCCCATTTTCAGCTACCATTGGAAAGAGGTTGCGACGTTGCCAATCATTGTGTTTCCTCCACTGTCGGTAGATCTTGGCTTTAGCTCGGTCTTTGTGTTTCAGGTGTTGTGCTTTGCGAGACTTGAGTTCTTTGAAGCATTCCAACATCAGATTGCGCATAGACAGGAGCTCCCAGTCCAAATCTGCTTCTGATGGGAGCTCTCTTTCAACCTGACGAAGAACGACAGGGACACTACAGCCATAAAGGATGCAGACCTTGTCGTTTTTCTTCACGTTGCCACTCACAAGACCCAGGCGCTTCTCGCCAGTCAAGATCATTGCCCTATTCCACACTACACTTTGCACTCGTCGGCAGAACTGAGCGACTATCGAGTTCCGTTCGTAATGAATCAAATCCGCCGTGTCCACTGCGCCACTCTCGTATCCGCCCTTCTTGAAAGTCTCTTCGCAAGCCTTTGCGTAATACATTGGTGGGTTTTTGCCATCTTTGGCGCGATCTGCCACGAGGGTCCGCCAGAAAGAATCAGGCGGCGGCCCTTTCCTGTCCTCCCAACCACCCAGGTCTGTCCACTCTCGGGGAATTTGGGCTTTCCGGGCAATTTCCCCCACCTCGGAGACTGTGTCAAGGCAAAATCCTTGGATATACATGCTGTAGTGTCGAGTTCCTCTCTGGAATCTGAGCTTCTTCATGTTCAATCTCTTGGTTTCTGCTGCAGCGTAACAACGTTGTGTCAAGCTCAGTAGCCCGACAAGAGGGTCGGCATTCTTTCGATTCATTTTAGGCCCAGCCATCCCCGGCCGGGGATACATACCAAATGGCGCATTTGACAGTTGGGGGACCCACGACGGTAGTGGTATGTCTTCCAAATTCGCCTGTCCCTTTCCATCCAGTCCCTGCGGTTTTCTCTGCGCCTGTTCTCGTCTTTTTTTGAGATGTTTCTCTTCCGTTGCCCAAGGTCGGCATATGACATCCAGAGCCCGGCTCGGATCGACCTGCAGGGAGCGTTTGATGCTAAAATGAATGAACTCCTTGCAAACGTCGGCATACGGCAATTCATAAGACACTTTATACCGCTTCCTCTGAGTGAATATCTCCAGGCCAGCATGAGATTGGTTTTCTGGCAAGATGGGATTTACCGCACTCGGTGTAGTGTCCTTAGCAATGGCCAACAATGCATATATGGTGTCATGTGGCACCGATGTTTCGAATATAGTCAAGCATGACACGAGATATTCCAAGCTCAATAGGGGCCGCATCTTGCTTAGGAACGCCAGAGATGTCATCGTTGCGGCTTCCTGGCCTTCGTTCGTCTTGAACTGCGACTGGTGCAAAGTCCGTCTCATTTCGAGAATTCGATAGGAAGCCATCCACGAACGTCGCACGCTGGGCCGTGTGACGTTCGTCTTTGTAGTCTCTGTATAACCGCTCTGTAGCATCGACGAGTAGGCTGGCTCCAAGAGCGGAGACATGTTCGAACCAGCCAGGAATATAGTCTCTCTCACGATCCCTCTTCATGACTTCGGAAAGGCGGTGTGTTGCAGTCTCCACCTCGACAAACAACTCTACTGCGACTGCAAAGTCTCTCCAAGATATTCTGTCGTCTCCGCAATAGATGACGGCCGATTTTGCTAATGCAATCTCTTGAACCACCCATCTTCTGGAAAACCACGGACGCTGCATCATCTCAAGCAACGCCTGCCACTTCTTGCTTGCTTGTTCACTCTCGCACAGCGTGTCAAAATCTTGAAGTTTCAGATCATCCTCTTTGATAAACTTGATCGCCATCCGGCTGGACTCATTTGCGTCACCAAGCCAAATACATACGCGCTCTGCGTTTCCGTATATGTCCGACATCATCTCTACCTGATGATTCTTCTCTTCCAGATGATCTTGATTTATGCAAACAGCGTCAACCCAAAGGTACCGAACTCGGAATCGATATCGAAGGGCCTTCAGAGCTGCCAGAAGGTTGGGGCTGACCTTTTTGGCATAAACCATATCACCTTTCCGTATGTTGATATGGGCTTCTGAACCTCCAGTGCCCCAGCACCATGATAGGGCTTCGTAAGCATGTGTTTCGATCTCGTGATTCTTGGGAGATTCCGTCGGCGTCTTGAGCTCGCAGTGCACCTCCGACTGCGGATTATCGGTCGGCATCAGGGTGAGAAGTCGAATTGCCCCACGCCTTCGCGGAAGTCTTTCATAATGGCTGGACGTATATTCGTGCAGTTCGTTCTGCATTTCGGCTTTTCTAACTGGCACACAATTACATGTGTGGTACCTGTATTTGGTAGGGAGCAGTACAATCCGAATGGCTGCTCAGTTTGTAGTCGGGCTTCGACAGACAAAGCACATGCGATATGAATCTCAGCCGGGCTGCACGAACATGTTTGCAGGTTACCGTAGTGAGCGGCTAGAAGCCGCCGCTTTACAGGCATGATCAACTTGAAAAAGCAACTTTCCAATGAGGTACATAGGTCCTGGGAAATCAAATTATGTGTTCGATGGGCTCCGAAGGGTTCGCAAGCCGTGAGCTCGTCTATGCAGTGAGGCTGCAGTGCATTGTAATCCGAAAGCGGCTCAAGAGCTTCGGTGTTGTCAGGTATTTGTTTCGTGACTCGCATGGCGATAACCATTCCATACGGAATGGGATATGGTATACGAGGAAGGCGTTCCAGTACACATCGACGACCATTAGCTACCGGAAAGAGGCAGCCGTAATCAGTATAGAGCAACATGCCCAGTCCTGCAGCAACCTTTTCTTAGGCTGTGAAGCGCCGGTAGAGTAGCTGAACTATTACTCCTCCCCTCCCTCCACTACAACCTTGTGGCGACACATCGCTTAAGAGAGCAGATGACGGGACGAGGCGTACAACAAGAGGTACTAGACACAGTGCAGAGCCGAGATTGAGGCGCCCAGCTGACCTGTAGCCTTCGGATGAAAGGTAGACTGAACACAAGATACACATATGTTGAACAAAGCATGGTATAATGTGCGTGGAAGTTGATAGGGCAGAGGAAGGGGTAGGAGGAAGAAGTGGAGGAAAGACGACGCCTTGGCAGGGCCATCGTTGAAGAAGGAACCATTGGCACACCTATCTACCGCCCATAAACTCTGGCTTGAAAGCCTTCACGCCACCCGCCTTCATCAGCTCCCTCAATGCCATTGTGGCATATTGGCTAGACGCCAGTTGCATCTTCAACACGACAGCCACCTTTCTTTCCGCTTGCTCTTCTGCCTTGTCACCTTCCTCACATTTAGCCGCTGTGTCGCCTTCTTGCTTCGGCGAGGCAGCGCCGCCACCCTCAGCCTTGCCCCCAACCTCTGTGCGGCCAGCCTTCTGCTTTTGCAGCCTCTGCAGATCGGTCCCCACAAGCTGCTGATCATCCTTGACAAGCTCCTTCACATCAAACTCGATGGGCTGGAGCGGCCTCGCCAAAAATTTGCGATATCCTCCACTCAAGCTGATATCCCTCCATCTCCTCCGCATATCGTGTGGGTCCAGACCACCGCCCCGCTCACTGCCCATGAACTCCTTGTAGAACTCTCCGATCGTGTTACGCGGGTACTCAACATCGTAGCCTGGCTGGGGTAGCACAACATCGAAGATGGTGTATTTGCCGCTTTCGGCTTCCTCTTTGGACAGGGGGCGAGCGCGCTCGAAGGCGTCCTCGTCGATGAGTGCGCTGTCCGCACCCGCAGGGTTGATGATGATTTCACCATCTTGATCGACGGTGTCTTGTTCAACCTCTATGGCGCCTTCGACCTTGTCTTTGTGCTCGTTGACGAGGACAAGGTCGCCTTCGACGACGTTATCGCCGTAGGTGTTCCATCGCTTGCCGGCTACGACGTTCCACACAAGGCTCTGGTACGCATGGACATACATCAATCTTAGGTTCCGCGGAACGGTCATCAGCGCCCCCTGCCAGTCCGTCTTCCTATCGTATCTCCCTGATTTGCTGTTTCTCGAGCTGAGATGTTGAATGATGTTGCGCTCGGCGGCAAACTTCCGGGGAAGGATCTTCAGTACCTCGCTCCCGTTCTGGTCGGTCTTCCAGCGATGCAGCGCTCTTGCACGGGCTTTGTCGTCCTGTGAAATTAGAATTTGAGGATTCTCCTCAGTACTCTCGGCCGCAGCTAGAGCCGCGTCACTATATGCGAGGATATCGTCGATCGCACCCTTAAGGTCCCCTTGGAGAAGCTTGATTCCAATCGCGTCCGTGCTGGCAGAGAATGAGCCGAAGCGTTGGAGTCCGTAGTAATTGATGAAGCCTTTCTCACAAAGATCCTTGACGGCTCGCGATACCGTCTGGTTGGCCAGCGCGAGCCGGTCCTTGGGTGCCCATTCGTTTTCGCTTTCGAAATGGCAATCCCGAAGCGTTATAACGAACTCATTACCGACCAGGTCTCCGAGGCCCAGACCATGATTCTTGTACTCAAAGTCGCCAATTGCGGCATTGAAGAGCTTCTTGCTTATACCAGCCATTCTTTCCGCGGTCTGGCGCTTGACGGAAACCCGCTGAACCGTGCAAGCACGTCTATCCTTGGTCCCGGCAAAACCATAGCTCTTGGGACCCCCTCCGGTCACACTTCCGAGGAAACCAATCACCTCCATTGTGTCCTTGTTCTCCTTGTAGAGTGTGAAGTGCAGGTACTCTCCACCAAGCTCTTCCCACGCCAATCCCCCTCTATGACGATCTGGATTTCGCTCCCTGTCATTCCCTCTTTGCTTCTTATTCCCCCTCTGCGCGGGCGGACACGCCTTGATCCGCAGGGACTGATCAGGCTCCATACCGCTTTCGAGCATGTTGGGAAATATCCGACGCAGGATTTGATGAGCCTGGGTGCGTTTCTCCTTGTCTGCGATAGGTGGCGCTATTACGGCGGTGAAATCCTTCGCCTTCCAAGTGGGATGTTTGCGAATCGACCTGACCAGACCAAGGATTTTCGACGTTGCTTCTTCACCGAATATGTCTTGTAGGGCTTTCAGGTCGTCGCCAGACACCTGGGGTGCATCCACATCCTCCTTGTTTTCCTCAGCTCCATCTGTGGGTTTCGCCGCAGACTTGGTCTCCTCGGCAGCGGGGAGTTCCTCCTTGATGGCGCCCGGAACATCCACCATCACCACATCATCCTTCTTCTGTACCTCCTCAGCCTTCTCAATCTGCGCATTACTCCCCTCCTCGTTCCTCTTCCCACGCTCCCTCTTGCCGGCCCCCAAGCTGGTCAAATGCAGCACCTTCCCATCCAGGCCAATCTCATTGACCAAGAAATCCGTATACCGTCTCTTCAGTACGCCCTCAAACCCCAAATTATCCGGCGACACATACTCGGTGATCCCGGCGCGTACCTCCCTCTCCAAGTCGCTGTCCACAGGCGCCACGGGGGCAATTGGCGCTGGACCAGCCTGCGTAGGTGAAGTTTCAGCCTTGTGCAGATCGTCTTTCGAGGAGGTCGAACGGGTCGGATTGGGCTCTTCTAGCCTGGCGCGTTTTTGCGGTCGCTCTTCCGAAGCGTCGGCCTTGCGAATGTGGTCGCCGTCAGCCATGATGGGAATCTTCAGAGGCAAGAATGGGCGCTGGAGGCGGGTGAGGACTGCGAGAGTCGAGAGTGAAGAAATGGTGAGAGGTGGGACGCGGTCGCGTAGCGGGGAAGTTTTTCGCGAGGACCGAGCGCGAACACGGCAAGTTGCGGCGAGGGGAAATTCGCGTGGTCTCCCGAATATGTCTGGAGGGAGCGGCAGACTGAACATCAAATTCAGATGCGTTGGCGATAGGAACTCGATTTAATCGAACCGTCAAGGTATTGGAAGCTTCTTTAGACCAGACCTTGTTCGATCCAAGTTGCCTTGCTAGGCGGAATTCAGCGTTCGTAATCACCGCTTTCTGTCCGCTCTTCTACGTATATAGGGCTTCGATAGGGGGCGCCCTTGTCTTTCTTTGCGCTCATCAATATTCGTACCAGAGTTTATTTGTTCAGTCATTTGAAGAACCGTTTCTGAAGTCACGAGTTCAGTGATGATGTACTAGGCTGTGAGTATAAGGGTATGCCGTATGGTTTATCATCAAATACAATTTTATGGCCCATACATAAACTGGGAGCAACGGAAGGCTTATATTGGCCTGGTATAGCCTAATTCTCCTCGTCCTTCGGAAAGTGCGCCTTCCTCCGTTCCTTTAATGCATCATGTATGCTAATGGACAATGTTAGGAGGCCGCCAACTGTCGTTACCACCTGATCCAGATCGGATATGTGAACGGTGCTGTTTGCGATTACCCTGACAGAATCGGACCAGCTCACCGGATAAAGCCAGCCGTACTTGATCCAGATGGTAGCAAGGGCCGCAACAGATCCTGCACACGCTGCCATCCAGCTACTTAGCCTTCCTGGTCTCAATACCTGGCGCCAGCTAGTGTCCTCGGGTTCGAGCGTCCGGCTGCAGTGGTCCTTGTAGAGGAACACGGAACTGCATATAACCTCCACAAAGTATGCCCACGCGGCAAGTGCAAACCAGGCGACCAGGATTACGAACAGCGGCACTGAATGAAACATAAATGGGCGGACGGGCAAGCTCCTCTCGAAAGGGATCCACACGCTTATCAAGAAGAGCTCTACGGAAAGACACATCCAGCCGACCATAACAACCATTGAGACCCTCTTCCGCTGTCGGTTCCGGCCAGCTAGGAAGTGGAGCAACGCTGCCCAGGAGACGAAGTCTTCACACACGGCCAAGGATGCCTCGATGGCTGCAACGACTCGAACATTGTCCCACTCCGCTTCTGTGAAGAGCTTGAATACGCCTCGTCCGCCTTGGTTCTGCTGATATACTTGATGGAAGAAATGGGTGGCGGCGACGATCGGCATCGCAAGCGCAGCCATGAAATCGTTGGTGATGGCATCCCGTGATGCACTTCTGGGGTTGAATGTCCAGCCAATCACCACAGAGAGAAGGATTAGAAACCAGCAGGTCAAGTTGCCAGGGCCGTACAACGAGGAGACTAGCGCAAATCGTTGGTCACCCGTCATGATGGCCGTCTCGCCGCCTGCCACCGTTACACGTATGTTGTATGGTGATGCGTCGTCTCCCTGAATACCGATAACATCGATACGGGGTAGAGGAGGCCGAACGCGTAGAAGTTCAGCTGGCGTAACTGGTTTGCTCAGATTGTGGGTAAATCTCACATTCCCATAACGTACCTAGCGGATTAGCTGGGGTTTTCAATGTTCATGGGCGTCCTAGAGACATACTCCCCAAGAGTCTCCAGTAACAGTAAAAGGGTCTCCCAATATGGGCTCCATCGCGGGATAGTTGATCATCCGATGCTGTTGCAAAGGAGAGGAATAAACGTCGAGGGTAGACATGGCGCTGTGAATTCCGGCGGATAGCTTTCACGGCTCGTACTTGACAGAATAGACAAACTAGGAGCGAATTTCGTGCTAGGAGGGAGGTAATGTAAGGCTTCGTTCGACGAGCTACAAGAAACGAGGTTTCTTCTAGAGATTGCTGGCCTTAGGCTCCGTGTAGAGTGAGCACAACCACCACCACCCACCACCCGCCTGCAGCTGAGCTGAAGTGGCTTTAGAATTGTCATGCGCACCCTGTTAACAAAAAAGTGACCGCGCAATAATCGCATCGTACAAGTACCCTAGGGGAGCAATAAGGCATTTTACCCACTGCTAGCTGGAGCCACAGCAGTGCCTACAAAGACTACCAGGACTGCCGCATAAGCTGCCGTGGCTCCAATAATGTCCTTTGGTGTAGCATCTTTCATGACATATGCCAAAATACACGCAACAGCGAATGTAAAAACCGACGTCGTCGCAAGTGCTGTTGCTCTGGTTGAATGAAGCGTCATGATGAGCATTGGGCCGATCATGACAATCCCTCCAAATACGGCCATCGAAAGCCGATTCACAAAGGCAGCGAAATCTCCAAACCGGTCGGGGTCTTCCCTTATATCGGGCTTCGGATCGAACCGACCCCTGCTTGTGAATTTATAAGGCGAAGTCGGAATGTTGGGGAGTGATATTGTCGGCCAAGGGTCGGTTGGCAACAGGCCAGCAGCGACAGCGATTGCGGTATTCCTCCCGTGGGATTCTCGACTTGCTGCATCTTGCGGGTCGTATTCGTAGAGCAGAAGGCGGTTGTATGGTGGTGCATGGGCGATCAGGTCTCTCATGAATGCCGAGTCACGGATCGCTTGGACTAGAGAAGTTAGTTATTAAATAGAGAATAATTCTTCTATATCTACTAACCATAGTCTTTAAGCAGTGCATTCACCTCCTGTATTGTGGCAGGGTCTGCTCGTTTCTCTCTATCCATCTTTGCAGCTAGGCTTACGAGCTCTTTCTGCAAATTCAGGACATTCATCCGCTGAAGCGTGGTCAGCTGTACAGCATGAATCCCCAGCAAGGAGATGATGAGTTCGCGTGCTGATACACGATAAAGATGGCTGCCCCAAGTAGTCGACGCGGATGGTTCAGGATCAGGTTGAGGCACGCTGTGATCTCCGGTCTGACTTTTCGTTTCGTCCGTAGCCATCGTGCGGTAATGCAAGGCTTCCTTCGACGGAGCACAAGAGACGAAACTTATGCTGGAGATGGTTGGGCTCAGGCTCCGTGTTGTGTTGACGGAGCACAGCCACCACAATCCGCCTGCAGCTGAGCTGAAGTGGCTTTGAATCATCCCGTGCAATAAGCCCCTCGCAATACTACATACCTTAGGGTACCCTAGTTAGGTGTAGTAAATCTCATCCAATCTCATCCCCCACGGTACGTACGAACCATAACCTCCTATCCCTAACCCCGACGACGCCCATAAGCTCACCGTAGGATTCTAAATCTACGCTTGTCGAATGTTTGTCGAGGGAACCTCTGCGGGGAAGAGGTTGGAGAAAGAGCTTTTCTCCCTACAACATGCATATGCACAGAACCCATTGTTACATATGTTCCGAACGCTTGGGAACAAACTGCTTCCCGCGCAACTCCACACTTTCAGCACCCACACATCACTCCACAGAAATTTACCCTCAAAGCACATCAACGAACCCCAACTCGATAGAAATCCGATATCATTCCCATTCCGGTACAGCAGGAGCTACCTAGCCCCCCTATCCTATTCCATTGCCCCCGTCCCGAGCCCGGTCAGGGGTATCCTAATCCAATCCAATCCCCCAAATCCCATATCTCATGTTCCATACCCTGTTTCCCACATACCCCACCCGATCCACCACCTCACCACACCACAATGCATAATCTACAATGCACAATGCACAATGCACAATCACCTCACCACCACCTCCACAAACCACCCCCACCAATGCAAAACCACACATCCCAACAATGCACACAACCAGATCACACAACAAAATCACATCAGAAACAGACACAACCCATGAAAAGAGGAAAGGAAAAAAGAGCCAACCAGCCAAGCCAAGCCAAGCCAGTCATCCATTCATTGCCCATAGACTAAAAACACGAAAGAAGAAGAAGAGAGAAGAAGAGAAAGAAAAAAAGGTATAATGCATCAAAGGTATAAAACCCGTCCCTCCAAGCTCCAGCCATCCCCTCGCCTCCAAGCACATGGAGCCAAGAAACAGCATCAGCATCTCCAGGAAAAGGACAAAGGTCAAGAATCGAATCGAAAAACGAACATCCACCATCCCACCCCTCACCCCTCCAAAACCTCCAGCAAGAAAGGCGGATCCAGCACCGGCCGCGGGCTAGGGAACGGCGGCCACACCAACGGGTGCAACGGCACCGGCAACGGCACCGGCCTGCCCCCGCCCACCCTCTCCATAGCCTTCACCCGCACCGCCTCCCCGCCCTCCTAAGGCTGCGCGAAGATGGCCAGCGTGGCGCAGAAGTTGCTGCGGTTGTCCGCGTCCCTGGCCAGCCCGACGCCCTTGGACGTCACCATGTTGACCGACGCCTTGGTCGACATGCCGAACCAGTTGACGTTGCGCGACCCGTCGACCTGGTTGATGTGCTCCTGGCAGTTCTGCCCCGCCACGCACGCCTGCGCGTAGTTGTCGAAGAACGAGTACGTGCCCGTGCCGTACAGCCAGATGCTCTCGCTGTCGAGGATGCGGACCGCCCAGGCAGACTTGGATTGCTCCTGGCTGAAGTCCGGGTCGAAGTACTTGGGGTTGACCTTGAAGGGGACGGTGGCCGGGGGGTTGGGCTGGAAGTAGGGGGTCTCGGTCTGGATGGCGCCCATGAAGATGTCCTTGGCACCCTGGAGGTGGTATTGGCTGAGGACGGAGTGCTCGGAGGCCGTTCCCCAGAGCCAGACAGGACCTTGCGACTCGATGATCATGCCGCGGCCATTGTAGATGTCGATCTGGCCGTGGTCGGCCTGGTCCAGCTCGTGGTCAGCGGTCCACAGCCACACATTCTCGATGTATGCGTTGGCCGACTTGGTGATGTGCAGCTGCATGAAGGAACCAATGCACTTCGGATCGGGGTCGTGCTGAGCGGTCGGGTTCTTCTTGCAGTTGGACGACTGGAGATCGGTACCGGCGAAGCCACCAACACGGAAGTGGACATCCCAGAGGCCAGCACCACCAGCCTGTTCCGAGTTGATGTTCCACTCCATGAGGATACCGCCAGGAGCAGGGCCCTTGGTCGTGATGATGCAGTCGCTCATCTCAAAGGTACCCTTGTCGCCGCTCGTCTTACCGACCTGGAAAGCAGGCTTAGGATCGTCCTGGTTCGCGAAGAACGCGCCGGTCGCAAGGAACATGGGCCAAATCTCGCCGACAATCTTGACGTTCTTCTCAGCGGGGATGGTGACGGTCTTTGTGATCAAGTAGCCACCGTGGTCGACGAAGAGAATCTGCCCATCCTGGAGGCCATCGATGGCGGCCTGAATAGCGGCGGTGTCATCGGTCTTCCCGTCACCCTTGGCACCCTTATCCTTGAGGCTGACGAACTGCGACAAAGGCACGTTCTCGTACTGCGGCTTGGAGCGTTCAAAGAGGCCGTTGTTTCCGAGGAGGCTAGCAGGCTTCTTAGGGGCGTTTGTGATATCACCCTGTACGCGACCCAGCTGAGCACCGGCGGCGAGGGCATGACCCTGGGCCCAAGCAGAGACGAGCTTGCCGCCTGCGAGGATGGGAGCGCCAGTGGCATCCTGCACGGCGACCTGAGAGCCAGTGAAGTCGACGTTGTCGAGGATGAGCGAGCCTCCAGTCATAGGGACGCTGTTGGCGGAGAACGAGGTATTAACACCGACGGGAGTGCCGACGAGCTTGCTGTCCAGCATGAGGACGGAGCCGACCGTCTGGTTAGCGGGATTGTTTGCCATGTCGAGGCCGACCTTGCAGTTGTTGATGGAGATGGACTTCAAGGTCCAGAGCCAGTTCCAGTTCATGTAGATGGCCGTGCCACAGTCGTTGAAGGTCAAGTTGCGCGTGGTGAACTGCTGGCTACCGAAGAACGCGCCGATGGCGCCGCCGTTGAAGATGAGGTCGGCCATGAAGCCTCCGGAACCATTGTCCATGAAGATACCCTTCTGCTTTGCACCCGCCTCGCCCTTGGCCATCTCGAACACGATGTTCTGGAGACTGGTGGCCTGGGAGACCTGCCAGTGGATCCCGGCGGCGACGTTGGCGGCGGAGATGTCGATGACGAAGTTGCGGATCTGGCGGTAGAAGTTGTTCTGGTTGGTATACCAGTTGGCGCCGTCGGCGCCGGGGATGTAGGGATCCGCGTCGATCAGGCCCATGCCGTCGAAGGCCGGCGAAGCCTTCAGGACGGGCAGCTGGTGGGGGTCGCCGATGAACTGGGTGTAGTAGTACTGAATGATGGGCTTGCTGACGAGATAGGTGCCGGCGGGGAAGTAGAGAATGACTGGGGTGGTGGTGGAAGAATCGCAGTTCTGTCCGCAGCGGTTACCGGCAGCGACGGCGGCGTTGATGGCGTCGGTGTCATCGGTGGAGCCGTCACCCGTGGCTCCGAAGTCCTTGACATTGCGGAAGACCTTGAAGTTCTGGTTCTCGCCGAAGGGGGCGACGCCCTGGTGTTTGATATCGGCGAGCCAGTAGCCAGTGGCGGGGCCGGGAGCGGGAGCGGGAATCTGATCTTGCGGGACGGGCGCAGCGGAAGTGAGGAAAGCTTGCAAGGAGAGGAGCAGCGCAGCTGCGCTGAAGGCCACCATAATGATGGTTGTGAAGCGGAGGTTGTGAGAGTGTGTGGAGGGAGAGGGGAAAGAAGGAGCGGAAAGACTGAGGAAGGTAAGTGCGTCAGTGACCTGCAGAGACGCGGTTTCTCGGTTTTTGAGGCGCTCGTTTGGAAGAAGAATGCGGGTGGCGTGGTGCGGGTATGCGGTAAGTAAGGGTTGATGTTTTGGTGTTGGCAGTGCTGGGGGGTGGAGGGATGTGGAATTTAAATGAGACGCAGTCTCCGAGTTGTGTGAATGTCGAAATTTGTACAATGAAGGCCACGAATAGGCATCAAAATGAGTGACAATAGAAGAGAAGGCAATTGTGTTTACACAATATGCGCAGAATAGAAGAGAGAGAGCAACGACGTGGGCTGCGTGGGGTGGGCACAATGGGAAGGGGGGGGAAAGCATTGTTTAATATACACGCGCATTAAGACGAAGCCCACTCACGGCTCGCCACTGGGGGAGATCGTTTCTGTAGGTGACTGTTTCACGTTTGGAGTCGCCGCGGGAGGCTGTTGGCTCTGCCCTGGCCGGGGCATAGTAACCGATCTCTGGTCGAGAGACTGGGAAGCTGGGCGAAATCTCCCAGAAATGCCATGGCCCGTTTGCCGCCTTCTCCCCCTTCCCCTTCCCCACTGCACCCGTCGTCACAGTCACCGGGCGGCCACTCGGTAGGCCAGCGGCCTCCTTGCTTCCCCTGTGGCATGGCATGACGGCCTGGCGCGCGGCGCCGTGAAAACCGAGGCCAGAGGAATGCAACCCACCACTGGCATCAGGAGGGCGAGATCGGTAGAAATGCCGGCTCGATTCCGGCCAGCCCTGTCAGTACAGTAGTGAGTGGTCGGTCTGCGGCGATTGAAACATCGAACGACGGTGGGCCAGTCAGCGACTCGAGTACAGAGAAGGAGAGGGTGCGGTGAAGTGGCATCGTGAAGGTGAAGTCCAGGGATGGTGTTTCGCTCGCATCGATCGATTGGGCGACTAAGCGGGCGTTTCAGGGTTTCAGGGTTCCCGTCACGTTTCACGGGCGCCACACCCGAACGAGCCGACCCTGACCCCGGCACTCTTGACGACTTGAAACAGGCACCGCGTTTCATCCCCGAGGCTGGTCTTGCTCCTGCGACCGCTGACTGGCCTGCAGCGAGAGATGGAGGGGGTCGAGATAGAGTGCAGCGCTTCAGGAACGAGGGCTGGATACCACAGGAAGCCTTGCTGACTTGCTGAGGTGGTCGCAATGACGCGCCGGACGGCCAGCGAAGAGCCCCCTCGAGAAAAGAAATAGAGCTGGGCGAGCGAATCTTGGTGGGACACATCTTGATTCTTGGAAATGAAGAGACAGTTGGCGAGTGAGTCGTCTTGCATCATGGATTCCCTGGGGGGAAGAAGATGAAGACAAAGAAGACAAAGGGAGCCCAGGCACGGAGTCCCCTAGGGTCCGCATGCAGCCTGATGATGCAGGAACAGGTTGCACGATGTACCCACCATGGCACCATCACGACCAGGGACTCTTTACCATAGCTAAAACACCCTCCCAATGAGACGCCAGAAGCCTGCCGCATAGAGGAACACGTCCCGGATCCAACCAGGATGCCCTTCTGCTCGTGCTATAAATTGCCCATTTCGATATTACAGGAGCCTCTGGGCCGTTTTGGTTAGAACATGGAGGGGGAACCGCTTTACGTCGATCCCTTATGCTTAACGGCGGCCTTTATTTTTAAAATCTGACCAGTGAGATGCTTAACGTCGTACCGTCACTTGCCTTTTACAAACGGCAGGGGGTCTTGCAGGTGGGCTTATGGGCCATGGCGAGGGCAGGTCGGGGTTCCACTTTGCCATATGCCGCTCCCTCCGCGGATGCCTCCTACGGACATGGCAATCGGAGCGGCACAGCAACCCAATGGTCTGGGAGGTTCCGTTTGCACAAGGTCACGTCACGTCCGGTACCTACCAGAAGTTCCTCGAGCCCTCCTGTCCCGTGGGACGTTGCGTCGACCCACCGCCCTGCTTCTGCTGCTCATCTAACAGCGAGCGAATGACACTGGCAAGCCGTTCGATTCCCTCTGCCAGCATCTCCTCTTCCTCCCCTACGCGCACGGCGAGAGTCAGCGGGGTCCCAGAGAGAGTAGAGAGCGCCGCATCCCTGCATAATCTTTGCAGAATATTCACATGCTGGCGGATTCGACGGGTTTCTGCCACATCTCCGCTGGAAATTGAGGGGGTATCACTTACAAGCAAAACAGACCCGGAGGGCGTTCTCGAAATGAGCATGTTCGGTGTCACCAGGGACCTAGACAGGTCGGTTGGCGCGCACTCTTGTTAGTGGAAGAGGGAGATCATAGTCATACCTCGAAAACTGCGCGGGTCCGTCAGCAACAGATTAGAAGGCAGGCCGGGTGAGACAACGACTTACTGTGGCCCGGTGCGACAATCAGATTCTCCTCCTCCTGAGCGCGCTGCGCGACCACCGCCCCGTCGACCGACTCGGGGAGAGTCAGCCAGATGAAATACCCGCCCACGACGTCGCGGTCCGCCTGCGGTAGCTGTACACCTAGCGGGATCAGGTGCTTATGTATGGCGCCTATCATGCTGCGGTACCGCTGCCCGTAGCTGGGCTGGAGTGTCTCGTAGACGTGACGCTGCAGTTCGCCCGTTTCCAGTGTCTCGGCCACGATGGTGGCGGAGAACTGTGAGGGAGCACCGCCCGATCTGCTCGAACCTCTGTTTCCGTCATCGTCAGCTGCATGTTCCACATAGGTGAGAAATCGGCTGTTGTTCGACCCGAGGATGCTTTTGCTTGAAAGTCTTCACACTCGGGGTTGAATGAAAAGAAATGCATCTCACGTTTGTGACACTCCATGTGCAAGCTTCTCTGTCCCCTCAACCCACCCCGTCCGCAGCCCCGGCCCGCAGATCTTAGAAAAGCTCCCGTTCGAAGCGGCGTTTCCAAAGCCATCCGCACCGTCTCTCTCCGCCCCGCCGTCAAGATACCTGTCGACATCAACTATGCGAGGCAAGATGGCCTGCTCAAGAGATAGCTGCGATGGATTCAGCTCTGCAGGCCATTGCAAGAAGTCGTATACATCGTCTGTAATGATGAGGGCGTCGTACGCTCTGGCAACCCTGACTAGCTCTTCTCGTCTCCTCAGGGACATGGTCTTGAACGATGGGTTGGAGAAGGTTGGGACGGCGTAGATGATGTGTTTGTAGATTTTGCCCCATGGTCGGTCGTTTTTGAATTGCTACCATCGCCGTCAGTGCATGTTTGGTAAATGGGCATGCAGCAAGTGGGTTCGGGGCGTGAACACGAGAATGGAAGAATATTCCATAATAAAAAACAGGTGACTGTGAAAGAGCTCCCAGAAATCATAATCAATTGCACATACAGGCGCGTCATTTCCCTCTTCCCGCGCTTTATCCTCACTCTTCTTGATCTCCCGCTTGAGAAAGTCGATATCGATACCCTCCTCATCTTCCGGCACGGCCCTCTGCTTCTTCGCAAATCCACTATCATCGAAGATGCGGAACGCCAGCATATAACTCGGAGAAACGATCCAGACGTTCCGGGTATACACCGGATCCGTGAACACCTGGAGGAGGCACGCCAGGTTCTGCGAGGCACCGCCGGTGATGCAGATTCTTTCCCTAGCAGCGGGATACCTTTCCCCCGATACAGGATCCGTCGGGCGGTAGAAATCAGCTAGCCATGTTGCGATATTTTCCCTTAGCTGCGCATTCCCAGTCAGCGGCCGACGACGACTATGGGCCGGGAGTGAGGGGGAAAGGGTACCCTAGGATCGCCTGGATCCGGACCATAAAGAAGGCCCGGGATGCCGATGCTTTTGGTTCTGAGGACATTGTGGGTGGCTTTATCGATGAGTTGGGTGGGGAGCAGGGAGGGGTTCGGCCATCTGCACCATTGCTGCCGTCAGAATCGACATTCCATCCATGGCTTTGCTATCTGGACGGAAGCCCAACAAGCATCCGAGCGAAGACAAAAAGAAAAGGCAAAGCTGACCCGCGGAGAAGATTGATCAAAGGCTTGTTGCTAGTCAACGAGCCAGCAACCTCGGAGAAGGCAGTCATCTTGCCCCTTTGGCTTGCAGCAGCTGCGGCAAGTGCTGACAGAATGGTGACAATGCTACGGGTTCTGCTCGAGATTCCGAATCAAGTAACGGAGACTTCAGCCCTAAATTCGCGGTGCATGAGAAAAGGTGACAAACCACCCGAACTCGGAAGGGAAGGGGAAGAGTGTGGCTGGGTCTATGTGTGGCGTCGTGGCGCAGCGGCAGTTGCTACCAAACTGGGAAATGTTGGGCGACCATCAGCGGTGCGACTGTTGTAAATTGTAACCGAAAGGGGTCCCTATTGTAGGGATTTCTTTTAGGGATTTCTTTGAACAGAAAGAGAGATGTTATGCTTTCTTTTCTGGACGACCAACAAGACATCTCAGCGAAGAAAAAAAATATTTATTATTGCCTCAAAAGGGAATTGGAGCGTGCAAACGTTTGTGGGGAATAATAGAGTTATCGATAAGACAAGGCACTAAGGGGGTGGTGACGTATGAGCCAATTTGACGTCCGCATGGCGACGAAAACTTGTCCATCGCCCCAAAATAACACAGTTACACAATAGAAAAGTTACACAGAGCATGTGCGCATGTAAGAATTCTTATATCCTCAAGTTGTGGTCTTCTTTGACCATCGAGACACGATAGGGTGGGTATCAGGACCTCGCCGCAGCCATACGGAATTAGTAGTGGGCTGTGAAGGAAAGTTTTTGTTGCTAGGGACCGGATCTCAAATCCTCCACGCTCCCGAGCCTGGATCGTGCTAGTGGATTACTCCGCGCAGGATTGCAAGTCTCAGGTCCTTGCCAGACTGCTTATTATTGCTCATGCCGTGGTCTACACAGTAATGGCGAACGCCCCTGTGCCCAATACCATTCACACTCCCACGGTACAAACGTAACCTTGGTGATCCCTCAGTACTACTGCCAGCGAAGCGGATCGCACCCAGAAGATGCAACGTGTCTGACCGCGACAATAAATAACAATTCCCCTCCAGCCCGTGTCTCCATAATCCTTCATAAAGCCTGGAAAAGACGCGCAACCAGCTGGACTTTTATACCCGCGCTAGCCTTTCACGGGAAAGCGGAACCATCCCTGCGCCCCATGACGCCGCCCACCGACCGCGGACCAACCCTGAGCACTGCGTGACGGCTTTCCTGTTCAACCTGTCTGCCAATCCACACTACATAACCTTCGCCTCAGCACCGCTGACTCTAGCTCGACCTCTCCCGCCCTTTCCGGCCCTCCTCCGCATACGTATGTCTCTCTGGCAACCGCCTCACATGGCGACTGCTTGTTTGTTGGCATAGCTCCCCGCCCTCCCCACGCTGCCCGCCATATAGAGCTGGGACGGCTCTGTGAGGCATTTCCCAGCGCCGATCACACAGCCTCGTCCTCCTTTTTCGTTGCCCTTTTTCGTTGCAACTTTCCAGCAAGATGATGGACAAGAAGCGATCGAGCCATAGGCTCTCCTCCCTGTTTTCGCTAGGTTCGAATTCAGACAACTCAGAGTCCGGCTCGCTGGCGTCCTCCGAGTCGGGCGGCCGCCTCAGAAAAGTTCGCGATCGCATATCCTCTGCCACACACCTCTCGCCCAGCTATCCACCTCCCGCTGCTCCCACCGCCTCTCACCTGAAACCGACAATACAACCCGTAGAATCTGCGCCTCCTGCCCTCGCCTCTCTCGAGCCTCCCCCACCGATCCCAGCCGCCAATCATTCCCGTAGTTCTTCACCCTCTCGCCCACAATCTAGCGCCAGTTACCGCGAATTTCAGATACCGGACGATTCGAAGCTTAAGAAAATAAAAATAAAGAGACGGAGTGGCTTGTTCAGTAGTCCGCAGACCAGCGATGAGCGATTACAGGAGAAGGGGCCGCTCGCTTGGATCGTCGGACATGAGGGAAAGGTCCCATACAACTTGACCATGCTCTTGAACGGAGAGAAGGTACGGCCAACTTCTTCCCAAGCTGAGAATATACCCTTAATGTTGCAGTAGGTTCCTGAACTGTGGGACGAAGAGGGCGACACGTTGGTGTACCTGTTTCCCAGAACCGCGAACAGAGGCCCTTCATTTCGAGTGGATTCGTCGGTCTATGCTTCCTCCCAGTATATGACCCGTTTGGTCCATGGCAGGTTGTATAGCGATGCCTCGCTTGCCGCACTGCCGGGATCGCGGAGAAATGTGTCGAGCACTTACACTCCTTCTCGTCCAGGCTCGCCGGACCGGAGCGTTGCGGAGGGCAGTTCGGACGGATCAAAAGGCTCGAGGGCGTTGAGTGACGCTACCGAGGACGACCACACAGAGAAGCACATGTCTCTGCCAATCCGTCTGGGTACAGACAATGCGCCGGTGACCCCGACAGCGCGAGACCCCAGGCTTACGACCCAGGACATCGACACGCTTGTTACGTACCGGAACTTTGTCGCATTCCTGATGGGCCAGTCGTTGGTGGCGACCGAGCGGCATCCGGACATCTTCACCATCTTCATGAGGATAGCCGACATCTTGGAGCACTACCAGTTCTCCAACTTTGACGGATCGACCTTTGGCGAGGTTGCTGCGTCCAGCTTCGACTGTTACGTCGACGAGCTGCAGATTGCAGACGTACGGACTAGTCGCGAGAAAACCATCGAGGCCATCGTTCTCGGCGAGCGTATGCGTTCCATGGCGCTGTATACAGAGGGTTTCGTCCATGCGGCAGGGAAATTCGAAAACATCAAAGAGTTGCATCACCCGAAGGCCGAGATGATAACCCGTAAGACTGCCACGCGATTAGCCCGCGCCTCCATGGATCTAGACCTGCGATTGAACAATACGAAGACGAAGTTGGCGGACTTTGACTTCCCCGCCATCTTCTCCGGCCTCATGAACAGCGACACCGCAGACGAACGGAAGTTTATCCGGTTCAAGAATTGGAAGAGTGCTTTCATGGCGTGTCGCTCCTTCGCGCTTGATTACTACAAGTCGAAATACGGGTCATGGCTGCCGAAGGCGAAGTCGAAGAAGAATAATTTCACAACGAGCGGGCTGAACCGGCTTGTCCTCCTCGATCTTTACCACGACCTCTCGAGCTTATATGATCTCCTAGTTGATCGCACTAATTTGACGACCCGGACAGCAGACGGCTTCATGACCGAGGACGAGAACACCGACTTTGAATCCGTCGTCTACCGTGCTCTCCGCAAAGTTCTGAGCGAGTATGACCGTAGTACTCCGCCCGTGCAGCCTCCAATCCCCTTCGATGTGCCCCTGTATCCCACACTCAAGGGCGCGAGGGGAGATTACCCGTCTGGCGATGCGAAGCAGGATGCGAAGGCGCGGTCGAAGAAGCTGAAAACAGACGATCTCGCAAGGATGATCCGACAGTCGCATAATGCAGATGCCGAATTGCAAACCGACTTCCTGGAAGCTTTCCGCCGCTTTGAGCAGAAGCAGGCATCAGGATGTACCATGGAGGAGCTATGGGAAATGCGGTCAGGCCACTGGATATTCTTGTACGCTGTGATTCAGTCGCTTCCCATGCTGGTGATCGACGCACCAGGTGTTCGCTTCACCGAGGGAGTGGAATACTTCCTATGCGAGCCGCCTCGCTCAGGAATTCCGTGGGGCCGTGAAGACAGCACCCGGGCAAGGACCTGGTTTGGTGTAGCTGGCGGCTCTCAAGTGGTCAGTCTACCCACAGACGTGGTGGAGCACGGCGTGGAGGGTGTTTTCCGCCGCTCGCACTGCTGGAAGATGGCCGAGAAATGGTCCCAGAACGACGCCATGCTCCAGGCCGCCGTGCAGGAGACGATAGACCCAGCCCCTCTGCCTCCGCCACCCGGCGTGCTGAGCGAAAACTACGGAGCGCGCTCGCGGTCACAGAGTCCCGACCGCCGACGCGAAAGCGTCATGAACCTGGGATTGGAGGCCTTGCCTTTGCCCGCTGCTATCGGGCCGAGCACGACGCTTGCCTCGAGGCCGGCGTCCAGCAACGACCCAACCAAGACTTTCGACGCGATATTGTCCTCCGCTGAGCTGAGCAAGCCGGGGAAGAAAAAGAAGTAGTACTCTCACCTTCCAGCGCTCCTCTCATGCGCGCCCTGTACAGAGGTCGTAAGCAGGCGAGAGGCTGTTGTTCTCTTCTGCGAGGCTAATGTGAAGTCCTCTAAAAGCTAGTCATCACCTGGTCGGGGGTTCGGGGTTACTCGAGTAATATAGTATGGCTATGACGGTGTCTGTGGCAGGCAGGCATGTGTATATAGTGTGTTAGCGGCTAGCGACGACGGTTAGTTCGTCATAGTCTACATCCGATGGCATATAGAACATCAAAATTAATAATCCTTCCCGAAGCCCGAAAAGACACCTACGAAGCGAATAACTTCTCCAGATGCATTCCTAGTGGTGGCAGGTACTACAGGATCCTCAGGAGCCCCTACTGTACCTCCTCTTCTAGAAGATGAACAACCAATGAACACCCCTCTCTGGCACAGGCACAGGCACTCCCGCGATCGACACGGCCCGTCGCGCGCTAGCTGATGCTTAGCTCGCTCGCAGTTCCCCGCCTGACCTGCAACACCACGACAAGGTCCGACTTCGCCTTCACGATCCTCGCCGCAAGCCACACAGCGACGTAGAAATTATTCTCCGCGCCGAAAGGCACCGTGGGATGTGGTCAAGTGACCTAGTGAAGGGCCGGAATGGAGTGGACTGCGCCTCGTTCATCGCCATGGACTGCCTCTCGATGGGAAAGCACGTGGGAGGCCTTGGAGAGACGAAATGCGTGTTTCGACGCTGTCGTCCGTTGGAAGGCGGGACAAAGTTGGTAGATACATCCTCCATAGATGGTAGAAGTATACTATATACTTTTTTCCCCGCACAAACTACCCCAAGGGGTCCAACGACCGCAGTGATTCCAACGTCTCTGTTCGGCCCTTCCGGCCGCAGTGCCTGGGCCATAACGTCAGTATGTCAGTCCGTATGTCACGATGGCTTCAACTCGTCCCTGAACCCCCGGGTCTAGCGTCCGGAAGGCCAGGAAGCTGTGGAGCATGATTTTTCACGATGGTATTTAGTCTCGCTGTTTCGCGCTCGTCCTGGGTCCCCCATCGGAATATCGATATCTCTTCTACGACTTCACATATCTGCACACACATCTATACATAATCTCACACATCACTGCATACAAGCTTCCACATACCTTCCTACACCTTCCCCCAACCCCACACACACTTACATCCTCACGCATGTCTTCCACGACCACCCCACCAAAGACACTCCGTGAGCGCGCCTCCAAAATGTTCCGCACCTTCTTCCCGCTCTTCAAGGCGAGACCCGACGCCGCCTTCCCGGGCCCCCCGTCCTCATCCTCCGTCTCCCGGGACCGGACACCCTCCTCCCCCACCAAGACCCAGGAGGTCGCCATCGACGAGAAGACCACCGCCTCCGCTGCCCCGGCCCAGCACGAGGAGTCCGACGAGGCCTTGTACGCGGAGCTGACGACGTTCCGCGGCAAGCGCGTCCTCTGCGAGCCCGAGGGTATTGTTGATGGGTTGACGGCGCACGCGTGGCCGTCCTGGAAGAAGTGGATGATCCTGTCTGTCGTCGCCATCTGCCAAACGAGTAAGTCTGCTCCCCTGCCTCGCGTTGCTCGTCGTCTGTCGTTTTGGTTTGCGGGTGCCTGTGCGTCGTCGCGTGGACGTCGGGGTCGTGACTGGTCGTGCGGGTGCAATGGGGTGCGTGTCACTCTGACCGGGCGACTACGCTTCCATCGTCCTTCGCGCTTCGGCCCGGTACGTCGCGCCCAGTGTATCCTGTTGGCCTCGCCGTTGTTTATCCACCATGGCATGTCCGGTCGCTAACGTGTGTGCGTTTCCCCAGGCATGAACTTCAACGCCGCCATCTACTCCAATGCGATCGAGGGCATCAACAAGGAGTTCGACACCACGAAGGCCAGCCTTGGTACGTCCACGTCGCTTCCCGCTGCTCGCCGGTGATGCTAACCCGGTTCGTGTGACAGGCATGTTGTGCTTCTTGATCCCGTATGCCTTTGGCTGTGAGCTGTGGGCTCCGTGGAGCGAGGAGCTGGGTCGCCACTGGGTGATGCAGATCTCGCTCCTCTGCGTCAACGTCTCCATCGTCATCTGCCTCACGGCTCAGAGCCTGGGGCAAATGTTCCTCGGCCGTGTCATCGGCGGTAAGTACTCGTGATGCAGACGCGACGCAAGCCTGCGCTGACATGTATCAGGTCTCTCCTCGGCCGGCGGCTCAGTCACTCTCGGCATGGTCGCGGACATGTTCCTGGCCGAAGACCAACAGTACCCCATCGCCTGGGCTTCTCTCTGGTCCTGCCTCGGTGCCGTCGTCGGCGGCATCTGCGGTGGGCCCCTCCAGCAATACGCCAACTGGCGCACCATCTTCTGGGTCCAGCTCGGCTTCGGCATCTTCACCCAGGCCTGCCAGCTCATCGTCTCGACGGAGACCCGGGCCATGTGCCTGTTGGATCGCGAGGCTGTTCGCCGCAGGAAGGCCACCGGCGAGGAGCTCTACGCTCGCAGCGAGGTCGCCAGCTTCTTCAAGAGGATCAGCTTGTCGCACATGTGCAAGACGTTCCTCAGGCCGTACAGCGTAAGCATACCCCAAGCGCAAGTAGCGATGATCGCCTACTAACGCTGCCGACAGATGCTCCTGACGGAACCCATCGTCCTCTGCCTGTCGCTGCTCTCCGGCTTCGCCGACGCCCTCGTCTTCATGTTCTTCGAGAGCTACGGCCTCGTCTTCGCGCAGTGGAACTTCTCGCCCACGTCCATCAGCCTCGTCCTGCTCTCCCTCGCGGGCGCCTACTGGGCGACGTACTTCGGCTACTTCCCGCTCTTCGCGCGCCACCGGCGCCAGAGGAAGAGGGGCGTCGAGCTGGCGCCGGAGACGCGCCTCACGCTCCTGTGCTTCCTCGTCTGGACGCTCCCGCTGGGCCTCCTGGGCGCCGCCGGCGAGGCCTCCTGGCAGGGCATGGTCTTCTGCACGTGCCTGATCGGCATCGCGAACTGGGCCATCTACTTCGCGACCATCGACTACATGGTCGAGGCCTACGGCTCGTACTCCGCGTCGGCGACGGGCGGCAACGGCTTCTGCCGCGACTTCCTCGCGGGCCTCTGCGTCCTGTACACGCGCCCCATGTTCCACGGCCTGGGCATCCGGAACACGTTCCTCGTCCTCTTCGGCATGTCGTTCCTGCTCTGCGTCCCCGTCGTGCTCTTCTACTACAAGGGCCCTGCCGTTCGCCGGAGGAGCCGCTTCGCGCAGAAGATCCTGGCCCAGCGCGTTCGTGACCAGCGCGTCGCTGACCTGATCGTTGCCCAGCGCGCGAGGAAGGTCGCGGAGGAGATCAAATCCGAGACCAAGTCCGAGACTACGGTCGTCGATGCGACTGGCGGTCCTCTTAAGGTGACGGCGTCGGCGTCGACGGAAGCGACGCTCGTGTCGCCCGTCTAAGGGCCTGGATTGCTCTCGATGGAGGAAGGGATGTGTTTCTAGAGTGTTTCTAGAGTACTTCTTGTTTAGACTGCCTGGTTTTAGTGTTTCGGAAAGTGGATGGAGTAGGTGGCATATCTCTTAGAAGAAACGAAAGGAAAAAAAGATGAAAAGGAAATAAAAACCCAAGGAGGCAAAAAATTGCATTGCGTTTCTTGTCTACTGTATCATCGTTTTCGATCTGATGATGGTTTCGATGGACGTGTCCTTCAGGCCTCCGCCTCTAGACCACGAATAGAATGACCAGAAGAAATGGAAAGGAAAGGAAAGGGGGAAAAATGGAAAGGGAAACAAATTGAAAGGGCGAAAAATTGAAAGGGCAAAGAAAACCCATGGAGGCAAAAGAGTGGCGCGTTGATTCACTGCTTCTAATAGATACCCATCTAATTTGATACCCTGCTGGTGGTTTCGATGGATATGGATGCAACGTTAGGTTGTGCTGTTCGATAAACCAGGAAATTGAAAAAAAAAAATGGTTTCAAATGTCTGGACCAGTTTGCTCGTGATGTACTGATTCATCTGCCATGGTGTCTTGCAGAGATGAGTTGAAGGTGGACGTCGCGGTCGCAGTCCCCGTCATCGCTGTCACAAAATGGGGGGCTGGGGCTGGTGTCGCGGTTGTCCGCGGCTGCGGGCTGTCTGCCGAGCGGTCTCACCGCCCGCCGCCGCGGCTGACGGTCGACCTCACTTATCAATTTCCCCACAAAAAAAGAGTCCCCGATACGGGAACGATTTATCCACGCGACTCACCAGGCCCTCGATTTCTTTACTCCTCCAAAAGGGGGATTTACACTCCTTCACCCTCCACTCTGCTCCCGTCTAGAGAGCGCGCAGCGGGCGTGGCTTCTCCCCCCCATTCACACCGCCCACCATGACCTCCTCTCTCCCCGGAACGCGCGACCTGCCCGTGTCGCAGTACGATCTCAGCACGTATTGGGGGCGCGTGAGGCATGCGGCCGAGATATCAGATCCCAGGTGAGACCACAGCGCCGGGCGCAACGCCCTGACTTTGTCGATTGCATGCATCGGTTCTGGGGGTGGTGAGTGACCACGGCCTTTGACAGTCTGCCTTTGACAATGTTGCACGATTGGACTGGATTCTACTGGGGAACAGTTGCTGATTGTTGTCGGTACAGGACGCTGCTCACGTCGTCGGCCGGCCTCGAACATGCGAAGGAACTCGTCACTGCGTATAAGACGGGCAAGATACGGGACATGACGCCCGAGCTGTGGAGGGCGAAGAAGATCATTGACTCGACGATTCACCCAGGTGCGTTGCGCGGCGCATGCTGCAGAGGAGGCGTATGCTAATGGGCACGCAAGATACGGGAGAGCCGGTCTTTTTGCCATTCCGCATGTCGTGCTTCGTCCTGTCCAATCTGATCGTCACGGCGGGCATGCTCACGCCTGGGCTCGGGGTACGTTGCGCATACCAGGCGCTTATGATATGGAAGAGAGACTGATGGTGGTATACAGACTGCAGGAACGCTCGGCTGGCAGGTCACCAACCAGTCCCTCAACGTCGCCATCAACTTCTCCAACGCAAACAAATCGACTCCGCTCTCGACGTCCACAATCATAAAGTCGTACTGCCTCGCCGTGAGCGCCTCTTGCGGTGTCGCCCTGGGCCTGAACGCGCTGGTCCCGCGCCTGAAGAGCCTGTCTCCGAACGCGAAGATGATTGCGGGTAGACTCGTCCCCTTTGCGGCGGTAGCCAGCGCCGGCGCACTGAACGTGTTCCTCATGCGCGGCGAGGAGATTCGGCACGGCATCGACGTCTACCCCGTCTTGTCGGAGGCGGAGAAGCAGAAGGTGGAGTCTGGAGAGCTGGAAGTCCAACCGCTCGGCAAGAGCAAGAAGGCGGCGACACTCGCCGTTGGAGAAACAGCACTGAGCCGTGTCCTGAACGCCACGCCCATCATGGTCCTGCCGCCGCTGATCCTCGTCCGGCTGCAGAAGACCGAGTGGCTCAAGCAGCGGCCGCGCATGGTGCTACCCGTCAACCTGGGGCTCATCCTCACGACGTCGATATTCGCGCTGCCGCTGGCATTGGCGGCTTTCCCGCAGAGGCAGGCTGTCAGTGCCAAGAGCTTGGGACCTGAGTTCCACGAGCGAGGGGGCAAGGACGGGTTGGTGGAATTTAACCGTGGGATATAGGAGGGGAGGGAAGTGGAGGAGATGTAAAGGTAGATCCGAAAGCTTGATACCAGCGTGCGAATGGGGTGACAAGTGGAATTTGGAGACGAATATGAGCTCTGAAACATCGCAAAACATCCCGCATGCTGTTCCTGGTGACGAAGAAACATCTGAATAGAAGACATCTCTCATACTGCGATGCTCACCTATAGTGGAGAGTTTTGTGTAAGGAATGCTCCTGATTGGTCAGTCGCTTGTAGCACCATGGTTTGCAGTGAATCTCCTGAACACCCACCCCAGACTACTGAGTGGAATCAGACAGATTGAATCGGCTCGACTCGACGGCTAATGATCGGCGATGTGGTCATTTTTACAAATGTGTGGGTAAGTAAGTATGTGCCTGGTGTGCGGCGCTGCTTCGGTCAAGGTGGCCTCTACCTAAGCTAAGAGCCAGGTGGCAGCTCTTCCCTCGAAAAGCGGCCGGGGTCCCCAAGCTCCATGCATAAAGCAAACTGCCACCTACTGTGTCCTATCCACCACCTACATATCTCCCAGCGCCCCACGGTCTCTGTTTCTTCCACCCTTCTTGTAGAACCGCCCCGTTTTCCACTCCTCCTTCTTGCATCACTTTTGGCACCTACCCGAGCCACGCACGCCGTGCGACTACCACTCCCCGCATTGCGCACCTCCGAGCGCTCGCCGCACCTCTTCCACAGAGAGCGTGTACCTGCACAACCACCACTACCCCAAAGCCACACAACCGCACACACCATGGCTCCCCCGGGCCGCCGGAGACCTCTGTCTCCCCTCCCTCTGCTCCTCTCCCTCCTCCTCCTCTTCACCACCACCGCCTCCGCCGCCTCCTCCGCCGTCCTGGGCCTCGATCTCGGCACAGAGTACATCAAAGCCGCGCTCGTGAAACCAGGCATCCCCCTCGAAATCGTCCTGACGAAAGATTCCAAGCGGAAGGAAGTCTCGGCCGTGGCGTTTAAGCCGCTCAAGGGCGGCCACACGCTGGAGAAGGGCAGCTTCCCCGAGCGCTTCTACGGCGGCGATGCCGTGGCTCTGCAGGCGCGATTCCCCGCGGATGTGTACCCGAATCTGAAGACGCTGTTGGGCGTTCATGATCTTGCCGGCGAGGAGGTCCAAGTATACAGGCAGCGGTATCCCGCCGTGGAGGTCGTGGAGACCGAGGGCCGGAACGTGGTGAGTGTCGAGAGCGGCATCTTCGCCGAGGGCGAGAAGAAGTTCACCGTGGAGGAGCTGCTGGCGATGGAGTTGAAGAATGTGAAGGAGAATGCGAAGGCTTTGGCTGGCAAGGGGTCCACGATCGGGGACGTCGTGTTCACGGTTCCCGCCTTTTATACCGTGGACGAGAGGCGCGCGCTGGAGACGGCGGCGCGCTTGGCTGGCCTCAAGGTCCAGGCTATGGTCAGTGATGGCCTGGCTGTTGGTATCAACTACGCCATGACGAGGGAGTTCCCCGTTGTGACCAAGGGTGAAAAGCCAGAGGTTCATCTCGTCTTCGATATGGGTGCTGGATCCGCAACGGCCACGGTGCTCAAGTTCCAGGGCAAACAGGTCAAGGACATCGGAAGGTACAACAAGACGGTCCAGGAGGTCCATGTCTTGGGCTCCGGCTGGGACCGCACTCTCGGAGGCGATTCGCTGAACAGCCTTCTGGTTGAAGATATGGTGTCCGAGTTCGTCAAGCTACCGGCCGCGAAGAGCGCCTCCATCACGGCGGAGAAGGTCAAGGCCCATGGACGTACCGCCGCCAAGCTGTTCAAGGAGGCCGAGAAGGTCCGCCAGGTCCTCAGCGCCAACACGCAGACAGCTGCCTTCTTCGAGGGCCTCTACGAGGACGTCGATTTCCGGTACAAGATCACTCGCCAACACTTTGAAGAGCTCGCTGCAGACTACGCCGCCCGTGTCGAGGGACCCATCACCCGCGCCGTGGAAGCCGCTGGCCTCAAGCTGGAGGACATCGACTCGCTCATCGTCCACGGTGGTGCCTCTCGGACCCCGTTCGTCCAGAGCCGTCTCGAGGAGCTGGTCGGCAAAGCCAAGATCAAGGCGAATGTTAACGCTGACGAAGCCGCTGTATTCGGCGCTGCGTTCAAGGCTGCCAGTTTGGCGCCCTCGTTCCGCGTCAAGGAGATCCGCGACTACGATACCCAGGGCTACAACCACGGCATCCAGTACATGTTCAACCTGAAGGATCTGGACCAGAAGATCTTCACGCCCGCGACGAAGATCGGAGCTACCAAGGATCTGCCTTTCCAGATGATGGGCGATTTCACCTTCTCTATCTACCAGACTGTCCCTGGATCCAACGGCGAGGTCGTCAAGAGCCCCGTTCTCGAGTTCGAGAGCGGCAATCTCACTCGCGTGGTCACCAAGTTGATCGACGAGAGCAAGTGCGACAGGGAGAGCTTCAACAACTACGTCCAGGTCCGCCTGAGCCCTACCACTGGCACTCCCGAAATTGTCTCCGCGTGGGTTACTTGCGAAGCTGAGGCCGAAGAGGCCAAGGGCGGCATTGTCGACGGTATCAAAGGATTCTTTGGCGGCGGTAAGAAGGATCAGGAGGCGCTCAAGGAGAGTGAGAGCAGCAGCGCGTCTGGATCGGCGTCGGCTTCGTCTTCCTCTACTGCCTCTGCCTCCGCCTCGTCGGCTGCCGATGCGGCGCCTTCTGATGCGGCCAAGGGCAGCAAGAAGAAGGAGGTGCGATCCGCGATTACGTTCAAGGTCACGCAAAAGGGTTACGAGAAGGTGCCACGCAAGGAGTTCAAGAGGATGCAGGACAGGTGAGACCTCTTGCCTTACAACTCAACGTTGAATTGGAACTAACACTATGTAGACTCGCCGCCTTCGACGCCTCGGACAAGTCCCGCAGAATCCGTGAAGAACACCTCAACTCCCTCGAAGCTTTCACCTACCGCGTCCGTGACTACCTGGAAGACGATGCCTTCATCGTGGCCTCCACCTCAGAAATCCGCAAGGCCATCGAAGAGAAGCTGAGCGCCGCTTCCGACTGGATCTACGCCGAGGGCTCCGACGCCTCGGAAGACGCGCTGAAGGCCAAACTCAAGGAACTCAACGATATCGTCGACCCTGTGCTGAAGCGCAAGACGGAGTTCGCCGAGAGGCCCGAGGCGCTCAAGGCGATGCGCGAGGCGATTGACGGGCTGAAGAGCGTCATCCCCATGGTGAAGGAGAACATTGAGCTTTCCACCGCGGCGGCCGCGAAGGCGGAAGAAGACGCGAAGAAAGCGGAAGCGGGTGAGGGGTCTTCATCCTCCGAGACGGCGTCCGCCTCGGACCCCCTGGCTGAGCTCGAGGAAGAACCCACGGCCTCGGAGGGGGCGCCCGCCTCGCCGACGAAGAAGACAGTGAATTTCGCCACGGACGCGGCCATCTACGAGCCCAAGGACCTGGAGCTGCTGGAGGCCACGGCGTCGACGGGCGAGAAGTGGCTCGAGGAGAAGGAGCCGCTGGTCAAGGACGTGCCGGCGCACGAGGACGCGAAGGTCAGCGTGGCGGCGATCAAGGCCGAGACGCAGCGGATCAACGACGTGGTGGTCGAGATGATGGCGAAGCGGTTCAGCTTCCTGACGAGGCAGCGGCAGGCGGAGGAGAAGGCGAAGAAGGCCAGGGAGAGGGCGAGGGCGGAGCAGAGGCGGAAGGAGAGGAAGGAGAAGAAGAGTAAGAAGGAGGAGGAACAGAAGAAGGAGAAGGTGGAGGAGAAGAAGGATACCGCGCGCGAGCAGCCGTCGGAGGAGGAACTGCGCGAGGCGCTCGAGAAGGCCGGGATCAAGGGCGAGGGCGTCAAGCTGGAGAATCTGGGCCTCAAGGACGCCAAGGACGGCCAGCTGAAGGATAGCAAGGGCCGGCCCATGTTGAAGCTCAACCTCGGCGAGGACGCGAGCGAGGAGGATATCCTGGCCGCCATTGATCGCGCCGTCGAGGAGGGCCAGGAGGAGGTGAAGAGGAAGAAGGAGCAGGAGAAGCAGGGGCAGGGGGAGAAGGAGGGTCACGATGAGTTGTAGTTGTTGGTGATGGATGTGTATAAGTAGTTTTGCAAGGCGCAGTTGGGCTGCTTGAGTGCGTGTTCGTCGTAGGCATTTTCTAGGAGTTTTACTTTGGAGACAAGAATCGCCTTGCCATGGGCGTGACGACAAGACAAAAGATATATACGGCATGTATTCCACTCCGCTCCGCTCCATCTTTTCGTGTACGTGGATTCGCTTGCTTTGGGCATTACGCTTGCATGGTAAATCTAATTATTACATTCAGATATGCATCAGATAATCGACAGTATACATCGCCAATGCTCCACCGTGCCATGCATATACTTATCACATCATGACCTCATTACAAGGCTCCAAAACCCCAAACCGCAGTCAAGCACGTCGTATGCCAAAGCCCCTCTCACCTCTCCCGCCCCATGCCCAACCCCCCACCGCCAGCCCACCATCCGGAGTGACTCCACACCCGATTCTCCTCGCTCGCCCTCTCGACCGCCTGCGCCATTTTCCGCCGATCCAGATGCAGATCCGCATGCCCGTTCGCAAGCATAGACGGTGTGGCAGGCGTCCAGGAGTCGGACGACGGCGGGGAGTCGTCCTTCTCGGACGGGGTCTCGGAACGGGTCGTCGTCGGCGACGAGTCCGCTTCCGAAGGGGCGGCGCTGAGAGGAGACGCGGAGCCCGACCGCGCCGTTAGGGCGGGCGACGCGAGCGGCGAGTACGCCGGCGGGATGTGCTTCAGGATGCGGCCGGCGGCGAAGACGCACCCGCCGATGGCGTGCCGGATGAGGCTGTCTCCCGCCAGACTGCCGATGATGAAGACGTTGGGCGCGACCTCGAGGGATGTCTCCGCTTTGGCGCGGAAGGTGCGCCCGGATATCAGGGGGGATGGGTCGACGTCTGGGCTCAGGACTTCTGAACGTAGGTCGGGTGAAAGGTAGTCGAGCGTGCCTCGTCTTCCGACCACGTATTGCAGCCCGCCGACGGTGCGGGTGACTTCTTCTCCTGATGCGAGGCGAATTGTCACGGTTGCTGAGCCGGTGGTTTCTGAACACGATACCGAGGTCACTTGTGCATTGGGGAGTCCCTCGTATACGGATGCCCAGTTACGCTGCGCAGAGAAATGGTTCGATTTCCGACGCAGTAGTGGCGATCTTGCCCGTTTCTTGACCGAGGGAATCGCCGCGAGCTTCATGTGTCTGTAAACGGTCGCGTACTCGGGATATGCCGAGTGGTGGCAGCCTTTCAGGGGGGATGGTCGCTTCTCCGGTGCCCATTGGAAGATGTGGATGATCTTTCTGCTCGGAGGGGTCGAGATGATCACATCGGCGGCAGAGAATCCAGATCCAATGACGAGTAAAGGCGCGTCAAGAGCGTCCAGCTGTGCGATAGGTGCGAGAAGAGGAGGCGGAGGGATATTGATTGTAAAGATGCCAGAAGCCAGGACCAAATGCTTGCAACGGATACCCAAGGACCCAATCGCGAAACCTTTCGCGGTGCGATGCACATCGTCCGCTTTCGTGGCCGTGTATACCGTATCGGATATCCCTACGGCCTCGGGATATGCCTTGAGGTAGTCTGCGAAATCTGCCCGAGTTGGCCGGACGAAATTGTATTGCTCCTGCTTCCCAATCCGCGCCAGGTGGTCAGCATAGGAGTAGCCTGGCAGCGAGAGCTGCTCCGCATAGCTCAGCGTCGCTATATCGGCGCTCGCAGAAACGGGATTCTCGGCCCATTGCCCGCCAGGCTGGGGCGTCTGCCCTATGACGACATGGGATATGGCCTTGTCAGGCTCATATCGCCATTCCACGCATGACTTGGGGTTGATCTCCGTATCGGCATTCGGCCGCAAAAGCGTATCCAGCAGCGTGTTCACGGGGAGCGCCTGGGTGGAGTACCGGAGCGAGGCAAGGAAGTGGGAGTAGAGGTCTGGCGTGAGGTTGAGGAGATTGGGGCGCCGCGACAGCTTGGAGTCTAGGATCGAGTCATGGTGACCGCCGATGTAGTACGGTATGTGACCGTGGAGAATGTAGGAGAGGACAAGCGCAGACGGGCCGTTGCCTGGGTGAATTGTGAGCTACGGTTGAGACGTGGGGGTTGGTGCCGAGGGATGACGACAGACCTATGATGACGGTGTCCACGCATTGTGGGAGTGCGCGAGCCATGAACGGCCAGCAGGAGGGGGAGCAGATGCCATGGGTGAAGGGTTGGGAGCGGGAGAGATTAACTTATAATGTAGCTTGGTCAAAGAATTCATGGCGTCAGTCCCTTTCGGCGCTAAACTCGATTGCCCGACCATATCCCGTTGGTGGGGCGGTCGTGTCCGCGGATTCCCTCTGCCGCGTGCGTCGAGGGGCACAGAAAGCGAGCGCGGGGCAGCCTCGACAGGGGCAATTCACCCTCCGTCAACTTTGCACTAATAAAGTCCTCCCCCTCACTGGTTCCTCAGGACTTCCCCACGGACAAAATCACCCCAACGTTGCTTTTTTTGACGCAAGCTCTGGGCAGGTGGGCAGCTAGGCAGCTAGGCACTGTGACAAAATGGTGTGCTTTGTAAGCATTTGAAAGGGCTTATACGGACGAAATCTGGTACCATGAGACGCCCTGTAAAGTATGTGCATATCCTAATTACTATTTCTGAACGCGACACAAGTCACACAAGTAAACTGCAAGTAACATCGTGGTATCTAAGACGCGGAAACAACCTTGAAACCGAAATACAGCCACGGAAATGAAAACTCCCGCTTTCAAACATGTCCACTTCATCTCTGTGCAACAGTAGCTCCTTGCAATGCCCGCCCCATTAGGTTTCACTATATTGTGTGATATCCCCATGTAACAGGCGCATATGGAACTCCCCCCTGCACCAGACTTTGGGGTCCTCAATATCTGTAAGTGATTGGAGTGCGCTCCGCAACGGGGGAAACATCGTGGTCCTGCCGATTGCCGCCGTGCTCCGGTGTCCTAGGTCGATCCGCGCCCGACACAGGAGAGGCTCCATGCATCGTCAAGTTGTTTACCGCGCTCTCCTGCCGGCCCAGATACGATGGGGTGGGCTGGAACGGTGCGGCCGCTGTGCCTTGGTTGCCATTTCCGTTGCTTCTTGGGGGAGGGGCATAGGTCGAAGTGTAGTGGTCTGCGAACGGGTTATCGTCGTCTCCGGTGGTCTCCTGCTGCGGTCTGGGGTTGCTGGAGCCAGCGTGGAGCGGCGGCGGAAGGGGAACCTCGCTCTTTTGGTCAGCAGCGGGCCCTGCAGTCGCTACCGGGGGATTCGGCCCTCCGAGTCCCGGATGAACAGGAGGATGTGCCGGGGTTTCGTTGCGCGGTGGAGGGTGCGGAGGGGGTGCATATGCACTAGCAGGAGGAGGAGTATAGGTGCTGGCAGGATGTTGCGCTGACGAGCTGAGGGCAGGACTGCGCGCGGGAAGGGGTGGGGTGGGAGACATTCCTTGAGCTTTGCGGGCTTGGAGTATGGCGCGTTGGTGTTTCGAGGCCGCCAGGGACAACTGCTCATTCGTCTCGATCAGGGTCAGCATGGTGTCGTCGTCGGGCGGTGGATTGTCGCAGTTGATGTAGCCCTGAATGCTCCGCTGGGCGGTCATACATCGCTCCGAGAACTCCTTGACCAGATCGTTGGTGAGCAGCTCATGCGTAGGAGTGGACTGCACCAGTTGCAGCAAAAGCTTCGCAGTCGTTCGCGCCTCCTCAATGCGGCCCGAAAGCTCGGCAGGAGGCGGGAGTGTGCGCGAATGTGACCTTGACCCTGACTGATAGCCAGGCTGTACCTGGCCGTTCCATGGCGGCGCATTGAGCGTTCGGGGTCCAAACTGCTTCGCTGCGTCGGCCATCAGGCTCTTCTCCTTTCTCCACATGGCGAACAAGGCTGTTAGGTTTGTATCCTGCGCCTTGTCCCGGTCCAGCGCGTCCAGCGTCTCGCGCAGTATCTGTGCCACGCTGGGGTCATGTCCATTCCGTAGCAGTTGCTTCACCGTGTCTGCGAATTGCTTGTCCATGTTCTTGGTGAAGGACTCGCCCGGATTATCCGCCAGTATCCTGATGAGCATAACGGCATTGTACTGTACGTGTGGCCGGGAGTAGTTCTCCTTGGAGAGGAACTTGCGGATCTGTGCGCATGCTGCTTGCGCCGCGGCGGGACTGGCGACGGCGCCTTCGACAATGGTAGGGAGATGGAGGACTTCTTCGCCCTGGGAACCATTAGTAGTTGCGCCACGGAAGACTGTGAGATACGCACAGAATTGGAGCCGCCAGACTCGCAAAATGCTTTCTGTCCCCAAGTCAACACGATGTCGCTAAGCCAGGGGCCGAGGCAGGTCTCACCACCCCCCTAATGACATTTGCTTCAGGCGTGTCGGCGTCGGCGGGAGGTTCCTCGTCTTTGCAAGAAGTCAGTACGGACGTCCTTAGCAAAGTCCAACGTCAAGATATCTCTTACTGGCCGGACGCCGTATCAAGCTGGTGAAGCGCTTCTTGAGCGCCATCGCGATGCGCTTGGGCGGGCAGACGTTGTCGAGCGGGTGAACAGTTGCAACGCCGGTTTGAGCGACGGGCAGCCTCTGACGAGGAGAGCGAGTGGGTTCTTTGGAGCGAAAGGAAGTGCGAAGGAGAAAAAGAACGAGTCAAAGTCGCAAAGCCGGTCGCAATAACAATGGTGGCCAGGCGGTAATCCTAATCCTACACTGGTGCACGGGCCTCCTCGACACAGCCCCCAAAAGTCGCAGAAACGCGCCGGCGAACGTCGTCAACGGCCGCGTATTGATGCAAAGAGTGTGGCGGCCCCTCCATCTTATTCGTACATTGCCTCGTTTTGCCCCTCCAAAGTTCGTTGTGCACAAGGCCAAACGCGCGTCTCGAAGTGTAAGGTAGCTTGGCGGGTACCTTCAGCCCAACTCCCGGCGCTAGTCCATTTAAGGCAATATCAAAGCTGCCCAGGACCTCGGGGAGCAACCAGCCAACTGTTCCCTCAAGCGGACAGAAACTGTATGAAATACCTGGAAGCAGACTAGACAGGTGCCACTACTCGCAGGCTGAACTCCTTTCTATTGAGGCATGTTGTTTTACCCGCCGTCTTGACTGCCATTGCACCCGTGACGTCTACGGCCTTGGCTCCCCTTTGTATGGTCACACAGTGCGGCATGTGGATGAATGTGGCAACCTTTCATCTGTCACCGGCGTACCTGCGTACAAAGGACTCTGGGGTGGATGAAGGCATGTAATCCTTTGTAGCTCACGGGACTACTCACAGGCAACGAGAATCTGCATGCCTGAGATACAGTAGCGAACAGAACTGGCTATATCGTCAGAGGAATATCACCAACTACTTGCCCAGGCGGCCGAATCATTAGAGATAAAAGTATACCTGCTGAGTTTCCAACACCATACACGCTCCTAACTATTCTTCCACTCTACTCCGGCCTGTCACACCGACAGCCACTAATATCCCAATATGGCGCATAGGATCGGTGACCTATAACCTCCCACGTCAAATCCGCTCCTATGGCAACCCTCCGCGGCGGCAGACATGATGTCAAGACAAGCTGTGCGGTCGTGGAAATCTTGGTCGTGCTCCGGACGTGGTGGACAGGCATTCGCCAAGCCACACACCAGGGCTGGCTGATCATTCCCCACCACTTCCCACCACTCCCACCAACTCGCGCACCGCACATCATCGTGCAGGGTTCACTTGCCAGGCCTAGACGTCACTTCGAGTCCTGCCTTCACCGCATGTCATTGCCTCCCCCAGCTAACCCTGCGCACCTGAGACGCCAGCCGCACCTGATTCCGCGCTTTCAAGGCGGGCGCCAGCCAGTGTCGACGGCTATATCACCAGCCATGGCGCAGACACGCCCTCATGCCCTCCTCGCACCCCTCTACCCTTCTGACCTGCACCCGCCTTAGACACCTAGGTCACAGTCCTCCTATTCATCTTAGACACCAGTCACGTCCGCTCCATCGAAACAAACCCTCAAATATGGCAGGAATCTCACCCTCCGCCCTGGCCGAGAGGGTCAAGGGCATGCCCAGAGAGACGGAGCAAGACCGCATTACGCGCAGCAGTGGTAAATTCGCAGAATTCGAACACGACATGCCTTCACTGCATCATCGCTTCAAGGCCGGCCTCAAGGACAACATCACCTCCTGGCTCGGCTCCAAGAATCCCCTCTACACATACGTGGACCCCAAGAAGGACCTCGTCTGGCTGTTCGACAACACCGCCTTCCAGGACAGATCCGGGAAGTGGAAGGCCGAGTTTGTTGCTGCCTACTTCGTCAAGGACAGCGGCGAGGACCTGAGCGATGTCGTGGCATGGGTCAGCGACAAGATAGGCCTGGCCGCCGACGACGAAGCCAAGAAGACCATCGCAGACAGGATCCAGCCAATGCTGGACACCATCCTCCCCGCCCACGCCTGTACAGTCGACATCGAAGGCTTCCAATCGAGGTTGGGCCCTAGCGGACGCAACGGCGTCAGTTCTGACCTAGTGGCTGTTTCGGGCAAGAATTACGCGGATGGCCAAGTCGTCAAAACCACGGTCAAGGAGAGCGTCGCAAAGCTGCCTTTGAATGCCAACTTGGCCTTCGCTGCACCCACTGGCTGGGCCGTCATCTCGGATATCGACGACACCATCAAGAAGACCCTGACTCCTGATCCTATCGGCATTCTGAAGACAACATTTGCCGAGGATCCAGAACCTATCCGTGGCATGCCAGAACTCTACAAGCACATGGCCCAGAAGCTCAACAACCCACCCTTCTGGTATCTCTCCGCCTCCCCCTATAACCTGTATCCCTTCCTCCGCGAATTCAGAGACCAGCACTACCCACCCGGTACCATGATCCTGCGCGACGCCTCCTGGATGAATCTTGCCGGCTTCTTCGCGGACCTCACCCAGGGCACCCAAGCGTACAAGGTCGACCGCATGAACAAGATCCACGACTGGTTCCCCAAGCGCAAATTCATCTGCATCGGCGATAGCACGCAGTCCGACCCCGAAGCCTACGGCGAGGCGTATCGCAAATTCCCCAAGTGGATTGGTGCGATTTACATCCGTAAGGTCACGGGCGTGGCGGAGATGGATGAGGAGAAGAAGAATTCACCGGAGAGGTTTACAAAGGCGTTTAAGGGCGTGCCGGATGATGTTTGGTACGTCTTCGAGGACCCGAAGGAGTTGTATGCGAAGGTGGATGCGTTGACGGCTACGAGGTGAATGTGATGAACGGATGACCCATTTTTATTTCGTATTCGGAGGATAGACTGGCGTGGTGGGCCTGATATTTATGGTTCGGCCTCGAGTGTTTCTGTGCTTTACGTAGCGTTCACGTCATACTCTCTCCCTTTTCATCTTAGTAATTTATTTTTATTCGGTCCTTTTGAATTTGTTCCTGTTTAGTCTTCTCTTCGTGCCACGTCTTGATATCTGGTTTTAGTCTCTTCATGTTCTCGTGTTCACGCAGTTCGACTTCGCGGCGGTGGAGCAAGGCATCCGAGAAGAATCACTTTCCGGATGGAGCACATTTCATTTCTGCTTAGAGAAATAACTGGACTGGAAGGTCCAGACAGGTTCGAATGTTTTCGAGGGAATTACATCGTGCTCCGAGAAATTCTGCACCGATAGAGGTTATACTACAGAATTTTCCACGGTATTTCGGATGTTTTGTTGCGGAACGGGAACACGTACACTGGCATTGCGTATATGCGAATGAAATTTCCTCCTGTATTCTCCCAGTGTCACAATAGATAGCCATGCATTGACGAAGCCGAACTTTGGTGCTGTCAATTTTGTGGGTGGATCATGCATCCTTCAAACGGACACCGACCACGGTTACGCCGCCTTTCACCGCCGCAGGACCAGGACCGCAAACACAACAAACGCCCATAACGTGACTCGCAGCTCTTCCTTGAGAATAATTTGCTTCACAAAAAGCCGGAATGACGCTCACAAATCTTGCTCGGGAGCAACTGATCACACAACCACGCACTCCAACTCGCCCGCATCCCCTTCTTTGCGCCATCCACTTCTTGAGACCGTAGAACTCGACTAGAATTCCTCGATCGTTTAAATCGTCGCAGCCTCCAACATGCAATATCCACATTCCGTCCCCGAGATCGTCCTCCTTCTCCTCGCCATCTCCATCGGCTGCTGGTTCGCCTTCGTCGGCTACGTCCTCGTCCGTCTGTGGTACTACAAAGGCGCGTTGGGCCCTCAACCACGCCGCTACGTCATTCTGCCGCCGTATCTTCGCGACAAGTTGATACTTGAGACCAGCGAGGGCAGCAACAGCGGCGTAGACGACATTCCGGAACAGGTTCACGAGAGACGCAGTCATGGTCGCCGTGGCAGTGTCGATGATGAGGCTCGCGACGACGTCACAAGACTTCCCATCATCTCTGTCAACCGCTGGACCAGCACCGCGATGTTGGATCCCAATGTTGATATCAGAGGGGTCAAGGACGAGTCGTTGAAGCGCGAGCTGCTCGAGCAGAAACGCATAAGCCGCATGCCGCACTTTGTCCAGGACGACTGCGGCGACGGACGCCTTTTCCCAGAAATCCCGGAAATCGATCCCACGCTCTTCGGCGGAACGGGTCAAAGCGGTAATGACTACATCTTCGGCAGCGTCGGAGTCCGCGATCCAGGTGTCGGGGTCTCTCGTCGCCAACGGCGAGCGGCAGGAGCAACAGTGAACACAGCAGGTGCACTTGTCCAAGCGGGTATTGAACTGAGCACGCTCTCCCCCTCCAAATACAAACCTCCACCATTTCGCTCCGATCCGCCAAAGAACTACATGACCATGGGCCTCCAAAAACTCGACCCTTCGACTTGGCTCCTCCTCGACGAAACATATACACCTTTCTACACCGCTCGGTCCCACCTCATTGCCACCAAACGCCCCGAAGTCATCTGCACAGTCTCGGGCGGCGAAGCTGAGGCCACGTGCGAGGAGCTGATGCGCGAAGTCGTTGGGTTTCTGACGCAAACATATCCTGACAAGTTTGATATCGTGGAGAGGTCGAATGGGATCAAGGTGGTGAGGAACCGGATTGTCGGGGAAGAGTTCAGATTGGAGAAGCCGTGGGACAAGCATCCGTTGGAAGTGAGCGCACGGCTGGCCATGGAAGACTTCAATATTCTGCAGAGGAGCGAGTTTACGGGGGAGCATCGAATGTGAGTGGCTTGGAGTCTCCTATATCTCTGTGGCTACGGCATGCTAACCATCCGCTCTTTTGCCAGAATCGCCGGCGCGACCCTCTTCCCCGCTGGCTGGCGCCTCCGCGAACGCATCGGCAAGTCCGTCACCGATCTACACGGCCCCGTGCCTCTCTGGAAGGGTAAGCTGTCCAAGCCCGTCGAGCAGTAAGCTCCCCATTTCCTTGCGTACAAGTCTAACATCCTCTTTCTTTTCGTCCATCTTCAGATCTTCCCGATATCGTGAACACCGTCATCGATGCCTCTTCCCCCACCAGTGAATACAGCAACAGTAATGACCCCCCGAGCAATAGCTACTTCACCCGCCTCACCAACTCGACCTCGAACAACGATACATCAAACAGCATGCAACGCCATGCATTCTTCATCCAAATCTCCCCCCACGCCGCGTCCACGCACCCCTTCTCCCCCATCTTCCCGCTTTCCTCCCTCCTCTTCATCCAATCCGGCAAGGACTTCTTCCCTGGCACAATGCGCAATCTGTCCCCCGCTTGCATCCTCATCCGCCGCGAGCGCCAGACTTTTCGCCGCCTTCCACGATCCAACACTGTCGTGTTCACTGTGAAGACGAGCGTGGAGAGACTGGTTGATTTGGATCAGGGGCAGAGGAGGAATCTGGCGAGGGAGATCCGCGCGTGGCCCAGCGAGGTGGCTAGGTATAAGGGGAGGGACTTGTGGGGGAAGGTTGTGTTGGGGTTCTGTGATGAGGGGAGCGGAGACGGTGAGTAGGATGGGAAGAATGGATACTGGCTGAGTAGTTGGGAGGAAAGATAGGCGAGCAATCATGATCCAAGGGACGGTTACGTGGACTTCTCATTAGCGGCACTTGATGCTAAGAGATCGAGATGGGGATTCAGGGCAATATTTTTGGCTTTTCAGGGCCGTAGGCTTCCTCTTCGGTATCAGATAGGTGTCAAATTTATTGGAGTTACAGTAGACGTCTCTTCGCTAAAGCTAAATACGAAGTCTAAATGGAGGTTGAGCCAGTTATACGCGATTCCCCAAGGACGATAGGGAGCGGCATAATTAGACGGTTGGACCTACTTACTAGAAGTGTGACCTCTATAAAAATTGCAATTGCGTGAGATATGTCGGCGGGCCTCCGTTGCAATGTCTGATGCTATCCAACGATGTGCATTTGTCACTCCAGAGTCCAAAAAGTGAAATTCCAAGTCACACCCCAACATCACCATTCCATCCGTCCCACCGAAATCCCCAAAACCCACGCGCCAGAAAAGCAATCCCATACAATCTCATCCCTCAATATCTTCTTTCTTGTGAAAAGAAAATAATGCAGAAAAAAACACAAAAAACTAAGCCGACCGCTCACGGCCGCGCCCAGAAAACCCCCCTCGGGTGCCCGGGGCCCCAGAGCACGAAGGGGATTTTTTTTTGGTTGTCACCCATACGGCTCCTCTCTGTCTCTTTTTTTTTTTGTCTTTTTTTCTTTCTTTCTCTTTTTTTTTCGACTCAGCCGTGTCTCGAACCCACGGTCGTTGCCGCACGGTTTTGCATCTGGCTCTCTGAGAGGGAAGCCTTGGAACCAGGGATTATACCGTGCGACTAGGTGGGTTCGATTGGTGTTAGAGTTGTATATTTTAGGGGTTATATAGGGGGATAATATGCTTTTTTTGAAGAATAAGGGCGGTTGGGTAGTGACGATTTTGTGGGTGGCGGTGGGCGATGGGGCGTTTGTTGTTTGCGTGGTGGCGCTGGCGGGTGAGAGGCGGCGGTGAATGGTGGGTGACGGGTGAGGACAAGTATTGCGGAAAATGACACTGGGAGAGCAGCACGGCACGGGACTGTATAGGTCATTACTCGTTATTTCGTCTACGTATATCGCCCGTAAACAGCTATCAATCTATGCTAATGCTAAACAAGATATCAAGTTCGCTGCGTCGAAGTGTTTGTTATCTTCTCAAGCCCAAGTTTCCTGGGTCCCCGGCGTCTGTCCGCTCCGATATAACTGTGGCAGTACTAACACGAGCTCTCCCCCGTCACGACGATGTCTTCGTCATCAAGAATCCCACTCGACTATCCTGCTCTCTCACCACCTCTAGCAAAACATCATCGTCCACAAGCGCAGCTACTTCATCATCCATGCCCTCCGCATTTCTCAGCCACCTAGCATCGAAATGTCCATACTCCTTCAGCATTCGCAACTTGGGTTGCTCACCCGAACGACCCTGCAACCTGCGTTTCTCTAGCTGCCTTTCCTGAGCCTCCACATCCACCTGCGATGCCTTCTTCAGCCCAAATAGCGCCTCATCATCGCTCTCCCCCTCGCTATCCTCGCCATCTTCCTCCTCCACAGTCTCCATCTCAGCCATCCCCGGACCCTCACACGTACACCCCAACAAATCATGTGTCTGACAACTCTCCCTCTCGTCCAACCGAAACAAGTCCCTCAACTCCTCCTGCGAAAAACTCGCCGTACTCGCCTTATTATCCACCACCGCATTCGCAAGCCCCATCTTCATGATCTGCCGCTGGAAGATCTTCTCGTCCAGCCCTCCCTGCACCAGGAACCGATAGATCTTGCACGGCAACTTCTGCCCGTCGCGGTGGATCCGCGCCATGGCCTGCAGGTCGGTGGCTGGGTTCCAGTCCAGGTCGAACAGCACGATGCGCGAGGCGCCGATCAGGTTGAGGCCGACGCCGCCGGATTTGGCGGAGAGCAGGAAGGCGAAGGAGGATTTTTGGTCGGTGCGGTTGAACTTCTCGACGAGGGATTGGCGTTTGGCGGTTGGGGTGGAGCCGTCGAGGCGGAGGAACGTGTAGGAGAGGGAGGTGAGGAGGCGTTCGATCATGTCGAGGGTTGCCGTGTAGTTGGAGACGATGACGACCTTTTCTTTGGTGGTGGTGTAGATCTTGTGGATGAGGGAATCGAGGACGCGGAGTTTGGTGCTGGATGCGTGCGAGGAGAGCACGTTGGCGGGTATCAGAGGGACTAGGCTCTGGAGAAGCTCAGACGGGGTGTCATCCCCATCTTTTGGAGATTTCAGAAGCGAGGGGCTGTTGCAGAGCTTTTTCAGGACCGTGATTAGCTGGAGTGCCATGTCGTTGTTGCCGTACGCCATCCTGAAAATGGGAGACGATAGGACGTTGCGGTACGCGGACGCCTGTGCGACTGTCGGTGTGCAGAAGACGATGTGTTCGGTCTTGGGTGGTAAGTATTTGCTCAGCACTTCGGCAGTTCTCCGAATCATGAACTGGCTCGTCAACGAGACCAGCTCTTTCCATCGGGCTTCTCCTTTCTCCAGCTCAGCTTCGCTCGCGCCTGGTTGCCGGCTCCGCAAGATTGGGGTTTCGAACTCGCGCTTGAAGGCCGATCGCTTCCCGAGCAGGCCCGGATTCACAAAGTCTATCGCCGTGTAGAATTCGCTGAGATCATTCTGAAGCGGGGTGCCCGATAGGATGATGCGGCGCTCCGTGTTCAGGGATTGTATTGCGAGCATCGCCTTGTTGTTTGCGGTCTTCAAGCGGTGGCCTTCGTCCGCAATGACGATATCAACGCCTGCCCCCTTCTTCAGCTCCTCTTGGACGACGCGCAGCATCTCGTATCCGACGATCATTACATTATACGCCTTTCCCATCGTAAAGTTGGTGACCTTTTTATCCTTGTTAGACTTGTCAAGCACGAAGACACCGATCCTCTCATTCCCTAGCCACTTGCGGAACTCGCGCCCCCAGTTCTCGACCAGACCAGCTGGGCAAACAATCAGCGCTTTGGTCACCACAGGCTGACTCTCAGAGTATGGATTCTGCTTCAAAAGGGTCCAAAGGAGAGTTATCGTCTGCAACGTCTTCCCTAGTCCCATTTCGTCGGCCATGATGGCGCCCTCGCCCTCACATCGCATACCCATAACACATTCGTACAAGAACCGGACGCCTTCTCGCTGGTGATCCCGAAGATGTCGTGTGAGAATCGGATCGACGACGACATCGACGATCTGTTTGCCTTTGGGACATAATGTCGGTCGCTTCATGACGAGTGCGCCGGGTTGATTAGGATCATGGCGAGGCTGGGGGATGGATGAAGAGGTTTTCGGCAGGACTGTGCTATTGAGCAACGGCGTTTTGAACCGCTTGCGAGCAATCGCCGGTTTTTCCGGCACATTATAAACGTCGTCCGTGTCGGAGGGTGTTCTTGTATGCTTGCGAGAGATCGGGCGATTCGTAGGTAACGGCTGCAGAAGTTTGGTCTCTGAGGAGCGGCCCGGATGACGGCTGTCGTCCGTACCAGAACTGGCTGTTGCATCCCGGGAGCTACTAGATAGGCTCTGAGTCCTATAGGCTTTGCAGTTTCCAACAGACGGCGGGGCAGAAGCGGGTGTCGTAGAGCCCAAGAAGAATCTCCCAGACATATAGTCCTCCTTTGACATAACACTGTCGATCTCCAATTCCTTGCCACCTAGAGACAAGGTGGATCCCGGAAGTAGTGGCCGCGTGCAGGCGCCCTTCCCCAACTCCTTTCCCGTATCACTGTCCAACAGCACAGCGTAGCCATTGGTGATGGAGAGGACGCCGTCGCCATCCCAGGTCTTGTTCTTTTTCGTTGTGTATTTGCGCCAGAGCACTGTGTAGAAACGGCTGCCTGGATCTGCAACGACTGAAGTGTGGACTGTAGGGGCCAAGGGTACAGAAGGCTTGTCGTCTTGTTGCAGAGTCTCAGGAGCGGGCCCGCAGCCGGGCGACGTGCGGCGTTTCTTATGTGGCGGCGCGGTGCCGTTGGCCTCTGGGCGGACAAAGCTGGGAGGTCGAAAAGGCTTCCTAAACATAGTGCACGTTTGAAGACCGGAGCGTGCTCGCGTGCGTAGCTACGCTGTCAAGTTTCTGGTCTTAGCGGATGATTTCGAGATGACAAGGATTGGGCAACGTTGGAAACGCGTCGCGAGGCGCGGGCCTGGACAGGAATACGCGTGATCACGTGCGCACATCTTCGGGCTACCCAATCAGTTTAAATAAATGAAACTGGCCTAGTTGTAGCTAGTACAAGTACAATAGTCCCGCAAAAGTTGAGAGACCCATTGCTTCGAGCCCCGAAAAGTACGTACAGTGTACCCATAGCGGGATGTGAATAGAAAGCCAAACTAGAACGGTACATGAGCAGTCATGGGAGGACCGTCTTGATACATGCTGTTGATAACTAGTATATGCAGCTCCTCTTAGAAATGGGCACCAACAGAAGGAGAATGGGGAAGTCCGCCGTGCTCGAGGAGATACATTGCGCCATCGAGTGCATTCTCAGTAGAATTCAGTGCTCTAGTAGCGTTCGGATAGCGTCCCTGTGCTGCTGTACTGAACCGTGATCCTTTCCTGGCAAGGTGTAGAGGCGAGCCAGGCCCTTTCGTATCCGGTTTTTTATCCAGACGGCCCCTTCATAAGGGGTATTCCGATCCATGGTTCCATGCCACATGTGAATGGGGTTTGAGTCGATCTCCGCTAGATCGAAACCCCATCTGTCGTCGTGGTGATCATGTAGACATCCGATTCCACCCTGCCTGTAAGCTTCGACGCGTAGCACTAGTTCTACCATATCATCCAATCCATCCCGTCTTTCATCTGGTAGATGATAGTAGTCCTGGAGGGCGTGTCGTGCTGTCCGTGCACACTCCAAGTAAGTCTCTCCAAGCGACCTGCTCAGATACCTATCACCAAGTCGTGACTTGAGTCGCCATTTCCACAGCCATTGCCAGTTTTTGCGAGCCAGTAATTCGTCCACCTTGAACTTCAGCGGGCGGTACATATTATAGACACTAGAACCGTAACCCTCAAAAGAGGACCCACACATAACCCCAGTTGCGCGAAGTCTGCTACGCGGAAAGTAATGGGCGCAGGCCAGAGCGTGCGGTCCACCGGCACTTGTACCGTAAGCATAGAACCGGTTGATGCCTAAGCCATTGAGCAGTTCTTCCAGATCATAGGCGACGTCCAACTTTGTCATGTTTTTTCTAGGGGTAGAATGACCATAGCCAGGACGGTCGAAAGAGATGACGCGAACTCCCTGGTTTTCGGCCCATCGCAAATGAAGAGATGAGTTCAGTCTTGAGTTAGGTGTCCCATGAAAAGCAATGACCACAGGCGCATTGCCAGACCGGCTCCCGGAGTCGGCATAACACAATGTTCGGCCGTCCGAAAGTGGCCAAAATTGAGTATCTGTTGGGTGAAAAACATAGATGCTCTCATGCTCGCCAGGCAGGTAGGTTTTCAAATGTGAGCCATTTGTGTCAATGAGTTCAAGCTCGCCATATTCGTTGAACCGAACCCTGGTACCCAGCGGGGGCGGTTCATGTGGAGGAGGTCGGGATCTTGGCTTCTGCTTTGGTGGTGCTCGATAGGTTGGAGGTTTGACCTTCATGGACACAGAGCGGATGCGCTGACTGATGGCTGGGTTCCACGCGAACGTTACGACCTCTTGTAGACCGAGGCGCCTCCGTCCACAGCGAAGCACGAGAGCACCAGAGGCCAACATTGTGCTGCTCCGTGGTGGGGCGCCTCCCAAAGCTGGGGATTCAATGTTGTACGCGTTGTCTTAATCTCTGCAAGGCCCGTGAGGTTTTCCTGGTGAGATTGATGCCGGAGGGAATAAGATTGGGGCGAATGAGAAGGGGAACTTTGGATCTTGGGTGGCTGGCGAGGACAATGGCACCTTTATCGATAAGTAGCCATCCTCGAGGTGCGGCGTAGGGAGGTAGTATATATACACATTAGAATCGGTGGATGGAGGAGGTCTAGGGATCAGATTCTGTGCGGGTCACCCAGCGGCTGGTCCCGCGAGGGCGTGGGGTGGCGGGGAAGGCGGAAGCGAGAACGGCTGCAGTTCACATTCCCTTTGGCATAGTCGCACGGGTGCGTAGAAATGATGGAGCTGCCTTGGGATCTGTCCCTCTGCTCCTACGGCGTGTTGAATTAGTCCGTACTTCGAGTTCGTAAAATGATTGACGGGACGGAGCGCTGGAGAGCTAGACGCAGAGACAAAAACAGCGTCCCTGAGTAGACAGTAGCCGTAAATGCCGAAACATACTGTATCCAAACGTCCACTATGGTTCTCGCACGTAGAGCAGTCGACAGAAAAAATCCGCATTGGTGGATATCAGAATGGTCTAAGACCGTACCAGACCGGAACCCCGAAAACTCCTCTCCATAAAACCATGCATAACGGAAAGACTAGAACTGGTCCAAAGTCATGCTCATAGACACATCCGTGTTCTCGACCATCTTCGTGAACTCCTCAAAGCTGATTTTGCCGTCGCGATCCAGGTCTGCCTCCATGATGGTTTTGTCCACGATCTGGGAGTTGGTCAGCACGATGCCCCTTGGTCGAGCTGTGAAAGCAGAGCGCCCTACCTGTTGGAGCTGCTGGTCCTTGAGATTGCTTCCAACCATCATCTTGAGCACAATGAATAGCTCCCCATTGCTGATGTATCCATCGCGATCAATGTCGTACACCCTGAACGCAAACCGCAACTTCTCCTCCTTGTTTCCCTTGCTGCTGAACGCCGACAGTCCAGACACGAACTCTTGAAAGTCCACATCGCCTCCTCCGTCCTCGTCGAATATGGCAATCATGCGCGTCGCGAGCGGGTTGGAAGATATCTGGGGCAGGGCTAAAAACTCGTCGCGCTCGATTGTGCCTGAGTTGTCCTGAGTCCCGGTTAATCGACTTCCTGACACCAACAAGTGTTCCTTGACGTCTACGAACCTTGTCCAGTTTCATAAAACGCTTCCTCAAGCGGTCTACCTCATCTCTGTCGACTGTTTACACCATTAGCCTTGCGGTTCTCAGCGCAACGGATTGAGTTCCGGGGGACAGGCGACGTACAGTTCGACCCCGAGGCGATGTTATCGAGGAGGGCAGAGGGCTGATTCCCCATGGCGGAATGTTCGGCGAGGCAAGGGTATGTAAAGTGGTGGTGATGGTAATAATGCGGCGATCGAGGAGGACAATCTGCGTGATGTTGGCCGTGGGGTCGGAGGCCCCACCCGTTTACGCTTACCCTTATTTGATCAGATCCCTGGCCCAATGCCAAGCCCGGCCGACGACTTCATTCCATGAGGGAGTTGTGAGAGTCCTATAATCAAGCTGTCAATCTTCAGCCTCATAACCACCGCAGACACCATTCCCTCGGCAGATAGCAGATTAAGCCCGGGAATTACAATAATCATTGCTGCTCTTCAGTCACAATCCTGTTCTATCCTCAGCTCTGCGCCAGCTCATCCTCCATCCACAAACCACCCGTCCTCACCATTGAGCGGCCCTCGTCACAATGGCCTCCGATGCGCCTCTCGAAATAGCCTCGATCTTACAATCCGCCTCCATCAAAAGAAACCCTTCCCCCGAGCATGATATCAACCCCTCTACCGCCGCTTCCGAGAAACAACCCGTCCGTCTCTCTCCACACGCAGATCTAGATGATGTACACGAGGCTGGGGAAGATGAGATCCCCATCAGCCTGCTCGACCCCATACACAGACGAACCACCATGCCACCACTTCCCGATCTGCGGTTCGAACAGAGTTACCTCAAGAGCATCGAGAAGGCCGAGTCATGGCAGGGCGTCTTGTGGATCACGCTGAGGGACCAGGTAGGCCGCTAACCACGGACCAAGGGAAACAGGAGCTAATTCGGCGATAGGTGGTGATGTGCTTCATGCAAGGCGTCTTGTGGAACTTTCTCGTTCACGGCTGGCGGTACTTCAACCGGTCGTCCAAGTTCAGCGGCCGGAGTATTGGTGCGCGGCTGCGGAGATGGTGGTGGAGCGTGAACAAGTGGTCCATACCGGCGGAGAAGGGATATGGCTCCGCGACTAGGAGGCTGGCAAGGAACACCACTGCGGTATGTATCGCTTTCTTGAAAGTCCGCATGCCCGGATGCACGCCTGGAGCCGTGGGACTGCGCTAACTGCGTTGACAGCATTATACAAAACAGTTCCCTTCTGGCAGCGAATGAGCGATGCTCCTTGTCTGGTATGAGTAGGTAGACTCGGGGTGTGGCAGGCCCCTCGTCTTGTCGAACCCGTCCGTGGTAGATATAAGTATGTATGAGTATGTGAAATCAAACCATATACCCCCGATCTCGAATCTCCGGACTGGCTAGAAGCTCCTTATGAAGGCGTCGATCTCATCCATTTCCGGGTTCTCTGTGGTCTCCTCCGGCGAAATAGGTAATGGGCGAATGCCCGCGCGGAATGCGTATTCCAAGCTAAGAAGGGGTCCATGCCCCAGGTACTGGTCGGGAATTGTGGGAGGATAGGAGGCGGTGGGGAAGGGGTTCCGCTTCTTGTTAGCAGCCTTTGCTGCTTTATCTGCCATGGCATTTCCTGTGATGCCATTGTGGCCCTTGATCCATCTGACGTGGATGTAGGTGTCTGATGCCAGTTCGTCGGCAAGATCCAGAATCTCCTCGAAAGCCCACTTTCCGTTGGCCGGCACTGGCCCCAGGATGACGGGGAAGTCCTTGTCGTCGTGCAGCTTCGGCATCAACATTTCGACGGCTTTCTTCGAGTCGCTGTAAATGGTGATGTTCTTGAAATCGTCACCGGCTCGCCTCCTCTCGACGGCGGTTCTCAACGCCAGGCAGACGCCGAACAACTCGGCGTCGTGCTGGTCTCCCACGTTTCTCCCCACCGGTACTGCTCGGGTCCTCCAGACGCCTTTCGCGTCTTGGAATGCTATGGCTGCGGCAAGCAAGCCATTTGCGGGCGTGTAGGACCCGTCGGAGTACAAGGTCAGTGACCTTCCCTCCCTCCGCACCTCGTGCTCTGGGAGCCGGTCGGTGCCGTCTGTCTCTGCGAAGGCGAATCCTGCAAAACGCCGGATTCGCTCTTCGGTGGTGGTGATGTCGGTGTAGATGCGCACGAGGCGCTCGTAGTTCTCGCTGTCTTGAAGCCGCGGAGGAGTCATGATAGTACCTGCGCGAGTGTCAGCCATGTTCAGCATGAGAGAGAAGAGAAGGTCGAAATGCGGCTGGAAGAACATCATTATGGTGGTGAACTGCCGGTGAAGGTGAGTTTTCCTTTCTCTCGGTGAAGTGAACTTTGGTTTTATTCTGCACAGTATCTATTGTCCTCATTCACCGAAACAGATCATAGCTTGGGTCATCAAATTTACGGGTATTACTATCAGTACTGTGGGAGAGTGGATGACCCTTTCTCGTCTTGATGAGGTGGCTTTCCGACTGTTACGATTGAGGAGTCCACTACAAGCAGCTGCTCTATCCCTCTGTTCACCAGCCTCGTCACGGACTTCGGCAGTGTACAGTATTTATCCTAGTAATATTTCTACAGCACCTCCCATGGTTCCATATCCCGTCTCTCGCTCTTTGGCAAGTTCGCGAGCTTAATGGCGTGCTTGAAGTGTACGAGGTAGTTTGCGTAGTCGGGCATAGGAGTTGGTGTATCCTAGTTTTGATCAGACCTCCCTTCCAACGGAAATTATATTCACGGTCCGTCAAGGGTTCATGTGCGGCCATGGACCACCTAGGTGTGAATTGCTCATCGCATGTGTTTGCGGACACATTCAGTTTGCTACGGGCTTATGTGTTTGTCTCCGTGCCTCAGACCCTAACTGTAAGAATGCGAACGCGTGCGGCTTCTCCTCTTATCGCGATTTCCGGCTTGCATTATCACAAATATATCGAGGACACCTCTGTGGCGAAATGCGTCCAAACGTTGCAGCGAATGTTCGGGCGACGTCGTCGAAATGCAATATGTGAATCGTAAAGCGAGCTTTCAAGAGCAAACTGCTAGGGATGTTGGAGCTTCCTCCTGATGAGGAGCGAAATCAATGTTGATAGTAGGTGTCCGTCTAATCCCTTGCAGATGGTATGGCCTTCACCTGAGCGATACGAGCATGATTGGGTCTTTAATTATGTTCACAGATAATATCAAAGCATATCACGCCCTCCTATAAACGCACGAAGTTGAGCCCCTCAAAGGTAGAGACTACGCTCTTTGCGCACATAACTCATTTGACGTGAACACATAGAGCAGCAGTGTTTTCCAACTAGGGAAGACGACTTCATGTTTGTTATCCCCCACATTAACGATATAAAATTCTCTTAAGATAAGAATCTATTTGAGAAGTCCTCTTTATAAGTCGTGAATTACGAGACCTCGCCGCCTATCTATAGCGTCTCATTTTTGACGCCACGTTCGATATACGGAGCCGGACACCGAACCTGTTCACTTTAAAGAAATATGATGTTAAAATCGAACGGCGCGCTAGCCAACTGCTCTAATGGAACGAGCTTCTTTTATTGTAATATATAAGGATAAGCAGGCTGCACAAAACAACCTCAAAGAGAGAGGAACATAAAGAGGAGGAGAGCAAAGGAACGAGAATGCGAAGAGCGAGACTAATGAAAGCACAGACTAGAAACAGATGGAGAAAATAACCCTGCCTCAGGTTCGCAAGGTTTGAAGCATCTTGAAATGTGTATTAAAGATCAGAAATCCATATTTCGACCTGCTCATCGCGCACTTTTCGGACGAAGGATATATCCATTCATAGGTCCAATATGTTTGTCTCTTAAGGACTCCAATCTTTCGATAATGGTTCGGAAGCGGATCTTTATGTAGGGTTTTGATATTCACTCCAAGTATCAAGTTTCAACCCACATTCAACCGATGTGGCATGTTGGAATTGAGTTGGATGCAAGACACTTCTACACGAAACAAGGCGGAGGAAGAAACGCACGAGTGCGGATTTCCGAACAATACTCCCCATGTACCCAGCTATACTCGCCTCCCTTTTCAGTAGAAGTAATCCTCGCTAATGCGTCCAGCGAGAGGTCTCAAACGCGATATATTTCTGATGTTCTAGTTCGCAGATGTCCCCCTTGCGTCACTTCAACGTTCCCCTCACACAGAAAGCGTCATTCTTCGCGGCCACCGAGAATAGGACACCATCCACCAAATATGCTCATCATGCGTTCTGCTATGGTTCGTTCACAGCAACTGATGCAGCGGGTAACTGGAATAATGGAAGCGTGCGGCCTTCAAAGTTTGAGCGCTATTGTCGCGCGCGACTATGCTTCCTTTCTGCTCGCAAATAACCGCCTTTTCAGTTAAGAATGGATTGCAAGGTGATGATGCATCATCTATGGCGTCTGGCTTACCGAGGACTCAGCTAAACCGTGCACGCTCGTAATTCAACATAGAGAGCGACGAATCGGATCATTTTCACGATCAGCCGCATGCAATGACCAACCAATAAAATCTCACTCTGAGGACCCCGAGTTCGCCTGACTGTGTAAGGACGGACTGTTCCTGTGAAGCGGAGTATCGTACTACACGCCGAACGATGAACCATGCCAGAAACGGAGCGCAGATGGAGACCCGATAGGTGGTGCATCGGCCCTGCAGTCGTCGTTGTGGTCGATACCCTGAAAGGGCCTCCTGCAGTCTCTCGTTGCGACCGAATATTACTCCGACACCGGTCTAGCTTGATGATGGACCGTCCCTTATATCACCACCTTATCTCCCATGCGGTGGTTCCCCCCGAAACTGGTTTCCGTGGGCTGAATCTCATTCACGTCTTTCTAGCACGCCCATGAGGTGGATCTATTATTTTTGTGTGTCTGAACGAGTTGACCTACATAATAATAAACGACAATCCTGAAAAAATCCTGGTGTCTGTATAAGTGGTCATTCACGGCGGCATCGGCTGCGACAACAACCCACCAACGTCACTGATAACAAGCGAAGATGCCCGCTCCACATACGCGCTCACTCGAACTGCTTCTCTTGCAAGCCCACCGAGCAAAGGGAATTCGCTATCCGGCCACCACCGCCGCCGCGGAGAAAGAGTATTACAAAACTTGGTATTCATATGGCTTGCGAAGAGGCGGTGTGTCAGCAAAGACTGCCGCGCAAGATCTCTTACGAAATGAGAACCATGTGAAAGAGATTTGCCCCAAGGGAAGGACTTACTTGTAAGGGATAATGTAAGTTGCCCATACGTTTGGGAGGGTAGAGAAGACATGCTGACCGCGATAGCGATAAGTGCAATGGTTTAGGCCAATGTATACAAGTCCTCGAAGCGCAGATGAGCTCGTTCGATTCGGGTACAGTTGTCTGTATCTTCCCAACCATCGTGCTCTTTACAGATTGATCTTCCATAAGTTCGAGGGTTAAAAGATTGCCGTTCAACGTTTTCTTGCACAGTGAATTTCATGCAGGGCCCTCAACGGTCTGCGCCACGCAAGTTTCGAATTCACAATTTTCTAGTTCGTCCAGAATCGAATTTTTTTTGTGACTAAGCGCATCTTTGTCAGATTAAAATTACTGGGACATGGCATAGGGAGTCATCGGCAAAAGAGTGGAGGATGATGGGGCAGTGTCGCCAGGCTACCTGGGACTGTTCCCCCACTCGGCGTCCATGAGCCATGCACTTTTCGCACGTTACGCCATCGTAGCCACGATTTTCTGCCACATTTTAACAAATCGATGCAGAAGATGTTGTGAAAGTAACTGCGAACATCCAATCCGGAGCAGCTACGGTTGTCCCAAGTCTCTTATGGCGCGATCCCATATAATCCCACTCACCTTCCCACGTCCAGCTACTCCATCCTCACCCCCAACCACAACCACAACCACAACCACAACCACAACCAGCTCGCTCGAAAACCATCGCATTCAATATCTACTCCTGCCGCCTGATGCCGTGAGTTGATTGGCGTAATGAAAAAGCAACCGACAAGACCATGCCTGTTGTGCGCAAACTTAGTCGGAAAGGTTCGACGCCGGCAGCAGCTGCATTCCGTCGTGGGATAGACGTTTCCCACAACACTGGACATAATATCCTCTTTCCTTCCAACTGGACCGTTGGAGTCCAACTGGCACGCCACCGCAGGGTGCTTGCCAAGAAGCGCAGAAAATTAGAGCAGAAGGCGGCGGTTCTCATCCGCAATGAGTGCACGCCGCCCGCACTTCCGCGCGCACCAGTTCATTTCCAGAACAGAAGGAGCGCTGCCGCACTCTCCGTCTCACCATCTCGCGCTACGCCCGTCCGACGCTATCAGCTCCGCGAAGTCCTGGGCGTTTTGCATCATCAGTCCGTATCCATCCCGCACGCAGATCACTCCTCCGCAATAAGGCCAAATGGTACGACCACAAACGCGCCGCTCTCAAAGGGCCAGAAGTTTGTTCCGTCATCGAACATATCCAAGAGTGTGAATGCTCCCAAGTACGGTCATGAGAAATATGAAGCCGTGGGGCAACTGATAAATCCGTCCACAGCCACTTCCACGGTCCCGAAAGCCAACAATCCAGTCACGGTTCAATATTTCTTACCATATGCATCATCTGGGCTAGTCAATCAGCTCACACACACGGTTCCGCAAACCAACCGCGCTTTGCCGGCTCATACTTCCCAAGGTCCTCGGATGATTCTTCAAGGTCGTAAATTGCTTCGTCCTGCTGCTCCTCCTCCACCTCCTCCACCTCCTCCTCCTCCTGACCACCGCCACGACAGCACATATGGAACAAATCACTTCTCAGTCCCCGCCCCCTTCTCCATCGTCAACGTCAGGCCCGATCCGCGGATACAAGGAGCTATTAGACGACCAAAACATGCTATACACGCATTGCGAGAATCCGAACGAGCCCGCCAAAGCGAAGATCTTCGAATCAAGCTTCTTCAGCGTGGAAATTCGTTGCAAATGCCGCCTGTGCTCCTCGACCGGCAAAACCTGACCTCGCCTTCTCCATCGGCACCGCATTTTGGACAGCTCAACAGCAATACGGACTCAACTACGCAGAAAGGCATAATTTCAAACGCATTATGGGAATGTTCACAACCAGATTCCAATCATCCACGGCACGCTGTCGACGCATACCTCGGGCAAACAAATCTTTTACAGCAACGGCACCAATTGCGAGATCACCAGCAGGACCAGCAGCAGCACCATTTGCAATACCAGCGACGGTATCTGAATCAACAACAGAAAGAGCCGCAACTGCCGAACCAACAGCAAATCCAGAATCGGCAGAGCCAGCTACAGTACCTTCACCCAAGCCAGCAGCAGCGGAAGCGGGCCGTTCCCTCAAACACAGAGGACCTTCAACGCAAACGTCGAAAGCCCGTGCCAGTCACCGCAGCTATACGAAACCGAGTGAGCATTATGAACCTCCCCGTCGAGATTATGAAAATGGTGTACGGGAACTTGGTGTTATCCCATGTCAACTCTCTGCGTCATACATGCGGAAAGTTCTACGAGATTTTCAAGAACGAGAAGAGGACGATCCCTTTGACCGCGGATTTTTCGTGGTTTCGGAGCAGTATTCAGGAGCTCGAAGGCCTTGCCAACAACGCAGAGATGAGCAAACGCGTCGTGAAAGTCATATTTGTGGATATCCAACCCATTAACGGGATGACGCTACAAAGACAACATCCCAATCTCCCGAGCGAACATGTGGACGGCTATAACAAGGAGGAAGAGCGTATTAGAGAGTATCATTGTGCGGTAAAAAATTCCCAGGTCCTACGCCGGATTCTCAACAAGTTCAGGAATCTGTGCATGCTGGAATACCATGCGGGCTATCTCAGTGAGACTTCCCAATCGCCGAGTCCCCACTTCTCCCTCCAAGAGGCCCTCTCTCCTACTTTTATCGATGCAACGAATGATAATATTGCGTACCAGAGGCGTCTGCGAGCTTATGGGGGGCCTTTGTTTCAAACTCCACAACGCGACTGGGCCGGGGCGTCCATTCGGAATTTTCACCGGATGATCAGCTATGTTCTCCATAATAGACATAGGAAGGGACGACTTGACGTGAAAATTACTACCTCGTACTCCTGTGGCATAGGTTCCGATCGGAGGTGCAGGCAGCGCTTCCCTCCCTCTAGGGCGCAAGCCTTACGAAGTCTGGAGATCTATTATCGTGGTCATTGTGGCCTCCCTTCATGTGAGGATTGGCTTACGATGTCCCGAAGAGAAGATGGACCTCCCAATGCTCTGCGTGCGCCCGGATTTCAGTTTGACGGCCTTGAAGAGCTGACGTTGGTTGGCAACCCCAAAGACGAGAATCGTTTCATGATGGTCACACCAGTCCAAGATCATGACAATACCTTCAAATTGTTGTTACCAAACTTGAAGAAACTAACCCTCGCCAACGTAACCATCAGCGACATGTTTATTGCTTGGGCAAAAGAGAGGGCACTGGATATTTTGCTCAAAGATGTTGTCGTCAGAGGAGGTGGACTGGCCATGTTGAAGCAGGACCCCGCTTTACAGCACATCAAGACCGTCAATTGCGTCGAACATGCACGGGAATTTCAATCCGCACAACCGAACCCCAAAGCCGTTCCGCCCCCTCCGATTCCCCCAAGCGTGGCCTTGGAGCAGATGATTAGAGCTCGACATGAGGGGAACAAGAGGCTGATGCTGCTCAGCAGACCGTCTTAGGGAAGGAACACAACCCGAAGGAGTCAAAGTTCTGGTGTTTTATGGGCATGATGACGACGGCGCTGCTATGTCAGCCGATAGCACTGGTAATTGGAACGAAAATGCGACACTACACAAGGTGTGTAATTTGGGCGAACCGGAAAATGGAATACGAGTTTCAACATCCAAATGCTGTTCTTTCCATCGCGTCTTCTACCCATCCTCATTCCATGGGCGACCATGGGTAGTGGGATGAAGTATGCAAATTTCGAAGGATGGCACAGCACGGAGACAGATGAATGCTATTAACATGTGTGATGACACGATATGTGTCTATGTGAATAGCAATAAATAAATTAAACTGTGGTCGGGAACCATCATGGCGTGATAGAGGCGTGACTCAGACATGTTCCAGATAACGAGCGTTGTTCTGCGCAAGCTGTTGCTTTAAGCTTTAGACATAGTTCAAGTTTAACAAAAGGCTTTTACGATCCATTCTTAATGGGATATATATTAAAATCCTTTGCATGAAGTTTGCTGAATCTGCCGGTATCAAAAAGTTGAGGGTGTTGAGTGTGATCGGCGTTTCCCCAGAGCGCGGGTGCCGGGCAAGCGCTTGACATGACTGGAGACCAAAGAAACCGAAGATTAATGATCACCCACCCAGTTATACATGTGCGAACGAAGTAAAGTCCCATATGTTGATCTCTGCCTAAATGTTCCACGGCCTTCCATGCGCCCATATATGGGCCGTCGCTTGTTTGCCAACCGTGTGTCTCAATTGCTTGGGGGCAAGTCTAAGAAATGAAATACATCAGGATCTCAGCCGTCCCGTTACAGGACAGTTTCGATAATTCAGCCCTAAAACTTCAATTAGCATGTGCGATATTTGCGTTTATTCGGATCGGGCCGACGAACGGCCAGACTAAGTGGGTCACACAGGTGCGGTTGCTTGTGACACCGAGCCTTCTTTCTAAAATGTGAAAGTCGAAGTTTGGCATACGTATCTGTGAGAAAAAAGCAGCCGCCTAACTACGTAATCTTCCAGCCTGTCTGCCACCGTAGGGAGCAAACCGCGTAATGGGTGTCTGCACTTCGCGTCCTTCTAACGTTCGCTCATTGAGCGACATTCGAATCATCTTTGTCTGTGATTATGAAAGGTCTTCCAAGATATTTAAAGACTGTGCCAAGAAGTTTCTAAGTCCGCTATACATGTTACACGCAAAAGTAGCGGACAATACTTCCCAATGCCGCGTTGGGAATGAATAGTTCGGGGCGGGAAATAGGTGTCAAGGATGTCGAAGGATATATGTGAGCCGGAAGAGGTAAGTCGGTGGAACGATGTCTCCTAGGTAATCTCCACTTTGTACTAGAGTTTCGCGTACTGTTTGAGCCCCTGAGGATCCCCCTATTCACTGCGTCCACCTCGTGTATATATTGAGGGTCTCTCATCACTCAGATAGTTCAACAAGTCATATTTTCAGTTACTCGTACGAAGTTCCATAATATATCAACCCACAGAAAAAACGAAATCAGTATGCTGTCCCGTAGCCTCATAAACGGTTTAGTGGCCCAACTAAAAAAGGCCATGCAAGCCATTATGGTCCTGGGTTTTACTGGGCAATTGCATGAGTCCCTTTCACAGGATGCGTTGCACCACTCACATACTAGGACGGTAATTCTTCCGCCTCAGAAGCTGGTCAGATGAGAACACTTGCTCATGGCTTTTTTTAGTCTCTCTTGGTGCAGGTTCTATCTTATGTAACGTTATAGTTAGATTGCTAGAGGCCGGTAGATCTCTCCATTTATTTGTGTTTATTCAATATAGAAGTCTATATGTACATAGACTTCTGCACCGAGGGATATAAATTTATCCCATCTCTGCTTCATCATATTCTCAGAGTTTTACTATGACTGTGCGACTCTCAAGGGGTCCTAGAGAATATACTCCAATTATTTAGCCTAGTGGATAGGCTCTCAACGAAGAACCGTGAGACGTCGTAAAATAAGTAGGAGTGGGATACCCATACCCGTATAAAGGCTCAAATAACATTCTGTATAGACAGCAGTTAACTACAGCAATTCTTCTTTTTGAAACCCGAAGTCCATCCCGGAAATGTCCACTGGTGTCTTGTGGGTTTTGTGGGACACGTGACCACTTGACAGCAACACCCTCAGTACTATATTTGAATGTTGACGTATATCGCCGATCTAAGCTAGCACGCAACGCCAATGTTCAACGCTTCCCGTCGAATAATGCCGAGCCTTCCTAGTTAGGTCACCGCTAGCTAGACAATTAGTACATCTAACGATCATTCTGTTATACAATGCTAAAACCAGCATACAAAAAGAAAAAGAACGATGGAGTGTAGTCTAGTTCCCTGGTAATTTTGTCCAGGCAGTGTGACCCCATATTGATCACCCGATCGCTCACGGGAGAGGACAGGACCAAGAAAACGGGGATGCAAGAGGGTACTCTAAAGGAGAATGCTTAGGTGCTTTCCGCAATAATCAGGCTCTGCAAGCTAGCTCGGTGCATGACTTCCACATGTCCTAGAAGTGGTATGAGCGCAAAGTCCCGTCCCTACGAGAAGCTCCTTGTAGAAAAATGCTTGGGAGTGAACGACCCTGAAGAGAGTATTCGGGGGTTGCAGACTTGAGGAGCGAGATTGATACTCTAATATATGTAGAGCCACATAGTATGTGTGTAGTGCCTGCTCGAGGTTGGTATGTCTGCCTACCGCGTCCTATGGATATGAAACATGTGATTGGAAAGACCGAGAGATCTATCGATGCGGCGTCACTGCCACGACGAAACCTTGCAGCGTACCGATCATTTTACCAGATTGGGTGTTGTCCTCGCTCGACTACGTAGCGCGGCGAAGCTAAGTACGTCTGTCCTGAGACCAATTTCTTAGTGCCATCTAGGTGTCGTCACTCACGGATACACTAAACTAGATCAGATCCGGGATTCCCGTATCCCCTTACCATTATATATGTATCCTCCTATGCTCTCCTACAATCCTTCATCCGTTTACCACAGTCCTCATCATATATATTAGCAGTTGAACCGCCAGAGCTTACGGATATTCTGTTACCACACACAACTTCTACTAATCGACTACCTTATCCAACTCAACACTCTCAATCGCCTCAACACCTTCAATCTCAACGTTAACAACACTACCAAAGAAAAAATGTCGAAGCGCGCTTGCGAAGACCCCATCGGTCGAGACGAGGAGCCGCCGAACAAGGTCGCCAGAACTCAAACCTACGATCGCAAGACTTTATACCTCCGTTTTGCAAGAAAGCAAAAACCACCGATCTGGACGATACTACCCCCGGAGCTGAAGCACATGATATTTGAAGAGCTCGTGGAGTCAAATCCCGATTACCTCCGCGACGTCGCCAACCTCCGTTTGGTGTCGAAAAACTGGGGCCAAGGATTTGAGAGGTACCTGTACCACAAGCTCTACTTTCGCCTGACTTTGGAGAGCATTGAAGAAGTTATATGGATATCCAAAAATCCACAAATGGCTTCCGCAGTGCACTATCTTATCATGGAAGCCATGGTGTTCCGATTTCTCGAGCCGTCCGAATCCGTAGGCCTCAAAGTCGAAGAGAGGGAGATGTACGCCGACTGGAGAATCACTGAGCCCTTTATCAGTATCTTGAACTTGAGGGATCTGGACTATTATCATAACGCCGGCTTATCAGAGCCAAGAGGATCAGGGGATGGATATTACCGAGGAGTCCCCCTGATGCGCAAAGACGAATATCACTGTCAGCTTCTTCGCGATCTGCGCGATGCCATCCCGAGATTCAGAAATCTGAGAGGGATCGAAATGATTACCGGATTTAGAGACCACCGGCTAGGCTCTATGATGAAATCTCCACAGGATTTGACCCAATCACTTCGCGAGGCTGCAGAAACCGCAGCAGGTGATTTGCGAGCATATTCAGAGTATATGTGGAAGAGCGGTCTGGCAAAGCATTTTGTCGACTTTGATGTCGAACCTGTGATCTTCAATGGGGAAGCGGACAATCACCGTAGACTACTGTTCTGGCTGCTCCATATTGCGCATGAAACTGCACGTCCGAACACCTTCTCGGAATTCGCACTGCAGCCACTGGGAAGACATCCAGAAATAAGCTTCTTGAACCCGGGAGCGACTTATCCAACACTACCTGGAGTCCGGACACTTCGGCTACAATATCATCAAGTCGGCCGGTCACTATCACGCAAGCACTTCATCCGGTTGTACAGGAAATTTCCTGAACTCGAACACCTCGAACTAAGTGGCTACGACGCGAGCCGGATGCATCTGTTCGACATCCGCGGCATGATGCGCCGCACAGTGGGCATCCGGAGCGGATTTCCCGCGCTTAAGAGCATCACTTTAAGGAATGTTCTCCTCGATTTCGACACCTTGGACTATCTCCTGGACCCAGAAGTCGAGTTGAAACTCCATAATATCCACTACGCTCTGGAAGAAGGAGAAATAGAGGATTTTGCAGGGCTAGAGCAACTTCAAGACGTCAATGTTGAATTTTCCGGAATCCACAAGGCATCTTGTGTTCATGAAACCGAGGAGTATTACGACATAAATCCCTATGGGGCAGTCATCCTTGATACGAAAGACAGGAGGGTGGACGATGCCGAGCAATTCTACGAGACAATGTATCAGAAGTCCAAATTGCCCTTCCACGACAACGAAGCGCCTCGAGCTCGAGAGGACGACTTTATCTTCGGGTCAGGGTTTGTGGATTACCTTGACCCAGAGAAATTCAGGGACTACCTCATCCATGGGAAAGAATTGAAGGATGGGAACCCGTTTGGTTATGGATACAGGGCAGTGGACTACCGACGCTACATGCGCCAGGGCCTCCTGGGCCCGGGGAGAAACTCTGGGCGTGAAGTTAACAGAGCTGCATACTGGCGACGCCTCTCGGACCTACCTGAGCACCGCTATCGGCCACTTCGGAAGCGTCAGATCTGTTGGAACGCATTTGTTGAACCATGGGGGAGGACGAGTTTCCGGAGGGAGAAATAATCCGGCCTGTTTGAGTCTAGGCTCATGTATGTACATCTCGAGTACAAAGGGCTCCTAAATTGGATCAGACGACAATTTCATAATGGCGTTGGTTGTGCCATTTACTTGATTGTTCATCTTGTCGTTTTTGTTTAAGTTCAATTATACATCAATTATCTAAAAAATATTAAGCGTTCTATCTTCGACTAACTATATGTTCTTATGCACAGCTTAGAAATTTAGATGTAAGGCCTAGGCTGAGGATGGAGCGTACTTCCCTGCGTACCCTAGGGTAAGAGACAAATGTGCCAAAATCCAACCACTCCGCCCTATGCACTATATATTGTGCTCACTCCCTTTCCAGTTCCCTTTACGCAAGTTTATTGAAATTGTTGGTAGGCTTGAACGAGTCCCAGAATAACGTGTTTATGTACCACTAGTTACAGTATACTGTGTAGAAGAGAAGAAAAAGTGTAACTGGTTCTGGTATACCGTACCGTACCTATAGCTAGCTATGTGTAGAGAACGCCTAGATTGATGACGCTAAACCGCATTTGGTCGCGAAACGGAACGACGTCATCTGTGCCTGGTCCTGTCTGTTCCCCACCACACATCCATCTGCTTGAGTGTGTCTCTATCGTTGTCCGCCGTCCCGGGATACATTGCGTGCCGGACGAAGGCGAACCTGGTGCATACCAGAGCTCATAATGCCACTGCAGCCTCGGCGATTCCGCGACGTGATAGTCTACGAGCATCCCTTACTTCCCAGCGCTCGAAACGCCCCTGCCCGCTACTTAGTCTGACCTTCTAACCAGCCCTCACTCCATCATGGCCCTCCAGTTCCTGGCGGATAATAATGGCTGGCTCAGTTTTAGCCACAGCACGCCTCTTCTCTTCATCACCGCGGAAGACGATGAATTCGACCTTGAGACACTGCGCGCATGGCGGGAGGAAGGCTTCATCGTACGGTACCTGCCAATGGGGAAGGGAGGAAAGACATATGTGAACACGCTGCGCCATCTTGGTGATAATTTGAGCATTGGAGAGCGATACGCTATCGTAGGTATATATCCCAGCGCCTATCCTTCACATTTAAATGTGCTCGCGGCCACAAGGCTGATATTGTTCGATTGGCAGCCTTCGGAGACGCAGCGTCAATCTGTCTAGATGTCTATTCGGAATACTCCACAAGCACCTCGAAGCTGTGCGCCTTGATCGCTTATTATCCTTCCTCAATACCCGACCCTACGCATCGCATTAGCTCATCTTTTCGCGTCCTTGTCCACCTACCACTCGGAAGTTCACTCTCCGAAGCTACAATAGGAGTGACGCGACGACCAGAGGTTCTTGGTATACAAGGGAAGCGCAGGACCGTGCAGAAGCGCGTTACCCCTGGGATTGGTGCCGGAGGCCTACAGTCGAAGATCCAATACCCCGTCTTTTCATATGAAGGCGTAGATGCAGGTTTTGCAGAGCACGATCTTGAGGAGTACGATCCGGTTGCAGATGCCATAGCGTGGAGCAGAAGCCTGAGCATGGTGCGGCGGGGGTTTGGCGCGGAAGTTGATCTGGAACGGGTCTGGGACGAGAACGAAGAACGTAAGTCCTCAATGCACGACTTAACCAGCTTCATTCCTGACACGCTACAGAGAAATATCGGGGCAAGGATGTGGACAAGTTGATGGATACCTTGGTGGACGAGCCCACACCTTTCGTCAACTACACACCTACCATGACCGGGGGCATTGGAGCCGACGAGCTCAGGCGATTTTATAAGGATTTCTTCCTTCCCTCGTCACCGCCTTCCCTCCACATGCGACTGATATCCCGAACGATTGGCGTAGACAGAATTGTTGACGAGCTCTACATACAGTTCAAACACACCTGTGAAATGCCCTGGATACTTCCAGGTGTGCCGCCGACGAACGAAAAGGTGGAAATTGTTGTGGTATCTATCGTGGGCATGCGAGGGGGCAAGATTTGGCATGAACGGGTATACTGGTAGGTTGAGCTTGAGCTACATGCCACCTTCTCCAATCTCCTGACATGGCATAGGGACCAAGCAAGTGTTCTTTTTCAAGTGGGTCTATTAGATCCCGAAGAGATACCAGATAATATAAAGAAGGAAGGCTTACAAATGCTCCCGGTCGCTGGGTCAGAAGCGGCGAGAAAGATAATGGAGGTTGAGTCGGAAGATACTAATGACATGATTGATGACTGGTGATGAGCTAGGATTTGGTCATGCTCTGTTTGGATTTTTGATATGCCCTATGACCTATACACTTAGACGTAGCTTATGCAGTTTTGCTTCATATTTATATTTGTCATCTGCTATCGCTCCGACCTATGGAGACAGCTTGCCATTGCCTGTGTGGCTACCAGTTTGGAGAAAGTGTCCCCCGGGTTTTCAATAGAAATATCACCCTACCATGGAAGCTGCAGAGGAGTGGGGAGGTTCTCTTTCGGACCTAGAACATGCTCAGCAGTTCCAATATCCCTAGGAAGAATTAGAATCAGGTTAAGAGATTCGGGTTCAATAATACTAACCCGGGACCGCGGGGCGCCCAGTATTCACCCGTCTTTGATATATCAAAGGTGTCAATCCACTCAATCAGGCTTTTCGCAGCCACATCTGGCGTTACAGCTATCAAGGCCATTAGTACAGGCCTAGAAATTGAAATGCGGGCTCACCTCCACCGACATCCCAGTACTTGTCGAATCCAACACCCTTCGTCATCTCAGTGCGCATGAAGCCTGGATGTACAGTAGCCACAGCGATACCCCTGTCCTTCAAGTCCAGACTCAACAACTTGGCACACATATTCAACGCAGCTTTGCTAGCATGATGTCCGTAATTACCTCCACCTTCTTTCTCGTGACGAAGAGTAATCGATCCGCTCTCAGACGATACTAAGATGACCTGGGACTCCGAATTGAGCAAAGTGTCAGAGTAGTTGGCAAGTCGGGTGACAAGAATGGTGGGTCCAATCGCGCAAGTACGGTACATCTTCTCTTGCGCGGCGAATGAAGGTTCTTGCAAAGTCTCCGTGGCGAAGTATCCCGCGGTGATGATGACAATGTCGAGGTGAGAAATGGAGTGTTTGTGGAGGAAATCGAGCACTACTGTTCCCGCATTTTCGTCTTCGAGATCGACTCCCGGGATATAGACAAGATTATCCACTACTCTAGCCAGTTAGCTGGTCGAGGTTTGGTGCAGCCTCAAGCATCGGGGTTGAGGGGTGAATAAACAAGTCACGTGAATCGATAGTAGTGTTCACCACGAAACATCAATAGATAACACGCAAAAGAATAGCTTACAATTTGGAGGGGGGCTCGAAGAGCGTGCGGTTGCAAGAACTTGGTTTTGAGAACCGGAAGCATATGCTTTGGCAAGCTCGGCTCCAAGCCCTCTGGTTGCTCCGACAATCAATATAGTAGGCATTTTGATCCGTTGACTGTTGCACGAAGCCGTTCAGAGGCAGTGACCAAGGTGAAGTGCTATTCGTCGGTGTTTTGCAAAGGAGTGATGGGTGGGAGGAATGGCCTGGCCCTAGGAGGTGGTCGTCGGTCCTCGCTGTTTGCGTGCTTCTTTATCGATAAGGTGTGCTCAGTTATAGATAGTGCATGCTTAGGTGTTCACGTGGAGCTCACGTGGGGGTGAGGGCCTGCTTGAGAGCAGAAGAGTTTTGGGGTGATGTTAGAAAGAATCAGAATTTTGGTAATGACTGTCGATTTGTCCCTTCCCTACACACGTACTCTTAAACAATCTCCAGAATCTCATTGTCCCCCTCTGCCTTCTCTCCATACATTACCCCATGGACATAGCAAGCTCCAATCAATAAATTCGAATTTGATGGAGTATTGCTCTTTCCGGACAGTCGCAGTGCAATTGGTGTAGCAATACCAGGCGAAATGTAAATGAGATCTCCCTCCATTATTTCAAGGGGAAAAAGCCCAATGTACCCTTGCTTTGTGATACAGAGCCGCCGACCACCACATGAATGCCTAACGTGCTCAGTAATGCTATCCATATCCTCTAACCGCTGGTACAATGCCCTCCTCTCGGCTGGATCGTGCGTTCCTGGTCTCTGGAGAAACGCCCGTAGATTTTCTTCCCACTCCTGTACCGGAAGAACTTCACCTTGTAATTTCCTCAGCCTGCGTTTTCTCATCACAAGCTGGGCGATTCGGAACTTGAGCAAAGTCAGGAACGCCTGGTCTCTCTTTGGGACGGGTTTCTTTCGAGTAGCCTGCCATGCCTTGGCAAGGTACGACTTCGAAATATCGTCCCACTCTGGTGAGAGATAGTCGTGCGTCAGATGGTCATGCAGCATTGGGTGCCTGTTTGCCACTACCGTCCGTCGAAGAGCTTCAATTGAGGATTCTTGCTGTGCTGAAGCGTGTGGATATGGGTCTTGCCTAAACTTCGACCTGTCAATTTGATCTACGAATTGAAAGTAGGCCGTCGCGAGGTGATATACGTCGTCAATGTCCCATGTGCCAGTATTGCCATCAGTATTGACCAGGATAGGGCCCACTTCGGCTATAGAGTCCAGATAGAAGCCACGAAGCTGTAGCGAATTGTCCGGTGTGATCTTGAATTTCGGTATGTCGTCTCCGCCTGCCCTGAATCCTTCGAACATCGCATATTTCGGCGCGACTCTCCAATCCGGAACCCAAGAGGGCAACCCTCCGGCGCTCAAATCCGCTCGAGACGTAATTGAACAGCCTGAGGCATGAACCAAGATATTGAACCCACCACTCTTCAAAAGAGACTTGGCAGCGCCGACATATACTTCCTCCACCGAGGCAGCATAGTTGACTTCCACTGGGTTTAGGCATATGCCCATCAACCCGTAGATGAGATCTCTGGGGTCGGTTGCTTTGAAATAAAAGCTCTCCGCAAGTAGGCGGGAAAGTGACGGATATAATAGAGACTTTCCAGAAGAGCGAGGGGATTGACGAATCATTCGAATGTGGTCACGGATTTTGCTGATCCGAATCGCATTGTAGAGACTCGACGTTTTGTTATGCCGTAAGCGAATGCCGTGCGTTCTTTCGACCCAGGAGCGGAAGACTTTGTGGCCGTGGAGTTTGCGTAATCCGTCGGCCAGGGTCGTCCAGTTCATCGTTTCATCGCCATAACGCACTTTAGCGTACTCCGCCAAAGCCACTTCCTGTACCACCCACACACGCTCAAACCAAGGATGCTGGAGAAGCCGCAGCAGAGCTCGCCATTGCATTGAACCCGTGCCAGGTGAAAGGATCTCGTATGCCCCGTAGAGATTATGTGTATTTCGAAAGGCGTAGTCCACAATCTCGAGCTCACGTAGAAGGTCGAACGCCAACCGAGCATCCCTATAGAATTGCTCTTTTTCCGTGTCCTTGGTAGTGTGATGTCCATGTCGATGACCCCTTGCACCTTCGGAAGATTGCGAATCTTCGCCTTTCAGAGTTGGTTTGCCCAACCACACCGTTACAAGATTGGCCTTCAGATATATTTGTTTCATAAGTTTCACTTGGTGGTTTTTCTCCTCAATGTTGTCTTGCTGTTATACCCGGCATCAGCAAGAGTAACGCTGGGATGATGGAGGACTTACATCAACGCATATAGCATCGATCCATAAAACTTTAGGCATTAAGATCGAACTATACTCTGCCAATATCTCGTAGACACTCTTGGTGACTTTCTTCACGCGCCCGTCTATGATGATTTGTTCCGTGCATTCCACATCCTGCCAGGTATAACTTATGGCTTCATAGTACATCCGATGTGCGTGATGCCCCTGGAGTAAGCTACATCTTATGGGCTGCCACGCAAACCGCGGATATAGAAGCAACACCCTTGCATTTTCCAAGCTTCGCAAAGGCTCGTAAATGGGTGGCGATGGGCCGCGACCGAAAAAGCACGTCAAGGGATGGGTCCAGTGGCGAATAAGGCATAGAACTGCGCTGACGTAAAGCCGTCGCCGGTTTGGTGCTCTGCTAAACCCAGGGATGAAAATTGAAGCCGAAGTGGATGCCAGGACATCCAATATTACGTTGTCCAGGAGAGCATCCATAAGCCCAGAGTATAAGATCAGAGCAGAACAGGCCATTCTGATCCCGCTTCTCAAGCTTTCTGTATTCGTTAGGTTTACCATCCAATGAAAGAGCTTCTCAACTGAAGCAACACATGTCTTCCATATGCTTTTGAGTAATCTCCCTAGTCTAACGATCATTCTGTGAGTTAAAAGTTGAATGATGTTCCGTCGTGATATCCACTTGATCGCCAGCCGTGTCAGCACACTGATTGAAAGCAGGAACCATACAGGTCTCGGAAAGAGCGTCCCTTGGATCCAGGACACTGTCTCTTCGGATATAATCTGTACGATCTTCAGCGTATAATGGACACCATCTTCGTCAAGGTCGCCAGCTTTCGACATGAAACGCGTCAGTTCCGAGCCTATCGTGTTTGCCACGGTGAGAGTCCATATCCTATCGCCGTTTCGTGTGAATGCCAAATGCGACAATAACAGCATAAGACATAACCGGATGAGTATAAATGCATGTCGGCGAACGAAGAGAAGAAGCACTGCGGTGGTGTACCATGGGTTGGAAATGAGAGGGAAAGGGTCGTAGGTGTCACCAGCCGCATTTTTCATGAGCCGCTGAAGAGAAAACATATTGAAAGCTTTCAAGACATGAAGTGAGGAGAAGACGCATAACACTGCCTTTGTAGTGACTCAGCCACTCTCCAGGCGCCGACTACATCAGCGGCCGATTGGAAATGCCCGCGGGCCCGCGAGGCTGAGACACACCTGACCCTCCTCAGGCATGACGGTTGAGTGAATATGATTGGTAGCTGACCGAATATGGACGCTGGGGTCCTGGCAGCGAGCATCTGCATCTGCATCCAGAATGCGAAAACCTTATATCTGTAAGCGGAATGGTTTAACAAAAGTTGAAATATGATGGCCTATTTATGCGAATGACGGAGGTGGAGATTATGGCTCGGACGCGTTTTGGCGCTCTGTGAGACTCCACACGATACACGATATCCACGATGAAAGGTGACCGATCAGCTATACCTTCCTGGAGGCATTGCCTCCTCGGGACAACCGACCTTAGATTATGAGACAGCAGGGAGGATCCACCTAGGTATAATCCAATCTCCTGGAGGCGTTGAGTCGTGGGAGCTGTTGGGGTATGGTGCCGGAAGCCCAGTTCCTCCGAGCCGTAGCGCCTTGGCATCTAACTTTCCCAACAGCAACCACCATAGAGCAGTGACGACAAGCTGCTCCCGCCCACCATTGGCGGCTTCGTGTTCAAGATGAGGTCCTCATACACCTGTAATCGCTGTCTCTCCCTATTCAAGGCGACGAGGCCTCAGTTCAATCGCCCAACGAACAACACCTTCCGCTTCAGTTCTCCCAACTTCGCTCCTTCACGGAACCATTCCACTCGATCGCTTGCCGGTTCCTCACTTGGATTACCACGTCGAGGCCTTTCCTCCACTGCAAATCAGAAATCTCACGCCCAGTTTGAGCCAGTCGAGTACATCGATCCGGAAGGCGTCAAGCGCAAATATGTCCTGACAGAGGATAATCTCTTCAATTCATTCACGAACTCCCCGATACCAGCAATCCGAAAACGTGCAGCGTTCATGCGCCAGCATGCATACTGCCCACACCCTTCGCATAAGCCTACGCGGGTCGCGACCAACCCTCAAGATCTAGAGGCCCGCAAGTCTACAGAACAAGGCGCCCCACCGGCCCATGTGGACTTCGAGTGTCCCGATTGTGGGATTCCGGTATACTGCTGTGAAGAGCACTGGGCGGACGACTACGAGGCGCACTTAGATGTGTGCGATATCATGCGGCAGAGCAACGAGGACGACCACGACCTTCACAGCGGCCGATTCTTTCACGAATATCAGTTCGGAGCGCCTCAAGTTGAGGAGATTCTTGTGAACATGAGCAGTTGGGATGCTTATATGTATACCCGAGACTTTGATGCCCTAAACGAGGACCGTCAAATGCGGCAAGCAACGAAGCTGTTGACATACCCAATGACAATAGCCAGCGTGCTACACGAGCTGAGTCCGTACAACCTTCGGAAGGGAGGTCGATTGACTCCAGAAGGTCTCAAGAGCTTCAGCGGTACGTTTGTGGCTCGCACTTCCTTCCTATATATGCTAACCTGGACCAGCCCTTCGTCACTCCCTCCATCCTCCCCGCACTGGCGGCGACAACACATGGAAAAACTCCCGCCTTGCGCCGCCGCCCGTCCGGCTCTTCGTTCTCGGCGCCCGCGCCGAATCCTCGCTGCCCCGCGAGACCTGGATGCAAATGGTCTACCTCTTCCACCGTGTCCAGTTCTCCCTGCACTTCATCGGCCCAGAGTCCATGGCCAACCGGGAGAACGAGCTTCCGCTTCCGGAGCGCACCCCACTCAACCCCTTCGGCGCCGTCGTTGAGGACCGTATCTCTAATGCGTTGAAGATCAGCACGTTCGTGGAGTACTACCACGCAATGCATAAGACGGGTCATTTCTACCCATACGACCCTTACTTCGACTGTTTCATTTGTTTCCATCCTGGATTCGGTAATCCCGCTTCTCTGCATGAGTGGGAGGAGACGTTGCCCCTATTACTCGAAACAAAGTGCCCTGTCATCGCCACCGGATATTCCCCTTGGGACATGCAGCAGGACGTTGAACACCTGCAGAAGCGGTACGGAAATGAGATGGACTTCCTGCTTGAACCTGGAGAAAACCTCTTCCGGAGCTTGAGATGGGATCTCAATGATTTGGATCCCCATGACGTTAATTGTAGTAATTGGGGGTTGTATGCTTTCAGAGGGAAGAGGTATGAGGCGACAAAGAAGGAGGAGGAGCCGGAGGTGCATAGTGAGCGGACGCAGTAAGTGAGCGCGAATGCTTCAATGTGTATGTATATATGTTCTAGTGTATATGTAGAATATCGATGTAGCACTATTAAAGCGTTTTATGGAACGCGCGTCATGTCTTCGCAGCGACGAGGCGATTGCATTTAGCACAATGACAGTGAGGTTTATGAATTGTCCCCTATCTTTGGCCAACTCGGCAGTCTACCTGTCCACCATGTGCCCATGAATCATCAATACATGCATGTATTCATTCCAAGCCAAACCACGTTTCTCACCCCTCCATCTCTCGCTAATCCTCCTCTCCCTCACTCCCACTATCCCCTGGGTCGTCTGTGTCCACCTCCGTCTCGGTTTCCTCTTCGTCATCAGTATCTATCACCTCCATGATTACACCCATCTTCATTCTTCCCTCCGCATACCTCGCCAAATCCTCCTTTCTTAACTGGTGCATCTCCTCCCGCACCTCTTCCAAGACATAGAACCACAGATAGTCTTCCAGCGTCCATATACGCGGCACATACCTATTGGTAAGGGAGCGAACAAGGCTTTCGAACACAGGCAAGCGAGGATCGTCCTCTTGAGCAGTAGAATCGTCGTCATCATCGTAGGAAGTGCGCCTCCCATTTCGATATGGCGAGATATTAAAGTTCGGATCGCCAGAATGCTTCACCCTCTTAGGATCACAACAAGTATGCGGGAGACCCATTTTCAAGAACACCGCAAGTCGGATGAACTCTCCAATCAGCCACTCGTTCCCTTCCTCCTTTGCAGCGGGCTCAACCCACAGCGCCAAGGCTGCAAGACGTTCGCTCAATTGGCGGCGGATCTGGCGACACTCCCAATCATATAGTTCGTCAACGCCGTTCTCGTCCGGATGCCTCTCCGGACACGCTAGACCTTTGGCGACCATGGTGATGAACACGCACCCAGAGGAGCTGCATGGGCAGCGACAGCCGTCGGCACATTTCCGGTCCGAGAAGTAGGTCGACGGGACCGTAGTAGGGCAGTATTTGCTCCAGGAATTCCCTAGGTTCCATCCAAAGAAATGGAGGGCAGTGATGTCGGACTCGGGCCACGGCTCGTCGAGTGCGGCTCCCTTGGTGACAAACCACTCGACGACGTCGATGAACCTTCCATTCGTCATGCACCACCCTCTTGACGTGAGCCGGTAAAGCAGGTTGGAAATAAGCTTCTGATGGTGCGGGTTTGGCACGGTCGGGTCACGGAAGCCCGCTTCATAGAGCGTATCGAGCGCATCGGCGGTTAAGCTTGTCATGTGATATACAGAGCAGATTGAAGGTTTGAGTGAAGGAGGAACGCCGATTCCACGCTCCTTTAGTGACTCGAATACGTCAAGGGCTTGAACGTCAAGGAGCCCTTTCGGCCGTGCGCCATCATCCGCGGATGGGAAATGGATATCCGCCAGTTCTTGGAGTTGTTGTCTTTGCTCCACTAGAGCCGATAAAACCGCGTCCGCGGATTCCTGTTTCCACCCAGATGCAGTTTCGAAAGCATTCTCAATGTTACCAATACAGGCAAGCGATACATCATCGACCTTCTTTCTGGCTTCGAGCCAGAATTGGATCATCTCGACAGAGTTGGACGCAATTGCAAGTGCAAGGAATGTCTTACCCTCGTGCCCCACGATTTCTATCGGGACGCGCTGTTCGAATATCATCTCGCAACCTCTCCTCCACTTCATGAGTGTCGCCATCTCATAGAGAGAATATCCATCTTCCGAAGAATCGAAGGCGTACTCCTTGTCGCAGAGCACGGTAGCCAGACGAGACTCCGATTTCAGCAGAACTGACTTCATGCGGTCCGAGCAGTCCAGAACGTCGTCATCCATTTCGTCAAATTTCAAGCCGGCCCATTCCATATCCCACTGCATGTTGCTTATAACTTTCCCCAGTGATACGGTGGTTCCGTGCTCTATGAGACGTTGGATCAGGCTGGTATGGCCACCCCATAGGCAAAGATCGACGCAGGTCCTGATAACTGTTCAGTATACATTTTCAATTGACAGGGAATCAGATAGCATGTAAATCACTCACTGCCCCGTGTCGTCTTTCTCCAGCGCCTCCATGGGCATGAAGTCGAATAGGCTTTGCGCCATCAGGCAGAAGTTTTCCATTTGGTTTTGGGCTTCTTCTAGGTACCTATATTTCATTCTGGAGCACATATACTTTTGATGGATCAGTTTCCCACGTACTGAGAGCCTTTGGCAATAGACTCACATGCAATAAACTCCAGCCGTTTGGAAGTCGATCGTGAGGAGAGGCAGCCCGGCTCTCAAACAGTCTATACAAGTCCATCGCAAGTGGTATCCATGCCTCTGGCTCTGGTTCAGGACCAATCTTGCGTCCGAATGATGCGATGAGTCTGAAAGCTGGTGAACTTTTATCTACGACCCGATGGATGGATAGAGCAGGTGTCAGACTAGTAGAGCCAGCGCCGCGTGAGAATGCAAAAGAGAACTGTGCTTTTCTCCTCAACGTCAGACTACAGAAAGAGACCCGTAAATACATATCCTTAATGGCCTCCTCGATTTTGGAGTACGGGCAAGCTGAGTTGTGGTTTCTCTTAATGGTTTGCGAGATGTAAAGAGGAGATTGTGACGAGACTGTTGTTTTCCTCTGCCCATGACATCTGCAGGATACCATGGGCCAGTTCCTCTTTTTATAGCCATCAACGCATCGCTTCACACGTTTGGAGATTTTCGAGAGATCTGTAATGCCCTCTTGGATAAGGTCAGGAGATAGTTCACCCAATGAGAGATTGTCGATTTTTGCTTCCTAGAACAGTTTTCGATGTCTTAGCTGTTGAAAAGAAGATAATGGAGTGTAACATACAAGTCGTGAAAGAATGGCAGCCGATTGGGACAATTCCTCCATTCTAGCTTCAAGGGGGCTTAGGGTCCTGTGAACCCTGCCAATATTTGCTTGGATCATTGCAAACTTGTAATTTGAGGCTTGGAGCAATTGGTCCTTGAGAGCGTTGATGTTGTTGGCACAGTTAATAAGTCCTGTCTCGGTGACCGTATGATTGGTCTGTTGGTTGCTAGCGACTTTCTCGATACCTTCTGCAATGGATTGGGACTGTGCCGTAATTTGCTCACTGCGTCGTGTCAGTCTATGTCTATCATTCTGATGGTGATTGTCCCTTACAGTGAGATCATGCTAATCGCTGTGTTCAAATCCTGTCGTATCCTTTCCATTACTTTCTCACAGGAGAGCAAGTGTTCTTGCTTGAAAGGAAACAAAAGCCGCCGCTTTAAACCCGGCAACTGTGACCCAAGCTTCGACCCGCCACTGGTAACAATGTCTATAGGCCCAAGCTCCTTCTTTATCTTCTCGAAAGCGGCCTTGCAGGCAGAAATCCCGGCTTGGGATTCTACAGAGACGCTATCATCGTATACTTTACCAACCTCACGCTCCAGCTGTTCCAGCTGCAGCGCGAGGGTATCCATATTATCTGTGACCCATCTTATTTTCTGGTCCACGTTTCTCACATTGTCGAAATACCATGTTAGCTCTTTGCAGATTTGGAGGCCCAACGATATGATGCCGACGGCCTCCACCATGGCGGCGCATGTCTAAAAGGAGTGGGAACCAGGAGCAGATGGACATAGCCCCAGTGAAGGGTGCACTTGCTTTGTATATGGATGGATAAGCGCCCAAGGCTGAAACGACGTGGAACCGGATATGCAGCTTGGTGGCACAGGCGATCTGCGCCCCAAAACAGATCTATTTGACCCCCAGCGAGGAACAAAGCACACAGAGTGACCAGGAACTTCGCCGCTATCGTGGCTGGTGGTGTTAGAAGATATAGAAAGGATATGTCATACCCATGGGGTTTGCTAATATATTGGTATTGTGTAATGATCCTCTCATGCATCTCTAGCCTCTATATACTCAATGTGAAAAATCAAAAGCCAAGGAGACAACACATCCAATTCAATATGCGCGCTGGTAGTTTACTCCCACCACTCACCGGACAACCACCTTGTAAAGAAATCGGCCGATGCTGCGGGTTGATCATAGGGTACCATGTGGCCACCGCCATGAATGCGGACGAAAGTCAGGTTGCCGCTGGATTTCACGTCGCCAATATTCTCGCCATCTCCGCCCAAAAGGAGGTCCTTGGTGTCGGCCTTCTTGTACTCTTTCTGTCCAGACCACTCGAGAGCCTCAGTCCAGGCCTTGTTTCCAAGCCAGTTGCAGATGTAGTCGGCATCACCAGCATAGACGAGGACAGGGATCTCCTTGAGAAGGTTGGGAACAACGCGGTGATAGGGCTTCATCCAATCACCTTGAAGAAGGAAGTTGCGGTTGATGTCGAAATTGCAGCTGTCATAGGTGCTGACCTCGGCGCCAACAGCCTTCATGACTTCCTTCTTGTTGAGATAGTTGGTGATCCAATCGATCTCATCGTAGCAGAGGCTGTTGTCGCCGCACTTGCGTCGCACATCGTAGACGTTCTGACCGGTGCGCTGGTAGGGACCGATCATTGCATTGTTGCAGTAGATGGATGCGGGAACGCAGGACCACACCGATTCAGAGTTGTAGCAGTTCTGGATGAGGCTAGTGCAGCGAGGGAGAGCATTGTCCATAGAGCGACAAGTGCTCTCGTCCAATACTGCAGGCCAGCCACCCTCTCCGCAAGCCATGGGGCGGTAGTACTCGTATTGGGTAAGACTATCAGTGAGACCATTGCCGATCAGAACGGACTGCAGGTTGATGTTGCGCTTCTTGTGAGAAAGAATCTCGGACGCAAAAACTGGAATGTAGTGGCCGGCATACGACTCGCCGGAGATGTGGAAGCTCTGCTTGGAGTATTCGGGAAACTGCTTGAAGAAGAGGGTGAGCAGAGCGTAGATGTCCTTGCCAGCAGCAACCGTATTGGAAACTGAGCCACTGCTATAGGAGTATCCGACGTTGACAGGCTGATCGAGGAAGATGACGGAGGCATTCTTGTTCCACGAGAAGTCATTGTACTTGACCTCGAGTTTCTTAGTGATGGAAGACGGGCCCAGTTCCATGAAGAGGCCCATGAGCGACGAGCAGCCGGGGCCGCCGTTGAGCCAAAGTACGACGGGGTCATTTTCGGGGTCATTGCGAGACTCGAAGAACCCTAAGCATTGGTTAGACCATGGGGCGAACGGGGTGGACAATCAGGTACTCACAGTAGAAGAGATGCTTGTCCGTCTCTTCGTCATCAAGATAGCCGCTGTACTGCTTGACCTTGTCGACTCCCAAGGAGCTAGGATCGACCTTCTTCACACGCAGGTTGTAGTTCTCCAGCTTGCCATCGATCTCGCGCTCCTTCTCACCCTTGGCGTTCTCGACCCACACGCTCTGGACGTCGGCGCCCTTCACGACGTGATCCCACTCATGATCGGGCCGCCTTGTGTGGGGCTTGGGCATCGAGAAGAAGGAGGCCTTGTCGAACGACTCTGGGAACATCATGGCAACCTCGTCCCAGATGCGGCGGGCTTCGCCGGTGAGCGACTTCAACGACTCTTCGAGGTTGTGGAGCGGCTTGGTCCATGACTCCGTATTCAGCTCATTGAGCTGCTGGGGGAACTTGAGCACTTGTTGCTGGGGAGCAACAGCAGCCGATGCTGCTCCAACAAGGAGGGCGGAGGTTGCGACCTTCATGGCCGGATGCGATCGAGTCAGCGGATTGGAGCTTCCAGAGCCCGAATGCTAGAAATGATGAGGTAGCGTAGCGAGTTGGAGATCAAGAGGCAAAGAAGGACAATTGTGAGTTATTTCCAAGTAATGACAGCAGACTGTGGGAGTGCAATGGAAGAGGAGAGGGGGAGAGGGAGGGATGGAGAGGGAGGGTGTGCACGAGACGAGGCAATCGCATGACGCACCCGGCCCGGTTGCTCTTATCGCCGCCCGGCGCAACCCCAGCCCCAGCCACCGCTAGCCGCACATCACGGGACCTTAAGCGTTTCATCTCAACATCCTTGGAACGGGGAGTGGCAACTCGCAGAGCAAAATGAGCTCTCGGTAAGAGTGAGTCGAGATGAGCGTGAATGATGACATTTACTGTACCACATTTGCTAGGCTACCAGTCGTGCGGTGATCCCGAGCACGTGAATTGAGATTTCCGATCAGGTGCGGCATCATTGCGCGCCCGGTCGGCCCCACTAAAACTTACTCTGTCAGGTTATTATATCATCCGCACTTTTCTTCCCCTCCATAACTTTTTTAACGACATGGATGTAACACCTCTTTCTCACTCTCACTCCCCTCCAGACAATACCGAGACAACCCTGTCAAGATGCCGACCGGAATCATCAGACCCTCAAATCAGATCAAACAGACCAACCTAGCGGTGGTGTGGGTTCCAGATGGTACGTTCCTCCTCGCCTCGCCTCGCCATCAGTTCCTGCTCCAGCTGACCTCACCCAGGGAAAAAGCGTTTCGAGATCGCTTGCTACAAGAATAAAGTACAAGACTATCGGAAAGGCGTCGACAAAGATCTTGACAACGTCCTGCAGACTCGCTACATCTACCGTGACAGCAGCCAAGGCCTCGTCGCATCCCGTGCAGATGTCAAGAAAGCATTCCCTAAGCTCAAAAATGAGGAAAAGATCCTGGAGCATATCCTCGAGACCGGAGTGCTTCAGGTGGGAGAATTAGAACGCGGCGCCGAGCTCGAGCGTATACAGAACGAAGTCATCAACTTTGTCGCCTCCAACGTCGTCCATCCCCAAACCTTGCGCGTATACACCCCGGGCATGATTGAGAAAGCCCTTGAGAAACTCAGCTCACAATCCTCTCAGCAACCCACGGGGAAGAACAAAAAGAAGGATGAGAAGGAAATTCCCAGGTGGACCGGCGTCGTGGCCAACAAGGGTGCCAAACCCCAAGGGCTGGCTGCAATCAAGGCTCTCGTCGCCCATCAGCCATTTCCCGTTATGAGGGCACGCATGCGCCTGCGCCTCGTCTTCCCCGCAGCTCTCAAGGACTCCATCGCCAGCTATGTTGAGAAGATCGAGAAAGAAGACGCCACAGGCGAAGACTGCGACATCGTCATAGTCATCGACCCCGCGGAATACAATGCCATCAGGCAAATAATAGAATCCAAGTCCCAGGGCCGCGGTCGTCTAGAAGTCCTTGATCAGACTATCAAGAATGAAGGCGATTAAGTGGCCAACCTCCAAAGCCCCTTGATGCACTCTCATCCAGCAAACTCCTCTCCTCCACTTGGGAACTCAAGACACGAACATCCGGTGATATTCTTCTACATTGCTCAACCTTGCACCTTACCGGCATTTTATTCGGATCGCAACAAGACTACAACCGGACCAAGGAATGAATAATGTGACGACGCGACATTAGAGTACTGTGGTTATATACCCATCTTCGCGAATCCCAATTCGCATTCCATGAATTCCATTCGCATTACTACTGCATTTCGGCGTTCTCGATTCTTCCCTCTTCGCACGGCGGTTTTCTTTCCCCCCAACGGAGTATTCCCCGTCTCTCCTCAGTGGGATCGCAACCTGCAACCCGGCCACCGGCATTTTCATCGTCATCCCCGACTGCTGTACCTCTCGCTCTATGGTATTCTCCTAGCTGCGGATCCCTAACCACTCATATCCCGACAAGTGGTCTATATATGCACTCTCCTGGCTTGCATTCTAGCGCGGGGGTTGCAGCATCGTGAGGCTGGTCCAGGGGCCTGGACTATGCATGCAGCATGTGGGTTTCGCTGGCGCTCACGGGTCGCTTTTGGTCTTGCGGCTCGTGACTCGGGTCGTGGGGTCGCGCTGGAGATCCATGGATGCATCTGCTATTGTCGATGGATCTCCTCCTTTGGGTGCGACTTCTGCATGCCCTCGCCCCAACGTCGGCATACTGCTCACGGTCTTCTGGGGTTACGCTCTTGCTGCGCCATTCGTGACAACCGTCACGCTGTTGATTTTATCTCACGGTTACGATGCATACGTACGAAACATTGATATTCATTCTGTACATTCCCCTAGACTATGCTCTGTAAATGCAAAATTCATAACGTCGTAATCCTAAATATTCATGCCGTAAATTCGTGTCCATATATGCTCATGAACGAAATCGTCATTGTCGTGAAAATGTCGTACCGTGTCGTTATGCCTCTTCCCCATCGCCGCCGGACATGCTTCAAAAAGATGGAAACAACCGACGCCAGAAACCAAATTTGACAACGAAGAGTGGAGAGTCGTGAAAGGGAAAGTGAAATAACGCAAACCGAGGTTGCCCGCCTACACCATGCATGCCAGATGCAGAAATAGTGAATCGCGTTCGTTAACCCAACACCGCTCGAATGCCTCGTTCTTACCTACCGTATCATTTTGTTTGTCCTGTTCCGCGCCCACCCCACTCACTCATCCAGCGATTCCGATTCTCTTCCACTGCGACACTGCCCCATCTCTTCACAGGCAGACCTAATCCCACCACACCACTCCGCTCACCCTCCCATTCCCACACAGGATTCCCAACACCTCCGCACTATTCGTCGCAATCCCCCAAACGCGCGTGATCGGCTCGGCGATATCCGTCCACGCCAGACCGCGCACATCATACAGGTCCAGGACGAGGCGGACCAGGTAAGGCGAGTGCATGGTTGAAAGGGATGTGGGGTCCTGGTAGGGAAGAGGTTGGTAGTGGGGAGCTGCGTTGCTGGGTTGGGGCTGCGGGAGCCGGATGGAAATTGTATTTGAGGGGGAGGGAAGGATCGCGGTAGTGGTCGTAGGAACTTGGGCACGCTGGTGTTGGGGGCGGTGATGGAAGGGGGTAGGTTGGGTAGGGGATGCCGGTTCTGAGTCCGATGAAGACAGGAAATCGGAGTCGATGTCCATCTCTGAGTCTTCAGAGGAGGACGCGGAGTCTTCATGGTCATTCCATGCTGTGTGTAAGATTACTCCTCCTTTTATCGCACGCCCACTGGTGTTTGTCTTCGCTTTCTCAGGAGACATCGAGGAGAAGATATCCCTCCGCGGTAGTGGTTGGAGGGCCAACGGCACCGCATGTTGCAGCGCAGAGGTAGATTTGGAATACGGAGACTCGTCGATGGGTGTGACGCTGACGCGAGAAGAGGGGGAGTCAAAGGATTGGGAGCGGTGGATGCGGATCTTAGGGCTCGGTGTCCGAGGTGGTGGAGGGTGGAGGTGGAGGGTCGCCATAGTGCAAATAGCAATAGTTCTGCTATCAACGTGGTATCTCTTGGGAGTTTGTGAGAACTTATTCGGTCGATATGGGCGTTCCGCTTGGAAGTGGCGGGTCAGTGTTCGTAGTGCGAAGTTGCTGGGTAGGTCGCGTCAATCTTGACAAGTATGCGTAAGTCGATATTTGCTGATGTGGAGGGAAGAAAATTGTGGCCGTCCTTCAATACCACGGCTGTTAGATGGGATGGGTTTTCTACCGGGATCCAAGGGTTTGACCGGAGGTTTGTGAGTTCAGTGTTGTTTTGATATCTTTTAAGTGTTTGTGCCGGCCACAGACTGTCAGCACCAGCAGTCTTTGTCAACACCAACCGGAAAATGAAAGCTGGATGAAGGGAATAAGCATAAATGGAGAATATAAAGCAGGCAGAAAGTTCAACAGGTAGTCATTATCAAAGAGTACCGTCTCGAGACATCTCTCTGCCAGAACAACACGCGAATGCGAAATGCGAACTCAAGAGCCTTATATCTCCATCCCTCAATCCGACCCCCTGCATAACGCATCCACATCGGCATATACTTTCCTCCACGGAGGGCCTAGATGTCACTCCACTCCGGTCGTCGGCAACCTCTCGAAACAAGGGTGGAAATAAGCACTGCGTTGTACCCTCCCTCGTGGCGCTATGGAGAAGGCCCTGCGGCGGCACAACGCTTACCGCGTGGAGTGCATATGGCCTGGACACTGACTGGTTGATTGGCGTGGGGCGCGCATGTGGAAAGCAGATGGGATGCAGGGTGAAAAGAGAGGAAGGGGAAAGATGCATCGAACATGCACGCATGGCCAACGCACTCCACACTTGGCCGGATGGGAATGTGAAGAGTGTATCCGGGTGGCTATTGGGGGTCACGGAGGCGGCAATGGAGCCATATGGAGCGGTCGGGTGCACATACGTTCGCGGGATAAGTGGATGGCGATGTTTCCTGGTGTTGCACTGCGCCTATAGTATGCAGATGAAGAAAACAGCTCCTTCTGCTCAGGATAGGTGTTCTGGGGTTTTGGATGCTACTTCCAAGAGTTCGAACACCTTCATCGGACCGCCCATCAGACCAACTCCCCGGTTGGCTCCACCTCTCGATCACACTAAACGACCCGAAGACGTGACCACGATACAAAAGATGGACCCTCCATGTGACCGCCGTGTCCTCTCGGGACTGGTGAAGGTGTAGCAAATGGGTGTGACGTGGAGAGCGAACCCTGGCCGAATATGCGGTCTTCCGACGCTAACCAATCATCAGTCCTCTCTGACAGCCAACTATCCACACCCACCACTGCCGTTCAAGTAGCAGGGCCAAAGGGAAATGCATCTCTTCAACTGGGATGCACGTCGCAAGACGCACGAGGAGTCGGGAACGGCTTGAAACCGAAAAAATGGCTTGGGATCAAATTGTGTGATTTTTGGTACAGGCTGTATATGGCCGACCCCTTTGCCTTGGTCTGTATTCCTTCATTGTCATGCCCTACCGTTACCGTGCAGAGAGCCGCATGAGGTAAAAGCGTGAAAGCCAATCAATGCCCCCAGATAAACACCGTAAGTGCACCACCCATCCACGGAAGCCCTGTTTTTCCACACCCACACACATAAGCTCCCAAGCTGCCCAGCGCCAACGATACGTTTATCCCTTCTTCTTGGACACACCGACGGTGCGACCGCGGCGACCGGTCGTCTTGGAGTGCTGGCCACGGACACGGAGGCCCCAGTAGTGTCGCAGACCGCGGTGAGCACGGATCTTCTTGAGGCGCTCCAAATCGTCACGGAGCTTGCTGTCAACGCCGTTGGCCAGGACCTGGGTGTTCTTGCCGTCGACGATGTCGCGCTGCCTGTTAAGGAACCAGGCGGGGATCTTGTCTGTGAACGTTTAGCGAGGCCCTAAAACTACGGCTGAAGTAGAAATCGTACACTGCAGGGGGTTCTGAATGATGGTAACAATGCGCTCCAGCTCCTCAGAGGTGAGGTCACCGGCACGCTTGGTCAGGTCGACATCGGCCTTCTTGCAGACCAAGTTGGAGTATCGGCGACCGACACCCTTGATCTTGGTCAAGGCGTACATGACCTTCTGCTTGCCATCGACGTTTGTGTTCAACAAACGGATGATGTACTGGAAGCTGTTGCCAGTCAGCATCGCTCTGTCTATCCACATTCGCATATATCCCAACAGCGGTCCCGAACGATATCCATCCAGCACACCATCAGAGTCGTCCGCCGCGTTTCACACAATATTTTTTCAGAGCAAGAATCCCTTCAGCCCCGTACCCTCGACTTCGCCAGAGACTGAACGCGCTGAGATAACCCATTTCTCCAACTTGTAGGCGTGGCGGACGACTTCGACAATGTAGCAACCAGATACCGCTGAGCGCAGGGAAGGGCCTTCGGCTCGTGAATTGGACAAATACGTACTTCGACTTCTCTCCGGAGACGAGCGCTGCAAGATTGTCAGCAAAATGTCTTAAAGACCATACAAGCAGGTTCTTTGGGCGGCCCAATCCGCGCGGCCGATCCCCAGCTGTTGCATTGCAACCAGCTCCGAATGAAGCGATCCAGATCCTGAATATCGAGGAGAAAGTACTTACACATCTTGACGGTTGGCCGGGCTCGTCGAAATGGGTGGTCGTGGTCGTCGTTGCGGTTTAGCGAAGAGAATCGTGGGTTGAGAAATTGGGTGTGTGCCAAGTGTGGGCTCGGCAGCGCGTCTTCGTAAGCGAGTTTGGGCCAATCATCGCAGACCAGGGACCCACCCACACCCACCCGCAATCCCACCAGAACACCGACACCATCACGATTCACGAACGATCAAGCCTCTCCCTACTGCTCAACAGGAAACGTCCTTTACTATGGAATCTACTGGTATTAGCCGCCTATGATCTCATCATAAATTATCTTGCTGCCTGAGAGAATGGTTTCAATCGCCGACCTTGGTATTGGCGATGGTGGGGGCTGTGACACTTATGCGCGCATGAAGACCATGGTATGGTTCCTCGCCCGCGCTGCCAGCGAGAAGCAAAGTATCTTCTCCGATTCCGTATGTCATTACTAAGGAATCAGAGCTGAGGGCTATGCAAAAGGCCAGTGCGAATGTGAGGGCTCGGTCGCATCTAGAGCAAGCTTTGTATGTCCAGCCTCAGCCACACACCCTCCCATCACACACCCACCAATAATGCAAAAGGCACCATGCAAACTATACGGGCACGCATGTACGACATATTGTCTTGAGCCTTTCGCTGTCGATTATTCCGTTTCTGCGAAGTCCCGAATACTCTGAATCTATATCTTGCTACATTTCACTTGTCTAGCCTGAATGTCACTCGACCCTCCTGGTTTTATCCTTCTCTTCTATGAACACTACAGAACCATTTCGGACCGCCTTCTTCAAATCCACAGCTTCCATATGCAAGAGCTGGTTTTGTCATCTGGCCGGCACGCTCTTGGACTGGGCTGTCCTCTGGAGGTCACGTTTTCCTAATGTGGTGGCGGAGCATGTCTGCTGCGCCACATGTTCACCAGTGTTCCCACCCCATGGTTCGCATGGTTTACTGCATAAGTGCCCTGCACGACAAGAAGGCAACCACTTTGCATGCTTTAAAAGAAAATCAGGATGGCCTTGTGCTGCTGTCGATGGCGTGCAGCACAATTTTCCCTACCGCTTGCATCCTTTCATTTGCCTCTCCATTGCCATCTGCCGCCAAAAGCACAACAAGGCTGTAATCATTTTGTTACTCTACTGGGCTGCTTTTCTCCTCTTTTCATTGTCCACCTTCAAGAGCACCTCATATCCACCAAGCCATTGCCTACATGTATGCGACGTACAGCTGCAATATCAGCCGCCGCCGGGACCCACAACACCTGGACTAGGATCGTTTAGATTCAAGGCCGCGTTAGCAACCCTAGGGCACTGCACTTGGAGCTATCGTTGTTGGGAGTGTCGCCTCGACATAGTCCAAAGTCATGGCATCCACGGTGCCTAACATACTGCCATCCCGGAGCGACACTGGCTCGACTACCAGTGATACGAACCACAACCCCGTCCCCATCCCCCCAGGCTTCTACACCCTCCCAATTCATGGCAACTGTCCGAGGTGTCACCACTACCACGAAGCTGTTAGTATCAACGTCCGAGTGTCTGGAGACCCTCGCAGAGTGAGCCATGTGTACTGCGAACGCTGCAAGGAGAAGTGGCTTGCATTTGGTGGGACCGGTTCCACTAGGATCTCACTGTTATCGACTCGAACAATCGAACCGGACATGATGGAACATCGTTTCCGCTACGCACTTATTGACATGGTACGGTCTGTGACGTCGATTGCGTCCCCGTCTGTCCCTGCTCTCGCCAGAGTGCCCGAAGTTCCATCCAGGGGATCTTCTCGAAGACATTCTGGGTATTCCTCAGGTATTGATGAACAAGAAGTGCAACCAACCCCCATCTCGAATGGAAACTCGACGTCACAGCATCACCGTGGTCACCAGAACGCGCCGTCCCCACAGAGTGGCTCCCGCATATCCTGGTTCAAAATCAAGGTCGGACGTAGCATGAAGGAGAAACTGAATTTCCAACGTATCAAGAAGAAGATCAAGAGCGAGTTCAAGAAGTTGGAGAACTACGATACCAAGCGGTTGTTGCCCTGGAGGAAGCCCCGTCACGAAGCTGTCGAGCAACATCCGCAATCCCAGCTATCTAGTGTCGTGAGTAGTTCGCCACCTCGCCTTGAGTTGAACCTAGCAGAGACCCATCACCTCAATGAAATTACGCCGCCTACAGAACATCACCTTGTCGAAGCTCCTGCTCCGCCCTCCCCTGCCCCGCGCTCCCCTGCTCCGCCCTCCACTGCTCCCACCTCTTCCATTAGACACATCCCCAATGAACATTTTGAGAGGGAAAAGCTACGGGCAATGACCAAAGAACAACGAATCAACTGGCTCCGAGGGCAAGTAACCGAATTCAAGTACCATCATGCGAGCCATATCATCCATCGCCGGACATCTAGCTCAATGAATCCGTCCGTGGCCGATAGCAATGACTCCGACATATTGCCCCCAGCTCCATCTCCACCCCCATTTCCACGCCAGTATAACCAACGACGACACTCCGACGACGTCCTTCTCACTGGAAGCCACCTCATCAGTTTCGAAGCAGGCGAGCTGTTCTACGAGTCCCGACCTTTCAGTATCGACAGCACTACACGCTTTTCCCAGGCTGTCACGGCCGTGAGCTCAGACGGCCTAGGTACTGGCTCAGAACTGGCATACTCCGAAGGCCCTCCTCGACGTCATTCCAGGATATTTCCCGCTCCATCGATCAGGTCCCGGCGGTCCCTTCTCCGTTACTCGATCGGTGCCGACCACGTGAATGACAGGGCATCAATGGATTCAACCGCGCCTGCGGTGACTTTTCCACCTCACTTGAACGGGTTCCAGACTTCGGAGGAGCGTCGGCCTTCTTCCTCGGCGTCCCCTTTGTTGTAGTGGCCAACTGGGTCGGCCAATTCTACTGTTCGCATTACCTGCAATTTTGACCCGCGCATATTCTTATCTCGCGTATACCCATTTGCAGCGACTTTCGTTTCTGGTATAGATTTCTTTGTTTTCCGAGACTTTATGTATTTTCACGAAGAGACATGGGAATTTCGGTTGGCTCTTTGCTCATGTAGTTTACTCATTTCGAATTGGGATTTCCCTCCAAGTTATCAAATAGAGGTTTTCATGTTCTCTTCTTAGCTGCTTCGCGTCCACTAAGCTCTTGTGGCAATTTTGGCAAGGACTCTGTCAGGAAATTGCTTGACTCCTTGGAGCTCTCTGAACATATTGATGTTGCAAGTGAAGTCGGAAGTCGATATGGGGAAGGACCTAGTCATTCCGTGAGATACTCCATCGAGCATCTCTGTGTGAGACGGTTGAAGATTTAAATACGTGAAGACGTGCATTGAGTGTAGTCTCAAAGAGATATACGTTACATCTCACGATCCCTGACCATTAAGACGAGTCGCCGTCGTCTACACTACACGATCTTTGCTCTGTATACTCATTTCCCGCGATTCCATGATGACTTTCTGTACGCCGCTTCACACTTCTCGATGTCTAGACCGTGTTGTTCAAGAAGTTCCATCATGGACTCCAGTCCCTCTCTTCTGGCTGCGTCGTAGCACATCTCAGCTTCTCCCCCGCGCAGACGCGCTCCACGTTCCAACAACAGTTCGAAAACTGCCTTGTTTTCTCGTTTGATCGCGCCCAGAAGCGGTGCACGAGAGTCGTAGGCCAGAGGTCGACCGCCTGCATCAAGTGCCATGCGACACGGGCCATATGGGGGAAACCCCATGGCCACAAGCTCACGAGAGAGTTCCAGATGACCTCCTTCTATTGCTGCGCTGACAGCGTACCCATGCTCTGAGGGGTTCGCTCCGTGAGCGGCCAAACACTCAATCACTCCCTTGTGTCCCCTGAAACAAGCGTCCATCACTATGGCGTGGAAGTTGACTTGGTCGTGGCAGCCAGGCCTAGGCGAGTTCAGGGCTGCTGTGCAGAGCTTGCGGATATAAGGCTCAATGGCTGATGATGGAGAGTCGCCGGGGCCTTGATTGGCTATGTATATTTCGTTCGCGGCAGATCGTATGGAGTCCAGATAGGGAATGTGAACTACCGACTTCTGTGCTGAGAGACGGTGCATGAGATACGGGAGCATGAGCTTTTTATTCCCCTTGCCTTGCGGGATAGGCAGAGCATCGAGAAGGTGGAAGATGTAAAGGACGTCAATGACCGCGGTAGCGAAGAATTCTATAGCATGTTAGTCTACGCTGAGAGGGTTACGACATATTGAATAGGAACTTCACTGTTTACAAGCCTTAGCCGGAGTCCACGCTTGAGGCGTCTTGCCAGTATTGCTTGTTTAAGATCTCGTCGACTACCTCCCGTGGGAGGTCCAGCAGCTGCATCGTTGGTCTCGGTTGTCAGGTTGTGGTCGGGTGGGTGTTGGAAGGTGAGAGTATGGTTGCGGTGTGGTGAGTTATCTGTGCAGCTGCCCGGTTGGGTAGCTAGTACAGACATTATGAAAAGTGGGTCCGCGGAAACTTGACTTCATCCCAACTCTAGCGAAAACTTGGGATGGTGAAAGCCCAGCACACGTGACTCCGGCATTTTCCTATGCCAGGTATACCATAGGGATGGGTTCGCGGACTATAATAGCAGCATAGAAATATACAATGAACACGATAAGTACCATTTGAATAAGATATAATTTAGGTAAACCTAACAGCAGTTAGCCCACAATATATAGGTGGGTAGGAACAAGAACAAACAGCAGTCCTTCGACGCACACAGCTTGCTGTGCACAGCAGGTCAAGTCAGTCAGCTTATACAATCCGATTGTGTATACAGGAGAGCAGTTGCTAGGGAAAACCTAACGATACGTACAAAAGTTGCCTAGTAATATATCCAAACGCTATGCCGTCATGTGTTAGGTGTGGACTGCAGTTCTATACGTTACCTAAACGGGCTGGCTGCCTCTTTAGAAAAAAAACAAGTATGGTACCACGGCCTCTCACCTTTACGAAGTCGTCACTCAATGTACCTCTCTTGACCAGCAACATCGGAATTTAATGTTCCAAGTTCTCCTCTGCCACTGAATATAAGCCTGCCCCGGTCAGGTGCTTGGTTCATGTGTCTCAGTGCCATCCGTTGGTGTACCCATGCGCTCATGCTCGGTAGTATGCTGCAGCACCACCTGATTTGCCATGACCTCGGTTTTCGCTCTATTACATGTCCCCATTTGAGTGGTTGTACTCCCATTCTGTCGTTCCGAATTCAAAACGCAAACCTACTCCTCTCCCAAGTCCGCTAACTTCTCGAACAACGCATTACTTGAACGACTTCAAACAAAGATATTTACATAATGCCACCAAAGCTGTTTTGTAAGCTTGCATGGGCACCATTGATGGAGACAGACATAATCTCGGTAGCAAATCACGCGGGTGACAATCTGTTCAACTTAGATAGGTTCGCAATCCACTGGGGCCTCTACGTAAGTGTCCCACGCTCGCGTTGTGCTTTAAAATAGTGCCTAGGGAACAGAAACACTATAACTCCCTAAACATTTTATGTTAGGATAGAGCTTCAATATAAGGCTCTAATTAACTAAGGTTCTCCACCTACTAAGCCCTCCGGTTTGGTGTCCTCTCCTCGCGCCACAGGTTTTCTGTCACCGGGGCTGCGTGCCAATAGATACAGACGTCTTGCCTCCGCACTTTCAGCCGCACTCACGTCCGAATTTTCCTGCTCCGGATTGGGTACCGCCAGCAAATCAGTGCATTGTACCCTTGGCGCCTGCCTGCATATCCAGCGCCTCGTTGCAACGCCAGCTGGGTCAGCCTTGCCGTCATGCTCAGCCTTGTCGTAACCACCCCACCTCCCCAGTGTCGTTGATCTAGATCTTCGGCCATTCCCATCCTCATTCCGGTCTCTTCATAGACTGACTCTTGTTGAAGTGTCCGCTAGATATTGCAAACTATTTCAAAGCTCTCCCGAACCTGCGTCCGATGGTGTCATTGTTGCCATCCTCACCAGCGGCGTTACATCACCCCACCCGGAACCCCAAAAAGTGCCACACTACCCTGACAACTTTCGTAGCCTGATTCCCTACGTTCAGAAACAGAATATAGGTAAGATGCTCTTAACGACTTGTATTATATAACTACAGACAATCCTAAACAGTTAGTGCTGTACAGGTTTACGATTCACTTCCCAACGTATCGCCAGCCAACACCCGGCTAAGAGGCAGCGGTTTCTGCAGCTGCTGCGGCACTTTTTCTGTCACCTTCGTGCGCTGTCTCGTTCACAGCCTGTCCTCAGATATTCCTGGGCATTTCCCTCCCACCGGCCATCATGGCTGAAGCCGCGGGCCTTGCTCTCGGAGCAGCTTCGCTCGCAGTTGAATTATGCAAGCAATCGATCTGGTACATCAACGTCTTCCGAGACGCCAACGATCGGACTACACAGACCTCAATCGATGCCGAACGACTGGAGTCCCTGCTTGAGTCTATTGCGTCCGTTGTTGCAAAGCTGGACAAATCTGCACCGGGGGAACAGGCGGAGAAGGAGATAGTGGCCTGCACTGAGGCAATGAAGAAAATCAAGGAGAAACTCAGTTCAGTGGTTCCAAATCCTGCCGCTGGATCTGCGAATAAATTGGGAAAGCGGATTCTCTACCCGTTTCGACAGGAAGACTTGCAATACTGCAAGGGTGAAGCCGAGGGCGTCCAGCACCGTCTGAGTTTGGCGCTCCAATCACTTGATATCGACCGGAACCGAGGTTATGCGGAAAGCATAGAGAAGAGCATTAAGCAAGAGTCACAACTGGCACATACCGGAATTAGAGAGATGCGCCAGGATATATCGCACCAAACGCATACCATGGTACGGCAAACCCAGGTACTCCATTGGGACGTTCAATGTGTAGAAAACCGTGTTATATCGGTCGAGTCTACACTGCAAAATCTCCAGTCAAGCCTTTCGTCTGCTGTAGGGGACCCCAATACCTCCATTTCCGCAGCCCTTACTAGACTGGTGTGTCTCGCCTGTCCCAGCTTTTACCACACAGTAGCTAACGCGAGGAAAAGGAAGCCAAACTTGACAACTTGACGCTCAAGAGCTTGACGCCCGAAGATGTTCGTGAGGACTGCAATGATTACATGTTCTTACGCAGGCGCGTAGAGAAGCAAAATCGGTCATCAAAAGGAAAGCACCGTCAAACGTCGTGCAGTTGTGGTGGATGGCCATCAAAAGAAACCCAAACCTATACTCGATGGGGCGTACAATGGTCTCGAACAGTCACTAGGACCCACGCTAATCACTGCCCTCTGTCTGCGATCGAAGGTCCGCAGCGTGTCTGGAGTACACGTCTATGGTTCTGCAGTCTTGCCCTTAGAACAAAAGCAGAATTGACCATGTCCCTCGCGCGGGGTGCAGGGATATTCGCACCCTCTTATGCAATGCAGATATCCCGCTTCGTGAGCGAGGATTCTCCAGCTTTTAAGCTAATATATACCTTGTTGGAAAACCGGGAAATGTCGATTGATAGTAATAACATAGGGCATCAGCTGTGCATGTTATACAATACAGGAAGAGCATCTCCCTATGATAAATTAGAGAACGGTAGGAGTTTGTTGCATGTACGTGCGAGACTCATCTCAACAAATTCTCTGGAAACTGACATGATGAAGTACTTCCTTTGGCAATTGGCAGGTAGGCCTTTCGTCCGTCGCGGTACGCCGGCTCTCAAGGTAAATGATGTTGTCCTTGGTTTCTTAAGGCTGCTTTTGGACTACATGCCAAAGGAAGCTTTGGAGATAGACGGGCATGGCCTGTAGGTAACCCCTTAAGGCCCGTTTCCCCATAGACGCTGATTTGGACGCAGGTCATGTGTCGACTACTTTGGTGAGGCGGACGTAGTCTCTATTTGGTCGTACCACCCGGGCCGTGTTCTGGATGTGGTCGAGGTGCTGCATGAGCGAGGAACAACTGTTACACGTTTGAGGAGTTTGATTTATTTAAACGGAACATGGAGAACTCTTAAGGGCAAAGCTGGCCTAGAAGATGACGAACTGCAGGAGCGTTGGAAGCTTTGGGTTTTGGACATTTTCGACCTTGACGACAACACGAGTTTTTCAGAAGGCATGAAGGCTTGCCTTTCAATGAGTGAAGAGCATTTGGAAAGCACTCTTAGCTCGTTCGATGCCAGATATAATCCCAGGTACCAGGATGATCTTGGCGACATGTACGCAACGGCCACTAGAATGGGATGGAGCAGGGGATGCGAATTGATGTATGGCGGCGGTCTCAAAATTTCCAGACCATTTGATCAAGTCTCAGAGACATATTTGGAGTTAGCGGTCGGCTCCGTAAGCCTTAGCACTGTCTCGTTCTGGCTTCACGTCCGCTCTGAAGTTGATGAGCCATTCCTGGGACTCATCGGGACACCGGAGGAGGCATTGCAGCTCTGCTTTGGCATAAGAAGCTTGGGCGAATTAGACATCTCCCGAGACAGCCTAACCGATATGATCGATACAGTAATGTCGGCGATCATAATGCAACGGCGCCAAATCCAATCACTCGCCGAGACCCACCTGGATCAGCGATTTCACTGTCCACCCCCAGGTCGGGTCTTGGACACGGAAGTGTTTCTGGCGGTTGAACAATTGTCGGAAGTGGGAATAACTGTACCTGCGCGTCTGTTGCCGCCAGTCCACTCCATTTATTTCTTAAGATTCCAACGGGCTGATGACCTGGAGTGTTTATACCAGGCCGGCTTCCGAGACACTGGAATCCCCAGCCCGACGAAACGACAACCGGTAATGGTCTCTCCATTGCTATTTCGGCTCACACAGTGGGGCCTCCACAGCTCGACACCTCTTGTTCAGGTTACAAAATGGTTCACAGAGAGAGGAGCATCACTTTTTGAGAAGTGGCCTGGTACAGAGCTTACAACATTGCATTTCCTGGGACACCAGCTGGGTGATACATCGTGGCATTGGCTCGGTCATGGGATTTGCGATTCCACAACTACAACGCATCTTCACACATATATTGGACATCGGCAGGGTGTTGATCTTTGCAAGTGTGCATGCAGCAACTTCGGTTGTTCGTTCAGTACGATGGCACTTAAACAGATGGTTTATCGGAATCGGCTGCTTCCGTTTCTTGTCACGATACATGTCGTATTTCTTTTGGAGTGGATAGACCAATATTTGGGAGATACAGCAAAGAGTCGACACTGGACCACCGAGTACATCCGCCTCATTATCTTTCATGCTTTGGGCCTTCAGCACACATGTTGCCGACCGGAGAAGCTTTTGCATGGCGGCGAACCCGACTTTAGCATCTCACCGTATCGTAATCAGCATGTCCACAATCACGACGACCAGGATGATGCCACAGAAGAAGGTAACTTTGGAGACACCGATTCTGAAGACGACGATCCAAACGACCCTTATCTTCTCTCCGTATTGGAAAACCTGATTGTCGAGTTTGAGGCGGAATACCAGAACACACCCTGGGAATCTCTCCCTCTTAGAGATTTCTACTTGAAGGTCATGAAACCCAGGCTGAACGAGGAAATTTCCAGAATCCGGAGCGAGGACATTGCGCAGTATGCAGATGGCCGCCGACAGATGGGTATTGTGATGGAAATAAAGGAGACGGACGGTTGGGATTGATCAGGGACTTCGAGGATTTTGTGCAACTTTGTGCAGCATATTGGACACCATAGCTAGCTCGCTGTACCTACGCTCGTTGCCGAACCGAACACTAGCAATTCGTCCACGGCCTGAATATACACATCCCGTTTCTCTTGGTCTACTTGCTATCCATTTCGTACATTGCCTACAAACCCATGTCCACCCTCACGCTATGCAAAACCGGAAGTAAGTGATATATATAGATGCACCGAACCTCTCGACCATCTGGACCAAAACCCATCACCATGCAAAAAATTATCCCTCTTTAGATAATCCCCACACGCCACACTACCCACAGACAACACCCTCTTTAGGTATCTCCCCCTCCACCCTCCCCCCACCCTGCACCCCAACCACCTTCGCCTTCTCCTTCTCCTTCCCCTGTTCCTCCTCAGCCAACCTCCTCTTCTCCTTCTTGCTCAGCTGCATGCTGCCCTTCTCGAGCGCCTCCTTGGGCACGGGCCGCACGTACGGCTGGCAGATCCACCAGGGGCGTTTGCAACGGGCGACGGCCGCGAGGGACGACATGTGCGGGTCGATCTCTACGGTTCCATCTCCCGGGGCCTCCGAGCCATTGCTTCCCGCATTCGTGGTTTCGGGTGGTTCTCCATTCGCCGCTGCCGTCTCCGTCCCGTTCTCTTCTACAGACTGTTCCTCCTCCTCATACGCCCTCAACGCATCTTCGACCACCTCCTCGACCATCCGCAGCACGTTCTCGAAGGCCTCGAGGTCGCCGACGCGGCACTTGGCGAGGGCGTCGCGCACGTGGTGGTGCTGGCCGACGAGGGGCCGCAGGAGGTGGAAGAGGTGCGCTTGCATGGCGGTCAGGTTCGGGTTGGTGATTTTCTGCGCCTTGCGGTCGGACTTGGATTGTTTCTGCTTCTTGCGGGGGGGTTCTTCTTCTCCTTCTTCTTCTGCTTCTTCTGCTTCTCTTGCTTCTGGTTCTGCTTCGGTCTTGAGCTCGGACTCCGTGGGCGCGGGATTCCCATTGACGGCTCCTTCAGGGGTAGATGATTCTTTCGCCTTTTCCCCAGGCACGTACAGCGGTTTCCGAGCCGGCGGCTCCCGCCCCATCGCGTACCGCCAAATGATATCCATGTACCGCCTCATCACCGCGTCGACCCTGAACCCGCCCTTCCCATCCCGGGCCCTCCAATACACGTCCCCCTCCTGCCCGACCGCGGGCGGCTCCGCGAAGATCGTCGGATCGTGCAGATTCCCCTCGGCGCTCATCACGCCGTCCGCGCCCGTCTCCTCCAGGCACCGCGCGATGTCCCCGTGCTGCAGGATGTTCCCGTTGGCGAACAGCACGGTGTCCGGCGGCAGGTGGTCGCGCAGGTACCGGATGATGCTCCAGTCCGCCAGCCCCGTGTTATGTCCCTTCTGCTCCCTGCGGCGGCCGTGGACGGTCAGGATGCTGGCGCCGGCGTCGAGGATCATGGTCGCGTACGCGAGCGTCTTCTCGGGGGTCTCGAGGACGCGCATTTTCGCGGTGACGGGGACGTCGAGGTCGGTGTGCAGGCGGCGGATCAGGCTCGAGATCAGCGGCCAGTCTTCCTGCAGGAAGGAGCCGTAGTGGCCGCGTCGGGCGATGCCTTGGGGGCAGCCGAGGTTGAGGTCGACGGCGTCGCAGAAGGGGGCGACGAGGCGGGCGGCGGCGAGGAAGTCGTCGGGGGAGTTGGAGCAGAATTGCACGGTCAGGGGCCGGTCGCAGGAAGGGTTGCCGTCGAGGTGCCATTCGCTGTGCGGTATGGCGTCGGGGGAGGCGTGGGAGGGGTCGGGAGGGCTGGGCAGGGTGCCGGATTGGAGGGGTTGGAAGTGCGAGTCGCGGTACTTCTGGGCTTCGTGGAACATCTTGGAGTGGAACATGGGGGTGTAGCAGAGGAGGTTGGATTGCTGGTCCGCGGGGAGGAAGGACCGGGTGAGGAGGCGCCAGGCCTAGAGGTTGTCAGTATGGAGAGAGTAAGGAGAGTTTGACTATGTGCTGGGACGTACGAATTCGGATTGCTCGACCATGGGCGCGAGGATCAGTTTCGGACTCCCGATGCTCTCGTAGAACGCCCGTCCGTGTAGCTTCACCCTCTTCCGTGGGTTGGCCGCGCTTGGGACTCCCACTGCTTCTCCTCCATCCAGCCCATTCCCTTGCGTCTCAACGACTACTTCCGAACCCATGTTTCGATGTTGCGTGCGCGCGTACACGTCTCGTGCCGGGCTTCTGAAAGGCGAACTCGATCCCACGGGGGCCGTTGCGCCCCCGACCGCGCGTCGCAAAAAAGACCGTATAGTGCCGCCGTCTCGACGAGATGCGAATGAGTGGCTGGTGCGAGAGCGCAAAAGCGAAAGCGGCGGTGCAGAAGAATGCTCTTTTGGGCGATACAATACGGTGCGATGCGATTTCGTGTCTGCGACAAAAAATGTCGTCTCTCGGCAGCCCCACAGTAACCAGCAGGGATAGGCCGGCCAGCCAATCGGAGGCTGCCAACCCACCACAGGTCTCCATATGCAGGGCACACGTAGATGAGACTACCGGAAGCATGTCTCACCACTTGTGGGTATATGGCGTGCTGCTGGGTTTTCTTGAGTGAGCAGGTTTCCTCTTCTCTTCTTGTCTCCTCTCGTCTTCATTCCCCTCTTGATTTACTCTGAATATCGACTTGGAGCGATCGCGGATACGGGCTGTGATATATGCATGCAACATGGAACCGGACTAGTTGCAATCGATGGCCAACACGGTACTCGCACTCACAAACACGCACCCAAGGTAATAAGTCACGCCATTGGAGTTCAGCAAATATCTTCTTCTATCTCATACCGCCATGTTCGTCGCCATCATTGCTAACGAAAGCAACGCTGCAACGCAGGGGCATTCATTACTCGTTCGACCTTGAAACCCGCACCGTCCAGCCACCATCCATCTACACCTCACCAGCCGGCCTAGCCGAGTGACGCCAGAACCGTAGCCACGACCCCGAACCTGGAACCACATGCAAAGCCTCCCGAAAGGAAAAAAAGAAAGAGTTGGGAAAAGAAGCAGAAGCAGAAAACCACCCATGAAACATGAACGCCATGAAACCGAGAGCACACCCACGATCGAAATGCCACGGCCTGTCGCGCGTAGGGCAACTACCGGGCGGAGAATCTGTCCGAAAATGCGGGGGACAGTAAGCAATCATTAAAAGTGGGATCTCTCGTGCGGCCGTCACCGTCGCCCGTCACCAGTCACAGCCAAGGTTGCGCCGTGAGGCGAACATCTAGGACAATGCCGGAAAAAGAAGGAGGACTCGCTCGAATCGTAGAAGACGCTATGCCGCCGCGAACGAAGGAGATGTACGCCGAATGCCATGCTAGTATGCAGGTGATTCCGAATGTGATGCAGGAAAAGCCGAGGTGGGAGCAGCACCGCTGGGCAGAAAGCAGCGGCCGTCCCGGGATATCATAAAGTTCAGAGATCGAAATGGGGACCGAAGCAGTGACCTGGGCGACTCAGAAGGTGCTCCAATGCCAGGCTCCGGAGAAGCTGTTGGCGATGCTTCCGACACGAGGATTGTCCGGGCGAGCCTTTGCGGCGATGGGAGTGTCAATCTGGACAGCACCGGTGCTACCGGAGCTCTCGCTGTTCTGACGGCTGTTGCGCATCTGCTCCCACTGGCGGTACTGGGTGTAGCATCGGTCGCAGGCTCGCTGCAGGTCTCCCTCGGGATGGAACAGGGCATGCTCGTTGAGCCTCACCTGGCGCTGCGAGTGCTGCCAGCAGAAGATGCCGCCGCACTTGCGACAGTGGTGGCGCCGATTGAACAAGCCGAAGGGAGCCTGGCATGCGGAAGCGGTGCAGACATTGGTGGAACCATCGGGCTGATGTCAAGTTAGCCTCTGGAGCAGCGAAGAACGAGGAGATGATTGTCAAGATTGTCGAGATTGTCGCCGAGGATTGACAAGGTCCAAAGAGATGGTGGGGAAGTTTGTCTGGAGACGGTCCGTGCTGGTGGTGGTCATCACCCCGCCACGCATCGCCACCATGCATCCCACGCAAGGTACCGCTTAGTGTGGGGGAACAGCAGCAGAGCAGCCCAGCCCAGCCGGCAACCGAGGAAACTGCGGCGCGCATAACGAAAGGCCTTGGGCGCATGCACGTCTAGACAACGCGCTCACCGCAACGGTCTCACCGCCGTCCCCTTTCTCTCGTCGCCGCTGTTCACGAGGCGAGCGATTTTTTGGCAGGCCGTTGTTGACGGTCCCCGCTGTGGAGGCCGGGTGGGTCGGCGATGAGAAGGGTGGACGCGCCCAGACCCTGGATGCAATGCCGCGCTAAGGCGATCCACCCCGAACCGAGTCCGAACCATGTACGTAACAGATGGGACTGGCTCAGGGCCGAAGGGGGGGGGGGGAATGTGCACGCGACAGTAAAAGAGAGTAGAAAAGAAAGAGAGAAGAAGAGCAATGTGGCAGTAGGTGGCAGATGGAAGAAGATAGAAGGAGAGATCTCGTAACATACCTGCCAGTGATTTCTGGTAATAGGGCCGCTGACCGGAGACATGGGGGCATCGCCGTAGATGCTGTTCAGATCCTCGGTGGTGATGAGAGAGAGGGTCGAGGTTCCGTCGCCAGCAACCTGTCCACTCCCAGGGCCAGATCCCCAGCTGCCGGGAGGGGTGTCCAAAGCACCGTTGCCCTTGGGAGGAGACTGACGGGTAGGCACCTCGGTCTTCCTCAGCGCTGCCGGCACGTAGATGGGGTTCTTGGGTCGACGGATCTGGGGAGGAGGCTGGGAATACATGGGGAGGTGCGAGGTGGAGCGCGGCGAGGTGGGAGAGGCGTTCGCGGGCGTGTTGGCGCCGGATGCCATGGGGGTATAGTGGGCGGAAGCCTTGTACGCGTGGTGATGATAAGGTGCTGGTTGCGGCATCACCGTCGCGGTGGTGGTGGTCGTGTCGCCAACCATGATGGGATGTAAACACTCGGAACTTGGAGCCGGGCGAACCGAGGATGCGCTTGCCGTTGGCGAGGAATGTACGGAGTAGGAGGTGAGGAAGCTCGACGTCGTTTGCAGGGCAGGCTGGGCGGGCTGTTGTATTTACGACCGTTGGTCAGAGGGCGCGAGACGGCAGCGGTGGGACAGGGCTCGCAGCGCGCGCAGCGGTGATGCGGCAGTCGTGCAACTCGAGGGGCCGGGGCAGGCGAGCGGGTGAAGCAGAGCAGCGGCTCTGAGGAAGTGAGGTTGAGTGTCAATTGGAGGCGGACGTCCAGGCGGTGGACGATAAGAGATGCGAGGCGGTGGTACAGCAGAAGCCGGGACCAATGCTGCTGATTACAGGCCGAGGGGGACGGCGCACATGATAATCAGGACGAGGAGGAGGAGGTGAGAATGAGGTGGGTGAGTTGGATGAGTTGGGTGAGGTTGGAAAGGTTGGTGAGTTGGGTGAGGTGGGGTGGTGAGAGAGAGAAGTAGGTAGCGAGCGAGATGCGGCGGTGAAGGCAGAGAAGCGAGCGGCCGGTGTGGGTTTTGGGAACGGAGGCTCATGGATCGCTCTCGGCGGGCATCACGAACGGTCGAACCCAAGGATTGATTGAGAATCGCCGGGGAACGGACCCTGGCCTCGCCCAGGTGGTCGCGCCTGCCTTCGACGAACCAGGCTAGCGCCGGCAGGGGTAACCGTGCATTAATTCTGGGGCGATGGGGCAGGGAAAGGGAACAGCAACACCGCGGTCGCATGCACACACAAGAGGGGTTACTGCGTGCAAAGCAGAGACTGCGTATGCGCGAGTCAAAGACGGTGCTATGTTCTACAAATATGCTTTATGGTATACTCTCTCAATCAAGGCGGGCACGACAACGCAACAACGCCTTGTTCTTCTTGCGAGGGACGAGGGACGAGGGACGAGGGACGAGGGACGTCATGTTGTTTTGGGCCCAGCGCCGCGGTTGCCAAGCAGTCTTATCGGCCTGCTGTGATTGGCGGGCAGAGTGGAGCCCGCGTCAGCCAATCAGCCACGTGCGTTTGATAATTCCCATTTGCTGTCGGCAGACCGAAACCCCAAGAACGGCGAGTGGCGATGTCACTCACTCTTAACTCATCCACCGTCCTGAACATCTTCTGTCTATCAAACATTAGGACAATCTACTGTATCTTGCAGGCAAAAAAAAAAGAGGACAGCTTGCCTTGCCCGTCCCCTGAAGCACTGCACTGCCCAGCTTCTAGAAACGGAGGAGTGCAATGCGCTAGCGGTTCGAGACCACCTGTTTGCGACAATACGGAGTCGCAACACTCCAGGGTCTTCAAAACTACCAGATTCAACCGGTCCCTAGACGAGCTGCAAGATCCATTCCTGGTTGCGCTTGGCCTGTAGAGACTCGACCGGTAATTGTGGTAGACAACCACCTCGAGCCGCAATATTATAAAAATCATCCCCTCCGGTTTCCATCCATTGATCGTGATGCTGCCAAGGATTTCAGATGGCCCGCGCTCATGTTGTTGCAGTTACTGTGTAAGGTAGACAGTCCAGAGTCCCCTCCACTCGAGTGCTCGGCCCGACTCTCTCCGCCCACCACCGGATGTCCTCCGCGTGGCGTCTGTGGCTGTGCGCCCAGCACCAGCCCCAGCCAGGATCGGCAGGGGAAAATGCGGAGACCTTGGGGAAGCCTCTCAGCCCATCACAAGATGCCGAGGGCCATCCACGGCGGCTGTCTTCCGTCTCGTCTCGCTCTGTGGTGGAGAGAGTCAACTCCTTCAGGCGAGGGGGAACTCCTTAAAGATCCCCTCTCTATAACCACTACATAACACTGCCGCCGGTCGTGCTCCAAAACTGTTGCCGAGTCGCGTTCTTTCTTTATTGAATTCGAAAAGTTCCTCCGATCCGAGTTCTTCGTGCTACCCCAACATCCTACCATGGACCTCCCCACACAAACCGTCTCGCCAAAAGCTGCACCCTTCCCGCCTCTGCCCTCTGACAACCCCTTCACAGAAGCGCAATGGAGGACCCTGTTCGCCATCGTTGACGCCATCATCCCCGCCGTCAGACCAATCGCCGTGGCTAACGCTCAGACCGAGCATACTGCGAAGGACAATGATTACTCTACAGCCATAGCTACCCTCCAGGGCCGCTCCGAACTATCCAATGGGGAAATCGCAAGGGCCTACCTTGAGGAGAGCGCCTCGTCTATCCCAGAGTTTCGGGAAGGCCTCTTTAGGACGTTCGGTCTCTATATGCCCCTGGCGACTAGGAAGGAATTGGCCATGGTCTTGAATGTTCTCGAGTGAGTCTACATCTACTACGTTTACGCGGCCCATGCCATCCTTACCTTTCCCTATCCACTTCTTAACCCTTTTCACATATAACTCCCTATGTAAACACATCGTCTTTGCTTGTTATTTTATTTCTCTGTTCCACGATAACTACCATTTATCCTTCCATCCACATGTGACATGAATTGTCTCTATCTACATAAATCATTCTTTCTGCTGCTTTCTATTCCATCATGCCCTCTAACGCTGTCACAGCACCCGAGCTGGATCCCTTCTCCTCACCGGTTACGTGACCCCGATCAGCTCCCAACCCCTCCACATCAGAGAATCCATTCTTCGAGGCTGGTCCACCGCCCGCCTCCCCATCCTGCGAGGCCTCTACACGTCCTTCACCATGATCACTAAACAGGCCTGGGTCCGCAGCAGCCCCACTCTCCGCAAGGTCATCGGCATCCCCCGCGTGCCCTTCAACATGGTCCCTGGAACAGGCCACGACTACGCTTTCCTCCAGTTCCCCCAGGGCGACAAGCCCGAAATCGTGGAGACGGACGTCGTCATCATCGGAAGCGGCTGCGGCGGTGGAGTTAGCGCAAAGAACCTGGCCGAGGCGGGGCACAGGGTCATCGTGGTGGAAAGCGGCTATCACTGGACCCCTGATCACTTCCCGATGGAGGAGCACGTCGGCTGGAATCAATTGTTCATGGGTGGCGCTGGCCTCTCTTGTAAGACCCTGTTCTTGGATCTCCTCCCATGTACACGCTAATTCTCCGCAGCCGATGACACTAGCATGACCATCATTGCTGGTGCAACCTGGGGCGGCGGGGGAACCATCAACTGGAGCGCATCTCTGCAAACCCAAGGGTATGTCCGTAGAGAATGGGCTGCGCAGGGCCTGCCATTCTTCACATCGGCCGAGTTCCAGACCTCCTTGGACCGCGTCTGCGACCGCATGGGCGTCTCGGCGGACCACATCCAGCACAACGTGACCAACCAAAAGCTCCTGGAAGGCGCGCGGAAGCTGGGCTACACGCACAAGGCCGTCCCGCAGAACACGGGCGGCAAGCAGCACTCGTGCGGTTTCTGCAACTTTGGATGCGGCAGCTGTGAGAAGCAGGGTCCCGTCGTGTCCTTCCTCCCCGATGCTGCGAGGGCCGGCGCCAACTTCATCGAGGGCTTCCGAGCCGAGAAGGTCATCTTCAAGAACAAGGGAGGCGTCAAGGTGGCGACGGGCGTCAAGGGAGTGTGGACCTCTCGCGATGCCAATGGCGGCGTCGTTGGCGAGCCCCTGATCCGTCGCAAGGTCATCATCAAGGCGAAGCGCGTCATCGTGTCCGCGGGAACGATGCAGAGCCCCCTGCTGCTTCTGCGGTCCGGCTTGAAGAACTACCACATTGGCCGCAACCTGCACGTCCATCCGGTCTCTGTCGTCGGCGCCATCCACCCAGAAGATGTGAAGCCCTGGGAGGGCTCCATCCTGACCTCCGTGGTCAACGAGTACGAGAACATTGACGGCAAGGGCCACGGCGTCAAGCTGGAGGCTATCAACATGGTTCCCTCCCTGTTCCTCATCTGGCTGCCGTGGAAGAACGGCTTCGACTATAAGCTCAACGTCTCCCGCTTCAAGAACATGGCCGGCTACATCTCCCTGCTTCGCGACCGCGACACGGGCAGGGTGTATCCCGACCCCGTCGACGGGCGCGTCCGCTTCAGCTACACCGTCTCCAAGCTCGACAAGCAACACATGCTCGAAGGCATCATCGCCCTCGCGAAGACGCAGTACGTCACCGGCGCGACCGAAATCTTCACCATGATCCCGGGCATCGAGCCTTTCATCCGCAACCCGGAAGTCGCCCACGAAGGCATCAACGACCCCCAGTTCCAGGCCTGGCTCGACGAGATCCGCGCCGTTGGCCTACCCAGCCCGGACACCATGTTCGGATCGGCCCATCAGATGGGTACCTGCAAGATGGGCTCGTCGCCCAAGACGGGTGTCGTGGATCCCCAGGGCCAGGTATGGGGTACCAAGGGCCTGTATGTCGCGGACGCAAGTGTCTTCCCCTCGGCCAGCGGCGTCAACCCTATGATCACCAATATGGCCATCTCGGATTGGATCTCGAGGAATATCGCCAAGGGGTTGGAGGAACGCGCACGTTTGTAAAGATGGTTTGCTCGGTTGGAAAGCTGTGTGGTTTTTTGTGTACGATACCATATTCTGCGAGCCTGCTTCCATGATCGATGTGCTTAATGAATTTTGTTACGTTGGATATCTTCGTTTTATCATCACCACCATTTTCACTGCTAACAAGCCTCCATATGCCATCACCATCACCACCACTGGACGTTGGAAGACCCTGGCTCGGCGGTGGCTTGGCATTCGGCAGCTTATCCGAACCCGGCCCTTAGCCCAGCCCGTCACGTCATACTGCGGGAGCCATGCACGCCCTGCCATGGCGGGGAGGTGGGGGGAAACTGTGGAAACATCAAGCTCCTTCATTCACTTTATCCCCGTCACACAGCTTCGCACAGCCTCAGACGGAAGCCAGTGAGAAGCCCCACTCCGACAGCGTGTGCTAATTGGGGTTCCAGAGAGATCGTACTCGAAACAAGAAGAAGAGGGAACGCCCATCCGCAGCCGTTCGAACCGTCGCCATCCACAAAATTCCCCCCGTCGTGGAATAGCAGACGACCTTCACGGTGAAAGGTGAAAGGCTGGCCACCTTTCGTGAACCGCACCTTCCCTTCCTGCACCGCCAACCTCATTTCCCGTATCACGCCATCGTGGTTGCCTTATCGCTGAGTCACCACGAGAGATACGTACCTCACTTTTCCTCCCACCCCCACCTCCCTTCTTCCCACCTCATCCTGCTACCAGCCCCGTCTTGACCCCGACTCCTTTCGAACCTCCTACCCGTTCGACGTTATGCCTACCGTCATCACGGGGGGCTTCGGCGCCTCCAATGGAGAGAGCTCTGGAACTGAATTTGTTGCCAGGCTGCCTCCCCCTGGAGATGAGCTTCAAGCGTACGACAACACGAAGCCTCACGACCAGCAGCCGGCTTCGATCCCGCAGATCTTCCGCGATGCCATGTATGTACGGGAGCTCGTGTTCGGGCAACAAGGTGTACCTCTGGGAGCCGAGTTTGACGAGGATGATGCTCGCAGCTGGCATTGGGTCATCTATGCGTCCGTCGCGACGACTTCGACCTCGCCCAGCTCTGAAGCGGCGCCCGAGCCGCCGCACTCCAACACACGCCCAAGAGACCACCGTCGTGCCTCGGCGCCCAGCAATGCTACCGCGCAGCGTCTTCCCGTCGGCACCATCCGCCTGATCCCCCCTCCGCACGGCCCCAACAAGTATCTCGACGGTGACAAGCACCCGGATGCCGACCCGCCCGCCGCTATAGCCGAGAAGGTTCAGAGAAAACACCCGGCAGAGCCGTACATCAAGCTTGGACGGTTGGCTGTCCTTCCGGAATATCGCAACATAGGTTTGTCGAAGCTCCTCATCAACACGGCCCTGGAGTACGCTGCAAAGCATTCCCAGGATATCAGGCCCCCACCGTCGCCCACGAGGCTAGAGTCTGCAAACCAGCTTGGAGAAGCTAACGAATCGATCGCTGTCTGGCAGGGTCTCGCCATGGTGCATGCTCAGGTATCCGTTATCAAACTCTGGGAGAAGGTCGGCTTTACTGAGGAGTTACGAGACGCGTCGGGCCAGGTCGAGATATCGAAAGAACCGCACTGGATGGAGGAGGGCATCGAGCACGTCGGGCTGTGGAAGAGGCTGAAAATGGACACGAGGTTGTAGACACCGCTGGCAAGACTTGCGCTGAGTTCCCATGACATCCCCCCCTCTCGCTCTGATTTAAACATTGACCTTGTTGACACATTGCTCACTGGGACATCTAGGGAACAACGGTACAACCCGATAACGTCACTTGTTCCTCCCAAGTGGGGATGGTCACGGGGGAAATTGTTTGGTTAGCAGCGTACCGAGATACCCCACCGGATCTCCCTGTCATATACACGGGAAGCAGCTATTCCACGGACTCTCCGCTCTGAATATCCTGATTTTACCGAATATGGCAGCCATGGACGACTACTCACGAATATGACGACTTACGAATGGATATGAAATGGGGGGACCTAGCGATGGAGAGTGCTGGAAAGGTGCCAGCACCACTATGCCCCCGTAATGGGATGGATCACTTTTCCTCTGGAATGGGAATCGTGGGGAACGGGTGGAGCAATGGACATTTCGACCACTGGCATTTCCCACATGCTCTATATGCCACGTATTCAAGCATAAGCGCAGGCTTTGGTTGGAGAGTAAGAGGCCTGATCATTTGCAATCTCAATCGGATTCCACGGCTTGTGTTTGCGTTCTAAACTCCTCTGGTGATGCTTGTGACACGGCAATTAAGCGGCCGAGCCGTTTGACGTCACCCAAGACAACGATTTGAACCGTGGCAGAACCTCTCCGTTTGCCAGTATAGTTTCCAGCTCACCCTCTTCTCGCATCCGCCCATGCCCATTCATGCGCAAACTCTAGGTAAGATTCACCGTCGTAGCCGCGGGTACGCGCCGTATACGCATGTGTGGCCGAGACTGCGCAGGGTACTGCTGGTGAACTGCGAATATGGAGAGGGGTATGAGGGTCGTGCGGCGGACTGTGACTGTGGCGGTGATGCCGACGGTGAAGGTGGTGTCTGATAGCGTTGACTCGGTAGGGGAAGAGTGTTGGGTCGAGGTGGGTGGTGGACGCTTGCATGTAGGCCCATCTGCGCGTGGTGTCTCTCTGCGCCCGGTTCAGTGTCGATGTCAGGGGCGGAGGTGTCGGTGTTGGAGTCGCGGTCGCAGTCGCAGTCGGTGGGTGTGGCACGCCGCGGGTCGCAGGTGCGTGCTGCGGGCGGGGATAGGTCTTGTAGTTCTATGGCGCTGTCCATGGGCTCTATGGGGGAGGGGGAGGGACGGCGAGGGGAAGACTGCGAGCGGGATGGGGAGCGTGAAGGGTGGGATCGGTAGGTCCTGCACGGGGAAGACATCGCAAGGGAAGGGGAGGGGAGGGGAGGGGAGGAAGAGCATATTTGGATCGCATCTCGTTTGCAAAAGAGAGAATGGCGATGGTATCTACGGCGGATGTTTATAGTGCATTGGATCTTCTGATGCTTGATGCTTGTCTACGGCAGAACGCTGGTCGCGCTGGCGATAGGACCAGAAGCGCTGGACGGTCCCAGGGCCTGGGGAATGGCGATCGTTCTGTTAGCTCTAACCTGGGGTCAGTGATGACGGGGAGGCGCCGGATGAGCGGCTAGCTATAGGTAAGTTGGTAGCCAGCTAGATGCATGTTTTCTCGTTGGAGGATGCGTAGATGGTGGATGGGCTGGCGTGTTGGCGTCTATGCGGTGCTAGTCGGGTTTGTGTTCGTTGGTTCCAAGGTTCGGAATCGGGGTGGGAGCGTTTGCGGCTTATATGGGTGGGGAGATGGTGCAAGGGAATGGAGACTAGGGCGGCTAGGGATGGGGTGAGGATGGAATTGGCGGTTCATATGTACATAGGTAGCTATCCGTCTTCCGTTCGTCGGAATGGGGATCTGACGCTGCACTTCAAGGACCTGCGACCCGTTTGACGAATTCCAAGGTTAACGTTGGGACCGCCACGTGCAAGTGTATGTAGGCTTGTTGGAAAGCAGGATGCAGGAAAAAGGCTGGCCACCCTGGTGTAGAGTCTTGGATCTTGATTCTTAATCTCCGTTGCTGTCCAGCAGAAAAATAGTTATATAGGGCCCAGGTACGATTTACTTCTTTCTTTCTCCACTCACCGATGCCTCGCTAGTCTGGAAGCAATGCCACGCTTGGCTCTACAATGACAGCCGTATGCACTTATGGTCTATATATTGCAGACATATGTGAGCAGGCATGCGTCGTTCTACAACTCTGCTCTATGTGCACTAGAAATACTTCGGGGAATGCGCTAAGCACTCTTCCTGCGCGAGCTGGCAATCCCGGCCTCCCTCTCACCATCTTACCATCTCGCACACAGCACCGAGCCTTTTCAAGCCCGTGATCCCTGGGTGACTGCATATGCTCAAACCTCTCCAGCGTCGGGACATGCCTTCCTCAGAAGTTGGCTTTGGGTTGGTTCGTGAGCCCTTCCGATGGGCTCGCTCACTCTTTCCCGCGGCCACGGTCGATCGCTACCTAGAAGATAGGAAGTAGCAGCCTTCGACATCTGCTCATAACCTACCAATCTCCCCAGACATTCTTTGGCACACCAATTCCATCGCTCCACAGGCATATCTTTTCGACCATATTCCTCCTGTTCTCTCGCTGGTGTACATCTTCACATATTACTCTCAAGCTTCAACCTCGACCGCACTCGTTTTGGACCTCCGATACACATGTCAAAATGTGTCTGAAAGAGGTTCTGAAATGGCTGGCCACCGCGGTCATCCTCCTAGCCCCCTCCGCTATCGCTAATCCCCCGACTCCTCTGTTTCCCAACCCCTTCTTCCACAGAGCCGAATGCGAGCATAGCCCTACGACGAGACAGTGTTGGACTGGGAACTTCAGTGTTGATACCGACTATGATCAGGTTTGGCCTGACACCGGTGTCACCGTCTCGGTGAGATTACTTCATCTGGGACAGTAGTGTAGCTCTTGCTGATACGTTGTTAGTATGATTTCAGGATCCAGAATGTTTCAATGTCCCCCGATGGAGTGCCCAAATGGATGACTGTTATGAACGGCCAGTTCCCCGGCCCAGTAAGTTAGCCATGAGACCCGAAGTCAACATTGAACGAACCCACTGACTTGGACAGACCATCTACGCCAATTGGGGCGACACCGTCAGCGTCAGCGTCACCAATGAACTCGCGGACAACGGCACCGGTATACACTTTCATGGGGTTCGCCAATTCCGAACTAGCCACATGGACGGGACCCCTGGTATCACTGAGTGCCCCATTCCCAGCGGCGAAACAAGGACATACACATGGAAGGCAACTCAGTACGGTACGGCATGGTATCACTCCCACTATAGTGTGCAATACGGGGAAGGGCTTGTAGGTGGCATCGTCATCGATGGCCCAGCCGTGTCAAACTATGACGTTGATCTGGGCGTTTTGACGTTCATGGATTGGTTCCACAAGCCGATGTAGGTGCCCACGTACATTGACACTTTTGCCGCTCTGCTAATCGTTGTCCAGGTTCGAGATCAATGCGCATGCCCTTCATAGCGTCGGTCCGCCCACAGCCCAAAACCTGTTGATAAACGGAACCATGCTCTATGGAACCCTCGGCAGCTATTACGAAACCACCTTGACGCCTGGACTGAGGCACCGAATGCGCCTGATCAACACTGGGATCAACAACCATGTCCATGTGTCGCTGGAAGGCCATCCATTTGAGGTCATTGCGGCAGACTTTGTTCCCATTGAGCCTTACGTGACGGATTCACTTTCCATTGCCGTCGGTAAGTGACGCCTTTTCTTTTAGCACTTCTGTGTTTGGCTTGGGACCATGGTTTTTGATTACCAACACTGACCCAATACACCAGGCGAACGTTACGATGTCATCATAGAGGCCAACCAGACCCTACGTGATTACTAGATGTTCGCGGGTACGGGTCGGTCGAGCTGTGACGGGCCTAACGAGAACAATGCCACTGCCAGGGCCATATTCCACTACGACGGATCCATCACGCCAGTGGACTTGGAGACCACAACTGAGTTGCCGATAGGTTGCGATGACGAGGCCGACATCGAGCCCTGGGTGAGGACTGCGGTCCCACAAGATGTCCCGGAGAAACTGCTGGTGGGATTCCAGAACAATGGCACCACTCAGGACGAGCTTCTGGTCCAATGGCTCATCAACGGTAGCAGGATAGCGGCAAACCATAGCTACCCTACCCTGCAAGGTCTCATCGACGGGGTGGAGGAATGGCCCACAGATGCAAACCTCTACAAGATTGACCAGGCAAACAAGGTACGAGTGGCGGATACTCTGAAACATCTGGCTGCACCTGACTAACACCCCTAGTGGACGTACTGGGTCATCCAAGCTGGCGAAGATGCCGGGCCTCTCCCGCACCCTATCCATCTCCATGGCCATGACTTCTACGTTCTTGGGTCTGCCCACAATCGGACGTGGGATGGAAATGTCACCTCCCTGCGCTTCTCCAACCCCACGCGTCGCGATACGGTGATGCTTCCATCGCGGGGCTATTTGGTGCTGGCTTTCGAGTCAGACAACCCCGGTATATGGCTCATGCATTGCCATGTGCCTTTCCATGTTTCGGCGGGATTTGCGTTGCAGTTTCTGGAGCGTCAGGATGAGATCCTGGAGGATGTTGATACTGCGGTCTTTGAGGACCATTGCAGTACATGGCAGACATATGCTGCGGCTAGCGTTCAGGAGACGGTTGGGGACTCTGGTGTCCGTCTCCATTGAGGCAACGAAGAGGACGAGGACGCGGGTGTTTGCTGGAGGCTGGTGGTTCAGTGGTCCTGATCGGGTGGGTTAGTGGTGGAGGCTTTAGGGGATTTGACTCTATAGATTGTTGCCCGGTAGGGCTTGAATATAACATTGGCTGATTAGGTAAATTCTGTTCCGTCTTTTTCTGCAACACGGAAAGGTTATGGACCTTGCTGACTACGTGACAATGGTAGCCATGGCATGGACTGTGTTTAGCCGAAAACGTGGTGTTAATGATGGAATTGTATTGATGTAGGGAAACAATGGGAGCGGATTCTATGCTCACCCATGGTCGTTAGCAATCAGATGGAAGGCTACTTGGACGAGGGGAGAACATGCCATTCCCTCTGCGGTGAAGCTATATTGCTTGAACACCCCGAAAGGAGAGTGAGTCTGAGGAAGGGTTCTGGGTAGTCTGAAATTTATCTGCTGTTCTACAGCAATTTACAACGGGTGTTATTTTGCTCCATGAAGTCCATGGAGCCCAGCATCAAGGTTTCTTGGACACTGTGTAGGGCGCAGATGTGCTGGACTTCCCCATGGTTGTCCCTTCTGTCGGGCGGAAATCGTCGAGGAACAAGGCGTACCGTGTAGCTTATTTCGAACTCCAAAGGAATGGAGAAACTTGTTTTCCTCTGCTTTAGATGGTTACACTTTGTGTTTTTTTTTTTTGCTGTTACCCCTGTGGAGGGGAGAGGCCGTTTGGGCCGAACGGGTGTCAGCGGAAACGAGGCACAGCATGGAGCTTATTTCGACCTCGCCTTGTCCCATGGATGTGGTCGGTCGTACTCGCACGAGAGGGATGAAAAGGTTCGCAGAAGAGGTGAGATTATCATTCAGGGCCTCCAACGACCTCCATGACTAGAGGCGTCGTTGGATCTTCCGTATCTGGCATAGCGGTCGGGCGCGCCGCGGTGTGGATTCGGTTAGGGTCCCTCCAGAGATAGATGGGATGCATGCTGTGGCAGCCTCGGGTCAAAATGTCGTGGGGAAAGGGTGCGATGGAAGGGATGGACTCTCGATTCCGTAGATGCTGCCGTTTCGTTGTAGCGGTGGAATGAGGCTGTATTACATTGGTGGCGAGACGTAGCGTAACATGTCTTGGACCTCAGTCCACCCCCGTATTGAGATGGGCTAATAACAAGCGAGAATGTAGGAGGACCATACTAGCATAGGACTCGAGCGACCTTCTATCAATATCTTTTACCCCTGAACTAAAAATTAGAAGCGCAGATGAAGGATGCTGCTTGCAGTTGCCCCAGGGTGGGGCAACTTCAAGAACGTCTATCGGGCGGAATGAATGAGGTCAGCGTGTTCAGGAGGATTACTGTATGTATGGGAGAAATGAAGGAGCGGTTCTTTTCTCAAACTTCCCCCAGTGTTCATCCCGCTCTTGACGGTCCTCGGTATGAAACAAGCTCGGTGGGGACACCGGACACGGCTTGGTAGGAAGATCTTTATGAGGATCACCCTGGCCGTGGTACAGATCTCTTGCACTTGATGCAATACGTATATCTCGACTTTTGCCTCCCAGCAACAGGAGACAAAAAACCCCCCTTGAACATACATACCGATATTTTCTGAGGTCAGCATCGGGCGACAGGAGTAGGGCTGACAGCATGAAGGGGCTTGGCTCGAGGGGCCTGAAAGGGCGGGTGGAGGCGGTCCCACCAACGGCGCGAAGCTTTGGCGCCAAGCTTTGACGCCAAGCTTCCATCACGCTAAACCTGAACGGGGCGTACGCGAACGGCATGCCAAAAAAAGGAGATCTGGAAATTCGATCCCCCGTCCCTCGTATGTACTGTCGCCCCGGTTTCAGCCCCCAGAAGGGTCCTCGTACCCGCTTTTAGGACCCGTTATCAAAAATGTGCCACAAAAGGGAGACGCGGTTGGTGGTGCTTTGTTTGCAGGATAAGTAAGGTTGGAATATGTTACACGACGCGTTGTCTGGATAGATCGATGGATGTTGACGACAGCTGTGGCATCTGAGGCACGAAATAGCTTTTCGATGATAGTCAAGATGGAAGAGGCACCAGAAAGACAGAGAACATGCGCCTGGTTGACGGGACAAACACCAGTATCACTCAGTACACCGTGCAAAGACGACGGCGGGGAGGTTCGCACGTGAAATGTGACTAAGCGCGCAAGGGATGAAAACGTACCTTATCTCGAACCGCATTCGACCAAATCCGCCCGACGAACGCAATTTCTTCATGCGCCATCGCCTCCAGCCACCCCACGGCCTTGCCAATCCCACACCGGCAAGCTCCAGCCCTTACCAGGTCGATCCACGCCTTGGCCTGATATTTACTTCTTATGGCGCCTCGCTCCCGCCCGCCGTCATGCTCCCCTTCGTCCACCCCCTCGTGTGCCCGCCATGACCCTCCTCACCACCCAAGGCGTCCGCATCATCCAGGTCCTCGTCGCCGCCACCGTCGTCCTGACCCTCTTCTTCACCTTGGGCCATTTCGGTCCCGATGCCATCAAGAGCAGCGGCATCGCAGACCATGTCAAGCTGCCAGATAGCCTGAGCCCTCACCGTGACCGTCCGGCCGCCCCCTCTGCTCATGTCTCCCAACCCCCCGAGCCGAAGCCCGCGAACGCGACCCTCGACTTCCAGGAGATCATCTACCTGAGCATGCCGTATCGGACAGACCGGCAGGATCAGTTGTCGCTGATAGCCGCCGTGTCCGGCCTGAAGCTCACCATGCTTCCTGGTGTACGTTTGCGCACGCGACAGCGCCAAAGCAAGGTCACCCGCTAATTGATTGCTGGAACAGGTCTCTGGAAGCGACATCCATCCCAAAGCCATGCCCGGCCATATCGGTAACAACAACATGACCGGGACGCCCGCGCTGGGTATCTGGCGCGCGCATGCGAACGCATGGCGATACATGATTGACAACGACGTTCAGAGCGCGCTCATCATTGAAGATGATGTCGATTGGGATGTGAACATCAAAGAGGTCATGGGCACAATGAATTGGCAGCTGCGTTACAACAACACAATCCGGTGGGGCGCCGGCAATGTGCAGAAGGGCTGGAATGAGGACTGTCCTTATGGTAAGAAGAGATCGTTCCTGTGAAATTCCTTGTGCTAATGGAGGTAGGCTGCGATTGGGACGAACTCTTCGTAGGCCAATGCGGTGGCAAGCACAACAAGAACCGCCTCGACCTCCACTACGTCTACCAGGACCCTCACTCCGATAAGCTTGAGAACCAGCCGGATTGGGTCCAGAGAGATGTGACAAAGATATGGAATCTGACAGAGTCCGAGGGTGTCAGGGTCCTCTCCGCCACGTACGAGCCCATTTGTCTCATGGGATACGGAGTCTCGCGCATGGGCGCCATGCGAATGCTCTACCGAATCGGCGGCTGGCTCCCCTTTGGACATCCCGTGGACAATGAACTCGCATGGCGCACGTCGGAGGGCGTTCTCAGTGGATATACCTTGACCCCTCCCGTCATCACCTCTTGGCGCGTCGGCGGAGCGCAGGATTCGGATAACGACGCCATCATGAACGCCAAGCCAGTGAACTCAGAGGGGCCGTCAAAGGGTGTGAGCATGGGAATGAAGAACTCGGTGCGCAAATACCTGAAGACGTACTTCGAGAAGAATTACTGGGCCGAGATGGAGAAGAACCGCATTTTGCAGGAGCAGGACCGGTGATCGTTTCGTTGCATGCTTCCGTCTTGTCTTATTAGCGTTATGAGCGGGTTGTAAAGAGTATGGGGGGAGGCAAAAGGTTTATTGGCCAGCATTCATGATCATGGCAACCGGGTTTCGAGTTTCTCCGCTACTGGCATTTCTCTTTTTATCGGCATCTGGGGCGGCTATGCTGCGTCTGCGCTGGGTACACGCATTTTACTTTACCATACTGCTTTGTTTCTATTTCGTCCTTCGCATTCGTCTTCTTCGGTTCTCCACTTGTCTTCACGGCGACGTTTTCGCTTCTTCTGAGCGTCACTTCTAGAACCAGTAGTCAGATACCCATACTTCGTATTGCAATTTATTGTTCTTACCATTCAGCTGTTTTGAACGGGCAGGGCGCTACCCTCCAAGTCTAGGCTGTGAAATCAGTGCCATGTGCATGTTCCCCTCCTGTTATCCTCATACAAAGGTCTACGCCTTTTGGATGCAGTTGTATAGGAAAGCCAATGTTTCTATCATACGACTGCTAGCACTCGATGCAAGCGGACGATCTTGACGGCGACCCCTATTTAGCTACCATGTCTCCCAGCTATACGAACGTGTATCTAACTTTGTGCCGTCCATGTCGGGGCTCTACATTATCGTCGTGTACCTCTCAGCTGCATCGGTATACGTATATTTCTCTGTGGATACAAGACTCGAAGCAATGTAAATTTACACTAATTACGGTCCTATACCTACTCACCAATAATTATATTTCGAACTCAAATTTGTTGTCTATTCACTTCTTCTTCACGTTAGCATAGCTGCACAAAACAAGATAACACTCACACCCAAGCGGAATCCCCCCCTCCTCACTCATCCTCTTCGATCTCGCCCTCCTCCAACTCCTGCCCATTCCTCCCGATCCGGGGCCCAATCGACTCACCTTCGTCAATCTCCCCCAACATCCTCTCCAGTCGGTGTATGCACCCCCTGCACGCGCACTCCAGCTCCGTGGGGAAATACCCCAGCACCGCGGCGTTCTTCGAGTGCTCCTTGAGCTCCCAGTTCACCCAGTCGGCCTGCTTCCAGCCGCTGGTATCTTCTTCTTCTTCTTCTTCTTCTTCTTCTTCTTCTTCTTCTTCTTCTTCCTCCTCCTCTTCCTCCTCTTTCTCCTCCCCAGCCTCCTTTCCCTTCTCCACCTCTTCCTCCTTCCCCCCCTCCCTCCTCTCCGCCTCCTCCCGAATCTTCCTCGCGATCTCCGCCGCCCTCATCCTCGCACGCAGCACCTCCCGCTGCTCCCACAGGAACAACGCGGCCCTGTACTCGGCCCACTGCTGCGCCACCTCCGCGTGCTCCGCGTCGTAAAACACCTTCTGGTACGGCTGCGAGAGCACCGAATACGCCGTCTGCACCTATATTCGCTCGAAAGGAGCGGTCAGCTTGGTCCTGTCATGATCGCATGCATATAATGATATCCCCGGCTCGATGTCGCGGTTCGCGGTTCGCGGTTCGCGGCACCGAGTGGGTCGCGGGTACGGGAGCGCGTACCTGGCGGAACTCGACGGCGTCGATGGTCTGGCCGGGCGCGATCTTGTCTGGGTGCGTCTCCTGCGCTCTGCGGTGGTACGCGCGGCGGATGTCGACGGTCGACGCGCTGCGCGAGATGCTCAGGTCGGCGTAGTAGTCGCGGATGCTGGGCTCCGTCGGAGGCCCCGTCAGTGGGGTGTTGGTGGTGGTGGTGGGGGGTGAGGATGTGGTGTTCATGATGATGATGATGATGATGAGGATGATGAGGATGATGAGTGGGTAGCTTTCTCTGATAGCTTTTTGGTTATGAGGATGGGGAAGCGCTGGCGATAGCAGGAGTCGGGAGTCGAGGGTGGTGGAGTGGGAGTCGAAAATTCGAAAAGTGTGGGCAAAGTCGAAATGGGTGGGAGGCAAACGCTGGAGAGGTGGACGTGTTTGTATAAACAAATGTTGAGACGCGTCTCTGTCGTCTGGTCAAAACGGTCCGTACGCAATGTTGCGGCATGTGTTGCTGGTCAAGAGCGAGGGCCGCCGGTGAAAGACTCGATGCGAAATGGGCAGCCGTAAGAGACATATTGCGTAAATTGGCTCCGTAGCAATTTCTATTTGCATCCTCCATGTGCATCATCCCAAATCTGTACGGGTCTATGCCCGACTATGGCCTAGGACAAACTTTGGTAGCCAAATAGTAAAGAAGGTCAAGCAATTGGTATACTGGGTTCACGTGCTCGCAAAGTGAACGCCTATATTATCAGGTCATGGCGCCTTAGAGTGCTGCAGAAAAACACAGTATCAGCTCAAGCAAGACGAGATGTGGTCACAAGACGCCGCGCGGACTAAAGGCTGGATCGAGTACTCAGATGCTGGTGCGGTCTCCCCGTCTTCTACTGAAGACTATGGTCACCGTGGCCACACGCACTTTTATATAAAACATACGCCTAAAAGGAGAACCCTCATTGCTTGAAATGCCTGGAGTGTTGGACTCAGATCCATCTCCCCTTCGTTCGGACAGGGAATCAGACCAGTAATATTGCACTACAGCATTGCGCAAGAGCTTAGCTTTTTCCATTCCTTGAGCCGAACCCGGAATTCTCTCGTCATTACGGACGACCGTTTTTATACCTTCTTCTGAGAGCGCGGACTTTTGACTTTTGTCATATACGTCACGTGGCTGGATCTTTCATGGCGCTCCGGTGCCAGATGAGGAGAATGCGGGCTATAGAAAGCCATTTAAATCCACATTATATGATATATCAAACGATATGTACAGGTTCTATATAGCAACTACCCATGAGAAGCGGACTTTGCATTCCCCTGGAACTTTCACTGTGGGGCGCCCCTTACACGTGACCGCAACTACGCACCCCTTTCACCCAGCTGTATCCTTGGGTCGCCCGACCGCAGAGAGGGGTTTCCATCCGCTCCGAAGTACTCTTGATACAACCTCAGCTTCAACCTTCAACTGACAACCTGTAACCAACCTGAACTTGCGATCGGCCACGCATCCGCAACCTCAATCTGAAGTTCGGCTCCCACACCACCGGCGATACTTAACTCCGGGCTCCGTGGGGGCTTTCACTGTCCAGTAAGGTTCCACGTGACGGAGCGGCTCTTTCCCAAGGACCTCGCTCCGGCACAAGTATACCTCCGCTTTCTCTTCCTGCGGTAACACTCCTCTCAACTTGTTCCTGCAACAGCAATCTCCTCCCAACTCAAGAATCGCAACTTCAACTTGTTGAGCAACGAGATTCGAGTTCCACAGTTCAAGTTACAATTTATCCACCTTCAACCTGCCTCTGCGCCCTCCTGCCCGTCTTCGTATTTCATTGTCGCGTTCAGAACTACTCAAGCACCTACCTCCCACCACCTCGAGTATCATCATGGTAGCCAGCAAGGCCCGACGTGCCCGTCGTCAGGCCGAAGCGAACAAGAAAGAGCTTGCGAGGGTTCTAGCAGAGATCAAAGCTGAGCAGAAGACCGACACAAATCCTGACCAAGAGCTCTCAAAGGCTTCTGCTCCTATCAAGCCAGCCGGCATTGAAGGAAGATCGTCGCCTCCCACTGGCCCCATTAATGTTAGACAGCCATCAGCATATCCATTTGACCTCCCCGGGCAAGGGGACTTCTCGTCCACTTGCTGAAGTGCTTCAAGGTATGGACATCTCCTCCATGGAGTTCAGGCCGAAGTTGAAACCAGGATCGCGCTCCCGTCAGGCGGAACCCACTGATGCTTCAGATGGTAACAGCAGTATTCCATCTTCTGGTTTCAGCTTCGAGAGTTCGGCAAAGGCATCTGTTCGGTTCCCTGCGTCCGCCGATCCGCGTGATGTTGTTAATTTTCAGGAGGACAAAGACCACCTTGGTGCCCTCCCAATCACGTTATCGAAGGGTATATTATCTGAGAACTCAATGACTGTGGTGACCAGCACCGTTCAGAGTGCTCACTCATCTGTCATCCAGACTTCGACGACGACTGATACGCCGAGGTCCGCCCCGCCGAATGAGGCTCCCGAACGCATCGAGCCGCCACTGGCCGTTTCCACTGGAGATAACATCATCCAACCGCCCGACGATAAGGCCTCTACTGCGGATGTTCCCACACATGTTGAGGTTCCGCAGCCCATGGAATTGGTACCTATGGTAGCACAAACCGAGCCGGCGTCTTCCATGAAGACGGCGAGCGAGATGTCTAAGGACGATGTCTTGATTGCGAGTATCCCAACGCATGTTGATGCTCCACAGCCGGTCCAACCGGTATTTATTGGCGACGATGAAGTCAAGGATTTCGCCTCTAATCAAGCACCCGCCAATAACGATGACAACCTTCTCGAGTAGAAGCCAGCAGATCCAGTTACGGAAGACCATGAGACTGATTCCATGAGGAATGATTCAGCATGGTCTGTTGATGGCGGTCAACCTGTGCTGATCTTCGTCAAAGTTGCCGAAGGCGGTCCGGTGGTTGAGTGCAAGGATGGAGAAATCTCCATTTTTTTCCACAGATATGAAAATCTTAAGGAAGAACGAAACAACATGGTGTGATGAACGCGGCAGTACTGTGCCAATCTCCCCCGAGGTCGCCGAAAAGGTCCCGAAACGTCCAATGTTTGAAATCTGCAAGGACGACGTCCGAACCACCGTCGACATTGTTGGAAAGCCCACGCCTATTGAGGGCTTCAACGACGCCGTGAATGCACCGGAGGATCAAAACATTGCAGAGGTATACACCCAGGAAGATGACGTTGTTGAAGAAGTGAAAGAGGCGATCGCTCCAGCGACCAAGGGATCCAATTCTCTTGAGTCCACGCAGTGCGATCCGCAGTCCGAAGGTAATGACTGCCAGTTCGATATTGCCAACACATCTCCGTCACTCAATGGAGAAGCCAATGGTGACGACCGATTGGATCTCACTTGCAACACCAAAGGCAAGCAGGCAGTACCAGAATCAGAGAACCCTAGCTGCATGCCTTCGCAAGCACCGACAATATCAGATGAACAATCAACTGGTTTGGGCACGCCTTGGGGCCTTCCCTGGCCAACCCCTCTTCTCGGCAATGAAGACTTGGTGAAAGCACCGCCGCTCCAGCTCAACATGGAACTTGCCACCGGAACGATTGAGTGCCAGTCCCCAGCAGCCAAATCCGCTCATGCGGACGGTGATTTCGAGCTGGAAACCAAACTTGATCCTTGGGCGGGTGACACTATCGAGTCGGCCACGGCTGCATCTGGACCCGCAATAAGCAGGAACACTGAGGCCGATGAATGGGATTGCGTAGCAGAGTGGGTGGCTCCGAAGATGCCGACAGTTGCCTCTGATGAAGGCTGGTATTGCATCTCCCCCATTATTACATGCCCTCCGGACTCTCGGATCGAAGAACCACCGGCAACTGAGATCGCTCTCGAAGACGGCACCGGAGATATCCAGGATCATGCGTCTCAGCTCCTGCCACCACCAGAGGTTCTAGTGATTTTGGATTCCGAAGAACTCCGCGTGAATGAGCCTGCCCCGGGTGCGGTTTCATCGCTGGACGATAGGAAGTCATCACTCCAATTCCTTCCACTTGCGCCTATATCTGTGAGCCATTTATCCTACCGTTGATGCAGAAGGAGATGCGATCAGAAACGGCGATCCAGTCGTCCGCTATGTTGCCGTCGGGATTTTTGCGCCTGACGCCGGAGAAGACCTGTGCGACTATTCATTCTACGGATACCTCACTGAGAGAAGCGGAAAACATTGAGGCTGTCGAAGTTCCCTACGAGGGCGCAGGGACTGTTGATGACTCGGCGACTGAAAAGTCTACCTCGGGTCGGACTTCTCGTGCTGCGTCACACTCCTCGGTAGCTTCCGACTCCTCCACTTCGGACTCTTCAATGCAAATAAATGGAGCTGACGCCATGGTCACGAGAGTCAAACTTGATCTCTCGGCTATCGAAAGCAATGGGGCGATGGAGAACCAGGTTCAAGATCTCCAGAATCAAGCCACGCCGAAGGAGTATACTACGAATAACACGACGCCGCCAAATCGCCATGATACGAATGGAGGGGCATTAAATTCACCCATATCAAACGCAGTTGTAAAGAAACCATCGGAGATGAACTGCCGCGTTGGCTCCACAGTGAGGCTGCCCTTCGCATACCTCTCCTTCCACCAACATCTGAACATGAGAAAACCCGTGTCGAACTGAACCCTCTTCTCAACACCCAAGGAATTCTCAACACTCAGAATTCATGGCCGTTGGAGGCACAGACTGATCCGGTCGGCTTTTCGGCTCGCCTGATGCTGAGCAGTGTGTCACTAGCGGACTTCCTCGATGCACTTACGGCCCTGGAAGTCTCCCCCAGCCGCTGGACGCCTGCACAGATCGCCTCGGTGTACGCCGAGTTCTCGAATCAAGAAGCAGAGGACTTCGGATTCGGAACCCAGCAGCTTCCACTGAACGCTGAAGAAATCGTCAAAAACCGTGTTCTTCTGAAGAGGCTGAAAATCGGCACCCAGAAGCTGGGCGACTTTCTCAAGCTGCTGGGTGAGGATGAAGAGGGGCTGATCTCGGTTGCTGAGATTTGCAATGCCTTTATGAAGGCACACGAGAAGGATAAGGTAGTGCGGCATCGGGTCTCACCTTACCTATATATCCCGTTGAATGACTCATGAGGAGAAGGGTAACATTTCAGGCGCTTGGAGGGTAGATTTGCAAGTGAGCTTGTTCATATTGTCACAATGACCGTCAGCTAATACTTACAGAAATGTATCTGTTTCCGATTCCTTCCGATGCGTCTTTGGTTTTGTTCATTTGCCCTGAAAAGGGATATTTTCATTGCCCTAGGGTAGCCAGGGTACTTTTCTCTTTGACAAGGGAATCAGCTTTTCTTGTGTCTCACTGAAAAGTGAGGATTTCTTTCCTTTTGTCTCCCTGAAAAGGGAGGAGGTTTTGGTATTGGATTGGAGGTATGGATTCTGGGCAAAGATGTGGGGCATGCGATGTGGGAAATGTGGGGGTTCTGGGTTGGATATGGGATAGGGTTCGGAACACGGAGATAGAGTACGTAGAGTACATAGATGCAAGAAGAAGCATACAAAACCATTGCCTTTCGATTTATTTGTGAGTTATTGTCGATTTTTGCAATGATGGAAATAAAAATAAAGCTCGCATCTCTGCCACAACTTCGTCACTCTGTCGCTGTTTCTGACTTCTGACATGTTATAGTACCCGCTTCCTTATTTGATGTCGAAGAGGCCGTGAGGTAATACACCTATCGTTCCAAATCCTTATAAGATATGAGGTCAATAGGGTTTAAGAGAGCAAGCTGTTTTCATTAGACGTACTATAAGCTCACACACGAGAATACAGATCGTCGGCAACGCTGGAAAGCCGTTTGGTGATGCAAGCAATCATGAGGATCAGATTCGAATACAATTTTCGTAACCATAATGACTGCGCAGTCACAGAACGCACAGTTATGTTGGTCAGAATGACGCCAGCATGACACGGTTGCTTTTGTATACAGACATGCACCAGGGTTTAAATTGTGCACAAATTACAATTTGTACTGACTCTTGCGTATATAACTTGCTTCCAAAATTATGCGCTTGTCTAAGCACATCCGCGTCTCAGCAACTAACTCCAATGCTTCGTTTTCTCAACATTACCGGTTTGGCTTGCATTCGTCGCCCTGGCTTACCATAGAGGCGGGCTCAAATTGGTCATCGGAAGTGACCTACGCTCAGCCACATTGTCTAGCTGTCCATTTAGCTTTCTTTTCTATTCAAGAAAGGAGTGTAGTGAATGGGAATAGAATACCTCATTTTCTGAATGAGAAGACTTGAGTCCGGAACCCGCCTTGTTCCCCCATTGTTGTCACATTTTCAATTACTGGGACAGAATACGATGCTGTTTCATGAGCAATTAATGGCGAGAATACCTCTTTAGTCATACGAATGCATAGTCAAATTAACTTCCGCCTGGTGCCGACGCAGGATCAGCTCCGAGTGAGCCTCTGTGGAGCTGGAGCAAAAGGTATTCACGACACTACGGCAGGAAAAGGCGCTATACCGCTTTTGGGACTCGTGCCTTCCGTTATTTTGAAGCAGCCAACAATAGACCGCTCTCTCACCTCGCTTTCTTTCCACAACACTTTCGGATTCTTCCATCTGTTCCCTCTTGCGATCGCCTTCCAAAAGTTGATATCGCCAATCTCCAGTTGTTTTTCACAAAACTGCTTGCTTACGCTTCCACCATTGCCCTACCGTTATTGCAGTGCACAGAGTACGCTTTGAGGCCAACAAACGCTCCAAAACCCGCCGTACCGACAAGTGACGCTACAGCACTTGCCGGCGACCGAAAGTACGTATGGCCAAGCTCTCTACACCAGCACCAACTATGGTCCGTTACACAATTGAAGATCTATATAGAATGCAGAAGCATCTCCTTGCTCGTCAAGATGGTATGCAGACTCATACACCGGGTGTGCGATCCCTATTGACCTGATTAACAGGCACCTTAGCTCAAAGCGCGCCTGTCATCAGCGCTCCACTATCGCAGCTTCGTCTCGTCAAGAATAAGAAGAAGTCGAAGGCCTCTGTTGACAATGGCAAGCTCTCAGATATGGAGGAGCTGCAGCAGCCTCACAAACCACAGTCCATGAAGTCCAGGAAGCGTGCCGAGAAACGGAGGGTAGAGCGCGTCTCGCACAACATTGGGAAAGAGCTTCTAGAGAAGTACCCCATCGACGCATTTGACTTCAGTGGTCAGAAGATGGACAGTAGCCGCAGCGTATCGCCCGAGCCGACTCAAGACGCCTTCAAGTTCGTGGTTCCATCGGTGGCTTTTACCTTCGCAACAAGCATCAATGACGGTAATTTTGGGAATGCCTTTTCACAAGAGCCCTCAATGGGCTTCATTCCTATTTCAGATCCTTGGCACCAGCTCAGTTCGGACGACGGGGAGTTTGCGCACCCCCTGAGTACATCATTCACCCACCGCAAAATCGCTGTGCCAAAGTCCCGCCGCAATAACTCCAATTCGATTCCCGCTGAAATCGACGCCGCGACTAGTAAAGAATATTTGACCCATACTGCTCAGCGAGAGGAGAGTGCCGATAGTGTGCAAGGCACTATAACATCAACTTCCTGCTCTGATTCAAGCTGCGGGGAGCTGACCTTGTATGATGTGTCCCGTCAGGGCAGTCCCGAAACCTCTGCATCCATTCTATCATCAACTGCGGAAAATCCGGGTAAACTTTTCGACTTCACCTTGGACACAAATGCATCTGCAGAGAGTAGCAGCGGTGCTTCGTTTGATGTTTTGATGCTGGCATCGCACCTGCAGATTGGCACGGTTGCTTATACCGACTTCATCGAAACGCTCATGAACATTGGGTCTGCGCGCTTTACTAAGGAAGACATTGCAGCCACATTCATCAAGTTCTCCAACGAAGAGCGGGAGGATCTTGGATTGGAACCTCACAGCTTGTCTATCAAGGCTGAAGGCATACTGCAGAGCAGAATGTTGCTCAAGAAAATCAAAATCGGGAACATCAAGCTGCATGACTTCCTCAACATGGTGAAGTTTTCGGAGGGCTTAGCAACGGTTAGGGATGTGGGCATCGCTTTCAAAAGCGCATCTGAAAAGGAGCGTGAGACGTTCAGCAGGATTGGACCCATGATCAGTCTCTGAAGTTCCGCCACCGTAGCGTTGGAGTGTAAGTAAGTCATTCTTCCACTGGGAGCACCCTGGTTTGGTAACTAACAAAATCAGTTACACATGCAGTTGGGTGCTGGATCGAGATGAGATCACCGAACATCAGAATGATATGAGGAAGGATTAGTTACATGGAAAAGAGTTTGAGCAGATTTTGAAGCCATGTCATGGATTAGGGCTTATTGATCCTTTGTCTGCTGAAGGAGAGATCGGTCGAGGGGAGTTGTCTCCGCGTGGCGCCTTTGCAAGCTACGCCTGGAATTACATGAATCTGTAGGAATTCATCATTGTGTCAGTGGGGTACAATATTGGCATATTCTGTATCACAGCACATAGAGAAATATATTAAGGCCAAAGGCATTATCTGATTGTCTAATGAAACTGTTGTTACGCATATATTCTTTTCTCACGATGAGAACATGCACATACGGCAAACAGGGTAGTGTTGAAAAATTGGAATTCCAAATCGGAGGTATTCATTGACTAAAAATAGGGTATGCCTCATGCATTCCCAGGAAGAATGAAAACAAGAAAGGTTTACTCTCACCCAGGTGCTTACGACTGGGCAATATTCCACATGTCAGCAAAAGGATCATATGAGGCATTCCTCCACCGCGTGTACTCTGCGCTGTTCGAGAGATCATCAGCTACCTTTTTGCCGTAGTTGATCTCAACGAAAGCGTACGTAGCGTCGATGCCAGCACTCACGCCGGACGACGTAATTATGTTGCCATCCACAACCCACCGTGCATGTCCTTTCCATTGAACCTTGGGTCCGGTAGACGTTGCCCATGGCCACGCTCGCTTGTTAGTAGTTGCGTTGCGCCCATCCAGCACACCGGCGCGCGCAAGGATTGTGGCGCCTGTGCATATAGACATCAGAGCCTTGAGGTTGGGGTACATCTCCTTGACGAAGTCAATTTCGGCGGTTACATTGTTGCGAGTACCGATACCCCCGGGGACAATGAGAATGTCCAGCGCCTCAGTGTCGGGTGTTTCAGTGCCATTTCCGGAGCCTTCACGCTCCGAAAGTTGTTGGAGCAGCAGTTGGTCGGATAAGGAACGCTCCACGACAGTTTTCTCGTCGAACCGAGTCAGGGGGTGCCCCATAGAGTGATTCATATTCGTCTTCGCATGTGTGCTTACCGGGTCAAGCGTTTGCGCCAGAACAGTCAGCTTGATGGGGAAGTTCTGCGTGAGTCCAAGGCTATTGAGGACATCTAGTGGGCCATAGACATCAAGGGCTTGGAAACCCGGGAACAGTAGAATACCGTAATGGATAGGGCGGGTGCTGTTAGGATTGAAGAAGGGTTGAACTTTGGCCTCTTCAAGATGGGTCGAGGGTACCTTGGTAGAGTTGCAGGTGGTAGGATGAGCTAGAGCGCCAGCGCTAAGGCTCAGGAGCGAAAGAGGTTGCGCCAGTTTCATAGTTTTAACTTCCGAATGCTCTTTCTGGTGTGTTTTCTCCTTTTTCTCCTGATCTTGGGTAAGAAATTCAGGGAGGGTTCTGTCTTTAAACCTTCTTGAAACATTGTATCATATCCGCATAGTTGAAAGACATGCCTGGGTTCCTTCTAAATTATTAATAATGCCAAGCAAAAGTATGAATTGTGAGGGAATAGTTATACTCCGTCCATCATCTAACTCTTTGTTGACGTGAATGAACGGAAGATGACTCGCCGCACCTGCACGCACGAAGAAAACCTAGGCCTACGTCGCAAGCCCTCACGGCGCTTGAATTCTCCACTTTGGCAGGAAATAATGTTTAAAAGCGCAATGTCTTAGCTCAATCAGGTCGACCGGAGCGAATGTAGATCTCAGACCATGGCGCTAATGGGACAGTGGCAGCGAATGGTTGTATAACGTCTCCATGTCTTATTTTTCTCTCATGATTTGCTAAAGACAAATCGTTCTCATACATATAAACGGCGTCGGGGCCTGGCTAGTTATCCGACCCTTCCCACTGTGATCGTGTGAACGTACTTGACCTTGCCGGCCACAATCCGAATTTCGTGGCTATCCGGCATGTTTCCCAAGCTATCGAATTGACAGAGAACATCCACACTGCCCATTTCCTCATCAATCACGTATCTGCGCATCCCGTTGGCTTTCTTGCTGCCACCACGAGGCAAAGAGGCCCCACAAGGCCTGGTGAACATGGACCCTTCGACTCTTTCGCAGTCGGTACCCCATGGGATGGTATCGGCGGCGTTTTTATCCGTCCACATATCCAGATAGGCGTCTCCGGCCTTCTTGAGGACATCTCGAGATGGTCGGGAAGAAGCAGGCGTGATGGTCGTCCAGTCCTCCGCTTTGATATAGTCCATTGTCTTCTTCGCATTGAAGAACAGGTCGCCAGTCGTTGCAGCAATTGTGTCAATCATTGCTATCTCGGAAGTATTGTTGTCGCGATGTCTGATCTGGGTGCCAACCACGTAGGGCTTGCTTCCAGTCGAAGAAATCCACATGGTATACGAGGCGCAGGCCACCGTGTCTGCGGTCGAACGGTTCAGGTCAATCTTAAATGACTGGGAGAGAAGTCCCTTAGCGATATCCGAGACCTTGTTGTTCTGCTGGTAGGTAAAATTCGTGGCCGATAGCTTCAGTGTGGAAAGTCGTCCGGTCGACTGTGCAGCCAGATAACTCTGCGCGGCCGAGAGGAGTCCCTCCCGAGTGCATTCTGCTGCGAAGATAGGTTCCGCACATGCAGCGATGAATCCAATCGTGAATAGAGCTGATCTAAGAGTATTGAACAACATCGTGTGAAACGTTCCCGTGGATGGCTGGTGGTATCACCGCGAACAAGAGCGTCTTTGAGGTCCACTTAAGCATTCTCCATTCATGTACAAGCAACAGGATAATATAACAGAAACCAACACAACCTGCCGGCCACTGTTCCTGTGCTGGGGCAGGGATTCCACAGCCGGTAACTATCTCCTCGCTTCCAATCAATTCTCCTAAAGCTGATTGGAAGAACAATTCGTGAACATTTATTATTCCTAAACACTAGGACTTTCTCCACAAAGCTGTCTATCGACATATTAATAAAGTCATATGGCGGCAGTTTCTGGTACTGTTGTGAGCGAGGGACGCATTTGCGATCGGCAAATGGAGGCATGACTTACGGCTCACAACGATCAGGACCTCGAACGGGGTAGTGGGGCGGAAGGTCATATCGGTCAGTACAAATGACGCAGGGTACTCAGGTCGCGCCGAGACTATCAAGTGCAGACAAACATGTACGGACTCGAAAGTACTAGTGGAGACACGTTAAGGCGCCTTTTTCTACGCTCCCACACTGTTCGTCCCGCGCACGAAAGGGCGAAAGGGCTGTCTGATGCTGTAATCTCTTCAAATAATAAGAACTGCACCATTCCCAATCGGGTTAACAATCTCTGATTGGTTGAGTTGATTTTGCAAAGGCTGTGATGTCCCATCAAGTCCTCTTCCATCGGAGATAACCATCCCAATGGGTTCATCGTCGCAGTTGGATGAAAATCCAGCTCCATATGCCCGCTATCTCCACAATGATACGGAAGATGCCTGACCCGCCGAGTTCCTGAGAAAGACACCTATTGGTCGCTGCTTCGCGTATGCTGGGTAAGACGCCCATGAAGGAGGCAGACGAATGCAGCCGACACTCTTGTGACGGATTATAAAAGGCCCTGGCTGCTCCCCATGTGTCACAGATTCAGCTAACTTACTTCTTCGCTACCCCAAACCTTCTTACTTAAGCCATGATCCGCAGCATTATCAACGCTTACTCCGAGAGGCTTTCAATCCCACCCCCATCCGCACTTGCGGGTCGCACATATATCGTCACAGGCTCCAACACCGGCCTTGGCTATGAATGTGCCAAACACCTCGTCCGACACGCGTCACGCGTGATCCTTGCCGTCCGATTGCCCACGAAAGGGCAAGAAGCAAAAGCGAGGATAGAAGCAGAGACCGGCCGGACTGGTGTTGCAGAAGTGTGGGACATGGATCTGGCCTCATATGCCTCCGTCAAATCTTTCGCCCAACGGGCATGCAGCGAGCTTGAAAGGGTCGACGGGATCATCGAAAATGCTTCGATCGCCATGAGTAGCCGGAGCGTGGCGGAAGGTCTTGAGTCGTCTCTGACTGTGAATGTCATCAGCACATATCTGCTTGCAGTCTTACTTCTGCCGAAGCTGAAAGCAGACGCTAAGAGATTCGGAATCACACCGCATCTTGCGGTAGTGAGCAGTGGTGTGGCCTTCATGGGTACCGAAGGAGTGCTGGAGGCCCTGCAGGGCGATATCATCGACCAACTGAACTCGGAGGAACAGATGCAAACAAGGTGAGCATGCTTGCTCCTCGACAGTGGCTTGCTGTACTCAAAGCGTTCCGCCCAGATATCCCGTATCCAAGCTCCTTCAAGTCTACGCTACGCGCGAGCTCGCTTCACTGCTGCCAGTGGAGGATAACAAGGTGGTGATCAACTATCTGAGTCCGGGACTGTGCAACACGGAATTGGACCGGAATGCGAGCTTCGCGTTCAAAGCTCAGCTGTGGATCCTGCGGCGGCTAATTGGGAGGACCGCGGAGATGGGGTCACGCACCCTTCTACATGCGGTCGTTGCCGGAAATGCTTCTCACGGAAAATATTTGAACAACTGCGAGGTCAAGTCAGTTTGAAGGCTCCAGAATTCCGCATTTTACTGACATCGAGATCTAGGGATGAAGTTCCCCAATGGATCAAGGGCGAAACAGGTCAGTCCGTTCAAAAGCGTACGTGGGCCAGCATCGCCGCTCACTTGGAGAGCATACAGCCTGGCTGTGTAAAGGAGGCCATTGGGAAATAGAGGTTCTCCGGGATTCGTAGTTCCACAGATGAGAAATTCATTCGGGTTCACTTCTGAACAGGACATTACGAGTTGCTTGCTCCAAGTTGCTTGCTCCAAGTTGCTGCAGTAGGGCGCGAGCCGGGCCGTCATGCATGTCATGTATCCACGGTAAACGTGTGAAATCTTCCCAAAGGTCGGACCAATCGCCAGGTTGCAGCCCCCTTATTGCAGTCATAATCAAGAACGTACGGCCTGCGTCTTCGCTCGTGATGCTGACGGAAAGTCCATAGAAGAGAAGTATGAACCATAAGCCGAGAGTTCGGTCCAGGGGCTGGTGTTGGAGTCTCACTAAAACCCCTTCAAAACGTCTTCCCAAGGGACTTTTACGCAGGAGTCGTTCTCGAGTAAGTCGAGATGCTAAAGTTGTCAAGAAGGTCATCAGGCCGAGATAAACGACTTCGTCCAGTAGCTGTATCAGCGGTGAATCCCCAAACGGACAGACTTCCAGAAGCCGATATAGCAATCCTATCGTCGATGCCTGCAGACGGTTCAACCTGAGGCTTTTCCCTCGCGCATGATTCAAAGTATATGCCAGCGCCAATGCATCGACTGTCAATTCTCGCAAATCTTCGCTCGCCTCGGATAGATAGTCTGCAAAATTTGAACGGGCTAGAAGCCTGAATTCGGGATGAAGAGAAATCTCTACTATACTGTAAGGAAGGCAACTGGGCTCGAAGTACGTCGGGCAGCCTGACATCAGGGTAACGTCGAGATCTGTACGACAGACTTTGTATAACAGGTCGACATTGTTTTGAAGCATGGTGAGTCCCCCACGTAACGCAACGATTCGCTGTAGCCCTGCCATGTGCAGTCGAGAACTTTCCGCTTGGTCCAAAAATAGCTCATATAAAACTAGAGCGAGAACTGCGCAGACGGTGACATCGGATAAGGCCTCGGGCCCTGAAAGCTTCTGATTGACAAGGCTGACAGCTTGGGACACATGAGTTAATGCTGTGGTCGAAGGCTCGCTTTTGCCCAAATACGCGTTACAGCAGGCTGCCATTACGCTGGTCGTACAATAGAAGTCTGATGATCAGAATGTATCAAGACATGAGGACCATATCACTCACAAGCGTGATCCCACGTCATAGATCGCATCCACATCTTCTGCTTCAAGGCACCTGGTGCACAAAACTCGAGTGGGTATGTGGCATCGACAACGACAGTGAAATCTAAGCCCGAATGAGCATGAATGCAGATCAGGAGGACGCGTCCGATTTACATGTATGCACCATCTGTCGGTACTCGTCGTTTAGCTCAGTCGCGAATGGGAAAGCGGAATAATGGTGCCCAACAAGGCGGTGCAATGCTCCAACTGCACCAGATCTCTCAATCACTTCCTCCAGGCTACGACTATTGTCACAAGGATGCGGTTCGTCCTTTTGGGTCTGCAGCTGCTCACGGTCGCGGGCAGCGCGAGGGCGCCGGACGTGTTGGAGCGACCGCCCCGCATTCCTGCCAGTCATTACATGGCTGCGGATCTTCCTCCTCGTGGCATGATCAATATTCTGTTGGTTTATGAAAAGAGACATGGCAAAAGCCCAGCAAGGAGAACGAGAACAAGGGATGCAGAGAGAGAAGCCGCAGACGCGGTGTCTGAGGATAGGAGACGGATGTAGCGTAACTCCGGGTGCGAGTCTAACCGTTTAGGGTTAGCCACTTTCCCTTTCTTCCTCTCCTGGACCATTTGTACTCTCCCATGTCTCCCCATTGTCAATTATTCGGTCCAAGTGCAGGATAAAGGCATAGAGAATATGCCTAGCTAGTTACACGATCTAGATCCCAAACTGGAAACTAACCAAGACTACAGGACATTACCAACAACCTAGGATATGAAATTGGATACCCTAGTTATTACAATGCAATAAAACGTGAATCGGTTTCCACAACCATTTTCAATTCCCGTTCGCACGTTGTTATTTTGGTCGAAGAAACCTATCCCTGTCTGGTGCTGTCATTGGGTGACTGAGATAGCCGCTGTGGCTGCTCGCCAATATATTGAATGGCGAGTACCCGCATATTGATACTGCAGCCACCTTCATCGCAAAGTGGCCGTCAGTTGTGAAGTTCCATTTCTTTAGTTGGTGGCTTAGAACTGGCCATCATTTCTGTACACCACTGCATTTGTCACAAACAGTCGATCTCACATGAAGTGCGCCAAGTAGCAAGCTGATTCCCAGCTGAATGGGTCATGCAAACACAAGTGCAGATACATGTACACGGGACACCATCCTTAAAAGACAGGAACCTATGGCCCAAGTTTACAAATTCACGCACATTTATCTATTCCTGCAGAGATGAGTGTCTGGCGAACCCTTCCAGGGTCCGGGTTCCGTAGTTTGTTTTCTCGTTCTCATCAGTGTTATGTGAAAATGTGCAAAACAACTAGATCAAGTGATAGGACAAATGGTCTTCAATGCTTTGTCGACCTCCGTCAGTAATTATTAGGTCCCGAACTCCCCTTAGTAATATCTACGGATAGACGCAAAGACAGCGAGATATTGGATAACATTGCATTTGCTTTACATGAGTTACCCAACAGCACACATCGAAGTATCTGTGAATATTGAAGGTAAACGGCAAATCCCTGTCCTTTGATGGATATTTACGGGGTGGTAGTCCCCTACTCCCCACGGCACCAGTCAATGCACCAGATGATAAGTGGTCTTCTCATTCTCGGAGGTTCTGTAACCCTGCCACGATAATCGCGGTACTCTCCAACATACTCTTTTTGCCCGTTCCCACGGTCAAAGTAAATGTTTCCCCATGAGTCAAATCGCGCGCCCGGTGGTCCGTATATTGCTCTTTGTTTACCGCCGACGTCGTTTACGAAGCCCAACAGAATTTGCAGACCTTCGTGTTGAGGATTTCCCTGATTATGAGGCTGTGGCGGACCATACCGCATGGTTTCTTGTCGAGCGGCCCCGTTGTAATGACGCTGGGGTTGGTGAGAAGGGTACATTGGAGCTTGTTGCCCGTGACGGAGGTTGCCTTGGTTCATTTCGGAGCCGACTAGATGGGATGAAGTCTTCGAATGAAGACGTAATTCAGTGAACCCGTGCGACTGGATTGTTGATGCTCTTTCGACGATATGGTAAAGATCGGCTGGCTATCAAAGGGATGGACGGCCCACATATTTGGAAAGGCTTCGAGGTTCGCAGAGGTCCTTTTATCACACAAATCTAGCAGGGCCTGATAGGGCAACGCGACAGGCCCTTCATCCAGATGTGCAGAACGATTGCCTTGAAGGGGAATATTGCGACCTGTATATGCAAGCCTCTCCCACTTTGCGGCTAACAGAAGCATTGTATACAAGCCACAGTTTCAGCCGACGTAAGCGCAGAACCTTTGGAGACACCAGCATATAAAATAACTGTTCAGATCTTGCTGGGCTTGTCGTAGTGATACTGATGGACGCTATTGGTCTTTATTTGATATCGGCACTCTTTACGACTGTGGCAAAGACGTCTGCAAGTTCCTTCAACGTCATGTCCGTGACATCCTCTCCCTTTGCCCCAGGGATGTTTCTATCCCCGACACCGTCCTCCACGACCACAACATCGTATCCATGCTGAAATCCTTCCCGCGCGGTTGTGGAAATGCAGACATGGGCCATGTATCCAGTCAAGACAATCTTCTTCACCTCCAAGCGCTTCAATGTCTCGTCGAGCGGCGTCTGGGTAAAGGAGCCAGGGAATTGTTTCCAAATCACCTCTTCTCCATCCTACACGGAGGTAATCAGTCAGTCATTGCCATCCGTGTAACGTATAATCATTTTGGGGTCTCCTACCTTGGGTTTGAGCTCTGCAAACTCCTCCGCAAGTTCGGTGTTGGGAGTGAAGACCGGCGCGCCCTCCGGTGTTTGATGCAGGACGTGGATAACCTTGCCGTTGGCGGCGCGATATTTCTCCAAAAGCGACGCGATAACCTTTCGGCTCGCCTCAGCATTGGTTACGGTCAGAGCGCCCTTTGCATATTCGTTCTGCGCGTCAACGATGATGAGCGTGGAGTCGGAGGGTGAGGCGCTGCTGGGTGGTATGCCGAGCAGAGAACGGAACGAGGATGCCATTTCGGATTCGGGACTCCAGATAAATCGATATCGTGCACTTTACAGGTTCCAGATAGTTGATTGCGGCCAATGGAGAATGTATGTGAAATGTGCCGATGCTGTCTGCCCACGATTGACTATGCCTAGGTACAGGCTCCTTCAACGCCTAGGTACCCCGCCTCTCCGCCACGCCGACAGAGTCGGGTCGGGAAAGGAGCAAAGATGACAAATCGATGAGAATCGCCCAGATCGCCCGCCAGGACCAAGCACAAGAGAGTCGGCTCGGCGGGTCTTCTTAACTCGACTAGCCCTGAAGGACAAGTGTATCCGTGTATCCTCGCTAGCCTGGTATACCGTATGGTCGTGGGTAGCAGCTCGATGAGATCACCAGCTCTATCGGAACGCATCGGAACTCTGTCGGAACCAACTGATTATAATAGGCATATTCAAGTATGCCAACAGGTACACATCGTCGCAATAGTCCTTCGAAGCATCGTTTTCTATGCCTAGTTTTTCTATTAGAGATTTGCAACCATCTTTTCCACGGTTGGACTTTGCCTATATCGCGTCGCACACTTGGGTGCAGACAGTTGCGCAGGTGTATAGTTGATGGAAATATGCATAATTCCAAGTTACTACACAGCAAAGGGGAGAGAAGACACCTCCCTTGCGCCCTTTTAGCTCTATTTCAGGCTGAAAAAATTGCTCTACGGACTATATTTGGACCAACCCGCAGTGTGACCTCGCGAGGCGTCTTGACTACACGCTATTGACTTTCTTATCATGTTTCGCATCCCCACACCGAAGCCAATGCAAGTTGTAAAGATGACCTTAGGCTCCTACTTATGAAACACTTCCAATAGCATTCCAATCGATCCGTAAGGGTGTTTCCAAAACCAACGGTCCCCGCATTCGTACATCCACATGTCTGAACTCCCAAGTTGCCGTCAGCTTCGCAAGGGGAATAGCATACTAGTTGTGTCCTCTGAGCAGTTGCACGGCTTATTGGACCATGATTCTGTTTGTCGTGCAAAGCAAGAGGGAGAACGCACTCCATAGTAGCAGCAAGCGCATGGGTTTGGGATCGACAGTAGATGTTGCCCCGCTTGTTTCTTTGCGATCTGCACAGGCTATGTTAGGGATCCCCTTTTTCCACAAGCATGTTGCTACACGGCCGTCCAACGACCCGTCGGAAACATTGCAATAGGCGTAGCATGCAGGCCAGCCGTTGCCCTTGTCGTCATAAACCTCCACTGGCGAATTTCCACAGCAACTCTGCAAGATGGCTGTCTGGTTGTCTGCATTGACGACTGAGCACCATGCCGAGTCCGTTTCCGGTCGGAACACCCAAGGTTGGTCAAATGCCACAGAACAAGTCCTGTTCTTGTATGACATGATCGTAGACAAAGGCTCGCGTGTTAATCAAGTATCCCTGGTCGCGGCCCCCAAATTTAGGGGTGTGTTGGGGTTTGGCAAGTTGCGTCAACTCCATGATCCCTCGAAGCAGGACGAGACCGCAAATTATAACTTCACAGCTCAGCCTCACATGATCACCCGGGTGGACCCAAAACAAACAAGGCAACGTCGGCTACTAGGGAAGCAAAACGTTACTGCCATCGTCGGGGGCTGTGTTTCCCACGCCACACTCCCTACGCCACACTTGACGCCGCATTGGACACCGCAGATGCTACGCCTCAGCGGACAACCACGCGGCGCACGACAGTTGGGTCATTGAGCCACTTTGCCTCCAGAGTACATTCACGGGCCTTTTAAGTTGTTTCGACCTCTCCGGCCTCACCAATACACATGCCCTCACTGAAGGTATCTTGGTCCGGGAATGCCTTGTAACTGCGCCATTCAAGGACAGCCTGATCAGTGCCCCAGCGTGGCTATGGTCGCCTCAACCTTAGGATAAAATGGTTGTAGGAAGGATACAAGGACTGTGAAATACGAAGGCAGTGTACCGATGAGGTTTCAAACCCTGGACCCGCATAGGTGTTTCCTTCCTCGTGATGGGGGTACTCGCCTTCATTGAACAATGACGTTGTAGAATTACAGTCGGGGCTTTAAACATTGAGCCTCAGTTACCAAGCTCAATGTTAGAGCTTTGACACTTCCGGTTAACTTCAGTAACTTCTATCTGCACAGTGAGAGTGCAATTCTGGTAACTGTAACTCTAGCTTCAGTAAGCATAGGCCACGTGGGTTTTTCAGGGCATGAGGTTAAGCCTTCGCTCAGGCCACCATACTTGAAACGAGGAGAATATGTTTTACGCGGCACAATTGGGGTGGAAGAATACCGAAGGAGCTTCAATGGAACCCGCAGGAAGAAACCCGTGAGACTTTTCCCCTGGAAGGATGAATCACAATGCCGGCTTTGGAAACAAGGATGCTCCGATTTGCAAAGCTGATTACTTTCAGCAAGCGGGAGTTTGTCTTGCCCTTCCTCCGCGAACAGTGTAGTTGTCCTCCCCGCATTGAAACCGCCATAGCATCCTTCAGGCTTTTTCGTCAGACCAATTCCGTTCTGAAATATTTCCAACTGAATCGGCTTCGGCAACGTTGCGTTCTGGTTGGCCAAGGAGATTTGGTATGGGTGGGTAGGAATTCCTCAACCTAACTCTAAGGATAATCCAGTTCCCTTTCCCAGTTTCAGGACACTGTAGCTTCCTCCAGTCCCTTCTGCGACCCCCACTCCGAGTTCTCTATAAACGGAAGAGCCCCCTCTTCCTTTTGAACGCCCGTAGGACTCTCTGTTCGACCATCAATTCTTTTATCGATATTCGTATCTTGCAAGACCGAGACATTATTCTCACAGATATCCTGTTGCATTATTTGCACTTAAAATGTTCTTTGAAACAATTTTTCCTCTGCTAGCTTTCGCTCAGCTTATTGGTGGTTCGCCACTGGTAAATTCGTCTATCTCCGACCACATCCACGCCCACGTGGAACGTGCTGGCTGTGAGCTTAATAATATGGAAGTCGATGTGGTCAGTCTCCATCTGCATCCTACTTGATGCAAAGGTCAACTCTCATCCGCCCACAGCCACGTCTCGACTGTCCCAAGAAGCACCAGATGAATAGTGAGGGCCACTGCAGAGATGGCATCCGGACGGGGGTTAGGACCCGCCCTGGTGGTGAGAATGACTGCACTTCGTATTGCGAAGTCCGCATCACACCACGCTTTGGAGCGGAGGTACCGTTCAATGCGGGGTCTTGCCTGTCCGGAGATGAATGCTTGGTGACTAAAGGGAGGACAATCTCCTATACTCGCACGTGGGAAATTAGTGCTGCCGGCTTCAGCATGGGCAAACGCGCCAATACACCGGAAGGGGGAAACCGCATCGTAGAAGAGAGATCAATTCTGGAGAACCGTGACGACGGAAGCAGCCCCAAAGGGATAGCCGGCGCATTCGAAGCCGGTGCTAGTATAAGCTTTAGCAAGACGGTTACTTACACGGAGAATCTGGGGCAGAGAGAAGCCATAAATGCGACACATTGTGGGTATTGGACGTTTGTTCCTCGCCTAGTGGAGTAAGTTCCCATAGTCATTTTTGGCGTCCAACTTCTGACGTTGTAGGTCTTGTGGTACACTGACCCGAGCTGAACCGGTGCCGATCGAGGTTTTCCGGAATGAGAAATCATGGTGTAAGAAGGATAAACTGCAAAGCATACAGAACTGGTGCAACACGGCGCCATATATGATCGGTGGACAAGCTGACGGAAAGGTTGTGTTTGTTCTTGTTGACTGTGGGACCAACAAGCTCCTACCCATGGATCAACAAAGCGAGGTGTATCGACATCCAGGGGTCTCGACTGGGCCACCTAGTGGGACCAAAATCATACGCAGATTTGTATCGTAACTGAATCTCCGCGGCATCATTTCTCGTTGTAAAGCCGCACTGCTGCATGTCCGAAACCCAATCTGGTCTTGGGTTTGGGGCATCGAAATATACCCTATGTTCCGTTTGATTTCGTAGCTAATTTTGGGTTACTCTCATTCTGCGGATTGAGTCCTTTCGCCTGTTCGTTGCAGAGCATACCTTGGATCTCATGGCGCCGTTCTAAAACCCGTTCACAATATGCTGTTCTCGCGTCCACTACAATCTACTCGCCCAATATTCGACCAAAAATCAACATTAGGTGGTCCCTTTGCTGATATAGGAGCAGATATTGGTGCACGGAGTAGTTCTTGGTCAGAGACGACTTGTCTGTGAATTCCCATGACAGAAAACCCGCCAAGTCTATACAGAATCCAGAGCTCGCGTGCTACATTGCCGGTTCTAGCTCGTCCACTTACCATAGTACAGGGTGGGTCTGAAACCATATGCGGAATACAGACACGTGCATTGAGGCGCTAATCCGTTCCCGTACGTAGGTAATACATGCCCCAGGGCCCAGGGTGCGTTCGGTATATTACAGCCTTAGCTGCAGGTACTCTGTAGCCTCGCTGCAACGTATATGCAACCAGCAAAACCGCGCTCCTATTTCGTGTCGACAGCTCATCTGGTCCGTTCTCTGGGGCTTCTAGAAGGGCGGTACGTGCCCCTTACTCCTATATTATTATTAATCTAGCGCACGAAGTGGTCCAACACTTGCAGATTGGGTGTGGTTGCGGCTGGTCGGGCAGGCCTCGGGACATCGCGACACATTCGGAACATTTCGCTACTTTAAGTTTACGGGACGTCGCGTCTGCTGTTCCGTAGGCGTCGCCGACTGTTCCGAACATGGCGAATCTCGGCGCCTTCCCCGTTTCGGTAGCCACTAGACGGAACCAGTAAGCACTTGCCCCGAAGCGGGAATTTCGTGGGGTGACTTTCTGGAGTATCCCTCAGCGACTACCGGGCCCTGTACTCCGGCGATACCCTCAAGTGGTGTGATTTTGCCTGTTTCGGTGTGATGAGACGGCCTTCGAGACTCTGCAAGTACCTATTCACATGCGCCCGTGAGGCGATTCGGGCACCAATGGCCACTCCTCGGCGGGCTGAATGACTCCCTTTTTAACCAACGCATTCGCTGTTTTTTCCACGTCACTTTCCATTAACTTTCCTTTCACCGCTTCTCTCCTTGACTTCTATATTCTGTTCCTTTTTTCTGTCTCCGGCTGGACTTCAGCGACCCTCACCAGAAGCTTGTCGATTCTCCATATTTGCCGAGGTGTAAACATTCCTCCAAGCATCAGGCATACCACTCCTCTTTTCTTAATCTTTCCTACTGCATTTACAAAGTGAGTCGCCACAACTCCCGGAACCTTTGACTTTTCTATGAACAATGGCTAACTCTCATAGCATCCCAGCCGAGACCGTTAAACAACCTCGACAACCGCAACCATGATAATCACGCGCGGAGTCTCCCTCACCAACTTTATCGTGGCCTCGTCCGCGCTCGGATTTCAGGTGTTCGTTCTATACCCATGGCATCAACGGCTAGACGAGGACTTTGAGGCGTTGAAGAAGGAACACATTCGGGTACTACGCACAATTGAAGGCACCCTGCAGGGCACAGCCTCAGCGCTACAACAGGAGATACGCACTGAAGAGCGGAAGGGTATTCGAGAGCAGCTCAGCGACCTCAAGGCGAGAAGGTGGTTCTAAAGATGTCGTTCTTTTCATAGAAATGCCTAATGCTTATTTTCCAACAGCATAATGTCCCAACTCCTAGCTTCCGCTCCCGTGTCCGATGTGGCCAAGCCGACTGCAAGTAATACTGTGGACAAACTCTCTGGGCTGTCGCTATACGCAAGATACGCTTTTGCTGGTGCTGTATGTTGCTCATTTACTCACGCGATCATCACTCCTATCGACGTGTAAGCTGTTGATCCCTCCCGAGGAAAAGGCATCCTGCTCGCACGTCAACCGAGGTTGACGGATGATCATGAAACCTCACACATCCTTGGTGGAGCACCGAAGCTAACAGGCTACCAGGATCAAAACGAGGATTCAACTTGATCCTGCCAAGTATAACCGTGGCATGTTTACCGGGTTGCGACAAATCGCCGCTGAGAATGGGCCGCGGGCACTCCTCACAGGATTTGGCCCAACTGTCGGTGGATACTTCGTGCAAGGCGCCTTCAAGTTTGGAGGCTATGAATTCTTCAAGCAGCAAGCCATCAATTGGCTTGGGCATGAGACGGCCTCGAGAAATCGCCACACAGTCTATCTTACCTCTTCCGCTGTCGCCGAATTCTTGGGTGATATAGCACTCTGCCCCTTTGAAGCAGTCCGCATCCGCCTCGTCTCTGAGCCCACATTCGCTCGTGGTATGTTTGACGGGTTCTTCAAGATGGGGAGGGAAGAGGGGATCCGAGGATTGTACTCCGGGCTGGGCCCAATATTACTGAAGCAGTGAGTACTCCTGACTGGATCTTCGCAGCCAACATACTGATCCCTCAGGGTCCCCTACACGATGGCCACTTTCGTCGTATACGAGAACGTTTCGGGATTCGCCTACAAATCACTGGATAAATCGAGCCTTTCAGACATCGCAGTCACCGGCATCAATCTGGGCTCGGGACTCATCGCCGGTATCGCAGCTGCGCTCGTCTCACAACCGGCGGACACAATGCTGAGCAAGATCAACAAGTCGAAGGGCCGCCCGGGACAAGGAACGATCCACCGTTTATATGAAATTGCACGGGAGCTTGGGATCCGTGGCAGTTACGCGGGTATTCGCGCCCGTCTGGTCATGGTCGGTGGTATGACTGCTGGTCAGTTCGCCATCTATGGCCACATCAAGAAGGTACAGTATCTCGCGCGATCATTTCAACACCCTCAAGCTAACGATGAGAAAGGCTGCCGGTGCAACTGGTGGTGTTGAATTGTAGAGGGTTTGGCTGGGCTGAATGAGTTGCATGATTTTTACGCTCACCGGCCGCGGATGAGGGAAACGTGTTTCAAGACGCATGCATGTCTCTGAGGCTTTAATGGTATAAGGGGCCGGGATGGCGGCACGCGACGCTTCTGGAATAGATTTAGACTTTATATTGTCCATTTTCGAAACATACCAAACATTCATTTAATACCCTGCAGCCGTTAGAATGCAGTCCCGTTTATAAACATATGGTTTCGGTTAGTGTGACGGTGCACCTGCACATGCAGCCCTACAGCGCCACGTGAGCGCCATGCGGAACTAGAGTATCCTTGCTACTTGGGCGCATACCCAGTCGCGCTAAATTTGAAGCACAGGGGAACTCTAGCTCTAGCAGACTCGAGAAACAGCGGCCGGTCACCTTAAATGAAGTGGACGGGGATATATTGCTATCCTATAGCTGGCTGGATGTCGTCGTCGAGCTACACCCTCAAGTGAATTGCTGTTGGCTTAAAATGGTCTCCGAGGACAAATATCAGGGAATATGGCAGACAAGCAGTCTGAATAGGACCATGTGCTGGCATCACTATATTGAGAAGTGAGGGACTGGGCTCACGCTGTTGATAGAACAAAAGAAATCCCCTGTGGATTCGAGAAAAGGATGGCAATTAACTGCTAAATAGAAGGCGACAAACTTGTCAAAATTATGCATAGCGAAGAAAATCTGAAACGAACAGCTCATGACACCTGCAGGGCCACATCAAACGTGCCCGTCCAATCAAGCCCGCCTGCCAGGGGCGTCCCTAGAGCCTTATACCTGGTGCACTGGAAATTGCCTTGTGCGTTGGGCGCGATCTCACGCCACATGACAGCGACACATGCGGACAGGGAGTTGCAGGACGTCATGCAATCCCTGAATGAAGGCACGAAGACGGCGTCGATCTGTGTCGCGGGTGCTGATCCGGTCTGTCCACAGTAGACGACGTACGCGAACCCAGAAACGACTGTGGTTCCTCCCGGGCTGAAGCCACCACACGGGGGAATAGCCACATCTGACGGTGTAGGGGTTGATGGACTTGAGGATGATGGAGTAGGCGGCAAACCCGTGGGTACCTGGCTACTCCAGCCTGTAGAAGTAGCCTCAATGATCGAGGACGGGGCAGGTGGAACGTCTGTGGAAACCTGGACAGGTGAGGACGAGTAACTAGGCCCGCGGATCGAGGATTGGGTAGGTGGAACCGACGATGGAGCCTGGACATCGGAAGTCGTGGAACTGGGCTCGTTGCTTGAGCAACGTACCGGGCACGCCACTTCGTTGTAGGTCATGGTCACGGACACCCAAGGGCCTGAAGGAGTGCCGAAGAACGCAGTACTAGAGCGGGGGTCCCCGGGACTATAGAAGTCCTTGTAAGGGGCCACAACGAAAGTGCTGAGGGCGCCAAGTTGGCAAGTGAATGCCTTGTTCTGCGGTGACAGTGAGCAGGTAGGGTTGACGTAGTTCTGGCTCGCCACATATGTTGTGGGGAAGAAGGACACCCATGGGCTATTCTGTGGATCCGTTGACAGCACCCAGCTGTTGCCGTATTCGCTGGCCACATAAAGGAATCTGTCTGCACCAATGTAGAATGTGGCTGGGTCCCAGCTATCCCACCCAAAAGCACCAGAAGAGTAGCCTGGGTGCATTCCAAGTAGCTGCCCTTCCACATGGGAAGGACCATGGCCAGTGATTGTGAAGCAAGTTGAGCCGGCGGGGGCCACCGCAAACGTCTGAGAGTTGCTACACTGAGGGACTGAGGTCGGGGATGCCGAAGGAGATGCCGAGCTGGCAATTTGTGAAGATGACGTTGTTGTGGGAAGAAGTGAACTCGTGCTTGATGGAGCGGGGCAGGATGCCGGGCAAGCTACGTCTTCGTATGTGAGAGATATAGGTTGGAAGTCCTGGTATGGCGTTCCAAACATAGGCGAAACCCTCCGCGAGTCCGTTGCGTCGAAGTTTGGGCTAATGCTGATTACACTGGTGGTGGTCTGGAAGCAAGACAGGGACGAGGACGGGCCCTTCGTACAGACTGCCTTCGGCATGTTTCCAACAACCTGGACTCCGGCGAATGCCATCCAAGCGCCGCCGTCTGTCCGATCAGTCGCCATGACTTGTCCCTGAAGTGCCTCGTACAGGTGGCCATCGCTATCAAGATAAAAGGTTGAAGGCGGGGCATCTTCCCATTGGAATGTAGGATTGCCCCATCCGGGCTGTTTATTGAGGTATTTGCCCTCAATTATTGGCAGGCCGTGGCCCATAATCCTGAAACAACTGGACCCAACAGGAGGCACAAACCCAAATTCCGGTTCAGTGCACGTCGACGGGGCAGGGGGCGAGGGTAACGCAACCGAGGACGACGCTGTCGACGAAAGAGAGGGTGCAGCTGAAGGAACCGAGGAAGACCTTATCGACGAAACAGAGGGCGCAGCTGCAGAAACCGACGAAGAGCTTGTCCATGGAGTAATCCTCGACGAGGTCGATGTAGTGGGAGAAATAGTGCTACTTGGCGGAGGCGGTGCAGCGAAAGGAATACTAAAACACCTAGTGAGCGAACATACTTGTTCCGATTTGATTCAAACCTACCATTGAGAACCGAATCGGTTATCTTGGTTGAAAAGGGGAATGACCTTTCCGCCGACCACAGCGTTATTCTTCGTATTCATGACAGCGTTGAGCTTCATTGAGCCTGCGCTGCACACCGGTTTGGGGGGCACTTGAAGACGTGCTCTAGCAGCCTCGATCTGAGCAATGAGGCTGGACAAAGATCTAGGTTCGAGATGTGCGTCCCTCTTCGTCACAACTTGGTCAGAGCTCAGAACCTCTGCGTCGAAGCCCATGTTTGACTGAGTGGTAAGCACAGCTGCATTCTCCAAGTACTGGCCAAATATTGTGAGCGAGAGCTGAATATCGGTTTTGATGTAGGGGCTCAGCGCCACTCGTCCGGGTTGCTTCAACGTCGGATAAGTCACTTGTGCTGAAGGCTGCCAATTGCGTGGGTTGGATGCGGTCTTCTCTTTGATGTCGATATCTGTTGCGGCGTTGGACAGGGTCATCACCGCTCCGGCTTGGACATCAATAGCCTGTGCAGTGTCATAGGTCAAGCCCATTCCGTACAGGAATACCGGGGAGATTGTGAAGACACTGGGTGCTGTCAGGCTGTCCAGCTTGAATGTCGATATAGCGCGGTCAAATGAGCCCGACCCGGCTGAAGTGACACGAATGTTGAACAGCATTGCTGACACGGAAGATTGTGATGCCGTAAACGCTGCTGACTTCACAAAGTTCGCGGCGTAATTTGCCTGTCTGCAATGGGTGGTTAGCTCTGATATTCATGGTTGGCGTGTCCGAGAGTACTAAGGAATATATATACTCACTTCGGAATGACCAACACACTGCCTTCAATTTTGAGGCTAGAGACTTTGATGTAGCAGTCCACACAAAGCACCGTTGCCTTCGCGTCGCTGAAGATGCGGCCCTGCGTGAGAGAAACTTCCATCTTGAACTCCTGCGTGGTCTTCCCCTCCAATGTGTTTATGGTGATCTGCGGTGGCGACGGGCAATCTCCGAAGGCGCACTTTATGGCATCGTATATGTCTTTGCCGGCAGAAATTAGACCACAAGCTTCGCAAATTTCACCAACCAGATCGTTGCCCATGACTTCGAAGAAGGTATCCCAGCCGTCCCTTTTCATCAATGTACGCCGTTCCTTGATCGCAGTGACATCACTGGGGGAGACAGCGGCACGAGGATTTGGCGCCGAGACAGAACGAGCGGGTGTGACTTGTCTTTTACTTCCGGCTCCGGAAGTGGAAGTCACCGTTACTGGTGGTGCCGAATCGTAGACAGCGTCATCTGTTCCTGCATAGTTTGAGGTAACAAGCTTAACAGGGGAGTCTGGAGTGACGTTTGAGTCGGCCTCCTCTCCGAGGGCGTTCGTGGCCTCGGTGCTAAGAGTTTCGGGAGGGTCAAGATGATCTGCTTCCAGGGCGGCCTGAAGCGCAGCTTGATATTGCGGGTCCTCGTTGTATGGCTCAGGACCAAGGGGTTGGAGCGGTATCACTGCGTCGTTTCCTTTCTTGATGGGTATGTTGATGGTACCATCGGGCCCTGCTGGAGGGAGACCGGCGGTGATGTCGTCCAATACAGCCTGTGCGGATGGGCTCAGAGACCAGGTGCCCGTTGAAGAGGCGCTAGATTCGGAGACGGATGTGGTTGTGCTGGAGACGGATTCGGTTGTGCTTGTGTATGTCATGGTTGTCCAAGAAGGCGTGACTGTGGATATAAACGTTGAAGAAGTCAGAGTCCCTCGCGTGTTTGTAAAGTAAGATGTGACAGCTGTGGTGTAGGTGGTCATTTGGCTTCCATTTGTTTCCGTCACCAGCTGCCCATAGCTGATGTCGAGCTCGTCAACAACGTCTTGAAGTGTAGATCTTGATACGGGGATCGTGACAATGTACCCTGTAGCGCGTGCCCTGATAGGGACGAGAGGGATAGGAGAAGGCGCTCTCAACACGTAAACGCCGCGCTCATCCGCAGGATTGCAGCCGCCAAATAACGTGAAAAGTACTGTTCCAGTAGGCCAATTCCGTGCAAGATTTGCTGCCATCTCCGTCGTAAATTGAACAGTGACAGCAGTTTCTGAGCACGTTACTTGGCCGACGGCATCAATATTCTCCAGCAAGATACCCTTATTCCCAGAAGCGAGCCTCGCCTTGATCAACATAGAATATGTGCCAGGTTCGTCCTCCCTGTAGAAGAGCGACAACGGGCTCGTAGGAACCATATTCGTGGGGCTGGTTCGATCGACGGACGCATCTTTCCTTGGGTTGAGGATGCGATTAACAGGGGCACTGGGAGAGGGCGATGCGGACGTGTGCGTTGTACTGGACCTAGTAGTGCTGGAGCTGTGAGTCCCTGAGCACGTACCGAAACCCGGCTGGCATCCGCTGTTGCAGTGATCCTTGGTAGAGCCGCACCAGTTGTGGGAGGAACAGCAGTTCCCGAAGGAGGACCCAAGGCATGTGCGTCCCCCAAACGACGGTCCACACCGCCCATTGGTTGAGATGGGAGCTGAAGGGGCCGAAGGGACTGAAGTCCCCTGAGTACTGGAAGCGGTGCTGGTAGCGGTGCTGGTAGCAGTGCGGGTAGAAGAAGATCCCGGGCCCACTGGCACCAAGCAAGATCCAAATCGGGATTGACATCCAGATGCACAGTAAGCAGAGGTTTTACCGCAATAGCCGTGCTGGGAACAGCAGTAGCCCGGAGCGCAGACAAGTCCACGAGCATTTGGGCCGCATGTGTCCGTGGATTTGCCGGCTGGTCCCGACAGTGTTGAGGAGGGCTGGGTGGCGGAGGATGGAGATGCACCCTTGCAACGACCAAAGGCGGGATTGCAGCCCTAGGGATTGTCAGTCTGCGTAGTCGAGTATTCCATGCACTCTATCCAACTCACTCGAGTAGCCAAGCAATAGTCGTCACTGGTCCCACACCATCCATACTGGCTACAACACTTGTTGTCCTTGCATCGTTGGTTGCCTGCTGCTGGTCCACATTGGTCAGGTTCAAACAGGGCGAACGATGTAGAGAAGAGGGTCAGAGTAGTGATGAGGAGTGAGGTCCTCATCGTGACGGCGCGGTCCCAAGGACTCCTTGGCTACGATCGCCCAGATGACCACAAGATAGCCAAGTTTGGAGAACGAGGAGGCCGTGATGCTGTAGTCACTCATTGCGACCGAGGCGCCAATTGATATAGAACCACCCTCCGGCATCGCCGTTATCCCTCGTCCATGACAGCCAGCCTCATTTCCACAACGTTCGGAGAGACCGTCTCTGCAGTAGCTCATGGTCGACGTTTTCGCGCGCGAGTCCGCACGCCTCGACGAGCTGGTTGACTGGGGCTACCGACGGTGAAGGAAATGTGTGGGGCACAGAAGGGTCCAGGTCGACCCCAAGGTGTTTCGAGAAGAGCGCTAGACAACATTTTTCCAAAACGGATCGCTTCAGCTGGATGACCCCTGCCACGGCGTTGGATGGGATTCAGAACACTGATGGTGGTCTGGGAGGGATTGTCACGTTTCCAGAGAGCAGAGCCGAATTAGGTGCTTTTTGGCAAGTGTCTGTGGGCCTGTACGTATTATAGTGGTGATGTATCTTGTATGTGGATATTGTTGCATCATTGCAGCTCAGTCTGCCGCCAGTAGTATGTAGATAGGCAAGACTTGTTGGTCTTCTGCTGCAGGGACTCTGGGGCTCTTTGGTGGGTCAGATGGTTGTGCTGACTCCTGAGTCGATATCGATGACCTGATGGGCACAGGAACGAGGGCGCGAGGCTGGCTGGTCCCAGGGCTGCAAGCCTCGTGAGCGATGTCAGGACCATCAGGACCATTATTATCTTTACAAGGCGAGGCGAGGCGATAGATGAAAGGGAAAGGGGACATTTTGATGAGGTTAGTGCGACGCAAGGCTGCGATGAATTTGTTCCGCGGGACTCCGATTCGGGTTTAGTCTCGTAGGCGAGCTTGCCATCTTAGATCTATAGGGGCCCAGCTACCCTCGGGTACAAAATCAATAGCGCCAACATCTCCCAGGGTCCAACACGTGGGGGGTGGCTTTCACTGGTTAATGCTCGGCTAACCCTTTATAGGTAGCGCCATAAATACCACTGCTGCGTGTCCCCGCGTCGGCAGATGGCTCAAGCATGGACAAGCAATGGTCAGCGCAGTGGGAATCCTTGGGGATCCTTGGGGAGCTCCTTTTACATTGTCGTCTCATGGCTTTTGTTCGTCGAAAATTGTCTCTGGGTCACTCAAACCTCCCCAGTGCTTCCAGATCGAAGGCTGCGGTGATGGATTCCTGTGCCTATGGCCTACACCACTACCAACGTAGCTATTTCGGCCCGTTCTGAAACCCTGCGAATATCTTCCTCCCACTCTACCAATCCGATTCGCTCAAATGTACCGTTCTCCACCTTCCGCAAGACGAACGCATGCATTCCCCACCCATCCTCGCCGTATATGGTCGCGTTTCCACTTTCAACGCAGAAAACTTCGCTTCCACATGGAACTTGGCCGTTGCCCGGCTCTGAAATATCATAATCGACGTAGAAGTTGCCAGGATTCACTCCCTCTATGGCTAGCATATACTTGTTCGATGACTGGTCATCAGAGTTGGGCTGAAGGGTCGCAGTGAATGTTGGCCCTTGAAGTGTAACGGACCCGGACTTCAGAGTCAGCGTCTCGTCTTCATCGAAGGGCTCACAACGAGCGTCCAGCAAGCGGATCCGCTCGCTGACCTCGACAGCAACCCAAGCCGCTCTGAAGCTGAAATAAGTGACGCCGTCGCCAACTGAGCACCACGACCACGTTGGCGCAACCCAGTCGCTCGGCCTGGCCATACTAGCGGAACGGGGAGATGCTCGCCACATCATGTTTTCCAAAAAGGTTTCTCTCCAAAGGCCAGCAAGATAGTCGCCTCTCTGACCAAGGTGACGAAATTGCTTCACCATGCCCGAGATCGCTGGTAGCTTGTCCTTTCGAAAGGTGAGCTGGTAGAAGGAGTATGCCTCCACTACCGCATGCCAGGGGAAGCCTTTCAATTCTTCCTTGACCTTGAAACAATTTTCCTCCTCGTTCCACGCAATGCAGTGCCAGAACACCTTCTTCGCAAAGCGATCGTAGATCCTTTCTCCCCGTGCCCTCTCGCCCTCAATGTCCGGTCCAGAGCACATGCAGACGGTTTCCGAGTTGCACTCCCAAATCAGCTCGGTCGTTGAAAAGTGCAGGTATCTTGGGGAAAGCAGCCGCTCTTGATACGCCCAAGCTCTGCTGAGCAGCGGAAACAGCTCCAATTCGTGTTCCGACATTTTTCGGACAAAGACCCTCTCCTTGACCCCTACGGCTTCAAGGCCTTCTACAAAGAGACCAGTCTCGGTGGGATCCGACGTGTAGAATAATTCACCGTGACCATTTTTTGCCATGCTGGCAGCGATGGTCAACGTTGCTTTCTCATATATGCTGGCCATCTTTTTTAATTCGTTCCTCCAGTCGCCATCTTCGCCTTGTATAATGCACAATGAGTCAATCCAAAGATACTCCACCCCAAGCGCGTGTGTGAACTCAAAGGCTTGCCGGAATACATTTGGCAGCTCGTCCCACGGAATTCCATTCTTGCGCTCCTGTATATTCTTGGTTGTCGTCTTCCATGGCGTAGGTCCCGTACCCCAGCGATGGGACAAGCAAAAGTACTCCACTGGTTTTTCAGGCTCGACTAACTTCACAAGGTATCTACCCTCGAGTTGGCGGATACGCACAAGCCGTTTAGGCAACGACGTGTCCTGCAACAGTGGTCGGCAAGCTGGTTGGTGGTTATTCAAGCAGTTCTGGATCCACCATTTCGTTTGTTCGACACTCTCCGGCGATGCAGTCGACGAAGGCATTGCGAAGCGTATGGGTATTCTCCTGTTCAGGAACTTGGTTATGGCGTCGACTTCACGCCCTTCGTCGGGCTCACAAGCATCTCCTGCCATCCGAAATATACTCAACACGATCGAGTTTCCATTTTCCTTCCAGTGATATGTCGCACATCGACGGGCAAAACCGCCATTCGGTTCCCACACTCGGATCTCGTCATCCTCGGTTCGCGCAATGGCACCTAAGGTAGGATTATTGACGAATACAGTATTTACGGACTTCCAGATGATAGCGCAATATGGGCAATGTGGTGCCGAAACGGCAATATCACGGGCAGTCCATGTTCTGTCGGGGAACAAATCTTCACGCTCGGAATTTTGTATGCATTTGTCGCAAAGACTATATGCCATGATGAATGCGTATGCAGATTACCGTGGATAGACGCAAGAGATGTGGGCCAGGCGACAGTGAGCCTGTTGGTGAGTGCGGGTGCGAGGTTGAAGCAAGCAGTTCAGCCCAGCCCTGGGCGCCTGCTGAACTACGCCACAATGGATGGTCACTTGGCGAAAATCCAGCAAATTAGGACGGTCTGCGGAAGCATGCCCCAGGGCGCTTGCTGTTCTTGCAAATTTTCCTGCTCTCACTGCGCCCTGCATGGGGAACTAACGTTTGAAGTGCACAATTGTTCCGATATCTAGCACCTGTTAAAGTACTGCATAGATCGCCTTCGAAGGAATCTAGCCACCACTAATACAAACTTAAACCTCGAATACCCAGATAGGTCAGGCTATCCAGCTGCGCTTGTTTTCTCTTCCGTGCAACATGCATTTCTTGCAGGGCGCACGAGGCAGCGACGACCTTGAAGCTCTGGAATTCTTCATCGGCGCGTGCCAACCCCACCCTGTCCATATCCTTCATTGTGCCGACTTGGAGGCACGCGATGCTCAAAAGGAGAGCGTCAACATTGTCCCCTGGAGGTTGCAGAACTTCATCGTCCGGGTAGTCCTCGTTGGCCGCATTCCCGACACCCCTCTTACGAATCATGCTCTCAGCCCAGTGTGAAATGCTGTCGAATTCGTCTTTGAGCTTGATTGATTTGTCTCTTTGCCGCCTTGTTTGAACACCGGATTTGTTGAAAATGGCTCCAGTAAAGACCTCAAGCTCCGTGATGCGCATAGCTGCATGATCTGAAAACTCGATGGTGGCATTCCACATTGCGTCCTCATAGGCGTGGCGAATGCCCCATGCTTCATTCTTCGCCTTGGCCCAGTCGGGACCCTGGAAGAGACTTGGATCGCATTCATATTTGATGTGTTCAAGGAGACGAAGCCAAATGCTGGTTCGATGGTCGACAGATATTTTGATGTTCTCGTACCAGATTTTGCGCTCATCGATAGCCCTGTAAAGCAAGCCATTGATCTTCTCCGAATAGTAGTACTTGTAATTGGGTCCGGCACCATCATCGTCATCTTCTTCGACATCCGATGCATGTCTCATTAGTTCGTCGAGTTCTATCTCTGTTCTGTTTACGATATGGGCCGGTGGCGCTGGGGCCAGACTGTTGTCTTGTCAGGAGCCTGCTATCAACATAATGGGTGCCTACTCACAAATCTGGCCGGTACTTGTTAGACTTAATTTTCCTCAGCAAATTCATGTCCACCGGGATTCCAGTTTTTGAATAATCGACGCCCGTAGAGTGCATTTGAGCAAGTAGTTGGCAGTCTGTCACACAATATTAGCGTGGAACATATATAGGAACCCATCCACCATACCTTGATCTACAGTGCCTTGAGGCCTTTGATCGGCCAGAATCATGTGTTTGACGGCGATGAGCCCCAGCTGGTCTGTTGCCATGAACTGAATGAAGAAGTCGCTCATATCTTCCCGATTGACTGTCCTCCCAATGTCCAGCGGTGGCACGCGTGGGTAATCTGCGGGCGGCCATACACGAGTGCATTGGCTTACGGCGGTGGGGTCCCAGATAACATTATACACATCGCCGTCCAGGTCACCTCCGCTCAAACAGCTAGGCAGGTCTCGCGAGCCTTTTTGGGAGAAAACGATGCAGTTCTTAAGCTCACGAAGGGGATGTCCTGCGGGAGGTACAACGTTTGTTGCCAGTTGGATATCTCCAGGATGCAGAGCAGGTGACCGTGTGACGATCATTTTGGTGTGGTTCAGGTTCTGATAGCTCCCATGAATAAAGTAGGCGTTGTCAAAGGTGATGTAGATCTGGCCTTCACTAAGGAATCCCGTCTCGTCCATGATGCCAAACAAAGTAACCCCCTTGGAAATTGGTATCCTCGCTTTGTATTTGAGAAGGCGAAGTTCCCGAAGCACAGCTGCTTCAACAACAGAGGAGAGAAAAGGGTCTTTTCTGTAATCAATTCCAATGTCATCCAGCCATCTGATTAGTTGCGGCAATCGCACGCGAGAGGCAATATGGTGATGCTTGAGAAAGGCGATTGTGTTGGCTATGTGTGCAGTTGTGAGCTGGAGATAACGCATCGCTTGCGCTTGCTGTTTGAGAAACCATGCTGAGGATACCCCCATATCCTCGAGAATCTTGATCATCTGCATTTCGTTTAGCCAAGTTCACTTAGGTGGGCATGCGTTTGTTGAGTGTAAAAGCCAAATATGACAAGAATGACCTAAATCTCATGATGAGTGGGCGAACGAAGAACATACCTGTCGGTTGAGAACCATACGGATTGGTTGGTTCGCCATATCGCAGATTTCCAAGTTTGCAGTGTCGTTACTTTCAAATTTCTGCATCGAAGGACGAATACACATGATGTTGGCGTTAGGCAGTCTAGCATCAAGCGCCAGCATCCCCTTCGCACCACCCCAACGGATTTGAAAACATGTTGGGCCATCCTGAAGCTTGCGCCGCGGCAAGACACTGTGGATGGTATCCATGAAGGCCATAGATATTGACCCTACACCATCGCTAAAAACGCGGGAGCCATCTTTGGACCTTACATCTGCGATCGAGTAGTCCTTGGTTTGATTCGCTGCGAGGGGAACGGCTATGGGTGTTTCAGAAAAGGCTTGTCCTATACGAGCTGCACAGCGCGCAGGGGATTGGATATGGTCGAAATTTCCAAGGTACGAAATGACAGAGAAGTAACCCTGGAGCTTGTCTTCATGATAGAATGGTGCCATGAACCAAGCAGAATGATTCCGAAGCGATGAGTGCGAGAATCCGAGGAATCCATACACTCTTCCAGCAACGCTTATTCCTTCGCGAAATACCGTCTTGAATCGGTTGTACACATCTTCATTCGACAAATTAGAGTTGAACTGCAAATTGGTGCCGTCTTCGTCGCTGAATTGAACGCGGAGGAAATATTCGGAGTGGTTTGGGAATCTGCGCAGGATTCGATTCTTCGCTTCCAGGTCTGGACCATGCAAAGCAACTGCAGTCGGCGTAATCGTCGCCCTGTGCACTTCGACAAGGTGCTGCCGTCCCTTTGCCTTCGATGTATTAGTTAAGGGCACGAACGAAGCAGAGGGGAATTGTGCGTACTGTCAGCAATAGGTCTCCATGACCAAGTTGGATGTCTTTTTCATTTTTCAATATGTAAGACCAAATCTCTTCGGGGTCGAAAGCTGATGATTGGATCTCTGGGCCGGGGAATGGGATCTGGGAGAACAGCTTCCTGATGGCAGCAGCCGAGATTGGGAAGCCCTAGGCAAAGTTAACAATCGGTCATGCGCCGGTATATTTTGCCACTTACTCGCCCATTATGCATCTCGTGTTTCGTCCCAAGGTCCGCCATTTTCCTGAGTAGCGACTGTACGACCCACGGAAGAAGGAACCCGTTCTTCACCAACGCTTCCATCTGGAAGAGCACATTAAATGGAATGACGTTTATTAACCCCCGCACCTCTTGATTGAATAGTTTCATTCCAGTGACAAGATCTCTGCGGCGTCCGGCGGGCAAGTCCTCGATGTCGGCGTAGTGAATGGCGAGAATGTCCCGTTCTTTCAGTCTCCTCACCATTTCATGGAAGTCTGTGGATCCGACTTGTAACCGATATGCTAAAGCGAGCCCAAGTATTTCTCTATGACGGCACCGGCTACCTGGAGATTGGTCCCCAAGGGACACAAGTCTTCGCTTCGGTTTCGGTTGCGTTTGCTCCTTTGATTGGGGCCCAAGCGTTAGAGCCACCATGGCCGCTGTTATATCTGAGTCTTTGGTCTGATAAAACCTCGGGGCTTCCCATAAGGTGAAAGTGAGTGCCGGTGGTCGGGTTGAGATATTCAAGGCTTCGATGATGCGATACGGTATTTCCAGTCTGTATTGCCCGGAGGGGATCACAGGGTTCGATCCAAACGCAAACTCAATAACGACAGCGCGTTTTGCAAACTTTGCATGACCTCCAAAGGCAACCCAGCTTACTTGGGGTGAGAAAAAGAGCTGGGAGCCCTCGTAATCATGATAGCCACATTGCAAGACCTCTGTGTGGAAAATGATTTTCGGATCGCGTGGACTCGGTGGCAGGCTTTGCGCAAGTCAGTCAACTCAAATGTACCCGAAGATCCTATAATATAGGAATACTCACTTCTTGGCTGACTCTCGCTCCCTCGCCGACTTCAGCAGACTTTTGAGAAGGAATTCGTCAGGTGGGCCTCGGTTGCTGAGTTTACAATCGATAAAGCGGCCGAGAATACTGAGTTTCGATTGAGATCCGTACGCTTTGAGGAACCATTCTCCCTGATTTCGGTGGAGGAATGTGATCGTGCCGTAGGTCTTCTTCTTCACCTTATGGCACGCCCAATCCTTGATCCCCGCGGGCGTCGTATATGGACCCAGCTGAGTCTGCAGGGCTCTATCAGTGAGATGAGGAGGGAGGTTGCGTAAGAACACCTCCATTTTTCCTAAGAAAATTCGAATGGGATCAGGGTTACGAAAACATGGAAGATGTCGTCGCCAAAGAGCTGGCGAAGTTTCGTGGTGTTTGTGGTACTGGTGAGGCTGCGATTGCCTCTATCTGGTGTAACCTGTTCCGAAAACACTCTATACCGCATTTGGATGTGCAAGATGACGACTACGCCTTGCGGGATCAGATATACGCGCGGTGGCCCATCCCGTCAATGGGCTAGGAAGTATGATTGTGTAAAACTAGGCCGAGAGTATTCTTCCATCCTCGAAACGGCGGACCCATATTCATACATCGCCGTGGCAAAACCTGAACCCCGTCCTATCGTAAAAGCACGATGGTGACGGGAGTGAGCACCCATCTTTCCACGCGATATCAAAAGTATACACAGCACCCATGACAACCACTGGCATGGAGCGTGGAGGCGAACTTCCATTCTTCTCCACAAAGAACTCGGATTTGATGGATAGGCTCTCGGACGTGCCTCGATAATTGTCTGGCCGACACAAACTCGGATGGGGTTCCTTATTCTCGATCCTTTTGGAGAACCCCGAAACGGGGGCTTCTGATTGAACTATTTTCGTAGATGAGAAGTCTTGCTGTACCATTTGCTGTTAGTCCAATCTCTAACGAATAATGGAGCTGTGGAGAGAACCGCGTTCTTACCGCCCGCTGATCATTCGTCCAATACAAAGTTGTCTCCACCCTAAGGGAAACGCCTTCCGACATCAACACCGTGCCTTGAATTTGCCCACTGGGTAACAGCATCTCCACATTTTTCCCCTCATGTGCGAAAGTCGTCCAGCTAAAGCAAGAATACAATGTCCCCACGTCTGCAGTGGAGGAGCTGTTACCAGAGTACGTGATATTGAGGGCAGTCAAGTCTTCGTTGAATGTCGCGCTAATGTCGAAGGGGCAGCCGCTTTTTGACACCATGGTATCAGATATGTCAATTCTTGATGGCTTTCCAGCGATTACGGACAGGAAAGCCGTCCCGAAGAGGAGACTCGCGCGCAGAGCAAACTCCCAATGCATTTTAAGCGGATCACTAGTGTTCGCGGTGATTGTGGAGCATCAAGATGCGTGCATGCGCCGACTACAGACGGTCAAGACGCGTAGCTTTATCTCTTCTTTGTGGGCAGCGTGATGCATAGGGTAATGACACTGCAGGCCGGTTGCGTTGCGGCCGTAGGATAATCACGGTTGTTAGGAAGAAAATTATATATTGCTTACATTGCATCTGACCTCATGATGCAGTTCCAACTCCACTTTCGATGTCCCTTGTCAGTGGGTCATGCCCGGCAGAAATGATGAGGATCGAAACGCCAAAGCCGAAGGCCACTGGATGCAAGTTCAACATCCGCAGGACGGTCGCTGCACACAGCTCTGAGTTGCGATTCATGAAAGATGGCAAATTATCAAAACAATGACAAATGGCATTAGATGCTGAAGCAAAAGTACCAAGAGCGATAGCTGCCTATTTGCGAAAGACCGACTAATAAGACAGTGCACTACAGCCCCTGTATGCGCCTTCTCAAGACTAACCCGTCCAGACCTGTGGTCCAGGTGGAACATAGTCCAGCAATCGTAAATCTTCCTCCTTGACAAATCCTCCGTTCTCGTATTGATTGACTGGAATCCAGATGCCTTAACGAATTGATTAGAAAAGTCTCGCACACCGAGGAAATGGCTTACCCGGGTCGTCATATCTGTATGTCCCTGGGAATCGCGCAAAGCCAGAAGGATTCCCTCCACCTGGGCCTATGATGTTGACGTGTGCGCAGTTGACATACCACTGCGTTTGGCCATATACCTGAGCTGGCATAAATTGCTCAATGCGGAGCAGGTATCGACCTGGAGGAGTTGTTCGGGGAATGGTGAAGTTCCACTGTCAAACGTCAACGCAGTGCTCAGATCCAAGTTGACCCAGATCAACACATGCCTCGGTCTTGCCCCATATGTCCCAGTGATAATTTGTTGTTGGCTTAGACCAAGCAATCTTGAACCAATCTCCATCTCCACGGTAATGCACCAGGTCATCGTTTGGGGCACGAGAGAGATACGCCTGAGCAGGTCCTTGGTGATAGATTCCTCCATTTATCTCTCCCCCACTCCAAGACACTCTGAAGCCGACTTCAGAACCCGCAATTACATCCGCGGTCTCTGTCGTTAGTGCTGAATCGAATGCATTTCTGCCGCACGTAATGTTGGCGCCGTCCATATCATAGTCCGGGATCGTCTTCTGGAACTCATTTTCAGGGTGCAAGGGATCCGGGTAAACCCTTGCGACGTCCCTATTTACGTTAGTGGCGAGCTGATCAGAAAGTCCTGAGTTCTGATACCGAACGTATTTCCACCTCGGAGACTCTGTTCCATTCACAAGCAATATCCCGAAGTTATCTGTGCGCCGTCAGAGCGAAAGCCTGTATAGTATATTACACTTACTGTGAGCTTGTACAGTGTAAAAAAGTGCGCAGCCCAGTATAAGACAGTTGGCTGACCTCATAGTGTCCCGTTGTAAGACTGGGTTGATTCCACGTTCGCTTCGATAAGGGATCCCTTAAAAGACGAGGTATGCACCAAAATATATGTTGGTCGAGCTCAAGCGCCACCTAGCACATGATGTCTCGAAGGATTGCGCAGTGCTCAAGTCTATAACATGGTTTGCACGTGTTCCAGATTAATTCAAATAGGCTTGGATGTCCAATTGCGGGGATACTCTATCCATGCTATGGCGAGCTTAATTAACCCGCCTACAGTATATGCGATGTTACCCTACCTTAGTAGGATCGTAATCTGATTTCTGCCGTTACGGCCGAAGCGGTTGTTCTAGTTATCTCTTAGTCCTGATTCGCCCAACAACCGTACGCAGCCATAACCCTAGGAATGCAACAGCATGGTCCATGGAGTGCCGGACTAAAGACGAAAGAATCAAAAGCACAGAAGTTACACAAGCTGGAGCAAGGCTTCCAGTTCCAAAGTAGCATATTAGTGCCTTTTTAGCTTATCAATATCTTTGCTCGTGCAATGGAGAAGGCTTTTGAGGGATCACAACAAATGATAATGTAAGTGCTGATTCTTGAACCCAAGTTCTGTTCTTGGTCAGTCCGATTGCTTCAGAATCATCGCAAATGATATGTACAAAGGATGTATATGTACAGTTGTCAGATCATCTAATTATAGCATGTCCACCGGTACACTCCAGCTTCCATGGTAATGCTGCTTGCGGCATCTGGCAATGCGCACCCCCACAGTGCTTATTAAGACATAACCAGTGCGACCGAACCCCCACCCCAAAATGGCATGGATATACGGTGTTCCTATTGGGGACCTTTATCACTGGCGCCATAGTTCATGGTGGAGGTTCTTTGCTTCAAGGACTTTTTGAATCGGCCGGTTTTAACAACGGTTTCTGGTACGGGAGAGGAAAGTATTACGATAGCGGGTGACTCGAACGCTTATCAGGCCATCCTTTCCCTTCAACGAGTTTAGGATGTTGTTTGAGTGTCTTAGTTACCGGAAGAAAATTTGTGGTAATAAGCTAGTACCCGACTCGAGATGACCGGCTCCAAAACTGTGCGTAAAGATGAAGGCAACTTGCTCCGATTTTTTAGCATTTTATTTCAAACATATTGAAACGAAATCCCGGTTCCAAAAGCGGGGAGAGCGAGTGGACGGACTAGAGGAATTTCTGCGGAAATGTCTATACCAAGTCGCGAGCGAACAGCAAAACGAAAGTTCACGCAACATACTATGTACAATATGTTAGGGGGTATTTAAGATAAACACAGAACTTAGATACAATTTTCAATTTTCCATGGTCAGGCGACTTGCATACTGTTGCAGTTCATGAAAATAGTGTTGAATTAGGAGTAGTCGCGACGTGACACACAGTTGGCCATGTCTTCGATGAGAGTTCCGCTAGCCATAGGTTGATGATACCACTCGATGCAGTTTAAGAGGATAACAGGTAGTTTGGAAAAGAGCGAAATTTGCGATACATATAGGTGAGGTGCCATTCCTCTCATAGTACGGACTGGAACTAGTGATAAGAATTCAGACCCCGCTGAGATCGGAGTGATGGGACACTGTGAGGGGGTAAAGAGTCAGTTTAGTTCTACTCTCGAAGGCCACTCAGGTCGCAACGCTGAAGTGTCCAATCCCGTGCTTCGCAAATCCTGCCGGATTCGTTTCCCCTACACGTCCACGCGCCACATCGCTTCCTTTCTTTTCAGAAACCATCAGGGATATTCGCCATATGGGGAGATGGAAAACATCCAATACGAGCACATTGACACTCCGCCGTTATGGCCTAACAAGCCACTGCTCTCTGCTATAGGGATATTGTATAAAACAATAGTCTATATGATGTAGGTTAGAAAGCAGCGAGCTGCAAATCCAATGTTCATTTATCAGAGCATGTTATACATCGTAGATAATAAAGCATTTCGCCTGTTTGTTCCTCCCTCGTCAGCTCTGTTTGACTCGAAGCTAGATGGTTGACCTCGGACTCGAATTGAATGATATTTTACTGCCGACCCCGAACTCATGGCGGGCATTTGAATAGGAACTCGGCCTGGACCCGTTCCGCGGACCTGTAGTTGGGATTCCTATCGTGAATTTGTTTTCTTTCCGCGGGGTTTTCGCCACTGAGGTGCGTACTTGAGGAAGGAGCGAACCCGCCGCTCACCGATATTTCGAGGGCTTTCACTGGCGCCGCCACCCACCTTGTGTAGGAACGCCCAGACACCCGCCGCCCTCCGCTTTTCATATAAACCCCTCTGGCCGCGTAAGAATTTTACTTTCCTCCCAACACCAACTCATCACCTTTTCGACCCAACCTCTGGGAACGACACCACACAAACGCTACCTCAACTTTCTTCTTAACCTCAATCCAATCTCTACCAACATGTCTGATACTAAGGTTGACGAGGCTCCCCCTTGCCCAAACCACCATATCCACAAGTACAAGTTCGAGGAATTGGCCTTAGCCAAGGAGAAGGGCTCCAATGAGCAACCATACTTCCGCGCTTCTGTCTTCTTCCACAAGAAGCCTGGCCTGACTGATCAGTTCTTCCATGATCACTGGAAGAGCGTTCACGCCGACCTTACGATCCAGACAAAGAACGCGGGTCTCCACTTGCTCCGCTATACCCAGGTAAGTTCCAACACTCCCATCATACCCTGATGCCTAGACATCGCGCTAACTGATAAAAGTTCCACATGGAGCCGAAGAGCCGGGACGAGATCCAGCCTCTCATTGACGCGAGCAAGGGCACGATGCAGCTGGTCCCATGGGACGCGTGCGCCGAGTTCCTGGCAAAGGATGCCCAGTCATTCATCAACTTCATGAACGAGATCTACAATTCCAAGCACCTGATGAGTAAGTGCATACCCCAATAACCTTTCGTTTGGATGACTAAATGACGGATAACAGGCTGCGGAGAGAGGTTCGTAGATCTGCACAAGGGCTACCACATCATGTGTGGTTACGAGAATGTCATCATCGGCGCGGGCATTCCAGGCGTTGGCGGCACGGATGGTATTCTTTCTGGCGACCCTCGTCTCACCTACGGCGAGGGTGTCGCTCCGAATTCGGTCCCGACCACTGCTCAAGGCAACGGAACTTGCTGTGCTCACGATTCCAACGACAACGCCCGTCCTCTGCACAATAGGAAGAGCTTCTTCGGCCGGGTCAAGAAGCCTGTGAGCGTTACCGAGCACGAAACCGCGTCTGATGGGTCTGGACCTCTTCGCCACAAGAAGAGCATCTTCGACAAGCTCGGGCTTGGAGGGCTGCGCCGTCACTAGACATGGGCGATGCTTTCGGACGGGTCGGTAGAGTCAGGTGTAGGGAGCGATGATATGTGATGGAACAGAATGTTACAGCGTTTTGGAAGTCATGGAGCGTACAATTCGGGGATGAGTACCGGACAAGGAAAGGTGACTCGGGATATAAGCGCAGCGAATGGGAGAATCGGCGTAATGGGTGATTCAGGATTGGCCTGGGCGCTCCATATCCTGTGGTTACATATGGTGTACTTCTTTCTATCCAATAAAACCCCTCCTGGCATGATGATGTTTCCGCATGTGTGATTCTGAATTTGATACCGTCGTCCCAATACTATGTACTAGCTTTGCAGAAATAACGGCCTATGTTACTGGAGACGGTCTGCCATCGTGCTATCCAACTTGACAATGTTGGTGGCGTTAAAGTTTCCTTTGTTCTCATCGGTGATGGATGCAGGAGAACGCGAAAACGGATACTGACAGGAAACCTCGCTTCGAAGTGGTTTTACCGAGAACTACGAGGCCGAGTCATAAAATGTAATCGGGCATGCTAGACATGATTAAGTGTTTGAACTCGCTTAAACGTTTATGCAAGCACGTTTGTGACGGGCACGTTGGTGGTGGCGAGGTCTTGCCCGGAGGCAACCCTGGGAAGGATTGGAGAAAGATATTACCACATGACTTCAGAGACTCAGGCCAGGAAAATAACATAATCTCTCGGGGCTTGATTGTACAAAGAATCCCCCAAGTGCTTTCCCAAAGTCCAAAATATGTTGGCCAATGTTCATATTTGCCATGTGGAGTGATGAAAGGCGGCTCGCCCAGCCATATACCAATTCCATCTGTCGTGAGGGATCGGAAATATGTCGTGTCTGGGTGACAATTCCTGGAAAATCTCACAAATCGGTGTTTCGGGACACCTGTCGAAACATTGAACCTACCACTGTAACCCTACATCATTCGCAATTCCGTGAATGGACTCATCCACTAGGCAACAGTCCTAACCAGCTGTACAATGCACCCCTCTCTTTCCTCAAAGAGCAAGTGAGGAGTATATATCTATCCACCGCTGTCAAAGCATACCCGGTAATCTAGGAGTATAGATGAACTTAGATGAACGGACCAATAGACTAGCGGAGCCGGAATCCTTCAGGCCATTACTTCCACGTTATGCGCACATAGCCGGTAGGGTTATAGGCACTGGAATAAGCGTAAAAATAGCATCTCGAAGAGACTACAGCCTATATATTTGGGTTATTGAGTTTAAAAACGTATCTCACATCCTCTTGTTGGGGACATCACTAGGAGAGACACAGCACCCTGGGGCACAAAACACACCATGCGTTACCTCACCTCTCTCCTTCTCAGCCCCTTTGGATTCGTGATTGCCCTGCCCTTTTCCCTTGACACACCACCAAGACCCGCTGTAGGCAGCTTCACTTACTCTGGAAATGGCTGTCCCGAAGGCTCCGTAAGCTTTATCTCCAACGGTGGAAACACCTTAACAGGCAACTATACAATAACATTCGGTCTGGACAAATTCACCCCGTACTATGGACCAGGAGTCACGCCTCGAGATAAGACCAAGTCGTGCTCCATTGAGGTGGATTTCAGTGTGCCGGAGGGATGGAAGCTTAGAGTGAATGCGGCCGGCACGATCGTGCATGGGTTTGCAAATTTCGACTCTGGGATACAAGCGGCGTTCTTGGCGCAATATTTTATTGAACCAGGAAATAGCAGTGCGGCAGTGAGTATCTGTGAAATGGCCGGTTGTAGCGAGGTACTGACGTGGAAAAGTCAACTGGGAAGTTAACAGTCAAAGGCCCGATTAATGACGTGGTGACAAAGGTGACAGAGATCACGGACGGAGGATACACAGGCGCGTGTGGAATGGGAAAACTACATGCGGGATATAGACACTCGATTACGACTCCAAGTTCGTATAATGGACCAGGCTGGGAAACCGAGGAGCAACCGTGGATATTGCAGACCAACTTGGAGGTGCTGAGGTGTTGAGAGGATGTTGAGGAGGTAGCGGCTGCAAACCGAACAAGTTCCACTCAATGCATATGGAACAGGCATTGGCTGTGTTTTTTAAGTTCATTATGAAGGGCTTATTTTTTGTCCTTGGTCTCGTCCTTCTCATCATCATCAGCATCAGCATCATCATCATTTTCTTCTTCTTCTTCCGCCTCATCATCACTTTTTTCGCCATCATCTTCATCGTCCTCGGCGTCCGAGACCTCTTCTCCGAGCTCCTTGAGCCGTTTCTGGGATGCATAAGCGACGTTTGGTGATGGCAACTGAGCATAAACATACCTTATCCCTGGACCTCTTCTCTTCCAGGTCTCCCAGCAGAACGAACAGGTCGTCAAGCTCGGTCTGCAAGGCTGCACGTGCTTCCTCTTTCTCCTTCGCATTAGTTTCGGCCTTCCGCTGCTTATCCTCAGCATCCTTGGCTTTCCAGATTAGATCCTGATTTTTGGCCTTGAGATCCTGAATCTCAACCTTCAACTTATCAACAGTAGTCTGGAGCTTCTCTTTTTCCGCTTTAACTTGCTTAGTATGTTCCTCATTAGCCTGGACAGTCGTCTGTAAACTGCTTAGTTCTTGTTGAATGCTTGCGACTTGTTGTTTCGACTTCCGCTGCTGCTCTTCCAGTGTCCGCACGTTGTCGAGGGCCTCTTGCCTGCTGGCATGAGCCGCGCTGAGGCGCTGTTCCACATCCATGCGGGCCTTGGTTGCTTCATGCAACTTTTCATCGTATTCTTGCTTCGTTTTGGCAAGGGCCAAGGCCTTTTCTTTCTCTGCCTGCTGCGCCTTGTTGTTCAGGGCGGCAACTTGAAGGTTGTGGCGATTCTCGAGATCGAGGATCGCTTGTTTGTGCTCTCGCTCCAGCCTTTTCATTTCTTTCTCATGATTGGAGTGTAGATCTTCATTGATGCGCTTGATAGTATTCAACTGAGTAATCGAAGATTCTTGTGTTTTGCGGTGGTCCGCTTGTTCCTGGTTCAGTCTTTGTTCCATACTCAAAAGATCGGATTGTATCTTCTCCAATGCTTGCATCTTTTCGTCGATCTGGCCGCGTAACGAATCAACGAGATCACGGTCAATACCTTCGTGTGTCTGGTGCATTTCCAAGCCCGGATCTCTGTCGATAGCGCGAGACAACCGGCTGAAGTTGTCCTTTAGGAAATCTACAAAAGTCTCGTCGAGAAAAACTTGCGGAGGTGAGCTCGATGTTCCCCTCTCCAAAGAGAGTACTTCGAAATCACGGACAAGCGGATGCTGTCTGAGCTGAGAAATTGCATCGAGGTATTTCTCTCGACCCAGGTTGTGATTCAAAATTGGCTGCAGCTCCCGTCGAGGTACTGGGGAATCCTTGGTCGAGAATTCATAGATGATGCCAAGCAGAGCGGCGCAAAGTCCCCTCACAACGACATGGTCGACTCCTGGCCTGGTCGCGTACTGTACAAGGCTGTGTATACTACTCGCTTCCCCGAGAAAATCATCAACGGCTGCGGCATCTTCAAATAGCCATCCGCATAGCAGCATTAAATAGGCGATCGGGATTCGTTCATCTTCCCCTAACTGTAAACTGGAAATCAAGTTGGCTGTGAAGGTTTGGATGCAAGTCACCACCTCTTCTCCCTGATCAGCATCCCCTTCTGCCACGGACATTAAGCGCCTCTTTGCGTCCAGATCGTCGAAGATGAGATGGAACACAAGGGTAGCCGCAAACCATATCCTGTATGGGTCGCTCACTGGAGACCCATGTGACCCAGACATGAGCGTGGTGAGAACGTTGGCTGTCTCGTCCTGACCAGATGTATGCCCGTCGATCGCTCGATTTAGGAAATGAGTGCGTATTTGAAGATGGTTGAAGAAATATGCCTTTATACATTCACATGCGGCAAAGCGAACGTCGAATGATTCATTTGCTCCTGGTCGGATGGCAATGTCGAGCAATGCCTCAATCACATAGACCTTCGTGAGCCCATTTGGCGGTTTGGCGCCGTTCTCAGCTGGCTCAAGGAGGGGACGAACCTGCAGAGGCGCAAATTCCTCCTGCAGACGGGCATTGCCTCTGATCATATCGGCACACGTGTTCAATGCCTAAAATTTGTAAGTTACGATTCCGAAAGCATGCGCCATTCCAAAGACTCACCTCGATTTTGATAGGGACCGCGGTTGAAGGTTCGAATGCCATGTTGAGGATCTGATGAAGGAGACCGTGACTTGCGAATGCATTTTGATTCGCCTTGGCGCTCGTGCTGCCTCTAACAAGAAACAAGCGGATGATGGCAAGAAGACCCCATATGTTCTTCTCGCATTGCGGACTAACCCATTGATCCTCTTCCCCCTCAATGGACGGCTTCTTTGTCTTCTTGCCTCCGGGTAAGAGTGTGGCACATCGCGAAACACCGCCGGTCTCTCTGAAAGCTGTCTGATTTGAGGCATTAAAGCGGACCAGATTCGCAAGCAATGAGAGACAATCCTGAACAACAATGCCTCCTTGAGTCAAAGATCCGTCCGCCTCTATCAGGTCGAAAATCTTTTCGAATGCATTCTCAAATACAAACAGCTTTTGTAGCTCGGTGGAAGCCTGAGACAAATCATTCAGGAGCACAAGGCCGGCATTCCGCACAGCATCCCGGGGATCGTCCAGGATAGCTACGAGTCGAGTTGTGCCGAGAGGAGCTGTGAGAACACACTCCTGGGTTCGCTCGGGTCGCGCTGTGAAGATTGCTTGGATCAGTTGCAGGGAGTAAAGGCGGGAGTAGAAGTCAGGGGTCTCAAGGAGGTCGAGGAGGGTGGTTATGTTATCTTGTCGCTGATATAAGCTCAGTACAAAGGTGAATGAGTGGTGATCTCATACTGACCTGGGTGAATTCGTCCGCTAGCCAAAGCGCAATCTCATCCGACGCTTCAGGCTACGAGGTTGTCAGCGGCAGCGGTGGGAGCTGGCAATGAAGCGCTCACGCTCTGTTCATTAGGATTGAAAAGCATAAGCAGTGTCTCTAGGACAACCTTTATGGTATCCACATCCTCAGCATCCTTCGTGAGACATGCTATAAGTCCCCGCAGCGATCCCGATGCAACAGACGCTGGATATTCCTTTGCAAAGCTCCGCAAGCCCAATATAGCAGCACGTCTGTCCTCCAGAAGAGTAGCGCTTGAGAGTCGGCTACTAAGAGTACTGATCGTATCTGTGGCTGTCTGTTTGGCCGGGGCCTGAGCCTCTAGCATTCGCATCATCTTGACAGAGGTAGACAAGGGTAATAGGTCACGAAATCATGGCGCAGCGAGGGTGATTGCGGGTGAGCGGGGCGTCGGCCGGGAAGCTTATTGTAACGTGCACGGTACATGCGGTTTCGAGGTAATTCACAGCATCGGGAGTCGGCGCCGGATATCTATGTCGCTGGAGGAATTGGCGAATCCAACAAGAAAAGGTACACGTTGGGAGTTGAGGGCTGGTGGATCTCGAGATTCGGTTGACATAGACATAAACCCTGCGCGGAACAACCCTGTTCCGACGCTAATGCCCCCCGGCCTTGGCGCAAGAGTTTCTGGTCGGCTCTTTCTACTAGAGTTCACCTTTGAACTCACCACATTCCGACGCCACCCTCGCCCTTATTCGCATTGTTACTCCCCAGGTGCCCATGTGCATGGCATCCACTGGATATACAAAGTGCTTCCGTGCACTCCCCTGATATTCCCTCGTTCACGACTTCGGCAACCACGCGGCCATCTGTTTGCCATCCGAAGTACTGCGACGTGCGCGAAGTACCCTACTGGCAAAACTTTGCCTCCTAGCAAAGAAACAGCAGCTTGGAAAGCATCCGCAACTTGTAATCCTCACTGTCTCTGATTTGCTTGCCCTCCCTCGTCGCATACCGCCTTCCGGTCATCCGTACCCCGAGCGCACGTAAAACGCGTCAGTCCGACCATACACCCTATGAAATAAACGCTCATCGTCCTTCGCTGTCGTTCTCCGTGAATAAACCGCGGCCATGGGTGTCCCGGCTATGTTTCGCTGGCTCAGCCAGAAGTACCCTAAGATAATATCCACAGTCGCAGAGGAGGGTTCCAAAGAAATCAAGGGCGAGAAGGTGCCTGTTGATCGCACAAAGCCCAATCCTAACGGTATGGAATTCGACAACTTGTATTTGGACATGAACGGCATTGTCCATCCCTGTTCGCATCCGGAAGATAAGCCAGCTCCCAAAACCGAAGCTGACATGATGGTCGACATATTTGAGTATACGGACCGCGTGGTTGGCATGGTGCGCCCGCGTAAGCTCTTGTACCTCGCCGTCGATGGTGTTGCACCTCGTGCGAAAATGAATCAACAGCGCTCGCGCCGGTTCCGTTCTGCCAAAGAAGCCAAGGAGAAGGACGAGGATCAAGCGGAGTTCCTGAAACTAATGAACGCGCAGAAGGCCAACAGGGGCGAGGAAATCACCTCCTTAGACGAGGTCGTAGCGAAGACTTGGGACTCGAACGTCATCACCCCTGGTACTCCGTTCATGCACCTACTCGCCGAGAGTCTTCAATACTGGTGTGCGTACAAGTTTACCACAGATCCATCATGGCGAGATATGAAAGTAATCATCTCCGATGCATCTGTCCCCGGCGAAGGCGAGCACAAGATTATGAATTTCATCCGATCACAGCGCGCCATGCCCACCCATGATCCCAATACACGCCATGTGATTTACGGTCTCGATGCTGATCTTATCATGTTGGGATTGGCCACGCATGAGCCGCATTTTAGGGTCTTGCGAGAGGATGTGTTTTACGATTCCGGCAAGGATAAGACTTGCACGCGCTGTGGGCGTAAGGGCCATATCCAAGCCAACTGCTCCTTCCCCGATACCGGCGCGAAACTCACAGAAGAGGAGGCCCAGGCCGAATGGAATACAACGGAACACCCTCCAAAGCCATTCATCTGGCTCCATGTCAACGTCCTGCGTGAGTACTTGGCGGTTGAGATGGACTCGCCACGGCGCACTTTCAAATATGATCTTGAGCGCGCTCTGGATGACTGGGTGTTCATGTGTTTCTTCGTAGGAAACGACTTTCTCCCCCATCTCCCCAGTCTTGAGATTCGCGACCAAGGTATTGACACGCTTATTGGTATTTGGCGCGACCTGGTCCCCGAGATGACAGACTATGTTACGAAGGACGGCTACCCAGACATGAAGCGCGTGCAACAGATATTGAAAGCTCTTGCCAGTAAGGAAGCTGATATCTTCAGGAAGCGAAAGGAAGTCTCGGATCGCCAGGCCGCCAACAGAGCCCGGCGCGAAGCTCAACGGAATGGCGGAGGTCGGGGGGGTCGCGATAACAACGGCCCTCCGTTCAAGCGTGTGAGGGAAAACACGGATACATATATCAATGCTGGCGTGGCTTTCTTCGCTCCGCAAGACGCCCAGTCCAACGAAGTCCGCAACCTACATCAAAGCATGATAGCGAATCGAAGCGAGTCGAACAAGTCGGCTGCCGCTAAGTTGAAGGAGCTCATGAAAGCGAAGGCTGAAGGCGGGGTTGCCGAGGGGCCACAAGAGAAAGAACCCTCTTCGAATCCAGCTACACACACGTTGCTGGGTAAACGCAAGTCTGAGCTTATTGAAGAGTCGGATACCGCGACGCCAGATCAGAGCACTCCAGCCACCCCAAGCACTCCCGCTACGCCAGCTGCGAAGGACAACGAGCCACCTGAGGATACCGTAAAGCTCTGGGAGCCAGGGTATGAAGAACGATACTATGCGCAGAAGTTCAATGTGGCGCCTGATGACATTGAGTTTCGGCACAAGGTCGCTCGAGAGTATGCCAAAGGCCTGTGTTGGGTGCTGGCATACTATATGCAAGGATGTCCATCGTGGACCTGGTATTATCCGTACCACTATGCTCCCTTCGCTGCCGATTTCGAGGGTATTGAAAATCTCGACCCTCGCGACTTTTCACTAGGCAAGCCATTCAAGCCTTATGAGCAGCTCATGGGAGTCCTTCCAGCTGCCTCAAATCACGCGATACCGGAACCGTTCCGTATACTCATGTCCGATCCCAATTCGCCGATCGTGGACTTCTACCCGGAGGACTTCCCAATTGATCTCAACGGCAAGAAGTTCGCGTGGCAAGGTGTTGCCATTTTGCCCTTTATCGATGAAAAGCGTCTGTTAGCCGCTATGAAGGAGAAATACCCGGAACTTTCCGAGGATGAGCATAGACGTAATGAAACCGGGAAGGAGACGATCATGTTCTCCCAGGAACATGCGTTGTTCGACATTGTCAACACAGTGATCTACCGCCAAAAGGGGGCGAAGAAGCTGGAGATTGATCCTAAGAAGAGTGGTCATCTCCACGGTCACATTGAAGTTCACGACGAGTTTGTCGTGGACAGCTCTTTGGTACCGCCTTTCGACACAACAAGCACAGATTTGAGGGAGGAAGACCTGCAGGACCGCTCGGTCAGGTAAGTGATCACTGAAAGGCCTCAAAGTTGAATTTAAACTGACTGCCTCAGGATGTACTACGAGATGCCTCGGTTGGCCTCCAAAACTGCACACAAGTCCAAACTCTTGGATGGTGTTCGCCTATCACCACCGGCGCTCAACGAGCAGGACAAGTCTTTCGTACGGAGCGGGCGAGGCCGCGGTGGTGGTCGTGGGGGATATAACGGCAACGGGCGAGGTGGTCCTGGAGGACGAGGCGGATTCGACGGTGGGCGTGGTGGCTATGGAGGCGATCGTGGTTTCAATGGACCTGCCCCGTTCGTACCGCCAGGCTTTCCTCCAGGTGTCACGCCTCCGGCTGGATTCCCTCCGCCAGGGTTTCCACCCCCGTTCCCGATTCCAGGTGGTCGAGGCTTCCCCGTGCCACCACCGGGCTGGGTTCCACCTCCTCCTCCAGGTTGGAATGCTACGCAGCAACAGCAGTACCTTGGCCAGCAGCGCCCAAGCTGGTTCCACCAGCAGGGTCCTCCACCCTCGCAAGGCGGGTACAGCGCCCCTCCAGAGTCTTCACATTACCGCCCAGCCCAACAAGGATCTGACCGCGGGCCGCAACGCAATGAGAATGCCAGGTACGCGAGCAACTATCGGGGCAATGACCGCAACTATGGTCGCGACCGAGGGTATAACCGCTTCTGATGCTAGAGAGCTCCATCACTATACGGTGCTTCCTTGGGTTCCAATGACTGCAAGGCCAATGCGTAGCTTTCTTTCACGATATATTTCGAGGCCGACAGTCTGTCTCACACATTGAAGCTATCGATGTCCAGGCTTCCCGATTCTTGAGATACCCGGTTCCGCTCTTTCTGGTTACTGTGCCTGGCCTTGTTGGAAGCAGGGGGATATGAGGATATCGGCGCTAAGGCCTTCGGATTTTTTTATGTTAGAGTCAATCAATCTGGTGCTTCCGCTAGTAAATTGTTTTTTTTTTCGGACGAATGTTCCCCACGTTCCTTTTGAGACCTCTTTCCAATAAGATTCTCAATAAGCACCCCGTGGTTCTTTCGTCCTGGTGTTCACGACCTAGGCTACCTAGAGTAGACGGCAAGATATCCGGACATTAGCATGGCTGGGCAACGCAATGCGCCCTAAGCCTGAGGGGTTTGTCAGGCACGTCAGGCACAATTCATGCAGCCTTCGTAAATGCCGGCGGATATTCCAGTCAATTCGCCCAATTACAGTTGACCACAACCGCCAGCCTCGATGTTCACGACTCTCGGACTGGTACCACACTAGATGACGATTACCCCAGGGTACTTCGGGACCTTCCAGAAAGATAAATCCTCCGCTGCAGCCCAGCAAAGGAGTCGCACACTGATTTGTCTTGGACTATGTCATGCGCCTACAATCTATTCAGCCAGCTCTATATACGGACGCCCAAGGCGGCTTAGCGCCTTCATCGATGCGTGGACCGTGCTCAATACACAACCTCGGAATCTGGGGTTTCCTGATGATCGTGAACCAAACTTTGGCAGCCTCGCCAGCCGGTTTTCGTGCGCTCTTCTCGTTCCCGTCCCTCCCGTAGCCCCAAGGTATGCATGGACGGGCGCTTGCAGGAAATGCGTGCGAATAGCAATGCGCCTGGCTAATAATCCCCCCGTTGAGACTTCTAGCCCATGGGGAAGTGGTCCGCGGGTGACAAGAAACCCGGGGCTTGGGCTGGGGGATTTTCGACTGTCCTCGTGGTTCTGGGGCAGGGGTCAACTATGGGGCTGGGCGCGGGGAGCTACGGTTTGGGGAAGCGTGCGCGGACTTGGACAAGAGTTGGGACCGGACTTGGGAGATTTTGCGGGGAAGGGGTTTACGGGTTACGGGGCGGTGGAGAGGAGAGGGGTGAAGACATCGGTGCTTAGGTGAGGGTACGGGGAACATGTGCTATTCGGGGTTGGGGTTGCTGAGTAGGAGGAGAAGTAGGGGAAGGGGACAGAGTATATAAGAAGGGTGAGGTACCGGCCTTTGAAGAAGCAGCTCGGCCAAGGAAGAGTTGACTTGAGTTCAGTTTTTGGTTTCGGTCTTCGTTGTGCACACAGAACAGTTCTGAAAGACTGCTTGACTTATCCACAATGGTGTCAATGTCAAAGTTGTGCTTGGTTGCACTGAGCTGGGTCGGCAGTGTGAGCGCCAGTCCAATTGCTCTTGAAAGCAGAGGTATGTGATAAGCTTGAGTTCCTGTTTCCTACTAGCCTTTGGACTATTTCGAAGTCCTTGCGGTGGCCGGATATATCCACTAGTATCCTCCTCATTCATCGGCGCTTAGTCGCCGAACCTCACATCGCTACACGACACTGACATACCATAGCAATCTCCGGCGCTTTGCTCGACCAGCTTCAATTCTTTTCCCAGTACAGCGCAGCCGCTTACTGCTTAGGAAACAACAACAGCCCCAATACCAAGGTCACCTGTCCACAGGGTAACTGTGCGCGGGTGGAGGCTGCGAATACGAACACCCTCTCGGAGTTCGAAAAGTGAGTTACGAACTCCTGCATTTCTGCTTACCCGCGCTCGCCTATTGTATCCTCCCATGCGTTTGCTGTACTCAAGTCGTGTCACTTCGTACTCGGGACGCCGATCTCGTATTTCGGCCGTATCAATCATGAATTGTCACTAACATTCGACAGTACCCCCAAATCCGACGCAACTGGCTTTGTCGCCACCGACTCCACGAACTCCCTCATCGTCATCTCTTTCCGTGGCTCTCGCTCCGTCCGCAACTGGCTCACCAATGTCCAATTTCCGGGCCGATCCACCTCCATCTGTGGTGACTGCGATGCCTCCACTGGGTTCTGGAACTCCTATCTCGAGGTCCAGCAACGTGTGTTGAGTGCAGTTAACACAGCCCGCGCTCGCTTCCCTAGCTACAAGATTGTAGCCACTGGCCATTCCCTCGGTGGAGCATTGGCAACGCTGGCAGCTGCGGATCTGAGGAGCAGGGGAATCAAGGTCGACCTGGTACGTCGTCACCTCCCTATCTTCCGGCGGCGCACATTCTCTAACACAATCGCAGTACACCTACGGCTCCCCCAAGGTCGGGTTCACGCCTCTGGCTAACTACCTCACCTCGACGTCGAATGGAAACTCCTACCGCGTGACGCACAAGAACGACCCGGTTCCGCGTCTGCCTCCCGCCGCCCTCGGCTACAGGCATACCTCGCCCGAGTACTACATCGCCAGTGGAAACGGAGTTGCGGCCAGCACCAACGACGTGAATATGTACACGGGGATCAACAACTCGAATGGAAACGAGGGAGATATTGGCTTCGACATCAACGCTCATCTTGACTACTTCGGCCATATCAGTGGCTGCAACGGGCAAGAAGGCATTGAATGGAAGAGAAGCCTGGAGGAGGAGATGGATGTGACGGCAGTGTGATTCACCTGCGCGAACTAAGTGGAAGAAGTAACTTAGTAAAGAGTGCCAAGAGGCCTCATGATGTTGATGAAATAATGACCATAACGATACAAACTCGTGCGCCTACTTTCTCAGTCTTCCTTCTTTGCCACATCTTTAGCATCGTATCCTTCTGTCCATGCGGCATGACTTGGCCTAGTACCTAACTTCATCACCGGGCTCTTGATGAAATTGTCCCAATCATGCGTGGAAAACGTCTGCGCTTTTGAAATCTGCACTTCTTCCATGCCGCGCTGTATCGCCGCCCTTTCATACCCAAACAGTGCCTCCTCCACGCTCTTATCACCCGCTTTGACCGCCTTCAGAGCCTCAACCAGACAGTAACTATCGTAGAGGGAATTATTGGCCCCTTGGCCTCGATCTATGAGTTCCCAATCGATTAGAACCACTCCATGAGACATCGATAGAGAAAGCAGGAGGAAACTCACGAAAAGTCATCGCATGGGCCGCATCCCCAGCTAACGTTACTTTCGCAGGCTCGTTCTCCCACGTCACCGTCTTCCAAATCTTCAACTGGTCCTTTCCCACCACCGTATTTTCTGGTATCCATGCGATGAGGCTCTTGTACGGCTCCGCCCAACCATCTCGCTCCACATGCGCCTTCAACCTCTTCACTCGGTCTCCCTGTTCCTGTTCTTCATTGTCGTAGTCCTCAAGTCCTCTGAACGGCCAAGTTGTCAGAATTTGGAAGGTCCACGTGGTCGGATCATCCCGGCTGGGCATGTCCAGAATATTGCTCCGAATGTAGTGGCCCGACGGATGAATTGCAATGTCCACCAGCGGATGGAGATGCTTCTTCAGATACAGTGCCTGGTCGGCTGTATAGCTTGCATTGAAGTTCATCAGCGCAAATGGCAAGGTTTCTGCTGCGGCGAGCTTTGGTCCCAGGAGCTGTGTTCGGACTTGCGAATTCGCACCATCGACACCGACGAGAAGGGTGCCTGTTGCTGACGTACCGTCGGAGAAGTAGGCGCGGATGAGGTCGTCGTTTTTCGCATTGTCCAAAAGGTCGTATCGTACTAATTTCTTGTTGTACTGGACGTCCAGGCCCTGGCTTAGATGCTCACGTAGTGTTCGTATGTTGATTTCCTTCGCTAGGGGGATCGGAAAGGTGAACGTTTTCTCTCTTGTCTGTCCGTTGTGGATAATGATTCTGTCTTCACCAAGGGCCGTACAATCGATATAGGGATTGCATTGAGACGCATCAAGCCGCGATGCGAGTGTCTCTGGGAGTAGTGATAGAAGGTATGGACGCGCCCAGCCAAGAGTGAAGGCCCAATGTCGGTGGCGGGAGGCGCTAGGTGCTTTATCGAAGATGGAGAAGGAAATGCCGGCCTGGCAGCGTTAGTTCTAGATGAAATATTGAGACACTGCTCGTTGAGTTAAAGTTTAGAAGGGCCAGGCTGTTTTATGTCTCTTGGTAGGTAGATAACTCCACAATACCTTCTGAAGACCGTGGGCGAGTGCAAGACCTGCAGGGCCTGTCATAGGAAGTTAGCTGCGCAGGCGCAATAGATGACGGATATTGACTGAACAAACCTGCGCCAATGATGAGAACTCTCATATCTGTTAACTGAAGCGGAATCTTGCCTACGTTCAAAAGTGGGGAAGACCAGGCTGCAGAAATCAAGGCATGTTGCGCTTGCCCTTACCTGGGGCTCTCGACCCAGCCCGAAAATCACAGCGGGTGTTACACCTGGGCACTTAACGAACGTATCGGGTCCCCACTCACTCATTTACGAGGTGATCACCGTGTTAGGTAGGTAACTCACGCTAATTTCATTACTTTCCACTTTTCTTGCAGGATCCATTCACTTCCAACAGTCTCCTCAGACCCAAAGTACCACCTGATCAAAGAAAAGAACCCAATTTACCCGCCTGTTTCCTTCCCATTATCAGTTCAATCATACACCCTTACTTCGTTGTCCAACCCTAAACCCAGGGCTTCTGCTTCCATCGTCTTCATCCCACCTCATGCGTTTCCCAGCAGCGTAGCAACAGGCAGAATCCAGTATGTAGCAGACTATCTCAATCTCCTTGTCATTTCTTGGTGCATAGATGAAGGTCCAACTTGCCGGAGCGATCCAGTCCACTGGAAATCGCAGCCCCCAACCTTTGGTGATGACAAGCTTGGCATCTCGTGGGCTGAGGTACATGTGGAGACTCATGTCCTCCGGGTGTATATGGGCAATTTCGTAGAATATGTCTTTCGCGTGGGGGTTGATATTTGGGACGTCTGCCTTCACGTATAAAGCTGATCCAGTGCCGCCCTCGGTGCGAGATGGGCCTGCTACAAAGGTATCGGGGAATTGCGTGGCATAGTCCTGGAATAATTCGTGTACGATTGCGAAGGCATGGACATCGGCCTTTGAGTCTGATTGACGCTGCGGTAACATCCTGACCGAAAGTGTCAGTATACTCGGCATGGAAATTGCATCCTGACCAACTAACCAGGGGGTGAGTTTTGGTCGTAGGGGACCTCTCTCCACGCACGAAAGTGGCGACCCGTCGTGAATGTTATAAAGGCGAATTGTGATCTTGTCTTCACTGAGATACTGCTCTCCCTCGTCCGGTATAGGCGACACGTCGTCCAGCTGAGGCCCACCACGCCACCAGACATAGAAAGCCCAACGATATATGCGGAGATAACCGCGCAAGGTTGCAGGAGTACCTCCAGTTCCTGTTATAATGTACCATCCTTGTAAGAAATGTGCGTATTTCGTTTGTGGATCGGAGCAAGCTCACGCGAGCCTTCAGGTGCTGGACACCCGTGCGAGTGCGTAGGTACAAAATGGCCACAGAACTCACCTGCGCATCTCCAAGCCTCAAAATCCTTATACAGAGGCCATACAAACAGCATAGCAGGCACTGAGCAGAGCAAGACCAACTTTGAGTGCACCATAAGCCAGACCCATACTATTGTAACGATTAAGATGTGTGCCCAGGGTGGCAATGCCATCGCGCCGAGAAACGAAGGAAATATATAATCGAATGACTTGGTAGAGACTCGAAGTGATGGTGATAATTGCAGTGGCAAGGTGCCAGAGGAGCTGGGAGTCGATGATGGTTTTGTTGTGTCTTCTGAGTTCTCGGCTCGCACCTGAGATTGCAATCGTTATTGGCGGACTGCAACTGCCTTCTCTGTCTACTGGAACATACGATTCTCTTGAGAGGATTTTCTGGAAGAAAGAGCTACCAGAGCCTTGGTCGAGGTCTTCTCATTTGACCGCACCCTCTTACGGCGCGTTCACCGTCAGGTTGTTGTTCCAAAGCAACAGTGTTTCCACCATCATTGAGCCACAATCTTTGTCATCATCACACCGGCATTATCGTCGAGTTATTATCGAATCGGGTGGACTGTTCGGCCAGCTCCAATTATATGTCCGCCAATGTAGCGCAAAAACCCCGCATTTCTGCCGCAGTCTCATTTGCTCACGAGGCATAGCATCGTTTCAGCCCGTCGCTAAGAGTTCAAAAATGTCATTCCATTTTTCCGATGCTTCGAGTAGAGCATGCCTTGACGATTATATTTGGGCGAATCACATCCTGAAGAGCCATGGCGTACTCGATCCTCGAGGACATCTTTCGTTCCGGTCTGTACATGACCCGACGAGATTCTTTATGGCGTCCGAGCAAAAGCCTTCCGCCCAATTCTCATTATACCCAGAGCCTTCGCTATACAAAATATCACATGAGCAGCTTGATACCCGTTGGAACTGGCACGCCACTCCAGAATGGTACATCCACAGCATGATATATCACCTCTATCCCAATGTCCACGCCATCGTCCATTCTCACTCAACAATGGCAAGCTCCTTTACTGCTACAACCCATGGCCGAAGCCGGATCCCCGTCAAACCTGTTCTGAATGAGGCATGGTTTTTGGGAAAACATCCACCTCCTGTGTTCGAACCATTCAATCTGTTGCACAACGAAGACATTCCTTCAACAGAACGGTCTACACGGATACCCTTCAATATTGCTCAATACATGGCTACTTGGTTTCTTCCCACAGAGGAGCGCAAATTTATCCTCTCAAATATCAACGCCCTTGAACTTCCACCCAATTTCCAGTACTGGGGCGACATCGAGTCTTTAAATCCCGTCATGCTTGTGCAAGGGGAGGGATTCCTATGCATTGGGGAGACCATGGAGCAAGTCGTGTCCAGAGCCGTGTATACAGAGAAGAACTTTGTCGCGTTAAAGGATGCACTTGCTCTCGCTAGAGGAGAACCCTCGAGAGTGAGATTTCTGAGCGGGGAAGAGCTGAAAATTGCCAAATAGTCTTTGGCGAAGACGAATCATTCCAGAGCTAAGGAAAACTTTCTCGCCTGGAAAGCATCAGTGGGTGCCTTGCCCGATCTTTTGGGCCCATTTTCAGTCGCAGGAGTAGATTTTCAGCTTCGCGTGCAACAGGCGGCAGGGGGAGGAAGTAACGGAACGCCAATTCCTCGCGAAGGAGAAGTGGAAAATTGGATCGACAGAGTGGAACGGCTATCTATGAGGTCGCTTGCTAGTGAGTCAGAGATTCTGCAGAAGAATGCGCCAAAGGAGGGAGCAGAGGAGACAGCACAGGAGACCACAGCAGATCAGCCGCAAGTGGGACAGTCGAGTCCACAGCCTGAGACGGGAACTTCTTCAACCGGTTGGTTCAGTGCCAGAGAATTTCCAGAGAGATGGGAAGAAGAGAGGCCTCGCCTACGGACACGGCGTCATCCACTAAATCAATTGAGGCCTGCTATGGTAAGTGTGGCGAGGGAGCTGGGAATCCTCCCTCCCAGTGGTGGTGGCGAAGGCCGTAGCCGTCTTAGACAGCAATCTGGACACGGCACACGCGCAACCATGCCCTTCGACAGCCCTACTCACTATTCAGCAATTGAAAATGATGGGGGAAGAGCGGAATCAATCGAGATTGGGGCGATAAGCCGCAATCCGTTTGCCCACAACGGAATTGTCCGACTAGCACTAGCTCGGTCGCGCAATCAATTGCTGCTCAGGAATAGAAGGAATCCACGAGCTAATGTGCAGCATATGGGACGGTATTGACATCGGAGGCCTTCGACAATCGTGCTGACACTCCCAGACCAAGCGCCAGCGGTCCTTTCTCCGTCCGGTGTGCGAAGGATGAGGAGCTTGTCCGTATCTGGCCTCAGTGTATCAAGCTTTTATTTTATTTTATATTCGGGGGCTGGTTTTTCGATGAGTCTTTTTTTTTCGTTCGTTCTGGTCCGTGGTGGTATCAATTGGCATGCTCCATGTCGTCGTAATTGTGTGTGTTTATGGTGCTATTGCACTCAGCACCCGTATATCTCCCAACCAGGCTTTAGCCGTGCCCATCCATGCCCATTTCAACACCTGCAGTTTGGTAAACCCCCACCTTCTTGTTCTTCTTTACTCTTCGTCCTTTGACCGTCCGGTACTTCAATCTATTCGTCCGACATACCTCCCGAGTATCCCGTCTTCGTCCACAATGGCCATCACGCGCTATACTCCCCATGGGTAGTTCCTCAACTTGGGGGATTCGATATGCGCCCTCTGTATTGGGGAATTAGTGGTACAATAGAGTGGTCGAGGTTAGACTTCTGTAGCAAAAGGTAAAGCGGGCGGACGAACACCGGGCGGAACGCGGGAATGGCGTGAATAGTAAGTAAGCATACCCATGCACATGTAGAAGTTATAAAAGATATCTTGAGTACAACACTACCTTTAGCCATTTCAAACAGAAACACAGACAACGATTTTTTCCATCCTCTCGCCTTCAAACTCGGTTTTGCAATGTCTTCAATTGTTGCAGTTGCTGGTGGATCCGGTGGGCTTGGTCGCTCCATCGTCGAAGCTTTGAAGAACGATGGGCGATATACACCCCTGGTCATATCCCGCAAGGTTAGCCTACAATCGTCCACTAATCCACGAGAGGTCCGGAAGCCGAGCGAATACTAAAATATTGTGCAACCACAGGCGAATGAGGAGCTGGAAAAAGAAACCAGAGTCCGGGTCCTCGCTGCCGACTATTCCTCCGTCGACGCGCTCGTCAAACTCTTTGAAGACAACAATATCGACACCGTGATAACTGTGACCGGCCATGGCGCGCAGAGTATCGAGGTGATGTTTAATCTTATCAAGGCGGCGGATATCTCCAAGACAACAAGGCGGTACATTCCAAACATGTTCAATGGAGTGAATTACCAACTCGAGTACGTGCATACGAGACACTCCGCTCCCCGCAACAACCAATTGACTGTTCTATTAGAAAACATAGCAACATCAACCCCATTGTCACGGCCAAATTACGGCAAGAAGAGGAGCTGAAGAAGACGAACCTGGAATGGACCGGCATCGTCCCCGGCATCTTCCTCGATTATTACGCCCCCGGTGTTCCCGCGCATGCGCCGCGCTCCCCCCTTATCGTAGATGTTGAGCACAACGTTGCTTCCATTCCAGGTGACGGCGAAATGACGCAGACCTTCACGCACACTACCGACATCGGCAAGTACACTGTTGCGGCGCTGAGTCTGGAAAAGTGGGAACAGAGGTACTTCGTCAAAGGGGACGCGTTGACGTGGAACCAACTGGTGGCCCTGGCCGAGCGTGTCAAGGGTGTCAAGTTCGACGTTACGTATAACAGCGCGGAGAAGATAGAGCAGGGCGATATAACGCTTATTTGGGGGCACGGAGCGACATTGAAGAACATTGGGTTCGATGAACAGGCGATCAAAAAGATGATGTCGGCATTGGCGAAGATACAGCTCGAGGGCGGCGGCAGCTTCGGGTCTGGGAGTTACCTGAATGAGATCTTTCCGGAGATTAAACCGTTGACGATGGAGGAAGCGCTTATTCGGTCTTTCCAGAAGTAGCGTTCATGGGATTTGGGTTTCTCCAGTGGGCTGGTGCAGCGAGAGGAGTGACAAATAATTTGCTTGAAATAGACGTGTTAGATCGCGAAACATTTTCTTGGGTGTGAACGCTGACCTGCAAATATATACCTCTGCGCGCTTGATTCCAGTATCTTGAAGGCCGCAGTGCTTTGCATGTCTCCAAAGGTGGATGAGAGCTTCCTCCTCGCGTCCAGGGCCTGGTAAGATGCTGATATGATCCAAGGGGACAGCTTCTCCAAGTCATGCAATCGCGAAAGTACCATTTCCAAAACCTCGTCTAAGCGATCGACCCAGTGTGTAACTATGCCAATACGGCTGCCGTCACGCGGTTCTCTCTCGATCAGAAACCACAAATGGAGGTGTAACGAAGCGCTGCCACGAGATATGTGAGCACAATACTCACGAAGTGGAGCAGATGTGAGCATCAGACAAAACGCACCTCAACAACATGACTCCCGCGTTGCATGAGTCGGTACTTTCCTGCTGCAGCTGCGGGCGACTGAGGAGCTGGCCGATCTCATGCAAGATCAGGCCGACGTTTTGAGTGAGATCAGCTTCAATCTGATGGCGATTGGCGCGGATGAGTATATGTACTCGGCTCACTATCTCGACCACTTGAGTTTGCAATGCAAAACGAGATCTCCAGTTGTCATCCACATCCATTGCTCGATCGGGAATTTCACCATGTGTATCCGGGATACGGTGGAGCGAATGAGCCGGGTCAAAATAATTATTGTGAATGACGGGCTGTCTAATGATATTGGCTGGTGGCATATTTAACACCCTGTGGACGTTACCTGATTAGCAGGACATTGCATGGAGGACAATGCCGTATTGTTGACATACCTATCTGTGAGTTCCAAACACCACCACGTATACATGGCTTCCTCGGAATCTGTAGGCAATCCCTGGGGGTGTGAACAGGAGTTCTGAGGCACTAAGTCCTCCAGACCGATAGAATATGCCATCCTTCCTGCGACTCCCAAGGTCAGGAGCGCCACGTCTTGGATACCTTGAGTATGTTCAAACAGGGCAATGATGATACCAGCTTGGATTATACGAAGGTCAACGACTGCTAGGGATACGAACATGCCTAGATAGTATTTGCAAGCTCGATACCACCTTGATTCCGCAATAGCTTTTGCATGGGGGTGCTCTGAAGGAGGGGTTACAACAAGATGCATGGCCAGGACGACAAGTAAGAAGCCCTCTGACGAATCGAAGGTTTTCAAAAGCTGCATCTCTTCCATGAACTTTGGCTGGTGGATCATTGGAAGCCACTGGTGCATGGTATCAAAGTACTTCTTCGCAACGACATCGGCGGATGTGTTGCCTTCTGTCATGGCCCGAAAGACACTGCCAAAGTGGAGGAAGCCGATGTGGGAGCGTGATAGTTCTCCCGGGTCAAGGGTCCATTTGTATGGTATCTCCTTGTTGGTAATCGAATTTGGTGGTAAGGCATTCTCCACGACCGCTTCCTGTTCTTCTCCTTCTTCACGACTGCTTTCTGGACCTGTGGAAGCCCCAGGTGGGAAAAGTCGGGCTTCTATCCTCTCAAGCCGCCGGAAGACATCGTCGAATTTTGTGTCGGTGCTTTCAGGCTCAGTTGAATCATTGTTCTCGTAGGAACACCCGAGAGAGAGTCTGAATCCTTCGAATCAACTGTTGAAAACCCTACTGTTGTCGGTGGTGCTGCTCACCTCACGCAGCGATCGCAGTTTGGCAGCGATTTGTCGCATTTCTTCTTGCTCGATTTACATTGAGAGCACGTTCGTCTTGCCTTTGTAGAATCCATTTCAGAGTTTGGCTGGTCTATGGACTTGATTGCCTTCCTGTTGTTGCCCACTTGCAGGTGCTGACAGGTGGATTGCGCTAGTACCTTTTGGGAGGCCATCAAAGAGGACCCGTCGACCGCGGGGAGGGGACTGCCGAAGTTCTGAATGCGACGTATACGACTCGTGTATGCAAGCCTTTCACAGGCTAGTGCTAGGGTAATAATGGAGACACTGTAATGGGGTCACGGAGTTAACCTCCGGTCGCAAGTCCACTCCGTTCCATCACCATGTCGTAACAAAATGGTAATGCAGGACCGCCTGAAGCTTCTCCTTCAAATACTCCCCGCCGAAGGCCAAGCACAGCCCACAAACGATACACATTTGACACAAACCTCACGAATGCCGCTCAAATATCACAAAGTCCTCGTCATTGGCGCCACCTCGGGGATTGGCCAGGCATACGCAGAAAGACTCGTTGACGAAGGGAAGAAGGTGATCATCGTTGGCCGGCGAAAGGAGAACTTGGATGCCTTTGTCGAAAAATATGGCTCCGACAAAGCAGACGCCGTGGTCTTTGACATCACTCGTCTGGAGGAGATCCCGAAATTTGCAGAAGAGATGACGAGCCGCCACCCGGACCTGGACTGCGTCATTCTGAACTCGGGCATCCAGCGCGGTTTCGATTTCGCGAAGCCGGAGACGGTGGATCTCTCGGTATTGGGACTGGAATTCACGACCAACTACCTGTCGTACGTACATTTGACGCAGGCCTTCCTACCACACCTCCAGAAGCAAGAGAACGAGACCGCACTCATTTATATGTCCTCTGGACTCGCTCTGGTGCCAATTGTCAAACGCCTGAACTACTGTGCCTCCAAAGCCGCACTCCATCATTTCGTCCTTTGCCTGCGCGAACAGCTCAAAGAAGGCCCAGGGAATATAAAGGTCATTGAAGTGTTTCCACCTGCTGTGCAGACAGAACTCCACGACGAGAAGCACCAACCAGACATCAAGAACGGTCGTTCCATGGGTATGCCCCTGGACCAGTTCACGGAAGAATCATGGGGGAAGCTGGTGAACGGCGACGAGCAGATTCCGGTCGGGCCAATCGTAAATATGTTTAATGGATTCGAGCAAACCCGACAGAAATTGTTCGAGCAGTTCGCAAAGATGATTAAGGAGCAGGAGAAAAAGGCCTCGTAGCGAACATGGACGAGTGAATGAAAGTGTCCGGGGAAGGCTAGCGTGGCCGCCAAGAAATCCCTGCTTGGCATGGGAGGTTGTCCCTTGGGTAATGTTTAATGTCGCTGTGAATGGAAGCATAGGAAATGGGACACGGGATTCTTATTATTCGCAATGCGTCTTTCTGATCTGCCTTGGCGAATTCTATGAAATATGAATTTTCCCACCACGCAGAATGATCTGATTTTGCGACAAGATCCAGGTGCTTGGGCAGCCCATCAGACGATGATGTGGCCCTGTGGCACAGCCACACTTGCGGCACCGTCGCCCGAAGCCCTCCCCATCAGACCCATCAGACCCACGCCGCCTCCGAGTTCCGATCACTAAGACATCACAGTCGCTTGCTCCAGTGCCTCCTTCCTGACAACTGCTATTGCTCCAGAGCTGCTTCCAGGTAGCCAAATTGCTCTACTCCGCCGATACTTTTGCCAGCACCTGTCCCTGAACGACTTCCGGACTCGCCGCAGCCATGTCCGACTTCAGCAACGCCATGACTAACAGGGCCCTGCGGACCATCAAGACAGTTCGTTGAAGAAATCCATAGGAGTCCATCCAACATACTTACTTGTCCAATAGGAGCTCGAATTCCTTCTCGACTCGAATGTCATCACCAGCCAGCAGTTCGATACCGTCACTAACCAGCTTCCCCTCAATGCGGCGGCCGCGCGTACACCGATACCTACCCCGTCCCCTCAGCCCCCTGTACAACAGATGGCCAATATAGCGGTCAGGAAAGACCCTGAGCCGGAGAAGAAAGTGGGATACTATGCCCAAGATGCTGTCGCAAATCCTCCGCCTCCCGCATACCCTGTCGCTCCTGTGGCTCCTATGGGCCCTCCCGTCCTCGCGCACGCAACAGCTATGTACCAGTACAACGCTCAGGACGCAGGTGATCTTGCTCTCATGCCCAATGACAAGATCGTCGTCACAGAATACATGAACAACGAGTGGTGGAAGGGCCGCAACGAGCGTACCGGCCAGGAGGGCATCTTCCCAGCCAGCTACGTGCGCAAGGAGGACAGGGCACCCGTCCCCATCACTCCGCTTGCTCCCGCGCCTAGCAACTACGGCAACATGCCCCTGGACGTCAGCAACGGCGCCTCCAGTGAACCCAAGCCTCCTTCCAAAGTAGAGGAGAACGGGAAGAAGTTTGGCAAAAAGCTAGGCAATGCAGCCATCTTCGGCGCCGGTGCGACCATTGGAGGCAAGATTGTGAACGGCATTTTCTAATTCTTTTCTTTAGGTGCGACTATCGGCAGCAACATCGTCAACAGCATCTTCTAAGTGCGTGTTCGGCGATGTGACTGCGTCATTTCTTTGGCTTGCAAAGTTTCTACGTTCGGCGTCTTGGATCTACTATTTACTTGGTGCGCGTCCCCCACGATCCCCTGATGTTTATGCCTCGCTGTCTCTTTTCTCCTTTCTGCCCTTTCCGTGCAATCATGCTTTGACTCGAAGGAAGGATAAGTGACTTACATTTTGCTTTCCATATAGGGTCACACGGGTCGGGAATAAAATAATGGTTTACTGTCGATTGCAATGCGTGCTATTTGCGTATCCACTCCGAAGCCACGTTTGTTTGTTGCGTGATGTATTCGAAAGTAAAAGGTGGCCCATTCACATTACATCGGTGACTCCGTGTCGAGCGTTTGATGCTGTGAACATGGAAACTATGCCACCTTCCAAGGACTTCCTGCCCCTCACTTTGCTCTATCAGCCACTGCTTCGATGTTCACATAGATCTACATGGACTGCACACTCTCAGCGGCTTCATCAATTTATACTGTACGGGGCTGTTCTCTTGTGAAGTTATCCTCCCCGAGAGGGTGAGGGTCGACGGTATGAACGACTCAACATGACAACAAGTGGCAAGCGTACAATACGGAATGGTCCCATCGCTTTGAGCGCACCAGACTCATTGCTCAATGACAGTGCATACGCATACACTGAAGACGCCCGCATCAAGTTTCGAATAGCGCGAAAACGAACATATCTCGCCCATTCCCTTGTTCTCTTCAATGTCTACGGCCTACCCCTTAGCTATGGGCCCTACCTGGAATATTACTACAACACCACAACCTACGGTGCTCCGTCGCTCCTCCAAGTCTCCGTTCCGCAAGCCGCTCAGCTCCTCTGCATGTATGCCGCTCCGCTCCCAATAACATGGCTTTACCAAAGGGGATATTGGCGTGGAAGCATCTACTGGAGTACCTTCGGCATCTGTATTTCCCAGCTGATGCCCATCGTCTGCAAGTCCTGGCTTCACTTACTCATAGTAAGGGGAATTGTACAGGGCACAGCGCTGGGCACCTTGGGCACAGTATCAACGCTATGCCTGGCATCACATTACAGGAACAATGTGCCCGTGGCTTCCACGATAGGGTGTAGCATGGCTCTCCTGGGTCCCCTCACTTACACGGCGATCACATACATTTTCCTGCCCGAGCTCCGACACTCACACGCTTGCTACGCAAATTTTGGCATCTCTGCGGCAACTCTCGCGCTTGCAGCATATCTCATCAAGAAGGACGACCACTTCACCACCCTCAACATCATCAGTACCAAAGCACGACACCCACGCAGTATTTTCTGCCCCTCCAAGGAAACCGGCCCTTTCCTTCTAGGATATTGGCTCCTCTCCACGGGCATCTATATTTACCCCACCTTCATCGTCCTCCTCCTCGCCAGTGCCCCCGGCCCCGTCCGTCCGGGAAACGCAACACCCCATCTTCTAATCCAGGATGCGGTCGCCGCCCCCTTCGCGGCTCTAGCCGGTTCCCCTTGGCTGCGCAGTGCGCTGGGTGCCGTCAACGCTTTCGTATGCGCTGCAATCCTCGCGGGAGCAGCTTACGTACTCCCGGCATTCATGCCGTTTGCTGATATCTCACTGGCTTCTACCGTTGTCTATGGAGCATGTCTAGGAACCCTAATCGCATTGTCTGTGAGGGTGGCATACACCGTGTTTACTTTCAATGGCGATGGGAACTTTACTGCACCGCATGTGCAGATAGGGCTTGTCTTGGCGGTTGGTGGAGCGGGAGCGGCGATGGGGATAGTGGTCGTGGCACTGATGGTAGAGTGCGGAGATCAGGGGTTTCGGTGGGCGTTTGTGGTCATAGGAAGTATGATGTGCTTGGGAGGGTGTTTGATGGTGATTGGAAGGATGGGGGGTACGGGGTGGAGGTTCTTTGGGATTGTGTGGGTTTAAGTGTCAGAGAAATTGATACATGGTATCCGCCCATCACCCTGATCTTTGTACATATCAATTCGCTCTTTCATCATCAATATCTCGTGTTAAACGAGCGACTTCGAGGGGCTTGGTTCGGCAAGGTGAGTGTACGCGTCTGAACTCCGGTCTCCACGCTTAGTGGGTCTTCCACCGCCAGCTTGCCGAACAGTGAGATTGCATGCCCTTTATGCTGCATACTGTACACGTCCTCAGCTTCATTATCAAGAATGTGTAGGTTGAACAACGCTTTTCCCACACATATAATCATTAAATTCGCCGAAAACTGCAACAGTTAACCCTCCGCTTGGTGTAGTTGGTTCATCACGTTCGGCTGTAATAGCAATTGTAACCGAAAGGTCCCTAGTTCGATTCTGGGAGCGGAGATCACTTTTTGTTGGCGAGCTGTGGTTGAATCGTGGAATAAAAATCTGAAGTCCAGATGGATTTTTTTTTTTGGGCGGAGGGCGGGGTTTGGTCTGCCGAATAGAGAGGAGGAATGGCGATTGGTGGAACTCGCCTTCGGATATTTTATCAGATTCGGCGCTAGATCTAGGTCCGTCGGCCCGTGCATCCAGATCCCGATTCTACCTGCCGGATCCAGCGCGGATTTTCTTTTAGGACGCTACCTAGGTAGAACACGTGGAAGGCACGTGGAGGTAAATCTATAAACGGGAACAGAATTTAATACAGTATAGACAGATACATATCTAGGCATGTGAAAGAATAAATATGCTGACTGAAGAACTGGACATCCTTGAATCGAAATTGTGCAATACGAACAACTCCTTCGGAACCCCTGGAGACGTAGGTAATATACTTACCCGTAGCCCTTCCCGACACCATCACGCTTTCATCACCATAGGGCAGATTCAGCAATCCGCACCAGCAATTCCAGGCTAGCCCCCGGAATGCGCTACGTGCTTCGAAAAGACGATTCGCTCCGGGGCCCTCCACAGAGTCCACACGGCCCAGGCCCCGGGTTGTGGGCGACCTTTGTACCGAGCCCAGAGCCTTGCTCCACATGGGGGGTTAAAGCCGATCTGCCGTCTGGGGATTTAAGATAGTTATGCCCGCCCGCGGAGCAGGGCGCAGGTGCTGTTGAGTCTTTCGCCACGGCCTTTCTGCGGCGGTCTTTTGGGATGAAAGATTTAGTGACGAGAGATGAGGAAGAGGGCGTGAAAGAGAAATTCGATGAGGCGGAGGTGGGGACTGCGACACGGGATGAACAAGCGTTGAGTGTTGACGAGGAAGAGGTGGCAAATGCGGCGGAGCAGGGCACAGAAAGAAATGCGTTCCCGTTTTCGAAGGCGAGATGTATTGCGCTGGTTCTGACGGTGACGGGGGCCTCGATCATCAATGTACGTTTCCCAGGCACATTTTTGGGGGGAGCAGTGCTAATTATTGTTCCAGACATTAGGCGTGCAGGCTTCAGTTATTATTCTCCCTACGATAGGGAGAGCCCTCAATATTCCCGACAGTCGCCAACAATGGATTCTCTCAGCGTACAACCTCACCTTTGGTTGCTTCCTTGTAGGCTTTCTTACGCCTCTTCTCGGTCCGTGGTATCTAACAATTCGATCAGCTATTATGGGGTAGGCTCGCAGACGTCTATGGCAAACGTCTGATCTTCATCCTTGGCTCCGCGTGGATTACAGTTGCTTCCATCATCGTACCCTTCATGCCGAATGAAATCAGCTTTGACGTGTTCCGTGGGTTCCAGGGTCTGGGCGCCGCGGCTATGGTGCCGACTGCCATTGGTATCTTGGGGGTGACTTTCCCGCCTGGAAAGGCGAAAAACTATGCATTTGCATGCTACGGTGGGTCACTAAACCTCAGGATCCCCACAACATATGACTGATGGGTGACAGGTGCCGGAGCTCCATTAGGGGCCGTCTTTGGGAACATATTCGTAAGTTGCTGCACGGTTGTATTGTCGGACTGGAGCGTTCAGCTGACAATTACAGGGCGGCGTCTTGACCCAATTCTTGGACTGGAAATGGGTGTTCTGGATATTCGCTATGCTCGGAGGAATCATTACTATCGCAGGAATCTTCATTATTCCCCTCCCGCCTGCGGTGACGGAACCCATCAGCATGCGCCACAATGTCGATTGGATAGGTGGCACGCTCATCACAATCGGCATCCTTGTCCTACTCTTTGCTTTGACCGAAGGGAATGTCGTTGGCTGGGATACGCCATGGGTTCCCACCCTCATCGCTGTTGCTCTCCTTATCATAGCAGCATTCGTGTTCTGGCAACGGCATCTCGAGAAGAAGGGAGACCGGAAGCCGCTGATGAAGATTTCGATTTTCAAAAGCGTAAGGTTCTCGGCTGCCAACATTATCATGCTGTTATTCTTTGCATCGTTCAACAACTTCTTGATTACAGTCACCTACTGGTATGTATCTCCTAGGTTTCGTCCGAACCATCGGATATGCTGAAGTTTTGCAGGCTCCAAGAATACCAGGGCCTCTCCGTCATCCAAACCACCGTCCGCTTCATCCCAACTGGTGTCACAGGAAGTAATGCCGTCACTTTCCTCCGCTTATCACGGCCTTGGCTAACACTCACCCAGTCATCACCGCCTTTATCACCGCCCAACTCCTCTCTCGCGTCCGCGGCGACTTCATCTTAACCTTCGGCACCCTCGCCGTCAGCCTTTCTTCCCTGCTCATGGCCCTACCGCTCCCAACGTCGACATCCTACTGGGCCTACATCTTCCCAGCCATGATCCTCAGCACCTGTGGTGCAGATACCCTCTACCCGACGCTCACGCTCTTCACTGCCAAGAGCTTACCTCCGGAAGATCAAGCATTAGGTGGTGCTCTCATAAATGCAGTAGGACAAGTCGGTCGAGCCATCGGCCTAGCAATCATGACCGCCGTACAGACGGCGGTGATAGCGCAGAAGAAGGGACTCAGCGTCGATGTTGTGGGTGGTGAGGGGTATAAAGTAGAAAAGGGCGACGAGGGGCTCAAGGTGGGCCTTAGGAGCGCAAGTTGGTTCAATACCGGGATAGGCGTGGTGGCTGTGGCTGTAGTGTTGTTGTTCTTCCGGGGTGCTGGGAAGGTGGGTGGGAAACATTAAGGTTAGAGAGTAAATATAAAGGCTTGAAAATCTCTGTGGCTTCAGGAAGATAGAGGATATGTTTTGGAAGTATTCCTGCACACGTGCCACACGGCCTGAACGGGTGTGGCCTCAAACAACTCATGGATCCGTCATAGGAGAATGGTACCAGCCCCAACTTCCTGCTACGCTACTGTGTCAGGCTCATGTGGGGAATCTTTATCTGCGTCTTCAAACATTGAAGATAATCTGAGGGTAGTGCTGACAGCAGACTAGATATCACTTCGTACTGTTAACGATTATCGGGAGACATCCTTATCTTATGTTACTAAGCATTTCATTCTGTACAGTCCCTTCAATTGACGTCGGGGAAGTATACTCTAGAAACATCCGCGATCACGTGCTTTGTCTTTCACTGCTTGGCACGTCGCATCTATGGCAAGAATAGCCGGATTTCGGAACCTAGCTTCCGAACCTTTCAGCCTCGGTATATATGATGTCACGGTTTGACCGACTCCACCCGCGATTGTTGAGGGAAAAGATAAACATGACGATAGGCCCAAAAACTATATCCATGGAGCCAAACCCCACTCGTTTCAAGTCTTCTCTCGCTTTCATTACAAATCCATCGCCTACGTATCCCGCGCATATCGATCCCTTTAAAGATGCCTACGCCGCCCTTCTCTCCCGACCGCCAAGCCTGGATTCAAGAAATTGGGAGTTTGTTCAAGTCCAAAAGAGACGGATCGCTTGATAAGAGAGCAAGCGTTATCAGCGGGTTTTCAATCGCGAGCCATGGCAGCACAGTCTCAGCAACTTCCAAAAAGGATAAAGCAATGGGTAACGGGGCAAGATGGGCTAGATAAGTTGAGGATGGAAGAGGCTGAGTTGCCCCAACCGGGAGAGGATGAGGTTCTCGTGGAGATCAAAGCCGTTAGTCTGAACTATAGGGACACCGAAGGTTCATATACCCCTCTCAACAGACTTCAACGAATGTGCTAACGTCGTCAGTGTCGATGGGTCTGTACAACCACCACAAATCTCTCGGAGAACAACCTGCAATCGTCCCTTGCAGCGACATGTGTGGTACCGTCGTTTCCGTTGGCCCAGTCACAGACTCGGACTCCCCGTTCAAGAACCCCGCTTTCCGTCTCGAGCCCGGCGACCGCGTAATCAGCACCTTCAACCAGACGCATCTGAGTGGGCAGATCCAAGTGGAGGATATGGCGAGCGGACTCGGAAAACCCCTTCCAGGCGTACTTACTCAATACCGCGTTTTCCCAATCTATGGGGTGGTCAAGGTACCCGACTATCTGTCCGACGAGGAAGCAAGCTGTTTGCCAATCGCGGCCGTGACGGCGTGGATGGCTCTGAACTGTATGAGGCCGAAGGGCGAGATCATAGGGTCTACCCGGGAGAAAGAGACCGTGGTCTGTCAGGGAACTGGAGGTGTGAGCATCTCCGGATGCCAAATTGCGAGCGAGGCTGGAGCAGACGTTATTGTCACCTCCTCCTCGGACGATAAGCTAAAGAAGGCGGCCGGCGTAGGTGCGAACGAGACTATCAATTACAAGAATCTGCCTGAATGGGACGAAGAGGTGCTGAAGAGGACCAAAGGCCGCGGGGCAGATATTATCATTGAGGTGGGCGGCGCGCAGACGCTGCGGAAGAGCTTCGAATGTGTGCGATTCGGTGGCCTTATTGCCAGCATCGGGTACCTGTCCGGAAAGGAGGACGCCGAAGGGGACAGGACCAACGTAAATCTCCTGGCTCTTAGGCGCAATGTCACGCTGAAAGGTATCATCAATGGGCCGCGGGACCAGCTGGAGGAGATGCTCAAGTTCTATCAACAGCATCAGCTCAGGCCCGTTGTGGATAGGGTCTTCAAGTTCGAGGAGGGCAAAGATGCGCTGAAATATCTGTTCAGCGGGGGCCATTTTGGCAAGGTGGTCGTGAAGGTGAAGGAATGAAGATTTGATCTACGATACTTATCTCCTTGTCGAATCTAGCATTGATGGAATAATTTCTCTATCCACATTCTAGTAATATTTCAATTTCACTTTGTCTCATGTGTTACTGGTCAGACAAGCCTACGAAAGGCGATGTCAGCCGCGCATCAACTCTCCAGGGAATGTGTGCACGAATGCGTGTCAGTAAATGGCTGCTTGTTCGATCACGTATCTAGCACCGTGACCTGTAGACCAGCTGATCTTCCCGTCACACGAACATCTGCTCAATGATGCCTTCCAATGAATTCAATGACCGTGGTCAGCGAACGTCGGATTGCCCATTGTGAGTGATTCTTGGTTGCTCATATGTTAAGATTGAGTCAGCGGTTGCGATCAAGGTCACTCTTCTGATTGCCCATGGGGGGCGGTCCGCAGGAAACCTGGTATCGAATTTATCTACACTTCGACAGTCTAAGAGCCACTACAGGCGACCCCAAAGTGGTTTCTGGCTCGGAATGGGGCATGTTTCGTCCCAGGAAAAATATCTCACACATCCCGCGATCTGGAGGATCACCAGATTGGCTCCAGAGGAATATCGGAAGAGTATCTTTCTGGCACACGTATATGGACCAATAGACTGTTATCTGGGAAGGATATGTTGGAGACTGACTGATCTCCAGCTTCCGTTGAGCTTGAGCAGATTCTACGAGAGACAATCGAGGTCAGGATCAGGAGGACCTGGGTGAAATTGTTCAGAAAATGCCATTGGTACTGCGTTTTGATCACCAGGTTGTCTCATATTTGTACATTCGAGACTGTCTATCACTGCAGAGCGTCAGCTGGTCAAGGCCGCAGCACACAACAGATCAATATATAATCCCAATACATGTGCCACCAGTAGTTTAAAAGTCCATCACAGTCGTTCGCGAACCTGCTGAGCTTCCATAAATTATCCCAATCTCTTGGAGGGTAGGCGGGTGTTAGACACCAAGTCTCCGCGCCATGCTTGCACGATATCTGCTAGGCCAGAGGTCATATGTCATGCTCGCCAATAAGGGAGACTGAGATATCCTTCGACACTTGTATAACTACGGAGAGTATCGGCGCGGATAGTGTTCTCTCCCCTGAGGTGCCAAGTTTCGATGCGTATCCTTCGTCGCGAAACGGATTTCTACTTTGAAACAACCACCTTTCACTGCCGCCTCTTTGACCGCCCACCAACACAGCTCTACGTCATGCACAATCCCCCATACGAAAACCAGAACAGGGCCTGTCCATGGAAATGCGGGGATTCCCTGGCCCGGGGAGGAAAGTGGGTCCCCGAGCCGGCCTTCACATAGTGAATGGCCCTGAATCGTCTTGAATTCCCAAAAGGGATCCTAATTTGGTTGCCGACAACCAATCCTACATGAGGAAGGCCTTGTTAACTCGTGTTTCTTTGTCTGATTGTTACATTCTATCACGTTCTCCACATTTGTTTCCCCCCCGTTTCACTCCCGCAACATTGTGAAAACATCAAATCGAGTCACCACGCTGGTGTTTTTTTCACAACATTGCTACGCACTAACCGCAAGGATGGTGCTTATATAACCTCTTGCCCTTTCTGCCTGCGTCCGCCAGATTGACCGCTGCGGACACGTCCATATAACCTTCCTCGTCCTCCCCCTCCCAACCCAAACAGCCAAACACCACTTAACCTTTCTCACAACTTTAGCCGATACGACTCTCCAAGCCTAGGAAACGCTTGTTTGCTTCCTCTTTCCATCACTTCTGCTCATAACTAGCATCACTTCCTTTCCTACAATCATAAATTCCCTGCCATCTTGAGCATGTCGACGAGGTCAACAAGCCCACCGTTCTCTCCTCCACCATCAAGCGAGCTTGCTGCGACTGCGACAGGACCTCCCGTTGAGAATATCACTCCGGCAGCGACAGTCGTGAAGACTACTGGCTCGGCGAAGGGCAGCTCCAGGAAGGCGTCGCAACCTAGACTCCCCATAAAGGAGTTGTTTACTCCCTGGAAGCCTCAGATCACATTGCCGACAGCGCATCCATCCTGGGGACAGATTCCCTACCCAGAAGATGGCAAAGAGCCAAAGGCCCGCCCAGACCTTCCTCCAGCCCGCAGTTCCAACGCGCAGACCGTCCCGCCGCTTTGGGAAGACCGAAAATATCGCTTCAAGCCCGGTCGTTACCATACCTCTTTTGAATCCGATGAGGATGGTGTAAATGAGAATCCGGACGGTACTCTGTTGGACCAGGAGAACAACCTGGTCATCCTGCTGTTGGATATGCGCCCCATCAGCCGTATGAACCAGCAACCACGCCGAGCCCCGACATATTACGCTTATGAGAATGGGAAACCGAAAGATTGGACCGATCCCCAGACTCTGAAGGCGCTCAACGACCGTCGCCGCGAGGCAATCTGGCGCATAACTTGCGACCCTCCGTGGAATGAGCAAGAGCGTGGGTATCTGGCGTACCTTTGCGAAAACTTCCCAAGGGCGTCGATTCTTGAACTGACGGACCGTTTCAACTGGCGATTCAAAGGGGACTTTCGTGAAGAACACGGCTTCGGCTTTCACCACATCCACGAAGGCCGAACGCTGGAGAGCGTTCGCAATGAATATCTCTCATATAAAGACGTCTACGATGAGGGCCGGATTCCCCTTCCAAAACGCCAAGAGGGGGACAAAACGGATGTCAAGAAGGTCGGAAATAGGAGAGTCAAGTCCGCCGCCGAGATCGCAATGGCGAAGTTCACGACCTTGAAGGAGTGGCAAGAAGCCTGCGGAGTGGACAAAAACGGTCAGAAGCGCGGTAGGCCCAAGAAGAGGAGCACAGAAGACGTCGTCGATGCCGAGCAAGAAGTCGAAAATCAGACAGGCGCTGTCGAGGATTCATCCAGCCTCTCAGATTTGAACGACGAGCTCTTTGATTTGGCTGGGGGCAATGATCAAGAATGCGATCCCGATTCCTTGGGACTCACGGCTGAGCCGTCGCCAGCTACTACTAAGCCGTTGCGCAACGCTGTTACAGATGGCGCGGCCACGACCATCGATTTGTCGGGCAAGCCAGGTCAGACCCAAGAGCCTCAAGAGCATCGCTCATCTTCTGTTGCGGAACTGGAGAACCCCAAGACCGGAACCCCTCAGGCGTCTGAACCCCACTCTACGATCCACTCCACATCCGTCGAGACAGGTGAACTCGTTCCTCAGGAAGGTACCGTCGTTCAGGCCGAGCAAGCTGCTGACCCAGCGGTCTCCAATGTGGAAATCACGCCCGCGAACGAACGGCCGTCGGCCCCTAAGAAGAGAAGCCGCGACGACAGCGAGGATGGCAACGAACAAGATGACAACACCTCTTCCCATAAGAAGCGGCGTATGTCCGCAGGCTCCATGGGCAGCCTGTCCCGTCCGATCTCTCCTCGTCCACAGCACTGCTCTTCATCTTCTAGGCGCTTGAGCCAGAATATCCGCGGCCATTGCATTGGAAATCACCTTGGTCGTTCTCCGCAGGTTAACGGGCAAGCCCATTCCCAAAATATGCCGTCCATGTATGTCCACAGCGCTCTCGGTGTTCCAGATCATCAAATTCGCGCGAAAGGAGCGATCAATGCGTTCCTGGACGAGGACGAAGATTCCGACATGACAGATGCGGAAGACTAGGATACTGTTTGATTCGCTGAGCGCCAATGGATGCACGGCGCGGTACCGACCACGATACGCTCTGTTATGGCTAGCATCTGGAAACCATATTTGCCATTTGATCTTTAACAGGGCGTGTACGCTGTGTCTTCCCCTGGCTCGTCCCGTATGGTGGAGCTACAAGACATGAGGCCTGGCGTGGTTCTTTGTCTCTTTTTAACCAATGTTTTCTCCCATTCATTTCTTCTGATTCTCTGCACGATACCTTCCGGCATGGCAGTTATTCTTCCGCATTCAGGCGTATGGTATCATCATCTGGGGTTCTTTTCCTTGGCAGTCTCTTGGTGAGAGAGATAGGGATACATGGGATGCAAAACGGATACTGGGGCATAGATAGGCATCCTGCTGAGGTTAGGTGTAAATTGTCTATAATTCAACAGCCCTTGTGCAATGAAAATCACTTACCACGACCCTTCCTTCATCCCTCCACTTCTGAACGGTGAACATCACAGCCAAGCCCACTCTCACTCCTACAGCGACCCCAAACTGACAAGTAATGCTCCAGCGCCCAGCGCCAGAAGCTCTGACATTCATCTACAAGATTGTAAAGACATGAACATGACTAGATGCAAACAGCCCGACGGTAATCAATCCGCCGGCGAGGTATCTCAAACGACATTAACAAACCACTCAGTGATGCCTCTCCTTCGCCCAACTCTACGCTGTATATACCGGAACATACCGTAGTCCCTTGATGTGTCACATATACACATATATGTACACCCCCAAATGACACCTTCTTTCCCTATCCGTAATCCGATGATACATGTCCAACTCCCAAACGTTATGCCATGCCTTCATGAGCCTGCCGTAACATTGCTGGTACTCACGGTCCTCTTCCACCCAGCCCAGAAACTGCCGACTACACCACCCCCGCTCGCAGGCGGCGTCGCTGCAGGAGTGGTAGTTGTAGATGGAGTCTTTGAATGATTCACTCCGGCCGACGAAGGCGATTTTGAGTGTCCAGATGCCCCCAAGCCTGTGGCCGTGAGGCCCATGGCTTTCTTCATACTATCGAATCGCGCTTTCAGTTCTTCAAGTTCCTGTTTCGCGACCGCCTCCGCCGTTTTCGCGTTGACAAGCTCGAGCAGAAGAGCTTCGGTATCGGCCGGGGGTGGAGCCGCAGTGCTGGAAGTGTCCGCCGCAGGTGGTGGACTAGCGGTGAGGGACGACGAGGACGACGGGATGAATGATTGCGAGGCGAGGGACGATGTGCGCTTCGTAAAATGCGGTATTGGAGGTGGCGGTTCGCGTTTCTTCTGACTAGCTGTGCGCCCAAGTCGGAGTTCGCGCAGACCGCCAGTAGAAGTTGAAGTGGACATGCTGCTGTCTGCCGTATTGCTCCGTGAGAGGGAGGGAGAACTATCGGGAGTATCACCTCCACCAACCCAGGGAACAGAACCCTTTCGTGCGCTTTGTCTAAGTTCCTGTATAGTCTTCTCGTGTCGCTGATTCTGATTGTAGGACTCTTGTAGTCGGTGTCGCGTCTCCTTCAGGGCGTCCCGCGCCAGTTGGAGTTCAGCTTGCGTGTCGCTGAGATCGCGGGCTAACGCTGTCGCACGGAGGGTTTCATTGTTCAGTTGCTCCTTTGTTCTGGCGAGTGAGTCCCTCAGGACCGCCTTTGTTTCGAACATGGAGGAGGCGCGGTGATGTGTCTGCTGTGCAGGAAAGCGCTCGTCGAGCAGACCTGCAACCTCCTCGAATTGGGGAGGTATCGGCTTTGCATGCTTGTCTTCTGTAGGTGGTGTTGTTACTTCTGCTGCCGTTATGGTCGTCCTCCTTCGGCTCGCCTTGGAAGACGGGGCGGACAACGAGGACCCCTGATTGCGCATCTTAGAAATGGCTGTGCGAATAATGCGGTGGTCTTCTCTGCGGTCTTCGCGCTGCTTCTGAAGGGCTGCCTCAAGCTCGCTGTTTTGGCGTTGCAACTGGCTGATAGACATCAGCAATTGCTCAATTTGATAATGTAGGTCGCGATCCTTTGCTGAATGACCAGCACGTATGGAGTATGCGACCGACTCGTGGCCTGACTTGAGAGACATCCCATCGCCCGAGGATCCGCTCGAAAGCTCTGTCATAGCGGTACTTTGCGTGTTGGCGGAGCTATCGGAGCCCTGCTCCGACATCATAGTGGATGCGAGACTTTGTTTTGAAGGCGTGCGGCGTAGAAAGCTGAGCGGCCTGCTCGGGGCCGTCAAGCCTGGGCTCAGGGCACCAGACTTTGTGGAAGAATTTGAGATGGGCCAGAGGCGTCCAAGAAACGATGTCGCCGACTTTTGGACCTCTTTCGACGTTCCCTCATTCTGCGACTCCTTGAACGCTGCCTCAAGTCCCTGAAGGGACTCTCGAGTGACATCATTGGTGAAACTGACAAAGTCGTTGACCAACTCGTCAGCAGACTTAGCATTCCTGCCATAAGGATCCCACAAGCTCCGTCCAAGTAGCAACTGCATCACGTCCTCGAACTCGTTCAAAGCCAGGATACGCTGTTCGTTTCGCTTCATGAGCGCAAGAGCAACTCGCATGATCGTTTCGCTCGCGCCTTCGGCGAAGACGACATCGTAGATGCGGAAGAGCATAGGAAGTGGGCAAGTCACGGCGAAGAAGGATAAGAACCATTGTGACAGATAGGCGGATTCTACCTGTAGCGATTCCAGATGGACGGCCAAATTTGGCATATGTTGATGCAGCAAGCGCTGGAACTGGAAGATGCGAAGGTGGAGGCCAGAAAGGTCCGGAAGGAAGCAGGAACGCAGATCGTAGTCTTCCATGAGCCTAAGCAATATTAGCAAGCGAATCGAAATCGGACAGGCGTTGTACCTACCGTACGAGGACACAGAAGGCCTCCTTGTCACCCATCTGCATGAGAAGTGGCCCGACCAGAAACCCCAAACCTTGGCAATATCCGATCTTGTGGTCATACAAGCTGAAGCACTTCAACACCCGACCCAACATCTTCTGACCCTCGCCTTCTGGGTCCTTGAACATCTCCACGCCAGGGAAGCTCCGCCCAAGATCTTTATTGATGATGTTCTCATACGGACTCGACTCGCCACACAGTGTATCATACTGATCTTCAATCAACTTATCCCGTGCACCAGAGGCGCTCTGCCACACGACTCCACGTAACGGCGCAGGAATTCCCGCGCGTATTTTGTTCAGTGTCAAGGTCGGCAACCGCTGCACCGTTTGCGGATAGTCCCTGACTAATGCCGCCCAAAACTCCAGCTCAGTCATCGGAGGCGGGGAGGGAAGTTGAGAGAACCGCATTTCAGCCGCATCTTGCTTTTGTATAAGCCGTTTGAGTTCGTTGATCGATGGAGGTCGGGACTGGCTGCGTTGCCGTGTAGCTTTCAAAGCTGATTTCGGATCGGCAGTTAAGGCGTTATTCTCCTGGTCTAGTCGAGCTAACAGGAGTGCCATTGCCTGGGAGGTCAATAACGATTCATGATACACCAAAGCAGAAAATGGAACGCACCTCATCTTGACCCTCCTCCTGCGGCTCCTGTTCCTCCTTCCTCTCCAACTCGGCCCAGTCGACGCGCGCGCTATGGTCGGAGCCACTGCTATTGCTCCTTGACCGATCCCCCTTTGGCGTAGGGTCCGCTGCTGTGTTGTCTGCGAGGGATAGGGTAGAATTCCGAAGGATTGAGCCATTCAGGGAAGCGTCTGAAGCGCGTGGTTCACGGAAAGCTTTGAGGATCTCTTCTGAGGTGGGACGCGATGACAACCGCCTCTCTCCTACTGTGATCTCAGGCTTCGACCGGGTTTGCGGTGTGCATTCTCCCTTGTCCATAGCTCCCCCATCTGTGGGGGATTCGGAAAGAGGTACAGTAACCATCGAGTCCGTGGGTAGCGGTTGGCTGTCGATATGCGTCCGGGGCAGACGCGGTATCGCTTCTGCAGCCTTCAAAGGCTCCCCGAGAGTTCCAATCTCCGTGTTCGCGGCCATTTCCAAACCTCTTCAAGTGGATAGTGCAACAGACGGGTCAACCTGGCGTGGGGGCCCCTCGAAACAGCATACGGAAAGGGAGGGAATTCGAGGGAGGTACGAAGCTATAAAGGATACATCGAACGCGTAGAGGCTCGTGTATATACGTCGAAGCTGCGAAAGGGCAAGAGACCTTCTGGATCGCGATGGTGGACAAGTGTTTACGCAGAAGATTGCGCCAAAGCACTAGAAAGGAGGGTACCAAATTAAGAATTGGGAGGCCGTGAAAGAGAGAACCATCAGATTAACAATACTGCACAGATAACGATGTAAGCCTCGTGCTGGGGAGGAGGCGGAGAGTGGAAGCATGGAGGTTTCAGGAGGTCCTCGCTACGTTTAACGTAATCCACCAGCTGATGCACGGCCCCACCTGATGCACGTTTCCAACACAACACCCCAACGCGTTCAAACCTACACATATCCATCAATATGGGCGACATTGAGGCTGCGATTGCAGCAATCGAATCGCTAGGCTTAGGCGCGACTTTTTCATATACAGATATTGCCCGCCAGTTCAATGTTGATCGATCTACCCTCTCCCGCCGTCACCGACGCGTTACGCGCTCCGCGAGGGAAAAGTACAACAAGCACTGGCTACTCAACTATATGCAAGAAACTGAGCTTATACAATATATTAATAAGCTTTGTAAAAGAGGACTACCCCTATTAAAAGAGATAATAAGAAGCTTTGCCTCAGAAATAGCTGGACAACCTACTGGCAAGAATTGGGCTGATCGCTTTGTGGCCCGCCACTCAGATGAACTTATATCAAGATGGACGACTAGTATCGATGCCAACCGCAAACGGGCCGACAGCGCCTTCAAATATACCTTATACTTCGAGCTCCTGCGCAACAAAATTGAGCAGTACAACGTTGAGCCCCAGCATATATACAATATGGATGAGAAAGGCTTCCTTATTGGTGTAGTTAGCAGGATAAAGAGGGTGTTCTCTAGAAGCGTATATGATGAAGGGAAGCTGAAAGCAATACTACAAGATGGTAGTCGAGAGTGGATTACTACAATAGCTTGTATTTGCGCCGACGGCAGCTACCTCACGCCCGCGCTTATATACCAAGCTGTCTCTGGCAATATACAGGACACTTGGCTGCAGGATTTTGATCCTACAATACACAAGGCCTTTTTTTCAGCATCATCCTCAGGCTGGACAAATAATGAGCTAGGTCTACAGTGGCTCAAACTAGTGTTTGATCGAGAGACGAAGGCAAAAGCAAGACGGCAATATCGACTACTTATCTTGGATGGCCATGGTTCACACATATCAATGGAGTTTATCAAATACTGCGACGAAAACAAGATCCTCCTTGCAATATACCCACCTCATTCGACCCATACGCTCCAGCCACTTGATGTTTGCCTATTCAAGCCTCTCAGCTCAGCCTATACCAAGGAGCTCACAGATTTTATGAGCAATTGCCAAGGGCTTTCATCAATCACTAAGAGGGACTTCTTTCGGCTATTCTAGAGGGCCTGGTCTGCGGCTTTTGTAGAGAAGACCATTCTCTCAGCTTTTTCAGCTACAGGGCTGTCACCATTCAACCCACATGCTGTACTTAAGCGATTCACATCAGAGCAAGATAACAGGCCTAGCAGCAGCGATTCAAGCACCTCAATACTCAGCGCTTCTGACTGGCGGAAGATACAGCGACTACTCAGGGAGGCTGTTGAGGATATCTATGATACACGCTCACAAAAGCTTACCCAGACGATCCACCATATTTCTATCCAGAAGACACTATTACAGTATGAAAATCAACGCCTTAAAGAAGCTCTTGTCAATGAGCAGAAGCGCCGGAAGCGTGGCAAGCCTCTCTTGCTTGAAGCGGATTAGCAATATAATAGTAGTGCTGTCTTTTGGTCTCCTACAAAGGTAAAAGAAGCTCGTGAGAGACAAGAACAAAAGGAGGCTGAGCAAGAGCAGCTACAGCTTCAGAAAAATAAACAGGCCTTACTACGAGAGCAGCAGAAGAAGGAGAAAGCCCGGCTCTTAGAAGAAAGGCGTCAAATAAGGGCTATAGCAAAGGAAGCTCGACAGCAGGAGCAGCAGCAACAAGTAGCTAAGCGCGAGGAGGAAAAAATTGCTCGCGCAGCTAAGAAGCAACTCCAAGCTGATATCAAGTTGGCTAAAAAAGGTGTTCGTGAGAGCTCCAAGCGTGCAGCTCAAGTTTCTAAGCCTATTGATGTTGATGCGGCATCAGTTGATGATGTAGAGCTGGTGGCCACCCAGTCAAGCCGCGGCCGAAAAGTCAACCTTCCAGAGCGATATAGATAGCCAAATAAAGGTTGATTAATCTTATAAGTATCAGCAACCTGTTCCTTGAAAACTGGGTGAGATTACAATATATCTAAGTCGATATAGCCCAAAAGGTTGATGGTGTTGGTCGACCGAATTCGTGCATCAGGTGGGGCCGTGCATCAGCTGGTGGATTACGTTACCAGATGCAGACGCGTCGCAGCTCCATCCCTGCAAACTTGGCACTAACGTCGCACCAAACGAGGCAAGCTACGCTAACCTGTATAGGAAAATTGGTAAAACCAGAACAAGTTTGGTCTATGGTGGTTGTTGCTTGGAATGCAAATAAAGGATCATACATTATATTCAGCATTGTTTACGCCCCATTTTCTACCCGGTTGACATCTAACATCATCTAACCAGGACCTCTAACCCTATCCTCACACTGAAGAGCCGATGTGAAGAATCCAATGGCTGCCCATCAGCCAGTACTAGCCATCAATCTCGACGAGTTTCGCGAGTGCTTCATGCCTCGGAGCCAACTCCCACCCATTCCTGCCTCCTGTACGCCTCGAAGCGCCTGTTGTTCTCCTTGATCCACCAGAATATGTTCAGCACACGAATAGTGCGCCTCATGAGGTCGCCCAAGTTGAGACGACGAATCTGCTCCTCTGACTCCGCCAGGTACCCATCCAGCTCCGAGGAGCGATGGGTCATCTGTACCGGCATCGCAGCACCCTCCGCAGTGCGCTGCGGAGTAGTGAGCCACTCCAAGAACTTGGCGCCGTCAGGTGTGGGGAAAGAACGAAGGATCGTGCGCTGGGGAATATTGGGCACAGTCGAAAGCGGCATATTCGGGCGGCGACCGATCGGGATGGGCGGGCGGATGGCGATATGCGCGGGGTTTGCCTGTCCGCGGCGGGTTTCTCCCCATCCGTCATAACGGAGTCGGTTCTGTACCGGGTAGTCGGGAAAGGCGGTGTAGAGCTCCTGCATATACTGGCGGTTGTCGAGAATTGCGTGGGGAAGGACAATGCGGGTGATGAGGACATGGAGGTCTTGTAGATTCCCGAAGCCGGCGATGGCCTGGGATCTCATGAAGTAGCCCAGGTACTGCATCCAGTCCGGCTCCGTACCCCCTGGGGCAAGCTCAGGACGGAAAATGTAGGCGATGATGATGGAGGGAATATCGCGGAACGGAGGCTCGCTGTTTGACATGGAGTTGAAGTCGGCGATGGCGGTATCCAGGCGTGGAATCAGCTTGATGACCGCATCCAAGGGAGCCGCGGACAGAGGGGCTGAATTGTTAATACAAAGATGTAACTTATAAGCAGTATGTAAGGTCTCCCAAGGCAGACCAGAAGCCGGTCCTTGGACTTCAATCTTTGGGTCCCGCATCCTCGCCCATCCCCACCATTGGAACAATGGCGAACCACGAAAGTTCTCAGATGTTCGATGACTTCCATGGCTCAACAGTATCATAAACAGAACAAATACCAGAAGAGCAAGTGGTGGCACAGAAGAAGTGGCTGGAAGACAGGCTGTCTCGACGAATGTGCTTACCTTCGTCGCCACCTTGTGCTCTTTCCTCGGTTTGAAGTGGCGAGTTACGCTGAGCTTGGATGCCAGTCGTGCTCTGGGTGTTCTCCATAATGCCAGGATTCGAAGGACAGATTTGACGCGATTAACGGTCTTAGTCTTCAGGCGAGGTCAACAGTTGGGGCAGTCGAGAGAGAGGGTCTTGACGACGTAGGAAGGGGACTCTGGAAGAGCAGCGTTTTGTAGAGACGTGGGCTGAGGAAGGATCAATGAAATGAACAGTTGGAGTGGCCGAAGGTGCAAGAAAGAGAAAGTCCAGAGGTTGAGAGTGGAAAGGAGGTCGGATCCAAGGCGGGCAAGAAACGAAGAGAATATATACTCTGAAAACTGTGCTGCCTGCTGCGCTTGGGCCACAGAAAATTTTCAGGGAACTAAGACCTGACGCGCCCTTCGTAACGGTGGGTGAAAGCAACAGATAAAAAAGCCCCACGGAATGGAGAGTTGCGCGCACACATCGTCATTTCCCAGGCGGTGTCCCCACAGAGCGTGCGGGCGCTCATTGCGCGTGATTTCAAGGTACCACGCGCTTGCGGGAATTCAAAATGGTGACCGCTTTTTCTCATTACGGTGATAGGCCATTATCGACGAGAGTCAGGGTGTCGTTTCGGTCATTGGAAGTTCGGCCCTCGCATATCGGCGCCAGTCGTCCTCGCTCGTCGTCATACATCTGACTTCATCGCTGCATATCTCTTCTCGGTCATAGCTCACTTCCCACTTTCTTCACATTCATTGTGCCTGAGAGGTTGTAGATTATGCGTGGATCTTCCTTGCACTCCGCCGCCCGGAAGGGTTCGAGGTAATGTGGCTATCTTTCAATTCTTGCGGTCTCGCGATCCTCTACATTTCTGCTTGGTTATATTGCGGAAGAGATTCCTTATATTTTCCGCATTTTTTTCTCGTTAGTATCTGAGAGATGCTGAGGGCCCTGCTGTTCACCAACCATTCATCGCCTCGGCGCACCCATCCCCGGACTACTCACGGTCGTACCCTCCCCGACACCAAGCGCATGTCCACGACCGGAGCATTCCATTATGCAGTTTCGATGGTGAAGACCCCAACCATTATGCTTGACCTGATGAAGTTCATGAGTGGAGGTCGAATTCGGGTTGTCAGCCTCACCAGACCTTCCGGCGTTCGGCTTAGCGTTCTATTTAGTGAACCATCGTTCCGGGTCCGAACCTCAACTTTGAAGCTTAGCATCAACCTTATTCCTTCTACGTTTGGAAGGGAACGCCTTCTCCATAATTTGATAAGAGAGAGGACATGGGAGAGTCTAGGCGAGTTCTTGGACCACATTTGGTGCCACTAGTCACGTTCCTCGATCTTATCTCACATTGATCTCAGCCGGACAAAGCTCGAGCTCGTGGGGTTGTAAAGCACTACTGGATTGAAATTGAAATGTGTATGAGTCCGATCTGAGCTATGGCACTCTGTCAAGCTTTGCATTGTGCTCACACCCTGCACCTGGTGCGGTTCCCTCCACTGGCTATGGAAGTGGACCATTCTAAGGTGGATTATCTCTTCTGGTTGAGGGAACTCGGCTTCCGTTTCAGTCGGGCTCAATCTGCTCCGTCTATTGTAGGACGTAATTGCTAAGTACATGATGGTCTTCTTTCACTTAACTGCCCAGGACATGAGGACCAGCGGCGTCTCGCGACAACCGCAGAAACGACCTCTTTAGCGGAGACTGAAATCATCGTTCCACCTCAGTATTTAGTTCTGATTCACGTTTCTGTCCATCTATTTTGATTCTGTATTGCCTTTTGATCTCTAATTCTCTTATTACGCTCTATTGAACTTGCTGAGTGCGCCTTGAGGTGGTCTGCAACCGCGGTCTTTCACCAGCCTGTCTTTCACTACCGCTTCCCACCTGTTGTTTACAGCGAAAAATTTGCGCGCCCCGCGTTTCAGTCGCGTCCTATTATCCTCTTTTTCGTTTGCATCATTATTGTGCGCGTTCTTGTTATTATGAGCCCGCCCAGCCCCCGACTTAAAGAGCAGTTCCCGCGCCTTCCCTCTCTCCTCCTCAACACCTCCTTCCGCAGTTTACAATCTTCCAAATCTTGACAGCCGCGCTCTCTTTCACGACGCTGTAGTCAACTATCGCTCACTCTTCTCCACGTTTTCTCGGTTCAAGTGTGTCACTGTCACCAATGGCACGCGAAAAACGCCCAGCTCTGCCTCCAGCGTACGGCACGCCCGGCAGTAAGTCATCCGTCCGGCACCAGCGGCACAGGTTATTGACTTTACCACAGACAAACCTCCTCCATATGTGCTTGGGGAGGTCACCGGTACGCCTGAGACGGCCACTGACTACTCTTTCGGTTTGTTTACCACAAACACGGTGGATCCTCAGAGTTAACTTTCAGGCAGCCACCACCGTCAATACCTTCACGCCAATCAACCGCGCCGCGTCTTCGCCTCCCACCACCATTGAGAGGTCTGGCATCGATTCTGCTCTCATGACTGTCGTCAACGCCGAGGCCAGGCTCTTTGGCCTCTCGACTGGTCCCGTCCATGGTAGGAGTGACACCTCTGCTATCATTGATTTGGCTAACGCCTCTTCAGTGGAAGCTGTCTCGACTTCTCAGACCCCATCGGACAAGGAGAATACCGCCCCGCTGCCTCCTACCAGCTCGCAGGACTCCAATTCAGCTCCACGCCCGGCCAACTTTCTCCACCGTGGCAACAAGATGTCCGCTTTCTTTTCCAAGGCTGTTGAGGCACCGAACTCCCCTTGCGCTCCAGTCACCGCGACCACTGTCGCTACCAAGCGATCTGCCGACGATGCGGGCCTTCAAGCCGAAGATGGCAGTGGCAAGGCCGATACTGAGGTCGAGGTAACACGCACTGCTACAGCCTTGAAGAACAATAGCTCTAAGCAAGGCCGCAAGCCATCGGCCAAGCCCGCTCAGAAGTCCCAACAGAAGCCTGTTCGGAAGTCTGCTCGTCAGATCATGAAGACCCCACCCCGCAAGCGACAGAAGGTGGTTCAAGACCGAGCTCAAAATGAGCCGGACGGTTCGGCCAGCGAGGACCTTGAGATGACTGATGTTGAAGAAGGTGCTGTTGGTGTGGGCGACATGATGAGTACCAACCAGGACCGCAATGCTGCGAATATGGAGTCGGGCACTGGCGAAGCCAAGAAGACCACTGGCAGGAAATCTGGGAAAACACAAGCCGCTACCGAAGCCGATGAGGATCATATTCTTGTTCTCCAGACCATGAAGCGCTCCGAGCGAATCTTGAACCCTGAAGACCCGGTCGATGCTGCCCTCATTGTCGAAGCTATGAAGCACAAAGACACAACTCTCTACGACACTGACGACGAGCGAGAGGGTGATCTGAAGGGTAACATCAGCAAGCCCCACCTGTTCCGCAATGTTCGCTGGAAGGACATCACTTACGACACGGATGTTGAGCCATTTGAGCCTACGCTTGACTTCAACGGCTTTGTACCTGGTCGCTTCGAGCGCATGCCCGATGGTACTGTGCGTGACCAAAAGACCAAACTGTTGACCAAGCTCATCGACGCCAATGGTAGCCGCAGGATCTATCGCAACCCACCTCCCAAGGACTGGAACAACCAGGAGGCCTTGACCGCTCTCAACAAACGCATCGTCCAGCAGATTCGTCGCAACAGCAATGTCCGCTTCCGACGCCAAGTTATTCCGTACGAGCAGTTCGAGCGCGAGTGGATCCTGAAGAACCTTAACAGCTCCGGCAAGCCCAAGAAGGGATGGATTGAATTTGTCGCCGATTTCAACGACCAGTTCGAAGGAAAGGTCTTTGATGGCCTTGAAGCTCGTCCGCAGCGCACTGTCTCCAGTCTCACAAAAGAAGTCGATCGATTCCGCGACGACTACGTCCAGGGTCGCATCCCCGAGCCAGCTACCGAGAACGAGAAGCGCAAGACTGGTTCGGGAAAGCGTAAGGCCAGCACCAACGTCCCCAATGGTGAAGGTGTCACTGCATCTAAGAAACGCAAGGCAGACTCCGGAGAGACTGTTACCCCTGCTACAACTTCCAAGAGGCGCAAGACCACCAACTAATTTCAGTGGCCACCATGAATGGCTTCGACATATTGCCACGTATGTTTCACCAAACCACCTATGTCGTTATCGGGTGTTCGACACAGCTCGATGACTCAACTGTTTGTTACAAGATGAAGATGGTGATGGAGTGTTAACGTTGAAATAGTTACAAACGGATATATCGACGCTCTAGCCACGATCTCCACGCCCCAATTTGCAGACTCACCATGTACTATGGCGCTTTCGATGATCACGACAAGCGCATTTTCACTGGCGACATCCACCAAAACATCCTCTTCACCGGACATTGATATGCGATGTTTTACGGCTGTCTTCGAATTCTTTTTCCCCTTTTCATTCTTTCAGCATCCATCCCCGGCAGACACCGCATACACTTTCAGCACATGTTTCCCCCCACAGCACAATGCCCCCACATTCGCGGTTCAGCTCTGGACTGTCAGGCAATTGGAGATTGCTCTCTCTGGACATCTTGCAGCTGCATATGGTTGCGAGCCCTCGCTCAAATTTATTCTCGGTCATGACTGCTTAGGAGCTCTCCCTGGATTGAAACCCTCTGGGTCTCTCCTTGGATTGAGTACCTTTCCAGTCGTGTTCTCGGACTTGAATTCTCATGAGAACTCTCCTTGGGTTGAGACCTTCTAGGACTCCCCTTGGATAGAGATCTCTTTGGACTCTATGTGGACTTTTCACATTCTGGACTCTCGACCATGGCTTCAGTCTTCTCGGATTAAGAACCTTTCGTCACTCTTTGGGATCATGAGCTCTTGTCAATATGGCCGCCTTGACATCAAGTCTTCGTCAGCTCTGAAATCCAAGCTACATTTGAGACCGCCTTCCTTGGATTTGAGATGCCTTTGGGTGCTCTCCTTGGTTTGCGTACTCTACAGCAGCCGGAACGATTGTGTTCAATGTTCAGATTGGAACTTTTCCCCAAATGCCTTGAAAGTTTCCCCTGGCTACCTCAATATTTTTTATCGCAACGATACCCCCTCCGTCACGCCCCGTCACGACTCGTACTGGCTGAATGATTGCATGGTTTCTGTTTCTTTCCTTTCCTCTGGTTTTCGGCATGTCAAGCAGATAATGGTTCTGCTTTCTGGGTCTCATCGCAAACGAGGGTTGCTTCCTTGCTTCCTTGTCTGCTTGCTAGCGTATACGCTTGCGTGTTAGGAAGCCGATACCTCCCTTTCGGTGTTGCCATGGCATCACATGTGGCGACGAGATCTCCTGCGCATCTTCCATATCCCAATGTAGGGTAAGGTAGATAGCAATATTATCCACTGGTATAGAAGTATGTGCCTTAATTGTGTGACTGTCGACTTCCATGATGGACTGTAGGACTTATGATGTCGGCCGTTAACTGCGTGTTAGATGTCTGGTGTCCCAGTGTCCACCTGTGAGATATATCATCCAGGCTTCTCGGGCCAGGCCATCGCAAAAATAAGCCAGTTAACTGCGCCTGCGGGATATCCGAAGTGAGCTCAATGATGTACATCATATTATGTGTGTCCAGCTGTCGCAGCTGTGCACGTAAAGTCAACCGGCCACAAGCGTGAAGGCGTTCACAAATCCCACAATAGCTGCTAGGCTCAGTTATTGTTGAATCTGCCCGTATCAACACGTAGCTCAAGGCCGAGCCATTTATCTACTGCGTCTTCAAAAGCTAAGTCACAAACATTCGGGGTTCTCCGGAAAACGGCCAAGAAGAATGTCCACCAGGGGTCATAGAATCCCGGAACAAAGGCCATTTCACCCTTATCACTTCCGGATACTTCTTTACCCACTTTTGAATCACCTCGATGCGAAAAAGCGGGAACGTGTGGACATTAAGGGATCTACTTCACCGCCGCAGAAGCCCGGGGGTTTGCGTCTTTGTTCCTTAGTCTACCCAGTCGGCTCCAGCCCCATTCTCGACGAGAAATGATGTTCTGATAGATGTTTATTTCTACATAGCACTGCCGTCTCTGCTATACGCTCATGTGTGTTGCCTTGTACTGACACTTCCAGAATGTCTCTCTACGGAAACTGCCGTTCACGCGAGTGAAGACTTCCCTCCATATCTGTTGTTTTGCAAGTTCGGCCCTGCATTTGCACTTACCTACACTTGTTGCAGTACCCCTTCCTCCGAAGAAAGGGGTACATAAACGCCTCCATCGCCCGCCGATGTTCTGCACTCCATCACCTACCTACATACTCCATATACCTACCTGAGAACACTCCTTATACTACTGAACTGTTATCACCTTCGTTAACAATACCTCTCCCGAACTCTCACCACCATCCACACTTGCAGCCCCAGCTCCGGATATGCGCTGCCACAAACGCACAAAGTGGAACTGGCTCTGTCGCTGGTGGAATTGTACGAAAACGTTCCCGCGTCGGGGCGAGGATTTCGCCAACCACATGAAAGAACACTACGAGACTCAACAACCCAGATTGATGTTTCATACCATGGACCTTTATGAGCAGCATACACCAGGGGGCGACTTTGACCGCGTGATTGTCTGTAATCATCTACTTTGAGTCCTCGGACGACGGAGTCGGACGATTGCGCCTCAACCGTACAAAACAACCATGAGTGCAAAACCACGGATCGTTCGAGCTCTTTTCCCCGCGGATACTATTCGACGTCTAAGATGGACTACTTGCCTGATATATATGTGTCAAGAGTTCGGAGAAGAAGGGTCTGCATGTTGCTGGAGTCAGCTATGTGGTAAGATGCAGGACAGATCGTTTTGGATGGATCAAATTGTTATGGGCACAGTATTTTAGTGGCGTCTACAATACCATGTGTTTTCCCACGGTCATACCTATGCTTTGCTTTTGTGACGCACTCTTTTCATTCATTGTTCACATTGTGAGGCTTGCAAGGTAAACTCCCTGGCCCGAACCAGCGACCGCCAGAGAGCTTAATGTCCTGTGTTTGCAGAGGAAACGCCCACGCCAGAGCCATACTTACCTTCCAGCAATTACATGTCCGGTCCAAATTCATTCTCTGCAATCTTCCATCCTCCAACTCCACCATGACCTCCAAGTTCTGCGCAAACGGACCTTGCATAGCGCTCCAAACATGCTTGATCTTGCCATCGGGGCTTGTAAACAAATCGACCATCTTCCACCTCTGCGGGCTATTCAACCGATCATCCACCGGCTCTCCTCCACTCCTCAAATTGGAATTGTCCCTGCGCCAACGGAAAACCCTGTTTCCGAGAACGACGAAGTATTCGAAATCTCCAACGGCCGTCTGGGAGGTTGGAGAATCCAGAGGTTGGTTTGAATCATCACAGACGGTGTACTTCCGACGAAGACGCCGAAGCGCTCGCCGCGTTCCCAGGTGTGCGTGTCGACGTTGTACCAGAAGGACTGGAGAGTGGAATCTTCCATGACGGCAACGTAGTAGAGGTGATCCTAGTACCCGACGTTGGGCTGGACGAGCGAGGGGCCTGACATGCGCACAGCACTTTAGGCGCCGATGTGTTTTTTATTCCAGGTCAAACCGTCGATGCTTTCGTGGTGCTGCAGTGAGCCGTCCTGGTGACGAACGACGGAGTGCCAAATCTGTCCGTGCCGGTATTGGATCAGTGATGGGTATCCACCGATTTTGCCAGCTCCAAAGACGGCTGTCTCGGTTCACCTCTGTGAGGCTTGACCGTAAGTGCTCCGCACGAGATTGTTACCTGCACTCCAGTACAGAAGACCAAGTTGCGGTCTCCTCTGGCAGTGCCGATGAGAGCAGGTTGACCGTTGCATCCGCGGCTGCGGTACTTGGCTGCCAGATGAGCGAAATAGGCTTCCATGAGAAATCATTGTTTTCTCCCCCTGCTCTTACCCAGTGTACGCCCGTTGGCGGTGCTGGACTGGCAATGGGCCTGCTCTAAATTCTTATGTGCGCTGCCTGAGCGGCCACTCACGATCATGTCCCCGTTGTGTTGTCGACGCGAAGTCCACGGATCCGGATCCGTGCATCGAAGCCTGATCTTGTACCATTGATCGTCCATGTTCATCTGCCCGTACTTCACCCACGCATATCCACTATCCCCCCAGGTGGCGGTGCCGCAGCTATTCTTGATGAGCCATGCATTGCTGTCGTCGTCATACCCAACAAGGAGGACATTACGCTGGCCCCACCACTCGCCGCCTGATTCATCTGCAGCAGGAGCGACAAATACACCGCTTCCTTTGTGCTTCCCGAAGGCTGTTGGAACGTCCATAGTCACGATGAGTGGTCTGACTTTGTCCAACCAGTCCTTCTGCGCCTCGACATGCGTCCCCAGATTGACATAGGCGCTCCGTATCTTGACCGTCCTCCCCGACCGATTCCAACAAGGTCTATACCCACCCGCGCTGCGCGTGTTACTCGGCGGTTTTATCTGTTTCAGGTCTTAGAGAGAAAAGGGATGACTTCCTGTACATGTATACTATCACACGAGTGAGAGAACACCGCCACCAATGACACTTTGCCAGAGTCGCCGGAAATGCTATCCAAGCTACTACGGAGTTGAAATGTTTGAGTACTTCAGTATTCGAGATAGGTCACGTGGACATTCATCTCGACATTCACCGCCAAGAACGCCAAGATGTCATGTGTCTGTGGCCTGAGCGCCGTCTATTAGGCAAACTGCGATGTAAGTTTCGCGGAGACGAGCAGGCTGACACAAGGATACGAGAGTTGGAGTACCCCGGATATGCTTTGTCAAGAAATATCAAATCTCAAATCGAGTTTTTAATTGAGAATTGTGGCTACATAAACTCGCTGCGCAGTAGCAACCCAACAAAGTTCATTACCCAGCATCTCCACGCCGGCGCTGAATCGCATTCATTCTGCTTCATAAGTATAACCTTGAACCGTTCATGTTAAAATCCGTGCATGACTGTCATCGCTCATCGTCCCATCAAATTTTGGTATCCCTCGCTAACGTCCAGGCTACGACTTTGTATCCCGGCAAGCCATTTACAGCCTCGCCCTGTTGGCCGTGGGATTCTTGTCCACATCGAAGCGATCCAGATCCATGACCTTCGCCCAAGCGCGGACGAAGTCGCCGACGAACTTGTCCTTGGCATCGCTCTGCCCATACACCTCCGCAAGAGCCCTGAGCTCAGCTTGGCTACCGAAGACCAGATCGTTGCGGGTAGCCGTCCACTTCTTCTCGCCGGTCTTGAGGTCGCGGCCCTCGAACAACTCGTCATCGGGCGAGATGCTCTTCCACTGTGTGCGGGTATCGAGGAGGTTGACGAAGAAGTCGTTGGTCAACTTGCCGGGGGTCTTGGTGAAGACACCGTGCTGCGAGCCGCCGTAGTTGGCGTTCAGGACGCGGAGACCGCCGACCAGGACGGTGAGTTCGGGTGGGGTGAGGGTGAGCAGGTGCGCCTTGTCGACGAGCATGAACTCGGTCTTCGCGCGCTCCGTGCTCTTGCCGTAGTTGCGGAAGCCGTCGATCGTGGGCTCCAGGTGGTCGAAGGTCTTGACGTCGGTCTGCTCCTGCGAGGCGTCGGTACGTCCGGGCGTGAATGGGACGGAAACGCCCGAGGCCTTCTCGATGGCAGCGTTGCCCGCAAGGACGATGAGATCGGCCAGAGAGACCTTCTTGCCGCCGGAGGCGGAGTCGTTGAATTTCTTCTGGACTCCCTCCAAGGCGGAAAGGACCTTGCTCAGCTGCTGAGGGTTGTTGACCTCCCAGTTCTTCTGAGGCTCGAGGCGGATGCGAGCGCCATTGGCACCACCACGCTTGTCGCCACCGCGGAAGGTGGAAGCGGATGCCCAGGCAGTGTAGATGTATGCGGCCGGGTCCACATTCGTGGCGAGGATCTCCTTCTTCAGCTGGGCAATATCTTTGTCATCGATGATTGGGTGGTCCGCAGGAGGAACGTAGTCTTCCCACAAGAGGATCTCCTTCGGGATCTCCGGGCCCAGCCAGCGGGACCTAGGGCCCATATCACGGTGCAACAGCTTGAACCATGCACGGGCGAATGCGTCGGCAAACTGATCGGGATTCTCGAGGAAGCGACGGGAGATCTTCTCGTATTCGGGATCGAAGCGGAGAGCCAGATCGCTCGTCAACATGCGGGGCTTGTGCTTCTTGTTGGGGTCGTACGCGTCGGGAATGATCTCCCCAGCATTCTTCGCAACCCACTGGTTGGCGCCTCCAGGGCTCTTCTCCTTCTCCCACTCGAACTTGAAGAGATATTCGAGGAAGTCGTTGCTCCACTTGGTGGGGGTCTTGGTCCAGGTGACCTCTAGGCCACTAGTGATGGTGTCAGGACCCTTTCCGGACTTGTAGCTGTTCTTCCAGCCCAGGCCTTGGTTCTCGAGAGGAGCGGCCTGAACCTCAGGGCCGACATGCTCAGAGGTAGAGGCGCCGTGGGTCTTGCCGAAAGTGTGACCGCCAGCGATCAAGGCAACCGTCTCCTCGTCGTTCATAGCCATACGTCCAAAGGTGTCGCGGATGTCCTTGGCCGAAGCAACAGGGTCAGGCACGCCGTCCGGTCCCTCAGGGTTGACATAGATCAGACCCATGTGTGCGGCAGCTAGGGGCGTCTCAAGATCGCGGGAGTGGGTATCACCGTGGCCCTTCTTGTGCTCGTCGCCGTCCAGGACCGAGTGCTTGTCGGTGCCCTCGTGGCCCTTGGAGTAGCGGACATCATTGCCTAGCCAGGTGGTCTCGCTGCCCCAGTACACCGCTTCGTCGGCTTCAAAGGTATCCGGGCGTCCGCCAGCGAAGCCGAAGGGCTTGAAGCCCATGGATTCGAGGGCTACGTTTCCGGTGAGGAGGTAAAGGTCGGACCAGGAGATTTTGTTTCCGTACTTCTGCTTGATGGGCCACAGCAGGCGGCGAGCCTTGTCGAGGGAGACGTTGTCAGGCCAGCTGTTGAGAGGGGCGAAGCGCTGCTGGCCACCTCCACCTCCACCACGGCCATCGAATACACGGTAGGTGCCAGCACTATGCCATGCCATCCGGATCATCAGACCACCGTAGTGGCCAAAGTCGGCGGGCCACCACTCCTGTGAGTCGGTCATGAGGTCGGCGATGTCCTTCTTGAGAGCTTCGTAGTCCAAGCTCTTGAAAGCGGCAGCATAGTCGAAGTCATTGCCCATTGGGTTGCCCTTCTCGGTATGCTGGCGCAGGATGTTGATCCTGAGCTCGTTGGGCCACCAGTCTGCATTCCTGGTTCCGCCGCCAGCGACGTTTGCGTGCTTGATGGGGCACTTGTTTTCGGCACTCATGTTTGTTTGTGTATGTCTCGCACTATCAAGTGAAGGTGTGAGATTCGGGAAATGAAAGGCTGGAAGGATTCAACGAACAATCGAATCGCGGGAGAGCGAACGGGAAGGTATAAGAGGAGTTTCAAAGCAGCTTAAGAGGAAGTGAAAGGAGGCCAGAACAGCGTGGCTGACTGGAGCATGGAAGCATGGCTTCCCGTTACCCCTCAGATAGCCGTCACGTGAGAGGTCAAGTGGGGCAACATCCATGGAGGAGCCAAGCTCCGAGGTTAACCCCGCCGCTACTCCCCCGCGCCCAGGTCCCACCAGCGAAGAGGCCATTATTAATCTCGAGGTTCCAGCGAATTGATTTCGTCGTACGAGCATGGTTGCTGTGCGGATCCGGATTCAGAGGTGCGGTTACGGTATGCATTACCAGGGGCATTTCCGTGTGGCTGTCTGGGGTAGAAACCAACATGGTCCTCACTCCACCACCTGCATGACCCCACCTCTGCACCAAGGTATTTGTATTCTGCGTACATGGAAGGTAACACGGCATGGAGAGTTGCGCGCTCAACAGTGTTTTGAAACCTGTGGAGGAGAAGCGGGCTGTTTTCACGAGAGTCTCGACTTGAATGGATGACAATTCCACCATGGTACCAGAACTAACAGCCTTGGCATACACCTTCGATTCCCCACCGCGTGGAGTCCGCCCGTTACGCTAAGTCTGAACACGGTATGGGGTCTTTACGCCACAGTTTTGCGAGACGCCACCGACGACAACACATCGAGTCGCTCAATTATTGGCAACCTGGCTGGCATCCCATGGATCTCCCTAACCACCACAATCGACGATCCCCTAAGTTGGGTACAGAGGCTCGGCATGCTTAATCGGCTCCATATTCCTGTTCGGTCAACTCGTTCGCTGGGATGTTGAAGCTTTTGTTGCTGTGGTCTGGAAGCTTGGATTATGTTATCAGGTTGTGTCGATTATGTCAGATCGCTTTCTCGATGTCCACGCTTAGAGACTCCTAATTCGAATCTAGGGGGTGAATGGTGAGGCGATCTTGGCGTCACGTGATCCACTCCCCGAGTCCCATACCCAAATCGGGACAAAATACGCGAAACCGCAACTCTAAAACGGTAAACGATAACTTCATACGAAGCATGTATCCTGCGTGCTCATGGATCTGCATCAAGACTAATCGGAGACGGCGCCTACTAATCGGTATCCAGTTGCAGGGTTCGTGGTGGCTTCAAGTGTACAAATTGTCATCATCCAATTTATTAGCCGCTCTCGCACCCAACATTCGGTTAATTATACGCAGTAGCAGTTCAACCTGACCCTGGCTAAGGGCAGGATGGCCCACATCATTCTCTTCATTTAGAACATCCACTCCGTTGAGACAGTCCCTCCATCAAAAGAGAATGTATTAATCCCAAAACAACAACTGGATACGAGAACCCATGCATAGCAAAACTCCGCCCTAATACAGCAGCACACATAGTAGCCATGACACCTTAACGCCAAGCCATGCACCTCTCCCATATCAACAGACCCTCTTCTGTACACAATATCCTGCTCTCTAAAAGCCGAAGGCATCCAAAAAGCTATTCGCATCCGGCTCGTGAAACTGTGTCGGAGGGGGCTTCTTCTTCTCCTCCTTCTCTTCAACCAGTTTGGCTTCCTCCTGACTGGCCTGCGCGGCAGCAACTATCTGTCGGATGCGATCGCGAGTTGAAATATCGTCAATGACAAGACTGCTCTTCCTACGTAATAACTTCCTCGGGTCAAACTCGATGCCCTCGGAGATCTTCGTAGGATGGCGCGCGATGGGTGTGGGTTCCTCGGCGATTGCAGGCGAGCGAGGTCGCAGCTGTGCGAAGAGCTGTGAACGGCTTGGAGTGAGGAAGTCCCAGGATTTGACTACAACCAGTTAGCACTTCTTCTTTGGGACAATAAAATTTGGGGAGGAAAGGCGCACCAAGATCAAGCGCGAGAAGATCACAGCCCATACGCTGGTACAGATTCGCGGTATGTATGACAAAATCCCACTCCTCACGTAAGTCCACCATTGTAGCCCCCCTGAGAGTCTGCAGACTCTTCTCCCGCAGCTGCTTGTATAGCACGACCAATGCAGGGTCATCAGTGAGGTAACTCTTGCTCTTGAAGTTCGGAGTTTCTGGTGGTGACAGGAGGGTGCTGAGAGGCGTCACGAGAGACCGTACAGCGTTATCGCGTCGGTTCAGCATCCAGTAGGCCCAAGTGGCTAACCACCGATTTCCATCCCGTGCAGCTTGCGGCAGTATCTTCTCCGTCAGGAAAGTCCGTAGGGCTGGTCCATCGTCACCTTCGTAGACACGTGCGACGGCAATGGCCAGTTGCGTGTCGCCTAGTTGATTGTGAAGTACGCTCACTGCATCTTGCAGATGATCTGCAAGAAGGAAAAACGCCGCTGCATACTCAAATCGGCGTCTCCCCATGAGGGCATATGCGTTTTTGAGAGCGGCAGTCTTCCATCGCTCCTCTGCGAAGTTGTTGGCCAGTAGGCGTTGAGTGGCCCCTTGCTCACGGCTCCAGGTCGCCATACGCCACAAACCTAATAGAACAGCCTTCTTGCGAAGCGCCAGGTAGTACAATGAACAGTCGACGGGATTCTTTTCTTCGGTCTTCGTGTACTCGTTGCGTGCTATGACCTCGAATTGGGCGCGCTGCCATCCTTAGTATTCCCAGTGACCCAAGGGAAGGTAAACATGGCTTACAATTGCGTTGATGTCTGTCAGCCACATAAACAGCCCAGACTCTCTTGCATGCTGCCACAACATGCGCCCATTAAAGTGCCTGCTCACGAGATCCACCAAAATGTCCTGACTCCCAGAGTGGAACGCCCATGTAATCTCCCTCCAATGAATTGGGGAACTAGAGTCTCGGAGCGCATGCTGACGGAAGAAGAGCATGAAGCGCCCAGCGTTGTCGTCGATCGAACGCCGATGCTTCTCCACGGTTCCGATACACTCCACTATATCCGCCAGGTGAAACTGTTCTCGGGAGGAAAGAAGAGGAATCACTTTCTGTGTTAGTAGCTCATTCAAGTTTGCAGCCACTTGCTCCGTCAAAGTGGAGGGCTCGTTGTCCTCCTCTGAGAAATCTGCGTAGGAAGACCTTAGACCTTTCCGCGATGCTGTGATTTGAGGCTACGCATAACATTAGGTGCTGCAAATGATCTACGGTAAGCACACTTACCTCAGCATCTTCGAAGAAGTCTTCCGCAGACAATCCAACGAAGCTATCGAGCTCATCTCCCTCTGTGAAAAACTTCAACTTCTGATACAGATTGATCAGGATTCGCTGAGCCAACATGAGTTTGCCGGCAAGCACACATTGTGACAACATTTGCGGGTGGTATACAGGTATTGGTCCGTTAAGCCGGCTGACGGTCGTGAAGATATCGAAAGACGCTGTCTTATGCGATATCAGACGCAAGCTGGGGAACAAAGCTTCCGACACCTGCACTTGTTCGTCTTGGATGTAGAGCTGGTTACCTGCACACATCACTAGATTTCCGCTCCCCAGCCATACAGAATCACCAATCGGATGCGGCGTTGCGTCTCGAATGCTGACTTCTCTTATTTTCACCCACGAAGGACCAGCGTTGAGGTAGTCGTATCGAAGCTGCGCGTACATGAGGACACGATTGTGGAAGCCGACGGCCAGCACGGACTGGTTATCTGGAGTCGAAGACCAATCCACGTCTTGGATAAGGCCACTACCTTCAAATGTCTCCTCATACTCAAGCTGCGCGCTTCTCGTGTTCCAAATCGTCAAGGTGGTCTTCTCGGCATCGATCAAAGCTGCTTTTCGGATTGAGGTTCCACTCACCAACGATGGCTTGCATAGGCTCGTTTCGACTACACCGGTGCGCAGCCACTCAAGCTGGCGCTTCTTCTTGTCCACCCGCGCAGTCCATGTTGTGATGACTCCAGTGGTGGTATATGAAATGGCAACATCGCGAGCAAATGTATCAAGGAAACCTGAGATGACGTGCGGTGTGCCGGCAGGGTCGACCGGCAAAACGTACGCAAGGTCCACTCCAGACCCTAAATCAAAAGTACAGAACTCTTCCATGGCAAACTCAGGGTAGCCATTGGTATATGTCCCATCTGTTTGAGTGGCGATAAGAGAGACCCTTCGACCAGTGGCCGGATCGCGTTGCAGTGGTGGTAGTCTCAGCTCCCAAGCAATGCCTTTGAGGGCAGAGCTTATTGTGGCAACATGTACACATCTACCGCCAGCTTCTGTTTCCGGGATGAGGAGAAGACATAGCGGCTTTCCATTTAACGTATACTTGCAGCACGCCACCTCCCGCGCAAGTGGCCCACGGGTATCCCATAAGCATATCCGGTCGTGATGCAGGAAGACCACAAAGTCTCCCTCGTGCAGCAACAGCGTCCGATGGATGTGGTCGGTGTCGGTCACCATACTATGGCGGTGGAGGGTCACACCTTGTTCTGTACTCCTTTGTACCCAAACAATGCACTCGTCCTTAACCGTCCGAGACACTAGGGCCCTTCCGCTGGGAGTACGATTAACCTTCTTCACAGCATGCGAGTGCCCTGTCCAGATCGCTTTCCGTTGGATGCGTTGATTCTGGGGAGAAGGATCGAAGAGATAGTCGATTCGTGACTCCAACCATTCTATCCTCCCATCGAAGTGGTGAGACAGTATCGTTAAGGCTGAATCGGTCTTACTGCCGCAAAAGGCGTAGAATCGTACGTTATCGTGCTGCCCTATCGGGTTCTTCGCAAAATGAAGATGGAGCCCATCCACATGAGCAATGTTAAAGACGTCGGATGTCTTCTTAACCTTTGAGCCAATGTTCTCGAATCCCCAGGCAGACATATTGCCCCTGTCGTCAAGAACGACGCATATCTCTGGGCTCCGATTGGCAACCTCCACAAGGTGGTGTAAAGCCATCTGGTCCTTCTCATCACTTGTCGCCTGCTGCACAGCTCTTTCCGTTGCATGGGTGAAGTGTTTCCCATCGATAAAAAAGGCGTATCTTTTCTGCGACTGCTCATGGAGCGGGATGGAGCGCGGTTTGATCGATTCCAGCAAATCCACCTCTGCCCATAATTCCAGTCCTTCCGCACCATGATGTTCACCGGTTACCCATACGCGCACCTTGTTGTCCGCACAAGTAGTATATAGCACGTTCTCCGCTGTTTGATCCCTATGAAACGGCGGGCGCCAGTGGATACCCGTTACGGCCATTGGGTGTGGGAGGTATGAGTAATCGAAGCTGAGCGGTGCGGAACCAAAGGTTCGCCGCCGCCATATTTTGAGGAGGCGGTCGTACGTGCCGGTTGACGCTATCATCTCCGCATCGGGGGAGAACTGTGCGAACTTCACCGGATTTCCAAGCTTTTTTGTCCAAATGCGCTCAATGGTGCCATGCGTGTTCAAGAGTGTAAGCGAAGCACTGCCCGCCAGCACCTCGTCTGGCATCCCCCATGAGAGTGTGGTGATCTTGTCTTCGGGATCAGGCAAGGCCATATGACCTTGTAGTGACCACTTTGCGAAAGCTTGTCAGCCCCTCCCTTTGTGTCCGGCTGATTGACCCACCTTGACGGATCCTTCATCTTGCCCATATGGCCGATAGATATAAATATTCTTGGTTGAGCATGTCGCTATCTTTCCGGTTTCTTCGTGGAAGATGATCGCTTCGAGGTCCGTCTCCTCGTGGATGTATATCGTCTGCAGCACATGGTTTGGGTGGTCTAGCACGACGAAAGAATTGCCAGATATGTAAGCCTGCGACGAAGAAGTCAGATGAATTCGCGGAATGTGGCCGAAAGGTTTGGCGGTCTAACAATAATCTGTCTATCTTCCCAGAGGCCTTGGGTGACAGCTTGCAGCTTCGCCTGCGGCCGCCCAGGAAGAATGCCGCGCATGGGGGAAGCCGCTATCGGTACGGCATATCTTTGCGGTGGGATAAGGGCGCCTCCTGTATATACTGGCGCAGGAATTCCGAGTCTTCGGAGCTCAATGACAAGCAATATGCTGATCTTTGGTAGTACCACAAAGCTGTTGCAGCTCCATCGGAGCTCCGCGCACGGGCCATTGGTGAGGTCAGATGGGGCATCGATTGGTCCGAGGTTTAGCCGTCTATTCTCATCACGTGCATTCACCTAATCGATGCTTTGAACGGTTAATTTCCAATGGTATTTTCTGGAATTTTGGAGCTAGGCACTATTCCATCCTCCTCGAAACTGTCCCAGAAACATGCCCATCAACACCCTCACCGTCCCAAGTGATCGTAACATCGATTCCTCTTGCATCCCGCTTTCTCTTCTTATACGTTACAGTGCCCTTCAATGTGCTACCAGCCTTCGGATGTGTCTTCCGGTCCTCGTCTGCGAGTAGTAACACGGCTTGGTGCCAGTGCGTCGGTGTGACGGAGGGGCCCGTTGAGAACGCCACGCCCTCACCTCCTTCATCCTTCCAGTATGCTGCGTCGGCGTTCTTGAGATCTTTTGGCTGGTTGTGAGGGAGGAGGAAGGTGTCAAACCATATGGCAAAAGCATCCAGCGCTTTGATGTACTTCGCCAGTGTGACCTCAAACGATGCAGTAAAGTCCAACTCTTCAACCTTGACCCTCGCAATGTCGATTTCGTAGAAAGTAGCGGCTTCGCCACAGATGGCCTTGGGAGGGACGTCAAAGACACCAATTTCGCGCAGGTTGAGGTTACTGCCGGGTATCATGGATGAGAAATCAAATCCGTACACATCTTTCCAGAAATTTTCGCCCGTGCTCTCTGATATCCACTCCCGGTCCGAGATGGGGGCAATCTTCAAAGTGCAGTGGCTCGGAACCATAAGTCCGTCGGGCTTAAGGTAGAGATCGCGCGCACGGAGAACAGAGTCTAGCATGCCTTCAAAGAGCAGCCCGTAGCCCATCCACTCTGAGACAATGACATCAACCTTCCCGTTCCCTATGGTTCTCTGCGTTTGAAAATCTTCGACACGTCCTTGAATGACCTGTACTGTGCTCTCATATCCGTTCCTCTTCACGTTTTCCCTTGCACGCTGAGCGATATCGGAGTTGTCGACCGCGAATACTCTCTTTGCGCCCGCCTGCGCGCAGAATAAGGAGAGAATACCCGTGCCGCATCCAACGTCCAATACCGTTTTCCCTTTGAAGAGCTCAGAATGGTTTAGGATGAAGTCGCGATAAGATTCTGTTCGAACACGATCTTCAATCATCTCCCGGTGGATACCGTTTCCCTTGTAGGATTCGAAATATCGCTCGTCACGGTCATTGTTTGAGTCGATCTTTTCGACCTCGTCCGGGATGTTCTTCATAAGAGCAGCCTCATACTCTTCATAATCTCTTGCCTTCTCCTCTGACTCCGGCATCACTTCTCCAAGTTCCCAAAGCAAGGGATCATCCGGTAACGTTGGTGCCATATACTGGTCGTCTGCAAGAGTGTCTGCCGTTACTGTGATTGTTGCTGGATCAACACCGTCCTGGGTCTGTTTCCTCAAGAAGTTAATAAGCTTTATAACGCCAATCTCTGCTAGTTCTGGAAATCGTGTGAGCTCAGTGCCGCCGAATGTTACGAATGTTACGTACGGGATCCAATATCCTTCACCGTCTCTCGAATCGGGAACTTGTGGTCTCCTGCGCAATGCGCAAACATGGTTGCGACGGAGGAATATTCAGTCTCACAGAATAGACACTTGAAACTTGTAACATCAGGCTCAGAAACATCCTCCATAATGCTACCAGCCGAGCTGGCTACATCTGATCCGCTGTCCGACATATCGATCTCGCGATCGCGAGCTGCGCGATGGGGAAGACTGGTCATGGGAAGTATTTAGAGGTGGGTAAATAATGAGACAACTGGCGGCGATTGCCCCAAGCGACAGCGGGATTCCCAAACGCGAGATTTTTTGGGTGGCTACACTGTGGGTCGGTTCCGCCTTCCGCAAAATTCCCGGCTGGTGGGGTCGCACTAAACTTTGATTCAACGTCCCCTGATCGTTCACCTTCATCCATCACTCTTCACTCACTAGTTGTTATGGGGCATTTATCCTTTTCAACAGGGAAAACTATGTCGGTGCTATCATTTTTCTTGGGGAAACTCTCCAGCATCATACTGCGCTCTCTGGTGGTAAATCACTTCGTATAAGACATTCGTCAATTGCGATCGTCCTAGTCATTATTCGCCAGTATTCGACGTGCCTGATACATGATATGGCCTTTCTTCCAATAAAATCCCATTTGATCAAGGAAAAGCGCAACCGTTTTTCATCGCCATTACGCCAGATCCCTTTCACACATCCGGCTCATCCAAGAGTGAACTCTACCCCGCGACATTCCCAACCCCGCGATATGTGCACGACTCAACGCCCCTACTTCCACACAATCCCCACCGCCTCATAGCCCTAGTTTAAGCCAACCATTACGCCTTCATAGGCGTTTGAAAGAAACGACGACTAGGCGTCTACTGAGAGTTAGCAAGGTGTATGACCGTATGTCCGAATGATGCAAACTCACCACGTGGTCCAGACTCCTCATTAGCCTCCACCTTAACCTCTGCGATTATTAGTCATGTCCGCGTCGTCTTCCTTATGCGCAGGCTCACCAGTCGTCTGCTCAGCGCGACTTTTGTCGTGCTCGAGTAGCAGCGCCGCAAACATGGTCTTGACGGCGGCATCGTCCTTGATGTTGATGTTTTTCTTCTGCTCTTGGTATGAGCGAAGAAGCGCTTCCGTGATGACGGGCCTGAACTGGCGCTCCGTCTCATCAAACGCGCCGGGATTCGCGTCCTTGATCGCCGTGAAGATGCGAGTGGCCTTGCTCGCAAACGACGAGTAGGAGCGCGCCTCGCGCGGCTCCAAGGCTTGTCCCTTCTTGTCTGTCAAGACCTTCCCTTGGAAGAATCTGTTGAAGTCTTCCATGACAGTCATGGTTCCCGCGAGCTTCGTCGGCGCCTGGAGGCCCTTGGCCAATCCGAGGTTGTAGTATAGGTCGAACCAGTCATCTTCCTCCTCGGCGAACTTGATGATGTGCTTCTCCTTGAAGCCAGCACGGCCCCAGATCTGGGTGCGCCAGTTGTTGATGTCGGCAATGTGCCTCTTGGAGTTCCAGTCGATCATGAAGTAGGGTGTCTTGGCGTAGCGGAGTTCTTGGAGCTTGCCGTCCTGCGAGTTCTTCACGAGGATGGTCAGCAGCGAGGTATCCTTCTCGCCTCGAATAGCCTTTCGGCGTGGTTCAACAGGGATGAGCTTGTGCGGAGCGTTGGGGTTGACGGGGACCTCCGGGAACCAATCCTCGGCTTCCAGGTCGATCTGTTCAATACTAATGTTGCTGTTAGCTGCCTTCTCCTTGATCTTCTCGAGCAGAACGGGAGGAATGCTGTCTTCTTCTTCAATGCCGCGGGGAAGGCCGGAAGGCGCGGAAGAAGGACCTCGAGAGGAGGCCGAGGAGGACGCATCTTGATCTTCCTCGTCGCCATTGCGCATGGGGGCATTGGGGCTGCGCTTGTTGTTGGACTCGGCCATGGCCATACAGGATGGGGGTTGTTTGCCATGTTTGGCGGTTGGGATGAGGTTTGCAGAGCTGGCGACCGCGGCGTGGTCGGTAGGCTTCGCGGTGCTCTTAACGTTGGTTGTGAGATAGGTAGACAACCCGTCTTCAGATTCAGTGCCAGATGGTGCGTCCGAGAGTTCTGTATCCGAATCGGTGGATACGTTATTGGCAGCGTTGTATAGGACAAGTGCAGCGTCACGCAGAGAGAAATTGCTATACCTCGTATTGTCCTGCATACCCGCCGCTGTTCCTGACGCCATCGCAGTCTCTTCCGCAGCTTCGTTGGTGAACGCGGTCGCGGGTCGTTTGTTTTGGTCGTCGAGCTGCGCACTGGCGGGCGAGACGGAGCGGACGCGCTTCAAGCCAGCCATGATATACGATCGGCGCCTTTTCTGGGACTTTGTTTGCGATATTAGTTTGTTGATTGTTCGTTTTGCGTCTTTCTTATGATGGTGTGCTGCCGTTGTCGCTGCTGGAGTTGCAGACTGGCGGGCGTGTTGGGAGATCAGTTGAGGGACGTGAGAGTTTTATGGGCGCCCGAAACTTCCAGAGACAGTGAACGGTTGTTGCACATCAGTCACTGGAGAGTGTCTCCCGCGCGCACGGACGCCAGCAGTGCAAAGTCACCGGCATCCGCTAAGACGTTGACCCAGTTGTGCCATATGACGGTAAGACTCGGTTTAAATCCAGTCAGTCCTACTGCGTAGTTCAGGCCTATAAGCATGGGATGAGGAACTGTTCCAGACGATTGACCTTGACGAGGTTTCAGTGAGTCTGCATCACACAAAATTCAGGCAAGGAGACGAAGTACGGCAACGTTTTGGATAGATCTCTTTGCTCAGAATCTTGCATCGGCTGCCCTCTACGTCGTTTTAATGAAGTACCAAGATATACTGCTAGCAATTCAACGGCGCCATCGCATAAATGTGCGGTCTTATTTGTCTCGGCGTAGTCTCGGTTTGCGCAAGATACTAGATGTAAGATCCGAATATGGGGGTTTTAGAATACAACGTCTTCTTCAAGGTGCCGCTTTACGACAATGCACAATCTCAGTCCTAAAGTTTTCAGAGTGTGTCTGAGGTTTAGCAATTGGTTCACTGTAAACATCGCTCAATTGTAGGGAAATTATTCGGTATTGCACCGTGCCTCAGAGCCGCACGCCTCCCAGTCCGAGCTTTGGTTATGTTCTTATCTCAAGCATACATATGTATCTCACCGATCACTCAGTAATACCTCGAATTTAGTTCCCGCAGCAAATTCAACTTCGTGTCCCAGTCTTTCCGCGCTTTGGTAAGTGAATCTCACATTCATTGTTGGCTCATCCGCGACTGTCGGCACTTCAGCCTCAGCGACCAAAGACAAATTCGACGCTCTCAAATACCGTATCAAGGTTACACACATCTCCCAAGCGCGGATGAAGTTTTGCTGTCCACATGTAATCTCTAATCACTATCAGATTTTCTTGAAATCCTTGAGCTTCATTATTTTCGACTTGACGAGCGAAGTCGTAAGCCTTCTAGGAGCTATTATTTCACCCCAAGGTGACAGAAAAGAGCACCGACGTTCGCTATGCGCGCCGAAGATGCTAGACTGCCTTCGTCTTTCAACATAAAATTATTTCTACAGAGGAAGTGCGTGTAGAAGTGATGTATTGGCAGAAACGACATCTAGTAGCCTTGTGCATTTCCTAGGACGTGAGCCATATAAAATGCGGTGAGAGCTGAAGGTAAGGGTGTTTCCCAAACAAACAAACTATTGCTCGTCCCGATCCCCTCGAACCACTTCTTGTAAATCGGTTAGCCGCATGCATATGGGCGGAAAGGGGAGCATGAACAAAATCCACATAACCACAACATTGAAGAAAGATGACACGGAAGCTGAGACAAACCGGTATGGTTGTCGTCTTCCTTGCGCGAGTCTGACTATACCCCGTTTGACAAGGCTTTGCTCTGTTTAGTTTCATTGCCAGATGTCTCACTCATACAGCAAACATGCCTCATTGACTTGCCAAGGGTGTGAGCAAACACGTCCATATAAAATACCCGGTTCTTCCTATGTAAAAAATATGTTGTTATGAAGGCAGTTGCGACATTACTTTGTGAAGATTGCGCGAAGTTCCTCCCATGCACAATTGCCAAGTTTCAGGGTCAACTATATCTTACCTGCGCCCTAGTCGTCGCTCGTGTGTTCTTGATCGTCATAATCAATACTCCCTTTGCGCTATTCACTAAATCTCTGACACGAATTGAAAGGGCGTATTATATATTACGACATCCAATTATTTAAATTAACTGGGTACGGTTGCGTGCCTAGTGCATTCACAAAGCAGGGTAGCTTTGACTTCGACCGTGAGGGTATGGCGGACAACGAAACCATGGACTTGCCCATACGCCCCAAGACTTCATCACAATCAACCCCACTAAACGGAAACCTCAACCAAGATTCTCATTGCCAGTTGCCCCTTCCATTTCGTTTTATAGATGGAGATAAACGAAAGGCGGTAGAGCAGGCCAGCCCCAGAAAGGCCAAGCGGCCCACTCTCGCTCTTCGAGCGGCACCAAAGCGGAGTTTTGCGCCGGCTAATCATTGGGAGGCGGTTTCAAGTGAGGATGAACGTTCCAGTACGCACAAAACGAGGTCAAAAGGGTTGCATAAGCTTCGCATCCCCAAAAAGTCGAACTCGGATGCAACAGAACCTCTCGTGGCAGCAGGGAGTGAGGACATGGAATCCGAGAACGACGGCCCTTTTTCTGAGACGGCCCAGCCTTTTGCACAACCGCCTGTGAGCCCCCCGACAAAAGTGGGAGGGTGGGACGGATTCATCCCCGACGCTGAGTTCCATGTGAAACCGAGGGGACAGACCTTCGACTACGGGCATTCTGAGGGGAGGAGACTGAGAATGAGGTCCCATTAGGACTTCTGACCTTCCCGCAAAGGCTGAAAAGCCTGGGGAAGCAACGGGACCGAGCCAGGGAAGCCGAGAACAAGAAATAAATTGCGGGGCGGTTGCGAATGCATTGGATAATCACACCCTGGGCCAGGGGCTGCCCGAAAGGTCATAGTGGTGGAAAGAATACTCAAATCCAGGGCGTCTTGGGTTAGTGTAGTGTTATTCCTATGGTGTCGTATACACGTCGAGGAGATGGCCGCGTCGACTCGACCAGGGGGATTGGGGAGGGATCGGGAAGGGCCCTCATAGCTGCATAATCCGTGACCAAAATTTCCCCTAGATACTGTTGAGCCTTACTTTGACCTTTGATGGATTGATGTCGCTTCCTGCTGTTAAACTTCGTAACATGTTAGCCCGCCCGGTTGCAGGCCAACGAGATCAATATAATAGATGTCAATTCGTCTGCCCAGGGTGCCAGCTCATCGCTCATGTGAAGGCCAGTGAAATCTTCTTTGTTCATATTTGTGCAAATGAACTCTGCTCTACTCAGACCCCAACGTTGACCTATTAGCGTTCCTTTTTTTGAGCACAAGTGTATCGTTTTGTGCGGGCTAGATTAGACACGACCTGTTGTCTCGTTCATAAAGAGAGTATCCAAGCGTGTTAGCCGAAATAATATCAAAGAACATTGTAGTTTCACTGTAGAGCCAAATTTTACAATACAGTAAGACAAGTATCAAAGCCTCCCACAATGGAATGCATTGTTCGTTCTAGTTTCTCACTTGAACTTTCGATTAATGGTACGATGACCTGCCCGGACCAAGAGAGTAGCATGGCAACACGCTGTAAAATCAGTTTCGAAGATGTCTCGATGCTGAAAGGGACCTCTTCCATGGCAGCCATCCTACTCACATGTTGCTATCATCTGTTTGTTTTTGTTTTGGCGTGTTCAGTTTCATCCCTTGGGGTTATACTCCCGGTGAAAGCAAACATTAATCACTTGTTGTTGCTAGCAAACCTTTTATACAGAAGATGCACTTTCTGCTGGCGATAAAACTTCTGCTATAAATATGGTTACAACTTTGTGCTTCAACAATCCCTATACCAAGGGTCACCGCTCCGATAATAATAGCTGCCCCAGGTGTCAATCATCCAATCATACAACCACACCGCTACATTATATACTACACAATATATTGTTTACATTCACTGCGCTCGCCTGCCTACTTAGTGCATTGACAATGCAACCTAACTCCCGCTTTCACCATGAGCGCCCAGTATATAAGACCGTGGACTTACCCCTACGCCCAAAGTCCACCACCAGTACAGTCCCAGAATCGTACAACCGGAACTTCAACCACCAAGAACAACTCAACCAATTCTCTTTACCCACCCGCGCCATGTCTGGAGGGAAGCGAAAGGCTGAGGAGGAAACCATTACGGACACACGGCCAATGTCGACCCTCGGGTCCACCGACCTACATGGATCTAGCTCGCATGCAGCTCTGCGTGACGAGGGAATTTCAACGCGATCTACCGCTCCCAGTGGGCCCGATTCCGAGAGCTCGCACATGGGTGAGCAAGTGGCAGCCGAGGATGGTCCATCCGCACCAAAGAAACGAAAGCTCCCCAAGATCCGCATCCCCAAGGCTGTTTGGAACATTTCTGAGTCGCAGGATACAGCAAGCGGTCAACCTGGGCATCCCGAAGACCAAAACGAGGAATCTGGAAAGACATCCGAAACCCTTACGGCTGACAGGAAAGGGTGGTGGGACCCAGATGCCCTCATTCCCGACTGTGAATTCCATGTCCGACCTAAAGGCCAAACTCTCAACTTCATAGAGTCTGAGGGCGAGGAGACCGAGCGGGAAATCGACATTTCCATGCTATCATATCACAGGCGGCTCAAGAGGCGGAGGAAGCAACGCCGGCGAGAGGAGGAGGCACGCAAACGTCAGGAAGAGGAGCGCAGGTGCCCGCGGGAGGACGCTGGGCCATAGTGGTCTGTTCAACCTTTGGGGAATTGATCGCGTTGGGCTCGTTCTCCATGATAGTCAAGGGTCTTTGAAGGGTCCGTTGGACAGGCTCCAAGATGTCAGTGGAGAAATCTCTCACTTGATCTGTACCGAATGAACGTCACATCGTCGGTGATGGGAAGCAGCCGAGGTGGGAAAACACTTTGCATCTTAGAGGGTTAAATCCAGTTCCAAGATTAATCATAAAGCCAAATTTCCAATATCTGATCTTTTGTTGGAGCTGTGTGATAGGTTTACTATTCTTCGATTCAAAGTGCAGGTATATTAATTCGTAGGTGGTGAAGCTTAGTAGAGTCTAGTAAGTGATGGCTGACGGCAATGATGTTCATGTTCACGAGATATACCCAATCTCCACGACTATCCCTTTGTTCGATGGGCGCTAGCACAGGTGAACCCGATCCGGCGCTTGTCAATGGCAGGCACTAACCATCAACCTTCTTTGTCTGGCCCGCGCGGCCAGCGGCGAAAGCTTCTTTGTAAGGAAACCACCATATATGAGGCACAACCCCTCTGTAGTCGCTAGGCTCCTAATCAAGATCAAAGCCATCAAGCATCAATTTTCTCGTCAGGCATCCACCTACTTTTCGATTGCGACGACGTCCACATACCATGCCACCAAAAAAGATACACCCTGTGCCGCAAGATGGCATCAATAGCAGCGCTCCCGAACACGCGAAATTCCTTCCTTATATAATCCGTGTCAGATTAGAAACCGGCCCCAATGGTGTACCAAAGCAAGATTGGGGGAAAGGCACACTTGTGTATAATGAGCAGAAAGGTTACCAATATTTCACATTGGAAACATTGGTTCGTGAACTGGGTGCGAGCGAAGACGCAATTGCGAGGGAGAGGATGCGCAATCGCAACTCTGCACAGAAAACCCTCACACCTGAAGCGAAATTCAGGATGGAGGCAAGAATCGTTGAAGTACTGACAGAAATGGACAAACTTGGGGAAAACCAAAAATCGGAGATAAATAAACTAGACAAAGAGTTGGAAACGCTGAGGAACCAGAGAGCCAAATGGGCAGCATCAGTCGGCCTGGTGACAGACAAGAAGCGAAAAGATGCCATAGCCAAGCTAGAGGACTTTCTGTTTTGGCAGAATCAGGACTTTCGAGGAAACCGCATCTTTGATCTGGAAACCTGCCCTAACGGTCTCCTAAGACAGCCGACACGGGAGACTAGAAAATCGGCGTCAATCAAGCTAGATCTCGGGGAACACCCGCAAATGGAGTGGAGGAAACAAGTCCTTAACTTCTACGACGATAAGAGAGTTGGATTGGAGGCGGCATATCCCAAGTCCGACACAACAGAAGAGCCCAATCTCCAAAAGAAGTTACCCATTCCTCCTGGAGAGCTTCATCTATGGAATCCTCTCCCTAGGCAAGAGAGAGACGGTATCGAATGGTCAGATCGTATTCCAAGGTACGAATTGGATATTGACCTCGATGCCCTGGAGGAGGCCAGGAAACATGTGGAAGACACTCGTGGAGCCACCGCCTCAGACCCAGAAATGACGCATTCCAAGCGTCGACTGCAAGAACTGGAGCTTCTAAGGAAGAATAATCTCCTTCCAACGCGGAGCCTTCTCAACCTCGATAAAGGAAAAGCCAGAACAACATCCGGGCTATGGATATCCGCTGCCGAAACACCAGACGACTGGTTGACATCTTTCGGCGGTTTGGACCGCGTGGCGACGTCATGGGTTCGTGCAGGGTCACCAGAGTCACATGAGAACTTATTCCAAATTTCTGACAAGAGCGAAAGACATGATGAAAATGGGAGATGGAAAGCAGTAGTGAAGTGGTCTGAGGAACAGCCTGGCAGGAGGGAGCTGCACGCGTACGCGGGACTGGAGCCATCATCGCCTGTTGATTCACCTCCGCACTCTCCTGTTGCAAGACCGGAGGATTCTCAATACCCCACTGACATCGATAACACCTCTCATGAAAGGTATCAAAGAGGTTTTCCAAACCACTATGGATTGGAAGGCCGGGATATCGACGAAGACGGGTTTTCACTTCTCGATCAAGTATCCCAGCAGCCTTCAAATAGAAACTCTTCAAACGATACAAGGCAGGGGTACGTAAAGGACAGACCGCCCGAAACATTGAGAGTACCTTACGGACCTATTGACGTTCGTCGTGATGTGGCAAACATGACACTCCCTGAAAAACGTCGAGATGCGGATATAGAGGAGGAGGTGACGAAAATCAAGGACGTCCTCGGAAGTACTAGTCCACTGGCTGAGGCCGCACCAGATGGTTATACCATGCTGATGCTTCAAGAATTAGCACCCAAACATAATTCTGAACGGGGTACAGGTCCCAGCCCTACTACTGAACAAGGGGATGATGATGGCGATTTGTTTCGACGAGCCTACGAGGCAGGCACCCAGGCAATCAGAAACAAGCGCGCAGCACCACAGCAAGAGGGTTCGAAGCGAGTCGAATCTCCAAGAAAGAAACCTAGAGTCGATGTGGACTAAAACCCGGAGGATGCCGCGATCGCATTGACCAGTGAAACTCCCAACGTCACTGCCGCAGAACATAGGTGACAAGAGGGACGCAAGTCTTCGACAAGGGCCAACGATTCATGTTATCTTTTCAAACGAGTTGGAAAATGCACGTATTGCCGGTGGAAAAAGGGTAGCGTCTAATGGCATATGATAATTGATAACCATGAATATACTCTATGTCCTGGTGCCCGTTCTACCGTTTCAAGTACGTCAATCTTCATACAAATCGGAAGCAGCAGTGCAGTTACCGTAATCTAATTCGATTCTCCCGTGAAACTATGGCCAGGTTCAGAACTCTACAGAGAATTCCGAGCCTTTAAGACAAGACGTGACGCATGTCTAAGTAACAGTAAGTTCACTGCCCGCTCCTACCATGAAAAACCTACACCAACCTCTCCGGGTACTGTATTTCGTGAAGGTAAGTATAGTATAGAAACTGCGAGAAAGCCACAAAATGTGACTGCTTACTATTTCCGCCAGGTCAAACCGCTCCATACTACAAAGCTTGGGGGTTGGAAGCAAGCCAGCAGTGCTGATTGTTTCCTTCAAAGGAAACTTTGCCCGTGTAACCGGTGGGCAGGATACTTCATTGGCCGAGAAGCTGAAATGTTTAAGGCTTCAACCCTTCAAGAACCTAAATTTTCAGTTTACGACAGTCCATGTACAAGACACGAGCATGGCGGATGCACCAGCCCCCTCCAGTAACACAGCCAACCGAAGCTACAGAAAGAAGGGATACCATACTAGTCATCTAGAAGGGTATATATACCACGCTCCAAATTGCGGGAATGATTGCACAGAATCCGAAGAGGCCCAACGCGTACCAGATGTTGCCGCAACGGACATGCCAGAGAAAAGTTTCTACAATGACAACGACTATGTGGACAACAACGACTATTCAGAACTCACAGATATGGAACGAATGGATAAGGACCAAAGAATATACATGAAATTCCAACGAGCAGGGGCAGGCCTACCTGAAGACCGCGTGACGCGTCAACTGGTATTTGCGTACATAGGTACGTAATGGGCTACATCGAGGGCGGGTAAGGTGTCAATGGATCCTGCAAGACTAGCATATCTAACGAAACAAACCAATTCCAATCAATTCCTTTACCTCCGAGTGACTGCTTAATCCGTCGATTTAGTGTTGTGGCTGGCGCCGTATATGCTTCGGCTTGTGGTCGGGGCTGAAAGAAACAAAGGAAGTGGGGTCGGGGGATTTCCCTTTGTTACTCTGCGTAGAGAGCTCCCACTGTTAATTTAGCAACCACTCTCACTCTGCCCGAAACTTTATGAAAACTCCAAATCACACCACGCTACAGTACTTGCTCGAGTCACACGTCACCAGCCACAGGGTTACATACAAACCTTACGGTATTGCAGTGGTCCCTGTAAGAGAAGGCGAGGTGCCTGAAGACATTCCTAGTCTAAAAGAGCAAGCAGACGCGCAAGGGATTCTCCCCCGACCAGCGGTAGATGGCAGTTCCATGAGATTATATAGAGAGATTGATGCAAGCAAGGCCGGAAAAGACTATGAAGCACCATAAAAACCTATAACAAGCTGTGGGTCTGCTCGGGAACAGAATTCTACGACTAGATCCGGCTTAGACGCCCAAAGGGGTCCATCGAAGGGACCAATGTATGGGAAGGAAGCTTCAGAAAAAGGCCGTCAAGATGAAGTTCAGGCGGGGAGCGGAGAACGCGCACCAGAAGCAGAGGATAATTCCGACGACGGCGATCATTTCAGGCGATCGTACCGCGAAGGTACACGCGATATAATACAGCGAAAGGCCACTGCTACTGCCTATGTCGCTAGAGATGCAATTGCCACTTTCCCGATTCCTGGCTCTACTGACGACGACGGCGATTTTTTCAGAAGATCTTATCACGACGGTACCCGGAGTATAAGGGAGCAAATTGCGGGCCACAACGTTAACGAATCTACCGCTGTGGATCCACCGGCTAGTTCCCCTATCTCTCCTACCACTCCAAAAGAAGCCGTGGGGCAGGTCTCGAACCCGAATCCTGATGCCGGCGTGGAGAGAGTTATTGAAGATGAGTCTATCCTGTTCCCAGCTCAGCACTACTCTCCATCTGCTGCTAGTAGGAAAAGAAAGCAGTCAATAGGGCACGTTGGGAGTGGTATTTCGGGGAGTAAGAGATCGAGGAAGTCGAAACGTTGAAAAGCGTGCCAATCGATTGAACAAGTACCGTCGGCGCATACTAATGTCAGCGGAAAAAATTGGAGTATTAGCAATCATCGACGATACAGCAGGGTGGGAATCCGCGTGTCTCCTATTTACCACACCGCAATGACTTCTCTGCGAGGGTTGGATAGGCATTAGCGACTAATATTGCGGTTGAATCCATGGAAGGAATGATATTTTACAGAAGGGGTACCGCTTCTCTGGGGAATAAGGTCCAGTTAGGTTCCCAGAAGCTGGACTTTGTGAGGATTGGAGACCGTCTTCTCTCTTGAGCTTGCGGGATCTGGAAACAACACAGTTAGAGTCTGGAGTAATGTATGCATGCTTTTGCAGGAAAAAAACATGATAATTGAAAAGACGTTCTATTCCGGAGATAAACAAATATAAGAAGAGATCTATGTGGTCTATTCTATGACATGCAGATTGCAAAACATGGCTGAAAAATGCGGTCATGAATGCTACACCATGCCAGAGGCCTGGCACTCAATTACTTTCAGCCTGGTGGTCAACTGCGCCCTTCATATCTTCCAGGACGTGTGGATCATCCTCCTTCTCACCCTTGCCTCTAGCTTGACGACTCTCGGTGGTCTCTGTGAGATGAGGATCATCCGCTGTAGATTCGTCTGTAAATACGAACTGGCGCAGCTCACAGTTATGCCATGCAGTTCCATACATGGGATCGTGCACCCCGTCCCCGTCTTCTGTGAGAAAGTGGACGAAGGCACCGTGTGTGACGACAATGACCTGATGATGATTAGAACCACTCTTTAAGTGACGATAAAAATGACCTACCCGCTCTTCTGGCCTGTTATACAGGAATTTTCGTAAATCAGCGGCCCGTCTCAATATTGCGTCCTTGTCCCACTCCCAGTACCCCGTCTGAACCAAGTTAGGATCTATGCCAAACGAAGGGAAAGTAGTACATACCTTGCTGTTCCACCCATCCTTCACCCTGCTGATATCCAGCTTGTTGATATCAAATGGCAAACCGTCGTCCTCAAAAAGCGTTGTCAATTCTTGACTTAGCCGATCTGGCGGAAGTCCCTTGTCGCTTTCATGTGGGCCAATCTGAAGGACGGGTTAGACAGTTGAAACCATCCTATCGCGAAATCACTCACCTCCTGGGCTTCAGGTACAGCAACAAATGGCACATCTCGTGCCAAAACAGGGCCAAAACTTAACGCTGCGGTCTGGATTGTGCGGCGTAACGGTGATGTGACGACAAGATCCACTTTGTCATGATCCCGGAAGGAATCGCACAACGCGCGGCACTGATCTTTCCCCACAGGTGTGAGGACGGCATCTAAAATAGTGAGATCGCGCTTTAGCTGCGTTATTATGTGTACTTGCTTGCATTTAAGCAGAATTATTCATCTGATACACTTACAGTGAGATTATGATATCCCTGGGCGTGACGAACGAGGTATAGATGAGGAGGCATAGTTAGTCAAAGGAATCAGCGTGATAAAATGTTGTTGATAGAGGATGGTATGACTTGTTGGAGTCATAGAAACGTTCCATCCAACCTTCGAAGAAACCCTGGAAACGCAGTGGCGAGTGCATCTAGCCAGTTTAGGTAAAAGTCCTATATTAGCGCTGTTTTAGCCCTGTTACGCCCGGGCGAAAAGGTACCAGCACTAGTGCCTGTTTAGTCTATCTCAATCTTTCAACTTCCAAGGTTTTTCGTGTGTACATGTCCCTGCTCTATCTATCCTTTTCGCATCCATTCATGGGAGCGAATGAATGGTCCATCCTTTGGGAAACATATGAATTCACACGTCTCACTTTGCGAATCAGACAAGACTGTGCACGGCAGACATCTCGAGACTCAGTTGCGATCAAAACGGTCCATTGACGAGTGAATGACATGGTTAACATCCAGAAAAACGACTGCAAGATCCGATGTGTCCTTTCCACCAGCCTGATTCTCGTTCCCCTCGCCCCAAGCCCCGACAAGCCATCCCGTCCGCCATTCTTCCCCAGCCAACAACTTCCCCACCACCCCTGGTTGCGCTGATGCGAACTCCATGGCTTAAGTCTCGCAGCTGCACTTGCAGTGGCTCTTGAAGGGGTTCGTGCAATCCCCACCATCGATAGCGGAGCCAAGAGTGCCGCTCTTGCAGTGATGGGCGTGCGCCTCCGACTTGCAAGCGGCATAGCAACGGCCTCCCCAATCAATACGGCACCCACCGGAGGCGTTCCAGCGTGCGATACCACGCTTGTCAACCTCGGGGCTCGCCTCACGCTCAGCGAGGTCGGCGATGTCAGCGACGGCATTGTCGACGGGCGTCGGGGTGGCGAAAGAGGTAGCGGCAAGAGCGCTGAGGAGACCGAGGATGAATTTGGGATGCATGGTGATGATGGTTGGATTGGAAGCTGCAATGAAGTGAGTCGGTGGATTAACAGGTTGCTCTGTTTACTGACCAGATATGCTTGGTTATTGAGTTGGCTTTGTGTTGACTGTGGTGGATCTCAGCTGCGGATGATGATGTAGGAGGATGAGCATTGGTTCTTATATACCCTTCTGCGTACACGTTCTATTTCTGAATGCGAACAATGCGAAGCAAGATTATGAAGGGCAACTTGAATACGATGGAGCGCCCAGTCCCAGAGAAAACTTCATCTATTCGTGGCGCCACGAGAGGCCGGGTTACCGCGACAGAGGACCACCTAGGCTCATGTTCGGCGGCTCAAGAGCCAAAAGAGGCAATAAACTTCAACTTGTTCAAGTCTCGGATTCACAAACGCGTTCAAATCCTTGAATATAATGTTACACTTACCAATCGGGTTTCTAACTTAGGTCAATTTCAGAATTCCTCATTGTAATGCCTAGGTACGCCTCAATGAAACGCAGCGGTGGCGAATATATTTGCGGGATATCCCATCCATCCACTGAGGCACAAGGATGTACATTGGGCAGAGAACTCCTGCACGGATTAATGCGTCACGTCGGAGCTGAGCCTTAAGCCATTGCTATTGAACCCGTCCGCCACGTACATATGGCTGTGAATTAACCCTAGAAATGTTTCGAATGAAATAGCAGATCAGGAAGAGCTCCTCGTTACCCTCGTTTTTCGACCGTATGGGGATCGTACGGATTAGTCTACTCTACGGTTTGGCGTGTGATCTCTGCACTGCACTCGACTGCGGGGACTATGCTTATGGAGCTAATTGGAGTGAGACGGCTTGACTATGTTGTGGAACCCCTACTTTGATTACGATGATCCCCGGAACTCCCAACAAAAATTGGTAACGTGATTACAAGAGTTAGTTTGAAGCGCGAAGTCACGGAATGATTTGTTCCAATCGGCAAGTGTCAGCTCGGCATTCTATGATCATCATACGATATCGACCAACACGCCTTGGATTAAATCGAGTCCACAATGGTCAATTCTAAGAGATAAAACCGTGACAAATTGTAAAACCCTTCGAAGAAACACTCGGGTCAGCAACTCATCACAGTACCCTGGTCCCCGACCCTAAGCTCAGTATGTTGGGGCCAAAAGGACATTGTGATCCATATACGTGCTCTTCACGGCGGACGCATACCCAACAGCTAGAACTGCGGAGCAGATTTCTTACGATTTATTCAGCTTCAAAGAATGCCATGCATGGTCGAGACTGTATGGGCCGAGCTTAAAACGAGGATTTCCTTGGCCCGATGGTCGGTTCCGCGACGCTGACTTTGGAAACTGAGTGACGGCTAAGGCGCGGAAGTCGACTGACGTTGCAGCGTTCGAGAACGATGACTATGATGGGACATTTGCATGGGAGGGAAGTCTTCCTCCTACACATTTTAATGATCCTCCGTTTACGGACACTGAAGGTGGCGACTGGCTAACTCCACCACTCTTATGTACTACTAAGACGTTGTCCCCCAATACATGGGACGAGCTACCTACAATTGTCTTTGACCGGTTGCTATGGACCAAAAGGCCCAAAATGGTTCGCTCTGGTCCCATGCAGGCCCATCGTAATCATGGTCGAGCATCATGCGATTTCAATATACCTGTGCCGTCATATTGAAGCACCCACAGCGCAGCGTGTGTCCCCATCGCACTCCCCTCCCAATCCGGTTCTAGCTTCTCAGAATATATCACCATATGTATTTCCCTCCCAAGGTATCATGACCGTGCATCTATACGAATCTCGCATCTAGATCTTACCCGAGCATCGGGCCCAGCTTCCCCAGGGTGCTGAGTCTATCTACACGAGTTACACTCACGCAGGATTGGCGTTACACTGCAGCTTTACCGTATACCATTTCTACTTTCTTCCCAACACTCGCGCTTACCTGAAAACACGAATGCTGGCGCAAAAAGCTCGACGGTGATTGGTAAGGCGCTCTTCGTATTGCGGGTTCAACCCCACACTCACCGGTGAAGCGGTCGCTTCATTGTTTTAATATACGTATGCATCGCGGAGCTGGACCACGTTTCGGGTTCTACAAAAGAAGGATCTGGACATGAGCGACGACAGGATTTCTAGGTAGGAGGGTCGCTGTCGCCTAGAGGGGGCATAGTTGTATTGCATGGGCTCAATACCCAACCAGGAGGCATGCTCGTATTCGCGGTGACCAAAAGCATATGTACGCCGAATTTCCAAGCCCGTGAGACAGAATGCGAAAACCGAAATCCATGCCAACTCCGTCGCTATGAACCATCCCTAGAATATGGCATCTTCACTTTTTCCATATACCGGAAACCTAAGCCTTAGCACGACCCCGACCCTTCGCTGTCTTCCGCTTCTTGGACTTTGGGGGAGGCGAGACTTCCTCGACTTCTTCCTCCCCCTCGCTCTTCTCCAAATCAATATCCTCACTGCCGTCCTCCCCATCGTCTTCTTGCACGACCTTCTTCTTGCCGCGAGCGGTACGACCCGCGCTTGCTTTGCCTTTGTTGGCATCAAGTTTCGCCCTCGTAGCCAGGAATGCCTCCTCGTCCGGTTCATCCATGGGCGTGCTCCTCTTCTGACCCCGAGACTTTCCTCCATATTTTGCTTCCAGATTGTCGATTAAGTTGCCGATATTCCCCATGCGCGCCTTTTGTCTCTGCTGAATGAGTGCTGCGAGGTCACCCAAACTGCCACCACCGCTCCCTCCCGCAGCACCTTTCTTCCCCTTATCCTTTTGCTTCTCCCGTGCCTTCTCAGCCGCCTCCTTCGCACTGCCATGTCGCTTCTCGAATTCCTCGCGTCTTTTGCGTTCGCGCTCCTTCGCCTTTTCCCTCGCAGCATCATTGTTATCACGCTCGTATGCCTCAAAGCTCTCCACCGTACCCTTCTTAATCTCCTCGTCAATAATCCTCCGGAACCGGTCATCGTCCTCCAGGATATCACTAAGCATCACTGTATGATAGATTCTGTCAAGGCGGCCTTCAAACTCCGTATACGCATCCAAGAGATCTTGTCTCTCTTGTGCGCTGCCCTTGTACTCGTTCGAGATATTCTGGATGCTCTCCTCCGTGACGACATTCTCGAATTGTTCACGGTAGAAGCTGAGCCAGTCGAAGTCTGGGTCGTCGGATACTGACTCGGAAGTACTGCCGGTGCGGTCGTAGCGCTCCCGTCGTGTAGGGTCGGACAGGACGGCGTAGGCGAAGGCAATTTCTTGGAATGTTTTGTTGGCGGCGGCTTTCTCGGATTCGGGGACTTTGTCTAATGGATTTTGTTAGCCAGGCTATTTGATTCAGAAGTGAGAGGGAAGCTGCGGACCGGGATGATGTTGCAGCGCCAGCTTCCGATATGACTTTTTGATATCGTCCTCTGTAGCGGTTGTCTCGAGGCCCAAGACCTTGTACGGGTCGATGCTAGGCGGGGCGTCGTCCATTTCCTCGTCGAAGCTGTGGTCGGAGTCTTCCTCAGGCTGTATGGCCGGTTTCCTCTGTCGGCGCGCCATGGTATCGGTATAGGAGAAGGGACGACGTAAAAGTGGATGCAAGCAGATTGAGGAGTGAGGGTTTGGAGTGATCCTTCAAAGTGAGGGAACGAAGTCGCGCTCGCGCGGGCGGTGAGACGCGTTCAGCCACGCGCGCTGATCTGCCAAGGATCGCCAGCTAAGCTTTTAGCCGAGGGGATCATAGCTTCAACTTTTCGACGTTCACTGTTGTCATCACATCTTCCGTAATGCTTCGTTGAACTCGTTTTGAAAGGGTTCAACTAGTTTTAAATTGGAAAAATTGGCCCATTATGTCTTCAAACAAGCACACCTCATTTATGCGCCAAGCGCTCGAACAAGCCTGCAAATCTCCCCCCAAACCCAGCAACTACTGCGTCGGGGCCCTTCTCGTAGATGCGTCTTCCGGCACCGTAATAGCTACTGGCTACACCTTGGAACTACCAGGAAATACCCATGCTGAACAGTGCTGTCTACAGAAATATGCCGAGTCCCAAGGCGTCCCAGAAGAAGAGGTCGGCACAGTATTACCCAAGGATACAGTGCTTTATACAACCATGGAGCCGTGTAACCTACGATTAAGCGGAAATGTGCCATGCGTAGAGCGGATATTAAGAACGAGGAGGAATGATGGGAGTCTCGCTATTGATACCGTGTATGTGGGCGTTTCCGAGCCGGAGAAGTTTGTAGGGGAGAACCAAGGACGAAAGAAGCTGGGAGGTGGGGGAGTGCAGGTTGTCCATGTCGCTGGACTGGAGGAGGAAATTTTGGAAGTTGCTACAGCCGGCCATGAAAAATGAAGGACTTCCCAAGGCTGAAAGGCCCGATATGAACCAACCAGCCACACGTCGCTCCCGTCATCTGTTAGCTTCCATCGTCGCCTTCAGAACTCTCGATCTATCCGGCCAGCTAGCTGCGGGCCGAGCCGCCCCTCATGACTCCAAGGGTCCGCCAGTAGCTAGCTGTCTGTGACTGTAACAGGGTTGACTTCAAGAACATCCATAGTCTCATTGGTCTCGTTGGAGCAGAAAAAGAGGTTTGCGGACGTATGTTGCGCCGCACTGGGGTCCCTCTGCACGAAATGGCTAATCCCCGATTGCAGGTCCATCTTCATGCCCCATCAAGAAGGTTCATATTATGTCATATGCCATATACAATCATAAATCTCATGAATGACTTCCCATCCAACCCAATCCCAACCCCCAACCTCTTACAAACATCCAGAATCCACCAGCAAACCAGATCCTTTTCAAGACCACCAGAACATCCTCCCCAACGCTAGCTGCAACCCCAAAAGCACGCCCAGGCTCATATAACTCACCACTCCCCAATTGATGACCCCCTTGCTCACAACAAGAATGACCCCACAATCTCCCTGCCTCGTCGTCGGTAATCCCGGTCCATTCGCAGTCAACGTGCTGCAAAATCCCTGCTGATACGGCTGCCCGTTTTGCACAACGACATGAGTTATGGTTGGTTTTGGGGGCTGCTGATAAGCGTAGACGGTTACGGTGGAGATGCTGGCCTGGTTTACGGGACCGGCGCAGGAGGAGCCGGAGGGACAGCAACCGATGAGGCCGTTGGAGGAGGAGGGAACAGCGCAGGTATAGGAGTTGGGGCAGCACCTTTTTCTCTTAGTGTCAGGACGGGGTGCCGAAGAATGGGACGCCCGGAGTCGCTGCTTACCAACTCGGTTGATTGATCGTTCCACAGCTTACTGGGGCATGAGCTGGGCAGAAGTTCTGGTTATTGGTCCCAGAGGTATAGGTGATGGGCTGGCCATCGGTATTGACGATGTATATTGCGCCGGAAAATGGGGCATTATTTGTGAGTTGAGGGAGAGGATCGGGGTTTGGAGCAGGATCTGGTTCAGGTTCGGGGTGTGCGAGGCAAAGAGCGAGGCTCGGGAGAGCGAGGATGAGAGAGGTGTACGGAAGGAAATGCATGTTGGTTCGCAGATGTCAGACTCGAGTGAGATTTGAAAAGCGAGGATTTGAGCACTGGGCACACACAGCTCGAGCTCTCTGCACTGGCGTCTGGTACTTCACAGCTACACTTGAAACGGGGTGAAAGAGGTCCGGTGTCCAACTGCTACCACATGCCACATCAAGCTGGTCATAGCATCGCCCCGTCCATCTTATGACCTGTTTACCATCCTGGAGGCGGCGAGAAGCTGGCATCTCGCCCTGGTTCCCAAGCAAGCTTTCGTCGGGCTCATGGGCCATGCCATGCCGGTCGGGCATGCGGCGGAAAGCTTAGTTTTGCAGGAGGGCTGCAGACCGCTTCCATCGGGCGTTCGTCAGCTCCCGACGGGGCGTTTGCTTTGGGAGCATGAGGGACTTGGCTGATTGTTGTTCGTTGTTTCGAGGATGTGACGTGTGTGCCTATAGGACGATTATGTCGTAGTGCAACCCAGTGAAGCAATCAGTGTCATCATATCAGGAGTTTTGTGGATCCTCCGAGTTCGTGGAGTGAAGCGGAAGGACTTGGAACGCCCACAGGCATCCTGATTGCTGGCCATTATCACCGCAACTCGGCAACAGATCCGGATTCGCAAATTGCATCGTGGAGAGATCATGGAGGGGGGATCTTGTCTCGCATGTGCTGTGATCATCCATCATCTTGCATACACCCTTGCCATAATCTAGTCCTAATATAGGAATCGTCCGCCAAGATCCAGTCATGTGATTTCGCGCTTTCTCGCGTCACCTCGGCGGGGAGATCCCATTCCACCCGCGTCCCCTCAACACCCTTCATTTGCATTTCGCAACCCACAATATCATATGTCCACGCACATCAGCCCAGATTATAAGTTCTACCCCGCATATTGCTTTCGCGTCTCTCCAACGTACGATGCCTGGGTGAAGATGACGGCTGCGGACGTGCAGGCCCTCAAGACAGTGCCAGAGTTCCAAGGTATGTTGAGGCATGCACATCGGGCAGTGATGTGTAATGCTCCCAGGTCTGGACTTTAAACCCGGAGATAGACCGGTTTGTTGATAAACGAGGTATCCAGGCCAGCACATCTACTTCCACCTCAATCACCCTATTCGTTACATCCGCCTCGTCGGCCTCGTCGTCGCTATCGAGGATGTCAACCCTAGATATACCATACTCGTCTTAGACGACAGCAGTGGCGCCACCATAGAAGTGAAGGTCATCCGCCGCAGGCCAGATGAACACAACCCCTTCGAGAGCCCCTCCAACACCATGATCGACAACCTACATGTCTATAGCGGGCTGGGGAATTTTGCTGTCACAGTCGACGGGGAAGAGATTGATGTTGGGACCGTGCTCAAGGTAAAGGGTACCATCTCGGAGTTTCGAGGGGATAAGCAGGTGGAGTTGAAGAGGGTTTGGCTCGTAAAGACGACGGATGAGGAGGCCAAGGCTTGGTTGGAGACGGCGAAGTTTAAGAAGGAGGTACTGAACGTGCCCTGGCATATTACTAAAGGGGAGCATAGGAGAATGATAGCGGCGGAGAAGTGGGAGAAGAAGAAGAAGGCGAAGGAGGAAAGGCTGCGCAGGGAGCACGAGGAGAAAAGAATGGAGCGGAAAAGGAGGAAGGAGAAAGAGATGGCGGAGAGAGAGAGGAAACTGGAGATCAGGAGGAAGCAAGAAGAGGACATCATGAACGAGGGCGCGCTTATCTGAAGGTACTTGTCGAAGTGGTCCATTTGGGTATCATATCTGCGCTATTTGAGATGCATATTTGCGCAACGGGTTGCCTCCTACCAACGCCATGGCATTTATACCTTCCGCTTCTTGCCTTTCTTGGCCTCATACTTAACGCCAGCCGCCTGAAGAACGGCGACCCTCACCGCATCCACCCCGAGCCTCTTCCCCTCGACCAAGATCTCCGAACTCACCGTGAGCAACTCTCCCAGGGCACCCGCAGCGTTCGGCGGCTTCACATCATCTCTCATAGCCTCCATCGTCTGCGCCAGGTTCTTTGCCGATCCAAAGGGCTGCACCGCATGCTTCGCCTTCAAATCATTACGTGTCATCTCTTTCGTCGTCTGCGGAAGATACACCTTGTCCAGTTTACTGAGAATAACCTGATGGGGCACGCCCGCCATCCGCAAGCTAGCCAACAGACTCCTGTCTTTATCTTTGATCCCGACCCCAGCATCGATCAGCACGAAGACCCGCCGCAATTGCTTCCGATTGACGAGGTACTTCATGATTTCTGGTCCCCACTCGCTCAGACTTCCCTCGCCATAACCGGGTAAATCGACAATCAGAAGTCCGCCTATTCCCACGATGCGATCATGTCCGTTATTCTTTCCTTTGCGTATCCTCACCCCATCCATAGGACCTACTCCGTACAAATTGAGCGTTCTTGTACACCCAGGTGTCTTACTCGTGCGCGCTAGCCCATTCCTTATATCTGCGCCCACCAGCGCATTCAGCAGCGAACTCTTCCCCACGTTACTCCGACCCACGAATGCGACTTCAGGTACGTCTGATTCTGGGAACATGCGGAAGAGGGCGACCGACCGGAGGAACTGCGGTTTCGCGCTCTTGGTGAACCACGTATCTGCTGCATTTTTTTGGGCGGAGGATGGCGGGATCGTTTCCCAGTACCAGTGCATGGAATCAGTGAGTTGGACCGCGGGTGGAGTTTTGTCTTTCGATTTTCGTGCAGCTGTGGACTGAACTGAGATCTGGGATTCGGGGAAGGGGTTCGCAGGGGAGGTCGGGAAGGGGTCAGCACCAGAGGGTGCGTGAGCTCGAGGCTTGGGCCGGCTTCCGGAGGCGGGAGCTACTCCGGCAAGGTGTTCTTGGTTTCGATTTGGCGTTGTCCTTAGAGATCCGTGAGCCTCAGCTGTTGTGAGCGCCGGCGACGCCCTTTCTGATTCAACGGCCGTCCTCGATGTCGGTCTTGCGCGTAGACGTGTGCGAAGACCACGCGTTTGCAGAAGAGGAAGTGTGGGGACACTGGGCCGGAATTGCGAACGCAAACTCCGTATGCACCCATTGCAAATAAACTGCGTCCCTAAAGAAGGCGATGCCATGGCTTCGGCGTTATTGAGACAAAGTTGTCGACGTGAGGTCCGCGGTTCTGGGGTTGAAGGAAAACTTGATGGTCTGTGCACAAAATAGATCCTCGGAGGTCCGCAATTCACTCCGAGATCATCAACTCCACGTTCGCCATCCCCCCAACCCTACCATCCCAGTAATCTTCAGGTTCGGCACGCACCAATCGACCTCATTCCTTTCAAAGGCATTGTGCCCCATCTTATATTCAGACATTCAGCAAACCGCAAGACCTGCACCAGAATCTCTACACACCAAGCCCAATCATGTCCACGCCATCACGCGCCCACATCTTATCCCTCTACCGCCGCCTCCTCCGCGAACTCCCCATCCGTCAACCTTCCACAGGGCACACGACCGCACGTTCCCGCCTCTCTTCGCCGTCCGCCATCCAAACCCGCGTCCGCACCGTCTTCTCGTCACAGCCAGCAACAGCACAGGAGAGGGGAGAACATGCAGCGCTGGCGCAAGCACAGCTCGCCGAGCAGTTCGTCAAGTACGTGGCGGCGCAGAGACAATACGTCACGCTTGTGGAGCGGTATAATCCGGGGATGGGAATGAGTGAGGAGGAGAGGGTGAGGTTGACGGCAAGGAGGGTGGGGATGGATATGCCTGAGGAGTGGTATGGGAAGAAATAAAGTGGAGGCCATCAAGATGTATGAACGTGAAGAGAATGGGATACATGAAGGGGAAGACGGAAGAGCAAATTGGGGAAAGAGGAGGGAACATGGAAGGGGGAAGGCATCCAGGAACCTAGAGCGAGAGTTACGAGCGATGGAGATTTTCCTGCTCTTGCGCAAGAATCCGCCGCGGAAGGAATTGTCGAAGATTGACGGACCAGCTTGTGGTAGGTGGAGCGTATACTTCGAGCAGCCCACGCAACAACACGTCCTTGTACATTACCTGGTTTGCCACCGTATGGCAAGACTGTACAATACAACAATGCATTCCCGAGAATACCCACGACAATTTCGTAGTCATCTGTTCTTTGTGGACTCTTGAACGCAACAGGCTGGCACTTAGGCAGGAAACGGAAACAGAGCGCCATCATGGGTAGGACCACGGAGAGGGTGAGTGGCTCGTTTTCAGTCGAACATGATTCATTTCCATGCTTAAGAACAGAATGGTATCTGCTGTACCACCTCATATACCGTCTCAAGTGCACGCTCATCCCAATTCCTACCAGATTGTGGGAAATTCGTTGTTACCGCCTTTTCCTCCGCCCCGCTCTGCCGTATTTCTCGTTGCAGAAGAGATGATGGATCATTAACCACCACATGCGCACATTCTCTCAAAATAAGCTCATAAAGTCTTCTCTCAAGACTCCCCAACCACGACCGCCTCGTCCGACTTCGGCCCTTTCCCTTCCCTGAACCTCTTCACCACCCTTTCAATAGCATCCATACCCTTCTCCAGAACATCCATCCTAGGCCCGTAGCTCACCCGGACGAAATGATGGCACAAGCTATCGAACAGATCCCGCCTCTTGCTCGGATTGAGATCGAAGAAGATGCCCGGCACCACAATCGTCTTCTCTTCCAAGCACGCATTAAAGAAGTTCAGTCCATCGGCGATCCCCTCCGGCAACCCGCTCAAATCCAGCCAAATATAAAACGTCGACGTGGGCTTGAACTTGAACTTGAAGCCCATGGCTTCGAGCCTGCCGATCACGTAGTCCCGCTTCATCTTGAAGTGGCGCTGGAGAGCCTGCATTTCGTTGCGCACACGCGGAGGATCCAGCATGGCGACCGCGGCTTCTTGGAAGGGGACGTTGCATCCGCCGTCGAGGTAGGAGCCACAGCTTCCGATGGCCTGGATGAACTCCTTGGGTCCCAGGACCCAGGCCACGCGCCACCCGGGGAGACGGAACCGTTTCGTCAAGCCGTCGATGATCAGCACGTCGTCCGAGTTCACGTCCTCGATGTTGTCGGCTGCGGAGATGACGGTGCCGTCGCAGCCGGTGGTGTAGTTGTATCCCGAGTAGAATTCGTCCATGATGAGGGTCGCGCGGTCGCGGCAGAGGTCCTGGATCTGGGCTAGTTCGGGGTTGCCGACCATTTGGCCCGTGGGATTGCGCGGGTTGGAGGTCAGGATGACGGAGGTGCCGCGGGCGATTTCCTCGGCGATCTTGTCGACCGACATGTGGAACTTGTCGTGTTCGGCGAGGGGGATGGGGATGGCTGCGATCTGGTGGAGTTTAGCTCTGAGGCGGACGAGGCGCAGGGAAACGAGCTCACGTTTTTGAAGAGGGAGAGCATCTCGTTGTAGGCCGTGTAGTCTGTAACATGTCAACATTTACCGTAAGAGACTGTTCCTCCATGGAACTTACCGGGAATGAAGAACCCCAAGTAACAAGTCCCTAACACCGCCGCAATTCGTATCAACCCGGCTCTCCCTCCGGGGACAATGCACACGTTCTCCCACGTATACTGGCTTTGCTTCCCTCGCCTATGATGCTCATTATACAGCCTCGCGACCGCCTCCCTCAGCGGTTTGATCCCAGCCGTAGGCCCATACTCCCGCCCATGGCTAGTTATGTCCACCTGCTTCGGCCGGGGGAACGACCCTTCGATATCGTCGTCGACCTCGGGGGCTCCTTGGCCCAGGTTTGCCCACGCCTCGGGTTCGTCGAGGAATCCGTGCTCGTAGGCGCGTTCAGAAGTCCAGACTACGCCAGTGGAGGCGCGGGTGGGTTCGAGTCCTGCGTGGGGTCTGTGGCCTTCGTGGGATTCGCGGAATTGGCGATGGATTTTCGAGGCTTGCTCTAGTTTGGACAGTTTAATATGTGGTGACATTTGAGGCAGAGTGATGAGAGGTCCGAGAGGAGGAGACTCAGAGAAATCAAGTGAACCAGAAAATGTACATGCTTAAGTGAGGTAGATGGTGGTGGAAATAGACAAGACTAATGGAGCTGTCATGGTCTCGACAAGAGTAAAGGGGGAAATACATTGCAGAATATAAAGAAATCCATATAACAAAAGATTGGGGAGAGCATTCCTAGAGACGATGACGCTGGGTGACCTTAGAACGCGGGGTAGTTAGGGAAACTTAAGACAGCGGATCCTCGCACTTTTGAATTCCACTAAAACAAATAACCCGTACAGAGTAATAGAAGTGGAAAAAGTGGAAATACTGACCATTCTCACTTGGGTCTTTGGTTGTAGAAAGTCTCCTTTCCCGAGCGGCCACGGCGGCCCTTGCGGTTGGCATATTCACGATCGACGACATGTTGGGTGGCGGTGATTGGAGAGAAGGAGGATCCTGTACCTGAGGAGACAAGCTTTGATATACGCAGTCGACCAGGTCTTCAAAAAGCTTGGTTCGGGAGAGTAGCCAGGAAATGAACCAGGCGGCAGGTGAATGACGCAGTTGAAAGGCTGCAGCCGCAAACTGGTTTTGTCGTTAACGTCGACGATCTTTCCAACACGCTTCGGTGCAGAACTTCATCAGCCGCAGGCACAACAGAATTCTTATAGATGCGTGGGTACCATCCCACGCATCCCGCCCTCCATCTGGAGAGACAGCAAGCGTCCACTCTCGCCCTTTTCTGCAGGATGGCGGGAACGTTGCGAAGGCACATGGGCGTGTTAGAAAGCCACAGCAAATCATGACCAATCATTAGCCGCACACAAGGATTGGATCTTGTCTCACACCGCAGTGGTGACATAAAACCGCATTTGTGCATATTGAGCGAGTGTAGGAAAAGGAACAATGGTTGCTGCCGTAACAATTTGTGCTTCGACGGGTGGCCACCACGTTGGACGGTCCCAACGAGTTCGAGCATTGAAAGCCTGGGTCAACCTACAATCCGGTGGAACATGATACTCCGCAGGCTCAACTGTCGCCGCGCAAGACATAGTCCATCAGAAGATATCCAAGTCGCTACAACATGGTTATACAATGCTTCATCTACATACAGAACGAGGCAGTCCGAATCGGTGATACTACCAAAACAAAACGATAAACTAAACACAGTCCACTACTCAACCGGATCCTCCTCAAGCAGTGTCTTAAAACTAAATGGCTCAAACGGCACGCCGTCGCCCATGAAATGCTTACTCATCGCTTCCACCCAATGTAAACGCAAAGAGTGCAACATAGCGCTGGTACCCTCCATGATGCAGAGCACGAAAACAGTGAGCATGAACCAACCGTAGAAGATCACCGTCATGATGATGGCGCCGGTGAGTCCAGTGAAGCCAAAGGCGATCTTCATGGTCATATCCCAAAGCACAATCGACAAGCGTTGATGTGCTAGTGACAAGGCCCAAAGGCGGAGGTAGGATGCTGTGTGGGAAACACAGTTAAGGCAGAATTCTGGAAACGTCAGTTATAATCAACATAAGAAGCAAACAATGTAGCTTACCGATAGTGTGGATGACTTGGTGGATCATAACCTCACTAAACTCGAACTCCTCATGATCCTCGCCATGGCCAATATCTTGGGTGATCATGGCAATGCCATCATCGTCATCCCCAAAGCTTTCGCGTCCACCGTTCAGGGCCCGTCCCTCGTCCTCGTCATTATCAAGCGCGCTCACTCTGCTGGTTTCTCCGATTCCCCTGTACCCCAGAGCCCGAGCCTTGTTGTGCTCATGGCGCAGGTAGAATGGCTTGAGGAAAAGCAAGATAGGCACACAGACCAAGGCCATAAGTAACAGGATGACCTGGACCGTGGCTTGCCCCTTGTATAATGGTTGGGTCCCGGGTTCCAGAGTGCCAGGCTGAAGGAACATGTAGATCAACATGTTCAGCAAGCTGGGCGGGCTCTGCCCAGCAGCTTGCCAATCCACAACCCACTTGTAGACAATAGAGAAAGCAAGATATCCAAAGATGGACTGGAAGAAGATCATACCCGGAACAAAGTTGCCCCAGATATCAATGGGCGTCTTGAAATAGCGAGCGTTGACCAGGGACCAAATGAGAGAGAAGGTCATGTGTGCCCAACCCAGCAGGATACTCAACTTCATCTTGTAGCTGTTGGAGAAGAGCAAGTCGTTGTCGGTTCCATGCCATCGCCAGTCCAGGCCAAACGGATACGTGTAGCCATCGACACGAGAAGCACTTGGGCCCTTCCCGTCGTTATCCCATTTCCACATGGACTTGAAAAATGGGAGTTCAAGCGAGAATGCGTCGCAGTAGATAAGGCCGGTGTAGATGGAGAAGATACCCATCATCAGCACAATGTACCTTCCGTAAAAGATCATCCCAAAGAGTTCGTCCAACTTTCTTCGCTCTAGCGTCCGCTCGTAATAGATCATGGCCACAGCTGCGAGAAACAAAATGGTACCATGACCAGCGTCGCCAAACATGACCGCGAACATGAAAGGGAAGGTAACGATGGCAGGAAGAGCGGGGTTGACTTCGCGGTATTTGATCGTTCCGTACGCATCGATGATGGTCTGGAATCCAAGGGTGAAGCGGTTGGTCTTGAAGTAGGTCGGTGGGGTCTTCGTCGTCTTGATCTGGTTAACAATGGTGGGAACAGACAGGCCCGCTCGATCGTTCACGTCTGACAATGTGGACTTGATCAGACCAAGTGAATTGGTTGGGGCCCAAGCTTCCGCAATCAAGGTCTTGCGCTGATGGTCGTACGAAAACCGGTTCAAGGTCTGGTACGTGGCTTTCTCCTTCTTGATTATGACCATCCATGCTGCCAGGTTGCGGCCAATAGCAGTAAGCTCAGCATCCAGGGTGGACTTGGTATTCCTCAGAACGCTGGCGAGATCGCTCAACCGGGTGTTTACCTCGCGGATCTGATCACGTCGAAGCTCGCTGTTCTCATCAACACTGTACAAATCGGCGCCGAGCGACTCTGAAATCTTCCGGATCTTTGCAATAATCTCCTTGCCGTGGGCGAAGATAATGAACACATTCTTGCTGACCTCCTCGTTGTTTTCAGGGTTGATAATCGGTTCGGGAATCTCGGACTGGTTCATGTATAGATTGCCACGGAGTGTTCGCCAAAGAATGCGTTCGAATGCCGCGATCCGTTCACGTGGAATGACACCGGCGACAAACCCAATATTCATAACGGAAAAAGATCGATCGGCAGCGCCCTCGCCTTGTCCGTGGTGCTCGACATCCTGCAAAAGCGGGGCATCGTCGTTGTCCAACGAGTGACGAATCTCTTCGGTTTGGCCTCGAGCCTATAACGATGTTAGATGTATCCGAATCTCCAAAGAAAGGAGGTTGCCGAACCCTATCGAAGAACCCGCCCGCCTCCCGCAGCACCCAGCGCCATTCGGTGAGCTCCACCTCTCGCCGCTTCAACGTTTCGTAGCTTTCATTTAACGAGGAAATCCGGTTCTCGAGGCTCTGGCTCTTGTCTGCGAGCTCGTCGATCTCGGAGGCAGAGGGTGATGTGAAAGGGTTATTGAAATCGTAGATGGACCGTATCGGTATCCCCGCCTTCTCCATTTGGGAGTGGAAATATCCTTCCAACCGTCAGCAAGCGTCCAATCACATAGAGCCCAAAAGGCATACTAAGCTGTCTTTCCACGTTATCCAGTCTCCGTATCTCTTGCGTAAATGTGCGTTGAAAGGCGCTGGTCTCGGCGTTGAGCTATAGGTGAAGTGTGAATTAGTATGAGTGGTACGAAGGATTAAAGGCTGAACAAGAGCTTGAAACCCATCAGATAGCCACTTACATCTCTGAAGTCCATGACACCAAGTTCGCCCAAAGCAGAGACGACCTCGCGCCCTATCTCGTTGGCGATGTAGAGCTGTGTCAAGGACATGTCCGCCGAACGGAACATGGTGTCCTTGTGGGGCGCCATGTTGGCGAGAATGAATTGCAAGCACCCCTCACGAGTGATACGTATTTCGGACGTCGATGAGGGCTCGGCGGCCGATGTGTTGATTGATTGCACAGCTGCGGGTGAACGATGATGCAGCAGGGCGAGGTTGACGGTGCCAAGAGGATTAGTCAAGTCGACCACATCACGTGCCTACATCCAACGGGTCCACGGCCGGGGGTCAATCAGTTGCTGGTTGGGCATATACAGGGCAGCCAATGAACATGGTCTATAGTACAAAACCAAAGAGTCATTGTACGGTATTCCGCATCGACAACGACTCCTTCCCTGCATGATGGAGAGTGGTTGGAATTGGACACGATCTATTGATGTGGAATTTACCCTATTCTCCTACAAATCTAACATGAACTCCGGTACTTGGGGTATGAAGCTTGCTTGACCACCAACACCATGCTGTTGAAATAGACGCTAACCTTCTAGCATAACTGTGCCCGTCTCGATCCTCAGCGATATCACATAGTGATGTCTACAGAACCTTGAACAGACGAAAAGTCGAGTGATGTGGACGACCATTGCGCTCTCTGCGGAAGGTGGGTAAGACGTGACGAGGAATTTGTTTCAAAGCGGCCTTGAAGAAGGTCCGTAAGAAAAGTACGAACTCAGTCGTCGAAACGGATGCTCTTAACGCCCACTGTATCGATCATGCCTCCCCTGTACGATCCACGCTTCTTCTTGTTCTTCTCTTTGGTGAATCCTTTACCCTTGGTGACAATCAGATCGGCGTGGGCGCGGTCAGCGTAATCGTACGAGACATAATCGTTGCTGGCAAACCGCGGATCGACCTTGACAGTGTCCGGAATGCGCTGGAAACGCTCGAAAGGTTTCTTGCCATTGGGCTTGGGCGAATCTCCCTCAGCACGCTTGCGCTTATTACCAGATGCAGGCGCGGGCGACTCGTTGGACAAGGTTACGGATGAGTCCGACTGGTTCCGATCATGGTTCGTGGTAGACGTCTCGGCAGGTTTCTTAGCACCAGCCTCGGATTCGCTTTCTGAATCGGAAGACGAGTCGGAGGAACTGTCAGATGCAACCGAAGAGGAGGACGATGCTGCCTTCTTCGACGATTTCTCTGGTTCGCTGTCCGAAGAATCCAATGGCCCAGACGAGCTGGAGGAAGACGACGGCGTAGATGCTTTCTTGGTCTTCTTACTCTTGGCGTTCTTCAAGTCTGAATCGCTGCCAGAGCCTGAGCTCGAATCGGAATCGCTATCCGAGCCAGAGCTGGAGCTGCTCGCGTCGCTTGAATCGTCTGATTCCGGAAGGGGAACTTTAGCAGGATCGACTTCAGATTCGCTTCCCGAGCTAGAGGAAGTCGAACTAGAGCTAGAGGACGATGAGCTCCTTTTCCTCTTCAGGGTTCCCTTCTTGACAGCCTTTGACTTCTTTGTCTTCTTCTCGGACTCGGATTCTGATTCACTGCTGGACTCACTGGAGTCGCTGCTGGACTCGCTAGAATCACTGCTAGAATCGCTGGAGGCGCTGCTGGAGGCGCTGCTGGCGGCGCTGCTGGCAACGCTGGCGGATTTGCCGGTGGAACTGGTCGAACTGCTTCCAGAGTCGCTATCCGAATCGGTTTCTGAGGCGGAACTGCTATCATCGGTAGAATCCACATCCATGGCATCGGGGGCATCGCCTCCAGCCCCATTGCCTTGCAGTGTACCGAACAAGTCTACTAGCTTGGGATGTCCTTGTGCAGAATTCTTGAAGGAAATATCCTTCTTCTTCGTTTCGGCCTCCAACTTTCGAGCGGTATCGACGAATCCATTTTCACTGAGGAACGAATGGACGAGATCGATCAGCGGAGCGGGTGCAACGGTTTGTGTGTCGGCGACAGTTTCCTGAGATTTTTTCGTGCCCTTCTGCCCTTTCGAGCCACGTCCCTTCTCTTTCTTAACCATGGCGCCGTGTTCTGTTTCGACGAAGGAATTAGTGCTGGCGAAGTCGTGATCCGAGTAAACTGCAAAGATGTTGAACAGTGACCCAGCGTGGTGAACAAAAAAGTTCGGCGGGCACCTCGACGCTAGTCTTGAAATGGCAGAATACGCGAAGGAACAAGGGCGCCCCCGGCCGGCTCACTAAGCAGTTTGAGGTCCGTGTCCGGCACGCTTCCTCGAGCTGCATCACCGCATTGCGGTCAGGGTCCCATTCACGTCCCCGCATTCTCCATCCTTCCGAGCGCGCTGGTTGGGAGGCTTTTTCGTTCCTTGGGCCTCCACCGCCTCTCCATAAACGCCAGTAGCCTTGACCGCCGATCGAATCCATCCCTTCCACATTTGTCCCATAAAGCAATCAGGAGGCCCCGGTTAGAGCTCAACAGGACGTACTCGGACTCGACCCATTCTATGGCAACACCCTGATTCCGGCCTCAATCCGCAACCCGCAATCGCATGACGTCTCCTATCTCTGGATGCAGCTACATCTGCGTTAGTGCGGGTAATCTATAACGTCGCATCTCAGGTTTGCTGCGCAGCATGGATGGGAATGCTCGACCTCGTGGCTTGAACGGTATGGCTACCGGGGGTAATAGAGGTCGTGAAAGCGATGAACGTCGCCCTCTCCTTTCTGGTGCGGCCTCAGTTGCGAGCTCCAATACAGTTACTTCAATGTCCCGTGCCGAGCGGTTCGACGACGAGCGGCGCCGTATAACAGAGAGCTGTTTCTCGAGGCTGGATGATCAGGGGAATCGTATGTCGCCCCATCTTTTCTGACACTGCCTTCTTCTTTGGCTTCTACATTTATTTGGAGCCGTGACGCTAACACTTTTCAGTGATCGAATCATATATTACTCACATTCGTGTCCAAGAAGATGCCACCTCTCCGCAATCCCCTCCCCCTCCTGGCGGGAACCCGGCCAACAAGAAGGCGCGTGTAATCATCATTTCAGTGCGACAAACAGGCCGTGTTCGGATTCATAAAGCACGAGAAAATGCGAACGCAACTTTCTCGATTGGGAAAACGTGGAACATGGAGGAGCTGTCGGCGGTCGAGAACTTTGTGCATCTGAGTCCATCCAGCGAAGCGGAAGCTCAACGGAAACAATGGGCTGGGGACGTTGGCTTTATCGTCACTATCCAGAAACCATATTACTGGGAAGCTGGCACGGCGAAAGAGAAGGAATTCTTCATCTCGAGCATGGTCAAAATATACCACAAGTACACACAGGGTGACTTTCCTGTCTTGTCAGGCTTTAGCACGAGCGAGTTGGATGCTCTTACTGGTGGGCGTCCCCAACTGGCTACCGCTGAAGCTCGTGCAGCACGCCGGAATGGCGCGGCACCAGCTCCACGTGCAGCCCAATCGCCAAGTCAACCTCCACCGCGGTCGCCAGGATTGTCGAGCGTTCAGTCGACACCTCCATTTGGAGGGGATAGAGACAGAAGACCACCTCCACCGCGCGATGACAGACGCCCCCCTCCACTCAGTGAAGATCGAAGACCACCGCCACTTTCAGGTGATAGGCGCCCTCCCCCTTTGTCCGATGACAGGAGGCCTTCCAATCTATCGGACGAAAGAAGACCTTCCCCTATGCTAGATGATAGAAGACCCCCTCCACGTCGCCCACCAACGGCAGAGGGAGAACCGCGGGAGAGACGGCCGCCGCCTTTACGCGGGCCCCTGCCTCAAATGCGGTCGCGAGATGAACTACAAGGTCCTGGTACTCCACCTTTAATGCCATATGGTCAAGGCCCTGATGTACAGCGGCGACCGAGACCAAGACCTTCGATGGAACAGGGAATGCGGCCCTCCCCTAGTCAGGAGCAGATGAATATCCGCTCTCCTCCGAGTCGAGAGCAAATGAATATGCCGGCACCCCCAAGCAGAGATGGAATGCGACCATCTCCTGTGGGAGGAGCCGGACCCAGTCCTCCACTGCAGCGCCTCATCCCAGAATCGTCCCGATTAGACGCGGCTGCGAGACCAACAACTCCAGATGCGGCTAGCGTACGCTCCGTCTCCACCGGTCTCAGTCCAAATAAACGAGCACAGGCCGACGATGTGCGTTCAGTGAAGTCTCACAGGTCCCAGAAGTCTTTGGATCAGTATCCAGATGGTCCTCCGCCCGGGATTTTTGTTGGAGAAGAGCCCGCATCCAATCTCTTTCCCTCTCCGGGCCGCAGACGAGACCCTTCTCCCAAGAGTCTTCGCCCCGGCACAGCTCAAAGTAACGCCAGTTCTGCATTCAGTCGAAACGACGAGCTTTCCATGGAACAGCCTGCTCCACGTGGCGGTCTACCAGAGAGAAAGAGGCCTCCGATGACCACGGTCAATTCTCAGAATTCGCAATTGACCGTGGGGAGCGACGCGCGCACAGAGTTCCATACTCCTGCGCAGTCGCCCGAACCGCCTGCTATTCTTCAGCCCGGGAGAAGGCCTTCTGGCGATGTGAACAAACCTAAGACGTCTGCACCCCCGAAGGAGCCTGAAGTTAGTCAGCGGGAGTCTGCGCCTCAGCCGCCTCCTACCTCACCTTTACCCCAGATTCCCACTCCGACCCAAGCTAGCCCCGCAGTTGCTCCACGGCCGGAGGAACAGCCTTTGGTATCCGAAGCACGAGCGCCGTCGCCTACAAAGCCCACTTCTCCGGTTGACGAAAAGGAAGAAACCCAGCATCGCCCGGGTTTAGGACCAATGATCAAGAAGAAGACCAAAGTTGATGCTGCAAATGTCCTTCGTAAAGCGGCCTTTGCGGCTGGTGCCTTCAAACCCCGCGCAGGGGGAGCAGCTGCGAAGCTATTCGCAAAAGAGACGAAGCCATCAGATGAGCCTGATGGCATAACAGGAGTATTCGTCCCACAACGGCCTGTGCCGAAAGAAGATGCCGAGAAGAAGGTCGAAGAAGAGAAGAAGTTGGAGCCGGACCGGACTTCGAAGGATCGGCCGACAGTCGATACTGATGTGGTACCATCAGTGACTGTGTCCAGTCCCTTGTCCCCTACTCCAGTCGCTGTTACGTCTGAGGCTGCGCCGGCCGCACGATCCCCCAGCCCCGAGAAGGCAGGCATGAAATCTGCGCCGGAGCCCGAAGTGCGTCGCAAGCGGCGAAGGTCGAATCAGCAAATCATGAACATATCAAAACTTGGCATCGATCCGAGCCTCCTTGATGATCGAGGGCTTGAGTTCGAGAATTTGCTCTCTCAATTCGGATGGTGGGGAAGTGATCTCTCGGTCAAGAGTATCAACACGTTGGAACATGATATCAAACAAGAAATTGCCCGTGTAGAAGCGGGCAGTTGGCTCAACCATATGGACCAGAAAGATGATCGTGTGGAAGCTGTAGAGAAGATGTTAGATCGCGCAATTGCCGAGTGCGATGAACTCGAGGGTCTGCTGACATTGTATAACGTCGAGCTAAGCGTAAGTCAGCCACTTGGACAATCCTCATATCATCCCTGTCGTGGATGCGACCTTGTACATATGTGCTAATCTCAGTTTCACAGAGTCTGAATGATGATATTGCTTTTATCGAAGCCCAAAGCCAAGGTTTACAGGTCCAAACAGCCAATCAGAGGCTGCTGCAGAGCGAGTTGCAGCAGTTGGTTGAGACTATCTCCATCACGGCTGATCAGCTCGAACCTCTAAGGCGAGATCGCATCGGAATAATCTCCGGCCTGGAAGCCATTGAGTCGGCCCTTGTCCTGCTTTACAAGGCTCTTATGACCATAGATCCCGCGATAATCGAAGGTCACAAGGCTGCAAATGGCACCACAGGCAAATTGGGAAGCATCTCATCGGGTGTGGGGAATAGTGAGTTGGCATCGATGCAAGCTCTGCAGGAGAAGAAGGATCGCTACTTGAAGGAGAGCGTCATGTTCCTGGACCGCTTGAAGCAGCACATGACCATTACATTTGGCGCTGCTCTTATGCAGACCAAGGATATTCTCGCCAATGCTGATCGTAACGGCATGCCCACAACGAGGCCAAATGTTGATGCACATGATGCTGGACGTAACACACTTTGGATGTTTAGTCCGCTGATTCTTTTCACCAAAGAAATAGATCCAGGGTGCTGGATCGAGATGCTGCGCATGTATCAAAGCCAGGCTGGACCGGTCTACCAGGAAGAAATCCGCGATAACATGATGGCATGGAGACGTCAAGCTCGCAAGCCCACTGGTGAAGAACAAGATTTGCTGTTCACGGCGCAGGAAAAGGAGACGGAGACGATTGCTGGTGCTGCCAGGAAATTGACAGTAAAGCGAAGTCAAACCTTGGCACGCGGACTGCGCGCCGCTTCTGGCGAGAAGGAGACCAAAGGTCCTAAACCGCAACAAGGGAGATTGCATGCATTTGACGTGTTCGGCAAGGCGCTTGACGACAGCACGCCACTACTTCTCACAGAGCAGAACTTCATCACCGACTTTTTCCATGCTACGTCGACCGATGCGGTGGATTTCCCGGATGCTGTGAAGGCTGCATCACCCGAGCAACGACGAGCTAAGAACCTTTGGGTTCGGCGCCCGTTTGAAGCAGACAGGGTCATGGCAAAGCGAGTTGCGGAAGTTATGGAAGAGATCTTCTCCTTCTGGCCTACCGAGATACAAAATTTGGTGGAGTGGGCAGTCAATAGCGATCCCCTGTAAGTGTACTACTTATGTTATACGTCGATATGCTAACGAAAGCTCAGGCAAGGAGTGGGCATTTTGTGCGCCGTAGACCGCAAGCTGCTCGAGATTGAGGATTCAAATCAGGACTTCTTGACGAAAGCCTTGCAGAAGGTACATGAGCGCCTTACTGGTTTGTTCGCCCGTTTCCTGGACGAGCAAATACGTGCAATCGAAGACACCAAAGTGAAAATCAAGAAACGAAAGGGTGTCATCAAGTTCATGCACACCTTCCCTCACTTCTCGATAGCGATCGAGAATATGCTCCCCTCCGCGGAGGAAGGGGAACAGCTGGAGATCAGAAAGATGGTAGATGATGCCTACGAGAAAATCAACAAGGCCATGTTTGAGAGTCTGAAGGTCATCGCAAAGGAATCGCCCGCGGTCATGGCTACCCAAGGGCAAGGCGACCCTGAAGATAAAGAGGCCTTGAACTACCACATCCTGCTCATCGAAAACATGAATCACTACATGGAGGAGGTGGACGCGAGGTCTGATCCAGTTCTCTTGAGATGGAAGGCAGAAGCGGAACGCGAAATGAGAGAGCACATGGACCTCTATGTCGATGCCGTCATCCGACGGCCATTGGGCAAGCTCTTGGTGAGTACAAACAGTACGCCAATCCTCTTATTAGCATGCTGACGGAAACATCAGGAATTCGTCGAATCGACGGAGAATTTGCTCGCCCAACCAGGCGCCTCACCTCAATCGATAGCAGCCCGCTCCTCCCACTCGCGCCATGTCTTCAAGAAACTCCTCAACTCCAATGACGCTAAGGAACTGCGCAAGGGCATCGAAGCCCTCAGGAAACGTGTTGACAAGCATTTTGGCGATGCGGATGACCCGAGCATATCGCGGAACCTCGTTACAAAAGTGTACGTGGAGTGCGAAGAGAGATATGTGGACGTGTACGATCGCACTGTTAGGATTGGGCAGGATGTGTACACGGGAGAGTTAGAGTTGGACTGGGGTGTCAATGAGATTAAGGCGGCGTTTCGCAGGTAAGATGTTGTGAGAAAGTGGTGAGTTCAGTTGGATCTTGAAATCCCTGTACTTGGCTTTGCGCGTTTGCAGCCGGTCGTGCCTTTCCTGGATCAAGTAACCCATGTCTTTGATACCTCTGAGTTTTGGTTGCTTGCTTTTGGCGATGAAGAAGACGTTTCTCGTGCTGTGTGCTTCTGGCGTTCAGGTTTAACGGGATGTGGACACAGCTACCATGTGAGCATAGGCAGAGGAATATGTATGATATTGTTTGTACGACTCGAAATAGGATATGATTCTTTCAGCATGCAATATACTCACACTTATGTGTCCAACTTTGGTTCCATCTGTTTCATGTTGTGCCATGGCACATATTTTGAGTGGAGTTCCGTAATGTACCGTGATGGGCGGAACCAACATGCTTGACAGAGCTCGTAGACTCTCCAACTAGTAGGGGGGCCTAGGAGTGTATATTTAAAATCCCCCGACCTACCAGCAGCTAAAGTACGATAGATACATAAGCAAGCTAGAGCAATCCTTGGTCTCTCAACACCATCAAGAGCATATATTAGCAGGAGCGAAAGGCGGATGGCGCAGCAAAGCTTTGTTTCATTGGATTTGACATTCCGGGGTGTACTGAACAATGGACCGCAGTCACACTCTTCTCTACCGGTGAACACCCCCCAGCCCCGCTGCCATGACCAAATACCAGCTCCGACTTGCGCCATTGTCAATCCACCCGTCATCCCAAACTCCGTCGACCCCGCCTCTGAAAAACTCCCAGCTAGCAGCCGGGTCGATCAGGGCGAGGTTCGCCATTAGGATGCCCCTCCACCCGCCTTCCACCTTCCACCGATCGTTAGTGAAGAACCGGTCCCACTCTTCCGTAACGAAGTCTTTGGAGCGGAGGTAAATGGATGCGGGGGATAGAGGGAGCATATGTATGCCATGGATATATTGGGGGAGAGCGCCGAAGTAAGCTGTTTCGAGTGTAAGCAGTTTGGAAACTCAAGAAGATAGGCAAGGGTTGTGGAGTCTGGGATAGTGGGGAACTCACTGGCGTGGTCGACCTTGTTTTCGAAGAGAATGCCCGTCACGCTGTTGTTGATAAAGCGAGCAGGATGATTGACGTTGTCGGAGGTCATGTAGAAGTAATTGCGGAAGCTACGGGCTTGGATCGCGAGCATGAGATTTCCTGGTCACTCGTTAGTAAAACAATCCCTGGCTCTCAAGTTCCCCTTGTAGACGACAATACTCCTGCTTTTGGAAAACAGAACTGGGAGACCGTTACCTCTCTTCTCCATATTGGTGTCACCAATCACCTTCCCCCACATTTTGACCGCATAACTCGCGAACCCATCTTCACTGCTACTCTCTTCATCCTTCCCATCTGCACTTTCAAACAACCCTTTAGCCCAACTATGTCCGTGATACCAGTCGAACGACCTGAAAAACGGATAATCCCTCCCATTGTAATCGCTCTCGGCGAAATCTTTCACAAGGGAATTCACCCACGCCTTATTATCTCCCTGTGAAACCCATTCAGGATCCAAGAAGCCTATTACCGCAGCGGCATGGACGAAGTATCCGTAGTGGAAGTGGTGATCATTGTAGTACGTGTTGCCGAAGTCGGCGCCCGGGTCACTGAAGCCAGCGTTGGAGACAAGACCCTTCCAGTTGTCGTCATAGAAGAGCGGAACTCGCTGCTGGTTGTTCACATATCTGGACATTTCCTGTTTCAGCTTGCCCAAACCTACCTGCCAAATGGGATTGTTGACGACTTCCTTGAGAATCCAGCAGATAGTTGCGAACCGGGACAGCGTTTTACCTGCATAGTACATGCTGTCATCTGGAACCTTGCCCGCCATGATGATGCTGAGGTCGTGTTCCGCGGCTGCATTTATTATATCCTTGACAGGCTGTGAGAAATCAAGCTTGTTTCCCGGAACTTCGGCCCAGGGAGCAAAACACATGCTGAAAGGGACGGAAGGCTCAACAAAGCTCAGTGAATCACCCCATACTGCTGTTGCTAAGCCCTTCGTCGTAGTGCGGAGCTGAAGCTTCGTGACTTGACCGGCAAGTGAGGGATCCAGCGATTGGATATGGTGCGGAAGCATAAACATCAGGAGGGGAGAAGCACCGACTTTTGTGTACGAAAATCTGTATACGGCTCGCGCGTCATTCACCGTAGCAGTGATGTTAGCTTCCGAGACAAAGGTCCCAGCGGCTCGATCATAGATCTGTTCACCCTCATCCCCTAGTGGGTTCTTCGCCAATTGAATGGTGCCGATGAAACCTGGTGGCCCTAGGAAGGTATTTTTGCTAATCAGTTTGAATGCGGTAGCATCGTAGTTAACCGACGGTATGGGGTTGATGTATGCAATCCAGTTCCTTCCGTCTGCATCTGCTATTCTGTACTTCACTGACTTCCCGACAACGATGGCTTCGCTGATAGATTTGAATCCTTGCCCTGGACATTGAAGTACAGGCATCGCATTGCGGTAAGCAGCAGTGACGAAACTCATTCCCTGGACCAACGGGAACGTCATGATTGGTTCTCCAGCCGACGGATCAGTGTTCAGGTTGACATTGACGGACAGAGGAAGGTGCGTGTCCGTGGTAAGGGTCGTTTGATCGCCAAATTCTACTGCTGAGAGGATGAGTGACTGACGGCGGGGTGCATTGATGTAATACTAGACTACATTAGCTCATGTGAAGAATATTCCGATGAAACATACTCTCGCAGGATCTCCTTCCGGCATAACGACATCCTGATCCTCGGCATGACCGATGCTCATTCCCCATGTCGCGAACTGCCCGTTTGCTTGTCCTCTACCCCACCACACAGAATAAGGGTGTGTCCAAATGGGCATATCCTGGTTCCCCAAAAACGCGTTTGCGTAGAATTTATTCGTATGCAATGTCCGATTACCGGCGTCGACAATGCCTTTTCTGGCGACGGGGTGGTTACGGGCTATGGGTATTTGGGGGAGGATGTAATCCTGTTGAATGGGTACAAAAATGTTGTCTTCCGGAACAGGAGCGGCTGGTGAGGTCTTGATACCAAATGGAGGGGGCAAGGGACGGTGCCAATGTGTTTTAGTCGATGGCTTAGCTTTGCCAGTGGTTTCCGCCATTGTTGCTGTGATTTTTGCTGGTTTTGTGTCTTTTTGGTCCATCACGAGGGTCGTTGGACTTGGTACTGTGATTGTTACAAATGTAGTTGCTGGTGACTCGTATATGGTAGATGGCGCTGGCGCTGGTCTGTTCGGTATAGTAATATTCCAGCCTAGGTATGGCTTGCTCCAGGTATACGACAGTGTTGTAGCGATGGATGGGGCAGATGAGGACAAGGTCGGAGGTGCCCAGGTTGGAAAACTTGTCGTTTCTGGAGTGGGAATCGGGAGCGAATAGACATAGTCCTAAATGAAAGAGCCATTAGCCAGTGGAACTATTGGCGTTTGCTGCCAGCTGGCGATACCATAAGAGCCTGGATAGCATTGCAATCATTTGAACAAGAAAACATGGCGAATATTGAATGCGAATAGCATGCTAACTGTTTGGAATGGTATTGTTTCTGACATCGTTCCGAGCATTCCAAGAATCATTTCGCGTAGGAAAGGTGATTGGAAGGCGCGGATAGGTGCTCTTTCCGCCCTGTTTTCTTTTTCAAGATCGTCGTTGCCGTGTAGGACCGTGTCTACCGTCGTGGTCCCGCACTTTACCCCCGAATGCCAAAGTAATTATGTGAAAATACTCACTGATAAAGTATCCAAATCCATCAGTATATGTCTCGCGGAACTAGATGTTGACCCCATACTCTCATTCTCACTGGCACTGGCACTGGTGCTTTGGCTGGAGGATCTCCATCTCCGTGACGGCCAACTAAAGCCGGTTAAAGCTGAGGTCGGCGGTACAGCGGTGCTTGGACATGAGGTCGTTTTTCTGATTGTCACCACAGTCGTATGGGCCACATTGTTCCTTTGGGTGGGAACCTGGTCCTGGGGCGGAGCGCCGCTGGCCCACGAGCCTGGCGTGAAGGAAAACGCAAGTAGCGACACAACGGAAAATCGCCCCATAGCGCCCACTCTATGAATACCAAAAGCCAGATCAAAATGTGTGACGGTTCCAGAGAACATCTTGTATAAGGTTCCCTCGCTCTCAATTCCTCGCCATATCTGCAGCTCGCGGTCTCAAAGATCCGCATCACCTGTCACCAGAAGACCCAGCATGATGAGAAACACCTCCACCTTTTCGAGCACTTGTCGGTCATTCATATTTTTGCTCATCCCCGTGAGAACATCCCTTGTGGCGGCTGCTGCGTGCCTTTTACCTACACTTGGAGGCACACCCTCTACGAGACAAAATCATATGACGGCAGAAAGGTGTTTCATGGCCACGAGGGTTTGAGATATGAGGTGTGACTGGATCTGGTGGAAGTGGGCGAGTGTATGAAAGGAAATTACATAGCTAGGGATAAGGTGGGACAGAGGGCGGATGACCTGGTACGCCACTGGTGTACATGGCCGGAGGTAGACCTTGGATTGGGGTCCACCGGCTGAAAGTGTGAAAGTAGTGAACGTTTATCTAGGGATGGAGATTTTGGATGGTGGAACTATGCGGGTTCTGGAAGTACGGTGAAAAAGCATCATCTGTACACACTTTTCATTGGGAGGAGCGCCCCATATTTCATTTCTGGGCGGCGCCTTTACTGCCTATTGTCGATGAAGACAGGGACGACTTATTCGGATATCTCTGCAAAATACTGAACTCGAAGTACATAACAAGCAGCCATCTGCATATGGTTACCAACCCAGGAGCTCCCCATAGCCAGACCAATGAGGGAACAGTAAGCGAGACCCAATGACCCGAATCCACCCACATCCCATGACAACGTTACCCAAAAAGTCCTCTAGGGACCGTTGCATTTTAATATAAATATCCGTCACTCCCGCCCGTCACACACGAAATCATGGGACCACGGCGTTACTCGGCTGTTCCGTAGATGCAGGTACCAATATACCTTTCGCAAACATCAGCCAACCCCAAGATACATTTCTGAAGATAGTGATGTCTGGGGCGGACTGGGACTGGCTGCCCAGCTCCGCTCGCTCTTCTGTAGTCTAGGCCATCGGCTTCTTCATAGGTGCTATGATTCCTTGCTTGATCATCACCCTAGGCTTCGTCGCCTCCTGGAACGTCTTCTTGGTCGTCCACTCCTTGCCCTGAGGCAACCTCAGGCTACGCTCATACTGCTCCCTCGTCTCGAACGGGAACGGCAGCTGCGTCGCGAGGAACTTGGAGTTCTTCTTGATCTTCCTCTCATTGATGATGACCTTCTCCAGTTTCAAATCTTTGCGCTTGCTGATCTGGACACCGTTTTGCTTGGTGACAGACTTCTTGCCTTTGTTCTTCTTTTCGTTCTTGGAGAGCCCGTCGCCTACCCAGGCGCCCCACCCGGGGAGATGCGTAGTTATTTCCTTCTCGGCCTCCTCATCCATTTGCGCGACTTTCTCGGCTTCGAATTCGGCTTCCACGTTGTCGCCTGCAAAGGCAGCTTCTACGAGAGCTAGCTGGTTGCTGACTCCGATCTCAATACCGATGCCTTCATTCTCGATGTCATCGTCGTTGTCAGAGTTGTTGCCATAGGCAACTGTTTGCCATCCGTCCTCATCGGGTGCGCTGATCTTGGCTTCACGGAGGTCCTCGCTGTCGTCGCCGGCAGAGGCCTTAGCCTTAGCCTTTGATTTTGATTTTGATTTCTTTTGGACTGCGGAAACAGTATCTTGAGCTTTCCATAACGCATCGGACATCTGCGCAGCGTTCTTCTTTGCAGCATCTGTCGATCCATTATGCGCGGCAAGTGACGGTTGAGAAGACTTTGCGCTAGACTTCTTAGATCCACTCGGGAGAACAATACTAGGCCGTTCAGTACGCCCATCCGGGACTGTGCCAGGCTGTTCTTCCGTTTTCTCTTCGTCTTCATCATCCGATCCTAGCCTCTCCTCAAACTCGCCTCGCACAGGCTGAAAGGCTGGGGTGACGGCCTTGGTGGGTCCGAACTTCATACGTCCAGCTTTGGCAGAATTCTCGTCTTCGTCCTCACTCTGACTCTCTTCACCGGCGAGCTCACGTCGCATGCGTTCGACGTCTTCGTCGTTCCTCTGTCTTCGTGCCGCTTCCGCTTTCTGCATGAACAACATGTTGCCAAGCTTCGAGTCATCAGTAGAGAAGGGGTTCTCCTTAAGACGCTTCAGTTGCTTCTGCAAGACTTGTGCGGCGTCTTCATCCGAATCGTCCTCCTCTTCGTCTGTCGTGAAATCGGAGCGATCCTCATCCTCATCTCGGATCTCCTTCCCCTCGATGCGACGCCGAAGCTCCTCATTCCGTCTGGCCAACTCGTTCACACCAGCGCGGGCATCCTCGTCCCAGGCCGCCCTGCCGGTCTTCTTGACACTTTTAGCCCACCGGCTCTCACGGTGCTTCGCACCCATACGCTCTTCAGCCCTGCGACGATCGTTGTACTCTCGCTCGTCTTCAGATACATCGACGCCTGCGGCCTTAAGAGCTGCACGTTCGCGTTCCTCGAGCCTCTCGCGCTCCTTTCTGTGTACTCTGCGATACGACTTGCTCTTGATCTTCTTAATCCGCTTGGCACGCACTTCCTCACGGAAGAGGAGCTCGCGCTCTCGCCGGAGCTGAGCCCGGCGTTTGGCGACTTCTTCCAGAGGGAGCTTGTTGGTCTGCAACTCTTCCCATTTCTGTAGCTGCTCTTCGTCATCTTTTCCGTTGGAGAGACCGCTTTGTTGAAGGATGGACTGGATGGTACTCTCCAGTTCGTTTGCGGGTGCCGCAGCTGTGGTGGGCATAAGGCGGTTCTCACCCATGGACTCGCTTTCGAAAGGATTCGTAAGGGGGAACGAGAGGTGCTCAGCACGGCGGTTCTTCTTGACTGTATCTACCCAGCGCGACAGGACCTCGTTGGCTTTCTCATTTGCAACAGCGCGGTCCAACTTATCTTGCTGACGCTTAGGAAGTGGTGCATCGAGTTTTCTAGCTATGTCGTTTCGCTTCGAAGGCTTCAGGTCATCTTGGAGGAGTTTAAGTGACCTTCTCTTTTCAGGATCCGCGATCTTCGACTTGTAACTCAGAAGATCAACTTTGCGCATGACACCAAACTCAGACGGAGCTCCGGACTCGTGGATGTCTCTGCGTGAGGACCTTCCCGCATTCTCTTCCTCAGCTGGAAGTGAAGATATCAGATCCCTGAGCCGCGCCGTCTTGTCGGCCTCATCCTCGTCGTCGTCCTCTGACGAGGTGTAGTCATCTGCGCCGTCGGCTCCAAAATCCTCCTCCTCGCTAGGTACGCTGTCATCAAACGAGGAGGTCTTCTTCTTGTTCTTCCTGTCCTTTTGCTCGTTCGTATCTTCCTCTCCATCATGGTCACTCTCCTCATACTGGTCCAAGGCCATCGCCAAATCAATAGCATCCTCACCCAGATCGTCGTCTTCCTCATCTTCCTGCCCATCCGCACTGCTCCCCTCATCCAGATCGATGTCCTCGTTCATGTCGACATCCTCCTCTTCCACCCTCCTCTTCCCCTTGCCTTTGGTCACCTTCCTCTTTCCCCCGTCATGCGCACTACTACTCCCTCTAAAGGTCCATCCTTCAAATCTCTCCTCGTCGCTCTCCCCAAAAGCTTCATCACTGTCGATGTCACTATCGTCCTCACTATCCACATGACCCATCGTCCAGGTATTCCCCTCCGAATCACTCCCTTCGTCTAGACTGTCATCATCACCTCTTCTCCTCCTCTTAGGTTGTTCCTCCTCCTCTTCGTCGTCTTCGCCATCTTCGTCTTCGTCGCGAGCTCGTTTACGCCGAGATGAAGAGGATGAAGGCCCTTCTTCTAGTTCGCCTAGACGACTTCTACGTATCTTGGTACGCTCGGGGACTTCGTGTGCGGCGATGGCGAACGCATCGAGTGCTCTCTTCGCCGCCTTCTTCGGTTTGCGGGCGGAGGTAGTTTGGCGAGAAGACGACGCTTGTGACTTTTGGTTGTGCGACTGGTTGAAGGGGACGGACGCCCTGGACTTTCGGGGAGGCATGGTGACGGGCACCTTTTGAAAGTGCGCTTGTTTGCAGCTACTTGCGAAAGCTGCTGTTGCTGCTGTTGCTGCTGTTGCTGCTGTTGCTGCTGTTGCTGCTGTTGCTGCTGTTGCTGCTGTTCACAAAAATTCCTATAGGCGAGGCGGAGGACCCTGGACGAAATCTTGGCAGCGCGACCAATATTTTCTCGATCCCGGCTGTCGTTAATCCGAGGTTCTACCGACCGACCTCCATCTTCAGCAAACGGCACGAGGGAGCAAGTCGCGCTTGACGCACGTTCATCCCTTCGCTCGGAATCGTCACTTCGCCCCAGAATTTCCCGAGACAATGAAGGCAACCCAAGTTCTCCGCGAGCGCATCCGGCGCCTCCCTCTAACAACGAAGCAAACTGGAAAGGGATTCTACAAGGGCACGGGCACGAAGATTTTGGGACATTGGGACCCGTTGAATCCGAGAAAGTTTGTGCCGGACTGGGAGAAAATTAGGACATATAAGTTGCCGGACGAGGGGCTGGCGGATTGTAGGGTATGTATGCGCAGTGAGGAAAGCATGGACGGAATCACGGCTAACTTGCTTGTTATCAGTTGACACCATTTGTCGCCGCGAAGATTGAACCATATGAAGCAGAAGGATGGAAGAAGTGGAGGGTGCCGGAGAAGAAGATGACGGGGGAGCAGTACCTGGATCTGTGGATTCAGAGGACGGCAGGGCACGACGCAAGCGACGACGTGGAGGCCGTATTCGAAGCAGAAACCCCAACCGAACAGGCTAAGAAATGAGGAGGAGGACTATGGTTGAAAAGAGAAAGCGATAGAACCGGAGGAGAGAGTGCATGATGGTTGCGGATCAGAAGGGCTGGGCATTGTATGGCGTTTGGGGCACTCAATATACCGGAAAGATTTGCAGAAGCGCTTGAAGAAGAAGAAGGGGAACGACGCGATGTACGATATGGGAAAGGCATTCTCGGGAGCTGGCATATGCCATCTGTTCTACTATTGTACAATTGTTCATCCAGGGGTATCATCTATATGTACATATCCTCAATATACCCTGAACCATGCGGCCACCCTTCTTCTTATCTCTCACACTTCATTCCTCCTCACCCCAAAGAAATAATTTCCCCATCCCTCGCCACCAGGGACCTCCTTCCATCCTAAACCTGGCACATACACCACCCCCATAACTCTCATTGCGCCCACGCCATTACCCCACCCCTGCTGCCTCCCAAACCACTCCTTCAACTCCACCTCATTCACATACTTGCTCCACTCATGCGTCCCCTTAGGTACAATTCCCAGAATATCCTCTGCAACCACATTCGTCACCACCCAGCTCGTCCACGTCCTCGCGATTGTGCTCAACACCAACCAGCCGCCAGGTTTGACTTGCTGCATCACTCGCTCCAGGAAAGGCCCAGGCGCGCTGACATGCTCGAGTACTTCGAAAACGGAGACTACGTCATAGCCGTCGGCGGGCGTGGCAGGTATGGACAGATCTTCTATCGATTTGTTCAGGTATGTGAGCTTGTTCGGTGCCACGAGCGCGGGATCGCGACGTTTATGTGCCTCGGCGATGCGCAGGACTTCGGGCGTAGGATCGATAGCCGTAACGCTCGCGGTGGTAGGGAGACGGGCGGCAGATTCGGCGAAGATGCCGCCGCCGCAGCCAATGTCGAGGTAGCGGAGGGTCGGAGTGTTGGATGAGCTCAATGCCGTGCTGGAGTGACATCGCGATATGAAGTCGTGACGGAGAGGGTTCATGAGGTGTAGGAGACGGGAGGGGCCATGGGGATCCCACCAGCTGGAGGCGAGCGCGTTGAAATGTGAGACCTCATTAGGGTCGACGGAGGAGTTTGCAGAGGTAGAAGTAGAGTGTGTGGTGTGTTGCCGGCTGGTTAATATGGGCGACGAAACCCTGGATAGGATGGATGACGTTGGTTTTGAGGATCGTGATACTAACTGGTAAGTTGCACAGGCAGCCCTGGATGGGTTCAAGGGCCCCATTGTTGTTATTGCTTTCTATAGAGGATGGTTATGGACTCTCTGTGTTTCGTGTCGGGATGGGGAAGCTTGATGTCACCAAGATATTTTCAGCACGGACCACGCGTTCATTCAATGTGAGAGAACGATTTCAGAGATGGGTTTTGGCGAGACCCATATTCAGAATTTATTCTAGCAGGTCAGGGAGCTGGAGTTTCTACATGAGCTCTACAGCATCCTCGTGCCATCACGAATCCATAATCCGTATCCTGCATTGCTCTATTACAATGCTGTGGTATCTTGGTAACGCCCGCCCAATACGCCTTGATGAAGAGAAGAAGAGCAACCCTCCTAACCATTTACGCCACTGATGAACACCCATATGTAAACCCATTCATTTCCGCAGATGCGAGAAGTCCTTCAAGATCCCCGCCATGTGAGTGTTGGTCTGCTTGCCTCCCCGGCGAGGTGCCTTCCTCTTTTTTTCCTTGGTCCCCCCCGCGACGATCTTCTTGGGCGCGCTCGAAGGCTTCAAGCCAGCCGCGATGAGCCTCTTGCGCAGGTCGTCCGGATTCTCTGGAAGTGCGATCTGATGCCATTGAGCCTTGAAGTCGGTGTCCATGGTGTGAACGAGGGAAGGGTCGTTGAGCCAGACTGTCTTCGGCTGGGCATCTTTCTTGTGTCGAGAGACCAGAACCTCATTCTTCTTCTCGAGCTCATTGATGTCCTCTATAGCTGTCGGCCACCCATCCTTGAGGTCTTTGACGGGCAGACCCTCAGCCGACTTCTGGTTTTGTAGATAACCTTTTAGTTGGGCACTATTGCGGATGCCGTACTTGGGCTTATAGCGATATAGGTCCTTCACTGCATCATACTCGATGCGGTTGGTGGCGTGTGTACTGCGCAGATAACCCACGAGCTCTCGCATTTGGAGCTCTGGTATATTCAGAAATTTCCTGATCTGTTCCTGGGTGTGCCATTTCTGATCTTCCCGCTTGAGGAACTGCTGCGCGTACAAATATTGGGTCTTGACGTGCGTGCCGGTGCCAGTCTCGCCGGGTTGCGAGTAGACGGTGGATGGAGTCGCAGTGTCCGCATGCTTTCGCTTCACTCCACTGTTGGAGGAAGTAGAAGGAGTAGGCGATGGTGCGGCCACACTTGTAGTGGCTTTGAGGAACGACATGACCGTAGAAGAAGCGCGAGGGCGACCAGCGCTGGAAAGGGTGGTGGGGAGAAAGAGAGTCAAGCACAAGCACAGGCACAGGAACGGTGGCGCCTGAAGTTCATGCTCCACAAATGCCAAGCTATAACGCCAAGAGTTCATGGTGGCTCGTGCGTAAGCTTTCCCTCACGTGCTCGCGTCTCTCAAACAAAGGTACTGCTCGTCAACTAGTCGCGACCAGCAAAAGCGACCCAACGCTTGTGCGACGTCCATCGCGCAACCTTTCTTACCACGAAGAAAGGGCCCTCCTTTGTCTTTCCTTTCCCCCTTTCTCTCTGTCAACCTTCCCGGCTGGACGATGCGTTAGGCGAATTCTACTGTGCAAACCTCAACCACCTACCGTTATGGCTGCGGCTGCAGTTGACGTTGGCTATCTAGCCGCGTCCTATTCTGTACCCGCGTCGACGTTTCAGTTTTTACTATCAGAACCGACGGTCGAACTCGTGCAGTCGCTGCTTGTGCAACTCGAAGCGAAGGCTCGGTCTTACGATGACCTCAAATCAGAGAAACTCCGCTCCGACTTGGAGCTCGAGAATACCGTACGGAGCAACGAATCCCGCCAGAAAGCGCTCAAGGCCACCGCCGACAAAGCTCTGAAAGAGCTAGAGGAACTTCGGAACAAGCTTGCTGAGCAGGGTACGTGGACTAACTGGTATTGGGCCCGTGTCTTCGTGCTAACTGACATGTTTCGTAGAATCCGCGCGTGAGCAGCTCGAGGCAGAGCTACAGAACCTCAAGTCTACCGCCTCGACCTCCTCGACTGAAGTAGAGACGCTAGAGGCCCGAGTGAAGTCTCTCGAAGCCCAGAATCGCGACGCCATTGCTCTCCATGAAGCCAAGTCTGCCGCGCACGATCGCCTGGCTGAAGAGCTGTCCACTCAGCACCAGAAGCTTGTCAATGTCCGCAAACAACTCTCTGGGCTGGAAGAAAAGAACCAAACTCTCGAGAATGCCGCTACCTCCGCCAAATACCGCGAGCAGAACTTGCAGCGTGAGATCGAGTCGCTGAAGAAGAGCAATGACTGGTATGAGGCGGAGCTCAGTACTCGCACTGCAGACAACACCAAATTTCGCAAGGAGAAAAATGCCCAGATCTCCGAGCTACAGCGGAATCTTGCAGATGCAACACAGACCATCGAGTCGTTGCGCCGCACCGAGTCCACACAGCATCAACGGCTTGAAGAGCTGGAGCATAAGATAGAGCAGTCCCTTGCACGAATTCAGCAGGTTCAAGATGAAGCAACGCAGAAACAGCAATCATTCCAGGCGGAGATTGATAATATGCGACGTCTGGCAACTCTACACCAGGAAAGTGCGAATACGGCCAAGGCGCACGTACAACAGCTTAGGGAACAACTAGAGACAGTCAACGCCAATGCTGCTCATGAGCTAGGCGTCCTTCAGGCCGAAAACGATTCCGAACGCACACAGCGGGAGGCTGCGGAGGCCAGGATTGCTGAGTTGGAGTCCCAGATCGAGGGCTTAGAAGCACATATTTCGGAACTGAGTCAGCCCTCGCAAGTACCAATGACCCCTCGCCGGGTCGGTCTAGGCGCTACGTTGGAAACTCCAGTTCGTGCAGGTTCTCCTGCTGTGTTCTCTCCTGGTTCTGCTCGAAGTCGCGGTGGCCTGTCCACGACGCAACTCTACGCCGAAAACACCCAGCTCAAGAAAGAACTCAGAGTTACCAAGGATAAGGCGGCCAAGCTTGAAGCAACGGTCGAAGAGATGCTTAAGGAGCTGGAGGACAACATCCCGCAGATCGATGAGCAAAAACGGGAGAACGAACATTTAAAGGCAGAGTTCGCTTCGGTGGTCGAACTACTCGATGGGGCCACGAAAGAGAGGGAAATGGCTAAGAAAGAGGCACGGAAGGCCCAAGGCGATTATCAAGGTGTTGTTCGAGAGAAAGAGGTGATGCAGCAGCAGCTTCGCGACCTCAGTATCCAAATCACTATGTTGCTGCTTCAACATCAAGTTCGCGAGCAGGGCATGGGTTCCCTCAGTGAAGAGGAAGTCAGACAAGTCCAGGAGTATGCCAAGTCAGGTTTGACGCCGGCCGAGTTTATCAACGATTCCACCGACACCGGACGTTTCATCACCCAGCGGTTAGTTTTGTTCAAGGACATGAAGGATCTGCAGGATCAGAATCAACTCCTAATTAGCAGACTCCGTGTCCTGGGCGAGCAGCTTGAGGGCACTGAAGCAATGGAAAAGACGAAAGCAATTGAGCGGGATCGCGAAGAGTTGGCAAGGTTGCGAGATCATGTCGCACATGACGAAGAAAAAATGAAATCTCTGGAACTTCGATCACAAAGCTTGACTAAGGAACGCGATATGTATCGCCGGATTGTCACGAGTCGCGGGCAGGTCGCTGGAGGCGTGGGTGCAGAGGCAACCCCGGGACGGTCTGTCAATGGCGGGGCCACCGCAACACCACCGCCTGGGAACATGCCGTTCGAGGTTGATCAAACACCTGTTTCCAGGGAGATCGCCGGGTATGAGAAGCTCATCAAAGACCTTCAGACTCACTTGGATATTCTGCGACAAGAGTCGGCCACCGATCTTGCCAACCTCAAACAGCAGGTAGACCGGCTTGCGAAGGAGAATAACCAATTGCAAGGCGACAAGATGCGGCTCGATAGCGCCCTTCAATTGGCGAATGAGCGTTTCGAGCTCCAAGTTCAGAAGCTCGGCCTACTTCAATCGGAGAATAATGAGATCAGGAAGCGGTGCGACACCCTCCAGGACCTGGCTGCGAAGCAGGACATCAAGACTCAGCAGGTGGCTGAGGATCTTCTAGAGGCAAGAAGTTTGGTAGAAAGCCTAAACCGTGAAAATGCCAATCTGAAGGCTTCTCGAGACATTTCCAAATCTACAGAGACACGCCTGCAGAACGAGAATGCGACCTTAATGGAGGAGCGCAGCCGTTTGAATAAGATGATCTCAGATCTGCAGAATCTGCGCAACGAGCAGGAGCTCACGGAGTCAGAGAATAGGCGACGCCTGCAAACGCGAGCAGAGTCTCTTGAGTCGGAATTGCAAACCCTTAGGCGCAAACTTGAAGATGCGGTTGAGGACCACAAGAGAGCAACTTTGATCCAAGAAAGTGAACAGCTCAAAGCTCGCAACACCATCGACGACTTGCGCAAAGCCATCAACAACATGCGACCCGAGTTGGCATCTACGAAAACGGAGCGCGACCATCTTCAAGCTCGGGTGGACGAATTGAAGGCTGAGTTGCGTATTGCTGAGGAGCGCTCACAGACCCTGCAGTCGCGGCCCACTCCTCGGGTCAACGCTATTGAACAGGCTGGTGAAGAGGACCTGTCTCGTGAAGAGCAACTGAGCATCGAGATCTCCAATCTGAGACAGGCCCTGGAGGCCGCCCAGGAAGAAGTGGAATCTGCTAAGACGGATGCAGCTCGCTACCAGTCTATTGCTCAAGACGTTGAGGAACAGATGGAGGGACAGATGGAGGCTCAGGAGCAACTTCAACAAGAAATGGATCGTATCATTGCCGAAAAAGATGCCACTATCAGCGACCTGGAAAAGCGTGTTGAGGAAATCTCTTCGGAACTGGCGGCCACCAATACTGAACTCTCGGAGCTTCGCAGTGCGCAGAGCGAAGAGAGCGCTCTCTTCACCCAACGCAAGGAGCAGCTGGAAGCTGAGATCAATCGTCTGCGGGAAGAATCGGATAGATACAAACAAACCGCAGAATTCCACCAGGAAGACCTCAAGGCACAGGCGGAGATTGCAACTCGTGCCCAGCAGAATTACGAGAATGAGCTTGTCAAGCATAGCGATGCCATGAAAAGCCTCCAAAAAGAACGTGAGGAGCACAACCAGCTGAAGTCTGAGGTTACCCAATACATGACTCAAGCTGAGGCCGCCCGTGCTGCCCTCGCGGAAAGCGAAGATCACTGGGCGGAAACTCGGGAGCGTTACGAGCGCGAGCTCTCTGAGAGCCGAGCGAGACTCAATGACCTCAACGAGCAGAACAAGATTCTTCATCAGCAGCTGGAGAGCGTCAGTGCACAAATCTCAGCCCTGAAGCAGAATCGACAACCACCCACAAATGGGGAGGCAGATTCTGGCCTCTCTGACACTAGCGGTCTGCAGGAATTGGTCAACTATATCCGCAAGGAAAAGGAGATTTTGGAGGTGCAATACGAGATCTCTCTCACGGATAATAAGAAGCTAGAAGGGTCCGTTAAAAGTCTTCAAAGCCAGCTTGACCAAACCCGCGAGCTACTCAGTGCCGCGCAGCAATCACAGGCCCAAGCGCAGCAGAGCGTAGTGAGCTTGGATGCCTACCAGCGCAACGTTGAACAGATGAACACCCTTCGCGAAAGCAACACCACACTCCGTAACGAAGCGCGCCAGGCTGTGGCAAGACTGGAAGCGAAGTCAAAGGAGCTGGAAGATCTCTACGCACAACTTCAGCCTCTTCAGGAGCGCGTACAAGTCCTAGAGGTAGACCTTGAAAGCACCAGGAGTGAGTTGGAAAGCGCGAGACAAAATGGAGATCATTGGCAGAAACGCTGTCAAGATGTCCTTCATAAGTACGACCGCATCGACCCAGCAGAATTGGAGGCCCTCAACGAAAAGATCAATTCATTGCAATCGGAGCGGGACCAGCTGGCCGAATCGCTCAAGGAGGCTGAGGAACAAATCGGTAAATTTGACGAGCGGTTGTCTTCGGAGCTTGAAGCAGCAAAGACAGCTCAAGAAACGAGCTTCCAGGAGCGCCGTGAGAAGATGATCGCTCAGTTCAAGGAGAGGTCGCGTGAGCTGTCCGGAAAGATCAAAGAAAAAGATGCCGCCATCCAATCTCTCACGCAGGAGCGGGATGCGGTTCGCCAGGAGCTGGAGCAAGTCAGGGAAGAGTTGCAGAAAACAATAGCTGCACGGGACGAAGCAGTTGCACGGGCGGCAAATATTAGCGCCGATACTGCCATGGGTGAAGAAGGCCAAGTTGAAGAAGGTCTTTCAAGTGAGGAGCGCCAAGCTCTCGAAGATCGCGTGAAGGCCGCCGAAGATCGTGCTAATGGGGAGTCGAATCGTGCTGTTGCACTCCACATCGAGATTCAAGGCAAAGAGACAAGGATCCGTGAATTTGAAAATCAGATAGTACGTCCGATTTGCTTCCTTAGGCGGCGTTGGCTAACCTTCTATCAGGGCGAGCTACAGCAACGGATCGTCGGTCTCAACAACGAGCTCAGCCAGCTCTCGACGAACGCACCGGCTCAAACTGTAAGCGGAGCAGATAGAACTGAGGTGTTAAGTCTGACCACCCCGCAGACTCAGGCCCAACAAGCCACAACTATGCCTAGCGATGAGCTTGCTCAGACCATAGAAGCCAAGAACGAGGCCGAGGAACGCATTCGTCAACTAGAAGCCCAGATACAGGAACTAGAGGCTCAAAGACAAGCAGCCGGAGCTTCGTCCGACGATGTGGAGAAACTGAAGGAAGAACTATCGGCTTCACAAAAGGAGCTGGAGGATCTCCGTACGCGCGTCAAGATTGCTGAGTCATCCACCGTGGTAGGAGAGGGTGAGGCAACAGAGTCTGTTTCCGCCCAGATTGCTCAGCAAGTGGCGGTTATCAAAGAAGACTTAGAGGCGAAGCACGAGGAGCGTACCAGTGCTGCCGAGCGCGATGCAGACGAAAGGGCGCGCCAAGCGGAAGAGAAGGCCAAGGCACGAACCGAATCGATGAAGGAGAAGCTCAACGCGAAGATCAAGCAGATTAGGCAGGAACACCAAGAGGCCATCGACAAGCTTCAGGCTGAGCATGAGACCGCACTGGCTGAGTTGAGGCAACAGCTACAGGGCGGCACTGAAGCCCCGTCGACTGAGGAAGACGCAACAGTCGCCGGAGGAAAGACGACTGTGCCGACGATTGGCGACGTGACCGCTTTGACCAAGGAGCAGGTGCAGTCCATTGTTAAGGATAATGAGCATGCACAGGTCATCATTCGTAACACCGTTCGCTCTCAGTTCGCTTCAAAGGAGCAGAAGATGAAGGAGGAGCACGCCAGGGAGATGGAGGAGCTGAAGCAGCAGCATGCCAAGGTTGTTGAGGAGCTGGTCGCAAAGGCGGCTACCGCACCCGCGGGTATCTCGCCCGAGGACCTCGAACAACGGCTGGAGCAGGCAAAGGCGAAGGTGAAGGAGGAGCAGACAAAGATGAATTCAGCAAAGATCAGCCTGATTCAAAATCGCGCGGCGAAGTTCAAGGCTCAAGTCGATGTCGTGGCCAAGGCTGCTGAAGAAACGCCGGAACGACCAGTTGGGGAGGTCTGGGAAGAGGCAAAGCATGCCAAACCGCCTCCTGCTACACAACCTGCCGCTGTGCCTGCAACACCGGGTGCTGCACAACAAACTCCGACGAAACCTGCTACGCCTTCACAAGCAGCACAAACTGGGCAGAACGGACAGCCACAAGCTGGAACTCCGGTAGCGCTGGGACGGCCCGTTAGTCCTGGAATTCCCCAACCGAACGGAACCGCAGCGGGTACGATCGGTCAACTTGGAATGGCCCAGTCACCATTTGGTCAACCCAGCCCCTTTGGTGGGGGTGGATATCCGACCCAAAACATGGGCAACCAAGCCTTCGGTCAAGGGATGCCTCAAAATCGTATGCAGATGCCCAATCAGATCCCGCAGGCATATGGAGGTCCTAGTGGCATCATGGCGCCCGGCTTCATGGGAGGACAGATGCAACCGCCACCTGGCATGCGTCCCGAATCCCCGTTTGCGCCAGGACAACAGCAGATGCCCCCACAAGGTGGCCGAGGCCGTGGACATGAAAACGTCGGAACTGGGCCTGCAGCACTGCGGAGCTTGGTAGGCCAAAGCCAGGCGCAGGCTGGCCCACAATCAAACATTCCCCGACCCGGCGGCGGCGGAATTCCACGTCCCACGGGTCGTGGTCAAGGAGCTCAGCATGGACAGCCTCAAGCAGGAAGTCCAGGCGCCGGCGGCTCTCAAGTTGGGCGTGGAGGTGGTCGGGGCGGTCGCGGAGGCCGTGGCGGTCAGCAACACAGCAATGTACCAAGCGGAACCCTGAATCCGAATGCACCTGGATTCCAACCTGGAGGAGGGCGTGGACAGAAGCGGACGCGTGAGGACGGCGGTGACGGAGAGGGCCATCAGGGAGGAAAGCGCCCTCGAGGGGGTGGAGGAAGAGGAGCAGCGTAGGTGCTGTGACGCGATTACGGAAGGATTTCCTTTGTTCAATATAAATGGTGTTCATGTTAATGGATCGGATGGTGCATATGTGGGATAGGGTCTTATTTTGCACGAGTTGATTCACTCGGCCAATGTCCATGACATTGGGTGCTATGTTGATAAAAATATACTGTATTCTAGAGGGATGAGTTGACCCAGACGGATGTGTACTATCTGCTAAGACTGTAAGATCACATAATGGTTATGCATTTCTTATCTGATGTGTTGCGTATAGTCAAGTCCGCCAGTCGTAACACTCTTCAAGTTTCAAATTTTCTCAAAATTGATTGGATTCCGTGGCTTGTTAAAGTCACACTGTTGCTCTTCACCTTCACCTTCATTCTCTAACTTCACCACGCGTTGTCCAACATTGATCCTTCACTAAATATAGGGAAGACTATCCCAAAGCAGTCTAGCCGACAAGTCGCACCTGGGCATCCGCAGATCCGCGGGGCCCAACGCAGGGAAGCTGCAGCCGGGGAAAAGCTTAGCTGACACCCCACAATCCCAACCCGCGGCAGCACTCAGCCGCATTTGCTGACAGGAGCAACCCGAGCTTCGAGGCCCGGACTGTCCCTTGGCTAGTACTCAGCGTGTTGGAAAATGGCGCCCCGTGGTCTTCTACACTCCTCCAGCAGCACAACTCTCGCCATTCCTATCCGCCTACGTATCCCCGACCGCTCGCTCCAAAACCCCTTCCGAAACAACAACTAGCACCCCCGCCACGACTCCGAACGTTGGAATTGTTCTCCAGGCTGCAGCATACTTCCCGAGCATCTATACGGTAGCAGAGTGGCATCAGAGCGGGAACAATGGCGGGCCGCAGGAGCGAAACGGTAGCGGGCATACCGATAAAGCAACTATCGCTGATAACCGTACGTCTCCGTACATTGGAGGGAGCTAAAAGGCGCGAGGCTCTGGATGGTGATTTCTTTTCGCGACTCTCTCAATAGATTGAGGATTGAGTATAGACGAAACCTGGGGAATGGCATGCTAACATGTCTCATTCAGCTCACACTTCAAAATTCGGCCCTGATACTGGTACGGAATGACCTCTCTCTTGCACCTGTTGCTTAAATGCCCGCTCGCGAAAGAACACTCTTGGGCTGATTCAACACAGGTCATGCACTACTCACGAGTAATGCCTCCCGTGAATGGCATGCGCTACTTTGCCTCGACCGCCGTTTTTCTCAACGAAGTCATCAAACTTGTGATATCATTGACTATGGCATTATGGGAGGTGGCAATGCGGGTGCCAACAAACACGCCAGCTACCGACCTTTTTGAGACCCTCTTCTCTGCTATATTCACCAACGAGAGCTGGAAGCTAGCCATCCCGGCCGCCTTATACACGCTCCAGAATACCTTACAATATGTTGCGGTTTCCAACCTGGATGCGGCCACTTTCCAGGTCATGTATCAGCTCAAGATACTCACAACTGCCATCTTCAGTGTCATCATGCTTGGCAGGTCTTTGTCCTCCAGGAAATGGGTGTCTTTACTCCTGCTCGTGGTAGGCGCTTCGATCGTGCAGCTTCCTGGCACGCCGGCCCCGACCGGAATGGAATCCCTCCGTGATCGGGGCTCGCGCTTATCCTTTTTACCTCGATCTCTGGAGGAGCTCAGAGATGCCGGCAGTCACGCTGCGGCGCAGCTTGCTAGACGTTCGGCGAGCTATGCGGGCATCCAAGAGGACCAAGGAATGCAGCAGTCGCATATGAACAGAACTGTCGGCCTGGTCGCAGTGCTCATTTCCTGCGCTCTATCGGGGCTTGCTGGGGTGACATTCGAAAAGGTCTTGAAAGAATCCAGCACCCCGAGCGCGTCCTTGTGGGTACGCAACTGCCAACTTTCGTTCTGGTCGCTATTCCCTTCCCTCTGTATCGGCGTCATGTTCGTGGATGGCGAGAAGATTGCAAAAGTCGGCTTCTTCGCCGGATACAACTGGATCGTTTGGACGGCTATTCTGCTGCAAGCGTTTGGAGGCGTTGTGGTCTCTTTGGTGATCAATTATGCGGACAATATCGCAAAGAACTTCGCTACGTCTATTAGCATCGTCCTTTCGTGCTTGGCAAGCGTTTACTTCTTTGACTTTGTCATCACAAGATATGTAAGTTGCAAGACGTTGAGTTACCTGGCGAAATTTGCTAACATGGTGACAGTATCTCTTGGGCACGTTGGTCGTCTTGTTCTCGACATATTTGTATACCAAGCCGGAGCGCGGTTCGGTGGAGCCCATTCTGGTGGCCGATTTTGAAAAGACTGCGGTTGGCGGTGACTCTAACTATTACTATGAGGATCGACCATCCCCGTTGGTTAGACCTCACATTGGATAAAAGATCTTGGCTTTCCCTGTTTTGTGGTGTTCCTCGCAGCGGCTTTTGTGCTATTCTACGTTTTTCATATCAGCATTTTCCTCGTTGTATCATCTCCCAATATACCCTAGAACGTGAGAGGGTGGAAAGATTAGACCAGCATTTTTTCGGATACTCTTTTTCGTAACCAACACATCTCACAATCTGTCACCATTCTAAAATCGATATTGCACTTGTTGGGGTTCTCTTGAGCCAAACTGGAATGGCCCCGGGTCTGCCACCCATCGCTCCTTCCCCTTTCTGTCCCCGTCTACACCTCCACAATTTTCCTCTGCCCCGCTCACAGGTAGTAACCTGTCATCTTTCATCCCTCTTTTCCATCCTCTTTGTCCATTATTTTCGCTCCCTCTTCAGCTTCTGGTGCTTCTGGTGCCTGCAAGACCACTCAATCATGGCCGACGAGTTATCCACCATTCTGCACAGGATAGCAGATAATAGGACTATGCAGCGACAACTCCACCCAAAAGCTCGGCGGCCACCTTACAACTTGCCTCCCCAGCCAGCCCCTCATAGGGACCGTTATCGTACGAATGTCACACGAGACGAGCTATGCGATCAAGTTGATGATGATGACTCTTATGGCCAACAGTTCGAGTCGGACGAATTGGGTCAGTGACATTCGTGACGGGTAGAGATATATCACTAACCTACTTCAGATGAGACATTGTATCAGCAGCAAGTCCCAGATCGCCAGCAGCAGGCGGTCCTTGGGCAGGCACGGCTCTCCCTTCAGCCCAATCGCTCTGCACGCTCCGGCACCGCATCGCTCTCGGAGACTGTACCGGCCTACCAATACTGGAATCAGGAGGGTTATAATCTCGGTGGGTGTATTCTTCGATGAGACAATGGTAAGATATCTAACGGAAGAAGGAGATTCACTGGAGCCACCCCTGGAACCAAGGCAGAATCTCTGTAAGGCACTCTACAACACTTCACGTCTTTCAAATGCTGACTAGTTAAGCTCGCTATGCCCACGTCCCATCGCAGCCTGACAATAGTTCTGATGCACAGTTGACGGCTTCGTCCAGCCCAGCCCTTAGAGCAGGTCAACGACGTGCCGAGCATCGCAGGAACAACACTTCTCGTAGCACGGCACAAGTGGAACATGTCACCCATCACACTCCGCAGCCCCCAAAACTTGCGAAGACTGCCTCACTACAACGGGCTCCGGGACCTGCTGCGACGCGGCGTGACCATGGCATGCCCGTTATTCAAGGTATCCCTCTTGTGTCGACAGATGCCCTGCCTGATCGTTTGCGCACTGTCTTCACTTTTCCATTGTTCAACGCGGTGCAGTCCAAGTGCTTTGACCATGTATTCAGGAGTGACGATAATTTCGTGCTTGCTTCCCCTACTGGAAGTGGGAAGACAGCCGTGCTCGAACTGGCCATTTGCAGAGCATTCGCGAACAGCGATGTCGGGCAGTACAAGATCGTCTACCAAGCGCCAATCAAGGCTCTCTGCTCTGAGCGTCAACGAGATTGGCAGAAGAAATTCGAGCACCTCGGCTTGACCTGCATAGAGCTCACTGGAGATTCCGACGTCAGTAATCTGCGGACTGTTCAATCGGCCGACATCATCGTGACCACGCCCGAGAAATGGGACAGCATCACTCGGAAGTGGAAAGACCACGAGAGGCTGATGAGACTTATCAAGCTCTTTCTAATCGACGAAGTGCACATACTCAAGGAAGACCGAGGGGCCATTCTCGAGGCAGTCGTCTCGCGAATGAAGACCATCGGGACGGATGTTAGGTTTGTCGCACTGTCTGCGACAGTCCCAAACTTGGACGACGTGGCTTCCTGGCTTGGAAAGAATTCTGCTGCTCCCTATGTTCCCGCGAATAGCGAGAAATTCGGAGAAGAGTTCAGACCTGTCAAACTTAAAAAACATGTGTGCGGCTACTCAGGCAACATGAATGACTTCGCCTTTGAGAGCTCCCTTGACTCCAAACTTCCCGAGGTCATATCGAAGTATTCCGAACAGAAGCCTATCATGATCTTCTGTATGACACGAAACTCTGCCTCGAAGACTGCAAAAACGCTGGCGGATTGGTGGGCCTCCAGTGCTTCTCGCCGTCGATACTGGAAATGTCCATCGAGATCGTTGGACATAGAGAACCAAGACCTTCGCAGCTGCATTGCCAACGGTGTTGCATTCCACCACGCAGGCCTTGAAATCAGGGACAGACTTGCTATTGAAAAAGGCTTTCTGGGTGGCGACATCGGCGTCATTTGCTGCACTTCAACACTGGCGGTCGGTGTCAATCTTCCTTGCCACTTCGTCATCATCAAACACACCGGGACCTGTGGTAATGCAGGATCCCGAGAGTATTCGGACCTAGAGATCATGCAAATGATGGGGCGTGCCGGAAGACCACAATTCGACAACAGTGCAGTTGCTGTGATTATGACCCGCCAGAATAAAGTTCACCGCTACGAAATGATGGTGACTGGCCAAGAGGTTCTGGAAAGTCGCCTGCATACAGGCCTTATTGAGCATCTTAATGCGGAGATTGGGCTTGGTACCATTCGCGATCTGCATGCTGCGCGAAATTGGCTGTCCAAAACGTTCCTCTATGTTCGCCTGCGGAAGAATCCAAGCTACTATAAGCTTGAAGGAGCCAAGAGCGGTCAACACATCGATGAACAACTCGATGACATCTGCTTGCGGGACCTGTCGCTGCTGCAAGAGAGCAATTTGGTGGAAGATGATGGAAGCTTCAGGTGCACGGAATTTGGGGACGCCATGGCGCGATACTATGTCAAATTCGAAACGATGCAGATGATAGTTGGGCTCCCTTCCAAAGCTCACATATCTGAAATTGTAAGCCATGGTTCAGCTTGTTATTAGAGGAAAAGCACTCATCTTTTACAGCTATCGGCAATTTCTCAAGCAGCTGAATTCAAGGATATCAGGTTTCGGCAAGGGGAGAAGACTCTCTACAAGACGATAAATACGTCTCCTTCCATCCGGTTCCCCATCCCTGGGGCCCTTGATCTGCCCGCCCACAAAGTTTCTCTTATCATTCAGTCTGTTCTCGGCGGTGCGGATATTGCTTGGGACAAAGACACACAAAAGCTGAAAGCGCAGTATCACAATGAGGTATATGCGGTGTTTAGGCATGTCCATCGGCTGATACGCTGCATCTCTGATTGTCAAATTGGTGCAGGGGATTCGGTTGCTCTCTTGCATGCTTTGTTGATCCAACGCAGTCTCAGAGCACAGGCATGGGATGACGGACCTCTCCATATGCGGCAGCTGGAGGGTATCGGTGTCGTTACTGTAAGGAAATTGGTCAATACTGGAATTCGAAGCATCGAGGAGTTGGAGTACACTGATGCTCATCGCATTGAGATGATTCTCAACCGAAATCCCCCCTTTGGCCTGAAACTACTCGAAAAGGTCAAACTGTTTCCCAAGCCACGGGTTTCGGTCCAGATCGCGCCTAAGACAGTAGGTGATCAATACTTAGGAGGGGATTCGCGTTAACGGTGACAGATGCAAAAGGTCAAGGACGGAGTTAAGATCCAACTCAAGGTCCAAGTAGGCCTCATGAACGAGAAGCCTATGGCGTCGTGGCAGACGCTACCGGTCTACGTCTGCTGTCTTGCGGAGACCTCTGATGGAAAGGTGATTCACTTTGCTCGGATCAGGTACGCTCCCAAACTTCGCCAGACATTTGTCACTAAATATATTCAGTGCACAGAAGCTAGGAAAGGGACAAGACCTCGTCATTCCTGCGCTAATCACATCCCCCGAACAGTGCATCAACTGCTATGTGATGTGCGACGAAATAGGTACGTACAGTCGTCCCTAAAGTGCCTGCGCTCTAGCTGAAGCTTTACAGCTGGAACGATGCGGGAAGCTTCGGTCAAACCTCTTATCCCCCCGTCCATGTTTCCTGCAAAGTCGACTGAGCCTAAGCTTCGACCTGCACTCACTGAAAGACCAACATCCAACACATCGAAACGCAGGACCGAGACCATCAAGCTACCACGAAAGCCTAGTGATGACCTGTATGATGATGGTCTGGATGACGATGATTTGATGCGAGCTTCATGTGCAGATCTCGATTTTGAGCACATAGAAAACTTCGCGAACCCCAGCGAGACGCTCACGAAGAGGAACACGGCTAAGAACGCGGCTAGAGAGAGTAGCAAGAAACCAGTGCGGAGGGCTTCCGCAGGAGAGGATGGTGGTGAACCAATACAGCTTGAGAATGGAAAGTGGACGTGCAGGCACAAATGTGGAGACAAGACTGCTTGCAAGCACCTATGTTGTCGGGAAGGTCTGGACCGACCGCCGAAAAAAGCAGCCAAAAAGGTACCACTGTCGAGTCTGCCGGAACCTCCATCAAGCTCAAAGAAGGAGCCTAAACAGACTAAGCTGCAACTCACGACATCCAAGAGGAAGGTGTCTGCCGACATAGAGACGCTGGATCTCACCCAGCCTGAAAAGAAGCGGAAGTCAGATGTGTCAACAATGGCGCCCAGGGACATACGCAACCTCAACCTGCTTCACAAGAAGGTTCTGGCGAATGACCCTCCAGTCTCTATATCGACAATCACATATAAGAAGCCGGCTTACTGTTATGCTGCTGGAGGGGACCATGATTTGTCGTTTCTCGGAACTGGCTCTGGGGCCGTGCCGTCCGTGCGTGGAGGGACAGCGACATCCACTGACTACGGCGACTTGAGCGATGATCTTCAAACCTACGACCCCGTAGAGCTGTCTGGAGAAGCCATCACTGGGCAGAGCAACCCTACAAGGGCATATTTGGAACTGGACACCTCCCATGATCGAAAGATTACGGATCACTCGATCGATAGTTCTGATGAGGACGAGTTTTCCCTCGAGGAGGTTTTGACGAATTTGCCCGAATATTCTGCAACTGCTCCTCCCAATGCCGAACACGAACGCGAGCCCACATTCAACGATGACATGGTGGATGTGGACTTCGGGGACTACGTGTCCTTGGATGACGGAATCAGCGATTCTGATCACTTGAATGCCGCTGTGCAAGAAAAGTCCCCCGCTGTGGCGGAGACGGGAGTTAAGTCTTCATCGCCATCGAAGGAGGGCACGAGCGTGACGGTATCTCCCTTTTTCGCATCATCGTCGCAAAAACTAGGGCAACCAACGGCTCCGCGATTGCTTTTGAGGAAGGGAACCGAGAAGGTCGCTAATGAGATGTATCAATCCGAAAAGACGGCGAAGGAGGGGGAAAGCAATGATCGGAAAGCGGATGTCGGCCTCCCAACAGAAAAAGAGAACGCTGTCCAGCGAGAGAGTAGTGAGGAGAGCGTGGTTGAGCAGGAGAAGAGCCTGGATCCAAGGCTCGAGGGTCTGGACTCGTGGCTGCTGGAGGAGTTTGGGGGCATCATTGAGGTGGTTGACGATATGTGAACTGGGACATTAAATATTTTTCGTGGTCTCTGCGAGCGGATTTCGGCCATATCATACCAAAGAGGTATGGTCAAGTACTTTGGAGGGTGGGAGTACTCCAAAGAGACAGCATGTGGGATTCGCATATTGGAGAACAATACTACGCCAAATGGAGCATTTCCAACATGTTCTGGAGCCTCCAGGACATGTGTGCCAAAGGAAGAATCATGGGAGTGCAATTGAGGGCTGGGCGTGGAAAGATAATAAACAAGAGAGAAGACATGGATATCGCATTCCCGCAAACGCTAACGGCAAGCAAAAGCAATTGTGAGCACAGCACACCAAGATACGCCAACTTCATCCTCGGTCGCGTCGCCTCCGCTCCAACTTCCTTCTCTCCTCCGTCGCCTCTCCCTCCCTAATCAATCTTCGCATTCGCCAAGCTCCTCCCCGTGGGGTTGGTCAAGACGTTGCTGAGCCTCAAGTTCTTCCTCTTGTACTTGCTGTGCTTCCTAAGCCGCTTCCTGGCCACCATGACGGGGACGGAACTCTTGGTGACGAGGTAATTGCTGAAGCTCCCGAGGAGGACGCCCTTGAGGGCGCTGCGGCCGCGGGAGCCAAGGATGACGAGGGTGGGCTCGAGGAAGTCGATCTGCGGTGATGCCGGATTAGTACTTACGCTGGATTGACTGAAATGTGACGGGGGAAAACTTACCACCTCAGTGATCATGTGCTTGGGACTCTTGCAATGGAACACCTCCACCACGACGCGGACCTGCAGCCTCGTCCGCTTGAGCAGCTTCACGCACCGATCGCTGACCTCGACGCACGCCGTGTACCGTTCCTTCTCCGCCTTGCCCATGGTCTCTGGGTTGGACTCCGACGCCCTCACCGTGTTGGAGTCGGGACCGGACGGTGCCTGCCCGCTCGATTCCGAGATCTGCTGGGAATTCGACAGCGTCTTGATCAGCGAGTCGGATTCCTGCTGCGCCGTGGGGACCGTGGCCGCGGCACCAGACGTGGAAGTCTTGTCGTCGTTGACGCCAACGGTCTCTTCGTCGACCGCGTAGACGGCCAGCAGCGTGTCGCCATCTCTCAACACGGTGCCGATCGTCCACTCGAGCGCATACGCCGCCTCCTCGCTCAGATCCGTCGCCACGAGATACACCCTCTGCCTCCTAAGGCCCTTCTCCGCATCGTCCTGGAACTTTGCGTAGTTCCCCCGTATGATCTGGCGGACGCACCGGTGGGCTTCAGGGATGGACTGGATGGGAGAGATGTTCATGGCGAGCTGTTGGGCGGCCTTCATCTCCGACAGGTCGGCCTCGGTGTCGGAACTGAAGGGGGTGGAGAGGCCGGATCCGCCGTCGTAGCTGGTATGGGGTTGGATGCGGCCTTTCTTCTTCGTGCTCAGTTTCTCGCCGCCGGGGCCCGTCACGGTCACTGCGGGCTCGAGCAACGAGCGGACTTTGTAGCTGGACGATACGTCCTTGCCTGACGAGGAAAGTTAGAATGCATCCAACCTGGCACTTAGGATACGACTCACGCTCAGCCTCTGCAGCCGCTAGCAAGCTCTTGGGTGTTTTTTTCTCCGTGCCATGTTTTTCCCCCTCAGGATCCCGGGTCCGTCTTCGACCCCTACGCTTCCTTCCTCCCCAGCCCTCGCCATCTGAGCTGCCGCTGGAGTCGTCGTCGTCATCCTCACTCGATTCCACGGCCCGTTCGTCGCCGTCGAAGTCGTCCTTGGTCAAACGTACACCTCCCCCAGGCGCCTCCTCCACTCCCTTGGTAGGATCTGATCCTTTTCGGATGGGAAGCGTAGAGAGGGTCCCTCCGGAGCGCAGCATAGCCCCGTCCGACAGCCTCCTGTATGCACTGTTCAGATCAACCACGTGTCCAGAATCGGTAACGTATTGATTTGGGTTGGGCATCAAATTGAAAGAATTGGTATTCAGCATGCGGCCTCCGGGGGACTGAGACCTACTCGGTCCTGGGGAGCCGGACTTTGGCTTTCCCAACAGCCCTCCAAAGCTGCTGTGGCGGTCGCGATCCCTCGTCGTACCGAGTATATCTGAAGACTTGCCATATACCGAGGACATGGCGCGCTGATCCTTCTTATCCTTCTTCTTCCCTCCCTGTGTGACCCTCTTAGGCATGGAGTGGGCCTCTATAGTGGGCATCATTTGGAACTGATATGCGGCTTCAGGATTCAGGGTGCGGCCGGTAGGAGGTGGGGAGGAGGGCATAGGTCCACGGCTAGAGGCGCGACCGGGCGAAGCCGGCGAAAGCATACTCCCATAGCTCACTGGCTGACGAGGGGAAGAGGGCGTACCACCGACGTCCAGCATGCTGCGGATGGGACTAACGGCAGCGGCCGGGCTTTGTGCGCGACCGGCCCCATGGGGGCTCGTGGGTCGTTGTGCTGGGCCAGCGGCTCTACCTTCTAGCAGGCGCATCACCTCCCTGCGCTCCTCGTCGAGCGCGGATTCGAGGGACATGGTTGCAGATGTGTGATGGAGCTCGTCTGGGGAGCTCTAAGGCGCGATCGGCTTATATGTGGGTGCAAGTTTTGGTTCGACGGCAGATGGGGTGTGGATAGCTGGGCGATGATGAGAGGCAGAGGCAATATATGGCTGTTTTGGGAACAATCGCGTGAGCACAGCGCCTGTGTACGTGTTGCGGAGGCGGGGTCGCGTGGGTCGATGGAGTGTGGTTGTTTTATGGGCGAAAGGAGCGTCGCTTTTACCGGCGCGGTGGGTTATGCGGTGTGCGCTCGAAGCACAGAAAGGAGCAGTCAATTGTTCGAAGGAGGTGGAAGATTTGGCGACAATGAATAGAGTGGGGTGTGATGTAGAGCTGGGGCACTTGGTACGGAGAGCGCCGGGCAGGTGGAGCGGACAGCCCAGGGTTAACCGCTGTCGAAGAACAGAGGGTTCCCGAGGAAGGTGAGGGTGGACGACATGGGAGAGGGTTCGCGGAAGTGGAGGTAGAAGTGGAAAGTAAGGTCAAAGGTGGAGCGGGTCTCAGCGGGCAGGCTAGCGTGGCAATAAAAGTAAGATACACGAGCGGCCGACGATGGGGGGCTGGTGCGGCGGAGGAGATGCGTCTTTGGCCAGGTGGAAAAAGGCGGATGCAAACATGGAGCCATTGCCAACCCTCTCGGCGCGCTTGGCGGGCGGGAGTTGAGCCACAGTGAGGCTTTTTCTGGCGGTGTGATGGTGCCTCCAGTGGTCTCGATGGGTTTATTAGACATGCTGCTGTCGTTCAGCTCGGTGCAGACCGTTTCTTCCACTCGCTGCGTGTTGTTGCTGCTCGCGGTGTGGCATGCTTCACACGGTCTCATCAGTTCCTCCACTGAAGGCGGTGATGATGTAATCCTTCAGCTTCAGCCTCATGGAAAGCTTGGCACGGTCACATGACGGCACGAGGCCTTTGCGGGTACAACGGGTACAACCGCTATTATAAGGCTGTTGATCATCCTTTCCTAATCGTCAAGACATCTCCGATGCGGCCAATGGAAAAAGAGTTCCTATCTCGAAATGATAGTATTGCTGCCCAAAACACGCTGGATGCCAATGTCATGTAATAATCCCCATATACACAGTAATGTACACAATCGTGAATTCTTTTCCCCCTCAAAATCCTACAATCTATCGCTTCCTGGGTATGACAACGTTGGCTCGAGCGGCCACAGCCTGCTTGTGAATGGCGTTCCTCCTCTCCCACACGTTGCTCCTACCCTCAACCACGCTGATCAGTTCCTCGGCAACCTTCTGCGCAAACAACCCTTTCCCGCTTCCCTGTTTCCTTCTCCTGGACGCCGCAGCCAGGATCCACTCCACTGCCGTACGGCGGCGCTGTCTCTTTCCAAGCGGAACCGGGATGGGCAACGCCATACCACCTCCGGCTGCGCCCTTCATGTTCCGGATGCGAAGGAGAGGGGCAACGGAATCAATGGCGAGTGTGAGATAGAGTACGGGGTTGAGAGGTAGGTGCGACGGCGGAGGGGCCCCAGGAAGAAGGGGGCGATTGGGGTTGATGGTCGGGATGGGCGACGTTCGGAGGTGTTGCAGGATAAGAGCCATGTTCTGCAGTTCGTGTGAGCACTTCTGGTTCTCCTCAAAGGACCGGAAGGAGCCCTACCCGTTGAGCCACGCTCTTCTCGCCATGGCGCATGAGCAAGTTCGTCACCTGATCCACGACTGGATCATAGCGATGCTTTACGTGTGATCCTTGTGGAAGCGGCAGTGATGGTAGCCCAAACTTCGTGCCTGGAACCTCTACTTCGCCTTGTGGCGAGGAGAAATCCACAATGCCCATATCGCCTCCCGTCGTGGACATCGTGGTAGAAGAATAAGGTCGCGATCCTTTTGGTGCAGAGTTCGACGTCTTCGACTTGAGTGCGTCTTGCATCACCTTGGGAAGCTTCTCCTGGAATGCCTTGTCGTCCTTGACCGCCTGTACACGGGTGAGTTTCTGCGCCTCCAGATCCTCTCATAACGGGCTGACCGACCTCTTCCACGGGCGTACCCTGTCCTATTTCCGGCCCTTGCTCGCCCTTGATTTCGGCCGTCTTCGCAGCCTCTTCACTTATGTGCGGCAGCGTGTCCGCCGAATCTTTCGAGCTGGAAAAACCGCGAGTCGGGATCGGCGCCGCGCGTACGAAGGGTTGCGCAAGCCATTGCGGCTGGGCCCTTGGCCGGAACGGAATTGATCTCGCCAACGAGACGAGGTTTAATCGCGGAGGCATGGTGGATGTGGTGAGGAGTCGTGTGGGCAAAAAGTGACGATGAGATGCAGTTGCGATGCAGACGACTGTACGCTAAGCCCAATTTGGATCAATCTCTCCTCGCACATATCCATCTGATGGATCGCCCGTCCACCGTAGGAACTTCCATGAAACAAGACACCGCAATCGCAAAATTTGAAAAAGATTATTATCAACTGTACATCTACACAACAAAGAATCCATTCTATCAGCCCATCGGACCCGTGGAATGATTTCGAATCCATCCTCCACGAAAGACCAAAAGGAAACTGACGTCCCATACCCTACCCCAACTGTCCTCATGGCTGTTTCTGACCAAAAGGATCTCGAATGTAAGCTGGAGCATCTAACTTAGCATTAGTCCCTTCAACCGAAGTTACGCATACGGATCACCGTATTTACATACCTTTTAATATGTCCGCATTTGCCAGCAACTGTTTCACCTCGTGCAAGTCCGCGAGGAGTTCCATGCTCCGCGCCCGAGCCTGAGATAATGCATCCCCCTCCAGTCGCTCTTGCTTTATTACAGGCAATTGTACCTGCGAAATCGGCATCGAGCTCCTGGCTGTCCTTGTTGTCTTCAGCTTTACTGGCTTCCCTCCCTTGTCCCGACCACTTCTCTTCCGCAACAAGGAGTGTTCCTCACAACTACAGCTGCTGGATCCCATCCTTTTCGCCTGCGCTTGAGCCCTGCGAGGAGTCGTATGCAAGCTCCTCGATTTCTGTACTTTGTTGGGTCCCGCAGCACCTCGCCTAGACGCGCGAGATTTCGGCGTTGGTCCCGCTCTATCAGAGTCACTGTTCCTCTCTGACGGTCGTGGTGGCTGCCTCGAAATTTTGACACGTTTGAGGCGATGTTCTTCCCCCATTTGATCTTCCGAATCCGTATCAGAGCTGTCCGGTTGATACTCGTCGGAATCACTGTCAGACGTCACATAGGCATCTCCTAGAGTCCCGGCCTTCTTGCGAGAGATGGAAATTTCGAAACGGTGACCGTCAAAGTCGACCTCTTTGATGACACGCAGGTTGGTTCTTCTGGTCCGCATTGGTACTGTCAGTTGGACGATGCTCGGCTGCGCATGCTTTGATTTGGCATTTTGATATGCTTCACATCCTTTGAGGACGAAGACCGGATTGCCTGTTGAGACGGCGAGAACAAATATCGCTCAATCCTCAAACTGTTTACATTTTGGTCAGTTTCGAATGGACAATGTCTGGAAAACATGATATCCCGGTCAGCGTTGTTTGAAATCCGTGTCGGCTCAACCGATATGGCGGATGTCTCTTGCACTGCAAACACTCCTCCACTCCCAGGTTCAATCTGAGAAACACTAGAGTCCAGGCAACAGAAAGACAATTTGGGAAAGTCAGAACCAGTGAGACATCGAGTCTTCCATGCCCACCTGAACCGAGATTGTTTCAATCACGACAATCGCTATTGTACCTATCTTGTTTCTCACCTAGCATTGACCGGAAACATCACTCCTGGGTATTGGTTGTTGTTTGTACCACCGCTCACTTTTACTGGGCGTCTGTGGTGCGACACAGCGGCAACCACTGACAATTGTCCATAGCAGGTCCTTTGTTCGTGGAGCACTGAGGACGAGGCTGTGATTGGCATTCCCGCTGAGGGGTCGCACCCAACGGGCCCAACGTCTGCCCGATACGCACGCTCTGGGCCATGACTCAGTGGCAACGAGCTGATTGAAAAAAAAGGAATGACAGCATTATGTGACACGTCTCATTCTGAGCGTTTCTTCTTCTGAGGATCTACAGTATCCTGTATTTTCGGACTCGGAACCAAGCGGAAAATCCAAAAGCCCCGGCCACCACCTTCTGGCTTCCTCAATTCCACTGTCCTTCAACGTCCTTCTCTCGTCAGAATCGCCCAAATCATCCCATTTCCTCTCCACTCGAACGGTGACAAAAGTGCTCTCTTTTGTCTCTCCTCTTTTCCCCCGCACTGTCCGCCCCCAGAGACTAGTCTCAGGCTGGAACCTGGAACGCGCTACCCCTGTTCACACGTGAGCACCCGTCGGCGCGACCCACCCGACAACGCGTCCTCGGCGTTGCTGAGACGACGTCTTGCCTGAGGCCATCTCCCTCTGATCCACCTCCATCGATCCTCTTCTTCTTGTTCTTCACAATTGGCAATTGTTTGCAGTTTTGTCTCGGCCTGTCTGCTATTCATTAGCCAGCTGATTGCTCCTTTGTGCATCACATAAAGGGTCCTGCTGGCACCATATACGAGTCGCAGCCTCATCTCCAGTTGAATAGCGAGAAATCGGCCGATCCTGCTCTTTTGACTGAGATTGCTCGTCTCAAGCAGATTTTGGATAAGGTTTCCCCAGGTCTGTCATCTCGTCCTTGGTTCTGTTACCAAGCCTCATCAGACGAACTTCATTGCTCGCACAGAAGCCCTCCTAGTCGCTTCATATATTAAGACGGAGCTTTGGTTAGCGAAGCTGTCTGATCTGTTACGAGTAGTCCAATATGGCTGATAATCGTGGTCGTGGAAGGAGACGAGGCGGCTTTGAAAGAGGCGGAAGGGGTGGTGGCGATAGAGGTGGCAGAGGTGGTGGATATGATCGAGGAGGAAGAGGAGGCGGAAGAGGAGATTTCAGCGATAGAGGCAGAGGGGGCTTCCGCGGTGGAAGAGGAGGCGGTCCTCCTGCCGACACGTCAAGATTTTTCGGGTATGTTCATGGAACTCCGTATTCAGATGGAAGCAGCAGCTGACAGCTCAGTGGCGGAGATTATCCCCAGCCAGATCTTCAGGTTACCAAACTCGAAGACCAAAACGTATCGAACATTTCTACGGCACTTGCCAGCACCTCGCTCGATGAGCGAATGCCATCCCGGCCCAACTATGGTACCAGTGGCAGACATACCGTTATGTGGGCAAACTATTTCCACATCAAACTTTCCAAACCCGGTCTGGCCTTTTATGACTATGCCGTAGATATACAGAATCTTCCTGACGACTTTCCCAAGGCGAAGAGGAAGCGTCTCATACAGCTGCTTCTTCAGCTCGAGCCTTTCTCTGGGCAACCCTGCGCCACGGATTGGGCCCAACGGATTATTACGCCCACCAAGCTTTCTCTGAAAGAGAAGGACAGGCAGGCTTTCAAAATCGAATGGTACCCTCTTGGCGGCGAGCCTCTCCCGGAAGCTTCCCCTGGTAAGTCGGCGCAACGTGCTGCTCTGCGGAAAAGGAGCACTTTCACTCTCTTGGTCCAGGAACCGCGCACAGTTTCACTGTCAGAGCTGGAGAGGACTCTTGCCCAGCCATCTTTGACATACACATTGAAAGACGAGACAGTCTCGGCAGCAAACATTGTCATGGCGTTTGGGGCGTCGAGTGACCCAAATATCTCCGTCGCCAATCAAAACAAGTTCTTTCCCTTTGGCAGCCATCCCCAGTCTGTTTTCCAAAGTCTGGGGGCCGGATTCGACGCCTACCGGGGGTACTTCTGCAGTGTGCGCACCGGTCCGAACCGCCTCATTCTGAATGTCAATGTTGCGACCTCTGCCTTCTACAAGAGTGGTCCTTTGATGAACATGTTGAGAGAGATCGGTTGGCCTCCTGCCAACAAATCTGCCTGGACGAAGATGAACAACTTCGTCAAAAAGCTCAGAGTTGAGACCAATTACCTTCCAGCGAAGAAAGAGGCAGGCAAGGCAAAGGCCGGAGGAGGGACGAGGCGCAAACAGCACGTCATAACGACCCTCTCTCCCTTCGGTACCAACGCCGAAAGTGTGACATTCACTACTGATGACGGGAACGAGACCTCTGTCCGGCAATATTTTTCGAGGGCGTATAACATCGCGCTGAAAGATCCTCAGGCTCCCGTGATTAACTACGGAACGGATAAGGCGCCGAAGTGGATTCCTGCCGAGCTTTGCACTGTCCTCCCAGGCCAACAGGCAAAGAAATTGCTTTTTGGGGACCAAACTGCACAGATGATCAGATTTGCTACGCGTCGCCCAATTGAAAATGTCGAATCTATCGCCAACCATGGTCTGGTTGTCCCGAAGCTGCTGGGCGCCGGCACCTACTTGGAGAAATTTGGTTTGCAGGTGGATCCGAAGCTGATCACGGTCAAGGCTCGCATCCTTTCTCCGCCTAGGTTGCACTATAGGACGACGGCTATTGACCCGAACAATGGCGCTTGGAATCTGGATACTCGTCAGCTTGGGAATAAGCCTTTCGCCCGTGCGATGCCGTTACGCTCGTGGCAATGCCTGATTATCAATTCTGGTAACTACGAGACCATTCGGGGCGGGATTGATGGCGCGAAAGCTCTTCTTGGGGAGTTTAGAGCCAATCTCGACACATATGGGATGGCACCAGGACCGGTTCCCGTGCCCGCATATGTCAACATCACACCGGCAGAAGTCCACTCACGGGACGCCGACACCATTCAGAAGAAAATCAGCGCCGCTCTCACCAAAACCTACAAAAAGGATCCGGACTTCTTGTGGATTCTGCTTCCCAACACCGAAGCCTTCGTTTACGACCTGATCAAGCGCACTTTTGATGTTGACAAGGGTATCCCCACACTGTGCAGTATCGGTCAGAAGGCGGTCAACGAGAGAGGCCAAAAGCAGTATCTGGCCAACCTGGCTTTGAAGATCAACACCAAACTGGGCGGGGTTAACCACTCGCTCAAGCCGGAGCAGTTCAAGCCACTGGATGATTCAACCATCGTCTTTGGTATTGATGTCACTCATCCATCTCCGGGCAGTCATAAAGACTCGCCGAGCATCGCAGCTGTCGTCGCCAGCACGGATGCTACCTTCTCTCAGTATCCCGGCAGTGTTCAGACACAGAAGGGCAGAGAGGAAATGGTAGAAGGGCTCCAGGAGATGATCAAGGAGCGTATGGAGCTATGGCGACAGCGTAACCAGGGCCGGCTCCCCAAGAAGGTTGTCGTCTACCGCGACGGTGTCTCGGAAGGCCAATACAAGCTCGTGCTTGACAAGGAGTATCCTGCCTTTGTCGCTGCGTTCAAGACCCTTTACGGAAACGAGAAGAACCACCCCAAGGTTGCCATCATCGTCGTTGGCAAGCGTCACCACACGCGTTTCTTTCCGACCAAGATGGAGGACTCTGACAAGAAGACTGGCAATGTGCAGCCCGGGACTGTTGTGGACCGCGGTGTGACTGGCGAGAGGATCTTTGACTTCTTCCTCGTTGCGCATCAGGGTTTGCAGGGCACGTCGAAGCCGGCCCACTACGTCGTTATCAAAGACGAGATCAAGTTCAGCGCAGACGATCTGCAGAAAATGGTAAGGGTCCACGAAAGTTAGGGAAGTATGTACCTCTTTTGACTCACCGCTTCACAGACGAACAATTTCTGCCACACCTTTGCTCGCGCCACGCGGGCTGTTAGTCTTTGTCCACCGGCCTACTATGCGGATTTGCTCTGCGAACGAGGCCGATGCTACCTGCACAGTGTGCTCAAAGGAGGAGATGCCTCCGAGGAATTCAAACCTGGCAGCGAGAAGAAGCACTGGACAGGCGGCGTTCATGCTGCGCTCAAGAACACCATGTTCTACCTCTGAGCGCTGCCTATGTCGCTTTGGTTCATTCCAACAAGGACCGAGTAAGTTTCATTGCGGCTGGGACTTCTGAGCTGGACGAAGATCCAGGAAGGAGTGTAGCATTTGTTGCTGCATGCATCCTATGCCCTGGACTAAGATCGGCAAGGGCAGAAGCTGAGGGCGGAGTAATTCAACTTGCTCCTTCTCGCGCATTGTGCTCTCCTCTCTGTGGAGAGCTGTAGTGGGCGCCTTTTAGGGTCGCAAGGGAATCCAACATTTAATTGCGAGCTATTTGAGAGGATCCCGGTCGTTGATGAAGCGTCTTGGATACAGAATATTTACTTTGGATGAGGCAAGTGCTTATCTAAGGCTAGGGAGCTGGTTAGTGTGGGATGGGATCAGGTGTGGATTGGATTGGATTGGAAATATGGATATGCACTCATTTGTGCCGCTGGCACATTTGACCATGATCACGAATTTTGTTGTTACTTTATATCATCTGAAATGGTTAGTTACGGAGTACGGAGTACATCTGATTGCATTATTCCCGTCTGTCGTGATATCCCTCCTCCTCAAGTGCTGGGGCACCAATTCACGTCCACGTGACGTCCTTAGCGCTGTGGAGCTCCCCCTGCATGGCGACAGGGATACCAGCCATTCCTTTATCGATAGCCAACCATGCGCCGTTCACCGTCACGCCCTGGACGCCCAGGGCATTCTCCCAGCCTCCTCGGACTCCCTCGCCACCTCGCGTTTCACCCCGCGCCCTGGTCGACGTGTTTGCTGGCCGCCTCCCCGCGCGCCCCGAGTCGTCCCATCCCATCCCATGGCGCTCCAGTCGGACCCTCCTTCGCCATGGCCTGCGCGCCGTGGGTTGTCGACGGTCGTTCACTCCTCCGTACCATCGCGACTCCGTAATCGTCCTCGTTCACTGCCTGCTCGACCCTCAGGCACCGATGTCTCTCGCAGGGCTGGCCCATCACATCACAAGCTCCCTCCATGTGCCGACCGTTCCTGCGACCCTCCCCCGTCGTACCACTCTAACCCCCCCTCCACTTCTTGAACCTCAATTCCAACCTCCACTCTACACCTGACACGAACCTTTTACCTCCCCGACCTCGAGTCGACACCCTGAACGAACCCGAACCCGAACCCCAACCTGTTATGCGGAAACCCATGGACCGCAGCAGCATCTACGACAGCGACATCCCTTCGCTCAGCGCCTCGCTGGAGGCCTTCGAAGCCGCCGAGCGCAGCACCCATTCGACCTACAGCAGCCGCTCCGCCATGCAATCCTCGTCCCGCTGGAGCGCCCAAGAGGCCTCAGAGTCGGAGCCCGAAAGCGACGGGCCCTGGGCGCCGCCCGCCTGGCAGCGCTCCTCGACAAATGACTGGTACCGCAAATCCTCCCTCCTCAACGACAGCGCGACGTTGCGGTCTAGTCATAGCCCCTCCAAGACGCCCGGCGTCGCGTCGCGCTTCCACCCCCGGTCGCTGGAGCGCGAAATCACCCCCTCGCGTATACCTTTGCCTGAATCTCCGCTAAAGATGACCCCTAGGACGAGTCCCGACCCCGTGGGGGAGCAAGAGCTCCAGGAGACGATTGCGGAGAGGATGCAGAGCCCTGAGTGGGAAGAGCAGGCGGATGGTGGGGCGGAGGAGGAGCATGAGGAGGAGGAAGGTGAAGAGATGGTGTTGTCGCATCATGAGGATGTGAGAGGGAATATCGAGGACAACGCGCGACCGGGCTGTACGCAATTCCTGGACCATAGGCTGGTTTCTCTGCGCTAACTTGTATGCAGATGTCAACTTCTCTGTACGCGCAGAGACGCTGTTTCGCACAGGGCCACTGGAAGACCTTGTGTCTGCTGGCGCGCGAGCCGTCCACTTGTTTACGCAATCACGTCTGAGCATCATCATGACGATAGGGACTATCATTCTTGCCTACATTCTCACATTACAATGGACGGACAGTCTGATACCAGACATTGCGAACGTAGCCAACATGGCGAAGCAGTTCGAACCCCTCATGTACGCCTCGGAGAACGTGATACCGCGCTCGCGCGAGTTGGCCGACGCGAGTATCGCGGTCCAAGATCTGGGAGAGAGCGTGAGGGCGACCAACATGTCTGCATCCACGACCATCATCGAGCAGCTTACCGATCTTGGGGACAGTCTATCGCTCCTGTCCGATCAGCTGCGCAGCTTCTTCACGAACGTGGACGCCGACATGGACTCGTGAGATGGCCTTCAATTTTTCCACGATGTTTTACTGACTATGGGCAGGATCCTGCTCGCCATGGAATGGACCAAGCGCGAGCTCGAAACCATTCAAGGACCAACCCCCACCCTGGTCGACAACTTCATTGGTAACCTGCATGGCGCGCTCTCCAAGACGGGCGCCCTGGAACGTAATGGACAGACGACGGCCGTGGGTCGGGTCGTGAACGACATCCTAGGCCAGACGACGCAACAGCGCAACAAGGCGACGCTGCAGCGGACGTTCGACTATCTGCTATCGACGCTGGAAGAGAACATTACCAACGAGCTCAGCCGGGCGGATTCGCTGTACGCGCTGTTCGAGACGGTGGACCGGCAGTTCCAGAACCTGCACCGCAGCGTGGCCAAGGAGGAGGACTCGCTGTCGTCGCGCAAGGACGAGTTCCTGGCGCGCATGTGGCGGCACAGCATCAAGAACAAGATGCAGATTAAGAAGTACGAGAAGAACCTCAAGCTGCTCAAGTCCGTGCGGGCGTCGACGCTGGAGAACAAGAGCGAGCTCAAGGCGCACGTGCAGGTGATCAACAGCGTCAAGGACCAGCTGGACAAGGCCAGGAAGAACCTGATCAGCCCACTGATTCGGAGGGCGCAGAGCAGCGGGTATGGGGTTGAGCAGCAGCTGGTGGAGCTGCAGGGGACGTATCAGGCGCTGAGGGGGGTGAGGGAGGGGCAGAAGCAGCGGGTGTATTCGGCCATGTTCCGGGTGGAGCCGAGGAGGAGGGTGGTTACGATTGGAGAGGAGGAGGTGGATGCCGAGTAAGGAGGAAGGTATATAACAAGAGGTGGATTAGGGGGTGTATAGAGGATGTGGGTGAAGGAGGATGACGAGGAGGATGAAGAGGAGGATGAAGAGGAGGAGGATATTTGCATCATCAACATCAACAACATCATCATATCAAGCGGTGTCTTGGAGCTTTGGGCGACTGGCGACTGGCGACTGGCGATTGGGCGATTGGGCGATTTCCGGATAGACAAAGCATGGGCGCAGTCGGACGGTGTGGGTGTGGGTGGTGAGGGGTGTTTTTGGGATGGTGCGCAGGAGTCAGTCAGTCAGTCACTTGCTGTTTCTCTTGTCCTTGTCTCGTTACCTCCTTGTCTTTGCGTCCGCTTCGCCACGCTTCTGTCGACGACGATGACGACGTACTATGGCTGCGGTTTCCTGGGCACTGTTGTACTGTCTGACCTGACAGTGCGCGTCTTGTCAGGCTCACCCCTTCTTGGGGGGAATTCTTGACTTTTTGCGGTGGAGTACTTCCGGTGTACGGGCTGTGCTTCTTGGGTGGGGAAGATCGTGGGTCTTTGGGTTTGAATTTTTCTTTCTTGTGTTTCTTGGGGGATTGCTATCGGGTTTTCTCTACACAGCACATTTTGCCTTCAATGATAAATCCATAAACAGTATTCCCTTTTTCGTGGCTTGGCTCGTGTCGTGGTCCTCAGCCTTGGCATCAGACGCTCAGGTGCTCTCCTGCACATGGATATGCGCACCCTTGGCGGAGACTGCAGGTGTGCAGTCTGCAGATGCAGAGGTCCCAGGATCAAAGAGGACATAGATGCACGGGCCTATTCTGGAGTGGGTTGTGGGTTCCGATTCTTGTTTGAAAATACCTCAGGGCGCGTATCATAATCTCGGTAACGGTATGGGAGCGTTATAATAGTATGTTGATGGTAGGTATACATAGACATGAGCTCAGCGGGGGAGGTTGGATTGACGTCAGCTGTCCAGTGTACCCAGTGTACCTACCTGCGACCGTAAGGGGTGAGTGGCTGGCTGGCCGGGTCGTGAGAGAGGAGGTCATGTGATGAGTACATTCACCAATTGGTCTCTGGACTTCTCCGACATAAAAGCAATAATCCACCCTTCTATTCCTCTGGACCTCTGCGATATATATCTACATTACAGTTCGATACAGGTACAGACGAAGTCGGAATTAACTCATTCCCGATCTCCCCTAGCGGCATAAGTGCTGACAGACTCACGAGGTCCACGGGGTCGATGCGCTGGCTCGATTAGTGGCTGGGCACCAACGGGGCTGTGCACTTCCTCCCGCGTGGGCCTCTGTCTTGGCCAGGCCAGGGTCCCGTTTCCCATTCGTTGCATCATCGTCCCGCTCTGCTGGCTCCCCAAGCTCTTCCTTCACCCATCTTTTCTCTTCTTGCTGCGCCTTCTTTTTTCCCCTCACTCACTTCGCTGCGCTCGGTTCACACAGCTTACACAGCAACACCATTGCTTGCACAATTCCTCGTCAATTTGCCCCTTGCGATCAGCCTATCCATTCCAAATCAACTCCCTCTCTGTCTCGGCGTCGGCGCTTCCTGCGGTCCTTCTACGGCTGCCAACTCCCACCTAGCACCGAGCCGGCCATATTATTACACTCTTCCACAAAGTCTGATCGCGAAGAGCTCCACTTCGCTCTCCTTGGATTCAATCATTTTTCCCAGGAAATAGTGCTCGAACCAGCCGCCTAGTTCAGTACCGCTTGCGACACCCACCTCTCCTCCAATCCGCAGAGCTATGAGTGAGTCCTCCCACGCTTCTTCTCCCTTTGTCCCTCCCTCCGTTCTCGTCCTCGGCGTCCCACAGCATTCCTGGTACTTGTACCTGCGCCTGTACTTGGCTGTCCAAAAAGCTTGTACGCCCTCTACCCGCCATCCCTCCTTTGTCACATCTCCCGTCTTGGTACAACGTCCAGGTCATTCTACCGAACCTCACCACCTCCCACCACCATCGGGGCGCAGCCACACGTCAACCTCCCCATCGCCCCTCCTCCTCCCCTCACCACCTTTGCATATCATCGGCCCCTCCTTCTCGACATGTCCGGCTAACATAACCTTCCTCCCTTCTCCCTAGAAACCATCAAGCGCGAATTCCATCGCATTGGTCGCACAGGAAGCAACGATCTAACCCGCTCACACTCGCGCGCAAACTCCTCCACCATGCCCGGCCCCATCAACGGCTCCGCAAATGCCTCCTCGTCCGAAACGGCCCCTCTGCTCGGCCGTCACACCTCCGCCGCCTCCTACTACAGCCAGCACCACCATCATTCCACCTGGCAAGGCCTGCCCCGCAAGGTCGTGGTCACCACGTGGCAGACGCTGCTGAGCAACTATGTCAACGTGCTGCTCGTCTTCGTGCCCCTGGGCATCATCGCCGGTGCCCTGCACTGGGCCCCGACCGCCGTCTTCGTCCTCAACTTCATCGCAATCATCCCCCTCGCGTCACTGCTGAGTTTTGCGACGGAGGAGCTGTCCGCGAAGCTGGGCCAGACCATTGGCGGATTGATGAATGCAACGTTCGGGAATGCCGTGGAACTGATTGTAAGACTCCTCATGCTTCCTTGTGTGTTGCGTTGTGTGCGCTTGGGCACGTTGTTTGGCTCGCGTGGAACGCCGGGTGCGCGCTGCGCCGAGGGCTCTATGGGTTGCGCGAAGCGCAAGCTGCTCTTTTTAGGCGAAAGAGGATGGCTTTCGTTGCGCAAGCTCTAGGAACCTCGATTCGCCCCGGAAGATCTAATATCAGAGGAGTGTGCTAACTCGGAACCCTAGGTCTCCATCGTCGCGCTCCAGAAGAATGAGATCCGCATCGTTCAGTCTAGCATGCTCGGCTCGATCCTCTCCAACATCCTCCTCGTCCTCGGCTGCTGCTTCCTCGCGGGCGGAATCCGCGAACAGGAGAGCACCTTCAACACCACCGTCGCCAGCACCATGTCCTCCCTCATGGCCGTCTCGAGCGCATCCCTCATCATCCCGGCCACCCTTTACGCGGCCCTGCGCACGTCCGAGGGCGACACGAACGAGAACATCCTCCTCCTCTCGCACGGCACCGCCATCATCCTCCTCGTCCTGTACCTGCTGTACCTCTACTTCCAGCTCTACAGCCACCACAGCCTCTTCGAGGACGTCGAGGCCGCCAATGAGGAAGGCGAGACCGGCGAGGGAGACGAGTCTGGCGAAGTCCTGTCCCCCGTCGCCGCGGGCGTCGCCCTCGTCATCGTGACCGTCATGGTCGCCATCTGCGCCGAATTCCTCGTCGGCTCCATCGACGCCATCGTCGAGACGGCGCACATCTCAAAGACCTTCATCGGCCTGGTGCTCATCCCCATCGTCGGCAATGCCGCCGAGCACGTCACCGCCGTGATCGTCGCGTACAAGGGCAAGATGGACCTGGCCATCAACGTCGCCATCGGGAGCAGCATGCAGATTGCGCTGTTCGTGACGCCCTTCCTCGTCATCCTCGGCTGGATCATGAACAGGGCCATGACGCTGCACTTCCAGGGCTTCGAGACGGTCGTCTTCTTCCTCAGCGTGCTGGTCGTGAATTACCTCATCCAGGACGGCAAGAGCAATTATCTCGAGGGCGCCATGTGTTTGGGGACGTAAGTGTTATTCTTTTTCCAATTCCTTACAGAATTGATACTGACGCGGAGATTGCAGGTACACCATCATCGCGCTCGCTTTCTACGTCTATCCGGATGACGCTAAGGGCGACCTGGGCGGGAACTTCATCCACAACTTCTTCAGCAACTAAGGCGGCGCTGCGCTGCGGTTTCGGCGATCTCCACCCGTGCGATGCGACGGTCGTTCCGGCATCCAATCCACTCCATTTCCTTTGTATATAGTTTTCCGTGTATTGTTCTCTCTTGTTTACCACCGTTTTTCTTCTTCTTTTTTTCCAGTTATCCTCTTTCCTCTCACTACTACACTATGTTCCCGACTCCCCTCTCACCGACAGCGTCAGTGCCAGGGAGGGAGTCCCTTCGCTCTGGGGGCCGTCGACGGAGAGCACGGAGAGACAGGGCATTATTATACGTTTCCCCACATCTCCTTTTTTGTCCCTTCTGTCTGTTGTCCTCTCTTTCCCGCCTGGTTGCGAGCTGGTCTGGAAGTGTGTACGATATGAGCTCTCTCTTTTCTTTTCTTCTTCCCCTCTCTCTTCGAGGTCCGGAGTCCTCGTGGCGTTGTCCGGGGCCTTCTTCCTTTTCTTTTTGTGGTGCAGTGCAGTGCAGTGTAGTGCAGCAGTTCTCTCTGTTTGTCTGCACGGCCAGTGGTATGGGCTCGGGAGCTCGGGAGCTCGGGACGGGGTATTGGATGCGAGGATAGGAAGGAGGAAGCTCGGAGACGCTCTTCTCTACCCACGGAACTCGTTGGGCCGGTGGATGGATGCCGTGCGTTGGGGATTGAAGTTGGTATCGATGTGCAGTGTGTGTTGGTTGGTTATCAGCGTCGTCGCACGAGATGTCGCAAAAATGGGGGTGGGGAATGGCTGGTATTTACCTAAGTCGAGAGGACTTGATCGGTGGTGGTGCTTGTAGTCCGATGTAGAGGAGAAAACACGTCGATGAGAAATTCAGAGATTTATCCCCCTTTTTCTCTTCTCAGCGTCCTTGTCTTTGTGCGAGTGATGGGGGAGTAGTTGTTTTGTGGTCTGCGGGTGCAATGCGAATGCGACCAACGGTATTCGGACAATCTTTCGAGTGGGATAGATAGATCTGTCGATGGTCTCCTCGCGCCCCTCTAACCCCGTCTCGTCTTACAAGTAAGTCTAGGATCATGTAGTGAGAAGGGGAAAGCAGTTGGGTAAGTTGGAGATTTCTGGAGACGCGATAGTTGGCGAGGGATCAGGTGTTGGCGTCTTACGCATTCGGGCTTGGGCGTCGAGGAAGGGGTCTTCGCTAGGGAAGGAGCTGGAGATAGAATAATATGTGAGTAATGTATGATGAATAGATACTTGTCTGTTTTCTTGAATGTAGAGAGGAGAAAGAGTAATGCGTGAAAAAGGGAAGGTCTCTGAGTAGGAATTTATCATCTTGTTGGAGAGATATGTGGACCTTGGAACCTTGGAAGGGGAATGACACCACGTGAACCAGATAGATAGCAAAGAACGATCGATCTTCCAGAATTCAGATTCGAAAAGATAGCTGGATACAGTGTCCTTGTCTGTCCGTTGGATCCATCTCCCTGCCCTCTATCATTTCCCCTCCATGGAATATAAATTCCTCGAAAAGAGAAAAAGGGGGTCTAATATCAAATGCAATGGGACACACACACATCAAGCACCTTCACAATACACCACGAGAAGAAGACGAAGAACGGCACACAAAACACCAAGCGTATCCTCGGAGAACCCCGATATTGAACTTTATTTCCCGGCCCCAGCGTCCACCCACACACCAAGACTCATGTCATAGAAGCGCCAACAACCCTTTCTACACACCACCACACACCCTACCCACCGGCACGCCTCCCAGCAAACCACCCAAGCGACGACGAAGTAGAAGAAGAGGAGGAAGAAGAAGTAGAGTAATCCATCCATCCAATGAAGTGAAGAACGAAGAAAAAAAAGCACACCGCTCATCAGGCGCCATTTCGAATCAACGCACGAGAAAGCAAAAACAAAAAAAAGAATTTGAAGAGCACATGAGGACTCCATGAGACTCCAGGTATCTCGCCTACCCCACGAAACCAACCCATCACCATCCCATTTCCGTCGTCGAACCCGAAACCGATGAAAGAGGTTCGAGCCGTTTGTTCGTTTGCCGTGCAGTACCGTGCATGAATCGGGGAAAAAACAGAAAAAAGAAAACAACAGAAGAAATGGAAGAAGGAGAAGAACAAGGAAAAACCACGCTTGCCAACAATGTCGAAATCAAACAGAAGAAGAAAAAGAAGAAAAAAAGCAAGAAGAAGTAAACACCACTGAACCCGAGAAGCGCCCCGAGACCACAACAATATCACCCATCAAGGACGAGAGCCGTCAACAATGGTCGGCTCTGTCGGCTCGTCCGTACCATCTCCATCCGTATCTCCATCCGTATCGTCCTCGTCCATCACCTCTCCCATAACCATACCCTCACCTCCCACGCTGACCTACTGCGCAGGATAGAATACGGGAGCCGTCCCCTGCATCCCGTTCATCTGTCCCACCATCTGCCCTGGATAATAATACGCCGCCCCCTCGGGACTAGGCGTCATCATGCCCCCCATCCCGGGTACCGCATAGCTAGTGGCTGGTGGCAGCGCGTATCCCCCTTCCATGGGTTGCCCACCATACACGGACAACTGAGACGGATCCATGTAGTATGTCATTCCGTTGGACTCGTAGGGAACGAGGTTCGGCGGGGCCTGGCCCTGAAGCTGGGCAGCAGCAGCGCCGCCGTTGCCGTTTTGAGCTGGAGCGGGAGGTGCGGCTGGTGGAGCGGCGGGCGGAGCCGCCATGGGCATGACGTATCCTGGCTGCTGCGGTGCTCCACCGGGTATGTACATGGGCATGGGCATCATACCGTATGGCTGAGCGCCGTTGGGAGGATAGTAATACCCTGGGGCCATACCGTACGGCTGGGGTTGGAAGCCCGGTTGATACGGCTGGAAGGCTGGAGCATGTATGGCTCGCTCGGGAATGTTGGACAGCGGGGTTCCGGTCGATGCTTGGCTGGGGTACGATGGATGGCGAGCATGAGGATACTCGGGGGGTTGCTGGAACTCGCCCGCCGGTGCACCTCCAGTAAGATGGACGGGGACCTGCTGGTGGAAAGGCTGTTCTCCCTGCGCTGGGGGTGGGTTGAACGTCATAGATGCCGGTGACTCGATCCCGGCCACGGATACCGTCTTCTGTGGACGAGGGTGCTGCATTGGCAAATGTCCCTGCCAGTTCTCTCTGAAAGCGGGCTTCTGGGGTAATGGATACATCGTCGGCTGTTGCATCCCCTGTGGAGAAACCATGGGCGGCGCTCCAGGCACCCTGGGACCAGGCGGAAGTCGAACAACCGGTCTTGTATCCACGAAGCCGCCGGTTCGAGACAGAACAGATCCAGCCGGCGAAACGAGATTGTCCCTTCCCATCTCGCGTGCCATGGATGACCGTCGACTCATAGCCACACTGGGCGAGTAGACACTTCCACCGTACGCGCTTGTCCGTCTACTCGACACTCCACCACCGAAAGACCCAAAGCCTCGTCCGCGAGCGCGGCCAAAGCCTTGCTGGTTAGGCCGCAAGGCCCGGGGGATGAAGATGAAAGAACGGTCCACAGTCGGGAAAATATATCGAGGAGGCGCGGGAGGAAGAGAGATACGGACGGGCTTGTCGCGGCGGAGAGGTGGGCGATGGTTGGGAAGGCGGGTGTGTTGCTTGATTGGCACATTCTGGAAGTGCACAGGCTCCGCCATCCCAGGAAGGAAGACTCGAACTTGAGCATTGTGGGTGTGGACTGTAGTGGAGAAGTTGCGAGGTTGGGGGCGTTGAGGAGCAGGTTGGTTTTGGGTATGCGGGCCAGCTTGGCCTTGCTGTGGTTGCTGAGAAGCCGGAGCCGACGCAGGAAGGGCAGGTGCAGCTGTCAGGAGAGGAGCTTGTGCTTGAGGCTGAGATCGAGGTGCTGGGTCGGCGAGCGTTTCGTGAAGGTCATGCTGCCAGGGCGAGTCTGTCGCCTCGGATTGCGGTCTGGAGCTGTGATGGTCAATAAATGATTCCTGACATATGGTTCCCGCAATGGAGACTTACTTGGCTGGAGAATATGGGCCACCAATGTTTCCCGCACCCGGTCCCTTTGGACCCCCACCACGCAGTCCGTTGAAATGCCGAAAAGCACCCTGACCTTGTGAGGATCGTTGATCATGCATGAAGAAAGCACCACGTGTCGGGATGAAAGACGGATCGGCATCCCGCTTCTTCTTATACTCCTCATGCTCTCGCCGCCTACGCTCTGCAAGCGTTTCTGGTCTCCCAGCCGCAGGCTGAGACTCCACAACTGGGGCGCCCGTCTCAAAGTCTACCACCTCGTGGTCGTCCCCGTTTCCCGCGGTATTGAGGCCGTTCCTCATCAAGTCGGTATTCTTCGATGCCATGAACACAACGTCCGAACGAGCAATGGGCGGGGACGGTATCCTCCGGGCGGTTACTTCAGGTCGTTGCTTGCCTGCTCGCGGTGATCCATTGGTTGTGCCTTGCTTCTTGTCTTCCGTCCCAGACGGAGGACTTTCCACTTCACTCAGATCGCTGTTGTCTGCATCCGCATCCTCGTCAATGTCACTGGGTAATGAAACGTCACTCTGAGAATCGTCTGCCAGGTCCGTTGCCACCGACGCATCATCTCCATCTTCATCCCGTCTCCTGCGTCGGGCCAGAGTCGTCCTCTTTCTAGGGGGAGCCATGTTGGTGGATGAGTGGGGCGTTAAATGCGGTGGTGGGTCGGCGGTGGTGAAGCTTTGGGGAAGCTCTGGGGACGGATTACGGAGATGGTGAATTGTCGGCGGAGATGGGCCGGGGGGAAAACGAACGGCGGGTGGGGCGGGGAAAGTGGCGGAAACCCCGTGTTGATGTCGGCGGGGGAGTGGAGGTAGTGATGAGGCACCCGACAGGCGAATGCGGTGGATGGAGGGTGGAATGGGTTGTAAAGCGGTGTTGAGCAGCTGGTGATGTCGATGATGCCTGTGCGAGAAAATGACGGCTCCACAACTCTCCACCGCCTTGGCACAGCTTAGGACCTTGTCGCGCCCCTCGCGGATCCAGCGCCCGCCGATTAGCGCGACTGAGGGAACACGCCGGATTATAAGCAGACGCGAGCCCGCGCGTGAGGAAAAGTTGCGCAGAAGATGGCCAAGGGATGAAGCTCGACAACACAGCGCGACACGTCTGCGACAAAAGACGGAAGGCGGTAGTGGCCCGTGTGGTGTAGATCACGTGATATGTCTCCATGCCCACTGCATGTGTAACAGGTCACAGAAAACGGTTCGTATACAACGAGAATGGAACACTTGAGCACGAATGAAATTAGACAGTTATACATAACTGTGGAACTTGGATTGAGTTCTGTTGAACTCGACCGCTATGAGCCTATGAATATGCTCCAGATGTCCGAATGCATGCATGATATCCCCTTCGACGTTGCCTACCCATCCTGGGGTATCAGAAATCCTGTCACAAGCTTCCCCTCCGAGCGCCTCTCTGAAATGCCTCCATGCCCGCGAGTGTGCAAAGGAAAAGAACACACCGCATACCTCCCATGTTGGTTGCCCCATGATATATATGTTTGCTTCAACGCCCGGATATGCAGATGTAACAGTGTGGAAAGAGAAACGAGAAAAGAAAAGGGTAAGCAGGTGCGACTTGTCGGCCTGGAAGCTCATTTCCCGGGCTTGCGAAAGAAGCACAATGGTGAATATACGGTGTTTGGAAAGGTAAACCGTGCAAGACAGAATGTCGAGAAGAATCCTCATACGTCATGAATAAAGGTGCAGTCGTCGCCCTTTGTGCACGTTCCCAGCGGATAGAACTTGCAAGCAATGACCTTGTGCGGCTTTTCGCCTGTATAGGCATGCCTGCCGTTCTTCTGTTTTTTGAAGGAGCCATGGGTACGCTCGTTCCCGTGATAGTGGCCATCGTCGCGCGGCCGCTTTGATGCGCCATTCGTGGTCTGAGCGTATGAGCCCTGTTGCGGATAGGAGAAGCTCGAGTCTGCTTGAGGTGGGGGCTGTGCTGCCATATTTTGCCCAAAAGTCGGCCAGCCTGGAGGGAGAGGAGGAAGTGCAGTCCCTCCCGGTTGAGCCCCGTACTGTTGCATGGCGGAATATAGCGCCGACAATGCGTTCGGATCGATATTGGAGGGTGGAGCAGTCGGGGCGGGGGCGGCGGTTCCCGTGGTCAACTTGCTGAGGATTTCCGCAAGGTTGGCCGGGCCGGTTGATGCAGGCACGGGAGCAGGAGCTTGGGGAAGCGGGAAGCTTGGGACTAACGGAGCTGGTTGTAAAGGCTGTTGCGGCTGGCCGTTCCCATTTCCCGCATGTTGGCTGAAGACTTTCTCTAGGAAGCTCAGATCAGGCTGAGGAGCCGACACGGGTGGCTTGGGTGCCCGTTCAAGATAACGCGCATCCGTCGGGGCACCGAAGTCCTTTGCAGGTACAGTGGGGACTGGAGGAGTCTCAGGCGGCTCTTTCGGAGACGGTGGTATATCCGACCTGTCGATGTAGGTGACGAGAAGAACGGAATTCTCCCGACGCTGATTGGCCTCCCTTTCTGGGCAAGTGGCCTTCTGCTCACCCCCTCCCAGAGGCTCGAAATTCCGAGCTCGCTCCTCTGCAGGGACGACACTGAAGTCTATGGAACTTGGTTCTCTCCACTCCATTAGCGTGACCTCAGGCTCGTCGTCATCGTCGTCTTCATCCATCATCTCACGGTGTTGCTTGAACATACGGCCTTCGCCACCAATATCTCCAGCATCGCGTACAAAATTCTCGTCATGTCCTTGCTCTTCCTCTGGGTCGTGGCTGAAGTATCTTATGTCGACCAAAGACGCATCGGGCCGGAATGTGACCCGAAGATGGCGACGAGCTTCTTTGCGAAGCCGTTTGGCCTTTTCTTCAGGGGTCTCTGGCGGCAGCTTCTTTTCTGGTTTCGGTTCTACAGTCGGCTCCTTTTTGGGTTCAAGAAGCTGGGCCATCGTCGCAGCGAAAGAGAACGAAGGTTTCGTAGGAGCCACCGCAGGTTTCTTCTCCTTCACAGCCGCCACGCCGGCTGTCTTGGGTGGAGCAACTTGTTTGGAAGTGGGAGCGGAAGAGGCTGTGGGAGGTGCCTTCTTAGTAGCCGCCGCGTTAAGTGTGGAGAAAAAGCTGGAGGGCTTTCCGGAGGCTTGAGTGACGCGGGCTTTTGCAGGTGCAGCAGCTGGTTTTTCGCCAGGACGCTTCTGCGGAGCTACGGAGGAGGTGGCGGCCTGCTTATTATTGCCGTCACTCGCTCCCAACTTCTTTGGAATGGTGGGACCATTCTCCGACGGCTTTATCTTCTTAGCTGCAGGGCTGTCTGTGGCAGGACGACCGACGGGGACGGGTCCCGATAGCTGTCTCTTCGTGCCCTTGGACTCGACGGGCTCACTTTGTGGTGGGGAGCTCGTTTTAGCCTTCTTGGAGCCTGCCGCAGCCGCCTCGATTATTTGCTGAATAAGGGATTTGTTGGCCTCACTGGACACCTTCTTCATGGAGTTTAAGGCCCTATTGAGCTTGGTCTCCTCTAGGACTTCGGTAGTTAAGGTGCCTCCAGCTTGAGCTAGGACTTTATAGATCACTGTGGGCAATTGCCCATCATAATCTTGCATTTTGAAGCGGTTCGCCAAAAACTGATAGCAAAGATAGATAAAAGGCTTGACTTGTCCCAGATGGTACAGAACATCCGGATGGGTGTACTCCAAAGCGGAGTTCAGAGCAGAATGCATCAAGTCACGCTGGCTGGCTACGCGACTTTTCAGAACAGGTAGCTCCCCGGTCTTCTTCGCGGTTTCAGCATCTGCGACTGCCTTGGAATCATTTCTCCAGCGTTTTTGGATGGTGTTGAGGACCTCCCAAAGCTCGGTAAGACTGCTTTTGATCTTGTCGGAACTGACTGGCGACCCTCTTGGAAACCAACTGGCCTTGATGACATCGTACCGGACAGCTTGGTGCGGATCATCCGGACGTATGGGGGGTAATGGGGATTCTTCGTCTTCGTCACTCGTGTATTCACTATCGTCATCGGAATCGGTGTAGCTTTCACTGTCGCTCACCTCCCTTTGGAGGGTTGAGGGGCTTCCGGCGGCCAATTTGGTCGTGCCAGATTTGGAGAGAGCCTTGATGTGTGAGGGCCTGTGCGATGTTCTGTCCTTGAACTTGGCGCGGCCAGCACCGGCCTTCTTGATAACCTTGAGGGATTGGCGCGACGTGTATATCGGCAGGATCGCTAGACACATGATTAGACACAGTACAAAGCGGGCGGGCGGGCCGCGATGGCACTTTGCGGGCGCTTACTTTTATTTGTGGCGAGGTGCAAGGATTCTGTTCCAATATTCACGAATTTATTCAAGGGAACGGAGTTGGTAGCTTTGGCCAGGGCATTTGGATCAATCACATAGAAGCCGCCAATCACCTTCCCAGCAGGAACATCATACGTTGGATTGCTTACCAGCCGTAGGGCCAATGGAGTAGACGTTGGACGCTGCGCGAAGATCTCAGATGTGCTTTTCGGTACCTGTGGAGAGTCAGTACTCTGTAGCTACGGGGATGGAGGAGTGGAAGTACACACCTGATGCTGGGATGCGGGGCGCGCATTCTGCAGTGGAACAGCACTCTGCTGCAAAGCTTGCGGAGATACGGTGGACTGGGGCTGTGGGGTGGCAGCCTGTAGTTGTTGGCGATATGGAGATTGCTGCTGGGCCTGCACAGGACTCTGATGTTGGGTCAGGGCAGGGTCCACGGCAGGGTGGCGAGCAAAGTTCTGGGCAGGCGGAGTGCTGTCAAAGCGAGCGTACTGGTAGGGCGAGGCATTCTGGTATGGCTGCTGTGTAGCTGCTCCCCCTCTCAGCACAGGGTTGTACTGCTGTTGAGGAGGCAGAGAAGGGTGATGCCAAGAGGCAGCGTTTGGGGACTGCGCATGTGATTGGAGGCCCGGCTGAGCCTGATTGTACGGGTCCCATGCTGCAGAGGCATTGTACTGGTTTCCTCTAGAGAACAAGTGGTCGTACGTATTGGGAACAGGGTTGGGGAATGTCGTCGACTGTTGTTGTGGTAGGTAATGTGGATTTGGGCCCACGTGATCGTTGGGAACGGGAGCCATGATGTGTCAGCCTGGGTGCCACGGTAGGCGCTGATTGGTCGAACGGGGGAGAATGCGTCGACGGGACTCAGCCTCTCCAGCCTCTCTCAGGTTTTCTGCAAAGCAAACGCAGGAAATCCCGCTAGGCGAAATACGGCCCGAAAATGATGATGACAGGGAGAGTGGTGGATTGAGGGGATACCTGCGACCACCGATTGTGCTGAATGAAGTGAAGGGACGGCTTGGACGTTCAGCCGCCGGCCTGTTTGACGCGGAATTTCTGGTGCAAACCGCTTTTGTCTGTACGTACTGACGGGCGGGTCCTGGTATGGCCCCTTGGGAATCGCCGAAGCTCACTCGCAAGTCCCCTTCACGTCTCCCGCGAAGGCCGTTCCCCGTATCAGCGGGCAGATTAACTTCTGCTGACCAGGAGCGGGCAAACACAGAAGGCTGTAAGAAAGGGCTCGCCGTCAGACACAGGGGGTGCCCAGCTTTAGACGTTTGGCGTAAGTGGCACTGTTGCGTCACCTGACGTATTCTCGCACCTCAATGATGGCAAACTGAATCCCAGGAGGCGGGTGCGCTGCACTGCCCTGCCCTGCACCTCGAGAGAGAAAGTCAACGAAAAAAAAGCCGACTTTTCTGGTTGGATTTTTGTGGCCAACGCCTTGACGCGAAACCGGCCAGGTCGTCCGGAAGTCGCTGCGAGTTAGTAGTAGTGGATGGCAGGATGAGAGACACGGCTGTTGCCCTTTCCCGCCCGCGGCCAGCGATGAGAAAACCCTGACAATCCACCACCCGACCGACAACCTCAGCTACCTGTCCTTCCAGCGCAGACGCAGACGGAAAACAATGCGACCTAGGTTCAGAAGCAGAGAGCCCTTATTAAACGGGCACAGTATCACCGAGGGCCCATCAGTGAGATGAATGCAGGGGAAAAAGAGAGATGGGGGATGCGCGGATTGTGGGAGTGTGTTGTTGTAAGAGAGATGGAGCCACCACCGCCCGCGAGACCCTTTGAAGGGGGCCAGGCACGTGCCCGCCTCGGTGCTTGGCAATAATGGCCGCTAAACCCAAAGTGAACGAGCTAGCGAGCTTGCTCCAGCACGACCGTCATCCATGGTTCGAAGGTGTGAAGGTGGCCGCATCGAAGAGATATCCCATTCGGATAGCCCTACTACTCTACCTGCGCTTGCTATTCCAGAAGCCTTGCCCTGAAACCCCCTTCTGGATACCCCCGGTATCTCCCTCTTTGACCGGCGCATACTCTTCCGCCCCTACATGCGGTGACTTTGTTCCCCGCGGGCATAGCCCTATTCAGAGACACCACCATGGCAAGCCTGCGGGACCGCCAGATTGGTCAGTGAAGCTGCTCCGGGTTTTCCGGGGAACGAACGGAGTGCTAAAAAACCTCTTGCAGCTTCCATAGAGCGCATCCTCAATCTCAATGCCCCGACGCAACATGTCGACACCCACGACCATGCCGCCGGCCTACCCCCCGCCAACTCCCCCATATTGACCGAGTCCGGAGAGCCCATATGGAAGATACTGGTCTTCGATGACATGGGAAGGGATGTCATCTCGAGCGTGTTACGTGTCAGCGATTTGCGGCAATGGGGGGTCACTATCCATTTGAACATCAACACCACCAGGCACAGCATCCCTGATGTCGGTTCCGCCCTCGCGCTGTTTAGAGAAAGATTGCTAAGTGGTTCAGGTCCCGGTCATATATCTCATTGAGCCCATTGCGGCCAATCTGGCGATTGTCACGTCAGACTTGTCGAGGTCCCTGTACTCCCCCGCATACCTAAACTTCCTCAGCTCCATACCTCGACCCCTCCTCGAAGACTTTGCAACTCAGACAGCTGCTTCGGGAACTGCAGAGCACCTTGCTCAGATTTACGACCAATACCTCAACTTTATCGTCAGCGAGCCGGACCTGTTCTCTCTGAACCTCAATGGCGCATACAGCACCTTGAATAGCGCCAAGACGTCCGACGAAGACTTAGATGCCTTGGTAGATCGGATAGTGTCTGGGCTCTTCTCCGTCGTCGTGACCATGGGGACGATACCAATCATACGTTGTCCCCGCGGAGGTGCGGCGGAGTTGGTTAGCGTCAAGCTTGACCGGAAACTACGCGATCATCTACTGAATTCAAAAGTCAACCTTTTCGGTGACCAGAAGTCGTCCGCGGCGGTTGCCTCGCGACCGGTGCTTATCATAGCGGACCGGAATGTGGATCTGACGGCCATGTTCAGCCACTCTTGGACGTATCAAAGTCTCATCACAGACATCCTGCATATGCATCTCAATAAGATTACGGTCTCCGTCCCAGTAGACGAGAACAATCCGGAGAAAGGCAGCAAGAAACAATCCTATGACCTGACTGCATCCGACTTCTTCTGGCAGAACAATGCCACGAGACCGTTCCCGGACGTAGCTGACGACATCGATGGCCAGCTCAAGAAATACGAAGAGGATGCAAACGAGGTCACAAGAAAGACCGGCGCATCCTCCATTGACGATCTGCAAGGAGGTTCTGCCTCCATAGCTGCACATTTGAAGGGTGCGCTCGCCCTGCTACCGGAACTCAAAGAGCGGAAAGCTCTTCTGACTATGCACATGAACATCCTCAAAGCTCTTATCAAGGGCATTGAAGACCGGAAGGTGCATGAGTTCTTCCAACTCGAGGAAGATCTATCGAAGCAGACGAAGGCGCAGGTTCTTGAAATCATCAAGAGTTCTGACAAGGGCAACGAGCCTCTGGACAAGCTGCGCTTCTTCCTTCAGTGGTATCTCACCACCGAGACCGAGGTGTCGCGCGCAGACTTGGAAAGCTTTACCAAGGCTCTCCAAGATGCCGGCGCGGATACCACTCCCCTCAACTACGTCAAGGTATGTGTCGCCAGCCTTCATTCTGTGCTCATCAAGATCTAACCGCCAACAGACCGTCCGCCAACTCACCCGCATGACCATGATCTCCTCCGCCCCCAGCCAACCTCAACAATCCACGTCCGGCATGTTCCAAGGCCTCACAAGCCTCTCCTCCCGCGTCACCGACCGCTTCAAAGACGCAGGCCTCACCACCAACTTCGACACCCTCGTCTCGGGCCTCACCAACCTTATCCCCAAGAATAAAGACCTTACTCTCACCAAGATCGTAGAATCTCTCATGGACCCGCAGAACGCGTCTTCCTCTGCTATTTCCAAGACGGAGAACTGGCTCTACTTCGATCCCCGCTCTGCCAACGCAAGAGGCACCATCCCGCAGGCCAGCCAGGCGAGGAGCCAGATGGGCGGTGCGGGCGGCTCCGGCGTAGGCCGCGGCATTGAAGCGAGTTTCGGCATGCGGAGACAGGGCTTCAGCGAGGCTATTGTTTTCACGGTAGGTGGAGGCTCGATGGATGAGTACGGCAATCTGATGGAGTGGGCGAAGAGGACGGGTGGTGGGGGAGCGTCGGCAACAGGGGCAGGTGCGGCGCAAGGGAAGAGGAGGGTTGTATATGGCAGCACGGCCTTGCTGTCTGCGACGGAGTTTATCAACAAGGATTTGATGGTGCTGGGGAATGAGAGCACGTAGGGACGGAAAATCGTTTAATGGGTGGGTTGTACACCGAGACGGGGTACAGTAAGACGGGAGAGCAGCGAGTGTTGAGTGGGCTCCAAGCTGAGCACTGCGCAAACGTGACGCACTAGATAGAAGCTCTAGATGGATTCCCGAAAAACGAATGATCTTCTCATGAGACACAATTGCGGGGACCCTTCTCAAGGCTCCCAGACGAGCTATGGACGTGATCCTTTCCGTGTGGTCATTGAGACCCATGAAGTCTTGCGGCGCAGCAGTTCTCCAATATCCCGCGATTCTCCTCAATCCCAGTTATCCACCCCACGACCCCTCTCACGGGGTAAATACCAAACAATATGTCCTCACCTTCCTTCGCCTCCCACGCCACACCTGCAACATCCGCAGAATCGGGACGTCATGTCCGTGTGCGGCACAGCTTTACGGCCCCAAACGCCTACCCGTGCCGCTTCACGGTTCCGGGTGAATATGCCGTGTTGGCGGCTGTTACCTCCAACGTACCCGAGTCGGCAGTGGGCACAACAAAAAACGACGTCGGAGATTTGGATGCGCGGGTTGCATCAGCGTGGCGATGATATCGTTCGGCACGGATTCCGCACCGCGGCGGCAGCGGCGGTGGCAGCGGCGCTGGGAAACCTCGGCCGTGGCACTAACTGGAGTTGGAGGGCAAAGTGTTGTGTGTTATGTTACACGGCTTAAGTACCCGCGCGGCAATAGATTGATGATAAGTTGGATGTGTCGAGGTTGCTGGGTAGGTACAGTGGGGTCAGGTAAGCAAACTAAGACTGGGCTCATCTCAAGATGTCGGATTCTAGTCCGCCCCTCTAAACTCCGTATAACACAGCCATAGAAAACGAGGATTTCGCAATCGGCGCCATGAGATGACGGTCTCGAATTGTCCGGAGAAGGAATGTAGAACGCTCGGAAGGATGGGGCGGCTCGAATGCGGCACGGCAGCGGCAGCCACACTGCATTCGCTGATAATCCGTCACACCGATCATGCAAGTCCTGATGAGTCTGTAGATCTTGGACTTCTCGTCTTAAGGTCCATGGATTTGCACATATGCATTGTTCTGCCTTGTTGACAGCGTTTTCCGTGTTGGAGACTGGGGTTCGCTTGCTTCGGATGCCTGCATACTCTGGCGAGGTGGCGCTTTTCCAGAGCGCATTCTGTATTGGAGATAGGACGGACGGATATGGCACTGTATGCAGGGGAGACGAATACAGAGTAGAAGCGACGTCGCCCGATGTAATGATGAGGGAGCTGTTGGAATAGGGATGAGGAAAGAAGAAGAGTGAAACACACATGGGCAGTCTCTCGATGCTGATGAAGTGTCAACTTCACCCAGGTGCAGTCACTGTGGGACAATTGTTGAGGAATTTGGTGCTTGCCAATATAGTTCAAAGCCGCTGATTTCTATCACTGCCGGATATTCATAAAACATATCTCTCTCTATCTAGTGTCCTAATTGCATCATCATAAATCCGCGTGAACTTGCCCAGCCCCTACGTCTTCAATCTTCAAAGCAAGGAAATTCATAAGGACCCTTCCCTACGCATCACCTACCAGCTCGGCTTCTCAATCCGAACCCTCACGTCACCATCACCCGTAGGCGCCATGATACCAATACAAGGCGTCTTGGTGTTCATCTCCGGCACCACGTCCCCCTTCTCCACCTCATCCTCACTCAACGTGACCCCAAACTTCCCAATCGCCAAACCCACAAACGTCAAGATCTCCTTCATCGCAAACGCTCTGCCAGGGCACAAACTGCTGCCTCCACCAAAGGGCCTGTAGTTGGCATGTTTGACCAAACCCGGGTTCTGCAGGAACCTCTCGTGCTGGAAATCGGTGGGGTCGGCCCCGTAGGTCCCCTTGTCCAGCATCATCTGTCGGTACGGGATCACCATGCGAGCGCCCTTGAGGAGCTTGAAGCGCCGGATGTGCGTGTCTTCCATTACGATCCGGACGGAGGTGGAGGAGGCGGAAATGCGGAGGGCCTCGTGGTAGACGGAGAGGAGCGTGGGGCAGTTGTGCTGGAGGGTTGTGGCTAGGGAGGGGCCGGAGAGGGTGCAGGGCTTGGAGGGAGTAATGAATGGTGAGAGCTCGGAGAGGATGGCAGAGTGTAGGGATGGGTTGGTGAGGATGTGGGTGAGCATCCAGAAGGAGGCTTTCCAAGCATTCGCGTTGATGCTGCGATGATCATCTTAGTGTCGCTCTCTCGAAACCATAGCGTTTGAAAGTCATTGGATAAAGGACAACGACTGAAAAGTCAAATGAAAAGCGGACTTACACCCAGTAGAACATCAGTACCAAGACTCCCATATCTTCGTTCCCAATCCCTCCACTCCTCAGCACGCTCTCAACCTCAAAAACCAGCTTACTCGCATCCGCCCTCTTGCTCTGCGGCAAAGCGAAATATCTCGCCAGCGCCGCCTCGGCCGTCTTCTTCGATCTCTTGACGTCCTGTGCGAACAAGTCGGGAATGTTATATGGGAGCTTCCAACTACTCTCATCGAACTCGTAGAAGGATTCGAACAGATTGGGCTCAACCTCTAGGAGCGCGTCACCGAAGAAAGACCGCGTGGCTCCCTCGAGAAGAACGTGCTGCGACCACTTGAGCAACGAAACGTCTGCGCTATTGGCGCTGGGCCGGCTCAGAACCATCCACTCGGGTATCTCGTCCCAGGTCATGCGCGTGTGGACGGTGTTCAGAAGGACATCCAGCATAGCCTCGCTGTAGCTGCCAGGGTTAAGCAGCGTGCGGAACAGCATGACGCAGATCTCCTTCACAGGCTTGTCTTCCCAGCCATGGAGGGCGACCTCGGGGTCAATCGGGCTCTTGCTTTTCTCCGCAAGTTCCTTCTTTTCGGTGGCGGATTTCCCGAAGCCGGGGACACAGCTCCACATGGCTCGAATAGACGAGTCCGACGCGCCGAATTGGCGCATCAGGTCCATGAGCCAAGGGTTCAGGGAGAATGCGTCGTTTTTGTACACACTGACGGTGTCTTGAGCAGAGGTGATGACGTAAACGATTTCACCCATGATGATCAGTTTGAAGGGGTCGCGGGTGTTGTTGAAGTAGAGACTGGGCGGTATGTTAGCACAAAGCCCTTCTAGATCAAGGTGGAAGGCATGCACTTACCGAGCGCGCTGCATCGTTTCTTCAGCATCTCGGAAGAATGTGATGCTATGTCCGATGACTGTGTCATAACGTTAATAGCTGCCACAGTAACCTGAAAACCCGGGAGAGCAAGAAGAGAAAGACGAACGAGATTGACAAGAAAGCGTGGCCCATCAGATCTCATATCGAGACCCGTCAACATGGCGTCCGGCGCTGACAGAATTCTCAGGTCAGGGTAGGAGTGAACATATACAATGACCGGCAAGGCCAAAGAGACGTAGCTTGAGTGTTTAGAGTGGACAGTATTGGTAGGCTATTACTCGACATGGAAAGAAAAGAAAGCGTAGCGATTGATGGATTGATGAATGGGGAAACGAAGTGGAAGATCAGCCCACATACATGGTATCGAATAAGGATATGTCTTGGGCTCGTCAGGATACAGGCGTGGGTGGATCGTGAACCGCCACAGTCTCCAAAATAGCCAAGCAAACGAACATCCTAGGAGGACTTGAAAGTAGACGTTGCTCCCCAGCGCGGTGAGGAGCACAGAGGTATGACTGCTGTGTGCCACTGACATGGTCGTGTAGTCCCGTGGAGAGGTAGGCAGCTCCAGTGCAATGTTGGGATGCAATGAACGGTACAGCAGGTCTTGATATGTATTGTATAGTGCGGGGACGGGCAAAGATAGCGCAATTCTGCAAGAGATAGAACCCTGGCGGGGGCGGAAGTCGAAGAAGAAGCAATGATCATCCAACGAAGAGTTCAATCATCGAGAGCGTGGTAGGTATCTTTAGCTCGAAGGCGCTTAACACTGCGGCAAAGCCATGGGATGGCATGAAGATACGACGGGACAACGAATGGTAGCTCAAGAAGCCTCAATCTCATCCCGCTTGAGGTGCCGGACAGGCGCCCCGTCTACCGTTCGGGTTTCAATTCGTGACCTGGCAACCATTCCATGGTTCAAGTGACGGATATATTTGCAGATTTGGCTCTTTCGCCGTAAGTTGTGGGTCAGTCTGCCGCTGTTGGGAGCGCTTCGATCTGGGCATGCATTGTAATCTGCATGTATTGCATGCGAACCATGTGGCTATGGCAGACCTTCCACATTTAGAGTGGGGGTAAATACATTGTGCTGGACTCCGCGAGATCTGATCTGACTGTTACCTCAAATAATTGGGACAAGCTGACTATAGTACTGCTTGGAGTTCCTTCACGGTGCGTGATTGATACAGAGTATTTGAGAACGAAGCCGAAGGTCATCCAAGCCAAACCTCAGTTCGACAAGGAAATGCCTTTGTATGCAGGATTGCGGCGTGCATATTGCGGTGAAAGCTCACGGGCCTCTCGGTCTTGAAGTTCATATACATGCGGATGTAGGTACATGTAGTCGTGAGGCGTGGTGCGAGGGTAGCATAAGGATTTGGTTCGGCATCAGACTCCGTCGCACGGAATTCCACGTGCATTTCGCGAGGGTTCGGATAGCACTTGAGGCATGTGGGTTTCCCGCTTCATTCAGTCTCCAGGCGTCCTCGGTTGATAATGTTCTTGGGGATGCTGAGCGTTCCGCACGAACGAGAACGTGCACCACAGACCTGGAACCGGCGTCAAATTTGTGACAAACGTACGGTGTATGCAGAGTAGCAGCAGAGCCTGGCAGGTAATACGAGGCTGTGGACCCTGCTGTATTTACCCGTCACTCTAAACTAGGGTACGGGGAAGTGGCACGGCACATGATTGGTTCCATGCCCTCTAGATGGTCCTGCCGTTATCTGGAAACTCAGCGCGGGAATCCTATTTTCCGAAGACGTGGTAACACGGCATGGCTCGGAACGAGGTGATGCAGCGTTAGCCAAGGGGAAGGTGAAACTCATTGTCCAATTGGCCAAGATCCGCATCGGTTCCCTGAGCCGCCTGGGTTGCGTCTACGCCGCATTACTGCATGTGGCACAAGCAACTAAGCCGCCAAAAGAAGCGCACCGAGATGCAGAGCACTTTAAGCAATGAGGACTTGTTTGGGCCAAATTTGCGCAATTTGGCGTTTGGCGCCTAATGGGGGCTGGGGCCGACTCTCGCAGTTACCAGTAAGCACGCGCCGCTGAAGGAGTGGTGGATGTGTGTCGTAACACAGTCCCTCTCGATTCCTTACTCTTTGGCTTGTCAAATTCGTCACTTCTCCACCTAGCCGACAGATCACTGCTGCTAAACCTCGGTGATTTTACCTCTGCGGGCGGGACTGCGACGGCGCAGGCGTTCTCAACCGCTAACCTTTTGGGGTCCTTATCTGCCTGACCGTTCAATGCGGGAAACATGTCGCACGGGGAGGTAGAGCTGACCAGCTTCTCGCGGCGGGACACTGCAGACTCGAAAGCCCAGATCGTGTCCAGTGTATCCACCGTCTGGACACGCCCACAACTGGATCCCACAGGAAGCTCCTTCGATGCCACGGCTTGGTTTACGAACTTTGCCGAACTGAAGTATGGTGATCATCCACTGTACAAAGCAAAAAGGGGAGGCTTTCTGTTCAAGGACCTCGACGTCTACGGGACCGTGAAAGCGGACGACTATCTCCATACTTTCGGCAACGCACCTCTTCGCCCTCTCAGAACTGTTAGCAGGCTCTTTGGCAGAAATGATACCACTCAAGTTCCGATTCTTCGGGGATTTGAGGGTATCGTTAATGACGGAGAAATGCTGGCTGTGCTTGGACGTCCTAGTAGTGGCTGTACGACGCTTCTGAAGACGCTGGCTGGGGAGACACGAGGCCTACACTTGGGGCGAGAAGCAGAGATCCTGTACCAAGGTTAGATGAAAGGACTCGCGACTGCCCGCCGCCTTACTGATCATCACAGGAATCCCTCCGCAGACTATGCACAGCGAGTTCCGTGGTGAATGCATATACACCGCAGAGGTCGATGTTCACTTCGCGGACCTGACCGTCCTGGAGACGTTACAGTTTGCCGCCGCTTGTCGAGTGCCCAAGAATCTGCTCCCAGGGATGTCCAAGGAAGAGTACATCGATCACGTCACCAATGTTGTGCTGAAAATCTTCAATCTCTCGAAAGCACGGGATACTCCTGTTGGCGATGCGATGATCCGTGGCGTCAGTGGAGGAGAGAAGAAGCGCGTCAGCATTGCAGAGGCGTTCATGTCATTTGCACCTGTACAAGCCTGGGATAATTCTACCAGGGGAATGGACAGCGCGACGGCGTTGGACTGCATTCGCAACTTCCGCATCTTTACACAGACGAATGGTGCAGCTACCATCGTGAGTTTGTACCAGGCGTCTCAAGATATTTTGGATTGTTTCGATAAGGTTACTGTGCTATATGATGGCAGGCAAATCTTCTTCGGTACCTGGCAGGACGCCCTACAATACTTCAAGAATTTGGGATTTGAGCGACCTTCCAGACTTACGACCGGTGACTTCCTGACGGCACTCACCAACCCGCTGGAGGCCAAATTTTTAGCTTCCCCCAACCACAGACTAACGGTTCCGTTAAGTGCTGATGAGTTTGTTGAGGCCTGGAAGAACAGCCCGGAGCGACAAAAGTTGCTTAGCCAGATCAACGACAAGCGTGACGAGTACCTGCACAACACAAAAGGTTTGCAAGCCTATAGGGAAGCACGGGCATTAGAGAAGCACCCGAGAGTGTATGTTACGGTCCCAATTCCTTCCTCGGTTCCCATCTCTGTTGCTGACGCCACATGCAGAGGTACCTCGTCGTCTTTTACGATCCCCCTCGCAAACCAAGTTGCGCTCTGTCTAGGAAGAGGTTTTAAAAGGCTCAAGAATAATATTGGAGTACCAATATCCTATATTATTGGAAACCTCGTCATGTCCGCGGTTGTTGGAAGTGTGTACTTGAATCTCCAGGAAACAAACGACGACGTCTCAAAGCGGACCGTTCTGATCTTTTTCGCTATCTTGATCAATGCCTTCATGAGCGCTGCCGAGGTAGGTAACATTCTTTTAGACTGAAGCGTGAGACTAATAGCTTGACAGGTCTTGACAGTGTGGGATCAGCGCCCAATCGTCGAGAAGCAAACGAAACAATCTCTTTACCACCCCGTGGCTGAGGCAATCTCGGCGATCGTCTGCGATCTTCCCGCCAAAATCACGGCATCAATCTTCTTCAACTTACTTTTATATCTGATGACCAATCTTAGGCGCACACCTCAGCACTTCTTCACCTTCTGGCTCTTCACCTTCGCCTGTCAGATGGCGATGTCAATGTTCTACAGACTCGATGGGTCAATGCACCAGACCTTAGAGGCTAGCATGGTGCCCGTGGGTGTGCTGGTCTTGCTGGCCATCATTTATACTGGCTTTGTCATTCCCATTCCATATATGAAACCGTGGTTAGCTTGGTTTCGTCATGTCAACCCGGTAGCATATGCGTTCGAAAGTCTTCTGATTAACGAGGTATGATTCAGTGCTCCTTATCCTGATAACGTTGGCTAATCTGTAATTTTGTAGTTCCACACGCGTGAGTTTGAATGTGCACGTTACGTACCCGACGGATCCTTCTACGAGCAATTTGACACTGCATTCAAGACCTGTTCGGGAACGGTCGCCGGGCTAGGAAGTAATACTGTGCAAGGCGACGCTTATATAGAGACGGTATACAAATACAGCTACACACACCTGTGGCGGTACGTAGATGGCCAGTCACCTGTATCTTGAATGAGGCAAATATTAACTATTTCAGGAACCTGGGTATACTACTCGCTTTCATCATTGTCTTTTTCGGCCTTCATCTCTTGTCTAGTGAGAAGGTGGAGACCCAGAAGCCAAGAGGGGATCTCCTTTTATTTCTCCGGAACCGTCGCCCTCGGTGGCAACAACCAGACGAAGAGCTCAACCCGTCACCTGCAAAGACTAGTCACGAAACTCATATCACCTCGGACGCGGGCCTCATAAATCATAAGTCAATAACGCACTGGGAGAATCTGTCCTATGAAGTGCCTGTTAAGAAGGGGAAAAAACAGATTTTACATGGCATCGATGGATGGGTGAAACCAGGCACCTTGACGGTCCTTATGGGAGCGACTGGTGCAGGAAAGACAACTCTTCTGGATGTCATTGCCCAACGTACGACTCAAGGCCGTGTCACCGGTGATATTATGGTAGATGGGAGACAGCGTGATACAAGCTTCCAGCGCTCTACCGGCTACGCTCAACAAAATGACCTCCACCTTCCTACCGCAACAGTTCGCGAAGCTCTCCACTTTAGCGCAATACTTCGGCAGCCTAACAAACTTCCCAAGGCTATCAAAACTGCTTACGCGGACAGAATTCTCGAGCTCTTGGGAATGCAATCATATGCCGATGCGGTGATTGGCGTTCCTGGAGACGGTCTCAGTCCTGAGCAGCGAAAAAGACTCACGATTGCCGTGGAGCTGGCATCACGACCTAGTCGACTATTGTTTTTGGACGAGCCCACCTCGGGTCTCGATTCACAAACTGCATTCATCATCTGCAACCTCCTGCGCAAGCTTGCCCATGAGAACGGCCAGGCCATTATGTGTACGATCCATCAACCCTCCGCCAGTCTACTCGAAATGTTCGATCAGATCCTGCTCATCAATAGCGGGCGAACAGTCTACTTTGGACCCATAGGGGAGGACTGTAAAACAATGATCAATTACTTTGAGAGCAAAGGCGCACCGGCTTGCAAGAGATCGCAAAATCCAGCCGAGTGGATTATGGACGTCTCTGGAGCGTCACCCGGCTCCAAGAATACCATTGATTGGCATAAAGAATGGGAAGAGTCTGCTGAGAGAGATGAACTGAAGGATACGCTCCGTGAAATGAAGTCCTCTTTGGCAAGGCAACAACCGTCAGAGACCGAAGAAGGAGAATTTGCGACGCCGCTATGGAAGCAAATATATGTGCTTACGCAACGTACATTTGTTGAGTACTGGAGAACCCCCGCCGCCATCTACGCAAAGCTGATCTTCTACGCGGGCGCCTCATTCATGATCGGTGTTTCATGTCTTCGCTCTCCCAACTCTCTTCAAGGCCTGCAAAACCAGCTCTTTTCCATCTTTCTCATCTTCACCACTTTCAGCAATGTCCTTCAGCAAATTGCCCCGCAGTTTGGAAGCAGAAGAGCGTTATTTGAGGCTCGGGAACGTCCGTCGAAGATCTTCTCGTGGACCGCATTTATCACGTCCAGTATCGTCGTCGAAGCCGGCTGGCAAATGCTTCTGGCAGTCATATCCTTCTTATTGTTCTACTACATCACCGGCATGGACCTCAACACCTCCGATGCCGACCGTAACGAACGGGGCTTCTTGATGCTACTACTGTTCATCGAGTTCTTCCTGTTCACACAATCACTGTCTCATCTGCTCGTTGTCGCAATCGAAGTCCCGCAAGCAGCAGTGAACATGGGCCAACCCATCTTCTACCTTACTATCATCTTTTGCGGTGTTCTTGTCCCGTTCAACTATCTCCCCGAATTTTGGAAATTCATGTACCGCGTATCTCCCCTCACCTACCTCACACGGAGCATATTCGCCGTCGGCGTCGCTGGTCGGCCGATCACTTGCAGCAACTCGGAGCTTATCACAGTCCATCGCGTCCCTGAGGGATTTACCTGCGGCAGCTATCTCAGCGAGTTTATGAAGGCCTCCGGAGGAAATGTTGTGAATCCCAGTTCGACCACCAACTGCGGGTACTGTCCGATGCGTGACACTGACGAATTTCTAAAATTCTTTAGCATGGACTATTCTGAGCGGTGGCGCGATTTTGCTATTATTATGGTTTATATAGGGTTCAATTGGGTGGCCACTTTTGTGCTTTATTGGTTGGCGAGGGTGCCGAAGAAGCAGAATAAGGTGGAAGCAAGCGCAAAGAAAGTTTCAGTTTAGGGAAGATGTTTGTATCCCCAACTCCGGAAAAAGATTTCATTGGGATTCTACTAGGGCTTTTTGAAATGCAAGTCCAGAGCATTGCGATAAATTGAGCTCCTCACTTATTGCGTCAGCAGACGTTCAGTTGTCTACGTCTGCTCTAGCAATAAACCGAAACGGATATGGAGATATGGCAACATGTGATTAGACGGCTATCTAAAAGGGGATGGTGAAGAACAATTCATGAGAGTGCTTATTGGCCCTTCGTGTTGTATGACCTAGCCCACAATTTCACCAATCATTATTCCTCAGTCACCTAGGTGACAGAACAAGAATGAAAACCCGTTCGGCAAAAAAAGTGACATATTACCCGTTTGAGGGATTGACGCATAGTAAAAGGCTCTATTAAGTCTGCCTTCTTGATCTACTGATCAGTAAAGATAGCATAAAGCGAATCCTGGGTGCATGTCTCCGAAACATGTACCTGAATACCGGTTATCTACCTATGAGGGCTCGAATCCGAAGGGAAACTCGTACAAAGACCCTTCTTTGGCCCGTGCGCTTGGGCGATATAAATCTGCCGAGCCTTACGCCCCATAGATGACTACGTCGAATCGAATCCTTTCAGTTTCCCAAACTTTGGCCTCACTCACTCACGACAGTTACACAAGCTCACCAACCCGCATAATGGAAACCAGTCTTACAGATAGAGGGGCGACCTACCCCATCGGGACCGTCCTTATAACCGGAGGTGCGGGAATCGCAGGGTCAAACATTACACAGGCTTTCCTAAAAGCTAACCCGAAACCCACGAAGATAGTGGCGACATATCACTCTCTGAAACCCAATCAATTCGCATGTCCGGGAGTGGAATATCATGTCTGCGATATCACTTCAGCAGAAGAAGTCTCAAAACTGCTGGATGAGGTTCGACCCACGGTCATCATCCACACAGTTTCCCCGACGCCTTTGGCGCCGGCATCACTCCAACGCAAGGTCAACTACGAAGCCACGAAACAGTTGGTTGAGCTAGCCAAGAAGCATCCTACGGTGCAGGCATTTATCTACACAAGCTCCATCTTCGCCGTCGAACTCCCCAGCACACCACAAAATGTTCCGCTCACGGAGGAAAACGCAAAGACCAACACCCTTGAATCGCCCCGCTCAACCACAAACGCTTATGGTAGTACGAAAGGGGCTGCAGATGCCTTCGTGCTTGCCGCAAACACTGGTCGCATCTTTCCCCACGTCGATCTTGACGACCCTCAGTGGTCCGCAGGACAGCTCCTCACTTGCAGTCTACGCATCGGTGGTCTCTACGGCGAACGCGACGATAAAACTATTGGCGAAATGCTCAAGCTTGTGAATACTTACGGCACGCATGTGCAATTTGGGAACGACGAAGCGGTCAATGAGTGGACGTACACCGAGAATGCCGCAATAGCGCACGTACTTGCTGCCCAGCGCCTGATGAGGCCAATCTATGCGATGGGCGATCCAGCGCTGAAAGTCGACGGAGAGGCTTTCTTTATATCCGATGGGAACCCAATGTCCTTTTGGGATTTTTGCCATCGTGTTTGGAAAGACGCGGGAGATCGATATCACGCTTCGGAACACGCCCCGATGTTCAAGATTCCGTTTGGGGTGGCCATCCCTATGGTTCAAGCCCTAGAAAAAGTAGTTGGAATCCTCTGGCCAAAGGGAGATGAATTGAAGCTAAATAGTCATTACTTGAAGTTCATCCGAGCGGGCTGTCGGGTCGACATCAGCAAGGCGAGGGCACGACTAGGGTATGAGCCAATATGTGGGACCGAGGAGGGGATAAAAAGAAGCGTGGAGTGGTCCATGAACGTAAAGAAAAACGAATGACGGTATGGTATGTTGAGGAAGACGTATCTCCCATTCATTCCCCAAGTTAGTTTTGATGGAATGGTGCTGGCGAGCATCATCGCTGAGTCCCCGTCACTCAAACGCCGAGGAAGAAGCAATCTTCAAAATGCAATGTCTCGAAGATTACACTTTTACCACATTATTCAGACCTGCTTGATATCCATGTCTATCGTACATAGCGTGACAGTCCCTTGACAGATGGGTGTATAATCGTGATAGATTGGTTTAAGATACAATAACACCAACAGAGAACATTTTCAGAATGAGTGCAAGGGCCAACTTTACATTTCCCGATAGATGAAGTCAATCTTTTTGGATGTCGCGCCAGCACTAGTAGCTGTACTGCCCTGGTCTCGGAAAAGGGTGGTTCGCTGAATCTCTTCGGGCTTTTCCAGCAACATCCACATCTTATTAGTTCTCTTTACTGAATCATGCCCATGTGGATGATAGTTTCTCAGATATTTTCCACCGAGTGATATGGAGAGCATCAGATTGTTTCGAAACACCATGCGGATAGATATGAAGTGGGGGGTTTTCCGTTACTCTGTTCCACTGCAGCATGAACCAGACCACTCTTGGATCTTCTCCAGAGAGGCATAGTGGCGCAATTTGGACCGTTGGGACCAGTTGGATGAACCACTGTGGAATAATTGTGGAAGGATGGTGCCAGGGCCGACATGGTTTTCGTCAATCTTCAAAATTCTTCTCACATTTCAACGCATCGTGCATGTTTGAGAAACTTTGGCAGTTCATTGTATTGATGGTATGAGAATCGAAGAGCAGGATGCTCGGTATATGGAGTTCTTGAGTTGGTCTGACATCTGAGAGGATGTCATTCTTAATATGGTGTTCTGACTTTGGAAAACACACATAGAGAAGTCGGAGCCATGTCTGTCTTATGTTCTTTTATGGAAAAAGTAGGGTAGAGAAGAGAACGTGCACGAAGACTGGGTGGGTTTTTATATTTGACTTTGTGCAACATCAAAGGGCAACCAATGTGCATGTCTCAAAACTTGGGCAAGAACTTCATGTGTACACACCAGTAATTTTTGCTCAACGTAGTGTTGTTGATCATCATCACCGGTAAGTCTTACCCCTCGCCACTCACTCATAGCGGCGCTGCCGCACCATCGCCCCTCATATCGCTAGCCCCACTCCATACCATGACCCCGTCATCGAAATGCTGCCTGATGATTTGACCCCGGCCAAACATTCCCCTTCCATATCCATTTAACTGCTTCACACTATGACCCAGCTCTGCAAGCTCTTTCACGACCGTTTCATCAATGCCTTCCTCGATGTAAATGGTCGCGTCGGTCATCTTGCCATCGTCGCCGGGCATGCCGCCGCCAATGCAGATTCTCGGCGCATCGAGCGCAGCTTGAGGATGCAGTTTGAAGACTTCCTGGTTCAGCAATACTTGAACGTGGCCTTGCGGCTGCATGAAGCCGCCCATGACTCCGAACACGCTGTGAAGGGACTGATCCTTGGCAAATGTGACGAGACCAGGGATGATAGTGTGGTACGGCCTCTTGCGGGGAGCAAGCACATTGGGATGACCAGGAGTGAGGCTGAAATTCGCGCCTCGGTTCTGTAGAGTGAAGCCACAGCCTTTGGGGATGATAGCTGTGCCGTAACCACCGTAGTTACTGTTGATGAAAGAGATAGCGTTGCCGTCGGCATCACTGGCACAGAAGTACACAGTGTCGCTCTGAAGATGTGCTGGTGAGCCATGGATGGGTGCCGAAGCAGCTTTCTTGGGGTCGAAGAGCTTAGCTCGTTCGGCGAGATATTCAGGGGAAATGAGCTCGGCGGAGGGCACTTTGACGACGTTGGGATCGGTGACGAACCAGTGTGCATCGGCAAAGGCAATGCGAAGGGCCTCAATGACGGCGTGGAGATGTTGCGTACTGTTGTGGTCCTTGTGAGACCACTTCTGGATCTTTCCCTGCTTCTCAAGCTGTTGAATAATGCCGAGGGCCATGAGGGCAACGATACCTTGACCGTTGGGAGGGTGTTCCCAGAGTTCAATGCCGTGGCCTTCTGTAGCTTCGCCAACACCTTGGCCTGTATACTTCAGGGAGATAGGATCAACAGGTTCCGAACCAGTGTTGCCGTGATGCTTGAGGTCGTCGAGAGTGATATGCCCTCCTAGGTCTGACAGCACTTTCACAAGCTGCTCTGCCACTTCGCCTTCGTAGAAGCCTTTTCTGCCATGCTTGGCTAGGAGTCTGAATGTGTGCGCGAGAGTTGGCATCTTCATTATTTCACCCGCTTTGGGCGCTCTGCAGCCATCTGGCGCTGAGGGATCCTTCTTTAGCATCTCCGCCCCATTTGGAGATGCTCTCTTGATATCTGATTCACTTGCCGCCCACTAATGGCATGTCAGTTCGCAAGGTTGCGAAATTAAATGTCTGGAAACTTACAAAAGTTGCAGAGATCTCAGACACCGCGAAGCCTTTCTCTGCCAACTCGATAGCCGGTGCAAGAACCTCCTCGAGTGTGACTTTTCCGCTACCGAACTTCTCCACAACATCCACCCATCCGGCAGCAGCACCGGGAACAGTCACGGCATGGACACTATCCATGGGAATATGACCACTCTCACCATCCGGAATTTTTAAATCTTTCCTGATCCGCTCCAGCGTAACATTCTGCCCTGACCTGCCCGAGCCATTCAATGCATGCACCTTCTTGGTCTTGGCATCATAGAACAGGCAGAATAAGTCACCGCCAATGCCCGTGGAGCCTGGCTCCGTGACATTTATAGCGGCTGCTACGGCTACGGCTGCGTCCTAACGAATGTTAGTACGGAGTTGATATAGGGGTGATTACGTCATACGGCAGCATTTCCACCTTTCCTCAAAATTTCGAGGCCGGCAGCGGAGGCGAGGGGCTGAGTGCTCGATACAATGGATTTGGTGCTGTGAACGACGGAACGACGACTGGGGAAATGGATGAATTCTGGCTCCGGGTGAGGGTAGACGTTGACACCCATCTTGAAAGGTGGGGTTTATCTGAGGATTCCTACGGAGTAGATGCGGGGTGATTGAAGTCCGATGGATGTTGATATCTGATCGAGGATTTAACGCAGCACTCTTATATTCCGTCTAAAGCAGGTGACTCACTGTTTGAACACCTCAAGAACGTGTTACAGATGCTTTTCCGAGAATTGAATAAGTCGAAGTCCGTATTTCAAGAGACCGACGGCTATTACCGGAGGCGAACACATTCAGGGGTACAGTTCACCATTTATCACGCACCCAATCAGTGCTACCAAAACTCTCCCAAATGACACATGCATATTCAAATCAGCATAGAGTGAACACGTCGATGTGTCATCTAGCCTTCCCAGAGGGGAAAGCCGGGAAAGATGGGACGGCATCACGTGATACGAGACGCGCCAAGCCGAGGTTCGTTTCCGTAGTCGCGTCTGAGGTCGGAAAACTTCAATACCAGCAATTCGCCATACTCCGAGAATGACAACAGCGCCATGGGTATGCCGCAATTGCCTCTCACGCTTTGTTAGGCCGTTGCTCAGAAGCCATGCTCGCTTCCAAAGTACCGGTATATATTCTTGGCCTTAGATGTCTTTGTATTTCACTCAGAATAAAAAACCAGGTGCCTCGAGAGAGACTGTTCCAGCGGGACTGCTCGTCCGTGCCCGTAATATAGCCATTGAGCATAAGCAATTGACGGAGAGACTTGCAAATGGATTTGACGCGCGTGCGGCAAAAAAAGCCGGCGAATATACCCCCATTGTAGAAGCATTGAAGGCATGGGAAAAGGCAAATGAGGTACGTAGCCACCACTACTCGGGCAACGATCGGAGCCCTTGATTTCGATGAGCAGTGCTGACAATTCCTGAAGTCTGTAGGGGAACTGACTTCACTTATTCATGACCCCGAAACTGATGCTGAGCTCCGTGAGCTTGCCGCGGAAGACCTAGGTGCAACACGGGCTGCCCTGGTGGATGCGTTCCAGTCTCTCACGACGTCGCTCGTACCCGTACATCCTTTCGCGCATCTCCCTTGTCTGATTGAGATACGTCCTGGAGCTGGCGGATCAGAAGCTGCCATTTTCGCTGGGGATCTGCTACGCATGTACCAGGCGTTCTGCAACCGCAAAGGCCTTCGGACAACGCTTTTGAAGTACGAGAACATAAACGGCACACAGGAAGCTGGGATTCCGCTATCAGAAGCTATTTTGGAAGTTGGCCAGGAAAATGCTTATGGTATTTTCCGATGCGAAGCAGGTGTACATCGTGTACAGCGAGTGCCGGTAACGGAGACCAAAGGAAGGACGCACACGAGTGCAGCTTCAGTTCTTGTACTTCCCAGCATAGAAGAGAACACGCTGGGTGAAGAGGATGTGGACGATCCCGAGAGTGACTACTACATCGACCCCAAGGAAGTGAAGACAGAGGTCATGAGAGCCCGGGGCGCTGGAGGCCAACATGTCAACACCACGGAATCCGCAGTGCGCCTGACGCATATCCCCACGAACACGGTGGTCTCGATGCAGGATTCCAGATCGCAACCCAAGAATAAGGAGAAAGCGTGGCGCTTGCTTCGGTCGCGCGTGGCGCAGCTCAGGAGAGAGAAACGAGAGGAGGAAATGGCAGCCATGAAGCGGAGCGTCGTAGGGGTGGCGAAGATGGGCCGCGGTGATAAAGTCAGGACGTATAACTGGGGCCAGCAAAGGGTCACAGATCATAGGAGTGGTACCACGGTCCACGATCTAAACGACGTGATGGATGGTGGCCAGACCCTTGAGAAAATCATGGATAGCGTGCGCAGCTGGCTCATGGAACGCGACGTCGAGGCCCTCATTGCTGAAGAATCTTCGGGAAAGACATAGCGGTATCTCTCCATTCCGGCGGCCCGGACGGATCTGTCGAGCGTGAGAAGTAGCCCTAGTAATCTCCCTGTTGTCATCCAAATTCAATCGCACATCCCGATTTGATCACCTCACAACTGGACAAACACCACAGATCGCCCCCCAAGGCTTGTCTTGCATATGTATATGTAGCTAAGAACAGTGGTTCTGTCACTTCCGGCCTTTTCGCCCGCGTGTATTCAACGAACTGGCTTGGTTTCCGCTCTGTCGGAGCCGTATCGCCTAGGCTCTAGGAGGAACCTGCCCTGGTAGGGTTGAGAGCGTCAGGTACGTCAGAATGAAGTCTGCGAATATTGTACGACTTCGTTCTCTTTCAGCCCTTTCGCCCACGACATTGAGGGAAATGCATGTTCAAGTTGCACAGAACAACGATCATATTCCTCTTTGAACGCTTCATCAAGCATGTTCCCTCTTCCCTCTCCATGTTCTTTGTCCTCTCTTTGTCCTCTCTTGACTCCGCCACATCCATCCCACCTGGAGCCGAAGATTGCCGAACGACTCGTTCCTCCCACACAATCCAGACCCAAGAGTCTGGATGGTGACGCCACATTCCTTCGTCTGTCATGCGGCCTCCTAGACGTTTTCAACCCGTCACAGCGTCGCGAGTGCACATTCTGAAACTGCTGGGAACGGACGACCGTTGCCAAAGGGCCTCTTTCTGTTCTGCATTATAGGAGAGAAAACATTATGCTGGTAGGCAAAGGATATTGATACATCCTCGCAATTCCGTCTGCGAAGTAATATCAGGCGCGATCCTACATGTCTAGTCGCCGCTTCAAGGCTCCACTCAGCCCATTCCAATCGGACTCAGATCTATAACCGAATTAGCCCTACCCCAGATCCACGCTTCCCCAGATGATGGTGGCGCTAACATGTCGGCAATATTTCCAGTCCCGTAGGCTGCTGGTTCACGCATTTCAGGCGTTGTGATTGGACCATTTTATCATACGACTCGTTGTTCCACCATAAATGCTGACATCGTGAGCTAGGAGCATCAAGCACCGGCGTTAGCTCTCCAATTTCGAGCATCTTGCCCGGTGTGCTGGTATTGGCTTCACTGGCTCCAAGAAGGTGTTGGCCTCTAATAAGGCTACAGGGGTTTTATACCGAGGCCTAGCAGGCAATTTTTAGGCCCCATCAACTTGGTCGAGTCAGCTTGATCTCCAGCTTGTAGACGCCAAATTGTCGACCATACCGTTGAGGGACTCTAACAGGTGCATCCAAGCTTTCCCCGCATATTCCCCACGTTGAGCTAATGCTGCTACCCCAGAATTTCAACTTTAGCGTCCAGCCACCCTCAGGCGCTAACACACGGGTCATGGAGCGACAACACGCGCGCCAATCTAGACCATCCAAGGGAGGCGACTCTCTATGATGGAGGGAGCCGTCACTCAAGCAGTATATGATGCTTCACTCCCCCAGCTCATCCAGGGTGCTTCTACTCTCCACATCCTACTTAACCCGCTTTCCACCCTTCAATTGCCGCGGTCCTCTTGACGCCCAAGACTTCCACAATGGCAATTGATTATGCTACAGACCCCGTGAGGGACGAAGAGAAGCAGGCGTCGGAGACGGAGAAGGCGACTACGACTTTCATCGAGAATGCCAACGGATCCCAGACCGATCATTCTCTCCACTTGGAGAAGGAGCATACCCTCGACGGCATCGATGTACAGAACTCGCAGGCTTTCCTCGGAGACGACTCTGATGGCCATGTCACCTGGACGATCCGCAGCATTTTTGCGGCCATGTCTCTAGCAGGATTGTACACAGGTTCGTTCATCTGTGCCAGCTGCATTATTTCCAAAAGTCCAAGACCCAGTTGAATTGACGTTCCTTCAGGCTCACAGATCATTTTGTACTTCACTGGTGGCTCGCTATCCTTCATGGAACACGACCTCGGGCTCGCACGAGGTGCTTCTTGGCTCCCGACTGCCAACATCCTGGCCATCGCGGCCGCGGCTCCCTACGCCGGTTATCTCCAGGATCTGTTCGGAAAGCGATATATTGCCCTCTTTGGAGTCGCATGCATATGCATTGGCTGCCTCCTCGTTGGCCTTGCTCAGAACTTCGCCTGCGCTTTGGCAGGCATGGCATTGTCTGGCGTTGGCGCTGCCATCGGTGAACTGACTGGCCTCGCTGGGTAGGTGCCTGGGCGCACACAATAGCAATCATTTGCTAACTTCATCAGTCTTGCTGAAATCGTCCCTGTCAAGCACCGTGGTTACTCTCTTGCCGTTGTTACCGCATTCGTCCTCCCATTCTGCCCGTACTTGATGTACGTGCAGCTTTGGGCACATAAGCCTGGCCCTGGCTGGAGATGGGGACCGTGGACATCTCTGTAAGGGTCCCACTTCATTAAACACAGAATGCGTTCTAATAAGCAGTAGCACTTACAACGGACTTGTTGCAGTTGGCCTTGCTTTCAGCTACTTCCCGCATAACCATACCCGCGCCGAAGGATTCTCTCGCCGTGCTATTTTGAAGCGCATCGATTACATCGGCGGTATCCTCTCTATTACCGGCTTGACGCTTTTGTAAGTCCACCTCGACTGTGCACCGTCGACCATATGTTAACATGTACTAGCCTCGTTGCGCTGCAATCCGGCGGCTATACTCACGGATGGACCAGTGCCTATGTACTCTGCACCCTCATTATCGGTCTTCTGCTCATCATCGCCTGGGTGATATACGAGTGGAAGTTCGCCCCCTACCCAATGATTCCTCACGAACTCTTCAAGGGCCAACGCATCGTCGGTCTGGCTTACGCCATTGCCTTCACTGCCGGCATGAACTTCTTCTCCATTCTCAACTTCTTCCCGGTCACCTTTTCCTCCGTCTATGACCCTATCCCTGTGCAGATTGGTTTGAAGGGTCTCCCAGTGGCCTTTTCGACGGCCCTCGGTGCTATCGTGTTCAATGCAGCTCTCTCCGCATTTCCTAAACGGAATAGAGAGATCTTGTTGATTGCAGTCCTCTTCATGACGGGTTTCGGTGGCGCCCTGTCCGCCAGCACCCCCGAGAACCCCAAGGTGACGGTGGCACTCGGAACTCTGGCCTCCTTCGGTGTCGGCGGTGTCCTGGTGCCCGCTGCCACGATTGCCATGATTGTCACTCCCGACGCGGTCATCACCACCGCTGCCGCCCTCTCCCTCAGTATCCGTACTGTCGGCGGCTCCATCGGCTACTCCATCTACTACAACATCTTCGCCTCCAAGCTGGAGAAGAACCTCCCCAAGCTCGTCGCAGAGTACGCCATCAAGGCCGGCCTTCCTCTAACCTCTGCCGAAGCCTTCGTCGGCACCTTCCTCACCATGCCCGCGAAGCTCGGCCAGGTGCCGGGCGTGACGCCTGCCGTCATCGCTGGCGCCACCAGAGGCTCACAGTGGGCTTTCAGCGAAAGCTTGAAGTATGTCTGGTTCACATCGATTGCGTTTGGTACTTTGGCGGTGGTTTGCTGTCTCTTGTTGCCGAGCACAAAGAAGTACCAGACCAACCGTGTGGCTGTGCAGATTCATTAAGGATTGGGAAGGGAAGGGATAATGGAAACGGAATTGGATGCGACTGGGGTGTTTTGCAGAATGACATGACGATATACCCTGGTTCCTGGAAAGGCTACAATTGGACTATGAAATTGGGGACATGCTGTATATGTTTGGTATAGGATATGAATAAGATGGGCATTATCATGATCTACATGCGACCACCTTTGTGATTGTTTAGAAGATCACGTTAACATAAATGCAGTGTGCTACGACTAAGCAACCATAATCAATGTCATGTCTGTCCTTTGTTGGTAGCCCTTTGTGGTGACGTTGACCTAATAGTGTAAGGTGTCCGATGCAGCTATGTCGTGGACAGCTTATGCGTGTCCGTTGGAAACACGCAATTGTAATTGATAGAACTATCTCCCAATGCACAGCGACAGGCCCGAAAGAGAATTTGAATGCCACTTAGCCTACTGTAAGTAAAGAGGCCTACGATGCCCCCTTTGCATAGGTGAGTATACCTCAGGGCGTCAGTTATCTTGAGCTTAGGGAGAGTTAGCGATCTCCCCATTATAAGATTAAATTTGTCAAAATTATGTCAACCAATAGGCCATCCGTTATGGTGTATCGGCTAGCATCCGTCGCTTTCATGAGCTCTAGAGCAAATGTCAGCTTCCGACGAGAGCCGGGTTCGACTCCCGGTAACGGAATTTTTTACTTTTTTGCTTTTTTCTTCTTGGTCTCCCTTGCTTTGTGGCGCTCACATGTCTCCACTTGTGTGAGACCATCCGCACGCCGTCTTTTTTTTGGCGGACACCTGGGCAGACAGTTCCAAGGTTCTGAGTGGGGGTGGGGGGCGGACTTGTGGAATACTGGACTCAATTATACGGGGCGTTCCTAATTGTACGGCGGAGAGAACAACCATCCCACGATCCCCAACCTAACATCTCTATGCATTGGACATGAAACATCCCCAACATTCAAGACAACGATGCCACCTTGGGACATACAAGACAAATATTTTTGCTTACCACATCTTAGCCGCCACGCGAAGTGCACTAGGTTGGGGTCCTTCGAGACCTCAGATTCAGAACCTTTCTCAACCAGCCCTGATTTTGATGAAAAGGGGTCATCTCTCGCACTTCACATAGGCGCCGGAAAGAGCGATTTTCACCCCTGGCAACGACGTTTCCTTTCCATTCCATATATTTCTGTTTCATTGTATACGGGAGAGGAGAACTTTTATTCTGCTACCTCCCTAAGCTGATTTGAGCCAACTCTCCCCGCGCCCATGCCACCGGTTTTACAGGTGCTACACGAACAACAGAAGAAAGTTCGTGACAGTTTGTACAAGACAAGGGAACGGCGCTAGCGATTGCAATTTCGCAGTTATAACGTGCAAGATCCTGGAACCATTTCCGATCGATTTTGCAAAGCTCTTTTCAAAGTCACTTGACCCCCATCTATTGGAACGCCGGACACCACAACAGGAGCTTCACCACGAATATTGCTTTCGGGTACGAATATTGCTTTCGGGTATTATGATGTGCAAGGACAACTCGTATTCCTACGCTCTCAGTGAGGAGCAACAGCTCATGCTCTTCAACACTCACAATGCCGGCATTGTCTGTCGATAGACAATGCGGGCGGAGTAGATACAACAAAAGAATGGGACGGTTGGCACGCACATAATGCTGCTAATTCTGTATGTACAATGTCTCCCCGTCTATAGCTAGTTTTCTGTTAAATATCTGGCCTCGCAGCCCGATGATCTACCACAACAGTGAACGACACTCAAAGACACAATCGACGGGCAACAAATCAGAATCCATATAACGCGAATACTCCATTGCTAACTTCCCATACCCTCTGACGACATGGACGGACTTAATAGGACCTTTGAAGGAGCTGCCAAGCCGCTTCCAGAAGCCAACGTGCGACACGGTATCCGCGTCCTACAACTGCACTCTGCGGCTCGGTTTCTCGCGCACTGTCTCACCCCCGAGATGGGGCCTCTCCTGTTCGATCATCGGGCCACGCTACCCACTGCCGATCCCTGGACCATGGAAGTGGCAGTACAAGGGCTGCTCCATGCGATGGTAAAGAACATGCTTCGCTGCATCCAATACGAGACCTCTGCGGAGGGTGCATGGTATAAGGCGTGCTTGAAACTAGACGAAGCATATGAGCCTTCCTCCCCTGATCTCTCTACGATTCTCGGCCCCTATGCTGACCTTGGATCTTTCAACGAAAAGGGCCTTGCCGTGTTGCAGAAGTCTGCAGATGATAACCAAACGGTGAGCCAGACTCTCACGGCGCTATGGCTCACTTTTATCAGCGTAGTACGCTCGGATGCCAGTTTTGCAGCGCGCAGAGGGTACCGTGAAGCCAGTGATGGTTGGTTCGATCTGGACCCTCCGCTGCAGGAGCAGTTGCTGGCACACTTTCGATTGGACGATGCCAGGTTTCGCGTCGATTTGCAGCGGAAAGTGTTCTTCCGCAAGACTATGCAGGATGACGGAAAGTGGACACCGCTGCACCAGCCCATCTATTCCAGACATACGTGCGTTGATTTTCTGGGCTGCTTGCTCCTTGCGCACGAGCGTTGCCGAAGATACATCGAACGCGCGGTGGGAGGGCAGTTGCCTTCAGACGTGGCCACGAGCTTACACACGGTAGGACAGCTTCGGGAGAATGAGTGTCCCGTTTGCTACCGCGAGCTAGCTATCCCATCGACCTCAGCATCGGGTCCTGCTGATCCGAATGCGGACGCAGGGGACGCCGTGCGTGCTGTTGCTACTCCTTGCAACCATGCACTCTGCTCGACCTGCTACGACACAATGGTTGAGAAACATTCCCGTTGGCCCAAGGCTACGGTCAGGTGCCCTATATGTCGGGGTGTCATGCTCGAAACCGCCGCGAGAATCGAGAAGCGCAAGTTCGCACCCATTGCTAACACCGTGACATCAGCCGAGCGTGAAGGTAGGTACAGTGCTCTTGTTTCAAGCATGGAACAATATATCCGATGGCTCCCGGAAAAGTGTATCATCGATGCGCAATTTTCGGCTTTGGACACGGGTTTCGAGAACTTCCGCCTCCGTATGGTTGGCAACATTGAAGATGCCGTGAACGCGATTTGTGAGCTTCGCCGAGGCAGCATGGCACGATTCAACCGTAGTCTGTATCCGAATTCCCGTTCTCTCCATCATGGTATCCACGTGGTAGAGTATCAGGCCAATTTGGCCCTCATCATGGCCATGGAGGAGCGGCTAAAGGCCTAGATCAGCGGTGACTTCGAGGCGTATGAGGTTGCCTACTGGAGAGAAATGAACGTGCTCGGCATTTGTGCGGAGATCGACTTCTTTCACAACATCTCACACTGGTGGTCGGACACGAAGTCCGCGCCTTGGTGGCAGCAGTTTCGAAAGGAGTAAGTTCAACCTTATGGAAACCTTCTCCCTACACAGCCGTCTCAATCTTCTTGGCTGCTCTCTTGCGATGCTTAGATGGCCACGGAATATCGATGCAGCGTGCTTGATACTTCTTACGTATCCCGTAATACTCTTTGCTTTTTCGCGTCACGCTTGATGGCGTCATAATGCAGATGGCAATTGCTTACATGTCCTTTGCACGAGAGGTTAACGTACTCATGTGCCCACTTTGTGATACATATTGCATACAAATACATAAGGTCAATCCCGGGGTCGCGGGACGCACGGTGTTGTGAGACGAATTTGACTTCAAACCATCTTAGATTCTCCACCTCAAAGAATACAGAAGTCGGAGTAGTATACGTATATAATGTAGCTATTGATCTCTAAGATACGAGCCCCTTATAAGATTTCCCGTTGTGGTCGCTATGCTATTCATCCTCTTGTTAGAGCTGTCGAACGCCTCGTCAGCGTTTCACCCCTGTCATGTTGCGACATAAGAGACCTTCTATGACTTCGGAGGTCTGAATAGAAAGCTCAGTCATGAAAGAAAATATTCCGGGCCATAGACTTCGATTTAAGGTGGCAAGGATGTATTCCGAGAGTTTCGCCGTTGGTGGATAGACCCTTGAAATCCGGCATGTTTTAGTAGTTCTTTGTATGTATTAGCGCGTATCTAGCCTGCTTACATATGCATAGTAGCGTTCCGCCACGGCGGGTATTCCGTTACGCAGGGATAGACATTATCAGTTTTGATTTAGAATTAGAAACTAATGGTAAAGTTGTAGACTGACTTGATTTGGATTCACCGGCAGAGTGGACGGAAGAGGAGAATGGCGGGACCACGGATTTGATATATCTATGGATGCATATGCAGGCCGTAATCGGTTTAGCGTATGGCCAGGCTTCAGCTAGAGGCGACGTGACCACGCGTTTGCCTCAGACGCGACCGCGTGCCATGCCACATTTCACATCACCTCACGAATGTCCTCGGCCAGACAACTACCTCTGACGGATCAAACCACAGCTCCCTACACTATCAAGCGTAGCTCAGTTGTCGGTATTCTCGGAAGCCAGCCGAGGATGTCACTCGACCGCCCGGTCCGACCATTAACATATGAGCTTGCCAACCACGCGAAGGCCTACCTCGAGGCGGGGCAATGTGAGCAAAACCAAATACTTCATTTTTTGCGCTCAGGCTGATCCTATTTGTAGATGTTGCGGGTTACTCCTTTCTTGACACCCTTTTGACTACCAATACGTCCATCTCGACGCCCGCGAAACGATATCATGCGTACCTCGCCCAAGCCCCCCAGCTCGCGCTCGCATCCACACTGATTGTATACCCGAACGTAACGACGAAGGCGAAGTCGGCGGAGCAGAGGAAGGGTTCTGACATAGCGCTGAGGTATCTCCGTAATGTACAATGTACTATACCTCCCTCGCATCAGGACCTGAAGCGCGCTTTCAGTTTCCCGGACGAGAGAACAAGACGAGGAACACTGGGATATCGCGCAGCGACAGAGAGTTCACCGACCAGCGAGAGCGAACTTGAGCGACTTAGTGGTGCCGCTGCGAACGAGAACTCTCTCTGGTTGCGGGCAACCGACTTTTGGCACGCGGTTGGATGGGCCTTCAACTGCTCTGTCGCACATAAGAAGCGTTGGGAGCGATGGAAGCTGTGGTTGGATGTGATGTTGAGCTTTCTAGAGGCGGGATGGGACGCCCAGGCACGCCGGTGCAAGCAAGAAGACTTGGAGCCTACCGAGGCCATGATGGATACTCTGCTGTGGCACTATATTTCCACCGAAGTTTCGATGAACCGTAGCAACAGACGCAGAATTATAAGAGCTATACTCGCCAGGGGCACTTCTCAATCTCTGAGCCTCTTTCCTGAGGTATGGCCTCGTGAGACGGCTGAGCCCAAACGGGTGCAACTGGATGAAAGGAATCTGGGAGAGATCGACATCGAGAACGGGAAGCTGGGAGAATTTCAACGACAGGATGAAGATGAAATCATGGGTGAAATACCGACCGCAGCCCGTAGAACATCCAGAAGAGCCATGTCCAGGAAACAACAGGAACTGCCCAGTGAAGAGGATGACTTTGGCGAAGATGAAACTTTAGGGTCTTTCGAAGTGGAAGACGCCATCAGCCGCCTCGGAGGCATGGAAGCCATTGATCTCCGCCAGCGTTTGATTGTTCTACTTGTGAAAGTCGCACAAGCACTTCCTACCCAGTTCACCCCACTGGGAGACCTGTTCGACCCTATAACCGAGGAATTCACACATCTTCCCACCATGCTCTTCAGCGTACTCCTATCAACGTCCAAGCTTGATGGCCTCATACAGACCGCCCTCAATGCAAATCATCTTTTACCCCTGGTCTCTGGCCAACTGCCCGACTACACGAAGATTGAGCCGACGCAAGCACATCTGGAGCATTACATGCTTCCCCGCCGCGCAGCAACCCAAGGCTATGCCACCAACGCCAAGATATCACTGGTCCTTGAGCAGATGTTTCTCTACATGATGGGCATTAAGGGGCTGCGTGCCACGGCGACCTTCAGAGCAGCAGTAGAAGAAGGTATAAAGGAAAGAACCAGCGTCTATGGCACGGCTAAGGGCAAGAAAGGGAATGCGGCCGAGGAAGAGCAATCCAAGGTATTGCTCGAAGCCAGCTCACAAAGGTTATTGGGCCTGCTTGAGGTCCTGGAGATCACGGAGGGGATGGCGCCACAGTCGAGGACGAAAGGCAGCAAGAGCTTTTCTATGAGCTTTGGGTCCGTGTCGGAGCTCTCTTCGCCTCCGAGGACCGCGGATGAAGAGAGTGGCAACAGCGATTGCGAGATGACGTGATTCTGACCCAGCCGTATCAAGCATCTCCGGCCTGAACTGCAAGGTTTTGGGGTTTTAGGCTGCCTTTCAAATACGCCATATTGCTCTCGACTCCGTGCTCCCAATGGGTGTACTGATCCTCGGGCTGGCAGACATGCTAACGGCGCATTCTACTGGTTGTGCACACTTGCCCGGAGGGTTGAGGAGCTGAAGTTACATTACTTCTAGGGCCATATTGCACGTCCTGGAATGGGGCCCGTCGCCTTAATTATTCGGAACGAGTCACCGCATCTCGTGTGGGGAGTCTTCCACAGGATGATGTCTGTGTCGCAGAGACCACCTCACCCGCCTATCTACGCGGTTATACGGGAGCTCCGCATATGGTATCGACGAGGCGACATGCAGTGTTGATAATGCTGATTGCAGATACTCAAGAGTCGGCTATACCCACCTAGATAATAATATAACATGGTCCATACACAAATTCGGTTGCTATTCCATTAAGAGTTTGCGTAATTCATAGAGCTGAGGACACCCGTACTTGTTCACGTTTCAAAGAGTCTATTGCGCTCCACCAGCTTGGCGCATCCCAGCGCGAGTGTTTACAAGCCTTCCAAACTGGCCTTTGTATACGCTACAGCCCCGTACCTGCCTCACATTGTACCTGTCATGGCCGACTTTCGGAAGGCGAAGCCAGTTCGACCGTTCCTTGTACAATAGAAAAGAGTAAGTGCGATGATCCTCCCAGCGCTACCTATGTATCCGATTCTCACCCACATTTTCTGCAACGGCACATCCATCGTGTACTCCGTCACCTATAACCCACTCCTGAGCCAGCGCTTACGGAAGTTCCCAGCCTAGCAAGATGGCGGGTCAATTCCCACCACCAGCCAGACCGATCAACCCTAAAACGAAAGCAAGAATGGATCAGATGCTCCAGGACCCTGACATGATGAATCGGCTGAGTAGGCAAGTTGAGGAGTCCAAGTACTTTGTTCTCGAGGTTAGATGAAGCAGACGCTGTATCAGTCGGACTTTGCAGGTCCCAGCTCCGATGAGTCCGATCTGAAATGCCCAGAATGTCAAGTCGACCCCAATGCGACCGAGACAGACCGGAATAGACGATTTGCGCACCGCTCTACCTTGAACGCTCATCTGAAGTGCGGTTTCCACCCTCGAGCCGCCCAACTCCACGAGGCCTGGAAAGCTGAGCAAGCGGCCAGTGGCTCTTCCACCGTTGCCTGTCCCAGATGTGGCACTGCGACGGAGAGTTTGGCATCTTTCACGTACCAGATAGAACTCCACCACCCAGAGGAGCTATCCCCGGCCTTAGTTGGGAAACATGATGCAGGGGTAGCGGAGGGTAGCAGCAAAGGGAACACTGGAGGGGACGAAGCGGGCAGCAGTCGACCGGAAGAAACACCATCGCCATGTGTAGGCAAAGGAAAGGACGCGCAGGTACAGCGTCTTAGGCGGTACAAGAAGGGTGAGATGTGATGTCTCCAAATGATGTCTCCAAAATTCCAATCCAGCTTCCGACGCTCAACTGCCCGGGTTTACGTTTACCGGTAGAGTTTCTTGCTGATGCCCGCCTTCCGCGGGGTGCCTTTTGTTAGTATGTTATACAACAATTCCATGCAACAGTAAGACTCCCTTGTGCTCCTGTTACTTCAGCGAAATACGGGTTGGCGCGCCAGTGTTCTGTTTAGACAGCTGCAGTAAGTCGTAGAGAATCTCCTTCATGCCTACTATGCACCATAGTATGCGTGACTTTGTCAAATCCGCGTTTATACATTTATCCCCGAACAGCTGCGTATATACCGGCACCCCCTATCGTAAGGAGAGGATTGTAGTTGGCTGACGGGTGGTCGTGTCATCGTGAACTCGGATCACCCGCGGTTGGACGGCGGAGCCAGTCCTAGCCAGACCAATATTCTAGCGACCGCTGCTTCAGGTGAATAAAATGGAAACGCGAACGGACTTCATGGTGTTCGAACAACTCCGGTCAATCCACCCCACGCATACCCCATAGTTGCAATGTCGCCCCACGTCATCGCCCCGCTAATTTCGGAAGGGTGCCGAGTCAGGGCCCACCTTAAATGCACCTCAGCCCGTGAGGGATCGAGGATTCACTTCTGCATGTTGCGGAAACCTGATTCCAACTTTTGCATGTTCGTTCATGGGCTTGGCTCGAAGAGTCTGAACCCCTGGGAAGGCGCAACATTGGAGCGAGATCGTCGATATCCGCATCTGGACCTGGAAAGGCTGACCGCATACGATCTGCGAGCTGTGTGTTATGATGACGTTCCTTTGTTATCGCATCCGCGGACTTCAAAGCGGGTGGTTTGGATAGAGATATGAGAGGTTACGTTGCACGAGATGATGAGAAGCCTATTACATCATGCGGTCGGGTTGCTCATTCAAAAGACAACTCCTGCTTGGGCCAATGTCCCATCCTAGGCATTATTGCTCTTCCTATCATTTCTTCGAAACGACTGACTTAAATCAATTTCGCAATGGCCTCTATACGCCCTGGACCAGCTTTGGCCCGACGCCTCCTATCTTCCTCAGCTACAAGCCAGCCACTTCGACGATGCTTCTCAGCTCAAAGCGTTCCGACGACAATGTCAACATCGGAACCGTCTGACACGAAATCGATTTCCGCGCCGGTGGATGAGGGGAGTGCCCGCCAGAAAAAGCTCGGCCTTTTCGATTTGACTGGCAAAGTATTTGTCGTTACGGGTGCTTCCCAGGGGCTGGGTCTATCGATGGCAGAAGGCCTCGTCGAAGCCGGCGGGACTGGTGAGCCGGATATGCCCCACCGACAACCTCCGATCTGACTTTTCCTCAGTCCACTGCCTTGATATCCAGCCTGAACCCTCCGATCATTTCAGAGCCGCGAAAGAACGGGTAGACCCTGATCTCGGCGGCGGCCTAGAATACCACCAGGTTGATGTCAGTGATGCAGAGAGCCTAAACGCTGTCGTGGGGAGGATAGCAGATCAAAAAAAGCGACTGGATGGTCTGGTCGCTGCCGCGGCGATCCAACAGATTTCTCCAGCTCTGGACTATTCCCCTGACGACATCAGAAAGATGATGGACGTGAATTACACCGGCGTGTTTCTCTCCGCACAGGCTTGCGCGCGGCAAATGTACAACTATAAGATCCAGGGCTCTCTGTGCCTTATCGCATCCATGAGTGGCCTCATTGCCAACCGGGGTCTCTTCGCGCCTGTCTACAACTCGTCGAAGGCCGCAGTAATACAGTTGGCGCGTAACCTGGCCATGGAATGGGGCAGGAAGCAACCCGATGGCACCGGCGGTATCCGGGTCAATGCCCTAAGTCCGGGGCATATCTTGACACCAATGGTGGAGACGAACTTCAAGAGGGGCGAGGCGGATCCGAAAGAATGGGAAGATAACAATATGCTGGGGAGAATAAGCAGGCCGGAGGAGTTCAAGGGCGCTGGCGTCTTCCTGCTCAGCAACGCGAGCAGCTACATGGTATGGTAAGCTCCTCGATTACACAGACAGTAACTAACTTGTTACAGACTGGCCAAAATCGCGTCGTTGATGGCGGTACCTCCGCATGGTAGTATGATTGCTTTCTTCTCTCTGCATTCAAGCGATCCTGGCGTTTTTGGGTGCATATTAATATTCGATTTCGATTCGTTGCTGGATTCTCAGCGTTCTGGCGTTTTGGTTGTAGACAATTGGGAGGAATGCATCTCCTGAAAAATTTGCCTATGTATTAATGTGAACTCCCCATGTTACGAAACACTTCTTGGGTTGATGATATGACGCGTCTTCGATGCATGCATATCTGTGAAGCTTGATGCCAAGACAATAACATACCAAGGCCCTAAAAGGCCTAGCGCAACGCTCCGGACCAACTGTCCTTCCGTAACCTCATAGAAACACCACATCGAAGCTCAGAGCTCACAAGTCGAGCTGCACCAGTTTACCCATCATGGATCGATTGTCGCGGTTATTGAGTGCAGTACTCCTGCTCATTACTCTACCATTCGCAGCGGCACTCAAATTCGAAATTCACGCGGTGCAACCCCACGACGCCAACAAGTACGAGCGATGCATACGGAATTTCGTGGCCAAGGATCAGCTCGTGGTTGTTACGGCCATTGTTAGTGGGCATCGTGGGGATGGGCAGACGCTGAACATGCATGTAGGTTGGCCAAGCTCTCGAAACTTAATTCAAGGACTGACGCTGAAATTGTAGATCCGGGATGCGATGGGCAACGACTATGGAAGACCTAAGGATGTATATGGCGAGAACAGATATGCTTTTACCTCCCATGCCGACTCGGCCTTTGATGTGTGCTTCCAGAATGTCCTTAGCGGTAGCAGTGCGTCTTCCCTGCACCCCTTGGAAGCTCCGAAGTACTGAACCAGCTAACGACCCCCCAGTTTCAGGTACCGCAAATCCTTCGCGCCACGTGGAACTAGACATCGACATCGGAGCCGACGCCAAAGACTGGTCCAACATCCAAGCCGCCGAAAAGCTGAAGCCCGTAGAAGCGGAATTACGCCGACTCGAGGAGGTCGTTGGGGAGATCGTTGCAGAGATGGACTATCTGAGGGCGAGGGAACAGAAGCTGAGAGACACGAATGAGAGCACCAATGAGCGTGTGAAGTGGTTTGCCTTCTGCACAATGGGGATGTTGGTGGGGTTGGGTGCCTGGCAGATTGTGTATCTGCGGGCGTACTTCCGGAGCAAGCATCTCATCTAATTGGGATGTGCTTGGGGGAAATACCACAGACGACGGAGTTCTCAAGAGCGGACGGAATGGACGGCTTCGGAGGCGACGCCATGTTTTGATGTGGAAAGATTAGCGATGTGCAATTGGGCTGCTGAGTTTCGAGAACCGGCAGCTGGTCTGGCGTCACTTGGTTTCAACATGTTGCATTACGTTTCAATGGAGTTTCTTTACATCAATTGTCGGCGGCGCAGTGTCTACTTGCGGCATACAAGTGAGTCCGCCATATGCAATCCATATGTTTGCCCTTATGGTTATCGAAGCTTGCATCGGTAGCGACGTTTGACTGGGCAGACTCATCCATTCCTTCCTCCACTTCATATCCAGAGGGTTGCGCCTTCGCGAATGGTTAAAATAGGTGGAAGAGCGCAGCCCACTCTCTAACAACAGCCTGGCTCTATCTCTCAACCCATTTCCTCTCCTCCCATCTTCCCCTACTCGCTGACCCATCATCCACCGCCTCTCCGCCTGTTTCTCTCAGCCATTGCTACCCATCGACTACTCTTCTACCATTCCTCGTTGGCCTCTTTAACTGTGGCTTTCCAGCAACCATTTTACGTGCCCCTCCTCACCCGGCTGCACGTCGCCGTCCCTGGCACTTCCCCATCTCGCAATATACTTCTCTGCGGACAGCCAAGGACCAGGCTATGTTGCGGCAGTGACACCTCCACGGACTCTCGGCCAGATATAGGATCGTACATCTTCCACCCCGAACCAGAACCGCAAGGATTGACTCCCGTGTACCGGCAGTCACATGCGTTGCCGCCCTACATAGCTACAGAGGAACCTCCACCAGAGTATACGGAAGTTGATCCCAACAACAGTCGCTGGAAACATTTGAAATTGAGCACTCGGGCAAGATTTTTGGCGAGCAAAAGAGCAGCGGAAACAGTCTTGGTGGGAATTTGGGAATTCCTTAGTGAAAAGATAGGTTCATGTTCCTATCTCTTCTGTTCGGGTTTCGGTCGTATTTCCTGGATATCGTAATCGCCTACAGAATTTGTAAAATCCGTGCAAAGCCGCCTGCACTTTAGTTCGACTTTCCACGCCCGACTCCTGCGTTTTGTACCTGTGTCATTGATGGCACATTTCTCGCTGGACAAAGATTTCGATACCCTGCACAGCGATACGTCTGCGAAGGAACAGTTACCAGTTTACACAGAGCGGTCGCCCAGAAAGTGGTATATAAGGAGCCTCAGCCGTGCTTGCAGACCAATCAGAAGAATGTTGAAAGCCTTGCATCCGTGGTGGAAAAAGGCTCTTCCGGTTGTGGAATGTATGTTGGGTCTTCTTTGTTGGCTTCTCTGCTGCCCTGTTCCTCTCGTTTGGTGATTGGGGGCGGATTTGCGAAAATGGTACATGATCTCATCTCTGACATTGGTGATATCGATGCTGCATTCGACATTCCGCAGGAGTTTCGTCATGCGATGCCTCAGATTCTAAGTTGAAGAGCAGATCGGTCGCCCGCACAGTACAGCATCCTCCCCCAACGGGATCCATTTCACCTCCCTTAGTCTGGCAACTGGTACTCGAGTCTCGCCTTCTACCCTCTCCTCCGGGCACACTTGGACACCACCTTTACCCAACCAAGTTGGCGCAATGGTTACTATTACGGAATCGACCAGGCCGAAATTTTGAGGAGACAACAGTTCATTGATCACGGAGCCTCCACCCTCGATCATGATGCTCTGGATCCCCTCTCTCGCCAGTACTGCCGTCAACTTGTGCCACGATAGCCTAGGGGGTCCCTGCTCTGGTTCAACAACAAGGACCCGACCACCCACGCTTTCCAACAAGTCTCTAATGTCTTCCCTGCAAGGCTCGCACGTGACAAGCCAAGGGGCCTTTCCCTTCCTTTCCCTTGCAAGGGCAATGCACTTGGTGTTCTCACCAATCTTCCATCGACCCCTGGGATCTAGAACGATGGGCCTAGGCTGTCCAAGTAGACCTTCCCCACCATAACCTCCCACGCCCTCAATGCGACAGTTTAGACTGGGGTCGTCGGCCACGGCTGTTCCAACGCCCACGAGAATGGCATCATGCTTTGACCGGAGGTAGTGGGTCATTGCCTTGGATTCTGGACCAGAGAGATGGGTTTGCACTCCAGGGGCCAGCGACAGATTGGAATCCAAGGAAGTAGCGAATGTCAATGTGACATGAGGTTTGTCCGTGTTGGGGTTACCTGGGAGATAGGGGTCAATGAGCTGGCTTTGGGTAGCCGGAAAATGGAGGGCTCCACGGATAGAAGAAGTCATGTCTGCGGTACACTGGGGTTTCAAGAAGCAGCCGAGGTTTTATGTCTTCTCTTGAGTTCAGGTTTCAAGTGATTACAACTGAAGTATTCCTAATTTGGACGGAGATGGGGATGGGTCGTGACTCTGGTAGCTCTTGTCTGTGGATCGCGTTTATTTTTCTTGAACCTGCTTCATTATCATATCGCAGAATCCCTTTCGGTCGAATTTGTCTTGTTCATAGTGAATGAAGCACATCGACATCAGCGTGAACGATTTCCAGATCCATCTCCGTTTGCTTACTAAGAGACAAGGCGTCACCGGCTCCAGAGTCGACCAGGCAAGGGTAGCCTTGGCACCCCACGTCTGCCTCAACTTGCGCCCGAAGCTTGAAGCCTTGCCACGTCTAAGCGTTACTACGTTGTTCTTTCCTTTCGAACTCTTCTTTCCCTTTCGCAGATCGCAATTCTCCAAGAACAAGACGGATTTGTCTTTTCATTGCTACAGACATTGCACTAGATCGTCTGCACCCGCGTCAACTTACCAACTCCGCAACCCCTCCTCCGTAGACAGATCGAAAGCGCACGCACAACACCACCTATTCCTCTCTCCGCATACCGCAGTCTCGGAACCAGCCAGAGTACTTTTCGCCTCCAGGGGTTGCGTTCTGCTACGTTAGCGTTTGCGTCGTCGTACCAGTTCGAGATATAGTCGTTCAAACGGGAGGAGGATTCCTCGATACAGGCAAGATGTTGAAGATATGGTCTATGGTGAGTGAGTTTGGGGTTCGGGATCATCTCTAGCAGGGTCCAGGGTCTTTGCGATGGATCGCGGGGCATGAAGTAGGTTGAGCGTCGTACTAACAACCGGGACAGAAACAGAAGCAGCAGCAAGATGAGGCAGCGCAGGCGGCAAGCAAGAAGAAGAAGGTCACAGCGGCACAGTTGCGGGTACAGAAAGGTATACAACAGGCCTTGCGCGCGTCAGGGAAGGGAACCATACTTAGACTCGCCAGATCTCTCTGAACTGTCACTCGGCTCGACCATGAAGACGCACTTCCCCAACCCGGACGACATCCTCAACTTCACGCTCACGATCGAGCCGGACGAGGGCATGTACAAGGGCGGGCAATTCATCTTCGACTTCAAGATCAACCAGAACTTCCCGCACGACCCGCCCAAGGTCAAGTGCACGCAGAAGATCTACCACCCGAACATCGACCTGGAGGGCAACGTGTGCCTGAACATCCTGCGCGAGGACTGGAAACCGGTGCTCAATCTGAACGCGGTGATTGTGGGGTTGCAGGTACGGCCGGAGGATGCGAGGGACGTGGCGTGGCAAACAAACGGGCTAACGCGGATACACAGTTCCTCTTCCTCGAACCGAATGCGTCGGATCCGCTCAACAAGGAGGCTGCGGAGGACCTGAAGGCAAACAGGGAGCAGTTCAAGCGGAATGTGCGGATGTCGCTGAGCGGGGGGAGCATTCGGGGGCAGACGTTTGATCGCGTGCTGAAATGAGAGAGGCATATGGGTGTGGGCAAGGCGATAGAGAGGAGCGCGGGTATATAGGCATGGAGTTTTCAGTGTGCATCTTTCGGGAACGGCGTCCTGGGAAGCGTTGGCGCGGGCATATATGGGGTAGTGTTTTTGCTGAAACCAAGATTCCGTTCACGGTCGGTCAATCTGCTGGGTGCTTGATGAGTGAATGACTCCCCCGTTCCGAGCGTGTACCGGAGACGGGACGATCATCCAGCGAGGTCGCCGCCTATGTTGGCCACTACCCGTTTGTGACTCTTCTGCTATAGCGGGATGTAGTCTAAACTACCTAGCGTAGGTCCCTATATGAGAGCGGTCACGGGCCGATCTTTCGGAGAGGCGTGAGTGGTTGGGGGTTTACAGAAATATATTGCCTGACTAAGCGAGATGCAACCCTTCCATTGGCGGGCTCGGGGGGTCGGGCTTGTCTCCGGTGGCCGGGTGTCTGTGGCCGATTTCGCTGGGAGCTTGGACCAGGACTTCCCAACTTTCGGTCCCGCAAAAATCGCCCGCCCCAGACAAGTGGTGAAAAAGAAGCTCCCTCCCAACTTCTCCCCCATATAAAAACCCCATCCTTCCCCCCCCCCTCCCCCGAATTCGTCTCAAATCAAGATACCCTCACACACACCCACATCTCTCACAATGGCCTCAAGACCTGCTTCCCGCGCTCTGCGGCAGACTGCCCGCCAAGTGGCTTCCTCCGCGCCCGCTGTCCAGCGACGCACCTTCGTCTCAGCTCTTAATGCTGCTCGCTCCGGCGTTGCCGCTGCTCCCAAGGCCGCTTTCACCTCCCAGTTCCAGCAGAAGCGTGGTATCAAGACCATTGACTTCGCTGGCACCAAGGAGACCGTCTACGGTTGGTTGTCCCCGTCCCACGTCGTGCTGCTGGGCACATTCTGATTGTAACCGACAGAGCGTGCCGACTGGCCCAAGGAGAAGCTTCTCGTGAGTCACCCACATCTCAATTTTTACCATCAATTGGACTGGGGAGCTAACATTGGACCTCTAGGACTACTTCAAGGACGACACTCTCGCCCTCATCGGCTACGGCTCCCAGGGCCACGGCCAGGGCCTCAACCTCCGCGACCAGGGCCTCAACGTCATCGTCGGTGTCCGCAAGAACGGCGCTTCCTGGAACGAGGCCATCGAGGATGGCTGGGTCCCCGGCCAGAACCTCTTCGACATCGATGAGGCCATCGGCAAGGCCACCATCGTCATGAACCTGCTCTCCGACGCTGCCCAGTCCGAGACCTGGCCCCACATCAAGCCCCAGCTCACCAAGGGCAAGGTACGCGCGGGATCCCCCTCGTTCTCGTCACAAAAACGCTCAATGCTGATTTCCAACAGACCCTCTACTTCTCCCACGGCTTCTCCCCCGTCTTCAAGGACCTCACCAAGGTCGAGGTCCCCAAGGACATCGACGTCATCCTCGTTGCCCCCAAGGGCTCCGGCCGCACCGTCCGCTCCCTCTTCCGTGAGGGCCGTGGCATCAACTCCTCCATCGCCGTCTACCAGGACGTCACCGGCAAGGCCAAGGAGAAGGCGGTCGCCCTCGGTGTCGCCGTCGGCTCCGGCTACCTCTACGAGACCACCTTCGAGAAGGAGGTCTACTCCGACCTCTACGGCGAGCGCGGCTGCCTGATGGGCGGCATCCACGGCATGTTCCTCGCCCAGTACGAGGTCCTCCGCGAGCGCGGCCACAGCCCCTCCGAGGCCTTCAACGAGACCGTCGAGGAGGCCACCCAGTCCCTCTACCCCCTCATCGGCGCCCACGGCATGGACTACATGTACGCCGCCTGCTCCACCACCGCCCGCCGCGGCGCCATCGACTGGAGCAAGCGCTTCAAGGACACCCTCAAGCCCGTCTTCAACGACCTGTACGACTCCGTCGCCAACGGCAGCGAGACCAAGCGCAGCCTCGAGTACAACTCCCAGCCCGACTACCGCGAGAAGTACAGGAAGGAGCTCGAGGAGATTGACAACCTCGAGATCTGGCGTGCCGGCAAGGCTGTCCGCAGCCTGAGGCCCGAGAACAAATAGAGGGTCGTCGTCGCGAGGAGGGTGTGCGGAAAGGAAAGGGAATGGAAAATTAAGGGATTTTTGTAGACATAGCTTTCTCCTTGATTGGTGTTTGGCATCTGGGGCGCTACAAGCCGGGCGATTTTATATCACGATTTGAATATTGGCGCTATCATCGGGATTTGGAATGAAAAAGATCAGCCATTTTATCACTTCATCTTACGTTTCACTTGATGCTGTGCTTCGCTGTGACAATCTTTCTGGCTCGCGTCCCTGGGCAGAATCATTGATCCTTGTGTGGGCGTGATCGGCTCCACTTGCCTGTTTGGAGAACTCGGGTGGGGCAGCCCTATGATGGAATGGAATGGGATGGGATGATGTCGAGGGATGGAGCTTGCATTGAACACCACCGACGTAAAGATCACAGTCCACGGATATCTTCTATGTTGAAAAGTTGGAAGCTTTATACAACGCCCGATACATAAGAGTTTCGTGTTAACCCTTGATTGCCCACAGGATGTACAGTTGTTCATTCGCACCGGTCGGGTGATCAGAGACGAGCACCTGATATTGGAAAGGAGTATTAATATTGGGGAGTCCAGAGCTAAGTAACAAGATATCATTGACTGACAGCTCTGGGAAGAATTGGCAAGCTTGAAGGGGATCCTGGATTTCTTGTTTGCTGGAGAGAGACTACGGGAAGCAGCTCTCTGGCGGGTTACCCAGGTACAATACGCCCGACTACCGACACCGACAAACGGATGCAGAACATACTGTACACATCGGAGAGTTCTCAGAGCATTGTTATACCGTCTTGAGAGACAAGAAAAGGAGGGTCCGATCCAGGTTCTCGCCAGAGGCTTAAAGACTGTCCATCACAAGCCTAGACTCCATCCCATCTCCACCTTCACCTTCACCTTCACTTTCACCAACCCTCATCTCTCACGATGAGTGAAGATGCGCGGTAAGCTCTTCTCAACTTCACAGTGGCTCCGGCCGCGGGGCACGCCGTTTGCCTGGCCGCCCACACCTTTTCTTCTCTTACCTCCCTCTCGCGCTCCTACTCCGCGACACCATCTTCCTTCTACACGATTCCGCACGCTTTTCTCTCTGTATCGCCCGCGTTCGACTTTGCTACGAAGAGCCTCGTACACTTCCTTCAACATGGATCACTCCCTCTACCATCCTACTCCCCACTTCCTCCCCTTCCGCCGCAAGCACCGCAAAAGCGAGGCTCACTCCTCCCACTCCCGCAGCTCCGACACCTCCGCTCCACCCTCTTCTCCCCCTTCAGCGTCGGTTCCCCCTCCTCCGCCCCTGCTCTACAACGAAGACTTCTACGCCTACCTCGACAAAGGCGTCAAGGCTCTCCAGGAAGACTACACCTCGGGAGCGAGGGAGATGGCGAGCCAGGCCCTCAAGTACCTGGCCACGACGATCGAGCTCGCGGCCATCACGGCCAGGGATGCGCGCGAGATGTGGGAGTTGGCTGTCCGTGGAGGGCAAGCGCTCGCTGCGGCGAGACCCGCGATGAGGTATGTATGAATGACTGTGCTTCTGCTGCTATTCTGTCTTGCTTTTCGTGTGTTACTTTCATTCTTCCCCTGGCGGGAGATGGGGCCGCCACCCACCATCTTCCCCCCAGCTTAAATAGACCTCACTCCCATTCTTTTCGCAAAGAAAAACAGTATAACCTCGTCCTCTCTTTCTAGGAACCCTTTCCTTTCTCACGAAGAGCTGCTGCAGCAGAAGGCGCGGGACACTGACGCAGTCTTGATCAGCGCGGCCATCACGGCGTGTCTCCTGCGCGCCCTGTCCTCGATCCGCGAGCTCTGGGACGGCCAGCCCGCGGGCACGCAGACGGACCCTTCGAAGTTGGCGGGGCTGTCGAGCCAGATGATCCAGAAGATTGTCAAGCAGAGGCGGGACGCGGATAAGGCGTTGGGGAGGGGATTTGCGTTTTGGGTCAAGAAGTTGGTCGTCGAGGTGAGTTGCCCTATTGCCTGCCCCTTTTTTTCATTTCTCGACATTTCTAGCCGGGCGCTTTGTATATATCCTTGACGAAGCAACACGAACTAACACGTACGTACAGCTCAACCCCCCCGTCCGCGAGCCCCACGCGAACCCGACGCCCATCACGATCCACATCCTCACGCTCTCCAACTCGTCGACGATCCGCACCGCGGTCCTCGCCCTGCTCACCCACGCCCCAGATCTCCACGTCCACCTCACCATCATGGAATCCCGCCCCAGGTTCGAGGGGGCAGACATGGCCGCCCGCATCCTGGAGGAAGCCAAGACGATGGGGGCCGTGGAACGAGTACGCGTGAAGCTCATCCCGGATTGCGCGGTCGGCACCGCCGTGCTCGCCAGCCCGGGCTGGAAGAAGGTCGACGTCGTGCTCCTGGGCGCGGACCGCATCTCTGCCGAGGGGGAGGTGAGCAACAAGATTGGGAGTCTGGCGGCGGTTGTGTGTGCGAAGGCGTTGGGGGGTGGGGCCGTCAAGGTGGTGGTTGTCAGTGACGGGGATAAGATTGTTGGGGATGCCGTTTTTGCGGAGGGGGGACATGGGGAGAGCCATCCGGCTGGGGAGTTGATGGGGGGTTGGAAGGGGGAGACGAGGGAGGTGGTGGGGGGGATGCTTGGGGGGTCTCTAGGTGGGGGGTTGGGGGAGGGAGAGAAGGGGAAGGGGAGGAAGAGGGAGGGTGGAGGCGAGGGTCTGGAGGGTGGGAGGGGGGTCGTGGAGGTGTGGGGGGAGTGGTTCGAGGTGGTGCCTGCGCGGTTCGTTGATGCCTACGTGACCGAACAGCGCATCTGGGGGAGGGAAGATGTAAGGAGGGCTGGGGAGGAGGTGAGAGCGTTGGAGGAGAAGGTGTTTGGGAGGAGGGGGTAGAGGGGGAGAGGTGGGATGGGGATGGGGTGTAGTAGTTGCCGAATAGGGGTCAATGAATGTACAATTTTATGTCACCGTTTTGAAGTCAGCGACAGATGGCTATTGTATCTTCGTCGAGGAATCGAAAGCATCTTAACCGCTTAGCCCGTCGATTTTGTCTCCAAGAGGCACAAGTGACCGGGTGACTGCTCATTGAAGACCCGGTAGATGGACATCACGAGCTCGTCGTTCGTGACGGGTGCGGTCACCGTCATGGGACTCACACGGACACTTCGATGTATGGAGCACCCAGGAAGAGGTCTAAACCGTCACCTCTTCCTCCCATTGACGGACTGTAATACCATAGTACACAAGTCCACTTTACTTCAAGAAAACGACCCCTTACTCTACCCGCCAACTCCAGCCTACCGAGCAACAGCAACAAGAACACCATCCTACTCCCAGACATAGAACAGTCTACAATGCAGTCTCCCCCAGCTACACCGCACACTGACGCCTCAGAAATCCCCCTCCCGCCATCACCCTGCCCTTCGCTCTCGACATCGTCGTCCGCTTCCCCTCCTCCTTCCCCATCGCCGTCGCTACCTCCTTCATCTCCCTCCTTCCCCTCCCCTCCCCCTATTCCTTCATCTTCTTCTCCTACCTCCCTCCCACACCCACCCCCCCATCCCCGTCCCCTACACACCCACCCCCTAAACCCCACCACTACTCCCAACACCCCTATCACGGACCACGACCGGTTCTACCTGCACGTACAACTCCCCATCATCCTACGCCTCCTGCGTTTCCGAGCGAGATACCTACACCGCGACTCGCAGGACGCGAGCACCTTGATGAATGCCGTGGACGAGTATCTCAGCCTCGTCGACCGCGTTATCGCAGAGTCTTCTACCGGCAGCGGCGATTGGCAGGGCGGTGCAGGGTTCCAGGATAGACAGGCTGACTGCGATGACGAGGAATATGAGAGTGCCAGGGTAGAAGATGCCGACGCGGTGGACATCGTCGACGACGAGCAGCGTACCCTCATCGCCGACGAGCGCACCGCTCCCTCCACCCCGCGCCCCGTCTCCGCATATCCATCCCACACCCTCTCAACAGACGACCTCCCCCTCCTCCTTTCCAAAACACTCCTCCCCTCCGCCCAACCCGAATCCGAATCCGAATCCGAAACCAGCACCACATACATGCACACCCACGCCCGCTTGCTCGACGGCTGGGCCATGTACATGTACACGACGCAGCTACTCCGCCTGGCGGGACACACCCCCCGCGCCTCGGAGATCTACCGCGCGTGGGAGGCGTTGGGGCACGAGCGACAGGAGAGGTTCGTGGGCGCTGTTTTCGGTGTCGCTGCGCCGAGGGGGTTGAGGGCGTGGGTGGGGAGTGTGGTTGGGGGCGGGGAGGGGATGTTGGTCGGGGGGGAGGATGGCGAGATTTGGGCTGTTGAGGGGGTGATGGGGGAGATTGGGGGGGAGTGGGATAGTATGGTACAGGGAGGGCGGGAAGGGGATGGAGATTTGAAGGAGAAGAGGGAGGATACGGCGCGATGGGATCGCTGCGGCCGGGCATATGCTCGGGAAGCGCTCTTCGGGCTTCGCAGGGAGGCGCTGCTGGAGAAGTTGGATGCGTGGATTGCGTGTATCGCGCTCCCCGAGTCTGAGTCTGAGGGTCCCGTCGTGCTGTCCGTGGAGACCGAGTCCAGGACCAACGCGGGAGTACCTGGATTGCGGCGATATCTCCTGGACCACATCCCCGGTCTTACAGAGGACATCCAGGGAGGTCTGAGCCTGGACATGGACGTCAACGCGTGGGTGGATTTCCTCGCCGCGCTGCTGTTCCGCTGCATGGACCCGGCACGAGTTCCCGTATCTGTAGATGACGGACCGCGATTGCGGAGACGCGGACGGGATCTTTCTCTGTTGGGTGTTCTCCTGGCGAGGGACAGGCTCGAGGCGGTGCTGGAGGGCAGACATGATGAAGTGGTTGTGGTGATGAGGATGCAGGTTGCTGTGCTGGTGAGGCGGTTGGTTCTCGAGCTGGTGGGAGCGTTGAGTGTTGGGGAGGGTGGAGTCGGTTTGACGGGTACGTCGTAGGTGGGTGGGGCGAGGTCGGGGTTTGGATGTGAATATAGGGGATGGGGGACGTGTGCACGCTGTGTTGGTGAACTTGGATTGTCGTGCTGGTTGATACGTTATAGGTTGTACGGCAATGCGTGTCGAGCGACCCCGTGAGAACGGCATGATTGCACATGAATCGTGTTCAAAGAGGATGCCATTTATCTATACGACGAGGTGAAAGAGGGTGGCGAGCAACACATGGTCCGCGGTGAAGGCGAAACCAAGTGAACAGAGCCCTTGTGCTTTGCCGTAACCCGTCACCTCCGTCGCAACCGTGTAGGCGACAACCTCTGAAATCTGACCTACCATGTCCATGTAGGATAAACAACTCACCACCCCGTATACCTCCCCCACCCCGACCCCGTATGCAGTACTCACCGGACCCCCTACTCCGCCTCCTGGAGAACATTGCTCAAGAAGCCGCTGTCGGAGCCCTCCTCCCTCTACACTAGTCTCGCACCCTCTTCCCTCTCCCTCTCCTCCTCGGTGGGCTCCATATCGGCACCGTTCTCCATGGAGTTCATCACACCCACCATCCCGTTCGTCACCAACCTCCCCGCCCGATTCCCCGGCGCCCTCCTCGCGGCCATGAGCGCGACGTTGGCATTGGCATTCGCGTGTCTGTCCCTCCTCGAGGGCGCGCCGCTGAGCACGGCCTGGAGCTTCTTGTTGCGGACGGTTCGGCGCACCGTGCCTAGGGTGTCTTTCACGAGGGGTCGAGAGGACTGGCGCCTGGTCGCCTTGTCCGCGGCGGCGGCGGCGATGGCAGCCTCGCGTTTGGCCCTTCTTGCTTCTTTGGCGGCGCGCAGGGCTTCAAATCGTGTTTTCCTGGCCTCGATGTCTTCTTTCTTTGGCGCCAGAGGGTCGTCGATGTCGCAGTCGTCCTCGTCGAAGAACGACCCGTCCGTCTCCGGGAGGTGATGTTCGTGATCGGCTGGGGCGGGTTCGAAGAGCTCGAGCTTGCTGAGGTCTGGCGCATCTTTGTCTCTCCTCCTTCTATTCGTTATCGGCTGGGGTGATGCGGTCGTCTGGCCGACTGAGGTCCCACGTTCGTCGACGAACAACGAATGAGACGAGTGCGAATGCTCACTTACAGTGGAGAGCGGCGTGGTGGTAGCACGGGTACCACGCTCGTATCTGAAGCGTATCCCACGTGGTAGCGGCATTGTATATCCCTCACCCCCTTCCGGTCACTGCGGAATTGAGACTCGAGTTGGCGTCACATCAGGGTGACGCGGTGGCAGATGTGTTGTGTTGATGTGGCTCGGAGCGGCGGTGTTTTGGCATGGCGTGCTCATGTTTTTGTTTTTGTTTTTGGGACTTGCGCGTTGCTAAACAAACGCTGGGTGGAAGGGGTGGGCCGTTGCTAGGTCAGCAGGCGTCGGTGAAAGCCAGTGGTGGATGGTGACCACCAACACTGCAATGGCAGCAGAGAGGCACCATGACAGGGTCAAAGTAAAACGCCTCAAACATTCGAGATGACCGTACAGTGTCTTGGAAGGCGATGATGAATCGAATTCGCTGTTTAGACATTTGCCACCGCGTCGCTGCTCTTCGTGCTGCGACCGACGCTCCACGGGAGATCGTCCACCACGCTACCCCCCAACAACCGCTGTACACTTGCCTCCAAATCGGCACCAAGCTCCTGAGCGACACTCTGCTGCCACCCTCGTTGCGTCCTTTTTCCGGCCAGCGATTTCCCGACTCCAAGGGGATCCTGCTTCCAAGGCTCGTAACCAAAACGTTGTTCGCCCTGCAACGTCTCGTCATACTCTTCCCTGGACATGACAGGATCGATCCCTTGGACTCTGATGCGATCTCCCGGCCACGCTATAGCCGAGGCATGCAGATCCAGGAACCGCCTGGCCTTGAAAGCATGCGTGATGACACGTATTTCGTTTGGGTATGATCCGGTAGCCTGGCGAAAGAGCAGGACACTGAACAGCAGGTTCTGGAAGGAGTCCGTGGCATGTTCTTCCAGCAGTATCCAGCCCTTGTCGAAGAGAGCCTTTGCGTGGCCGCCGCCGTTGGGTTCGCGAGACATTGCGAGTGCCAATGCAGCATTGTAGTAGGAGCGCGCTTCACTGAGCGAGGTGAGGGATGGCTTGGTGGCACCGCCGCTGAAGACAAGAAGGCTTCTCCCTGCGCAGGATCCTCTTGTCAAGGCATCGAGACCAGCTGATATGTGTGCGAGGAAGGTTTCATGCTCGCCGGGTTTGCCAGTCTTTGGGCTTGATGTCTGAAAGGGGGCCAGATGCCAGTTTTGCTCGTCGAAGGGGCTGCACAGGGGAAAGCTCCGCTGATTGGCATCTGGGTGGAAGATGGCATGGCAGCAGACAAGGATGAGGGTGTCGATGCCGGTGTAGTTGCGAGGGGGGATCACATGATCTGGGTGAAGGAAGGAAGAAGTATCCGGTGCGAGGTGGACGTTTCCGTGCGGAGGCGCCTCATAGGGTGGCAGAGTGGAGATGCGGCTCTCTGCAGGTACCGAAGCGCTGTTCTGGTGGAACTTTGATTTTGGGAGAGGATTTCTTGAGGGTGTGGCTGAGGCCATTTTTACTGGGTTGGGGCTGCCCGATTCGATCAACCCAAGTCAGCAAGCGGATGCGACGGGTTGGGATGCAGCAGTGAGAGTGGACTAGAAGAGGAAGTCCTAGTTGTCAGCTAATGCCACAATTCTAAAACACACCTGCGCCACGTTAGAATGTTCAACGCGGAAAAACAAGTGAGAGACAACGATGGAGCCATGGTGGAGTGTGAAGTCTGCTTGGAAAAGACAGACGAAGTGCATCCCAACATGACATCATGATACATGGGAAATAGAAGAAGCGATAGACGTGATTGGGATGAGATGATAGATAGGACACGATGATGGAATATAGATTCTCAAGTGAAAGTATGCTATCTAGGAGAAAGTAGATCAATGAGAAGAAGCCCCATTGTGGGGTGCTGAGAGGTGGGAAGAGACAATTGTCGGTGAAGGAACTGAGAGCTGAAAGGACATGAATCCACAGGCGTGTAGGGGTGTCTGACCGCTCTATTGTGTGCCGGTCTCATGGCTCCAAGTAGTTTGTTGAGAGCTGGAAACAATACACTTTTTCGAGACAGAGAGAGAGAAGAAGAAAAAGACTCCTCTTCTGCTGAGACCTTGTCTTCGGATAGGAGAACAGCTGCAGGAACGTACAGCAAACACAGTGTACATAGTACAATGAATATGTACTGTGTAGGAGTTTTGATGTTGTGATCGGCGCAGGGATAAGAATTCATATATCCAATCCGGAGAATTCACGACGATGACGTAAGACCAGCCGGGACACATCGCCAACGTCGACGGGACCCGGGTGAGTTGTTGGAGGAAGGGGACGTACCTGCTGCGGCTGGGCGCCACACCTTCAAATGCTCAGTCAGTCGGACGGGGATGGCGAATGGATGAGTCTGTCGGTGTGTACGGCACGGTTACAGCATAGTAGATGCAGGAGTGCACAGCACAGTAGGGCTGATGTGTCCACTGTCCGGCGGCGAGCGGCGAAAAAATAAAGGGACCCAAGCCCCAACGCCAGGAACCGACCCTTAATCATCCATCTAATAATAGTCTCCGCCAGCTAGTGGGGAGGAGCTGCGCCACACTTGATCAAAGGGAACTGGGAAAAAAACATGGCAGTGTATGGCAAAGGATTCCCCCTTTTCGAAGAGATCTTCACGCGGATGATGTGGGTGGGTCACACGGCAATACTACACAACACACAACACTTCACCCTCTCTGCATTCCTCCACCGTGACCCATCCATCATCCATTATCTATCATCCACCCGCACACGTTGTTTAAATTCAAGGAGCGTCTGCGAAACGGGCAAGACCGGCGGGTTCAACGGGGTGGACCAGTTGGACTCCATTTCTCACTCATTCCACTGTCCAGGCCTTGTTTCAACGCCTCGCGGCCCGCCATTCGCTGCCTGCGCCTCCCAACCGCGCCAATCCCGAACCCGCCTAGCCCGCGCCGTCCTAGTCCCAATCGGGCCGCCCTCTCCCTCCCACGGCTCCTCCACGGCCTCCTCAGCTCTTCCCGCGCAACGCATTTCTCTCCCACAACCCCAGTGTACCCCAGCCTTTTATCCATCACCGCCCTCAGCCCCAGCGTCTCTGCATTTCTCTGCTTTTCTTCATTCTTTTACCTGCCTCTCCCCCTCGCCCTCGCTGATCTCATCTCCACCCTTCTCTACCCACTCGCTCACCAACTTCACCGTCCAGCGCCGCCCGCTTGGACACACCAACAACCATGGCATACCAAGGCCCAGGAGGATATGGCGACCCTCACTCAGGAGTAGGCCAACACCCTCATCGCCTCAATTCACCCGGGACACTGACCAACTTCCCTAGCACCCCTATGACGACGCCCCTCACAGGCTCCACGGAGACGAGGACGAGGTCGGCCGCTCCTTGCTGCACTCGAATCCCACCGGCGTCAACCCAGGCCCCTTCGACGACCACCACGGTGGCTACGGACCTCCCGACCGTCCCCACTCCGCATACAGCTTGACCGAGACATATGCTACAGATAGCACGCCCACCACCAGATACCCAGCCCAGCGTCCCGAGGGCTCCGACGTCTACTCGGCCACAGGACATTATGACCCAGCCGCCGACTTTGGCGCTCCTGCTCGCGCCCCCTCCCCATACTCGCGAAGCGAGACCAGCTCCACCGAGGCCTGGAGACAGCGCCAGCAGCCCGGCGGCGCCGCCGGCGGCCTCAAGCGTGGCATGACCCGAAAGGTCAAGCTCGTTCAGGGCTCCGTTCTGAGCGCCGACTACCCGGTCCCCAGTGCCATCCAGAACGCCATCCAGGCCAAATATCGAAATGATCTCGAGAGCGGCAGCGAGGAGTTCACCCACATGCGATGTAGGTATCCGCTTCCGACTTTGGCCCGTTCCCCAGCTGACGTAGCCCAGACACCGCCGCGACCTGCGACCCCAACGACTTCACCCTCAAGAACGGCTACAACCTGCGCCCGGCCATGTACAACCGCCACACCGAGCTTCTCATCGCAATCACATACTACAACGAGGACAAGGTCCTGACCGCACGCACCCTGCACGGTGTCATGCAGAACATCCGCGACATTGTGAACCTCAAGAAGTCCGAGTTCTGGAACAAGGGTGGCCCGGCTTGGCAGAAGATTGTCGTCTGCTTGGTCTTTGACGGTATCGACCCTTGCGACAAGGGAACTCTCGATTTGCTTGCCACCGTGGGCATCTACCAGGATGGTGTCATGAAGAAGGATATCGACGGCAAGGAAACCGTCGCTCACATTGTAAGCTTCCGCGGCCCTGGTCGGACCCTCAACATGAATGCTGACCGTTCTAGTTCGAATACACGACGCAGTTGTCCGTCACTCCCAACCAGCAGCTGATCCGGCCCCACGATGATAGCGCGAGCACCCTCCCACCCGTCCAGATGATGTTCTGCTTGAAGCAGAAGAACAGCAAGAAGATCAACTCCCATCGATGGCTCTTCACTGCTTTCGGCCGCATCCTCAACCCCGAGGTCTGCATTCTGCTCGACGCCGGTACCAAGCCCGGCCCCAAGTCCCTCCTCGCTCTGTGGGAGGCCTTCTACAACGACAAGGATCTCGGCGGTGCTTGCGGTGAAATCCACGCCATGTTGGGTAAGGGCTGGAAGAACCTCCTCAACCCGCTCGTCGCAGCCCAGAACTTCGAGTACAAGATCTCCAACATCCTGGACAAGCCGCTCGAGTCCTCGTTCGGTTACGTCTCCGTGTTGCCCGGTGCCTTCTCCGCCTACCGCTTCCGCGCCATCATGGGACGTCCTCTGGAGCAGTACTTCCACGGTGACCACACCCTCTCCAAGATTCTCGGAAAGAAGGGTATCGAGGGCATGAACATCTTCAAGAAGAACATGTTCTTGGCCGAAGATCGTATCCTCTGCTTCGAACTCGTCGCCAAAGCCGGCTCCAAGTGGCATCTGACCTACGTCAAGGCCTCCAAGGGTGAGACCGATGTCCCTGAAGGTGCCCCCGAGTTTATCGGCCAGCGTCGTCGTTGGCTGAACGGTTCCTTCGCCGCCAGTATCTACTCCCTGATGCACTTCGGGCGTATGTACAAGAGCGGCCACAACATCATCCGCATGTTCTTCTTCCACATCCAGATGTTGTACAACACCTTCACCGTCTTCCTCTCCTGGTTTGCTCTGGCTTCTTTCTGGCTCACTACCTCTGTTATCATGGACCTCGTCGGTAACCCGAACCCGGACACCAAGCGCAACGCCTGGCCCTTCGGAAACACCGTCACCCCGATCCTGAACGTCGTCCTGAAGTACCTGTACCTCTGCTTTCTCGGTCTCCAGTTCATCCTGGCCCTGGGTAACAGGCCAAAGGGTTCCCGATGGTCGTACATGGTCTCATTCTTCGTCTTCGGTCTTATCCAGTTCTACATCATCGTTCTCTCCATGTACCTCGTCGTCCAGGCCTTCACCTCGCCCACCGCAGTCCAGCTCGACACGTCCTCGACCAAGAACTTCGTCGAGTCCTTCTTCTCCTCCGATGGTGTGGGTATCATTTTGATCGCTCTGGCGGCAACGTTCGGTCTCTACTTCGTGGCCTCCTTCCTCTACTTGGACCCCTGGCACATGTTCACCTCGTTCCCCCAGTACTTGCTCATCATGTCGTCGTACATCAACATCCTCAACGTCTACGCCTTCAGCAATTGGCACGACGTCTCCTGGGGTACCAAGGGTGCCGACAAGGCCGATGCCCTCCCATCTGCAAAGACGGAGAAGGCCTCCGATGGCAAGCACACGGTCATCGAAGAGCCCGACCTGCCACAAGCCGACATTGATAGCCAGTTTGAGGCAACCGTCAAGCGCGCCTTGGCTCCTTACGTCGCGCCCCCCGAGAACACTGAGAAGACGCTGGACGACTCGTACAAGTCCTTCCGTACCCATCTGACCACGTCGTGGATCTTCTCCAACGCCCTGCTCGCCGTCGTCATCACCCAGGACAGTTTCAATAAGTTTGGATTCTCGGTATGTAGATTCACCAGCAATGCTTCTGCCATGCGCTAACCTTCATAGTCCAATGCTACCAAGCGTACCGCCCGCTTCTTCCAGGCCCTCCTGTGGGCCACTGCCTTCCTCTCCCTCATCCGCTTCCTCGGTTGTCTGTGGTTCCTGGGTCGGAGCGGCCTGTTCTTCTGCGTTAGGAGGCGGTAAACAGGCAAACCCCCGATGCGACGACTCTGCGGGCATCCCCGATCCAAAATCATCACGTCATGTAGACGGCCGCGCCTGCTCCGATTCCATCTCTCTTCCCGTCCTTCCTTCGTGTGCATGTCCGCGTGCTGCGCGTGTGCCGCCGGCGTTCTTGGCGTGGTTCCATCATGCGCGCGCCCTGCAGGACCTGGCTGCGTCTTCTATAGAGTGCCCCATCCCTCGATTCCTGCCTAGTAATGCTTTTTCATTTCCCCCCTTTCTCCCTTTTTTCCCCTCTTTGAACGGTCTATCGGCGCTGAAATCTGAGGTCTGCTGCTTTTGTAAAGCGAGAAAATGTCATCTTTTTGTCGTGTCCTTTTGTGTATTTGATGTGGGTTTCGGATGGGATTAGATGGAGGATGGGAATGTAGGGTTGGGCTTATGTGCGAGGGAGCTGGAACTTGAACTTGAACTTGAACTTGAACTCGAATTGTAGCTTTGCTGCGGTAGCGGAATGGGAAGATTTTAGTTCTTGTATTTGCTGGGTGTCTGTTTTTGTTCTGCGTGCTTGTCGACACCTTGTGGTGCCGGCTATCCGCTATCCTGCGTTGTATCCTGCGTTGTCTGAGTTCGGATTTGGGTCAGCGTGATGATGGTGATGTTCTGCATTGACACGACACCTTATCGGAAATTGAGGCCGTTGCTCTGGATGTTTGTAAAAGGACGGTGAGTTGTTCATGTTGCGCGGAAAGTGTCCGGCACATGATGCATGTTTTCATTTCCTTCTCTTTTCTTTTTTTCTCTTTTTTTTTCCCCTCCTTTTTTCTCTTTCTTTTCCCACGCTCACCGGGCAGCCTCTTGGCGGCGCTGTCTTCGTGGATACCCTATGTATATAAAACCGCACACCCTCCTCCTCCTTTCTGCTCCTCACTCGGTGGCTTTGGTGCGGTCCTTTTACTGAAAGTGGCCGGCTCCATTCTATGTGTTTCTTTTCGGTGTGTTTGCGGGTTTGGGGGTGGGGCGAGGGACTTGGGAGGGTGGAGCAGAGCAGTTGGGGTAGTGATAGTGGTGGTGGTGATTGTGGTGGTGATTGTGATGGTGATGGTAGTGATGGTGATGGTAGTGATGGTGGTGATGGTGATGGTGGTGATGGTGATCACGCTGTACCCTGATTCAACCATTGCAGCGGAAAAAACAATTGATCACGCGTTCCATGTCAGAGTCGCTCTATCCTGACGAATGTGTAAGCTCAGTTCCTTGTCTAGGATATTAGCATGTAGGTAAGATGCTTTAGGGAGATGTTGGCAAGCACCACAGACCACACTGGGTGTACTTGCCATAGATATTGGTTTCACCTGCCATGGTATATTGTTTACTCCTCATGAGGAGGTAGTAGCTACTTAGTCGCCCTAATAGCCTATATAGCTGGGCCGACCCTATAGCCTCAATCTGACACTTGATTGCTCATCTTTGACTTCCCATCGTGACCGATTGCTACAGGTTATGAGCTTCCGGGCTGTTTTCCGCTAAATAGCATACCAAACCCCAGCGATACTCGACCAAATGCCATTCGTATGCCCAATAGACGCCTCTACCCCCCTTGACGCGAATTGCTACCCACATCGGGCACCCGCAGAGTTCAACCCCGATCCTCGCCAAACTACTCAGTATCAAGCACTTATTGGATCCCTCAACTATCTGGTCTCTGGGACCAGGCCCGACTTGGCTTTGTCAACGAACATGCTCGCGTCTTTCGCCGCTCGACCTCTGGACGCTCACCACAGCCCCATATCATGGGCCAGCTTTCAATCAATGTGGCCTGGGCGATGCCGCCCGTCTTGCGAAGGATCTCAAGGTCACGAACAAGCTGGTCGGAAAGATGGACCGAGCATGGGGGCAAGCTCGTAGGCGTAGCGATGAAGTTTTCGCCCGAGAAGTATGGGGCGAAATCCCACGTTCGCATGTCGGAGATGGGGGGCCGTTCAAGAATGGCAAGGCCGTGATGGTGTTCTAGGACTACAAGAAATCCGGTGCTATTAGAGGTGTGCACTTTATCATTTGCCTGTGCATTACGAGATAAGGCGGAGTTAAGAGGCGGTATTTCTGAGCGACGCCTTTCCGTCGTCAAGGCTACGATAGTCTGTAATGCTTTAGGGGGATCGTCTTCTAGGACTATACCTAGGAAATCTAGTGCTGTTAGAGGTGTGCACTTTTCTTGTTCCCCTACGTATTACAAGATAAGACTAAGTTAAGAAGCAGTATTTCTGTCGTTGGAGCGACGCTTTTCCGTCATCTAAGTGATGCCATGGCCCGTGATGATTGGACTTCTCCAAATTCAAGATCGCGGCGGGATGTGCGTCATGTCGGTGCTTTCACGGTAACTTCCCTGGCAAAGCACCGTCACATGTAGTCTAAGGCTTCGCGACACTAGTCAAATTCAGACCTAGTGGTGGTGATGATGATGATGATGATGATGATGATGATGATGCTGTTGCTCGCGATGATATTGGGCCACGCCGAGTGACAGAAAAACCGTGACGCCCCAGCATTGTAGATGGAAATGGAGCTTTGGCAAGGGGCTCTGTAACTTTGGCTTCTTGAACTACCCAGACCTCCAGTTGGGTGTCCCGCACTCGCGTCACGCTCATTCTGTGAACCGGGTACGGGCCTATTCGAAAAAGATCGTTTGCCTTCGACATTTGGGCGTTTCCAAATCACATGCTTGGGGGCCTCCTGAAAAGTTCGTTTGCCTTAGATGTTCACGCGTTTCAAAATCACATGTATTTTCTCAGATCTCGCGATATAAATATCCATCGATATCTTGCCTTCTCAACCTTTTCCTCTACATCCAGGAAATCGAAACAACCCGAATGCCCAACGCTCCAACCATGGCCGATTCCCACGAATTCCCAGAACTGAGGTATAGCCCAGAGCCATACAATCCCCAATAGGCACTGCGGCGGAAGATGCAAAGGCTCTTGTCGAGGTCGGAAACAGAAACCATAAATGACATCGAAACGTCACCATACCGGGCCGCTTGGCCAAAAGGCTTTCTTCCGCCGTACCCTATTGAGACTCGGATAATACCCAACACAGAACAGTATGGGATTGATAGGACAATTCTGCCTCACAGAATCAACCCTATTGTAAGAGCTGCACTTTCCCCTCACACTCCATATCGCACGTGTCACATTTGCTGGAGAGCGTCAAGAGATATCGCCGAGGAGGATATTCCCAGCACGTTAATTACCCTGTTGATCGTAACGGATATGGCCAAAATTCCTCCCGACACCGTGGAACGTACAATTCTCGATGTTCGAAAGGCCCTTGCCGAGGACGAGAGCACCTCAAGCATTCTCGTCGAAATGGTAGATGCGAACGTGGAAGGAAACCTGTTTACGTTTCCTCTCGGAAACGACAACGACCAGGTCATGCGGGACATGCAGACCGCATGCGAGGCTGTGATCGAGGAAATCCAGGGCCATGAATGGCTGACAGTCGAGGGAGTGAGAAGGGGCTACAGGAACGATCTCAGCCTGTGCGACCCAACTGTAGCCATCACTACGCCAACGGGGCGTCATCCGAAATGGGCGAGGAAAATCGTCCCTGCCATCTCGCAGCGTATTTCCAATTTGAGCACTCACATCAAGAGCGAAATACTCTGCCAGACTTCCAATCAGATCAATCGACCAACTACCTGGTTCTGTAGCGCGGTTAACGAAAACGACTACTAAGAGCGACTCTTCATGGGCGCTTCTCTGGGAATCAAAGGGGAAAGAGCTTCCACGACATTAGGGGGCGCGGTGACACTTGCCGATAAGAAAGTGTACGGGCTCACGAACTGGCATGGTGTGCGCGATGAGAGAATAGATCGGCGTAAGTAATCAATCCCTGATCATTTATTTTATCTACCGTCTAAAGCTAACGTTGCGCCAGTCATGGAAACTGGAGCTAATGGGCCTCGTCCCTTTTTGTTCGCGCCAAAGGAACAGATGCTGCAAAACCACCCCCAAGTGTTCGAGTCTCCCTCCACGAAGGACCACGATGAACAATTGGATCGAGTCCGAAGGTCGATAAATTCCAATTTGCAAGACGTAGCGGAGGGCTCTGTGTTTGTGAAACAAATATTCGAACACTGGAGGGGCATTGAAGAGAAATGTCGAAATTTCGACAGAACGTTGGGGGAACTGTATGCCGGTTCTGGAGTACGAGCAAAATCGGGTCCCTTGGAAACAATCGTCACGAATGATGCTGGGAACTACAAAGCAGTACCATCCACGAGCAAGGTTCTATTTCCGTTGGATTGGGCCCTGATACGCCTGAACGATGCGCGCACGATGCCAGAGAACGTAACGCCTAATAGAGGGCATGATATCGGGTATATTGTGGACGAACAGAGTAATGAAGAACTTGCATTCGTGTATCCCTGCATGTTTTGCGATACCTGGTCGTTTGTGGCATTTCCAGAAGACGAGACCAGCATAGTGGTCATGAAGTACGGACGCAGCAGTGGATGGACCCACGGGTCCATCGAAAAGGGAGGCGCAAGCCTTTCCTACGTGAATCTGGAACCGTGGGCGGAACAGTCTGCCGTGGCCACCGCCTGCGCGTCCAGCGGAGCGAACGTTGGCCACTTTGTCCCCGTCACCGGCGGCTCTGGGTTCGAAAACAGAGAGTTTGCCCTCCCAGGCGACTCTGGTAGCATTGTTCTGCATGCGCGCTCTACGGTACAATTAGGTCTCATAATCGGGGAATCGGGAACTGGGCAAGGAATGATGCTGCCCCTGGACTTGGTGTTCAAGGACATAGCCCAGGTAACGGGACAGAAGGTTATTTCACCAAAGTTTGTGGATCCCGCAAAGATGTTCGAAAAGAAATAGCGTTGAATCAGGGTGAAGGATTCTAGGTGATTTCGGGATTAAAACACCTGTCCATGGGCACTTCTCCATTTCCACCTTTGGCGGAAAAAGGTTGATATGGACTTGGAAAAGCAAACTATTGGGTGCTTCAGTGGTTAGGACAGGAATAGATAGTAGATGTCTTATGTCCTAGCGAGCAGGTAGATCAATAACACACACCCAATAAAACCATTTTGCTTAGTTCTATTTTGATAAGCCTGGAACTCGACACTGTTTTACATATTGGGAACTTCTCCAAATATTTCGCATCGTAGGCGCTTCTCTGCTTTCACCTGTTTACTTGGGAAAGCGAACCTTCTAGACTCTCGTATCGAAAGTAATAGCGGACACTAGATGTCTCATTGCTTATTCAGTTTTTAGTAGACTAAGAACGCAAACTCGCGAGACCCCTCTTACTTCGCTAGGGTCTATTTTGACCTCCACGGTCTTACACTCTTTCTTTTTGGCCTGATGGATATTCCTCGTTTTCGGGCCCTTAGACACCTGTTCTCAATCAGAGATGCCGTAAACATGAATAACCCTCAAACCCAATCCGTAGATTCCAACCCGAATCTCGCCACGTCAAGTCGCAGCCGAACCAAGTGCCCTCATTCAAACTGCGCACCCATACCTGCCAGCAAAGAACAATCGAACTCAGGACTGCACTTTGAGAGTTGAATTGAGCTGGGACCAGGGTCATTCAATCTTGGGTTCTCTTCGTGGCGGTTCCGTGAGTCGAGGAGCGGCGTCGACAACGCCACTGCAGATTGGTGTGCCGGAGACAGGACAGGATCAAACCGAACTTTCCAATAACGTTGCCGGACCCAGAAGAAATATATGGCGAGTATTTCTCGTGCGTCTGGAATGCCGGCGGCGCGAAGGGAACCCCGGATGGGGCGCCTGGCGAGGAGAGGATGCGGTTGGGGTTGACGTCGAGGAGGAGGCCGAGGGTGGATTTCTGGGACTGCGTGAAGTAAATGAACCGAGAAATTGTGGAAGAATGTAGCGAAGCCAAGAGCGGAGCAGCGTAGAGAAGGCGGAAGGAGTGGAGGGGTTCAAAGGATGACAGGTACAGATCGGGCTTCAGGTACGTGTGGGGGTGGATCGAGGGCGCATGGGTGCAAGACGGGAGGAAGACATCTACTAAGACTAACCTGTGCGGGCCATCTGGGGTTGAGGTGGGTGTGGTGTGGCTGATGGAGGGTGGAGAGCTCAAGGGGTAGCGATCAGTTGGCAGAGGATACTGACTGGGGACGTGCGATTACGATGTCAATTTGCTTTATCAGGGACGCTGATGAGGAGGGAAGTCAGCTTTAAAAGGCCTTTGGCAAGCTCCCAGTTTTGGGAGATACCCAACACGCATACATGGGCGCACTACGATGATTAGGGCGTGCGGTGATGGAAAGGCGGTATCGTATCTTGTCCTTTTCCCATTCGCGCCCTTCTGCAATGTGCATGTCCACGACATGGCAGTGTTACACGCGGCCAGGCACCGCGCTAAAGTTCATCATGATGGTGGTTGTACGAGGCAGTGTAAGTGGTGTGGACCCCTTCAGCCTCCAAAAAAGGAGACTCTGGGTGATGTCGATGCTGACAGCTCGACGGTACGCACCCCCACTCCAAGATGGGGGCGCGGGACTTCCAAGAAACGCCTCTCATGCAAGCTAGGTCATTCAAGACCAATTATGTCAAGCTGTGGGAAAACTTTTCGAAGCAGCTGCTGCCCTCAGCAGGGTTTCAATCATGGCATCTCAAATGAGGAGATTCTGCCAGAATTCTCATGTTGACCGGTGTGCGACAGCAGGGACACAAGGATTGTGGTGGATAACATGCTATATGGGAGATTTGCGCGCCTCAGAGGCATGGTGTATGTCACTGGCGCGTGCCATGCCATACCTGCATGCACCGTCATATGGCTCCACGGCTCCCTGCGCAACGCAGCATGCGCGAAGGTACGGAATCGAAGTGATCTACGACCAGGGCAGAGCATCAAAGCTGTGCGTGACCCTTTCCCTAGAACAGTGCAGTGTGCATCTAGCTAGCTAGTTACAACTTACCAGGGGAAGCGGGGCCCAAAATCAGCGTTACGGTAGCCCTGCCTGCTCCACCTTCGACCGCATCGAGCCCATAACTGCGCGGACTGTGGCCCCCACGGTTCCAACGTTTCGTGTGGGATGTATTCCCCAAGCCTCAGGCCGTGGGCCGTAAAAAGACATTCCCGAGAATGATTGCCCAGCTCCTAACAGTTGTATAAAACCGCGTCTTTCCGTCATCTTGGGGGATAAAGTCGGATTGGGATATTCGAAGGCGGCGAGTGCATGGTGGAGTTTCCCTGATTGAGGACTGCAAGTTTCCCGACTCCTGTGACCGGCAGCTAAAAACCCAATCGTCCTGTCTCTGTTTCAGTTGAGCCGGAAGTACCGTCAAAGGCACCAGTCACAAAGGAGGATTGTCTTCATGAACAAGCGCGAATATAGCGCAATTATTGCCCGACCCTGAACCTAAGCACAAACTTGCAAATCTTGCAGGTATGAAGAAGCGAGCGCGTGCATGCTAGAAGCTAGTGATACTTCCCGATCCTAGCGTGGTAAGCCGGGCTGTCTTGGAGCTACCAACCAGCAAGTGGATGCCTCTACTCTTTTTTTTGTAGACTCTGAAACGATAAATTTCTGACCAAGATAATGTTGGGGGAGCTCGGACAATGGCGTCTGCTGTGCGACCGAATATTACGTAGCCCACTCAACCATGCCAGAAAATTATGGCGAAGAAAAGCCTGACGACCAGGGACAAAGAGTTCGCAAACGCTCCTAGGACAGGTATAGCGTGTCCCAGTCGAAAGGAAGACTGCTTCCTGTTCAGACTACATTTCCCGGCTACGTTTGGTGACTTTGGTCACTTGCAAAACGCACAGCCTGATGCCCGAGGCCAACGGCTATTTCTATGGCAGATGAGCCAGTTTTGCATATCGCGCCGAAGGCCTTCCATCCGTAGGCCGATATCTGGATAAGATATCGCCGCCGGCGGACCTGTATCTCTCGAATCTCTGATTTTATTATTCTCCCGGCCGGCTTCTGTCGTGTCCACTTCCGAAGGTTGCACATGATCGGGCTCACCGATTTCGTCCCACTCACACAAGAATTAGATACTTGTGGGGAATCTGCACCAAACCCAAATTGCCAAGAAAAAACACGACTTATCCTCTTCCGCCGTGTTTTTGTGAATGTCAAATGTCTCGTCGGGTCCCCGGCGTGTTCAGTGTGGGCGCACTGCAGTGCTGCTGGGACTTCAGTCGGGACTTCAGTCGGGACTCGCTGGCCTCGTATTTAAGCTGGTTCTCGCTCCCTCTGCTGCCCAATCATCGTCTTCCGGAAGCCAACGTGAGGGCAACGCGACGCTCCAGTGGTTATGTGTTTCCCATTTTTGCGGAGTGGTCCAGTTGTCAGCTCGCCGCAGTCAACGTGAGAACAACGGAAGGATTGAGTGGTTCAGACGGGGTCAAACCCTTGCATGTTGCCAGTTCTGAGCAAGGAGAGACCAACGTGAGAGAAGCTCAGGGCGTGAATGGCTGATTTTCGTCCCTTCTCGCGATGTGTTGGCGGAGGATATCATGAAGCCTTCGCACATTTTGATGTGTTGCAATTCACACCGACATCATCATCATTCGCAGATGCTGCGCAATGAGTCAGGCTCAATTGCAGGTTCAATAGGGTTCCAAGGGAATGGTCAGAAGACGAGTTCACCGGCGGATCATTTGAAGTGATTGCGAAATAGTGGACTGATGAGTACTGCCTCTTTTCACACCTGACTGAACATCCCCCTGCGTTTTCTCTGCGGGATAGACGACGTACTCAGCGCAATCCAGCTAGTTACAATCCGATGGTGCTATCGTAATCCAGCACCCTGAAGCCTATTTATTTCACCTGACCTGGAAAGCGGCGTCGTAAAGGCTATTGGCGGGTCTGCCATATCACTAGCACTCCTGACTGCTCAGTTGGATGTGGAAAGCTGCACTGTATAATCCCGAGCAACATAGATTAGATAAGATGAAACCTAGATCGTGTATTTAAGGAGCAGTCGACAACACTATGTCGTCAACTCAAAGAGTAGCTGATGTATCAAGCCACACAGCTTGCTGTATACAGCGGGCTAAGACAAGCAGCATGCACAATGTGACGGGATCTGCTAGAGGGAAGCCAACATATTGAATTCGTGTTTGGTCAAGGCGTACAATAGCAAATGCGAGACAAAACTTTTGCTAATGCTCACATGAGATTTCCAATTTCAAGGAGAAGAGCGAAGCCAAACAAAGACAACAGAACTCCCGCAAGCAGGCTCTCGTGCAAGCCACGCGCTGCTACAACCATTGCGAAGACTGTGCAAGACGAAATAGCAACAGTGCCAGCGAATATGGCAGCTTTGGTGTGATGCATATGATCCTTCCCGGTTCGGAGACCTATAAAAGTGCACACCAGGAGTATCACGCCTATGAAGAAGATGAGCACTGAGATGATCGCCCGTCGTGTGCGAGTCATGGGAGCCACGGTCGAAGAGGACGAGACAGCGTGCCCAATTCCGATGCGGCCCTCCTCTCCTGGGTCCAGCGTATCGAGTGCTCGCTTTTCGCGTCGGTGCTTGATATATCTTGTATCTTCTGAGTATGTTAGTATTATACTCTCTGAACGATCCGTGATCTTACCCTTTAAGTTTCGGGAGGATTGTGCCGCCAGAGGGACATTGTCCTCTTCCGAACCACTGTAGAAGCGCTCTTGCTGGATTATGACAACTGGCTTCTTCTGTTTTTGTCGTCGTATGGCCGACTGGTTCCGCCGACGACCTCTCGTAGCACCCCTGAGTGCAGCCGAGGTCGTGGGTTGGTCTGCAGTCCAGTCACCGATGCCCACTAACGCGTCACCGACTGCTTCTCCCTCGTTTTCTGAGGTTGAGCCATGCGTTGCGGACAACGACGATTCATAGGTAGCGACCCGTTTATCGTTGTACCTTTTTCCCTCGAAAGGGTAGCTCGTGCCACCTGAAGTCGGTTTGGTGATGGTGGAAGGCTTCTTCGAGGTAAATATGGCTGTGCTGGGATAGACTGAGGACGTGGCAACAGTTGGTGGAGAGGCGAGTCGATGCAGACCAATAAGCTGATCAATACTGATATCCCTGTCCGAGCGGAGGATATTCGTCATGGCATCATCGTTGCGAGAATACATAGCAGCAGCTGTGGTCTCAGCCATGCCACTCATGGTGTCTTCGCGGGTGGCTGCTATGCATGAGTAAAGCGCACTCAGAAGCATTGACATAGATGGGCTTCATACCCTCCACCAATATGGTCGCGGAAGACGAGTCCTATTGACGCAAGGGCTTTGCCGGGATCGGTGCATCCAGAGACTGACGAGGCGGGCCAAGACAAAGTGTCAAGTGGACGATAAGTCTGATTGAGACAATCACTACGTATCCTTGAACGGTAACGGGAGTGGAGAAAGGTGTGCAATAAGCAAACCTACAAGGGAGGAGTGAATGGAAGGAGAGATGGTGCGAATGCGGGGGATGTGAGTGAATAAATTGGGGGCGGTGGGCAAGCTGCAAGTGCCAGCGCCCAGCGACGTATGCAAGCCTCTGCTATGACCAGCTGCCCCATGCCACCCGGAAGTAACGCGTCATATCAGTCAGCATATCGTGAAAATCGATGAATTGAGAGCAGGAGTGGTAAAGGGAGCTCTTAGTATTATGACCATTCCAGCCATGATGCCTCCTCCTTAGAGTGCGAAGTGATGACTAGGGATCACCGGAGAAGATGCAATCCCATATGATTACAACGTATCCGATGGGAAGCCGTGGAAATGCCTACACAGTCCTGATGCGTGGCCCCCCATGATGTGGCGATGATCAGTGAAGGTCACCGGAAGTTACAGTTCTGAGAAACGGCGGTGTGTGCTTCTGCGCGGTAGGATCCTGTCGAAAGGAGCAAATCAACACAATGAGCACGCGGGGAGATTGTGTCCCTCATGACACGTGTATCGAGAGCAAATCCCCTTGAAATCTCGCCATGGTCTTGGATGTTACTGTTCCACCTCCCGGACGGGCTGTGGCTTGCTCGGGCGCTGGGCCGTTACGGTGGAGTGTAAATGTAGTTACCATCCCAAAGTCGGTCGATAGCCGCCACTGTGACCTTGTGTTGCACTCGCTATACCTGCTTTCCACGCGGGCGCGGGTCTGGTGTTATGGGCGAGGCTGAGATGGCAGCTGAGGACCAATGGGAGTGCAGAAAAGCCGCTCGAGCCTGTAGGTAGCGTCACGCCGTCTAGATGCAGTCTACGCGATTATGCGGGTGGGTAAGGAATATTGACGGATGAGGACGAATCTTAAAGAGTCAGAATTGATGGCGACCACGGACCGCCGAGTGTGTGGGAGGTTCAGTTTACCTTTTGGGCGCCCCACCTAAAAGTGGAGCGCCAAGCGCACACGTGAAGTTAGAAGTTGTGTTGCTAGATAGAATAAACTGCACTTATGATATAATAAAACTCCTATCCTAAGGCTTAGTTTCCTTTATCATTATCAATCACCAGTTTGTAACTTGTCGGTTGGCTCATCGCATTGTTACCTAGGTAGCCTTAAGTTTGCACGCACGTGACTATGTCTTTCACTTCCCCTCAAAAATTTTAGATTGGCAAGTTCCGGGCCGGGTGTTTCAGTTTGTCAACAGCACCGTAAACCTAGGTATACTTTATAGAGTATGATTAATAAGGTATTTCTCTAACAAGACGACTTTTTCCCTTGTTTTAACAACTTGTCCTAGGTAGTGTGTCTGGAAGGACGGTCAACGTGAATAGAAACAATACATACATTAACACGGCAACGAAGGATTTACAGGAGCGCAGTTGACAGGATAAGCATGATGCGAGTGGAAGAACCCAGCTGTAACCTCTAGTATGTTGAGAATGTAAGTCTAAATAAGCCCTTTCCCCAATCTCCATTTTGACCAACAACGGTCGGGTGTCATGGATTTTCGGGCATCAACCGGGTAACAAGCCGCAGATTGTGGGAACATTTTTCTCCAGTAACTTGGGTTCCCAGACTGGGTACCGGGTCTCCCTCCGGAGACGGAGTGTGAGACACATGGGTTGTGGTCGTGAAATGTTTTCTGCCCCTTTCACCGGGCTGGCTCCTGGTTTTCTCAACTATTCACTTGTTTACATCAGCGCAATTACTCTAATAACAAAATTCCTTGACGTCATGCCTTCCTCGCTAGACACACATAAGAATTTCAACCTGCGGTCGCGCACTTGATCTAAACAACCCTCCCGTGCTCGACCCACCCACAACCCCAACCTGCAACCAGCAACCAGCAACCAGCAACCAGCAACCAGCAACCTGCAACCAGCAACCTGCAACCTGCAACCAGCAACCTGCAACCAGCAACCTGCAACCAGCAACCTGCAACCAGCAACCTGCAACCAAAACCTGCAACCTGCAACCAAAACCTTTCAACCTGCACTCTACCCACGTCCGCCCCTTAACCTTCCACACTTATCCAAATTATCCAAATCTTTACAGGCATATATACATGTCTATCCCATCCTCGACCGTTATAGTGAACTATAACAACGGCGTTCCCATCCAGGGAAACCAGTGCCACATCGCGATTCCCTCAGGCCCCTCTCCACTGAAGTCACAGCCCGGGCAGACTGGCGCTTTGCCGGGGCTCAAGTTCAAGAATCCATGGAGCTTCCTCGCCGGCCGCCACATGTCAGTTGGTGAGCCGCACCATGATGCAGCTGAGCGTCCGTTCAATACCGGGCGTGACGTTCCCATTTATTCAGCAGTCGAGATGCTAGGTGTCTACGATGAAATGGTACGACTGCATGGCGCACTTGGAGAGACAATTCTCCTGTTTGGCCAAATGGTCAAAGCTAACACTGAAGGCCATCAACGTCAACGTAAGTTATTATTGCCGCCGGCATGTTTTCTACCCATATTAACGAGAAGACAAGTAGAATATGGCTGTAAAGACGAACCCTCAGGCATAACCGCAGTCCAGACGAACACCCGTACGGCAACCTCTAGGCGAGTTGGGCCCAGAAACTCCACCCCGACCAGCGACTCGGGATACTCCTCTAACCAGAAAGATACTGAGAACGACGTCGAAGATGTTGTATTATTCAGTGGTCATCTTCAGGATACCGTCGTGTTCCGCGGGCGCGCCCACAAAGGCGTCGACACCGGTTCTGATGACGAATCCGACGTCGTTCTCTTCCACGGGCGGCCGCCTAACCCGGAGCTTGGGTACAAAAATTGTGTCTGTAAGTACTTATTGGCTTCATTTTCTCGGGTCACTAAAAAAACTAACGGCAATCGCATAGACCTCACTGGTGGAGTCAGCCTTGATCCCCAGCTCAACTTTAGTGCCCCTGCTGAGGAAGACCGCTTGCAGGAGGATGCCACGGAAGGTGTTTCCATCAGCAATCAGTCCTCATTGTACAAATCAGAAAGCAAAGAACAAATTACCGCTTCCGAGCTCCTTGGTAGTTTCAGCATCTGCCCCAACTCCACCGAAACAGCGAGCACACTCGTGAGCCATCCCACCCAAAGTCCAGACACTCCGAATACCATCATCTGTGCGGATTTCAAGGATGAGGACCCGATAGCCCCAATTGCGGTATGCCCAAAGAGCATTGCTCTTGACAACTCCCATCATCGCCGTGGATTGGACCTCGAACACCGCGATGGACCAAGCTTCTTCAACAGTGAAGCAGTAAACCATGACGTGTCTGAGCAAATGTACCAATTATATATCATAAATGGACTGGTGGCAAAACCCGAGTGGAGCATCGGAATGGGTGCGTATCTGGAAGATGTGTCCGCATCTCTGATTGGCGACTGCCAGCAAGGCGACTCCGCGTACGAGAGCGCCCTGGTTATCGAACAAGAGATGGCCGAATACAAGGCCGTGAGGGAGCACGCCGTGGTAGTTGACGGATACGACGAAAAGGCGAAAGAGGCCTTCGTCTTGCAGCTGAATGACTATCTCCTCACCACGCCGTTGCCAGAGCAACTAAGTTTCAACTTCGAGAGCTGGCTCGCCGCGTCAGATAACACAGAATTTCAGGCTCGCCAAGTCTCTCCACAAGCTGTGTTTGCTCCAAAGAACACAATCAACGCCCCAGAGGCGCCAGAGCCCCGGCTACCAAGTTTGAAGAAAGAATCGGCACTCCCAGTAACTCAAATTCGGCACGGTTGTGGCTCCACTCCTTCCCACAAAGCAACTTATCAGTGGGGCCTCACAGGAGATTATGGTGGTAACGGTCGGTCATGCCTCGAGAAGGGCTATATAGGCCAAGACGGGATTCTGGAGATGGCTGATGGAACCTTGCAACGCCCAACTATGGCTGGTGGGGTTGTCTTTGGATTCCCAGTCGCACGATTCAGACACTGGTTGCCAGAAATCCCTGCAGACGCATTCCTCAAGCCGCTTTCTGAGCAGAACCTTCCGTGGTTGCAAGCACGCTTGGAACGCCAATATATGCTCGAAGCCGGAATTGGGAGCCCAGTTGTAGAAATGCTGGTTAGAAGGATTGACAGGAAAAGGGCGATCCGAGCGGCAAAAGAAGCCACTCGCATTTGATGTCAGTTTGTCACCGTTAGACTCCGGAAGGGTGCTCTGAATACTGTAATCCATAGCTTGTGATCTGCCTCTAGTGGGATGTTACCCGAAGCGATAGGCGCTTCCAGCATATCCAATCCTCTCGCCGCACCGGTTGCTGGGAGCAATGGATAAATACCATTTTTAAAGTTTAAAACAAAGAACTGCTCCGCTTCTCAGGTCGAACCTTCTTTCCTCGCTCACAGTTTGCTTATTACAACAACATGCTCATTCGCGCAGTCACTCTTGCCTTCCTTTCCTCCAGCGCTATAGCCACATACACGACGACTCTCACGACAAAGCTCTTGCCTCGAGGAAGACACAGGGTTATTATCACCGCGGATCTGGCCAAGCCAACGGACTTTGTGGCGATGTGCTCAGAGGCTTGTTCCTCGTACTGGTGTCATGAAAGCAGAATGATAGACGGTAAAGGGTGGTATGTATTTCCAAGCGCGTAATTGTGCTCGAAATGTTGATGGTTTGTAGCGGCGACGATGTATGCGATTACCTTTGTCAAGATCCACACTGGCCCACTCTCGCGCCGAGATATGTGGGTTAATGTGTAGATTGTGAATGATGGAAGGGATGGGATAGATGATGGAAGAGAGGTTGGAAATGCTTTATAATGAGTACCGAAAATAGAGGTGAAGGGTGTGTATGAACGTAAAATCTACTCAATGTCCCACGGCTGGTCTTCATCGTTTCTGATATAAGGCACCGGTGCATCTTTCCCATACTTCACTTGACTGATAGTTCTCCCATTCCCCAGAAATTGCCAAATATTATCTTTATCCTCGTACTCCACCTCGTAGTGCTCCCATCTGGGCCTTTTCAAGAACTTGAGGTGATGCAACAGACTGCCTGGCCAGATATAAACCCTCCCATCTTTTGTATTCGCCTTATACCAGGACTTGCAATCCTCTTGCCAGATGGAGTGCTTCCTGTGCCAAGCGTCCATGTAGGCATTGAGTTGGTCTGTGACGTTCTGTTTGGGTTGGACGGACTTGATGCGATCCTCCTGCATGTGCCGTGCCATTTGCAAGATGTACTCCATCTGGACCTCATGTGACGGAAGAACGCAGCCCTGACTCCAATTGCCACGGGGAACGTTGATGACAAAGTAGTTGGGAAATCCTGGGGCGGATATTGAAGCATAAATATTTGGCTCGGCGGCATCTTGCATCAACTGCCCACCAACCCCTCGAACGGGAAAATGTGGGAAATACTGGACATTAAACCCGGTCGCACAAGCCAAGATATCAACGGCGTGTAGGGCGCCATCGGCGGTGACGGGACCTTCGGGTGTCACTTTCGTGATCTCATTGCCTAACACGGTTGTAACATTCGAACGTATCAGCGCTTCGAGATAGCCTTCACCCGGTGTGAGCCGGCGGCAACCAGGCGACCAAGATGGGATGAAAAATGTCTTGAGATCCTCGCGGTCGCCGAGACGCTCAGCCATAGATGCTTGCATATGAGCTTTGGCCGTGAGGTTTAATTCGCTCCCCCGGTAATACATGTCCCATCCGCCGACGATGGCCTTCTCCACGGTAGTGCAATACTTGAGGTGGTAATCTGGGTCGTCGCGGAAACGCTGCTTTTCCTTTTCTGTGTATTGATGTTTTCCGGCCGCTTGCGGGTCCATGGCCTCTGGATCGGCTTCAGTGTTTGTGATACTAGATCCCATCTGAGGCGCTATGTACGTGCAATTCCTGGCGAAGACCGTCAGGTGTTCGGCTCTCTCCGCAATCTTGGGGACCATTTGGATGGAACTAGATCCAGTCCCGATAACGGCAACCCGCTTACCGGTCCAGTCAAGATCCTGAGGCCAATTGGCAGAATGTGCAAGGACGCCCTTGAAGTCGTGAAGTCCTGGGATATCGGGCCACTTCCATTTTGTGAGCACACCGGAACCATTAATGAGAATGTTGCAGGTATCAGTAAACTTGAATTCGTCACTCTTCTCCAGCTCGACAGACCACTTTCCCGCCATTTCGTCCCATGTGGCCGCAACGACCTTGGTATTGAGAACCACGAACGGCTCTAGATTGTACTTTTTATAGAATCGCATCATGTAGTCTTGGATTTCAGGCGCATATGAGTAGTACCCATTCCACTCTGGGTTGCGTTCGAATGGGAAGACGTAGCTACTGGCCGGGGTGTCGCACGCGCAGCCTGGATACCTGTTCTCATGCCAAGTACCGCCTATGGTGTCGTTTTTCTCGTAACACACCAAATCGTAGTTCGTTAGAAACTTGCGGGCTTTATGTGCTGCCAGAAGCCCACTGGCTCCCATTCCGACATGGATAATCCTCAGCGGCTGAGGCAAGCATTGTGGGTCATCCGGAATAGTCATGTCGGTGGCTTCTAAGTGCGGCATCGTTGATAGGATGATGATCGTGATAAATGGATTGTGCAATTGCTTCTCCCTTCGGGTGTATGCTGGGCTTTACTATATGCGTAAAATTTGATGTTTCAGTCGTATGGACAAATGTCGTGGTTGATCGAGGTGGGGTGGGGTTGGCTAGTGTAAATAGGTAGGAACGACTGCGCATCCAGATTAGGCAGCAATACTAGAGCGGAAATAGGGTAGGCTATTCACTTCCCACCATAAGCATGGAGCCCCGCAATAGGCGTTCCAGCACCGAGGCATCACATTTCTAAGCCTCAGGTACGGAATCGCTTTGACACCTCATTCTTACGCCGAAAGGCAGCACACTCGTGGCCGTGGTTATCTTAGTTTTGGCACGGCATCAGAATATACAGACGAAGGTTGACGGGGTTCACACAGGTGTTAAGAAAAAGTGTCGTCGCAACTTCAAAAATTACTGCTTCTTAACTAGGTCTTAGCTAGCAATCTGTGGGCAAATTCTAAAAGCGTACACCTCTAACTGCTTGAGAGAATTAGTAGTTGCAGAATACACGAAGCATCTAACCTACACGTTGTTATTGGGGAGAGGAAATTAATCTTACGAGAATTATTAGCATAACGCCACCGGTTTTATGTCACTTTGGTGCGGGTGAAAATGCCACATGCATGTACTCCCTAAGATCATGGTGCATCTGTGAATGTATCATTTTGTCCTGGAAGACGGGTGACATACAGCGACTCAGTGTGAGGATTTCTTTCCGCATTTCCAACGGAGGAAAAGTCAACTCGACCTGTTCATATATTAATTGCAGGTAGGGTTGTTTCTAAGGGATGGTGGCTATTTCTGCATTGACAGGGTCACTCGCAAAAGTACTAATTGACAGAAAGGATTGCCAGAAAATCACTTCATTTGTCAGATTTTGAGTGTGTAGACTTAACTTTGTACCTTTTTTTTTCTAAACAAAAAGGGAGAAAAAAAACAGAAAATACCTTGGATGGTGTATATAGATGTCACGTGATACGCACTAGCCTAGTAGCGACTATGACCGTGCCCAAGTGGTTCGCTCCGCTAAAGGAGGATTCAACCTAATACATCTACTTATCAAGCATCTATTCAGTGCACTGGTCGAAATGGAACCTGAATTGGACAATGGTAAGCCAAGAAGCACCGCCACACTTTTCAGCTGAGTGCGGCTCGTGCTTACCTATATATCTATGGATTATGCCAAGTTTTCGGGCGTTCCGAGGCGGACCCCACGACATCAACATCTGGCTCCACACGATGCTGGCGACCTCATATATATACTTATCTGCGCATCAAAGCAGATAGCAAGCCATGTGCAGTCGATGCTGCAAGATTTCGAGCCTCTTGGTCGGCCGGTATGACCCTACTGTCCCGCATACACCATGAGCGGCTCGACTGGCGATGAGCCTATCGCAAATCCTCTTCTGGAAAGAAGAACCTTCCTGGTACTGTGTCCGTGTCTCCAGTATCTTACGCCTTCTAATATGGTATAGGGCGTTATATGGACGTTGTGTGGTCTCGCTACCTGTCTGCTTGCATCCCGTGTTGCTATTCGCATGTCGACAAAGGGACGGCTCATGACAAGCGACTACTGCCTCTTCGTGGCTCTCCCAGCACTGTTTGCTGGCACTTTACTACTACATCTCAACGTGGCCATACTATACGCGCAATCTTTCGCTTTTGAGCCATCAACCCCCATCTTCCTTGCACCATCCGCGGCATCACAGCTCACAGCTTCCATGGAAATGCTGTGGTTTTCGATATTCTGTGTCAAATTTTGCTTTTGTTCCCAGTTTAAGTTCCATAAGCCGCCATATGCTTATGTGTCGGTCACTCTCACACGCTACTACTGGGCCTGCGTCTGTATTTGCGGCGCCGCGTGTCTTTTTGCGTTAAGCCAACCAGTTGTGCTATGTCCTACTGCAGGTGCGCGTCAATGCTCGCCCCATCCATCTCAGCACTGCTAATGTGTCTCTAGAAAGATGCAGCTATTTTCGCAATTCATCACGACCCATTGCATTAGAGATGGCCTTGATAGCCATTGATATGATTACCGACTGCCTTGGTACGCACTCCACCGCTGAATGACTCATGCAGTACTAAGATGAGGATCAGTGTTGTTAATTCCAGTCACCCTCATTTTCATGGCCAATTTCTCCCGCATCCATGCTGTAATCAATGGAGGTTTTAAAGGCCTTTCTATTTTCAGCATCGCCGTTGCGGCAACTCGACTTGCTTTCCTATGCTCTCGACGTACTGGGCGCATCGACTATGTTATCCTGGTATTTTTACTCCAAGTCGAAGGCGCCGTGGCCATCTCGATGGCCAGCATTTCCAGCTATCGCGTTATCGTCCTCAACCACCTCAGCGGGAAACAACGACATAATGTTGGGCGGACGTCTTCCACTGCATTTTCCAAGGTGCATGCCTGCTGGAACAGGGCTAGAACGCAGATCCGCGCTGATCACGGTGGTCCGAAGCCGCAGCGTTCCGACCAACATCTCCACCTGACGTTATTGGAGGTTTCCATCCCGGACCCAGTGTGGGATACTAGCTTTGGATCTGGACCTCAAGGAATTGTCCCCCGTGTGCAGACCAAACACTCAATCCAGTCATGATGATTACTTGCAACGCCTATGCGACGAATGCCGGGATCATGAGCTCAGCGTCGCCACCATTCTGTATGTGGCTCGGACTGTTACTCATGCCAATCGTCAAACGAGATATGGATCGAGTCGCAGTCGCTCACACACGGGAATCCAGCTTCTCTCCACATCCTCGTAAGCCTTGGAATGGCTATCCACCAACCCGGGCTGCAGAAAAGCCGCAACGACATGCCATCGTAGGTCAAAAGAGGGTTGGGAAAAGACGATGTTCAACTTGGTCCCTTAACCTACCGAGACCTACGGTTGAGTGTTCCCAGGTCGCGGTGCCCCTTAATCGATTTCGACGATATTTGTGGACCTGTTCTCCGCGTTTGAGGACAGCATTGCGAATATCGTCATCTCCACAGCCGCGCAAAGACAGGAGAGTGGGATGCAGGAAGCAAACTTCCTTTTCTTGCTGGCCCGTGTCCGGTGGAGCATCGACTCCCTAGCCCCATCGATCGGATTGCCCCTGTCGCTCCCGCGATCACGCGAATCGCTTGGCGGCGAGATGAACATGTCTCATTGGCGGGCGGAGAAGGAACATAAAATGGACTAGTCTTGATGAAGATAGGAGAGTGAAACTAATCTCCCCAGCACCGGGTTGGGAGCTAGCCCTGCCGTCCTTCAGACCAACACACGTCAGCTGGTACTCTATGTAGACTAGACCGACCGGTATGGTTGCACACTCTAAGGGGCTTGCTCGCTTTCAACGCCAACTGTAGACCCACCACGGGGAATCCAGATTATATTCCCGGATCTGTCACCGTCACCATATGCAGTACTGGGGACCACCGTTGAATCTTCCCGTTTCTCGATGTCACCATCAATACGCGGTTCTGCCCCGTCGGCGACGGCACGACATCCATTCGTCATCAACAGCTGTTAGGGCAGGATCTTTGTTCAGTTCCAAGGCCATGGACGCCATCCACACAGATCGTTCCCATAAATGCAGTAGGCCAAGGCCGCTGTCAGTTGGGACCTGCGCGCGGCTGAGAACCCACCCAGAACCAGCCAGTCACAGCTCATGCTATCAGAGCTGGCTGTGTGCCGCATCTCAAGCCTCGCAAGATACCCCACGTCCTGAAATTCAAATGCTGATCCCGCATTGTCGTACCTATATCCTCAGCCTTGTTCCACCTAACTGGGACGACGTTCGGGCACTCTTCGTCCCAGTCGCTCGTTACCGGTTCCTCAGTCGCCTAGAGGCACGCACTCAACATGGCGCAGGCACAGCTCGACGCCTTAGGATGGACTTTCATTGCTCTTGCCCTCACATGGACCGCTGCGCTTATTGGTGGTATGCTTTTCCTCCATCACCACCGAAATTTGCCTTGTCTTCAGATTCGGCGCCTACCCCTCGTTTTTGCTGGAATATCCTCACTCCATGCTTATGGTGCAATATGTCTTGCTGCCTATACTTTCATTCCTCTCCTACCTTGCTCCAGCGAGTTCTGGATAATGAGCATATATTTGCCTTTCGGTATCGCTATGTTTCATGCTGCCAACAGTCAGTTTCTACATATTGCAAGCCGGCAGAAGCAGTTCGCCCGGATGAGTGCTTTGAGCGACACGAAACCTGTAAATGAAAAAGAAGCCGAGCGCCTAGCACATTCGCGTCTCAGGAGGATCATCCGAGGGGTGGAAAGGGTTGACAAGGTCGACCGCATGATGGTGTGGATAGCGATAGGCCTTGGTATCCAGGTTCGATCACCCGTTCGATGTCGAGTTTCAACGACTAAATGCCTCCAGCTTGCACTTACCATCTTCGTTTTTTTTGGTTCCAAGAAATTCCACCCTAGCTACGGAATCTTCGATTACACCGTGAAGGGAATAGAGACTGAAGCGAGAATGCGGTGCTCGAAAGGTTGGGAGTGGTGGCTGAGCATCGTATGGCAATTCTTCTGGGCATGGATATACGCGCCGTACATGCTTTGGAAGTCTCGAGGCATACGCGACGTGCATGGATGGAGGACGCAGACTATTCTGTGCTGTCTGGCAGGGTAAGACAGACTTCGGCCTTACCGAATTCTCACTTTATTGATCGACCGCTAATGGCGAGCAGACTACCCGCCTCACCTCTCTGGCTCGCAGGATTGTATGTTCCTCAGATGGCATCTGTGAACAGATATCTCGTACCCCCAATGTGGTTTTCTGTCTCCATTTTCCTGATAGAGGTCTTCACCATCGGCCTACCGATAATTCAAGTCCTCAAGACACAAAGCTTGCGGCAAGAGACCATTGACGCACTTGCGGAGTGGGAAAAGAGGCAGGGCACTAATGGCAGTTCCAATAACTCCACCGTTGCCGATTTCGAGTCCCATTCCTGGAAGAGCAGTACTTATACTGGCACAACATATGCCATGGAAACACCAATGACGCCAATCAAATCGTTGACGGAGCCGCCATCAACGGTGATGTTCAACATGGCAGCTCTTGAAACCACGTTGCGAACAAATCCAGATCCTCTTCTCCGATTCGCCGCTTTGAAGGATTTCTCAGGCGAGAATGTGAGCTTCCTAACCCACATTGCGGAGTGGAGGCGTGCATGGTTCATACCACAGAGGTCCTCCCAGGAGCATATACATGAACAGTTCGTTGCAGCAGTTCGAATTTATGCTTCGTTTGTTTCACTCGACTTTGCGGACTTTCCTATCAACATAAGCGCTAGGGAGATGAGACGACTGCACGAAGTGTTCTCCAGTGTCGCTGCTATTCTGATGCATCGGCCATCTAGACGAACTAACGACACCATAACGCCATTCGATGCCGATGCTACTGATGCTTCATCAACGGTAGACTTGAAGACGGGCATAAATCTAGCGAATTTGGGACGCGCGAATCTCAAGTCTGTCAGCCGGATGACTGAGCTTGGACGGGAAGAAGCTGTGGCCGACATCGAAATACCGGATGGCTTTTCGGCGGAGATATTTGAGAGTGCAGAGCGGGAGATCAAGTATCTCGTCTTCACGAACACATGGCCCAAGTTCGTGATTGCGACTTTCGAGATGTCTGAAGAGGAAAGGCACGAAATGGAGCGCAAGCAGCATCATGGGTGGAAGGGCCGACTCCTATGTACCGTATGATATTGTCATGTGTCGTCTTTAGAGGCAATATCTGTTTGCTCCCAAACCAAAATCATTTTGAAGTTGGTTTGGCGCATTTCATATGATTCACCGAATTCGTGATGTTGCGATAGTATTAGCGGCACCATTCATTAGTCCCAAACCGGAGTGCAAGGACTTCCGCAAACGGCATAGTGGGTCTACCCCACCTCCCTGTTCCGAGGCACAGCACCACCTTAAAAGCTCACCATCTGATGAAGTTTCACACCTCAACGTCACGATGGACAAGAAACTGGAGGAGCAACCAATACTCGACCCTCCTCAGGATCAGAGGCGGCGGTTCAAGTCCGTTCTTTTCCCTCTTGACATTCTAATCTATATCACTGTTGTATTCTTGCTTTTGCGGGAATTGACACTGCTACAATGGCCTTGGAAACCGATAAGCAACCCATTGGATGGAACTGGAACCAAACACGCGCAATGCCCACAGGTAGAACCTCTCCATCCTTCGGTACGAACCAAGGACCTAGATGTCATGGACATATTCCTCACGTCCGAGGACTTCCGCAACAGATCCATTCATCGGCTTTCCGGCGCAGTTCAGATCCCCACTCAATCCTTTGATAATATGGGCGAAGTGGGCAAGGACCCTAGATGGGATGCGTTTTACCCATTTGCAGACTACCTCAAGCAGAGATTCCCACTGGTGCATACGGCGCTCCAATTGGAGAAAATCAACACGCATGGATTGCTATATACCTGGCCTGGAACGAATCCGTCTTTAAAACCCACGCTCTTGATGGCACATCAGGACGTGGTTCCTGTCCCTAAAGCTACCGAAAAACAATGGACGCATCCTCCGTTTTCTGGATACTATGATGGTACATTCATTTGGGGTCGCGGAAGCAGCGATTGCAAGAACCAGCTCATTGGCACTCTGGAAGCCGTGGAAGCCCTCATCGAAGCAGGTTTCACACCCAAGCGTACTTTGATCCTCAGCTTCGGGTTCGATGAAGAGATATCCGGTCACCGGGGTGCCCAACAGCTTTCCAGGCACTTGGTAGAGAAGTATGGCCACAACTCGATGGCCGTGATCGTCGACGAAGGGGCCTCAGCCGTCAATGCCTGGGGTATCAACTTCGCCATGCCCGGTGTAGCAGAAAAGGGATACGTGGATATCGACGTCGTCGTCCGCATGCCAGGTGGCCATTCCTCCATCCCACCACCCCATAACGGCATCGGTGTTGCCAGCGAACTCATCACCCTCATTGAAGCTAACCCCTACGAACCGTTCCTTGATGACAAGAACCCTTTCCTGTCCTTCCTCCATTGCGGCGCCGAACACGCACCTCAATTCCCCAAAAAGCTGCGCCATCTTCTCGACGAGCGCGACCACTCACGTCGCCGCAAACACGACCCCCTAGCCCAAGAAGTCAGCAAAGCCGGGCTGCTCGTCAAATACTTGATGACGACCTCCGTAGCCGTGGATCTCATTTCTGGCGGCGCGAAGGCCAACGCCTTACCGGAACGCACGCAGTTCACGGTCAATCACCGCATCAATGTTGGATCCAGCTCTGCCACCGTTTTCACGCACATGACGAAGTTAGCCGCGCAGGTGGCGAAGAAGTACAACTTGAAGCTCACGCCTTTCAATGGAACGGAGACCCCTTCTTCCATCACGCTTTCGTACAGATCCACGGTTTTGCAACCGGCGCCGGTGACGCCGACGGTCGTCGATCCGAAGCATCCGTCTGCGTACTCCATCCTAGCGGGAACGACGCGCGCGCTGTACGCTGACGATGGATTGCTCGTCGCCCCTGGACTTATGACGGGGAACACAGATACGAGGTACTACTGGCTGTTGAGCGAGAACATTTTCAGGTACGCGCCTGGTTGGGACAAGGAGCAGAGTGGTCTGGGGAATATCCATACGGTGAATGAAAGGATAGGGGTGCAGGCGCATCTGGACACTGTGAGATGGGTTGTGGGGTTTGTGAGGAATATGGATGAGGCAGAGCTTGAGTGACTGGATTTGCATGATATAGCGAATTGGGCCTCGGAAGAACGCATTTAAGGTTTCATTTATGACCACTTGCATTTGCTGGGACGCTTGTAAAATACGAAATTACGATACGCTTGGTTTGATTGAATACTCAAGAAAGGCAGACGTCAATCTGCTCGAATATAACATCATATACAAAGGCCTTTGGCAGAAATGAAAATGTCGTGGTCTCATTACGGTAGTAACGGTACCGAATTAGCCTTGTATAGCTGAGAGTGTCACATTGTCCGTGAACACCCAGAGCTACTTATCCTCTTCTTCCCCTTTCGATTTCAACTCTTCCCGCACATGCCTAACCAGTTCATCGATATCCTTCTCGGTTAAGCTGCCTCGATGCGATCTGTCCACCGCTCCAGCTCTTTCCTGTCTCTCCTTCTCCAGCTTCCACTGCAATATTGCAGCCTGTCTCAATGTCTGATCGTTCTCCGGTAATCCTTCCATCGTGACCGCCTGTGCAAGCCCGTCATTTCTGTCCAAACCTGCTCGCTCTTCCTGTGTTGTACCAAACTCATCCTCCTTATCCGTCTTGCTCCTTGCAGCCTCGGTCTCGGACATGGGGCTTGCTTCGTCTTCATGCATGATCGACCGCTCCATGTCCGGGGTGTTTGTTTCCTGCGTCAAGTCGTTGGCATAGGGTTGCGCAAGGAGACTTTGCCCTAAGGAGTTTACGTTCCGCATAGGTCCCCCTGGCCCACCAGTGGGATCCTTGCTTCGACTGACCCATTGTACCAGCTCGTTGACGTCTTCTTCCTGCAATGAGGACTCTTCTACATCAGACTCCGTGGAGACGTCGCTATACTCATGGTGTTCTTCGTTCTCTGCTTCGCCGGGTGGTTCATGGGGATTGTCGTCTACATCAGCGGGTTCCTGTAACTGCTTCGAAAGCTTTGAGCGATCCGATTCACCACCGGGGTTAGGGGCGGATTCGTCCGCGGCGCTGCGTCTGCTTACCCAGCGCACGAGGTCGTCAACATCTGATTCTGAAAGGCTGCCCCGACTCTCTACATCGCTGCCGCCCGTTTCTCTCCTTGGCTCGCTTCTCTGCCGTCCCTCACCAGGACCGACTGCAGAATCTCTCCTAGGGTTCGCGCCACCGGCACCCGTATCGCCTTCTCTGATATTTTCCATTGTCGGAACATCTCTACTAGTGATCTTCCGCAGCGTATTACTCATTCGATGGACCAGAGTTGCTCTTTCCGGGCGCTCAACATCCGCAGGCGGCGACTCGCCTCCGCTGGCCAATTTCGAACTCTTCCGCGGCTCATGTTGAGAGGTGTCCATGTCGGACTTGTGCTCCGCCTCGCACTTGGATAAATTGTCCGCAACGTGCGACGAGAACAGCGAACTGCGAAGCGAAACAAATCTCTCCAGGCGGGGATGTCGTTTCAATCGGGGCAACGAAGGGTTCGCAGGGCCTTTGCCGCTTGGATCTGATGACAATGACGACGTAGTGGTGGTGTGATGAGACGGCTCCACGATGGCAGGATTTTTCCCTGGTTTGGTTGTTGTTTTCTGCTTGATTGTTTCGGCTGAGGAATCTGAATCACTGGATGAAGAATGGTCTTCAAGCTCGTCTATCATGCGTGAGACTTGCGGAGACAATAACCCCGCTCGGGTGAACCCCTCATTGTTTTCTACAACTTGGAGAGCGCTCTTGTGCTTGGGGCGTGGCTTCGCATCAAAGTATGACGCCATAGCTTGAGGCTAGGGTTAGGGCCCGCCGAGACGCCGAGTAGGTTGGGAAGGAGATCTCAGACTGGCTGATGGTTTTCAACGAGCAGTTAGCGGCCGTTGACTACGCACTTTCTTGCGGGGTTGATGCGACTGATGCACTGCTTAGACGTGAGGGGTGAAGGATGGACGTGATGGTGTTGGGGAGCTGTGACGACCAGAAACAGCCTGGGGTAGGGCTTGGCAGGCAGGGTATTTTGCGGGGAACGATCTATGCTTGTACGACCATTCACCCAATAAGAAAGAACGAGCCTTACCCTAACCGGATGTTGCTTCTCCGATGCACGCGACACCGAGTATGTAGGGTTCGGTACAGATCCGATTGAGCTGATCTTTCAGGTGGCCGCTTTCAGATTTTCGAGAGTACTCTCAGATCACTACATAAAGAGCTAATCACGCTTCTCAACATTAGAAATCATGTGTAGGTCCGTCCGCAAGCCAAATTCCAGCGATACCCTGGGTATGAGATGATAATGAATATAGTTACCATACGCTGTGTTCGCAGAGTGTCTCCAGTTTTAGGTCACTCTTGAAACCCGAAGGCCCCTTCGAAAAAAAAAAACGGTGTCTTACTGTAGCATCCCCGAGTTTGAGTATGATGAAAGCGGGCTGGAAGGTTTTCAAATTTGATTGAGTTGGACAGATCGGGTTCCTTGTATTTTTCAACAGCGGAGTATCACTTGCTCCTTAAAAAAATACTGGATATGGCTTACGCAAAGGAAATTGAAAATATATCTCCGTATATCGCTCCCCCAGATCCTCCATGAACGACCTTAGACGACTCCATCCACTCCAACTTGAACAACTTTGGTCTTGACGTCCCCCTTGCTATAGAGTTCACAAGTTCCGCTTACTCCAGCACCTGATAATGTCGCACTATAAATCCTGTCCTCCACCCTCTCCCCAGCCAACATGCCCAACGCCTCCCCGATCTCCCCCAATACCTCTTCTCCAATCCCCGCCCACTCTTCAAACGTCACAATCTCAATCCCCAGACTCTTACCACCATCTTTGACAAAGGCCTGACACTTCCACTCCCTCAATGGCTCCGCATGTGGATACAACGTCTCAAATGTCGCCCGTACCCCTCCAAAATCCATCGCTTCCACCCATGCTGGCGCCTGATGCACCACGGAGTCGAACCACGTCACCTCCTTGGGATCCCACGACGTGCAGTTCTCGACGATTTCGGGAAGACCCATGCTCTCGTGGGCAGCGGAGGTGATGTGTTGATCTTGCACGAACCGCAACAGGTCCATATATGTCCAATCATCGTTGAAACTGACGCGGAATGGTGCATACTGCCATGTTGGCCCGATGACGCGGTCGGCACCCGGGACGCCAATGTTGCGACCCGTGACTACTTCACCAAAGACGACGTCCCGGCTCTGGAGGCGATTGGATAATACGAGTGCCCATGCGGCAGTCGTGAGGGAGCCGATGGTTATTCCATGGGGCCGTGTGGAGATGTCGAACTCGCGGTAGATGTATGTTGGTTCGCGGGTCGTGAGCGGTATGGAGAGTTTGAAGACGGACATTTGAGAGCCGGAAAGGAGGTCGCGCCAGTAGGGAATGGAGTTATCAATGGCGTTGTTGACAACGTGGTTCACATGCCTTGAGAAGGGTTCAGTGGCGGGGATCGTGGTGCCGCTGTAGAGGGCTCCGAGTTGTTGGTAGAGGAGAGGAAGACACATCTCGTCGTATTGAGCGTGAGAGATGCGGAAACTAAGAACTGATTCGCCTGTTCTGGACGTAAAGAGGAAGAAGGCGGCAAAGGAAGACCCAAATGGCTTAGGTGAGGCAATATCCCTTTCGCTATGTTCCCGAGCAAATGTGAGCAAATTGTCATCTGCGGGCACTGATATTTGTTCGAATGGAATGCGAAGGGATTCGAGAACTACGCCATAGATATGATGGTCGCGTGGTACAAAGACGGTTCGGAGGATCTCGTTGCTGTTGACCAGAGCCTGGCAAGCACCAAGTAGCTGAGGCTCATCAATCGGCTCCTTGAAGTGAATGAGATCATACCGAAGTGAGAAGCGAGGGACCTCCACCGTTCCTTCTACAGCCAAGTGCTGCAACGGTCGTGTGGGATATATGTTGGTGATTTTCCAATCCTGGTTCTGTAGTAGGGGCTGGACAGCCTCCGTGGTGGTAACATGTTCGGTTGAACCAAGAGCTGCAAACGGAGCATCCAAGTCTCCCTGGCCTCCACCAGAAACTTCTTCAACCGCCAGCTCACTCAAGCGGGTCAGCGATTGAGCGGCAAATACCTGCGCAACGGTGATCTTCAAGCCTAGTGCTCTGACTTCAGAGACGAGCCTCATCGCTCCAATGGAGTCTCCACCCAGCTCAAAGAAGCTGTTCCGGCCTGTGATTTTCTTCAATGGAATGTCTAGAATACGGGCCAAACCCTCCCGCAATTTGTCTTCTTTATCGGACTTAGCCACTGCAGCCAAGTCAGAAAGCGATCGACTTCGGAAAATCTCACCGACAGTGAGGTTCAAGCCATGGGCTCGGGCGTCCGAAACAAGTCGCATAGCTGTGATAGAATCCCCACCGATTTCGAAGAACGAGTCTCGTGAATTGATGCCCTGTGGCGGGATCCCCATGATGCGGCCCAAGAGCTCCCTCAGCTTCTCCTCTCTGGGCAAGATTTCCTCCTTCACATCTTCAATGTGTCTGTGTACCGTTTTATCAGGTTCTACGGGATTGGCAAAGATCATATCCTTCGGTCGCATCTTTTCCGCATCTGCCTTCTCTTCCGCATTCAACACCGCAACATCCCCGAGAAGATGATCCGAGTTCCCACAGAACTTCAACACAATACGATCCAGCACTTTGAGCACCCTCTCCATAACAGGTGAAGAGATACAATTCGAGTCGAAGCTTGCCATGACGAGGAATCCGTTCTCGTCCAAGGTGCACACCAGCATAAGCCCATAGGTATTAAACTTCAGTGCTTCTCTGGCTGCTTCCGCATCATCAGCGGGCACGAAACCATCTGCGGGTGCGTCGACTCCACGCGGGCTGTCGGCCCAGTCCTCATCTTCTTTGGGGTGCAGCACCAGGCCCGTCTTCAGCTCACAGGCATCTCGTGCTTCACGAGATAGGCGGCGAATATTTTGTAAGCCTAGGTGCTCGTGTGGGATCGTACGGACGGTTTGCGCATGGATTTCATGAAGATATTGAGAGATAGTGCGGCCCAGGTCCAGGCGCACGCGGAACGGAATCGTGGTGATCATGGGGCCTTCGATCTGCTCAACCCCAGGCACGGAGACAGAGCGACCCGTCAATGTTTCTCCGAAGACAACATCCGGAGATCCAAGGTACAGGCTGGACACCAGGGCCCAGGCACCTCGAATGATAGTCGCAAGTGTGTTCTGCGAATGTGCGGTGGTGGGCACCGAGACATAGTGTTCCAGCAGTGAATCGGCGCGCATAGTGTACCCCTTGTAAGGCACGGGAGGAAACTGATTCGGGTTGGCTCCCTGGAGCTGTGTTCGCCAGAAATCTTCCGATTTCGAGCGATCGATCGTGGAGAGGTATTTGATGAAGTGTTTGAACTCCGCGGCTCGTTTCGTCTCCATACCATTGTAAGCACGGTTGATGCGTTCGACAACGAGAGGCATGGACCATCCGTCGTATACGGCATGATGTAGGGATGTCACGAGGTAACCCTTGTTGCTGTGCGGAGGAGTTATCACTGCATATCTAAAGAGGGCTTTTCCAAGCTCCATGGGGTTATTGCGGTCATCCTTGAGATATTTCTGCAAATCAGAGCCCGTGAATGCGGGAGCAGCTTGTTTAATGACCACTTGGAAAAGACCACGACCTGCAACATTGACAATCCGGGTCCGTAGTATGGGGCATTCCGAAGTAGCTTTCTTGAAAGCGTCGCCTAGTCTTAGTGCGACGTCCAGTGGAAGTTCCACGACTCTCTGCGCGACATATGCATCGGCAAATTTCGCTGACAAGGCCATTAGACCTTCTTGAAGTGCAGTGCATGGGTAGACGTCCTCGATGGAACTCTCTTGCGTGCTGCACAAGTTCGCAACTTCTTCTCTTGCATCTTCCGCCGTCCAATCTGGTGAAAGGAGAGAGAAAGGGGGTACGTCGTTGGAACAATCGCCATCGATTTGTCTTGCTTTGTCTGCCATCCCAGCCAGTGTAGGGTTGAGCATGATATCGGGAACGCTGAGTTGTATGCCCTGATCCCTAGCCGCTGCTACCAGTCTCATTGCTCTCAACGAGTCTCCGCCCATGCTGAAGAAGTTGTCATTAGCACCGAAGTCGCTCTCTCCGCCCAGGACTGTGGCCCATACTTCTCGGAGTTTCAACTCCGTTTCCGTAGTTGGAGCCACCTTCTCGGATAGAGCCGAGCTGAAATGACGCAGATCCTGTCTGGTGATGGTGGATCCAATCTCTCTTATTCTTTTCCTATCCGTCTTGCAGCTAACAAGAAGAGGCATCTTCCACAGCGGTATCAGTGCTGTCGGCACCATATACCCCGGCAAATCCTTCATAAGCTGTTTCGTCATTCCCTGAAGCTGCTTTCTGAATTTGGACGTGAATGAAGCAAAGACGCTGCCATCCAGTACCCTCATGCCGACTTGTTTCTGCTCGACCAGGAAGGCGACCAACACTGGGTCACCAGCACCACCCGGCTTGATGACCTCGGCGGCTACGAGCGTATCTGGGGGTAGATGTTTTTGCATATTGTATTCGATTTCCGCAAGTTCGATACGTTGGCCACGTAGTTTGACTTGCTGATCCTGACGACCGACAAATATAGGCTCTCCATGTCCATCAGGATCATACTTGACCAGGTCACCCGTCTTGTATAATCTTCCTCTACGCCCCGGATATCGTGGGCTTCCAGCGAGCAAGAATTCGGGATCCTCGATAAACACCTCTTTTGTCTTGTCCGGGTTATTCAGGTATCCATCACCGACAATAGGTCCCTCGATGAGCAGCTCGCCTACAGCTCCAACGGGAACGAGTTTTTTGTGGTCTGCAGGGTCGACCAGCCATATCGCAGCCCCTTTCCCCTTGCCCATGGTAATATACGGCTTGGCAGCAACGTCGCCATTGATGGTAGCGCCGACGGTGCACTCAGAAGGTCCGTACGCGTTGACGACCCTCACCTGCTTCGCCCAAGTCTGCGCGTCACTCGTCGATACTCCTTCACCACCAACCGCCAGCGTCTCCATCTGCTCCCAAATATCAGAGGCCAACGTCCGAGCCACTGAGGGTGTCATCCCCGCAAGGGTGACTTTCATATCGCGCATAGCGCCGCTCAAATCGTTCATACGCCGTCCATCCGATGGGGTGCAGAGTGTGGCGCCGGCTGCGAGGGTGCATAGCATGCTGTCGATGGAGACGTCGAAGGCGTAGCTGGCGAAGTCGAGGACGCGGGAGTGGCTGTGATATCCTACGGCTTCGGCGCGAGGGATGGCGCCCGATGTGAATTGGCTGTGAGATATTATGCAACCCTTTGGCGTTCCTGTGCTTCCAGAGGTGAATTGGATGTACAAGGGTGAGGACGGAGAGACTGAAGGCAATGTTACACCAGATTGTTGCCCTAACACATTCTCAAACTTGGATTCAGATATGGGAATAATTGTCGCAGAGGGAGCCACTCGTCCTGCTAGTGAAGCTTGTGCTTCTGAAGCAACGACCAGCGTTGCGTTGGTTTGTTCGACGATAGTCCGTAGCCGGCCTTCTGGTTGTGCTGGATCCAGTAGAGCGAAGCATTTCCCAGCTTTCATAACTGCAAGGAGTGCGACGCTTGTCCATCGCGATTTCTCAAACAGCAGAGGAATAATGCAACTGCCGTCATCGACGCTCAGTAAGTTTTGAGCCAAACATGCGGAGTATTGATCAACTTGTGAATATGTAAGAGTGCCGTCCCAGGCATCTAGAGCCACCTTCTCGGGATGCTGTTGTGCTTGGCTGGAAACTATATCGTGCATGCAGGTGTCAATGGTGGGCGGTAAAGGAGTGTTCCAGCTCCAGATCTCGTCCAGCTCGGAGGGTCTCACTGCGAGGATTTGGGAAATCGGGGTGGAGTGATCCTCGAAGACGGTCCTGATTGCACAAGAAAAGAATTCTAACTGTGATAAGGCCCGATGTCTTGATAGTCCCGGTTCTCTCCACGTGCAGCTGGTTTTCAAGTGGCGCTCTTCCACCTCTACTGTCGTCCGGAAAGTCCACTGTACGCAAGTCAGACATAGGATGAGCATGTGTTCATTTTTCCAAATATCTTACCTCGTCTGCAGTTCCATCTAGGAAATTGAGCGCAGGAAATTCAGTCTCCCGACCGACAACACCGTGAGACCCTATTCCCTGTACCACTTGAAGCAACTCTTCCACGGTCCCGACGCTGTGTAAGCCCAAGTCCTGTGCCTGGACATGCTGCATTTCCGCAGCCCCGGCGCCTTCAACTCCCCACATAAAATGCTGGAACGCATCACGCTGGTACCTGTGCACGAGCAGGACCCATGCAGCGACAACTGCGTCGACCAGACCTGGGGATCTAGAGACGAAATTCTCATTGACCTGCACTCTCTCTTCTGAACAATATCCATTCTTTCCATAAGTACCGTGTACACCGTTTCCTCTACATTCGATAGTCTGTGATTTCACAGATGACCTACCGCTGCCGCCTGATGAAAGCACGTCACCGGTCGACCGATGCATATCCAAAACAATAAACGGTGCAATATCTCTTTCTTCTCTTCAAGCCCAAAGGCTATCATCCATAGGGTATGAAACTGAACGTCAGTCTGGTGCTCAGCTCCAGCATTGACTGACCCGGCCAAGGATCGCGAATCCACCTTCTTATTTCCATCCCAGTTCCTCTGCCTCTAGTGGGACTTCTCATTCCGCAAACTACCGGTCCTCACCACCTTTCCCCTCTTCAGTGCCTGGTCTCAAACCGAGCGGCAAAAATCTCTTCCACTGGCAACCCCTGCCCAATCTACACAGTACGTAAACCCCCTTCCCCCTTCCCCGCCGATCACCCGTTCCCTTCTTCATGCTCCTCATTACCCCCATTTAGCATCGCACGTAACGAATTCCGGCTCCACACCCAAGGTCCAACCCCTGGCGAACCCCAGCAGACTCAGCGGATCAGATAAATTTTCAGCCCCTAGCCGCCCATCTGATAACTTTAATTGCACGATCCTTCATGTCTGGCCTTGGTATCTGTGGGGACCACAAGAAGTTCCAAGCCCGGCGCTCGCCGTACTCAGCCATTCTGGGCAATTGCGCCGTTGGGTTGCAGCGTCCTCTAGTCTCTCCCTTGGGGGCGTCGCATGCAGGGCGATGGGTTTTGACAAATGGAGTCATCATTGGTGAGGAGTGGAGAGTGGAGAAGAAGTGTGGGTGATATCCCTGGATGGAGAATGCGTGGCTCCATCTGATTAGATCGTGCGATAAATTTGCAGCGCCGAAGTTCGGAAGGCGGAGCTGTGGTCACGACTGCGTAGCCACTGTACCGGCAACTCAGGTGAGAGCGATGAAAAGATCTGATAGAAATGCAGCCAGCATCTATGGAGGTACCACTTGCAAGGCAAATGGCGTTGAAGACCGGTCCGCGACGAGGACTTGACATTTTTACGCGTATACATCGCGGCACGTTTCACTATATTCGTCTTGTCGACCATGCCCTGTTGTTCCCAACCTCGGTCTCCATGGCCATTTCACCGCACCACAAAACGCGTACTGCACTCTTGTATCCGTGGATAGCGTTTCCAGCAAATAACGAGAGATTGATTCTTCCGGTCTAGACTGTCTCGCCTACATCATCTCTCGAAAACTTTGTGCCTGTACATAGTAATCTACAGTCAGGCTAGCGCGGCACCTACATGTCTGTCAAACATCCTAGATATGACCAATAGGTTGAATTGATCCATCATGCTATAGGCAGCCATGGAACATGATAAAGGCTTTTCCCCAGTTTGAACTAGTAGTATGAATTGTTTTATGTCGTTCAAACTGATGATTGCCTTCCCAGCTCCTGAGCCACCTACACGCCGTAGGTTGCTCCAATGGGTTCAATCTTCCGATGGCCGGATTTGTCGCGCACTTTGGAGAACCTGATTTATTTGGGACGCGGTATCTTTGCGAGAGAGCTTGAAGTTGCCGGCATCGTCAAGTAGTATCTGCCTTAAGCTTTTGACTGATGAGATCCGCGTCGCTGCGCCTAAAGAGTGCGATTGCCGCCGAAGCTAAGACACTGGAGCATAGTTTTCACTCACATCTAGTGCTTTGTGAAATATGTATTTGTGAGCTGCAGCGCAGGCCGCAGCAACAACGAAGGGAACGTAGACAAGCTCCAAAGAAGAAGTCTAGCAGTTACATTGCGGGTTCCTTTAAAGAGCTTGGAGTTGCTAATCGCTATAGCAGTTATAGCCGTTATGAGTTGATGGTGGCTATAATCAAAGGCGCGCAAAGGTAAAGAGAACCTTGAAGGGTGCAAGGAGACTAGAAAGCCTAAAGGACGTATACCTAGGTGAGCGTTAGGGTTGTTTGTTGTTTGCTCCAGGCAGCACTGAGGTTGAAAGCTTGGATTACAGGTGAAGCGCCCGGGCCACCCACTCCGCCTAACGTTCGACCTCAACTGCTCCCTCCCAACCTGCAACTCATTGTTTTCTCAAACACTTTCAACAGCTCGACCCTACCCTAGGATACGTCTCACTAGATTCTTTGCTACCATCAGCAGGCCGTACCTGGGCAGCCCATCTGTGCCCATCAACACACGATGGATGAGGACGGAAGGCGCGCCGCCGACGAACTCACAGACGCGGAAACAACAGATACCGAGAGCGTGACCGCGTTGGAGGAGAATACCAGCCGGATGGACCTGCAAGGGTGCATCCAGACATGCCACGATGACCTGCACTCTAGGCTTAAAGTTGGCGATGATTTGGCCCAAGTAACATCGGGTAGCCCCGCGAAAGCAGTGGACAGGCTCCAACCTGACGAATTGCGTCCCTGGGACGGATTTCAAGCAGAGCAGCAATTGGTATAGGACGTGTTGGCCGGATCTGAGTTTGCGAAGAAACCGCTCTTTCCCTCGCGCATGGACGTGGGCGTGTTTGCGTGGTCGCTACCAAAGAGGATAAGCTCAGAGATTTCCGCGTACGATTTCGAAAGGAATTCCGTCCTCGTTCCCGTGGGCTTGATCGTTCGTAAGATCAGGGAAGACGAAGAGCTTCGGAACGAGTTTGGGGTGTCTGGTTCTGTAGACCTCAGTACCCACTGCAACCCAATTCTCCCAGAAGATGGCGATGAAGAGGCGGGTAATGCATCGACCGGTTCGAGAAGAACGCTTCCTCAACACACGATCGCCGATCAATTCTGCGTATACAGCCACCAAATGGCCGACAGGGAGGAAAACGAGCGCGTGGTCTTTGCCATAAAATTCGAATCACCCAACAAAGTGACGCGCGAGGACCTAACCAAGATTCTTGATGGTAAAAGCCTGATGCTCAGGAATTTGACACAAAGTAGCCGTCGCCGCCAAGCTCGCGGAAAGGCCAAAGAGAAGAGGGCTCGCCGCTCCGTTTTGGCAGCCCTCACACACGCATTACACCACATGATTTACCTCAGGGTCGAGTATGGTTGCGTGTGCACTGGCGAAGCTACCGTGTTCTTACGGATACCCGATGAATCCAAGACAGTGCTCCTCTACCATCTTTCTGTCCCAGACAAGCCCGACATTGACTATAGAGTGTCGGCTGTTGGACTAATGCTAGCTTTCACCCTCCAGGCACTGAAATCAACGCCGCGGAGCCAGATGTGGACACAGGATGCTATGCGTCTTCTGGGCAAGTTGGAGACTAAGGAGGAGGCCGCCACAGATACCCAGAGTCATCAATCAGGCGCCCGTGACGAGGGTCCTGTCGCAGACGATGAAGATAATCCCACCCGCGAACCCACCACACTTCCCCAGGTCGGCGTGACAAGCGCCACTAGGAACTCGTCTAGCTCTTGCACCACTGAAGAGTTAGAACAAGGCGGGCGTGGCACACAGGCATTACAGTATGGTTCTTACTGCACACAGAAATGCTTGTATGGGTTGGTTAATGGCGAGCCTCTGGATATGAAGTGCCCCAACGTGCGAGCTCACGGACCCCATGGCGTTCACCAGATCGATGGGCCCGCCTTTCTCACTGCCATTCGCAAATAGCTGTCAGAAGACCTGGATAACGACTGCGAGCCCTTAACGCAGGGATCTACCGCGGTCTTATTCCGCGTTCGGCTACGGTCACATGGATATACTCTCCTTGCGAAGGCCAGTCCTTTCTGGTATGGTAAACGTCTTGAAAAGCTCCAGGGCCACTACGTCCCAGTCCATCTCGGCAATATCGACTTACGAGCTCCCTATCTCTACTGGGGGATAGAGCTGGTTCACATGATGTTTCTTAGCTTTGGGGGAAGCTCTATCGCCGAGCACATTGCCAAAACCAATATCGCCGGCATTCAAACTGCTGACCGCTCTGCGGTAAACAAGATCCACGAGCGTGGAGTCTTGCTTAGCGATCTGAAGTTTCGGAACATGTTATGGAACGAGGAAAATGATGTGATAATGCTGGTTGACTTCGAGCGAGCGCACGTTGTGAAAAAATCGGATAGGAAGTGGAAGCGCTACTTGGAAGCATTCGCGCATGAAGACGAGAGGATGGACCATCTTATAAGGCAGGAGCTCTCCGATCCCCATTCGGGGTCAGAAGGAGAGGTGTCAGAGACTGGCGACATTTCCCTCGTGGATGGTTAGCTAGGAAGTGGTTGGGCACAGGGTGAATGGATGCCGGCTACTGGGGGCTTCTATGATATTTGTGAACCCGAAAGTTTAGTCCCCACCCACACAAGGACATGCGCTCAGCTCTGGTAACGGGATGGGCGGACCTATCCTGAACTGTACCAATCAGCCCGAAATGCAGCGTCAATCTGGCCGACGCACCTAGAAGCACTCACCATTCACACGAATGCGAATATAAATAGCTATTATATCTAATATTCAAGAACGACTTATGCTTTTCGCCTCCCAATGCGTAACAGAAAGAAGTGAATACCAACACCTCACCTAAGTCTACGTACTACCTATCCCAGCATTTGGTGCAGTGCATTGATTCTGTAGCTCTCACTCCTCTTCACAAGCTCTTCATGCTTTCCCTGATCGACCACCCGTCCGGCTTCTACCAGGAAGATGACATCTGCCCTAACAATCGTTCTCAGACGATGGGCTATGGCCACTACCGTAACGCCCTGCCCCTTGACCGCCCTCTCCAATCCCAGCTCAAGTGCCTTTTCGCTTTCGGCATCCAAGGCAGAGGTGCTCTCGTCCAGAAGTAGGAGCTTGGGCTTTCGCACCAAAGCCCGAGCAATAGAGAGGCGTTGGCGCTGACCGCCACTTAGTTGTGAACCGTTGGCTCCAACTTCCGTGTCGTATCCTTGAGGGAGGCCAACAATGGTGTCGTGTATGTTGGCCAACTTGCATGCCTCCTCGAGTTCGGCGTCTGATGGGTTGTGACCCGGTCGCGCACCCAGTTGCAGATTGAAGCGAATAGTGCCGTGGAATAGAACATTGTCTTGCGGGACATATGCAATCTCATCACGGAAAGAGGTACCATGGTGACGAGAGATGTCGAACCCGTTGATAAGGATTGATCCGGAAGAAGGGGCGTAAAAGCGCTCCAGAAGCGCAAGCACCGTGCTTTTACCAGCACCAGACGGCCCAACAAGAGCACAGAACTGTCCCGGCTGGATAGACAGGGAGAGTGACTTCAGAACTGGAATGCTGGGACGAGCGGGGTAGGAAAAAGCCACATCGCGGAACTCAACACTCGCGCCTTGCCTAGGCGAGATTGACCGTTCGGAATCTGCTGAAGCCTCGATATCCTTCTTCTCAGTCGCCTCCTCCCCAGTAAGGGACGCCAAACTTCCCGAAGGAGAGCCTGGAGGATTGCTGTTCAGTTCCAGCAAGCCAACGATGCGAGAGATCGACGCTTTGGCCCTCGATATCTCAGGGGCCAAAGTGAACAGTTGGCCCCATAGTTGAGCTGAGACCAGCATGGCAAAGAGTACAATGAAGAACTCGGTTTGACTGTATCGGCCCTCGAGAAGGTTCTTGGATCCCCACCAGTAGGCAAACGCATAGATAAAATTACCTGAAGCATTAGAAATTGCTAGCCAAATGTTGGACTTCAAGCTTTGGATAACCATAGCTTTTCGTGGAGCACTCAGAGATCGACGATATGTCTGCAGTATTTCCTGCTCCAAAGAAAGGGCAGCGACGGTGCGGATGTTGCTGACCGCTTCCACCGTAATACCGATGGACGAGGAGAATGCACCTGCATGCTTCTCTGCAAATCGCACAATGGACCGCAATTGCATGAATCCCGCGCCAAGAAGGAGAGGAACGATGGCAAGGAACACCACAGCTATCCTCCAAGCCACAATGTGGGAGAGGATCAGGGCGATGACAAAGTTGACAATGACCGCAAACAATGTACCGATGATGGAACCACTGAAACCCGCCAAGGCATTCCCGTCCGTAGTGATGTAGGACAACAGTTTGTTGGGGCTTCGGCCAGCGGATTCATGCCACTGTAGCGGCTGCTGGAACAGGGAGCGGAAGGATAATACCCGAACTTTGTATATCAATCGCTCGGATATCGTTCCAAACGAGGCCCAGCTTGTAAAATTACCGAAAAACTCTACACATGCGAGCATGAAGAACATGCCGGAAAGGAGAAGGCCTCGTGATCGAATAAAGTCCGCCGGGTTACAAGGCGTCAGACTGCCGATCGTGTTTCCGAAGATGAGCCCAGCAGCAGGATAAGTACCACCAACAATGAGTGCGGCGAGGAACGCCGGCAGGAGGAGTAGGAGATATGGCCGTACCATAGGGAACATGGTTCTCGTGATAGACTTTGCAGCAAGCTCAGCGCCGTCGGTTTTATCTTGTGCAACGGCTGGCTGATGCATGGTTTCTTTCTCAGAGCCGATTGGGTCGGGGATCGGTTGGTTCTCATTCTCGATACTGTCGGTAACGCATTCATTGCCACCGACAGCGGGTTCCTCATGTTCAGTAGCCTTCACAGACTGGAGTTTGACCATCTCAGCATAAGATCCTCCGTCCAGATGCATCAGCTCGTCATGTGTTCCTTGCTCGATAACCTCACCCTTCTTCATCACAACGATCTTGCTTGCAGAACGGATTGTCGACAAGCGATGGGCGATCGAAATAACGGTGCGCCCTTTGGACGCCTTGTCGATGGCGGTTTGAATCCTTTGTTCACTGGCGGAGTCCAAGGCTGCGGTGGCTTCATCCAGAATAAGGATTCGAGGGTTGCGGACAAGGGCACGCGCGAGAGCAATTCTCTGTTTCTGGCCACCGCTGATGAGACTACCACTTGCGCCAACAGACGTCGCCAAACCGTGCTCCAGCCGGTCGATGAAGACACTGGCGTCGGCAAGGTCCGTCGCTTTTTGGACAAGGCTCACAATCTCGGCCACACGTGGTGTGTATTTTTCGGCCGTCTTTAGCAGGTCCTCTCCCGCACGCACCTGATCAGCGAGATTTGAAAGAGCATCGCTCAGTAAAGTAGAGGCAAGGTGCGCATGCGCGGGGGAGTTGACCAGGCCCTGGGCAACGTTTTCCAGTATAGACCTGTCCAGAAGCGAGGGTTCCTGTGGTACAAGACTGATGAACCCCCGAAGGTTCCGCACGTTCATCTTTCTGATATCATGACCGTCTATGGTGATGGCTCCATGTTGCGGGTCATAAAAACGTGTGAGCAAACCAGCGATAGTAGACTTCCCACTTCCTGAAAGTCCGACGATGGCTGTCAGTTTTCCAGCCTCACAGTCGAATGACACATCGTTCAAAACAGGATGCTCGGGCCGAGATGGGTATGTGAAAGAGAGGTGGGAGAATCGAACGGAACCATCGATATCAGGAAGAATGTCTCCGGATTCTGAGGTACTGTCGATAGATGGCTGATGATCAATATCTCGCCGGAGACGTTCGAAAGCAGCAACAGCCGCACCAAATAAGGGAAGCAAAGGGGCGACCTGGCTGAGAACGATAGATCCTGCTCTCTTTAGCTTCGCGACGTTTACAATCGTCGAAAACACATACCATCAACGAGAATAAAAATGACAGTGTATGTCTCTCCGACAGTGGAGTCTCCACCAAATTCGACAGTGTTGGCGATCTTCCTGCTGCCTTGCCAGTAGGCCAGAGCATTCGCGGAGAATGCGATGAAGTATAACAGACCGGCCTGAACGGCAGACGCAAGTGCCTTTCTGATACCTTCTCTTCTCGCATTGCTCAGGTATCCACTGAACCTTTCTTCCAGCCGCGCATGTGCGCCAAGGGCATGGACGAGGCCGACATGACTCAAGCCCTCAGATGCAATGGCGCTGGCAGACGCAAAATAGTCGGCCATTCTCGTGGAATACTTCTGAACGTAGTGGCCACCGACCACCGTCATGATCAAGAAAGCCGGGATCAGTGATACGAGCATGCCAGCCAGTTTTGCGTCCTTTATGAATGCAATCACATATGCCGTGACGCAGAACGAGAGACATGTTAAGAAAACCCCCACTTTCTCCGAAGTACCGGTTTCAATGGCTTGGACGTCTCCATTCAGGCGCGAGGATACCTCTCCCGCTTGTAGCTTGTCGAAAAAAGCGATGTCCTGCTTAAGAAGGCTCTTCAAATAGCGTTCCCGGATACGCTGAGCAAGGCGCTGCGAGACCAGGTTCCAACAGACAATGTGAAGGTATGTCAGGGCGAAGATAGCAATCGCGAGGTAGACCATCAACAGAATCTTGTCGTTCACGGAAGATTGGGTCTCGGATGAGGCTGCGCCGCTGTTTTTGCCGCATATTGCACTGTTGAATGTGTCTATAACCTGACCAAAAACAATGCCGATGAGAGGGAAAGGTACTCCGGCGGCGATGGATCCGACGAAGCCTACACAGATGAGGATTTTGTCCAGCCATGTTGGATCAGCGTAGAAAAGAAGGGCAACGAAGCCAAAGTATGGCTTCACGGACTCCAAGGAGGGGGATTTGGCCGGCATTGCGGACGCAAGACGGCTGAAGTACGTCCGAAACGACGAAAACTGCCAACACGAGGTGCAAATCTATGTCGCGAACATCCAAGAGGTGAGCCGCCTGGTAGGCGAGCCACCTCCAGCGACCAGTGCAAGAATGGCATGGTGAAAGGGCGGTGGGGAACGGCAGAAGTGGACTGGGACACAGGGGCAGAAAACACGTGCATACAGTTTCTTGGAGCAACTGACTGACGAATTCCGCCTGGGTCGCCAGGGTGAACGGGTGGATGGGACCCAGGGCGGTATGGAGGAGCGTGGAGGAGACATGCGTCCAAGGGAGCCGGCTTGGCTCGGGGCGATGTCGGTTGTAATTCGCCAAGACACTAGATTGATCTGATAAAAATTTGCATATTATCTAAGCAGGCGTCTAAACCAACTTCAACCAAACACCCGTGGGCCTCCACGACGCAATATGCACCACACCTCAGATCCTGGCATTGATCACAAGGCTGTCCTCCTGCTCGGATTCGCTCCGTGCGGTTGTGCTGGATGCGGCGTCCACCACCTCCCCGGCTCGCTGCGCAATATCTTTCGCCAATGACCGGCCCCCCTCCGAGTTCGCTGACAGCAACCACATTCTGCACCCTCCGGCTACAGCTCCTCGTTTGAACAGTACCTCCTCGAGGCTGTCTCCTTTCTGTCGGCAGCCAAGTACAAGGGCGTCCAACTCCCGGAACAACGCCTTGTTTGGGAGTGCGGAAACGTTCTCTGCAATGATGATGTTTGCCTTGGAAATGGACTCCGCGATGTCACCTCCAATGACTACACGGAGAGCGCTCTCCCCCTTGAGTTGTTTCTCGTATGCGTGCGCATATATCCGCTGAATCAGTTCCGAGGAGTCCGCTAGACTTGTCTTGGTATGACAGGACGGTTTCGCCCAAATTGAACAGAGTCGAGGCTGCGGCTGCCCTGGCTCCTGCTTTAAGCTCCGCAGAGGCGACAAAGAATCGTTGTCTGTAATGATGGTGATGTTTCCCAAGCGATGGCAGGCCAATAAGTCGTCCAGAATTTCGACTGTTTGTTGTCCAGATCCAACTATGGCGACGTTGAGAGGAGGCTCGCGGAATTTGCGCAGCTCATTCCTCCTTGACGCATAATCGTCTGTGGACAGTATTCGCTGCCCGGCTTCGAAATCCACGGTGGTCAGGATCTGGGACTTTGACGGATTCCGATTCGGTGCCGAGGGAGCAGCAATATTTCTGGTTCGTACCAAGTATGTTTTACCAGCTGCGTCTTTGACTGCAATGTTCCATGCCCGTACACCATTCCCCGATTTCTCAGGAATGACAGCAACCACTTCGTTGTTGTATCGAACCTGCTCTTTGAACTGTTCGGCGCACCATCGCAGATAATCCTCGAACTCAATTCCGAGTGGGTTGAGCCTGTCGGAATTGGCGAACTCTACAAGGCGATTATGCTTCAATAAGTAATTGACGTAGCTGAACGCTGACCTCGGGTTTCTCGTCGTTGCAAGGTCGTAGATGAAGGCATTTTCCATACGGGTTCTGGGGAGATGGGCCGCTGGATACCAGGAGAACGAATGCTTCTTCTCTAAAAAGAGAACGTTGCATTGATTGCGGGATTCTTTATTGGCAATGGCAGCGGCGATCTGAGCAGGTCCAAATCCAATGCATACCAGGTCGTAGCTTGGGACGGTTCCGTTCGGTGCTGCTTCTGAATTGGTAGCCTTCGGGGGCTGGTCTGTTGATACCATTTTGCGCGGGTAGGGATCAGTTCAACCGAAGGCAACGAAGCAAAGAAGGGTATAACAGAACTTGTCTCCAGCAGAATCAGCCCGTTGTACAGATGTACAGACAGATGCATATCCAGAAATTCTAAGAACCCTCTCTTAGACCGTGGACTGTGCGGCCGGGTACGGGTCGTGGTCTGATCATTTGGCGACATCCGTACAACTATTGTCTCCCGCGTGTTAGAGGTGGGTACGTCACCCCGGTGAGCCAGGATAGATGCTAGGCGGTGCACTGATCCATGTTCAGTAAGGTAACCTTGTGCTCCTCCCACCCCACTCCAAGTAGGCGCAGTCGGAGCAGTTCGGCTACGGTGCAGGCTTCCTATTCTCTTGGCCGCGTATCAAAAACCCGGAGCAAAGTCTGGGTAATATCTCGTAATGATCCAGATGCCTAGAGGCGCACCCGACCTCGGCAACATAGAGTCGGGAATCAGCTTTGTCCTCGAGTTTAGATTCCTTTTCAGTTGCCGGCCTTTCACCCCTTCTCGACTGTCTCTCTCCCCTCAGATACACAGGACGCGTGGCTTACAAACATGGCACCACCAACAAGCCCTCCACCACAGACCAACCAGATCTCTTTGCCTTTCATTTTGAAATTACCACATCCATACCTCACTGAGTATGCCATTGTTAATGCTGAATCGAAAGGCCAACCTGCAAGCCTCCGGATCCAGCTCTCGGAGAACACGAGTCCCAAAGGAATTGCACCTCCACTCCCACTACATCATGCGAATGCCACTTTCACTGATATAGCATTCTTGACCAAGGACGCTGTTCCACCATCTGGGGACAATAGCTCTTGGGCCAGAACGCGGCGATCTCCCTATTCAACAATCAGCTGGAACGGGGAGCGACCTAGTGCAGCGCAAATATGGCTTATTGCATACGCGCTTATTTCCCTCCACCCGCTGGTTGAGAATTTCCGCATCCTCTTCTCGGGGAACAATGCGGAATCTCTTACTTCGGAGTTGTACACTACCGGCCTCTTCCACCCACATCCCAAAGGATGCAAGACTTCTCTTCCTCACGACGGCCATCTTCTCTTTCGAGGGACTTTCTGGCAAGGCGCTGGATCACCTTTTGGCGCCCGTCCAGTTTGGGCACCGCGCTTGACAGCGGACAACAAGCCGATCACCAAGGAGTACCCGCCATTTCCATTCCAGACGGCACCAACTACCCAATTCCCCGCCCTTCCCAGACATACTATGCATCCTGTGCGGGAGCCAAAACCGGTTCCTGGGTCCATCATCTACAGCCGTTGGATCCCCCATCTAGAGGAGCATTTCACCATGGTAGCATTGGATTATACCAATCCCGACCATCTGCACTTGTTCCACGTGTGGCAGAACGATCCACGTGTTGCAGCAGGTTGGAACGAGACAGGGACCCTGGAAGAGCACAGGGAATACCTCCGGAAGTTGCATGAAGATCCGCACGTGCTGACCATGTTTGCTGCCTTCAACGACAAACTGTTCGCCTATTTTGAGGTCTATTGGGCCACGGTAAGGGCATCTCTGCGCATGTGGTGAAGTATTCTAATGCTTCGACAGGAAGATCATATGGGTGCTCACTACCTGGCTCAGCCTTATGACCGTGGTCGACACTCGTTGGTTGGCGATGTATCCTTCCGTGGGCCTTACCGGGTGTCTGCCTGGTGGTCGGGCCTGATGCACTACATGTTCCTCGACGACCCACGGACAATGAACATTGTTGGTGAACCCGCTGCGACGAGCTCGACTGTACTCGCCTATGATTTCGCACATGGCTTCCATGTCGAGAAGCTCATCGATCTGCCGCACAAGCGAAGTGCGTTGATGATGGTGAGCCGCGAGAAGTTTTTCATGTTGAGTCCATTAGTATGGGACGGTGAGAAGGTCGTCAGGCCCAGCCTGGATGCGTTGGCCAAACTCTAGTTTGTTGTGTTTTCTTTGTATGTACTGATACCGATGAATTTCCCGCCATTGTATGTCAAAATTCCCACGGCCGTCTATGAATTTAAAATGAAAATGTTTCACCTTCGATAAACCTGTGGTCCCGTTCACAAGACTTTGACCACGGATCTCTCGCGAATCGCGCATTCACACAAGTCACCATAACAACCCGAACTCTAGCATCCCTTGGCCGATTGAAGGGATACAAATTAATATCCAGTTTTTGCTGCATTCTCGGCCTACGAACCAATGCAGCGGCGGTGCTCAGGACAAGCATTGCTCCTCGACGGCAACACGTCACCGTGGCACCAAGCTCACAAAGCCGCATGGACCCGGAGTCTCGTAATGGCCGTTACAAGGGTCATGACCGCAAGTTCCTCGTGGAGTTCGCTCATTATTCCGTCCCCACCTTTCGATTATCTGATCCGACGATAGACCTCGGGATAGCTACTGAGGTGTATCGAAGATCTGATAAGACCGGCGCCGGCGAAGAAGCTCACGGAAAGGGCTGTGTTCCCGACCACGCTTTGCGTGGGCATTAGGCCCATGACTCTGCCACGCAGATGAAATTTTTATCAGATGCCCCACTTCGTTCTTCTTGGTTCTTGGCTGCAGTGGGTTACACGAGGAATAAGTTTGGCAAGAAAGAGAGCCCCCGACTTGGACACGCTAAAATTGCGGTGAAACACCAAGAATCCATCCTCTCCCGATCTTGCCAGCCTGTCTCACGGCTAATTATCAGATTGAATTATGGCTAGCTCTAGCCTCGGACACTAGTATCAATTAAAGTTATCTGATCCGCACCTGCATGCACTAATGCAGCTCTACCCCATTAGGCTGTTCCATCTGATAAAATTTCTTCCTGAGCGACAACGTCACGACTCACAACGACACCTGATGCCCCACGGCTCCACTCATAGCAAAACATGCCCATGGCGACATATTAGCGAGAGGGTGGGGAGCGATTTCGGCGATGGGTCACTTTCTTGTCTAATCTTATCTGATGAGATTGTCTCGGCAGCAATGCACCATCATGCATGGTCGGGCAGAAGTCTCCACCGCGGATCCATGAAGTCAACTTGGAACCCGAGCTGGAACACGGACACGAGTTGGAAATCCTTTCCTGATCACCTGAGAAAGTGATGTGGACAGACATCGTTGCTGAGTGCTCCACTTTGAAGGCCGGGCTTAGGGTAGAAGTGTGCCGAAACAGTGGTCGCTGGACATCGCTGTTTGACCTGGACACGGGAATCCGGAGGGAATAGGTACGTACCTCTCCGGAAGAAGGACCGTCTGTTCACTCATCGGCGGGCCCAGTGGCGTACCCCCAGTGCACAATTGTTTAGTTCCGAGGCATCAGCGAAAGCCCAGCCTCCAACTCCTACCACACTGATGGCCGAAGCCAGCATTTTGCTCTTCATCAAGGAATCTTTCCGTTTGGTGGCATACTCCTTCGCATCTCTATGTCTTACATCGGCCTTCTTTTGTTCTTTCTCAATTTCTTTTTTCCCGACGCCCAATCTAGACACACTAGGGTCGCGCAGCATACGTGGAGAGTTTAGACTGTAGCCGTTGAATGAAGATGGCGGATCTATACGACCAACCGCGAAACGACGCACTCCAACGTCTCAACCAGACGCTCCTCCAAATCGATCCTTACATACTTCCTCCTTACCCCAATCTCAGCATCGTAGCTGGCCCTCTTGACCCTCCACTTCTTACTATCACACTCGCACAACTCTTGAGTCAGCAAGCATCCCTGTACCCGAACAATGAATGTCTGGTGATTCCCTGGACCGGTGCACGATGGACGTATCTACGACTGCTCCAAGAATCCAATTTGGTAGCTCGGGGTTTGTTGAAGCATGGAGTGCGGGCAGGCGACCGCGTGGGGATCATGGCGGGGAATTGCGAAAGCTATGTTTCGGTGTTCTTTGCATGTGCAAGGTTGGGCGCAATATGTGTTACGCTGAATAACACCTATACGGTGCAAGAGGTGGAGCACGCGCTGAAACACACAAGTACGGTTCCGTCCGCGATTCCTTTATGCGCCCATTCACTGACCGATCATCGTTGACATATAGGATGCAAGATTCTTTTCACAACACCCACCATCGGTCGCTTCAATAATGCACCACTTCTCGGATTACTTCGAGGTCCAGACGTAAGAAGGAAATTCCCTGACTTACAACTAACATGCATCCTTCGAGATGCCAACCGCGGGAAGGGATTCCCCTCCTATGAATATTTTCTGGCCGATGGAAAAACCATTCCAGAACATATATTGGATATATTCGACGGCATAATAAGCCCACACGATGTTGTAAACCTCCAATTCACCAGCGGCAGCACCGGCAACCCCAAAGCCGCCATGCTCACACACCAGTACGTATCGGTGTTCAGCCTTCATTACTTTAATTACTAACAAGCCCAGCAACCTCATCAACAACTCCCGCTTCATCGGCGACCGCATGAAACTCACCCCCTCCGACACCCTCTGCTGTCCTCCACCCCTCTTCCACTGTTTTGGTCTCACACTCGGTCTCCTTGCCACGCTCACCCATGGTGGAAAAGCCGTATACCCGGCTGAATCCTTCGACCCTGAAGCTACCCTCCGCGCCATCTCCGACGAAAACTGCACCGCCCTCCACGGCGTCCCCGCAATGTTCGAGTCCATATTATCCCTTCCACGCCCCGAGAACTGGACGTCCAGACTACGTACCGGAATTGTCGCAGGATCCCCCGTACCCCGCTGGCTTATGGAGCGCATGGTGAATGAGCTGGGGATGACGGACTTTACATCTTCGTATGGCCTTACAGAGGCGTCACCCACGGTGTTCAATGCACATACGCATGATACATTGCATGCGCGGCTTACTACAGTCGGGACTGTGCTGCCGCATGCTAGGGTTAAGATTGTGGATCGAGATAACTACGTCGTTCCAATTGGTGTGCGCGGGGAGCTCTGCGTAGCCGGCTATCAGGTGTGTAGGGGATACTGGGAGAATCAGGAGAAGACGAATGAAGTGTTGATTAGAGACGAGAATGGCGAAGTCTGGTTGCATACTGGTGATGAGGCGGTGTTGGATGTGGATGGGTATTGCACTATTACGGGAAGGTTCAAGGATATCATTATCAGAGGTACGTTGCTCGCCCGGATAGTAATGTTTTCCTTCTCAAGATGGACTCAGACTAATGCAAAACAGGCGGCGAGAACATCTACCCCCTCGAGATCGAAGAACACCTCGTCACTCACCCGGCTATCACGCGCGCGATTGTTGTCGGCATTTCGCACCCCAAGTACGTAGAAGTCCCTGTCGCGTTCTTGCAACTTGCCGAGGGGGTTCCCCCGGATCGGAAACCGGATCTAGAGGAAGTGAAGGCTTGGGTGAGGAAAGTGTTGGGGAGGCACAAGGCACCAACGCACGTGTTTTGGCTGGGTGAGGATTGTACTGCCGATGTGCCGTTGACGGGCAGTGGGAAGATCAAAAAGTTCGTTATGAGGGGATGGGCCGAGGAGTTGCTGAAGGTGTGAGGGGGGACAAGTTAACGTCTTCTGCCAATGATTTATACATGGTGGCCTTACATATAGAGGGATGACAGCCACGTTCCGTTCAACCAATTTCTGTTTGAGGTTTTTCGCTCGTCTGACTTGGCATAGTGCTTCGAGAAGCACGCCAATTGTGCACTGTCAAGTATCCACCACGATGACAGTGAAAGACTCCAAATCCTGCACATGGCTTCGTTTGAAGTCACTTAGTCGTATTGAAGACCCCGTTCCATCCTCCAAAACCTCTCTCCTACTGACTTTTTTCCACGTTCGACTAAAATCAGAGAGGCACAGGCATATGAATAGACTTTCTAATCGTCTCCACGGTATCTCCAAATCTTCACATCATTAACTCCACTGTGGCTAATCAAGCTTCGCTGGCTAGTTAGTCTCACCCACAAAGGCAATGTGCGGATTTACTCAGTGAATGTGCAAAGAGTTGGTAAACATAATTCTGGATATAGGCGGCATTTGGTTCCCGAGGAATTAATATGGTGGGAAACTTTGACAGCCCATTTCCGAGACCCAGATGCACCACCCCTTGGATATACAGCAATGACACGTTGCAAAATGGGCATTGACGGTGATCTAAAGTTTGCCAGAGAAGCACAAAATAAAGCCAGGCAGTTCACCACTCGAAGGGATATAGATATCAGTCGCAAAGCTAGGCTGCGGTAAATCTAAAGCGGCGCTCCATCAAAGCACTCCGGCCTACACCACTGAAGTCCAACACCATGTGTGTGGCCGAGCAACAGAGTGAACCCAATGTCCAGCATTTTAAAGAAATGCACCAAACGAATAAAACTTGGTCAAAACTCCTTGGTATATACCTCTTCCCTAGAGCCATAGCCCGGCGTCCACTTATATTGCACCTCCTCTTCGGCGAAGAAAACAACCTTTGCGTCCTGGCCTACGAACATGCGCCACGCTTCCTGAACCTCTTCCCATGGAGTCCAAGCCCCCGTCCGCCAATACACCCTGTTGCGGGCTAGATGATGTGAGTCCCACAGAACCTTCGGGAAGGGATCGTACTCTTGACCCCCTGGACGGACTGCACCAGCCTTCAGATAGCAAAGGTCAAACACACGCGTCAGGAAGTCGAAGCGGTAACCTCTACACCCCTGTAAATTCCTCTCAGTGACGAGATTCATGCGGAACCTGCGCAGTTTCCGCAGACAGCGAAGCGCAGCAACGGCGTCGAGCAGGAACGGACGGAAGGTGTCGGAGTCCGGCAGGGACCGAAAGACCTCAGTCCACACAACATCAGTATACACCGGCCCGTCTTCGAACACGTAGAACCTGTCGTTTGCATCGGGACCCCAGTCCCTCAGAAGCTGCTTCTCAAGGTCGTAATTGGCCCAGAAATGCGCATACTTGGGATCCGCTCGGGCCTCGCGAAAAGCTCCTTCGTCGCGCTGCAAGAACCACCTTCCGTCCGCCGTCTCTGGGGAGAATTCCACGACCAGCTCTTCCAGCGCCGGGAAAGCATCGGTGTTGAGGAAGCTTTTGAAGAAATGGGTATGGACCGTAACCCCATTCAGGAGGTTCAAGCGCGTGAGCAGGGGCCATGCAGAAAGTCTCTGGATCATGATGCAAAATGGCTCCTGCTCCCAATTATCTGGTGGCGCCAACTCTTGGACACTCACGGTTTCGTTCGCGAGGTCTTTAAGCGGGAACACAAGTGTCAAGTTGCGTATACGATTGGATGGGTGGCCGCGCAGCTTTTGAACGAAATCTGTCTCTGTGAGCTGTGTTTCCGACGCAAGGAGCCGCAATGCCACGGGACTTACTATTCCTCTCCGCAAGCCTTCGAAGGCGCCCCAGCTTGAAGCTGTCCCTCAGACAAATGAGAAGAGACGAGAGGTTTGGCATTTTTCTAGCCAGGTCGAACGCCGTTTCGGGTCCCAAGCAGATATATTTGTCCGACCCCATGAAGCCCAAGGAACCCACTGCATTCAATAAAGAGAGTTCATTTGCCCCTGCCAAAGTTGCGCGGCCGGAGTCTGCGATTGCCTGGAGGATCTCCGCGCGGTCATGTTCCTCACACCGGCAATGCATGCGTTTGTCGCGAATCCTCGGAAGCCTCAAGTCAAGTGCATCATCTTCCTCGAGAAGCGGCGCTGCATCGTAATCCGTCTTCAGGATATCAAATAGGTTTCGAACAGCAGCGGAGAATGCCGCACTATCGGCGACGCGGTCCCGCATCTGCGCCACAGGGCAGCAAGCTTTCTCACCGGGCAGATCGACCTTCAGAGATAGAATCTTGAGATAACTGCGTCTGACGGGATCGCGCCGAAGCGCAGCGGCCAGGGCGTCAAGGCCCGTTGACCGGATGCACAACTTCTTGAACGTTCGCCTTTCGATAACTGCTCTGAATCGACGCGAAACGGAAGCATACGGTGCCAGCTTCAGGCCCTCGTCGCGAATGCAATCGACGATAATTTCGAGGACTTCTGTGGGGATTTTGTCCATGTTTTCGATTGCTTGACCCGTTGTTGTTGGCGGTGTTGTCAGTTGTGTCATTCAACCGGCCAGGTACCGCAAGTCCAGTGTCTGCCTGAAACACGAGCTCACGTGGGTGCCGGTTCACACTTCACCTAGCTGAGCAGATGGGCATTCTGTCCTGCTCACGGTAGCGTCTCCGAACTTGCTGTGCAAACACTTACAGCGGTGGTGACGTACGCCGATAAGACATACAAGCAAGCTGATATCCCCTAACCCCTCCACCTAACTACAATTCCACAACTACACAGCCAATCACCGACTTTCCAATTCGACATCATATCGATTTCTCCCATCTAACAACAAGTCATATGTAAGGATCGATCTAAACCGGGTATCTGGATATATGCAAGAAAGAGAGACAGCGAAGAGGAGAGGATCATCCTCGCAAGTCTCCCAACGCCGAGTGCCAATCGTCAGACCATCCCAGAAACGCCACAACCCCATCGCACAGGGAAAATAAGAAAAAAACCCAGTTCAACCTACTTCCTGCCCTTCCCCTTCCTCCCCCTCCTCCCCTTCTCCTCCTGCTTCCCCACCTCCAAATACGCCCCCTGCATCTCCTCCTGACCCAACCCCAGCGCCTCATCCCCCTGCATCTCCTTCAGCTTCTCCTGCCCACTAATGAAGAAGCTCAAATCGCGATTCTGCTCCTCCAGATCCGCCTTCTCGAGCCGGAGCCCCTCGTTCTCCCTCTCCACCTCCATCTTCCTCTCCTCCAGGAACCGGATCCGCGTCATCAGGCTCTCGTTCACCGTCTTCTCCTCCTGCACCTGCTTGCCCATCTTCCGCGCCACCTCCGCCGCCTGGCTCGCCTTCTTCTCGTGCCGCGCCGACTCCTTCTCCAGCGTCCGGATCTGGACGAGCGCCTCCTCGTGCCTCTTCGTCAGGTCCTTCAGCTCCGTTGCCAGGCCGTCGACCCTCTGCGCCGCCGCCTCCGCCGCTGCCGCCGCCTTACTCGCTTTATCCACCGCCCGCTGGACCTGCTCCTCGAAATACATCCGCTGTGATTCCAGCTGGCTCGTCAGGAGGTGCGCGTACTCCCTCCCCATATTATCCAGCTTCTCCCTGGGTACGCTGTCCCCCTCATACCCGCCTCCCATGGCACCATCACCCTCGTTCTGCGTCGAATTCGAAGTCGCCGGCAGATCGACCCACTTCCCGTCCGACTTATTCTGCAGGATCCGGTGCACGTACCCGTCGCCCGCGTAGTCCCAGATATGCTCCGTGACCACATCCATGGCGAAGCTGTGGCCCGTCTCTTCGTAGTGCGCGAACGCGTGCGCCGAGTCGTACCGCCCGCAGCCGATGTTCCCGCAGATGAGGCAGATCCAGAGGTTCTCGGTCGACGCGCAGACGCTGCACAGGTTCTCCTTTTCGATGTCGGGGAAGTCGCCGGCGCGGCTCCCAAAGGCGTCGTTCTGGGTGTAGCGACACACGGGGCAGCCGGAGCCGCGCCACTTTTCGAGACAGTCGCAGTGGAAGACGTGCTGGCAGAGGATGGTGAGGAGTCCGGTGGTTTCGTCCATGCGTTCCAGGCAGACGGGGCAGGTAGGGAGTTCGACGAGGGAGGGAGTGGGTGGGGCGAGCGGTTTAGTGGTGAGTGAGGAGGCTAATGAGGGGTCGACTGCGGAGACGCCTGAGGCAAGTGGAGTGGTGGATTGGTTTGCGGAGGCCGGCGTAAAGGGATCGTTGGTAAGGTCGGGGTAGCTTGTGGTTTCCGGCTTAGAGTCTGCTGTTTGGAAGTTGATGGATTTGACAAAGACGACATGGCAATATTCGGACTGGAGAACCATCAGCATATGAATCGACGGCACGGCAACGATCTTTCCACTCACCTCCATGCTATTAAATGCCTTCCCATTCCAATCCTTCCTCCACTGACGTGCCTTCTTCGCCTTCCGGAACTTCATCAACACCATGTACTTGTTCGCCCTGCTCGTTTTGATAAGCCGAAAGTGGCTGACATCCTCCCTAGTCTCCTCTCCCACAAACCCCAAGAAGTCCGCGGGAGTCATATAGGATGGCACCGCAAGGATGCACAGCGTTGTGCAATCCTCCTCCTTGAAGCTCAAATCCTTCGCCGAGGTCCTGACATCATCGTAGAGCCCCGGAGTCTCCTGCCCGTCTCGGTACAGGTGCACAACGCCCCATCCAACATCCGTATCCTTTACGTTCAAGGAGATGAAACTCCCCTTCGTAGCCAAACCGCCCGAGTTGGGCGCCCGGGATGGCTGCTTCTGCGACTTCGAGCCTGAACAATTTTTCGCATCAGCGGCAGGCATATCGATGCTCTGGATGGTGATGCTGTCGTATCGCCAATCTTTCGACGCCGGATTACGTGTCCGCTGGCCGTGTTGTCGCGCGGGAGGGTCTACGTCGGACGCAGGAGGTTCGCCGTGTTCGAAGGACGGTCTCGTACGCTGGCTAATACTTCGGAATGGAAGGGACCGATCGCTGGATTCTGCGAGGGCCGTGTGTTCTTGATCGTGTGCAGTCGAAGATGACGGATCGCCTTGAGCGCTGGAACGCGCGAACGAAGCCTCTGAGGTGCTAGAATGACCAGGCAGGTTGGAGCGGAAGATGTCGGTATTTGACCCAACAGCGAATGTAGGCGAGTGGATCTCAAGGGCAATGTGGAAGAAATAGGCAGGCATTAGAACGGTGTGCCTAGTGTACGCATCTCAGGATGGATATTGGTGATTGATCCTGCTAGAGAGATGGTGTTTGTCGTAGAATGTCGTCGCTGGTCGCAATGGGTACTTCGGTTTAGCCCGGAGCTAACCAGAGTGGCGGGGCAGTGGCGCGACCTGGTAACGTGGGGGTGGCGCAAAGACAGCTCTTTGCTGGTAGAGACCTCGGGAGCACAGATCCAATCTGGGTGGGATTTATTGATGGCGTGGTAGCTAGAAACGGGAAGTGAATTAACAAATTGAGTGTTATGGGAGACGCCTCATTATACAAGATGATGGGTGACTGGCTCGTTACTACCGTGATGGACTCACTGCTCAGTGAACAAACCAGGTGGCGGGCAGAGCCGTGTAGTCCCGACAGCACCTCCCACCATGCATAACATGGTTATCCCCAGACTGAAACTCATTGGTGTGCAAAACAGATTGTGCAGAGTTGTATACATGGTTGATACTGTCATTATTCGTAATAGCCAATAATCCATCCCAACCCATACTATTGGGGCTGTCCCGTCGTTACTCCCTGAACTATGTACACAATAAAATGCAACCTGGAAATCAATCGCTATAATAATGCAATGTCACCGAGTGGCCAACATCCCCGTCGGCCATCAGAAAACACTTGTGATGCTGCCAGGCGAACCCGACAATGTTCCCATGCCCGTACTCCGTATAACCATAGGAAACCAAAAAGAAAGCAAAGCCGCTGGAATGGGTATCGGTGTTAATCATGGCCAAGGCAAGCCGTAGCGTCCACTACGCTGCATCTACCTCGATGACATCCTCACTATCTTCCACCTCTTGACCTCTCGAGTTCACCACGATTCTGCGTCCGAGTTGATCCGGAGGGACCCCGTCGCGAGAAGCACCAAAATCAAGAACCTGGCTCAGCGTTAGTGATGGGAAAAGACAGGCGGGTGAGCTCCATACCTCAATGTACGTCATATTGTCCCGCTGCACAGCCGCGACGCAACGACGCTCGTTGAATTTCACCTGCCAGACCCCGCTAAGATCTGTCAGGAGATCCTTCACGAACTTTCCGGTTTTGACATTCCACATCTTGAGAGTGCGGTCCGAGCCCGAGATGACCTTCTCCGCATCGTGCTGGAAGCAAGTGATGGCGCCAGTATGGGCGCGCAGGGTACTCTTGCATTCGCCAGTGTCGGGATCCCAAATGCGCAAGGTGGAATCCGCAGCCGCTGAGACGAGCCGCTCGTAGCTAAGATCCAGCAGGCCGACGAGCGAAGCGTGGCCTTCTAGATTGAACAGGCATGTGCCTGTTTCAAGGCACCAGACCTTGACTGAGGTATCCATCGAGCCACTGATGCAACGATTGCGAGTGTGATCCAGCACCACGCTATATACCTTTTGTGCATGTCCGTGCAGATGATGAATGGTCTCGCCAGTGGAGATCCTCCATACGCGGACGCTGGCATCGTAACTTCCGCTTACCAGCGTGTCTCCATGGGCGGCAATGGCGCGCACCGAATGAGAATGGCCGCTGAGCACGCGGATGAAGTAGGGGTTGCCGGTATCATTGTATACGGGGGGGCCTGTTTGTAGGGTGGCCTTGGATCCGCTCTGAGCGGGGAGCCTCCAAACGCGCAGGGTTGAGTCGCGGGAACCAGTGATGATCAAAGGCTCTTTGGGCATCATGATCGGCTGACCGTCCGCAGTCTCTCCGACCTGTGTCGGCTTCAGGATTACCAAACACCGCACAGTCGAGGTGTGGCCGTTGAACACAGCCGTGCACTTTCCCTTGTCAATGTCCCACACCCGCACGGATCTATCGGTGGAGCCGGAGACCAGGGTGTTTCCCTCATATTGTAATGCCCAAACGCCTCCTTCATGTCCCACAAGGCGATTACGCAAAGCTCCAGTCTTTGTATCGTACACGTTGATGTTGGTATCGTCGCTTCCCGTCAAAATCTTGTCGGTGTCGAACTGAAGGCAGGTAACGACGTGGCGTTGGTGAGCACGGAAGGCAATATGTTTGGGTTTGGAGTCCTCTTCCATCCAGCTTTTCCTGATCAAGTGATGCCTTTGATAGAGCGATTTGAACAAATGCATACAACGCAAGCTTTCCAGGCCCACATCAGGGCTCGGCACGGCCGCAACAGCGACTTCCGCGAGAACATTTGGCCCGTCATGAAGCGCGGGCTTCCGGAAGGGGGCAACATTCGACCGCAGCGAAACGTCCCCCTTCCTTCGCTTCTTCGAAGCGCTTTGCTTTGTCGTGGCTTTGCGCTTGAGCCGGCCTGATGACGATCGAAGACCTCCATGTTCGCTACCGGTGAGGGAAGCAAGCGCAGTCGAAGCTGTGGAGTCAGTGTCGGACTTGGCAGCGCTCGATGAAGGTCGCAAGTCACGCTCCCAACTCTCAGAAGAATGGGGATATTGCCACCCCCAGCCTTCCCTGACGGCACGTTCAAGCTCACCCGGAGGCAATGAATAGCCGTCGGCCTCAAACAGCTCCTTCCAAGCCGCCTCGTCAGTGTCTATGATGGTTCTCCACTTCTTCGAGACTTGCGCCGCGTTACACATGCTTTTCAGATCCAGATACCCAATGACGTTGAGGCTGAGCTCCAGCGGGAGAAGATCGAGGAAGTCACATTTCAGAGCCGTATTGACTGTATCAGCAACGAAATGTAGCGTGGGCCTGGGGCATCTTCGGAGCATCTCATACATGACGAATGTTTTCATCTGGTCCGGAAGGGCATCAAAGGAATCAATCATACTGGGAATGCTCATGAGGGTTGGCGCGGACGAAGCTTCGGAACCGAGCGCCGTTTCCCCAGCGAGCTGCGTGTGATGAGTTGAGATAAGATCTTCTCCTTGGGCAGGCCAGACAGCGTCCAGGCTCGAAAGGTCCGACAATTCAGCACCGCCCCGCAACAGGCCCCCAGTCGACAAGGTGTTATGATTATGGGCTACATTGGCGGCCGCGGTAATGGGCGACAGGCTTGGGCTAGGCAAGCAGACGTCCTGGGCTGAGACCGTGTCAAGGGGAGGAAGGCGTCTGGGCCGGACCGAAGGCTCTTTGAAATCGGGAGAAGCGATATAAGGGGTCTCTTCTGTCGCATCAACGAGTGACGGCTCGTCCATGTCGGTCTCCGCGAATGAGCGCACGGAACGCAGTTGTCTGTCATCGCCGGGTGGGAGCATGGACAGGTCGTGATTCCTGTCCCGCCCTGACGGGAACTCCGGATCGTCGCCAATTTCGTTCATCCTTGGAAAGGAATCGTCGGAAGTAAAAGTTTTGGTTGGTTCCTTGCCCCTTGGTCCGGTTGTCGAGTGAGACCCGCCCAAATGGGTCTCTTGCAAAATGCCCGTATCTGTGTCTGGCGTTACGAGAACGGGATCTACCGCGTCTTCTGGTGTGGAAGAGCCTCGGAGGGTTCGCCGCGCCTGAGATTTACGATTGTGCCTCCGGGCGCGTTGTCTGCCAGCCATCTTGGCAGCCGCAGCGAGGGAAGGCGGTTTTCTGTCGTTCGATACGGCGGACGGTCCTGCCCAATATGCGCTTTGCAGTGCAACTTCGGATCCGGCATGGCCGGGAGTGGCAAAATCAGGTTCGGAGAGGTAGGTGGCCTCTGTCCTCAGCGCTCCGTCCGAGATATCCAGTTCCTTGTTCAACTCATCGTGCTGTTTTCCGGGAAACGTTAGTGACAACTCAGGACGGACAAGCAAGCTGGGGCGTCGTGTTGCTCGCCCAGTAGTGTTCTGGCGTACCTCTAGCAGTGCGTCCCTCACCCCGTCTTCATTGTCCACCTTTTGAAAAAGGGCATCATGCTCGTTGTACCTAAACCGAAACCGCTCGATGAGCTCTGGCGGCTGGGCTGAAGCGAGTGGATACTGCCTTGGGTCCCGTTCCTTCAGGTTCTGAGGGGGCGTTATGACGAGGGGCGGTAGGGTGATGTACGTGCGGGTTGTCGTTGTGACGACCGTGGTCTTGGTAGGGCGTGCAAGCTTCAGTTGGCCAACGCTGGTAGTAGCAGAGGCGGAGACTCTGCGTTGTCGGGTACGTTGGGAGGTACCCTCACGCAGGGGGCCACGGGAGTCGGCCAGGGTCATGCTGCGGGAAGCGAGCGAGCGAGGGCGAGCGGACGGGGAAGAGTGCCCTTGAGGGCTTTATACACGTGGTCGTAACCCGGTGTGGGTGAGGGTGCGATTTGCGGTCCTGTCGGTTATGAAGAGGTAGTCGTGGCGGCCGAGGCGCGACCAAGGCACAGCAGGAGCGCGTCAGAACGATGACTCTGAACGTTGAAACCACATGGACTCGAGAATGAGGGGACGAGGACTGTGGAGCTCTCGAGTGGCATATACCGCTCGTACAAGGTGTTGTGTTTGGATCCGCTTCCCGAGCGTGGTTGGGGCCCGCTGACGGGGCGTGGATGAGATGGAGATGAGAAGACGACGGCAAAACACGCCCAGCAATGCAAGGCAGCAGAAGTGGGTGGAACGAGGGTGGCACGCGGCGAGGATACTGTACGGTCAAGGAGATTTTCCGCTCGAAGGTCTCGGTGGGAGAGAGGGAGAACGGGGCACCTGTTGGGGAGGGTGTGAGAGGTTGGGAGTGGGGGAATGGTGAGAGTGCGTAGGGTGGAGAAGGAGGTTCGGGGCTTGGTCGGGTCGCGCTTGGCAGACCAACCAACTGTGGCCATGGTCGCCTCACTGCCCGGAACTTTTGGCAGGGAAAGAACTTCTTCAGCACGTCACGATAGACGAGCTCGGGATCAGCGCTGGAACTACTGCCATGAACAGGGAGACTGCGACTCTACGCAGCTACGCATTCAGTAGCTGGTCGCATTCACCTGCAGCGAACGGGTATGCCGAGGGTCTGAAAACGCCGCGTCACAGCGGCACAAGTGGATGGGTTTCTCTTCCGTATGGATTGTGGACTTTTCTTTGTCTTCACGACCTCGTTCGGAGCCATCGACCCGCGCCGCCTGTTGAAAGTAGCAGGTTCGCCGAGGGCTTCAAGTCAAGTGTTGTTATAAGTTATTCCGCGCGAGCATCGCGCCCATGTTGAGACTGTGGCCGTGGAAGAGGTCCAGGGTCGCAGGTTGCTCAACTGCAAGAGCACCTGGCACGATCCTCAACAACACAGTATACACTTCATAAACTTGGGCGCGACGAGCGAGGTGTCCCGTGTACATAAACTGTCATCAACCCAAGGAAATATCAGTGCAGGAGCGGAACGGTTGCCCGAAGTGGTGTAGCTGAGAAAGTGCCGTGTCCTGTGTATCGAGGAATCAGGATGAAGAATCGACGATGAATGGCAACTTCGGAGCGGGACCTCGGAACAGGAGAGTTCACGGTATGTACTGTATAGAGTTGTTGATTTATTTATAGGGGGGAATCATGATGGCGCATCAACCATTTCCCCGTCCAGCTGCGCCTTTAGAGGCTGACCAATTGGGAGGCTCGGGAACGCCTACCTTTCCAGTTTCAACACCGCTGCGTGACCTGAGCGTGGTACAGAGGACCAGTGTGGCTTCCTCTGAGCAATTTTCAGTCAATTTGGAATCCTGTTGAGTGATTGATGGCTTTGACCCTTGCGATGCGTGAAGCCACGCGGTAGCAGAGAGCTCGGACAACGTGCACTACGGTGTGTTCTTTCACAGAGTACAGTATGTAACCAATCAACTGATGATCCATCCATCTACGCCACGAAGGGACCAGGGTTCCAACACTTTTAAAATTTAAAAGGGCCATCCATGGATCGGCTGGCCTCGAAGAGGTCACGTGGAAGGGACTTTTGGCGGAAGAATCATATTCCGGCCCCAGCTTCCAAGCTAGCCCACCACGCCTCCAGCTTTCGAACGTCCTCGTATTCCCGAAATGCAGACTACTGTGTACACAGCACAGTGTATGCGGAGGGGCAACGGGGGTACACAGCGTCTGCTCCACATGCAAGAACAAGAACATACATATCTAGACTACCAGTGCCGATAGCTTCAGCAAGGAGACCACCTGTCGTATCCCCAACGTGACGATCCGGCAGGCCAGCCGCGGCATGGTGACACGGGCAGGCCGTGCCCAGTGCAGAGGCCCCGCTGGCCTCGGATTGACGAGAATGGGGCGAGACTACCATTGGAGACTTGCTCGGTGGCGCTCAGAGGGAGCGTTTTTTAAAAGGGATGAAGCGTTGCACAGCTGGGCCAGGAGAGCAACGTGACGATAACATGCCTGAGGCAACGCGGGATGCAGGTGGGCGAAGATGCATGAGAGGCGTGGAGGACGTGCAGATGGAAAAGCGGGAGCATGAAAGATGGAAGATGAAAGATTAATTGAACGATGGTCGACACGGAAGAAGGGGGGAGGCATGCCAAGTCAAAGGAGCTGGGGGGACCCTGAACCTCATGAGGAGCCATGAGGAGCCATGAGGAGCCAAGGTTGATGATCGCCGACTGCATCCAATTGAGTTTCATTCCAAGGTAACCTGCAGCGCTAAGAACAGACTAGCGGCAGACTAGCCAGGGGACGCTTTTCCAGCTTTGGTTCTCTGGAGTCTGTGAGCTCTCATGGCTCTCAGAAGAGAGAGCTGAGAGGAGAGAGGAGCGTGAACGTCTGGCGTTCGGATTCCCAAGCCCTTTCTAACAACCTGCTGGGGGGCCTGGAGGCAGATCATCGACTTGTACGGACTATAGCCACGGGAAGGAGCATTATGTCCAACCGTCACCCCGTCTCCAGATCTCGCACGACTCCCCTTTACTACGGAGCACTCCATACTCTATCTACTCCATACTATTGCCTCCTTTTTCCCTTCCCCTCCAAGCTACTCTCCAAACAACACCAACGCGGAAAAAAAAGTTCCTGGCCGAAACCCTATCCTGCTTCCTCGGCGCTAACTGCGACCTCCCGAAAACTAACCGTCAAACTAGCCCTGCACCAGTCCCTCCACCGTCTCGCTCTGTCGTGCACCGTCGTGCACCAGCCTCAGGTACCGGTTGCGTCGGCCACGCGCCAGTCCCTCACGCTTCCTTCATCTTGAACGGGTTCCCCATTTCCTCGGATCCTCCTACTACTCTCTGAGAGTCTCTGCGCCAACCCTACGGTTGCCCGCATGTCCCAGGGCGCTGCGCCAGCGCACACGACAAGCACACAAGCACGCCCTCCTACATTCTCATTCTTCTAAGCTCTCCCCCAACATGGTCCTCGGATGCGCCAGCCTTGCCCTTAAAACCCGTCCCTGAATCAGCCCTCTTCGTCCCGCATTGCAACTGAATCGCTCCGGGTCTTAGTCCTGAGCCACCCCAAGCTGCCTCCCCGGCTCGACGAACCACCCGCTGCCCAGCCCTCCCTCCTCCTCCCCTATACATACATACATCATGGGACGCGCCTCCAAGTTTGCCTTCCCCCTCCCGGGCCGCAAGGCGAACGTCTCCCTCGACAGACCCCACGACGACCCAAACTACCACAACCTCGCCGTCCCCGTCGACCAATGGTCCCCCCGCACCGCAGAACCCTCCTCCTTCTCCAAAGCAGAGCGTCTGCTCGGTACCTCTAGCTTTCCCTTCCGCCCCTCCTCCAGGAACCAGTCCCCCGTCCCCCCAACCAGCCCGGCATACATGACCGTCTCCGTCTCCGAGGCCAGCTTCGAGTCCACCTACACCGGCAACATGGCCTCGCCCGCCCTGAGCGAGGCAAACCTCTATCCCCATCAGAGGCCAGGCCTGTCCAAGCGCCCCTCCTCCAACGTCCTCGGAGGTGGCTTCCAGGACGCCGTGCGCAGCGGCTCGCAATCGAGCTCCGTCAGCCATCGATTGCTTCCCCAGACCTCCAACTCGACCCTGCGCTCCTACTACGACCCCCAGAAGTCTCCCTTGTCCGTCTCCCAGCAGACCTCTGCCTCGGCAGTGCGCGATATGGGCCTGAGAAAGGGGAAACCCATCGTCGTCCACGACCCGGACCATACCCTGCGACCCTCGTCCCGTCAGGCTGCAGACGATCTATTGAAGAAGCAGTACCGGAAAAGCAAGCCCACCCGTCTGGACCTGTCAAAGCTCTTCCCCAAACCCCGGAGCAATGGCGTCGAGCACACCGTCCCCCCTCTCCTATCTCCGAACAAGCTCGTCAACTCCCCCTCCGCCCTGTCGTCCACCTCCGAATACTTTCCCCGGCCCATGACGCGCGAGCCCACCCCGACCCCCAATCTGGGTCCGACCGCGAAGCCCCGCGCAAAGCTTATCAAATCGCCAAAGTTGCACCAGGACCCTTCTTTGCACTCTGCACCACGGTCGTCTTCTCCCACCCGGTTGTACGAACGTGACACGTACGACAACGCTAAGATTCATGTGCGCCGTCCACCCCGCGGCATCCAGCACTGGTTCGATGCGCTTGGAGAATCCGACGAGGACGAGGAAGAGGACGAGCAACCCCCAGCTCCACACCCGCCTTATCCGAATAGACCGCACTCGGGCCTCACCAAGAAGAGCTCCGCACCTCATCTGGCCTCCCATGCCACGGGGCCAGCAACAGAAACTCATCGGAGTGCTCGCCGCGGCGATGCCTTCAGGCATGACATCCATGGGCAGTCCAGCATATACCCCAGTCATAGTCTCCACTCGCCCAACCACTTTGCGACGCACAGCCAGACTTCCCTGGGCACTTGCAAAACTAAGGAATCCGCTTTTTCGAGAAGCAACCTGCAGGACTCCAGCGTCTTGTCATTTTCTTCTTCGTCCGAGGATGAAGAGGACGAGGGCCACAGGAAAGTTTCCAATCCCTTCAAGACGCGCGACAGCATCGAAAGCACAGATTACCAAGGGGAAATCATCATAGGGAAGGCCCAGGCCTACGACATCCGCCCCTTTTCACCCGGACGAAGAACTTCCGAGTCCAAGATGAGCATGCGCACGACCTCCACGAGTGCCGCCACGATCGAGGTCATGTACACTCCCGAACCATATTATCCCCAAACGTTTCCCAGACCCTATGGAAGCCGGAGGTCGAGTCATGTTCGACAGCCGTCCATCATTCCCGAGGACGCAGGCGAAGATGTACGACCGAAAACCTCCACCCAACGGCCCATGTCTCCATCAGCCAGCGTGCGCAGCGGCCGTACGTCCGTCAGCGAACCTAGGCGAAATGGACACAAGCTTATGGCTGTCACCGAAGAAGAGGAGGCCTTGTTGGAGATGATGCGACGGAAGCGAGCCGCCATGGCCAAACACAGCTTCGCCGAAGGGTATAAGACGGCTTTGTCGCAAGAATCACGGCAAAAGACACCACCCGAGACCAAGTCTCACCGGACATCCGCTTTTCTGTCCAACGAGACTCCCGCGGGTAGCCCTGCTCGTGCACCGAAGCCCGCATCACGGAACTCGGTGACCTCGTCCCCATTGCTGCAACCCCCTCCCCGCGGCCGCCCAGGTCGTTCCACACAAGACCTACATGCTGGCGCAAGTGTTCTACAAGATAACTCTTCGTGCGACGATGCGTCCAGTCGACGGCATACTCCCTCCCCGTTGGCCATCAATAGGCATCAATTATCGCCGCCTCCCGAGTTCTCGCCGCTGGACATCTTCCCTTCTCCGGCTGCTACTCCAACGGAAGCGAGCATCGCATCGCCTACCACCACAGACCATCCGTCCCCAATCCCGTCCCCAATCCCGTCGCCAATCACTCCCGGTCTGCGTCAGGGAGAAACCGAGGTCGACGTCAAAGTCGCCAGCAGCGAACCCTCGTGCAACGGTGACAATGAGGAAGTACCCGTCCTGGAGACTGGTGTCATCCATCCGCCGTCTGGAAGCCTGAAACCTAGCGAGAACGGGACCCATCCTCCGAGTCGCCCTCAACACCTCCGTCGCCGTACGGCCAGCAGCGACGCCAACATCACCCTCAGCCCCGTTCTAAGAGCTTTCCCCAAGGCCGATGGTCAAACCACTGGTGTGGCGATGGAATCCCATGATCTCGCCCCTGTATCCGAAGCTTCTTCGCGCCCGCCCAGCATCGTCGTCGACCCGCAACTGCCCCGCAAGAGCTCCCGCCGCTTCAACAACGTGCTCAAAGTGAATACCGTGTCTTCCGCCAGCAGGAACAGCAGCTTGTACTCCACGCGAACGAGTTCACCTGCCAGAGGCGCGACGGAGCGTCGCACGAGCAAGGCCGCCAGTCGCGGCAGCAGCATCAACAGCGGCAACAGAGATAGCTTTGCCGTTGGATCGAGCACACGTTGCAGCGTCAGTGAAGACGTCCTGGCTGCATGGGGCAGCCTGGGCGGGTGGAGGGATTTCGATTCCGGCAGGGCTATGTGATGACAGACCATCCAACGCATTCTCTCCTGCATGGCCATGGTTGTTTCCCTTTGTTTAACGATGCGGTGGCCTTCTCCTCCTTGCCTACGTTTCGTGCCATCGTTTCCACCGTCCATGTCTCCTCACTTGTCGTTCTCGCGTACCAGTTACGCGGAGCCTCTCACATACGTAACGAATCTCCTATGTTGTCTGTTTTCATTTCTTTTGGAGCGAGCACTATATCCTTTATCTAGGCATCTGGTATTCTGTCTTCGGCCCTTTTCCTTGGAATCGCAGTAATGTTTTCTCGGGTGTAGCGAGTATTGTTAATGGGTATTCGGTATGATGGGAATGGGAGGGCACTTCGGTGCTCAGGGATTAATGGCCTCGTTGATGAGATAGAGCTACCGGAGATGTAATATAATAACATAACAATACCCATGTGGAACCTAACACCCTTCCGTCCGCGATTACACCGCGATGTACTTGACTTGGATTCAGCTCCTCAAGAGGGCGGAAATCACGAGGGGGGTGGAATGTCCTGATCACGTGCCCCCGCGCTTATGTCACTAGCGCCATCCCCGCGTCGTCACCCTGGAAACGGCAACCACGACAAACAACAAAGGCGCAGGGATACCCACTCCCATCCGAACAACCCTTCTCCCTGCTTGAATCTGACTGACTGCTAACTATGCGACAATTGCTATCTTAATAGAGCCAAACCTTTCGTTGGTATCTGGCTTGTTTGTTTGGTTTCTGCTGGGACGGAACAGCACCAGCTGCGTCGGCTCTTCACACCTTAGAGGAGCAACGATACTACTCCAGAGCTCTGGAGTTATTACTCCCGTTCCCGACATTTACCGTTGCCGTCTCCACTGGGAATCCTTCCTTCGATCACGATTTCCCAATAATCGAACAAGATGGACGCTCTTGCCTCCAAACCTGCGCCTGCCGCCGGACACCGACGCAACAAGTCCGCTGCGGTCTTCAAATCCATGATCGCGTCGACGAAGAACCACAAGCGTAACCCCTCTGACGGCACGGCCCTGAAGGCAAACACCAGCAACATTGAGAACATCCCCAATCCCTCCATGCCCCCGAGGCAGCAACAGCCGAAAGAAGGCCCATCCAAGTCCCTGCATAAGAGAACCAAGAGTTCGCTCTCGCTTCGCTCCCTAGGCAAATCTAAAGAGGGACGGTCGAGGGATACTCATCGCGCGCAAGACGAGAGGGACGCCACGCCGAAGAAGCCGAAGTCGACGAACAACCTGGCCGCGATGCTGGGGATGTCCAAGTCCAGAGACGCTGCCGCTAGGAGCGCGGCACTCGCCAAGGAGAAGGATAAAGAGAACGCCACTCCTCCACCTTCGTCTGCGGCGGCGGAGCCCATACATACCCCCATCTGGGCACAGTTCAGCTCTCAGGCTCTCCAGGAAATCACGACAACCACGAAGGTCCCTCTCAATGATCGACGAACGGTCGAGGACGAGATAAGGCTGTATACACCGTCGAATTACTCGCCGTCCAAGCAGCGCAATTTCGGCGCGTATGGAGAGGTTCCTTCGCTGAAGCAGCAGCAGCAGAAGAGGCCCGGGCTGGGCGAGAGGCCAAAGTCGACGTTTCTGCCGAACACGGGCTCGAATGGTCTGTTGGAGACTTTTACGCGGAAACGGGGGAATGAGAGGGGTGCTGGGGGTGATGCAAAGGGGGGCAGAGAGAAGGTGGACAATTCGTCCTATCGAGACGTGCTGAGGCGATCCAACTCGGACAGCTCCAGGAAGGAGGAGGATGTCAGACAGCCCCCGCCGGCAGTTAAGAAACAGAGTCGGGTCATGGCTGCTGTGGCGGCTTTCAACGGGAAGGCAAAGGAGGCCCAAGCAACCGCTACTGCGCCGATGAAGCTAGATCCGCAGGCCGTGGAGGCGGAGTTCGAAGCTGTCTTGGTAAGTCGAAGATGCACTATTCTCGGGGCATCTACTAATTTTCTGGGCAGGAGTCGCGAAACATTCCTCAGCACCAGCGGACGGCGATGCGGACGCTGAAACTAGAGGTCAAGGCCGACTTCGTTCGAACCCACAAATTGGAGACACCGACCGTGTCTCGAGCTGCCTCTGGCCAGTCTGTTGGCGGCGACTCAACCGGGTGGAAGTCCGTCAAGTCCACACTGAGCAGAGGACGTAAATCACAAGACTGCCCAGACGAAGACAGGGAAGACGTAGGTACCAATGGGAAATCCTCCAAGCGCGAGCGACCACTCAGTAAGACTTTCACGTGGGGCAAAGCAGACTCACCCGTGAAGAAGCAGAGACCCGATGCGGAGAAACGATCAAGCCGGGCGATGACAATTCCAAAGTCCCCCTCCATGAGGTCTCTCATTTCCAATGGTTCGGTCAGATCAGCTAAGGGAGCCAAACCAGCCAGCCCCGATGAATTCGTCACGTATATGAGGACGATGGAAAAGGTCGAAGAGGTGGAGGTTGGTCGGCTCCATAAGCTTCGTCAGCTACTCCGCAATGAGACTGTGGAGTGGGTCAACATGTTTGTTCAAGAAGAGGGGATGACTGAATTGGTCAAGCTGCTTCACAGGATCATGGAGGTGGAGTGGCGCGAGGATCATGAAGACCAACTGCTTCACGAAGTGTTGCGCTGTCTCAAGGGCCTCTGTACCACCGATTCTGCGCTCAAGCAACTGGCCGAAGTCTCGCCCACCCTGTTCCCGGCCCTTCTGGGGATGTTGTTTGACGAGGAGCACAAGGGCCCCAGTGAGTTCACGACCCGTGAGCTTGTCATCCAAATCATCTTTGCCCATCTTTCCACCGCACCAGAGGCTGAACGCCACGCGCGGGCCAGAGAGCTTCTCAAGTACCTGAAAGACCCTGTTAAGGAGAAGGAGTCTTCCACGGTCCCGTTCATCCTGCAAATGCACACCCCGCGTCCGTACCAGGTCTGGTGCAAGGAGATCACCAACGTGACGAAAGAGGTGTTCTGGATCTTCATCCACCATCTCAACGTCATTCCTCTCCCCTCCAAATCCGACGACGACGCGGCTTCGACTACACCTCCCAAATCCTACGCGCAAACGCACTTCCCCGGCCCGCGCGCCATTGTGCCCGCGGCCCCGTACGTCGGCGGCGTCGAATGGGACGCGACCAACTACATCGCGACGCACCTCGACCTGCTCAACGGCATCCTCGCATCCCTGCCCTCGAAAGACACGCGCAACACCCTGCGCTCGGAACTCCGCATCTCGGGCTTCGAGAAACTGATGGGCCACCTCCGGACGTGCAATCCCAAGTACTACGGCGCCGTGCACGACGCGGTCAAGGTGTGGGTCAAGGCCGCCGTGGTGGATGGGTGGGACGTGCGGGTTGTGCGGATGGGGCAGGGCGAGGGGAAGGGCGTGAGTCCCATCAAGGGTTCGCCGAAGAAGAAGGTCGAGGAGGCGCCGAGGTTGGGGGAGGTGCCGAGGATGGATTTGGGGCTGGGGCTGGGGCTGGATATGAAGTTTGGGGAGGGGAAGGGCGAGGGGAAGGGGAAGTTGGATGATTGGATTTGAGTGGTTGGTGTGGTTGGATGCCTTGGGTGATGGGATTTTTTTGGGTGGATGGCAACGCTGCGTTCTGAGGACGGGGTGGTGCGGTATCTGCTCCTGCAGTACCCGCGTCAAGGACCGTATTGGGGGATGGTTGGTGGGGAGATGGGGAGCTATTGCATTCGTCACCTCTCCCTCCTATGGCTGGCTGGCGCAAGACGACTTCACGTACATGGTTCCGGATCGGAGTTTTTGGTTTTTGGTTTTTGGTTTCGGGGCTCTGGTGTTTCTCTGTTTTTTCATCCTTCTCCTTCTTCTTTTCGTTTCTCCACGCTCACTTATGACTTTATGACGACGAGTAACGGCTGTCCCTCTCTCTCTTCACTTTTCACGGGCAAGACGAACTTTAAGGGGGAAGCGAGGGAGGGGGCGAGGGGGCGATGACCGAACGGTTCCTTCCTTCCTTCCTTCCTTCCTTCCGATATGATGATCGATGAGAGACGGACGGGGTATTTATTCTTGGTAACGATGATGTATCTATAGCGTATTTTGTGCGTTTGTCGCTGTTCATATTTTGGACGGAGAGTAGTGAGGATGGTATTGTGTGGTTTGCGTTGTTGACGGTGTTGTTTTTGGTGTTTGGGATCTCGAGGGGTGGGGGGGTGGGAGTAATATTGATGTCGTGTTTCAGACTGGGCCTGATGTTGTGATATTTTCAGTGGTGATGTGTTGGCGGGGAGTGTGGGGAGGTGCATGGTCCAGTTGCTATGTGTTGTCTGGTATTGCTTCACGGGAGATTTTCGTTGAACTGGTTGGTGATATACTTAATGTACATATCCGTGCGGAACTAGGATTGCAGGGATCGTTGGGTCTGGATGGGGGAAGAGGTGATGAGGCTGGTTTTATCCCGTTCGGGTTTAATGGTCGTTTGGTTGATGGATTATGTCTTTACAATTTTCTTTCCGTTCCGTTAGTATTGTTATGGACGTTGAACAAGTGCGGGAGTGTAATTTGGTTTTGGCATGTGCTGTGGGAAGGGCCGTGTTACGCCAGTTCCTTGCGTATCATACGAGTGACGTATCATTGGTTCTGTGCTAGTTCTCTGGTTCCTTGCCGGAGTGCTGTTTCTGGTCATTCGGGGTCTCTACATGGATTTTCATGGGAATGAAATACACATGTTCGGCCTGGTATAGGTTGACGCTACCCATTTTATCTTCGGCTCTACCGAAGTCCCATTTGCATTCACGTAGTTCATCTGTGAGCTGCATATTCTTCCTTTCTTGGTATATAGAGTTTATGTGGGTGTATCCCCACTTACTACCGTCCAGCAAGCCCTCTCTCTCTCGACGAGTGAGACTTCCAGACATGATTCTTTTCAACGCACATCGCAGTGTTTTCGGCGTCACCAAATACAAGGCACAGAGCGCGCAGGGCATTGGGGCAAGGGAACCGCGATCTACTCCTCCCAGTTCCCTACCTAGGATCATATTCCTCGCTTACACTGGGAGCGAGCGGATACAGACTAATTGTTACAGCTTTGTACGTGGTTACCAGCAGCCCTGATCGTTGAGAATCATTCCGACAGTGCAATCTAAAGGGGCAAAGCATACAGGAACTTTGGAAGGTCGCAGAACATTCAAAGTTCATTTTCATCATTTCATAATATTCGAAAACAACCGCAAAGAATTCCGAAGAACCCTGCAACCCTCATCTTTCTCCGGACGCACACTGTTAGACCACCATCTACTGTACGTTAATACTCGCTGTCCCACTGGGCGTATTGGTCCCATTCGTAAATCCCTCCGTCGCAACGATCATATAATCATGATTCCCCAACCTCATCCCCAGACGATTCCACTCATCAAAATGTCTCTTCATGCTAATGGTTCCACCCACCCTCTTAACCGTCCTGACGCTCCAGTATTGCTGGAAAGTTCGGGTTCCCTCGATGCTTGGCTTATTGATACGCGACGACGTGTAGACCTGATAATCGCCTTCTTCGGAAGAAAAATTACCTTTGAGCGTCCACGGTTCACCAGGGGCGAGGATGTCGTAGGATTCCACAACGTAGTATTCGACGAGCGGGTTGCGAGTCCAGCCATAGACGGCGAGGTAGCCGGGACCTTTGGGCTCATACGTGCCGGTGAATTTTACGACTCTGAGTATACATGTCAGACGTTGCTTAGGGACGAAAATTCAGGCTAGCGCTGTGTAAATCCTGAATGGAAAACACATGGATGCGAAAAATCACCCACCTGGCTCCTCCACCGCGCCAGCCTTTGCCACACACGAAACCTCCACTTCGGCCAGACCACGTCACGCTGTACTTGCCGCCAGCCTCATTTCTGCAGTTCCAGTTGCCGTTGCCTTCGGACCAGTTCGACCAGTAGTAGTTCCCTTGTCGCTTTTCTACTTGGATGAGCTCTACTGGCTCTGCGGCCGGGGCACTGAAGGCGCTCGGAAGAAGGAAAGCGGCGAGGAGGACGAGGATGGAGAGCATCTTGGTCACCCGAGATGAGAGAGGGCTGTGTGTTCGTTGCTGTAGAAGCCTGTGTAGGGAGTAACAGAGAGTGAGGGTTTATATTCTCCTGGATTGGGTACCTAGAAAGACCCTCGCCGTGGTGCCAATCTAGTGATCAGCATCTCCAACCGATGGAGTCTGTTTAGCCTGAAGGATTTCTTGTCCTCCTTAGAGCCGGGTTTTCTTATTTTTTTGCATGTTCGTCCTGTTTCTTGCTACTTCCCGATGGTATATCTGGTAAGTGACTACCGCACTAGTAAGACCTCAACCTCGCTTTGAAACCCATCCCTCCACTGAAGGCCTATCGACAGCTTGTTGCTGATGAATTTGGCGATACTGCCATCTACGCTGTGTCGAAGTTCGCAGATTCCATTCTCTGTGTCGATACCTGATTCAAACGTCGCAGTCGCTCTTTAAGCGAACTTAGATGACCCAAGCCCTCATATAAACAGTCCATGTTCTTGGCCTGCAATCAATAGGTCCCTAACCAACCTTATTGCTGCGCTCATGCATCTCTCAGCGATCACAAGAACATCATCAGATATTGCAAATGGCATACGGAACAGCGCGGGCAGGGGAGACCTGGTCTTCCGCCGGCAGATTAGGCGATCTTGCACCCGGCATTTCTGCCTGCGAAGTGTGGAGGCGGAATGAACCTTATTTCTCCAGAGGTTCGGAAATAAATAAGAAGTTCTTATTCTCCTCGGTGAAGCTTGTGGCAATGTGAAGGAATTGCGGGGTGTGTTGCAAATGGAAAGAGTCGGCCATCGTTCGCGGCAGTCTCGGCGAATGAGTGATGGCTACGATGATTGTAAATGGCGGAACCCGAAACACAAGATATATTAAACTTGCAAATGCCTTGTTTTGTTTCAGCGGTTGGCGTCAACAGTTCGGTACTGGCGATCTTCCATCTGGAAACTCGCGGTGGTAATCATGCCTGTGACTACGACTCTCCAAGGTAGGTATCGAACCGATGCATCCGAGTTGTGCTCGGAACGTAACTTTATGTCTTCAAGATGGGGCTTGTGTGTTCCGGACGCTTTTCGTATTTTGGTAGTCTGTTATTGTCGTTTCGACCATAAAAGGTTAACACCTTCAACCAGCATGACCGTACAACCTCGCTGCTTCCCCCAGAAACAGCGTTCCCGCTGGTCTCGAAACGTGCCTCAAAGCCTCATTCGGCCACTCCAACCACTCCTTCCAATAACTCCCCAGGTGCAGGGTAATCGCCTGAATTAGCCAACTCCCACAGTCTCCAACAACCCAGACATCCCTCCTCTCGTGCAGCACAACCGCGTAATGTGCCAAGATAATGAGAGCCTCCGGCCTCCTCTTGGATAAGAGAGTCGTATATTCCGCGGAGAGAAGGATGGGCCATGAATATATTGTGTCTACGGTTGTTTGCTGCTCGGATGCTTGGGCATGGGAAAGAAGCCCTAGGATAGCTTTGAGGTGATGGACGGCTTCTTGACAGGCTTGAAGGGATGCTGGGCCCATGTCTGCTGCGCCCAACAATTTTTGAAGGCGATTGCACACTTCTTCAATCTCGTGCTGCGAAGCAGCTGTTTGCTCGAGATGGGCGGCAGTATTGAGGAAGGGGGCGAGTTCTGTGCTCCGAAGGTAGCCCCAGAAAGGATCCACCACGGCATTCACGCCGCGGTGCACATTTAGGTAACTGATGTACTTGTCTAGAAACTTGGAGTTGTCACCGTCAAAAGTTATAACTGCATCTGCCAGCGTGTAGATGCCAAGTAATGCAGAGAACAGGAGCATCGGGACGCAGTTCTCAAAATTAACTTCGACCGTTGTGTTATTCAAAGAGGATAGCGAGTTCGTCTGAAACAGCGCCGCTTCATCCGCATACTCCTTGGCTCGCTCCGGACGAAGATAGCTGAGATGTAATGCTGCCAGCGCGAGCACCTGATTGATCAGATAGGGAGTAGAAAGCGTGATGGCGAGCGACATCCGAGTCGCAGATGAGTGTGCCGGCCCGAGCATGAGTGAAGTATGGAGGACGAAATGGCTCAGGAGCTCCATGTGATGCATATTAACGCTACTGTTTGTGGCCTCGGTTATTAGGAGCGAAGATATTGGCAATCTTGACAGTGCGTTATTAGACATAAACGGTGAAGCTGGGCTAGCTGTCTGCGGGTGGGGTGTGCTGGCTGCAATGGTCGGCGGCGAGCCAACTTCAGTGGGCGCTGTAGAGCCTTGACTAGACTCTCGATTGAAATTCGAGTTTGCTGAAGCGTTATAGATGCATTGTAGATGGCTGATGGAGCAATTGGCACAAACTGGCCTATTCTCATCGCACTTGATGTGTCGGCGTTTACATTGGGTACATCCAAGTCTCGACTTCGAGTGGTAGCGCCGTTTAGAGGGGTTAGCTGCTCGCGGAGTGGAACCCTGTGAGGACATGTGGATGGTAGGGCGGGTTTGCTAGACGCTGGCAATAGAATGATGATGGGTAGCAGCCCTGGAGGAAATAATCAGGGACACATTCCCGAAGAGGTAACGGCCTCGGCTAGTCAATTTGGGTTAGCGTGTAAGCCCGACGTCATACTCTATTTCGAGATCCGACGACAAACTACACATGTATAAACATCAACAATCGGCGCAGCGCCTAGAACAGCTCAGGTACCCTCTGCTAGAAGGCACCGGCGAAAGCCACTGCATTCGGCATGCCTAGCCTGGTGCGGAAACTTCTCATCTTTGCCGCTGTCGATGGCCTGATCCTTCAGCCAACCCCGCCTAGGAATCATGACCCGACAACACAGCAGGCTATCAAGATTGACTACAAGGGAAATTTGAAGCCACTCTTGAAAGATAGGAGAGATGAAGATACGGCCCCAGTGGCGCTGGAAGCGCACGGTGTCATCGGTAAGCACAACTAGCGCTGATTGATGCTTGGTGAACTGTGGATCTGACCGATAGGACTAGGCTTACTGAAGATTGCGACTTCCGTATTCGTGGTATCAATTAGCGGCCGAGAACAAGTTGCTCAGATTTTCGGCAAGCCTATCTTCCAGATCACAGATGTTGCCCTCATCCCTCTCTCTTCCCAGAGCGATGCAGAGCAGGCCATCGCATCTGCCAGGGAACACGTACAAAGGCACAACAAAACGCGTTCAGAAGATGAGGAGGAGTCAGAAAGCGAAAGCGATGATAACGATACCTTGAGCGTGACAGACTCACTCGTAGATGCGGAGCCCAACAACGCCCCTGAAGAAGTCAAGGATGCCGTGACGGGACAGAAGGGTCCGGTTGAGAGAAGAACGAGTGTAGCCGAGGATGTGATACACAGGAAGGGAATGTATGGTCGATTTGCGGAAAGATGGTTCTCCAAGAAGGGATGGAGTACCGAAAGTCGGCGAGTGCAAGGATTGAGTTCCGAAGAAGATCTCGCGACAGCGGATAAGCCAGTTGACGTGGAATCCTCCGTCCCACCCGAAACCACTGACTCTGTACCTGCTTTGGATGATAACGAATCACCCGCAAACGACAATAACGCACCAGAAGTGGTAAACCCTGAGGAGATTCCGCGGGCTATTGAAGGTCAAAAGAGCTCTGCAACTACTGCTCTACTACCCAAGATATTACGGACAACAAAACTGTATTTTGGATCGGGGAACTTCTTCTTCTCGTACGATTATGATCTATCCCGGGGTATTGGCAAACAACAAGCGCAGTCCAAACAGCCCTTGTTTTTACAAACAGATCCTTTGGTAGGCGGTCACCATTCTTCGTCGTGTTGCAGCAGTCTGACAGGCCACAGTATTTCTGGAATCAAAACATATTGTCACCATTCATTGATGCCGGGCAACATAGCTTCGCGCTCCCGGTGATCCAGGGGTTCGTAGGACAACGCGCATTCAGCATCAAGCCTCTTGAAAGTGGTTCGAACAGTGTGATGATAGATCCAGAGTCCACAGCAGACGATATTCAACTCCAATCTTGGCACAATCCGCAAGCGGATGACTCCAACGCTACCGACAAAGCCAGAACAGGAACAACGAACGGGAAGGACTTCTTACTCACCCTGATCTCTCGCCGTTCTGTGAAACGGGCAGGGTTACGTTACTTGCGTCGTGGGGTTGATGAAGAGGGGAATGCAGCGAACAGCGTCGAAACGGAGCAAATACTATCTCCGGCGACATGGGACACATCAGGGGATAAGATCTTCTCGTTTGCGCAGTATCGCGGTTCCATACCACTTTTCTTTTCGCAATCTCCGTACAGCCTCAAGCCTCAAGTCAATACATGGGGCACCACCGAGACCAATGCGAAGGCATTTAGACGTCACTTTACGGATCTCTGCACAAGATATGGATCGATTTATGCTGCGTCCCTAGTCGATAAGCATGGCACGGAGGCGAAGATTGGAGAAACATACGAGCAACATGCGCAGTCATTAAATCGCAATGGCGGATTAGATGGTCAAGGGAAAGAACTAGGATTTGAATGGTTTGACTTCCACGACGTTTGTCGTGGTATGCGCTTTGAGAATGTCTCAAGGTTAATGGATACACTGGGCCCATTCCTGAAGTCGACCGGCTGGACCGAAATATGTGATGAGAGGGTGGATAAGACACAGAGTGGAATTCTGCGGACCAACTGTATGGACTGTCTTGACAGGACGAATGTGGTCCAGTCTGCATGTGCGAGAACTGTCCTTGAAGCTCAGCTGTCTGCAGAAAACTTCCATATTGACCTAGAGCGCGACCCAACGACTAACTGGTTCAACACTCTTTGGGCAGACAATGGAGACGCCATCTCCCGGCAGTACGCCGGTACGGCAGCTCTGAAGGGAGACTTCACTCGCACTAGGAAGCGCCAAATCACCGGAGCTCTAACGGATTTTGGACTCACGCTAACACGATACTACAATAACATAGTGAACGACTACTTCACACAGGCTGTCATCGACTACATCCTTGGTCGCGCAACGGATACGATTTTCGCCGAATTTGAGGCTGATATGAAGAGTTCGGACTATTTCGTTGATGTGCGCAAGGTCCGGGAGGCAGCAATCGAACGCTGTGAAGGCATCGTCATTGAAGACAAAGACGAAGATCTCATTGCAGGTTGGACTCTTTCAGTGCCAACATCGGCCAATCGATTGAAGACGGCAACTTTCGAGGAGGCCGTCCTCCTCCTCACGAATAAAGCTGTCTACTTCTGCAGACTGGACTGGGGTACCGAGAAAGTGCGGGAATTTGAACGGATCGACCTGGATCTCATTGATGGGATTGCAAGGGGCGTGTACATTACCAGCACCTTCGCTGAACGACATACCGATGCGGAGAGGAATGTTGGGTTCATCATCCGATATAGAGCCCATCCGGGGAGCGAGCTTGTCAGACGTAACACCAGGAGTCTGGAATCCAGGAAGCGGGCCGACCCACCAAGTCAACCCAGCAAAGGACCGACACAGGATGGTGGCCGCTTTTTGGCATTCAAGGCCCTCCCCGCACGCAGCAGCGTGACTTCTGCGGATAGCAATGATGTCCAGGATGACGAGGCGAATCTTGTGAAGACCATCTGCGAGGAAATTTCCAGAGTAGCGAATGAACATCATCTCACCAGTGACGAATCTGTCACCTCACAGCACAAGGAGGATACAGCGCCGAGCACGCATGAGCTGGTTGTGGAGGAGAAAGACATCATCAGTCTCGCGGATGCGAAGAAAAGTACTGGATACCTCGAGCAGTTGGGGTACTCTCTCAAAAAGTTGGTGTGGGCTTGATGGGAAGGCAAGAGGTGCTACAAACCACGCGAGCCCGACTGGATGACCCTTGCATCTACACAGCAACACTATAATATTTAATTCGGCAGGTACCGAACCCTTTTGCATTTTTTCTTTCCACATTTTTCCTCGGGGAGACTTATCGCCCAAGCAGACTGCTTTCCTAAGTCCTCGGAGCTCTCAACAAGCTCGGTACGCATAGCCGCCATTTTCATTGTCAAATCATCACAAGATGCCTAGTTCAAGATGTCATGACTGCGATGAGGTTGAAACCAGCATTGGTGGAGTCGTGGACTATACTGCAAGGAGGAAGCCATCCGCCCCGGCGGGAGAGGCGCCGCTGCTCCGATCTCTTAGCGCTCGTACGAACCCTGAATTTTGACGTTTGACTGGGACCTGGGTACGAGCCTCCAGCCCTGGAGAACTCTAACAGCCGCACATGTATTCGTGGGACGCAGCAAGGAGCGTAACAAGCTGGTGAACCTCATATTCCGGCCCAGTCCCCTCGGTGGTTATGATGTGATCGAATGATGTATCCCCAGTCTTTTGCACCAGTCATAAGCTACGCCGGTGTAGGAGTTTCGGAATCGAGGCGGGCCGCACTATCATATTCAACACCAACCCTATTTGATTGAATATCCACATGCACCAGATATGCACATCGGTGCATATGAACAAAACGAGTGCGCTGTACTTTGGTCATTGGTTACACGGCCAAGTCGCTAGCTCTCTTTGTCTCTTGAACAGCGTCACCACTCGTCAGTCCAGCTTTCTAGAAGAATGGTCGAAAAAACTCTTCAGATCCACCCCTCCGCCGACAGCTTTCCGGTACAGCGTCTTGAGATTTTGCTGCAAGCACTTGGGAGTCTCGTCGCATCTTGGCCCACCTGGGCCTGAGATGGGTGATACTTCGGCGGGCCTCGGCCTTATCGAAGCTTTAGGTGACGATCGCACCGAGCGCTTATGGAACGGCCCACGAATGGCCAACAGGAGAGGTTACATGGTGTTTGAAGACACGCTGGCCCGTGATTGTGACTTGACTCTTGGGCGCCGAGGGTGCCGGATTTGACGTCACGTTCAAGAGAGCAGCCCCAGGAACCAGCCACATGCAGAGACTTCCTAGTGGAAGCTTGAAGCATAACCGAGCCTGATGCATTCGTGATTGGCCCAGTAGTAGTAACTCGATGGAACAGCAACCCCCGACAGCTGGAGGTTGCTACGCAACATCGGATCCTTACACAGTCGCCATCCACGCTCAGTCCACATGGGGCCGGATCCTTGCCCTTCTGACTCCCCCCCTTGGCTGGTACACAAGATCTCCCAAGCCGCCAACGCCTACTTCGTGGCTTCCTTCTGGAGTCTATCGTGGGAAATCCGCCGCGGCCAATTAGGCCCAGCCCGCATCGTGGAGAAGGTCCATCTCGGAAAGACCTGGCTTTACTTCCTCTCGTGACAGGTCATGTCAGATGAGCAAAGGATCTTGCGGGGCTCCCTCATTACCCCGTGGACCATGGCCCAGTTTCTGGGTGTGAGAGAGTCCCCCCGAGATGTGCCCTATAAAGCCTTTCGTCCCCCGCCGGAGTGTCATCTTCTCAAGCGTCTCCTCCGCATGAGAGTCGATTGGCAGAAATATCGGTCACCATGTACCAGATCGGTAACATCTACATTATCACCGCCATTGCGGTCTTGGGCGGTGCCCTCTTTGGATTCGATATCAGCTCTATGAGCGCCATGTATGTCAGTGTGGGCGCCCTAGACAACTTGCACTGACCCTGCCGTAGTATTGGAACACAACAATACCGGTGCTACTTCAACCAAGGACCTTCAGGACCTGATCTGGATGGCTCTGACCAGTGCTCCGGTCCCAGAGCCAGTGTCCAGGGCGGCATCACGGCTTCTATGCCTGGAGGTTCCTTCATCGGTGCTCTCACTTCTGGTTATCTCTCCGACAAGCTGGGCCGCAAGACCAGTATTCAGGTTGGCTGCATCATCTGGTGTATTGGATCCATCATCACCTGTGCCTCCCAGAATATTGGCATGTTGATCGCTGGACGCTTTATCAACGGTTTCTCTGTCGGTATCTGTTCTGCGCAAGTTCCCGTTTACGTCACTGAACTGGCTCCCCCCTCCAAACGCGGCCGGGTCGTCGGTGGCCAGCAGTGGGCCATAACCTGGGGTATTTTGATCATGTTCTACATTTCTTACGGCTGTTCTCATATCGATGGGACTGCCGCTTTCCGCATTCCGTGGGGGATCCAGATGCTTCCGGCCATCCTCCTCTTGATCGGCCTCATGTTTCTTCCAGAATCTCCTCGTTGGCTCGCCGGACACGACAAGTGGGAAAGGGCCCATGCCGTTCTTACTCTGGTGCACGGAAAAGGCGATCCGAATGCGCCGTTTGTTCAGACTGAGCTCAAGGAGATCAGAGAAGCGGTTGAGTTCGAGCGCCAAAACGCTGATGTCTCTTGGAAAGAACTCTTCAAGCCCAAGATGCTGAACCGCCTGCATATCGGTGTCTCTACCCAGATTTGGTCCCAGTTGACGGGAATGAATGTCGCCATGTACTACATTGTCTTCATATTTGGCATGGCAGGTCTGAGTGGAAACGACAACCTGGTCTCCTCATCCATCTCCTACGTCATCAATGTGGTTATGACGATTTTCGCGCTGATCTTCGTCGACCGCTGGGGACGCCGGGCACCTCTCGTCATTGGAGCACTATTTATGTGCACTTGGATGTTCGCCATCGCCGGACTGATGGCTTCGTACGGCCATCCCGCTCCTCCTGGTGGTGTGGACAACATCGCAGAGCAGTCCTGGATTATCAGGGGCCCTCCTGCCAAGGCTGTCATTGCCTGTACCTATCTGTTTGTCGCGTCGTTTGCTCCAACCTGGGGTCCCGTGTCCTGGATTTATCCACCTGAGGTCTTTCCTCTCCGCGTCCGCGGCAAGGCCGTCGCTGTGTCCACTTCATCGAACTGGATCTTCAACTTCGCTCTCTCCTACTTCGTCCCTCCCGCCTTCGTCAACATTCAGTGGAGGGTATATATAATCTTCGGGGTCTTCTGCTTCTGCATGGCCCTCCACTCATTCTTGTGTTACCCTGAGACTGCCGGCAAGAGCTTGGAGCAGATTGAAGACATGTTTCTGAGCAGGACTCCCGCTTGGAGGACCCACATTGAGACCAAGAACAGTGAGCAGAAGGAGCATGGTCTCCAGCTTGAAGAGAATGGGCAAGTACTTGAGCACAAGGATGAGACGATTCATAGGGACGATGAGCGCCGCTCATCCCTGAGCAATGACGCTTTGCCCATGAATGCTTAGTGGTCGGTCTGTGGTGTCGAAGAATAGGTGGTCCTTCGCGGACCTTTCAAAAGTGCTTTGTACCTTTGAAAAGTTATCGGGGGGCCTTAATAATGGGTTATATCGATCGCCATTTGGCGAACTTCGCTGTGTATATTTGAGCTGGAGCCTGGGTGTCGGTCACTTTAGGGAAAAGCTCAGGCATTGGTGATGGGGTTGGAGTTTGCGCATATCTTGTTTTGTGGTTACAAGTATGAAATACAAGATCCATTTCGAGACTTCTTTGAAAAGATTTCTTGCTACAGTCAGGAGAATGTGATGGGGCCTGCTGATATGGTATGCTTGCGGCTTGCGGTTATGGGCTATCGCACGGCGGTAATGACGTAGATCGTCACAGATTTTCCGACCCCTCACAAGGGTCACTTCTCCATTGCTAATATGGGAGAAAATACGATATCCATAGATCAGAACTGTGGGGAACATGGTGTTATTGCTACCTCAGGCGTGCTTGTAGTTCCATGCTCCAATATCGAAGTCTGAAGCTGAATATCTCCATGAGCCTTCATGTCGGTCCAGGAAAGAGAGAATGTCCGGATGCGGATTCAGCCCCCTTTCGTACTATGATTTCCGTGGTCAGTGACGTGTAAAGGCAGACTTTTATCGTGCTATTCTCTCTTTACGGTGATGGGTACTGAATAGACGTTCGCGCAGAGCTTTAGTATTCAATGGTGGGTATATTGCAGCTTGAATTTACTCAGTACAAGCTACTTGACTTCCTTATGGAAGGAGTCCCCGTAGTACTTCTACTTCCTTCAACCGCTCCACATTCCGAAAAGCTCAGCAACGATCCTAGTCGCCCCGGAGAAGTTGCATACCTCCAATGTCAATAAGCCTTGTGCGCTCAAGATTTGCTCCAGCACTCTCCTCCGGATAACCAGAAAATGACTCCCTCCACTAAACATTCTGCACAAATGCAACGACCTTCTGCCTCTTCCTCCTCGCATCCGGCGTCGGGGTATCAATGTCCATCATCTGAACGCTACCGTCCTCCTCACTCTCCTCTTGTTCCTCCGCAGCTGCCTTCTTGGCCTCTTCCTCCTCCGCCGCCACATCCCTATAGCACATCACTTGATTTCCCCTGTTCCCGTGCTCGTGATACCTTGCGCACCACTCCGCCGGATCCCTCTCCTCGATTTTCAACGTCAACCGCTCCCTCACCATCCTCAGACTGGGCCGTAGAACATCCAACACCAACCCTTGCGGCCAGTCCATCTCATCGAATCCCCGTTTCTCCATCTCTCGCTCAAGAGCCTTCCCCCGCAATGCAAGCGCATCACCCCAGACAAGCCTCGCACCGCAGTTAGGCGCAGTATGCGCGTACAACAGGCGGAGCAGGTGCGGTTGAAAGACCGTGGCTCCAGTGACCAAATTGATGTCGTCGCTCGGGTAGTCGCAGTCCGCAAATTTACGCTTCTGCTCCGAGAACCAGGAGTACACATTCTTCCTCCAGATCCCGGGGTGGTTGTGGGAACGGCGATCGTCGTCGAGGCGCTGGAAGGCCCGGATCCAGGTGTCGACGATGAGGTCGCAGATCTGGATGGATTTCTCGGATACCGACGAGGCCTTGGAACGGGCTTGCTTGGACGAAATCTTGATATGCGAGTATGCGTGATGGTAGGACAGAATGTATAGGTGGAATAGGTTCTCTGCGGTCCAGGGAATTTCTTTTTCGGACTCCACGGGAATCCCCCCGGACGCTTTATTAGGGTGAATAACGGCGGTCGAGCTTGAGATCACCGACTCATATAGAGATGGGAGGCTGGTATGCGTCGTGGGCTCGGCGACCATCATTGCGTGTACTGATGCGATATTCGGATCCAGATGGGATAGGGACAGAGGAAGGGCTGCTGGGTACTCGGGCTGGGCGGCAGCTCGTTCAGGGCGCGTGGGGGATGTGGGATGGGACGGACTGCTCGAACTCTTCTCAGTGTCTTCATCGTCATAGTCTGAAGGTGGAATAGGGCCGGAATGTTTGGCTGGAGGGGAGTCCACAGCATATCCGAAGGAGTCTGGTGGTGGGTTTCCGGAGAACGCGTTGGGCTGCTCGTCCGCGGAGGAGGACTGAGAGTCCGAGCCCAGCTTCAGGCGCTTGACGGCCTCGTGGTACTTGCTCTGCTTTTCCCGCCGGTTGCGGGTCTTCCGCTTTGACGTTGTGCTGATCGAGGGAGAAGGTCGCTGCACGACGGGGGTACTAGCAGAGAGGGGAGTGCCCTGCCCAAGTTTGAGCAACACCTCGCCGGGTACCCTCAACTTCACCATCAATGTTCCCCCAACCGGCGGTGCGCCATACCGGGCCATATCGTCTGCTATATTCTCCCAATCATCAGCAGCGCCACTCTCACCTACATGAGGGTCATGTCCATGTCCAGATGCCGTGCGAGCGACCGCTTTTCTCTTGTCCTGCTCCTCCAAGCCCTTCACGAAGTTTCCCATCCCCGGACATCTAAGCTTAATCGTCAGACCCGTTTTCTTGGGCATGGGAACTTCTTCCTGAGCTAGAGCCATCTTAGCATCCACAGGCTGTGGCTCTTGATACGGCTGATTGGATGGCGGCAAAGCGCTGGGGCGACCCCTAAAGCGAGCGGTCTTTTGGTGACCAAGGACAGAGATGCGACTTCCAGGGCGACCGAGCGAAGCTATAAGCTTTCGAAGGGCTGTTGGATAATTGGGGAGGCGATTGTAGGTGGGTTGTGGTGAGATGCGTTGTGGTTGAATTTGTGGTCAGATGTGTTGTAATGTGTTGAAGGAGAAAGACGGGGTTTATTTCCTGAATGTGTGGCGGGAGGGAGCGCGCAAGAAGAGGAGGTGAAAGGGAGCGTGCGCTGTGAAGGGCCCGGGCTGGGAGTGAAAGCCAGGTCACTCACCGACATCCAGAATCGCTGGCGAAAGCCCGTGGGTTTTGTTTGAGCTTTGGGCAGGTAAAATAGAAATATCAGATGAATCTTTTCTTTGAATGGCCATTGTGGGTAAACAAGGTTAGACGTAATGCTGAAGTGAACTACCTTCGTGATATGTGGAATTGTGGTGGGCAACACGCGACTGTGGATGCTTGATTAGGGCTGTCATTGACCATCAAGAAACTCACCCAACTTCCATGGACATCAGTATGGGGCCAGAATTTTCTACATTGTCCGACAGACATCACAAGGTCGAGCTTAAGACGCTGAAGTCTGACGATTTAATGTGTGGCTCTCTACACTCCGCGACGCAATGACGAACTACCAAAGTCAGCAATATCCGATTGTGCACATTTTTAATCGCAAAAGGTGAAATGATGTTAGCGTGAAAGCCATCAGCCTCTCTTAAAAACGCAAACGGGGATGCTTCTAGCTACCTCAATAAGGGTGGCCCAGTATAAGTTTGGATCCTCAGTATCTGCAGCAGGTGCGACTGCGGCACCGAGCAAACGGCGCTCTTGGCTCCTACCAAGGCGACTGCTTTCCAAATCTCTCAACAAACTTTCCAATCTCACCGTCCCTCTCTCCATCCACGATCTGTCGGATTCCCTCTGCGCTCGTCTCTGGGCTATCAGCACCGTTGTTCTTCCTCCAGTCCCTCCCTGCTGGACCATCCCTACCCGTCAAATCCGTAACAACGAAACCGGGGCAATAACTCCACACTTTGCAGGGGTTCGGCCAGTCCCTGAACTCGTAGTTTTGGGTAGCAGTCAACATGTTGAGTGCAGCCTTGCTCATGCGGTAGGGCTCTGCCATGCTGCTGTCGCTATATGGGGCGGTATGGTCATTTCGCAGCGCGATGCTCCCCATGAGGGACGAGACATTGATGATGCGTGGATCTTTCGATTTCTTCAATAGCGGGACAAGCGCATTGGTAAGAAGCATCGGACCATAGACATTGGTGTCGAATGTGGAATGGAGGATGTCACGGGTAGTATCAGCGACACTGTGGGTTTTGCAGATGCCGGCGTTATTCACAAGGACGTCGAGGCGGCCAAAGTCTGACTCGATTTGCTTTGCAGCTGCAGCAATGGAGGCGTCGCTGGTTACGTCGAGTTCAACGAGACTGAGTGTACCGACAGGATTGTGCGCCTGGATATCCTTGATAGCCTGTTCACCCTTGGATCGTGAACGGGCGGCTACGATGACATGGTTGTTGGGAGACGCTGCAGCGAGAGCAGTAGCTGTTTCGAGACCAATGCCGTTATTGGCCCCTGCTTATATCAGCGATACTGCTTGAAAATATGCTATGCGTTCCAGCTCCAAGTTACCAGTGATAAGTATGATTCGTTTATCAGAGCTCATGGTCGCCGTTGATCGTGGTCTTCACTGTGTGTCAGGGTTTTGTTATCAGACTAAAGCGGATTGAAATTGTGTGCCCCTTTCTCGATGCTTGTAGACCTTTATATATGTTGAATCTCCCGCACGAGAAGACTCGTGCACGTGTGCGACGAGCGATAGGGTGGAATGCGGAGCTTACGGAGTTAAACGATGGGGAGGCGCTATCATTTCCCTCTTACCCTAAAGTCGCGGGGTCCGCATAGTCCGTAGAGGTACATAACCCAGACGGGCGAAATTGTGCGAACCCAATAATATCCACGGCCCCATATGTTTCGGATTGTTCCATCTTCAGCCTACCCTAGAGTGGATATTGGTAAGACGATGACGGGCTGATGCGCTAGCAGTGGCTTAAGTCCGGCATGGATTTGGATGTGACCAATCAGCGGACGGAGTCCTACTGCGTACCTGGAGAAGTGAACGTTAGTTTCACGTGAGAGAAAACAATAGAATATGTTCGAAAAGGGTGGTTAATAATAAAGTTGAATCGTCGGATGGGAAAAAGATGGCACCATGTATGTGGTTCTCCGGGGTTTGTTAACAAGAAATCTATCTGCCCGACACGTAAGTCAATCCATGGACGTACACATAGATGCAGCCCAGCCTTTACAGCGGCACTTCTTCAAAGTGGAATGACATAGCCTCCCAGTTCGCGCCTTACTCCTCCCATTGTATGTGAACTAATGAGCAAGCGTGCAACATTTGAAGAGCAAAAGCAGAAGTGAAAAAGCCCAAGTACCAGTCTACCAATCAGATATTTCCCCCAGAAAATGCCACGACGCGTCTCTATCTGTTCGTCCCGGTCAATTATTTCATAATGGCCTCATCGGTTACATACGTCCCCGTCCGCTCCGGCGATGTCCGGCCGCTGAATGAAGAAGGGTATTCTTCGAATCTCTCACCACCCTCCTCGCAGGGTGTCCTGCAGCTGTTTGATCGACATTGCGAGAAATCATGCCCCTGCGTCTCGTCTCTTTCGTGCATCATCAAGCACGCAGTGGAAGAATGATGTCTGCTTAAAGTCTCTCTAGGCAGTGGAAACCAACAACTTCATACACAGAGTATCGATACCCGCAGCAAAAGAAGAATTTCTATATCAAGCGGCGCGGGCATTCCCTGCTGAGGGTCGGGGCTTGGACGGACGTACCTCCACGAACATTGAATGAACAATGCATCGAGGATTTTATGATACAATAGAAGAGGAACTCGTTCTCTCGATTTTATGACGCCGAACTAGGCGCCAAATTTAAAGTGGACTCCTCAGACGTCAGTGCGTGGCTCCACAGTGAGCCACTAACCTAAAGAAGCTAATTCCTAGCTTAGTAAACCGACCATCCAACTCCATCCGGACACAAAATCCCGCGACCTACCGCTTCAATGCATTTCCTCTAGTTGAGATACAGTACATGCATTCTCTTTGGGCCGCCACCATAGAGATAAAAGGGTTGTCAAATTTGCAACCATCTAGCAAATTTTCTATCTAATAGCTTAACCTATTGTTATTATAGCGAACGCTCCACCACGTCCGGATTCTCCATATACCCTATATTACTCTCGCTTATATAATTAGGCATACTCACATGGACTCATACGGATACCTCAGCAGGCTTACTACATAGAGCATCCGGATCCCAGTGCAGTATGATGTCTTTACCCAACCTAACTCTCCACACATGTGGACTACTGTGTTGGTACTCGCGTCGGCGGCCCTGATCTAAATCCGCCAGCCAGGAACACGTTGGAAAGAGCAACGCTGCTTATTCTAATATTCAGATGCTTCGTCAACGAATATTTCGTCATACACAATAAACAGTGCTGTTGCATACTCCCCGTAGCTTCGGAATATCGCATTGCCAAAGGCGGCATCTCCGACTTGAAAGGAAGATGGTCTTGAAAAGTATAAAGCATGGACTGAAGACAGTATTTGGAAAGCAACACAACATCACAGCATCCTCTTCCATCAATTTGAATTCGACCTAGCAGTTCTTCGCGGTACACTACTACTCCCATTTCCACCATTCCAGCACTATCATCTTATTTTCATCCATCAACATGCGCATTCCAACCATCAAGGAATTCGACTTCATTGTCGTCGGCGGTGGCACAGCTGGAAACGTCGTTGCTGGCCGTCTTGCCGAGAACCCCGATGTGTCTGTGTTGATTATTGAGGCTGGTATCGAAAAGGCCACTGAGGTCGAAGCTATCACAACCCCTTCCAGCGCCTTCTCCTTGCGCAACAGCAAGCATGACTGGGCTTTCAAGACTACGATGATCAACCGACCGGACTACGAACGGGTCGAGAAGCCGAACACTCGTGGCAAGGTTCTTGGTGGTTCCAGCTGCTTGAACTACTATACCTGGATCCCTGGGAGCGCTGCTACTTTTGACGACTGGGCCGAGTTTGGCGGCAATGACTGGACGTGGGAGACGTGTAAGGAATATCTCGCCAAGCCAGTCAACTACCACGACGACGAGGGTCTTTACTCTACAGACTTGCAAAAGGTCGGTCGCAATGGCCCCCTCGACGTGGCACATGCACACCTTTGCAAGGAATCCAAGCCCTTTCGTGATGCCCTGACCAAGGCATGGGTGGACAAGGGCGAGAAAGTCTCAGAAGACATCTACTCTGGGGAGATGCACGGCCTCACTCACTGCATGGAAACCGTCTACAAGGGCACGCGATCCACAAGCGGCTGCTTCCTCCGTGGCAAACCCAACATCACTATCCTAGCCGAGACCATCTCCAAGAAGATCAACTTCTCCGGCACCACTGCAACCAGCGTCACAGTCCTCGTCCACGGCACCCAAGAACTGACCTTCACTGCAACCAAGGAAATCATCGTCTCCCAAGGCGTCTTCGAAACCCCCAAGCTCCTCATGCTGTCCGGCATCGGCCCTGAAGCCCAGCTCGCCGCCCACAACATCACATCCGTCGTCAAGTCCGAGCATGTAGGTCAGAACCTGCTCGATCACCCCATTATGCCCTATTGCCGTCGTGTGAAGCCAGGCATGGGTCTCGAGAATCATCTCCTGCGCCCCGGCTACGAGCGTGACGGCGCGATCGCTCAATACCGCAAAGACCGGACCGGTCCTGTTGCCAGTGGTCTTCTCGAACTCGTCGGTCTGCCCCGTATCGACAAGTATCTCGAGACCGATGAGTCGTACGTAGCCTACACGAAGGCAAACGGCGGCGTCGACCCGTTCGGACCGGGCGGCCAACCACATTTTGAAATCGACTTTGTGTCCATGTTCTCCGACGCCTTCCAATGGCATTTCCCCTGCCCCACAGAGGGAAACTATATGACGGTCATCGTCGACCTCTTGCGTCCCTTGAGCAGGAACGGGTGGGTGAAGTTGCGGTCCACGGATCCGAAGGAGCAGGCGGACATCAATATCAATTTCTTCAGTAACGACCTGGATATTGTGGCGATGAGGGAGGGCGTCAGGTTTGTGGAGGATGTGTTGAATGAGATGGAGGGTGTGCAGGAGCATTATCCGTGGCCGATGCCGATTACGAGTGATGAGGCCATGAAGAGGACGATCTTGGAGAGGAGTCAGACTGGGTTCCGTGCGTGCCCCCTAAATCCGTCTCAAAGAAAAAAACGCTAATAAATCTCCATAGATCCATGCGGTACTGCACGTCTGAGCCAGTCGATCGAGCAAGGCGTCGTTGATCCGAGCCTCAGGGTCCATGGCACGGAGAACCTCCGCGTCATCGACGCTAGCGTGATTCCTGTTATCCCGGACTGTCGCATCCAGAACTCGGTCTATATGATTGGCGAGAAGGGTGCTGATATCATCAAGGCGAAGTATCCGGAATTGTACGCCGCTGCTCCTTGATGCGCGGGTGAATCGATATCGAGCATGATTGATAGGCTGGAAAGTGCCATTTACAGAGCCTAGACGCATTTCTTTTCTATAGATTCCACGTTAGATGTATTATTTTTGTTTGCAAATAGGAATTCTGCAGTACCTCGTACCATTTCTCCGCCCCGCTGATTTCCAAAGAACTCTTCTACCCACCTCGTGATCCTATGTTCGATTGCGACTCCCTTAAACCCCCATTCCGTCATCCTCTTGAGTCCCGCATACGCGTTTTGCGAAAGGACACAAGGGACGCCATACACTCATTCGGTATCGCCGACATTTCCAAGGGTCGATTGCTTAGGGTTGTCTTGGAATTGTACTCCGTGCGCGCGGAGTTCCAGGGGGTGAGTAGCCACTCAGTTAAGGATAGTACCGAAATATCTTTTCTCATACTCTTTCTGCGAACCTTCTCGCAGGGAGAGAATTGGACGATTATTTCCAAATGCAAGCCCGCGCTTGGAAAGTGTGAACATTGGTTCCAATTGCAAGGTTCCCAGGTTTTCGAATTCCTGACAGCTAACTAACCTTAAAAAGGCAGTCGCTTAATAAGCTGGTCTTCCTCCCCATCCTGACACCAAATCCCGCGACCCACCGCTTCATACATCTCCCCTTGAGATATATGCATTCTCTTTTGACCGCCAATGTAGAGATTAAAGGGTTGTTAAATTTATAACCATCCAGCAAACAGGGCAACTGCGGACAGTACCCTCCAGATGTCGATTTACCTTTGGCTTTGTCATCAAGTCCTTCAAAGCAGAGACAAACACTCTCGTCTTCGTAAAGCGTTCTCTAGGGTTCCAACGCCATAAGCGGAGAGCAGCGTCATAAGGGAAATCGGCACCCTTGATCTGAGAGATGGAAAAGGCGGTGTCGGCAGAGCAGCGCGTCTCTAATCCTATCTCCACGAGCCCGTACGGGCATGCTTGTGCTCATTGCGTTCGATCGAAAACCAAATGTGTCAGTTTGAGCGGCAGCACCAGCTGTCATCGGTAAGTGACCATGATCAAAAGTTATACATGAATAGGATTCCCGTTATGTGAACCACATGGGGGACATTTGCCCTTGCGCTTGCTCGAAGAGCCGGGACCTACCAAGCTGCCTAATCCTCCCCCCGTTCAACCGTCAAGCTCACTTCGACCATAGATGCCATCGCCTTGGCAAGAATTGCGAGCCTGCCCCCCACACTCGCAGACGCAGCAATAGGAGGAGGGAGGCATCCGGAATCCGGCGAGAGCGGCTAGAAGACAAGTTAGATGACCTTGTCACTCTCCTCCGTGCGAGGACAGCTCCTTCTGGCCAACTCGATATCGCTCAGGGACCGATACATCAGGCCTCCACTTCAACGTCTTCACCGAGACACGGGCCATTGTCACCTCAATTCCTTCCGAATCACTACGCCGGTACTTGGACCCCTTCAACTACCAATGCTCGTCGAACACCTGGAGTGCCCAACGGCTCCCGTCACACTGTACCCAATCTTCAAGGCCTCCCCCCTCCCACCGCATCAAACCGCAATGGGATATCTCTGCCTGTTTCACAGGCTGCAGATTATGCCAGATCTGCCTTTCGCCTATTCCAGACCCGCCACCTCTCCTATTACCCTTGCATCTACATTTCTCCTAATACTACAGTGGAGGAATTCCAACAAGATAAACCCTTCGTTTGGTTAAACATGCAAGCTGTACTCGAGACGTCTCTTTCGAAACAAGATGAACTTGGGGACAACATCCGACAGACAATCGCGAGACGTGTTGTCGTGGAAGGAGAAAAAAGCCTTGATTTGCTTCTGGGACTTCTCATCCACATATCTTGGTATGGTACCACAGGCATGAATGGAGGGACTTGCCATTGACAATTTCGTGAAGGAAACACCACTTTTCTCGTAACGGCCGTCCGCATATGGGCATTTTGGCCAATCTCGCAAAGGCCTTGGTCTCTGAACTACGGCTGGACGGTCCGGGCGATAATGCGCTTCCTCCGTTATTCACTCCCTCGAGTGAGCCTACGAAGAGCCCATGGACCATCGCCACAACCCACTCACTAGAAGAGATGCGTACCCTTCTAGCTTCTTTCGTCATGAGTGCAAAGTTAGTAACTACTTAACGCAAATGAGCTTTTTGCTAACTTTAACAGTGTGTCGACGATGTTGAACTATGATTATCTACACTGGCGCCCTGAGATGGAGAGATCCGCTCAACACCTAGGCCAAGAACCTGAGTGTCCTGGGGACGAAGTCCTTGTCGCCCTTGCTCGACTGTCGCGCATTTCGCGAGAAGCCATAAAGGTTATGCACCTCGCCAGCGAAAGTGCAGAGTCCGTCATGGTGCGAATAAAACCTTTGCAAGATACTCTTGAACGAACACGAGGTTCAATCTCAGCCAATCTTCTTTCTAACGGTGAGTGAACCATTCCTGGTCAGACGCAATACTGATGACGACCAGAAGTCATCCTATCTCACTTATACAACGCCGAGGTCCTTGTTCATGAAATTGCCTTTTACCACAGGCCATCGATCAGCTCACCCGAGCAGCCTTTTGAGTTTCGTCGTGCTCAATACCTACTCGCCTGTCTTGAAGCAGCAAAACGCGTCATAGAGAATTATTTGACGTTGGGCATGCCGCAATTCACGGCTATCACCATGCATCTTCTGATACACTTCATGCACGCCATCCAAGTCCTTCACCGCCTTTCGCTCCTGGAGGAGCCATGGTGGGATCGCGCTGCGACGGAACAATCGGCCGATGTCGTGTCGTATCTGCATCGAGCTATAGCGAAACTGAGCGAGGCGCATTCACACGTAGTTGCAGAAAATGATGTTGAGGATAGCGTATGGTTGAGGGGTGCCGATAAACTACGGCAAGCTTTTCCAAAGTGGTGTGAAGGGCTGGCCTCAACTGGGTCGGCAGTGGCAACCGAGGAAACGGGTTTCGCTCCTACTGACGTCAATATATCGGACGATTCCTGGTTTACGGATTTCTTTTCGACATCCGCTTGGGCGGCATAAGGGCGGAGATCGACGATGGCAATCACATTCGCGATATCACGTGATCGGGATTCGTGGTAGCTGCCGTCTCGGAACCCCGAACCCCGATCGTACAACAATACATATTAGTGGCACACTCTGTTTGTGATCGCTTTGACTTATGATCTTCCACAGACTCCCTTTCCTGTTTCCCTTTTGCAAAATTTCACTCCGTTCCTCCATCGAATTTGCATACCTTCCTTGAACCGATCTCCCACGATGGCAGCTATCGAGCAGGGTGCATCTGATATGCACAACTCAAGTTTAGCAGCGAAGTCTTTACACGAGTCCCCAGAACAGCAATCGAGTTCCGAACCTCCCTTTCAAGAGCCCTCAGTGTCCTCCCTGCCTGACACGGCGGTCGAGGAAAACGAAGACTACATCGCCGGCTCCAAACTATACGCCGTCATCGGTAGTGTGACTTTGGTAGCATTCTTGTTGCTACTGGATCAGTCTATTTTGGGAACTGCAAGTCATTATCTCCGTACTTTTTCTGTAGTTTCTAACCACATTCAGGCCGTTCCACAAATTACTAGCCAGTTCCACTCGCTCCCTGATGTTGGATGGTATACTGGGGCCTATCCCCTCGCCAGGTAATCCAAACCCCTCGCTGATGTCGTATTCCTGCGAACTTATCGGTTACAGTGCAGCCCTGCAACCGCTTAGTGGGAAGCTCTATACACACTTTCGTGCCAAGGTTAGACATGCCGACTGCTAACCTATGAAAATAATCGACTAACTATTCGTTCTAGTACACCTTCCTTGTGTTTCTCTTTATTTTCGAGATTGGATCGCTCGTATGTGGCGTCGCACCCACGTCCAACGCCCTTATCGTTGGCCGTGTTATCGCAGGACTGGGCTCTTCCGGTTTGATGAACGGCGCCATGACCATCATTGCGGGAGCAACACCGTTAGACAAACGACCCCTATACACTGGTATTTTGCTGGGTGTTGCCTCGTTGGGTATTGTGTCTGGCCCTTTGGTTGGCGGCGCACTCACTGAGTACACGAGTTGGAGATGGTATGTGCCAATGCGCTCGGAGATCCGGAATGAGAAGACTAACAGCATAGGTGCTTCTACATAAATCTCCCTGTGGGCGGCATTGCCTTCCTCCTGCTCTTGATAATAAACATCCCGGACATCACAACGAAGGATCCTGTTTCCGTCGACCTCGTAAAAAAGGTCTTCCCGAACCTCGATCTTCCAGGCTTCGCTCTCTTCGCCCCTGCGGCTATCATGTTCCTCCTAGCCCTCCAATTTGGCAGCGAACATTCGCATGCATGGGACAGTGCTGTCATCATCGGTCTCTTTTGCGGCGCAGGTGCAACAGCGATAGTGTTTGGGGTCTGGGAGTTGCATATGGGCGAGAAGGCGATGATCCCGGGCTCCATTCTCAAACAGCGCGTCATGTGGACATCTACCTTGCTGAATCTTAGTCTGATGGGTGGGATGGTAGTGGGGTCGAACTACCTACCGATTTACTTCCAAGCAGTGAAGGGGGTGGGCCCAACAATAAGTGGCGTAAGTGTACTGCCATCAATATTGACGCAGCTGTTGTTTGCCATCATATCCGGAGCAGGTGGTAAGTTCAAATGACATCGTCATGTTATATTGGGTATTCTGATCAAAGCAGTGTCCAAATTGGGGTATTACCTTCCCTGGGCAGTCTTTAGCGCCATTGTCTCAGCTATAGGCAACGGGCTCGTGTCAACTTACTCACCATCCACAAGCACAGCAACGTGGATTGGATATCAGATTATTATGGGTGCGGGGCGCGGCGCTGGTATGCAAATTGTAAGCAGTTCAGGTCCCGCGTGGACCCCAAGCTCCCACTTCCTGAGCGGAACAGATACACTGACATGATTCCATGAACAGCCAGCAATAGCGACGCAGAATGCGCTTCCCCCAGCCCAAATACCTGTGTCGCTCGCCATTCTCATGTTCGCGCAAAACCTCAGCGCGTCTGTTTTTCTCGTTATCGCAACAACAATCTTCACACAAACCCTCGTCTCTGATCTCAAGAAGAACGCGCCCTCTGTGTCAACCCAAGCCGCACTAGATGCAGGGGGGAGTGCAGCCGCCGTGAGAAGTCTGGTCCCTCCTGGTAGTCCGGAGTTGGCGGCGGTCTTGAAGGCGTACGCTAAGGGAGTAAACAATGTCTTTCTGATGATAACGGGAATGGCGATTGTTGGTTTCTTCGCCGCATGGGGGATCGGGTGGAAAGACGTTAGGGCGAAGAAGAACGTGGAGCAGGAGAAGGGAGATACGAGGGCCGGAAATGCGGTTTGAACTTAATATGAAGCATTGGCAGTGGATGAGGCCACCTTGGTGTGATCAGATCCGCCGAGCTCGGCGGTTATGTTCACTTCCCCACCCTCCCTTCAAGCTTTCGGAACCTGAACTCTAGCGGGACAAAGTGCAATGGTTTCAGGAAAGAAGGCTCGAGAGCGGGTTAGACATGTACCTTCTCTTTTCTCTGTACACCAGATTCATTGTAATAATATAATTTTTCAAGGAAACTATGGGCTTGATAATGCCTCATCGCCACAACCCAAACTTACATCGCCCTCGTCACGCCTTGTCTGAAAGATTCTCTGATCTATTTACAGTCTGAATTCTGCGCGCTTTCTTTACATAGGCTTTTTGGGGTGAAGCTTTTCTGGTGGACGGGTTTGCAACTTGCCTACTGGCGCGTCTCGTGTATGTCCACCCACTACCTCTCTACCCTTAAATCAAGCTGCTGACTTCCAGAAACAAATTCAGGTACCGTCAGTGTCTCGCACATGATACTTCATCTTTTTGGTCACGGGAAAGTCGGTCTGTACATAAAATGAGACCTTTCACACTCGCGTTTCTTTTCAGCCAAGACTTGAAGATAGCTTTCACCGACTCTACTCCAATGGGTTGCCTAGAAATAAGGTCCAAGCTCTCGCCCCACAGTATATAGAACTACCAATAAGCGTGTATTCTTATAGCTTTCCTTCAATTATCGTCTTCTTTCCTTTCTCTCTCAACTTCAACTTCAACCTGTTGAACCTCAACCTCTTCAGCTTCAACCTGTTGAACTTCAACCTCTTTATTTCCAACCTCTGTAACTTGAACCTCTACATCTTGAACCGCCACAATTTCGAACTCTGCGACCTCTTCAACTTCTGGAAGCTCCGCAACGTCTGCATCTTGTAGAGCTTCTGCAACCTCATCGACCTCACCAGCCTCTTCCTCTCCGCAACCTCTTCCTCTTCCTCAACCTCTTCCTCCTCCGGAATCTCCTCCATCTCCTCAATATCTTCTTCTTCCTTTGACATCTTCCCTGTTCCATCCTTGCGCTGGGTACATTTCGCATCCCCGGCCAGTTGATATCGTTGGACAAGCACCGAGCCAAACCCGTCGCTGCCAGATACTGGGCCCCTGCCATAGAAAAGCTCGACAATCTTCGAATCATCAACTAAACTTTCCGAAGATAGACGCAATGAGCCGACCACAGGAGTCTGATTTCGATTCGGACTTCAACCCTGAAGTTGCCGACAATGTTTGCTTGCAAGCTGCAAAGCGCAAGCGCGAAGAAGTCAACGAAGACAGCGACAACTCTCTCGCAGAGCGTGGTGCTGAGTCGCCTCAAAAGGGCAAGAAGGTGAAGACCACGACTAATCCGGCCACTGCATCCACAGCCCTGAAGAGTTTTGGCAAGTCAGCCCAACCCTTCCTCCCGCCTGCGCCTGCGCCCGCCCCGGTTGGTGCTCAAGACGATCCCTGCCCCATCGACTGGAGTCTCCCTGCATTCCGCTCGCTGCGCCCTTACCAACGGGAGATCTACGAGATGCGCTCGCCTTGGAAGCCGAAGTCTGATTACAGCCTCAGCAAAGCGGCGGAGATTCTCAACAACAAGTACCAGCCTGGCAAGCGCCTGACCGATGAGTCGTGGCGAAAGAGGTTCTCTGCTGTACAAATCCTCGTATATAAGGCGACGGGGAAGTACTGGGCGCGAGAGTATAAGAGTGGATTGAAGAAACTCTTTGCCCCGCCGCATTATTGTCCCACACGCACAGCAAGCACGACTCAGAAGAAAGCCGATCCCGCAGTCCCACCCAAATTTTATGGTGGCAATGTATTCACGGTCTATCTTAAGACCCCGGGAAGACAGACCGATGACGCTCCCCTTGAGCAGCGGTTCATTCCTCTCGAAGTGGTGCTCCAAGTCGTGCCGAGTTTTGTAGGCCGTATCCAGAAGAATATCTGGGAAGGTATTCTGAAGCTCGAACCTAGCGTGGCTGATCTTCTCTTTGCTTGCTACACGCGGTCACCCTCACTTCCGGAAATCCCCATGTCCCTCCCCAATACCGGATGCTGCCTGAATCTAGACGAGGATTCGGGAAAGTTCATATGCGAGGAATTCGACACCGAAATCACCATGGAGAATTTGTTTTCCTTATACATATTCGCCTCCAAGATCAAAAACTCGCATATCTGCAACCTCATCATGGACCACTGGCGTGATCTTCTGCAGCAAGAACTGGCACAGAAAGAAAAGTACAAGGATCCGAACAGATGGTACGAGCTTCCCACCCACCTTCCCATCAGCGTCATGGATTTCGAACCGGAGAACATCAATGAACTCTGGTGCAACCCGATCCTGGAAAGGGATAATGCAGTTCGGGAGTTCTGGCTGAGTATCCTCGCTGTTCGATACCGAGCTGCCGTACCAATGATCACATCGGAGCTCTGGAGCTATTCTCGGGCCTTCTTGAACGATTGGGTACGCACCCTTGAGCCAGATCATGCTTTTCAAGTCTGGAGCATGCTGCACGGTTATGAGAAAGCGTCGAAGATCGATGTGGAGGAGGATAGGTTGCTCGAGCTTGAAAAAACGAATGCTGAACCGACCCTCCTTCAGCGCAAGGCACCTTGGGGGAAAGCGGCCACATGGCGGACTTCGTGGGCAGCAACGTGCGTCTGGAATACACGAGCCAAGTGGGCATTGAAGAATTTCTGGACCCAGACCAAACTCCGAGGGATTCTTCAGGTCAAGACTGTGGGTTTCATCAAGACTGTGGAATATCGATTCCACGACAAAGACTCAGGTCTCACAGCAGTCTTGAATGAGGGACTGGATCGGTACCGCATGGAAGACAAGTGTGGGCCTATCAACCGTGTTTTGGACGACGAAGCCCAATTCGTGATGGATATTTTTTCCCTCGTCGATTCAGCGCTTGCGCCCTTCTACGCGTTCATGGAAGATGGGTACAGGAGCGGCCAATTGCATCCTGCACTCATTGTGAAATGCCCCAACAACTGCTTCTGCGACCGCTTCCATAAGCACGGCGACAAGAAAAGCGGATGCTATCTCTGCGGAAAGGCCGTTTCTCAAGGGCAGACCAGCAAGAAGCGCGAAGGTCCATCCCTCATCGTAACAATGACCATCAACGGCACCAAAGGCTACCGCATCCATAACCACACCGGCCTTCCTGCGCACATATTCCGGACCTTGCCCTCTCTCAACCCTGACTGGGATTGGCCCCGCATCCGCAGCGTAACCTGGCACAAGCAGAACACGCGCTTCGATGAGAGGCCCGTGTATTTCGACGTGGGGAAGAATGGAGAGAGATCCGAGCACATGGCGAAGATGTGCCAGGATGAGAACGGAAGGTGGCCGAGCCATCCCAGGTGGAGGAATCCGGAGTGGACTGCCGGCGATGCCTGTGATGAGGTTGAGAACGAGACGGGCGGTTATGAACACCGAAATGGGGCCTATGAACAGTCGGGGAATCACAGCGTCGCTGGTGATAGTGATGAGGGCGAAGATAGGGAGACAGAAGACGGCGACAGTGAGATGGAAGACACCGACTCCGCCTAGATTGTGAAGTGGATCATGTTCGGGCCGTGCAAAATTCTGTTCGTATGCTGCGTTTTCTTTATGGGGTCACTGCAAAGTGACAGGGCTTGCAGGGTTAAATATTCAGTCACTGAAAAATGACAGGAATTGAAAGAAACTGTGGGTAAGGGAGCAGTATAGGGTCGAGCAAAGTGGAGGACTAAGTTGATTGTAAAGGGATATCTACAGGGGGCCTTATATACTAATGGACCACCTGTTACCTGTCACGTAGGTGGCTTGCTATACTGTAACACACCCCCCCAGCTCGCAGAGCTGTCCCTAAACTTAGTGAATAGCGCTAAAATGTAGAAATAGAGAAAGTACAGTAAGTGTAAGAATAAACTAACGCAAAACAAAAGCGTGATAGATGCCCTTAGTGTTAAGAGCTAAGGTGCAAGAGAAGTCCTTAGTGTTGAAAACTAAAGTGTATAACCTCTAAGCGGCTTTAATACTTATATAAATCTAGTTAGAGTAATGTTAAGTAATTAGCTCTAGTAACGTGCGCTAGCGCTAAAAGCGTTATCTAAAAGCTCTTAAGATTAGGTATTTAGCCTAGTAGAGATATTTTCAAGCTCTAATTGCTTTACAAACTCCTTGTGCTTTTAATAAGGTAGGTGCTTAGTAAGCCTATTTGCAACTATAGCGTTAGTATTAACCTATTTAACGTTAATTAAGCCTTTTTTATATTCCTAGCAGACCTAGCTTTAGTAGATATTAACGTGTTTAAGCTTTGTTCTAAGCTTCTTAGTTTCCTTTGTAATAATGCCTACTGTTTGTTAATTATTATAGTATAGCGTAGGCTTAATTTCTAGGTTAAACTTAAAGGCTTTAAAAAGTAGTCTCTACTATATAAGCTCTAAACTAGCTGTAGAGAGCGCATATAGCTTAGCTTTAGTAGTTAACTTTGTAACAAATTTCTGCCTAGTAGCTTTCTAATCTATAGGTAAGCTAAAGAGCTTAAAAACGTAGCTAAAGGAGCTTGTTTAAGTAAAAAGATTGTTAGCAAAAGCAGCGTTAGATGCTCTATAGAATACTAGCTCTAGATTAAGTATAGTGTTATAAAAAACTATCTCTAGGTCTAGCTTGTAATTCTTAAAGTAGATAGTGCTGCTGTTTTTCTATTCTATAGCCTTGATAGCTATATTGCGTGTGCTAAGTAGGTATTGCTAAGCGTGCTCTGCGTACTATAGATGCTTCTTACAAGGCTTAATAAGATAGCGCAAAAGATCTAAGTAAGTTTTAGAAACATTAGGCCTAGTTATAATAGAGATGTACTCTAGAAATTCTACAAGCTCTACGTATTACGTCTTCTTTTACACATCTACTTTAGGACTAGAACTATACAAGTCTGTAGTATCTAGAAGTAGTATCTTTAGGTATCTAGCGCCTTTAGGTTTTTTAATATTAAACTTAGCAGCTACTTTGTTAATAAACAAATCTTGTATAAGCTATATAGCTTTTTCTACAAAGCTACAAACTACTTTTATGCCTAAAAACTAGGCTACTTTACCTATTACACGCACTTTAAAGGCGCCTAATAGTCTTGCTTTAAAGTCTTTGTAAACTTAGAAGTTGTTTAGATAGACTACAACTATAATATTGTTAACGTAGAAAAAGGCTATAAGCTTTTTAGAAGTGTATAGGCACAAGGTTTCTTTAACCTAAGTAAAGCCTAGATATGCAAAAACTATTGTAAAAACTTTGTACTATAGTTACAGAGCTTCTTTAAGCCTATACAGTGCCTTGCAAAGACATAGAATTGCTTTATATTAATTAACAAAGCTATCTAAAGTGTAACAATATAGTTTTTTGTTAATAGGCGAGTTTAGAAAAGCGTTAACAGCGTTATATAGTACGCAAGCAGATTAAATTAAGCGGCTATTGCTATAAGCGCTCTAAAGGACCTAGCTGTTAGAGTAGCAGCGTATGTATTGTTCTATTAAAACTGCAGGTTTCTTCTAACAACAATTTAAGCTTTAGCCTTGTTTATATACCTATCTTTATTAAATTTCTAGGTGTACACCTATATAAGTAGAAGGATATTAGCCTATATACTACTTATAGTAGCTACAGTCCTTTTAAAGCAGTCTGTTTTCTAGTAGGTAGCAATCTTAGTATCTATAGCAGCTCTAAACATATTAGCAAAAGAATGTTCTACTACTTTAGTGTAAGTTTTAAGCGCTAGAGAAAGCTAATCTCTATAGTATTAGATTTTAGAAGCAAGATTTAAAGCTGTTAAGCTTGCTAGGTTAATTAAGCAGGCAAACGTAGCCTAGTATGTTTAACTTCTAGTAGATAGAAAGTCTATTAATATTAGCAGTAGTCCTATTATAGCTACGCTGCGTATTGTAGTTAACTAAGTTCTAGGTGCGCCTTCTAGCTACAATATTTCCCTTGTTAATTTTAGGATTAGTGCGTAGTAGCGCATTGTTGTTATACTAATCTAGCAAATAGCTAGGTATTTTTGTAGCCTAGCAGGCAAAAAGCTTTTGTTTTACTTCTACAGTAGATACAAGACTTTAGAAGCTTTGTAAGCTTTTAGTCTTTAAAAGTAGCACTAAAGAAAAAAGCCTAAATTGCAAGCTAGCATAGTTGCTCTAGTTGCTATAGCAACTGCTTGCACTCTCTAAGCTTAAGCTCTGTCTAGTGTTTAGCCTAATTGTAACTAAATCTAGTGTAGAAAGAAGTTAACAAAACTTCTACTTTTTCTAGTGCATTATAAACTTATAATCCTCTATAGCTAGCGTATTAAGCCTAGTTAAGTTAGTTAGGTTGCTAGCTTGTTGCTCTATAGGCTTGTAATTTTTTTTATCTTTAGATTTTAGCTATATATCCTTAATTAAAGCATTGCTAAAGTCCTATTCTAAATCTATTTAAGCAACTTCCTTCTCTTTAAGCTTAGAGATAGAATTCTACTATTTACTATCTATAGCAAAGCTTGTTCCTGCCTTAAAAATTACGTTTTAGGTTCTAATAACTTGCTAGAAAGGAGGGACCTATACTCTAAAAATATTAGTAGAGTTATATCCTACAAGATATTTAATATAAGTGCAAGATTTAAGCTTGTTAGCTAGCCTAAAGTCTTTATAAAAAGTGTACGCCTTGTATTTAATTTGCTTGTAGTAGAAGCAAACAGGTCTTTTTCTATATACAACTTTATAGAGTATACGCTATCTAATTCTTTCTATAGGCGTAGTATTAAGCAAATTTACTGCTATAATAGCTAGCTTGTTGCTTAGTTGTTTTAGTAGCCTAGTTAATATATGCAGCGCTTAGGCTCTTTTAAAAATAATCCTTCTAGCTTTTTTCTAAAGTTCTTTTTGCCTATCTATACGCTTTGCTATAAAGTTAACTTTAATGCCTACTACTCTATAGGCTTTAACGTACTCTTGCTTAAGGCCTTTCTTGTTATCTAAGTAGATTACAATAACAGCATACTTATACCTAAATTAGCGCTAGATTTTTTAGATTAGGTTAAGCAATTGTTGTATAAAAGTGCTCTAGTCTTTGTTATAGAGGTAGATTGCTTTATACTAGCTACTAAATTAGTAGACAGCGTAAAAAAAGTATTTGTTGCTGTTATAGCACTTCTTGCTCTATAGTATAAGCTGCACTAAATCTATAGCAATTCTTTTAAAAGAGTAGGTTGCCTAAAAGTTAGGTAATCTCTAAGAGATTTGCTACGTTATTTTAGATTGTATACACACGTTGCAATTCTTTATTTTAGGCGCAGCGTCTAGGTCCTTAAGCTTAAGCCCTTAGACGTTTTGTTGCAGCTTAAGTATAGCATTTTTCTCTAGATGTGCCTATATCTAATAGGCTTTCTTAGCTATAACCTGCAGCTTAAGTTTTAGCTTATAGAAAGGTTTGTAGTGCCTAAAAGCTGCTATTGTAATTAACTGCTTAGAATCTAGCTTAGCAGCATCTAGCAAGTTAATAAGCTAGTGTCTAACATTGTACTAGAGCTAGCACACAATCTAGTAATACTTATTCTTGTACAACACATCTTTTCTAGAGTTAATATATACTTCTATAGGCTTGTAGCGCAAGAGTCTAAAGATATTTGCAAAAAAGCCTTTAATAAAAGCAACTTTTCTAAGCAGCATAGGTTAGAGTTTGCTATTAAAGCCTTCTACAGTAATAGTTACTTTACCCTACTTAGCAATTTTGTAGATCTAAGCTTTAGCAAAGATAGACTTACTAGCTGTAGTATTACAAGTTTTCTTCTAGTGCTATTAAAAGCTTCTATTATTGCAGATGTAGAGATTAGAACCTAGGTTGCAAATCTACCTATTAATGTAGAATAGTTGCAATTAACAAGTCTAGGTGCTAAAGGCGTTGTACTTGCAGGCATGTATAGAGCCTACAATTGTTAAAGGCTTATTAAAGTTAATTAGTGTTATTGTTGCAGTTGTTTTATAGTAGGTGCTAGTGCTAGTGCTCTAGTTTAACTCTTTATTAGTAGTGTTACTAGTAGCGTTGCTAATAGCTCTATTAAGCTGTACACGTTGCTTTTAATCTTTCTAAGCAGCTTAAAACTTAGCCTATATGTCTAGTTTAGGCTTCTAATTAGCTAGTTAGAGCTAGGTAACAATATATAGGCACTTTTTGTACTAATAGCAACACTTATAAATGCAGCGTAGCACCTACTTATTACTTTTATAGCCTTTTTTCTCTACTTTTTTTTGCAAGTCTATTAACTTTACTGCTTTTAGAGTTGTAAAGGTCTCTAGCCTAGTTGTATTCTTGCTTAAAAGCCTTTAGGCTACTTAAAAACGCTCTACTAATTAGGCAAGAAGTGTAAAATTGTTAGTAGTACTGTTTACTTTATAAGTAGTCTACTTATTAAGTTATATAGCTACCTACATGTTTAAAAAGTTCTAGGTTTAAATGCTATATATAAAGGCCTGTACAAAGTTGCTATTGTTTTTATCTATTTTAGCCTTGTTAAAATTCTCTTTAAAGTAGATCTAGTTATTAAGCTATATATCTATTTTCTTAAAGTAAAGTAGCTTTTAGCAACTAGCCTACCTTTTCTAAAGATAGCAACGTTAGGTAGCTTCTATAGGTGCTAGAAGAGATTTAAAAGCTTTAATAGAAGCTCTAGTATCTATTCTATGCTTAACAACGTAGTAGAAGACTAAAGATTAATCTACTAAGGTTATAATAGCTGCCTTTAGAGCCCTTATTAAATCCTTAAGTTTTTGCTAGTTAAGTAGCTTAAACTTGTAATCTTTAACATTATTCTTCTACTCCTACCTCTAATTTAGATTTGTAGGCTTTAGAGGTTGTATAGGCTTCTCTAGAAGCTTCTTATCTTTCTCTAGGTCTACATAGTCCTATATTTTATACTCTTAGGCAGTAAATTTTACAAATTAATGCTATGCTTGCTAGACTTTTAGCTTCTTAAGCTTTAGGAAAGGTACTAATGCTAATATAGAGTTTTTTAAAGCTATATTAAGGTGTTGTAGTAGCAACAGCAACAGTAAGGACACAAACTGCTATAGGCGACAGGGTAGGGCAGTACTCCAAGATCTTAGCATCAAAGGCTTGTATGTTGAACTTAGTTAGTTGACAAGGTAATTAAACAACTTAACAAAGTACTGCAGCGCTATAAAGCGTATTCTAGGCTTATAACTGTAGGTAAGGGAGCAGTATAGAGTTGAGCAAAGTGGAGGACTAAGTTGATTGTAAAGGGATATCTACAGGGGGCCTTATATACTAATGGACCACCCGTTACCTGTCACGTGGGTGGCTTGCTATACTGTAACAGAAACGCAGCTGCTCCCACATGGGCAGTGAGCATCAATGCTTGTTATAAAGGGCGGCGCCGATATCAGCAGTGTAAAAATAAATGCGGTGGTTCTTTGCTTCCAATTGATTATGCAAACCTCCTGAGCCCGTGCGTAATAAGTGTCCTGGATTAATATGCGTTCGCACCTGTCACTGGCTTATTGAGCCCCAGAATACAAATGTTTTGTAACGTTGCATGACGTGAGACTTGCCTCCTGTAGACCGTGCATACTCTAAGGTAGCGAGAAAGGCGATAGGGATCAAGTGCTCCTAGAGGAAACAAATAGTTTTCGTGTTACGCGCCTGCGGGCGCGTTGTGAGCTGAAGGGAGCAATGGATGAGGGGTTTGTGCTCCTCTCACATACCTGGGTGGTCCGGAATGTACGAACGTCGCCGCCTTCCCAGCACCTTGTACACAAGACGTACCGCTTTTGTAAGGATAGGTCAGGGGTAAGGGAGGGTTCCGGTCCCATAAGCTGTTACGGAATTCACAGTTTCATATCAATGTAGATGCTTTGACTACAGCAAACAATTCAATTACGATTAAGTCACTCGTTTATAAAGATTGTTCACTATCTTTGCATGCCGCAGCTTGATGAAACGTATATTAGGAGTGGTGCTTACTGGGGTTGCTGACGGTTCCATGACTGGCTCTGAAATTCGAATAGAGCGAAGGCCCATCGAACGGCTCTAGCTCCGCCGATTGCCTCTGCGGCATTCGAGGCTGTGTTGTCGATAGGGAATCCGTCGGCTCGTGAATCCTACTTGTAGGCGTCCGTTTCTTTTCCCACTCATAGAAATCTTCTTCTATTGTTTCCCTCATACAATAAAAGTTTTCAAAAGGGCAATTGTCTTGAGAAGTTGAAGAAGGGCGAGGACGAAACGGTAGCCGGATGTGCGAGATTCCTGGTGCGGGAACTAATGCCTCCTCCTCCTCCTCCTCCTTATCTGCCATCGACTTAGCCACTGTTGTATTACTTCGGCGGAGAGGAGCAGATGAATGAAGAGTGTCAAAGTCGGGGGTTTCTTCGCCATTGATGATACGCAGCATAGCGTCACCTTTCGGTGCCGTGGTAAGATTCTCGTGGCCGTTGTGGGTAATGAGTATGTCGTCCTCAATCCGAACACCGCCTACAGACATGTATCTTTGAAGCACAGAGAAATCAATGTACTTCCTGTGAATCGGGTGTATCCGGTATCTATTGAGCGCGTAGGAAGAGAAGTAGATCCCCGGCTCAACTGTGAGAACCATCCCTTCCTGGAGATGCGCACTTTGTGGTTCAGCAGGTGCAAAACTGAGCGCTGGGTCGTACACTGGAAGATGGTAATCCCGTGGGAACAAAGAGGGAGCCTAGCTTCGTTAAAAGATGTTCGTATCGCTTGCGTCCCCCGAGACATACCTCGTTGCCAGTCGCCTTCATAACACTCATCAACTCTGAATGGCCAACGTCATGTACCTCGAGACCAACATGGTGACCAAGGCCATGGGGAAAGAATGCCCTGCTGGTCCCAGCCTTGTAAATCTCCTCTGGGGTCCCATTATGCAAGATGCCGAGTTTCAACAAGCCTTCAATTGCAATTCGGTGTGCTTGAATATGAAGATCAAGATACCTGACACCCGGCTTAAGCTGCGCAATACAGTAGTTCTGCATACGTTCCACTAGTTCATATATTTCCCTAGACTCTTTCGTCCATTTTCCAGACAACGGGAAGGTGCGGGTGATATCGCTGGCATAGTTCTGCCATTCACAGCCTGCATCCAAGCACATGAGCAGACGGTCGCCGAAATCCTCGTCATTCGCATCGTAGTGCAGGGTCCCCGCATTCGGCCCGGAGCCAGCAATGATATCGTACGCCTGGTTCTTGGCCCGGTTGGAGACGCACACGTCAAGAAACTTTCCCTCGACTTGCGCCTCGTTCGTGAAGTTACGAATATTGGCGAGCACTGCTACATGTGCTTGAGAGCTGATCCTGTTGGCTGTTCGGATAAGGTCAATCTCATGTTGGTCCTTGATGACTCGAGCACGGTTTATAGCAGGTAGTAGAGATTGGTCATCGCATCTCTCCTTGCCTGTACTTAGGCTTGCAATACTCTCCGTGGGACCAAGCACATAAATTGGGTCTGGGTGGTCATGGAGCCACCTCTCAATGTGAGGTTGCAAGCGCTCGTTGTAGTGGGCGTAGTCCACATCATATTTATTCAATGCTTCTGGGACGGTGGAGCCGCGTCCATACCAGATGATACGGGAGGGGTCGATCGCGGGGAGATAGAGTGATATCGAGTCTTGCTTGATATCGTATGTCACATGACAATCGGTTTCATTGCACCTTTGCCGCGACAGTTAGCAGCTTCGGATGAGAGCGGAAAGATGTATCGAACCCTGCGAGGTAGTAGAAATAACGATTCTGGCGAAATGGGGCTGGCATGTCGCTGTATTTGTTGTTCCGAGCTACTTCGCCGTTGAGGACGATCAATCCCGCCGACACGCCGAGTTCAGTCGCGACTCTTCGGGCATGTTGCTTTGCTGTGACCCGTCAGCATGATGAACCAGAATCAAAGGCCCAGAGCCGCAAAACACACCAGGATACTTATTCAATGAGGACGCTGATTGCATATGTATCCAGTAATCCAGCTGTTTCTCGGACATGAGTCGATTTGCGAGTTCAACTGGGTCAATAGGCCTCGCCATATCCATGATTCTACAGAGACGGGAAAAAATGCTACGAGAGATGCAAAGGGCGAGAAGAAGGGAATGGATATCTGGGGAATCCAGTCCAGCTGAATATAATCACCTTGGAAGCATGGAGACCGGTCAGATGGGATGGGAATGGTTGGATCAAGCCTTTGTGGTTCGTGCACCGCCAAGTGCCGCCGGTCAAACGTTACGAGCCAAAATCTGACTAACCTCATCCAGGGCGCTCGGGCTCCAGCAGTCTCCTGAAACGCCACAACAGCCTTTTCACCATTGAGGCCATCCAAGGTTATTACACATGCGGGTTGACAAATGGTGTAATATGCCATGACTACCCGCGAAAACACCCCAGACTTCCACATCCATCACAACAAAAATCAGTGATGCGATCCTCCTCATCAATGGGACCGAAATCTTCCTTCATATATATGTGGAGAACTCTCTATCACTCCTTTGACGCTGTTCCACAAGGCTACCCCGCCTGACCTGTAAGTCACAGACACGAGCTGTATCGTGCCGTATGCTACCAAAGTTGGGCCTGCAAGGCCCTGAAAAGGCATGATGGCCGGTTAACTGCCTATACGATGTAGGGCCAATAAGTCACAGCAGTCTTGCGTGCTGTGTGGGACAAACAGTAGACTTTAGCAGTAGCTCACGTTTCAATTTATGAATAGGTTTAGAGATCGACTACTACTTGCGACTGCATTGCACCTCGATACAAGGTACAAGGGACACTCTCTCGCGGCTTGAGCAAAGCGATGGCCGAACACACACGTGGTTCTGCAACCCGGACAGGAGAAGAGTCAGTTAACGGAACCTCCCAAATGATGTTCATCGAGGGTACCGGCACCGGGCGCCTTGGAGGCGAGGCGTCATTCTTTTGGATAGAGAAATATATTAACCTGAATCGCTGAATCGTATTTCTTCATCTTCTTGTCCCACCTTCACAAGGGACATGGCCATGGATCGAGGTCGCGATTGAAGCTCTCACGGTTCCAGATGCGGGACTTTTGAATATACAAGCCAATCTTTGAAATATGCACTCCAGATATCCAACTTTTAGTATGACGCTAGGACAGGACTGCCAACAGTGGTGCAGTGGAACGGTGACGCGCTGTGCCATGTACTCGAACGTCATTTAGCGAAACAGAAAAGTCTCGTATGCCATGGTAGAATGGGCTGCACCAGAACGGCAGTTGAGGTCAAATTTCAATAATCCATCTCGCTGCCACTGTCACTCTCATAACCTTCATCATACTCTTCCGCGAGACTCTGTAGACTGTTGGAGAGTGTTTCCCGGTCTTCGAGGTGCATAGTGCGGCGAGCGATATGCTCAAGGGTCCGAATTTGATCCGCAACGGCTGTACTCGTGGTCAACCCCGTGTGCACGGCTAACTTGCTTCCCCGGCGCTCCCCAACATCGAATATGGAGGGAAAGCTAGTAAGCAGGGGGAAGAGAAGCGGGGTGGTGTAACTAAGCCAAAGATTAATGCATGCTAACAAGTCATCTTGAAGTACAGCTAAATCAAACAGATACGGGAGCGCCAAAGGACAGACATACCTCTCTACTAGTGGCCCATCATTGAATCTATCACGCCCACCATATTCTCCGTTCGTATTCCAATCTCCACGTGAGATCTCCACTCGGCCAAAGACGTGCTCCTTCCTCCGCTTATGGGCGCCAGCGATCCGGTAATCCTTTGTGAAAACATCGATATCGAATTCGTTCAACTCGTTTTCGTTCTCTACTTCCTCGCCACGCGGACTTGTTACCCTAGAAGTGACCTTTTCCACTTCCATTGCGTCTGGAGAAGCTTTACTGGCAAGTACATCAGGGTCTGCTATGCTCATTTCTAGCTTCCCAATGGGTCTCTTTCCCGTAAGGTTGATGATTTGCTCCAAATCCGCCAACGTACCATGACCTTCATGCGAAGCGCGCAGTCTAGAAGGCATGGTCAAAGTCTCTAGAGCAAGACAGTGCAAGGCTCCGATATGCCATGGAGAAGTTTCCATTTGGAGGTACGACGGCGTCTTCGCGGGGCGATTTGACAAGGGGATGTACAGAGAGGACTGCTCCGCGAGTACGTTGAGAGACCGTGCAGCGTTCACCGTCTGTTGCATCCTCCTCTCCTAGGACAAGTCAGCTGGCAACCTAGAGTGCGCACCAGTTCCAATACTTACCCTGGGCGTAGCTGTGTTGCCACCCTGTTCTCCAACGCCCCAAGTCCAGATACTCAGTTTACCATATTCATCTCTGAGCCTCTCTAGCCATCCGCTAGCGAACCCACCCCATGCATCATCCACTCCTGTAATGATCTGAAGGCCCTGAATCCCATCGCATTCTTCAACAAAGGGCCGCAGGTCGCGGTCCATCAGGTCGACCTCTCTTTCAAGCTTCTCAAATAGGTCCACGCCTACATCCCAATTCTCGAACGGCATCAAAGAATCATTGACTTGAAATTCTGACAGTTGAACCAAGGATTTTGGGTGGTAGTAAATATGTGAGTAATCAGACCAGTAGCGAACAGAAGAGGTGAAAAGGCTGGGTGGTGATAGACCAGCATCAAGGGCGCTCTGATATGACGACGGGGGGATAGGCTCCGTTCGTTGCACTATCGGTTTTGAAGGCCTGGGGATACGATCAGCCTTGCGGGTCATTTTGTGGTCGTGATCGAACACAAGGGGTACGCTCTCGCTGTATCGAGCGGCAACTAATTGAGAAGACACGTACCACACGTCAGATTCAGTTGGCGCTACATCAGCTTCAGTCTCATACAACGCATTGAGCTTCTTCATAGTGCCAAATGCACCCTTCAAGTCGTATATAACGGCCCTCGGTGTGAAGGTATCGGACCCATCAGGCGCAATTCCGGGCCTAAAGAGTATGTCATGGTTGACCGGTGATTCTTCTTCTGGAGGGTATGTGAAATAAGACTCCTAACGACATTTAGAAGAGTTCATTCTGGAAAAGTCCGCCATTTTGAGAGAACGAGGCGTACCTGTGTATTCCAAAAATGGGTGCCAAGATAATTGCTCTGTTGGCCGAACTGCAATGTGACGATCTCGTGCATTTCAGCTGATGTGAGGGGCTTTCAAATCAAGGCTATTCGTAACACTCAATGAGCTGCCCTGTTAGGATCAATGAGATCAAGAGCATATCGTTGTTGAGCTTGGATCCCTGTCGGGCGGCGACGAGATTTGCCACGCACGTGATTGCGCGTCACGACCACGTTACATTGAGGGGCAGTATGAACTGAGGCAGATTTCTGAGCTGGATGAATGCTTTATGGTCTGATTCTGGGTGTGTACTAAGATATCTAGGTTGAACGAGCCCAGCACTTGGTGACGTCCTATCCTTCACTCCCATGCCTAACACCTCTCAGCCCATCAACTGAAGCTGATCCTCTGGTGGCCATCGAGTCTGCGCGAAGCTAAGACAACGCTTGATGCTTTGCAGATACTTCCTGGTGATCTCGTCGCTCATGATATGTGCAGCATTCCTGTCGCTCTCATGCAGTTTCTCCCGTGCCGAACGTTCGTGGATACCAACCATAGTAACTCCAATAGGCCACGCTGCTTTACCGATGCTGAGGCGCAGGTACCCGTCATTGGCATCAACATAGCGCCGTTCTTGTGCCGCATGCACAATTTCAACTACAGGCTCGAGTATGCCCGACTCCAAGTCCCCCTTCTCCATCTTCTTGAAAAGGGGCCGCATGTTCTCACGGGCATGGACCATGGCGGCATAAGCTTGCTTGCCCTGATAACTGTTTTTGATTTCATCGGAGCGTTGAGCCAAAGTCTCCTCCCATTCCTTTAATACCATTGTGAAGTAGCTGGCCAGTTGTCGGAATAGGAATTCTCTGCTTTCCTTGTCCTTCGGCACTTTGAGTGAAACCTTCATATCCTTCTCCGGCACGAGCTGTAGTGTAGTAGGGATCGGCCCATCGGTGGTAATCGCTGCAAGATTGTCTGCTCCGATGCGTCTCTTGTATCGCTTCAACTTCTGTTTGTGTGTTTCGCCAAAGAGTTGCACCGGCTCTTCCAGAGTCCTCATTTTCTGGACCAGCTCTTCTTCTGGGATATCCTCCTCTTCTGGCACAGGCGTTCCATCTTGGCTACCTTCTGCGCTCTTCGACGGCAGATCTGGGAGCCCTAACCTCTTCCTGCGCTGTCTCTCCTCCTCCCGCTCCTCCTCTTCACGCCGCTTCCTTGACTCCTCCGCAAGACGCCGGCGCTTCTCTCGTCGTTGAGCTTCCCGTTCCGCTTCTTCCTCGTCGGCTTTCCGCTTCTTTTCAAGGCGCTCCAGTCGCGCCTTTTCGGCGGCTTCCTTTTCGGCAAGATATGCGGCTTGTCGCTGGGCTTCCAGTTCAGAACGTTTGACGTATTTTTTCTCCGGTTCGGCTGACGCAGACGCTTTTGCCTTGTTTATCTGGGCAGAGAGAAGGCTTTTGAAGTCCATGGTGACTGTCGATGGGTTCAGGGATGGCGAGACTGTAGCCGATGTGTCTGACAACTTTCCCAGCTTTCATGCTGTTCCTCGCCAAGCCGCTACCTGGAGCTCTTTGCCAAGCCGCTGCTTTTGGCGGACATCCAAGCTGTGCTGGTTGCTTTGCTCCACCAAAGAAGTTATTCGCAACAAAGAACGCTTTGCTCGTCTGCTGGAGTCACTGTGGACCGATATTAACATCTGTGTTTCCGTATATTGGACTGCCAATAGACAACTACAACATGGCGGATTCTGGGAAGATCGATCGCCAGTCAACAACACCCTTTCTACTTCGTCTTTTCTATAAGACTGGACAATTCCACCGGTAGGGCCATTTCTATTAGGCATGCTCTGCCACCACCTTCACAACTCCGGTCTCGTACAGTTATAGCTCATCAAATCTAGCTTAGACGAATTCGCGTCTCCACGCCTACCACCACATCTCCAAATTTATACCTGGCAATCATGCACACTTTCAGAACTCACACACCTCCTCCTGACCGCGCTACCCTCTCTTTTACCCTCAGAATACGCCGGGACTCGAATCGCCTACCGCTTAATATTCCCTGATATGCAAGGACCATCGCGTCCAGGCACCGCACCCCGCTTCATCGCACGAGACCTTGGCTCCGTCATAGTTGGCGCTGCCAGCGTTGACGCAGAAGGAAGAAGGATTGGCAACGATATGGAAGACGAGGAGGCTTCAAAGGAGGGGGGAAAAGCTGACGGCGAGCTCGTCAAGGATGCTCTACAACAGCTTAGCGGAGAGCTCAATAAGACGTTACAGGATGCGCGCTTCGTGATAGGCGACTACATCAGCGCCGCAATCCTTTTGCCTCTAGCAGATGGTTCGGTAGCCGCATCTCCGCCTCCTGTTTCCGGGGCTTCTGCGCGAGGGCCACCGCTTAGAGAACCATATGGAAACCGCCCTGGACCGCGTGAGAATGGTTATGGAGGACGTGGTGGTGATTATGACAGATACGGAAGAGGTGGTCGTGGTGGTGGCCGCTATGATGAACGACGGGGTGGTGGGTTCCCGGCGGGCGAGTGGAGACGTGGCGAGGCTCCGCCTGCCCCAGAGAGGGATGCTTACTATAGAGGTGGAGGTGGCGGCGGCGGCGGGCGTGGGCGTGGACGCCGGGGGTGGTAGAATGCAACTCATAGACCGGCTTAGATCGGTTTATGTCTGTGCTGTAAGACTACAGCGCGACTGAGGGCTGGGGAGACCTGGTCGCAATCGTCTTACGACTGTGGAAGAAGCAGTCCAGGGAGGATCCATGATGCCGACTTCCAGGGAGCTGAATACCCGGGCTTCCATGAACCTCGAGCAGCGCTTCGATCCATCTTACGTGGCCGGTCTTGGAAGCTACAGGTCCGCTGGGTTGGTGTGACAAGGTGGACGTCATTCTCCAGTACAATACAACATCTTCCTCTGAAGGAATAGATCGCCGACCGCTTATATGGACGTCACAGGTAGTCGCAGGGCCATGTCCTTATGGTTTGAGAACATGGCCAGTGCCTCGGGGAGGAGCTGACCCCGAAGACTGCTCAAGCGCATCGGAAACTGAAATGTGGGAAGAGAAATCCGACGCCAGATCTACAATTGACGAACCGTCTCCATCCACGCCTCGAGGTCGATGTATGTTTCATCAGGACCACGCTTCCCATCTGGACTCTCGAGGGTACATAGAGGATAAGATTAGGCTGGGGAAAGGCTGTTCTGGAACCCAATACTAGCCCGAGAGTGACGTCCGTTTTCGATTCAGCAATTATTGGCACTACGGAACTGGTCTCTAGGATCCCAGAACATCTTGATCGATGAAGCGGGACGGCGACGTGCGTTTCTGCCCGTTCCCTCCCCCACCTTGTCACAAAGCAGTGTTCAACTGGTCAATGGAGACACGGTCAAGAAGTAGAAAGGCTCAGGGCTTCGGACAGTGTCATATGCCACCGGGGTGGATCGTTATTTGTTTGAGTCTATTCGTAGAAGTCTATAAGTGATAATATGATAATATCTGCTCAAGTTCCAACCTCCTTTCCTCAACTACTCCCCCCGGCCTTTCTCTTCCCTATGGCGCCCTCCCTCCCCCAACCCCACTCCGTTCCTCCTAGCCCCCAACACGGCATTCAAACACCTCCCTACAGCCTCCAAATCTCCCAACAACGTCACATGCCCGCGATCCGAACTCACCACGCCACCCCTAACAACAGAATAGCTCTCCGGGACCATGGCCGCCCTCGCCAACACCACTCCATCACCGCTCGCGAACGCCAGTTCATCGTACGCATCTGCGCGCTTGATAGCCTCTCTACTTTCGACTTTCGCGCCGTAGACTGTCGGGGTGGATTTGCCGTATATGACCGCAATGGGCGGGTAGACGTTAGCGCCGGCGTGTTCGGGTCGGTATGCTAATTCCTGCTTGAACCGTTTCACTTCAGCGAGGGTTCGCGTGAGATATGCAACGGCCTTATCGTGCGGGATCGTTACTGCGGTTGCGGGATTGCTTGACGCCATAGTGTTATTTGTGTTTCCCTCTTGCGCCTTGTGGGCATGCTGGGAGCCCATCTGGGGTGCCATGCCAGATGATTGTGCCCCCGTTTCAGCGACTTTGTCGGCTGCGTTACGGGCTACGTCTGCTGCGTCGCGGACAGGGGAGGTGTGGGAGTCTATGTTAGTGTTGCTGGTGTTGGGTTTTGGTGGGAAGGAGGATTTGCGGCCGGGGAGACTTGGTAGAGCTTGAGACATGGCGCTGAGGATTCCGCTTGCACTGCGTAGCATGGGGCCTGGGTTTGGAGGCGGGAGTGGTGGTGCGATACATGGCGATAGTCTGTATTCAGACCAAGTGTTGATGTCGAAAAAGTCGACTGGGTATTCTTCTTTAGTGCGTTTGTTTATGAAGCATTTTCCGTCTAGAGGTAAGAGGGCGTAGGACGTCCTGATCGTGAAATTTACCTGGGCGGTTAGGACGCGTGAAGAAAGGAGAACATCGTCGCCATTCCGCAGGGGGCCCAGTATGTTGACACACGTCTGCGGTACCCCAGCATAGACGACTCCAGCAACGAGTTCAGGGTGCTGATTGATAGCATGCCTGGTTATCAACCCACCAAGACTGTGTGCGATGACGATTGCTCCTCGTTTCTCCGATGGAACTCCAGGTTGGTTACAAGGTAATGAGCGGAGGCACTCGACCAACCTTCTACTGAGCAGATGTGGTGACAATCGCCAGTCATATCCATAGTTGTGGACCCTCAAGTCTCCTTTCTTCGCATTTTCGCACGTCCCAAGCCTCTTCAGGAGACGCCTGCCAATATCGACAGGACCGATATGAGTCAGCATCCCGCCCGGGATTATGCGCTGCTCTTCCGTCTCTTCATCTTCCGGAGTCAGTCCAAGTTCGAGATCCACCTTTCGTAAATTGAGACCGACTTTGAGAGGTACCCAAAGCTGTCGATTGGGTGGTTCTGCAGATCGAAGAATTGAGCCGCGATAACCCCCAAGAACGACTACGTCGCCTGTCAGATCTTGTAACGCTCGCGTGAAGAATGGATGCGTTGGCGAAGCAGAAGAAGGCATTCCTACAGGGTTTGTAGGGCCGTCTTTCCCCTTGCTCAGTTTTGTGGATGGAGTCTTGCTAGCGAAAGTAGAGCTGGGAAGTAGGGAAACTCTACTTGGATTCGACAATCCGGTCTCGGAGCTTTTCTGGGGACCTCCAAGACGGGCATAATTGAATGGACCATCTTTAGACCCAAAGTTGAAGTTAGGCATGGTTGGCAGGCTAGGTAGCTTGAAATTTGCATCTTGCCAGCTATCTTTTATTGCCTTCAAGCGGCTGTTCACCTGCTCCTGGACGTTTTCGAACCGCGAGTCATCGCCGAGTGACGAAGCAAAGGACTTCTGCCGATACAGTAAAAGCGAGCCTTCCGAATTTGACTTGCGGAGGACCGGGGTCGGCCGTCTCTGCAGCCCGGGACGAGGCTCATTGCTCACATGGGGCTTGAGATTGTGGGTGCTCGATACAGCCTGTTGATGAATTGGGTCTACAGGTGTGCTTGACGACTCGGGGGGAGGATTAGAACCGGTCACCTGCGTTTGACTCCCGTCCATCGTGGCCTGCGAACGCGTGTTCTCTGGTGTGCTCTTATCCGTGATCCCATCATACATTGACCGTCCACGTTTACGTTGAGCCGCCTGCCGGTTATACATATTGTCTACGGACGGCAATGAGATGCTCGGAAGAGAAAAGTTGAGCAATTTGGGGGTTTTGGGCATCGAGGGGAGATTGAAGTTGATATATTTCTTGAACGTTTCGGCAGGAAACCCACCCGAGTGAGCTCGTCGTCGCCGTGCTAGTGAGAGGTTGTCGCGCATTTCAGCCCTATGGTCAGGTTTGTCTACGCGCATCTTCATGGGAACTGCACGCCACGGCGAAGGAAGAAGGTGCTGCTCTGCCTCGTCTTCGGACAATCGAGCGGGCACATCTTTGTCAACCTCTGGACTGCATTCTTCTCGCGATACTGCCGCATGCGTACGCTCCTGCGTTCCTGTGTTGGCTTCTGCCTCTTGCCACCCCTCGAACAAGCCGCCAGCGTCGTCATTTTCCAGTGCCGCAGCTTTCTCCGCCGCTGGTGTTTTGGGTGAGGTCAAGTGAGTCTGTTGCTGTCCAATGCTGACCCCAATTGCCGACTGAACGTTCTCCAATTCTGCCACCCTCTCCTCTGCTGCCTCATCTTCAGAGCCCGTAGTGAGATCTGGGTCAACGATCGACGCGAACTGGATATCGGCGAGAGCGTTGTATCGTCGGGCCCGGTCGTTGGCGGTTTCGTTCACGGAGTCTGTCATTCTGCGTCATTTAGGGGAGTGTTAGTCAGAAAGACGTGGTGCAGGTGGGAGGAAAGAAGAAATCGCGCTGGGGCGTGAGATTCCAGATTCCTATCGCGCCCGGTAGTCGTGCCTCGATCCGGGTTTGCGCCCGCTCAGAGTCGCCGTCAGCCATGCCCTCGAATACAAGCTTGATAGCGATAGGCTATGCGCAAGCATGCGACAGGATTCCTGGGGAATTCTGAGCCACACTATGGCAATATGCGGTTGCTGATGGTGGAGCTGCGGTGCCCAGCCACGACGGAACGCGCCACATCCATGGATCGATCTCGAAAGCGCTAACCTCAATCCGGAAACCCTTCGTATGAAATCTCACTCCTTTGCGAGCGTTTTCCGCATCCAGAGCGTCCACCCTTCTACACTGTACAGAGAGTTGCGAGACAAGATACACAGATCTAGGCTGTCATATTCTTGGACCCGTTTTCGGATATAGCTAGTTTTGTACTCTTTTGAGTAGGAAAGAGTACATTCGCTGGTCACTGGAAAAGAAGCGACTATGGAGGACATTGACGGATGAGGGATCCATGGGAATCTGGCACCTATGCACAAGAGGTATACGATGGCGTTACCACTTATGGAGCTCGTTTCTAGGGAGACCTCATACTATTTACGACCTTCGAGGCACGCGCAAGAGCCCCATCCTTCCCATCAAAAATATCAGCCATGCACGGATACACATACCCACCCTGAGACCTTACTTCCCAGAGTCGTCTGAGCTTCTCCGTCTGTTTTGCATCCTTCTGCTTCGTTTGCAGGTTGTTCGCCATGTCTTCCAACACTTGCACCGGGCTGGCGGCATCCGTCGATTCCGCCAAATATACAACCGTTCCACCTTCCCACCGTAGGCACGCTCGATGGGTGCAATTTGCCCTGGTCGGTCCGTCGACTGATACGTAGAAGTCTGAACCAGGTAGAATCTCGGCTGCTAGGCCTGGCGTAAACGTTAGATCGGCCGACTAGTAGTAGATCACCCCACAGCGCAGGTCTTACTTTTGATATTGTCGATCACCCCGTCAATCTTCATTTGCAACTGGGACCTTCTCCTGAAGTCGCAAGCATCAAGGAAGTTTTTGGTCTTAGAATACAAGCTTCGATAAGCTTTGTGCCTGTGTTCCTGGCCGTTTTCCCCCGGATCATAGGATGCGGTCATGGAGACCATCCCCTCTGCCGGGTCGATGTCCCGCGGGACGTGTAAAATAAGCGTAAGACGAAATCGAGTACTTCCGTCCCCGGTCTCTGCCTCTGCACAGAAGTCAACCCTTCTGACCGCGTTATGGTTGACAAGCTCTACATGATGTTAGTGACTTGGGCCCCTGATAGAGGTTATATGTGATGATACCAATGATGCTCTGCTGAGACTTTATGATGCCGCGGTCGGCTTCATGCAGATTCCTAATGACCCCATCCATATTCTCGGGAGGGAGCTTTGCGACTGTCCAAGATGCTAGGGTCAGGCGTGCTTTTCCCCGGCATTTTTCGATTGTGTTTTCTTGCTGGGTTCTGTGCGTAAGGTCCATTCTGCGCTTGGCGATGCTGAACAGGTCGTCAAAAGTTCATGCGACAGTCAAGTGGCTAGTAATAAATGGTATTCGATGATCTCAAACTATTAAGTGGGTAAATTCCTTTAGTAAAAGGCTGTGTTGTAAAGGAGTTGCCAGTGTCGCCATCGACAATGAGGTTAGTCGTGCGTGTTGTGACACTCATGCATCACCGTCAATGACTACGAATTACCGGGTCTCCTTCCATGCCACGCACTCGTCATTTAATTGTAGTCGTTGAGTCAATCACATCAATCATATCGTGGTTCATCATCAGAACCTATTTCCAAGCCCGTTCACCAGCCGGACTTGTGTTCCAGTATGCCCTATTCCTTGGCCCTAATTCACAAAGCGGGAAAGCGTGACCGTAGTTGTGTACAACTGACCCAATAGTAACACCGCCAACATCGTGAGCCTGCTTACGAAGGCCTCAACGGTCACTCCTCTTCACTGTCCACCATCTCGAATGCCTCAATATGTTTTCAAGAACGCCTCAGCCTTCCTCTTTGCCTTCGACATTTGTTGTAGCCTATTCTTCGGATTGTTGCTGAGCGTCTTTTCTCCGCTCATCTGAAGTTCGGAGACGGTGTTCTTGATCCTCTTATACAGCTCTTTCATCTCCTTCTCCAGCCGCTCGTAGGAATTGCGAGGCTGAATTGGCTCCTTCTTGACCTTGGCTTCGTCTTCCTTCCTGGCTCGGCCGGATTGTACCCTGCGGGACTTGCTCACGGTCGGAGTTTCCATCTTCTTTGCCCCGCCCGGGGCTTGAGGCAGAGGCTCCCTATTGAAGTTAGCTTCTGTTCGCATACCGAAATGTAAGTGAATGGACCTACCCTTTCTTTGGAGACTGCTTGTTATTTGAAGAGCCCGTAGACGACGATCCCAGCTTCAAGGGTGTTGACTTTCCAGCCATGTCCTTCGACGGCTTCGCAGGTTCACCCTTACTAGAGGGCGCTTCGAGTTGGCTATTGAGGTCAGTTGGGTATGTTCAAATAGTGAAGTGTATGTTGATAGACTTACCCTTGATTCGACGGTTCCTTATCCTTCGTGGATTCCGTAGTTGACGAAGCCGGCTTCATCGATCCATTCGATTTTCCACTCATCTTCTTGACCGTCTTCATTGGCTCACTGTTTCTAGAGGCCTTGAGAGTGTTCTCCTTCTGATCGTGATTGCGGCCGCTGCTTCTTCGGTGTCGGAGCTTCGGCTGGCACGACTTGCCCGCGGAGCCGTTTCTTCTTCTTGTTCGACTTATTAGGCGTGGACGTTTCGGTGTGGATTCGTTCGACTGCCCTTCATGCGCTTTCCCTTTCTGCACCTCCTTGCCCTTCTTGGCTTTGGGAGTCGCGGGGGTTGTGACCGCTAGCGCGGCGGCCGCACGCTCTAGCAATTCACTGTCGACCAGTTTGGTGTATTCTGCGATGACAAGGCCGCGGTTCTTTTCGACAGCCATATAAATGTGGGCATGAATGAGGTGTTGGATAGCGTCGGTGGATGAAAGAGTGGTGGGAAGTTCGGTGTCGCCAAGTTCACCTTCTTCGCGGCGATCGCGAATGATCTGCTGTCCTTCGGCAGAACACACGTGTACAAGCTCGATCTTCTCACTGGGCGCAGTCTCGTCCTTTATGAAAAAACCACTGAAAGGGTCCTCTTGATACGTTTTCGCAAGTGTTTCGAACTCTGGGGAGACGTTTTGCTGGATGAGGTCACCCAGCATCGAGACAATTGCGGCCGCCGGCAGAATCGATCGTATCCTTGGGCCCTTCGAGGTGGAGAGTGTGGGAGGACCTCATGACATTCATATGTGGCTGCATCGCTTCCTTGGGGACCAGAGCCGTACGAGTCGTAATCCTGGGGCGTTTGGTGGCTCTATTGTCTCCACTGTGGAAGACCCTCGCAATTGGGCACTACAGTTCGAGGGCTTCCTCGCGTCGCTTGCCGCTTGCGCTTGTGGCTGAGAGCCTCGGAATGAAGAGACGGAGGTTGAGTGGGTGTCATGATGTATCGAGAGATGTCTTCTTTGATGTGACAGTGCGTTGAATCAGAAATGAGAAAAGTTAGTTGTTGGGTTTGTACTGGAGCAGGTTGTACAATGTACAGTCAGGCGAAAGAGGTTGGAGGGAGAACAAGCGGACGAAGCGATCGTGAAATTATATGTGGGAGCAGAGGCAGGCCACTGTGTAGCTCGCCCGAGCCCTCTATTGTCCTCGCGATCGAATAATAGAACAATACGAACAATAGTGGTGAAGTAAGTTGGGCAAAGAACTCCGGTGAAAGGCGCTTAAATGACTGACCCGATTAAGGAACAGTATGCCGCTCGTAAATAAGTATTAAAGTACATTCTATTATATATCATCAAAAAACTTTTGTAAAATGTCGTTAAAATGTCGTGGTTGTACGTTCGCTATTGCGATCTTCGGCGGTGACTCTGACTTCATTCGATACCACAATAGCATTCGCATGTACATCTTGTAGTTTGATGACACCATCGCCCTTGATTATCCGTTCTTCACTGTCGTTATCGAATGTCATGTTTGCGCTGATATGGTGGGCACTATGAGGTCCCTGTCGGCTACGGGAGCCACCAGGACCTCCACCCCCGATGGTAACAAATCCGCTCGGCGTCTTGTAGTTGTTTTTGGAGCTGGAGCGGATGTGGCTGGGAAGCAAAGGTACGATCCATGATTTGAGCAGAGGGAAGATCATGGGAAGGTTAGTCGTGATGACGGCGGCGAATGTCTCTCGAGTTCCCCATGATGCGGCTACCTGTCCACCATGGATGGGATCCTGTGGAATGCGTCAGATCCCGAGCACAGGTTTAACCTTCGTAGGAGGGACAACTTACAACAATGACATAGATACTCTTCAAGGTTGCGAAAACGATGATGGCCACACCCGCACTTAGGACCATGGTTGTGGCGATCTTCTTCAGGAGCCTCAGACTTGACCGCCATAGCATCGGGATGGGTATCAGCAGAAGATAGATATCCGTCGCCACGTTCAGTATGAACTTGACCCAGAGAATGGGCTTTGAGATGGCAGCTTGACAAACATTTCCGGGGTCAGGATTGATTTGCCAGTAATGGTTGAAAGGCCTGCACGATAGAAAGATGACGAAAATGACCACAATAAACGTTGCAGCGATGAGGCCCATCGCCACGTAAATACGGATGAGGTAGCGATTACCGAGTCCTTTCTGCGAGGAGGTCAGACTCAGATCTAGCTACCAGAGAATAGGTGTCGCGTGGGCAGTGCTCACCGTAAGTCGAAGGTAGAAGAAAGTCATGCAAAACTTTAGCGTCCAAAGTAGAAATGCCGCGGTGGTCCAGCCTGCGACTTGGATTTTGCTTCCAATAACCCTGATGCTGTCAATTGCGCCATCCACACATTCGGATTTACGGTCGTTCATCCGTTGATGCTACATACCTCCATTCATACTCCGGACTGTCAGGCGAGAGCGCACTGCGCTCCGCATCGGTCATGCCATTATTTGCAAGACCATGAGCTGCGACCCCAACTTGGTAACCGAGGGTGCATTGTGTTGTGTAGATAAGCTATTCAAAGAGCAAGGTCAACGTCAGCGCATGATGCTTGATATGGGAAACACGAGGATACGCACGATAGCAAACCATATCAGGTAGTCATCGGGATGAAGTTCTCGAAAACCCACTGCAGAGATTCGAGCGTACGTCCTGAGGATGGTGAAGCAGACCGCAACGGCATACAGCGTCCACAGCTCCACTACGGGGTTATGGGCCATAGCGTAGAGCAGTTGGAGCTACCGAGATGTAGTGAGTCAAAATCGAACTGTCAATCCACGCATCAAGTGTGAGACAAGGTCGATCATCGATCTATATGTAGGAACAAGACAATCCTTTCCAGTTTGACGACAGATGCCAGATGCAGCCCAAAGCTGCAGGGACCATTATCGGAGAGAAAACCGTAAGCGTTTCAGCACGACCCCCACCAATTAGAGCAACCATGCATGTTTCTTCTGTGCAAGCCATCCTGGTATTTCTGGCCATAACAGCATTGCTTTTGAAGAAGCGTTCACACTGGCCCACCGGCACTGTGGTTCACTGGTTCTTCAGTGATCACAGGGTTGCAGATCTTGCGGAGCGCACATCCTTTCGATCCCTCCATCGCTTCCCGGGTGGAACGGATGTCTTCGAAGAATTGATCGGCAGTCTACCGACGCCGTTCCTCTCCGGACTGTCTTTCGACGAAAAATCCCACACATCCTCGCATTAGCGGCAGATAGAGTTCAGTACCTCGTCGAACAGCACAGGAGTTCGGAGTGAGACATTTTGCCCCGCTAGGTCCCATCACTTGGCACGGTCCGATGGACAAGGATGGATGACCTTTGGGGAATTTATCTCCGCTTCCAGTTCAAAAATGCACTGGCAGCACTGCAACGTTGCGCCGCCAATAGATTGCCCATGCGGGTCCACCCATAGCGGCGGCCACGGCAGCATTCTCCGAACCCACGAATGGCACAGGAATTGGCAGTGGGAGGCGGTGGGAGGCAGTGGGAAATGGGGGATGACAAGGACCAGGGCTCTGGGCCTTTTCGCACCTGACTAAAGGTAAGCACTAGCGTTTGGATTAGCACGGAGAATACCTTATACATGTTAGTACGGTCCTCCACTTCTTGGCCTTCAACACGTCAATTCCCTCAACGATTTGAGAATCTACCAAGGTATAAAGAATGCGGTTTGCCTCGGACTGGCTACTTTCCGGAAGTCAATTCGCCCATGAACCCTCAAGGAGAGATCTCTCCGAAACATCATCCCACAACTCTAGCAGACCATAATGCAGCAGGTCAATACAAGTGCTCTTTGGGTATCTGTAGTCCGTAGTTCGCACTAGGTGTCGGATGGTTCCGATGGAACCCAAGAGCGAGTCCCTAAGACCGAACAGTACCTACAACAATAATTTCCGAGTCAGCACTCCTATCTCGGAGGGGAGACGCGTGGGATGGCGTTTTCGCTTCCAGAAAGCAGACTCAGCAGAGAGGCAGCTGCGCCTCACGACTCCCTACTGTGCAAGTGAGCTGATTGAACCCTTTAGCCTGGCATGTCACTGTGGAATGGTGATCCATGCTAGGATTGGCTCCGTCAGCAAAACCTAGAGGATATACCTGATACAGAGCATACCCGCGATATCCACGGTTTGAGCTCGCCGCTGAGCCACTCTGAAGCGTCACTTCCCATGGACCGTGGCAGCATCTCCAATTGCCGTGCCAGGATGCCCCTTCGAGAGCCTCTCCACTACGGAACCTTGGGACCACGAATCATGTTTAGCTCAGCGGCAGGCGGCATGCTGTCCGTCCCGCTGGCGAGACCGCGCAGGCGAGGCTGGCGAGCACAATTGTGTTCCGCATTTAGCATAAGCGCAAGGCCCTCCCCTCGGTGCCCCTGTACACCCTGCACCATCCGCACGTGTGGAAGCATCCCAGTACCTTGCCCCTGGAAGCGATGGTGGGATCGGAAGACCCTTTCCATGCCATTTATTAAATGAAAAGAGCGTGCAGTTGTCACCTCCCTTCTACGGGCTGTCACTCGTTGTCACTCGTTGTCACTCTTTTACCTGCAGGTGCAATCATGTTTCCCTCTTTCTTTGCAGCGGCCGCATGGGCGGTGGCATCCGTGCTCCCGATCGTATCCGGAAACCCCACGGATGTTTACAACATCTTTCCCCGGCAAAACTACGACCTCTCAAAACTGAGGCCGAAGCTCTCAGCAAAGGCACAGATTTATCTGCCTGGCACTCCCGAGTTCACCAATCTGACCGTGCGCTGGTCAAATCTGGAGACGCCCAATCCCAACATCGTCATTGTGCCCGCCACAGAGAAGGATGTGTCTGAGATTGTAAGTGTTCCTTGTGTTCTTGTGAAGTCCAAGCAATCGCGATAAAGACCAATGTCTGCACGTTATGGCCTCGAAGCTGACAAGGTAGTAGGTCAAGTTCGCTTGGGCAAAGGATATTCCCATCCTTGGGTACAACGGCCACCATGGTTCCATCACTACCCTCGGCAGAATGGACTCCGGCATTGAGATCTACCTTCCCCTCCTGAACTCCATCTCCATTGCCAAGGATGGAAAGACGGTCACGGTTGGTGGAGGCATCAACTCCAAGAAGCTGGTGGATGCTCTCTGGGCCGCGGGTAAACAGACTGGTAAGTCTCTGCTTCGCTCTGGTAGTTGCTGAACAGTCCCCTAACAAATCTTCCAGTCACGGGCACCTGCGAATGTGTCAGCTACCTCGGTCCTGCTCTTGGAGGCGGCCACGGTTGGCTTCAGGGCCGTCATGGTCTCATCTCCGACCAGTGGGTTTCCATGAACGTCGTCCTGGCAAACGGCAGCTTGAAGACCATCACTCCCCAGTCCGACCTCTTCTGGGCAATGGGAGGAGCAGGCCACAACTTTGGCATCGTTACCTCCGTCACTGCCAAGATCTACCCCATTGTGCGTCCCAACTGGGCCATCGAAACCATCATCTTCAGCGGTGATAAGGTCGAGGCTGTTTACGAGGCCGCGAACAAGTACATTCTCCAGAATGGCACCCAGAGCGCAGATATCATCAACTGGTCGTACTGGCTCAACGATGCTTCTCTCGATGCCGAGAAGGTGAGACCCTTGTGTCCCTATCCAAAACATACACTGACATGAGATATGCAGCCCGTCATCATCATGTACATCCTCCAGGAAGGTGTCAACGCCGTTGATGCAAAGTACACCAAGCCGTTCCATGACATCGGTCCCCTCGTTATCAGCCCCAAATCCGGTACATATAGGGACCTCGCTGCTTGGACTGGCATTGCTCTGGACTCCCCTCCTTGCCAGGACTTCGGCTTCAACAACCCCCGCTTCCCCATCTACACCAAGACCTACAACGTCACTGCCCAGAAGAAGGCCTACGAGCTCTACAAGACCGCCGTTTCCGGTGCCTCCAACCCGTACTACAACTCCATCTTCATGTTCGAGGACTACGCCACCGGCGGCGTCCGTGCCATCGACACCAAGGCCAGCGCCTTCGGCCACCGTCAGGATCTCATCCTCGCTGCCCCCCTCATCATCTACGCTGGCGAGGGTCCCGAGCGCGATGCTGCCGTCGCGCAGCTGGGTAACCAGCTCCGTGAGGTCCTCAGGGAGGGTACTGGAAGCGCGGAGCTTCATTCTTATGTCAACTACGCATTTGGCAATGAGGGCCCGAAGAGCTGGTACGGCTACGAGACCTGGCGCCAGGACCGTCTCAAGGCTTTGAAGAAGAAGTACGACCCGAAGGGGAAGTTCAGCTTCTATGGCCAGGTCGTTTGATCGTGAGCGGTTTGGGTATATTTAATTCTTGTATAGATACTTGCATGAAGGATAACATTCATTCTGACGTCGCAATAGTCGCTTAGTGAGATATTTCGTGTAGACCCGAATTGAGGTAACGAGCCACGACAAAAGTGTCGTCTGCACACATGATGACGATACTTCCCATATAAACTCCGCCAGTAAATTTCCTCCTCCTGCTTGCCCGCCGCTCCGGAGCAGGATGCAGACACTTTGGTAACCAACGCATCCGGTGCATGGCCTGAGTAGCATCTTGAACACGAACATTCGACCTTATTTATCGCGCCGCAGCTATCACACCTTCGTTACCCGAATTTCATGACAGTGTGTCGTTGAAATAAGGTAGCATGAGGCGCATCGGCAAGGAAACATTGTGGTTACACAGGACCAACATGGGAAACCGGGGACCTGGATACAAATGCAGGGGTCATATGCAGTGTCGCGGCGCGGTACTTTGAGATCTGATCTCATGCGCCGCAGATGCATCGTGGCTTATCTGCGCCCTGGTAGGGTAACAAAGAGAGGGTGATCCGTGCTAGGAACACGCACCTCATAGGTAGACTTCAATAGGTAGAGTAAGGACACACTTCATGTCTCTTGCGTACTATAGAATAGACAGAGGAAAAGGAGGCTCTTTCCTCTTGCTTAGCTACTCCGTTAGAAAGGCCATTCCCTTTCCTGTCCTGACAGGCCATGTGCGCGTCGAATATTTACCGAAGTGAGAGGCAATGGAAAGGAAACCACATGCCATGCCTCTACGCTTCATGAGTTATGCGTAGCTATGGATTTATGACTGCAAACCATTATGCGATGTCAACCGGGCAAGCTAGATATATACTCGAGAGAGGTGGATAATCCCCTCATTGCCTCTCCTGCAACAAAGTCGATTGGAACTCAACGCGCTACTGTGAGCACCGTAGTCGTGGTAACAGTATCTCGCGTTGGCCACACATTCTGCCTGATTAAGCTAATGGCCACCAGGGTGGAGTGTCTCGCCCCATAGATGAACTGGAACCGTCAATGTCTTCACCGCCCGGGAACCATCAGCCAGGAACTCGTCGAGGCTACGATGATGTTCTCAACGATTTATGTGGTCGTAGAGAATCGTACATCGCGAGTTGGCGTAGGGCGTGGAATGGTAATCGTGATCTTGGGAGTCGGGAATGCAGGGCGCGGTGAGATAGAGGTTCGCCCTACTTGGATGGTAGGAATCTGCGCCAGAGCACCCGCTGAAGTTGTAGGCCTTACAACCATCAGAGGAGAGGAATATCCGGCCCTAAACTGAGCCAGGAAGCTCGATACAGGGATGGTAGAGAGCAGCGTTGTTTGGCGCACCATTGTTCTTGGACGGGTGATGATGGTTGGATCTGGATGTGAGATTAGGCTCCTGGTGCTACTTATGGATGACGCTTGGGAGATGAGTCTTCCAGCACTGGTGGGAGGAGCGATAATGGACATGGCGCTGGTGCGCGTCTCAAGGGGAGGCTCAAAATTGGCGCTGCGGGTAGTCTTCGCACTACTGGTAGTTCTGGTAGTTCTGGTAGTTCTGGTAGTTCTGGTAGTTCTGGTGCTGCTGATAACGCCTTTGCTGGTTTTATTGCCAGCGCGGCTAGCGCTGTTGGTGCTACTAGTATTCACTAGAGATAGGAGGCGCGTGACGTTGCTGGCCATGCTGTAGATGCTTGAGGGAGGCGTGACTATTGGGATACTGCTGGCATTCGGGAAGGGCGCGCTGCTGACGATGCGGATACTCGAGGTTATGTTGGATACAATGGGCAGACCGATTCCGTTCACAGTTGGTCTACGGCCGGCTTTGTTGTACCCTTCTCAAAGTCAGCTTGGCCGATGATGGAGCCACTGCACAAGCATACCGTTCGAACCTCTCACCCGCACCACGAAGGGCTGTCCATCGGCATCAGGCGGACCAATCACTTGGCCAGTTGCAGTTGCAGACGACGGTGTGATGAGGCCACCGTAGAAAGCACAGTTGTAAACAGCCGTGGCAGGAGGATTCGGACACTCCGGGCCGGGAACTCTGCTGGGGTCGCGAGACACAAAGATGTTGAAAGCCGTACAGCCATCTCGATTGTCGCACAGTGCAGCACATGCCTTGGGGATGTAGTCGTCAATCAGGTTATGGTCAGTTTTAAAAGTAAGAAAAGGGGTTGGAAGTCAATACATACTCTCTCGTGACCCACATAGTCGGGCGAAGACACAGCGGCGCTGAAGTCTTGGAAAACTGGGACATATCCCCTCGGCGTGATAGCCGACATGGAGAGACTGGAATATACCTCGTAGTTGACGAACGCCTGCTAGGTGTCTTCGTCTGGAAGTGGAGCGGTACCTTGGAGCAAGTCACTGCAATCCCTCAGGCCCTTGCCGTCGGTCTCCGAGGAGGTCCGGTTGTGTCTACGGTATAATCAGTGAGAAACATTGACAGAGGAGTGAACTTACACTTCTCCAGACAGTACGATGGGAGCGCTGGGGAAGGATGGAGCGGCACTGGCTATGGCAGCCAGTGACGTCGTGAGAATGTACTGCTTCATGCTGAATCTTGTAGTCTAGCCGACCAGCACGTTGTTAAGATGTATTCTTGTAGCAATAGGTCCAAGAAGACAGGCAATGAAAAGACGGGCAACCCAGTTGCGCCCCGGTTTGGATTGCGCAGGGGAAAACAGAGCAGTAAAGATCACCTGGGCACATGGCAGCCGTGACCCGTTGGGGGATGGTTGGTTGACAGTTCGAAATCCGGGGAAGCGACACATTGAACCCGGCCCCGGTCAGGGGGGTGCGGGATGCATTTTCTGGAAAACATCATATCAGGAAAGAGTCATCACTCTCCAAGGAAGTTTCTATCCCGCCACAAATTTCGAATCCTCAACGACACGCAGGTGTGTACAGCCTGTTTTCCCGTCCGATTGAACATATTCCAGCGTATCGTCTCTGGCGTAAACTTATTGCGCGCAAAATCAGCAAATAAACGTGATTATGCCATTCAGAATGCCTCTTCTTGAAGTTTACCAGCCTAGGTAGAGGCGTTGCAGAGCCAGTCACCAGATCTCTTGTGTCCCGCTGTCTATTGCTGGTCAGTCGGGCGTGAAAACCCCGCGGTCACTGCATGGGCTTATCGATCCAGAATTTGGTGCTTTGGGTGGGTTGGGTGCATTTGATAGTTCCTCATCCAGCCGGGACCTGGACGCTCGAATATGGACTGGCAGTACAGAACCATGCTGTAGCCGGCGTGTTTCTCTCATCATTACAATTAAAGCAATATCTGTTGCTGTTGCTACTCGCATACAAAGACGTATGACGCGTGGGTGATGTGTCCGTTGCCGAAGAAGTCGCCATGTCCTGTCTATAGTGAAACTTGAACGGAAGTGAAGGGCTGAAACAAGAAGCGAACAGACCAGAACAAAAATACACAGTAAAAGCTGGTTCAATGAAACTTGAGAAGAAAAAAAAGATATAGAGAGATGAAAGCGAGAATTGGCCTCACAAATGCTTTGCCACCGATTCCGTGTGCTTTCTCGAAGAGAGAGCACCATGCAACGAGTGACTGGTCCTCTCGAGTTGGAAAATGTCCGCTGAAGCGACCCCACACATGCACCGACCCAATGTAACGCCGTCCCACCTGAACTGAGGTGACCACTAAACCTGTTGTGCCGCCAAGACTGGTGTCACTCGGACTACTTTCAGACTTGCAGTGACGCTGTGGAACTGGTTGCACACCCTCTTAATGCATATTCCAAAGCTCATCACTCTTTCGCCCTTAGAATATAAGCCAGGCTTCTTTCAATGAATAATCGAGCTCTGCATCTTTATAGCTTCTTCTTCGTCTGGCTGGCCCGCTTTCGGGGAAGACCCTGTTTCCGCCTCTCGAGCCTGTCGCCCTCGGCGAGCCATTTGCTGGCCTTGACGAGCTGAACAACATTGATGACTTGTTTGCCGAACATGACGGGGAAGGAGATGACGGCGAGGATCCAAGGGACGGTCGAGTCCATCTTGTTGGCTCTGGGGTCATGAGTCAGCAGCTGCGGTACAGATGCCCAAAGGCGACAGGGAGTGAAGCTTACCGTGCCATTTCCATAGCTCCGGCTGACCAAGGGCTTGTGAAGAGGAGGGAAGGCTTGGGTGCGGCGGGGGTTCCGGGGTGGAGTGAGGAGGGGTTTGTGTTATCTTTGAGGAGGGTGGGGGAGAGATAAGGCGAGGAGAAGGAGAGGAGGTAGAGGGCGATGAAGAAGAGCTCGTTCAGGGCGCAGAAGGTGAAGAGAACTTTCTGTTTGCGTGGAATTGCGTTAGCGGATGCTTATCAAGAAGTAAAGGAGGTGGGGAGGATGGCCTACATTATTAGAGTAGTACATCTTGAGCACCCAACTCCGGCTCTCATCGACCTTCTTATGGCTTTGTCCGCTCCCGCCCATACTCAAAGTCGCGTACATGTGCATGTAATGGCTCGCCAAATCCAAGCTGATCAAGCCTTGGAAGACGATGCTCCACCTAGGGAATGCGGAACCCAGGAAGACAAGCAGGCATGCTGTTGTGCACCGGTCCGTCACCATGTCCAAGACTGCACCGAACTTGGTGGACTGTTCGAAGCGCCGCGCAGCGAAACCGTCTAGCGCATCTAGCAGGCAGGATACCGAGTAAAGGATGGAGCATGTCCGCGGGTGGAGGGGCATATAGTAGAGGGATGCGACAGCGAGCACGACGCGGGAGTAGCCTGCAGGGACGAGCTGATTAGCTGGGAGAGCCTCGATTGGGACCTGATTTCCCTACCGATCAGATTGGGGTAAAAGAGGAAGATGTTCTCTTCCTCCTCATCGTCGACCCGTCGAGTCGCCTTAGTGATGCTCCCATTACCATTAGGCAGGGGCCTCGTCGTGGCCATTGTTGATGCGTGTACCGCCGAAACTGGGGGTCTAATGGGGGAAAGAGTCGGTTGGAGCGGTGAGGGATGGTGTAGTAGACGTCTGAGGGAGTAGAAACCGTAAAGGAGCGTGCTGTCAAAGCTGTGTTGGAGCGGTGGAAAGTTTGGTCCGCAGGTTCCGGATGGATCCCCGGCCAGCCCTATGACGCTAAACTAGATGAGGAAAACAGAACGCGGGCTTGGCACATCGGAGGACGGGTAAAACACCATCCGCACGTCAGGGGAAGGGAAGGATGGGGATTTTGGAGAAATCGATGTTCATGTCACATAGGTGATTGATAAAGCTATGCTCGTGTCTATCTTCGCCCCTTTCCTTTCGCCTTACCAGCCTGCTTAGCCTTATTCTTGTCTTTGCTCTTCTCAACCTTTGTGCCTCGCTGCTCCTTCCCCTTCTTCCACACGCCCTCAGCGCGAACATCCTTCAGTTCCAACTTCTTCCTGTCCTTTCCACTCAACTTCTTCTTTTCCTTCTTCCCGTCGAGGGGGCCGTTTAGTGCCGCTGCCCCCTTCTCTCTCGATATCTTCTTATCCTTCTCCGACTCGAACCACACCTTCCTCGGCCGAGACTTGATCTCGTCTTCGTGTTTGATCAGATTCTCACCTCGCTTGAGATCTCGTTCCGTGATGCTAAGAGCGCGTTCCTCCTTCTCCTCCTTCAAAACCTCTTCAATCTCATTCTCCAGGTCCCGAACCTTCCTAACCCATTCATCGACCTTCTCGTTGGGAATCTGTCGGCTGACAACTTTGGCACCCTGGGCACGGGAAGCCTTGACGGCTTGCTTGACAACCTTGCGATCTGGCTCTGCGGCGATAGTGCATGCGCGACCAGTACGGCCAGCACGGGCGGTACGACCAACACGATGCAGGTAGATTTCGTGTGTCTGGGGGCTTTCGTAGTTGATGACTGTTGACACGTTTTTGATATCCAGACCACGCGACGCAACATCAGTCGCTAGGAGGTAAGATGTCTTTCCATCGCGGAAGGAGTCAACGCTTTGTATACGCTGTGTCCTGTCAGTACCATTCAGATGGTAGCAATCGAAAACAAGTAGAGCTTACCTGTTCCTGAGTCAAGTTGCCGTGGAGTTCGCCAGCTTTGAGTCCACAGAGCGCGAAGACGATCCTAACCCTGTGTGCCTCCTTCTTCTGTCTGAAGAAAATGATGACCCGCTCAGTGTATACTTCGGTGCAGAGATACATCAAGTAAGCTAGGCGCCTGTCTTCCTTGCCAGATCTCAGCCTGACGAACTCCTGCACAAGTCCTGCAACAGTCTGCTTCTTGGCATCGACCATGAGACGCACAGGCTTGTCCATGCCGACGCGAATCAAATTGTCGACCGAGCTGGTCATGGTGGCGGAGAACAACATGGTCTGGCGAGACTTCGGGATCGTCGTCAGGATCTCGTTCAGCTGGCTTTCGAAACCTTCCTCCAGCATACGATCAGCTTCATCAAGGACGAGGATCTCAAGATTCTCTACTTGGAACGCGGCTGTATTGTGCATATGGTCGATGAAACGACCTGGGGTAGCAATGACGACGTCTGGGCGGGTCTTCAGAACTGCTTCTTGCTCACGATTGGAGAAACCACCCGCCATCAGGGCGAAGGTGATGTCCGTGAAGGCAGCCAACTTCTTTGCGACATTGAAACACTGTACAGCCAACTCACGCGTGGGCATGAAGATGGCAACACGCGTGGTAGGGATCTTCTTCGGTCGGTAGAGGAGACGCTCGAGGATAGGAATGAGGAAGGCGGCTGTTTTACCTGAACCGGTGACGGCGCCACCAACAACATCCTTTCCAGACATGGCAATGGGGATGGTCTTCTGTTGAATGGGTGTCGGCTCCGTGAATCCGACTGAAGCGAGACCCCGTAGAATGGGCCTAGAGAGAGACATGGCCTGGAAGGAACCGGTCGATTTAGCACCTTTCTTCTTCTTGATAGGAACGCTCTCCTCTGGAGCAAAGAACGCAGCAGCCTTCTTCGCCTCTACGGCATCCTCTTTCTCATCCTCGTCCTCAGAGGCTGAAGCTTCCAAGTCCATTGGATGGGGTACATGGGCGGCCACTTCGTCGTCAGAGTCCTCTTCTTCCTTGTCTTTCTTAGCATCCTCATCCTCGTCATCACTTCCCCCCTCCGAGCCTTCCTCTCCAACATCACCCTCTTCCTCTGACTCGCTCTCGGCTCCCATACCAAACCCGTCCTCCGCCAGAAGCTCGTCATCATCCCCAAAGCCTTCAAAGTCCACGCTCTCACCCTCCTCTTTCTCGCCAACCTCAGCCTTAGCCTTGGATGACTCCTTCTCCTTCTGCTTGTTCCTCCTCCTCTCAATGATCTCGTCCACATCAACGGCTGTACTCGTCCTCTCCTTCGTCTGGCCGGGGACCGTCTTAGACTCAGTTCCCCACCCATCAAAATCCTCCACAAAGTCCGTATCCACATCCCCAGCTTGAAACTCGAAATCCGATGCTATATCGTCATTATCCGCGACCTCCTCTCCAGCCTCGAAGTCCGCAGCTTCGTCCTCGTCCTCTAGCTCCGGCTCATGTTGCTTTCCCTTCTTGCTCTTCTTATCCTTTTTCGCCTTTTTCTGTGGCCCTTCCTTCGCCCGAATGTTCACGTCCGGATCTTCGGTGTGCTTTCTCTTCTTCCCTCTACCAGCCAGCTTCGTGGATTCAGCAGCAAGATCCTCCAAGCCGCCATCGTCGGAGACGTCGTCGTGGTCGGAAATTGTGAAGACAAAATCATCATCCGTTTTGGGCGCCATCGTAACGGAAATGGCTTCTCTGACAGCGAAACGACCGGAATTTGAGACTTTGTAAACTGACAGGTGCGACCCGGCAGAAAAAGTTCGAGGGGGACGTGCACGAACAACCTTGGAAGGCGGTGAAGCAGAATGCCATTTCCGGTTAGCGTACGTTATTCGAAAGTCCAGACCTCGGAACTCTGTCCTGGGCATCGAGGGCAGAAAAAAAAAGCCGGCGAGAAACGAAATGAGCGGACGCGCAACAAAAAGAATTGCATCAGCCGGGAGTCGAACCCGAGCCATTTGCTCGCCCAGTGTGAACACTGATGGAAGGCAAATATCCTACCGCTGGACCACTGATGCAGGGGTCTTGTATCCTCATGTGATGACAGTTTAAGGAAATTTCCAGTATTTGAATCCAATGATAATACAGAGAACCATTCTAGGCCTCATTCTAACTACATGCACATTATACCTAGCGAATCCGTTACAAAGCATACGCTTGATCTTAATCATCCTAGTGCACATAATAATGCTTATTATAATCGATAGCAGCAAGCATGCAAGTCAGACGACGACAGTGCACTACTTATCTGTACTTGAATCGAAGCTTTCTAAGAAGCATATAAGGATGTCCCGTGTCGTTATGTTGAATGGGCGCAAGACGAAGAGGTATAACTTCAAGGCGCAGACAAGGGAGGAGGTGGTTAAGATAGTGTCCGAGATAAATAGGGGAGTGGAGAGGGTTCAGGAGGGTGGGGTGTAAGGTGTGAGAGGATGGGGAAAGGGATGGAGCAGAAATGGGGAAGGCCCGGTTGGCGGAGAGTTGGTACTTCTAGCTGGGTCGGTTGAACTCTGTCTCCGGTTGGGCGGCGGTTTGGGAAGGATCTTGTGATGCTCGTCCTTCTCCCTTCCTTCCTTGAAAGGCGTCAATGGGCTCGCTATGAGCCCAGAGTATACAGGAGCCTAAGGCTGAATCCCACAACACTATTCTACCTTCATCAGCCTCATGCCTACTCTCACTCCCCATAGGTCCTTAAAAACGTCTCCACTTCCACCTTAACCTCCTCCGCCCTCCCAAACTCCCCCTTCCAGCACTTTCTCACAATGTCCCCCATATACTCTATTTCCAACTTCGGCCACTGTCGGGCCTTAACCCTCTCACCGATATCCCCCTGAAAAGGCGTTTCGTGGGTAACCCCCACCACGAACTCATACAGCAAGCAGCCGTAAAGATACAGGTCAGTTTGCTTTGAGGCTGCTTCTTCGTTGTAGCAATATGGAGAATTCACCCAACTCCCTGGGCGCCTGTCAAACCCGGCGTCCACGAAGCCGAAAAGGAAGAGACGGGGATGGGAATGGTGCGAGTCCTCCAATCTACGCTGCTCCATAGACAACCAGCAATTCTGCTGTCCGAGGAGGCCGAAGACGATGTCGTGCGAATGGATGAAGGCAAGGGCGGATATGAGGTCCAGCGCCCACTGGTACATTATTGGCCGATGGGCGGGTAGAATGCGGGTCGATGGCGTCTCCAGAGGTGCAGAGTACATTGTCGATTTGCGCTCGTTGAGGAAAATGGGTAAGAATTGACCGCCCGAGGGCGTTGCTAGGACGGGGAATGCGGTCCATGGGTCTCGTCGCAGTAACCTGTCATGCGGCTTAGTACATCGTTCTGTCGCGCGTAAACAGTCTGGCAGGTTGCTTGGGAGCGATGGTAGACATGTTGAAGACAGGCAGGTCCACTACTGTCGATTCACACGCGATTGCGAAGGACGCCTTGGGTTTTCGCGGCTGGCGTGATAAGTGAGCTTGAAAGACATCTGGAGCGTTCGCATCGAACAGTCACCGAGCCCTCAATAGCAAACGGAGGAACGTAGAGAGCAACCAAACCAGCACTCACGGTAAAAGGTTGGGGTGGTTGTGGCCAAGGCGCTCGTAGACCACAGTGGCTTGCTGACAACGGTGTGCGTTGTAGAACTCGTATCGCCAGCTTGCGTCGTCGCCGTCTGGATCATCCACATATTCTTGGTCCTCGATATACTCATGTGGCACCAACATGATTGACTCATCATCAAGAATTGCAATGTGAATGTTGCATAGATCCCCATAAGACCATCGTGGGATTGGGAACGGCCGTTTGCCGGTAGCAGTCGGCTTGCTTGGGGCGCCCTGAACGGTTCTTGCCATGTAGACGAAGTTTATGGTAGTCACGAGTAGCTATTAAGGAATAAGCACCTAGGTAGGAGGGACTACCCTCATGATCCCCGGCCCACTAAGTCTAACTGGATCCATGTCTCGGGTAGTCTAACCCGATCTATCTAGGTGCAACCTTGGAAACTGCGGGCAAAACCCCGGTAAACTTGGGGTGTCTCTCCTGCTGCAGCTTTCTTTCGTCAGTTTGTATGGTAGAGCCTAATAACGAACTGGGGTACTTAGGAGAACTTCCCAGTGTTAAGGCTCATTTTTGTACGCAGCAGAATCTACTCACTCAAGATCTGACACGCTTAAGCTTACATGACGCTGGGTTCTCGCTCGCCCCCTACCATTTCTCCCTTCCCATTCTCCCGTACTCCGTCCCCCACTGTGCACATAACCCACTACGTCGTGCTCCCTACCTATTGGCCGCGCTGTATACCGTAGAGTAGCCATAATTCTCCGCTATGCAATTTCATTACCTGCCACGTCTGCTTCATTCTCGCACCACCCTGTTCCATTCACGCACACCATATTCACGCCCAGGCTTTCTGGCACACCCCGCTAAGCTGCAAAGACATAGCCGATACCCAATGTCCAGTTTAGCCCCAAAGGAGGGCTCCTTCACACCCGATACGAAACTCCAGCAGCTAGAAGAAATGACCGAGCTCCCCGGGACAGTCGAAGACCACGAATACGTGGTCTACTATAATCCGCCAGCGAGTGCCAATGAGAAAGGAAGAGCTCTCCGCTCACTCGAGTCCGAGGCCTTACAGCGGTTCAGAACATCATATAAAAGCATCATCGACAGCCTCAATAACTGGAATTTGAAACCTGGCTCCCCTTGGGGCTTTGTCGTCTTCCGAACAGCGTATGGGAAAGAGAATGACGGGCTCTGGGCGCGGATGGTGGGGACAATTCGAACTTCTGTCGCAAAACGCATATCGCCAGAGAATGCCGAAGAGTCTGAGAACCTATCGCGGTTTTTCAAGTTAACTATTATAGAGGATGAGAAGAGATTTGCCGGGGCCGACTCGCACACGATACGGCAAGCGTTCCATGAATGGGTTGCCGATGACCTACCTCCTCGCCTTCTCAATCTAGAGCAATGCGGCGGTGTCGAAAACCTGAGGGCTATGATCCTAAGCCATGACGTCCGTAATAAGGAGTATCATCATCCTGGGCAGTGGCTGCCCCCTAGGTGGAACTTCTGCCTTTTCATAGACGATACCTGTCTTCGCTCGCTAGATCACCCTAACCCTTCTCGCCCAGTAGCTAGACTTGTTAATGCCGCTGATGAGTACGAAAGATGTGAAGCTATTGCAGAGGGATGGGAGGATGGCGAGACGGATGACCCCGAGGAGGACGTCGGGGTGGGTTGGATGTACGTTTATGCTCGATTGCTTGTAGATTGGTATTGTCGTCTGCAATCCCCCCACGAGTGGGAGGTCCCCTACTATGAGAGACCGGAGAAAATGGATCATCCTCAGGGTGCTGTTGATTAATTTGCATGAAGACTCAGAGAGTAGGGATACCCAGCTAGTCATGCCCCACACTTCATCCTAATAGAATCCTTTTCCCAAGGTCGTTCAGCAGTATCGCATGGAACGTTTTGCGAACCCTGGAAGATGAAGGGCCAGGCTCCTTCAGATCAGTCGCGAACATTCAAATTCTTACGCTTCAGTACCAGGATCGCAGAAAGAGCAGAGAGATTGGATGCTGCAATTACTGCCGGCACAGACACCAAGGTCTTCGCTATCAATACTGTTATAAAGCGCAAAGGGAAAGGCTTGGGGGGACGCACTAAATAGCTAGTCGACGTCACATCTCGAAGCCGCGGGTTGCATCGAAGACTTTGATATACTCTATGGTGGCGTTGCTGGGGATGATTTATCAACATAAAGGAGAGACTGTGACGCTTAGATACTGCCATACTATACCTACCAGCAGTGGCGAGAGCTCGAAAGCAGAGTTGCGGTGGAGGTGTCTCTGCAAACGAACTGCAGGAGACAACGCGATAAACTCGGCAAAATGCAGGCGGTAAAGCCCAGCGACCAACGCTGTTGGACGCCATTGCATGTAGCGATAATGCTGTGTTACATTATCTGCCTTCAACAGCCAGTGAATTCGTAGCACGTAGGTGTTAATGACCCCGCATCTTCTCGTCTGTCTTCTGGAGCCTCCCCCATTGCGAATTGATTTAAAGTCGAAAGGTTGACTGTCCCATTCCTAAGGGTTTCTCTGTAGAAAGGCATCTGAAATCTATAATGCACAAATGGCGCCAACCTTCGAGGAGTAAGTTCCAGTTTAAAATCGAGATGGCTCAGCTAAAGCCCGTCAGCTTCATCCAATCGCATCAATTTACCTTCTTTGTCGGCGAGGAGGGAAAGCCTATCGTGGTGCATGCAGCTGCAATTGCTGCTACCAGTCAGCAACTAGATGCACTTATCAATGGCGGAATGGGGGAATCTGAAACTCGATGTGCGGTGATCGAGGATGTTAAGGTCGACGATTTCATCCGGTTCTGCGAATACGCTTACCGTGGGGACTATACGGTACCTCCATGGGAAGAACTCCCGCCAGAACCGAGCTCTACGGCCGGCCAAAACCAGCAGAACGGGGACGATGATGGTTGGGATGGTTGGGGGGATGGTCGGCCTTCATTTTCTGGGAAGAAGACGTGGAAGAAGAAGGGTAAGAAGGGGCTATTAGCTGTTTGGGAGCCACAACCTCGTGTCGGGATTCCTGAACCCCCAGTAATTCCTGAACCCCCGGCGCCCCAAGAAATTCCTGCATACGAGGAACTTGAGTCCCACTGTGAAGAAGTAAGGGCCATCTCGAGGACCCTGTTACGCACTCAATTCAACAGCCGAAACTATCTAAACGACGGCGACCCCAGAGCTCTGATTCTGCAACACTTCGAGCCGAAACCCAACAGTGGCGTAGGCCAAAACTTCACGCCAGTCCTCCTCGCCCATGCACGGCTCTACAGTTTTGCGCATCTACGTCTAATAGCGCCCCTCCAAGCGTTAACCCTCAACAAGCTTCACAAGACACTCATGAACTTCAAATTGTACGCAGAGCGCGTTGGAGACATTATTGAGCTCGCGAGATATGCGTACTCAAACCCAGATCTGCCGGATAGAAGCGACGACGGAACTCTCGACGGCCTGAGGAAACTAGTGGTTGAGTATATTGTGTGCGAGATTGACACGATCGGAAAATCTGATGAATTTGTCAAATATATAGAAGAGGGCGGAGAATTTGTTGGAGATTTCTGGAGAATGGCAAGGGACTATATGGCATGATGTACTACTAACTTCGTATATCGGGGACCCGACTGCGAAGATATCAGATATCAGGCGTTCGGTTTATTCGGCCGCGTGAGAGATTCTAATGCAGTCGAATCAGAAGCCGATTATAATCGTAGATTGGAGGCGCAGAGTGGCTTGCGTATATACTGGACTACCCTAGTCTCCTCCCTCTGCTTAGTGAGGTTCGATGAGTTAGGAGGCCCTTCATCCAGTAATATAGAGCCACATCGTGGGTTCTGTTGAAACCTCACCTGTAATCGGCCACCCACTGCCGTGTGTTGGCATCGCGACAAGACTTGCAAGGCACCAACTCACAGCAATCTAACGACAGTCAATTAAGTATCTCTTCAATATTGATTGTTGCCCTTCCAAACATGGAACGTCTAATGAGAACACAGTTTCAGTAGTCTTAACGCTGAAGCTACCAGACAGTAAATATAGGGCAATAGGATAAGCGGTAGCACTATTACGCGGCTAGCCATGCTGCGTTGCCCGCGGCGGTGGCCATGGAGCGCTTTGAAACCCTTAGAGTGTGCTTGTAATCCTCAATCTTGGCAATGCCGACTACCACGAGTTCCTCTACCGTCTCAGCATCTAGGTCCTTCTTCCAAAGACTAATGACTCCATTCACTTGGTAGTCATCAATCGTCACGGCCATCACGAGGCTCGTCTCATCCCGTAACTCCCACGATCCCTTGCCATACAACTCCATACCGGTGCCTTTCCAATGCAGACGACCAAGCCCACCGCTGGCTTCGAATTCTTGCTTGCTTATGCTGATGTCGATTTCGCGGTGGCGTTGCGGGAACTTGATTTCGGTGTAGGCTCGGGGCAGACCGTGGAAGTCGATCATGGCGACTTCCTTGCCTTCGTTCGCAGGAGACGTGACGTGGCACTTACTCCCCCAAGCACCAAGGAGTGTAGCTTGTCTTTTGACTTCGTAACGCGGTACTTTATCGCCCTGTACGCCCAGGATGCGGCGGTGGTCGGCCACGGCGGTGTAGTGCACCTCTAGAGCAGGCTGCTCCGAGCTGCGTCGCGGGTCTGGAGTAGCGTCCTCGCGGACAATAAACTTTTCAAGCCATGAGGGGGCCATTGTGCCGTTGAAAGGATTTGGGGGTAGCAGCAAGACTGTGGATTTAGAAAGGGAGAAAGTCGAGATAAGTTTCGGAGTTGCCGGGAGAGGCTGAGAACGAAGGGGCCGTAAGATGCTCCCATTTGCTCTTTATAGTCCAAAATCTCACGAAAGCGAAACTGTATTAGCCTGATACAGGTGGCGTCGGGGCTACCCTAACTAGCAACACGAAGTAGTACGATTTCTTAATCTCGCTAATTGGGTGGTTGTTCTTGGTGATGTGAGTTTAGTACCCGTATAACGTGTTTCCAATGCGACCCCACCACCCCCAAGCGAACTAGCTCTCCCACCAAGTTGCACGTTTATGCAAGCGCATAACTTGACATTACTATATTATAAAGTTATACGTGGGAGATTCAATTTTAGCTTAGAATCGTCGCTATCATTTGCATCCATAATCTCCAGTATACTGGTGCGGACATCCCATGGTAGCTACCCCGGCAGTGTATACCCTAGGGTAGGGTAGTGTTGCCGCAATGGGATTGCAAAACCTCCCCGCTAGTGCGTGTTGTGGACATGGAGGTGTACCAGAGTTTGGAAGTAGAATACCCGGGGAACCACAAACTACCACGCGACGATGTCGCACATGAAGAATAATAGAGGCTTCTAATCTCGTCCCGCTTGTCCAGTTGCCTTTGTACAGCAGAAAAGAAGCGCGGTGGCCATCTAACCGGTTTACACGGGGTATTCACATCGTCCGGTTTATTTGCCGACTCCTAATATCCTCACCGCTATTATTGTCGGAAGGTACTCACCGCTAGCACGTTTATTTTGGTCAGACAGCCCTATCCCCTTCTGCGTCAGTACGGACATTCATGGCGTAGTGCGCTATATTAACTTTTCTTGTAAGTACACTGGTAGTCATTCCCAACATTAGTGTAAGGGAAAGTGGGAGTGATGGAGGGATAGGGCGCAATGTACCGTTTTCACGCTCCGTGAATCGTGATCGGTCAATGTCGACCGTGACGATACTCCCCCAGTGCTCCGTTCTACCACCAAACACTACAGGCGCCGCCCACATCAAATACGGACGGGTCGCACCGTGGGTCGGATGCGTCCTTCACTCTTATGCCTTTCTCTTTGACAAATTTCTTGACCGCCTCGAGTGACTTCCCAAAGATATTGGCGCCCCATTGCTCTCTACCTACCACTTTTGCTTCAGCTTCGCTATAGCCAATCCCAAGAACGGCGTCTGACGGATCAGCAAAGACCACCTCTCTGTTTCGAAGCTTCTGCAACTGCCCTAAAAGATCCCGACTGTCCGGGTGATCTGAAGTGAATTTGTGCATGTTTGCGGCTTTCGCAACGCGGCTGAGTCCTGGAGGCTTATCAACAGTCTGATTACCCTAGGGTAATGTGAGAGAAATGGCATACGTCGTCGCCACGACTTCTCGTCCACGCCCTTGATTTTGTCTCCCAGAGACATCAACACCTCGGGTGAATTCTCTTCCAGTATGGCCTGGAGTGTCCTCTAGCTATATTTAGGTTGCCGTCTTGGTGGAGCCTCTTTCCAGATGCTTACTTTATCGCCGAAGGCACGCGCTTTCTCCGCCATGATATACTGCCCAGCGCTACTGTACTCAACGTCCTTCAAGGTAAAGGTACAAAACTGCCAGGGTGAAAGAAATCCCCCTTCATTTGAACAGTCAGGATCGCAGAAGAAGAGAGGCTCTGATTTCGCATTTTTGCCGGCGGTGCGAGAGCTGGTCTTGGTGCGAGAGTTGGCCTTCGAGCGCGCTTTAGCCTTAGTGCCAGCGCCCGTTTCACGCTTGACCTTGGGCATTTCAGCGACGATTGCGAGGAAATACGGGTTGGGAAACGGACCAGTACATAGATATATAGATAGGAAGACTTATGAGGCTGTGCCGCATCTATGTTGGGGTGGCTGTGCTGTTCGCTTCTGCATGTCCACGGGGCGCGCTTAGAACGAGTTGACAAATGACATCTGCATGTGCTCACTGTTGATGCCTGTTAGGAACCAAGACGGGAATTCGCGCAGTTAAAACATGTGACATGGTGTGAACTTCCCCACAGCCCGTATTGCTTCCATATACTCTGAGGACATTCTCTACCACGGATCGCTCCACAGGAATACACCATAACGCCCATGTCAGCTCCCAGCACCGCTGGACCACGGATAGGGTGATATTGTTATAACTCTTTGAATGATATTCATGTGTTGTTGAACATCGTCGATATCCAACCATGCTCCTCGTACGGACGCGCGAACCGTGGTGGTAGAGTCCTGTTTTAAATTGGCAAGGAATCTTTCGATCCCTTAAATGTGATAGAATTGTTCTGTCTAATATCGCACGAAACGCCTCCCTATGATGTACGTGTGTGTGCAATCAACGGCTTCATCGCCAGCCATAGTTCCTTTCTCTCGAGAGCCCGAATCCCACTTCCCTTTCCGCGGTACCCTCAATCTGATTGCTAGATGCATGGTTGAACACTGTCAAGAACGCCCACAAACGCCAGGACCCAGTTGGGATGCCCGTGATTGACAAAGGAAAGGAGCTCACCTGGGCCGGAGTGCCGGCACGAGCTAAGATTAGTTGAGTGAGGTGTTGGACATTGGAGCGCAATCTTGACCTTAAAGCGCAAGATTGCGATCATCCGTTGTGAATTTTCTGGATTTTTTTGTGTTATTAGAACCCCGAATTTCTGATGACACGAACCTGAATTGGCATCCATCCGCGGTTGGAGTTGAACCTATCGTAGGGCAACCGGGTATGGACTCAAGTCGGTAGTCTGACGAGGTAGCTTTTGTCATATGGATTATGGTAAAACCGGGCATGGCCAAGGTGATGTATCGAAGGGGCCTGCATTTGAGACATCTTCGGAATCGAGGGAGTACGGGCGCATATAGCATGCGGTGATCGGATATAAAACCCGTTTAGGCGGGGGTCGCTGTCGAGGCTCCGCTCAACTTCTCGGACTCTCGTCGCTTGGCTGAAGCGTGCTCGCTGTCCTAAATTAGCAGGGACGTCAGCAAGGCCCATGTGTCCCGCCTATGGCGCGGGTTTCTCCTTTAGTAAGCTTGGGGACATGTTCTGAGTTACGCACGTCTAGTCCAGTGTCCGCAAAACTGCGTTTTGCTTTCTTCTTCTTTTCTTTCACGGGTTTTGCGGGCTTTGTTTCGCCCGGCTCGAAAACATCGTCAGGGAGTTGATGACTAGATTGATCAGCGGGACTAAGAAAAAAAAGAATGAACGGGAACTCATACCTTCTCGTGTGCACCACACGCACCGACATCAAGTCTTGCTTGTACGTTTCCGACATTGTGACATAGCGTTTGAACTCGGCCACCGGAAACGAGATATCGAGTGATTTACTTCCTCCTGGAACTGTTAACAATATGTCCTGCAATCCGGTACAGCTTTCTTACCTTCGGGTAGAGTGAGCCCAATGTAGAATGTGGATGTGTATATCGTGTGGACCTCGTTGGAAGCATCTCCATTACTGGATGCTGCTCCATTCTGGATTGAATCTTTCGGCACTTGGTAGTCCGTGTTGCCCTGTATAACTCGGTCCACCTCATCCTCATTCCGACAGCGGTGGACACGTTCAAATGACTTGATATAGGGCCGCGCGATATCAACACCAGCATCACCCTCCTCAATGCCCTTCACCAGTAATCGGACCTTGGACTGCACTAATCCTGCAAAAGCGTCATGTGCTTCTTTCGTGCGGCTGGCCGCAATGACGCTCAGATAGTATTTATGGTCCTTGGTAAAGAAAGTGTGTCGTTCGAACAGATCAGCCCATGATTTGCGCCCACTATGGATCTGGTTGACTATAGCATCGGCCCTTTTGAACTCGTCCATCATTACGCTCATCGTAGAGTGCATGACGGTATGAGTAGAGCACATGGAAGGAAAAGCAGGTGTTATGATCGGCATCAGATGGGCCCTGTCTTGGGGATATATCTAAGTCGCATGTTAACCGCAGTTGGGGATGTGACATCGACTACTTACCTGCGGATTCCACACCCTTAGACCCAAGCTTCCCTCCTCAATCTGCTTCAGCATGACCGGACGCGGCCAGTGCCACTTCATCATCAAGTTGAAGAACTTGGAAAGAATCGTGGCCCCGCAGGCAAAGGGATAGAGCTGGCAAATGCGCGCAACCATGATCGCCCAAGCAACGCCACCAGGGTACCCAAAGACAGCCCCATAGATGGCCCGTTCTGGATACTGTTAGCTAACCTCTCTAAAGGTGGAAGGTGTGGCTTACGAGTTGACCATAATTTGATAGCCCGTAGCGCATGTCTGAAGGACTTCACTTGTGGTACAGCTTCTAGCATCTCGGCTGTCACTCTTGTTCCGTTGACACTCCGCATTGCAGTATCATCGAGACCTCGAAGCAGAGACCGGTCAAGTAGACTCAGGTCTGAAGGTATAGAGGACATCGACGGCAAGGATGCGAAGATGAGATCTATGCTGACACCACAGAATTCCATCTTTATGATGGGGACGTACGCATCCTCGACGGGGTGAAATTCCGTGATATCTTTCGGGTCCGACATTTCCTTGAACGCCTCCGGGAAAACGTCGAAGAAATCATTGATATTCACGTGTTTCGGCGCAACGACAAGCGTATCGATATCAGAACTGGGGCCGTAGACGCCCAAGGCATAGCTGCCAAATGTGAAGATCTTCCCTCCCGCATTCTCAATTGTCGAAGGCGGTACACCTTTTTTCTTCCCGACTCGGCGAACGAACTCTTCGACTACTTTCTGGAGGTGCTTGAGAACTTTTACTCTGCTCCGCGTCAGCGTTGGTCAGGATCCAAGGATGGGTTGCGAGGGCGAGCGACGAACCTGTTCTCCGTACCCTCTGGACTCTCGAAGTTGTTCTCCTTCTTCAATGCGTCAATGAGAAGATCATTCAGCCTGAGATCCGCTTCCGTGGGCTGCGCTTCCGAAATGGGATTCGTGACGCCCCACTGGCGTTTCTGCTGGCCTTCCATGTTGGAGGAATGCGCACGGCAAGCAGATGAGAGATGAGTATGCGGCGGCTCGTCCCGTCGGCAAGCGGGTAAAAGACGCAGTTCCAGTGTCCTCCGGAGACCTTCAACGACCCCTCATACCGGCAAACCACTCTCTCCGAGCGGCGTTCGTGTTTGGTGTTGTGAAGCTGGGTCGCCGTTGAACAATGCAGGTGAACGGACCCAGCCGCGCCTCTAGCGTGCCAAGGCCTTAATCTTAGTGTGTGGCTGGTAACTGTGGCTGTGGTTAGCGATGGGCAAGGGTTGGGTCCACTGTGTCACCCCGCCCGATCCTGTCAGACAGCTGCACTTTGACTTCACGAGCCCAGTACTTTCTCCTTTGCCAGCTATGATTAAACTATACTAACTATCACAGAGCTGTACGAAAAAATTCGGACGAGTCTACGTCCATTACTTTTCTGTGGCAGAGCATTCAGTCCGTTAGGTTAGTTCGAAGCAAACAACTCTCTGAGATTTTCATCGAGCCACTTCACATCGTCTGGGCTTCCACCAGGACCTGGAACCGGGATTAGGGAATAAAAGGTCATCTGGAGTATAAACAAAACTTACCGCCAGCCCAATGACCCCAAATGGAGGGATAGACTTTAAGTTGACCGATGCCCGGTCGCATACTTTGGACCTCGATCTCACTGTCATCGGGAGGGAAATAAAGATCTGTCTTTGACGGCATGACCAGCGCTTTTGCCTGTATCGCACGCATAGCCTTTCCGAAATCCCCGTTGTATGGCTCTTGCTGCGAGCAGTCTGCTGCCTGCCATGTATGCGCCATGACCAGCATATTTTCGGGATCCTTGGAGCATGACCACTTCTCCCAGAAGCCGACCAGGAACTCATCGAGACTCTTGAAGCCGAGGACTTTTTCATACAGCTTCTCACGGTAGAAGGCCTGGCTGAAGCCCCACCCGGCATAGACGCGGCCTAGAGCTTTAAGTGCGTATTCTTTGGCGTCTGGGGAGAACTCAGAGTATCCCTCTTGCGCAGTGCGGACGTCTGGCTTGGATACACCGGCGGAAGCAGTGCCCTTTGCGGCATACAAGGCCGACTTGACGCCTTCCAGCATGACCTGATTGTGCAAGCTGGTGCGTGCACTGCCACAGAAAGGAGCGATGAGATCCATGAACTCTGGGAACTGCGTCGCCCACTGATATGTTTGGCCAGCGCCCATGGACCATCCGAGCACTGCTCTAGCGTGCTTAATTCCAAGGTGCTTCGTCACAAGTTCGTGCTGAGCTCGAACGTTGTCATAGAAGAGGACATCGGGGAAGCGCCGAAGATCCGGCCTGTTGGAAGGCGACGAAGACTGTCCGTTGCCAAAGATTGCAGGTATGACGATGTAGTAGTTTGCTGGGTCCAGGGTCTTGCCGGGCCCTGTGAGCCAGAGGTTGTCGGATATCACTGCACAAGTCAACGGAAAGGTTTCGAACGAGAGATTTGAATCTGGTCACTGACAGCCTGAATACCATGTTGGATATATGACGGCTGGCAGAGACGGGTCACCGAGCGTCTTGTACGCTATGACCGCATTCGGGATGACTCCGCCTGATTTGAGCTTGAAATCGCCAAGCTTGTACGTTTGGAAGTCATCCGCGTTGGAGGAAGAAGAAGCCATCTCAGAGCTTTGGATTGTGAAAATCGCTGGAGATTCTAGAGGTTCTCGAGGTGGTTGACCTGCTGGTTGCCTAAACTTTCACAGTGTGACTATATACGGCTTTTATATCAGCTTTTCTCTCTATACATTGGTAAGCTGAGTTCCTGAAGCTTCACATACTGCTGCCCCTTTCACAGCGGATTTCAAAGCAGTCTGAAGCTTTTGAGGCAGGTCCGAGAGAAAGCCGAAGGCGGATGGGATATACGATGAAGCTAGTGTGGATGGAATTGAGCCAAAGGACGATTGGGGGATAGCAATGCTCGTTTATGAGATCAGGCCTCCTGCTGCCTGCACCTGTGTAGGTGCTTCTGTGATGCAATATAGGAGTCCAACACATCATATTAGCTTATCACCACCACAGGGATTAAGCTTGGTGATGGTGTTGAGCAAACAAGCGGGGTAGCTCCAGCCTATTGTGGGGTAGTCCCAAACAGGCCGGGATGACGACAAATGGCTATGCCACAGCTATCCGAGGCACCAAAACTTGGTCCCTGAACTAGCCACCAAACTACCGCATGTATACCTTGAATTGCCGGCACAAGGTCAACATCAAAATCTTTGGGCTTCAGAACTTTGAAGAGATATCGATTACGCCGCCTACTTCCTCCTAACACATACTCGCTCCGATTTCCGTCCTCCCCGTCCTTTTGTAACCACCTCCACAATGGGCGATTCCAACCCCCCAAAAACCGACTCCGAAGCCAGCGTAAAACGCAACCCACACCCGGATTTCAAAGCTGTAGAAGCCTCACGTCCCCCTTTCAACGCCGCCCAAAAATGGCACTACACGCAAACACCCTCTCCCTCTTGGACCCCCGGCTCCGGTGCCAACACACCCGCTCCCCCCAACACCGCGCACCGAGAAATCGACCCGTATGCGCCCGGCCGCCCCGTCGTACACAACTACAAGTTGCTGATTTCAGGCATCGTGCCGCGGCCCGTCGGATTCGTCTCGACGGTCAGTGAATCCGGGGAGAAGAACCTCGCGCCGTTCAGTTTCTTCAACATGATCTCTCACGATCCGCCGCTGTTTGTCCTGGGCTTCTCGGGCGGCTACAACAGGCCCAAGGATACGCTTGTGAATCTGCTGGCGACGAAGGAGTGCACGATTAATATCATTTCGGAGGATTACATTGAGGCCGCGAATTTCACGTCGATCAATACGCCCGAGGGAGTGTCGGAGTGGCCGTTGTCTGGACTGACGCCCGTGAAGGGGACGTGTGTGAAGCCGGAGAGGGTGAAGGAGGCGGTTTTCAGTGTGGAGGCCAAGTTGGTGGAGACGAGAGAGTGGGAGAGCAGGGTGACGCCGGGGAAGAAGACTGGAGTGTTGGGGATTGTGGAGGGGGTGCGGTTTTGGGTTAGAGAGGATGCAGTCAATGAGGAGGGGACGCTGATCGATCCTGCGGTATGTGAAATCTGTGTTGTGCGGAATTCTATATCTGAGTGCTAATGGCGTGTAGGTGCTGAAACCCATTGGCCGTATGGGAGGCATCACGTTCAATCGCGTGACGGAGGGGTTCGAGCTTCCCCGACCGGCATATGAGGAGGTTATCAAGGACCCTGAGGTTGCAAAGCTTACGAAGCAGATGGACGAAAAGTTGTAGATAGCGTCGATGCCTGCATTAAATACATAATCTATAGATTCATCCAATAGAAGATTATGGTTCCCTGTTCTTGAATCCATCTTTTGTTTATGAACTCATGGGCAGGAAGAAGGTGATTCCGGAAGATCGACGAATACCTTACGAATATCATTGCTTCCTCGCAACCCAGAACGAAGGCCAGTATGTGCTTCGCAGCATACTTCTTGAATTAGAAATATAACCCGTCTCAAACGTACCGGTCTCGTGCTTCTCCATCTTAAGCCCAAAGTGCTCCACAAGAGCCACCACTTCCTCATCGGTAAGTTCCACCGACCCAGGTTCGGCAATACCAGTATCGTCAAGAGATTTTCCTTTCTTTTCCGAATCGTCATTGTCGTCATCGCCAGAGTGTTGCCCTCGAGATGCATGATGCCAAAGAAGCGGCCCCAAGTTGATCCACAAGCCCCCTTGCTTGAGACAATTGCGGACTGCCTCGATATACCGGATAACATTCGGTGCGGTGTCGATGAAGAAGACCGTCGCCACGGCGTCGAATTGGTCGCGACTGTCGGGGTCGTTGTAAACGACGCAGAAATCTCCCATGGACATGCTCATCCGCTCAGAAGCTTCGACTGGCACATTTTCAGGTTCATTTTTGAGCTCGGTGCCAGGATGAAGATCGGGGATCTTGTACGTGCGGAACTGGTCCGCGCGGGAAATGTGATTTGAACAGTTAAGAGCAAACGGTGCGATTGTGAATTGCTCTGCCTTCTCCGTGTGGTTCAGGGTGAGGGAGCTGGCCAGCAACTCGTGATATGAGATTTCGTTGCCTTCGACGCAGAAGCCTGCATGGCATATGTCGAAGACCAGGCGGCCGAGGCCAGCACCTGGGACCAAGGCCTTGATATCGGACTTGCAGAGATCCCCCGACGTTGCAGAACGTTTGTTAAACTCATCCTCTAGAGTTCTGAGGATTGGTCCGAAACATTTCTCCCGCTCCACTGCTCCTTCTGCGCTCCATTCCCGATAGAATTGATTTACGCAACTCCGCGCCTTGTCTACATCATTCGGACTCAATTGCACGTCAAGATGTTTCATGACTGTTGAATACACCTCGAACTCATTGTGTGCATACTTCTCAGGCACTATTTTTGCGACCCATTCACTATCCAGCGTCGGCGCCATGAAGTTCCTGAATCCATTGATAAAGATTGCTTCTGCTAACTTTGCGTTATCATCTATAAGATCATCCAGTTTGGATAAAGAGTTCAGGATAGAGAAAGGAGGTTTTGATAGAAGTTTCCAATGCTCAGAGGGGAGGGAATAAAAGGCTTGGCGTCGGACGTGAGTGCAGTTGAAGTGGGCAAGACGACGGTAAGACCTATGAGGTTTAGCATTGGGCATTTATTGGGGATGTGTGTATGAATGGGCCTACCGGAAGGACTCTAAGACAGATAAGAGATGTTTTCGTTCGTCCGGATCAGCCATGGGGTTGAAGTCGCCTTGCCACTCTTCATTTTGCATACTTGAATCATCCATAGTCGGATGTGGAAGGAAGAAAGTTTAAATCCGGGATATCCGTTTACACCCAATCCTAAGTTTTGGACGCGCAAGTGGAGTGTAGTTGATAGAGAGATACGTCCGCCCCGCCATCAGAACCGTTCCTGGAGGACCCTAACTCCGAACTAACACCGACGTCCCCAAAGGTACCGAGGCCTAATGGCGCCGCATCCGCCTTTTCAAATTGAACACCAAAGTTAGGAAGATATATAAGTACCTAGAAGTAAGATTTTTATATATACAGCCTCTACTAAGTGTGTGCAGGCATAATTTTCTTCAGCAGATCATGAATTTTTACTTTGATTTTGGTGTTCAAATTGAAAAAGCGGATGCAGCCCTATTAGGCCTCAGTAGTAAAAGGCAAATATCTTCTTGCTGGACCACTGATGCTGTTTCTCATATCCCTGTAAGTTGATGAAAGGTTAACGAACAGAAAACCAGTATGACCAAAAGCCATCGCATCCACATTTGATATCCTAGAATCAATTGATGTTCTCGTCAAGTGAATCATAACAGTAAAAGCATACAACCCTTGGGAAGTATTCTATAAGCAGTAAAATCTGGACATTGATTCAAACCGCCCTGGGGCACCCCCTTTATCAGCAACGGCGAGCTCAAGCCGCTCTATGACATCTAGGTCCCGATGCAATTATATGAAGGCAACAACCATGGAATGTGGTATGAGTATGATGCCAACTGCACCCCGGGCTGCCTACCCTAGGGTATGCAATTGTCTCACTCGGAGACCTCACCTTAGGGTAAATGTAAGATGGACTGCAATGGGGATACACGCACATCATGAGGTTAGTTCAATCTTCAGTCGCGTGACGGTATTCGATACCGTCACGGGTACCGCTCTCATTCTATGTCTTTTATTGCATCTGGAATGCACAAGGCGTGGGCCCTGGATTTGGGAGGGGATTCGCAAATTCGCATGGATCCCTGTCGGACTTGCCCGCTATGACCGGTGTTTCAGTACTGTAACGTCATTCGGGCTTTGATTCGTTCCTCGGAATACGTAGTCGCGGGATGAGGCTCGGCCCCTACGCATACGAATTCTGGACGGGGGCTGACGGATGGTAGCTTCACAGCCTCAGCCTCAGGGTAGTCGTCCTTGACCACCAGCGACTAGTCGACAGGGGTTGGCTATTTCAGGCATTCGAGCATGTGTATCCCTCTCGTACCTCGTGTGTGTACCTGAATGTAGTCATGATCGACCCGTAGTATAGACCGTAGCCCGAGGATTTACAAACAGTTACCCCATAATTATCACAGGACCCAGGCAGCGGTTCAGCCCCATTATTTCCAGCCTTGAGGGTAACATTCTAGCGCGTGTATGCGGATGATATAAATACTGCCCTTAGGACTACTTGAACCTCCTCACGAGACCAAGAGCTGCAACAGAATTGCGTTTTGCTTACTTCCAAAATGCTCACTCATGTCCAATCGTTTCTTTGTGTGGCACTAGCCATCGGGTCTACTCAAGCCCTCCCCTCCCCTGATGAGCTTCCTCGTTTCACCCTCAAGGCTGCTCGAGCCAAACTCCTTTCAGACATCACCCACTCCCATGAGCTTTCCACAAGGGACCTTCTCTCTGCCCACGACCTGCATGCAGTACGCTCGGAATCTGGCGGCGAAGCCATCGTGGACGAATCCCTTCTGCATCGCGGCGTCCTCGCAGCATCAGGGACCGACTTCGTTGATCTCTCCTGGGATCCCCTCTCCCCCAATACTCCTTACCTCCTCGCCCGCGACGGCGAGCCTCTCGCCAACCTAACCGCCGGAGTCAACGCCTACCGCGACACTACCGCCAACCCGGGCTCCACCTACCGCTACGACATCGTCCCCGTTCTCGAGCGCTCTGACAACAACCCCAAGGCCGAGCGCTGGTCCCTTCAAGTACACACTCCTGCCCGTGATTCCAACACTACCGCTCACATCGCCTCCATCGCCAAACGCGCGGCGGCCACCACGACACTGACATGGATAACATTCATCCCTCAAAAACGCGTCGACGCTCCCATCAAAGCGGGAGTGACCCTCTGCACTTATGGCAAAGGGTATGAGTTCGGCGGTGACGGCCATGGTTTCGACTGGAAGGCGTCAGGCTACCGCACGGCCGCCAACGCGGTTATCACCTGGTCAAGCAAGAAGGTAGATGGACATACGGCGATCGGCACCACGCACGTATACAAGAAGTCCACCGGCAAACTGGTGTCGCAGAAGACAGCCTCGGGGAAGGATATGGTGGCGAAGAAGCTGGGGGCATCGGGTAGCACGGTGGATGTCAGGATGGTGACGCACGCGAAGAATCCGTATTGTCCCGGCGGTGCGATCGACGGGGCTTTCACCATGTCGCTGTCCAAGGGGGGAAGTTGGTCGATAAGGTCCGGGAACCATCGGCTGATGCCGAATCATCATATCTACATCTATAACGGGGGAAAGGTGACCGACGTGTATAAGAGGAAGTACGCCAGTGAGTGGTGCCTGGTGGGCGGCTTGACGTGTGACCTTGCGAATTTGGGTGGAATGTACGGCGACTTTAAGTAGGATCCTGGAGAGCTGCGACATTGTGGGAGGCGTTGCCTTGTTTCGTTCGCGGGATCATTAACCATGGTTACCATGATGGGCATAGAAGTGCATAGAACATGCTTCATAGAAGATATATCAGTGCCTGAGTCGAATTGATGGGTATTGATCTAACAGTTTCACGTACCGTAGAAGTACAGCCTCCTTTCCTAATGGCCCTCATGCAAATCTGCACTATGGTCCTCATGCAAGTCCGCATTATGCTTTTCCTGCCAGTCCATTATCCTATCGAAATTTCTGCACTTATGAAAGGTATTGAAATCTGCTTCATGTCCGAGGGGCTTGTCCTCATTTTTAATAACTAGTGACGGCGTCACATCAGCGTTGCACATCAGTACTAGTCGCAGCGTCTCGATACAGTGGTCGACGTGCATGCGGTCTCCAACATTTCGGATATCGGTGATGTTCAGGTCGATTCTGGCGCCGTTATTGAGAAACTCGTCTGCATGCTCGCGGTAGTAGTCTTTCCAAGTGTACTGCCGTATCATGTTCTGAGGGGTGGGGGTGAGTAGCTTTGCGGGAGAAGGGGACATTCTGAACCTCTGGATCGACTTACAAGACAGTGAAGCTGGTGCGAGACCTCTAGAAGGGCCAGGTATCCTCTTGAAGGATCATTATTGGCGTGGACGAGCGTCTCCGATGAGCGATTTAGCTTGTGAATGCTGTTCGCAGGGACTTCTGTTGCACCGCCTGGAGCTGGTCAGCATTTCATTGTACTCTGAATTAGTTGGTCGATGGGTCTTTACTAACGTCGCCAAAGACGGTCCCAAGCGTTCTCCAACTCCAAAGTCGGTGGGCCTCGATACGCGGTTTTGTGAGCGAACTCATTGTCGAAGTCGCCTTCGTAGTACTCTACGACGCCAGCCTCGATCACTGGTGCTTGGGGATGTCAGTTCAGATGTGAAACTGTGTAGCACATGTTTAAACCTTACAGTAGGGATTCAACAATGCCGTGCATTCGAGCTCACTTGGTGACCGCGTATGCTGTACCAATATGTAGCCGAAGGAGAAGAGTACGAGCAGCCATGGCAGAGCAATTGAAGGCCCTGGACAGACCATTCCGTCCTGTCTCCTCTGATTGCGCGGTACGCTCTCCCTTTCTTCGCCCTCGATAAATGGCATCGCCTCGCCATCGGCCTCGGACGACTTTTTGGAGAGTATCTTATATGTGATTGATGGAGACATGGTGCGCTGAGAGAGCTGAGTCAATGTGGGCGGTTCAGGACACGCGCCTGGGTGGATAAGATATATATTGCGTTCCTGTGCATAGTTTTGCATGCTTCTTAGAAGCATGTTAATATGGTGTGCAGCTGATGCTACATAACCTGTAAAGACGCTTCTCAAATGATGTGGCATGATCGTAGTCGCTGCCATGTGTGCAGGGTAGTGCGCACATAGGGTCCGGCGCACCGTTGCAATCTGTACGCGGTGTAGTCCATAGCGGTGTAGTTGTGAGCTGAGGTTTGACCGCCGGAATTATTAGCCCTTGAGAATGTAAACCTTAGCCTGGACTCTAACCACGATAGTAGCCACGAGAGGCCTAGGCATTCAGATCGTAGATTGCGGCTGAAGTGCACGGTCCACCAGTTTGAGCGACATCGGTATGCACCGTATGCATCTGATGGTAGACTGTATCTCGGTGGTAGTGCCCAATCGATGTTTTCGACCTTCATCTTGCCAATTGGGGGAACTTCTCATCTCAATGGATCCCTTCCCTTCATCGCGCATACTGACCAAGGACACCTTCGTGGAAAGAACTTACCAGGATGTATGGTTGCAGAGACCACTCGAATGTACGGAACATGGAAAGCATGTGTAGACAGCTGCCTGTGGAGCTGGTTGGTTACCCTAAGGTATGATGTTTAGGTACGTTTCTCCAGGGCTGTTGAGATTGACCCCCCATGCTTGGCCCACTGTGTAGGTTCAGCTGCTTTCGTGGAGCTCGCCGTGGAGCGGAGTGCCTAAGGCTAGCCCGCCATCCGGACCTGGCCCGTCATAGACATGTAGTCAGTTGGTCTGTACCTCACCGTTGCATTGGCTTTCGTAGCCTCCCTTCGTCGGTACGGTATAAAGACTGGCGTGCCCGCGTATCCAAAATCCATTGCATCCACCATCAGACCTCACAATCATCAGCCCAAAGACAATCAATTGTTCTGCCTCAATCCACTTGCTACCAACAATGGCACCAATCCTCCCGTCTATACTTGCCCTAATGGCCTTCTCAGGCATCACATTGTCCTTGCCGACTCCTAATGCGAAAGTCGGCACCCAAGCCGCTACGGATGGTAAGCTGATTTTGTGCAAGTTTCAGGGTGCTTGGTTAATGGCAATGTCATCTAGCTCACAGTATTGACAAACGAGGCGATGCTGAAACGCTCTCTGATTTCACTCAGTTCTGGAGTGGCGGAGCTGTGAAGACCAGTGCATACAAGGATGATATCGAGGCCGCGAGCCCAAAAGAAGTCCTCGGGAAACGAGAGGATGATGCCGAAACGCTCTCTGATTTCACTCAGTTCTGGAGCGGCGGAGCTGTGAAGACCAGCGCATACAAGGACGACATCGAGGCTGCCAGCGAGAAGGATGTCCTTGGGAAACGGGACAGTGCTGAGACGCTCTCTGATTTTACCCAGTTCTGGAGCGGCGGAGCTGTGAAGACCAGCGCATACAAGGACGATATCGAGGCTGCCAGCGCGAAGGATGTTCTCGGTGAGACTGCTTGATTTATTGCAACATGGTTCCGGGAGACCAGTGGGGAGTCCAGGCGTCGGGACAAACGGATGCTCTCAATTGTTGGTGGAGATCAAGCTGGAGTGGATTGTTATGGAGGAGCCTTCCCAAGGCTTGACGCGGATGATGGGGGATATGACTTTTTGTTCCTTGGAGTTTTACTAGCTGGTTACGCTCGTTTGGTTGCCATGCAAGTGATATAGATTGTTTGGTACAAGAAATCGCGTTCAGGCAAGATTTTCATCTCTCGCATCAAGAAGTGATTCGATTCTACAGCGTAGAGCCCAAGATAGGGATGCGTATGTTGTGGGTGGTTGGGTGTTCGTTGAGCGTCAGGGGTACTTTAAGTCCGCATTTCAACGTTAACGCCGGCTCTTACGGAACCGAAGCGCGTTTTCCCCAAACCCCATCCCCGCACCACACAACACCACCTCTACCGTTGCAGAACAGCGTACTCATCATGACAGCCCCAATGGTCAACGGCACAGCTTCAAATACACCCGTTGAGGTCGCCTTTCCCCTTCCAAGGGCACCGCAGACGAATGTCCACCTCCAGCTCACCAACAACCGCACCTACCTCCTCGTCTTCTTCACAACGACAACATCAGAGTCGTCCACACTTGCGGCTCTGGGTAGCTTTGTTTATGCCATGCCAAATGTACGATAGCAACATTCCTTTATTGCAGCAGAAGCTTATCATTATCAGAGAGTCTCTCCGTCCGAAGTCCTAAGCACCCCGCTCTATACGCACGCCGGTAATTTGGACTTTACGACGCGTCTCGCTAAAGTGCTGGCTCGGAAGACCGGAAAACCAGTCTACGTGGGCAACTCTATAAGCTTCGCCAGTGCCGGGATGGGTGGAACTGTCGAAGAGGAAATGGAAGGGTTCCGGAGATGCGTGGAAGTTGTGATGGGCCAGTTGAGCGCAGATGAAGGGAAGCCAGATGGGGTCTGAGTCTCCGTGACCGATGGATTACCTACATACCGTGGGGTTGTCCTACTTCATCTCCATCATTTCTCGGCTTCTCGCACCGAAATTTCCAGCTGCATCGAAGGCAGCAGCGAAACCGGAAAGCTCTGGTATGCCCAAGAAGCGGCTCGAAGATACGAAGCGCCCCGTATCTAACGGTTGCACCTAATCAACCATTACGGGACCTTTCTAGGCATTGGATCTCGTTGCAGGCGGCTTCTCGAGCGCATCGTACTCGCCGAACACAGGCTTGCGAACCCCGGAGCTTTTGTAAGCGTGGGGTGCAGAAGCGCATCTGTTCAATCCCTGACATGGAGGGGTTACTAGGCCGGGCCATGATACTGTTATTTCTCTCTGATTGTGGTATAGTCAGTTGTTCAGATGGCCTGCAACTGCGGTGGAGAAAACTCAAATCTGATGGAGTTTTACACTATCTCTCAGTCTCTCAGTGAAATACTGTTAAAGTTTTTCTGCAATGGCCATCGCTAACCTCCGTTCAGTCTCGAGGCCAATTGGTTCGAAGGATGAACGGTTACCAACTCGATGGTCTTCAACTTTCTGTCGTCGCTCTGCTCAATGCCGGCGGGAATAATCAGACTCGATGTGGCATGCATGCATTGTGGCATCGTCAGCAACTAGGTAAGCGATAGTGAAGGGACACCCTGCTCTCGAAGGTTCCTGCTCTCGTATTCGCACCCGGTCGCACTCTGCGTGCCCTGTATGGGAACGGAGCCCTCACATCTCTGTCCTGATATCTTGGGGGAAGGAGAAGGGAGACCCATGCCAGTGAGCAGTGGAGATGAACTCAATCATCCGAGACTCTGCAGCGGATTTCCTGTCCCTGCTAGGAAGCTCAGCCGCTTGATGTTGCAAGCGTACAAACGCCTTCTACCCGTGAACTCATGCAGCTCACCGGTTTTCTAATCAATTACCTCATCTCTCGGAGGTTGCAATACCGCTCTGCATACCCGCGAACACATCATAGCAGGCTATATACCCGACAGGGCAACAGTTCAGCCGCTGATTTCACATTAACTTTCAGACCGGAGTCGCATACTCAGGCATATAATGCACTGGATTGTTCGATTACGAGGTCGCCCAGTGTGATCATGGTTTCTGCACGACTTCCTTCCGCTTCATTATCATCTAATGGCTCTAGCATTGTAAATCTCAATCACCACACCTCGGAAAACCAGTCCGATCCTGTCGCACCCTGTGATCCTCGCGAAAAAACCTACCCATACGGTCAGGTTCCAGACGTCCCACGCCTCGCACTAAATATCGTTGAAGAAGTTCTCCCGTCGACGCCGCGCTCCTACGCAGTCGTACATTGTCGAACAGGGCCTCAAGAAAGAAGAAATGGACCGTCCACCGCGCAGCTACCGAAAATTCGAGTTCTCCTCCACCCTTGAAGAAGCTGGAAGTGGGGCATTTATGAAAGATGGTTTACCGTACCTCTTCGCCAATTGCTGGACGGGTTGGAGAGCGGCGGTCCACCAGTCTGCCTTGTCAATCGCGAGCCGGGTTTCACATGAGATGCCCTAACCTCTTCCGCCTCATAGAAGCCATCGCTAGGCGGAGCAGACGGGCCGCCCGATGGACGATTGTTTTCCTCGAACGGGAAGCAAACGCTCCACATTCGCACGAGCGACTGGAGATGTGCGCTGCGCAAGTCCTTTCGAGCATGCTATTGTTCCATGAAAAGCAATCGATAGACCAGAAGATGTTGGTACATGAGAAAGATGAACTCCTGTCCGCCCTACGGATTGCGTAAGCATGGGGTAAGCCGTCAACACCGTCGTCCGTGTCCAGCAAAGGCCGCTAATTTAACAGACTCCCGCAACGGAAGTACCCCAGGTTTGCTGAGCCTTTCAGCTCTGGTCTGTCACCATCCGCGCATCCTTCTGGCCCTTGCGGTTTCGAAGTACCGCTCAGCGTCAGAAACTAGTGATAACTGAATTGGGGAAAATATCCCCTGCCCAATAATGCCACGAGTCCTGTAGAAGCCCATCTATAGTCGAAACGTCGAAACCCCCCACAACATTGATGACCGACATTCGCTTACCCATGCACAGCCCGAAGCCACCTTTGATCGGTCATGGGATCTATCGCGCGCTTGGCTCTGCCACAAGGCTGGGAAAGTAGCCGCAACCAATTCGCTGGTACAGCATTATTACTGTACTCTAGCACCCGTCTGAGCTCAGACGGTCGGTGGAACGCATAATTCCTTTTGGGAAGGCTTCTGGAAGCTCACTTGCGGCGCAAAGTCGGTCGAAGCCAGCTGGGAAAACCTGCATATCCGATTCACTAATCAAGAGAGGCGACAAAGATGTCGGAACGGCTGACTGAAGTACGATTAGTTGATCAACCCCGGGGCAGTTACAGATTTCCGCCGAGCGGAAGGCTTTCTTGCGGTGTTTGCCAACATCGCTGCGTTCGGCATGATGTCATGGCGGTGCCAATACAAAGGTTGGGAATGATTTTGAATGCATTGCGGGCTTGGAGGGGCCGTGGCGGAAACGTCCCGGCCGCTGAGTAACCATCCCGGTTGCACCCTCAGACCCCTTCGACCCCTCCGCAGCATTCTACTAACATGCCTAATATTAGTCTATTGGATGCGTGATTCGTGCGCCTTTTCGAGAATACGCAAGATGACAAGCCTCAAGTGGACTCCACGGTTGAGGCACAGATCCGTGGACATGACGCTAAACATCCATCTTTCGATTTTCAAACATCCCAACGAAGGCTAGCCTGCCATCGTTCACGAGGTTCCGAGCCGGCCAAGTCCATAAACAACGTCGATTATTGATGACTGTCAATAGTATGCTGTTGCCAGCGGATGGCGTCCATCCGATGTATCTTTGGCATGCCCAATTTTCCTTTTGGTTCCATTATGCTTACAGAGGTGACGCGAGCCACAATCTTCCAGGTCGCGGGTTCCATGGAATCTTGATCTTCATACCCTATATTAATATCAGATCAACCTGTTGCGACCGGAAGCACCGACGTCCTCCTACATACTCGCTCAGCAGCCTCGGACTCGTGATTCTCAGCTTGACAGTTCTCTCCAAGCAAAACGTTGAAGAACAACCCTGTGGTTCCCAACTGCTCAGGATAAGCATCTGACGACAGCAAGCCTACAAGCCCCAGTTTCCACACTTCCCTGGGGACCGCCTACGGATCAAGGCTACGCGGATAATATTCTTAACGCCACGGGGCTGAAAACTCACTGTATACCTCACTCGCTGCAGGTTCCACCCAATCCGCGACAACATTCAACATCTCACCATCCTATCGTCGACACGTACTTGCGCCTTGGAAGAGCCTCTACTACGGCCTTTCGCAACCCTCATTTTCGGAGTGCCACTCTACCGAATAGACCCCCGTCACCCATCACTTCAAAGACTAAGTCATGCATTGGGGGCCCAGTATATCACGATTGTACTAGTACTGGGTGTCAATTCGCTATCAGTCATCGTCGACATCGTGGGAGTCGGAGTCAACGGGGGTCAGTATCGCTATTTGGGAGGGTATAAAGAGCCGTCTCGCTCGACCTTCGTAGACATACTCAGTCTCCATCACACTCGAACTTTCCAACCCCTTCCGTAGCATAACCGTCGACATTTTATGAGCAGTCCTCAACCGCAAGATCCCAGTCCATCAAAATCTACACAGCAGTTCGACACGCGCCAAAGTTCGGCCAATCCAAGTTCACCCAAACAACAGCCGTCCCCGTCCTACAGCTCTGCAGAAACCCCTCAAGCCACCGCTGGACCCTCTTCTCTGCCCTCAACTACCTCAGCAGCAGAGACACGTTACCCATTCGGTCCACCCGCACCCTTGATACTCGTCAGTGAGCCGTCATTGTCACCGACCTCCGACCGGAGAGACAGAGACAGAGCAGCTTCTGTTCCACGGCAAGGCCGCTCCCTCGAACCTCAGCGAAGCATCAGTCACAGTTCCTCGCAGCCTACGACTCGATCCAGTACCCCTCGAACGCGCTCCGCCCCCGAACAATCTATATTCGTAGCAATGTCTTCAGCGGCTTCCTCCCCAGGCACCACCAGCACGTCTGGCTCTACCTCTGGTTCCAACCCCGGCTACCATCTGCCATACGCACCATTCCCGTACCCCATGCCGGGAGGTGCCCGTGGCGGCCAAGGTGGTCAAGGAAGTGGAAGCGGCAGCGGCTCTGGAAAATAATACTGCGTGGCGCATTATTGATCCATTGGGGAGCATCATGGGAACATATCATGAGGACAAGACGCTACGATTGTACCTCTCATCCCGGACTCGCAATGGGTTCTGTAATTGCGGACACGAAAAACGTTCCTGGAATGAGTATGTTTTTTTACGAGCATTGCATTTCGATGGGCATCTATAGACTGTACAAGGCCTGCTTTATTTTCCTTCTATTTTTCATGTATCTACATCTCTCCCTTTCTCTTACATCATTTCACAATGCGGTTGTACGCTTTTTCCTCCAAACCCTGTACATAGATGGAGGATATCTCATTAGACGCAGCATATTTCTCACCGGAGGCGCCGCTCTCTCAAGGCTTCTTGGATATACGCCCTCATTTATCATCTTCCTGTATATATCTCCCTCCCCATTCTCCTCGTTCACTTTCCTTTCCAAGGCATAGACATAGACATAGACTAGATGAAATAGATGGGGGCAACCTCAATGCGCCAGCAAACATACTTCTCACCGCCATCATGTTCCTACAGTTACAAAGATTTTTCTACGGCTTGGGTTCGGTTCCTCTCCCGAAGGCGTGAACTCGGATGAGCTCAGCGATGTGTCCCTTTTCCCCGGACTAACAGGGATCTGATGGGGACCTGTTAGGCTTGCGGGCTGCCCGAGATCTGGGATCAAGCCTAGTGCGTCAGCACCTTGACTATCGTTCAAGCTCGCACGTGCACCACCCTTTGAGGAGAGCACAGAACGCCTTTTCGGACCCATGGAGTCTGGACTCACGATCCAGCCGTGATGGTGTCCATCAGACAGCGCAGGGCTGAACTAGTTCGCTAAGTGCATGTTGAAGTGGGGGCCAGCGAACGTTAGAGTAGGGGCTATAACGCATACAACTCCCTCTAGCTGTCTCGTTGAGAAGATGTTCGGAAGCCAATGAATGTTTGGGCTTGAAGGCGTCGCTGAGTCAAGATTTTCTTTTGGGGCGACCCTTTGGCAGCGGACGCAGAATTGAGTCTTGCAGGGTGCCGTTGGGACGTCATGGCTGAAAGAGAGACAACGAGGGTGTAGTGGTGGAATGCGGATAATGCTGTACAGTACGTGGTCACGCGAATCCTCCACCATGACCTTACTGCAAGCAAAGTTATTGTATTTCCATCTGCCCCGTGCGACTCGTCGCGACCGACAGGTTCAACACGTATGTTTGCAGGAGAGGTTGGATTTAAGATGTGGCTAATGGCCTTGGCAAACCCGACTGCGCCACGTCTCCGTGACCGATCTCCGATTCCGTCATTCGGCCAACATCTCTGTGAGCACCTTTCCATCCCACTCACATACGATTCTAGGGCGCCTCGTGCCAGCTTGCTCTTGTCCGCTTCATCACTTGCTTCATTAGACTCGTCCGCGGGCCTGTGCAGACATAACGTTCCTCCCCTTTCGCTGACGGGCGCCTGTCCCTTTCCCCTTACGGTCACTTCTCATCTTCCAGCATGGCACATCACAGAATGTCTCGGTCTTCGCGGGCACAGCCATCGACCATGTTATTTTCCTTCACAACCCTATCGCTTCTAGTTCTCGGCTTGCCATCGCCGTCCTCCGCATTCGACTGCAAAGATATCGTCGCTGGAAAGCAGAACTTCAACTTCAAGGATCTGGGCGGGCCGCGCATCGTACACTGGGACGAGGATCCCGATTGGGCGCACGAAACGCAGTATAAATACAACTTCACCATCGATATATGTAATAAACTGCCGTTGAAGGGCGACAAACAGAGAGACTGCCCTACAGGGACACGGAGTATGCCGGACAAATCTTTCATGCGCGACATATTACTAACATTGGAATAGTATGTGCGGTCAGAGAACAATATGACTTGGGCGGTGGTGGCAACGCTACTATCCAGCCGATACCGATCGCGGGGACCTATAAATTACAGACGGGGAGAGAGATCGATGCCAAGTTCTCGTTGCTGCGGGATTCCAAGTCAAATACGGATGTTGGGCGGGAAGGCGTTCGGGCGGAATTACATGGTGGACGGTATCCATTCGACGACAAGAAAGGAATAGACCAGCAGGCGATAATCGAGTTTGTGTGCGATAGAGATCGCACTGGGCTGGAGGGAGAGGAGCTGGATAAGGGTGAGAAGAAGCAGGATGATAAGAAAGATGATAAGGATGATGGGGAGAAGAAGGGTGACAAGGAGGACGGGAAGAAGGGTGAGGAGAAGGAACAAAAGGTACGGAAACGGGAGGACGAGAAGGATGGTGGGAAGGATGGTGGGAAGGATGGTGGGAAGGATGGTGAGAAGGATGGTGAGAAGGATAACAAGAAGGACGCCAGCCTTAAGTTTGTGAGCTACAAGGTCGAGGAGGGCGAGAAGGACAAGAAGGTTCATACTTTGAGGCTGGAATGGCGGACTCAGTTTGCATGCGAAGATGCGCCCGAACCCGAAGCCAGCTCTCACTGGGGCTTCTTCACCTGGTTCATCATCATGTAAGTCTGTTGAACCCGAGGCATGGTGCGCTCTACTGACATGTACGAAGTCTCTTCCTTGTAACGGCTGCTTATCTCATCTTCGGGTCGTGGCTCAACTACAACCGGTATGGTGCTCGCGGTTGGGATCTCCTACCCCACGGTGACACGATTCGAGACATCCCCTATATTCTGAAGGATTGCGCAAGACGGGTTAAGGACACGGTGCAAGGCCCTGGAGGAAGGGGCGGGTACAGTGCCGTTTAGGTGTCGACAGCGAGCATTTTGGTCGTTCTGGATCTTGACTTGGGCATGGATGCGAAGGCGTTGATTATACAAAGGTTATCCTGTTACATTTTAGCCATGTCTTGTAGCTTGTACATTGGAAGCATACTATTCACTTATTGGCTTGGCGCTTGGAATACCGTTCAAATACGCCTTTGCATCGATGTATGCATATAGAGGGCTGTTCCACTGTCCGTCTGGTGATACACTCGATGGATACAAGTATGCGGCGCTGTTCCATGCCTGCTCCTTGAGCAGAAGGTTGATAGCTAGAGGGATCTTCTCATGCCTCAGCACTTCAAAGAATGGACTTTACTTTTGGTAGGAATCTTCCTCTACTTCACGTTACTTGTTCTACATATATGTATGTTCATCACGTGAGTTGGCGGTGCGTCGGACGCGTCAGAGAAACGAAAAGGTTGGCAAGGATTGCACGGATTGGTTAGTTTACAGACAAGCAATTGGCTGAGCAGATCAATGAGGCGTTTCTAATGCTTGTCATTGGACAGTATCTCTTGGTGGCGTAACGTACCTGTGCTCGGGTAATTTCCAATCGCCGCGGGAGCGCGCCAATCCCCGCGGACTTTCGGGTTTCCCAACATTTCCCCTGGAGCTAAAGTCGCACAGCAACCAACGCTAGGTCTTCAGCGAACCGTTTGTCAACATTTGTTTTGGTGTATGCCCACAGCTATAAGATGGCGTCCATCCTCAGGAGCCTGCGCGATAACTTCCTCCCACCGACAGCGGACAACATGACGCTTCCCGAGATGACGAAGCCGCTGCACCCTTACTACCCAGTCGAGTCCGAGGTGGTGGGATATCTTGCGAATGACATGAGCACATTGGAGCTCTTGGGCGCGTTCAATGCGGGGTGCATGGCGATCTTCGCGATGACATATCTGGTTGTCAAGAGGACGCGTCCCCAGATCTCGACTTCGGATCTCCTCACGGTGTTGTGGTTCGTTATGTGTACGTCCGCGACGCTTCAAGGCTCTTTCTCGGGGATATCACTAACAGGACGCATAGGCGGCTGTATCCACCTTTTCTTCGAGGGTTATTACGTCTACAACTTCAGGTCTATGGGACCATTGGACGACGTATTCGGACAACTGTGGAAGGAGTACTCGCTTTCGGATTCGCGATACTTGACCAAGAACGCGTTTGTGCTGTGTATGGAGACAATCACTTGTGTAAGAGCGGTACAAGATATTGGGCAGAACAGCGCGCTGACAACCCACAGGTCTGCTGGGGCCCTCTCTCCCTCATCACGGCCTCCTTCATCGCGAGGGACCACCCACTGCGCTACCCCTTCCAGCTCATCGTCTCGCTTGGCCAACTTTATGGCGACGTACTATACTATGCGACTAGCCTGTTCGACCACTGGATTCTCAACCTGTCCTATTCGAGACCCGAGGCGTTCTATTTCTGGGGATATTTTGTGTTCATGAACGCTTTCTGGATTGTGATTCCCTTCTGGTTGTTATGCAACAGCGTTGGCGCATCCTGGAGGGCATTTTCGGCGTTGGAGAAGTTCGAGAAGACGTTGAAGAAGAGGCAGTAGTGGTAATCTCGGTATAATCGTCTTCTACTTCTCTGTGATCTATTGTGGCATTTTGATGGGAGAGAGTCATGTAGATATTAATAGCCCATGTACTTCAAGTTTCCGATGCTGTGGCGGTGCGGTGCCTGTCCATCTTCCGAGCTCCCGAGAAACTGTGGCTTGCGCATGGTCCGAGCACGGTGTGGCACCAGCTTTCGATTGGTGACGATGGTTATCTAGCTTGTTTTGACCTGACCAACTTTCACCTTCACCCAGCGAACAGAAGGAAGTAGACATCCCAAGCCTAGATGATACGAATATTCCAACCTCCAGCAGTGAACTGGCCGATATAGTCCACCACCTGTAAATACTTTGCGCCTGGTCTCTGGTGGCTGCGAGGTAAGCCATCGCCCCGAAGCTGTTTGTTGACACAGGGCTGGGCACAGCAACCCGGTCAAAACATCAGCTTCTTCCCCGCCATCCCGGCGTACAAACACCGCACATGTACTGACCATGGCCCTCGCCTCCTAGACTTTGAGCCCAGCGCACCATCTCATCAAAAGTCACTCGCTTCGCTCCGTCGGTAGAAGAATGCGACGCCAGGAAACACAACAATACCAGCTACTGAAACGCACACAGCTATGAAGGGTGGGGACTTCGGCAAGGCAATTGGCATCGACAAGCCTGCCAATGTGAAGGCGAAGATTGCGAAATGGCAGGCGGATCTGGAAGGCGACAATGATTCCAGCGCAGAGACTCCGGTGGCAGCCGCGCAATCGCCAAAGCCGCCGTCCACACCAAAGGCTGAACCGGTCGCGAAACCGAGTCCGAAACCCGCCGCGACACCAAGCAAGTCTGTGGAGGCAGTCCCAGAGAAGCCGAAGAGCGCGAGGAAACCAGCGCACAATCCGCTGGACGAGGACGTACTAATAGCAACAGCACCAAAGAAGCGCGTCGTCAGCGACTCGCATTGGCGCACCAACAAGTCCGCTCCGAAAGATGGCAGTGCAGGCGCGAGTTCGAGACCGTCCCCGAAACCTTTACCCACCGCTTGGGTGCGTCCTGCAGCTCGCCGAGCCGCCGCAACTCCCGAGACAAAACCCGCGACGCCGAGTAAACTGGACGCAAAACCCGAGCCAAAACCTATCGTACTTTTTGCCCCCAAGAACCCGGGGCAGCGGACGAGGAGCGCACGGCGGAGGAGGCCGTCGCAGATTTCGGGAGCTGGGAATGACAAGAGGCCGACAAGCAGTGGGTCGGGAAGCTCCAAGGCAGGGACCGGCGAGAATGAGGGTGGAAAATCAGGAAGCTCAAAAGCCGACAAGGGCGAAAATGAAGGTGTCAAGTCGCCGCTTTCCTCGAAATCCCCGCCTGAGAAGTTTGAACTGGTTCGGGTGCGGAGGCGACGGAGGTCGGGGGCCTCCCCAAGGAGCTCGCTGTCTGCCGATGATGCGGCACCCGTAAAGAGCCGACAAGGGCGGAGGTCAGAAGGGTCGGATCGGGAGGACACAGGGAATCAGATCATTGTCGAGTACGATTCGACCTTGAATGAGCCTGTCAGAGAGAATACCAGGCAACGGCAACGGAGAGCCCAGCGCAGACGAGCGGACACATCTCTGGAACGTGGGCCGAAAGAAGCACAACCTAGCGAGCGGAATCACCTTCGTAGAAAGTCACATCAGCCTGACGGCGAAATTGAAAGATCTGGACCTCAGGAGATCCCAACGCCGAACACACCGCCGAATCCTTTGGGCAATCGCTTGCAGGCCTGGTTACAGACCACCCCAGACCCCTTTGTTGACGAGGATGCCCGGAAACGGCGGAAATCTCGAGATTCGATATCAACGCTGGACTTGGCTCCCAAGAAGGTCCCCTCGGAAACGAGATCGGCTACACCCAAGGAGGAAGTGGTTGAAGAGATACGGGAAGAGAAGGAGAAGGCTGACCGAAAACCGAGAACCAGGCGTCCAAGTGTACAGGTGAAGACAAGAGACTTGGATAAACTGCCATCAATGGCTGGCTCTAGCGACATCACGGGTACTACAGATTCCAGGGATACTGAAGGAACTCCTACTCCGAAGTTGAAACGTCGCGGCGCAAGACGCTCTCAGCACTCCCCCACGAAAGAACGTATCAAGTCACCAACCCCTGAGACTCCAAGGAAAGACATAGATGATGGCACCTCTGTCGTCAGTTCGTCCGTTGTTACCTCCTCCGTTGCCACGTCCTCCATCTTAAGCTCGTCAATCGCCACATCTTCAGTTGTCAGCTCGTCCATCGATAGCTCGTCGGTCGTCAGCTCCTCCATTGATGCATCCACCATAGGACCGGAGGCACAAGTAACCTCTCCTCGTCTGGAAACCCCAGCGATGCGTCGTATCTTCCCCACAACTGGCAAGAGACTATCAACAATTGCCTCTGTAGAGACATTCACCACAAAACTGCAGAACGCCGCCCCTTCCGTAGCCATTGGTTCCGAGGCTGTTCAGCCACTGGCAGATCCCATGAAGAAAGTCACGCTCGCGGAAGCTTCCGAAGCTGGCAGTAGCCAAGTGGACGCAGACACAGTGACGACGCTGAGCCGGAGGAGCACAAGACGAAAAAGACTCGCCAGCCATGCAGACCTGATTTCTGTGCTCTCCATGCCCAGGACCGGCACTAGAAGTATCGTCTCTGCCCGCAGCATTAGGACGAACAGGAGTCGGCTAGCAACCGCCACCATTGAAGACATCATGAACGAGCTTGCCTCAGATGAGGTCAAGTATATGCGAGAGCTCCGAACCTTGGTCGATGGTGTTATTCCTGTGCTTCTTAATTGTGTTCTGTCCAAGTCCGATTCAGCCGTCGCCGCCGGGCTGTTCAGTCGGACATCTAAAATGGACCCTAGCGATGTGACGAAGCCGATCGTTGATATGGGCGTGTGTCTGGATCGCCTGAAGATGGTGCACAAGCGTGTGCCAAAGACCAACTCTGATCAGTTTCTCTCCTGGGCGCAAAGCGCGCAGCGCATCTATAGCGATTATATCAACGCCTGGATGTTGGGCTTCGAAGACGTGGTGGTCAGTTTGGCCCCCGCAGATGAAGACCCGTTCACTCCGGCAAAAGTCGTCCATGGCCCAGCAGATGCGGCACCTTGGGATGAAGGCCTCCCCCAGAATGCCGAAGGCTACGTGGTCAACGGTGACGGAGAACGAGTGGACGTGGCGTATATGCTCAAGCGTCCCTTGGTACGCTTGAAGTACCTCTCAAAGACGATTAGGGTAAGTCGAACACTGGAGTTTGAAAAATGCATAATCTGACGTCTGGCAGGGAATCAACCACGTCAAGCCTTCAGACCAAGCGGAGAAGATGTCCAACGTCTTCCAGGACCTGGTCACCGCCGCAAGAAAGCGCTCTCATGATGAACGCGCCCGACTTGAAGACGAGGCTGCCGCGAGTATTGATCCTACGCGTGCCCGGGACCCCAGGAGTTTGGCACCGTTAGCCGGTGTGCGCATTGATCCCAGTCGCTGTGTTCGCGCGCGAGATTATTTCGATATGCATCTTCTTCACTCCAGCGGCCAAGAAATCAACTGTCAAGTGGAGATACTTTTGCGGGACAACGCATCAGGAATAGGCACCGGTGGAGACATTTTACTCTGCGAAGTTGATGCCAAGGGAAGGTGGTTACTGCTACCGCCGATAGAGCAGAAATTTGTATCGGCTCGAAATGGCGACCTAAAGGGGGAAATTGTAGTAATGATTCGCGGATATCATGGGGATGGGACCGAGTGGAGGGAAGTGTTCTCCCTCCGCATTGATGAAGAACAGGCCGGATTTGAGTGGGTACAAATGCTAGGCTTACAACCTGTGCCGCCGCAGATGTCAGAGCTCAAACGAGACCCGAGCATCCTCAACAAGCCAGCGCGACCGGCCAGTAGTCACGCCTCTTCCAGTGTGTTGTCAGCAGGTACAGGATCGACACCTCCTCAGAAGAGCCGCACTCCCAGTCCTCACGAACTTGAGATCCCTATTGGAGAGCGAGCAATCTCTACATCAAAGAAATGGGGTTACGATACGCCGGATAGACGCCCTAAATCGTCCCAAGTGTCACCGATCACACCTCCAAGCACCGCAACCTCCGCTCTGGAAGGGCCAGCTGCTGCAAGCCCCCTATCACCAATCGCGCACAAGGATGGCCGACGGGCTGTTGAGAACCGTGAGAGAAGCACACCGACCAGAGATGAGTACAATGAGGACGAGAACGAAAGAACTCCTCGCAGCCTCAATGAAGCCATGAGGATGGCTGGGAAGACTTCGCCAGTGGCTCTCAGGCGTGCAAAAGCCAAGCGGCGCTCAAAGAACTTATCACCATCTCCTGCGTCCCCATCACGGCCTTCGAGACAGATTGTGGTCAGCGATCCCGAAGACGAAGCTGAGCCCCCAAGAAGGAAGTCAACTAAGCGCCGTTCTCAACCGCCACACAGCTCAGCAAGCTCAGCAATGTCTCATACTAGCAAGGGATTCAGTGTGTGGATGCCGTCGTCGGACGTAGAGCAATCGGAATCTTCTTCTGAGGATGACCGTACTTTGGAAGAACTACATGAAGCACAGAGGCCTCAGGCGCACCGGCGCGTCTCCTCTGTGCCATCAATGGAGTTCCCATCCATTCCCAGGATTAGGAAGACAAGCCAACCAACAACCCCTGTGAAGGAGCCAAGCAAGGAACAACCGCCTGACGGCACAGCGGAGCCTCCAGGTTCCGCTCCACCAAGATTGGGCCGGGATAAGGATGCACATGTTGAAGAAAAGCCAACAATACCGGACGACGATGAAAAACCACCCCCAGTACCGCCGCATCGATCGCCGAGCCCAGCATCTCCTGTCACCCTCAAAGGTTCCAGCACGCCCGTTCTGACACCTACTCTTCCCGGATTCAAGACTAAGCGTCGCTCGTCGTCCCCCCTCAAACATGAATACGAGCCATCAACTGCGACAGAGTCGTCCACTGAGAGCGAAGAGGAGGGCTCGGAATCAGACGATCAATCAGTCACATCTTCCTCCACAGATGGCGAGCTGGACGATGACGTCCCCATGCCCTTAATGCCTAGGGCCCAACCCGAACAGCAGTTCCCTAAGGTCTCTCCCCCTGCGTCAATCTACACTCTCCCCAACGGAACGATTACTCCCTCACAATCAGCTTCAAACACTCCGTACCGCGCAGTTCCTCAAGGTTCGGGTAAAGCATCTCGAGCGATCGCTTCAATCTTCTCCTGGTCAGACGTGGGTCGGTGGGATAGCCTGCACCCGGATGAATGCAGCATAGTCGTGACGCCAGGCAAGATACAAGTTTACGAGGTTACCGAAGCGCACTCCAAGCCGTTCCTTGCAGACGGAGACGAAATCATACAACCTGAAGGGAGGGCGCCACTGATCGCTCTCGAATTGACACCTTTGGTGCCTATGCGCAAGTCCACCGCCATTGACATCACAATCCGCTCTCCTCCCACCGCGGAGTCACGCCTCAGGAGCGGAAACAACGTCATGTTGCGCAGCCGAAACGCTGCAGAGTGTGCCCAGCTGTACGCAATGATCAACTACGCCCGTATCAACAACCCAACATATATCGCCCTGCAGAATGCCAGAGGGCCATATGGTCAACCTACCTGGGCGGAAGCCATGGACCGCCAGAACGCAGCGCGCTCCAACGCCGGCTCCTCGGGCGGCTGGTTCTCCGGGACCCTCGGTCGACGAAGCTCTTACCGCAAAACGAGCACCCGCGCTGCCTCCGTCTCCGCCGTCACCGAGTCTTCAGTCGGGACAATGAACTCCGCGCTCCGCAGCGCCCTTGGGAGGTTCAGCTTCAACAAGAACGGGCGGTTCAACATTCGCGGTTCCACGCTGGGTTCGCGCAGTCTTAACAGCTTTGATACCGGATCAAGCGGCTCGGGCTCAGGAACCAATACACCGCCTCTGAACAACGAACCGGGACGGGCGCCAGGAGCACCCCCGGGAATTACAAATACCAAGTGTCGCCTCTACGAGCGCGACACCTTTTCCTCCAAATGGCGAGACATGGGCTCCGCACGCCTCTCCGTCATGTTGCCCGACCCAGCCTCTTCGCAGCAAATGGAACGGCAAGGGAAGGGCGGTCCCGGGGTTAGGGATCCCTCGCAGGAGAAGCGGATCGTCGTCGTTGGCAAGACGAAGGGCGAGGTCTTGCTGGACGTTACGCTGGGGGAGAGTTGCTTTGAGCGAGTCGCTAGGAGCGGAATTGCGGTCAGTGTGTGGGAGGATGTGGTGGGCACTGATGGGGAGGTGGGTAGAGTGGGAGCTGTTGGCGGGGTGAGCGCGGCGAGGGCGAGGGTGTATATGATCCAGGTAAGTTTCTCTGATGTTTTGTCGGCGTGAGGCAGGCGTGTCCAGGGCGTTTTGACTGACAGCGTCGCAGATGAAATCCGAACGGGAGTGCGCGTACTCGTTTTCACTGTTGGGAAAGCAGAGGTATTGAACATCATCGACGTTAGCGTCAAGACCTGCATACCAGATCGGGAGAGCGACATTTCCTGCAGATCGTTCTGATCTTGAGATACCATTTCTTCTCTTCGACTCATTTCGGGAATTCAGCTCGGCGTACGGATCGATATGTCTCCTTCTCTTTTATCATCCGCATCAGCGTGGGTTTTAGGTTTCGAATTTTTCTACATTGCGAAGGATTTGCAATCTTGCCTATGTTATTTCCTTTCTCGCGCTTCTGTTCAGTTATATATAGATATCTCGGCGTTAGGTTCTTCAACAATTTCCTATACATAGTGCTTAGTAGCATAATAGGGAACAGGAAGGGGATTAACGGGGGGTTCGTTAACGTTAACGTAGCTTTATTGAGGGGTCCTCTGGACGACGAATTCCAACTGTAAAAAGTAAATCACGGGTATTTTGATCTGGTTATCTTCCACCTCTCGGAAATGTACGGGGCAAAACTTTTCGGCCCATAGATGGAATCAATGGGGTTGAGGCGACTAAGGGAGGGGACAACAAAAAGGAAAGGCTGCGCATGCAAAATGAGAACCAATGTTGACAAGAGCGAGGTTCGAACTCGCGCGGGTTTCCCCACTGCAGCTTAAATGCAGCGCCTTGGACCACTCGGCCATCTTGTCTGTGGGAAAGTTTGGGTTTTGTCGAAATTCAATGCTCTTATTTTGAACACCTCTCAGGGACTTGAAAGCAAGCTGAAGGAATATTTGGGAACAGAATGTTGTTGAAATTGAAGCGCTAGCTAGGTAAGCGGGCTCAAAGTGAGGGGCCTGTGGCTGATTTGTTGGCTCGTTTGGCTCGTCGGCTGGCTAGGGGCACAGCCACAGGAGCACTGGTACCACCCCTCAAACCGTCCACCGTATACTCAAACCTTACACAACAAATCCTAGGATCAGGGGTTGTTGATTTCACGCCCTCACTACTATATTTGTCGTGAATTGTAATGGGGTTTGTTTATAGATTTCTTGAAACGTTTCGCGATTGAGCCACCATGCCATTGCTGAAGGCCTTCGATCGTCTCGAAGTAGACACAGCATTACCGGGGCATCGTTGAAGTATCAGTATCATTAGTATATCCCACTATTATATACAGGAATTGAGGACCATGCTTTTGTGCCTTTCCTTTGCATTCATTTGTCCAATAACATAAAGAAAATCGCCCCATCATCTCACTTGCCGACCTTCGCTGGCGCGGACACCATAAAACTCGTGCTCACCATGATCCGCATCCCCCTATCGGGGCTCTCCTCAGTCCTCACACTCCCGTTCAACTCCTCCTCACTTCCACTCCTACTTCTCTTTAGGCTCTTCTCGCTCTCGTTGTCTCCCTTCACTCTTTCCTTCTTACTAATATTGCTGAGTTCCGACTTCTTCACCACGGCGCCTTTCGTACACGTCGTCTCCGTCAAAGTCGTCAATCCATACTGCTGATCTAGCAAATCCGCACTAGGCCCTCTGCGACCGCCCGTTCCGCCAAGAATGTGCGCAGAACCGCGGGACGCGTGACCGTAATGCGATGGCCGGATGCCGCCAGAGGTGAGTTTCGAGGGGCCGGTGGAGATGCCTAGACGGGCGAGGATGAGGCTGAAGAGTGGACGCAGGGTGGCGAGGCTACCGGCTGTTATGGCAAGACCTTGCTCGACAGTGGACCAGATGGCGATGTTGTTGGTGGCCCAGAGGAAGTCGTCTTCGTAGCGGAAGTTTCCCATGTAAGGGACGCGTGCGACGACGGCGGAACTGGCTCTGTGGAGTTGTTAGCTTGGGACCGCCCAAGCAACAGGAGATCTGGAGGACTGTGATGATTTCACAGTAGGGAGAAAAGGGGTTACGTACATGCATCCCATAGTCAGGAGCGGAATGAGTGCCCATTTCGTCTTCGTGTTCAACTGCAGGTTCCACACCAGGAAGACGGGCAGAATCGCAAAGGTGAAATCCGAAATGATGCTGAAAACGCTGTACAAATATCCCAGGGCGACAATGACCTCAATACTCATGCACTGGCCCGTCTGGGTGTGCTTGCGCCAGAAATAGGAAATGGGTTTGCACTGGAAGAGGGTGACGAAGAAGAAGACGATGCCGACAATGACGGAAATGAACATGGCGAAGTAGATGGTCCAGGCGTGGATGCGCTTGATGGCTATGCGCAGCAGGAACCAGCCGATGGAGAGTTTGGACAAGATCATGGAGACGCAGTAGAAGAGCATGCAAAACCACCAGTAGTTCATGGCGCGTTCGATGTTTTCGTGGGTGAGGTCGCGGTGGTGGCGTCCGCTGCCATAATGGACGCCTGACATGGAGAAGGAACAGTAGCAAATAGTCGCAATCTAGGGGGACGAGTTAGACATGAAATACGGCAAGACGAGGCTGGAGAGCATCTCACTGTTGCGCCCACCATGAGCCAGTCATCCACCCCGAACCCTCTGACCATTCGAATCCGCACATAACACCGCAACGCATTGGAAATCACGGCTGCAGATAGGAATCCGATGTTGACACCGAGCAGTATGGGCCCCCGATTCGGTATCGGCTCAGTAGTAGCCATCGTCGGCCTCGCGAATGGGCAGGCTCACGCCCGCACAGAGGTAGTGGGTGGGATGGCACGCAAGTGGTGAATCAAGAAGCCAAAAAGCCAAACGGACGGGAAAAACTGGGGAATTGCATATCTTTAACGGCGAAGGCAAAGGGAAAAGCGAAAGCGAACAGCAGCATGGGCGGAGAAGTCCTCTCACCACCCTGGGACCCTTTCGAGGGCTTTGCCGGGCTTCCCAGCTTTGGAACTCTTGGAGTCGCCTTCCCACGTGCAAGGCGGGGATAGCTCAACGGAGATGCACCCCTTTCGACACTTTTGGAGCCCTGTCCGTGAAAGGTGCTATTTTCCACACCATGGGCTTTTCGAATCCACATGGCCCCTGACGATCTTATATCTTCCGGGCGATCTTATAAACACGACTCGTGTGGGCAATTTCCTTCCTCAACAACCACATAGAGAACATCACCGGATTTCAACATCTTCATCATGATCCAACTCCTCTGTGTTCCAATTTGTATCGTCTTCCTCTCTCCACGACGCCACACGCCATGTCACCCGTCTCCAAAAACCTCGGCCCCGGAATCCTCTAAGTTTCACCCATCCCGTCGGGCACCCGCTTCTAACCCCCTTGTAGACAAGTCTCCTGTCGCATAATAACCAAGCACCACCGGCACCACAAGCACATCGCACTAATTCACCCTCCTAACGAGGTCTCGCCAACGATCTGCACATCGCCGACCGTCTTTCCCGCGCCTCCCCTTCGTGAGGCGCCGGCCGTTGCCCTAGGAATTGTCCACACGTCCGAGAGACGCCACAATCAAGGAACACCCATCTGGAAGTGGGGTTCTCAAAGTTCTGCCACACTCTCAGACCTGTTTGATGAGGAAAACATGTGTCTAGACTCTAGGCCCGGGCCCTGGACCCCAGGATCCCGGAATCCCCTTTTGACGTTCGTGTGTGCTCAATTGACAACAATGCAGGATGCAGAGAATCGATATGACGTTAGCAAATGGGAACTTGCGGAAGGGGCCGCGGAGTGGAGCAGTCATCCCAGGGTTGTTACTTGTGCGTTTCTCCTCGCCGAGGTTTATCCAGTGGGGAGTGGAGACGCTCAGACGCGAGACTCTTGATTGCAATAATTGCGGTGAAGTCTGTTTTCAGTCTCGTCTCCGTGTTGGGCTGGCCCAGACATCCGGACAGGTGTTGAGGTTTGTTCCTGTTTGTACGCTTTCGTTCTGAGATGTACGCTGTGCATGCACCGTTGTCGGACTTTTCATGCCGACTTTCTGATCACCAAGAGATCGTGTGAGTTGTGCGAGCTCGCGAGTCAGTAATCCTCCGCGTATCCGTGGCTTTCAAAGATGTCTGCATCTGGACCTGGTGAGTCGCCTCAATTAGATTGAAAGAAAAAGAGGGAAAGTCGTTCCGAGAGAAATGCAAGCGGCCTGCGGAACCATCGCTTGTTTTGCATTGATAGTCTACCCCGTTATCATCTTTGAGAGACGCTGGCAAAGGTGCCTTTCCATTCACGAGGAGATGGAAAGACTGCACCGTCAATGTTTGCGGTGTTACTTCGGCCTGGAAGGCGGTGAATAATTTATCATCTATTTATTAAGGTGAGTAGCGATCGCCAAGTACCTATCCAAGTCCACGGTAATACAAAACCTGAATGGACTGCTCTGAAGGCATGTGAAACCGGGGCAGGACTATACACAGTGTAATGCATTAAATGCATTCATTCCAACTCATGGGAAAGAGACATGAGGGATGCCTGCCATCGACCACAACCATCCGGCCACCTTTCGAGAGGACTGACAAGGTACTCCGCAGTTGGAAGGACATTGCTCGCCCCTTCTCGCCATTATTGACTTGGGGCCGATGGCCGGGGATTACTCGCCTTATTAATAGCACGTGAAACGTATAGCAAGCCTTACGGTAGGGATACCATACGCCGAACTGGCAGGAAATCGCTGTGCACATGTGCGCCTACAAGATCCGGGCTGACCAAACTTTAGCTTTACACCCCTTGAATTACGTACACAGGAGAATGATTCAAGTCGATTTGTGGAGTTCATGAATTTGTCAGGTACATTCATTGTGGTATGAATGCTCACCTCCCCGGGTCTATAGCGACGCTAAACATGATTAAGCTCAGCTAAAACCTACAGCACAGAAAATGTCCCTCCCATCTATATTCGAGCAGGAAAAGAAGAACAAAAGAAAAGAACACAAATGTGCAAAAACGGGAATGACAGTCCAGCACAGCTTCCCACCCTGGGGCAAACTCCCCTCCATCGCCTCTAGTACTCGCAATACGAAATCGCCTTCGACTTGATCGTCGTATCCGACTTGCACTCATCCTCCGGCCTCTCATCCGGCCTACACATAATCGCCGGCCGGCCATCGCAGTGCAGCCAGCCATTATCCCCATCGGGACCAACCCTCCCGATGCCCTGGTACTTACACTTGCCCAACTCCGGCACGTCGATGTCCCACTCGCCATTGATGACGATGGGGAAATGGTCCCCCGAGGGAGCTGGATACAACGGGCCCTTGACATTGATGGGATCCTCGTTACACGGGTCGGTGCCCTTGCCCGCCTCGCCGGCGTAGAAGTACCACCAGAACTTGGGCTTCTGGATGGGGATCGGGGGCAGGCCAGGAAGGATGGGGCCGGGCTCCGTATGAGGCTCCACCTCCCAGAACACCTGCAAACGCTTGTTCAGGTTCGGTGGGCCTGGGGTAGGCGGCGGCGGGGGCGGCGGGGGCTGCTGCGGTTGCTGTGGCTGATCGTCGCCATCAAGTTTCCCCCTGCGAGCGTCCTGGATGCGCTTGATGTACCAGTCGGGATAGTCTTTGGCAGGGCGGAAGGACAGCTTGTCGCCTTCGACGACGATTTTCTCGGCGCCCGGTTGGGGGGTCCAGTTGTTCGGGTCCCATTGGAAGAGGGTATCCTTGTCGTAGACTGCGCCGTTGATGGAGAAGTCGTTGTTGTCGCCGGTCAGGAAGAGGGCTTCGGGCATGTCGCCGCCTTGCGTGTAGACGTGATCGTCTGCCAAAGGTAGGATTGGATACACTCCCACTTCTTTATTGATGTGCTTGCCTGGGGGGAAGAGTTAGGGTCGTTGTCATCATGTGGGGGGTGAAAACTTGAGGAGAAACTTACCAAGAGCATAGCCAGTCCAGTTATCATCATTCTTCCTCACCTAAGGTGGGCTGGGTTAGTAATTATTCCCTTTGGAAATGGACGGTGCCGACGTAGGCCATCACTGACGGACCCATTCCGACACCAAGGAAAGGAAAACGTACATAGTCATTCCAGTTGTCATTGCGGATCGTCCTCGCCAATAACTTCGAGTTCAGGGGCCCATACGCCACCACGTCGACAATCTTCTCGGTCCCATCCGGCTGTGTCCTCTTGACCTTGATCCACAAGTCGGTAATGGGGATCTTCTCGTTCGCGTGCGCACCGACAGTGGCGCCGTGCAGTAGTTCGTGGAACAGGATCTTGTCTACAAGAAAAAAAGAAAACCATGAATCAGCGCCCAGGATCGCGGGGTCTCCGAGGATGCGCGAATGACTTACCCCGATTATGCCAATAAGTGTCCATATTATACTTGTCCTCCTTGGGCTTCTTCTTCCCTGCGTCCACCACCTCCTTCAGGCTGGGGACCTCAAAGAATTTATCACAGAACATGATGTTGATGTAGCTCTTGTCCGGGTCGCTGTTGAAACCGTCCTTGCCCTGCTTTATACAATCACCCTTCTCATTGCGCTCGTCGCATGGGCATCTCCCGTCCTTGCACAGGGTGTTCCATTCATAGGCAAAATGTCCTTGAGGACATGCCCTGTGCAACTTGGCGTCCTCGGGCTCGCAGAAGGCATTGACGCGCCATCCCCAGAAGAAGTTGCGGCCGAAGGAGCCCAGGTTGTTGTAGACGCTGAGGACTTTGTAGCCGATGCCTTCGGTCTGCATGTTGGGGCCGAAGTCTGGGAGTGAAGGTCAGTGTATGCATCTTCGAATTGGCCATCGCCACTGGAGTATCTAGCCAGGCAGCATTATCTGAGGGTTAGATCACATACAGTCGTAAGCCCCTATGTCACTGTTCGTGTCGATCTCTGTGATCGCATTCGCCATATCAATGGCACCGTCCCACGCATTCGTAATGTCCCAACTCCTCTTGTGCCCGGTTTTGGGGTTGATCTCATCGCAGCCGAAGAACTGGATGTCGACGCCCTCGGGGACCACGGGTGCATTGGGGTCGTCTTGCCGTTTGAGGCGAGCGAGCCTAGCTATGGCTTCGATGGGGTGGACGGCTCGGGCGGAGGCGAAGGAGAGGAGGGGGAGAAGGGGCGCTGAGTAGTAGAGTGTGCGCATGGTGGGCAGATGCTTTGGATGCGCGGCTTCTTGGCTTGGTCTGGCAGCTCATGGCTACCAATGATGGAGTATTTATCTTCCATGTCATGGAGTTGTAGATGGTTCTGAACAGCTTTCATGTTTGAGCAGCAACGCCCTCAGGAGTGAAGGATCTCGAGGCAGATTGCGATGCTCGAGGCTCAGCAAAACTTGTAAGAGGACTATTTGCTATGGTATGGCTGGCGAATGGAACTTGTTGCGTGCGCGCTCCTCTAAGGCAATATCCAACGCTCAACTCTGGTCGACTCGCTGGTGGGCGTATACTAGTCTGCCACCGGCCGTGTGTATGTCGAATGATTCCGTCGGGCGTTAGTATCAGCGCGACACAAGATCTCAGCCACTGAGGGGGTTAAGGCGAGATCGCGCAGCACTTCCACGTGTGTTGATCAGAGAAAGATGTGTTAGGGTAATCATTCCGGGGCCGAGTTGCCCAAATCTACAAAGTAGAGCTTGGGTAGTGAAATGCTTCCGCGTTAAGGAGCAAACAAACAAAGCTGATCTTGAGCCTAATCTTTTCTTCCTCATGTGTCTGACCGTAGCTCTAATTCCATTATTTTCCACTCCTCGTATTCACATTCACACTTATCAACTCTTCAAGAATTCAGGATGCCCACGTGCCGACTCAATCTTCAATAATCTGACAGGACCCAACCGTACGCCCGGCGCTGCTCCTCCTTGCACCTTTTTGTCTCTAGCGTGGGGCGTATGAAATTCACCCGTGCATATACAGGTAGAATCAAGAGAGTCCTGTACAGTTGCCCCGCCACGACACCACGGGGCTGACAGTGACACCCCGAATCGACCTCGCCAAATAAATCTCCCACTCCTCTCTGCAACCCTACCGTGAGGATTCTGGACACGTCCGTGTATATGCTGCGCACATCCAACCTCGCCCGACCCCGCGATCCTGTCCTTCACTCTCGAACCGCTGTCGCCCTTCCGCCATTGACATCCATCGTACACACCTCACACCACCAGCACCGTCCACGGCCCTCGCAGACCCAAAAGCTATGACGACAACAACCCCAAAGCCAACAAAAAGCCCCACCCCGCAACCCTCCTCATCCCAACCAGCAAGCAGACGACCCACCACGCTCCTCACAACCATCCTCCTCCTCATCACTCTCCTCCTCCTCCTGCACCTCTACCTCCCCACCTTCTTCGCCTCCATCCTCCCCTCCCCCCTCACCGTCTTCCTCTCCTCCTTCCCCTTCCACAGAGCCAGCACGTCGACAACGTCGACAGCGACGACGACGATGTCAACGACCAAGACGCCGTTCATCTGGTGCGGCACACCGGGGCCGGAGCACTACGCCAGACCGCCGGAGGAGAACTGCAGGGTGGTGTAGTGTAGTGGATTTGGGGGTATCTAGGGGGTTTTCTGATGGAGCGAAGGGGGAAGGGGGGAGGGGCAAGCGGGGGTTGGATTGCTAAGTACAACGGAGGGGTGCGGAGCTGCCTGCGCTTTGTACTTTGTACTTGTACTTCGTCGTAGCGGAGTGGGACGTTGGACTTGCGAACTCGGCTGGTTCTGGATGGAAAGGGCGTTTCGTATGTAGGGTGGGTGTGTATGCTGGCAGCGGTGGCACGACGCTAGGAAGTAGACTACACTTAACTAGAGATTCACGGGGGGAGGAGATCCTGGCTGGGCCGAATTGGTGGCGGGTAGGTAACCCAGACGTGAATTAGGAACCTCCTCTCTAGGCTCGACTGATGCGTTTTCCATGTCATCGGCTCCGTCAAGTGGGCTTCTATATCTCTTTCTCTTCAGAAAAGTATCGGCGGTGCCATTTCGCATTGACCGTGACGTTAACGTTTCCATTCCGCTAATCCCCAGCACCAACCGCACAACACCATACAACACGGCAACACAACAAGCAAACTCAAGAAAGCAAAGAGGGAGAAGGAAAAAGGGTCTTGAGAAAAAACGCCTTGCGTGAACTTGCTATTCGTGGGGGGTATGCAACTAACTGAACCAACCAACAGCCAACAACGACAACAACGGACACAACGAACCACCTCACCTCCAGCACATCCTGCCCATCCAGCCCATCCAGCACAGCCCAATCTCGCTCTCCCAACCATCAATGAAAAAAGAAGAAGCCAAGCAAGACAATAGAAATAAGGGAAAAAAGAAAAAAAGAAAAGAAAAGTAAAAGTGGGAAAAGGCATGTACCAACCAGAACCAAAAACACATCATGAAGTAAGTTCCAAACGCCCTGGGCACTCCTCTTTTTGGTTTTCGCCCTGCTCCCTGCCTGTACAACGACGACAACAACGACAGCAACAACGCATACCCATTCCATCTCACATCTCACATCCCACACCAAACAAACAAAAAAAGACAACATCCCCCAACTATCGAAACCTCGCGGTACACCTCCCCATGACCTCGCCCTGACACACCAGCTCGGCGTTGAACTCGGAGCCATCGAGCGTCAGGTAGATGTCGAAGTAGACGCGGTAGAACGTGCCCTGCGGCGTGTCCATGCGCTCAAAGTCCTTCTCCAGGTTCTTGCGCGACAGGTCCGACGTCAGCGTGACGACCTCCTTGATCCCTGGAATCGTGCTCTGTCAGTCATCGTGGGCCCTTGGCGAAGAGGCAGGAGGCGAGAAGAAAAAAAAGAAAGAAAAAAACTTACGTGGATCCTTCGTATACTCGGGACACACATCGTCGTCGCACGCATACAGAATGTCCTCGTACATCAAGCTGGCACCGGGAGCCACCTGCCGGAAGAAGCTGACCTTGACCGGCTCGCCAATCTTCACCCTCTGGCCCTTCTGCACGAAGATCTGCCGGGTGTACTTGCACCTGTCCTTTCCGTCCAAGCTGGGCACGCGGTACTGCTCCGGGTGGTGGCCTTCCTTGAACGGCTGGAGGGTCGCCATGAGGTAGTGTCTACGGGCGACGCGGTGCGTGACGATCCGCTCGGTGATGCCGGCCGTGACGGCGCCTTTGACGATGGCGGCGACCGAGTCCATGGGCCGGACGACCTTGGATTGGTACTGCGGGGGGACGTGCAGCTTGATCTGCTGGAACAGGTATTCGGAGGCGCCGAAGCCACCAACGACGAGGACGTTCTTCGGGGAATTGTTAGCACACAGGCATTCCGCCCCATAGAAAAAAAAAAGTTCATACCTGTAATGACCGATTCTGCGCCTGAATCGCAATAATCTGGTTCCTCACCAGCTCCAGAATCCGGTTCACCACGGGCTCGAAGCACTGCAGGATCTCCTCGTTGGTGAACGTCATGTAGCCCTCCTCGATGCCGGCCTCGGGGAACTCTGCCTCGATGCCCACGTCGACGGCCCACTTCTGGCCGTTGTTGCGGAAGTCGGCCTTGATGCGGTTCTCGAAGTCCATGATGCACTTTGCGTAGACCTTGCCGGCGGTCTTGGAGCCGTCGGGCAGCTTCATCTTGCGGATCTTGGCGCGCAGAATGTTACTAAAATTCCGGTTGAGCGCCGTGGAGCCGCACGAGTCGCCGGAGCCGGCGGTGCATTCGGCGACGGAGAAGGGCTGCTCCTCCTCGACCTCGTAGGCGATCAGGTCGACGGTGCCGCCGCCGCAGTCGACGATCAGGACGGCGTCGTGGATCTTGAGGTTGAGGAGGCCCGTCTTGGAGCAGAACATGGCGGCGGCCTCGGGCTCGGTGATGAGGGTCAAGCGGTTGTCGTTCTCGTCGCGCAGGAAGCCCGCCTGGATGGCGGCCGCACGGGTGGCGGCCTTGCCGGCGTCGTTCCAGATGGCAGGCACGGTGAGGTAGTACCTGATGTTCCTCTCTTCCCTGTTGAAGACCTCTCCCAGGGTCTTCTGCAGCTGGTTGCGCATGGCCTGGCGCAGGTGGAAGAGGTAGTCGGCGGCGACATCGATCTCGGACTTGCCCGGAGGCAGGGGCGGCAGGTTGATGGGGTCAATGTAGGTGTTGCCGGACAGCATCAACTGCAGCTTGAACCACTCGACCTTCTGGACGCCGGGCTTGGGGTAGCCCGTGGGGGCTAGCGCGTCGGCGATGTCGGGGCCCCACCCTACGACTTTCTGGTACTGGTCGTAGTAGAGGACGGTGGGAATCTGGGCACGTCGATGGTTAGCATGGTGTTTTGATGTCTTGTGTGCACGTGCCGTACCTTTTGCTTTGTCTGGTTCCCTGCGCCGGGCCATTCGGTGATGATGTCTTCCTTGGCCTCTGTGTTGGTCGCGAAAGCGAAGGCGACGCCCGAGAAGGTGGTGCCCTACACACACACAAAGAAAGTCGTGTCAGCGGGAGGAGCGGGAGCGGCCACGAGACCGGGAGAAGGCGCGGGCAAAACTCACAAAGTCGATGCCGACAATCAGCTGTGCCTTGGAGCGTGCCTCGCCGGCGACCTCTGCCATGTTGGGTCTGTTGTACGAGGCGGGCGCATGCGGGGCAGGCTGGGGATGGGGAGCATGTGCAGGCGGCGGCGCTCCGTAACCACCGTACCCAGGGGCCGGCGGCGGCTGGGGAGGATATCCAGGAGGGCCTCCCTGGGGCGGGTATCCCATGGGCTGCTGCTGCGGGGGGTATCCGGGGGCGCCGGTGTTGATCGGGGGGAGGGGGCTGTTGGGGCGGCCAGCTTGATGCTGGGGGGCGAGGCCTGGGGGAGCGTACGTGTAGGAGGGAGGGCGGCCGAGGGGGTTCTGGGGATTCATGGCGTTGTTTGGGAGGGAGGTGGTGCTCCCGTTGGTGGTGGGCGGCGAGAGGCTGGTTGGGCGCTGTGCGGGCGTGGAGGAGCCCTGGGGGAGCTGTGGTGAGGGCGAAGGGTTGTTTGATGATCTGCGTCTCGAGCCCACGAGCTTGTTAAAGCCAGCTTTCATGGACGACATGAACGAGGCCTGGGGGCGGGGAGGGGAGCGAGAGACGACGAAGCAGCAGAAGAAAGAGAAAGAAGAGAGGAAAAATGAAGGTGGGGGTGTAAGATGTATAACGACGTGCGGCTGGAAGTGCTTGGGGTGTGTGCTTTGGGGGGGGGGGGGGGGAGAGTGTGGCAGTGGACAGTGGAGGGCACTGGAGGGCGGGCGGCGGGACGGGATGGACTAAACCCGATTGGGAACCGCGAACCTGCGCAGCCTCAACGAATGCCTCTAGCGGTGGAGGCGCAGGGCAGGCGGGGACGAGACCAACAATCCACGAATTACCCAAAACCACAGGACGGGCTCGAGGATGGAGATGCTGCTCCGGGCGAAGCTGTACCCGTCTCTTGGATTTCGATGCAGGGTCGACTGCGTTGTCCGCTCGCTGTTCCCCGTCGTCACTCGTGCGTGCGGGTCATTATTCCCCCGCTGCAGCTTTGTAGCTGTGCTCGATACATAGCAATTGGTATGTATTGTGTAGGTACGTACTATGACAGAGCAGTCCCATAGGCCATTTCTGCTAAAGGCCGGCGTGCTACTATTCTTATTGTCGAGCCCCTCCCCTATTCGGAACCGACCAATCCGCACTCACCCCGCACAGCCACAAGCGCCACACTAGCGAGAGCCTCGTAGGCTTATTTTAGCTTCAACCTCATTCCCCATCGGACCGCTCGGCTCTTCTATACATAGGAACAACCTTTAAAGCCTCATGAGAGGTTTCCCCAAGTCCTCTGCGTTAGGGATGCATATGCGGACGGCTACAGGCCCATCCGAGAACATACCTACACAGTACCAATTGCCAATTCATGTGTACCCTTTGAATGAACCGAGAGGAAGAAGACATATGCATAGGCATTCGGTTTCTTTTCTTTTTGATAGATCCCAGACAATGTAAAACTCCGTAATACCCTCCCCGCCATCCCCCTCCTATGCAGTAAAGTACAGTAAAGCATACGCTATGTATATGCACGCGGAAAATCTCGAACAAAAGTACAAGTAGAAGTAGAAGAAGGTATGCAACACGGTGCACCACGCCAGGCTATGCGATGCTCGACGCACTCCCTCCGCTCCTCGGAAACGAAAAACAACTGCCCCTACCGCGCCCCCCGCGTCACCCGCAGTGCCCTCTCCAACCCGAGCACCCTCAGGCTCTTTCCCCTACCAAGTCTCCCCCTCATCAACCCCCCGGCGGGCACATACCCCTCCTCCCAGCTGCGGAACACGGCCTTCATATCTCGGGGTACGCCTTCCAGGACGACGGTGCACACGGGCATAAAGGGGCGGTCTTCTTCCGAGACGGCGAGGATGCTGTAGTCTTGCGCGAAGAGGAGAGCGGTGGTGAAGGCGTGCGGTTGCGAGGACGTGAGGGGGCCGAGAATGCTGTTTGAAAGTCAGGAACTGCTCGGACGATCAAGCACGAAGGGGAACGGGAAACGGAGGGGAAAACTCACATGTACACCTCGAAGAACGCATCCAACACGTACACCCCCTCCGGCTCCAGATCCCGCTGCACAAACGGCATAATCTCCACCACCTTGGTCGTGATCCCGCCGGGGCTGGCCGGACTCTTGGGCGTAACAGGCGTCTGCGGCCTCTGTTCAGCATGTGCGTTTCCAATAATGTTCAGACCATGCCCGTGGGCGCTGGCGCTGGCGCTGGCGCTGGCGTTCGCTCCCTGCCACGACGGCCTCCTCAGCAGCGGCGCAAAGAAAGAGCTCACCTGCAGACTTTGGCCCCACCCGGACCCTCCTCCTCCTCCTCCTGATCCCCCGGCGTGCTGCTCAACCTTGAAGAGTCGCGCTCGGTACTTCTCGGAACTCGCCTTGTACCGCCAATGGTCCGCCGAACGAGGAATGGCCGGTCCTTTCGTATTCTCCGGCGGTGGGAAAGCGTCCAAGAACCCCTGCGGTTCCTTCCCTTCCTCCACTTCGTCCAAGTCACCGTTGGCGAGGAGGTCCATCCCGATGAGTCGTGCCCCGGACAGCTCTTCCGCCGAACAACCCCGTCCCTTCCAGATGAACACCTTCCCGCCCTGCGTGGGCACAATATACGCGAACCCCGAGCACAAGCTCTTCAGACTGAACTCCACCTCGTCGAACGCAATATGCCCCAGGTGTCTCCGCCCGCAGAGCACATACTCCGTGCTGTTCCCTGGCCTCGACCCCCGCCGCGTAATCACAATCCCGCCCAGCGCTTCGAAGAAATTCGGCGGCTCCTTGCCTTGCCTTAGAACGAGCAACTTCGCCTGGTTCTGTTTCGCCGTTGTGCGGGCGAACAGCTGCGCGTCTTCGACTGTAGCGTCCGCTACGCCGTTGCCCGCCCAGAGATATACTTCGCTGTGCCTGGCGCCGTTGGCGTCGCTGAAGACGTGCGTGCAGAGGTACATCGAATCTTGGTAGAGGACATGTTCTTCTTGCGCCGGAATGGGGGACAGTTTGCCGTCGCCCGTCATCTCCTGTATTTGCCGGCGCACCGAGCGGATTTTGGCGCGCGGGCTGAGGTCGAGCGGCGGCGACTTGAGGATCTGCGTCGTGTCGATGTGCGAGGGGAGTTCGCCCGTCGTGATCGGGGGCTCGTCGAAGAATTGGGCGAGGAGTTCTTCGGTGGACCCTGCCGCTGGCTTGGGCGGGGCTTCGAACGGTTCGGATTTCGGGCGATCGCCGCTTGCGGGGGGTGAGATGGGATAGGTCTTGGTGGCTCCTACTTTGGGTGGGCTCGATTCTCGTGAGCGTGCGGCGACCAGGCCGCCGAAGCTGCTGGCGAGACTCCCTAGCCCAAGGCCTACGGGTTTGGATTTCGGTGCTTCTGGTGTGGGCTGTGGATTTTCAGCAGTTTCCTCGGGTCGGACCAGCCCAGCGTCTTCCATTGCTCTCTGCTCGTCTGCCTTCGTAGGCAGCTTCACCGGAGACTTTGTCCGGGTAGGGGTCGGCGATGAAGAAGCGGACTGGCGACCCCAGAGTGCGGTAGCACTCTTCACCGAGAAGCGAGAAGTCGTCTCGGTGTCTTTCGAGGGGGAAGCTTCCCTGTTCGGGGTTGGAATCTCTCGCAACACTGGAGCAGGCTTCACAGCGTCGGATGTGATGGTTGGAGATTGCAGCGGTTTGGAAGCTCTCCAAGCGGCCACAGGCTTTGGAGAAGGGACAGGAGACTGCGGTTTCTCCGTGCTAGGTTTTGCGGGGAGCTGCTTGATGTCGCCAGAGACCCTTCTCGCCAGATCCAGTGATGGCTTCTTCCGCGGCACTTCAGGCGATGTGGACTTCTCCGCCTTCCTGGACACCTCAGGAGACTTGGAGGGTGTCTCCGGTTTCTCACTCTTCCGTGAAACTTCTGGTGATTTGGAAGGCGTCTCCACCTTCTCGACCTTTGTTGAGAGGTCCAGGGCCTTCGAAGGCGTCTCGACTTTCTCAATCTTTCCCGAGAGCCGCGGCGACTTAGTCGGAGTCTCCGGTTTCGCCTTGAGGGAATCCCGCGCTGGGGTGGCCTTCGCAGCGGGCTCTTCCGGCGTTGCCTTTGCACTCTTGAGGCTGGTGCTCGATTTCCTCCACTCCGTGTTTTCAGGCAGACGAGTAGTGACAGACGAGACCTTCGGCGAAGTCACCTGCTCCTTCTCTTTCGCTCCTTGCTTCGCCGCGGGAGCTCGCCTCTTGGGACCCCTCGCTCTTCCCTTGGTCATGTGAGTCAGCTCAGGAGCAGGACCCGCCTTCTCCTCCGCGGCTGCTCTCGGTTTCGATTCTTCCGTGCGGTCTTCAGAGGGTGGTGAGGACAAAGGGGCCGAAGCCATGGGTGGTGGGCCACGGGCAAGCAAGCCAGCTAGTCCCGGATTGAATCGATCCGCCAGCTTACTGGGCTTTGCGGACTGTACAGTTGAAGATATCGGCGCTAGTTCAGGCTTCTTCTCAGTCACGTCAGGCTCCCTGGAACGTAGACTCTTCTTGCGCGACAGCGCCTCGGGGACGGGCGCAGGTTCGGGCTCCTTTGGTGGCGGTACCTTGCTGATGCTGTCCGACCTTCCCAATAGCTTCCTCTTCGCTATCGCCTCGGGCGTGGTGGGATTTGGAGCGGGTACTTCTGGCTTCTTCAGCGCTGCCGAACCACTCTCTTGCGCCTTGGCCAACATGGCCGCCTTCTTGGTGACCAGGCTGTCCCTGAACTCGTCTCTTCGAACGGACGGCTTCGGTCCGCCCGTCACCGCGAGCGCCGATTTCCCACGAAGAATGTTATCTTTCAGGGTATCGGGTGCTACGTAGTTCTTCGTCTCCGCCTTCTTCAACCGACCGAACACGTTCTGAAACTCGGAGAGTTCGTTCGCGCCTCCCTTGGGCTGTTCCGGAGCGACCTGTCGTGATCGCAGCCCTGCGCGGAAATCCTTCTTGGGCGGTGTATCTGGCTTGGACTTGGTCACGGGCGGAGGGGTGGCGGTTTTCTTAACGGTTGAAGAGGCCAATGAAGATGGTTTGGGAGGAGTCTGCTTCGCCTGAGGTGATGACAACAATTCTTTCGCGTCTGCGGCCTGTTGCTGGTCCTCCTGTTGCCGTTCTTGGGGCTTCTCCTGGTCCTCTTTGGGCTTGGGTTCCTCTTGCGGTTCCTTTTTGGGCGCAGGCGCTGGCTCCTTTTGTGGTTGAGGTACCTCCGCAGGAACGGGTTCCTCCTTCACTGTAACCGTGGGTTTAGGCGATAGGATAGGTTTCGGTTTCGGCGACGATATCGCCGGCTCCACAGTTTCCGTCCGTTTCGTAGCCTCCGCTATGCGTGCACTGACGGGTCTCAATTGCACCTCCTTGATAGGCGAGCTCCTCCCGGAACCCGGCCCGTCCGCCGGCGGGCTCTTGAGGGGGTCACTTTTCCCTAGATCCACGCTACCCTTTTCCTGCTTCTTTCGATTGATCTCGGCCATCCAGGATGGCTGCTGGGGTGGTGGCTGTTTCGGCTTCGGTGATTCGGGTTTACTGAGGGCGCTTTCCAGCCAGCTTGACTTTGTGGGGCTCCAGCGCTTCGAAGGGCTTGGGGGATCGCTCTCATCATGGTGGCGGTTGTCTTCGCTGAATGTGGATGCGACGGATTTGCTGCGACTGTGGCGTGGGAGCGCTGGGCGAGCGAAATCTCCATCCTTGTGAGTGTCCTTCTCCCCTAAGCCCTTTGTGACCGTGACGTTGCTGGCACTTGATGCCGGGCGCGAGGAAGGCTCGATGGAGTTATCCCTGCTTAAGCTGCTCGGCCTCTCCAACCTCGACGTGGCGCCATATCCGCCCAGCACGACACTGGCGCGATTGCTCATAGTGGAGTTCTGTCCGCTGAGGGTTTGAGGGGTCTGCGTGCTCCACCTCTTGCTTACGCTGTCGCTGCGCTTGAGCATGGCACTCTGTACGAAGCCTCCCATCCCCTTTGTTGGGGAAACAGGGCGGTCGGTGCGCTCGGGGGAGATCCTCCCTTGCGTTGGGGACATGGCCAATGTCCGCGGAGAGCCAATGTAGTCCCCTCCGTCGCCGGAAGTCCCTTGCTCGGAAGGCGGGGCAAACTTCTGCGACTCGAGGACGGGGAGCGGGGACTTTGTTTTGGCTGGGGGTTCGGAGTCGCCGCCGGAGATGGATGTGTTTGTGGAGAAGCGGTTGCTGAAGGCCGCGCTCCCGCGGACGGAGCTCGCTCGCGAAGGAGAAACGGAGCGGGGCGTCTCTGGAAGCGGACTTGCTAGATCACGGTCTGCAGTGATGGTGGGGGACATGCCTGGCAACTGCCTTCTTGTAGATATGGACCCTGCGTCTGAAGGACTCTCGTCCTGGTTGCGCCGGTACGCTGCCGAACCGACTCCGCGATCAGGCGTCTGCCTGAACCATGTAGGGTCCTTGCTGCCAAGCGACTGTGCGATTTGGGATCTGGTGGGTGTCGCGGCCGCGGGGGAGGACGGTTCTAGAGGTTCTTGTGGTGAGGGAACCGATCTCCTGTCCGGCGAAGTGGACATTCCCGACAGAGGTCTTCGTACGCTGCCCGTACCCGACTGGGGCCTCCGCTGCCAGGAGAGCGTCCCTGAGCGTCTCAATGCAGCGGCGCTGGGAGCGGGCTTCTTCGGTTCCACGTCCTCGAGGGCTTGGGCGGGCGGGGAGCCTGCTGTCAGACGCTGCAGCGATTCATCGCGAGCGGCCTGTTGTGATTGTGACGAGGGAGGCTCCATGACGGGGGTGGGAGTGTCGGAGAGCTTTGGAGTGCCCTGTTCCTTTGTAGGTGATTTGTCGGGGTGCGCATGGGAGCTTCGCGGGGTGTGTTGCGGTGTTGTGGGCTTGTCAGGAGAGAGGGAGCGGGCGCGTTCTGTTTGCAAACACGGCAACCATCAGCAACCAGAGTCACAACAGCAGCCAGACTCACAACAACAACTACCAGCAACAGGAGGGATGCTGGGCCATGGATGGGGCATAGGCATACCTGCTCGCCGCGCTAGCCTCTCGCTGCGACCCTGGATGATTTCCTCCTCCAGCTTGCGGACCCTGTTTTCGTCTTCCTGGTCGCGCTGCTCGCCCAGCTGGCGGATGCGCTTGACGAACTCGGCCGGGTCCAACTTGTCGGCCATGACTGCGGGGATGTACACAGTAGGGGCTGGAGGAGCACAGCTCACAGCTCACTGCTGGACCGCAAGAATGACAGGCAAGGTTGAAGCCGCCGGGCTCGTGGGGGAACTGGAGATGCGCTTGGGCCCCCCAAGGAATGGGAATTCACGTGGGCGGCCACGGGAGTGGTCTTCGAGGCGGGAACTTTGGAAGCGAAGCAATTGATCACCGCGGGGGACGGGGTTGGCGAGCAGGGGACGGGGAGAGGGAAAGAAACTTGAAACAAAAAGTCAAGATGGGTTGGACGTGAGTCGTGACTTGTTGTTTGTTTGTGTGTTTGTGTCTGAGCCATGGAGAGCGGAGACCGGAGCTGGGCCGTGGTCCACTTTTTGTTTTGTGAATCTTATTTTAGTCCCACGACAGATGCATCAGATGGAACATGCTTGGGATTCCTCGAGGGCACAATGTGAGGCATCTAATACATGTCTCAGGAGAAGGCGTTGTTGTGTCTCGGTATTTGTATTTGGCATTCCTCTGCCATGGCCTTTCTTATTACCCGGGTATTCATTGAGATATTCATCACTCCTCCCCGCCAAGTCATTCATCCGATGATGGATCATGTCGGTTATGAATTCCCCCTTGCATGTGCGGGCCATGTCCTTTCATCATCCTTCATCAAAAGAGGAACAGCCTCGCTTTGGCATCCTCCACCACCCACCGCAGCCCCTCGTGCAGATTCATCCCCGTCATCGCGCTGCACGCCAGAATCGTCCACTTGTGTGTCTTGATCGCATCCAGCTGCAGCCCCTGTGCACCGTCACTATCGGCCCAGCAACGGCTTTTTTTTTTTTTTCATCCATCGTGCTACTCACCTGTCTGACCTCGTCCTCCGTCATGGCGCCGGGCACGTCGCTCTTGTTCTTGAAGACGAGGAGGCTGGCCCCGGAGAGACGCTGCGGAGAAGGAGAAGGAGAAGGTTCAGCTTGCTGGGAGGCGTTGTGAGAGGAGATGGATATCACATACCTCTTCGAGAAGCAGGCCTGCCAGCTCCTGTCTACAGTCGTCGATGCGCTCGCGGTCCGTGGCGTCGACGACCCAGACGAGCGTGTCGGTCTTCTCAAAGTAGTTCTTCCAGTAGGTGCGCAACGTCTTCTGGCCTCCGACATCCCCTATTCAAGCAGGCGTCAATCATTTGTTTCTCGTCAAGGAAAAGCTCTCTTCGAAACATCGTACATATGTTCAGCTTGTATCTTCACGTCATCAGTCTCTTCTCCAATCTACTGAAAAAGTCTCATGCATACCCATCGTACTCAATCGTCTTAATGATGAACCCCAATGTCGGGCTCACGCTATGCACATCCTCGTTCATGATTTTCTTCACGATCGTCGTCTTCCCAGCGTTGTCCAGCCCCCTTCGGCGGTCAGTTACCACGAGCACCAAGGGGGATACACGCACAGCATCAAGATGCGCATCTCTTTGTCTTTTAGACGCGCTTTCCTTAATATAGAGAGCATCGTGGAGATGGGGTGTTGTTTTCGGTGGACTTCATATCGCAGGACACACCGCGGAATCGTGGGTGTTGACAAGGGCTCGGCTAAACCTGCCGTGGGAGGTGGATCCCCGTCTTGTCTTAGACGACAGGTGAAGGCTAAAGGGAACGGAATTGAGTAGTATACCCCCAACGTACCTATTTACTGGTCGCTGACATCTCTTGTAGGATCCGAGAGGTTCGAATGTTTCTACGGTTTCCTGCAAATCCTTGAAATTTGAGCCAAAAAAAAAGTAAAGCTCTCATACCCGCTCTAGTCACCACCGACACTGCCAATGCACGTCAAACCCGCAAAGTCAAAAGGGAACACTCTATCCAGCAGACCAACGCTAGTTATTCTCCGTTATGAGTTAGCACAGGAATTGCACCGACCGCTGCGTAGGAGCTTTTTAGTCTCTTCTGCCAGGTCCCAGGGACGCCTGGGCTGAAAAAGAAGCCGTCCACCATAAGTCCATGACTACGCACGCCGAGCACCTCTAGCGCGGAGAGTGAACGGCAATCATTCCCTTAGCTTGCAATAAAGGCGGCGGCGGCGGCAGCTTCACTGTAGTCTCCGATGGTAGCGTTGGCGGCATGTCACATGCAACAATGTAGGTACACGTTACTGTCACTGTAGACAAGAATAGGCGGGAAAAATGCGCAATAGGCACAATAGGCACAATAGGCAGCGAAGAATAGGCCCGGTGGCGGGCGGAATAACGGTGAATCATGGAGAATACTAGATGGAGCGAGAGTATGCCATGGCCGACCGCGTCGAGGCTTCCGCTCCGGCTTCGCCTATAAGATCATCCTCACCCTCACTCTCACTCTCACACCGCCCGCGCCTTCTCCCCTTCTCCCCTTTACTCTCTCCGTCCTTCTCTTTTTCTCTCTCCACCCCCCCCCCCCCCCTCTCTCTTTCTTCTCCCCGTCAACCGCTCTTCAACACTCGTACCCATCACCACCATCAGCTTCCGCATCCCACCAAGCCTTTGCCTGTTCTACACTTTTACCTCAGCATCCGCACAAGCTCTTCCCGGCCCTCCGGCTGCGCATTGGTGCTCCTCACCTTCTGTGTCACCTCACCACCGGATTCCTCCTCCCCCACCTCACATCCAGATTCCAGCTTTTCTAGCTGCGCCTCCTCCACTACCCTTCCTACAACGCCCGTCCCACTAGCAACGCACGTTGACGCTGGCCCGTGAGCCTACGCAGTCCAGGAATGGCGGCCTACGCAATGTGCTCCCGCGAGTCGGCCTACAACATGGCCAGTCCAGAGCCTGCTGATCCACCAAACGCAAACGCAACTGGCCATGCCGGTCCAAAGGCAAGCTACACTCGCTCTTATTTTGACTCCCTCCTCACTCCATCTTCACGCCCCCCATTTGCTGAAGCTGTCCTAACTTTTCTCTCGCAGACCCCGCGCAAAGGAAACAAGAAGTGGCTCCCATTGTCGCTCGACGATGATTCCCACCAGCCCCAAACGGCGCAAACCTCTGGTCGCCCAATCATGACAAACGTGAATACAGACCGCGAGCGCATGTATGTTCCCCCTCACATCCGCGCCAAGTCAACCTCACCACTCGGAACCCTTGCCTCGAATCCGCAAGAGCGCGCGGCCCAATCGACAAATTCGCAGCCATCAAACCTGAAGGCGAGCCTGACTCCTGCCTCTTCCGTCCCTGCCCACATGCGCAAGCGGTCGACTCCTTCAACTGCGCCAGCACCTGGTTCGTCGCAGAACAAGACCCCTTCGGTCCCCGCCCACCTACGGAAAAGGTCCTCCCCTCCAGTATCAACTCCATCACCCTCGCCTCACTCCGCCGCTTCGCCGGCTGCCGCCGTCTCCCAAGCCTTCTCACAGCTAGTGTCTTCAGCTAAGGCTGCCTCTCCGCAGACCCCGACTTCTCCGGCTGCTGCTGCTACCGCCCCGCAAAATTTGGAGAATACCTCGCCTTCAGCGGAGAAGCCAGTCCAACACTGGGGCCCGGTTGAAGAACTCCCAAATTGGGATGCAGCAACCGAAGCGAAAGACCCGCCGAGGGGCCCCAGAGGCCGTAGGCATCGATTTCGACCCAACGGACCGCCTTCACCACCAGACACCGTGCGTGGGCCTCGCAGAAATGGTCCGCGCCAGAATTGGCCCCGCAAAACCCATTGGATCAAGAACAGAGATTTGAAGCCACGTTCCAGCGAGGAGAGTGACGGAGGGGCCTACGTCGATCCTTCCTGGGGCGTTCAAGAAGAGGACCGAGATGATCCAGACTACGACGTCAAGAAGCTGGTCGATTGGAACGGCAACTGGTTGCCTGGAGAAGTCGACTGGGAAGGTCGCCTAGCATTTGACTATGACAATGGCCGCGGCTTACGGATCGACAAATGGCTCTCCGGTATTGAGCTGGCCTATGATATACGGTACGATGGCCCTGGTCCCGACCGCTTTCACGGCAATTATGGCCGTATTCACACGCCCGCATGGCCAATGAAGGGGCTAGGTGACTATCAGGATCGAAAGAAGGCCCTCGAGGAATGGACAGGAGCAGGCGATGTTATTCTCCGTCACTGGATTCCCAAGGCCATTGACAATGCACCTCCCCAAGCCTTCTGGCGCTCTTACCCTCTGCGAGCTCCGGCCCCATTGTCCGACGTCGACCTGAACGAGATTCCGCCATACTGGGAGATTTTCCAGGGCGACGACTTCTGCTGCATGCCCGCCCTCGACGTGATGACTCGCCGTGCAGAGGAGGACAAGTTCCGGCCGGAAATGAACCTCAGCGTCAATGAGATCATAGAGCGCAAGGCGCGCGGTGACCAAGAGAGGATTGCAAGGATCATGCGCAAGAGAAATGGCCCCAGTAGCCCAGTGCCGACCGTCTTCGCTGAGAACGCCTTGAAGCCAGCCGCCAATATATATCTGCGTCCTGTGAATGCACGAGACGCCCCCCAGATCATGGCCATCTACAATCACTACGTCGAGAACAGCGTCGTAACCCAGGAATTCCGCCAGCGCACTTTGCCAGAAATGGCAAACCGGATCGAGAGCATTATCCAGAACGGATTGCCTTGGATCGTCGCTGTCAATAAAGGCAACAATCGCGGACGTAAAAATCGGACTCTAGTTCCAGCTGAGAACATCGTTGGATTTGCGTATCTCGATGGTGGGCACCCCCTTATCTCACATGCTGTTCAGTGCCAGGGCTAACATGATCCAGAATATAGCGACCCGGGCTCCATCTACCGACATACGGCTGACCTCCAGATCTTCGTCCATCAAGACCATCTCCATCAAGGCATCGGCAAGTGTCTGATGGACCGCCTGGTTTCGACCGTCCACACGGGTTATCTCCCACGAAATGGCTATCAATGGTCTTGTCACGACGACTATCTCAGGTTCGGATCCTCTCGCCTCGTCAAGGTTGTGACGGTGCATTACCCACACGCCGCCAATGAGAAGGGTGAACACGATCTCAAGCGGATGAACAAGTTCCTGAAGTTTTTTGGCTTCAGAAAAGCCGGCCATTTGCGCAACGTGGCCTACAAATACGGCAATGCGTAGGTTCTCCCACATGATTTGTGTGTTTTTCGTCGGAAAACTGACAATGTACAGTATGGATATAACGACTTTCCAAATTGTCACCTCGGAAACGATACAGGCGGATGCGCAACCTCAGAATCCTTTCTGAAAGATGGCATCTTGCTGCTCTCCCAGATTTCACCAAAGATCATGGACCCTTTTCACCGTTGCGGAATCGCACGGATGATTCCAGTAGGGCGCATGGAAGTTTCTCTCTCGAAGACATACGATTACCGTGCGGCTTCGTGCCACGCCACGGTCTCTTCGATGAAAATGTCTCTGGTTCTTGCTTTCTTTACCTGCTGTCTTTACTTGCGTTCTCTGCATTTGCTCTGCTCTCGACTCTCCAAGTGGCTCACAATCGGGCCTGCTAGTTTCCGTGCTTCTGCTGTTCTTTCTCAAGAGTCTCCTCGAAGGAAGGGCCTACTTCGCGGACTCACAATACAAGGTGGGAATGATGCTAGATATGAGTCTGCTTCTTTTCTTTGGCCATCTTGCGCCATCACGGGGAATGCATCGGCTGGTGGAGGGAATCAATTGCGCAGGAAGGCAGAGTGGAATTGGTGTACACTAAACGGACAATGGAACATGGATTGCTTACAGATTTTTTTTCGTGCCCGAGTTGATGACACTTGTGAGGGGGTGAGGTTCCTCGATCGAATGTTAACTGCAGGGAAAAATCGGAGGGATGCGAGACGGGACTTGTCTCTTTTCGGAGATGGATTGAAGGTTTCGATGAGGAATTCGTTGAGGGATCTACGGATTCTGTAGATTCTGTAGATCTGTAGAACACGCCGTCGAACCTGAACAGATCTCTCGTCTTATAAATCAAATTTATAGCCCATCCGTTCATCATTTGTCCCTGCTGTCAACGATTGTGCAGTCCCTTCGAGACGTCGATTCGGATTTCCCACGCATTGAAGTGGAACATCATTCCCCACAAGCTGTACAAAAGAGAGCACGGAGCCGGCAAGAGTAGAGATAATATTTTCTTTTTATAAGAATGATAAGGCCCTCCCAAAGCTCTACAGTAAGTGCCCTCCCTATCTCCAACCCGGAAAAAGACGCCAGCGCAGTAATCCCGCGCAGAAAGGTATACATGCCCACTCACTCCCAGCAGAGAAGCTCTTTAGATCCTACTACTATGATGAAAAGAAGAAAAAATGAAAGGGAAAAAAATGCTGTTCAAACTCCCTCCACCCCGTTCTCCGCTTCACGTCGCGTCACCGCCACAGCCCACTCACGACCTCGACGCCCCTCTCCACGACCGCCTTGACCCTCGCCTTCAGCGCCGCGGACCTGCACTCGACGTCCAGGTCCTCGAGCCACACGCGCGCCTCGTACTTGCCGCCGTCGAAGCTGATCTTGATGCCTGGGACGGGGATGCCCAGGGTGTGCAGGCGCTTGAGTTCCTGGGCGTCGGCGGGGGAGAGGGTCAAATTGGAGGAGGGGGAGGCGGATTGGGGAGGGGCGCCGGCCGCGACGGTGAAGGGTTGCTCGGTGGGCGAGGGCGCGGGTTGCGGTTCTGGTTGGCCGGCCTGCGGCTGGGTGGTTGCTTCGCCTTGGGCCTCGCTTTGTGACTCGCGATGCGTTGTCGATGTCCTCGGCAGCTCGATGGGGGACACGGCGTCCGGGCCGAACTGCGCTTCGAGGAACAGGAGGAGGCGCGAGAGGCGGGTTGCAGGGTCCGGGGTCTTGAGCGGGTTGGGTTCCTTGAAGCGGAGGGCGAACTTTTGGGTGGCGATGTCGTCTTGCGGGGTGTGGGCGTGGGCGTGGGAATGCGTGCGGGAGGATTCTGGGAGAGTTGTTAGCGATGTTGTTGATACATCTTCAAGTGCATCACGGGGCACCGGGGGGAAAGAGAAGATGGAAAGGCAACTTACGTCTCACTGCTGCCGGCGAACTCTCCACCGTGAACAATACAGCCAGCACGGCGTCGGCAATGCCGTCATTGATCATGTTGCCCTCCCACTCGACCTCCACCCTTCCTCCAGGCCTGCAATACACCGTCACGCAGTCCATGACACGGAAAGCCTTCGTCGTGCGATCCACCTCTTCGTCGGCCTCTTCTTGGCCCGTGTGAGCCCCGTTGCCATTGACGGCCTCCTCCTTGCCAGAGATGGCCGCATCCGTGATGTCGAGCTCGGTAATGGCGCCAAACGTGCCCTCGAGCGCCCACCGAATCAGATCCACCCCGGCCGCGGAAAGCGTCAAATGCTCTCTACACACCACCGTCGTCGTGGTCAACACAGCATACTCCTTCAAGTCCTCCGGCGCCATGAGACTGATCTTGAAGTCGTCGTTCTGGATCAGGACCCCGGAAATCGGATGGGCCTGTGGTTCATCGTGGTCCTGCACCATCGGTTCGCCGTTCTCGTGTCCTTCCGGCTTGTGCGGCATGGGCGGAGGGATCGAGGCCAGTTTGCCGACCACCTTGGCGATCTTGTCGGACTTGAAGGGGATGCGGAGTTCCTCGCAGTTCGCAGGCGAGAAGATCTTCGTGGGCACGGCCTTTTGGGCGTTGAAGCTGAGGAGTTTGGATTTGAGGCGGGTCATGTTGCCTTTCTCGCCGTGGACGAGGATCTACAGTTGGATTGGATAGGTTAGCTTATGCGCTTCCTGCTGGACAGATGCGTGGATGACTTACGACAACGGGGGCTGCCACCTCCTGCACGAATTCCATGTTCTCTTTGCCATCGACGTGTGCTGCGAAGCTGAACTCTTGCACCGTGCAGCGGCGCGGAATCATGACCTGCTCTCCCTCTCTGTGGCCGGGTCGCCGTGCGGTATTGGCGGCTCCTCTTTGGGTAATCGCTGGAATCTGGTCCGGCTCATGCACAATCTGCTTGGCCATGGTTCCCTCCACCGAGTACCCCGTGATGATAACGCCGTTCCGTGGATCCGGCGCCCACCTTTCCAGCAACTCGCGCGACGTGCCAGATTGCAGCATACCGGGGGAAGCCAACATGACGCAGCCGCCGACATCGTCGAAGCGTTCCAGACTTTTCAAGCTTCTGACGAAGCGGAAGTCCCAAGGTCCTCCTTTGCTGACATCGCCAGATGCTTCTGCCTCTGCCATGCGCTCCTTGAATAGCCGTTTGATATTGTCGTTCATTGCGGAGACGTAGGTCTGGTAGACAACCATGCACTTCCGGGCCAAACTCGAGTTGTAGTAGATGGGTATTTTCTGGTATTCTGGGTGCTTGGACCAGTACTCGTCGAGAATCAGGAGCAACTCTTGGGCTCGGCCAAGGGCAAAAACGGGGAGCAGCGCACGGCCTCCGCGATTCAGGATGTCCGTGATGGATTTCATGAGTTGCGTTTCTCGTTGTAGACGCGGCACATGTGTCGAAATACCGAACGTGGACTCCGTTATGAGAACATCAATCTTGACATCTTTCGGGACGGATGCTGACACCAGATGCCTGTCGTCCTCTCTCGAGTAGTCTCCGGTAAATAATATCTTGAGCCCTGCAATCTCGATCAGGAACATGGCAGCGCCCAGCACGTGCCCTGCCGGATACGGTGTTATCCTTATTCCTGCGTGGGTGTGCGTGGTATAGAAGTCGATGGCGTCGATCTTGGGAAATGTGTTGAGGTGATCTGCCTCAGTGTACACCTGGACCTTGGTCTCCGAAGAGCTCGAGATGTTGCCAACCCGCACAGAGTCTTGTATCAGCCATTTGTAGATGGCCTTCGTCGCGTGCGTCATGTACACTTTTCCTTGGAAATTGGTCTTTGCGAGGACGTATGGGAGGGAGGCGGCATGATCAACGTGGAAACTGGAGTGCGGTTAGCCTCGCCCGAGGACTAAAACGATGGTGGTGGATGGGGATGTGGAAAACGAGACGGGAGAGTGGACAGCGGGAGGCACATCATCAGAGTCGATCAGATATGAAGTAAAAGGTTTCCATTGTTTCTCGTGTACAGGATGTAGTGTGGACGAGTACGCCGCCACACAGGCCGCGGTCCTCTGTCTGACTGCCAATGATGCGCCTACCCATCCTCCACTATACGGGGCAAGGGGGAAAGCCCTGGGACTTACTGGGAAATTAAAAGCACGTCTACGGTACTTAGATCGAATTCATCGTAGAAGGGCATGGCCGAGAATCCCTCGTAGGCAGGATGCATGCCGGCATCGAGCTATCCGCGGTCAGCAAATCCAGCTTCTCAGTCCTTCGACTCTCCGCACCACGCACCATGACTGTCTTTCCCTTGTACTGAATGATGTGACATGAGCGCCCGACCTCGTTCCCGCCGCCCAAGCACAGGAACATGAGCTCATCCGAAGGGTCGACGGGGTCCTCGTCCACGGGCGCCATCGCGGCGAGCTTGCGTTTCGCCGCCATCTAGATCCGCGGTATCAATGTCTAGGTATCTGTTTCATCAGTACGCTCTACGGCAAGCATTCGCGCTCAGAAGCGCACGGCGAGTGGCTCCAAATGATGGGTGGGTGAGCCTCTGGGAGTTGAAGTCTCATTGTTCGCGTTCGAGAGCCGCAGTCCGCAGTGCCAAGCGCGCACGGACGTCGCTCTTGCAGAGAGCTTCGTCAACGGGTGCCGCTCCTTGCCTTTGCATCTGCCTCCCTCCGCCTTTGTCCACATCCCATCGCGTTGAACCAAACGTTCGCGAGCTATCTCATTACCCGATTCCGATCGAGCGCCCCCATGTGCATATAGACCCACCGTCGCACCGGTTCCAGCGCGCATCCGCCGTCCATGACACGCCCATAGGGCCGAAGCACGACTCCGCCGTCGCGCGACCACCTACCTACCTTCACCTCGTCGTGCGCCGCTGCCAACGCTTCCGACGTTGCTTCCACCATGGCGAATCCTTATAACAGTCAATACCAGCAGAATCTGGGAAACATGCCACCGCTACAGACGCAGGGCCATCCGCCGCAACAGCAGCAGCCTGCCCGCCCCTTCTCCCCGCCCTCCTACCAACAATCTCCCAGCGCCATGTCTCCCACCATGAGTGGCATACCTCCGGCAAAGCGACAGCGTGTCTCGCCCCATCCACCGTCGCCCTATACGTCGCCCTTCAACAACTCACCTTACGCCCCGATACACTCACCGTATAGCGCTGGCTCCCCGCAGACGCAGACCAGCCAGTACTTAGGCCCGCCGCCCCATTCAGCCACTCCTACGTATCAGACGCCGTCGTTCAACCAACCTCAGCCATATCACCACCCAGGCGATGCGAGCTCGCGGTCGCAGCAGACGTCCATGCCGCCGCCGAAGGTGCCAGCGAGCAAGGCGCAGGAAGGCGAGTTGGAGAAGGCGAATCCCCGGGATATGGATGTTAGCAATATCAGCGACGTCCTTACGGGATCCGGGATTGATCTGCGCGCTGAGGAAGAGTACCTTACACACTCCTTTGGAACTCGGAAAGAGGATACCTCATTTTCCCAGACTTCCGGGTCCACGATATCACCACACGGGAGCTTCAATCAATGGGGCCAAGCCGGCGCTCACGGGGCCTTTCAAGGCACCGGCCCTCTCAGCCAAAAGCCCCTGACGGAAGAGGAACTGAAGGCTGAGCTGCTGAGGAAACATGAACGAGCTGCCCGCGCACTATCAGAGGCTGCCCAGGCTCCGCTAACCGACCCCTTCCTGTTGGCTGCGAATCTTAGGCAGCGCATAGCCCAACGGGCCTACCAACACGGTATACAGGTCAATCTGGAAGGAGTCTTCGATAGAATCCCAGACACTCCGCAGAACCTGAAGCGGTCCTCTGTCACCGGTCCCAACGGCGAAACCATCATCGCCTTGCAATCCGACAGCCTTCTAAACCAGGGCGCTCCATTCGTGGAGCTCTTGTCGCTGATTTCCTTAGCCGCGGAAGAGCGGACCCGCACGATTCTCGAGGACGCATTTGCTCTGGCACAAAGCCGACAGACCACATCGCATGGCATTGTCCCACCAAATCTTGCTGATATTGCTCAAGCCACTGGAGACGTCAAGTCGACGACAACATTGCCTACTAATATCTCCAAAACCGCATGGGAGGGTCCAGATGGTGTAGTCAGTCCGAAAGCGGTGGCGCTCAGCAATCGTGAGTTTCTGGTTTTCTGTGCATAAGCTGTTTGCTAACGACCGGTAGACCTTGGTTCAGCGCGACTTCCGACGCCACCCACAGAGGCTCCCCCTACTCCGCAGCCAACTATATCCTTTTCGAATCCTATTGCAAGTGCTCTCAAGAGGAAAGTAGACGAGGACTATAATTACGAGAAAGCACGGATTGCGAAGCGACAGAAACGTCTCCAAGGCTCTGCAGCAGCTACACCAGACGTGCCCACCGTGGCGCCTATTGTTCCAGAGAAGATGACCAAGAAAGAGAGGGACCGGTTGAACAAAGCTGGCCAGACAGAGGAGGTTCTCCACCGCAAAGCAAACGAGACGGCCAGCATGGCTCTCGGTGGCAAGAAGAAATATTCTTGGATGACAGGAGGAGGAGGCGGCGGTGGTGGCGGTTTCGGATCAGGTGCGTCCACACCACGACTGACCACCACCGTTGGCGGTTCCGGGGCCAGTACACCAGCACAGCCACATGTGGACCGCGCATTGCTCGGAACGAGGAGAAGCTACGGAGAGCCCTTAGAGTCCACCGACTACGCACGCAAGGTCCAGCTCCGTGACATCATTCACGTGCTAGACTTGGATGGGAAGCAGAGGAAGACGCTGGTGTCTATTTTGGCGAGACTGAGAAGTTCCGACAAGGATGAGGACAAAAAGCCTGTGTCTGCACGTTAAGTGCGGGATCCGCAGGCTCGCATCTCGGCGGTCTTTTAGCCACGGATACGTGCGAAGAGACGTGAGGAGGATTCTGAGAAGAACTAATCCGGGTGACGACAAGTTACAGGGCATACGTCCTTAGCGATGGGGCGGGGTATAGATGACGGAAGGGGTGCTGTTTCGAACCGCTCCCATCGTCATTTTTCAATTTCTAAATTTCTGGGCTTGTACCACCTTTAACATCAGCGTTGGCGTTTCCTTTCTGGATTGGACGGCTGGGTGGGCTCGGAAGGAATAAGGAATTTGCATCGGATTTGGGGCTGGCTTATCTTCAGTTTGACCTACCTAGGTGGAAGCAAAAGTTGGCCCTAAAAGTGGGCAATGGTGCAACAGGCGCACATGGTGAGTGAGGTAGCCCGTCAGATAGACACGACTCTGCTGCTAAGCGGGGTTTGCAACTAAATGAAATAGTAATTCTCATCCATCGTTGCGTTATCTTGGTACGTGGAGTGTGAATGTGCAAGCAAATATCTATTATATCTGTGCTACCCGGTAAACGCCATTGCTCATATTTGCGAGACTGAAAAAGGGGACAAGGAGTGTATGTACTTCGGAAACTGGGGCTTTTGCAACGATTAAATCCATCAAGTTCTCCCTTTGTCGCGCAACGATCCGTGGGTTTCTCTTCCTCTATACTGAAAAGGCCCCCCAGCAAGCAGCTTGATCCCATATGATCCGATCTAGTATCCTGCGGGTTCTGGCTTCTCCGGAAAGGCGGGAGCGTCCAAGTTGGAACCACAGGCATGCTTCCAGTTCTTGGGAACGTACTTGTCGACGATGGTCTTGAATGCCTCCTATTACCGAACTGTTAGTGGTCCATGCAATTGAGTCACATTCTTTGGGCCGAAAAATATGGCAAAATAGACCCCGTTAGGGAGATAGAAAACAAACTCACAAGCGTGCAAAACGTCGTATCCCCTTCAAGATGATTTCCATCCATCTTACAACCCGGAACCTGCATGACGCGGTCATTGTAGCGAATCCTTACATAGTACCCCTTCAGTTCCTCTCTCTGCTTCTCCGAAAGCTCATTTATGGCCTTCCGGCCAATGAACTCCGTCGAAGACGTCAGGCTCTGTGCCCCATTGTCACCATTCTTATTCCCACGGCCCCCGAAAAGGGATGCCCACCATCCGGGATTCGTAGCGTCGAAGTTCTTCCTGCCACCAGACTGCAACTGCCCAACTGGAGCTACAGGCTCGATTGGTTTCTCTTCGTCCTCTTGTGCTCTTCTTCGAGCCTCGTTCTTCTTGAACAGTTCAAAGGCAATATGACTTGTGAATGGAGGCCACTTCTCGCCATCAAATGCTCCGAGACTAGTCAATACGCCCGCCAACGTCGTATCATGGCACCCGCTCATCGAAAACTTGATATCGACCTCCCCGCCCCTCCCCCTCCCTATTTCATTCCCGTTAGCCCCATCCTCACCACCAACCTCAACAATTCCGGCGGTGCTGTTCTTCTCGGCTGAGCCTGCCATTCGCGACACAATATCGCCCATCAGCGCTCCGATACCTAAGGCGCGGTATTCGGCGGATTCCTTATACCCGGCATACCATTCCTCCACGGCGATCTTATCGATAATCTCCCTGGCACGCTCATCGTAAAACTCCTTGGGAAGTTTCGTATCCCGCCCATGCGCATCCGTTGCATTAATCGTATCCATGATGCCACTGAGTCTCGGATGGCTATCCACGGCGACTTTAGCATTTCCGGGCATCCATTGCGACCAGAGCTTGGAGAGGTACGCCATGTCGTCAGTGTCGTTCCAGCGCTCGGCAGCCCGTTGAGCAAAGGCACGGGAGAGGTGGGCGAAGCGTCGGCAGTTACCGTCGTTGGGGAAGAGTGTTTCGTCCGCCGGAGTGCGTGTTAGGATTGTGGGGGCAGGGAATGAAGCGGTACGGGCGGAGAGAGGGTAAAGGCCCCAGAAGGTCTGTTGGGGGTGTGAAAAAGTGAAATCGGTTAGGAAATAATGGTGATGGGAGAGTGAGCCTGCACCCGAGTGACAGAAAAGTCGTGACGCTCTACAACTGTAGGTCAATGTGAAGCTTTGGGAAAAGGCTCTGTTCAACTCAGATTCTCAATTTATCCAGGCCTACACTTGGGTGTCCCCAGCTAACGTCACGCTTATTCTGTCAATCGGGTGGCTGGCTCCATATGTGGACATTATTATGGTAGGGGAATTAGCCACGATGCTTACCTGTTGAACGGACTCCAGAGCTCGCTTGATGGGTGTGGCTCGCAAGTATATCATGTCACTGTCAGAGATGAGCTTGGGCATGAAACCTAGCTGGTCGACGTAAAGATGGCGAAGACGTTGGCCAAGTGCTAAGGTGGTTTCTCGTCCCCTGTCGGTAAGTTCGCCAGGTTGGCTTCACAGGATCAGTACCAGGTCGATATGCAATTCTCGAAGGAAAACGTACCATACTGCGTCGAATTCGCCGTTGGGCCCGGCAGCAACAACTTCTCATATTTGCTTTAGGTTCCGCAGGTTGGAAGGGGGAACGTACCTGGTTCGTCGTCCGCGCCAAAGGTTTCTATCCTCCGCCGATATTTCAAATGATCCCATTGTGACCAGTCAGTGCTCATAATAACGCCCGCTAGCTGTTTTGCTGAATTGCAGTACGCCCAGTCTATATGAGAAATGAGAGAGAGCTGCACTACATTCCTTGGCAGCACTCACAGGGTTGCAGACCAGTCTTTTAGTATGGAATTAGCTTCAATTATGCGTAACCAACACTGATTTGCTATCTTACATTTTGAAAGCGTGGTGATACAGGTGTACGCTCGCCTGAAAGCACTCCATCAGTACCTTTGTCATATCTGTTGACTCGTCCACAAACCATGACGGAGCAGAATCTGGACTAGCTGAAGCTCAAGTTCTTTGGGGTAGAGCTTCTCAAGCTCATCCTTTGTGTAAGGTTTCCTCGGTGTATGCGTAGTCATTGTAGCCGTATTAATGCCCGTATATGCACTCGTAGATGATGCCGTCACACAGCAGCTGGGAGCAGCCCTCGGCTCGGCCAACGGTCCATTGCGGGAGCGCTATACCGGAAAGGGCAAGCACGCCAACCTCAATTCGGAGGGAAAGAACGCGAAGTTCCGACCTCCCCAACGACAAGTCCAACCTCAATTCCTACGGATTCATTGGACGCTATGCTGAGCTCCTACTTATGCCGGCAATGTAGGGCTCAGCTTCTCCCACGTATAAGACCCCCTCGGAACCTTCAAGGACAGCACCGGGCCACGTTCATATCGCTGCGCAACGGACGCTCCGCTCCGGAACCCCAGCCGCCGAAACGCGATGCGACGGAAGGAGATATAGTGGCACCCAAAGAGCTAGAAAAATATGAAGGCACGGTGATTCGAAAGGAAGTATTCCGTTCCGGAGCCAGTCGATATGCGAAGTATACGCCCAGAGAGGTGCGACCTGCAGAGTCCTCACAACTCGAGGACCTGGCTGAGCAAAATGAAGACAGTGCGGATGCTCCGAACATCTCGTATACAAAAGGGGGAAGAAGGCAAGAGGAAGGCAAGGGTACTGTTGCTATTGCGCGCGCCTTGAAAGAGAATGATCTGGAGAAGGCATGGCGGACGTTCAATGCTCTCTACACATCGAAGGATTGCACGGCCAGGACAAATCCCTCGTTGGAGGAGGCAAGCTTATGGGGTGGCGGAAGGGTCTTTAAAAGGCTACTTGACCGCATCGTTGTCCGCTTTTGCAAGGGCGACCCGGTTCCTGTAACCCCCACACAGGTCTTGTTCAGATACGAACAACTGGACCTGTTTACATTTGCAGCAGAAAGCCTGGGACACACAGGCAATCCCAACACACTTGGATTTGCATACCGGGATGTGTTACGGGACATAACAGACGAAATACTATCGAGGGTATCTGGATCCCGTGCCAATGGTCTAAGCCTGGACGGCTTGGTGACGGAACTTCTTTCCGTTTTTCGGCTCTTGTTTCAAGTGAGAGGTCGACAGCAGCCTACCTTGGACAAGATAGCCAGCGACTGGCGCTTTCTCCCTGAACCAGAAGAGACGAAGGCCCTCATGAACGACGTGGCAACCCCCCGTAGCATTCAGCGCCGTCTAAGCATGTTTCTTCCAAGATTGCAGGTTAATCCGACGCTAGTATTTCCAGCACTCACTTTCTTCGCCCTTCAGAATGGTGGATATGGAGACGTGAGTTTAAGTACTTCGGTACGAGAGCAGGGCACACGTTTCTTTGCGTTTATGACGCATCTTCTACCCAACTCGCAGGTCGACACTGTTGTGTCGAATTTACAACAGCATTATCGAGTCTACGATGGATCCCCGGAAGAGTTCCGTCTGAAGATGGTGAAATGCGTCCAATCAGCACCTGTAGATGCTGCTATTATGAGGGGGTTGATAGTAAACGCAGAGGAGAACGCTGTGCGGCCAGAGTCCGAGGGGCCGGTATCTGAGTCCGAAAGGGCCGACGCGCTGGAGCAATATTTACTCAAGCGTATCGCGCGCGCTGTGCATGAGCAGACGCACAAAGAGCGACTCGAGCGGCTCTGGAAAGAAGCGCTCCGAACGTATACCAGGGCCAACAACCAAGTAGCGATTCCAGCTACGGTCTACAATGCATTTCTCAGCGGCTTCCTAGCATTGCATGCAGGAGATAGGTCGATAGCGGTCTGGAACCATATGCTCGCGAATGGAGTCAGTCCTGACGTAAAGTCGTGGACGGCAATGCTTTCCGGATGCGAAAAAGCTCGCGATCTGAACGGGTTGAGAACCATCTGGGATAAAATGATTCGATCTGGCACACAACCGGATGTCTTCGCCTGGACTGCGTTCGTCCATGGGCTAATGTCCCTTCGACAAATCAATGCTGGTTTTGCCGCTATGGATCAAATGGGAAGGCAATGGTTTGCGGCGCAGGAAGCGGGGAAGAGTGCAGCTGCATCTGGTGGGAGAGGAAAGCCTTCCATTGACGCTGCCAATCAACTTCCAAAACCTTCTATTGAAATCATCAACGGCGCCGCCTCTGCCATTGCAAGGACCCCGCCGAAGTCCATGTCCTTCAAGCAGAAGGTACAGACGCTCGAGAAGATCCTGAAGTGGGCCGGGAACTTCGCAATCACTCCGGACGTTCGTACGTACAACATCATGATGCAACTCTACATGATCGGCCAAGATTGGAGTACGGTGCACAGACTCCTCCAACAGATGGAGGCCGAGGGCATCGAACCTGACGTGGCGACATATACCATGCTGGTCAGCGCAGCGTTTGAGAACCAACAATTTAGTGACCTTTCAGAAGCTGAGCAGACCGAGCAGGTCACCGACATCTTCTCAGCCCTCGAAGAACAAGGCCTCAAGCTGAATGCCTACGTGTACTCCGCTACTATCGACCGACTGATCAAGAGATACAGCAATTTCTCCGCTGTCAAAGCCGTGATGGGTCACATGCTCTCCCGTAATCTGATCCCCAACCCGCACATCTACACCTCTCTCGTTACGCATTACTTCCAACAGACTCCGCCGGACATCCAAGCAGTTGATGAGCTATGGTTCCAGATCATGAAGACTCCTGGCACTCCTACAGACAAAGTTCTATTTGACCGCGTTATCGAGGGGTATGCTTCTGTGGGTGAAATCGGCAAGATGATGGCAGTGCTCACGACGATGTCGAAGCACGGCAAGCTGCCTGGGTGGGATGCCCTGACTGCGGTTGTCCGGGCGCTCATTACGGCAGAGGACTGGGAGCGGGCGAGGAGCGTGGTTCGAGACGTGCAACAGGGTGAGGGAGTCGCAAAGGGCGGTATCACGGGCGGCACTCACGGGGAGGGTCATTTCTGGGATGTGGTGCACTCTCTCCAAGTCATGGACATGGATGCGGAGTTGGAGGCTGGAGCAGCGAGTGGTGCCCGATACCATGGCGAAGCAGAAGGGTGAGACGAGCAGCTGGAACGATAATGGCTCGGGAGGAGGTGGTGTGGCATTGTAAGTTAGTAAGGCACGAGTTGTTTCAAAGCCCGCGGAACGACGACCTTTGCCCATGTACTCTGTAGCGTCACTGTATCTGTACTCCCCAGAACGGGCGGAGTGTGGCGGACCGCAACGTAGCGTCTGAGCTTTATTGTTGATAGATAGAGAGTACCATTTGTACGATAGTGATGACTGTAGAGAGCGTAGGTAGAGCCCAAATTATGTAGGATCGAACACTTGTCTTGTTATTGTGAACTTGGGTAGCACATAGATCTCCCAGACATCCTACCCTCAGGCTCACATTGTCAACCCACTCACTCCACTTGCTGTCGCACCTCTGCAAGCCTAAACCCAAACGGGACGAGTGTATCGTCGTCGTGCATCCCAGGTGCGGGAATTTGATGGGGGCTCCGGAGTTGGTCCGCTAGAAATCAATCACGTGACTGTTTCAGCTGCCAAGGCTAGCACTGCCACACAATACGGCGCTGACGCGGCCTCTCCAGACAGGCAGCAACCGACATCCCTCCGACACCAACTTTCCAACAATAGCCCATCGCTCGCGACCCGACTGTGGACCCTTACTGCACATCTTGCCCTCGCTCGCATTCGACATCGCAAACAAACAACCTCACCTCCAAGCTCGTTTGGTCTCACCGTGACTCCCAGCGTCACTTGCAACTTGTCCCCCATCTCCATCCCTTGGCCCTTGGACCCGCTCTCAACTTCCCGAAGCCAACATGGCTGCCACTGCGGCGAGCTACTACCCATCGTCCTCCTTCTTCCAGGATCCCAATGCTGGAGGTGAAGCGTTCGACGAGTTCGTCAACCTGGACGATGCCGTCTCCAACCCGACCACTATCTCTCAGCCGACCCCTTCGACGTCCGTTTCGGCATCAGCCACGATAGCCAATCTCTGGAGTCCGGCAGCGGAAGCCAACTCTTATCCCATGGGGCCGAGTCGTGACTACGACCACTTCCCGCAGCAGACTCCTCTCCCTGGCAACTATCATTTTTCTCCTCCGCAGGATGTTCTGGTCGATTTCAATACGTGGTCCGGCGACGCGATGCAAACTGAAGAATACATTCAACCCAGCGCGATTACCCGCCCGCCCACTGCTGGCGTGGGCACTCTCCGTCCAGGCGACCACCAAAAAGCCCTTCGTGCTCAACAAGCTCAACAAGCAGCAGCAATGCAGCGGCGGCAGTCTCAAAAGCAGGTACAGGCCCAGCTGATGGCGTCCCACCCTGCAAATGCTCTTGTCAATGGCGGTAACGATACTGCCGAACGGACCATTTCCCGCGTCCTGCAACAGTTCCGTCAGGAGGCCCAGGTTCCTACACAGACCGGCCTGCGGGGTGGAGCGCTGGATAACAATCGCGACGAAGATGAACTCGATATGGACGAGGACGAGAAATTCCTCAATTCAGAGGAGGGCAAAAAGCTCTCATCCAAGGAGCGCCGGCAACTCAGGAACAAGGTTTCCGCCCGCCACTTCCGCACTCGTCGTAAAGGTCAGTCAAAGATCGCATCATTGCCCATCTGTAAGCTAACAAGATTCTAGCGATGATTGAGAGTTTGGAAAATGCCAAGCAGGAGTCACAGGAGAAGATCAGACAACTCGAAATGGAGAATCAACAACTCAGGAGAGAGAACTCTGGTTACCGCGTTCTTCTCGAGCAGCTTATGAGGCAAGGCGCCCTGCAACCACTGCTTGAGCGCATGGCAACCGATATGCGTGCCGACGAACCCGCGCCCTCGCTTGCCCACCTCTCTTTGGCCCCTGTTCCTCAGTCCCTGCCATCGTCGATCGGATTCACTGGTGCCGGGGCTGCTTTATCATCCATGCCACCTGATTCGGCCAACCAGTGGGCGGCGAATCCACCACTCAACCTCGTGTCAGGGCAGAACAATGCGTTCGCGCACTCGCCTTTCAGCAACATGACACGGGCGCAGAGTGTGCCCATGTCTAGTGCCACTGCTACCCCCTCGCAATCCAGAAACATGTCCCTGGCAGATAGCGGGTCATTGCCCAGTATCCCCGAAGCAGGTCGGGAGAATCCAACCGGTTTGCCGAGCTCTGTTAGTATGGCGCAGCTGGAAGGCCAAACTACCGGTACAGCTTTTGCGGTTCCTGGCGCGGAATTCAACTGGACGAATTCGTACGATTTAGAAGGAGTCTGAATCTTCTGTTTCTTTCACCCTCCAGCAGCGCACGTGCTACCGTTGTTATCGGGAATGCACAGTCACATGCTAGGAGGTGTTGCTATACGAATCTACGACACCATTCCTTTCTTGTACCTTTCTTTTTGTTCTTGGTATAGGAGTTCAACAGAAACTCAGCGGAAACTAGCGGATCGTGCATTGTGCATCTTCTGATTATTGGGGGGGATTGGAAAGAATCAAAATCTCATAGGAAAGGAAAGTGCGGGTGAAGCGTTACGTGATCGACTCGTCTAGAGTCTTGGACAAGTTTCAGTCAGTCGGTGGGCGTTGTGTGACATTTCATTTGTAGAGGGATACCATATGGCGGTGTTTGTGCGGTTATCTAGGGCCTAGAAATATCAAAATCCATATGCTCGTTGCTCAAGTGGGTGATCAATCCGAACGAGAGATTATGCCACTATCGTGACCTTGAATAATACAGACCCATTGTTTTCGCATCTCCTCAGGCGGGCGGCAGATTGATATTGCCAAGAATCCTAGTGGAGTCATCCCTGCAAGTCGTCGCAAAATGTTGGAGACTGGGGGAATTCTTGAGGACCTCGTCGAGACCAAACCACAAATGTCAGGATAGCATGTAAACTGTACTGCCTTTTGCTTTTACCCTTCTACGAAGCCACATTGGCTCTCCCTTTGTCTTCCACCGGGCGCTTCGCAAGCTGCGCAACGCGACTCCTGCCTCAGAGGACCTTTTCCTCCAGCCCTCGTCGGTTCACGTCCTCGGATTCGGTTCTCAGCAAACTTCAGCGCATTGCCGTCCAGCATACGCCTCTGCAGAAAGAATTCTCCGAAGCTCAGTTACAAAACGCAGTATCCCCCGAGCAAGCTCCTACCCTCCCCTCGTCAACTTCCACCTCAAGGGCTTTTAAAGCATGGACACTGTCCCCACTACGACAGCCACTACTCGCCTCTCTCCAGCCTCGTAACGTTGTTCCACCAGAAATAGAGTATCCAAAGCCTAGGAAATCCCGTCAAAGAGTGGGCCGCTCCATAGAGCTCACCATGGAGGCGACCATCGATATTGCAACTACACCGTCCGCAGATACTCCAGGCACCACGCTCGTGCTCAAGACGCCTACGCGATTCTACGTGTTTGGCAACCAGGCGGAGGGTACACAGCGCGCACTCAATGAGGGAGGACATCGTTTGACAAAGGTCCAAGATTTTTTCATTACGGGCAAGACCGAATGGAGCAATATCGGAGGACTGTTGGGCATGTCCCTGACCCTGGCGGATGCCAGCGCAACTGCATATGAAAGCGCCATGGATGCTTACCGCAAGAGACAAGGCAAGGGGGTGGAGCCTACTACACCCAAGCTGAACCTTTACGGACCGCCGAACCTCAAGCATGTGCTTGCCACCTGCCGAAGATTCATCTTCAGAAAAGGCCTGCCTTTGGATGCGATTCAGTACAGCCCTGGTCCGCCGCCGAAGACTTTGGAGGGAGTCATTTCGCCCTCCTGGGAAGATGACAATATTCACGTGTGGGCTATGTCTGTCGCACCGTCACAGACTCCAGAGTCAGATCAAGACGTTGAAGCCGCACTCGCTTTCAGCAGGCAACGCTACGACGCGACCCTGAACCAGTTCGACGAGCACAAACCCAACCACGAAGGGGAAACAGATGCTGAGAGGGAAATCAGATATGACCGAATTCGTACTGAGGTCCTGAACCACATGTTCGATTCCGCCTGGAGTTTTGATACGCTGGTTGAGCGCCACATTTCAGAAGTCGAGATGCCCACCGTCATGTACCTAAGAAACCAGAAAACAGGGAACCTCGAAAAGTACAATGGCCCAATGCCGAGCGGCTTAGCACCCCTTCCAGATATCAAGGTGCTGACGCGCACGCCCTGGCCTGGGGCCACGGTACTGAACCTTCCACCCACCCAGCCGGCCCTCGAAGCGGTCTCCTACATCGTACGAACTCGCAAGGTGAGAGGCAAGTTCGATGCAGACCGTGCCAAAAGTCTTGGCTTACGGCCGGGCCGTGAATACGGTAGGCTCGCCAGTGGCACTCCTGTGCAGAATGACAAAGGGGAAACGATCACCCCTGACATGGTGCTGGGCCCAGACAAACCAGGCCAAGGCATTGCCATATTGGATGTTCCATCTGTCGGCCACCTCGAGTCACTTATTCAGAGGGAGGAGTTCACATCCAGCGGTGTCATGAACGGCATACGTGCTTTCGTTTGGATCTTGGGTCGCGGAGTATCAAGACATCCAACATTGCAGGAATTCATGCAGAAGTTTGACCAGGTTCAACATGTCATATCGTCTGCAGATGAGGCTCCTAATCGGGTCGCTTTGCAGTCGGTAGCCAAGCAGACGATACAGTTGAATCAGATCGACCCGGACAGCTACAATATCCCCGTTCATGACAACTCCACCATACCGCAAAAGGGACCGTATGGAGACGTCGCTCAGGAGGGAGCGCGGCCATCGAACGTCTTGGTTGCAGAACGAGGCCTGAAGTTCCGCCTGATGCCACACTGGGAGATCCACACGGATGAGATTAAACCTGACTTGGATGTTCCGTCCATTGCAGCGTCTACCTCACCTGATATTCTGGAATCAGCGAAGCTGGCCCGAGAGAACATTGCGCGCGACGAGGACAATCTGCACGCATGGAGACAATTACTGGCCCGGCCTGACACGGAGATCATAACGCTAGGGACAGGCTCCGCTCTTCCGTCAAAGTACAGGAACGTGTCGGCGACGCTGGTTCGGGTACCGGGCATAGGCAACTATCTCCTCGACTGTGGAGAGAACACGTTGGGTCAGCTGCGCCGCGTCTTTAACCCAGATGAGCTGACCGAGGTCCTACGCAATCTACGCATGATCTGGATCAGCCATTTGCATGCAGACCATCATCTCGGTATCACGTCAGTGATCAAGGCCTGGTATGCCATTGTGCATAACAGTATACCATGTGCCACACGCCCCTACATGCCTGACATTTCCGACTCTCTCCCGCTCTACGGACTCTCCATCATCTCACACGACGGCATGCTCAAGTGGCTCCAGGAGTACTCTGCCGTGGAAGACTTTGGCTACAGCCGCATCATCCCCCTCCAAATCACCCCTGTCGAGCCCACCCGGGACTCACCCTCTACCTTATGCGTTTGGCCTACTAACGGCCGCGAAGCCTACGAAGGCGAACACAACCTCCAAAGAAAAGACTACGAAGCCGTGCTCGGCCTCTCCGATATCCAAGCATGCCGTGTCGCACATTGCTACGGGGCCATGGCCGTGTCACTCACATTTCCCGACGCACCCGAGGACGCACCGTCGGACCCCCCAAAGAAACCTCTCAAGGTCTCGTACTCGGGCGATTGTCGGCCCAGCGGGCACTTCGCGCGCATGGGCCGCGACACCACGGTTCTGATCCACGAAGCCACGTTCGACGACGAGATGGCCGCCGATGCCAAGAAGAAGAAACACTCGACGACGTCGGAGGCGCTGGGGATTGGCGCGGCCATGGGTGCAAAGGCTGTTGTCCTTACGCATTTCAGTCAGAGGTATCAAAGGATTCCGGTGCTGGAGACGGTGGATAGTGGTGAGGGTGATGTGTTGGATCCGGTGGCTATTGCTACGGAGGATCCGCCACAGGAAGAAGTATTGGTGGGTGAGGAAGCGGATCCGGACGTCGAGATGGGTGAGGCGAATGCAGACATGACCGCCACGAATCTTGGGGATGCGGGGCCCGCACTACCTACTGAGGGGGTTGCGCCGCCTAAGGAGAAGGTGATCAAGGTCCGGGCGAAAGATATGAAGGTTGCGGTTGCGTTTGATTACATGAGGTTGCGGATTGGTGAGATTGCGAGGTTCGGATACTTTAATGCTGCGTTGAATCGGCTGTTGGTTGAGGAGGAGGTCGAGGAAAAGGCGGAAGGGGAGGGGGAGGAGGACGGGGAGGTGAATGGGAATGGGAAGAAGACCAGTCCCGAGCAGGGGGGCGGAGAGAGGAAGAAGAAGGCTAAGAGGAGGAATTGATGGAGGCGAGATGTATGAGTATGTGTTTCCAAAGGTCATGGAGGTGTATGTGCATTGCTGGAATCTGGAAGAGACAGAGACTAGGATGGAGCTCGGAATTGAGTTCACTCTATCAGATACTTATACCTTGGAAAGTTGATGATGTCTTGCGTATTGGACTGTGTACACAACGTATGGTCCATGTCCTACCATCACACCTTGTCCACATTGCCATGAACCTTCTCGACCGTGTCTATCCGGACATTATTAGGTAAGTACCCCGTATTGTTCGGTACCCCTGGCCCACCTCCGCATTCCTCTAACCAGGAACGGCAATAAGGTACCTACCATGAACCTCGGCCTTCGCTCCCCCGCCGATACGACCACCAGACTACTACATATCCTCCCAAGATGCCCGGTCCATATCCCAGCAAGGAATCCCTCCGTCCAAATAATAACGACCCTCCTCAACAATGGCCGCCGCCGCGCCCAAGCTCCCCGAGAAATGGCAGCTCGTAGCCTGGTCCAAGCGCGACGAGCGCTTCTCGCGCATCCCCAAGGAATGGATCCTGACGAGCTCGCCGTCGCCGGATGCGCGTACGTTCGTCGATGTACCCAGGAAGTGTGGGCTGCTGAGTGAGCAGGAGTTGAGGATCACGGAGAAGTACGATGCCACGGGATTGGCGGAGGCGATTCGGAAGAGGGAGCTCAGGTGTGCGGATGTTGCGAAGGCGTTTTGTAAGGTTCGTATAATCTATTCTTCGCAATGGGCGGTGTCCCTCCGAATGGAAAGCTAACAGAATTCATTCAGAGAGCAGCGATTGCGCAGCAACTTACGAACTGTCTCACGGAGATCATGTTCGAGGATGCGCTCATCCGGGCGGCGGAGCTGGACGCCCACCTCGACGCTGGAAAGGCGCCGCTGGGTCCGCTCCATGGCGTCCCCGTTTCCCTGAAGGACACGTTCAAAGTCAAGGGCTATGATGCCTCGATTGGTATCGCGGCGCTGGCATTCAAGCCTGCGGAGGAGAATTCCGTGCTCGTCGATTGCCTCCTCAACGCTGGTGCGGTTCTCTACTGCAAGACGCAGATTCCCCAGACGTGAGTCCCGTCCGAATTTCATTCCGAGATGGAACTTGCTAACGATCCCCCTCCGCCAGCCTCATGGCCCTGGACTCGCACAACAACCTCTTCGGCCGCTGCATCAACCCGCTCAACACGCTCGCCACCGCGGGCGGCTCCTCCGGCGGCGAAGGCGCCCTCCTCGCCATGCGCGGCTCCGTCCTAGGGGTCGGCACCGACGTCGGGGGGTCTATCCGCATTCCCTCCATGTGCAATGGCACTTTTGGCATCAAGCCCAGCTGGGAGCGTATCCCCTACGCTAGCCAGGAATCCGGGACTCAACCTGGGATTGCCAAACTGGGGATACCCGCGAGCGCGGGACCCCTGGCGCACTCGATGCGCGACATCGAGCTCTTCTTCTCCACGGTCGCGGGGCAGAAACCATGGACGCTGGATCCGGACGTGCTGCCTTCGCCGTGGACCTCTCTCACATCCGTGTACGAGGGCGGGAAGAGGAGGAAGCCGCGCATCGGCGTGGTCCGCAGAGACGGTGTCATGGAGCCGCACCCGCCGATCCTGCGTCTGCTCGACGAAGTGAGCTCCAAGATGCGGGCTGCAGGCATCGAGGTCGTGGACATGGACATCACCGCCTTGCTCTCGCAGTGCCAATCGCTCGCCAACGCGCTCTTCGGCATCGACGGCGGAAACGCAATGTTCGACCTGCTCGAATCGACCCAGGAACCGCTTTCGCCGTGGTTGTCTACGCGTCTGCGCCGGAAGGCCGCCATGCCGTTGGACAAGGTGCGGGAGTTGCAGGCGAAGCGGACGGAGCTGCAGAAGAAGTTCTTGCGGATCTGGAAGACGCAGACAGGGGACGAGATCGATGCGTTCATCTGCCCTGTGGCGCCGCACCCAGTGCCGCCGGTTGATCGCTGGAACGGCGTCAGTTACACGAGCTCGTTCGTGCTGCTGGATTATCCGGCGGGTGTGGTGCCCGTGCGGAGGTTCGAGAAGAAGGACATGGAAGGCGAGCTGCCGCAGGCAAAGGGGAAGGGCAACAGCTGGGACAAGGCGAATAGGGCACTCTGGACGGATTTTGATCGGACCGTGTATATTGGCACGCCGCTGTCTGTGCAGGTTGTGGCGCCGAAGCTGGAGGAGAGGAAGCTGGTGGAGGCGATGAGTGCGATTGATGAGGCTGTGAAGGGGGAGGGGACGGGTGTGGCTGCCAAGTTATAAATATCTCGATTGTAGGTATATATGCAGGATCTAGGGTTTTAAAAAGCCCCCGAAAATGCCAGTCTATGCGATGATATGGGAATCATAAAGTCGTCAAACCTTAGCCGCCGCCATTCCCACGTCTATACAATCACGTTGATGGGCTCCCCCGCCACCCACGCCTCGACCGTCTCCTTGAGTATCCCGCCCAAATTCGTCAGCGTCCGTTGGGAAAACCACGCCAGGTGCGGTGTCACGGTGACATTCAACCGCTCCGCCTCCTCGCTCAACAACGGGCTGTCTTCCTCGCCCTCAGCGGGCTCCGTAGCTAACACGTCCGTGGCGTAGCCGGCGAGCCGGTTCTCGCGGAGGGCGGCCATGACGGCGGACTCCTCGACGATGCCGCCACGGGAGATGTTGACGATAAGGGCGTGGGGAGAGAGGAGGGCGAGTTCGGGGCCGGAGATGAGGTTGAGCGTGGAGGGGGTGCGTGGGAGGGAGAGGACGAGGACGGTGGAGGAGCGCAGGACGGTTTCAAAGGGCAGACGTTTCGGTCCGTCGTCTTCCGCGCATGGAGGCAGACCATCTTTCCCTTGGACTTCCCCGTTCCTGTCGCTCTCCTCGTCACGCGTCGTATCAGTGGTAGTGCCATCGCAATCGCTGCCGCCTTCCCCCTTCCTCCCCGAAACCACCACCCTCATACCCAACCCCCTCGCCAACATCCCAATCCGCTTCCCCAACCCGCCATACCCCACAATCCCCAACACCTCCTCCTGGCACGTCAACGGTGGCCTCTTGCCCCTCCCCGCACTCCCTTCCTCGCCTTCCATCCCCGTCTCCATCCACCCCTTCAAACTGCCCCTCTCCTTCCACTGGCTCGGCCTCGCCCGCACCACGCGATCCAACAGCACCGTCCGCCGCCTGGCCGCGAAATACAAGCCGATGGCGTGCTCGCTGACAGCGTCCAGATTGGCGCCGGGGCAATTGACGACGCGGATGCCGCGGGCGGCGCAGGCGGCGAGGTCGACGGGGTCGGTGCCGGTGGCCATGACGGCGACGAGGCGGAGGTGTGGAGTGGTGGATGAGGAGAGGAGGGAGGCAGGGAGGCGGATGGTGGTTACGATGAGGATGGTTGCGTCGTGGATGCGGGAGGGGAGGAGGGAGGCGGGCGTGGTGGGGTAGGTGGTGAGGGTGTAGGTTGTGCCTGGGGGGAAGGAAAAGGAGGGGGGGAGGGGTTGGTGGATGGTTTCGAGGGCGACGATGTGGTGGTGCATTGCGGAGGCAATGTCAATTTGGGGGGAGGCTGCGGTTGGAGATGGCGTTCTTCTTGAGCGTCTTGGGAGACTGGGAGCGGAGTTGGAGTTGGATAGGGCGGATCAAGGTGTAGAAGGAAAGGAAAGGCGAGAAAGATGGGAAATGAAGATGGGAAATGCTAAAAGATGACCGCATTGTTTGTTTACCTACATGCAACTAGTCATCGACAGGGCGTGTTGCTATCCCACCTGGATGCATGCTTAACCCCGCGTAAATCCTAGATACGGGGGATACATGGTTGACGATCTTTCCCTTTGTAAACACTCACCTCTCCATCTCGACTACCTTTCCACAGCTGATATTGCAGCCGCACTGGAAATATCCATGCATGGACCCGAACAATGCGATGCAATGCCCCAGATCTCAGGGTCCAATTGTCCTACCTCGGAGGACCCTTTCCGATCAATCCGATGACGATCGGAATCTCTGGGCGCCACATGGCACGCACCGCCACGCCATGTGTTGTGCCGAGATCAGGCCATGCCAAGATCCGGATGACTGCATGGCGCTAATGCAGGCACTCACGTGCAAAAGGGGCTAGCTAGATGGAGGTAAAGGTTGGATTAGCTCGGAGGATTTTTTTTAAGATTTCTCTTTGTCCGCGTGCAATGCGGGACGTGGGATGAAGGGATGATGATGGGAAGACGTGTCGTTGGATTGAGTGGTGAATGTGAAGGCGAGAAAGGGCGAAAGGTGAAGGTGAAGATCTGAATCTATTGGTGAGTGAACCCTTCGGAACCATTCCGAAGACTTTCATCCCATCTTCGTCCATCTCTTTCCATCCGAACAGCCTTCGGGCTCTCCGGGAAGCTGAGATGAAAGACCCAGAAAGGGGAAAGCCCTCAGCGAACAAGGTTTTCCCGTGACATTACCATTCACCTCAGCGCAACTGCGCCACAGATCCGTACCAATCACGTCGACCGAGTTGCATCACTGCCACTGGGTGCTCGGCGCTGAGTGGTCCACTGCACCCCACTACCAGGGCCGCGGATGACGTCGTGCCGCGGTCCAGCAACGACGGACCCCGCGAGTTCACAAGGAAGGGGGCCCTTGAGCCTTCGCCGAAGTGTTTCTGTGCCGTTGTTTCCAAGGGATCCGGGATGGAAATCAAAATTTGACCCTGAAGGTCCCCAATTCAATTTCTCCCCTCTGCCGGCTCGCCGCTCGAACCGGACATGGCAGGTGGTTGATGATAAGTGAGGGCCTCTGGTTTCCCTACACAGTATTGTGTTCCCTCTGGAGATAACGTTGTTGAATCATGTGCTTGGCCAAATCCCACTCTCTCGTGTGTCTCCCAACCAATGTGAGGCCTCTCCCACGTCGGCGGACAAGCCCTTGTTCCTCCAGGGCTGTCGTCTCTGTCCCCGTGCCCTCGGGCATGCCAAGTCGCGCTAATGGTCGCTAACCGGCTGCTTTCGGCATCGCGTCCTTTCGAGACTAGGAGTCGCATCCATGGAAAAGATTCCTACAGAAGAACCTTGGTTCTTGGGTTGCCTCCCACCCGTCATCCGCGCTCTCTCCTCCAATCCCCTCCCAATTCCAAGGTTTGCTACAGTCCCATCAATTCCTCTGTAGATAATAAAAGGTCGATCGCGTGCCACCCCCAGCCCGTGTCCCTGCGCAGAGTCTTGTCTTCTTGTTTGTGTACGGTGTACAGCAGACCCAAAAGCGACAACCGCAGGCCCAGTCGTCACTGAGCCCTGCGACTTTTTTCTCCTCTCTCTTCAGCAACCACCCCAACGCGACAAACAACAAGCGGTTGACCACAACCATGGCCGACTACTCGGGTTCCCAGCACTATGGCACGCAGTCGGATGCCTATGCAGCAACGCACGACCTGCACCACCGGCCCGGCAGCAAGGAGAGGAAGCCCAGCGGCGGAGAGGCGGGCAGCTTCAGCGACGCCGACGAGCTCCTCGCTGCCATGGGCTACAAGGCCGAGTTGGTGCGAAGCCGTTCGACGCTGCAAGTGGCCTTCATGTCCTTCGTCCTGGCCTCCATCCCCTACGGCCTCTCCACCACCTTCTACTATCCTCTCGTAGGAGGCGGGCCCGCAAACATCATTTGGGGCTTCGTCGGCGTCTCGCTCATCATCCTGTGCGTCGCCGTCTCCCTGGGCGAAATCACCTCCGTCTTCCCGACCGCCGGCGGCGTCTACTATCAAACATGGATGTTGGCCGCTCCCAGCTATCGTCGAATCGCCTCGTGGATCTGCGGCTGGTCTTTCGTCGTCGGTAACATCACCATCACCCTGGCTGTCAACTTCGGAACTACTCTCTTCCTCGTCGGATGCTTGAACGTGTTTGGCGGAGAGAACGGTATCATCGAGGGCAATAGCTGGCAGGTCTATCTGCTCTTCCTCGCCATCACTCTGCTGTGCAATGCCATATCCGCCCTTGGAAACCGCTGGCTACCTTGGTTAGACGTGAGAGCCCCAACGCAACCCCTTTGAGAAGTAATTTATTTTGTTGGACCGTAGCTTACCCCCTCTTCTAGACCTTTGCCATCTTCTGGACCTTCGCTGGCGTCATCGCGATTGTGGTCTGTACGCTGGCGATTGCGAAGAACGGCCGCAACGACGCGTCGTATGTCTTTGGCGAGTTCAACCCGAGCCTGTCCGGCTGGCCCGCAGGCTGGTCCTTCTGCATTGGATTGTTGCAAGCTGCCTATGTGACTTCGTCCACCGGCATGATCATCTCGTGAGCCCGCCCGCCTCTTCCTTGCCAAAAGCAACACTCTTCCCCTGGCGACAGTACACCCCCTCCCAAAGCGGCATCTTTTCTCCAAAGAAAAAGTGTCCCCAGCGCGACTTCTCCCCACATCTCTCCTCCTCTTCCTCCAAAGAAGTGCATTTTGGCAACGCGGTATTTGGAATCCCCCCTTGTGTCTGCGCTAACACTTTTGCTTTGTAGTATGTGCGAAGAGGTCCGCCATCCCTCAACCCAGGTCCCCAAGGCCATGGTCTACACCATCATCCTCAACCTCATCTGCGGCTGCGTCTTCCTCATCCCCCTCCTCTTCGTCATGCCCAACCAGGAATTCCTCGCGAACCTCGCATCGGGCCAGCCCCTGCCGCCCATCATTTACAACGCCATCGGCAACTCCGGTGGAACGTTTGCGCTCCTCATCCCCCTTCTCGTTCTCGGTATTCTGTGCGGCACCGCGTGCACGACCGCCGCGAGCAGGTGTACGTGGGCCTTTGCCCGCGATGGCGCCATTCCAGGAGCCCAGTGGTGGAAGACGGTGAACCACAAGCTCGACGTCCCGCTCAACGCCATGATGCTCAGTATGGTTGTCCAGCTCCTCCTCGGCCTCATCAACTTCGGCTCGTCGGCGGCGTTCAACGCCTTCTCGGGCGTGGGTGTCATTTGCCTGACGCTCAGCTATGCGTGTCCGATTGTTGTGTCCGTCATGGGCGGACGCAAACTGATCTCGGGCGGAAGCTTCAACTTCGGTGCCTTCGGCCTGGCTGCCAACATTATTGCGCTCTGTAAGTTCTCGTTTTTGTTTCTGCGCTTCAGTTCAGACGATCGCTAACAGTCCCATTTCAGGCTGGTCGGCCCTCGCCATCCCTCTCTTCTGTATGCCCACCATCATCCCCGTCACCGCCCAGTACATGAACTACGCCTCCGTCGTCTTCGCCGCTTTCTTCGTCATCGCCACCGTGTGGTACTTCGTCTGGGGTAAGAAGAACTACCAGGGCCCTCCGACGAACGAGGTTGCCGAGTTTGAGGCGAGGAGAGCGAGTATCGTCAGTGAGGTGGCGAAATAGAGGGATCGAATTCAGGGTATCCGGTGTAGGGAGGTAGGGCCTGTTCTTTTTGCTTTCGGTTTGAGCGTGGGCGGCATCTCTTGTTTTTTGTTCCCAGCGACTTCGCTTCGTTCTGTCTATTTTCGAGATGATCTACGATACGATGGCCGACGACGACGAAGGAACCCAAGGAGGAGAAGGAAGAAAGGACAAAGAGAAAAAGGAGGGAGGGAAGGAAAAGGAAACCCCGGACGCATCAGAAGATATCCCCACACCCCCCTTCATCAGCTATTCTTATTCCAGCCCATCGTACCCTATATCCCTCGGAATTTTCCCTATTTCCAACCAACCTATTACTCACCTATTTCCTGATTTTGTCCGCACGTTGTGACCATTGTGACTTTTCTTGCTTCCCAATCGTCGGCGCTAGCCCGACCATGCATGCACCACTTGATGGCTTGGCTGCCACTTTCGGGGTAGTGCGTTGGATGGTGCAAGAACGCAGGGTCCCCGAGGCCCACTACGCACACCGAGGGAGACGGTCGAGAACGTGGCGCTTTGCTGCGTTTTGCTGCGTTTTGCGGTGTTGTGGGAGGGGACGGCAGATGGGTTCGGTGGGAAAAAAAGAATGAAGAAGGTGGAGGGGAGAGGAAAGAGGGAGGTGGGTGGGTGATGTCAAGCACTGCTCTAGTTTGGGGGCCTTTGATTGGACGGGGATGGGTGGTCTTGATTGGTTGAGTTTAGTTCAACTCTCGCGACTACATGTGTCCCCTATTGGTTAGGAGCTTTTTTTTCTAGGGCAGTATCACTCCAAAGACTATGTCAGTATCCTACTGTGTATAGAGACCCTCATTGACACCACCAAAAGAGCTTTCTACAAATCGCACGCATACAGTACCATCACTCTTCCCTCCCCACCATCCAGGCCTACACCACAAATCCCCACTCCCCCTCTCCCCTCCTTCTCATCCTCACCTTGGGCTCCACCACCGGCTTCATAACACTCAACGGAATCCTGCTATCGTCCCTCTCCGGCAAAACCACCAGCCCGCCATCCTCACTCTCAATATCAAACATGCAAACGCACAGCGCTACAAACGCAAACATCTCGCTCATCGCAAAGTGTCTTCCAGGACAGAGAGAACTGCCCCCGCCGAAGACGCGGTAGGCGGCGCTGGGCACTGAAGCCGGCAGTGCCGTCGTCGACGCTGCCGTCTTTTCTTCACCAGCGTTTTGCTCCCCGCCTCCCGACTGCATGAATCTCTCAGGGACAAAATCCCGCGCATCGGCCCCCCACATCTTCTCATCGTAATGCATGACGCCGCTCGCGATCTGCACCACCATGCCCTTCTCCAGGAGATACGACGATGGATTCGTTGCTCCAGGGGCGCTGATCGTGTGCGTCTGCGTGATGAGCCGGACGGACGACATGTTGCTGATCTGGCGGAGGGACTCGCGCGTCGAGGAGATGAGGAGCGGAGAACTGCCCTTGAGGCGGCTCAGATCAACGAGCCTCTTCCTTTTCTGGCCTTTACTTTCGTCTGCTTCAGCAACAACGGCATTGGTCTCGACCTCGCTCCTGACCCGTTCGAGAAGGTCCGGCCGTGAATACAGATTCGCAATCGTCCAGAAGGCCCCCGGCACCGCGTTCCCCAGCACCGCGAACAGCATGATCATCTCGCTCCGCGCGGCCATGTCCAAGCCGAGCCCATACCTCAGATTCATGTTCACCCGCTGCTGGATCATCGGGCTCGCCTGCTCGTACCGTTTCTGCGAAATGTATTCCGCAAATCCGGCTGTGACGCGTTCGCGGGCTTTCCAGGCGGTCCGCGCGGTCAGCCAGGGGAAGGGGGAAGTCAGGATGGAGACCATGCCGGCTTCGTAGATCCAATAGTCCGCGATGAGCGACGGATCCGCCACGAACGGGTTTTGTGGGCCGTACAGCGTCAGCGCCGACGAGAGCGTGAAGTGGTGTTTGATGAAGGCCATCAGGGAGATGGGAGCGTCGCCGAATTGCAATGGCTCGGAGAGCTGGCGAGCGAGCGCTGCGGTTTGCTGGGAGAGGAGCGCGTCGAGCGATTTCCCCGGCGCGAGCGAACCTTCGATCATGGCGTGGCTTTCTTTCATCAGGCCGCCTCGGACTCCGTCCTCCCCTTTCTCATCCAGAGGCAGCGTGACTCCCCTCATGATTACATCCATCGCCTTGCCGTCAAACGATACGAGTCTCTTCGTAACCTCCAAAATCGCCCCGTAGAAGGTCCGTTCTGCACTCTGCCTTTGCACCTGCGCCGCCAACGCCGCATCCCGCACCACCACCGTCTTTCCCGGTCCCATCTGGAGCGCGAATATGGGGTACTGATGATAGGAGGCAGCGAGATCGGAGATGTAGCGACTTCCGTTTAGGAGGAGATTGATGGGATGGCCAAGAAAGGGAATGGGGTGGGGGATAAGAGGAGGGGAGTTGCGAGGTTGGAAATAGGAAAGGAGGGGCTCAATGAACATGAGAAGCGTGAGTAGTGAAATGGTCGTCAGGAAAGGGCGGGTGTATGGGGAGGGCAAGAGAATGGGGAGAAGGAGGATGAGAGGGAGGGAGTAGAAGAGAAAGGGAGAGGGACGGGAGAAGCGGACGCCCATTTTTCGTTTCGGTTACTGGAATTGAAGACGATGCGGAGATGTCGAAAGACGTGTCTGTTACATTGGACTGCTTGTCCTGATCATGGGTCGCTGTTAGGACGGCGGGATGTGTTGAGGTTGATGGTGATGGTGTGGTAACACGGGATGAACGTGCCGCAGCATCCCAATCAATTTTAACCTACCTAAAACTCCGTGGCTCAGCCAATCAGCAGTGATTACGAGCACAAATTGTGCTGTGGTTTCCCATTGAAGATGCTTCCAACGATTGCTTATGCGCAGGAGCTGTGGGCAGTCGCGCTATACCGTTTCGAGCAATATCTCGCGCGGGGGTGAACTTTCTTTTTAGCACCCGAAGCGCACTGTTCAAGCGAGAAGAGGGAGTACGTAGACGTTGGGAAGCCCAGTGAATTACTACAAGTCTATCAAGAAAGCGGTTTTCAATCAAAACTTTTGTATGTCGTTCGATCGCAGGCTGCAGCCACCCTAGGGTACCTGCAAGTCCTAATGACATGCGTTTTCATTACCCCATGCGACATGGCATGGGTATTGACCATCACACTCCATACTCGACTGCCATTGAATTCCCAGCCGATAACATGGATGTGTGGCGTGCCATCGCAAGCAAGCATATTACCCACCTCCGACTAGACAGTATACCAGAGGCCTGAGACAAGCTCAAACCCACCAGTGTACATGGTGCCAGATACTCATGCAGAAGCCCAACCTATTCAACCAGATGGTATCCAAGAAGCTCCATCGATTCCTTCCATATAGCGCATCGCCTCTGACTCAGCAGCTGACTCTCTAGGCTGTGCGTGTTCATACTCAGTGTCTCCCTGGTAACCGTCCTCCACCTCGTCATCGTAACCCCCGTCGTAATCTTGCTCCCACTCGTGATCGAAATCGTACTCGTTCTCGTCGTCGTCGTCGTCATCATAGAGATATTCATTCTCCACTACCGCATCGTCATCGTCACGGACAGGCAGAGCTGGCTTGTACTGAACAGGCGGGTTAGAAGCGAATCCGTAAGGATCGCGCACACCTTCCACCATCCTCGGAAGCGCAAGGTGTTCTATGATCTCCTCCTTCGTAAACGGAATCTTGAAATCGATCAAGGCGCCTTGCGGTTGAGTTTTACGCTCGGCTTCGACCTTGCACACTTCGCAGATCCAGGTGCCTGCGAAGTAAAATCAGCAAGGAGCGATAGATGGATGATTGAGCTTCTGGAAATGTGGACTTACCTTCATCCCGCTTGCTGGCTCGTTTCTCATTCAAAGTCAAGCACTTGTAGTGGTAGGATCTCACCGTGCATTCCGCATTCGCACAATCTACCATTCTTCCTTCCCCTGGCTTACGGCAGGAACAGAATACCATGGGCGGGGGGTCGTACAGAGAAAGCCCAGAAAGGCCCGGTGTTCGCGGTTCCGAGGGCTTCGACCCAACGTCATTATTGTCCAACGAACCACGGACTCTGGGGAATTGCGCCTTGAATTTGGTTGGGGTCGTCTGTCCCTTCGCCAGGGAGGATTTCTTGTCCTCGTGTGAGAGACCGACAGCCCTAACCACGCTTTGGAGGATTAACGGACGAGGGATGCCGGGGCGATCAAGTGTACCGGGCACATCGGCTGAGGTTGGAGGATCTTTCACGTCCACGTCCACCATATCGACCTCAGCCGAGAAGGTAGGGGTGCTTGCGGGACCTGGCTCGTTTGCATTATCCGCGTTGGCATCGTCGTTGTTTGAGGAGGCGGTCAAACTCCCCGAAGTTGCTTGGCCTGCGGATACACCATTGGCAGTGGGAAATGGTTGGTGGGAGCCATTGGCACTGATGATGTACCACCCCTCCATTCCGACAACCGGCCTAGCCAGGCTCTTGTGAGAAGTCGTGGGGTTCAACAGGTTGATGACGCTATGGCCGTTTGAGGTCGGCGATGCCGCTGGTTCAGGTTGGCCGGTCGCAGTGAAGCGCAATGGTAGAGTGACTAGAAGGCTCCGCACTGGCGACCTTTCACAATATCCGCCACTCTGCGTGGCTGGGGCCATCGGTGAAAGCTGACGCCTCAACACCCGAGTTCCGTCCAACTGCGGGAGAGGCTGTGAAGGGCCATTCGTATGAACAGCAGAAGCCTCGGATCCATTCCCCCAAGTAGGTACGTCTTCCTCGGAGCTAGAGCTTCCCTCCATTTTCCCATTGTCAGATGAGAGGGAGATAGGTGATTGGGGAAAGGAAATCTCGGGCAATGTCGTAGTCGCGTCCACATCCATAAATGCCCATGCCTTCGCCCGCATGTTCCATAAGTACCTCAAGCATGGCAGACAGAACCTGGTCGATTTTCGTACTGATGGGACAATGTCCAAATCAAAACCACAGTGTTCATAATAGATTTCGTTGCGGCGGAAGACAATAATATCGCCCTCGAAGTAATCCATCTCGGCTGCGATCAAGCTTGCGAAGTTCAGAAGAGGCTCAAGCGCTACAATCTCGCGCTTGCTCGTGTCGTGAACCTGGGTACAGACTGGACTGTCACAACCCGCTCGGGAAGTGCGATGAAGGACGAAGACGTGAGGGTCTGTGCATTGTTCAGTAGGTAGACTACATGATTGGATCAAGTTGACTTACCGCTCGCGAGTTTCTCTGCAATGAGCGCAACAGTGCAGCTCACTTGCTCTATGTGCAGATCCTTGTGTGTTGGTGGTCCTATAATAGCAGCTTCTCCACGGGGAACATCTCTCCACAACTTGGCTTGAAGTTGCGCGAGCTGGTGAGGTTTGAACTGTGCCAATGGTAGAATACTCCCGTACTCATCCTGCAAGAACTCTGCAGGTAGAGAATTGTCCAGATACTCCTGCATAGGTCCAATGGATTCCTTCTCCGCCATTGTGTTCAATCGAAGAAGCGTGGTGTTTGTTGTTTCCGGGCTGTTATCGTACAAGTACATACCGTCCAATTCGAAACCCGTCACGACATGCTTACGGCCATTGAGATCCAGGTCTGATTCCTCCTCTTCGGAGTCTGTACCCCATTCTCCGTCGGAACTCTGGTATTGATCCCCTTCTAAGGGCTCAGGTTTCATGTTTCCTGGAGTACTGACCTGTTTCTGAAGTTGATCAATACGTTCGCAGCTAGGTACTTTACCGGGAGGTACAACAGGAATTGCTTCTGAGCCCATGATGGCGTTGACCAACCCAAGGCGATCCTTTGTAGCTAAAAGGCTAATACGATTGCAGGACGGCGTTCGACTTTGGGAAAGAAAGAAACGAAAGACTAGGTAACGATCGTCGGAGTCTTATGTATCCACGTTACCTCTGAAAGATTGACGGCAACCTGGAGGCCATAATTCTGTGTTCTCCTCTGGGTGAATGAAGGTGAGAGAGATTGCACATGCGCACGGGGCGCAAGCCACAATTGATGCAGGTGAGTGAAGTGAAACGGTAAACTCATGTTGCCACGCGGGAGAGCAATTAGTGAAGGCGAAGGCAGTGGAAACGGCACCATCGTGCTCCACCTTTTGTACATCTGAAGCAAATGTATCTCGTGGACCGTTGAAGCAAGAAGATGGAGATTGAGCACCATTGAAGATTGGTCTAATGGAAGTGGGTACAAGAACCTTCGCCAAAAAATCCAGTTTTGAAGTTCATTACGTGCTAAGGCGTGGTACCACGCAGGTGACAGGAAAGTGTCGAAACAGCTTCAGAAACCACTGCCTCTCAGCTAGGTCTGACCTACTAATTTGTGAGCAAATTATAGAGTGTAACCGTCGTACAGTACAGGATTTTCTGTAGATATGGAATGCAAGCCCTTACGATCATCTGGCTTGTATTATTCTATTGCAGCTAGGGAATAGCTCACAGGATTCGTTGGGATAGTGCGACACTTTCCTGTCACTCCGTTAGGCTACTTCTCATCGCTCACACAATGATGGTGGAAGGTGGTTCGTCGAGACCGGAAAAACATATTCCCGCGTCCGCCGCGTCCGCCTCACCGCCTGCCCATTCTGCCATCTCCACCAAAATTTCTGGGAATGCAGCTCTGCAGCCCAAGCAGTCTCAGACACCAATTTCGCAGCGATGGTCAAACGCAAGGTTGGGGCGCTCGAGAAGGTCGAAGCAGACCTTGCCAGCTTACAGTATCGGTGCCGACGGGACCCTCCATCATATCAGGACGATTTTCAAAATCAGTACAACCAATACGAGACATTTCGAGAACTCTTCCTGACCAACCCCTCTACCACCGATGATAGTGGAATCGTTTCATTGCGGGAGCTTATAGAGTTTGTTTCTCACTGCGCCGATTGCTGTACGTATCGTTCCGCTCAGTTGGTCGGGTTTTGTTGACACCTGTGAAGATCCCACGGTTACCGCACAGTTTCCGAATCAACTAATCGAGATATTGACTCTACACCACGATGAGCTGGAAACGGAATTAAGAGACAAGATTGTGGGAAGCTTGGTGTTGCTGAGGAATAAAGATGTTATCGATTCCAGCACCCTGTTGAACACGTTATTTCCCATCCTAGTCACTACTTCTAGCAAAAGGTGCGCATAATGGCTGCTTCCAGGAGACTGACACTGACTTTTGCATTAGTCTTCGAGCGCTGTTATTCAGCAAAATTCTCTCCGACCTTCGCTCATCAAACTCCAAAGGAACGAATCATCGACTCAACCGTACCATCCAGACCGTCCTCTACAACCTCCTCACCTCAGATCGCGAGTCACCGAAGGGGATCTGGGCTGTGAAGATTACAAGAGAGCTGTGGAAGCGGCAAATATGGACGGATGCCAAAGCCGTGGAGATCATGAAAGAGGCGAGCTTAGCGGAAAATGAGAAAGTGATAGTAGGAGGCGTGCGTTTCTTCCTAGGCGGGGACAAGGAACGTGAAGAGGCTGCTGAAGAGAGCAGTGATGGGGAATCTGACGTTGATATAAACAAAATCCGACATCAAGTTGGTATCAATAAGAAGACAAAGAAGAAGGAGCGTGAGCTAAAGAAGGCCGCTGCCCAAGTCAAGAGGAAGGAAAAGAAGAAGAATGCACCGCATCCTCTCAACTTCTCGGCCCTGCACCTTCTACACGATCCTCAAGGTTTCGCAGAGACTCTGTTCTCCAAGCACGTCCAGAACTCGAAGTCGAAACTTCCTCTGGAATCAAAACTATTGGTCCTCAATCTCGTCTCGCGTCTGGTCGGCCTCCACAAGCTCACGGTCATTGCCCTCTACTCATATTTCCTGAAATACCTCACCCCCAGGCAAGCTTCTGTTACGTCCTTCCTTGCTTGCTTGGCGCAGGCTACCCACAACCTTGTCCCGCCGGATGTCCTGGAACCCCTTGTGCAGAAGATCGCCAATGAGTTCGTTTCCGAAGCCGCTGCCTCCGAAGTTGCAGCTGCTGGACTGAACGCCATTCGAGAAATCTGCGCTCGACAACCCCTAGCAATGAACGATACATTGCTGCAAGATCTCGTTACATACCGCAAGAGCAAGGACAAAGGCGTTGTAATGGCTGCTAGGGGTCTCCTCAGCCTCTACCGTGAAGTGGGCGCTGAGCTACTCAAGAAACGTGACAGGGGTAAAGATGCTGCATTGGGCTTGATTTCGGGTCAACTCAAAGAGCGCAGATTCGGTGAAGAAGAGGCTTCACAGATTCTTGGTCTCGAGGAGTTTGAGAAATGGAAGGAGGAGGAGCGGCGGAAGAAGCGCGTAGCAATGGGACTCCCGCCTGATCTTGCGACCGATGAAGAAGAGGAAGATGAGGCCGAGAATTGGAAGAATTGGGAGGTGGAATCAGACGACAGTGACGATTCTGAGGGCTGGATCAATGTTGAGAGTGACGGCGAAGATATCGTCATCAGCGATAGCGAAGACGAGAAAGAACCGCCTGCCAAGAAGGCCAAACTCGGGAGCGAGGCTCCCACAGAGGGTACCACAAAGTCTAAGAGCGAAGAGCCCGAGGGCAAGAGACTCTCCAAGCTCCTCATGACGACCATCATGACCCCTGCGGATCTGGCGAAGCTCCGCGAGTTCCAGACGGCTGCATCCGTGAAATCGAATATGCCGTCAGCGAAACGCCGTGCTGCGCTCGCCAATGCGCACTACGATGATGCCATTACTGCGGATCAGATCGAAGCTCCTGCGCTCCTAGGCAAGAAGAAGACCAAGGAAGAGAAGATCGCCATGGCCAAGGGAGACAGGGAAGAGAATCACCAGAGCACGACGGCACGGAGGAAGGAAAAGAAGGTGGCGGAGGGGAAGAGTACGACCAACAAGGAGAAGGCGCGGAAGAAGAACTTCTTGATGACTCTGGGTAAAGCCAAAGGGAAGCAGAAGAGGAGTCTGGTGGATGTGAGGAAGACTTTGAAGGGGCACGTAGATCGGCAGAAGAGGGGTGGGAAGAGGGGAAATAGGGGCTAAAAGCATGTTGCGGATGGAAGTGAGATAGATGGAGCTTTCTGATACCCAATCATCTATGAAATGCAACGTCGCGGTGGATTCTTCTGCATGCTATCCCGCGATTGCCGCACCAGGTTTGCCCTACCGAATAAGTCACATCTCCCATCATAGTTTAGTGCTAGCTTCTACGGCCTCGTTGTTGGATGCCTTGGTTGAACTGAACGTGTCCTTGGACAAGAGAGATGAACTTGCGATCTACACCAAGGCTATCTAACACGCCCTAGTGTGCGCCATAATATGCACAGGGAACAGGAAGTGCGACAAACATATGGAGAAGTCGATGTCATTCCTGCATCTAGTTACGTCAATTTCCAGATATTGTACCGCTGTGAAGTAACGAAGGTTCGACCCCTTTTTATTCTCCTCAGGAGCATTCGGGTCATGGTCGCCGTCCTATTCACGGTTAGCCGAGATCCGACCACGACACTGTCATGACTTTGCAGCGGCATATTGGACAGCACCCGAAACGAATGTCGCAAAGAAACTTGTCATTGAATGCGAAGTACCAGCGCGGTGAATTACCGATGAAGTGACATTACTTTCAGAATAAAGTTCGTGTGTAGTCAAACACCTGCTATTAACAATGCAAATATTCTAAGCAATATATACAGACAAACAGAAGACACAAATGCAGCACGCTACTCTAAATCCCCGCATCATCATTCATCACTTACAGCTCCTTCTTCAGGAAATGCTCGGGCGCATGGCTCGTCTCGTAATCCACATGCACATAAGCGCGCTCGACGTTGGGCAGACTCTCCAACTTCATCTGGAGCTCCTCTGCAATGTCGTGGGTAGCGCGCAGGGTGTCCTGAGGATCCATGACGATGTCGACCTCGACGATCAGTCGGGGGCCGGAGTGGTAGGCGCGAACGGTGTCGATGCCAACCACGGAGGGGGAGTGCGTCATCGCTGGATCGATTAGCACCCGGGCCATCGATACTGGGGGGTGGATGACTTACAGATATAGGTAATCAGCTGCAGCATATGGGTATCAGCAGTCACGCCGATCAGAAGCTGGAACTCCGAATACGCCGTCCTTGACCACAAGAAGATGATCAACACGCTCAGGATAAGGGCACCCATGGAATCAATCCACCACTTGAGCTTCGCGCCGCCCACGCTCGTCAGAATACCAAAGCCATTGATGAACAAGTCGTTCCTGTGATCCTCCCACAAAATCCGGACTTGGGAGTACTTGTTCCGGATCGCCCAGCAGTACAGGAAGAGGGAGAACTTTGTGGCAAAGGCGATACACACGGCGATGACGGAGGGAAGGTAGAAGTCGTTGACCTCGCCGCCGTTGTGGGTCGCAAGCGATCGGATCGACTCGACGATGATGACGACGGAGACGGTGATCATGAGGAAGCAGAAGAAGATGTTGCCGGCGGTCTCGATGCGTGCCTTGCCCGAGGGGAATTTGCGGCCATCAACACGCTTGACGGCGCGGGCGCAAAGGATCAGGGTCAGGTTGGAGAGGGGATCGAACAGGGAGTCGGCCATTGTGGTGAACAGGGAGAGAGACAAGGACGACACTGCAGCGTAGAGCTGGAGGACGGCAAGAAGCACATTGGCGACGAAGCTGCCGACGACGGCCATTCGATACTTGAGGTGGTTGGCGCCCTCTTCTTCCTTTGCGTCTCGGCGATGGTCGTCGACGGGTTTGAGGAGCCGCTCGATGTTCTCGTTCTGGGCTTCGTAGAACTTTTCCAGGTTTCGGGCCTGGGCAGCCTTCTTGTTGAGGGTTATAGGGCCGAAGCCATCCCGCTTCCTAGAGGTGTTTGCTCGTATGCGTTCGAGTTCCGCCTGGGGCTTCAGCGCGGCAGCAAGCCGGTAGGGGTCATTGTCGGGGGTGTACTGGGGAAGCGACTGGCGCTCAATATCGGTCTCCCTATTTCCGATATGGCGGGCATGTGCATCGTGGTCCTCTTTTCCTGTCTCTGCTTCGAGCGCGGTGCTGGTGGCGTCTGTCTTTGCGAGGTGATGATCGGACGAGGAAGGGTGGGGACTGTGGTCTCGTTCTGAGCGGGGGGGATATCCGTGAAACGGACTAGGTTTCAACGAGATGGCTCGGTGCACATCGGGATCGGATTCCATGGCAAGCTGGATGCGCCGATGGGGAAGGGTATAGCTCGATCGAAAATAGCAGCTTGGTGTGTGGTTCAAGTCATTGTGGAGCGGTGGGGATGGGGATGGGAATGTTCGCTATCGATAAAGCTGGGCGCCATGGGAATCTTGGAAAGAAAGCGGCGCTTGGCGAAGCTCTAGTCGCAGATCACCTAACTCTAACGGGACTACAAGTGAATGCTTCTTGTACATTGCCTCCTGCTATCGTGGTCGTACTGTGTGGTATGTTGGGACTCAGTGGAAGCGAGACACATAATTGTGCAGAGAAGGGAGTTACGAAGATGCAGTCCGTAGTACGGAACATCTTCGACCATTCACAGCATAAAGCTTAGTCAAGCTACATATCGGCATGCCAGCGGCATCCAACCGGCAAGCTGCCGGCAGGGTCTCACGAAGCTTTGAGCTCCCTCCTCATGCCTCGGCAGTCACCTGATTGGTCTGGTTCCCCCCAATGGCCGGATATAGCCTGGTCTAGCCGAGCTCGTCATTCATCCATGGATGAGCTCCATACTAGGATGAAGCTACATCCATGCTGCAATTGTCACTTTATTAAGCTTCTATACTCCCTCAGCAGTCTTTTGTTCTCTTCCTGGATATTGACGTCTTCTCGTTCGCGCGCACCATGCCGCAGAAGCTTCGAATTGCGTCAGCGCAGTCGCGCACCCTCGCCACCACCCCAGAGACCGTCCGCGCACTCGAACAGACAACCAAGTCCGCAGCTCAGCAAGGTGTTGATCTTATACTATTCCCTGAGGCGTACCTGGGAGGATACCCTCGCTCGTGCACCTTTGGAAATGCTGTCGGCGGACGCACCGAAGAAGGGCGAAACCAATTCCTGCATTACTTTCACGATGCCGTCGACCTTGGCGACACTCCTCGGGGGGCTGGAGACGACTGGATAGAGCGCAAGCTGCCATTGCCCAAGGACGGGAAGCACCGCGGGGATGGGACCCGCGAGGAGTTGGAAAGGATTGCAAGAGAGACTGGCGTGTTCATCGTTACCGGGCTGGTAGAACGTGCCGGAGGTACATTGTACTGTGGTGCCGTGTACGTGTGCCCGCGTAATGGTATCATTGGCAAACGCCGGAAAGTTATGCCCACGGGTTCCGAACGGACGATTTGGGGCCAGGGATCGCCTTCGACGTTGCGAGCGGTGACGACGGAAATCAAGGGTGTGAGATTGTGTATGGCCGCGGCGATATGCTGGGAAAATTACATGCCCTTATTGAGGCAGGCACTGTATTCTCAGAATGTCAACCTCTGGCTCGCGCCGACCGCCGATGCCAGGGAGACATGGGCGCCTTTGATGAGGACAGTGGGCATCGAAGGCAGGTGCTTCGTTCTCAGTGCCAACCAGTGTGTCCGGAGAAAGCATCTCCCCCACTGGGTCTCAGGCCAGAAGCATGGAGAAGACCACGTCTATACACATCAGCACACTGAGGCTGAGCGACGGGCTCAGCACGCTACGGTGAAGCGGAGGAAGAGCACTATCGTTGTGACGGAAGGGGATAACGAGATCTGCCTCCCTTTGCTCAAGGAAGAGGCTAGTGCTGGCCAACCGAACGGGGACTCGGCCATCCATGACGACGACATTTCCCCGACCGCGACGCCGCCAAAGTCGTTTAAGCCTCAATCCGCTTTGCTCTCACAGTTGTCCATCCCTGCTGGCGAGGAGTTCGTCTCCCGGGGAGGTTCATGTATCGTTTCTCCAATGGGGGAAATCATTGAAGGTCCACTCTGGGAAGTGGAGGATGGAGGTCTGCTGGTGACTGAAGTCGACTTCGAAGACTGCGAAAGGGGTAGACTGGATCTTGATGTCGCCGGGTCGTATTCGCGTATGGACAGCTTCCATCTGACTGTAGATGGTCTCGACATAAATCCTCCGCCTTGACCGTGCACCCTGTTGGAAAATTAGGCTAGCTCTGCACCATAATAAAAGCCATAATTTTCAGTATACAAAGGCACCTGAGTGACAGAAAAAGAGTAAGTCCCTACCTGCAATACTGGACTCCAGTATAGGCAAGATGCTTCTAGGGACTTGTATTAATGAGTTACCGATGATCTTTTGCAGTTAGAGGTGCACACTTTTACAATTTACTTACGTATTCCTAGCTATGATCTAGCTAAAGAGCAGTGGTTTCTCAAGTTGGCGCGAAACCTTTCCTGGGAGATGCGAGAGCAGTGCAGTGTACTTGGAGAACGTGCACAGCCGCACCTCGGGAGCTGCCCGCCTGTGGCGCACGTCACCGCGGGGGCGGCCTAGCGCGCACGAGCCGCAACCTTGGAACTATCTCGGAGTTAAGTCAGCAAGCATCTCGCACCACCAGGCGTACAATGCCACTCTTTCTCATCACCGGGACTCCACGATAGAATCGCATCGAACGCTACGGTTCATTACCTCATAACCCCATATTGGCTTCGTCCACCTTTTCTGACCCCATGTTGGCCACCTGACTTACACTCTTTCAACACCACGTCGTGTAGGTGGCGGAATAGCTCACCTTGGAGCTACAACCCTGGATGCTGGTAACTGACTGTGTACTTGGACTACACTAGCTCCGGTGCCACCAGCTATATTGGTCCTCATACCTCCATCCTCCACGCATCCACCATGTTCACCTCGTTCACCGGAAGCACTCGCCGCCCTCGACAAGTCAATCTTTCCGGCCGCAAGACACATGCATTTGGAAGCACGGGCAGCGGCTCTGGGTCACAGGCGGCCCTTGACCGTGCCCAACAGGAAAGGGCACAGAGACAGCGGGAGCGGGAGGCGGTGAAGGCGGCACAGATAATACAACGGATATGGAGAGGACATGCAGACCGACAGAGGGTCGCTGATGTGCTCCGGAAAGAGTGGGACGATATAGAGGGTCACTCAGCTCTCCACACTACCCCTTCGACCACCACGCCCTATCCTTCGGTGGAGGATTCTCTGGCACAACTGCACCGCCTGGTACGATTTGTCAACACCCGCAAAGATGATGATCTGCAAAGGATACGGCATTATGGACGCCGCCATATACAAACCGCTCAAGTTCACGCGGTCGATCCAGTTGGATCATGGCTTATTGCATACTCAAAGTTGCAAGGGATTATAATCACGATCCTCGATCGCCAGTTGGAACACTTGGACACCCGATGGAACGCTTTCATCGATTACCTCACGATTTTGCATTTTGTGTCCTCCCAGATTCCCAGAGCGACAGCGCGCTTGTCACCGCAGTTTTATACCACACTCGCCCGAGTAGTATCGAAGGTCTCTTCTCTAGTTGAACTATCGCATGGGCAGCCCGCTCAAAACACCACACTCCAACTCGCCCTGGATACAGTGATAGTTCCATTGAAGACTGTTACCGGGTACACCTTGAATGCGTACGAGGCTTTTGGCTACATCTTCATGCCGATACCAGTTTTGAGCGCGGAGTCGACATCTCCAGTCACTGCACGAATACGGGAATTCCTCGCCGATAGCATTAACTACAAGTTGCTTGCCAACGCCCTGGCTAACCTCTTCAAGACCTTGGGAATCAGCAAGCTGCGAGAATTGGCAACGGAGGAAGCGAGATTGCGTCTGCTGGGGACCTTCATATATTTCCATCGGCATGCGCACAACTTCGGCAACCCTGAGGCGTACTCGGCGCACACGGATTTCGTGACCGTTGTTTCGATTCTCCTCAACTCCCTTCCGCCCAGTATTATGGACGCACCGGATACGGACATCGATCGCTTCAATCAGCCAGGTTCTCCCCAGACCAACGACCAGGTCACCGGCTTCTTGAGAGATCAGATATTGTCCCTTGTAAATCAGGAAGGAATAGGGACTCTCCTTTCAGGAGCCACAGGATCGTCAGGATCAGATGACGGTAAAGTTGAAGAGGCTCGACAGCTGGCGAATTATGCATTGGCCCTGCTCCGCTTCTTTCCTGGACGAGGCGATGAGATACGGATGTGGCTGTATATTGGCCCTTCCCCAAGCGGGAGGGATTCTAAGAAATTGCCCGCCATTAGGTATTTCTGGGCAGCGACAGCGCAATCCCTGGTTTTCAACCAGATTTTCAGCGACTCAAGATCGGCTGTTGACCTCCTCCGACCGAAGAGCGATTCCAGAGCGAACGGTATCGGGCCTTCTCCAATGTTTTATCAGAATCCGCAACAGGAGCTGGACCGTGCTGCACGGACGGCGGATGAGTGGAGGGTCATATTGGTTTTCCTAGAACTCTACACATTTGTTCTTAAGGTCACGGATGACGAGGAGTTCTTTTCCGCCGGCAAGACACCTTTCTTCGACGAGCCCCGCGACAACGCGCTCCCATTGAACGAGGTCAAGAATCTTACGACTTTTCTCAAGAATCTCGGTTTCACGTTGTACTTCAACGCCTCTGATATCACACACGCAGAGGACCACGAAGTGAATGGTGCCAGTCTCAATTTCTACGACCTGAGAGCCACCGATACCCAGACTCAGCAAGAGCCCACTGAGCCGTGTATTGGCGGCGTTCCTGGCCTCAGTCTCGATTACATCAAGGGTCTTGTCACTGGACTGCTCCGAATGATCTACGAGAGGGACTCTAGGCGCAAATTCCTGCCAGATGGCCACTGGCTAATGACCTCGCGCTTCGATATGGCTAGTTTCATTCCCGGCGTCGTGAAAGAGGAGGAAAGTCGACATCAGGTCGCGGAAGAGGATGCGGAGGATGGGGACGAGGAGGAGGAAGAATTCGAGGAAGGGCCACAACTTATCGGTACTCACCGGACACAACAGCAGCGGAGGCTGGAAAGGTTACAGCGACAACAACGCAAGGCGTCGCGCAGACGGTATTTGCAGGCCGTTGCACCGAGGCTGGAAATCCTGCAGAATATGCCGTTTTTCATCCCATTCAGCACACGGGTGGAGATATTCAGGGAATTCGTCCACCTGGACATGATCAAACGCAGAGGCGGTACGGACCCTGAAACCTGGAGGCTGCGGATTATGCAGGGCTTTGATGCTCCCCATCAGCTGGAGAGGCATGCTGCTACGATTAGGCGAGGACACGAGTTCGAGGATGCTTTTGAGCGCTTCTACCCTTTGGGTTCAGGCCTCAAAGAGCCAATCCAGATCACCTTCGTGGATAAATTCGATGCAGTCGAGGCGGGCATCGATGGTGGTGGTGTGACTAAAGAATTCCTGACGAGCGTAACGAACCGCGCGTTTGAGCCTTTCAACGAGATCGAATTATTCGTCACCAACGATCAGCACCTCTTGTATCCAAACCCTTCAGCTGTCGACGAGTACAAGGAGTTCATAAAGCGGGCAGGGATCAGTGAGCGCTCGGACGAGTTTAGACAGCTGATCTCTCGCTTGCTCCAACGGTACGAGTTCTTGGGTCGTATTATCGGCAAGTGTTTGTACGAGGGTATCCTCGTGGATGTCAACTTTGCACCCTTCTTCCTTCGCAAATGGCCTCTTACAGGAGGCACGGGCTCAGCACCCAACGAATCGGGTTACCGGCCTACCCTCAACGATCTGCGAGACCTAGACGAAGAGCTGTATCAGGGTCTTCACAAGCTGAAGACTTACCCTGGAGACGTTGAAGACTTTGCTCTGAACTTCACCGTTACAGATACTATAGTCATCGACAACTCAACCATCCCCAAGAAGACCAAAGCCGTTACCAGGGAGCTCAAGCCTGGCGGTTCAGACATTCCCGTAACCAACCAGAATCGCCTTGTATACATCAGTTACATGGCCCGGCACCGCCTTCAAAACCAGCCATACGCCCAGACCGCTGCATTCCTCCGCGGCCTCAGCTCCATGATCCAGCCCAGCTGGCTCAGCATGTTCAATCAATCGGAGCTACAGACCCTCGTCAGCGGCACCCAATCTTCCATCGATGTCGGCGACCTCCGCCGCAACACCGCCTACGGCGGCACGTATGTCATTGGCACCGATGGACAGGAGCACCCGACCATTAAACTCTTCTGGAAAGTGATGAAGGAGTTCTCGGATGGGGAGCGCAGGGCTGTGCTCAAGTTCGTGACGTCTACGCCTCGGGCACCACTGCTTGGGTTTGGCACGCTGAATCCCAGGTTTAGCATCAGGGATGCGGGAAGTGACCAGGAGAGGTTGCCGAGTACGAGCACTTGTGTGAATTTGTTGAAGTTGCCCATGTATAAGGACGAGAAGACGCTGAAGGAGAAGCTTTTGTATAGTGCGTTCTCGGGGGCTGGGTTTGACTTGAGTTAGTGGAGGGGCTGCCATTGGGATCATGTCGACGTTGGGGGCGCGAGTGGGGTGGTTGGTTCTTTTGGTGCTCTATAATATTTTACCCTGGCTATGATTGCATGGTCACGATACAGTAGGATAACGCATTTGCATATGCATGAGTATGACGAGCATAATGGTCGCTCAGACCATCCGGGCAGCTCAGTGTTGAATGGCGCCACGCTCTCAGAGACAGGAAATAGACCGTATAGATTGTGAATGGGCTGTACAGAAGAGAACGCTCATGGGTATTACGTGTTTCATATCACACATCCTCAGCCCTCCATAGTATCCGGCGGCAACCCATCATGTTCCACATGCTCCCACCTCGCCATCTTCGCCAACCCACGCCCCTGGCTTCCCCCATCTCCCTTCCTCTTCCCCGGCCTCCTCTCAGGCACAACGTGTCCTCTCGCCCACCTCCTCACCCTCCCAAACTGCTCGTCGACCGCCGCCGGCACAATCCTCGCATACTCGGGCTCTTCGCCCGCTCTCGCCAGAACCTCCACCGTCGTGCGCGCTGTCCTAATATGTGGACTCAACGCTTGCCCGTAGACCGTGTCTCGGAAGACGTTGAGCACAATGTTCCGCAGCAGCAGGATATCGCCTGTTTGCAGGGACTCGAGGGTGTCACGAAGAGCGACCTGCACTTGGTCCTCGTTGCCTTTGCCCTGGGGCCTGGGAGGTCGGAACCAGAACGATACTTTGAAGCCGGAATGGGTGGGGTCGGAGAGCGTCAGTTCGTAGAGGTCCATTTTATATCCGCCGTTCTTTTTTACGAGGACGGTGCGGGGTTCCGGCGAGGTGGTGAGGGCGCAGAGAAGGGTTGGGGTGGGGGTTTGGGGGTAGATGGAGCGGAGGTGCTTGGGGGAGGGGAGGTGGGATAGGGGTGTTATTGTGAGGGAAGGGGGGAGGTTGAGGATACGGTTTGCGGCTGAGGTAGCTGCATCGTGGGGGATGCCGCTGGCGACGGTCGCAAGAGGGGTGGATGTTGAGAAGGACGTGGTTAAGAAGGAAGAGGTAGAAATTGTGTTGTCTACATCTGAGTCGTCCTCTGGGGATGGGAGGGCGAGTTGGGACGAGATGAGGGTGTCGTGGAGGATTAGGGAGTGGTTGAGGTAGTCGAAGTTGGCCGTTGTATCTTCCTCTCCATCTATGGTGAAGGTGGTGTCGTTGATATTGGACTCTTCCAGTACTGAGGCGGGGACCATATCCACATTCTCAAGATTCGAGCCAAAGGAGCGGAAGCTCCGGTTACTGCTACTATGTCCGGGAAGGTAAGGTTGAGACCATCCCGAGCGTAGTCGACCATCCCGAGCGTCTAGACGTCGCCATTTGATAGGGAGAGTGCCATCTAGCTCGGAAGCAGTGGAAGAGTCGAATACAGCCAATTTGAGGGATTCCTTGAAAGGTAGATTTTCTGCTATCTCCTTCAGACTCTTGTCACTGTAGTCGAGATGGTCCTGCAGGGGAGCACCATTCAGGGTCTTCAGCCGCATGGTTTACAAGGTTGTACGCACATGGTGCCTAACCAGGGAAGTTCTAGTAAACTGATTATTGACGGCCACTAGGTTTGGCTCGCGGAGTCGGTCCAACGTTCTCGCCGAAAGGGAGGACGCGTAGTCGGACGCGTAGTTGTGACCAGGGTGAAGGTACAAGGGGAGAAGTGAATGTCGACATTCGGAGAAAAGCTCGGACATAATGGGGTTCGGGCACTAAGAATAATATCCCTTGACGTGAGCCAGCACTCTCTCTTACCTGGGTAACACTGGTCAAGTTCCATTCAACCCTTCAAAAAGCCAACTTTCAGTTCTTTGCCCTCAAAATTCTTGTCCAAGCCATTCCCTAGGACGAGAAGTGTACCATAAGCAGGACGTGGAGATAATTCCGCACTTCTTGGCGATCTTATCAAGCAACGATCAGATAAAATCGCCTTGGCCCAAAAGTTCCAACCATAGCGAGGGGAACCATCGATACCAGAAATGGCTTCCAGATTCAAGAACCTCTACTACAAGCTTTCTGCTAGCCTTCCTAGCTCGCCTGTACCTGGGACTCCTAAGAACGAGGGCGACTTCTCGAAAGCACCTACGGGTGATGCCTTGTTTCCGAAGACAGACCCCGCAGTAGACGGAGACGAATGCCTGCAGGATTGCGCAAGTTGCACAGTGAAATATCCGCGGAACTTCTCGATTGATGAGATAGAGGAGCTGTATGGGCATGTCAAAGGATGGAGTACGCATTTGATTGTAGCGACCGGGAAAACCGACTGGGTCCGCGACGTTGCCGACGAGAAGGGCAGCATCATGGAAGCGGTCGAGAAGAGCAAAGTGAAGCCGAGTAATGGGGTCAGTGGAGCCTCTATAATTCTCTTCTTTGTTGTTGCTAATGGTTGTGTATAGCGACTTATGCTGTCCGCGTCGAATATACCTGTTCCGGATCACTCGGACCACAGCACGACCGTCCTGCTTCTGCCATCCTTCCAGTTTATAGACAACGTCACGCCAGCAAATACGCCCGAATTGATCAGCAAGTTTGTTAATGCAGGCCCTACCAACACCTCACCCCTTTCAAAGCCCTCGAAATCCCACAGCGAGCCCCTTACGCCCTCTGAAACGCCAGCAGACCAACGCCCCGAGTCAACACTCACCCCCACAATTCCTTCCACGCCATCCCTCAAAGCCCGTCCCTGTCCGCACAAATATCTCATCCTCCTCTGTAGTCAAAAGACCCGCGACGCCCGTTGCGGCCAATCCGCACCCCTTCTCCGCAAAGAATTCGAGCGCCATCTCCGCCCGCTCGGTCTCCACCGTGACCTCCACGACGAGCGCCCCGGTGGTGTCGGCATCTACTTCATAAGCCATGTAGGCGGCCACAAGTTCTCCGCAAATGTCTTGATATACCGGAAAGTGCCCGCCGTGGAGCGTAAGGAGCAGTTGAATGGACACGTTCATGGACTGCAGGAGGCGCTGGAAGAGTTGAAAGTAGAGGATGACAAGGGGAAGGAGGTGGTATTGGATGTGAATAAGGAGGTAGAAGAGGAGGAGGGCGGAGAGGCGGGTCAGTGTATCTGGTTGGCGAGGGTGAGGCCCGAGGATTGCGAGAATATCATTAGGTATACCGTGCTTCAGGGGAAGGTGGTGAAGCCTGAGAGACAACTGAGAGGGGGTTTTGATAGGGGTAAACAACTGGTGAGCTGGTAATTGACGCTTATGAGCGTCCTCATTATTTTGGGACTCAGTCAACATCTAGAGTTGACTTGCCACTTATACCGTGATTCTCAGACAATGCAAGACTCTCCAGGGAGATAAATGGATAGAATTCCAGCTAGATAAATGGATAGAACGTGTGTATTGAGGGTATCAAAGACATGCCTACGGCTTGCGATTTCCCAGTAACTCCTTGCTCCAGAAGTAGCCCAAACCATCCATCCAAAATATGCGTCCATGTATGGGTCCGGCTTATGCTACTCAAACGTGTATGTGAAGTCCAGCTCGAATGATGTGGTTTCTCGAAGGTGACAAGAATGTTCCACGCCATTAGGCGGCCTCAACCCGCGGCTTCCTTGACCTTGTTCGCCTCGGGTGGCTCGTCGATGAATTGCGGTGGCGCATGGTCGTCGAGCAGGAAGGCTGGCACCCCTGATGATTCTCGGACCCCTTCCAGATCGACCTCCTCCCCCAGAGCCTCAAGCTCAGCATCCAGCTCAGCTTCGTCTACCTCTTCTGGCACATCGTAGCTCCGACTTATGCTCTCCTGTATATCATTTCCCATGTCCATGAGGTCTGCCATCTCATCCTGTAGCTTCTCAATCTTATCAATATTGATCTTGCCATACTGCTTGCGCAGCTCCTTCGTCGTCGTCTTCATAGCATCGACAGTGACCATCGTGTTCTTCAGATTATCCTGCATCATGCCGGCCTGCTCCATGTTCCACGACTGCTGCTGTAGTTGGTCCCGTTGCGCCTCGTACATCTTGCGCTGCTGGAGGACTTTGAGCGCTTTCTGCTTGATTGCGGTCTTGCCGGGGCCGTCGCGCATCTTCGCCAGCCGGGTCTGGTAGGCTGAGAGCTCGCCATTGAGCTTCGCGAGCTTCACATCGATGCTTTCTATCCTAGTGTCGACCTGGTGATTGTCAGTGCGCGAGGGGCAAAGGTGGGGCGAGATGAGCGGCGTACATTGGAGATTGCGCTGTTGAGGGTCGGCTTGGGCGCCGTGCTCTTTGCTCCAAAGAGGCGGTTCATGGTTCTGTGGGGGTAGATGTGAGGGTATCGTAACGGTGGTTGTTCTGCGATATGTTGTAGGTGCCTGGAAACCCGGTGACATGGTTTCTGGTGAATGCTTGGCCAGTAGTGGCACCCGTCATCCCATCACGTGCGCAGCCTAACACCGAGTCTTCTTCTGGACTCGGCGGCTATTTGCAGCTCCATGCCAACAAGGACAATATCCTATCGACTTTTCTAGGTCCGGAAAAATCCCTTTCTTCTATTCACTCGTACTCAAGTGATTACATCACTTCCAGCTCCCCTGTCCAGACGCGGCGCCGCGCACGGTCGACTGGATATTCCCCACAGCGCCAACGACAACTCAACACCCCCACTCATTATACTCCTATCGACACCTCCGAACCTCCCTGTATCCAGTGTATGGATTCTAGCCCTGCGCAGACGCTCGTTCCGCTCATGAGACGGTCCCCCCTTCGCCACCCCTCGCTGACCCCGCTGCGGTAAACGTAGCCCGCACACGCCCAACATGTTCTGGCGATTCGGCGGTTACGCACAGCTGTCGTCCATCGACAGCATTCTCGACAAGCCCGATGTCACAGTGGAGGAGCTTCTCGAGGAGTCGGACTTGATACAGGAGCTCAAGCAACAGAACTCGAAGCTCATCGAATATCTTCGGGACGAGAAGGTCCTCGACCGCCTACTCCGCTACGTCATTGCTCCCAAACCTGCGCCGTCGCCTGACGAGGATTCGGCGAGCCCTGATGCGGGAGACAAAGCCCGTAGTGCCTCGAGGGAAGGCTTCTTTGGGAAGGTGACTGGCAAGGCGCGGTCCTCCTCCATTACAAAATCCGAGGCTGGAGATGGCGAGGAGAGCAAGGAGGAGAAGCAGCGCATGAAGTACGCGTATGTGGCATGCGAGATTCTGTCGTCTGAAGTATGGTCTATTTCAGAAGCGGTTATGGAGAACCCAGATTCACTCCGTCATTTCTGGGGATACATCAAGCAGCCTGCCCCGCTGGATCCAGTACAGGCCGGATATTTCACCAAGGTGAATGAGTCGCTTCTTGACCGTAAAATGGAAGAGATGTTGGACTTTTTCAAGTCGATAGACAATGTGGTCCCGGATATGTTGCAGCATGTGGACTGCCCCATGATCATGGATCTACTCCTGAAAATAATAAGCTTGGAGAAGAGCGAAGGGCAAGGTATCGTTGATGTGAGTGTTTTGCATAAAGCTCCTAGTTGACCCACTTACTGATAGCCTCTTTAGTGGCTCCAATCCCAGGACCTGATCCCGCGACTCCTAGCCAATCTGTCTCCAGATCAGCCCTCATCTACACAGACTTCCGCTGGGGATTTTATTAAAGCCATAATAACCATATCTGCCAATGCCACGACTCAGGATCAGTCCGTAATTGGCCCCAACGAGCTCACCAGGCAGCTTGTGTCCGAACGTTGCATCAAGGGGCTCATTGCGGATATGCTCCGCGGCGGCAACCCGCTCACTGTGGGCGTGGGCATCATCATTGAAGTAATCAGAAAAAACAATTCAGATTATGACTTGGACAACCAAATAGGGCCCGTGCCCAAGAACACCGACCCCATCTATCTTGGGACGTTGCTTCGCCAATTCGCAGAACACATACCGCAGTTCATGGAACTCGTCCATAATCCGAATCACACTGTAGTGAATCAGGACGGATCTACCGCTACGAGGAGGAGAGAGTTGAAGACGGCTTTCGGGGAGAAAATCGAGCCCCTCGGGTTTGACCGCTTCAAGACATGCGAACTCATGGCTGAACTTCTACATTGTAGCAACATGGCCCTCCTCAATGAACACGGCAGCGAGGCCGAAGTGAAGCGAAGAGATGCGGAGCGTGAGCGCCTGAAGGCGGAAGGAAAACTCAACTCGAAGACCGAAAAGGCAGAAAACGACAATGCCGATTTCTCTACCAGTGTAGACAGTCATGGGTTCCACCATGCTCGTGCACCGTCGAGCGAAGCACCTGAAATGGTTAAGCGCCTGGAAGTGCAGAATAACTCGGAGGACGATTTCGAAAAAGTAACGGCTTCAGAGGCCGCGTCGGAGGACAAGGAGACTGACAATAAGGATACTCCTCCGACGAACACGGGTAAAGCGGAGAAGGAGCTGTCAGAGAAGTCTACCGAAGGGGACGGCGAGTTCGTTGATGAACCTCTCTCTCCAGCGAAGGAGACTTCGCCAGAAGCCCCTACTCCACCAAAAGTTGCAGATGATGCTGAATCACCAACTTCTGCAGGTCTGACTTCGCAAGTGGGTGGTCTCGAACTGGACAATGACACCGTCATGAGCGATCGCCGGTCTCCATCTCCCACCACAGCCCCTGGAGCTCCAAAGGAAGCTTCCTCTCTCCTAACGCAGCAGTTGAGCAAGGATGGTCAAGAAGAGAATGCTATTCAACCCCGCCCAGAAGATACCCCAGCGCCTTTGTTTTCAGGAAAACGCAATGCCGAAGGCAGCGAAGAGTCGAAGCAGGAAACGTCTGATGCATCGCGGTTCACAGTTGGGCCAGTCGAAAGTGAAGGTTCAGAAGTCACGCCAATTGATGAGACGAGCAGCTCCCGCTCGGTCCTCCTTGGCGGTGGTGACAACCAGTACTCCAACCAGTATGAGGTGGACATGGATGGGTCACCTGTAGTCGGCGATCTGCTCAAGATGAAGTTTGTTGAACACAGAGTTGTGCCGACTATTCTTGTAAGTGGCAGGAATACCCTCTATGCCTTCGGTTATTTAATAGGCCTTCAGGACTTCTTCTTCCGCTTCCCTTGGAACAATTTTCTGCACAATGTGGTCTACGATGTCGTCCAACAAGTGTTCAATGGCCTTATGGACCGTGGCTATAACAGAAGTCTGGCCATTGATCTCTTTGAGACTGGCCGCATCACGGAGCGGATAATCGAAGGCCAGCAGGCCAGCGACAAGGCACAGGCCGAGAATAACATGCGGTTGGGCTACATGGGCCACCTCACACTGATCGCAGAAGAGGTGCTCAAGTTCACCGAGCGGCATCCAGCGGAATTGCTGTCGCAAACGGTGTTGGACAAGGTCATGGACAAGGCCTGGATCGACTACATCGAGCAAACATTGGCCGAGACGAGGGATCGCGACAATGCGATTCTGGGCGGGGTGCGTCCTGACCAGAGTGTAGGTCCCAGACAAGCCGTCCTTAATGCCGTCAATGCGGCCAACAGCTACAATAACGACACATCTTCTGGGCTTGGGGGCAACGGCTCCATCCCGCTCGACAGCATGGAGCTCAGCAATGCCGACAGTAATGGCGGTGGCTACTCCTTCTCCGGGGGCACACTGCTTAGCGGCTTCACCAACTCGAGCGACGAGGAGGACGAGGATATGGACGAGGGAGACAGCGAGCGCGAGCGCGAAGGGGAACGGGGCCGCACCGGCCCCATCAATGACACGGAACAAGTGGGTGAACTCTCATTCGAAGACGTCGAGATGGATTACCGATAATCTATATGCATGACTCATTCGCAATGCGTGTGCGCGTCGGTGCGTTTTTCATGTTTCGCGTCTTTTGGTGCTTTCTATCTGATTCTATCATACTTGTCAAGAGCGGGAACGAAGAGGACCATCGACATGCATCCGTTCAGTCTTTCTCCCATTCTCCGCTTGTCATATACACTTGTACCTATGTCGCTCAGGTTATCTTGACATTTGTAGCAATACCCCTGGAGTATCAGGCGTTGTGGCTATCTTGCTTCTGCTCCTGCTGCTTCTCCTGGAAATGTCAATTGCCTGGGTGCTTATGTGCAGAGTGATGGACAGGGAGGAGAAGGGCAACTGGACGTGGCCTGGCGCATGTCATCTTCCGATGCACTGCTTGCTTATGTCCTACTCGGTTCTCCATCCGCGCCATTGGTCATGTTGAGCGATGTTGTTTGGCTATCGGGAATACCGTCTCACGTCTCCTTGTTGCCCCCACTCCTTATCGTCGCGGATTGTACCTATCTGAAGGCAAACTATGCTAACGTCAGTTTCACAGGATTGCATCGTGCCTAAATCCGAGAACACCGTTGACGCGGATATCCCACCGCCCTTACAAATCATCCCCGGCAACACCAATTCCCGAGCACGCCGCCAATTTGCCGCTCGTTTGGCGCAGCGAAGGGCGGAAATGGAAGCCATGACGAGAAGTGAAGGAGGGGCCGGTGACGAGGATGACGGTGATGAGGCAGACGTGGAGGGAGAGAGGGAGGGGGAAGGAGAGGGGAAGGGGCAGAGGACGGCTAGAGAGAAGGGGACAAGCAGCATTAGTGTGCGCGCAAATAAGGATGACGATGTGGATTGATCATCGGAGAGTTATGAATCTGTTGGATGCATGGGTTTGTGTTGATCACCATGGAAATGAACTGGATGACAGCACTACTTTCTTTGGACGATGGAGTCGAGTTATGGCTCCTTCACCAGGTTATTCTTGCCCAGTACTCCAACACTGCTTTGCTTAGGCTGGGTTGCTACGAGATGGCTACGGCCGGTAGCTGCTTATTGGTGGGCGCGTTAATGATATGATACCTTCTTTTATGCTTTCTGACTCCTATATCTCGAGTCGGCTTGTTATACATGATCTGCTTGACAAACATGAACGCTCTCTCACTTCTTGAATCATGAATCGTCATTGCAAGCATCCGGACAACCGAGAAATAGCGTCCACCAGGGCCGGATTTGTTACTGCTGGAGTGCTTCTACAAACCTCGTTCACCTCCGCGGCAGGACCTTGGTGGCCTCCTTCTCTTGTGGGACTTCCTGCACGAACGGCAGGAATTCCGGCTCTCCAGGAATGTACTTCCTCAGGACTTTCGGCACCTTCATTCCCGTACCATCCGGGGTCTGGTAGTTCTCCATGATGCAGCAAAGCGTACGCTGAGTAGCGCACAATGTCTGATAGAACGTTAGCGTTCGTCTCCGGTATACTTCCACCAGCATTGCTTACCGCATTGAGAGCGTGGACGTATTGCTTTCTCTCATTCTCGGACTCGACGTTCTTGCCACCCTTCTTGACGCCAAACCTAACCTCCAGCTCTCGCGTCTGATAGTCTGTGCAGTTGCTGGCGCTCACCAACTCCCTACTACTATTAGCACAGCCGACGGTAATGTAGACGGTCAAAAACTGACTTGTACTCTTGCTGGAAGGGAAACCACGCCTCCAGGTCGTACTTCTTCGCAGCTGCGTTATTGAGCGCTCCAGAGACGATGCTGACGACCCGGTATGGCAGTCCGAGCGACTGGTAAAATTCTTCGGAGGTCTTGAGCATTTCCTCGAGGCACTTGGGTGACTCTTCGGGAGTGCAGTAGATGAATTGTTCAATCTTCTCGAACTGGTGGACACGGAAAATACCCCAGGCATCGCGACCATGCGAGCCGGCCTCTTTGCGGAAATTGGTCGAATAGCCTGTTCACGAATTGTCAGCCGAAGTACCACCCTTGCTCTTGATACCAAAGAGGCGAGATATTGGAGAGGTTGTGTTCAATGACTGCAGTTGAAAAAAGAATGGATGCAAGACTGTGAAGAAGACCACGACATTTCGAATGCCTAGTTCGGAGCGGTGCTCTGCACTGACAAGCTTGTCAAAAAATAATCTGCTTACCTGCGTATTTGATAGGGAGATCCTTTGGCTGCAGCCACTCATTCGCATGAGCACAAGAGAGGGGCTGTTCCGAAGTGGCGATCAGATAACGGTCCTCTTTGCTATCTCCACCTTCGACGACTGTATCAAAATCAGTGCCTGGATCGCTAACGCCTGGGTAGATTGCATACCCTTGTAGAGCTCCTCGTCGAACTGACTAAGCTGCGCGGTGCGGCTCATCTGGTCCTTGTTGAGCATATATGGGGGTTGGTTAGGAGTATATCCCTTAGTGTAAAGGAATGCAAGGCCGTAGTTTACGAGGGCCAGATTAAGGAAGACGCCAGGCCCAGTGAGCATGTAGCCTCTATGGCCGACCAGTTTAACACCTCTGTTAGGATCATATCCGCCGAGCTTGAGCAACACCTCGTGGTGCGACAAAGCAGCCTTTTCAGAAACCTCTCCCCAAGTTTTCTCGACCTTGTTGTTCGCTTCGTCTGTGTGTACTGGCACGGAGTCGTCCACGTAGTTGCCAACGGTCTTTGCCAGGGCCAGAAGTTCGTTGTGTTTGGCCACGGCCACGGCTTCCTGGTCCTTCTTCTTATTCTCCAAGTCCACCTTTTGCTTTAATAGGTCGGTCGCATCCTCCTTTGCCTTCTTCTTCTGTCCAATCTGCTTTTGAATCGCGTTGATCTCTGGAGGCGCATGTCGTTAGCGATCTGGCAAATGAGAGGAGAAGAATGTACGAACCGGAGCCGATTTGAGTTACGGCGTACCGCTCTATAGAAAGTTAGCACTCTTCTCTTCTACAATTGCGCGTGTCGTCTGGGTAGAGACCTCTCCGTGCCGTCTCGAACAATTCGATGACCTGATCTACAACCTCGACAGGCGCTCCTCTCCGCCTTTGACTTTCTTTGATCTTCTCGGGGTCTCCGCCTCTCGCGACAATGAAGTCGTTGATTTCAATCATGGTGTAATTCTGTCGTTTCCAATGGTGGGGGTGTAATAACTTGGTCGGGTGGTGTTTGTCAAATGTTTGAGTCTCTAGCCTTTTAGTGGGGTGGATGGCGGGGCCACCAGGGACCACAACTGGCCGGGCACGCCGGCCCTGCGTGAGTCAGGTCCCGGATAATAGTTCCGCCGTTCCTACTACGGGGACATCGGCAATGAGGATACTACGGTTTTTGACTCTACTGTGTAATTTAGTGAAGTAGAGTACAGCATACTCTCCTTGTCTTTCTGTTGTTCCTGAAGCACATTCTGCATGCCATTTGGAGGTGGAATCACGATACAAGCAGTTCTGCGATGCAAGATGTGCACCTGGGGCAGTGAAGGCAATAAGACGAAGATTTTAGAACTTCTACACGGCAGACACGTGCGGATGAACTCACTCTATTACACCACTAGGAAAGTGAAGGCGCCAGTTTGCAGTGACATGGAAGAGCGTTCTCGTCTGAAACGGTTCTCTCCATTGTTTGCCTTGTAAAACAAGAAGACGTAATGACATGCCCCAGTGAGTGTAGTTGATTATCTTGAGGAACCCATTGTGCAGACCCAATGAATCTCGTTCGTGTCACGAATTCCCGAGGCCCCAGATCACAAGCGACAAGACACAGGAAGCTCGAGGGTTTACGTTCGCATCGTGCACAACCCTTGTGGACGCATATCCATCCAATCTCAACGGTCGATAACAGATTGGTACAGGCGTTGATGGGAGCTCAAGTGGTGCGTGACCGTACGAGCTGTTGATATGTTTGTATGGCCCGGAGGTGTGGTTGGGGTTGAATCTTGGGATTCCTGGCTGCCGCAAGCGTCAAGACCCTGGCTCCAACGAGGGGAATCTTTCCATCTGGATCGAAGATGCTGGACACGGAAACCCCGCGTGTCACGGGGACCGCAATGCCATTCCTGTAGCTCATGCTCCCAAGCTCGACGTTAACAGTCTAAGGCGAGCTCCAATCCTTAGGATGCAGTTCCGTACGGAAGTTTGACTGTAGGCAAAACAGATCTCGCATAATATATACCCGGTCGTTCGCCTCTGCGTCGGCTTTGATGATGTTGGCGCGTCAACTGGGAACGAATACGAGAGAGGCCAATGGGTCCGCGTGAGATATCTGGGTTCTTCCACTGCACTGATGACTTCCTGTTCTTTTGTGAGTTGGTAGACCGTTGTTGGCGGAGTCGAGATCCCTTTCTCTTTGCTGTGTAGATAGTACTTCATATGGCCCGCTTCTCAAGTCCACTTCGCAATATTATTCGGCATCAACCTCTTGAACATATCGATCTGCTTCTTGTGCACAATGGCTCTTGCTTCCACGAGTTCCGGGTGCAATTGCAACGTTTTGTCGACCCTTCTCTCAGTGCCGCTATACACAACCGTGAAGTCTGGAACATGCGTGTTCGGCGGCAACACTGTTGCTGCAGTAATGGTGCAATACTGTCCCGGTTGTATCAGATTCCCGAACAATAGCTCCGCGAGAATCCAGCATTTACTCACCCTCCCTACAACGCATCCCGGCGTCAGCATAGCGCCAACCTCCACCACAGTGCCCTCGCCCACCTCTGCAGCCTCAACCACCGCCCCTGTCTCAATTACCACATTCCTGCCCAAGATTGTCCCATCTCCACGGAGTGAGTATCTATTCCCCTGGGCAGACATGACACTGCTCCGCCGACTATCCGCACTCCCACCAGCAGCGTCTCCCATGCCAACCCCAATCTTGACCTTCTCGTACGCAATAACGCCCTCCCCAATTACTACGGGGGCAACCGCACTGCTAACCTTCGTATGCGGGTGTATAACGGTGTTCGGCCCTATAGTGATTGGGTTTGCGCCTACTATTTGCGCATGCTGGGCGATAAGGACGGAAGGGTCGACGATGAGGGACGGTGGTCTTGGGAGAACGGATTGGCGCTTCTGCATCGAGGAGGTGCGGCGGTCCGAAGCCGGCCGTGCGGAAGTGGTTTGAGCAGACATGTTGGCTAAACACGCGTGTTTGGGGTGGTTTGACGCGTGAGATGGGTTGGTGGTTGGAGGACCCCGGGAACACGGGCATATGGACGCCAGTGCACGTGAAAGACGGGTACCCATTAAGGTTCGCTAAGCACTTTTAGTGTCATCTTGGCGTTGCGCTAGTAAAAAGCCTCATTCTTACGTCGTGGAATTCGTTCTAGAGCGGTTTATCTTAAGGGTAGCTTTCGATTGGTCAGACCGGACTAGACTAACGTACAGCTAGTGATGCTCTATAGGCCGTTTGCATTTCATGTGCTTTCAGATGGAGCGGGGCTCCTATGTCATTCTCCGTGCGCAAGCTATCCATCGCCCCCTGGGTACATTGGGACCTTCGATGATATCCACAAGATGACCCTCGTCCAATTTCCAATCTCCTGCGAGATCAAGAGCTGTGCAAGAGGCTGATTGACCACCATGGCGGAATCTCACCATCCCTGGTTCGCTCGCATGGCGCAGAAACTGAGGAAGAAGGGCAGCGCAGACGGGGAGTCTTCTAACTCACAGGTCAAGCAAGTGCCCCGCAAGCTTCAGAAGCGCAGTACGAATTCGTCTGGGACTTCCCAGGGAACCCTCTCTGGAACCTCATCTCGAACCTCGGCCGTGACGCCAACATCATCTCGTTCGACCGCACCTTCATTTCGGAGTTCCGCCGCGACTTCGACTCGAACTTTGGCTCCATCTGAAACTTCCGATCTTCGCGAGGACATCAATGAGCTCGGAGAGAGAAACTACAACCACCCCCTCTTCAGCGAGACGTCTACTCTGGTAGGCATAAGGCGCGACCACACGGACATGATACATGGGCTATCGCACTATGGCAGCTTCGATACACTGACCAATGGCGCACCTCCAAGCGAATATGACCCCATTGCAGATCGTAGAGATTCAGTCATTTCAAGGGATGAGGAACACGAACAAATGGTTGCAAACCTCCCAGACCACATATGGCAGCATATCGCCTCCTATCTCAATCCCGCGGACGTTGCCCGCCTCTCCCTCACAACCAAGACTCTTCAGAAGAAAATCGGTGGTGAACCGCTGCGCGACCTCGCCCTCCCCAAGAACCACCACCACCTCAATTCGTTTCTCGCCGACCTGGATCGCTACTATCCCAACCACCTCCTCTGCTTCCCCTGCGCCAAGTACCACCGCAGGATTCGCATTGGCCACGAGAGGCTCAAGACTGACTTCGTTGCCAATCCACTTTACGAGTGCCCCAAGGTCTTCTCGTCGTACCTTCCCCGCATCCGGCTCACCCACGGCCACGAGCTACCTTACTCCTTCATCCAGCTCGCCGTCCGCCACCAGAGATACTCCAAGAAGTATGGAATCGACCCCGAACGTCTGTGCCAGCGCTGGCGAGATCCCTCAACGGATTGGACCCACACGACCCGCTACACCGTCCATGACGGGCGCCTTCTCGTGCGCGTCCGGAGTCAAGTGTTTGCGGGAGCCAAGCTTACGGAGACAGCTATGCGGCATCTTCTCTACGACCCCCGCGACGACTATCTACCATATTTCTCCGTCTGCGCCCATTGGCGCGACGGGGAACTGACGCGGATCGTTAAGTGCGCACTGTCGCATATTCCTGAGCCACCACAGAGCTACTTCCAGCAGCTGAGGTCTCATCCCGTAGTGAGCAGGTCCCTGGCGCATCCGAATTTCCTGGCAGTTATGTGCGACGAATGCCGGCCGGCCCGTAGATGCCCCGAGTGTCCGACTGAGTACCTGGTGGAGGTCAAGCTCACCGAAGACAAGCATGACGCAGCGAATCCTTTCAAGCACGCCCTTGTCGTGACGCGGTGGAGTGACTTGGGTGATGGGAGCGGACCGACTGCGAGTCCAGAGTACTGTGCTGTCCAGGGAATCAAGGCAGATTATGATAGCTTTAGTCATGTAGGGAGGAGGGCAACGGCAGGAATATTCGAGTCCAAAATGAACAATGCGATTCCCGGACAGAGGATGATAAGTCTGAACCCGAGAAATCGCAAGCTTGGGGAGGAGGGCCATGGGTGGTACTAGAGCTCGTTGGTGTTGGGACGGCGTCTTACATCCTATCTACTGTGCTCGTTATGAACAGTAACGTGAAATCGAACGAATGATACTCCGCAGACGAGCGGGGGCCCGATGATTTACCAGTCATATGTATACTTTGTATTTTCATTACGATGAATGAATGACACGAGACACGAATCTAGAAACCCAAATCCTCTTATGTCGCGCAAACCATATAGCCCGCAGCAGAGAGAGTCATAAAATAGCAGACAGAAGAGAGCATATCCCACAATCTAGATCTTGTCACCAAACCACTTTGCCAAATGCTGAACGGTTGGGTGGCCCCAAACCAGGGTAGGAGGAACCTTGACGCCCAACACCTTTTGGAGCTGCTTGCGAAGTGCAACCGTCATGACAGAGTCCATTCCAAGATCGGGAAGAGCGGCCTTAGAGTCAACATCCGAACTGTCGAGCTGCAAAACTGTAGCCACGCAACCAGTAATGGCCTCAATTAGGTACTTGAGACGTTCGGGGCCAGGTGGTGGAATCGACGTTGCAGAAGTAGACGAAGCTGGGTTACTCGACCCTGAAGATGTCCCACCAGCGGCAGCGGTAGGCGCCGGCTTGCGAGTAACAACATCTTCGATGATGTCTGCGGGCAGTGGCTCATCATGGTCGAGTTCACGGCATCGCAAGACGACAGCATTGGCGATGTTGAACCTGGCGGCATATTCCCACGCACTGAGAGCCTCCTCCTTGCTCACGCTGGTGATGCCCTTGCCCTCCAGTTCCGCCTCAATAAATTCGGCGCTAGCTTCCGTAGTCGCAGCGAGGCCCATGCCCCGCCAGGAAGTGTACTGGAGCGCAAGAGCATGGTCTCCCTCTGCCGTCCGTAGCGCTGCCAAGCTGTCCAGGAAGGCATTTGCAGCGGCATATGAAGCTTGCCCAGGAAAGCCAAAGAGCTGGCCACACGATGAGAAGAGGACAAAGAAGGACAGAGATTTTGGTGGGAAAAGGGAGTGCAGCGCCAGTGCGCCGCGGACCTTCGGTGCAAGAACCCGATTAAACGTTGCTGCGTCGGTGTCGAGCACGAACTGGTCGTCAATGATCCCTGTACAGGTCAGCTACTTTGCTCGAGCATGCGAATCCGCTACTCACCAGCAGCATGGACAACACCGAGTACGGGCGGCAGATTCAAATCCTCCAGCCGCATAGACAGTTCCTCAGCCGCATCCAGTGCGGCCATGTCGACAGCAACGGTGTAAACGGTGGCTCCTTTGCACTCTAGCGCGCGAATTTTGTCAATCGTTTTTAGCCATCTCGGCTCGGGTGATGCCCAAGTCTTGCGCGCGGGAACCTTTCGTCGGGATATCAGGACCAACCTTCGGGCACCCTTTGCTATCAGCGACTCAGCGACCTCAAGACCCAAGTCTCCCAGGCCACCAGTGATGATATAGGTACCCTCCGGGCGTACTTCAAGTTGGCTATTGTCCACAATCGCTTTAGTGGCAGGAAGTGGTCGGAGACGAGCGACACGTGCAACCGAATCCTCTACTTTCACAACATCAGCGCCTGAAACGTACTTGATAGCCTGGAACGGGAAGCTAGCATCTTCAACATCGATGAGCGAACCCCATACATTGGGCTGTTCAGAGGCAATAATGCGGCTCAGCCCAACGAGCGCGCCATTGGCGAGGTCCGTATGGAGGGCGCCACGAGTAAGAACAAAGATGCGACTCGCATCCTGTCTCGCCACGATCACCTTGACCAGATTCAGAAGTGTCTCGCAGTTCTTCTCTGCAGTCTCTGAGACGGTTCCAAGAGAACTGGCAGGCTCGGGGACGTAGACTAAGGTGATGGCTGAACCGGCATCAAGATTGCTGACTTGGGCAGTCGAAGTGACTCGGCTCGTCTTGATGTTTCGCTGATCAACTTCAGACTGGTACCGATCAATGCAACCCTCGTCTCCAATGAAAACGAGATGCTTCGGCTGATAAGGTGTCTCGCAAAGCCGAGCAGGCGGCCATGCAAGGTCAAAAACAAGGCCTTGCATGTCGTCTTTGCCCTTCCGCGACGCCTCGATTTCGGAAAAGCGCATGGAGGTAAACTTGGCAAGAACCGAGCCGTGCTCATCCGTGACGGTGACATCGGAAGCTGGGCCTATGTTCCCTTTGCTGGTGTCCTGGACGTATATGTATGCCATCTTGGGTGGCACCGCACCATGCATGAGGGTGAGGTTGGCGACGTGGGCGGGCATGCGCAGGCGTGGCTCGTTGAAAAATATTGTGGAGCCAATGGACGTAGCAGCGTCAAAGACCGGAGCCCACGAAGATGGCTGCCAAGGAAAACCTTCATTATCCTTCTTCTCTGGGCAAATATCTACCAGAGCGATCATCTCTTCTGTTGTACCATGGTGCGAGACTACGGTCCACGGGAAGCCCATGTCAGGTACACCCACTGCAGCGAGATAGTCAATGGTAAACGTCTTGCTGAGTTCTTGGCTCACACGCTTCGTGATACCATCAATGTCGATGGCCTGCGGGAGGTCCAGAACTTTATCGACGCTTCCAGTAGTATGCGTGAGCCAGGAGGCATTGGTCTGCTCTGCTTGGATGAGTTGGGACATGATGCGGACATCGTCGCCCTCCACAACCACCTGGACATCCCGAGGCGCACTTATGGCGACAGGGACACGCAGTTGGACGTTGGAAAGTGACAGAGATTTCGTGGCATGCAAGAAGGTGTTGAAGAGGACGGCAGCCGGCACGATTTCGGTGCCGTGGAGTGGATGCCTCCCTGGGAACGGGCGCGTCTCGTCATCCAGTTTCGTTGTGAAGACGGCCGCTTCTGAGCCTGCAATGGGAATGTGGCGTCCAAGAAGAGTATGTGCATCCCGATCGTGGCATTCGTCGACGCTGATAGAGCCGGTGCTGATGTCTTTCCAATACGACTGGTGGCGCCACTTGGTCTTGGGAATGTCGGTTGCCCACGGTAGTCCCGAGAAGGCGGTCTGAAAGTCAACGACCGCCCCTTTGCACCATAGGTTTGCGATGGCTTTGAGTATAGTGCTATCGGCTGCCTTCCCTCGCAGTAGGGACGGGACGACGAGAGCGTCTTCAACATCGAGATTCATGAGAGTTTCATTGACCGAATGAGAAATGATAGGGTGGCTTGACACTTCCAAGAACATCTTGAAGCCGTCCTCAGCCGCAGCGTTGACCGCACTGGTCAGCAAAACAGGGTTAACCATGTTGCGTACCCAGTATCCAGAGTCTCGAGCCGCGACTTCCCGAGGATTATCGCATGCAGTGGAGTAGAGGGAAGCTACCGTTGATTAGCAAAGGGTCTTGGAAAGGAAGGGCTAAACCTACTATGAGGCGCGCGAGGATGAAGGACATCTTGTAGAGCTACAACAAGGGGTTCAGCCAACGGCGCGAGGAGCGGGCTGTGGAAGGCAACGTCAGACTTGACGCGGAAGGTCTTGACATTCCTCGCTTGGAATGATGCTTCGAGGCTCTCAACGGCTTCCACTTTTCCGGATACCACACACGAAGTGAGCGAGGAGTCAATGGCGGCCACCACGTCAGACGTGCCTTGCAGTTCCGTAGCAACCTGAGCAAAAGGAAGGTTCACAAGAATCATAGCTCCCTTGCCCATCACTTGCTTGTATAGGTGGGCACGACGGCACACGACAATGGCACCCTCAACGGCAGACAAGGCTCCCGCAACAACTGCGGCCGCAATTTCTCCAACGGAGTGTCCGATAATCGCCCCCGGACGTAGTCCTCTGGCTCGAAGTGATGCTGCAAGGGCGACTTGCATGATATAGGTGAGTATCTGAACCTTGTCCGAAGTGGCAAAGTCGCCTTGGGCCAGGGCCTCGAGTGGAGAGAATCCAGCTTCTTCATGGACAAGATGGTCCAAGTTTTCAACGGTCCGCCGAAAAGAGACATCCCGAGCAAGCAGATCCTTCCCCATTCCTGGCCATTGAGCACCGTGTCCGGAAAAGAGCCATACGACTTCTTTTCTGTCTTGTTTAGAAAAGGTCCTTCCTGCAACGCAATTTGCAGATGAACTGCCTTTAACCAACTTTTGCAGTTCATCATACGCCTGTTCTCGTGAGGAAACTAGAATGGCGGCACGGAAGTCGTGATCTCCCCTCCGCGTACACAAAGCGGCCTCAATGGCCCCCAGCGACCAGCTAATGCCTGCGTTGGAGATCCAACCGGCGAGGCCGTCGGCGACGTCGACCAAGCGTTTTTCCTGGGGCGCTGAGAGTGTGAACAAGTGGGATACATCGCCCTCTCCCTCCTTCTTAGTATCCATATTGGGCCTGGCAGGTGCCTGCTCCAGGACCGCATGTGAAACAGTTCCGCCGTAGCCATAAGAGCAAATGGCTGCTCTCCGCTTACCCTCTGTGTAGGGCCACTTGGTGGGAGAAAGGGCGACGTCGATTCCAGCCTGTCGCCAATCGATTTTCTTGTTGAGGGAGCGTACATTGGCTTGCGGTGGTATGAGCGCTCTTTCCAACGCCATGACAGCCTTGATTAGGCCGATAACTCCAGCCCCTGCCTCTAGGTGACCCACGTTTGCTTTGACGCTGCCTACAAAGCAGGGATATTGTGGGTCGCGCATGGAGCCGTACACATTGGCCATGGCACCTATCTCCACTGGATCGCCGACCGAGGTTGATGTTGCGTGTGCCTCCACGTACTGTATGGTTGCCGGATCTATGGATCCAAGAGCTGTCCGTGCAACATGTTCCTGTGCAAGACCATTGGGTGCCATGATGCCGTTGGTGCGACCGTCTTGTCCAACGGCAGACCCTTTGAGAACGGCCAGGATGCGGTCGTTGTTTGAGAGAGCATCAGACATTCGTTTCAGGATGACTATACCTGCGCCCTCTCCACGACCGTAGCCATTGGCGGCATCATCAAATGACCGGCAGACTCCGTCCTTGGAAATAGCGCCAGCTTCATCCAGGACTCTGGTGAGACCTGGCCCACAAATGGCGTTGACGCCACCGACAATAGCCAAGTCTGACTCTCGCGTCAACAATGACTGACGACCGTGATGGACTGCGACAAGCGAGGAGGCACATGCCGCATCCACAGCTGTGGATGGGCCGCGAAGATCCAGAAGGTAAGAGATCCGGTTTGGAACGCCGCAATAGGCAGTGCCAATGCCCATCCAGGCTTCTACCCCTGGCAAATCTTCAAGCAACAATTTCGAGTAATCGTCGGAATTAACGCCGGTGAAGACAGCAGTGTTGCTTCCTGCCAGACTCTGAGGTGGGATTCCCGCATCTTCCAGGGCCTCCCACGTAACTTCAAGTGTAAGTCTTCTATACTATGTCTTAGCGTAATTGCTTTGGAGAAGGGTTAAAGGGAACTTACTGTTGGGGATCCATTAGCACAGCCTCCTTCGGCGATACTCCAAAGAAGGAAGCATCGAAGTCAGCTATGTTATCAAGGAAATAACCCTTTTTGGTCGTTTGATCAAGAACCTATCCCCGAGTCAATTCGCGGTTCTAACATTCGGGCACCATTTTTCAACTCACTTTCGGGTTCCTAACATCCCTTCTATGATATGGCTCCCAACGAACTTCTGGTATATCTCCCGAAGCAACCTTCTTTTCCATCAACGCCGCCCAGAGCTCTTCGGGGCTGTTGATGCCACCTGGGAGCCGACATCCCATACCGACAATGGCGACATCATCCGAATCCACATGCTCCAAAGGAGTGGGTGAGATGGACCGGCTCGAAGCAGGAGTAAGAACCGGCTGGGGAGAATCCGCCACAGTGACATTCAGATAGGGAGCCATTCTGTTGTCAAGGCCTGCGATTTCTGGACTTCACCTACTGAGGATGTAGCATCTTTATACTTTAATCAGGTCTCTCGGGATGCCCGGGCTACGATCACAAAATTCCGCTTTGACATTTAACTCGGACAGGGCGTAAAGCGAGAGACATGCAGTCTAGATTCACACCGTATCAAGCCGGTGAATATCCCAGGTGGTATCCACATCGCGATAAGCAGACCGCCATGGGTTCGCGGTTTGTCAGGTCCTGGGGTTCCTTTCTTTGGAACCTGGAGCTGAGCTCAAAGTACAGCGGAATGCTATGGTGTACCTGGTCAGAGTCGTTATGTGCCTGATTACGCAGGTCCTTGAGAGGATACGGTACGGTGGGACCGGAACGGGTGTAGGCGGACGCCGTTCTGTCTCAAAGCAGCGAGTACGAATGTATCTACGCCTCGTACGCTGGCAGCCCGCGCATGTTGTGATCCAAAACGCCACAGTGGGCAATGTGAATTGGACAGCCTGAAGGGCTGCAACTCCATGGGCCACAGGTACGATGCCTTGCGAGACAGGAGGCGGTGCTGACACGACCATAACGGACTTGTAGGTGCAGCTGGCATGGTGCTGGTACTCGAATCGAGCATGTTGACAGGCCGAGAATCGCCGACGACGTTGTCATCATCGCGGAATTATCGTATGCAGACATTGTGTTGCTTTGAAATCGGGCAGAAAACGATGGCGGTGAGCTCGATGCAGGTCGGCGGGCTGACACGGAGGCGGCTGTCGTACAAACTTCGTGTCGCGAAGAACGTGGGATGTTGTTGATAAAGGCAGTCTTACAGTCTTACACGCATGGTCTCTAGGTGGCACCGAGTAATCAGCCCTCGCTTCTAGAATCCCATATCGTACCGGGTCATACAAATCAGGTAAGATAATTCCGGAGATTGGATCTCTAGGCAATGTCGCTCGTAAAGAAATCACTACCTGTGTGCAGTCAAATACGCACTGTGAATGCGACTGGAAGAGGCGTCCACATGCAAGACCAAGCTGGAGTGGGACGTCTTTCTTGCCTTGAGGAGGTGGAACGTTCTGGGGATATCAAGGGCAGCTGTCATGCCCTTCACATTTTCCAAACTTTCATCATTTTCTCATTCTCCCCTCTTCCACAAAAATTCTGCTTTTGTCGCCACTATGCCCGCAAATCTGTGTGAATTGTCTGACGATGTTGTCGCCATCGTCGGAGGTGGCATTGGCGGTGTTTCATTGGCGATAGGGCTTTGCTATCGTGGCATTCCAGCTGTCGTCTTCGAGGCGGGCGAAGACTTTACAGAGCTTGGAGCCGGCATCGCACTTGGACCCAATGCCATTTCTGCACTGGAATTACTCGATCCGACTGCTGGAAAGATTTTTGAAGACTTGGCTACAAAGAACGCCTTCAGCTGCGAAGAGGCTACGTGGATAAATTTCCGGAAGGGTATGGGAGAGCCTGACTTGATTGCAAAAGTGGAGACGAAAGACAACAGGAAGACTGGACTCAGCAGCATCCACCGGGCCAAGTTTCTCAATGCCCTTGCCCGTTTGGTTCCCCGCAACATGGTTCACTTCGGAAAGCGGCTGGTCAAGATCCAGGAAACGGAGGGAAAACACGTCCTCCTCCACTTCGATGATGGTAGCCAGGTCGCTGCTGCAGTCGTCGTTGGCTGCGACGGGATTAGGAGCTGCGTTCGACAGTACGTCCTGGGACTGGCAAACCCTCTCGATAATGTCTCCTATACGCGCAAATATGTTTACCGAGGGCTTGTGCCGATGGAGACGGCGGTCGATAGCCTTGGAACAGAGCTCGCATGCAACAGCCAGATGTATTTGGGCCCAAACGGGCATATACTCACCTATCCGATCGATGGGGGGAGCACCATGAACGTGGTGGCTTTCAGAGATGATCCTGAGCTTGAGTGGAACCAGACCAATTGGGTACTGAAACACCGTGGAGATAGTATGCGGGAGGAATTTGAAGGGTGGGGTAGGCCAGTCACATCCATTGTAAAGGTGAGCAACCCAGCCCACCGGATTCCATCGATGCCTAATAACCTATCCAGATGCTGGAACAACCCGATCAATGGGCTCTTTTCAACCACGAGCCGGCACTGTCATACCAGAAGGGTTCACTGGTTCTGTTGGGAGACGCTGCCCATGCGACAACTCCACACCAAGGGGCCGGAGCAGGACAAGCCGTGGAAGACGCTCTGTTCCTTGCTGAACTGTTGACCAAGGCCAAGTCCAATGGCTTGGCCTTCGTAGACGCCTTTGCCATCTACGACTCCGTTAGGCGACCTCGCTCCCAGCTCGTTGTCGCAACGAGCCGCACCGCCGGCGATACCTACGCTATGAGAGGCCCTGCAGGAAGCGACACCGAAAGCATCCGGGCAGAGCTGCTGCATCGCTTCAATTGGATCTGGGAATACGACATAAGGCGGGCATTGGACGATGCCATTGCTCGTTTACAGGGGGAAGTTGCCGCGGCAGGAACCGATAAAGCTGCTGAAGATACTGCTGAAGTCGCTGCTGATGATAGGTTTGGAGATAGGGCTCGGCTCTGAGCACGACGCCCTGATGGAGGATGGAGGTTCAGCTTCAGGGACAGCTGAGTTGGAATAAGCTTCACCTCGGCATCGGGTCAACCCGTTTCCCGTGCGCTAAACTACACTCGCCTGAGGCGGTTCCTTGGCTTTCTTGCTGTCTCGCGATCGCATTCATATGCATGTGCATCTAGATCCCAAGTTCATTCTTTTTGAGAATATCTGTACCAATGCGGTATCCTTGCCTAATTCCGATTTGGCCATGTATTCGTATGTCTGCTAGTGTCGGGGATGACCTATGTACATGTGCATATGCCTCTCATACGGGATCGCTGCAGCCACGTCGGTTTGGGCCGGATCAGCTCAGGGATGAAGTGAGCTGATGGGGAAGTTGGACCCTTCGTGTTAACGGTGCACGCCTTAGGGTAGGCTACGTTTCACGGCATGCCACCATCGGTGAAAACTATCGCAAGTCTGGACCTGAACATTCAGGTGGCCTGGCCGACTCCGTTCCAGCAATAGCCAAAAATACTTTCCCGAAGACCTGGGTTCAAGCTTGCAGAGCCGCCTCCAACACGTGGATCGCCCCAGTAGCATCTTGTGCGAGTACGATCCCGTATCAATCCAGCCACTAGCGATCATACCGTGTGGCGCAGTCCCGTACTTAGACCTGACAGGCCCTCTACTCGTGTCTTCCTCCCGAGTAGTCTCAGCAGTCGTTAAACCTTTCCGACGTCCGGTATACTTCAATGCGACGGCACAGGACACATTGAGATCTAGCACCAGTCAGCTCCAGAAGGCAATGCATTCTACGAATTCGTACGGGCTACGGATCATGGGGCGAAGTCGACGCCACGCCTCAAGGTCGGCGATGTCTCTCGTCACCGGTTCTGCTACACTGCCATTCGGGGGGCCCATTTACGACAGGCGTGAGATCGTAGAGAAGTCCCAAAAGCTGTCAAGACATCTATAAAGAGGCTGCAAACACATCACCCCTCGTGCGTTCCAACCCCGTCTCGTTATCATTCGCTTTGGACTGTCTTTTCATAGTTCTCTCCACTTCATTCGTTTCAAGATGCGTCTTTCCATCATTTACAGCAGCTTGCTGCTAGGTGGGACTCTCGTTGCAGCTGCACCTGCACAATCTCGGGCCGTTGGGGAGCCTATTCCAGTGGATATGATCGGCATGATCAACAAGTACAAAACACAGATTGATTCCGCACTGTCTAAAAGAGATGGGAAAAAATCTAATAAAGTCTGCAAACATTCTACCGTCACGACACGCAAGGAATGGTAGGTCCTCCTTTACGCTGATTCCTTTGTCTTCATCAATCCCCACCACCAAGCTCGCCTCCATTCTGCGTTTAGCCCCGTCTTCTAATGATGTGTTATAGGCGTTCATTGTCTCAAAAGGAGCGCACAGACTACATCGGTGCGGTACAGTGCCTCATTGGGAAAAAGTCCCAGGCGAATAAGAGGAAAGTTCCAGGTGCAAGGAATCGCCTTGACGACTTTCTGGCATCGCATCTTGTCGAAGGTGACAAGATTCATTTCAATGGGCATCTGTTTGCGTGGCACCGTCACTTTGTGTGGTTGTACGAGCAGGCCCTTCGCACCGAGTGTGGTTACAAGGGCGCTCAGCCATATTGGGATTGGACCCTTGATTCTTCCAATCTGCTTGCGTCTCCTCTTTTTGACGGGAGCCCTTACTCGATGGGAAGCAATGGGGAGTTTTTCGCTCACGGTTCCACTCATCTTGAGGCTTTTGGTCTTAAACTGGATCTTCCAGCGGGTACTGGTGGTGGGTGCCTCAAAACTGGCCCTTTCAAAGATCTAGTCGTAAGTTCCAGGGTTTCCTGTTGAATGACCCCAGTCTTACTCCTCGCAGGTCAATCTTGGTCTCAACCAGACCATCAGTCCTCCAGCTGGAAACGTGACGGCTCCCATCCCAAAGACCATCAATACACCAGAGACAACGAACCCAGAACCCCTGACTCAGCTGGACAAAGTCATCAAGAATGTCACTGACATCGTCGACGGCTTGTTTGAATTATTTGATGAAGTCGACAAGGTGGGTGTGATCAAATACAACGAAGCCCTCAACTACAACCCACGCTGCCTGCGCCGCGATCTTAACCTCGAGTGGGCGAAGATGCTCGATGTGGCCAACCAGGAGTACCTCCTTACCTGTCCAGATGTCGACTGCCTTGAGAGACGCATCGACGGTTTTGAAACAAGCGATCCAAACCAGCCAGCCGTGCATCCGGCCGGGCACTTCGTCGTTGGTGGGCTCCAGAATGACCCCTTTGCCAGCCCAGGAGACCCCATCTTCTACCTGATCCACGCTCAACTCGATCGCCTCTACTCTATCTGGCAAGCACAGGATCCGACCAACCGACTCAAACAGGTTGGGGGTACTAAGAAACCTTTGGACGTTGGTAAGTTTCTTGACCCCCAGATTCACCAAGTAGATGCTAACTTTACCTCTCCAGATCACTCTGGCGTTCCTGTTTCATTGGAAGACAAACTTTCTTTTGGTGTTGTAGACGGCAAACGCAAGCTAAAGAAGCTCTTGTCCACTACGGACAACTTTTACTGCTACAACTATGCTTGAGCGGCGACTCCTATCCTGTCTACAGACAGATCAACCTCTCGCCAGGTGTTCCTAGATTTTCCAGATACATTCAACGGCTAGTTTTGGGTGGTTCATTTTATCATAGGCTGCTTTCGTTCTCTTTTCCTGCTACTGTCTTCCTGATCCCCTTTGCACTGTCGTCTCTTAGATTTTATTTAGTAGATACTCACACGCATAGTCAGTTTGTCAAATTTATTTCGTTCGAAGTTTTTCTCTCCGCTGCTTTTTATTGTTAAACCAAACAGGCAGTAGTTGCGATTTAGGTGTTAGCCAGATATAACCCAGCCACCTTGATGACTACATCAACCCCGTTTGATGGCGGGGAGAAACGGGACAGTAATGAAAGCCTCGCCGAACCCTACACATATCGTTCGTTTTAATTCCTTTATAAGTAGGGGCATACGATGTAACAATCATCCTGAGTTCCCGGCCTCAAACCGTGGATGCCCTTGGAGCCGGATGGAACCGACAATCATCATAGAAGAAAGAGGTCAAGGCCTGCCTTTTGGCACTTCCCTGGCAAGAAAGACCACTTGTAAGCATACGGTACTAGATAAAGCGAACAAGAAGTGCCATGGGTAAGTAGAGTCGTTGTGTATGCCTATATTACATATAACAACTCAACCTGCACAATCGCGACAGCATCATATGCATTTGCCTTCCAATATCCTGTTCCGCTCTTGCTGTTCCATAGTTCTCCAAGGCTTTTCCTATATCGCTAGCCCTCTCTGGGCTGGGGTGCATTGAAGAGGGTATAAAAAGCTCCTAGATAAGAGTTGTATTGTGACTAGGGTATAAAGCTTAAGAGTGAAACTGTCGCTATTTGCTGAGGTCGGAAAATGGAAATTCCGAGCGTTGTTTGCCAAGAGCGCGGGTTCCGCCCGTTCCGCCCGCGGTCCACCAGGATGGCAAGTCTACGCGAGCTGTGATGCACCTACTCCCGCCATGCTTCTCACCTTGTACAACTTCCGCAAGATGTCACCTCTCCAGATGTTTCAACATTCTACCAGCGATAGACACGTTCTCTAATTATGGGTTCAGACACGTCGTGGCCTCAATGAGAGGCTTGCCACTTGTAATACTCGCATTATCAGAGCACCCTTCGCCATAACGGCACCGTCCACGATTATGGCTCCCTCGAACATGTTCTCATATCTCAGACCAGGGCACAACAAACGCAATGTCTCCAGTACAAGCTTTGCCTCGCCTGAAATATCCAATGCGGCCACATCGCCCCTCCCGTCTCCAACACCGCATCTGAATCCATCCCCAGGCGCGCCTGATCCAAACCATGCCTCCTCATCGCCCGTGTCGCCTTATCCCCCACAACTTCCGCCGATTCCCCGGGTGGCCTCACAAATTGATCATGGGAGGAAATCCTCAAGGAAATACATCATTGCAGCTAAGCCGCCAGAGACGATGAGTGGACCATTGAAGAGCATCCCATATGATGATGGAGACTTCGACACCGTCGATGTAATATCTGGAGAGAGCACCGGACAGAGGATACCACCCCATCAGGCAGCGCAATATATGAACCCCCCTCCAGAGAGACCGCAAACATCGTCCTCATCATTCTTGTCGCCGTCGAACATCGCTCCCAACCATACCACGTCCCCCTTATTGTTGTCGCCCTCGAATATCGCTCCCAATTATACAAAACACTCCAAGTCTGCGACATCTCTGCTAGGTGGCTTGGGCGACAAGTTCTCTGGCGCCGCCAAATCGTCAAGCATGCCTAGTCAACAGCCTGCAAGGTCTGGCAAGTCGAGGTTGAACCTCCGGAATCCCATGTCTCTCCTGATGCGTCGGCGATCTGGACTCCCAATACAAAACCTCTCGGACGAGTCCTTGGTCAGTCGGCTATCCCCAGCGAATATACCCCCAATACCCGACAATTACGACCCCAGTATTCGTGGGCGCATCGTGCACGATTTCAGTGCTCCCAGACCGAACCGCAATTTGTCCTACAACAGCATGCAAACGATGGATCAGGATCGACCGACATCCGCAGCTGCTGCAGGCGGATCTGGGAGATACAGTCCGCAAAAGACCGAAAGAGAGCATACCCCAATCTTTAAAGAGAATTTCGACGACGATACTAGCTACGAGCAGACCCAGGCTGCTATCCGAGCGGAGAAACTCGCGAATAACGATTTCCTAGCAAGGAACAGTCTGCAATCGCCTCCGCCGCTTTCTATTCCAGCACCCCCATGTAGAATGCCACCCCCATTGCCGAGTAAACCACCTTCGCCCGATTCCCAACTGGGTCCGGAGGCGCCAACGCGGATTTCGTCGACCATGCTGTCGCCCGTCCAGGAAGCTCCAAGCCCCACCGAAGGTTCAGCAGAATGTACGCCAGAGAAGCGCACTTCAGCGGCAAGATCCCAAATCGCCTCAAGATCGCGAGGGACATCGCTCTCCGACTCCTCCTTCGTACCTGCCGGTCTTCCCGCACACTTCACAAGTCGGGCTTCTCGATTCAGTTTTCAGATTGGGGCGGGTGAGTCGACTCAGGAGAAGATGCTGGAGGAGAGGCATAGGCGCAAAGCTGCTGAGAAAGCTGCCAATCAAGTACATGCATCGCTCGACGAAGAGTACGACGAGTACGACATGGACGATTATGACATGGATGCCGACATGGATGCCGACATGGAGGAAGACATCCCGATGGTAGGAGACTACGACGCGTCTGACGACATGATTGTGAATTCAGATATATATGGTGCTATCGAAGAAGAAGTCTCCATGGCTGGGGAATACGAAGCGTCTGGGACAATGCTGCAGGGCTCAGAAATATCTGGATCTGCCGTTTCCCCCGTTGATTTGCATGCTACCGCTCCCTCAATGATTGTCACCGATGTCAGTGGCACATTACTTGCCGCACACGATGCCCAAGGTTTGGGAATTGCCATGGCCGAGCAGATCCGCCACCAACATCCGTCAACCTCTCCTGTCCGAACTATAGACCGCTTCACTCATTCTTCATATATACCCCAGGCTGCAAGTGTTACTGAAAACCCTGATGCGCTTCCACCATCTTCCACAGGCACCGCTGCCCATAGCAATATTTCACAATCCATCATCACAGCAACCGAGGACGATCTTTATTTTGACGATGGCATGATACAAGAGCAAGGGGATCTCGATGCGACGGATTTCGATGAGGCAATCTTTGACGATCCATCTGGGCCTCTGTTTGCTCGCAAAGTTGAGCCGTTGGCTCTGAAGGACCGCCTCGGTGCGCTCGCCTCCCAACAGGAGCCGGACAACGAAGAAGATGACGAGGAAAAGGAAGATGAGCGTTCTCATACCGCCGCGGCTGTACATCCGCTGAACGACAATATGAGCGCCTATCACAGCGCCTTGGCGGAAGCCGCGCAGCGTGCAGAGGCAGAGGGTCGCTTCGATCGCAAAGCCAGCGTAGATGTTGGCGAGAGCCCTGAACCGCAGGAATCTTCTTCCTTGAGCGATTCGCGCCCGAGTCTGGTACCAGACGATGGGCGCATTAGTCAGGAGACAACCGGTTTCCCCTACGACGATGCTCTTCTTGGTATGAATTCCAGTTTCGCCGATAGCTACGACTATAGCGATTTCGACGATATGGGACTGGAAGACGATCCAATGATTGCAGAGGCAAATGCAGAGGCGTTAGCCAATGATTTGGAGGGTTTCTATGGTCGCGAGTTTGGTTTCTATGCCAGTGGCCAATCCGACTCATTCGGTGCGTACGGCGGGTATTTTGGCTCGTCAAATCTTGGCCGAAGCATGAGCGGGCGTAATGCTCTCCAGGAGCCAACACTTACCCCTATTACAGAGCGCACCGAGAGTGCCCGAAACTCGGTTGCCAGTCTCAATCCTTTTTGGTCGGACGGCCAGCCACCCCAAAGTCCTGGTTTGGCGCAACTGGCACGGATGAGTCCATACGGTTGGCCCGACGGAGACCCTGCCATGACTTTTGAAGGATTGAAAAAGCTACGCAAGACCACTTTTGGAAGCACCACTAGTTTGTCGAGTTCAACAGGCAACAGTCCGCGCAATTCCAGTCCCATGGGCATGCAGTATGTTCCTCGTAACGCGAGCGCAATGTCTAATTACCCTATGCACCCAACCTACTCTTCAGATGCGTTAGCAGAGGCCGACGAAAAATCACACGAAGATGCTCTCCAGAGCTATGGCCTTCCTTACCCTCCAGCTATAGCAGAAGACCCAATCCGTGACAATGGTATCCTTGAAGCTGGGTCAGAAAGCCCGACGCTGACCAACGCTGCCTTTGGCAGTATTTCCCATCCCGAGCCGATGGCAACAGTGCTAGGGCCGTTGCCCGAGTCGCTTCCCCTTCGAACTTTCGAACAGACTTTCGAAGCTCTATCCATTGATACTAGTCCTTCGTCACCTGCCGTTGCATCTGCAAGCGATGCTGCAGCTCGCCGATCCTTGGGCCTGGTCTCTCCGGTTTCAACGTCGAGCCCCGTCACACCAGGGGGTAGTTGGAGACCATCTCACAGTCGCAAAACAAGCACAGCTGATAGTGTTACATATGTGCGGGAGCACGACGACGATTCTGGCCAGGATCGATGGGTGCTCGAGCGGAGGCGCACTGCTGAAAGTGGTGAACTTGAGCTCGTTGGAAGGGAAGCTATACATGGTACGATCTGAACGAGGTTCGCCTCTCATGGAGTCTGCCCTCTCGATGAGAGCGTTCGCGGGTCCAGGTCCTATCAAGATGTTAGTCAAGGCGACGGAAAACGGCCGGGCGCATTGCCCTATTACTATGAAGAAGGCCAGCTCTTGCATGCTTCCGCTGTTTGGGCCGCTCTGATTTACCATCGTCTGCGTCCACATTTCCTTCCACTGTACTGATTGCATGGTTTGGCGTTTTCCGCGTTAGGGATAGTGATGGTTTGTCGCAAGATTACGCCTAATGTAATAAGGAGTGGGCTTGAAGAAGTCCACTCCAGACGAGGACACGCAATAACAAAGTTGGCTGGAGCTGGTCTCGGCTAGCATAGAATTAGAAGTTGAGGAATGAAACTGAAGTGCTATGGTACAGTAGGACTTAATTTCACCATCGTCGCACCCGCGCCAGAAGTATGCTCAACCCCCATTGACCACCATTGACAACAAAGTGCCCACCCTGTTTTGTAGAGCAGTGCGCTTGGCTTGCTCTCCACACCCGTATGCATTGAGCGACATGAAATTGGTATTTATAAGGTTTGTATGCCAGACTTTCCATCAAAGAAGTCTTCGTGGTAAAAGAGAACCCTCCAAGTCTGCTTAACCTCCGTGGGAATGTTTGACTTTGTGCTGTTGACAGCACGGCCAGCCGGACGCACGCATCAAAGTCAATTGCAGAGCATATGCAAAATGGCTATCCCAGGTCCCGATAAGATCATATGGGAAGAAATTACCTGAAGATATTCCACAGTTGCCGAACCTCAACTATCTGTGGGTCCGCATACCTGATAGGTTAGGAAAGAGAATTCCAAGCAACCAATCTACTCGGAATGGATGCGAAGACCTTACCCCACACTCCTACCCCCGAACAATGATACTCGTAAACATCCGCTAATCTAGCCGAAATACGAGCCGTAAGCACGCATTAGTCTAATTGGTTCGCGGTACTTCGCGGCATGCATATTCCTCCTACCACTCTAACCATATTGGCGATCCTCGCGGCTTCGTAGGTCGTATGGTTGCTCTATGTGGTAGTGGTAGATGGATGCATAATGTTCCTTGAGCTCGACAAATCGGCAAGTGTATGTTGCTTGTTACGGCAGGAAACAATGCAGAGTCGCCTTTGTTATAGTTCCATGTCGGTGGACTTTTGTCCTGCCCTATTCCTCGCCTTACGCATTGAAGTGATATCTGAGGTTCTGAGATATGATCACCGTAACGTGGACTTGTCTGATCGGAGCACTTATTTTGGCGGTCGACGCAAGTCCAACGAAGCGGTCGTTCAGCCTCAACCGGTGAGTGCGGCAATATGCTAGACAAACAGCATGACTGCTGACTCCTGAGTGTTCAGGAGAAACGATGGCTTCCCCTACCCTCTGGACGAAGTCGACAAACTCGAAGAAGACGCACTAGCCAAGTTCGAAACCTATCTCGCCAAAAAGAACACATCCTCGCATGGATGCACACTTGAAAATGCGGCAAAGCGCATGGAATGGTATAGTACCTGCGTCACAGGTTACCAAGAAGGGCTAACGTGGTGTATAGGCATGATCTCACGGTGGCGCAGCGGGAGGAGTACATCCAAGCTGTTCTTTGTCTGCAGAAGAAGCCTCCAAAGGCGGATAAGTCTAAGTATCCAGGAGTGATGAGTCGGTATGATGACTTTGTCTTGACCCACGAGACTCAGGCGATGCATCTGCACTCAACCGTCAGTAATACATATAAATCTTTGACAACCAGTTCTGACGAAAAAACTAGCCCCATCTCTTCCCTGCCCATCGTCTCTATATCTGGGCGTATGAGAAGGCGCTTCGTGAGGAATGTGGTTATACCGGATATCAGCCTGTAAGAGCGAACAGCACCGATAGTCGGGTCACTATTAACAGCATGACAGTACTGGAACTGGGGAAGGTAATCTCTCCGCTGTGGTGGATAACGTTCCATCGCATATTGAGCAGCAAATACTGACGCGCCCACTAGAACTGCAGCCGATCCACACAATGCCCCTATCTTCAATGGCAACATGTCCAGTATGGGCGGCAACGGCCTCAAAGTTGATTACCCCGGCGTCCCTACGATGGGTTTCAAGAAACCGTATGATAAGATTCCCGCTGATCTGGGCGGCGGCTGTGTCACCCAAGGTCCCTTTGCAAAGTATGTCCACTGTTCCTCTTTTGTATCTATGCCTATTACTTCACATTGGTGATATGTGGAAATACAACATCTAACTCTTCCCAGCATGACTGTCTCACTCGGCCCAATCGGCACCGTTCTCACAGACATTCCGAAGAATCCTCGCGCCGACGGCTTTGGAGCCAACCCGCGGTGTTTACGCCGCGATATTAATCGTTACGCTTCGTCGATGTTGTACGCAAACTATACATATAATCTCATCACACAGGCCAATACAGTTGATCTCTTCCAGAAGAACATGCTTGGAATGCCGGAAAAGAATGATTGGGGTGTGCATATGGCGGGGCACTACACAATTGGAGGGGATCCTGGTGGTGTAAGTCAGCAATTCTCCTCTTTCACAGACCTCCACACCCCTTGTCCTTGATTTCTGCTCACACACATCCAAATAGGACTTCTATTCTTCACCAGGCGACCCTCTCTTCTGGTTCCACCACGGGATGGTCGACCGCGTCTGGTGGATCTGGCAGATGCAAGATCCGGAGAATAGGATGGGCGTGCTACCAGATAACCCGCCGAAAGACGATTTTGTTGATCTCAATTGGACAGCCGAGCGGGCGGATACGTATGACTTGAATGATAGTATCGGTGGGAATGGAGGGAAGTTCTGTTATATTTATGTTTAGGATTGAGGAGAAGGCGACGACGGAATATGGTTTACCCTTGCTGAGAATGTGAAGCATTATCTACTTTATTAGCAAGGGGAGATGGCTTCCAAAGCTCCTTTACATATCCTAGGGTTATCACATGCAAAATGCACGTCGATCGTGAACCAAGTGCACACTAATGGAGCAGCATATATAACCTCAACACAGGGGGTTGCATTTCGAAATTGGTATCCTAGGGTATGTTTCGACCACAATGGCTTTACATAGCAAGCTATAATACACTCCATGGGGACTACTGTGAGGCCGAGATCTGAATTCATTTATTAAGTATTGAGACGGGGATCGGCTGGTATTACCAGCTGCAGATGGGAAACTGAATAAGAAAGAAACACCCTAACCACATTTGTTATCCATTCCTTATTGTTTTGAATGTTTTATCACTTTCGGTTGACAAAACGGCGAGGAGATCATTGGCCTAATTTCATTGACGGACATGACGGCGGGACGTCTTACCCCAGACATCCGTCTCCATGATTATCTAACTCCCAATGGCAAAATCCCAGGTAGCACCCCCGTAAAACATTTAGAGCTAAGTTATGGTTACATTTAAGTCAACCGAAATTGGTAAAATCCTTCTCTGAAGAGCCTTACAAAGTAGGAATCAATGCTTGGTGAAAGTCTCCGCTCACGTCGCGTCTCAGTCAATCTCAAGTCTGGGGGAACTCAGCCTCAAATGCACTCGTATATATATATTCGCATGACAGTTTTCCAGAGATCATGGAACTATTAACATACATAATGTGAGATTGCTAACAAGCAGAGTTGGAAGCCGAAGGTAATAGGCTGTGTTATTGTAAGCAAGCAGAGAAGGATATATAATGTCCATCCGCAAGCGACCATCCAATCTGTTCCAACAGCAAAAGAAATAAGCATGTTAAAAAGACCCTCACGGTTTGAAAAGTATAGGAACATATATTCCGTTAGATTGTATGTTATTAGGCACAATTATCATGAGGTAAGCTGCTCAGGAACCCTTGGGAACCGGACAAGCATGACTTGTTCCGGGGCAAAATGCACTTGACGGAAGGATTAAGAGAGTCAATGACTAAAATGCAAAGAATCCCTCTACATTAATCGGTGAACGAATGTGTTTCGCGACAAATTACCTGATAACCACCGCCGCCTAGTTAGCATCTTCGACCTATGGGTTGGATTGGATGGTCGTTGAGGGTACCGAATCTCATGAGAACCTCGAATCCAATTCCTCGCTCCATTCGCTCTCCAAATCTCAAATAGCTCCATTGGAATGCATGGCTTTTTTGCAGCATCATCAGCATTATACTTTCCTTACAATACCAGCAAAACCTACAATCGGCGAGGGCACCCACCATGGGGCCAATTAGCTCCCCGTCGAAGAGTCGGCCCCGACTTTTTAGACCGCGTCCTAAGCCACTTGCCTTCCGTCTGTCAACATACTTCAATGGTCTCCTGGAGTTTTTCGGGACCTTTTGATATCGGAAGGGTATACGCACCCTTTCACTGCCGCAGGGTGGGCTTGGCGTATAACAAACCCTGGGAAACCAAGAAGCGGTCTGGTTGCTCCTACGGCGAAGCGACCTTTCACTCTGGAAGCTGAGTCAACTTGTGAAAGGCTCAAAATGGAGGCCGGTGCCTATATAAAATCTCTCTTGTTCCTGCTCCAAACCTTTCAACTTTTCCTGTTCCTAACCTTAACAACAACCAACCGCACCGACTACCACATCGCCATCCTGCACCAACTCTCCTATCAGCCTTACACCTAGTTGTTCTTGTACAGGCTAGCACATCAAAACGCTTCACGATGCCGATGTTTTGTACGCGCATGAGATACCTCAACCGGGGAGGTACTCAGGACTTACCTCGCGTCTTCACCACATGGTTGTGGCCTCCCCCTTTGGACAAGCGCTATACAACAGGAAGAGAATAGAAGTACACACTTAAGGACGGCAAACTTCCGAAGCGCCAGTTCGATCCCGTTCTCGAAGTCATCCGTGCTACAATCCGTGAGCTCGAAGCCGAGGACATGTGTGTTGCGGCGTCAAAAATTCGAGTCCGCAATGCTACATCCAGTCCGCCTATCTGGCCGATAAGGGAGAAGAATGATGTCAACTACGCGGTCAAATTCTACATATTCCATGAATATTACGAAGAATTCCCGCTGACACTTCCTGTGGCCATCTTCGACAGAGACGGGGACCTTACAATTGAGAAGCTATTCGTCCGTATCAATTGTCGATGGGAATCTTTACGGAAATGGCTTCTGGGGCTTCCGAACCGCAAAATTCTCCTTCCGGGCGAAGATATTCCCCCAGCCATACGCGTTGCCAGAATCATCCAGACACAACAGACGTGGTGGCGGCGCAATGGGAAGCACTTTCCTCTCTTGAAACTTCCCATGGAGTTGTACTTGGAGGTTTTGCGCCACGTCCTCGGAGGAGAAATTCACCCATGCGTCAGCAACGGTCGTGTAATTCTAGGACCAAGGAGCCTGCACCAAGTGGAATGGGGTGAGATCAAGTGGACTGGCTCCACCATCCCCAATTATAACATCCTTCTTGTCAATAAGCAGATTCACGTCGAGGCATTGAGAGCGGCTTGGGTAGGCACCGTGAAACACTTCAAGAATTCTACCATATTCGAGAACGTCTTCAGAGCTCCTGGCCCTCTCGTCATTGATCGCATTCTGCGAAGGCCAATCAGGGTGAACTGGCTCTCCAAGGTGGAATTGGATCTTACGTACACCGAGTATTTCAAGTTTTTTGGCATTAGGGGTGTCGAACCAAACGCACAGCTATTGCTGAACGCCACAACTGTCACTCATCTCACTCTCCGATTCCATCTTCCAGGATCCAGTAACCCGTGGAAGGAATTGTTCGATGCAACGAAGAACCCGTGCCACAAGGTCATGATAGACTGGATAGTCAACTTTGCATATCCCTACATCAAGCACATTCCGCATGTGCGCCTCGCGGGCTTCGTAAAGACAAACCAGAAGAAATACTGGGAAAGGGCTATCCATACTGACACGTATCCATGGCGGGAGGTTACTCGGTGCATCTCGATGATTCCTTCACACGTTGTGCCAATGTGTACTTGTCCTCTGCCGTGTACCCAGGAGCAAAGAAACAAGCTTGAACACAGTTCATTCCTGGCACATTTTCACCAAGTTGACGAGGCTACTGGCGCAGTGGGCGACGATGAGGATACCGCCCCCTTTGACTACGACGATCAATTCACCCCGGACCTCCTTCGTCGTGCACATGACCACTGGGAACGCATGGTCCGTTATGGGGAGCAGCAAGGCATTCAACATTGCAACGAGAGTCCGTCCTCTTGGATGTACGACTATAAGAACGAGGATCATTTCCGACTGCTTCTTGTGGGCCATGCAAGAAATCTGGAGTTCTACGAAGCCCTCTATCCCCGGTGGGCTACTGAGTAGAAGAGCATGGTGGATCGCCCTCCCGATGAACTGATTAGAGGGGAAAGACTGAGAGTGGGAGGAGAAGATACTTATGACCATGGGAAAGGATCTCGTCGGATGTTCTGAAGATTCAATGCATTATCGGTGTTTCCACGGGGACAATAACGTAAAATAAGAGCGAAGAATGTATGTTAAGGGCATCTCCATGAATTTGAGTAATGTCCATTTGTGCAGGCTTGAAAAAGTACAAGTCCATAGACAGGTGCTTCGCATGGGCTTGTTCCATTTCTCTGCTCGTATGCTCGTATGCTCGTATGCTTATGAGTACAACATGATGCTGTCCCAGTAACGGAATCGGAGAAAAAGAACAGGTCACACCCATCGCGACATTTCCACTTTCATTTCGCGGACGTGCTCTTGCAACCTTTGATTGATTAAGGTGATTATCGTCGAAGTGGAGATGTATTCCTTGTTTTTTGTTTACTCCTATGCATACTGTCATCGTCTCGGCTTTGTTGCACTGGGTGTCCAGCCTTGAGGCTGCCAATTGTCACCAGGGTTCCCTCTCGGTGCTGCTTTCCATGGCGAATCACCCTGTTCTTGCTTTTTAGTCTTCCTCTTTTTCACTGTGGGCGCGCCCGCCTTTTCTTCTGCTCTATCCGTGGAAATTTCCTCCTCCCTTTTTGATATTGATATCGGCTCCCGCTCTATACTTGCACCCCTATCCCCACTTGATTGTGTGATGCCCGACCCCAGATCTCTCGACTCTAGCATATGTATAGGTTGCTCTTTATCTGGAGGATCCATCATAGACGATTTCGAAGCCCACCGAGCATCTGCTTGAGCGGCAAGCATCCTTATCCGTTCCTGCCTTGCGACATCTGATTGAAGCTCGGCGAGTGTGGGAGCATCGAAGCGGGTATTACGCAGCCATTGTATCCACTGCGGTGGTATCGTGACGTCTCCATGGTGCGTCCAACGGCTGGGTTTGAGTATTCTGCGGTTCCGTGCGTGGTGAAGAGGGTCTTTGAATTCCCAGAACGTGTTGCCTTCAAGGTCAAACCCTAAACCCAATCAGTACCATATTCAGGGAGAAAGGAGACAAGGCGGGCGGATCAGGGAGCATAAATGAGAATTCACACACCAGCCAACCATTTCCGCCTCCAGGGAAACCGTTGCATTTTCCAGGTAAACCATAGCCGACGTATTAATACTGGAGCGCGTGCCATGTCAGGAAAGATGGAGATTCCTGGGAGACTTTTGTTTTCCCAGGTTGAAAAGACGCGATCTGTGCCTGTGACGACAGCGGCGTGGCGTCGGCGTGGCTGGGGCGCACCGCCCCCGCAACGCAACCTCTCTGCATTCCCCCACCAGTGCATGCTGGCCTGCAACCACGACCATTCCACCACTCCTTTTCAGCCCTACATTCACTTTCTTGTTGAGATCTCTCATTATACCAGCATCCAGTGACCGCACTCCTATCCATAATCCGTACTGCCTCCTCCCGCCGCATCGGCCTAGTTGGTGCCCAACATGGCGTCTGTAACGTCTCTTGACCAGGACATGAAGAAGCTACGGCTGGGAAGATATACTCCACAGGCGGCAAATGAAGCGCGGAATTGGATTGAGGACACTTTAGGGGAGCGCCTACCACCCGGCGATTTACTCGAAGCGCTCAAGGACGGCACAGTGCTGTGCAGGTGCGTATTCTACGGTTGACGATAACTGGATTAACGGCCAAAATTAAAATTGAAATCCGAACACCAATTTTTGATTTTGTCTTTGATTTAAGGCCGTTAACCCAGTTATCGTCCCCCGTAGGAGTCGCAGGCAGGGGAGCGCAGATGTGCTAATCATCTCAGACTCGTAAACCTCGCCGTTCCAAATCCCGGCGTCAAGTTCAAGAAGTCGCCCATGCCTTTCATACAAATGGAGAACATATCGCATTTCCTACGCGCATGCGAACAGCCACCGTTGAGCATGCCATCCCACGACAGATTTCTCACCGTCGACCTCTACGAGTCCAAAGACCCTGCCCAAGTGCTGCAGTGCCTTAGCGCCTTCAGCCGAGTCGCGAATGCCGTTAATCCTTCAAGAATCCCAACTACGATAGGTCCCAAACGTGGCGCTGGCCCGCAAAGCCCCTCGGCCACCGGTGCATATGCCAATGGAGGATCGCTCACATCCCCTGGGTTTGGACGAAGCAGAGGAATTAGTACCAGCAGCGCTGGCGGTTCCGCTACATTCAATCCATTATCTAGGCCAGCTGCAGACACTCTGAGTCCCACCCTTACGGGGGGCTCTAACACTTCGAAGACCTCCAACGGTATTCCGAAGTCGCCCCCGAGCGGCGTCAGTAGTTGGAGTAAGAAGGCTGACGAGGGTGTCACAGCACCGGCTTGGAACATTCACCAGTACGGTTACATGGGCGGAGCGAGTCAAGGGAACCAAGGCATTGCGTTTGGGGCGCGTCGACAGATAACCAGCGCAGGTCCACATGTACCGAATGCGGCGGAGAAGGAGCGCAAGCGCAGGGAGAAAGAGGCAGAGGAGGAACGCTTACGACAATTAGCGGAAGAAGCAGAAAACAAGCGCCGCATCGAACGTGAAGCTGAGGAAGAGCGTCAACGTCTCGAAGAGGAGCGGAGATGGGAGGAAGAGACACGCAAGCAACGAGAAGCTGAACAGCGGCGTCTTGAGCAGCAGAAGCGAGAATGGGAAGAGCAGGAGAGGAAGTGGAAGCTGGAGGAAGAGCAACGACAGAAGGAAGAACGAGAGGCCGAGGAGAGACTGGAAAAGGAGGCTCGACGGAAGCGTGCCGGTAGCGACGCCCGCCTAAGGGGACAGTACCTGTCTCAATATCAAGCAGAACAAAGCAGCAAACCGCGAAGCCGCCGAAACAGTCAGAACGACCCAGAGTTGCTTGCAGAGCGCGAACGAATCCAGGAGCTGGAGCGTCAACTGGAGGACGCGAAAGAACGCGAAAGGCTTTACCAGCTAGAACGTGAGGAAAGGCTGCGGGACGACGAGCGTCGGAAGCTACGGTCACGGTCGAAGAGTCGCACGCGGGAACGATCTCGAAGTCGGCCTCGCCCACCCCCACGAGCTCCCTCTCCGCAGGATAGCCAAGCTTCCTGGACCAAAGCAGACGAGCGCGATTACTTGAGGAAACAGTGGAACGAGAGTCAAAGCAGGATTCAACAGCCACGTCCATTGGCTGAAGAAGTGGCACCGCCTGCACTTCCTGTTCGCCCTCTTCCAGAGCCATCGCGACCCCTTCCCGACCCCGCTGCGTATGCGAAAACGAATCGCACAGATCGTTATCTAGCATCGAATCCAGCGCCGACTAGTGTACAACCAGCGACACATATTCCTCCTGAACTCACGTCTACGTCAGAGCGTGCGGCAGAGGATGCCCGGCGTGCAGCGTCTCAAGCGAAGACCAAAGCAGCTGGTTGGGCCTCGAAATCGCTCCTCGAACGGGAGATGGAGCGTGAGCGTGAAAGGCAGAGGGAGTGGGAAGAGTCGCAAAAGGCTCTACAGAACGCTCCAAGGGATCCCAATGCAGGGTCAGGAGAGGGGAAGTCTTGGGACGTAAATCAATATGGATATACTGGTGGCGATAGCCAGAACCGTGTTGGGACGGGCATTGGATTTGGGGGCAGGCGGCAAATCCTGGGTCCGCGACCGTTTGGACCTAGGTGAGCGTTGAGGGTCTTTGATTTCCAGTTGGGGTTGGGGCGCGGCGTGTGGGGATACCTCTGTTAGCAATTTATACCTATAGAATTGGGTTCGTGTTATTTAGTCAGTGATATGTCGCGCTCCATCAATCTCGATGCAGCCATGTTAACCAAGCCTTGATTAGCTAGGGTGAGCTCGAGGTTGATCCATAGATGCTTCCAAGGTTCGTCTGAGCAGTGTGAGACTAACCATAACGCCAAGGCCGGAGCGGTGAAACCCAGCCCCGGCGACATTCAGCTCTTCCTCTCTACCTGGCATGGGGACGGCCTAGTTCTTCAGCGGAGCCATATCTGAACATTTCCATTCAGATTAAAGAAAGTCGCAGAGATGCCGAAATATAAGTACTCCTCGATGATTTCCTTATATGTAATATACTGACCGCATTTACTCTTCTGTAGGTCCTGTCAATCGAAACGCTTTCTTGCGTACCTCTAACCGCTTCACCAGGCGATTACTGCGATGTTTACCTCACCCACGACTCCATGAGCGTCCGTAAAGCGCACAATGCCGGCCGTAATCATTTGCGCAATGTTCAGTCATACTATGAGCGTATGGAAAACATCCAGCGCCACACAACTCGAGCTAATACCATGGCCAGAGATCTCGAGTGAACAGACGCAACTCGTCATCAATTCGATAACGGACGCATATAGCGCCGAGGGTCAAGCCAACCCTCTAACACAGCCGCTCCCCGGCATGGGTGGTTATGGCGCGCCGATGCCAGGCTTCCCTCCACCCTTTCCCCCGCCTGGTACACACCTCGGACCCTGCATAAGGCACAGCTGCTAACAGCGCATAGGCATGCCTGGTATGCCCCCGCCTCCCTTCATGCAAGGCGGTCGAGGAGGACGTAGGTCATCCACCCCTCGTATATGACGTCTCTAACAGCCACAGCCGTCCCCAACATGCCTCCTAATATGCCCCCCTTCCCGCCACCGAACATGGCCGGAGGACCCCCAGGGCCTGGCGGACCTATGCCACCGAATATGCCATTCCCGCCACCGAATATGCCCTTCCCTCCGCCGAACATGCCAAACGCGCCCCCTTTCCCTCCGGTTCCGGCTGGCTCGCCTCCAGGCAATATGCCATTTCCTCCTCCAGGTGTTGTACCTCCTGGCCCTCCTGGACGAGGATTCCCGCCGTTTCCGCCACATGGTGGTCCACCGGGCCGCCCGTAGAGCATGAGGCCTCGTTCAGACATCCAATTATCACCGTTCTCACGAACCATGTTAAGAGTTATCACCAGTCCTATGGCAGTGTCCAGAGGCGCGCTCATTGACTGTTATTAAAGGACTAAAAGGCCCACCATGTGGTTTTTCAATGCCTCACTTGGCAAGTGGCGCAATCTCGAAGGCACTACAACGGCTTCCTCGGACCCTGTTCATTCGAGGAGACGGCCATGTAACATTTGCATCACTGGAGTTAAGGGGTATATTCTTTGGCCAGTTCTCCAATATTTATAGGGCAAGCCGGTAGATACCCCGACGGCAGTCAATAAAGTTTTGTTTCCTTCAGATCCATGCTTCCTATGCCTACTGTTTTCGATTTCTCGAGAATTTAACTTTTTCAGACCCAGGTAGACCTGATATGCGCCGTTGTAAGACTCCTGAGAACACTTTTGGTCGTTACGTATCCGGCTGCCAGAGCTAGTTCCCTTCTTTCACATACTCTGTAGTATAATTCTCAACTGAACTTTACAAGGTCTACACTTGAACAGTAAGCGTAGCCGAAAATGGGTAAAACACTCAGGAGCCTGAAATTGGCTCAACAGCATATACAATTTAAAGAATGAACTATGTAGAAAATGAATTCTTTCCCCATAGACCTGATCCTGCTGCTGTGAACTCCACAGTGTCAGTGAATGTTTACCTTCACGAATGTTCGCCAGGATTTATTTTAGTCTTGGCATTCATCGCCGAGGTTGAGCCGAGAGATGCGCTAGCGCGCACACTTGCGAAAATGGATACCTCAGATAACTTCTTCTCCAATTCGAAATACCCACGAGTGCGCCCGACCTCCCCATAACAGCTTCAGCCACTCCTACACAATCATGGCCGAGCAGTTGGTTCTCCGCGGCACCCTTGAGGGCCACACCGGCTGGGTTACCTCCCTGGCTACCTCTCTGGAGAAGTGAGTGCCGTGCGGACGCAGAGACGATATCATCCGGCAGGATACTGATGCGATACCAGCCCCAACATGCTTCTTTCGGGCTCTCGCGACAAGACCCTGATCATTTGGAACCTCACCCGCGACGAGACGTCCTATGGTTACCCCAAGCGAAGCCTCCACGGCCACTCCCACATCGTGTCGGACTGCGTACGTTGAACCCCAAGCATTCTAAGCAAATTGGATAGCGAGGAGGTCAAGGGGCGGCTGAGCTGACAATTGCGTGCAGGTTATCTCTTCCGATGGCGCCTATGCCCTCTCCTCGTCCTGGGACAAGACCCTCCGTCTGTGGGAGCTCTCCACTGGTGTGACCACCCGCCGCTTCGTCGGCCACACCAACGACGTCCTCTCCGTCTCCTTCTCCGCCGACAACCGCCAAATCGTCTCCGGTTCCCGCGACCGGACCATCAAGCTCTGGAACACCCTCGGCGACTGCAAGTACACCATCACCGACAAGGGCCACACTGAGTGGGTTTCCTGCGTGAGGTTCAGCCCGAACCCTCAGAACCCCGTCATTGTCAGCGCTGGCTGGGACAAGCTCGTCAAGGTGAGTTCTTCCATCAACCCGGAGGAGTACGCTGCATCTGTTTGCAGCCTCTACGTGATGATCTGGTTTTCTTTAAAGTATTTGCTACTTCAGAGCGCTCGCGCTATGAGAATAACATTCACCCCAACTGATTCGACAATTGCGACGTTGCAAGGGAGAAGTTCCATCTGGGATCGGAGCTAACGGTGCCCTAGGTTTGGGAGCTCTCCACCTGCCGCATCCAGACCGACCACATTGGTCACACTGGGTACATCAACACCGTCACTATCTCCCCCGATGGCTCTCTCTGCGCCTCCGGTGGCAAGGACGGAACCACCATGCTCTGGGATCTCAACGAGTCCAAGCACCTCTACTCTCTCACCGCCGGTGACGAGATCCACGCCCTCGTTTTCTCCCCCAACCGTTACTGGCTGTGCGCTGCCACCGCCTCGAGCATCATCATCTTCGATCTGGAGAAGAAGAGCAAGGTTGACGAGCTCAAGCCCGAGTACATGGAGGTTGGCAAGAAGAGCAGGGAGCCCGAGTGCGTGTCTCTGGCCTGGAGCGCCGACGGCCAGACGCTGTTCGCTGGTTACACCGACAACCGCATCCGCTGCTGGGGCGTCATGGCGAGGGCATAAAGTGGTCGCTTAGGAGTTGGCTGGCTGACGATGGACGTGTCATGATTCATTCTGTAGCATGCCCATGGGGAACATATAGTGCGGGATGGTTTGGGGGATGGTTAAAATCCCCTCCGGTATTGCACTTCAGGCGCTCAGAGTCAATGAAAAATTCTTCGATTCAGGTATGGACTGATGTAACCAAAGGGTGGCTCGGTGATGTAGTGCATGGGAGGAAAACGCCAGTTATGAGTGCGTAGGCCAGTTTGCACAGCGGCTACATGTCACCAAGACGGCCATTGCTTTAATCTGTTTTCCATTGGGAAAGTGAGCTTGGGCTTGGTTCTACAGAAATCGGCGCAAGGCGAGCGTCCTTCGCAATTGTCACCAGAGGAGCCGGAACCGCTTGTCCAAGTTGCCACGCGTCCCACCTCCACTAGGCTTGATCGCTGGCCGTCTATGAGGAATTATGTGACAGTCGTGTTGAGTCCCATCACGTTCATGTGGGTTCCCCGAATATTCCGGCTTAGTGTGTCTTGATTGGAACTGCTCCTTGAATTCATAATGATATAACACTCCAGTTACGCAAACATTGCATGCATGCTTTTCCACCTCCACCTCCAAGTTCTCCCCACTCCATTCCCGTCCCCATCTAACCTACAACTTCTCAAAAGTCGGCTTCCTCTTCTGCAACCCGCTCAACATGGCATCCTTGACATCCTTCGTCTGCACCATGGCCGCATTCCAAATCGCCGTGTAATTCAGCCCATCCTGCACCGGCCGACCCCGGGAGTAATTCAGAATCTCCTTGGTCCCCAGCGTCGCCACGGGGCTCTTGCTCGCGATCAACGCGGCCTTCTCGAGCCCCGCGGCCACGGCGGCGGCCTTGTCGGCGTACACTGCGCTGACGAAGCCGACGCGCAGTGCCTCCTCGGAGCCGAAGATGCGGGCAGTGAGGCACACGTCCTTGACCCAGGAGGCGTTGCCCACGGCGTGGGGCAGGCGGGACAGCGTGCCAATGTCGGCGGCGAGGCCGATGTCGACCTCCTTGACGGCGAACTGCGTGTTTGCCGTCGACAGGCGGATGTCGCAGGCGAGCGACAGGTCGATGGCGAGGCCGAAGGAGATGCTGTGGAGGATGGCGATGATGGGCTTCTCGCACTTCTCCAGGTCGGTGATGCAGCTCTGGAACTCGACGATGTGGCGGCGGAGGTTGTTGGCGGTGCGGGCCGGGTCCGCCGAGTCCTGCGAGAGGGTGCCTTGGGAGGCGGCCTGGGGTGGTGTTAGATTTTTGGGGGGCCGGGGGGGGAGGCTGTTTGGTGTTCGGGGAATTGGAAGATGGGGGTTTACCTTGACGTCCAGACCGGCAGTGAACGCGCGGTCGCCAGCACCAGTGAGGACGATAGCACGGACGTGCGGGTCGTGGGAGAGTTTGCGGAAGATGATGGAAAGGTTCAGCCACATTCTGTGTATCTTGTTAGATTCTCCCTTTCTGATTTCCCCAAGGACACCCAGGGCGTAAGCTAGAAACGAAATGCCCCGAGTAGGTGCGAAAAGAGAAAAGGAACGGGAGGCCCGAGGATGGAGAAATGATTGTAAAACATGACAGACATAGCGAGACAAGGAGAGAGCGTCTTGTAGGGAAGCAAAGGGGCAGGATGATAGCCACCCATTCCCTTAAGACGCCCACTTCCCCTTACTCACTCGCCATATGCCACCATCAGTCTCACACTTTTCCCCTTCTCCTTCAGCAGAGCTCCTCTGCTCCCTTCTCCCTTTCCCCCATCATCCATCGAATCCCCACCTCTGAAAGACGGAGGAACATCGAAGTCAAAAAGCTCGAAAGGACCTACTGCTCGAAAAACGCATTCATCTTCTCCGGCCGATTGATCTCCACATGCGCCACATAGGGGGCCGGGAAAGTGACATTGAAATAGTCGATCTTGTAATCCTGAGGAGAAGGGTGGTTCGCCATTGTGTTCTAATCTGAGAACTCTTTTCTTTTCCCTATTTTCTGCGTTTTCGGGGAGTGTAGGTATGTACTAGGTAGTTCTTGTTCTAGGAGGATGGATAACTCTTTCTTGTGATGACCATGGATAAATATGGTGGAAGGGGACAGATGAGTGACTACTCCGGCAGACAGGACTCACGAACGACAGGTAAAAGAAGAATAGTAGGGCAAGAATATTCGTTGCTACAATAATGCAGCGTTTTGACATCTGACTGCGACGCGCGAATCGTCCCACTCCGAAGCCGCGGGAGGAAGCTGAGCGAGCTCTGGGCCTCGGTAACGCGGGTCGCGGTTAGCGTATTGCCTGGATGGGTGCTAGCGTAGCCGTGGGGAAACGCCCACGGGGGCATGGCAAAGCTGCATATGAAGGACCTGGATGGTACGCCTAGAGGGGAGATACCGATGGATGCCGATGACAGCTATGTAGCCTCGCCCATCGGACTTTAGGTGGGTACAGACACTTCGAAGCATTTTGATGGAGAAGGAGGACACGAACGGGAGGGATATTCGGGGAATTAACTCCACGACTCTCCGATGATTAATGCCACTATCGACACTTAGAGCGATGTCTACTCTATGGACGAGAAGAGAGAAAAATGGCAATGACGGCGATGCATAACATGGCCGGAAGCTGCAGAAGGACATAGACGTAATACGGAAAGCCGGGGGTGTCGCAAATCGCTAGAACGCTGAGCTTTTTGGGTCGTCATCCAATGCCAGAACACCTCATAAAACATGTCCCTCCTGTCGTTTCTGTTGTCGCCTAAGAGAGAAGTCCACCAGAGCCGCTCGCTGTGGTGTGAATGAATCCGATGTGGGAGGGTAAGTAGTGATGGAAGATGCCGATCAGGTTACTCGTCTTCGTCTTCATCTTCATCATCTTCTTCCTCCTCCTTCGCATGCTTCCTCCCCTTCCCCTTTCCCTGATCCTCGGTCTTCCCATCTGTCCCCTTCTCCTGCCCAGCTTCCTCACTCTTTCCCCTCTTCGACCCAGGCAGCTCCGCTCTAACCCCCTTCACACTCTCCCGCCCCTCCCAAATGCCCCTATAATACCCCTCCAACAACCTCCACCTATCCCCATCCCACCCCTCCCATCGACGTATAAGCTCACCCAACAAGGGCCAAATGCCACAATCGCCCACACTAAACCTCTGCCCGGTAATAAACATCCCCTCCCCGTCCTTCTTCCCCCACGTCGGCCTCAACGCCGCCAACGCCTCCTCAAACACATCCAGCAAATCCACCACCTCCCTCTCAAACGTCGGTATCCCCCTCCGCATATTGCCCCACGCACCCACCAGCTTGCCCACCTTGCCCAAGATCTCGTAACTCCTCGCCACTCCCCGTTTGCCCGACTCGCCGCGATCGAGCGCGTGGTAGCGATCGAGGTACAAGAGAATGGGGATGGCACCGTGGATCTCGGTGTGGTGGGTATCCGTGTCGCGGTACGTGGGTTCGCGGTTCGCTTCGTACTCCCCAACGTCCGCAGTATCCACGGAAGGCGTGGGGGCCGGGAGCAGGACGTGCCTGATCCCTTTCTCCGCGAGGAAAATTCGAATCATATCCGTCTCGACCGGATTGCCGCCCGCGAAAAACAGGGGCTCCTTCTCCTCAGGCGCATCCCGGAAGTGCAGGACATCGAAGCCCCTCCCGTACTCCTTGTCCCAGCTAAACTCCTCGGCCGTGCCGTGGTTCTCCTTGGAGAACGCGCGCACGATCTTCTCGTTGGCGGATTCGTCGTTGTTAACGACGTCCCTGGCGTTCCTCTTCTCCTTCGAGGTCGCCCCTTGGCCCCAGATCGAGCTGCCCTCGGCGTCGATGAATGTGCCGATGTGTCTGAAGGTCAGAGAGATGCGCATGCCGCCGTATGCGGTCTCGGCGTCGCTGCGCTCGGACGCGATGCGTTTGTCTGCGGGGATGCCGTGGAGCCAGTTGGAGTTGGATACGGGGCCAAGGATGAAGAGGGAGTTGTGAGGGAGGGCGACGCGCTGGGTCGTTCGTGAAGACTCGTGGTCTGCAGGGTTGGGGCTTGCATCTCCCGCTTTGGAAAGAGAGGAAGCTTTCTTGGTCCTCAACCGCATCGTCCGCTGTGCCCCGAAGCTCACATTGACAATCTTCGAGCCCCTGACGATATCCAGCGCCTTGTCCGAATGCTCCGAAATGTAATCGTTGCCGGACCGATACAACTGGATCAAGACATGATTCAACGGATGCCCAACCGCGTCCTCGGCTCTCCTCCTCACGACCTCCACCATCGGAGAGAAATGCATTAGAGGCAGGACCTGATCCGTCGGATGCCGATACACGGGCATGGAGCCGTCACCGCCGAACTCCCCCTGGCAGCATACTAAGCGGGGGACTTCGCCTGTCTGGTGAAGCATCCTTTGCCAACGGATCTCGTTGTAGAGGGCGGGGAAGATGCGGTCGATGAGGGGTTTGGAGCGGTCCGTGTGGTGCCGGAGGGTGGGAGGGAGGAAGTCGTGGACGATGTGGGAGTCACCCGACGCTATATTGTCGCCAGGGCCCAGGACGGGGAATGTGGCTAGGGATTGGGGTTTCTTGGATTTCGATGACGCTACGGGTTTGGATTGTTGGGATGGGGCTGGCTTTGGGGTGGGAGGTGCGGTTGACGGGTTGGGGGCGGTCGGGCCTAGTGTTGTCGAAATCTTGTTGGGGGTGGAGGTCGTCTTGTTGGGAGACAATGGAGACTTGGGTGTTTCCGCTTTCTTGGAGAATGTTACGGCAGGTTCGGGAGCCATCCTGGTAGGGGACATCTTAGGTGCCTCGTTCAATTTAGCAGGGGATAGCGGAGTCTTGGGACGGTCGTCTTTCTTGGATTCGCTCCTAGAGTTGCGCGAGAGGGCCAGGCGCATCCGCGAAGGCTGCTTTTTCATCTCTTTCTTCTCCGTCGAGGCCGACAACGACGGCTGGGAAACCGAAGACTTGAGCGCCTGGTCTTGCTTCAAAGAGCTGCGATTAAGGTTATCACTGCTTTCCGCTTTTACGACGGCAGCAGGTCGTGCTTTGGTAGCAGATGCGGCGGTCGGGGTAGGCAATTTCGGGGACTGGGTGGGCGTCTTCTCGACGTCTTTGCTGGCTCCAGCATCCTTCTTCTCTGTGGTCGACGACTTCTTCTCACCCTTGCCACTACTCTCCTCTCCTGCCTTCTTCTCGCCCTCCTTCTCGTTTTTCTCGTGCGGCCGTCTCCTCATGCGTATCCTACTCTTGACCATTTTATTCCTTGGCGCAGCTGCATCCTCTTCCCGTTTCGGAACCTGTGCACCCTGCACCAGCGTCTCGGTGAACTGCTCGTCACTCAGCCGTGTGTCTGTTGTCAGACGGGACTCGGCATAGGACGCGTCGGACAGGTTTCGCGGGCGCCCGCTGACGGTCGCGGATCGGCTCTGGGAGCACGACTTGAAGGAGTCGGCTGAGGAGGATGTGGGTCCGTCTTCTGTGAGCCGGAGTGCTGCGACGCGGGTTTCGAGGGCGTCTTGATTATCCTTGGAGCTGGATTCGGATTGGGGTTTGTTTCCCTGGGCCGGTTCTCTGTCGAGGATGTCGCGGCTGGTGACGAGATTGGCATCCACGTAGTCGACCATTTTCCTGAGAGCTTCATCGTGGCGATTTTGCTTGCGGTAGGCCAGGCAATCGGAGATGACGTTGATTCTGATTCCATGCCGCGCAGCGTCGATGACGGTGGCCAGAACGGAGACATTCGTGATGCAGCCGCAGATGTAGACCTCGGTGACCAGCTTGGCTCGCAGGATAAGCAAGAGAGACGTGCCCAGAAAGGCGGAGTAGTTCGTCGTCCGCAGCACGACGTCGGTCTTCGCTATGCTGCCCTTGACAGTATCGATGAGCTCTGCGCCAGGGGAGTTGGGCAGACAAGCCGGAGCCCGCTTGGATGACCGCAACAAGAATAGCTCTTCATCTTCTTCTGCGGTCTGCAACACTTCGGCGGGCGCCGCTCGCCGCCTTGCAGACACCTTCTTTAGCAGATCCAAGGCCCGCTGTTTGCGGCGCGACGATCTCGACTGGGCGGGTGCGGCGGGCTCGGGCTCCTTGGACAGATCGTCGTCGTCGTCGGTGCTGCTCTCGACGGCGTCGACGAGACCGCCTACGACGACGGCATCGCCCTCCCCCGTGTTGGGGTCATTGGCGAGGCGGTCGGCTTCGTAGAGGGTCTGGACCCAGATGACATTAGTAGAGAGTTGGCGGAATTTGGGCACGACGGCGTGGATGCGGTCGAGGAAGCCGCTGCGGGTGTCAACGGGGAGGCGGCCATCGGGATCAATGAAGTCGTTCTGGAGGCCGATGACGAGGAGGGCCTGGTGGGTTTGGAACTGCGGCTGGTTTTGGGAGATGAGGTCGAGGAGGGAGAGCATTTTGATCTTGGGGACATGGAAATTCAGAGATACTGGTGGGGGGAAGATGGGAGGGTTAGACAATTTGGGAATTATATGGAATAATGCTGTAAAAAATTGGGAGAGGATGTCGAAGGCCTCAGGGGGCGAAAGAAGGAGGGGTATATGAAAGAAATCATGCGCTTTCGAGTAAGACTGAAGCCGTGTGTTGGTGAGGATACACAGTAGGGTGGGGGGATTTTCCCGTGGGAAGGAGATGGTGAATAGGTACTGTGTAGTGCGGCACACAGGGGGGTAGCTCCAAAAAAGACCAAACGCAGCTATGCCCGACCAAGACGGAAGAAGAAGGGCGTGTAACTATGCATGGCAAAGCCAACGGGGAGACTAGGGGGAAGCCATGGAAGCTGCAGTTGTCGATGGACGGGTAGCGGATGTAGAGTAGCAGTTGGGGGGGAGGGGAACTAGGAGGTGAGGAAAGGAAAAGATGGAACAGCGCCGAGGATGGACATGACATGGGATGGGATGATGCCAGGCCAGGCAAACGCTCAAACGCGCGACCGGACACAGCAGCCAACCACTGAGAATACATAACAGGCTCACCAGGTACACAGTAGGTATCTTCACCGTTCGAACTTCGCACCCACCCGCCTCAAGGCCCTGCAAACGGGGGGCGCGGGCGGGCGGGCGGCGGGAGAGGCTTTTCCTTTTCGCAGGCTTCATTGAGAGATGCGAACGCGCGGCACTGTTCGCGGGGAGATCCGCACATTGCATTCCAACGTTGTCCAACCTTAACAGTATTGACTATTGTTATTATTACCGTGTACTGTGTGTACTGTAACAAGCCCAGAAACTCCCCAGGGCTCACGACCTCCACTTGGCTGTGAGCGCTAATAAAATAAAATCCACATGGTGATGTAGGCTGGTGGTATACACAGTATACAGGAGGCGAAGAGCAGCACAGCACATGGCTCTCGCGCGGCGCTCCTCATGCATGTTCTGCGTTACAACCTCGAGTCGTCGCGCACTCGTAATATAAATTCCTCAGGCCACGTCCTCTCCTCCGCACTCTCGGGTCCTCTCTGCCGTCCTCATACGCCGCCTTGCTTCCCAACTCCATGCACCCAACTTGACACGCATCGCACTCTCGTCACCTGCGCCCGGCCCTCGCCGTATTTGCCGCCTTCTGCGCGACTCCCCCTCGAATCCACATGTCTCTACGGTCGTCCCCTTTGCGCCGCCCAATAATGTCCCCTCGGTCATCCACACCGCCAGGTGCCATAGGCCCAGCGCTTCCAAGAATCCAACTCGTATCCAACTGTCGCCTTCGCCGAACCCAACAACATGGCTCGCACTGTATCTGTATAAGTAGAGTGGTTGAAAAAAAGCCCCAGGTACCCTCTATGTGGCCATCCACCACATCCAACTTCACTTGCCGAAGAACGACGTGATCTTCCGGTTGCCGTCGCCCTTGGCGGGACTGCGCTTTGCTGCACCCACATTACTCGTGGCGCTGTGCGTCTTCGATCCCTTTGCCGCCGCCTTCTCGGGGCTCTTTACATCTACCTTCGCAGGCGACGGCGGAGCTCGCCCGGTTGGACTGTCGATCCTCCGCTTCCGTGGTCGTGCACCCTCTGCTGTGTCACCTTCATCCTCGACTTCTCTGTGCTCCCGCTTGACGCCCTGCGAGCCCTCAGACGGCCCTCTTCCTTCGATAGGTAACGGCGCATTATCTTCGGTACCTTCCGCCTGGAACGCCGTCTCACGCCCCTCTGCCGCATCGTGCTCGACCTTGATTCCTGCAGGCGACAAGGTCGGCTTCTCCACGTCGCCCTCCTTCTTTTCTGGCCCCTGGTCCAAAGGGACCTTGCTCTTCTTTCGTTGGTTCCCAAAGAAGTTGGCAATGTTACTCTTATTCTCGGCGCTGTTGACGGGAATGATGAAAGACGGTGAATTGTTGCCCACTTTCCCCACCTCTTTGCTCACCGCATAGCACTCCAGCTCCCCTTCAAACGGTTTCAGCAGTGACTGGAGCTCCTTGCTCCATTCCGTCCGCTCCGGATCCAACCACGTCCTAATGGCCTCCGATCCGTTGTCCAGTATCACAGGCATACGGTCGTGCAGGAAGGTGAGCTGCTTATTCGAGTCCGTTGTAATGATGCTATACGTATAGACCTTCTCATTGGAATCTGCCTGGTCGTCAGTCTTGCCCTGTGCCGCAGGATTCTAAGGGAGGGAACACGTGGGGCCCGGCCGAAGCCTGGAAATCACCCTTCTACAACATGCGCTCCATGTGCAATGGCCGGAGATTGACAGAGCACAGCCGTAGTGTACGGGTACGGGCCGGCATCTGACAATGTGCGGCAATGCGGTGCCATAGTCCTTCAAAGTTCACGGCGAGACGGACGAGAGTACTCACCTTCATACTGGACACAATCCCACAACCCGGCCATGCACATCAGCTGCCCGTCCTTCCTGCGCACGTAATGCGGAATCTTCTCTTTGCTGCCGGGCTTCTTGAGCCACTCATAGAAGCCCTGTGCAACCACAATGCACCGCTTCTTTTTCTTCATGCTGGTCCACATGCCCCGGTCTTCGATCAGAGAGTCGTCCCGGCAATTGATAGTCTTCATCATCGACCCGTAGTCTGGGTTGCGCTTCGTCCAGAATGGAATGAGACCTGAAGCACCCCAAAGTCAACATATCGACCCTGCGCACTGTTCCGTGAACCACCAGATGGCTTACCCCATCGCATAGCCTGCAGCTTGTACTTTGTGTCTTTGTGGTCCTTCGATGAGACGTCGGAGGTCGCAACGTCCTTGCCCATCTGGGTGCTCAGCCCCTCTTGTTGACGCTCACTGGATTCCCTCCCGCTGCTTTCCTTCCTCTCCCCATATCCAGGTCCCTCGGCTCGGTATACGAGCCCATGGTATCCTGGGGCGAAATTGTAGGTCTCTCGGACACTATCCTCGTCCTCCGGAGCCTCGTCGACGTGCATGTGTGATTGTTCAAGCTGGCGTCGCACCTCGGATGGCCGCTACACGTGGTTAGCATTGGAATTTCTCAAGTATCATGTTGGCTTACCAAAGCCAACGCGTATCGGCCGCACATTTTGCAAGTCGTCTCAACGCATGGTGTGGAGGAATGGGTCTGGTCGCTGCAGGAGCTCGCGGCTGTGTTGAGGGTGACCAAGCTCCTGCCGCGGGGCCAATCAAATCAACGTCATCTTCAGCCCTACGCCTCTGCAGTTCGCGTCCATGGATAATTCTCCGCTCCGACCGTGATGAACTTTCAACGACCGTACGTCATTTCCTACAGCAAGAAGTGTTGCCCCTGTTTGTGACGACAGGTGTGCTCTTAATTGATTCACATCGCCATGTTCTCCAGAGCCATCCCACGCGCTGTACCTAGAGCAGGGCATTTTGCGCCATGCGAAGCTCGTCCGCAGACTTTCTCGAAACTGCCTCGACGGGCATGGGCACCCCTCCAGCAGCATTCCGGACGACGACAGAAGTCTTCATTTATCGCAGGAGTGAAAGAGAATTACAATAGAAACCCCATACTGTTCCCATTTGCCATGGGCTGGTACGCTGGTCTAATGAGCCACAAATCCAACACAGCTGACATCTACCCAGCATTCTCCTCCTCACAGGCTTCGCGGTGACCTATCTGCCTTGGTACTACCAAAACGTCATCGTCGCGCCCTACCACAACTTCCCCGAACCCGTCGCCAAAAAGCTCCGCCGAGCAATCTACTACAGCAAGGGCAAGAACATCGACCTCCGCGAAGCGAACAAGTACTTCCGACAGGCACTGCAGATCGCCAACGAGATGGGCATCGATCCCTTCAGCCCGGAAATCCTCGGTGTCAAGTACGCCATCAGCCAGTTGTTTGAGCAGGCGGGACATTATCCCTTGGCGTGCGATGTGCTGGAGATCATGAGGGTGGATTGTCAGAGATGGATGGACGAGTATAGCGATAGGCATTGGACAGATGGTGATCGCTCAAGGGTACTGAAGGTCATTGTGCAGCTTAATGTTAAGCTGGGGGAGCTCTACACTTCCAAGTACATGAACCAGCCCGAAGATGCGGAGAAGAGACTAGTCGATGCGGTGGAAATCGCATTAAAGGAGCGCGCCAGGCGCGAGAAGGACGGCGTAATGGAAGGCGAAGGCGAGTTCTTGACCGATGAGGAGCTGGGGGGCGCATTAGAGTGTACGTCCTTCCATTCCGATCCATTCCTCTCACCGTCTATTCTTGTATTACCTCATACTAAGCATGTCGCTGACCATTACACCCAGCCCTGGGGCAGCACTACGAGCAAAATGATAAGCACTACCTAGCCACACCGCTCTTCCTCCAAGCACTATCCTTCTGTCCCCCAAAATCCTGTCATAGCGTTGTATTGAGTATGTCCCACTCCCTCTCCCCTTCCACGACTTCCCGCTGACCCTGTCCAGTGAACAACATATCCACCTGCCTTGCGCAACAAACACCCCCACCACCATCCACCGGCCCCGTGACCAAATCCTCCTTCCCCACCACAAAGCCCCCCTCTCGTGCCGAGCTCGTCAACCAGGCAAGACAGTGGGCAGAGAAAGCGATAGCGCATGCAGCTACGATTGCGCCGCCGGAGCGGACGGAGGAGTGCGATGTGGGATGCGCGGTCGCGACGCATAATCTGGGCGAATTCTTCGAAATGGAGGGGAAGTGGAAGGAGGCGAGGCTGAAGTACGAGGAGGCAGATAGTGTGGCCAAGGTCGTGGGATTTGATGAGGGGAGGGACCAGGCAAAGGGGGCTATCAAGAGGTTGGAAGGGAAGGAGAGAAACGATGCGGCGGTACTAGCGGGGAAGAAGTAAAGAGATCTGGGCATGCGGATGGTTTTTACCAAGAGTGTCGAGATGTGTATATATAGTTGGACATTGTAAGATGAGACTGGGCATCGCAGGATTGATGGGAGAAAGGAAAACGCCGAGATCTTTTTCTGAAGCGATGATAACCATCAGCATACGTTTAGTCACTCCAAAATTTCCACATTATAGTCCTCATGTTCTTCAAAATTCCAAATGGCAAAGTACAACGCTGACGTGCCCCCTCTAATGCTCCAGAGACCACTATATAAACCCATATCTTACCCGTTAGTCTCTCTCACTCCTCCCTACACGCCACAATATCTATCCGTTGGATGAAAAGAAAATGGACGACACATCGATGCTCGATATGTGTTGCGCAGAATCTGAGCATGCAGCACGGAGGCAAGGGAATCTTCCTGCATTTCTTCTATTGACGATGAAGACCATCATCACAGACCGTAAGAATTCCTTTCTTACAGGGATCGAAAACGCCCATGTTCTGGCGAGCAATCTGAAGAGTTCCGAAGGTATGCACGACCGCTAAATTAGGTATATAAACCTCCGTCCTCCTCCCTGCTCTCCCTCCTGACTCCTCCTTTACGGACATCGCACCCCACACCAAAATCATGGTACGCAGGGCCTAACTAAGTTGTTGTTGTCAAGGGTAGAGCATTGAGAGGAGGTTGAAAAGGTTTTAGGCGGTATTAGTGATGACAATCATCACCATCCATCCAGATCTAGTAAATGTTATATGCCTAAGAGTAAATGTTCTCAAAAGCCCTAGCTTATATTAATGAGCGGGTTTATTTGGATTACCTTTATCAGTCCGGTTCCTTCCTAGGAACTCTCCCTTCTTCTTCCTCACACTTTACCGCAATCCCTTTATTGTCAAAAAGGTGACCGAAGACCAGATCATGTTGTTGAACAATCTGAGCGTGAGGGGCAAGACGAGGTGGATCCTGCGGCAGCGATGACGGTCGTCATCAGCACCTGCCCAACATTCCTATTTTGCGGGGAGGGCACTCTGTATCCTCAAATCCTCCAAAACGTAGTAACATTCAATATATGTGGACTTCATATTTCCCTGCTATTTTGAACCTTGGTTCTTCGGTATCTCGACTTGTGTATGATATGGAGGCTCTGTTTCTGCGCCAATTCTCCCTCCTTTCCTACGCTTCCCAAAACTCGCTCACTCCACTCTGGCCACAACGCGATTATCCTCCTCACCATGAGTCTGCCTTGAGAAGAGGAAAGTTCACTAGGCGCACTTCTAGTTTGTAACGGATCAAGCCCGAAAGAAGTAGTGTTGGATTTGAGGTTTCAATCCGGCGTGAGGAGTCTAACAGTGAAGACGATGACCCCTACTACCATCAAATATCGAACTTTTGAAACCATGACACGTTTGAGACGAAAATGCTATAAAGTAAAAAGCCCAAATAATCCTACAAAAAGTCATGAGGCGCGGGTGCCCTAGGGTGCGGCGCATTTCTATATAAGCACCCCCAATTCCTCTCCTTCTTCCTTCTCTTTCGTTACGAATTGCAAGAATCGTTTATTGATTTCAACTCATAAAAAAGCACAACCCACTGTAGCTATGAAGGCTCTCAGCGTGAAGCATAATAGAGCGCCAATTTAAAGGGCACATTATCGTTTCTACGAGTCACGATGGTGGTCATCAGCATTCGAAAGTCAAAACCATAATGTCATGTTCATGTTCATGTCCTGCAAACAAACCTTGAACGCCGGGTTACCGTGCACGTTCCGCCTACTAACTTGTATATAAACCTTCTTTTACGACCTCCTATCGCTCTTTCTACCTTACACTGCACAGAACTTTTCTGTTCGCTCAATTAACCACCAAAAAATATCAGGCAATGTCTCGATGTGGCGGAAGTAAGCACGAAAACTTGTAGGAGTCAATGCGAAAATACCGTTTTCATGATGGTCATCATCAGCAGTTGTTCCAATTCTAGCATCCCCACCAAATGAGCAAATTGGCAGTCGTGATTTGCTCTAGCACTGAATTTCAATGTGCCGCCACCTGACCAGTATACGTTGCTACCTTTACCGCTTCTCCCATCTCCTTCCTTCTATATCACAAAAGTGGGTTGGTGCTTTGAGAGCCTCTAAATCATGCCATGGTGCAGATTCGAAAAAACCTGCGTCTCCGAACATGGAGGCAGTGAGTGCATTTTCACGGGTGTTCGTGGCCTTGCAGTGATTATTATAATGATGATGTCAGTTACCAACATTCCTCGAAGTTTTGGCACAGATTCTCACGGTCTGAACACATGACTATCTGACTCAGTTTCGCCTTCTTCCTCTTCTTTTCACTGGTGATTTTTGCGGCCTCGGTAATCACACAAAGGGTACCTGCTTCCCGGCCTTTATGGGCCGGATTCAATCACCTCCCAAGAGCGAAATCCAGGGCTTCTTTCAGTTCGTAACTATTTATCATTGCTATTACCATTATGTCGTTATTAGGTGGCTGTCATTCCCCACCTCTACTAAAGGAGCGTCTAGTCGTTAAGTAAAAAGGAAACGTGTCATGCAATCCAACTTTCCGCTTTTCCACGGCCGCATGTGGCGCCATCTAGAACCTCATCTTTGCGCTATAGGTCGGAGGAGTAAGGGGAACCTTCTTCACATCCACCTTGACACACGTCGGATTCTGTGGTGCCCCTGGTCCAACCACCCAGGTTAGTGTAACATACCTGCAAGGAAGGATTAGCAACGCGCCTTACGTTCTCCCTTCAACAACACCAGACATACCTGTAACCAGCATAGTTGGTCGAACAAGCGTACCACCTATAGAACGACTTGGTGTCGTACACGGGCGGATCCTGAGTATCATCAACGAACCCCAGGATATTCAACTTTCCCTCCGAATCGAAATTGACGTCGACGGCGATGCTATCGCCAGGGTAAAACAAGGGCATGGCAACATTGCTCGTTGGGGAAAATTGCAGTCCCAGTGGCTGAGAGAGGTTGAAATTGCCGCCTTGAAGGAGATATGTTATCCAGCCGACGGGACCGGGTGTGGCGTTCTGTGACACGGGTTGCCAGTCGGAGCTGTTGAAGCGGAACTCGGACCCAGGAAGATCGTTGGGTTTGGAGGGCGAGGGAACGCCCGCGAGACAGAGAGATTCAATTGCGGCACCAGTGTGGCAGGCCGCAAGGAATTGGCCGTCGATGGTTTTGTTGTCTGAGCTTAGGACCAGGTGGAAGGGCTCGGATTGGTTGGTGTATTGCGCGAGGGCGGCTGCAGAGAGTGCTGCCAGTACGGTGGGTAGAGAGAACTTCATGGAGAAGGCTAGTAATCGGTAGTGATTGAGAGCGAGTGTAATTATCAATGATGTTGACGAAGTGAGAGCGTCCAGGCAAAGTTGGAATGTGCTTTCGTTGCTACCCGATGGTACGATACTCTTCACAGCGACTGAGCGGCGGCGGTTTTTATATCCATTAGTTCGCTCCCTCTGATAATCTTCAAGGGAGGAAAAATTGTGTATAGGGTGATAGGGTGCTAGCGTCGTAACCGTTGATACTTCGGATCTTCCGGCGGATGACGTCTATGTGCGACTGCAGTGCAACCCCTCACTGAGCAGGGCAAAAGCTTTACCATATTCGATACTATCAACATCGATTCTGGTAATGGATTGCTTTCGTGATTATCCTTCAATGCCGTTCCATCCATCGGTTGCATCGGATTAGCCAAAAAGAGATGTGCATAATCCCTACACCCCGTCATTACCCCGCGTGACCGTTGAGATACGAACGTCCAATATTGGAATACATATATGCAGGTGATGACGAAGCTTCTCTAACGAGACTCACACTCCATCGTACATATTTCCAATACTTCGCAGTGGCGAGCTTCTCTCTGATTCCGACAGTACTCACCGACAGTTCGGAATATCGAAGTCTTTGCGAGTCCAGGTACCCAGGTACCCTGCGAACCTAATATCCCCCTCTTCATCGACGACGCAACACGCCACCGTCACCTGTGCTTACAGTGGTAGTCGCTGCACCGCTCCAACCATCGTCCTGCTCCTTCCCATACTCCTCCACATCTTCTATGCCCTGCCTCTGAACCCTCCACCAGAGGAACCATGTGACCCAGCAGAAAACAACGTCAAACCCAACGCTGCTCACTGCTGGGTGCTCCAAGATCGCATTGATAATGCCCACAATTCCTGCGTAGCTGTAGGCCAGGCTGGTAACGTGCCAGTAAACAAAAGCTCCTCCGAAGACGGTTGCGCCCCAGAGGTACTTGTACGCCCGCTCCATGAAATCCACATTGTCGTCAGGGAAATAATTCGCAGGTACAAGTGCGCGAGCAAAAGGTAGCACCAGCAAGGCTAGATGTGGAAGCAAAAGCACAGGCAAGAAGCTCTTGCTATGCCAGTAGTCATCGTCTGCCAGGAGGTAGGCTGGATAGACCGTTGCGACGATGGCTGCAAAATTGACGACCCACGGTCCAAGCCATTTCATCCTGTTGGAAGAGGGTACTGATGGTCGGGGTAGTGCCGGTGGGCTTAGAAGCAGGGCGATGAGAAACAGGTTGGTCGCAAAGCTGATGGCTACGATTTGGCCAATCAACATGAAGACCCAGGTATGTCTAATGCCTCGCCGAACACCTATTGAAATGTCTTAGTAATGAGGATGAATTCGATGACAGGCTCTTTACCGTTCTGCTCCAAGGCCAAACCCAACGCACAAGCAAAGAAGAAGATCTGATGCGTCCACCAATATCGCGCATTGCCAACAATGGCAATCTCCCATGCTTCTTTAAACAATGAAGTTTCCCGTAGCCAAAGCCCCCAGTGGTTCTGGTCATCGGAGAGCTCATAGTATGACCGCCACATTAGCCAAACTTGGTACGACACCTGGAAGTACCGGATCATGTAGTACCAAGTGGTAAGCAAGCTACCCGCCGCCAGACTAACAAAGAGGACCACATGTCTCCTGGGAGGCGGTCGTGCAGTCGTTGACTTTGAGAGTACAACGTAGTTCTTTAGTAGTTTCTGCACAACATATGCGGTAAGGAGCACACAAGTGGCCAGATATCCAAAGAATATGAGATAGGCGCGTGCATTCGAATCAGCACCCGCTGGTACAGGTCTCTTGTTCATGAAGGACCGCGGGATGTGATCGTTGGGATAGCCGGGCGGAAAGACTCCTGGAGGAGGCATCAGGCTGATGGAATCGGGTTGAGGACTCGGCAAACCTACCGTTGAGGCTTAAAAGCACGCGGAATGTGGACGACGAAACGTGTTCACTGCGGGCAAACGGGTCAATCCAAGTCCGTTGTGAGGTTTAAAACAGTCAATTCACTTTATTTTGATTAAGGTCCGAGCGTCCACATGGGAAAGTCACGTGGTAGAAATTGATCTCCGCCCTTTGCCATAAGCGGCTAGCCTTTGCCGGTCTTAAGCTTGCTTTCCCGCTTTCCTTGAACCTTGGAACCTCGTCCTGATGTCTTCTCGAGTTTTGCTATAGCAGTTGGTCCTCTCTAGAGCATCATCCCAATTAACCTCCCGCATCGACTTGAAAACAGCTAGTTTGTATTATCATCAGCTGCTTTGTTGAGGTGCGAGAAAGTTCCCTATGTTCCCTGGTAACGCGGCACTATGATGTCAGTGATCACGGACCACCTCTAACTAAAATGCCCCAATACAGATTGCCTCTTTCAAATTTCGGAACACTTGGGCCTGCTCAGGCGAAAAGCAGTTAATCAACGGAACACTTTCAACAGTCCTTCGTTATGGCCGATACACCAAGATCTGGAGGAGCCGTGGCCCAAGCAGCCGCCCAGGACATAGACCATGCTAAGATCCTCTCTCAGCACCTGGTACCTGGCTACTCAGCTGAATTCGATCCAACGCTTCCCAGCTCTGGCAACGATAGCGGGTCTTCCAATGCAGCCGAGGGCTCCAATACAGAATCCTCGCTTCGTCTTCAAGGGGGCGATATCCACCGGGACCTGTATAGAATCGAGCAACGGTCAAAGCTAGCTAAACTTCACCAGCGGGCGGCCACATTCTCCCATCTTCCAGAGTTCACGGAACCGGAACACGAAGAGATACCCATATCGGAACAGCTTCTACCAGGCGGTTTCAGGAGGCAGTTCTTGGACAGGCAAAGGGGACGGTTGAGCCGCTTTACGTCACCCGTTACTGACAACTTCATTTCGTTCCTAGCTCTTTACGGCAACTTTGCAGGAGAAGATCTCGAGGAGTCAGAAGAAGACGAGGAAACAGAAGAGGTTCCAGAACGCCGGCCCCTTCTTGGAGTGCGACGAACTACTAGACGGCTGAGAGAAAGAGCAAAGGGTGATGCGGGGAATGTGAAGTCGTTCTTCACGCTGCTAAAGGCCTTCATTGGCACTGGCATCATGTTCCTCCCTAAAGCCTTCAAGAATGGCGGCATACTATTCTCTTCTATCACCCTCCTCACCGTTTCTATAGTTACGTCGCTATGTTTCCATCTTCTGCTCGAGTGCAGAAGAAGGTATGGTGGCGGTTATGGCGACATTGGTGCAGCCATTGGCGGCCGGCGACTGCGATCAATGATCCTGGGCTCCATCGTCATTTCGCAGATTGGATTCGTTTGCGCGGGCCTGATCTTTACAGCTGACAACCTTCACTCTTTCTTCAACGCCGTTACGAAGGGTTCGACCACGCCGATGTCTGTCAACCTGCTTATAACCATTCAACTCCTCGCCTTGATTCCGCTCTCATTCATTCGCAACATGTCCAAACTTGGGCCTGTTGCACTTCTTGCCGACGTCTTCATTCTTATTGGCCTGACCTACATTTACTCGTATGATATATCTAAGATTGCCGAGATGGGGGGTCTTCATCCCTCCATCAGACTATTCAATCCCAGGGACTGGACTCTCACAATCGGCTCGTCCATCTTCACCTTCGAAGGCATTGGCTTGATCTTGCCGATTCAATCTAGCATGAAGGAGCCAGAAAACTTCAATAAGCTCCTCTACATTGTCATGGCGCTGAATACGATCATCTTCGGGTCCGTTGGCGTCCTCTGCTATGGCACCTTTGGCGACCACGTCAGTGTCGAAGTCATCAACAACTTTCCCCAATCTAGCAAACTCGTCAACGCGGTGCAGTTCCTGTACGCCATGGCCGTCATGGTCGGAGAGCCAGTTCAGCTCTTTCCCGCTATTCGCATCATTGAGGGAAAAATCTTCGGCCATCGCTCCGGGAAACGCGATCCAACTACGAAATGGAAGAAGAACATCTTCCGGATCTCCCTCGTTCTCCTTTGTGGCATTATCTCCGCAGTAGGCGCGACCAACCTCGACAAGTTTGTCGCCCTCATCGGCAGTTTTGCCTGCGTACCTCTCGTGTACATTTACCCTGCATACCTCCACTACAAAGGCGTGGCAAGTAAACCATATCAGAAGGCTCTCGATGTTTCCATGATCGTGGTCGGAATCGTTGCAATGGTCTATACCACAGCTATCACAATCGTGCGGTGGGCGGAAACGTGAAGTAGGAACGTAGGTGCACTGGTCGTTTCCTGAAAGATGGAAGCGGAATTTGTAGGCAATGTTCGAAGGCAGAATGAATACTTTGATATGCAATACAAATATACAATTCATACTGATTCATACTTCGTCTGTGAGAAAGCACGCGATACAGTGAAGCTACCGTCCCGCCGATCCATTAGTACCAAATTGAGAAGTCTACCTGATTTAGTATCGGGGAAGCGTCATTGTTTCTACACAAAATATCCTTGCTTCCAACCTGGGAAAGCTGCTGTTTTTCGTTTTGTTTCTTTCGTAATGTGATATTCAACGGTATTTAGAATCTGTCCGGTCATTGAGAAACGCGGATACAGCTAAAATCCACAGAGCGATAAAATAAAGTACTTCCATTATTTTGTAGTCCCAGAGCAGTGGGCTCTCAGCGAGTGCCTATTCAGAGCCATGACATCCACTTCCAACAGGAAAACTCATATTTTCACAATGTAAACACGATCAGGACCATAACTGCAGAAATCCTCGACGCCACCGTTGTGCAGAAACAATGTTCAGTTATTTCACAATGGCAAAGCTCGGTATAGCGGCCGCCATTGCCTGAGCCTGTGCGAGCCCCGAAAAGTATCGGACTCCAGCTTTCACTAACCGTTCACCACCCATTCACCGAGTATACTCATGGCCCACACCCCGCGTTTTCATTGGCCTCGCCCGGCATTGAGTCACTTCCGAAACGGCTGGAGAAATTCTTTTCCCTTGATCACGCGGGGGGTTCCATTGCGCCTCTGTTCACATATATCCCCCGACCTACTCGATCCCCAACGGTTTGCCTCCACCAACCCACCCAACTCTTCGTTGGCCACAACTTCCAACCCGAGACCACATCTTACCCCTTCGAACGTTCCAAGTCCATCGTCAGAATGAAGTTCTCTATCGTCACTCTTCTCGGCCTCGTCACTCTTCTCGGCCTCGTCACTCTCGCCATCGCCGCCCCTCAAGTCATCCATGAGGCCGCCGAGGTCTCCGCTGGACTCGTCGCCGATGGCATTGAGCCTCCCACCGACTTTGGTCCGGACGAGATCGATATCGCCCCGGCTTCTAATGCGACTGATCCCGACGTCGTTGGAACTGGCTTCATCGGATATGGGCGGTACTGCAGGAAGGCCAAGTACTGCAACTCCCGTCGCTGTGGGTGGTGCGCCAACTCTGGTGGCTGGTTCAAGTGCTGCAAGTAGGTGAGTAACATTCTCCTCTGATTGTCTGTTGAATCGGCACTAACCATCCCGCAGGCGCTTCTACCAACATGAACTCTCGTGGCCTGACAACGTTCGTCTCCACGGTCATGGCTTCTCTCTGGTCCCTTTCCGGGTGCTGGATCCCAACCCATTAAGACAACACTTGGTATTCTAGTAGACGGCACGGACTTTTAGACAAGGGATCGGAGATATTGGCGCTCTGCACTACTGGCCTGGCATGGAGGGTCGATGTGCGCTTGTTTGGAATTTCTGGCATTAGGGTTCATGCTGCATGGGTTCTACGGACTCCATATAAGTGGATGTCCTCTTTCTATCCAATAAATCAATCATACTCTCAGTATGCCCTAGTCAACAACTTTGTGTAAGTGCCGGTGATCTGATAAGCGAATATTTACATAGCTAGGTGATGCTCGATGTCCAGGAACTCTCATTCTACATGGTTCGCCCATCACCCATACAAGTTTTGCGCTCCGTGCTTCTGCCTTAGCGGACACGTCCTATCGCTAATCGCGAGGGGTTTGAAAAACCATTGTTCGTATTGCAGTTTTGACATTTCGGTGGCGTTATTCCCATTGGATAGCCAAATTTCGAGACAACGGTCTATCACTCTGCAGCTTCATCGCATCCGGCTAATGGTCAACCAATAACATCTAAGGACTTTCTGTCGCGAGGACTTCAGAAGTAGAGTATATTTGCTCGATCAGGGGATTTCCCGTCTGTTTCCAGACTTATTTCTACCTTTGCGTCTTATATTATACGAAATCTGGCGTCCTATAGATTGACTGTGTTTTCTGTGCCCTCGTTCTCTCAGATAACAGTGGTGAAGGCAAGAACTCCTTCATTCGCACTATGTCTCTATCTGTGTTGAATTTTGCCCCTCTATCGTAAGCCCAAGTCGGAATATAATACGGTACCTCTTCGCCAACTGGACCACTGCAGCTGAGGTCAATGAGTACAATGCGTCCTTGGCCATCTTTCATAACATTGCTCTTGCTCACGTCCCCGTGCGAATAGCCAGCTTTGTGGAATTCGCCTACTGTCCTCTCGATCTCCTCCATTCGGTGGTGTATCTCATCGTGACCCAACTTATAGAGCTCCTCCATTCTGTAACCCCGTACGTTGCTGCCTTCGAAGATTGGCTCGTTGGAAATTGCTGGGATAGGTAGTTTCAACTGTGTCAACCGCCTGAGCGTCTTATACTCGTGCTGTATAAGGTCTCTAGACTCAGGATCAGGATGCGCGAGCTTGGTAATCGGGTAACGGTGTAAGTCAACTCGGCGAATGCAGGCGTGAGAACCGAAATCTAGGAGCGTAGAACTCCTACGCAGGAGGGCGATATCGGGGCTCTCTTCGCCACGAGAAACATCATAGGTAGATTGGAGGTGTGAGAAATCGATGAGGGAAGGATAATCAAGATGTCCAGACCACGCCAAGGAGTACAGAATATGATCGTGCTCTATAAGCTCGGCTGTATACTTTTCGGCCACCCTTAGTTTTCGGCCACAGTGCGCAACCAATATATGTGAAAAAACAGTGGATTTCTCAACAACTATAACTCAACCTGCCACTCAATACACAGAGCTTCAAGAGAAAGAGCTGCTGCTGCTGCTGCCTTTTGTGCCTCTTTTTCTGGTGCCTTCTTTGCTTGCTCGGCCTGTATAACTGCAGCACGTTCAAGTGCAGCCTTTATACTTTCTACGTTGCTAAAGCGTTCATTTGGGTTTACTTGAACTCTTTTTTGTACGCGTGAGGAGTGTACAGTATCTAGTTGGTATTTCAAGCGTTGGTTTTCAGCTTCTAGCTGAGCTGCCCGAGTATTTGCCTTTGCAATAGCCTTTCCTGCCTTGCCAAGCAACGTACGCGTGCTCCGTGAAAGATATTCTGACAGAAGAAGGTGCTGTTGAGCTGCGTGCAAGGCCTAAGAGCTCTGAGGGGTTGTAAATACTGGATCTATCCCTAGATTCTGGCTAGCTGACGGTGGCGTGACTGGCCGGCCAGATATCTGAGAGTAGAGGAGGACCAGTAAAGGATTATATGGGCAGAGGCCAGTAGCCTTCCATCCAGCTCGTATAACGCGTTCAGATAGTCCTTCTTCTCTTGCCTTGTTGTAGGCAATTAGAAACCGCTCTTTCTTAATTGGCGCTGCGTCATCTAAGGCAGAGAGAGATCTAATTGTCTTACGATATCTAGATTTCAGCACAGAGAAAGGTGCAAGGTCTAGAGGCTGCAGGAGATGAGAGGCGTAAGCTAGCAGATAGAGGAGGTGTATCTTGTTGACCTTGCAGAGCCACATGAAGTCAATTGGTGTGTAAGAGCCATGGCCATCCAGAATTAGGAGACGGTATCCACCGCCAGAAGGTGAAGTATTTGGGATAAAAATACGCTGCAACCACTTATATCCAATTAAGTTTGAAGTCCAGCCATTCTCAGACGTTGTGTACAGCCACTTAGGTGTATCTTGAGCAGGAAACCAGGTAGACTGAAGGTGCTTGCCTTTGAAGATAACTAGGCATGGGAGCTTGGCCCCGGTGGCTGAGATGGCCTCAATGACAGAGACCCACTCACGATCCTCTAGGGATTTGATGTAAGCCTTCTTCGTAGATGAACTAGCAAGCACTTAGGTGTTAGTACATACGCCAAGTGCAATGCCAGTCTTATCCATATTCCAGATATCCTCATACTGTATCCCTAGCTCCAACCTTGTGCGCTCAAACAGCTCAAGAAACGCCTGAACTGTCTGATAATGAGCAGCAGTTGTCCTTGTACTTTCAATTGTTCGCCCAACAACAGAAGAGACGCGTAGATTTCGGCTGAGGAAGTGTGGCACCCACTGCTAGCCAAGGGGCTCGTAGTCGCCGTTTATCTAGAGAATTCAGGTGGCCATTTCTCGTACGCGGGGATGGGAGGGAGGCTGCGCGCGTGAGTCCTTATCCAGAATCCAGTCAACTAAGAAGGCCTCTTGCTCAGGAGTTAACCGCTGTTGATTCTGGTGGGCAGACGCGTGAGGGAGTCGACCTCGTAGGCGCTCTTGGAGGGATGACCGGGGGATGCCGTACGCCTGAGCAGCCTTTCTCTGACTCGTAAAAACACCTGCACGAAGATCACGGATAGCAGATTGAATAGCTAGCTCACGAGGATCCATTTTGAATAGGGTGGTGGTGATGGTATAACGCGTAGTGGCCGACAGTCATAGTGGAATGTGGCCGAAAACTACGGGTGGCCGAAAAGTATACAGTCGAGCTTATGGCATTCATAGGTGCCACGTTATGCGCCACCGCGCGGGGGCGTGATCGGCTGTGCGGAATCTACGTAAGGTTAATACCACGTAACGTGAGCGGCAATTGAGCTGATCGGGTAATTGAGCTGATCACTAAATGCAGCCACCCACTTCTAAACATAAATAACTCAACACTACAACAAGTTATCGCAGCGTAAAAAAGCTCAAATTAATCCCCTACATGTACTGCATCTTTCTTGCATGTACGCTTATTGTGCCCTGCCTCGCCGCAGGTCTTGCAGCGTTGAATGCCCCTACTACTACCACCTGCCTGCACCCTCTCCTCACGCCTCTCTGTCTCAAGCTGAACCTCAACATCTCTCTGGGTAACTATCTCCTCTGCCTCTGCCTGCGATAGGGTCCCTCCCTTCTGTATCCGCTTCTTTTTGCGCTTTTTACGCTCAGAAGCAGCCTTGTTAGCTGCCTTAAGGTCAGCTATCCTAGATGCTAGAAGCACCTAGGAATGCACTATTATTTCAGCCCCTTTCTTAAACTGCTGCACTATCTTAATAATTGAAGCTAGAGATAAACTAGCGTGAGTTTAAATCTGGTTTAAGATTAGGGTTAATTAGGCGTCTATCTCTACCGCGTTGCTTAGTGTTTTTAGTTGCTAGGTAGGGCCTGGTAGAGGTGGTGTTGGCGTACGAGGCTTTACTTCAAGCTTAGATAGCACCGCCTCAGGGTTATGTAGAACTAATCCAGTTGCTCTAAAGCTTGATCTGATATTATTAGATAAAAAGGCACGCTTGTGCACCTTCCTATAGGTATCTAGGAAGGTCTTTTTGTTGATGTGGTTGATGTAGCTGTTTGCTAAGACTCTGATTTCCTCTTTGTATGCACGCTTCAACGGGGCAAAGCAGCCTACGTCAAGCGGCTGCAGGATATGTGAGGCGTGAGGAGGCATGCAGAGGGTAATAATCTTACTCCTCTTACACAGATCCTAGAAGGCAAGCAATTGGTAGCTCTCGTGGCTATCAAGAATAAGCAGCCTGTAACTGCCTACTGTCCGAGCCTCTGTATGCTAGATAAAGTGCTGCAACTAGGCAAGACCAAGCTTATTTGTTGTCCAGCCGTTCTTACTAACGCCTATTCTCCAATCTTTAGGGTTGTAATACTAGGCCTAGTTGTAGTGCTTTGCTTTAAAGATGAAGAAGGGTGGGATAGACTACCCTATAGCGTTGATACTAGCAATTAACGTCGCCCACTCACGATCGCCAGGCTGGACTCCAAGTGGCTTGAGGCGCCTCTCAGAGGCTGTTACCACCTTGACAGACCCTCCAATACCTATCTGGAAGCCAGTCTCGTTAAAGTTGTAGGTATCTTCGTCTAGAATACCATACTTAGCTTTGACATTGCGTACCAGGTTAAACCAGGGGCCAACAACTGCTAGATTACTGCAAAGGACTCTCTGGTGATCCCTTTGTCTAGTGATCTGAGATTTGATGGTAGGCTTTTGTCTAATCAGGTTCCGGGCCTATTTCTCTCCAACCTCTCCACCTCCACGCGCAGCAAGCAGCTGATTGGCTATAGAGCGCACGTAGCTGAGCGTAGGGGCAAATCCTTGCGCGTTAAGCTTCCTTATATGCTGTATAATCGCCTCCTCTTCAAGCCTTTAAAGCCTTGATCGGCCGTGGTAGGTATTGCGTCGTGCAAGTGTTGTAGCGCGTTGGGTGCTGAGAGTACTTTGAGGAACATCATACATAGGAGCAGCGCGTCGCTGGCTTAGTAACGCGTCTGATTTCAAGGCTTGGATAGCAAGGATAATCCTATCTTCACGAGAAAGTAATTCAAGATCAGGTTGTTGAGGCATCGCGATGGGTGGTGGAAAGAGGTGTGGTCTTGGCAGAGTGATCAGCTCAATTACCCGATCAGCTCAATTGCCGCTCACGTTAACACAATTCCATTTAGGGAGACTTGCTTTGGAGGTCCGTTACCATGTTTGTGTAGGAGCGACGTTGTTGGGCGGTGTACGTTTAGTCTGGTGGGTGGGTATTTCGGCTCCACTACCAAAAGAAGTTAGTCAGCCGAACCTAAATCCCTGCCATTACATAAGGTAAAATACAGCAATCCTGCATCCCAACCCAGCATGAATGGATCGCCACCTACAGCCATACATGCAGTAAATCATGACCTTTTATGGGCCCTACTCAATGGTATAGATAAGGGCGTTTTATAGGCTGCGACGGTGGTATAAATCTAGTGGTACTCCTGTGTGCACAAGCTTGTTTTCGCTATGAAGAAAGCCCCTTCACACACCAGGTCAGAAAGTCGTCTTGGCAAGCGTAATTTTTTGTAAGGTGAGTTATAAGTGTTTAGAAATAGTCTTAACAAATATATTGAAAGAAAGTTTGTAAGATTTAAGATGTACGCAGATTTATTATTACTTTAAAGTCGAAGTACCTACAGTTTGTTAGGGTCCGTTTCCGTTACGCGAGGATGGACGTTACCTAGGTACCCTAGGGTTGTCAGAAACCTCCAGGGCTCCACGGAGTGATCATACCGCGCTTGCTAAGGCGCGTTCCTGTGTTAGATAAAGCGTCGTGTTGACGACCCCTTCCTGTCATCCATCCACCCTGACGTCTTCACACTACGACACTAATTATCACAACGATCTATGTCTGATTCGGGTAAATGGTTGCGAGTAATCCCCCGCTCTTGATTTATAAGGACAGCATTCCTAAAAACAGCAGTATTCTTGTCCCTTCTGCCTGCTCACGCTGCTACCAAGAAACCTGTCAAATAAGAGTTTCCATTCAAGACCGGTCTTCGTTGTCGTTGAAATGAAATTCGTTCTCCTGTTGCCACTACGAACGTCTTTCTGCTCAAATGGTCAAATGCCCTTTAGCAAGACTACGCAGTGAGCAACTCGGCAAGGAACAAAAGACCACCCGAATTCCATCGTATTGTCAGGAAATGTCGTACACTTAAAAGCCACCATTCAGCACATCGGTTACTGTTCGCGGTGGCGCTCGACGCTAAATAAGGGAAAAAAGTCGGTTTCTTTCTCAGGTACCTGTAAGTATCTATGGCTTTAATGATGGCATGCTTTCAGATAGCTTTTGGGACTCACTGAGTTGCTCCTCCGGTCGTTCCGACGAAGCAAAGCATGGACGAGTTTTCTCTCGAAGGGTACATTTGATTGTCCTACGAATCTTACACAGTAGAAACGCTAACAGAATGAACGGAAGGAGTCCTAGCTGCGCTGCGATCATGCATCAATTCCCTCCATAACTCGGCGTTCGACAGTTTGAAGTCTTCGGTGTAAGGAAAATAATCCAAGGTCTTCTGGAAATCTTCCACCGTCTTTAGTTTCAATATCTCGATCATCTTTCTCACAGCCTCAATCGCCCACAACCGCCATGCGACAACATAGCCACAGGACTCGATTCCATATACCATTGTGGCGAGAACAGGCTCAAGTCTTTTCCCTCTTGGCCAAGTATGGTGTCCTCCTTCGACATCGAGCGCTTCCCGGATCCGGTGAAGACCTGGTCCGTGGTCACATCGAGCGACCAAGAACCCGAGTCTGTTCCGGACATGTCGAATTGTTGCCCAGATAAAGAGCGGCAGTCCTGCTGCCCATACGCGGAACATGATGCGGCTTCTTGTCCTTGGTTCCGACCCCCAAGCGTTGGAATCCACGGCTCTTCATTCTGGAATTCGAGGACATGGTAGAAAGCCTCGAAATATAGGTTGCTCAAGGTTCTTTGATTTACTTCATCAAGCCACTCGGAGGATGTGGCCAAACTGAGATGGTGTAGTCGAAGAACGACATCAAAAACGAAAGAGCTATCTTTCGGAAATCGCTTGACTGTACGCCACGCTCGAATCTGGGCCTCGTCGAGAAATGCTAACGGGAACGCTTTCGTTTCCGCAAACAGCGGTGGCGCAAACTGGGGGAGGAGCTGCAATGATCCTCCAATGCCGTACAACGTCCTAATGGGTCAGCTGCCTCATACATGGAATAGGGATTGTTTGCCTACCAGGTGAAGGTCCTCTGTAATTCGAACTCGACTGTGTCGACACCCCCACGAGCCTCAACTATACCCACCAGCGCATCAAGATGGCCTTTCGCCTGGTCCCATTCACAGTCCACGGCCTATGATGAAAGATCAGCGTGCCTGCGCATTTTCTTGAAGTGAAGGGAACGTACGCAGCCGAACGCAAGGAGGCTTACAGCGAAAATGATCGATTCAGGCACGTTGTTACCACATATACCCACAATCTCCTTGATCAGGCTCACTATTTCTACCTTTGCATTCAATGTCTCAACGCTGGGCTCTATCAAACCACTCTGCCTGTCGTACACAAGAAAATTCAGGTACTTCTGGGCTTTTTCCACGACATCATCAAGAGGGATATTCAAGGCAAAATCCAAAGCGAACGATTGCCGACTGCCTGCAGGAGGTAAGCGTGACTCGTAGCTTTTTGATGGAATTTATACTGACATATCAGAGACCCAGTGTGTGGCTGGCGGCCACGTTGTGGATATGGTACTCCAGCGAGTAAGGGGCCTATTCCATAGTTGGCCACGCCCATGTGTCCTACCTCTGGCACCTCTGGAAAGTGCTCCGACTCTCGAGATGTAGAACGGCTCGATCTTCCACGCTGCTTCGACTTCCTTCGTTCCACACTGGTTTCGGAGAGTGAAATCTCCGCGTTTCCTCCACCCTAGCGCTGTTGTTGCTGTTGCTGAAGATAATTCTTCATCACATGGCTTCGGACGGTTTTGAGCTTTTGCCGCGCGGTTGTTGCATTCTCCTCTCCAGTCGTCATGATGAACTCGTACTGCGTTGGAGTGGAAGTCCTGGATACACTCCTTACGGCTGATCCTGAACGGCCCCGTTCAGATGTGGAGGAGCTCTCTCGCTGGCTACCCGTCGATCCTGCGACACATGGAAAGTGTGTGTTTGGTGAGTTGGCCATAATCAAGGCAAAGAGTCGGTGACCTGACTGCAGGATAGGGGATTGTGGCCATTGGTCGTTGCGGGCCTTTATATCGGCCAACTTTCAGACCCGTCGACAGTGATAGCCGTCACAGCTGGTGGCCAACTCATGCCGAATTTGCAATAGCCCCAGTCTTTTGTTATGCAATTCAAATGGTACGTACCATCGCCGAAGTACTGAGTAGCTATGGGATATTTTTCAGCCCCTCATGGAAGTGCACCATGGTCTGAGAATTGGTCTGTGTCATTTTGGTTGGTCAGTCATAGCGCTAACAAGCCATCCTAGCTGAAAGGGTAGTGGTAAACGGACGATTGGCCCTGGCCGGTCCACGAGGCTAATTTACTGCGAATCTGGGCGATTCTCCAAGAAATCACAAGAGAGACCAAGTGTGTGACAGTGTTGCTTTGGGGCCAGGACGGTTGGGGCGACCGTAGGTACTTGCCGCGGTAGGCGGTCACGGACTTTTGGACTGTCAGCGCTTTGCCGACCTCGGAACAAGAAGCGACAAGTCCTACGTGCGATCATACCACAGGCTCTTGGTAGTCAATCCGGGGAATAAAGTGAAGGAATGCCAAAACGCCTTCTACAGGTTGTATTACGATAATGTGGAAACGGCCCCGCGTATCGGCATAGCATAGCTAGCGGCATAGCTAACGGCATTTGCTTCGGACTCAGATCTCTCCAAGAGGAACAACCAACAATTAGTCCAATGATTGACAGCGGGAAGGTTTCAAACAGTGTCCAATACCGGCGACTCCTCAGCTTCGTGTTTGTTAGGCGCCGTCGACATCTTATTGTGCATGATCTGAAGACGGGGTTCAGGGCTACTCCAAAAATATCATGTAGGGTAACTAGCCATTATTCCAAAAAGGGAAAATGCAAGGGTCTGGTGAGAGCTTTCTTGATCCTCTCCCGCATCAGGAGCGAAGGATTTCGCCTCACAAATGCACAAAGCTTCCACGGTTCATCGCTTGAAAGTCTGCGCTATGGCTTCACTGTGGCTGGTAAAAGCTTCCCGCTGGTGCTTGGTACGGATAACGCCCGTCAACAAGAATAGACTACGTTCCTACATATCATCTGGGAGTCTCGCCTACCGATTACGGATATCGTCTGGAAACTGTCAGCGACTGGAATTATTTGGAATGGGCTTTTCCTTTTGGCTTTTCCTTAATCGTCCACGGTTCTTGGCGTCCCGCTTAGACCTCCCAGTTCCATGGGGACGGGGAGGATCACAGCCGTCATCCCCCATCGTATCTATCCCAGCATCGTCGCATTCGCATTGCTATTGTGGCACGGAGAGGCCGAACTTGGGGCGTGCCACATCTCTAAGCTACGGGTTCGCCATAGGAGAACGGCAACTCTACCGGCAAGGCCGTTGTTGACCCGTCTTATATCCCCCAGCTGCAGCCGCTCCCCTACTCCCCATACGGAGCAGCTTCTCGCGATGTGGCTTATTATGAGTAAGGAAGATTCACTGTTTGATGGTGGGGTGGAGATTCGAACAGCCTGAACTCGGCTAGCATTTCCGACATTCCCACCCTGCAGACGTCGTCCAACACTACAGATATGTTCAAGATGCACAATGCATCACGGGAGGAGAACCCGCTTGGACCGGCGAACGGATATCAGCGTTTCATCGCTAGCGCAACCTCCGCAGCCTACAATAGGAACCTCACACCCCTCACTTGAAACGTATCACACTTGGTTGTCCATTGACGAGGCCAGACAAGAAACATTGGTAAGTTTCTCAAACGAGCCGATAATGTGAACTGGTGGTGATGCTAACGCTACAATTTGGAATTATAGCTGGATACTCCCGCCAAACCGGGCACTTTTTTTGGGGGGGGGTGGGGGTTAAGTGCTCGAATGTATGTTCATTGTGGGGCCGATACCTTTCACCCAACTGGGAGACAACTTCCATAGTCCCTGGTCAAGACAGGCAATATCTGCACGCCACTCTTAAAGGAAAAGGCGGACCGAAACATCTGACCAGACCAGTCCACGATGTAGGTGACCATTGATCCAGACTTGGATGTTGTGCATGATCTAGAAGCCCATGAGCGGGTAAGCATTTAGAATTGTCTGTTGCAACGTCAATAGCATCGGTGGAATCCGATTTGAAGATAAATTGGCTGGACTTGGACAAGATAATCGCTTAAGGCCAACTTTGTAATCACCCAGGGGCGGTTGTTTCTCTTACACTAGGGTACACAAGCTTCTAGGGCGTCCTTCCGATTATTTCGCCTGCCTACCCTAGGATACCCTAGGGCTAAGGGTACCGGTTCCTTGGCCGGGCCATGTGGTCGTTGGTAATACAGGTCTGGAAGAAGCAAGTCGGGTGTAAGCAATGCATAATAATAACACACAAAAACTTTGTCTAGACGTTGCAGTCTAGCAAACGCCACATGCGGACTGTCGGGCAATCGGACCATCGGGCTTTTCTTATGGCTGTGCAAGTGTGGCGCATGCTGGTTCCAAGGTTGTTGTCCTGGCTTCGACAATCGAGGATTTCGCCTCCGCCAAGTAGCTGAAGCAGATAATGCTTGTCATGACTATCGTAGAGAAAGGCCCTATCGAACATACCACCATCAAGCCCCGGCCAAAGAGATACTCTCACCTCGATGCAAATGCGTTGTTCAAAAGTTGCTGTCAGTCCTTACCCAAACCGAGCGCGCCCGGATTTACTCTCGGCCCGAGAAATGCCTTGCTTCGGCGACCGTCAGAGTTCTCGAATATTCCAACTCACCATGCCGATACTTCAACCTTCGCGTTCCTCTTCTCGCACCTTTGTTGTGCACTTTGCTTCTGCCTTTCATTTCTGCAGTTTAAGCTTCGGCTGACAGATCTTTTCAAAGTAAGTTTGATTGGTTTCCGGATTTTGTTTTCCACTTTCCTCTCTATGATGAGATCCCAGCTGGCACCAGTCCTAGAAGACTTGTACTCTTTTGATGCGGATTAGCTTTGCGGAGCAATGCTCCTTTCCCTGACAACTCAAATCCTTGGCTTTCCAATTAGCAACGACTTTGTCACAGACAGACGCTGATTCAATTTCTAGACTTCCCCTGCATTTCTCACCTTATACCCTCCATCAAAATGGTTCTCCATAACCCCAACAACTGGCACTGGGTGAACAAGGACGTTTCTGGCTGGACGCGAGAATATCTTGATAAGGATCTCCCCGGGATATCAGCTGAGGAGGATGGAGTCACGGCGAAGGTGGACAAGGTCATCAGCATGGACGGAGATGTCGACGTGAGCCAGCGCAAGGGCAAGGTCATTACGATCTTCGACGTGAAGCTGAAGCTCGAATACTCCGGTATGCATGTTTCCGGCTGTACATGAACCGTGGCAATATGCTGATATTTCGTCAGGCAAGAACAAGGAGGGCGAAGAGGCCAGCGGAACCATTGTGGTTCCTGAAGTCGCACATGACACGGAGGAAGACGAGTATGTCGTATGTTCCCTTAGCTCCCATCCCCGTTTGCCGCCCCTCTGGTGACTCGAGCTGATGCAATTCGCAGTTTGAGGTAGACGTCTACTCGGATGACAAGAGCAAACAACCAGTCAAGGACCTTGTCCGATCCAAAATAGTACCACAGCTTCGAAGGCGTCTCGCAAAGCTCGGACCGGCTCTGATCGCAGAGCACGGAAAGGACATCCAGCATGCCCCTGGCTCCAACCCGTCGAGTGGCTTCTCCACGCCCAAGGTCTACTCCAGCTCGTCCGTGAACAAGTCATCGGACAAGGCTGCATCTTCGAGTACCACCCAATCCAGTGGTGGAAAGCTCGTCAACACTACCACCATCACCGACAGCGCCGAATTCCGCACTACAGCTGCTGAGCTCTTCCAAACCTTTACCGACCCTCAGCGCCTCGCGGCCTTCACGCGGTCACCTCCGCAGAATTTCACGGGTGCCAAACCGGGAGACAAGTTCGAGCTCTTTGGCGGCAATGTCTCGGGTGAATTCGTCGAGGTTGAGGAGCCTACCCACATTGTGCAGAAGTGGCGACTGGCGCAATGGCCTCAGGGCCACTACTCTACTCTCAGCATCTGGTTCGACCAGAATGATGTGGATGCTGTCACTGTGATGCGTGTGGAATGGAAGGGCGTGCCTGTTGGACAGGAAGAGCCAACTAAGAACAACTGGGGCGAATACTATGTCAGGAGCATCAAGACGACATTTGGGTTTGGAACAGTGCTCTAAGCGCACTGCTTTGGGTCGCATATCATGCATGCCGCTTTGAAAACGGCGGAGGTGGAGTCATAGGCGTTTATTGAGCGAATGATGATTGATGATGGATTATGATTGATGGGTATCACAAGGGATAGTGGAAGCGGGTGAGGAGAACCCTGAATTATAGATAATCAAGGTCCCTTGCTTGTCGAATTGCCGTGGGCTAAGCATCTCCATTTCGTTTCCGTGGTTCTGACTCTTGAGTGTCGACATCTCACCTTGTGTCAAGGAGTACTTCACTCATAGGCTGGAACACCTACGGTGTCACCGACTCGTCTCACAAATGTAAAGGATACTTATCCCCTTGTCTAAACAGGTTAATAGCTAGGTAAGAAGCCTTAAATAAAATTGGCATACATATTCTTCCTTAGATCTGTGGGAACTAGGGAAGGGAGCGACTCTTGCTTAGATATTAGACGCGTAAAAAGTTATTTGGAGTAGATCCTTGTTCATCTATGCATAAGGGTACCGGCACAGTGGTTGGTCCCTGGCCCTTTGTTTATATCTGGCCAAGCTCGACTCGACGACGTCATTCGTCTCTCAGTCAAACCACATTCTTCCATCTTGAACAATTCAATGTTTCCGAAATCACGGTGCTTATTTGAATTCTAAAGTTAAGACCACAAGTCTCTTGGGACTACGGAATTCCCCCGACGACATCAATGTGGTCTCAACTTGAGCCCACGCCGGCGCATATCACTTACATCGTCCTCGCCTTCTTCGCAATCCTCTATGCCTTATTCTCTACCTTTATTCGTAACCGCCTCCATCTCTCAGAACCACCCGTTGCCACCCTCTTCGGGGTCGTTGTTGGGCCCCATGGCATCGGCGCACTCACACCCTACAGCTGGGGAATAGGCGACGGCACTGTCCACGAATTCACAAGAATCATTGCTGGCATACAATGTTTTGCCGTGGGCCTCGAGCTACCACCGGGCTACTTCTCAAGGGCATGGAAAAGCGTATCCATGCTCTTGGGACCCGTCATGTTGTTCGGCTGGATAGTCTGCACCGCCTTCATCGCCCTCATATTTCAAACCGACATCGTCACCGCGAGCATAATTTCCGCCTGTCTGACACCCACTGATCCTGTCCTCGCCGCATCCGTGCTCGATAACTCGCAATTCAGCACGCGCGTCCCGGCACGCATCCGGCGTCTTTTGTTCGCGGAGAGTGGCTGCAATGACGGCGTCTCGTTCCCCTTCATATACGTCGGTCTCTGCATTCTTACCCGCTCCACCACAGCCGGAATCCTCAAGAAATGGCTCCTCATTACCATTCTTTACCAATGCCTCCTCGGCGCCGCCCTGGGCCTCGCCGTCGGGTATCTCTTCAACCGCATCTACCTCTTCTCCCACAAGCGCGAAATGATGGGTCGAGCCTCCTACCTCGCCTTCTACCTGCTCCTAGCCATCTTCTCCCTCGGCGTGGCGTCCACTCTCGGGATCGACGACTTCCTCGTCGCCTTCTTCGCTGGGGTCGGGTTCTCGCATAAAGGTAACGCGCCCACGACCGAGACCCAGCTTCCGATCATCATCGACTTGATTCTGAATTCCACTGTCTTTGTGTTCTTCGGCGCGATGGTGCCGTGGAGATCGTTTAACCATCTCGATTCCCTCACGCCGGGAAGGCTGATCTTGGTGCTCGTCCTTATTCTCCTGTTCCGCCGCATCCCCATCGTGTACACCCTACATAGACTACGCCTCCTTCCCCACATCTACACCGACACCGAAGCCCTCTTTGTAGGGCACTTCGGTCCCATGGGCGTCGGGGCCCTCTTCCTGGCCATGGAGGCCCGCGCCCAGCTCGAAACGGATACTTCACTGCCCCTACCGAGACCACCATCAGATATGCCGGAAGAAAAACAGCGCACCATCACGTTGGTGTGGCCGATTGTTTGTTTCGTCGTGTTTGCGAGTACGATCGTGCATGGGTGTAGTACCTTGGCCATTAGTGTCGCGGGGCATTTTGTGAGGGAGGAGGGGGAGAGGGCGCCGTTGGTGGGGGCAGAGAGGGAGGGGTTGCATGGGATGGTATTTGATGACGAAGCCGAACAGGAGGCCGAAGAGGACGAGGAGAGATATAGGGATTTCTTGCATCAGAGGACGTAGGACGCACAGTCCAAAGGTTTGAGCTGGCAGTGTCTTGCCCAGAGGAAACAAGTCGTTAATCTAAAGCGCGTTTTCTATGTTCTAGATAGACACCTGGAATGCAGGATTCAGCACGTGACTTCTTGAAAGAGTGACTTTGTATGAGCAGAGACAACCCAAAAGACTTTGCAGAACAAAATTCGAATTACAGATACGTTAGGAATGAATACTCCCCTATTATTTGTCCTCAACGCCTCCCATTGCTCGACGCAGTCCAATTTACTTGTCTCCAAAGCGACACCTATGATAGAATACATGTACGAAGAACAGGTCCCGATTCGACGCAGCGAGCAAGGCGATAACAATGGGACTACTCATAGATCGTCAGGGGGGCCCGAGAAGAGAGCTATACGTATTCTATGGAACTGCAAGTACCCGTCAGTAAGATCTATTATGCAGGGGTTACCAGGGGACATACTGCAGGCAACTTCGGGATGATAACCGCGATTGTTGCGATGGAATTGATCAAGAAATACGTCAGGTCGTAATGGGTATAATGGGTGCTAACCAAGAACAGTGCAATGGGTACCATGAGTAGGAATTTTTTCGTTGGCGTGTATTGGTCCCCATTGTCGATCTGCTCCCACATGTTGAGGTTGTCGTATGCTCCGCTGTTGAAGTCGAAGGGTACACCACGGACATAGTGGAACATTATGTACGAGCCAAACATATACGACAGGTTGGTCAATGTCCACGAGGTCTCTTGAGATACTCCGGGGAGAATGTCGAAAAGGATCTTCGCCATCATGATCAGGACAATATGGATTGTCCAGGCACCTGGAAAGACTGGATTAGTATCACTCTGCAATTTCGTGAAGGGTCATGCAGCAGCTCACCTTTTGCATTCACCCAGTCTGCATTCAGATTCGGAAGAGCGGCCTGGTCGCTCAACTGCTCTAGAGACTCTGGGGGCTCCTTGTACACCAAGCTACTCGACCGCCTCCTACGGGCCTCCCGCGAGTCAAGAGGCATGTTGGCGGTGGACACGCTCAACTTGCGCGGTCGAGGGTCGCCAGCAAAGCTAAGGCGGGAGGTACGGTTGAGAAGTATGGGTGACAGTTTGGCGGTATTGAGTGTAGATTCGGGGAAGGGTAAAGGCGGATCGGGAGGCGGCTGGACTAGCCAAGAGGAGAGCAAAAATGTTCAGATGGATTTGATGGGTGATGGAAACGTGGGCGGGGAAGTTCTGGCTGACTGTGTACGCGTACACACCTTCCGGGTCGTCGGAGCGTTCGGGGGGAGGAGCGAATGCAGTCGCAGGTAGGGATACGGAGCCAGAGCACCAGGCAGAGGCAATCGAGAGGGGGGATTGTACCGTAGAGCGCAGGGAATCCGGAGAAGGCTGTGTTCCTAGCTGACGGGCTTTTGGTGGTCGGGTGGGAAAAGGGGGAGCGCTGGGACGCAGCGGTGGAGTCTGGTGTTGAAGCCGCACGTTGGCAACGTCAACGTCGCTCTTTCGGGAAGGAATTCACGGCCCCGCGCTTGGACCATCTATCAACGCGGACCTCATCCCCGACCCGACCCCAGCTTCAACCACGCCGCGCTCACTCCACCTCCACTAAGGAGTACTCACTCCAGAATCCCCTATCCTCATTCACATGGCTACTGAAGCGGATACTCCCATAGAGGCCGAAGCGCCCGAAGCGCCGCAGGTCGACGCGCAGGATGCCGCGCAGAAGGGTCCTGTGAAACGCTCATGGAGGTACGGGATCTCGCAGGAGGCAGCTTTACGGGGCCGCTTGCTGATGGTCACAGACGAAAATATAGGAAGATGCGCATCAAGTTCGAGGAGACAATGAATACAAGCAATACTTTGATCCGGGACGAATGCAAAGCGATCGCAGTAGCACGACGACTGCAAGAGCAGAACGAGTACGCGACTACGGTACGAATATGCATGTTGCCTGGCTGACTCGTGTAGCCAAATTCTTGAAGCGCTTCTAGATCTGAACGAAACGACGCGCCTGCCTGCGAACGTTCGCTTTGACCTGCGCGACCTCAGCGAAGCCGATACCCGTCTCGACCTACCCGAGACCGAAGCACGAGTAGAAGCGTTGCAACGCCGGTTACAGGAATTGAGAAAAGACATGGTAAACGGCATCATAACACCTGAAGAATTCGCCCAAAAGTCGGATCAGCTTCATTCCCAATCAATAATACCAACCCGGACACTCGCCGACCTCGAAGCCACGGTTCCGCATACCACACAAGCGCCCGAACCTCTACCAGAAGGATTATTGATTGGCGAGCACGCCCCTGGCTATATGTCGCCCGCACATGAGGAAGAGTATCTCCTAGCAATGGACCAAGCCCTCGCCGACCCCTCAATATATGACCCCGATGCGCATGACGGACGTCCGCTTCGCCTCGCCCAGACACGCCATCACATCCCTACAGAGAAGGAGCTTTCCATCCAAAATCCAGATAGCGTCTACAACTGGCTGAGGAAGCACCAACCGCAAGTCTTTCTCCAGGATAAAGACGCCGCGCATGCGGAGACAGTGTCGGAGAAGTCGGCGCGACCAGCGACCACCTCAGGCAGAAAGCGGCATTCACATGTCTCTGGAGCTACCCCTGGACCTAAGAATGAGGAGGTAGATGAGGAGCTGGGTTTTATCCCTGAGACGGGGACTACGAGTGGTAGGGGGAGGAGAGGACACAAGGGGGACGAAGATCAAGCGTACCGACCTAAGGGCAGTGGCAGAGGGTCTAAAAGAAAACGGGAGGATGGCGAGACCGGTACCAGGGGAGGGAGGAAGAAGAGACAGAGTGCTGCTTCTGCGGCGATGTGATGATTGAAACTGGAAGGGTTGCATTGGAACGGTTAGGGCGGGTGTTTGGGTTTTGATCGGTCTCACACATTGTCTACAGGATATGTTCTTCTACGGATTGCTTTGCCCGAAGTGTATTGTATTAGGTGCTGGGAATTGGGATGGCGCAGATATGGTATTGGGTCATGATACCTATTCAGTCACTGAAAGTTGTTCCATTAAGGCAAATAGATGCGCATAGTGGGCCTATGGCATGACGACGACACGTTCCTTGAAAATACATTACATTCGTGTGCTGATTGGTTGTGCAATGTCATTTTGTACATTCAACGCTGCTAATTCCGGACATACAAGCCGGCCCTATGTCTCCATCCCAATATCTTGATAATGTATACAACCCTCAAATCGTACATGTGCACACTCATACATGCCTTTACTACCGCAACTGCTTCATCCTCTGGCCTTTCGCCACCACCATAACCGGCTCAGGCTCCGGTGCCATAAACGGAAGAGCGTTCTCAATGACCTTAACTCCATCCACCAATGTCCCGTTCTGCGTCCTCTCATCATCCAGCTTCAACTGCTGCGCCCTCTTTTCCTCGAGATACTTCTTGCGCTCCTTGGTCAGCACCCACTCCTTCGGGAAATCATATCGCACCTTCGGCTTATGGTGTCTGAAATCGAATGGGACATCCGCAAACGTGTCTTTGGGGTCTCTCGCCTCGGCCAGGAGCTTGGAGATGGTGTCGCCTAGGAAGCGCTTGTTCTGAGGGAGAGTGTCGAACAGCTCGCATGACATCTTTACAAGATCGGTGGACGGGTTATAGCGCGGACCACAGAGCTTAATGAGCTTGTCTTTCTGCTGGGAGGTCAAATTTTTGAGGTCGGAGGGGGAGAATTCGACCACAACTTTGTTGGCGGCCGGATGGGATTCCCCTAGGTAAGAGGTGTAACGGAAGCGGAAGGGGGTAGCGGCAGTGGGGAGTTCGAAGGGTTTGGCCAGTTCTGTCGACGGTGGTTAGCGTGTTGTTAATCCTTTGGGGGAGAGGGGGAGTGCTTACGGTTCAGCAGAGGGAGTTCCCATGCAATCATTCGAGCGTAATGCCTCATGTCTCGTCGCTCTTCCAACTGTCCGTGACCATGACTAGTAATGTCATCTCCGTAGTAATCCTCATCCGGTCCCAATTCCTCTTGCCCTTCGGCCCAGAAACCGGGTTTCCCCGTCGTGGGTTCAATGACGAAGTCCTCGTCCCTTTCCAGCCTGTAGCGATTCTTCCAAGGCTGTCCACGCTCCCCTTTCCTCTGGGCTTCAAGGACCTTGGCCGGATCGAGGGCTTCGAGGTTTGCCATGAGGTTCTTGACCTGCGCGGCTTCGATCTCCTCGGCCGTAGGCTTTGGTGGCTTCTCTTTCTTCGCATTTTGCCTCCTCGACGCCTCCTCTTTTGCCATGGACATGGACGTACTCTTATCATGGGGTACAGGTTCCGCAGTCGTCAACACAGGATCCTTCGACACGAGCTCCGGCTTTGAAGCTTTAGCGTTCTTGTCGAAACGGGGTTTGGATTTGTCGTCCGCCATCGGGGCCGTGGAAGACAATGACCGGTGCCATTGCTGCTGCGTTATCCGGCGCGGGCAGCGCGCTGAGCTGAAAACCAGCCGCCGCGTTACTGACGCCATTGCTCGTGATAGAGGTTGTCGTCGTGGTGCTTTTTCGCGGAGAAGACCCCCGAGGCTTGGCGCTATGGAAGAGAGTTCCGCCGAGCTCCGAGGGTTCCTCGTGCCTACCACGGGCGATTAGTACAACGGGGACCGGACAACTACAACCGCCTCGCAGCTCCACATTTTTGGCCGCTTGATTTTGCTTTTATCATGGCCGATAGTTGGACTTGGCCTGAGGGGTCCAAGATGAAAGTATGCTTTGTCACAACAGGAGCCACTGCCCCATTCACGGAACTTATTAGATCCATTCTCCAACTATCATCTATCGACGCTTTGCGCCATGCAGGATACACGCATCTTTTGGTCCAATATGGAATGGCTAAGGATGTATTCGACAAATGTGTGCTTGATGCCCGATCCCATGTCCTGGCAGAACCTGGCAAGGGAGAGTTGGTCATCGACGGTATGGGTTTCAAGCAGGAGGGCCTTCGGGAGGAGTTTCTTTTGGTTCAACAATTGAAAGGATTGGTTATCTCGCATGCCGGTATGCTCTACGGACCGCCTTTGGGTGGCATCGTTCAAGACGCTTAGACGCTGAGCAGGTTCCGGCTCTATCCTCGAAGCCCTCCGCTATGGTGTACCGCTGATCGTTGTGCCTAACACAGCACTTCTGGACAACCACCAAGTAGATCTGGCTGTTGCCATGGAGCGGTCGAAATATCTCATCTGTGGCGACGTCAAGTGAGTATGATGATTAGTATGCACGGTCAAGCTGACATGGTGATTCAGCGATCTCACAACCGCTATTCACAAGGCCGAAGACTTTAGACGGAAGATGGCCCAGTTTCCACCTGTTACAAGCGGGCAACACCGAGAGACCAAAAGTTTTGCGGCAATTATGGATGAGACCTTGGGAATTCTAGAGTGAAATCTGGTCTGGTCTGTCCGGAAGCCGGATCTCATCTCGACGTTGATGGCCCACCACGGATCCGTAACACCATTGCAGGATCAATAAGCCCTGGTGTCACCTTCATCCCCCTCACGCAGATATGGCCAAGATCTCGACGACATATTCCCATCTTATGTTCTTGTTCCCGAAACTGCGGTTCTGCTGTGCTTACCAAGCGAGTGCATGGGTATAGCCAACAGGAGCTGGCGCGCAGCCGGACATATGACCATCTTCAATGCACACTGTGTGACATTGATTACCGTCCTCACAGCTCGGCGCTGGTGATGCGGGTCACTTCAGCGTCATAGCGCGACACAGGTGAAGGTTGGGTATTCAGGAATGATGCAGGTTTCTGGAGTAGCCGAAAATATTCGGGCGTGTACCTACCATTCTGGAAAAGTCGAACATGGCTCGTCTGTGTCGATAAAAGTACTCAGTTGCTATCTCTAGGCCTCAAACGCATTTCCAACTGTCGCTTGTCTGGTCTACGACGATATACAATACCGGTGCAGAATCCGGACGTAGTTCGGCATTTGATGAGCCGAATATAGACTGCGCTTCTGGTGACAATCCACATCCTCGCAGCTGTCAAGGGCCACACCGATCTCCCGTCTCTTCCGTGAAGCTTAACTAAGGTAAGCCTTTAGTCAAATTTGACCAATGGACGTGTTCCAATACGGACCCCAGTGCGGTGGCTCCTCTTACAACTCCACGGTGACCCTGCAACTAGGCATGAACATCCCGGGGACCTGCCCTTTTCCACACTTCGCCTTCCCAGCACAATGGCACGGTGGTGAATTTTCTCGAGACTCATGATGCACCTCTACAGTGATTACGCGTCATGGGGCAATGCAGGTCATGTCAACGGGATATTCATCAGCCCAAAACTGAGGAAGAGGCGGGACAATTGGGTTCCGAGGCAGTAGTAACTGAGAGGAAATCGTTTAAAAGGACGTAGGAATTACCTGTAGGATAGCATCGATTACGACGCCTGGTCACTTTCCCTTCAAAGGTGTTGGAACATTCGGTCTATCTATTTTTCAAGATGAAGCATTTCTACGCTTGCCTCCTATTGTCTGCAGCGTCAGTACGGGCGCTTCCTGCGTCGACACCTCATTCAGACGTCATGGACCCTGTTGGTCCGCCAGGATCCTCGGGTAGCCTGCGAGGGTCAGAGGCACTGCTCGGATTCGATTCCTCCAACGACATTCCCAAAGAACCCTCTACGGTGATCCCACCGGATGATTTTGAGTTGGCTCCAGAGCAATCAGCAGATGCCAAATTAGGATTCTACATTGACCTTACAAATGTCAAGAATCCGCAACCTATTCGAGGTGGAACTACTAAGCCGACTGACCCCGGACCTAGGTAAGCAATTAGAGCTCACGATGAGATATCTATGCGTCAATACGATCTATATAATTACTCTGTGCTGACTCTTCACAACAGAACCGAAGCATACGATCGTCTCAATAGTGATCTATTTATTCCTCCAGGAACGGACAGTGGAGACGTAGCGAATGCGAAGTGGCCCTTTGGGCTATCACATAATCGACATGGCCTGGCTGGCGCAGGTTGGGCAAGAAATCAGAATGTCGGCCAACTGCCGGTTGCAACGTCTATGGCTGGTGTTGACATGCGACTGGAACCCCATGCCTACAGAGAGCTTCACTGGCATAAACAGGGAGAGTGGGCCCTCATGCTGAACGGGAGCGTCCGCATTGCAGCAGTAAACGAGGATGGCCAATCCTTCGTTGACGATTTGACGGCCGGCGACGTATGGTTCTTCCCCCCGGGCATCCCACACTCCATCCAAGCATTTGAAAACGGCTGCGAATTCCTCCTCGTTTTCGATGACGGTGATTTTAGCGAAGACAACACCTTCATGATATCCGAGCTCCTGGAGCGCAATCCTGAGTCTGTCGTGGCAAAGAACTTCCGCACCTCGGTAGATACCTTCAACAAGCTACCTGAGGGTCAACTCTGGATCTTCCCAGGCACTCCAGCACCATCAGATATTCAGAAACAGAATGTCACTGGGCCCGCTGGCACCATCCCTCTGAAGGAGAGCTACAGCTACCATTTCTCCAAGCAAGAACCATACCGCGTGCCAGGCGGCAGTATCAAAGTTCTTGACCCTGCGACATTCCCCATCGCAAACGACTTCTCCGTGGCGCTGGTTACTGTCGAACCGGGAGCGATGCGCGAAATGCATTGGCACACCACCTCTGACGAATGGACGTACTTCATACAAGGTACCGCCCGCCTCACCGTCTATCAAGCACCGTCCTCCAGCCGCACATTTGACTTCACCGCCGGAGACGTCGGATACGTTCCCGTTCCCAACGCACACTATCTCGAGAACACCGGAGATGAACCACTCATTTTCCTCGAAGTCCTGAAGGCGAAGCAGTACAGCGACATTAGCGTCAACCAATGGTTAGGGTTGACACCCAAGCAGGTAGTCAAGGATCATTTGAAGGTGGACGATGCATTTTTGGACAGCCTTCCGAAGGTGAAGCCGTTTATTGTCCCGGGGAATAGGAATTTGACGACGACAAATTTCACCGGAAATCCCTTGTAAGAACTGGACCACTCTTGCACGCTTCGGGATAGTTTCAGGTTCTGTAATGCAGATTTCGTGTTATTATAGAGACTTTTTTTCATGAGTACATGTGCAATTCTTTCTTCTCCACTATCTGTTTTCACGCAAGTAATGTGACTTATTTACATCCCATAAGCAATACCGGCGCAAAATTCTCCTTGGCTCTAAGTTTGCTTCCCCTTCCAACAAGTTGCCGCAGCCAAGACGGAAGGCGGTGCAAGTAGGCTCGAGTGAGATCACCCCCAATTGCTACCTGACCAGTTTCCCCGTCCAGTCTCCGTGTTATCGGCGCTCTCGAAGCATTTCGGCATCTTCTTGACTTAGCAGTGCTGAGTTGGGTTGCAGCATTGCTATTAGTCCGTCGACACTGGTCGTAATATGCACAAGTACAGGAGGGAAATATCTTCCCGCCGTACTGGCATTACTTCACAATTACAGCCATGGCAAGCGCGTCTTAACTCTAGGAGACATTTATTGACGGACAATAAGTAGCCTACGGCGGGCTCACGGCTGATCGGGGTCGATACTGCTAAGTGGTCGTGCTCTTGTTGTTTTTCTTTGCCACTACAGTAGGGATAGACAGGCACCAATGGTTCAAAGTGGTGTCAAATTGATGGACAGTGCAACCTGGTAATAACCAGTACAACCAAGTCACTCTTCAAATTCTCTATCTCGCAGATTCTACTTGGAACACTATATAATGGTCGAGCAATATAACTTACAACCGTGTCTGGTTCCCACACCTCTTCCGAGAAGAAGTCGATTAGGCCATCCAAGTTACGGCCCTCTCTCGCTGGTGAGGTCGGAATAAGCTCAGCAGAATGTCGGAGGTTGTGTGACACAGCGTGCGTAAGATAAGCACGACGGAAGCATCCCTTGCATGATTGGTCTCGGTGCAAGCATTCCCCGCCTTTCGGAAGGGATGCATAGGTTCGGGAAGGAAGGTGTTCTGGAAAAGGGGCATGGAAGGGTGAGGAGTAGCAGTAACAAGCAGGGAGGGAAGTGAATTCCGATGAAGAGGAGCGAGAGGAGTCAGTCCGTTCAACGAGATAGGGAAAGGGTAATAAGGTTCACACGCAGTGCAAGTGTCTTTCACTGTGGTGTCAGTGGAAGCGATTAGAACACGTTTAGAGGATTAATAAGAGGCGAAACACGACAGTTTGTCTGTTGGTGAAGATAGTGTGACCAATCTTTTCTTGTTATCAAAGCCAATGAATTTCCCCGATACCAGGACTGGGGGAAGCGAAGTGGCTTACAGCGCATACAGGTCAAGCCGGAGCAGTATGGAACTTTCTTTGCTTCGACGCTGATCATGAGTGGAGGTGTGGCCGGCTCTCCGGCATTATTGAAGCAACATTTCTTGTCGCGATAACCGCAATGTGGTGCGGTGGTTGATGTTGCAGTCTGCATGTCGGCCATGCACGTCCCATTCGGTGCTTTGAAGTTGAATTGGAAGGAGCCTAAGTGCAACAAGTATTGTGAAGCGCTCGGCGAGCTGGACTTTGATGTTCAGAAGCGAAGTCATGGGGCAGTCTCCGGCGCCTTACACTGGAGTAGCCGTAGCGCCATTGCTTCTGAGATTCTGATCATGCACGTTGACGGGACCTGCAGAATAACCTGGGTAGTCTAGCATTGATAGGGAAGGAGGCGAGGTTTACACCGCCTATCTATGGGCAAATTAGGAAACTAGCGAAATAGCGAAGACCGTAGCGCCTATCACATCAGATAAACCCGGATTCACCTTTGATCCTATGCAGGACGAACACCTCTAGATCCATATGCACTGAATGCGGGTGATTGTTAGCGCTCCCGTTCTAGGCCGGAATCCCTCGGTGTTCCAGTATGTCCGTTGATCCGTGATGGCGAAGCGCTCGAAAGACGTTGACCAGGCCTAGGTGCCCTGTCGAGCTGGGGTACAGTGAGCAGGTTTACAGTTTACAAGGACTGGTGGCCTTCCGGCTTGGGAGCCTAGCATATGCATCAATCTTGGTTTGCGGGGCGCACAAGTGGGAGTTGATAACCCGATGCAGAAGGTTGGCGTTTCTAGAAACAAGCCGCCTGTAGTACACTGTACAAGTCCGACCAGGACTGAGGCGCTGGATGCTGAGGCACGAGTGCATCATGCATCGACATGCTGGGAAACTGGAGTTTCTTGCATTCTGGATGCGCCACGCTGCAGCTGGGTCGTTAATCTTGGATTCCTCTTAGTCCGGCAAATTAAGTAATGGGTTCATGTTGTCCCCCGTTCGTGAGAGGGGTGACACTGGAGAGACCGCCGGTGTAGTCTTCTGCTCCGGTACTCTCCACGCGCCTGGCTGTTGTGGGAAGATACTCCTGATTAAGAATGACAGGGTCTGGATGATACTTCTTGGCCGTCCCAGGGCCAGTAATGCGGGATCTTGTACATGTGACATTCTTCCGCATTCACTTCGAAGTGTGCTCTCAGTCGCTGTACATACAATTTGGAGACTCTGGCAACAAGTGGGAAGCAGAGGAGTCGCCAACGGTATATACATCCATAGACGAGATGAATGATTTGGACGGGGAGATCAACCAGTGTTATGGCTTGTGTCCAGATCCCTTCTCGAGCTGCCCAGGTGATACCGCGGTAATCCATGGATGTAGCGGATGAACATTGATCCGAAGCGCCGTTTACCCCTTGTCAGCCTTATTTGGACGACCCGCCTTGGTAAATTCTCCGGTACCTCTCACGAGTCACCACGCCACGCATCAATGCCCAGTCCCAGTACTCTTTGATCCTGCCTGTCCGTCTCCTTCCTCTCCACTACTGTGAAGCGTTTCCGGATCGCGAATTGTGCGCTAAATCAACGCCATGGTGAAGAACCAACACTAGTTTCAGCAGTCCCGGAGACCGTCTTTCCTCTTCTGCCAGCCTCGCCAGTAACCTGCAAGTAGGCGGGCGGGACGATGGCATGAAGCCACAACGCCTCTCCCATCTGCCCCTCCTGCCATCTCGTTCCCGTCCCGCGAAGGAGCCCGCCGTCCCGCGCTGCTCTCGGGCTAGTTGAGATGGCGGTATCAGGACGACATGGCCAAAGATGATATGTCAAAGCGCCCCTTTCCGCCCCGCCGGCCCTCTGGTTGCACGTTACCTGGGCAATGTGTTGTCCGTGGGATGTCTGTAGTAATGCCAGGCCCCGCGGCGCGCCGTCTGGCGGCTTCTCGCAGCTCTCCCAGCCGAACTCCTCTTGTCCAGGCCTGTCGTCGTGCTATCGCCTTATCAGGAGGGTGACTTCGACATGTGCTGGGGGCAGATTGAGTGCACGCTCGATATTGCCGAAAGAAGGAGGTGATTGAATGATGCATGGAGGAAAGCTTAGCAACACTGGTCGGATTGTCACAGTGGTCAGCAGATCGCCGGGAAAGGAACCATCGAGGCGCTGGCAGCAAGTTCGTGTGGCTGGCTCTACATTATTGCCCAGTCGCAGGCCGTGCATGGGCGAGGCGGAGGATCTGCGTCAGGCTGCATGTCCCCATAAGGAAGGCTGCAAAGGTGTCTCGCTTCGCTCCGCGACCTCTGAAGCGCGATGACCGCCACCATTGGTTGCTGCTTTGGTCCCTTTTTCCAGACCCAGCTACAGCACTGAACCCCCCTTCGCATGGTGGAATACCAAGTCTTCTGGATGCCAGACGGTAGACCAGGCGGATGGTGAAGCCCAGCGGCGAAGACGTTCTGAAAGAGTAACTGGTTTGCACATCCTTTAATCTAAGTCCGACCTATTACCGCGGCCCAATCCGAAGAAGCCAGATGCGGATGCGGACACCATGGTGGAAGCGAGAAGCCACATCCATTATTTTTCTTTTCCGTTCCAGATGTTCATGAGAGTTTGCGCATGGCGTGCGAGCCGTTGTTCTCAGCTCTCCAGCATCACAATGTGTATCTCTACAAAGGCATCCTCCAGCCATAGAGATCTCGGTCTCTCAAATACGAGCCTATCGGCGATCCAAGATGGAGAGATCATTGGTCTGTGGAGGTGGCGGTGACGGCTCGTCCCGGTGCCTTGGGGTCCAGGACGCTCAGGGGGATGTCTGCGTCGTGCACTGCCGCTATCTTGTGAGACCTCGCCCCCAGAGACGCCATAAGGGAACCTGTTAGGCCAGCGCCCCGCTACAAATGTTACAAAAGAGCCAATCAGAAGGCGGACTCTCCGGGTTTGCTTTTGGACATCTTCGGAGCAGGAACGATTCGAAACATGTTGCATGCCCCAGGGCCCACGGGGTGTCCATCATCTGTGAGGCCAATTGCATCCTCTAATATTATTCTCGATCATGATTTCGTGGCTCCTTCATAACAAGCTCAAGCCACCAGTGGTGCCTCGTTTTGTGCACTCGCCTTATCACGCAAAAGCCCCTTGGGAGTGACGATCATCTAGCAGGGACGGGGATCCGACCTTGAAACACTCATGCCATCCAATCCACATCCCTAAACTGGCAAGCTCTTTAATATGGCCCTGCATGGCGCCGAGGCTCCCTCGCCTGTTGTTTACTTGCCGTTACTGGTGTTTCCATGATACCCTTCCTGTCATTTCGCTGTCCGGCCTAACACTGTGCCGTCGAGGGCAACTCCACCGGCATACCCAGGCATCACCTCCCAGCCAGGGTGGGGGGCAAACATCGCCGCCCACGTTGAGCCGTTTGGAGGTATTCGACGCCGGACGCATGCGGGTCGCAGTTCGGTGGTACTAAACTTAATTGGAAGGTGAAGCACTCCTACTCATCCTCCAATGTTGTCGAGCCTCCCAGCAAACTATATAAGAGCTCTCGCTCACCACCCCTTTGGACTCCAGGCTCAACCACACAGTCTCCAGTCCACTAGCAACAACAACCCTTGGTTCAGAACTTCCGGTCTTCTCTACTTCACATCTTCGCCATGCGTTTCGAACTCGCTCTTGCGGCTCTTTTGTCCGTGGCACTCGCTGCCCCCGTCTCCAACGACGCCCCCGTCCTGAGGCCTCGTGAGGGTTTCGCTGTTCCCGGCAAATACATTGTCAAGTTCAAGAACGATGCTGTCGATGATGCCGTCCAGAAGGCTCTCAAGTTCCTGAACAAGGGGCCTGAGCACGTTTACGGCTTCGGCAAGTACAAGGGATTCGCTGCCGAGTTGGCTGATGACCTTGTTGAGATCCTCCGCAAGCTCCCAGGTGTAAGTTCGCCGGATGGTGGGGCGGAAAACCAGTGCTAACTGCCGTAGGTCGAATACATTGAGCAGGACGCCATTGTCAAGGCCAACTTCGACATCCAGCAGCGCGCCTATCTCTCTCAGAGCGGCGCCCCCTGGGGTCTGGGACGTATCTCCCACGTCAGCCGTGGCAGCACCACCTACCAGTACGATGACAGTGCCGGCGCTGGAACATGCGCCTACATCATTGACACTGGCATCTATACCGCTCACTCCGAGTTTGAGGGCCGTGAGTACTCCCGCGATCCACGGCATCTCTACTGTTTTGCTAACTTGCAAAAGGCGCTACTCACCTCGCCAACTATGCTGGTGATGGCTCCTCTGCTGATGGCAATGGCCACGGCACCCACGTCTCGGGAACCGTTGGCGGCAAGACCTACGGTGTTGCTAAGAAGACCAAGTTGTACGCCGTGAAGGTGTTGGATGCCAGTGGCTCTGGCAGCAACTCCGGCGTCATTGCTGGCATCAACTTTGCCGCCAACGACCAGAAGACCCGCAGCTGCCCCAACGGCGCTGTTGCCAACATGTCTCTCGGTGGCTCCAAGTCCACCGCGGTCAACTCCGCCGCCGCCAACGCTGTGAGCGCCGGCCTCTTCCTCGCCGTCGCTGCCGGAAACGAGGCCCAGAACGCTGCCAACTCCTCCCCTGCCTCCGAGCCTACCGTCTTCACCGTCGGCGCCACTGACTCCAGCGACCGCATTGCTTCCTTCTCCAACTACGGCTCCATCGTTGATGCTTTTGCCCCTGGTGTCAGCATTCTCTCCAGCTGGATCGGCAGCACCTCCGCCACCAACACCATCTCTGGTACCTCCATGGCCTCTCCCCACGTTGCCGGTCTCGCCGCCTACCTCCTCGGTCTCGAGGGCAAGAAGACCCCTGCTGCCCTCTCCAGCCGCATCATTTCGCTCGCCTCCTCTGGCAAGATCACCGGTCTTCCCAGCGGCACCGCCAACCGCCTTGTCTTCAACGGCAACCCCTCTGGCTAAATGCCTCGCAGCTTTGGCTGTTCTGTCGAAACAGTTCGTTGTTGGCTGAGTGGGACTGGATGTCCTAGGACTGGAGCTTGGTTGGTTGCGATGGCCTCATACGTCGAGTTCATGCGTCAAAAGCCATTTGGCTACTTTCTTGATATTTCTCCGTTCTATCTGCTGCAGTGGGGTGTTTGAAAGGCTTGATGTGCGGATTTTATGTCTCTTAGCGATAGTAAGCATGAACCACGAATGATGTATCCTCCGGTTATTTTGGCACACCGTTTTGGCTGAGTGACATGTGATGTAAAGCAATGATGGATCACCTTGAACATATTGTTTGGGTGACGATATGGTGGTGAATGATTGATCGCCTGGACCAGATCGCCTGAGTATATGAGCAAGATAAATGATGACCACCTGCCTGTTATGGCCGAAGTTTTACGTACATAGGAATGTTCCTGCGGCAATTTAGGCGGTTCATAGATGCGCGGATGTCCTGTGTGCTTTGATGCGAGACCTCCGAGTTTGACGCGAGCGAGGCCCTCACAAGGGAAGTCGAGCCTATCTATGGGCAGGAGAGCAAAGACGCAGCGGATATCATTGAGCCTCATATATGCGGATGCCATCCATCACAACAGGTCGAAATAAGCTCCACCAGCTCTGCGCCTCAAAATCTTAAGCTTAAGTGGACCTGGTAGCCGATCCGATCGCTCGCAGCGGCCGATCGTATTCGGATCCTGATCTCACCTGAATCTTGGGGTCAACAATGGTAGGGCGCGAATCTTCCGACTGCTCGAGGCGACGATCCTGGGGTTGCAGCGTCGCGACTCGCGGGCTGATGACGATGAGCTTTGGCTGTTTTTGGGATGGAAGGGGTCCTCCGCGGCGGGCAGCGCAGTCGGGGACTTTGTCCTGGGGCTCCTGATCATCGCTGTTCCCCGCAGTTTGGGTATATACGCAATCTATAGACGTATTCGATGGAGGGATGGCTATAGTGGTGATGTGCATGCAGGATGGGGGTGATTATAATTATGAGCTGCCTTTGACGACGCTGCGGCATCCGGGGACGATTTCTTAGGCCTGGAGGTGATCATGATGAGACGATATCAAGCTCCATTCACAAAACCACCTCAGTGGCTTAGTAAATCTCCAGACCATTGATGAGGTGATTAGTAGGTGGATATGTCTGCATGCCCCAGTTCATCTTCCCCTTGGCGACTTCTCTCAAGCACAGCGGAGCGTTTCACAGCGAAATCATGGAAACCGAACGCTGTGCTGCCGAATTCATTCCCCCTCACGACAACGGCAAATTTATTGCCATCAATCTATCCTCCGGATTAGCGGGAAGGGGACAAGAGGCTCAACATTAATTTATATTGACCGTCCTGCTCCGAATCATTGGTCAGGGTGTGGGGCTGCCAGGGGAAAGCGTGATTGGGAGCAGTGGTTGTGGGGATTAAGCTAGGGGCTGGTGCTCCTCCGCGTCTCGAGCTCGCGATCGGTTTCTTGTGATGTTTGCACAATTCGATGGGGATGCACGTCTTGTTTGTTCTTAGGGGGATTGAAGACTTTGGTGATATGATTGTGCGATAGCTTGAAAGAGCAATGGAGGATTGGTCGGAGTCTGAATTCAACCTGGTCTCTGCGTAGCGAAGTCGTTTCTGAGGGCACAAACCTTCCTGCGTCTACGAAAGCTACGATTCAGCTCCAAGATGCGATGAAGTCATTGAGGAAGCCGACACATGATCTCTTGGGAGCCGCATCCTATGGTTATTGAAGGCTAGAGATGGGAAAACGCCAGAAGAACGCAGTGGATCGGCCCACAACGCGCGTGTGCCCATCCCAACTTTAGCGGGACGATGCGTATGGGTGGGTATGGGTATCCTGCTCAAACAGTGGATGGAGGGGAGCAGCAACCATGCTGTGCCTGCTTCATTTGTGGAAGATGGTAGAGCAATGGGTGCTCATCCTCATCACAAGGTCGCAATTCCACCCGGGCAGCAACCCCGAGTCATTCCTGATCAGCTACACCAGGTTGAGGCCTACACAAAACTCAAGACGCCATCCCGAGCCCATGGATACACCAGAGGCACTCCGACCACGCCAACAGCCGCGATACAGGTCGCCAGAGTCCCCAGAAAGATAAAACACGCGCCAAAGCCGGCCCCAGGGAGCTGAACTGGCGGTCTCCAACACCTAGACACCTCTAACTCGTCGCCTATCGCCGAGGTCCTGTTGTCACCCTCCAATTCTGCACCAATTGCGTCGCGATTGCGACCTCCCTTGCCCTTTGAGCTCAGATCTGAGGCGTGGTCAGCCAGGGCTGGAAATTTCCGCGAGCGGTCGACCGCCTTGATTCCATGATCTAAGACTGTCGACAAGCATCCAGCCAGTCATTCTCTTATCGTCATGACTTTCTTCCAATAAGCCACCACTGAGGTGCCAGCATGACAGGATCCGAGGGCGCCCACATGGGCGCACGCGTGCAAACAATGCATAAGAACGAGGCGAGCTGCGCAGCTGAGGGTGGTATTATGGCAACATTCGGACATCTAGGGAGGGCACCATGGGTATAAGTAGTCGGCTCACTCGACGCTGCAGGCCATCGTTCTCATCGCGATCCGTTCTGCGGACGAACTCGACTTCGACATTCCCCGCCCTCCATGGCCGCCCATATTCCAACCTGGGAAATTCAGACGAAGCAACAATGCGCAATCAACCAAGACAGGCCTCGAAGAGTTTCCGCCCAAACGTGGAGGGAAGGTGTTCTTCGCAAAAGCAGGTGGAGCAACCCACCTGCCAGCTTGGGAAGTGAGGAGAAGGCACGAAACAGTTTTATCCGGACCTCAACGTTCGACAACACTTCCCACCGGGCATATTCGGGTTTCTCCATGCTCTCGATACATGCATTGGTACCGAGTCTTACCGACCCATTGTCACTGATGGACCTGTTGCAGAAGAGTTGGCGGAGCATCCCATCTTCGACATCGTTCACGGGGTTTTCGACATCATGGGAGCCACAGGGCTGGAACGAATATTGTTGAAACCTACCGGTCTGTTGTACGGAGTGGAAACACTATAGCACAAGAAGGAAATACTACATGGCAAGAACAGCAAACGACACTTCCGACATATCGAAGCCGCTCACTCTGGGCCGTCTACATAGGTGTTTAGCACTATTGACCGTGACGAGCACCGTTGTTAAGGGGCTTCAGTAACTTCATGGAGTTCGTTCCCCGAGCGATTCTGGTACTACAATGGATCGGTCCAGACAACCTGGCGGACTCCCAGGAGCATGCCCTTAGCAGGTTGCATTATAGTGGTGCAATCCGCTGCGCCTATGCTTTCTCCGGTATCGTCGATATGGCAACGTTCCCCTCCGTACGCCGGTGCCTACGCCCGATGCTGTGGGCACTTGACAAATGTTCGATTCGGCCGTTGCATCTGATGGAAACTTTTCAGCTTTGGACCGTCCGGTTCGTCGTACCAAGTTTGGATACTCGCATGCCTGCTCGAAAAGTCAAATCCAGTCGCATCCATCAAGGCCTACTTCCAGTACGCCTTATCGATACATGCTGCTGTCATAGCTTGGCTTGCATACCTGCTCTGCAACACCATGCTCCTTTGGTATTCCCAATATGGTAGGTAGTCATTCACCCAAGGTCCCATCGAGCTTCGTTCTGCTTCAATAGGATGACGAATTAATTAACAGTCACACAGCCCGGGGCCGCCCGCGAATCGAAAATCATTGAGCTTATTCGGACATCGCGTGCTATCCTTGCCCTTTACCAGCATGATGGACAAGGCTAATATATCCGGGCACGGACCTCTCCTGAAGCCCGCTCTCACAAGACCCTCCCCCACTTCGACACCACCTTCCTACATGCAGTTATCCTGCGCCGGCAGCGCCGCTTCTGTCATTCTAGGAACTGTTTCGCCATGAAGGTGGGATATCACGCAGCATGCAGTCGCCGACCTGCCAACGGCTATCCCCATTCCCTGCCACCACTCGCTTCGGATCATCCCTTCAGCACAGACTTCGAGAACCACGCAACACCCTGGTCCGCTCGAGGTCACGGAAGAGATAGGGATACAGTCACAGTGATGAGGATGCTTTCTGCTAGCGTTGGAAGCGTTGCTTATCGCGGTGAACAGTAAATAAGAGCTTTGAGCAACCGATGTCCATTGGACAGTGATAGGATCTATGCCACCTGGAAGGTCATTCCACTTCTCTTGCTGACCAAAGATTCGACCCTTTCAAGGAGGAGACGCTGGATTTCGTCCCTTGGCTTGCATCGTCTGCGTGGTCTGTCAAACGACAGCTCTCCGGAACCTGATATCGTTCGGACATTATTCCAACTTCATACTCGCATCCGCAGCGGTATCTGTCCGCCGGACTGCCAAGGTATCAGGGAGGCAGTGCTGGATCCAACGTTGGTCCCCGTGCTGCGGCCCGACTGATGACGTGAGTGGAGATGCTTGATTGCACGGATCTTTTCCTGACCGTTGTCAGCGGGTTCCATGTCGATCTCCGGGAGCTTGGTGGATGAGATGAACCGGTCATACTGAAGCCACCCGTCTACGTTGTTCGCCGTCTCAACGTTTGGTAAGAGTAGACCATTATGGAGCTCTGTCAAGAGGGTCACACTCGCTATGGCAGTCTTTGGCATAGCGCCTGATACCGTGTGGTTTGACGCTTGCAAATTGAGCCATTGCTATCCCAGGGGCGGCAGCCGTCAGTTCATTCCGGATCGCCCCGTTGAAGAGGAAGGTGTGGTCTCGTTTGTCTTCAAAGCCGATGCCGGTCAAGGGTCCCAGGGCATGCCGCAGCCATACCCACCTGTGACGATCCTCGCATCTATCCCTGGACCTACAATCCTACTCAACACCATGTCGAACATGGTCTCACCGCATCGTGATATTGATTACCCGATTAGGATGGCAGTGGTCTGCAGGACAACTGGAATGTATGCTGCTGGCAACACCACTACGGAAGGTGATGCGGATGGGAGGAGGTGCTGTGGTTGCCTCAGGGGAAGGGAGGGGGACCCTTGGAACGTCTATATAAGAGTCGAGGTTTTCCGCCGTCAGGAATTTGGATCTTCAGCTCTTGACAGAGTCCAGCTCCAGCTTCAAGCTTCCAGCTCTCTACATCAGTCCATCGTTCCTCGACCTCGGTTCTCTTCGACGCACTTTGCACCATGTATACCGCCTCCCTCCTTCTGGCCCTGCTGCCATCTGTGTTTGCGGCTCCCCTCCTCATCCCCCGCGATGCTGCCCTCGTCCCAGGCAAATACATCGTCAAGATGAAGCCCGAGGCGTCGAAGGAAGACCTGGAGCACGCCAAGTCTCTCCTGGCCGCGGCTCCGGACTTCGACTACGAGTTCGGAGATTTCAGTGGATTTGCCGGGAGTGTCTCGAAGACAACCGTCTCCAAGTTGCAGAAGCTGGATGCTGTATGTACACTTTGACACTTGGAGCATACGGGGTTCGAGTCAGAGCTGATATTGGGATAGGTCGCTTGGATCTCTCAAGATGCCGAAGTCCACACTCAGGACTGGCTCTCTGAGAGCGGTGCCCCCTGGGGCCTGGGCCGCATCTCTCACCCAGACAAGGGTAACACCACTTATGTCTACGATAGCTCTGCCGGAGAGGGCACTTGCAGCTACGTCGTTGATACTGGCATTTATGTTGATCACCCTGAGTTCGAAGGCCGTATGTCTCTGCCCTTCGTCGAAGCAAATACCAATTGTATACTAATGAGAATTTAGGCGCGGAGTGGCTCGCCAACTTCGCCGACGACGGTGATGACACGGATGGAAATGGTCACGGCACGCACGTTGCCGGCACTATTGGATCGAAGACGTATGGTGTGGCGAAGAAGACCAAGCTGTATGCTGTGAAGGTGTTGGATGCTAGTGGCTCGGTGGGTATCTCCACTCCATGTGTCATTTTGCTCGTACTGATGTCCAATGACAGGGCACATTCTCAGGTGTCATTGCTGGCATCAACTTTGTCGCTCAAGATGCGAAGACGCGCAACTGCCCCAAGGGCGCTGTTGCCAATATGAGCTTGGGTGGTGGAAAGAACACTGCCGTTAACCAGGCCGTACGTTCCCCTTTCTACCTCTTTCAAGCCCCTTTTCGTATGAATTCGCTCTCTAACATCTGCAAGGTTGCTGCTGCCGTCTCCGCAGGCGTCTTCTTCGGCGTTGCCGCTGGCAACAATAACCGCGACGCTGCCAACTACTCTCCGGCCTCTGAAGCCACCGCTTGCACGGTCGGCGCCTCCGACGTCAGCGATGTCAAGGCCTCGTTCTCTAACTACGGCACTCTCGTCGACGTCTTTGCCCCCGGCGTCCAGATCCTCAGCACCTGGAATGACGGCAAGACGAACACCATCAGTGGAACTAGCATGGCCACGCCGCATGTTGTGGGTTTGGCGGCGTACTTGCTGGGTTACGAGGGCAAGGGTACTGCGGGACTCTGTGAGAGGATCGTGGAGTTGAGCTTGAAGGGCAAGATCACGAGCTTGCCGTCTGGTACCCAGAACCGTCTGGCTTACAATGCTGCTTCCATCTAAGCTGGTTCATCCAGAGAAGTATGGCTATGGCAAGGATCCATGTGAACAGGATCTTTGGGACGGGTCAGGGACGGAAGGAATGAGAGCAAGGAGTACTGCTGGAGTAGCCGGTGCGCGATTCTTTCGTGGTAGTGAATGAAGGGGAGGAGTTGCATTTTCTGGCGTGTTTGTCGTCTCGCAGCGAGTTTTTGACGCGTGGGTGGTTGTGGAGAGCTCCCTTACAGTACAATCTTCGGTCTATACAGCTGCTCTCGTAACTGAGATGGAATTAATGAGGCTCCTTGATGATTCAGCGCTTGCGTCCTATTTCGTGCTTCAGGCTCTATACCAAAGTGACTTGGGAACGTATCGCATTGGCAGATCACGCACGGGTGAACGCTTTGGAAATTCCCCTTGAAACAGAATAGATGGTCAGACAGGTTCAGGTCACGATTTTTGGGTCGAATGCGCCATGAATACGTATATTCAATGTTATCATCTTATCCCCGCACGCTTCTATATAACTTCGCTCGATCTTTTATACGAAGAAGCAACGCCGAGGCTCATTTAGATGGAGACTTTCGGGGTATTATGTACTCTGTACGAATCGCTATGCAAGAACCGTAAGGGATCCGGCTAATCGCATGCCGTATGTTATGAATTTCGTAGTATGTGGGCATCGGAGTCGGTGGTAGGACAAGACGCGCGAACACCATCTTTACTCCGGGGGCTGGAACGGCTTAACCAGCATTTCGCTGAACCTGGATACGCAGTAGTCAGCACACGGAGCTTCTCGGCCAAGTTCCGAATCCCAAGATATACGTACTTCTCCAGCTTCTCCTTTCCTCTCACCTCCTCCACCAATAGGGGCATCTTGACGACGTTGAACTCGTCGTACAACTCCTCGATCTGATCCAGGTACTTCTTTTGCATCTTCCTCCGCGCATTGCACTGCTCGCAGGGGTTATCTTTCTTAGGGAAGAGGAGCTGGTTCACCACGATGGCGTGCGCGTCGATCTCGTAAGAGCTGAGCTCCTGGATCATGCGCTCCGTCTCGTACAGGCTCAAAAACTCCGGTATGCAAACGCACACGAACGTGGTCAAATCGGCGTCCTTGAACTGGCCATTGACCTCGCTGATCGTCGCGCGCAGGGACTCCATCTTCTCCACCAAGTCGTCGACGTTCTGGCCGTTGGGAAGCCGTCCGCCGCCTCCGAGGAAGGAATTCAGCATGGGGCCGAATTGGCGGGAGAGTTGGGAGATCTTGGCCAGGGCTTTCTCCATGACCGTGGGGAACTGCAGGAAGCGGAGGGTGTGGCCGGTGGGAGCAGTGTCGAAGATGATGACTTCGTACGATAGCGACTTTACTTGTTTGAGGACTTCGGCAAAGGACATGGCTTCGTCGACACCGGGTATCTGCGCAGAGTCCGGTCAGCGCTCGCGCCCTCTCTTTGATGTCCGCAAGATATGCCTTGGAGGGACCAAAGCGCATCCACTTACACTGAAGGCCAAATCCTGCATCATGTTCCCCATTCCCCCCAATCCCGCCATCGCATCCTCGGTCCCCTCCCCGCCAGCAGCCAGCAGATCCTGGATACTCCCATTCGGATCAATCTCCATGGCGCTCAAATTGTCGAACCCATTCACGAGTCTCGCATCCTTGCCGAACTTCTGGTTGAAAGCGTCGCTGAGGTTGTGGGCGGGGTCCGTCGAAATCAGGAGCACGGATTTCCGGTGTTTGGCGAGTTGGATGGCGAGGGAGCAGGATGTGGTGGTTTTGCCAACGCCGCCTTTGCCGCCGACAAAGATCCAGCGGAGTGTTTTTTGGTCTAGGATGGATTGGAGGGTGGGTTCCATAACGTCGTCGTCTATTACGGTGGCGGTCGCCATTTTGGAGGTCGGGGGTGCGGCTTGGGAGTGGTAAGGCTGTGGGTGGAGTGTGGAACAATGTAGCCAACACGTTGGGAATTTGTAGTGAGAGGCGCGAGGCTGTAGGGAGGTTTCGCGAATGTTCTATGTCCTGGCAAAGTGAGCTGGAGTATCGCGAGGCTGTTCGCGCTAGTCGCGGGGGGTCTTTCTGAAAGTGCCACGTGCGTCACTGGGACTACCTCGACATGTACACTCGGAATACTACACAATAGCTGCATTCAAATGTAGGATAAATACAAATTTTTTTCCGGGAAAATCGTCTTCAATCTTCACGAAATTTGCGTTCAATTACAGTGTGGAGCTGTATGCCCTCCCCAGTGGTCAATTACCCCTGATTTAAATTACCATAAGCTTCGGTCGTTATACAGAAAAGGAATTGCTCTACGCTCACAATTATCGTGTGCTCTTTTCACAATAATAGGGTATTCGCCTAACGCTTCAAAGGATTTATATTCTACAACTACGGCTAATCCTGGACAGCTAGAGGCATACAAGCAGGAAACCACTGCAATACTCATTTGCAACACCGCTCCTAATGGTCTTGCATCATCGCAGTTTTAATTTAAAGAACTTATCCAGCCGACATTGCTCACGGACACAAAGTTCTTCTCACTGGTTCTTCTTGGGCTTAACAGGCGCGTTCCCCCGCCCAACTCCCATGCCATACTGATACACCAGGTGTCCTCCCAGATATGCTGCATAGACACTCACCGGTAGTGCCACCACCCCACTAACAAAAACATTTGCATCGCTGGGGATATACCCCTTCACGTCCCTCCTCGTCCACCAATTCCACACTGCTCCAACGACGGTGACATCATTCAGCAGCGCATGCAGGATTCCCGTCTGCGCCTTCTTACTCGAAATCCCGTCACGCTTGATGAGGGGCATGAGTTCGATTGCGCCTGTGATCACGGCAGGAATGGATGCGAGCAGCAGGAGGCGCGTGGTATGGTATGACAGCTGCGGGAGAAACTGGGGAGCTACATCGTCCAGACTTAACAGCGAGAAGAGCTGGTAAGTGTACTTCGCAGTGGCAGGTTGGCGTGAGAAGTATGTGAGGAGATCAAGGGCGCCGGTTAGCAGTGAGAAGGTGATGGGAAAGTGGACGGTCGCCGGGTGGGTAGGATGTCTGTTGTGGGCTGTTAGATGAAGTGAGGAGTGGAGTGGAAAAGGAGGGATGGAAGAAAGCATACTGAAACATTATGTTGGTGGTGGGTGGGAAAGTTGTGAATGGTCTTATGTGTTGTTGTTTGAACTGAATTAGAATGTGCAGAGTAATGTGGCTGCAGGTATTGCTAGTCGTGGAAACGTCGTGACGTGGGAGCTCAATTGAGATGGTAGAATGGAACGAACTTGATGGCTACTGGGTCTAAAGTCGTTGAAGCATATGAGAAGCACAGAATAGCGCTGTACAATGGAAGCGGGATCTACCATCATGACGGAATGTGCTGGGGAGCCGATGGTGCCGATGGTCTGAGAGTGGTGTAACCATCAGACGGGTTGTTTCATTGGCTGGTGCACTGTGGCTAAAAGCTGTCTATAAAAAGTTAGTCTCGGCTGCTGTGGCTGTGGTTTCACATCTCACGGAGAAGGCCGCGTGGTTGTTCTTATCGTCGTTTCGTGAAATGTCCACGTTGGCTTGCCAATTGGTTCTTGCTCTTGACTGGCTTTCGCTCCTTTGATGTAGCGCTTCGTCCTTTCGCTTCTTCATGACTTCTTGTTTTGCGCGTCGTCCAATTCACCGAGCCCCTTTTCGAGCGTTCTGAGCGTTATCGGTTTTGGCACCTCTCAAGCACCATCCTGTATTTCCTGATGTCATGGACCAGGGGAAGGCGTCCCCAGCTAAGGGCGCTATTGACTGGCAGTCCGATCAGTATTGGCGGAACAGACGACTCTCTCCAGCGCTTCTCCAAATCCATGATGTCCGCTTGGAGTTGCGACGGGCAGGCATTGGGCCAATGCTGGAGATGACAGAGATTCTACCTTCTACACTCGCTCCAGACTTAGAAAACAGAGACAAACTGGCCAATGAGTTTCCTTGTGAGGAGATAGCGAAAAACCGGAGTGATCAGCATCATCTCCGGATGCTGGCGGCAGAATACGGATGGTTGAACGTCTTACGCGTTGATGAAGTTCAGCAAAGTGCATTTGATCCGCAGGACATGAGAAAGTGTCGCTGGATACACATTTCCAGCAAGTTCTCGGACTATCTTGCGGGATGTCTGCTGGGCCTCTCGGATTGGAGCAAAAACCCTAGGAGAGTAGCAATGGCATTACAACAGCTAGACCACTGCATCCATCAGAACGAACGGTTTTCCAAGCACGGGAGATATTTTGCACCCTTTGTTCGAAACCTTCTGGAAAGCGAAGTCCGGGACGAGGGGCAGGAAGGTGAAGGCCCGATGTTGATCAGCGTGCCGTTCTTGGACTGGGCTGTAGAAGGATCAACTCCACCGCTGAGGTTTCAAGTGGATCCAAGAGAAGGGTATCAATCTAGCAGAAGCTCATCGCATCTACTAAGGTCGTTGTTACAACATTTCTATCGTCTTGAAGATACAGCGGACCGGGAGCCACAGCAGGTCTTCACCAAGCACAAGCCTTGGCTTACAGATCGCGAGCTCGATCTGAAGGTACGACGTTGGTATGGCCACTATCCTTCAACACTGAACGTTGACGAGCTCTGGATACTTGTTATCGACAAGCGCCACGTTGTGACCTTCAGCAGCAACCAGTCGTGGAAGTCTTCTTGGCCACCTTTACAGCTTTCTGCTCGAATCAGGTCGGTTTCTTTCCGAGGAATACGCAACACCTTCCTCAACTCCCTCGGCGAGCCGGACTACACCTCTTACACTCATATCTTGACTGCCCTGAGCGGAGCAGTCGGCATGCTCCACCGCAGCTTCTGGAGCGACATTACGCTTTGTCTGTCAGATAGGTACGCCAGTTACTTGAGCCAGTTGCAATACCGACTACATAGAAGCCCGAGCACGAAACTTGTTATGGATCTTCTCCAGGTACAGGAAGAGCTGAACATCATCATACAGCTTATGGAGCAGCAAATGGAGCTTGTCAAAGCCTTGCAAAACGCCTTCAAGTATACTAGCCTCCCCTGGTCACGATCGGACACTCCCTTCAAACATAGGAACGTGGATTCTCTACCTGGAGCTGACACTGCAACATATCGACAACTTTCGTTTTCCCAGCTTTCCGATCCAGCTGCCCAGCTGTTGGAGAATTTACACCGCGAATATGCCGACTTGTGCGACCTCCGGGAGAATAGCAACTCTCTCATCAACCGCACCATTCAGCTTGTCAACATTCGTCTCGAAGATCACGGAAAGGCCATCCTCGTCTTCACAATCGTCACTATCATATTCCTCCCCTTGTCCTTTGTGTCAAGTTTCTTTGGGATGAATTTCTCGGACATCAGAGACATGGAATCCACTCAGCGCTTGTTCTGGATTATATCTGGGTCCCTTACCGTGGGTACGGTGGGATTTGCGATTTTCTTGGCGTTTTACGGGCGAGATATCGTGGATTGGATCATGGGTTGGAGAGAGACGCGCAGGCGAAGGGCAAGGCCAGCGCAGCGAAGACAAAAACTGCCACCACTGAATCAGACTGGTTTCAAGAATTTTGAGGTCCTAGATGGCGCACGACCTAGGGCGTTTGGGGTATTCTGAGATGTCAGCATGCCGATTGTGTTTGGGAAACTGCGAGCGTGCACAATCGTATTGACAAGAATTGACTGATATGATACTTTAGAGCAGCTGGATTATGGAGCGCCAGTCTCACGTCTACGGTCTCCTTTCTTTGCCATCTCCGTCCTCTGGATCGTCAAAATAGTCGCATAAAGGCATCCGGTAGTCTAAATCCGGTCAGTGCGATTCAGGATTTTTTAGAAACGTCGGCACATACAGTCGCCTTCCGGATTCTCCCAGAAGTCCGAGTTCTTCACATAACAGAAATCGGTCGTCTCGCTCCAGTAGGTCCCGTTATTCAATACCAAACACTGCAAAAAAACCTGAGCATTGAAAGGATACTTCCTCTGTGTTCTGCATGTTTCCTCTGCACAGCTACGGCAGGACGCATATTCCTCTCCGACGGTTACGTTAATGAGATAGTTCGGCGCAAGCTCGACCGGCTCGGGCAGTGGCAAGGTATCACGTTTGTTTACGTCGGATGTGCCGTTTTCGTTGAAGTGGTTCTCGATTTCCAGGTACGGAATGGGACCGCAGTTGTCAAGGTATGTTATGTCTGGCTTCGAGTAGAGATTCTTCTGCGCGACGTAGCAGTTGTTCGTTGTCTTCATCCAGTAACTGACGCAAATCAATTGATAGCACAACAGGATGCGGATCTCGAAACTTACCGATCGTCGATGATGACCTGACCTGTCGTCCAACATGTCAAGGTCACATCAGTGTCTTCCCGCAGGTACGCGACAACATCGCAAACAATTTCCGGACATATTCTGCATTCCGTCTTGTATCGCATCGTAGCGTCCTCCTCCGTCAGGTGTCTTTCTTCCGAAGCTCTCCCACAGTATTTCAGATCGGCTGTGTCTGCGTCTGAATTTCAGTTACCATTGTTTGGCAGTATAAAGTGTGTGCCTACAGTCGCCATCGTACTCTAGTACATCATACTGGGTAACATAGCATCCTGCTTCGCTCTTCAACCATATACTGTCATGGACCACTGGTTAGCCTGCCGTCTCACCATACCGACTGCGAGGACAACATACTTCCCATCGACGATCCTCGTGCCTCTTGTCCAGCACGTAGCATTGAAACTATCATGCGTGTAATAAGCCAGTGCATTAGGACACAAGGACCTCGGACACGTTTTGCACTCGGTGTTATACTCGGCAGAAGTGGTGATGTATGGCTTCAGCTCCGCGAACGCTGGCGACGCCATAAGCCACAAATGGAGGGGCAAAAGCCCAAACCAACGACCAGAGGACCGCATCATTCCTCCTAAACTTTGGCGACGCGATGCTTTCTGCTAAGGTGCACGGGAAGAGTGAGGTGGAATAGGGTGTCTCGACAAGATGCGAGATGTGGAAAACAAGACGTTCCGAGTGAGGAAGCAAATCTACGCAATGGGTTGGAACGCGTCAGCCCCATACGTTACATCGTATGGAGTACGAGATCTGGCGCGGGAGACATCAGACGGTCGGGTCAAGGGGAGCGAAGCCCGAAAACTGCTTTACAAGCGGAGACCTTTTCGGGAGGCGGAATATCGAACTCGTGAAAACGCCTCACGGTGCCCGCGCAACAGCAAGGCATCAACGATTCTTCCGCTGCCTTTGCGGTATACACTAGCCTGTAAACCGTGAAATCACTCCGTCAGACCCTCCCTTCATCAATGGAGACGAGACAAAGTTAAAGCGCAAGCTCCATATCGAGCAATCTATCCGCAGGAGTCCAGGCGCTTCCTATTTATCATTGCCTCCATTGAGCAAACATCACTGGCGCACCAATAACATTCGCGGTCTTATATGAGATGCTTTAGACCATTGCGCGAACCGTAAATTATAAACGTATAGTTTATTCGTCCACCCGACGATCGCGAATCGATTGTTCCGAGCTGTGGAATTTTCAAGATCCAAGTGGTCGAGCTGCTTTAGGCTGAAAGCGGAGCAGATGATCACTGGTCTGTTGCGGGTAGAAGATGGCCGTCCTTGCTGCCGTCGTTGTCAAGTCAAAAGTTGCTCTGGGATACCTGCATAGTGACGAGAAGGTTTCCACGCAAACATGTCCTGTTGAGATACAAAGCATCACTCGCTAGTGGTGAACAAATGGGTCACGTGATACGTTTCCTCCAGGCTCCTGGTGAGCATCCATACAGATCGACAGCCGTATAGATTAACCCAAAAGACTGAGAATATCTCCGCCTCAAAAAGTCACTGGTCTGGCGCACACCAGAAACGATCTGTGGACTAAGACTTCCATATATACAACGTCCATATACCTCTGCACACAACCTCCAACCCCCCCTATCCTAGATCCACTATGTACAGTACGCAGTCTTTTCATCCCTATTACTATCTCTCTCCGCACTTTACAGTCTAAGCCTCAAACCCCCTCGCCACTTTCGGTGCCGCATACCCTTTCCACAACTCGAAGTTCGCGCTGCGCGCCTTCGACAAATCAAATGCAACCTGTCCCTCGGCAGAGTGCTTCGAAACACTGCTGGCGGGGTTGGTCTTCTGAGATGGAGCTTGGGCATTGAATGCCCAGCCGAGCTTGGGGTTGGTGTCGGCAGCGCCGAAGGTGGTCTTGTCAGATAGGATGCACTTGCTGCAGAGGAAGGTATAGGTCCAGTGGGTGCCATTTGTGTAGGTACCGTTGGCGATGGGGGTTTGGGTGAAGGTGCCAGTGGCGACGGCGGGGGAGCCGTAGTTTCTGTATATGAGAGAGGAGTTAGTTGGCGGTCGTCATGCGAGTGCCTAACTGAAGATACAAACGAAAAGGGAGAAGAATTAGGGATAGCGAGAATAAGGACTTACGCAGTCTTCCTGAAACTGCTGACCACACTCTGGCCATTCGGCCACGCAACAATCAACAACTTGTTCAACATGCCTCCTCCCAGGCTGACGCCGCTCCATCCGGTTCCCTTGCCACCAATTGTGGCAATGAAGTCTGTGTTGCCCGTAGTGTTCTGGGGAAGCGCAAGACCGAAGAAGTATCCATTGGAAGGGTTGACGTAGGTATTGAAGGTAATGCCGGATTTGGCGTCAGTGTAGGGGGCGGGTGTTTGGGCAGCGGCGAGGCCGACGAGAGGGAGGAGGGTTGTTAGCTTCATCTTTGAGGGCCTGAGACGGGTGCAGAGAGAGGGAGGTAGTGAAGGCAAATCAGTTTATAGTATCCGTCAGTGAAGAGCAGAGCGGTCAAGTTCTTCTTGATTGTCACCGGCTTTATACTTAGCTCCCAGGCTTCGACCTCCAGATGCTCTAACCAGGTACTGGCGTCCAAATTGCCGGTCCTTATTCGCCGACTCCATCATCCCGTACTCTATATCATTAGTAGCCTTCGACCGCCCAATTGTTCGTATATGAAAAACGTGCTCGCAGGAGGGGGGTGCCCATCATGTATCGTACAACATGGCTTTGAGCTATCAAGCCGTCGTTGTCTGATATTGCGTGTAGATAGACGATATTCAAATGGAAGTGCTCGGATTGGACGGGCTTGGGGCGCCGAGAAATTCGAAGTAGAGAGGTCCGGACGAGTGCGCTAGGCTGGGGATATTGCTGGCCTGGGGTTCGTGAGGATACGCATTGCGGGGCGTATTGAGGTATAAGGGATTGAATATATGGGAAGATTCAGGGAGATCAAGTCTGGTGGATAAAAGTTGGCTAATCAAGAGATGGCTCCTCTCATGATACAGCTTCTGTGGGATTTGTTGCATATGTGGGTTCCAACTTTTGTCACCATATGTAGAGTGTGGTCGGTTTCCATAAGCAGCTACAGTCACCTGATTGGACTTTTTGATCCAATATTGAAGTGGCCATGGACATGGTTACACATATCCTAGGGTGTTCTCAGATATATTCAAACATGCCAGGCACGCAGCTTTAGCCTATGACCCAATTAAATGGAACGATCAACCAGCCAATAGCAGCCCCGACGATTATTCGACTTACTCTGAGCGAGAGTATGTTTTGACTATGTGAGATCGCGATGATCATTGCCGACTTTAGCGCTTTTTTGAAAGGAAGGTGAGAGATATCGCGAGCTTGGCGCGACGGACATTTACCCTGACTTACCCTATAATTGTGGCACGTGGGATGTGACAGCAATTCGTAGTGTGATGTGATGTATTGACTACACGATGAAAAAATACGTGACTGAAATTACAGAGAGGATCAGCCGTGGAGATATTCCCAGCGTTCGCAATAATGTACACAACTCCCTTGAAATGGGTGTAATCCTGCGATGAGAGAACGAGGGCACAGAAAACACAGTCAATCTATAGGACGCCAGATTTCGTATAATATAATACGAAAAAGTGGAAATAAAGTCTGGAAACAGACGAGAAATCCCCTGATCAAGCAAATATACCCTACTTCTGAAGTCCTCGCGACAGAAAGTCCTTAGATGTTATTGGTTGACGTAGTACAACCTTTCTCCTGGTTTGTGCACAAATATAATATATTTTCAAGATACAAATGTGATCATACGCATTTTGCATCGGAATGTTTTGCTGGGCAGCACGATGACGCATGTTCATGTCCTCATGAGGTCGCGCTGGAGTTTATTGACCTGTTTCCGAAGTTCAATTGCAGATTCACCTTCTACCGTAGGGGTTTTGGCGGTAGCGCACAGATCTTTCATTGTATTGATGGTTGTTGACACGGCATGCTTTGACTGGGCTAGTCCATCTTTAGTTGTCGGCTTAGTGCTTGCTGTCTTGATGGATTGGGGACGCACTGACTTTGAGCCTACTGTACTACTACTACGTTTAGATGGGACGACTGTGGCACTCTTAGGATTCTGCTCAAAGTTTTCCCGGGGCACCGAGGGACGGCGATACGTTGTCCTTGGCTTTTCGTTCGTACACACCCGCGAAATTCTAGTTTCTGAGCGTCCCGATCTAGCGCAAGAGGATGGGTTCGTATCCGTGCTCAGTCCACTGGTGAGTGAACCACCCGAAGATCGCCGACTGGAAGTCGGTGCAGATGGCCCAAGATCGATAAGATCGGTGGTGTCTTCTGGCTTCTGTTCCCTCTCGGAAGGCACGCTTACAGGATCGCCCTTCTCTTTGTTCTGTATGGTTTTCGACTCTTCAGCACCAAGTTGCTTCATGACAGCACGATCCGATGAGCTTTTGATCCTCTTGAAAAGATCATGGACACTTTCCTGGCCCGGCTTTGGGCTTGCCTCACTTCCGTTCTCCTCGGCTTCATCTTCATCCTCGTTTGTATGCTGTAGACGGCGTTGCATCCAAGTAGGTCCTCGTGATTGGATCGCATTCTTCTCCTTCCACCACCTTGGCTCATTCTTGAATCCTATCTCGCGCAATTTCTCGAGTGGGGGCATCTCATGTTTGTAAAGGCAGCCCTGAGCCATGAATGCGCATTCACCACGACTAATCCAATGGGTACAATATTCCTTCTTTGAAGCATCAGGTTTAACTCCAGAGGGTGGCAAGACTGGCGTATATCCGAGACGCTGGGCGTCTCTGCGGTACACGTTTGCGATGCTAGCGGTAAGAGACTAAAACTAATCAGCTTCATAGTGTTACGTCTTAGCACGTTGGACTTACAGTAGGAGAGCCCTTGGGCTGAGGCCGAACTGGACGTGGGGCTCCGGCGGCAAACCCGGGAAAATCCTGCTGAGGAAGTTTAGGTGCGGTTGTATGCTCTTCTGCTTTACCAGCGACTTTTGCGGCGTTTGCAGCCGTCCTAACGTTGTAATCCGGTGCCATAGGTCTTCGAGATGAAGTATATGGTTCTAAGGTTTCAAAGACAGGCCTGGCTTCTCTCACATCGCGGTGAGAATGCGAAGAACCTTTATTGGAGCTGGTATCGCCATCCCACGCGCGTACGGAGAAAATACTCTTAGGATCACTGGTATCGGCGAAGTACTCCCATTTCTCGGAAGATAATTGTTGATGACTGAGCTGGCGTGGAATGCCGTTAAGCTGAAATGGGAGTTGGTCGGCAGGCACAAGAGGTACCATAGTTTTGTCGGGTCTAACAATATAGTAGCGAATCCCTTCAGGCAGTTGCGCCCTCTGCGTGGTTGCCGGGGGGTGCGATTCAGAGACTACCATTTGGGGCTTCGACCTTCGGGAATGGAAATGAATGAGATGGTTGTCCAGAATAGCGGCAGATTTTAGGACGCTGAAGGAGATGTCAGAAAATGAAGAAGAAAGAACAGGATATTTATACTCTTGTACGCATTTTTAAAAGCGAAACAGTGAATAGTCTCAGGCAACTGACCGTGCTCCGTGGGGAACAAACTGGGTGCAGACCAAGACCAAGATGCACAAACCAAAATAGGCACAGCACGAGGGCTCTCGTTTTTGCTGCTTGTTTCACAAACAACTTCCCTGGACAAAGCTCTGGAAACTCCAGAAAACACATTGGTTAGAAATAGAGCAATCTCTTGCCAGCACCAATAGAGATTGAAGGCAGGGACAGGAATTCGAAAGACCTGCATCCGCGATCTGCATCAGGTCCTGTGGTGTTTAGTCCCGAGTGCCTTAGTTGTCCTTGAACGCATGCTTACGATATGACAAAGATATCCGTAGCAACCATATATTACCGTCACTCCAGGCCGGCTGCCGAATGTAAGCCGTCAACAAAAGATCTACAATCGGATTTGCAGACTCTGCCGTTGTGGTCGTCTTTACCTATGCAATTGAACAGTGCGGGAAAAGCCTGTGCTATCTCCGTTCACGTGCCCTAATAACACTAGGCTGTGGCTGTTCAGGATGTCCTGCCAACTAGAGTACCTAGATCTGATGCCCTTCTAGATCTACACGCATATCTTGCGTTAACGTTATTTGAAAGAATATGGGGCCCGGGAAACATGGTGGGTCAAACACAATGCTGCGTTCCAATTGCAAGCAGAGATGATCATACCGTGGAAAGGATGTAGACAGCCCTTTTCAAATATGCTCTAGGATCGTTCCGAGATAGGAGTTGTTTCCATGGCGAAGTAGAGGGGCACGGGCGAAATCCGACCGTTGTACGTGTCCAAGCGCTAATCCTAAGAAGGAACGTCTCAGTCTGAAAGTGGGGTGTAAGAGTGTGCGGTCAGACATCCTCGGCTTGAGGCTCATCAGTCCCACACATCAGCATTCAGGCACAGAAATATCAAGACATTGTATGCGCCGATATCGAGGATTCGTCACTCTCCCTCATTTGAAGGGCTTTCGCACTTTCCTTTGAGCTAGAGCCCTGAGCTATGATTATGAACAACCCCGCATCTACTAGATCAACGCTTCCCCTTTCCGAAGTCCCACCAATCCGTTATAACCACGCACAATACAACATAAGCGAACTTCTACAAACAATCGGGGACATTGAGTATTCGCAAGATATTGACAAATGCACATCTAAATCGAAAACCAGACACTCGCCGGCCCAGTCTCACGAGCAGCCAGCTGCAGTGCTCTACCCCAAAACCACCATCGATGTCTCTAGGATAGTTAAAGCTTGCCATGAGCGAGATGTTGCGGTCACATCTTTTGGCGGCGGCACAAGCCTCGGTGGGGCTCTCGCCGCGACGAGGGGAGGCATTTGCATCGACTTCAAGTACATGGACCGCGTAATTGAAATCCATGAAGATGATTTAGATGTAGTGGTGCAGCCAAACGTGGGATGGGTGGAATTAAATCAGACGCTGGAGAGGAAGTCTTTGTTCTTCCCCCCGGATCCAGCTCCCGGGGCCAAAATTGGAGGAATGGTAAGTAATTGAAGCATTACACTTGATCAATGTGGACTGATTCGACCTGCTTAGATTGCCATGTCTTGTTCCGGCACCAACGCATACCGCTACGGAACAGTGAAAGACTGGGTCATTTCTCTGACTCTCATACTCGCAGATGGAACCGTGGTCAAAACGCGCAATCGGCCACGCAAGTCCTCAGCGGGATATGACCTCACACATCTCATCATTGGCTCCGAAGGCACCCTAGCATTGGTCACTGAAGCTGTTTTGAAAGTCACTGCACTCCCTCAAAATCTACATGTCGGTATGGCGAGCTTTAGGACGCTGCAGGATGGTGTTAATGTCGCCGTGAATATACTCAAAAGCGGCCAGTTGCTAGAAGCCATCGAGCTTACTGACGAGCCAAGTATGCGAGCCATTGCACACTCGGGTCTTGTTAAGGAGAATATTGAAGTTGCACCGACACTGTTCTTGAAGTTTGCCGGATCTCAGCAAACGGTCAACGAGCAAATCCAATTTGTCTCCGATCTACTTTCTCGCTATGGTGCGCGAAGAGTCGAGATTTCCGATGAGAGAACAAGAATTGAAGCCATCTGGGGTGTCAGAAAAAGCCTTGCGAATGCGCTCGTCACAATGAAGAAGGATCCTAGTGATCTGTTCCTGCATACTGATGCCGCTGTGCCTATTTCTAAGATGGCTGAGCTGATTGATAGAAGCGAAGACATTGTCAGGGGGAGTGCGGAGGGAAGAAACTGGTTTTGCGCCAGTGTTGGCCATGTCGGCGACGGTACGTACGCCTTCCAGTTCCGATCCCATAGCTCATATTGTCGATTGCAGGAAATGTCCATACCGCCATTGTATGCCCGCTAAACGCGAAGAAAGACGCCGAGAAACTCCTCTCTGAAGTGCAAAAACTTGCTTTAGAGCTTGAGGGTACCATTACAGGTGAACACGGTGTCGGGTTGAAGCTGACCGGATTGCTGGCAAACGAGGTGGGGGAAAGTGGCGTGGATCTCATGAGAAAGATCAAGTTCGCTTTGGATCCCAAGTGTATTCTGAATCCTGACAAAGTCGTTAGGTTAGAGGTGGATGTCTAAACATATGGCAATATCGCACTAGCTTTACTACGGTAGCTTAAATAATTTTTCCACCCAGTACTGAACATGCATAATCTGCTTTTTGAATGCATCGGGAAAGAATTTTCTCTGAAAATTGAACAACCTTTGGTTTGCCCCTCAGATTCAGGGTGACGGGCCTGGCCTTCACCCCTATTACGCATACCTTCCCAAACGATCTCCCCCAAAAAGAGCAAAAAGATAATGAACTCTCCGACGGGGAATCGAACCCCGGTCTCCAGCGCTTGTAAGCCAGCCGTAACTGTCTTTGACAAGCGGAAATCATGACCACTAGACCATCGAAGACTGTATCACCCCATGGGGTGGATGGTTAAATCTTTTTGGAAAGCTTCAGTTATATACAATGTATATCCACATAAAGAGGCAATACATGATAGAACAACAGCTCATAACATGTATAAACCGCTCGGGAAAAAATCTTTTGGGCTTGAGTGGGCCGGGTGGGTCCTTACGTTATGTGGAGATGAGAGATGCTAGGGTTCGCCGAGCCAGTTCCGACAATTTTATAAGCGCATATTCGCCAATTGAAGTGTGCTGGTGGTGATCATAAAATTAAATACACCGTAGTGTGTGGGGGAACCACGTACATCCTCTGTTGTTATTTCCTTACGACAATACAATTGTCTTTTCACTTGGACTGGTGAACGGAAATAGGCGTGAGGCCTGCACAAGTTAACACTTCTTTTCTTCTTCGCGGCGCATGCATATGCATATGGAACAGGCGATTAGAATTCAGTAATAATATTTATTAAGCCCCGCCCCCCGTTTCCCCCATCAAACAGGCACCTAGTTTCCCAAATTTCATCAAAAATGGGGAATACAGCGACGGGGATAAGACTAGGTGAAAGTGCACTGCCATGGTTGGATTTTGGTACGCAGATCCGAGTATTTAATTCATCTGCACCATTTTCTACGTTATATTTCAATAGGAACCACGGTCAAGAATTGCACTATTACTACTGTCATGCACTACGCAGCAATGCTTCTAGTTCTTGCGGCCGCCTGCCACCTCTGCCCTGCGCAACGGGTGCAAAATGAGCGTCATCCTGCTGCTAGGACTGGTGAGATCTAACGAATCTGTCACATACCCGAAGATATCGAGAAGGTATATTGGGGTGTGCGAGGCAAGAAGTGTTTGGGCAGGTCTAGCCAGCCAGTTACATCCGAACTCTGTGTACTTGTACGTTGGAGCCCTGAAAAGTTTGAGGAAATTCGGATTCTAGGTTGGGCGTCAGGTGGTGATTGTGCTTATAAAAACAGATTACTTATTCCTAACCCACAATTTCAAAAATCCGTGACAGATTACTCGGGTAAGATGATAATCCACATGGCTAGGGTACTAGGTTCACGCCGCGGTTGGCCAATGCTAACTTTACGGTTTGTGCTGGAGCCACGTGCTAGTTGGCTAACTACACCACGGTTGATAGCCTAGAAATCTGATAGGCATCAAGTCGATTCTGTCTCGGGACAGCAAAGAGCCTTGTAGGCTCTGTAAATAGGCCGCCTGCCATGCGATCCAGGGTTCGTTCCTTTTCCAAGGCGATTTTATGTCTCGTGATTATCGTACGCTTTCAAATGTGTCTTGCATGAAATAACAAGGTTTGCTACGGAGAGGGCCGACCATACAGTTAACACGGGGCACCTTTACGCTTAGGACATTGACTAGCGCGGACTTTGGTCGCAGCTGTGTATACAGAGCTCCTAATCAGTTAAACCCCCAGGAAGTCGAGCGAAAAATATTGTGCAGGGCGATTGTTTTGTGTACCGACCGATGTCGCCATGATGTGGCGACCGTTTCATGTTGTACATATGCGGTGCGACATTTAATGAGCGAGAATGGCGTTATGCGAGACTGACACGAAAAGTTTGGGCTTTCGAGAGTTGCATTTTCGAGTCGTATAGTTGAGGCACACTTGGGAATTTGGAGGCAACGCTTGAGGGAACGAAGTAGAGGTCCAGCATCGGCGAGGTGGCTCGATCTAGCTGCACACGAACACCGCCTTTCATGAGATAATCCCCGAGTAGATTTACACCCATCTCTAGACTTGCTATCCTTTTTGAGTCGAGGTTTTATGTTGTTCCTGCCGGAACGCCTCTCCATCAGAGTTCCGGTTTTGTGAACGCAATAGCAAGCTGGCCGTTTGATGAATATGTATTTTGTCGTGGTCGGGAGAAAGCACCATGCATTCTATGTCGCTCATTGCATTTTCCGTAAGGCAGTCTTTTGGGGTATTTGTTCCTCAATAAGCCAACCCGCTACCAATGCCGTCCGGGCGATGATGATGCTACACTGTGGCACGTTGATAACATGTCTCCGAAGCTGGAGGTTTTCATTATCAGCACTTGCCTGCGACATTGCCGACATTATCGACCCATCATACATGTGTATATAGGTAAATATGTCATCATCTGTGTGTACCTTGCCACTGATGCACCTGATGCACCGGGGCGAACAGCATAAGCAGCTTACACTAGCACAATCAGATGGTGAAATGATTCGCTGCAGTGTATCCAGAAACCCATGGATACAGTTGCGCCACTCTCAACTCCGTTACACGGGCCGACGTGACCCTGTGTCTAAGGTTGTAGAGCGAGAGCAAGCCCCAGCGGCAGGGTACCATGCCATCAGGGCTTAGAAGCGTACTCCGTGCCACTCGGTGCCACCGAAGGATTATAAGAAGGGTGCATTGGCCGCTATTGATATATCGTTTTCCTTCCGACAAATTTTCTTGTTTGTTACATCGTGAACCATTGATTGAAGTATGCGCTATTGACGGACACGAGACAACAACCGAATCTTCGATAGAGCACATTAAAACTGCCCCGTGGGTCGCTTTCAAAAGCTCTTTACCCCCTTTCATAAGATCAAGATCATACGACACTACAGCCTGCGTGAAGGACAATCGTCGTCGCCATGCGCCCTAAGTTTATACTGTCTGCGGCGGCCACACTGAGTGCGGCCGCTCTTGCAGCACCTCTCGCCACTCTTTCAGAATCCTGGCCCATTCCTTCGCTCGAAGTACATTTCATGGGTCGCGATTCGGGACTACCTGGAAACCAATGGCCTGAATCCTCCAAGTTCAACTCAACCCTCGACTTCGTCATCGAGGTTCCTTCGGGCTCGGTTCCATGTCATGGATCTTGGAAGGAGAAGGAAATACCTAGCACACCTATCAACTGTGATGCATCTGGTTTCGAATTCCAGTTGAGTCCGACCAGCGGCGGACTTCTCACGGAAGCGGCGTTCACGCTCACTGTCACAAAGACAACGAGCAATCCGTAAGTGCAACTTTAAGTTGAGTTATTCGCCGCAAGAACCTAGCTGACTTATTTCTTGAAGTGTCACGGGAGATAAGTCAATCCTTGTTGGCACTCAGGAGATCCGATCTAATAGGCCCGGGGAGCCGAACAGCTACTTGTCTTGCCTCGGTGGTCGCCCCCTGGACGGGATCAGGTGTAAGAACACTGGATGGGCGAGCACGGCGGGACCGCTGGTTCTCTCCGCCGAAGAACTCAATCTACTCAAGTACTAGCGATATTTTCACACACCAAAACATTCAGGATACTGGGACAGTTGTGGACAAATATTCTGAGACATCTGGTGGAGGGAGCTAATGAAAAGATCGGGTCATATTCTGCGTTCGTAATTGGAACCTTTGTATCCACAGGTTCAATAAGAGATAGGGTTATAATTGATTGTTACTTGTGTATCAGTGGCGCAAAATATCCCTTTTCGGAGTTGGTGGTTTGGCTATTCAGTTGACTTAACTACAGACCACGCCTCTTTTTGACTTCACAACAGCTCCTCCCCATTAGAAGCAAGCACGAATTTCTCAGCAGTTCCACTCATCGGTTCTTTGCTACATATAATTCGTCCCATCTTAATCTGCAATCCACTCCGGCAGATCTTTTTGATGACGCGTGTACTGGCCGGGACGCACCCAGAGGTCAGGTTCGCATGTTTACATCCTGGAGAGGCTAGAATGGGCATATCACTCCGTTTCTGCTAAGATACTCGTGGCAAGTCCGGTCCATACAATGCGGAGGCAATGGGTGACACGACATGACGGGGCTTGGTGGCAGGAGTGGATTGCTACAACACAGAAGTCAGAACTTGGTGAATGGCGCTTGTTGCTTCCAAGTTGAAAGAATTTTTCGAAGGCAGCAATAATGCGCAAATCAGCTGTGAGGATAACCCCGAAGCAGTCAAACTCCGGCCGCATCAGCTGATACTACGAGCGTGCAAAATCCTTCGAGTCGAGCTGCTAAGCCTTTGACGTATTATTTGCAGACTTAATGGGCTTGGACATGAAATTCAAATTCATATTCTCTACTTGCCTGGAAGTCATCATTCACGCTAGATTCTGCCGCCTCCCGGTTTTATGTTCGGGTCCCGGGTTCAATGTTTCTCAACAATCTGATCATCTTCAGAGATTCGTCCTTTGCAACTCATCATTTCGCTGTGCAAGCGTGAGATTTAATTTATTCAGGGAATATTATTCATTGAGCTTACCTTCTGAGCGAGTTTGGTAATATCCTGGCGAGCCCTATCTGCGTACTGCTCCAACCGAGCCACCCTTTTACCCAATTCTGCTGGCCACTGCTCACTCGTGGGAGGGATGGACAGGGCCGCAACTTCTTTGACGCCGGGAATGATGTACTTGCTCGAGATATCCACATAGGCTTCCGCCATAAAATGTGCTGCCTGGAGATATTCGCGTAGTTTAAGAGCATCCAGGCGGAGGCTCTATAGATACCGTTAGAAACTGGGGGCTGTCCTTGAAAGACTCCAGCCTTACCTTTTTCTTCTTTTCACGGGCTTCCGCGCTCCCATTTTTGAGGACCCTAGGAGCGCTGTGCAGGGCAATCGAGACATTGTCAACGTATATCTCATCGATATACTTGACGAATTCCTCGACATTCGAAAAGAAAATGCACAAATCGTTCACCTGGTTCACGAGCAGCGACAGGCTGCCAGTGCACCGTTGGATGATTTCCATGATCTTTGTCTGCGGAAAGTACAACAATTAGCAGAGACCTACACCGAGATTTTTCCTTGAAAAGAAACTCACAACCGTCAAATCTTCCCTCTTTATCGCTTTCAGTTCGATTTGAAGCTCCTTGAACTCTTGCTTGGCTTTCATCTCAGCATCCCTACGCAGAGCGAGATCATCCTGGGCTTTGCGCAAGAGTTCTTGGTTCATTTTGTGCGTATTCGCACGGCTTTCTCTTGTACTGTGGTGGCTCTTTCCCTCTTCCTGATCGTTACTGCTGCTGCTACCCGAAAGCCAGCTGAAACTAATTGCTGCACTGACCGTGCTGACTACACTTCGCATTATTCCGGCACCAAGGTCACTCAAGGTGCCTGACATTATTGAGCATTTTTCTTTTGTTTGTCATGCTGCGGCAAACTTACCTCTCTCGAGGGCCTCCGCACTCGTCTCCACCGCCTCGCTCTGAGTCTCTACGCGGCGCTCCAGTTCCACAACACGCTCCCGGCTGTCTTTGGACTGTTGCTCCTTCACGACGAGTTCGTTTCGCTTCCGACCTTTTTCTGCCCCACGCTGCAACTGCCCAAAAGCCGCACGTTCTTTTAGGTGTCAATTTGAAAACTAAACGCGCAAAGGGATGGGAGATTTACGGTGCTGGTCTTCGCAAGCCTTGCGTATATTGGACGCATATTCCTCCCAAACGCGAACCTTCTCCCTAATCACGGCAGCATCCTGCACACAGGTCCTTGAAATCCTCTTGAGTTTCTCCAGGTAGAGGGGTAGGTCCTCTTGCATCAGGATTTCGTCTTCGACCGTGTCGAGGAGCTTGTCGATCTGGACAAAAGGTCAGTGGTGATTCTCAGACGCGGAAACGAGGACAACGTACAAGACCATTTGGCTCGCATATACCCAAAGCGAGATTCCGGAGTCTATTCATCTTGACTTCCGCTTCTCTGAAGGCATCTCGGCCTAGGTCAGAACAGTGGACTAGATTTGCCCGCAAAGAATTGTATCTGTTCTGCAATCAGAAGGGTTCAGTGAATTTAGCGCTGGATCGAATTACTTCATATCCGTGCTACCGGAGAGTGATATTGAGGCTGCGGCAGGAGTGGATGCAACGATGAAGCATTGGCCTGTATGCGAGAGGGCCTGAGGAACAGAGCTTAGTAGTGCCCCCCAGTCGCACTTGCCATCGAGTAAAGCGTGTTGTTTGACAGAAACTACCCATTGTTGTTCGCCCCTTTTTGTCTGGGTCTGCTCAAGGATCTCATCATCAGGTGACACTCTTTTGTCGAGGGCCTCAGGGTAAAGATGGGCAGGAATAGTACGCGAGCGGGCCGCCATCTTATGAGACGTAACTGTTCTGGACGGCTACGTTATGGTTCTTGAAGCTTTGGAATAGAGCTTGTGAAGATTCGTTGACAAGTCGCACAGTGGGGATTGGTCGTTGCTGAACTTATAGAAAAATGAGTTGGCAGAAAGGCTGAAGCAAACTGAAGAAGGACTAGGTAATTGCTTTTCCTCTCAGCCTTGTCCAGTGGTATTTGGCTGTACTCTCCACACCATGGTTGGGCCACGAGTCCGCTCAGCCTCCACGCAGCCTTTTAAATCGCCCGACCGTAGTTCCAATATCAAGTTTTGGGTGAAAGGCGCTCGGCTGTTTTACCATCACCCCTCTTTGGAGCTCTGTCCTAGTAGCACATAATTGGCTCCATCTTCAGCTGGAACGAGGTCCTGGTTTACGCCACCAGCCACTTGATACTGGCTTATCCAGAGCTGAACACACAACCAAAAGACGCCGCTCAGAATGCAAAGCCATTGGCTACACAGTTCGTGTTCCAAAAACACATATATCGGCCTGGTGAGCCTCGTTCAAGCCGGATTCAGGACTACACAGTCTGCTTTATCATCGAGGGGGTTAACTCAAGGACGTGTTTCATGTGCAGCCTTGACCGTCACCACTATGTCCATCAAAAACGAGATCGAGTCCATCAAAAGCGAGAGGGGCATTTTATCTAGGAAGATCGACGCCTTCGAGACCGACTGCCGGGCCAGACTAACCAGAGACCATCGACGCATATCCGCCAGCCTTGCGGCTACGGGAGGCTTCTTAGAAGGAGGAGTGGACTTGCTCTCGCTCAGGAAGCGCCATGTGAAGTTCGTCACGGGGCAAGGGAATGCAGCCAGCCATGGCGCAGATTTGATCAAGAACCTGCGTGCATTGAGCGAGGCCGCGCAATCCGGCCTCGACTCCATCAAAGACATCACCGCGCGCTACCACGACCTTGACGCGGAATTGCAAAGCCTACGGACGCGGTCGGTTGGCGTTTGCGAGAAAGCGCGCCGGGAGCTGGATTCGGTCAAATCGAGGCTCGCCCACGCCCAGAAGGAAGCAGAAGCCGCTTCCAAGACGAGTGAAGAATGCGAGAGGAACCTCGAAAACCTGGAGAAGGCCATTCAAGAGAAGAGGGATGACCGCAACGCCATGCGAGTGGTAATTTGCGACCACGGCTAGTTGAAATGACACATTCTGACGACTGTAATAGGTAAGGGGTTTCATGTGGGCCACTTCGGTCGTCGTACATCCACTCATACCCGTGGCCGCGGCTCTGGAGATGAAGGCTGCGTAAGTGGACAACAAGCAGATTCTACCCATTACGGAAACGACGCCTCTGCTAACCATAGGTAGGAGTATGCGTGCGAAACGAGAGGAATTGCAACAGAAGAAAGCCGACGCATCCGCAGCGTCCGCGAGAGCGTCCGCACAAGTCTCCCAACTTCAAGCGGACATCAAGGCCATCCAAGCCACCCTGGCGGACGCGAAGAAGAACCACAAGGACGCCGAACGAGACGCGAATGCTTTGAAGCCGTTGCAAAAGGAGGTGGGATTGAGGCTGCGAGCCTATCAAGAGCTGAAGGAGGCCGTCGACGACTTGGCGCACTCGACGAAACTCGCGAGGCAGCAGGGTGAAGACATGCTGTTGCTGAATGTGGATTCCAATCGCCTGGCTACGACACCAAGACCGCTAGGCAATCTTCTGCCAGAGGGACCTCGAGCTCGCAACGCCTCGAAACCGCAATCTTCGACAGGGTCAGCTCCCTCGGGTGCCGGTACTCTTCCATACTCTCGTTTGCCCTGGTTTCTCCGGGTAGCACTGTTACTAATGTTGGTTGTTGCATTCTTCCACGTGCTTGATCTGGTTCCACCGGGGACCAACTCTTTCTCTCTTGGCTGGCCCTACTATTTCTCTTGGTTCCTGTTACTATATCTATTAGTTGCCGCTTTCCTGTACCTCTTATCCAAAGGCTTTTAATTCAAGCTCCTCCGGCGCTCTCCTACTCCTCAAGTTCGTTTACAGTGGACGGAGCCGAACTTGTGATCAAAGTGGCTCTCCATCGGGAAGTGCAGGTTCCAGGCGGGAACCGAGTTTCGTTCTCCCGTCCATGTATTCTGTTCTCCCCCCTTCCATGCACTATGTCCCGATATCTGTAAATAGAGTGAGGATCAATCCATCCTACCACAACATTTGTATCGAGTGGAGAAATCACGATCCACATGCCCTTCCCCCGACGATAGATTAGGGCTAGGGTTTTCGTTCGGCAAGTAAATCCACGTAGCAAAAACAAGGGAGATATCCTCCCTGCGTCCCTACTAGGCCGCTCCCAAAGCTCATCTCGTCCGACTCCCCGCGTACAGGTTGCAGTCACACGAAAGTATAGCAGCGGGAGAAAAAAGCAGAAGCCCGTCACAGGGGGAATACCGGCTTGCGGGGAGACACAAACGACGATAGTGCACTGCAACTTCAGAAAAACGGGAATTCAACGATGAGTGTATAAATTGTCCGTGTCATCATGTCCACGGTCGACTTTGATCGCTTGGAAGAGGAAGAAGAAGGGTGGAATAGGAACCAACTAGGTTTTTGGCGGGGGTACTCATAAGGAGATCGGTAGAGACGAAGGACGACGCTCGACGGCGAATAAACAGTCGGTGAGAAGAATCTGAAATAAGGAAGAAAAAAAGGTATATGGAGAATATATCCGGCGCAGAAGTAAAGCGAAATTGGGAAAAAAGCGCCAAAACCGGGTGGTACAATGGACACCAGGTGAATAAGATAAGTGCACATCTATCTACATGTGCCTCCGGAGAAGTCGGAAAGATAAGGCAACAAGATCCTACACTGATGTAGGAAGAAAAAAAAGGAACCAGATACAGAACGTAGCCTACATACTCGCTTCACAATAACCAATCCCAATCAATTCCCATACATAGATCACCTCCAAGTCCTTACTCAGCACTCACCTCAAACCTCCACATTCTTCTTCCGCCAAAACCGCGAATTGCTCCTTTTAGACTGCTCCTTCTTCTGCTCCGCCGGCGACACGCGCGGCTCGGGTGGTCCCGAATTACGCAGGAAATCCGCGAGATCGTTGGTGCCGGAGCGACCGACAATGGCATCCCTGGCGCCGGCGGACTTGGCTTGGAGCCTTGGTCTGGAAGAGGTGAAGCCGGGTGCGTTCGTCCCGACCGAGGTCAAGGTGACGCCGTGCTGGACAGCTGGAGAGTTCCGGATGCTGCCGTTTCGAGAGGCCGCCTGGGAGGAGAGGGACGGGGAGGCGGAGGTGTTGGAGGCGGCGCTTGCGGCACGCGCTTTGGCGGCTGCGAGAGCGTCTTTACTGAGGAGGAGAGGCTGCGGGTTGTTGCTGGGAGGCGGGTCGGTGGAGTTGAGGAAGTCCATAAGAGATTCCTCCCTGCGCTGGGCAGGACGGGGAAGGGCAGTGAGCAAATCATCGTCTTCGTCGTCGGTGAGGTCGATGGCATAGGGGTCCTTGATACGGCGACGGGTGCGCTGCACTTGGGGTTCTGGGCTGGAGATGCTGCCGGTGAGATTCTGCGGAGTGTTGGAGTACGCTGGCTGGACGGTGCTGGGGGAAGGAAGGAGCCCGGTTCTAGAGTTCGCCGACTGTTTGGACAGAGTTGACACTTGGGATCCCCCATAAGCGGACTCGATGTTGCTGTTATCGTCCAGCATGCGTTCGAACTGGTCCGAGTCGACGGTCGACCTGAACGGGGCAACATTGCGTGGAATGCGGTGCTGGCCGTCGTTCTGACCGGGCGGTCCCTGCCTGATGAAGTCAATCAAGTCGTCGTTTCCGGTTCGTTGGCCGGCAGGGCTGCGGGGCTCCATATGGATGCGAGGTCTGGCCGATGGCCCGTCTCCTCCCATGAGTGAGTTCACCTTGGAGTGGCTTGGAGTCTGCTTTGTTGACATCCTCCGACCAAGCGCACCGATTGACGCAGAGGATCCGCTCGGAGACTTCGCCCTGGCGGCGGTCTGCAAATTAACGAAGGGCTGCACAGGCCGCTCTTGCCCAGGGGATGGGCCCGTCGATCGGATGAAGTCAGCGAAATCACGCATGGACTCTGCTTCGATACGGGGCTCTCGTGCTAGGGGTTTACGGCTAGATCTGTTACCGCTAGGACTGGCGTGACCGTTCGTGCCCGGCACGTTTCGAGGCGGCAGGGGCTGTGAGCCAAACTGATTGTCTTTGTCTGCATTGACACGTGGATAAACAGTGACGGAGGCTGTAGTAGGCCTGGGAGGTTCGACCCGGCGGGACAGAGACGGCTCCTAGGAAAGGGGTTAGCCGTGGACGGACTTGACGACCATGTGAGCAGACTTACGTCCATATCACGCATGTTTTGTGGAGTAAGGGTGAACTTTACCGTATCCTCGCTCTTCACCAAGGTATCGAACTCTCTCTGCCGATCCTCCTCAGACATGCGCCCACTGAGATTGCGCGGCCGCGAGCCCACGTCGGAATCGCGGCCTGTATTGAGGATCGAGGTGGATGCTGACCGGCTTGTGGAAGTGGACGAGACCCGCTTCAGTGAGGATTTCTCCGCAGAGATCCCCTCGCCGGACTGGCGTTCAGCAGCAGGCACAGGTGATTCACGAGCACGCATAGACTTCTGGCTCTTGGGGCTGCCATTCGTCATACCGCTGCGGTAGCTCTCTGCGGTTTTCTGTCTTTGGTGGGTAGCTTCGTGCGGCTGGTTGGACCAGCTCTCGCTCTCCGGCAGTACAGTCAGAGGTGGTCCACGGCTCCTAGGCGGTGTCGCATCTCTCCTGCGTACATTATGTTCGCGCAGAGCTTCTTGTCTGTGGGCCCGGTTAGGATGTGGTCGCGAAAAGTCTTCTGGGCTAGGAGTCTTGCGGTGGGGCAGAGCGACGGCCGCAGCGGTGACACTTCTAGGAGCGAGCTCCACGAAACCTTGGTTATCGGGCTGCTTCGACTGAGAACTACCTGTTGAATGCTGGCTTCCAGGCCGTCCCACTGGCGGCGATGGGGCCGCAGCAATTGGAACGTTGGAAGTACGAGCAACGCCAATCGCCTCGGAGCCACTCAGATCGTCTTCACTATGCGCATCGTGCAAGTACGAAGTCTGTTCGAGCGTCGGCGTGGGCAACGGAGAGTTTCGCTGGCTGCGAGTGGAAAACGTGCGGACCAACCCTGGCGTTCCTGGCTTCTCGATCGACATCCTCTTGAAGGGAAGGACCTGTGGCTCGGGGTAGCTCGTCTTGGTCGGAGTGCCGATTGTATCCCCATCTTCTGTTCCCAGGTCATTGGACTGAGTAGGGGACACGGGGCTCATGCCGAAGCCCATTCCCGTTGAAGCAGCGAACGCCACCATATCAGCGTTGGATTCAGCGTCGGCGTCATCATGGTCACCGTGATAAGCATGCACGTTTTCCTGGGGTTCGTCCACAATGAATGAGCCGTCCTGAGAAGCCCTTTCCATCGGTGTCTCGATAACCTCCTCGGCATCGGAAGCCTCGACGACATTGTCGTCCAGCTGGGCAGGTACCGTGAGAGGCTGGGCGCCTGGCGAAGGCAGGGAGACGGGCCGTGCCTTTGCCATCTTCTTTCTGAACTCATGAGCCGGCGCAAGTATAATGACACTGGAAGGACGCTTAGGCCGCATAACCGGCGTTTGTGTTCCACTGCTCTCCTCGCCGTCTTGCAGTTCAGGGGCTAGACCGGGGACCTCAATCTCCTCAATGTCGTTGTCGGACATGGGCAGCGGGATGTTGGCAGCGATTTCCGTCTCGGTCGGCTGTTGCTCTGGGATCTCGGGGACTCCGTCCTGGGCCCTGGCGACGGTATCTATGGTATCATAGCTCATCTTGCGGCTATGCAGGCTGGAGTAGCTCGCCACGGCTCTGGGGCCTCCGGAAGGTGTAAGGGGCCTCAGCGGCGAGCGTACGCGCTTTCTCCATGTCCGCCATAACCGTCCAAGCGCGGAATTCAAGGCGATCTTCTCCACATCGAAGTCTTCCACAACAATGCGCTCAAGCTGATGTGCGTCGCCGTCCTCGGTCGCCTGTGCGGCCCTCCTGAGCTTCGCGTACATGCGTGCGTAGGACGCCTGCCCTGAGACGAGAAGGGTCTGCTCAGCGACATATTCGATGACCGAAGTCAGGAAGATGGCGGACGCCCAAGACACCAGGCCTGCCTCGTCGTCGCCGCTATCGTCCATGCTGAGACCACGCTCCTGCTCGACATAGCGCTGCTCGTCGCCGTCTTCAAGTTCGCCGAGCCGGGTGTATACCATGATTCGCAGACGAGTGCGCTTCCACACCTTCTCCACATCCCACTTCTCCGCCGAGTCGCCTACGTGTTCAGGAAACTCATCCTCCTCGTCCTCGCCGCCTAGGAGTCCCTGCAATTCATCGTCGGCCGTGGCCGTGGCTTCGCGTGCAAGCCGGGGCTTGAGGACCTCAGTGATGGCCGGGCGGATGGCGGTGAGGGACGGCGACCGCGCGGTGGAGAGGAAAGCGAACAGGAGGTGGTCGAGGAAACCATTGAGCAGGCTTAGCGCTTGTTCGGAGAAGACTGCGTGGGTCAGGTCCGGGGCGCCGCTTTGGGAGCCGGCGTCGTTCTGCAGTTGGGCATTGTGATGGTCGGTGACAATCTGCGACGCCACCGAGGCGGCGATGTAGGCCGGGGCAGGGCGCGCGCTCGAGGGCATCTGGAAGGTGACTGAACCGGCGACGGAGGGGCGGTCGCTACAAAAGCTGGGGGCTCTGCTCGAGCGCGGAGAGGGGAAGTCGCCCGCCTCTGAGCGAGTGTGCCGATGCATGGTGTCAGCTCGAACGGGGGCCTGGCAATATGGGGCAATTGAGGCGGGCGAGGAGACGTCGAAGGGACGGTGATTAAGCTGGGGGCCGGCGGAGGAGGGCCAGGAGGGCCAGGAGGAGCTGCAGGCGCACGGCGGTCGTACGCCAATGGCTGAAAGGTGCAGGAGAAAGGATGTCGCACAGGAAGCACGCGCTCCGGAGAGAAAGGGGAACTGGGCTCGGGAGGTTGGGAGTTAGCGGCGCATGGCGGAGGGGAACTCTGAGCGCAGCTCGAGCGCAGCTATCACCAGTGACCAGTCGGGGATGGTTGGGGTGAGACGAAAAGGATGGAGGGATGGAGAGGAAGCGTGGGGATGGGAGGATAGGAGGTGAGGCCCAAGTAGTGTGCAACGGCTTTGTGAGAGGACATCCCGGTCGTCGATCCTTCTTGCGCTCCGCCTACCCAACCAGGTGTTTGGCCGCCTTTCCGATCCGGAATGGTCCAACGACGGGCCCGAGGAGCTCTCCTGAGTCGACGCCGATGCTTGATTGATCTCTCGTAGTCTAGCCTAGCTGAAAAGAATACAAGAGATACAGTACCGGCAGTCTGGAAGGACAGAATGAAAGCACGCCGCCGGTGCGCCGTGGTACGAATGCGCCGTTGTTCAAAACGAAGTCAAGACACCCGCAGGACTATGAGTTTCATCAGCTGTGGACCCGTCAACTCCCTCTCGTGTGCCTTTCATTAAAAGCGGTTTCCTTGGTAATCTTTTTTTTACTTTCCGCAGCATCTCTCCTTAACGGTGCCTTGACTCGTAAGCGTAGGTCCGGCGGGCCTAGTCGGTGCCTAGATCGATGCACATGTTTCTTGCGGCTCCGACACATGCATCGATCCGGGTTCTCTCTGCACGCAAGCGGATGGGAAGGCCTGCGAGGCACGTCTCGGGCGACTCTTTCCAACTGCATTCTTTTGATTCGAATTTCGGGCAGTTTCACCTACTCCTGATTCACATTGGAGTGCACCTTGGGGGAAATGACATGTGTTCGGGGAATGATGAATCGCGCTAGGCGGAGGCTCTATTGGCGGAAGCTAACCGCATGCGGACGTAGAGTGTTCTATTATGGTTCCATTCTTCTTTAGTGGATACCCGCCAAGGCCGATCGAAAGATCCGTATTATGTAAGCGGCGAGGAGAAGAAGGTGTACCGGAGTGGATGCATTGCTATTGGTGTTGTGGAAGAAATGCATTGTTAATTATACCATTCGGAGCAGAACGGTGCTAACAGAAGTTGTAATAGGTTGTTGTGCAAAGTCACGTGTGGTGGTCTGTATCCGGTGGTACAACCCTTGGGGGGGTAGCTGTCCCAATAGGGTGATTCACGGCTGAACAGACACATAGTGTTCTATAGTTCCGTTCATCTTAGCACATGAGAGAAGTTGAGAGTCTTTTCAGAATGGCGTACACTTGCAAGTTACGTGTGCTATGTGCGAGCGAGGGCAGTCACTAACAGATGGCTTGCAAGGGAGACGACTGCCGTCTTGAGAGCTCGTTAAGCCATTGACACATTCAACTTCCTGTAAAGTCAAAGTGTGTCCCTTAAAGTTGGTCTTCAAGAATATTTTGGAGATCTTGGTCTGCTGTATGCGCCTTCGGTCCCCTAGGTGCACGGGGGACGCAGCAGTGCTGAACAAGGTCAAGATGCTCATCAGTGACGGCAGGGTACATATCTGCTTTGCTTCGATGATCATCAGTATGGTAAGATTATGGTCGCGGAAATGCATGTTCCAGACGCGCGAAGGCGACCTGACGTTGGATGCTGGGGCGGGTTAGTCAGCAGCTTCACTGCCCATGAGATGATGCATACTGTGGAGGGAAGGCACACCCGAGGCGCCTGTTATGGTTACATATTGACAAACTGCTGGACTGGGCCCCGGGGTTATGACGGATGTCCATCCATGGTTCTTCTATCCTATTCGCGTCGCCGAGTGCAACTCTTTCGGCCTAGCCTCTTCAACCCAGGCGTCTCGTCTGTCATGGAATTTGGAATTCACCTCTTCATTGCTCCTCCGTGACTGGCAATACAGGGAGGCGGAAGGTGTCTAGCCTGTAGTGCGAGGTGTCATCGATGACATAGGGACCACCATCAGGGCATGCAACGCTGACTGGCGAAATGCTTACTCAGTGATGAAGGGCATGGAACCCAGATGGAGCGGTACCTAGGTACGGCGCCCTGATAGGAGGGTGTGTACGAACCAATGGGAGGAGTATGGTATTCGCATGCGGTGTTTGTCGAGGGACCATTTGTACTAAGCAGGGCGGGCGAGCCGGGACTACCCGTGGTGCTGAGCACTGAGCAGTTCGGAGGTGTGAATGCAGGTGAGACGTCACCGGCCTGGGAAGTGACCCGATTGCGCCTCCCCCGGATTCTACCTAGGGACCGGGTTTCTGATTCCATATCATTATCTCCTAGCTCCCGGCGATCCGCTCACGGTCCATGTCGTTCCTGCATCGGGCGTGAACTGCAAGGGAGGTTTTGGCCTCTGGGTATGTACCTTGATAAGGCGACTGGCCCTGAGCTCTCATTCCAAGTTTTTTGGGCAGGACGAGGCGCTGATGATCTTGTTTGCATGGTGTAAGATTGACGTAGAATGCAGTGATTCCTGCTTGTGCTGGTTGCCGTCCAGGACAAGGCGTGGTGCCCAGCGAGGCGTGGACGTTGCAATATATATAAGCTCGCCCTCTAGACACTTACGTGTCGCCTGAATCTGTACACCAGACTCGGCGTACTTTTGCCAAAAGAAGATTTGTTTCCCACGACGTCCCACCTTTCTCGCAGAGCCGTATCTTCAGACACGCCGAACGTGGATGAGGTTCGCGATTCCGCAAGAACCCACATTCAAATGAGGAGAGTCATCTGTGAGCAAACCACATCACGCCTCGAGGGTGCAGAGAAAGGAATTCTGGTGATTCGGTGTACAAGTACTTACGAGACGTTCCAGAAATGGAGGGAGGAAGTGTCAGGGACCCATCGGCTGGGCGCCGCGCTGGAGTCTCGGGAAGGCGATCTCGAATTCTCCAGGGCTTTCACCCCCAAGCGCGTGCACGTGGATCAGGCAGTCGTCCCAACCCAAACGAGACGATACAGGCCACAGCCCCGCCAGTAAGGGCAGAGCTAATCTCAACCTCATGTCTCCTCCGGCTCCCTTTTGCTGCCCGAATTCCCGAAATGACGCCTTCTCCACACGCACACACGCACACACAATCATCGACTCGGTACCAGAATTAATTGCGCGACGGAAAAGGGAGGCAGAGGGAAGAGGCGTTATCAGCTTGACACAGAACCTCCACAACATTGAAAGGCCCGGCGGACATTACGTGAGGACATCAATCATGGGCGGCCAATGGGGGGAGCCCGAATTCCCTTATCTCGACCCCTGCTCGCTAGGCAGATTGGCGTTTCCACGCACCTGGGGCACCCCTGCCTTTGCCATCTCCAGGTTCGCAGCCGCATCGGGCTGTGGGGAACAGAACGCCCGACATCGCAACGGCCCGTCGTTGGGAGTGTTATTCTTGCGGCTTTTTTTTTTCTTCGTCGACGGTCGATGCGGTTGTTGTTTCACGAGGATTTCACATTATTCACATCGTGGGGTTGGCCGTGGCCCGATCCGGGGCGAGGAGGGCTGCTCTGCTCAACTCCCGCGGTTGTTAGGGGTCTGAGCGTAGCGGGTTGATCGTTGATGCCCTATGAGCCTGGGGAAAAAGTACTGTGTATGGGATGGGCGGGAGAAAGGGAGAAAAGGGGGGGGTCGCCAGAAAGAAATGCCTCAGATTTCACATCTGAAGGATCCGTAAAACGAAAACCTCAGGATATCTCTCCAGCATTGATACCCCACTCGTTGGCCGCGCAATGCAGTAGATACAGCCCTGGAGTGTGGAGAGGCGCTGCCCTACACTGTACACTGTAGGCGCTGGCTGCGCCACACCTGCATGCAAAGGCCGGAATAGATGAAAACAGCCGGATCGGGTAATCGTAATCGGATGCCACCGCGTGAACTGGATACACAGAGGATTCGCTACACACCGCTGGGAGGGAATTGACCAGAATTAATTCAGCGGAAACATGTGTTCATCTAGAGGACTCCGTCCTCGGTACGGAACCGTTGTTGGCTACCTTGGAACCTCGGGACCATCACCCTCGGGCAGGGCAAAAACGGTCGCGTTCAGAGATGTCGTTGGCTGACGCGCCAATGACGGCGCCGAGTCAGCAGCCACCACCATTTCTGGGATCTATCTGCTTATCGTCCATCTGGCCGCACACTACTGTGCTACCACTACTACTGTGGCGAGGTTGACGCAGGAAGACGAACGACACGAACAGCGATCGTGCTACCGCGCCAGGGTTAGGGGAATGTAGGAAGAGGGAATGGATTATGGGCCACGTCTTGCGTCTTGCGTCTTGCATCTTGCATCTTGCAGGTGCGCAGCGGGATGCGGGATGCCGGCAGCATCCAAGGCGGTCCAGCCACGTTCCATTATTCTTGCAAACCCGGGGGGGTTGAATGTAGGCTCCGACGAACAATTATCAGAAGTATAGTTCTGGAGTATCGGGTTGACGCAGGGGGGCCATTATTATTCACGATATCAGAAGTGCCAGACGAGCCGGAAAGACGACGACGGAGCGGTGAGGCCGCTATGTGTAACGGAATGGCCTAGCGAGCGAGCGAGTTGCCATCCAGGTGGCTATTCTGGTAAAATTAGGAGCAGGTCGCGATGCTATCCAGGCACATGGCGGTCAAAGTCGGAATGCGCTTGTGTGGCGGCGGAGAACTGGGCCAACCGCGCCCAGCCGGCGGGCCCTACGGCTCTTTGGAAGAGGGCCACGGGCCACGGGCGCCCAATGACTGTTGCTGGGTTGCTGGGTTGCTGGGTTGCTGGATTGCTGGATTGCTGGGGTAGCCTGCGGGCAGCACTTGTGAATTGCGTAGACGGGTAACGACACAGCCCGTAACAAAGCCGTGGCAGAACTCCGTTTTAGGGGGGTTTATTGGTTTATTCTCGAGTCTCCTTTGACCCTCCTCCCACGGACGGGCAGCCGCTGTGATTCTGAAAGTCTGGGAAAGCAAAGCAAAGAGGGTTGCATAACGGGCGTGGGTTCCCGAGACAATGGATCAATGATAGAGGCGGGCTCTATCTTTTTCCTTTGGGGGCGCGCCTTGCAGAGTCCCACCCCCCGCTGGTGACCCCATGGCGAGGGAGAGATGTTGGGGAGAGAGACTACTGGGAAGGGTTGGGTTGGGTTGATTGACATGCATTTTGCTTCTTCGTCTTCCCTTTCGGTGGCCGCGGGCTGAGCGGGCTCATCATCCCTCATCCCTCATCCCATCCCACGGAGTCTGTTCGGCGACGCGGCTTGGCGCGCCTAGGCCTGAAGCATTTTATCTACACCTGGGCACCGGCCACCCGCCCCGCCGCCACAGCACCACACAGGGCCCGAGTCTTGTCACATTATTCACACATCCCCCTTCGGCCTTTCCCACTACTGTGATTCCTTATAAGGGTCCACTTCCTTCCCCTTGCCTCCAGAAGCCGCTCCTCAACTCAACTCATCTCACCTACAACCCTCTTCCCGCCTTCCCCAGATTTCCTCGGCCCTCCTCCCTCTTCTCCTCCACCACTTTGCTTGCATTGTCATTTCCATTGCTTGCACTCAACAACCACCGCCACTCTCTCCGATCTAGCAACCCATCTCTTCGCACCCACGCGACTCACATTCATATAATACCGCAAAAATGGTACGCCTTGTCCGATTTCGATTTCAATTTCAATTGGATTCGATTCCATTGGATCTGCTGCTAACGCTCTCCCAGACGGAATCAACAATCATCTCCAACACCGCCAACGTGAGTCTTATACCATAGCCCTTTGGCTGGTCGCGTGTCGCCTGTACTCCCGGACGGACGCTAACAGTCCCTGCAGCTCCAGAAGTTCCTCCAGCTCCCACAGAACGGCAAGGTCATTGCCGAGTATGTCTGGATTGACGGCTCCAACGGCATTCGCTCAAAATCAAGGGTGAGTCCTTCTTCGTCCTCCTTCTCCTTCTCTTCTTCTTCATCCCGCGCAATCCGCGGGGTGACCTCAGCCGACGCACGACGCCACGAGGGGCAAGGGTCGATCCCTTATCGGCCGCGCCTCGCGATAAGCGTTTTCGGCCTTGGCCCTCGCCTACCGGCCCCGCCATCACCTCGGCACCGCCTGTGTGACGCCAGCGACACCAACACGGTGACGTTGGTTTTCAGCCGCTTCTGCACCACGCTCCACGATGGCCCCTCGGATTCACGATTCACAATGCCTCGCAAACAAGGACACATGCTGATCTTCTTCCCGTCTAGACCCTCCTCAAGAAGCCGTCCAAGGTAGAAGAGCTCCCCGAGTGGAATTTCGACGGCTCCTCCACCGGCCAGGCCCCCGGCAACAACTCCGATGTCTACCTCCGCCCCGTCGCCTTCTACCCCGACCCTTTCCGCCTGGGCGACAACATCCTCGTCATGTGCGAGACCTGGGGCTCCGATGGCAAGCCCAACGCCTACAACTTCCGCCGCGATGCCGCCATCCTCATGGAGGCCCACAAGGACCAGGAATTCTGGTTCGGCCTTGAGCAGGAATACACCCTCCTCGACTTCAACGGCTGGCCCTATGGCTGGCCCAAGGGCGGTTTCCCCGCTCCCCAGGGCCCCTACTACTGCGGTGTCGGTACCGGCAAGGTCTTCTGCCGTGACATCGTCGAGGCTCACTACAAGGCCTGCCTGTTCGCCAACATCAACATCTCCGGCACCAACGCCGAGGTCATGCCCGCCCAGTGGGAGTACCAAGTCGGCCCCTGCACCGGTATTGAGCGTGAGTCACCCCAAACCGTCCAATTCTTATGGTGTCCATTTTCCGAGCTAACCTGTCCATTTCAGTCGGTGACCAGCTCTGGATGTCCCGCTTCATCCTCCACCGTGTAGCCGAAGAGTTCGGTGTCCGCGTCACCTTCGCTCCCAAGCCCATCCCCGGCGACTGGAACGGTGCCGGTCTGCACACCAACGTCTCCACCAAGGAGATGCGCGCCGAGGGCGGCATGGCCGCCATCGAGGCCGCCATGGAGAAGCTCGCTGTCCGCCAGAAGGAGCACATGGCCGTCTACGGCGAGGACAACCAGCTCCGCATGACTGGTGCCCACGAGACGTCGTCGTACGACAAGTTCAGCTGGGGCGTCGCCAACCGTGGCTCCTCCGTCCGCGTCCCCCGCGCCGTCGCCGCCGAGGGCAAGGGCTACTTCGAGGACCGCCGCCCCGCCTCCAATGCCGACCCCTACCAGATCACCGGCATCATCGTCGAGACCCTCTGCGGTAAGGTCGAGGGCGCCGACATGGTCAAGGCCCAGGAGAACGCCGAGCCGGTCGAGGTGGACACCAAGGTGGAGAAGACTTTGCCGTAAATGGTTGTGGCTGTTATACCCCTTTCTCTTTCATCTTTCTCTGGCCGACTGCTTTTATAGCTTTCATGGATGGGTTTATTTTAGACCGTGATTGGGTCCGTTTCATCATCATGTTCGGAGCCAGGGTTGCTTGGGCGGGTCCGTCTCGAAATCGATCGGATGCCTTTTGATAGAGACTCGATTCACAATTGATGTCTTTACACTCGACTGAAACCAGCATACACTCCACAATCTCACAAACACACACTGCATACACCACACAAGTACTGCACTTTGCCTGCATTTTCTGCCATAGCGGAGTAATGGATCGACGGGGGAGGATTGTAATTTAGGGTAACATGGGAATTCTATGCATACTTTTTCGAATCGTTTTGATCCGTGCTGGCGATTGTGTATTTGTGATGTACTCGCTTGGAGTAGCCATTGGCGGTCGCCTTGTCACTGTCCCTTCCCTTCCCGTAATTAACCCACCGTGGAGGGGGAAGGAACAGGCCCACTTCCTACGGAACGTCCCGTTGTGTACCTGCATGACTGACTAACTACCTAGATGGGTAGGTAGACGCCGTGGACTAGGTTGTGTCCGGATGGCTAAACAGGGGGTATTATATGTATTCATCAACGCCTACCTGCAACTCACACCCACACTCTCCCATCTCCCCTCCATACCTAGGTAGAACCAATCCATCACCCCTTCAAGCACTCCCCCGTACCCCCCGCTCCACCTCCCCCCTCACCCACTCCGCCCAAACCCCAACATCCATGCACACGTCCAGCGCCCGCGCGATCCTCTTCGCCTTCTCCTCCGCCTCGCTCGCCCGGTCCAGCATATCCACGTCGCCTTCTCCTCCTCCTTCTCCTTCGTCCCCTCTTTCCTCCTTCTTCACTTTACCGCCGTCGTCCAGTCCATGGCTACCACGTAGAGAGGAAGGAGAAGAAGAGACGGGGTAGATGTTCTGCGCGCCGACGCTGAGCTCCGCGTTGGGCAGCACGTCCAGCATGACCGTCAGGTCGGCGTTTGTGTTCGCGTCCCCGTCCCCGTCTGGGTGCGCGTGCTTCGTCGCCACGTCCTTGTCCTTGTCCTCTTCTCCAGCCTCGCTCAGCATGCTGGAGAGCAGGTCGGATGGCGATGGCTGGGAGGTTGCCTGTGCCCCGGCCACGTCGGCGGCAAGCTTCTCCTCCTTCCTCTTTGTTTCCCGCCCCGGATGGGGCATGTCGAAGCGCAGGTGCGGTGCCGGAGGCGCGTACGAGAGCGTGATGTCCAGCTGTAGAGGCTCCTTCTCCTTCTCCTGCTCAACCTTCTTCGGCGTCAGGGGCGGGGATGGCATCGCCCTGTCCGCCCCCTCCTCGCCGTCTTTCCCGTTTTGGTGACGCTCACCCCCGTTGCTCTTGGGCCCGAACGTGCCCACCATCAGGCTCGTCACGAACGCATACTGCCTCAGCGTCGGCAGAATGTCGACCAGCTGCCTCGGGTGACTGAACGGCAGCTGCTCGATCGTCCGCGAGTACTCCGTCCGCGGCACGTTCAGCGCATTGCGGTGCGTGCGCAGCTGCTCCTCCCCGGTCTCCCTGTCTACCACGAGCGCGCTGGTCTCCGACGTCGTTACGCTCGACGTACCGGTGCCCGTCATCCCGGGGTCTGCTTCCCCGGGCCGGAGAGCAAGGCCTGTGAATGTGGTGGCGCGGATGTCCGTGGGGACGTCGAGGTCCAGTTGCTGCTGGAGAGAGACGAACACGGAGAGCGGGACCACGAGCGGAGGGTTGAACTTGGCCACGAACCGGATGTTGGGGAGGCGCCCGGGCGTGTGTTCCAGAGCCATTGCGTCGGGCCCTCCGGCCTCTGTGCCGCCGGCGCCAGAGGTCGAGGAGGGGAGGTACGTGACAGGGGGTTCGAGCCAGTCGAGGGTGGGGCGATTGAGGAGGAGCGTGTGGATGTCCGGGGAGGTTTCGGAGTGGGCCTTCTCGATGGCGTCCGAGATCCAGGCGTCCGAGATGCGGATCGGGGAGTACATGGAGGAAGGAGAGGACTCGCATTCGATAGTCAGGGAGTAGATTTTGTGAGTGTCGGGGTCTTGGTCTTCAGGGTAGGAGGTGGTGGTCGGTCGGTCGACCTCCATCTTGCCGGGTTTCGCTGGTTCGGACGGAGGTTGCGAGGGCGCACCGTCCTTGAAAAGATGCCGTCGGTCCATCCAGTACTCCAACGAGAGACCTAGACAGTTCCCGGCATTCAGTCGAGGGCGTCCGCTTTTCTTGCACAGCACCTCCCGCTCAGCCTTGTAGCTCGCCCTGGGATCATTCGCGTCCAGCAGCGCCAGCGCCATCTTCTTCTCATGGTCGAAGAGCTTCTTCAAGCTCGCGTAGACCCCGAATATCGCCTGGTAGCAACTAACTCCGCCGTTTTGGGGGCTGCTCAGCTTGTCCATCCGCAGTAGCTTCTCCAGATTCTGCGAGAAGCGTTCGAGCGTCATATTGACTTCGGGAAGTCCTGGAATGGGCTTCAGGCTGTCGCCTAATACCCGCGACGCCGTTGCTGCGTAGTCGTGTCGGTCGTGGGTGAGTTCCAATGTAACGCCATCTACGACGATTTCGCCATTGCGCACCGGAATCTGCCAGGAGTCAGCCTTCCACCCTGTGCTTCATATCCCCGATTTCCAGCCGTACCTCGCACATCCCCTCTGTCCCAATCATCAACACGAGCGCCGCCTTCTCTTGCTCCACCTCCAGCCCCTCCCTCCGACAAAGCTCCAGGATCCCTCTTGGGCTCACCCTCCCCGGCTTGGCCTTGAGCGTTGCAATTATTCCCTCCAGCCTTCTCCGCCGCTCTTCCTCGTCCGCGCGACCCATCGCGCTCGCCGTGAGGCCAAGGCTGCTGATCCCCATCCCGCTCATGCTGATGCCCATGCCCACGCCGCCCTCCGCCAGGAGGCCTAGCGCGGCGGGGGAGTCGAAATTCATGGTCGCGGGGACGCTGCGAGGGGCCGGCGAGGAGAAGGCGGGAAGGTGCTTTTGGGGAGTGTTGGTGGAGGGTGTGGGCGTTGCTGCCATGGTGGGATACGGCCCCCGAGGGCAGGCTTCGGGTTATCTGAGAATGAAGAAATTATATGATCATTGAATTCGCTGGGCTAATATCGCGATATCATTTCCTGTAAAAGGCAACGTTGCTGAGGCTTGCTCGCGAGCGTGGGGTGAAGGTGAAGAAGGCCCGCCCGCATCGAGCCGCGAGCTTCAACATCAAAGACGCGACGATCATTTCTTGGCATTCTCTCTATCCGGAGGTGCCCCAATCGGGAAATTTTCTAGAGTGTGGGCTGCAGGTACGCACAATCTAATAATCAATCGTCCGGTCCATTGGTCGTATTGCAAATGAAATTGTGAAGAAACTGGGGTATGTTTTGGGGTATCATATATGCGCTTCCATGATCCAGGAAATTGTGTGTTCCCTAGCCGACGTCCATCGCCCATCTTTGCGATGCCAGACTGAAACGACGCATGAATGTTGCGTCAACCAAAATCCGTGTATGCCCACGTACGCTCAATCCACCTCAACCACCTCTTGATATTCGCTTTCCGAGGCCTCAGTAATCGTACCCTTTGACCTCCTTGTAGAAGTACGCGGCGCACGCCCCCTCGTTGCTCTCGTTCCCCTGCCCCGGCTGTTGCTGCTCGTCGTATTGGCGTTGAAGTTGTGTGCTCCGCTCTCACCATCGCCTACAAGGTTGCCCGCTTCGAGTAAGCGACTCCCTGTGCAGACGTTGCTCTCATTGCCACTGTCATCCTCCAAGGCTCGCCTGCGCTTCTTAGCTCTTTTCCTCTCTTCATCCTTCTTCTCCATCTCGTCCATTTCCTTGTAAAGTTGGCGAATCCTATCCTCATGTATGTTTTCGAAGGTATGGAAGGAAGCATGATGACCGCAGCCGTCGCATTCGAAGCTGGAGTTGCTCTTGGGGAAATCAGTTCTGGTCTCCACAGACATCGTCGAAGCTCACACACCTTCAGGGGATGGAGCATAAAGCGCAAGCATGGGCAGCCCGACGAGATGAATGATCTGTTGAAGTTACATTTTCCGCGCGGAGGATCATAGCCCATCTGGGTCCACACATTTGGAGGGCCAGAGGGGTTGGTGGCCATAATTGGTCGGAGCCTCAAGCGCGTTGACGCCGAATGCGAAGTGATGTGAGGGAGATAGGTGCTTCACAATCCCAAGATACAGCTGCCAGTGAAGCAAGTCGGACGGGGAGTGTTGTGGCGGTGAGAGCTGGACAGCCTGATCGCGGGCGCGGGAGACGCGCACAGAAGTTCGGACGCCACCTGGGCAGGTCGGCCGCGGGTAGAGAACGCGGTTCCACGTGGATTCTAACCGCATCCGGTAATTGGCTCAGTTTCAACAATTAAAGAATAGCATCTCCTAACTATAATGCACCACTTTGCTTCCTGTCTCGCGTGCCAGATAAACGAATAGATTATTCCTCCAGCTCGCGCCTTGGACAATGGAGCTCGTTCGGAATGTTCCCGGCTCCAGTTACAGCCGAACTCGGAACACAGCGGGATTGGCCAATGACGTCTCCAGGGACCAAGCTCCAGGTCGGCCTACAAACAACAGTGAGTAAGCAGGTTCCTGTTGTGGTCTATTTGTCATTGTTTTCCCCATAGCGATGACACTAACGGTACGGAAGCATCATCAGCGCTGACGATGCGTTACTAGCGGCAGGGCGTGCCCAGGTGGGCGTCTGGGGGCTCGGTGTCTCGGTGTTTAGACCAGAATGAGGGGTGGGATCCGCATGTAGCACTTTCCCCTACTGGGAGGCGGGGAAGTCGACGAGGTATAAAACCCCCAAGAGGACACCCGACACTCATCTACCATCTTCCTCTTCTCTTTCTATACAACATCAAGCCCTAACCACAAACTCCCATCGACAAAATGGCAAAGCAAGGAGGTTGCATGTGCGGCAATGTCCGCTACACCGTTGAAGGTGATCCTGTGATGAAGGTAAAGGGTCGCCGGTTCTCCGTTATACTCGAGCTGATATCCATTCTCCAGGCTCTTTGCCATTGCACAGATTGCCGCAAGATCACCGGATCCACATACAGCACCAACGCTGTCTACCCAGAAGCGCAGTTCAAGGTGACCCAGGGGACCACCAAGCAACACAGCAAGGTCGCCGACGGAGGAAACAAAATCGTCAGCCACTTCTGGTAAGCAGTTCCTATCTTGTCCAATGCAAATCCTGACCACGAGACAGCGGAGATTGTGGTTCCACGATGTGGCGCGAGGGCGATAGCTTCCCTGGCATGAGGGTCCTCAAGGTATGTATTGTTGGTTTACACAAGGTGTTCGATTAACTCCTTTACAGGTCGGTACTCTCGACGACTTCGATTCTCTAGAACAGGCCAAGCCCGACGCTGAGCTCTATGCTCCGTCTCGTCCAAGCTGGGTCCCCGCCGTCGAAGGTGCACAGCAAAAACAGGCCATGTCGTAGAGGAGGGGCCTCACCGTCAAGCGGAGTCAAGGCAGAGGTGCTTTTCGCGGTCTTCTCTCCGTCAACGTGTCATGTATCCGTAGAGACATAGAAGGCATATAAGTTCTTTAGCACTCGGAATCTGATGTCTCTGGTTCTTTGAGTCGTGCTTTCATCATCTAGCTGTTGTCAACTCTCGTCTACCAAGCCCCAGCGAACTTTAACTTACGTCCTGTAACCGCTGCTTGAGCTCCGCGACCTTGGTTTCCTTCACCAGGACATGTTCCTCATCCAACTCCTCAATAATATAGTCGTTCCGGTTCTTGCTATCGATGTCAACCAGCATGGCTTTGATCGATGCGTCGCACTTGACGAGGGCACCTGTCTAGGGGTCAGCTCCCGTTGCAAAATCCGTTGCATACTTACCTCTGACTGCCTTCACCATGATGCAGGATACACGAGGTCGATGAAGTGTCGTTGATTTTGAGCTGGCATTGCGTCCATCAGGGTGTTCGTCGGAATCACGCAAAGCGGATGCTGATCCGCGCTATCAGGCTACGCTTGCCCATTTCCGTACTAGCGTGAGAGACATACGTTCGTACCACTCGACACCACCTGCAAAGGTCATCGCGGGTTGCTCCCCTCCATGTCCCCGAACGCTTCGTGCGAGACGTTCGGAGGCTTCGATGAAGTTTCGAGCTTCTCGTTGTGCACCAGGCTTTCAGGCGTCCTCCTTCCTTCTTTGACCTCCTTATATTTGACGTTCCCTCTTCATTCTACCTTCACTTCGCTTTTCGGCGATCATTCGTCCGGTATCCCCGTATGACATTCTATGGCGTGACTTGATAACACAGAGATGAAGCTTGATATGCACCGATTCACAGTTGATAGAGGCTTTCTGCTTCTCCTGCTTTTGGTTCCCAATGTCGCACAGATAGTTGCGCAAACGCCCACACATGGCACATCGTCAACTTTGACCCACGCGCCCACCATGACCGACTCCGCCCACTCGGGCTTCGACGCCTCTCGGTCATTGACGACCTCTTACATGACGTCCATAACGCAGAACACTACGACGTCGTCTACCGCAAGCCGAACGACTACAGATTCTGCCCCTCCGCTGTTTCCACCCGCCGGTCGCATATCCAGCTCAACTGACCCGCAAAAGGAGCGGAAGGAGAACGTGTTCAACTACTACTTCCTCATACTCGCCGCATTCGGAGTGTTAGTGGCAATCGGGTTATGGTGGATCCGCCGGCGGAGACTTCGGCGGAAAGAACAGATGCGCCTGAGCGGACAAAACGCCCTCGCTCGGGACCTTGATGGCTGGGTCAGCACAAGACGGTGGCTACATGGAACTTGGAGGCACAACCAAGCGACCGCGTTTGTCAGACGTGAGGAAGGGCTGAACGAGCATGGCGAACCACCCCCACCGTATCAACCGAGCCACGATGTCCCAGTTACACATGGGGATACAAGAGCAGCGCAGGACCCCGCAAGTGGGTTGGCTATTCCATTGAGAACTCTATCGAGGGAAGACATGGATACGTTGCGCCCACCAAAGTACGAAGAGGAAGAGCCCCGTGAGAGATCTATGAGTCTTCGATCCGGTACACAAAGGTCTCAAAGTCCAAGGTCCGGTACATCTTACCCGAATGCATCGACTGGAGATCTCATCGTACACGAAAACGAAAATGCGCGCCCAAACGGATGAAGACATTCCATTCCTTATCGGACATCATCACACCTGCATTATAGGTACCCGCTATCTCCAAGGAACGGACACTGCTCAGGTTATGTTAGATTTCTGACATAGACCAGGTCCGTCAGTAGACACTCTCTCCCTGCATCCGCTATGCCGCGTGCTCTCCAGGACATCAGCAGTCAACTGGCTGGTGCCCATCGACCACTTCTCACTATCTGTACAGGAAGAAAAAAGCATTGGTTCTGTTGGAGCGCCGCTTTCGCTCTGACGTCGCGTGTGCTCTTCTTTCCCGCAATACATATTCCCAGGCTAGCGTCTTTTATACATGCATGTGTAAGACGCTTCGTAGACGGTCAATTCCCAATAAGGCGCATCGAACCGGACACCATATTCGGCAATCCTGGAGTGGCCTCGACTTGGCAAGTTGATCGGCGGAGCAATGCATAACGACCTTTGCCCTTTGATTAAGCCTCTCCGTAAATGGAACAGTAGGGAAGATGGCCGGGCCGATTGGAATGTACCCAGACACGTACCCGCCCCGGGGCGCTCGTACCACGTCCAAAAGCACCAAGGATTGGATTTGGCAAGAGCATATATACGAACACGACGGATCGACCCTTCCTGTCACATTACTCTGTGCAGGATCAATCATTGATAGCTTGGTTAGCTCGCTCTGGCTACCTATTAGGCGGATTCACACAGCAGTCGTGGGGCCGCTCGACTAGGATGCACGTGTCGGGGATGTAGCAGTTGTCCACTTTTGTCATGGTCAAGGCTGGAGACGTATAGTCAGCAGTACACAGGACGCATACTATTCTAGCTTTACCCTGACGAGGTTACCGGGTACGCTAGTCGCAGCTAGAGATCAGTTTCGTCATTCCGGGGTTTCCGTATCTACTCGTGTACTATAAGAAACTCTTCGCTCGCCTCCTCCCCATCTCCATCCGTAAGCACACAAAGCTACTTTGTACATCGCCGTTACCAATCCCACCATGAGACTCCATCAACACGCGACGAACGCCATCACAATGACCCCAAGAGTCCTCCGACGCTCTGGCATTTGCAGCAAGCTCAACCGGGCCAGCCAGCAAGTTCAACTAGGCCACTACGCCACTGTTCGTACCAATACAAGCCAGGCACGAGTCACTAGGATAGCAACTATCCCCCCCACATCCTTGGGGACTTATCAGCCGCTCCGAAATCCAGTTCCGGCCTACGTTTACCGGCAGCCCTCATACGGAACACCGATCGGGACACTGCCTAAGCAGCCTGTCGAAGAACGTGCCCATGTCATGGCCACGACGGCACCATCAACAATCCCTCAGGCCTTCCAACGTCTTCAACACGCCCACGTCCAGCCCCAGGGGCCTTCCTACGGCATACCAATCACGCAGTGGCTCCTAGAGCGGGCTGCTGCGAAGGAGAGGCACCCCAAGCCAAAGAAAGAATTAATTCCACCGGGTGTCTCGCTGAAGCAGTGGTTCAACCAGCGTGCAGCTGCCCACGACAGGATCACCAAGCCGTACCAGACTTCCTACGGCATACCGATCAACCAGTGGCTCCTCGAACGCGCTGCTGCCAAGGAGATGAACCCCAAGCCAAAGAAAGACTTGATCCCGTCGGGTGTCTCTCTCAAGCTGTGGCTCGCGGCGAAGAAAAGCATGAGAACAGACGATGCGTACGTTTGAGCCGGGACGGCGTCGTCAGGTTCGGGGGTGCGGGGATTGGAGACAGAGCGGAAAGGCAGTGTATGCAAGGTGGTGAATTGGATTGCTCAGGTCTTATGAAGTAGTCTAGGATGATGTAGGAACGGCACGGTTGATACCCTCTGGCTGCTTTAATGTTGAATGGATTTATTAGAATGAAGTGACTGCTAAGCTGCTTATAAATATGTGTGCAACGTAAGGTTGTATAAGGTGTGCAATGAGTGGTGGTGGTGGTGCGCCTCGGTGAAGAACCTCGATGATCCGGTGTCCCTAAGAGGTACACAAAGGACGATTGACGATGTGCACTCCCGGGTCTATACTTTTCTCTGGAAAACGAGATGTTGAGAAGCCGACTGATTCGTCGCCTTTAACAATTACCTACACTGTGCGGAATTCGTTGGAGTACGGAAATATGAGGTTTCCATCGAGACTTTAGGCACGCGAATATTATATAAGGTATATAGACTGACGCTCGCGCAGAGGCTTCCAGTTCGATGGGATCTATGTGAATATCATATAGCCATATCTTCAAAACCAACAACAGGATTCTGCAAATTGATGTGAAGGGTAGCACCATCCCATTCGAAGACGATTTAGGGAGCTTTCCCCGTTGCCGTTGCAAGTAACACCCCAAGTCTTGCCACTTCAGAGCTCACGTTAATCAATCTTTGTTATTTCTAACTTGAACAGACTGGCGGCGACATGTTTCATGAGCCGCGTGCACCGCCCTCGAAAATGCGAAATAGATTTCCACGCCCTCAGTCTTCATCACAAGCAACTTACAGCCTCGCTTTTTCTGGAACCCCCATCGCCCCGGCCCTCTTCAAAACATCCCACACCCTTTTCCCCTCCTCCAACGCCTTATCCTGCTCAAACCTAACCGTTCCATCGGCCTTCAAACACCTCACATGGAGCGGCGTCTCAGTGCCCCACTCCATTTCCTCGCCCCTCAGAAATAACCCCAAGTTCTCATGAAACGCAGCCTTCACAATCACCTTCTCCTCCTCACTCAAACTCGCTCCATCACCCCAGAACCACAGAACCATGTCCGTCCCGTGCGTCACCCCCCACTGCTTTGGCCACTTCTTATCGCACAATTGCGAGCGGAATTCGATCCGGTAGCGGAAGACGAGGCCACCGGCGCCATGGCGTACCAGGGCGTCTATCATACCGCGCTCGAGAGCATGGATCTGCATATCAGCGTACACTCTACCGAAGGCATTTTGCCAGCTCGGGGTTTCCGGAGGTAGCTTGCCGTCCGGGAAGTAATGCTTGATCAAGGCCGCGACCGCAGCAGGTGAATAATCTGCTTGCAGTCTCTCGGATAAGCTCTGGAGGTTGTTGGCCGGGGGTCGCCATTGCCCGTATACGAAGTGTTCGTCGCTGCACTCCCCGATGATGAGCTTGACGCCCCGCTGCTTCATTTTGCGAGCGAAAGCGCCCGAGTCAATTTCGTGGAAGAGACCGACACGGACGAAGGAACCGTCTGTGATGGCACGGAATTGGTGGTGTTTCATTTCAAAGGTGGCTTTGAGCAGGGCTTTCGGATCCAGGGATCGGAGGAGGGCGACCTTCTCGGAAGGCGGGGTGAGGAGGGGAATATTGAGCTTCGTGAGGAGTTCTTCGAATTGCTCCTGGGCTTCAGATTGGGATTTGGGTTGCATGCCTGGGCCGTTGGAGAGCATCAAGACGCGGCGAATGATGCTTTTTGAGTCCCGGACGCCCAGGTCGTAGGCCAGTTGATGGAAAGCGGAGTGAGCGCCGGCAGAATACCCACCAACGGTGATGTTAGAGGCATCACCGCCAAAGTAGCTGATGTTCTGCCATGTCCACTCGATGGCGAGCCTCTGATCCCAGAATCCGACGTTTGCGGCGAATTCGGGGGATGCTACACTGAGCTCTGGGCTGGCGAGAAACCCGAGGACGTTGAGACGGTATGCGGGTGTCACGATGATGGCTTTGCCGGATGTTTGGCTGAGCATTGCTCTTAGATCGATGTCCCTCGGAGTGCCGAATTGGAGGAAGCCGCCATCTGGTATGTCTTAGCAACAGTCACAATGGCACAGTAGCCTCCTTTAGCTGGACCTACGTATCCACACAAGCACTGGCCATCCTAGTAGGGCTGGTCAGTTCTCATTCACATATCCCAGGTTCATTCAGATGTCACACCTCCTTTCGGCGGCTCTCCAACCGGCACCCATATATTGCACTGCAAGCAGTCCTCATCCCACAAAGAATCATCCAATCCTTGATTGAATCCAGGTTGGGGACACAGCGTGCAGTTTTCTGTATAACGGCCTGGATTCACACGCGTTCCATACCTGTAGCATGGAGGCAGCGACCTCGGCTTGCGCCATCTGAATGGACCGACAGGGGGTAGGGCGTATGGAATCCCACCGAAGTAATGGCACAGTGGTCGGGAATTGTTGTCGAGATATGTGAGTCCTTCAATGAAGCCTCGAAACTCCAGATCGCGCACGTATGGCCTCGAAGGTCTCTCCATGATGTGTAGATGTGGAAGATGTCGGGTCGAGCTTTAAGGTGAGAAGGGTGTGGACCCACATACCCGTTCGGATATTTGTGGCTGGTGATGTGGCGGTGTTATCCAGTGGCAGCCGTCATATGTTGAGATGCAGGAGAAAGCTGAATACAGCCGCCTAGACACAGGCAGAGAGCAGCAAAGCCGCGCCGAGTCGGCTTCAGCGAGTATTGCGGCATCTTTCCGTACTGGGAATTACCCAATTGCGGGGAGCCGAAGTAGGCAAAGGGAAGGGGGTCAGCCGTCCGTTATGGGCTTATGTCACTTCGGGGTAGACCACAGGTACGTGTTGTACATGTACGCATAAAAGAGGCTGGTGGACCCTTAAAGCGCAACCAAGAAGAACAGTCGTATCAATGGCAGTGACCAACGTCTACTACCTTTTCAGTCCTGAGCCAGACACTATCATCCACTTAATGTCCATGAAGATATAGAACGTGGTTATGTGACGTCATTTGCATTGTGCGGAAACCGGACAGAATTGAAGAAGCCAGGTCTGGAGCAATGTTCGTGATGGCCAGCTTGCTAGACGCGTCGAACGGCGCGTACACCGTCATGATTGATAACAGGAGTGTGTGGAGAGTCGAGGAGGCGAAGGACATCTATGGAGCGCGGCGCGTCACTAGCGCGCCAAGGCCGCGACCTTAGAAAATGCTCCCAACCCCATACCCATGATTATCCCCCAGGGCTCACTCTCGCCCATACTTCACACCAAGGACAACGACGCGCCTTCTCCTTCATCATTCCCAGATCGTTGTCGCATCGGAATCCGGTTCCTAATTCTACGACAACCCTTTCGAATCTCAACTCCGGATCCCGCGCCGCGTACGGCCCAGAAGGGCAACATGGCGCCTTCGCGCACTCGTAACGTGGAGTCGGACGGACCCTCCACCGCCGATGTTTCTGCCAGTGAGGATGTGGAGATGCAAGATCAAAACGGCCGCCGTGGGGCGTTAGAAAAGTTTTCGGTGAGTGAGGCGCAACTCCCTTTCACACACGACCCCATTCACCGCCCCCGCCTCCACCGCGGACGCGATCCCGCGCCTTTACGTGTCAAACGGCTAACAAAAGCTTTTATAGTATTACCAAGACACTCCTGATTATACGGTACGAGAAGCGCGCCCCGAACCCCGCATCTTTATTGCTCCAATCCTGACAAACTTGCAGGACTCAGACACAAACCCCAACACCACAGCAAGCAGCGTCGCCGGTGATTCCACACCCGTTGACGGCCGCAAGCGACGGACTGAGGTCTACAACATGCGCAAGAGTATCTACGGCAAGAAGCACGACCGCCTAGGCGTGTCAAAGGTACAGTCACATCCGGCGTCGCCACTCTTTGCTCAGCTCTAACTGGCTTGCTATAGGAGGACGACACCATTCGACGCTTCCGCTATCTGCTCGGACTCACCGACCTGTTTCGCCACTTCATCGATACCAACCCCAACCCGCGCATCAAGGAGATTCTCGCCGAAATTGACCGCCAGAACGCAGAAGACGATGCAAAAGCAAAGAGCAGCAAGCTTCGAAAGGGAGGAGCAGCAGCGGAGCGGCGCCGCAAGACGGAGCAGGAAGAAGATGCCGAGCTCGTCCGTGACGAGAAGCACGGTGGACACTATGAGACCGTCTTCCGCGAGTCGCCTGGATATATCAAGGGTGGAACCATGCGTGACTATCAGGTTGCCGGTCTGAACTGGCTCATCTCGCTCCACGAGAACGGAATTTCTGGTATCTTGGCCGATGAGATGGGCCTCGGGAAGACACTCCAGACCATCTCTTTCCTCGGATACCTCCGCTTCATCGCAGGCATCACTGGGCCTCATCTTGTGGCTGTGCCCAAATCTACTCTTGACAATTGGGCTCGCGAGTTCAACAAGTGGATTCCGGACATCAATGTTCTCGTATTGCAAGGAAACAAGGACGAGCGTGCCCAGTTGATACAAGACCGACTTGTTGATGAAAAGTTCGATGTATGCATCACCAGTTACGAGATGATCCTCCGTGAGAAATCTCACCTCAAGAAGTTTGCTTGGGAATATATCATCATTGATGAGGCGCACCGCATCAAAAATGAAGAGTCCTCCTTGGCACAGATCATTCGCGTGTTCAACTCTCGAAACCGCCTGCTCATTACTGGCACTCCGCTACAGAATAACCTACACGAACTCTGGGCTCTGCTGAACTTCCTTCTTCCCGACGTTTTTGGAGACGCTGCGGCGTTCGACGACTGGTTTTCCAAACAGGACGAGGATTCCGACACAGTTGTGGCGCAGCTCCATAAAGTGCTGCGTCCTTTCTTGCTTCGCCGCGTCAAGAGTGACGTCGAAAAGTCACTTCTGCCCAAGAAGGAGCTCAATCTCTATGTTGGGATGTCTGACATGCAAGTCAAGTGGTACAAGAAAATCCTCGAAAAGGATATCGATGCGGTCAACGGCGCTGCCGGCAAGAAGGAATCAAAGACCCGCCTTCTGAACATTGTCATGCAGCTCCGAAAGTGCTGCAACCACCCCTATCTATTTGACGGAGCTGAACCTGGACCGCCTTACACGACTGATGAGCACCTGGTCAATAACTCGGCGAAGATGGTCATGCTTGACAAGCTGCTTAAGCGCATGAAGGCCCAGGGAAGCCGTGTTCTCATCTTCTCGCAGATGAGTCGTGTACTGGACATTCTGGAGGACTACTCAGTCATGCGAGAGTATCAATATTGCCGCATTGACGGCTCCACTGCCCATGAAGACCGCATCGCAGCCATCGACGAGTACAACAAGGAAGGCTCGGAGAAGTTCCTCTTCCTCCTCACCACCCGTGCAGGAGGCCTGGGTATCAATCTGACAACCGCTGACATTGTGGTTCTCTTCGACAGCGACTGGAATCCCCAGGCCGATCTCCAGGCCATGGATCGCGCTCATCGTATCGGGCAGACCAAACAGGTGCACGTCTTCCGCTTTGTTACTGAGAATGCCATCGAGGAGAAGGTCCTAGAGCGCGCCGCTCAGAAGTTGCGCCTTGATCAGTTAGTCATTCAGCAAGGCCGAGCTCAGCAACCTGCCAAGGCCGGAGCCTCCAAGGACGAGCTTTTGTCTATGATCCAACACGGCGCTGACAAGGTCTTCCAAAGCCAAGGGGGAGTCGGAGCAGCTGCCAACGCCGATGGCCTTACGGATGATGACATCGATGCGATTCTGAAGCGTGGAGAAGAGCGGACTGCAGCACTCAATGCCAAATACGAGAAGTTGGGTCTGGATGATTTGCAGAAATTCACATCGGACACTGCTTATGAGTGGAACGGCGAAACCTTCCAGCCACGCAAGAAAGAGATAGGAATCAATTGGATCAACCCCGCGAAGCGTGAGCGGAAGGAGATTGGCTACTCGATGGATAAGTACTATCGGCAGGCACTTCAGACCGGCAATCGACAGGAAGCAAAGAAAGAGCGAGTCCCTCGTGCGCCGAAGCAGGTTGTCATACATGACTATCAGTTCTTCCCGCCGCAGCTGCAGGAGCTTCAAGATAAAGAGACGGCCTGGTACCGTAAGGAGAACAACCTCAAGGCGCCTCTTCCCGAAGGTAGCGAGGAAGACATGGAGGCTCGAGTGGCCGATCAAGAGCTTGCGCAACAAGAGATTGACAATGCCGTCCCTCTTACCGAGGAAGAAAAGCAGGAGAAAGAGCGGCTGATCTCGATGGGCTTCCCCGACTGGAACAAACGTGACTTCCAGCAGTTCTTGAACGGTTCTGCCAAGTACGGTCGTCAGAATTACGAAGGCATCGCCGAAGAGGTCGATGGCAAAACTGCAGAGGAAATCGAAGAGTACGCGAAGGTATTCTGGAAGAAGTACAAGACTCTGGATAACTGGCAGAAGCATCTCGGCGTCATCGAGGAAGGCGAAGCCCGCGTCCGTCTGTCCGAGGAAAAGAAGCGTCTGCTAGCGAAAAAGATCAGCATGTACCGTATGCCGCTCCAGCAGATGACCATCAAGTACACGGTATCGACGACGAACAAGCGAGTGTACTCAGAGGACGAGGATCGCTTCTTGCTCGTCATGCTCAACAAGCATGGCGTTGAGGGCGAGGAGGTCTTCGAGAAAATCCGAGATGAGATCCGGGAGTCTCCCCTTTTCCGATTCGACTGGTTCTTCCTCAGCCGTACGCCGCAAGAGATCGGCCGGCGTTGCAATACTCTGATCCAGACAGTGCTGCGTGAGCTCGGTGACGGCGAATACAAGCGGGGCAAGCGCACCCTGGAAGAGGTGGAGGAAGAGAGCGATGAGGAGGACGAGGTCCCCGTCAAGAAGAAGGCCAAGAACGGTGTGAAAGTGCGTATACCGCGTATAGGGAGAATAACAGTGACTAACACGTCGTAGAACAAGGCACTTGACAACGTAAAGGGCAAACGCGACTCTTCAGTCTCGTCCTCGCGAGCCACCAGTGTTATCTCCAACAGCCCGGCCCCAGCCAAATCTAAGGCTAAAGGCAAGAAGAAATAAGCTATTGCGGGGGCTTCTGGTTGTGTACGACCACCTCGTCGGTTTGGAGACGATGAGCGAGCGATGGGCGTAGCCCGTTGTGGTTGCAGTAATGCCTGTATCCTACTCATGTACTGCGGGGATTGTGGTGTGCGGCATTTTCTACGGTGTTTTGGTGTTGCGGTATATCAAGAGTGTAACTGGATGGGCATTGGCGCTGTTTGCCAATATAAGATTCCTTTCGGAAAGGCGAGGTGCACGAAAGGTTTCATACTACTGGTGAAGTTTCCTGGCAATGCAAAGGAGCATAGGATAGATCTATCTAGTATGCCAACCCTGATGATGGAACTACATGTTCGGAAAGCCGTCATGTAGGCTATGTGATGCAACGTGCGAAATATGCACCTGCTATCTCAGCAATACGAGCAACGCCAATAAGTCCCGGTTGCAGAAAGCCTTACTGCGCACTAGTCATGAATCTGCGTTTCTCCCCACATTGCTCCAAGCCAACGACCACCCGACCACCCGAGGCATGCCACTCGCCCAGCATGTCAAGGGGGAAATTCGGCTTTGTGAAAGAGTCTTTGTTAATAATAATAGAGCCTGCTCCTATATTTTGGGAACCTTGCGGCAATTCTTTGCTTTTGAAGTATCCCTCCCCCAACAACAACAAACGGCGATCACGGTCCAATTAAGCGTACTCCGGCGCCGCGCCACTACCGACTTAGCCGTAACACTAATCCCCTCACAGACTACAAAGGGACTAGCGCTATCACACCTCCTCTCACATGTCCTCCTTCCGTATCTGCTCCCGAACAGACAGATCACAAGGCCGCAACCCTGCGACGGGAAGCTTGCTGTGTCCCATGGTCCTTTCAATTGTCCCCACTTCTACCTTTTGTCGAGGACTTCAATTCCTGTGTACTTTCAGGGTCTTTGCATGACGGGCATGGTCCAGAGACGAAAAGAGAGTAACGACTGTTATTGGGTTTTTATGATCAGGAACTCTCCTCCGGCGAGCGGGGTCCAATAGATCACAATAATGGACGATAGGGAAGCGCGTGCCACGCGTACCGATGATGATTCAAAGAAAAGCGGAAGTTTGCACCACACAGAAGAGATAGGCGATGGGGCTACTAGCAGTGAGACCTTTGACCCTCCTAGCGACAATGATGCGGTACAGCTTCCTCGGGAAGCCATCCCAGCTGGCGAAGGTGCCAACGAGGGACAAGAAACGACGAATAGCAGACCCGCGCATAGGAGACACAGGTCGAGCCGTGGGCTGTTTGGCCGTGGAGGGGAGACGTATAGTCATGCACATTTTCGCGTCTATAAGAGGAGGTGGTTTGGGTTGGCGCAGTTGGTGTTACTGAATATCGTCGTCAGTTGGGATGTATGTGCACCCCTTTTCCTTGTGCTCCGCTCATTCCTACCCTCAACAACTCTTATATTTGTCTGGAAATCCATGTTTTGCCTTTGCGGTCGTTCGAGCGTATTTCTGGTATTGTGAATGCAGTGACTGACACAGAGCAGTGGTTGACCTTTGCACCCATCTCAGCGACCGCTGCAGAGTACTTCGACGTCTCTGAAACGGCTATCAACTGGTTGAGTACTGGGTTTTTGTTCGCCTTCATTGTAATATCACCGTACGTCACACCCGCTTGGCCACCTCCCCTTCCTTTCAACATTCGCCTAACTCTCCATCCTCAGAGTGACCATCTACACCCTCCACCGCGGGCCCAAACATGCCATCATTTGGTCCTCTGTACTGCTCCTCGCAGGTAACTGGATCCGTTACATTGGCACGCGCGTTTCGGGGGGCATCTATGGCGTCGTCCTGTTTGGCCAAATTTTGACAGGGCTCGCGCAGCCCTTTGTCCTTGCGGCTCCGACAAGATATAGCGATTTATGGTTCACGGAACGAGGACGTGTATCCGCAACCGCCGTGGCCAGCTTGGCGAATCCTTTTGGAGGTGCTGTAAGTGTCTAATTTCTTTCCGTCACTTGTTCCACTTGCCCAACACCTCCCTCCAACACCCCAACGAGTACGAAGTCCAAAGTGTCCAGATGCAAACAGACAAACTAACGCCTCCCCCAGCTTGCCCAACTCATCAACCCCCTCCTCCCAAACATCAACTCCATCCTCCTGCTAACCACGCTCCTCTCAACCTTTGCCTGCATACCCTCCCTCTTCATCCCCTCCGCCCCTCCGACTCCCCCCTCCTACTCCTCCACCCTCCCCAAACCGGCCCTCCTCCCCAGCCTCAAGAAATCCATCCTCCCAAACCTACCCTTCTACATCGTCCTGCTCACCTTCGCCACCTACGTCGGCCTCTTCAACGCCTTCTCCTCCCTCACCAACCAAATCCTCTACCCCTACGGCTACACAGAGGACCAAGCCGGCATCTGCGGCGCCATCCTCATCCTCGTCGGCCTCGTCGTCGCGGCATGCACGTCGCCCATCTTCGACCGCACGCACGCCTACCTCCTCGGGATCAAGATCCTCTGTCCGCTCGTCTCGCTCGCGTATCTGGCGTTCATCTGGGCGCCCCAGACGCGCGGGCTACCCGCCCCGTACATCCTCGCCGCCGTGCTGGGCGCGAGTAGCTTCTCCCTGCTGCCGCTGAGCTTGGAGTATCTGGTGGAGGTGACGTGGCCGGCGAGCCCGGAGGTGGGGAGCACGCTTTGTTGGGCGGGAGGGCAACTGCTGGGGGGTATCTTCATTGTCGTCATGAATGCTCTCAAGGAGGGGGAGTCGAAGCTGGATGGGAAGGGCGGCAAGGACATTCCCCAGGGAGACAGGCCGCCGGGGAATATGTATAGGGCGTTGGTTTTCCAGGCGTGTGTGGCCATGGTGATGTTGCCTTTCCCGTTGATGCTGGGGATCAAGAGGCTGGGCTTGGCGCATGAGAAGGGGAGGTTGAGGGTGGATGAGGCTGGCGAGGCGGAGGGAGAGGGAGGTGTGAATGGGACAGTGAGGAATGCGGAGGGTGGAGAGGTTGGGCAGGATGCGTGACTCCTTGAGGATATGGCGGATAGTTCGTGATTTTTGATCTTTAGTGGGGAGATGGTTATACCCAGGTGGTGAAGCTATGTGGGACGTCAATACCTCAGTCGACACAAGGGCAGCGCAAGGTGATTCGGAGTATCTAGCTCAGATGTTAATGCAGTCTCCATCTTATCAACTCGATGATTGAGCGCGAAAATAGTACAGTGATATTCTAACAAGACTTCAATATATACACTTGACCATGATCGCCAGCCAGCATCTCGCCCAACGCAATCGCAATCAATTGTCTAGACGGTATCCGAAACACAATTGTCTATGAAGTCATTCGTTCGCAGTTCCTCGCATCGGGGATAAGGGACAGTCGATAGCACGGGCCCTGGGGAGGCTTGTCAAGGGTGGATGGTCGGAAGAGCGGGTTTACTTGAGCTCGGCGAAGAGCTTGGGGGCGGCGCATTGCGTTGCGCAGTGGGCGAGGTGGAAGACTTTGGGATATGCGTTAGCGTTCCCAACGTCTCGAAAGAGCCGACGACGGAGGAGGGGAGGTATATAATGTACTCACATTCCTCGACGCAGTCCTCGTTGGCCTTGCCATCCTTCTCGATCTGGGAGGTTACGCGCTCAACGCACTCGTCATAGTGGTGCTTAGCGGGGCTGCACTGCTTGGAGTTTGCGCACTCTGGAGGGTATAGGTTAGCTCCATCTGTACGAATTGACCGGCCATCCGGTCCTCGATTCCATAGAAACACCTCATCAGCCATATCCCCAGCCGAGCTTCATGGGAACGGCCCAACTGGCCAATTGTATCCCAAGCAACTCCAGACTTCCAATTGGCCCTAAAATGAGTAGGAAATGCGTACATACCCTCCTCGAGCACAACCTTGGGGTCAACCGTCTCCTCCTCCTCCTCTTCCGCCTCCGCCTCCTCATCCCTCTCGGTCCCGGGCACATGTCCCTGGGCGCTCTCCCCTCCCTTGCTGGAATCCTGCTTATTCACCTCTGCCTCCTCATTGCTCTCCTCGTCGGTGCCGGAAGCGGGAGTCTCGGTGGACGCGCCGCCCTTGGGCGGGGCCTCGGCGTCGGGCGAGGGGTGGGAGAAAGTGTCCCAGGCGGCGGAGAAGAAGTCGGTGATGCCCATTGTGGAGATTGGGGGGATGTAATGGGGTTTCGGAGCTGTGGATGGTAGGCGTCGTTGGGATGGGTGATGCCGGAGCGAGTGGGAAGTTTGAGCGCCAAGGCGGATTATGTAAGGGCGACAGCGTCAGCGTGGTTGGATGAGTGATGAGTGGACTGCGGGAGCTCTACTACAACAAATCGAGGAAGATTATCTCCTCGAATTACAACAATTGGTACCCAATCCTATTTACCGTGGAAATCATGAGCGAGCTGTATAGAATGGCACCCTGGCTCCCCTTTACGAAGCGTAGGCCTCAGAAAAGCTGCATACTATGCGCAAGGCTTCATGACATCCATCTTAGTTGTGTCATACCTCAAGCTTCTAGGCTTCCCCTTGTGAATATGGGACATCAGCGGGTGACAATGATTCCCATGTATAGCGAATTGATATCCAATGTGCCAAATAAGTACAAACTACCAGGAGCCCTCAAGACAGGATACGACCACCAATTGAGTCAATATACCATCGACTCGCCTTCCAGTACTGCATATTACAATTACTTGGACATTACTACATACACATCTATCTAAACTTCTTGAACCCCTCCGCCACACTCCCCCCATCCTCCACCCACTCCACGACCCTCTCATCCTTCCTCACCATCCCCTCCTCCCCCTCCCTCCCGCCCAACAACGCAATCACCTCCTCGACCTTCCCCCGCGGACACACCACAACGCCATTCTCCTCCTCGTCGACCATCACGATATCCCCCGGCCGCACCTCCACCTCCCTCCCCTTCTCCCCGATCCGAATCGGCGCCTCCTTGGCATGGAACTTGGTCTCCGCGCCCGCGCCAATGATGCTCGTGCTCTTGCTCCACACGGGGATGTCGAGGCCCCTCAGCGCAGACAGGTCGCGGACGCGCCCGTCGACGACGATTCCCCGCGCGCCCAGCTTCTGCATGCGCAGTGCCATGATCCCTCCCACGACTGCGCACGATTGGCCGGCTGGTTGGGAAATCAGGACAATGGTATCGGGGCGCGTGTGATCGGCGTAGGGCGCCGACGGGGCTTGCAGATTGGAGGCGGGGAGGGTTTCGGGAGGCGGAGAAGGATTGGGGAAGGAGGGCGTGGGCTTGGGGACCATGAGGAATGTGGATGCCGGGGCGAGGACCTTGGTGTAGGAGGTTTTCGACGGAGAGGATGCGCGTGGTATCGGTTCTAGGTGGAGCTCAATCGGATTGATCTCGCGTGAATATGCAAGGACAGAGGAGAGCAAGAACGTACTGATATCCGACAGGAATCCCGCACCCGGGACCTTCAGTTTGAGCAGCGCATCTGCAATCTGCATCCATCACTGAGCCGAGAGCTCCAAAGTTAAGCAGCTGTGAGGACAAACACATACATCACAAGCCGAATATCTCGCCAGCTCGGCCCATCTCTCTGAGGACTTTGTTGTGGACATCGTTCTTCGTAGTAAGTGATGCATTGACGCTCTATGCTACCCATGAAGGAAGTAAAGCTGTGCTATCCACACACTTTTGAGGTCAAGCTACCGTGGGGCTCCGCAACCCCGCCGTCCCTCGGTACCTTCCACCCAATCCACCTCACCTCACTTTCGGAGGATTCGCTTTCCCTTCACCTTTGTCACCGGTACCTAATGCTCAGTCTTCGCCTCCTCTGATCATGCAAAATCTTCGTTTTCGCTATAAAGCAGTCTAGTATTACAAGGAATGGGAGAAAGGGTGACTGTCGAGTCGTAATCCTCAATACACTGACGAGGTAATGTGGAGGGACGATATACACATGTCGTACTACTCCAAGAACGCCAAATGACGAACGCAATCGGGACAATGCTTTGGAATCAACGCTCATGCGGGGACACCTGACGCAGAAGGCGGATCCGGATCATCGTTGTTGCTTCCGACGGCTGGGGGGACGATGGGGATTCGAGGTGTTGAAGGCGGTGAAGGTTCAGGGATCTTAATCTGAACGTCGGGCGCAGCGACCATGCGGTTTGGCAAAGGTTCGCCCTTGATGACCTTCAAAATCTCCTCCCTGTCCAGCGTCTCGTACTGGACCAATGCCTTGGCCAACCGATCAAGTTCGTCACGTTTGGCGAGCAACAGCTCCTTCGCGTGACTCCTTGCCTCATCGATCAAGCGTCGCACTTCATTGTCAATCATGCGCTTCGTCTCGGGGGATACTTGCTCATAATTTGACCGGAAGTCGACCTCGCCGAGGATGTCTGAGAAGCCAAACGAGGTGACCATGTTATAAGCCACCCGCGTTGCGTTCGAAATGTCGCTTGAAGCACCGTCACCGATGTTGTCGGGGCCGTACACAATTTCCTCCGCTAATCTCCCTCCCAAGCTGACCTGTAGATCAACAAGGTACTGCGATTTGGACTTGTGGGCTTCCTCACGTGGAAGGAACCAAGTAATACCAGCAGCCATACCGCGAGGGAGGATGGTGGCCTTGTGCACCTCGTTGTACCCCTTCGTGTAGAGACCCACAAGCGTGTGACCACCCTCGTGGTAGGCCGTGTGCAGCTTATCCTTCAGGGAAACAGCGTGACTCTTTCGCTCGGCGCCCATCATGATCTTGTCCCTGGCCCATTCGAGGTCGTCGGTCTTAACGAATTTGCTGAGGTTCTTAGCAGCGTGAATGGCGGCAGTATTTGCCAGATTCTCCAGTTCGGCGCCAGAGAATCCAGGGGTACCGCGTGCGATATTTGTAAGGTCCACGTTGGGCCCGAGACGGATCTTTCGGGTATGGTGCTTGAGAATAGCCAACCGACCTTGCACGTCTGGCAGCGCGACCTGAATGTGACGGTCGAAACGGCCGGGTCGAAGCAAGGCCTTATCTAAGAGCTCAGGGTGATTCGTAGCAGCAATGAAGATGACACCAGTCGACTGGTCGAAGCCGTCTAGATCGTTGAGAAGCTGGTTCAAAGTCTGGCGATGGTAGTTCGCGTCCCGCGATTTTCTCTTTCCACCAACAGCGTCAAGTTCGTCGATGAAGACAATGGCAGGGGCCTTGGCGCGAGCGGCGCTGAACAATTCGCGGACACGTTTAGCGCCGACACCAACATAGACCTCATCGAATTCGGATCCAGACATATAGAAGAAGGGAACCCCAGCCTCGCCCGCCACGGCACGCGCAAGTAGAGTTTTGCCAGTTCCGGGAGGACCAACGAGCAAGACGCCCTTGGGCAGCCTTCCACCGAGCTTGTTATACCTTTCCGGGTTCTTGAGGAAATCGACGACGTCCTTGAGCTCCTCCTTCGCCTCGTCACAGCCGTGAACATCGGTGAAGCGTGTGCTCTGCGACTCGGGGCGCACCTCTGCGGAAGTGGCGCCACCAACCTTCTTGAGGACGCCGCTCGTTTCGACGAAGAGAGTGATCAGGACAAGAGCGACGTAAGCGGCAAGCGCGAAACCAAGGAGCCATCGGAACCATTTGAAGAAGGTGCTCCAGAGGGACTCCTCCACAACGACGTAAAGTGGGTCATTCTTCACGCCGGAACCCGCTCGGACTCTTCCAATCTGGGAGCCACTGGAGTGGGTTCCAACTGCCTGGCCGACGGCCTGCAGTTGCTGCGGTGAAAGGCTAGCCTGCCCTTGCATAGGCTGTCCCTGGTAAAGCGCGCCCTGATCCGATTGTCCAACTTTCTCGAGAGCCTTATGATAGAAATTGTCGACCGTTGAGCCCGTAGCAAATCTTCCGGAACGATACCTATCCACTACTATTTGGGGCATGTTCGCTCGAAGAAGGGCGGAATAGAATGCAGCCTGCGCAGTGGCACTTGACGGGTTGTTGTTAGCAGCCAGCTCCAGCCGGGCGAGGACGTTCTGCGACGGGCCACCAAAGAGGGTTCGCTGCTGGGTCAGAGCTAAACCGATGTTGCCGACTTTCGGTAACGGACGTAGGTTGTAAGACTGTGTCATGCGGGATATCGTGGAGTACTGTCTACTCGCCACCGGCCCAAATGGCACAGGAGCGAAGGGGATCGCGCGTCTAAGGCCATTGTGGGGTACTGTATGTGGTCAGTAGTGATTCTACGGAACACGGCAGGTGTAACTTACCAGCAGAGAGTGTGCCGGAGATAGTAGGAACCGATTTCAACGCTCCAATTCCAGGCCGTAACGCAGCTAAGGAGACGGACTGGAGGCAATCGGGGAGGGTGGCATTATGAGTATGCGTGAGTGTCGCAAGGCCACGCGACGTCTGGGCTGGCGCGGCGCCTTGATGGCGTTGAGCGGTCTGCGGTTGAACAAGGCGCCTCAACGGCGCCTTCAAGGCCGTGTACATTGCCGGTAACAGATTTGTCGAGGTGGAAGTAAGAGTCTGAGCAAGAACAGGTGTCAGTACCGCTGTCCGGTTCGTATATTTGGGCAGCGTGGCAAACGTACCTGAACAGTTATGGGTGCTTGAAAAGCCATGATGACTGCAATGCGGCAGCAGCCGCTGTAACAGGATTGAGAACCAGTAATGAGTAGGTGTTAGAGGGATAACAAGGAGTGAACGCTCAATTCATATGAATAGGCGGTGTTTGGTGAGTCGACATCGTTGAGATGGAGGAGAGGCTTAGGTGGTCGTCCGTGGATGGCGACTGCCGCTCCGCGATCTCGGTCGATTGTCTTGGCGATTCGCGATATTCCACGTGACAGGTCCTGACTAACGCCTTCCTAGTGTACACCGGTTTGCCACCGCCTACTTTGGTCGCATGATAATAATAACTCGTAATTGGATAATAGTAATGAAGAATGGTTTTAGATGGAATAGCTAGCTCTGGGTAAAATAGCGGGAATACCTAGGTAGTTAGAAACTATGGCTACATACAATACAGCAGCTGCAGAAAATCTTCACAGAGCCCATCAAGTACAAGCATGAAGCAGAAACGATTCCTTTAAGTGGGCGCGATGGCAACATGAACTAATGTAGAGAGGACATTGGCATAGGAATTGCCAGTGGCGCACGGGGAACCGTACAATACTTGCTTTCGGACATGATCGTCCTCGCATTCTTCACAGGATACGGAGAGAATGAGTGACTGAGCGAAGGCCATTTGAAAAGAATTGTGGTATAGTTGAGGGTGACTAACGACCCAAACCATCCTTGCGAGTAATATTAGCACTGGGGTAATTACACGAAGAAAGTAGACAGGAGTCTCAAGCCAACAGTTGCATCAACGGAGAATGGTATATGAAGTGAACAGAAAACCAAAAAGCCTCTCCCCCGAGGCCGCTACCAACCAAACCGCCTCTGATCCAAGAAAGTCCACAACATAAGAAAAGGGGAAGATGTTTTGAGAGCCGAGGCCGTTGAAATGCGGGGAGGGAGCCAAGTCAAACATAGGAAAAATGTGCAATGGGTGAGAGTCTATTCGCCACAACGCCGATCGCTTGATGATGGATGAGTTGCGCTGGAACTGACTGGGACAGAATATGCCAAGGATGAGACCAGAAAACCACAAAGTTGGAAACCGGGAAGGGAAGGGCGTTGATATTCGACAGTCGATGCCTGGGCAGGTAGAAGGATAGCCTGGCACGGCTATCGAGCGTGCTTTAGAAGTTCGCGAGACCGTTCTTCGAATGCCGTCTACTGAACCGCTTCCGCCCTTTGACCGAATCAGCGTCACCATGATCCTTTCTGAGGTGTCTTGTGGTCGGGATGTTGACGCCGTCTAGAGCGGAGTCAGCTCCTACCGTACTAGAGGGACTAGATAAGCCTGAGCTGAGGTCGTTCAGGGCTGAGTCGTTATAAGACATGGCCATGCTTTGGGCAAAGTCTCTGGCCTGCTCAATGCTCTCAATCCACTCCTGGGTAGAATATCTGCTTCCGTTCGGGTCGCTGACGGTACTTTTGGGGTCTTCGAACACGAACTGCTTCTCGCGCTACACATTGATAAGTGAAGCCCATCGACAGAGATGGAGGGAATACACACCGTCTCGACCAACCAAGCGGTTAGGCCCTTCGAATCCTGGAAACTCCTCCAGGTACAACCAGGTGACAGCAGATTGATTTCTTCTTTCAGCTTCTTGTCATTGGTTCCCGCGGCACACATCAACACGCGAGCATTGGAGGTTATCATCACCAGCCGCTGTCGCTTTTTGGTGGTGTTGCCGCCAAAGAAGCGGGAGAATTTCTTGGGCGTTTCGGCCGCGGCGTCCTCTTTGCCGCCCACTGGATGCCCCGGATGATGATGTGTGACTATCAAGTTGCCGAGCTTCAGGATGCGCTCATCCCTCTTCGTCAAGACAGGAGACCATTCGATATCCAATTGACTCGGGGGTGGTAACTCGGTGATCAGCCTGGGCGGCGGCCGGATCTGGCTCGTGGTAGAAACACCAGGGGTTGTGGGACCTGATGACGCGTTATGAATGGGGATGCCTTGTGGAGGGTGTTTATCGTAATTACCGTTCAAGCTGATGGTTTCCCTCGGTGGGGGTACATATGCCTTCAGTCTCGGGGCCTTTTGCTTCCACAGCCCTTTACCCCAAGTGATGCCCTCAAAAAATTCATGAGACTTGATGTGCTCGATGGGTAGCCGCTTCATAGGGTCCAAGACCAATAGTCTTTCCACGAGATCCTTGGCGACGGAAGGGAACCCATCAGGGAAAGTGTACTCGAGATTGACAATCTTTTGGAAGGTTTGATATTCGTTGGCGGCTTTGAAAGGAGGTCGGCCGGCGAGCAACTGGTAGATGATGCAGCCGAAGGCCCACAGATCGCTCGCTTTGCAGGCATTCTTATCCGTCAGCAGTTCTGGCGAGACGTATTCGGCCGTTCCAACAAAAGATTGCGCTCGCTCCGACTCCATCCCTTCGAGAGGGTCGCCCGTGTTGGATCCGTCGGATTTCTTCTCCAGGATCTTTGCTGTTCCGAAATCGGTTATTTTGATATGCATCTGGTCGTCCAACAACACATTTTCCGGTTTGAGATCTCGATGTATGACACCCTTGGAATGCATGTATTCGATGGCATCCAGGATCTGTGCGCCGTAGAAGCGGGTGCACTCGACGTCAAAGGTGCCCATCTTTTTCAAGAATCCGAGTAGCTCGCCGCCAGAAGCGAGGTCCAGAACGAAGTATAACGATCGCTCATCCTGGAAGGTGTAGTAGAGACGTACAATGCCGGGGTGTTCGGTTAACCTGTTAAGAGTATCCTTCTCGATGTTGACGTATTTGACCTTCTTTTCCTTGATGATGTGTCGCTTGTCCAGGACCTTGATGGCGTATTCCCGTAACGTCTGGCGATCGGTAGCGGCAAGGACGGTACTGTAGGATCCCTCGCCAAGCGTCCTGCCGAAGTTGAAGTCCTTGACACCTTTCTTGACGATGCGTGTGACGGGTCTACCGTTCTGATCCAGCTCTTGCCTTGTCGACACGGCTGCTCCCTTCTCTTTCCATTCCTCGCTGCTGTGTAGAGGGCCACCTTCGACGCTATAGGGTGAGCTGGATAGGTAGTTCATGCTCGGCACGCTGCTAGAGCTATGACTACCATCGGGCAATCTCCGCGAACTCCTCCTGGGAGGAAGTGGGCCGTTGCCGCCGGGCATTTGACCTGGCTGACGGTACCTCTCGCTTCTGCTGGACTCGCGTGAAGGGATGAGGCCATGCATGCTGGTGGGAGCGACCCTAGAACTACTGGTACGCCTGATATCTCCGGAAATCATGTCATCCCTGTATCGATATGAGCCGGGGGTAGACATGGCGGTTGCCGAGCTAGAAGAAAGGTTGGAATGGTTATAGATGGTGGTCATGGGTCTATCGCGCATGTGTTGCGATAGCGGAGCGCCTCGGGGCTGACCAATTGGACTGGAAGCATATTGAGGAGCGGAGGCCTGCTGCTGTGCGTGGTGGGCGAGTGGTAAAGACTGGCGATGGGACAGAGGCGGTGTGCTGGTGTAGGACTTGGACGGCGACTCGACAGCAAGCGGAGAAGGAGCAGCGGGGGGCGTCGCGGGATTCGGGTTGAGGGAGTGGGCTGTGGAGACGTTCTGGTCATGGAGAGGCAGATAGGAGGGGTCCTGTTGCTGGGGCGTTCTATCCGTGACGGTGACGGTGCTCTCCGATGACGCTTGCGAAGGCGATGAAGATGGGCGAGGAGCGGGCTCCTTCTGGCTGGGGGTACGCTGGGGAGGCGGCGAGGGCGAGGTGGGATCCTCGTCTGGATTTGCGATGCGCAGACCTCCCAGAGACTGTGAGAGGCTCAAGTCGCCATTCATCATGACGGCGGCGGCGGGCGAGTAACGAGCGTGGGAGGCTGGACAGCACTGGCAGCACTGGCAGCACTGGCACGGGGGTAGGTCGAGGGCGAAGGGCCCGATGGCCAGCGACAGGAGAGCGGATGGGGTTGCAGCTGATGGGCATATGGCGGACCAAGAGGGCGGGGGGGGGGGGGGGGCAGGAGAGGACGCGAAACCGCGGAGGATGAGTAGACGTCGTATGGGGGGTGGGCAGAGCCCTGGAAGAGACGTCGGTCGGTCGGTCGTCGTCGTAGTCGTGTTGGCGCAGTTGTGGCAGAGATGGCAGAGAGCTCGGCACCGACCAGGCCCCGGTACCCCCGTCCCACCTCGTCATCCTAGCGCGTCCACAAAAAGGACGACATGCCATCATGGCCCCACGTACAGCTACAAGGTAATTATAAATCTGGTCAAACGTATACGTATACGTATACAAACAAACAAACCTGCTTGAGACACTTCAACACCTCACGCCTCAAGTGCAAAAAAGTTAATAATAGCCACCCGCTAGCAGCCTCCAAATTTGGGACTTGTAGTTGACCATGGCCAGCACGTGCTACACATCCATCACATCACATCTCCAGGGCTATCACGCAGTGTCACCCAGCCCGTATCGCCCCCTAGCTACCTTCACCACTGCCTTGCAGTCGTCGTGTGGATGGGTGTACAAAGACGTCTACAATTACCATCTTGTCGCTAACTTCCCGCAGTTTCCCACAAGATGCATCCTTCCCCCTCGTTCCAGCGTCCCTTCGACTTCAGCAATCGCAGACCGGCGTGCTCGGTGACTTGCACCATTGAAGTAGCCACCATGAAGATGAAAACGGCAACTTCTCATTCTTCCCTATCCTTCTTTCCTTCTATGCCTTTGTCTTTGACTCTTCCACTCTCCAACTGTCTGTGTTCCCGGTGGATTCTATCCGCCGTTTCTCTTTTCCCTCGTGTCCATCTCCTTTGCCAACTCACCAGTCGTGCCTCTCTCTTCCACCGCATGAAGTGCCCGTCATGCTCCGCCTGAGACCCTCCGAGATCACCCTGACCGCAGAGGATGTTGAAGACGCGACCCGTCAAATTGCCCGCAACAGACCACGACTGCTGCGCCCAGCACCCGCCCGCCCCTTCGAGACTGTACGCAGGTATCTAGGGAACATCCCCCAGCTTCGACCTCGTCATGCCCTTAACGACGCTTGCGATGGGGCCTTTGACACGAACCGAGAGAAAGATAGCCAAGATAGTTCCCCTTCCGAGGCCATTGACACTCACCCCTCGTCAGTCTTAACACCATCCACTGACGGCCACGCAACCGAACCACCGTCCTCTCCATCGCCGGTTCGGAGTGCCCAACTTGCCTGCAGGCCTGTGCTTGTCCCCAACATATCGGGTAGCAGCTGTACAAGGGACGGCATAAACCCCATGCTCGATGAAGACGCTGGTCCTCGCACGCTTCCACACAACCGGTTCCCCGAGATCAGCATCGCCGGTACGACGGCAGACGACCGTACATCTGATCTTCCTCCGTCGGATTCCTCATCGGCGACCCAGAAATCAAGTGCATCTCTGTCGATAACAGCCATTCCCCAGTCAGCCATTGACTTCAATCAAACCCTCAACAGGCCGATCCCACTGGTACGCGATCCTACGTCATCGCTGCACGGTACTACGTCTCTAGAATCCCACCCTCCTGCACAAGATACAAACCATCTTACTGCCACTGCCACTAGAAGCGTGCAGTCGCCCGCCAGGGACAGATCGTCGCCGTCTTTCAACGGGCAACCAGACGCGCCCGTACAGCCCGAACTAACGAGATCGCGCTCCTCATTAGACGGCCGCGCCAGGAGGGTACATACGAGGCTGGACGCCTTTCATGAACGCACAAGGAGCTTTTTCGGGAGGAGCAAAGCCTCGCACTCTGGCCATAACCTTAGAGGCGGCATCGGCAGGTCTCAAAGAGACGCGTCTGAGCAAAGCGAAACATCCAGTGACTCTAGCCTCCCATACTCCTTATACGGAGTTCCCGTTTCAAGTCATCCCAACGCGACCGCATCCCAGAGTGGAGCGCAGCTCCCAAATTCACAGTATGACGGTGCGGGTTCGTTCAGACGCATTGTTCGAGGAAGACTCATTCCAGTTCGCCCTGCGGAGGTCAATCGAAGGAGACCCGCGTTTCCAGCTCCACCCCTTGCCCGGATCGAAAGCTTCTCGTTGCCGAACCTTTTATCTGCGGTCAGAGGACACACTCTGTCGCCACGACCAGCGGCCCCTTACTCCCGCTCGGAGGCACTACTCACCCTTTTCACACCGGTCGATGGGGTAGGTGAAGCTCAAGATGCCGTGGGAGCGGCTCAACGGGGTCATTCCTCCCCTCTTGATGTGGTCATGAATAGGGGCGAGAGGGAACTTTCTCAGATGCCAGTTCCCCAGTCCGCAAGTGGATCTACTGAAGCAAGATCTGCTTTTAGACGGTCAGTTACCCAGCCCGGGCCCTCCTACCCACGACAGCACGGCGGGGTGAACATGCGGCAGGAGTCGGGAAATAGCGCCCATCGGCGATTGGTACAGGGTGCCCAGCGTCCCTTGGAGGCAAGAGAGTACAATCGCACGCCTGCTCAATCTTCGAGCGTACCTCTTCGAAACAGTTCGGATCGCAGAATCGAGCGCTCGAGCGAGAATATGCCCGTTGGAGCTACCCCCAATAGCGCCGGTCGCCCCGTCTCTCAGTCGAGCCCTACCCAGGGTCGAAGGGTTAGCTTTGCAAGTACTCCGCAACTACAGCTTTCCCAGAGTGGCGTTGTGCGAGGCAGAGACGTTGCTGTTTTCCCAGCACCGGTACACCTCGCGGTACCGCAACGGACGCATTCTCCAAGGACATCTGTACACCACGATGTGGAACCTGTTCGCAACCCTAACAATCGACTGCAGCCACCTCCGCGGGCGTCTCCACCGCAGCAACATCGCTCGGCTCCGAGCGTTTCCATGGAACTGGGCTCCCCATCCAACCGTCACGACCGCCGCCGCCGCTCACAGCCATCCCGTCACCACCCAGCAGTACCTCCGGTCCCGGAAACGACGGCCTTGACAATGCCGACACGGCCGCCTATTCCTCTCCGGTTGGCATCCCGGCCAGAACTCCGAGGTGGCCAGCTACCGCCTCAGGTTGACCAAGAGAATTCGGGAGAGGCGGAGGAAGCGATGATGAGGAGGGAGCTGGAGAATGCGGGGATGAGGTACGGTGAGTCCGGAGCCGGGTTGGAGGTTTTGGATGAGACGCCCCCGAGGATGGGGAGATTGGAGAGGTGGATGGAGGGGTAGGAGGGTAATGGGTTGGTGGGTGTTGGGGCAGGGTTGTGAGGAGAAGGGTGCTGGAGCATGAGCTGTATTGTTATCAGTTTCGGCAATTGCCCAATGGGGGGAGAAGGTTAGGATGGGCAGGGTATTGTTGCTTTGATTAGAGGATCGTTTGTAGAAGGGAGTTCCAGAGAGACGTTGATGCTCCGACTGTAGACGGTGTCGTCCTTCCCACAGTACTTGTGACAGTATAATCATTTTTGTAATGTCTCTACAGGTAGGTGTACACTCGGCTCGAAGTTGCACGCAACATCATACATAGATCAGCACGTGAAGAGACAAACGGATCCATCAGCGCGTCAAGAACGGGCATCTGTTCTTCTCATTTTTACAAGGCTAAATACCGAAAAGAGGATATCACCCAGTCTTTTCCCACCCTCCCGTAACCAAAACTCCGAAATCCCATCCATCCATCCATCCACGATGTACCGATACGTATATTACACCTGATCAAGAAAGGGATAAAAGGAGGGAAGAAGAAAATCGTTCCTCTCATATCCCATCCTTTCCAAAACGCCGTGCCGGGTTATCGTTGTTCGTGAATGACCCATCGTCCATCCATCTTCTACCAGTCCGTCTCGGTCTCGATAAGAACGGTGCCATCCACAGAACCCACGGACCCGGCTCTTCAAACTCGATGGACCTCTCGCATGGGCGTTTCCCGTGGCAGATGAGGGGCAAAAGGTGAGGTCATGTGGGAAACGGTAGGGGTGATGGGCTGAAATGATGGATGTGTGGGTATCGCTATCGGAGGTGCTGATTGTGCTTGTTATGGCATGGTACTGTCCTTGCTAGTTCTGCCGTTGAATATGTTGCGGGGACGATTGTGGTGAATCTGTTGCGAGCGACTGCGCAAGATACGCGTGACAAAGCACAGTAGTCCTCTTCCCATGCCCAATCACAACGAGCAAGATGGGTGAGCTATGAGGCATATATCTGGACAGCAAGGGGCCAGGCGATGAGTTCAAAGGCAACTTAATGGCCCTTCACACCTTGCCGCGCCAGCCACAATGCCACGCTCTCCTTCGCAACCTCGCTCTGCCACACCCCCTCGCTGCCTCCGGCGTGCCACTCCGGACCCGAAGCGTCTTCGCCACCGCCGCGGGCCGCTTCGCCAAGGATGACCTCGAGATCGCGCTTCTGGGACGAGAGCCAGCGCTTGACGAACGAAACGGGGTCTTTGGACATGCTGGTCAGGAAGTTGTGCTTGGCTTTGGATTGGGCGACGGCGCCCATGAGGAGGACGATTTGGTCGTCGATGGCGCGGATCTGCTCGAGCGTTTCGACCGCGTTCTTGGGGCGGAGAAGGTTCTGGACCAGTGGGTGGAGAGGGTCATCGAGTAGGACGGGGATGTCGTAGATGGTCGGGCGAGAAGGCGGGACACCTGAATCGGCAGGCGGCGAAATATACTCCTTATCCACGCGGATGGTGTAGGGAAGCTGGACGGGCGGCAGCGTCATGAGGTGAGGCTTCAGCAGGGTCGGAAGCTGCGGGAAGAAGAACATGTCCTGGCCGAAAAGGGCCTTGAGGTTCGCATCGCATGCGAATTTGCGCTCGTCGTCGTCCTGCTGCAAGTGGTTTGCGCGCGCATACTCCCAGATACCCATCATGACCTCTGCGCGATCGGCTTCATCGGTATCCAGCAGTTCTGCGAGGCCCTTGCTCAGCCTGAAGCGCTCGGCACGGTCAGGGACAAGCGGCTGCAGATTGACTGTGATGTTGATGTTCTCGTCGCTCTTGCGCTTGAACACCAGCTCGGTGAAGTCTTTGGCGTTGGCTGCAGCCTCGGCTCGGTTCCAGACAATCTGTGTGAAGTTGTCGGGTTGGAGGCTCTTGGCGCGGTCGACATCGATGGTAATGGATGAGAAGAATTGCGAGAAGACCTTCGGCTTCTGCGATGGGGTTGACTTGTTCGCCTCGGCGCCGTCCTCGTCCATGGCGTCAGCATCCTTTTCGCCCTCGTCCTGCTCTCCGTCGTCGTCCGCTCCCAAACCCACATCGCTGTCGCCATCGAGCAGGCGGCCCTGGATCTTGACGGTGTAGCTGGCGGCGCTACCGCTGTCGAAGTCGAAAGAATCGGCGTCCATGCCGTTGCTCTGCCAGGGTTGACTCTCGGCGGTGTTGGAGATCCAGATACGCATGGTCCCATAGCGACGGGTACGGGAGTGGTTGACGGTGTCGGCAGCGTCCAGCTTCTTGCGCATCATGGTGGCATCGAGGGTGCGCTCGACTTCCTGGAGCTCGCGGTAGCGCGCAACGCCATCGCCAATGCAGATGTCCTCGACGCCATCGGGGATGTTCTTGTCGGTCGGGGTCATGGCCAGGCGGCGCAGCTTCTCACGGCGCTCCTGTTCGGCGCGCTGCTGGGCCTGGATTTGTGCGGCGTTGTAGTGCGGAGGCGGCGGCTGTTGAGGCGGCAGAGGGCCTGAATTGCGGAACATTAGCTCCAGATCACTCCTCCGAATCATGGCTGCGGTGTAGCAAGCGGGAAGAGCGAGGGAGAAGAAGGGAATTTATGGTTGTGGTTGCGGGTTGTGGTGCAGGATTGCCAGGGAGCAGAAGGTACGTACCAGGCGGTCGACGCGAAGGCGTAGCATGATGGGCTTGTGCGGGAATCGGGTAGTTCCGATACTGGGGCTGCATTTTCGGCAGAACAGACTCGCGCGCAGGAGGAGCGATGACGGGCGCGCCTTCACACGATGGAAGGGGAAGGGTGGAGGAGAATGGGGGTAGGCTAGGTTCGGAGGAGAGAGAGGCTCGGGGGCAGAAAGGCGGCGACGCGTTTAAAGTTAACCTTCACAGGGCTGCACTTGGGTTGGGTGGAGCACAGGACATGGGCTCAGGGCTGGAAGGGGGCGCGTGGGCGCGTCTGTGTGCACCAGTGACCACCCCCGCTTTAAGATAACGCCACACTCATAATACATAATAAATTCTTCCCCATCGTTGCTTCATCAATCATCATTCTCTCTATTTATTCTAATAATTCTATTCTTTCGATTCGGAGACGTGGTTCTACTTGCACCGTTGCAGCCCGGTTTTGTTGAAGGGGATAGCGATAGCGTCGGTGTGGGTCTCACGCCGCAGCCATGGGGCAATTCATCATCGTGCGGGCCAGGCACGTGACTTTCCTGTCCACACCCCATATCTCTGTCCATGATACCCTGATACGCCCGATCGCCCTCTGCTTACATCTATTATCCCCATCTCTCCCTACTCCAAAGGACTTCATCTTTCCGACTTCCTTTAGCTGAACCCTCCAACTCTAGACATCAATTGAGTCCAGCCGTCACTGGAACCACCCCTCCCTCAAATCATGGCACAAACACTCCCCTCACAGCCCCTGACGAGGATTGCCCGAGTCCGTCTCCCTGGAGCACCCTCGGATACCCTGTGGGATGTCATAATCGAGGATGGCAAAATAGCTTCCACCCAGCCGCATCCGCACGACTTTGATCGTGACAACATCCCCAACGATCCCAGCTTCCTCCATGGAGAATCGCGCCTGCTTGCCCCTTCCCTGTGCCACGCACATATCCACCTCGACAAGTGCTTCCTCATGCAGTGGACGGATTTGAAAATCCAAACTGGTAGCTTTGCCGAAGCAATGGACCTGACTTCACGGGAAAAGTCAGCATTCGACCAAAAGAGCCTGATGGAGAGGGGAAGTCGCCTCATCGAAGAGAGTATCGGTCACGGAGTCACCGAGATGAGGGCATTCGTTGAAGTCGATCACCAGGTGGAGTTCTCGTGCCTCGATGTCGCACTGCATCTCAAGGACATGTTTAAAGATCGTTGCATGGTCCAAATCTGTGCGTTCGCGCAGCTGCCCCTTTTCTGCCCCCAAAATGGACAACGGAATCGCCAACTTCTGAATCAGGCGGCTGGCCTCCATGGAGTCGACGTTATAGGCAGTACCCCCTACGTCGAGGAAGACCATGTCAAGGCCAAGGAGAATATCGAATGGACCATTGGTGTGGCCTCCAAGTTCCAGCTCCATGTGGACTTCCACCTCGACTACAATGTCGATAAGTCTGCGCAATTACATCTCCCGCTGGTCCTTGAGGCACTTCGAACTCAATCTTGGAATCAATCAAGCGCTAGTGCCGGCAAGCACGTCACCCTTGGACACTGTACCCGCCTGTCCCTCTTCAGAGCGCACGAATGGTCCGAGTGGGCACGCCGCTTGCAAGAAGACCGCCTTGATGTCTCTTTTGTCGGCCTTCCAACTTCCGATCTCTACATGATGCGCTCCGAAGATGGAATACGCGGAACTCTCCCCGTGGTAGATATGATACGAAACCATGGCCTTAACGCGGCCATTGCCGTCAACAACGTGGGAAATCCCTTTACCCCACATGGGAACTGCGACCCCCTTTCTCTTGCGAGCCTTGGTGTTGGGCTATACCATGCCGGCAATGAGGAAGGAACTCACGTTCTATATGCAAGTTCCTGCATGTCCAAATCTTCGAGTCCATTCTGATGAAATGCAGGAAACCGTATCCGCCCGGGCCAAACATGCAACGGGCAATAGATCTCCGACCACGCTTGCCCTGCGGACGGGCGAGCCCGCTGACTTCGTTCTTTTTGACAGCACAGATGAGCTGGGCTGGAGGTCGAGAAGGAGCATAGCACATGTCGTCTATGACCCATGTACCAGCCGAAAGACCATTTATCGGGGAAGAGTAACCTCAGGATAGCGAGGCAACGAATGGAGTCAGATCCCTCCTTGATACCAATTGTGTTGGTTGAGGCAACATGGACTCGTAAGGTATAGCACCCTTCTTCATATTCACTTTCACCAGGGCAGTAAAATGAAATTGATGCAAGATTCACCACGCGTACCACGTACGCTCGGCGTTGTTATTGACAATCATCTTCACCTTCACCGCGCGTACGCGGCCAGAGCACATATAAAAACTCTGCACCTGGCCCCTTCGTGCCTTCTTCTCTTCCTCCCCTTAACAGTGCTGACTCGTCTCTTCTAGGTACCAGATTACAAGTTACGATGGACTCCCTATCCCCTCAGGACTACGACACCATCGAGCACCAGCCTCAGGCTCTTCAGACGGGCTCGATGTCTCTCCCTTCGGGAGCTGCGGCTCCAACAACACCTGTCGCCACTGCCTCCCGCCCGCAAGGTCAATTCGTGCACGCCCTCTGTGGAAGGTCGTTTTCGACTAAGAACGGCGTCAAGAAGCACCACTGGGGAGCGAGGGTCCCAGACCCAAACACCAAGATTGGCTGCTGGGCGAGGTTCGGAAAGCCCCCTTTGGTGGCTTGGGACGACCATCCAAGCTGCAAACTGCCGCCCAAGAAACGGGTCATGAAGAACTCTGCCACCGCGGCCCGCCACCAGCAAGAGGCGCTGGACAGAGCTCCAGTTGCCCTGGCCCCTCCACCTACGGTCCCCTCTCTTCCCCCTCCACCGCCTCCTAACGGCTTCCTTCCTCTGCCCCCTCCTCCCCACCCGGCCATGGCTCCAGGCTGGAGCGACTTCAACTCCCCGGGGTTTTCTCTGTACGCCCAAGCTCCCCTTCCCCCTCCTCCTCCACCACCCACCACGGCGCCAGTTTGGGGCTCCTTCGACATTGGAGTTCCCATGTTCACCCAAGCCGCCCTCCCTCCTCCCCAATTCCCTCCTTCCACGGACTTCGCTCCGGAGTGGAGCGGTTTCGAAGCAGCCCCGACGCTGCACCAGGGGACCTTCCCTGAGTTCTCGGCCCCGGCCACCGCCTTCCCTCCTCCTCCTCTCTTTGGTGTACCAGCACCACCGGGTCCTATGGCCTTGCCATATGGGCCCGGTGAGCTGGTCACCGGAAACTTCACGGACGCGGGTCCCTTTCTTCCCGCGGACATACCGCCGGTTTCCCCCCAGGGGGATTATTTTCTGGATTATTTGGCCATTCCCGAAGACGATGAGGCCGGGGGCGATCAGGTGCAGGAAGAACAGCAGGAGCAGTAGGAGGTGGGGCGGGGGCGTGAATGCCCATGATCATGAGCTCAGAGGACGGAGACAAGGAGGAAGACAACTTCACGCCGAGGGTTGATGAATTTTTCAGTTCGTTTGGTGTTTCAACGCCATGTTATTTTCAAGAAGGAGTTTAGGGGGATGATACCCGGAGGTTGTTGCGACATTCCAGTTTTTCCAGGACACTCTCATGGTTGCTGAGAAGGGGTGATGGTATCACGGTGGAGTCTGCAAGCATTGTTGAGTTCCTGTTGTGTTATGTTCTGTACAATAATTAACTTCGTCAAGACCAGAAAATCAAAATACAGTTATTTACCACTGCAAGCACTATCCAAACCTTCCCGTCCAAAGATCTGCAAATGCCGTGATTCCCCGCCGACTATATACCCGGGCGGTGGAAGCAGGGATCGTAACAAGCCCCAACCGCGAGCTCCTGCATCTCAACCGTTTCCCCCACAATGGATCATCAGCGGGCCATGCTTCCGATGCCTGCGATGTCATCTTTCCTACAGCTTCGACATGTTCTTCCTCGAATCACAACGCTGCGGTCATCCCGCACCCGCAGGCGCTCGCATCTGATGAACATCCACCGGCTCGAAGAGCGCGATGCAGCTGTACAACCGGTACCGTACCACAGGCGATGCCAGGCCGGATATTAAGGAGATGGACGGTTAGATGCATATGGTGCATTGGATGCATTCACAAGGAAGGGAGGGGACCTGGCTATTGGGTGTGCCCGAGAGCGAGCAGACATTCCGTCATAGCCTAGTAGCTCTACCCCATGATACCATCGCTACTTAGTTGGCGGACCGCTCATTCACTCCGCATCTGAATCAGTCCGATTAGAAGCGCCGCGTCAGTGAAAGCAAGAGTTATTAGCTTTGCGGGCGGAATAGCGGCGCGCCTGGATCCTACGGTTTGGTCACCTGGCCCAGGGTTGTGAGAGAGCGGCGGTGACGGCCAAATACCAGATCCCACGATCCGCAGACCTACTATATAACAGTTTCTCCGGTACTTCGTCACCGTCTCTTCCACCTTCCCCAACCCCACAACTTGAACCTGCGTCCCACCAACCTGGTAGCTAGCTGGCTATCCCACCCACCATGCTACTCTCCAAGCTCTCGGTCGCGCTTGCGACCTTCGTCGCCGCCGGCTCTGCTTTGGGCAAGAAGTTTTGCCCCCGCAACGAAACTGCCCTTGGACCGGACGCGAGCGGCAAGTACGAGATCTCTGCGGAGGGTATCCGCGCGCAGTTCATCCCATACGGCGCCTCTGTCACGAACCTGTTCATCAAGGACAAAAACGGCGTGGAGCGGGATATTGTGCTCGGATTCGATAATGCGAGTTTCTACTCCGTGGATCCGTTCCATCCTCATTTGGGAGGTGTGCCTGGTATGTCTAGATTTGTTCGAAGTTTTCATTCGGGATGGAGCTGACAATAGAACAGGGCGTTATGCGAACCGCATCAAGAACAGCACTTTCAACATCGACGGGGTCGATTATCACGTTACTCCGAATGAGAACAACTTGAAGAATACCCTGCATGGAGGGAAAGACGGGTGGGACTTCGTAAGTCTTTCCTTCAACCCCCACCATACTATCTAACCCGATCCTAGCGCAACTTCACCGTGGCCTCCTACAGCCCTGACTCCATCACCTTCTCTGTCGTCGATCCTGACGGCAAGGAGGGCTTCCCCGGCGAGGTCATCAGCTACATCACCTACACCGTGACTCCTAACACATGGCACATCAAGATGCTTGCCCTTTCCACCACAAAGAAAACCCCCATCATGCTCAGCTCGCACGTCTACTGGAATCTCGACGGCTTCGCGAACCCAGACACCCCGACCACCCTCAACCACACGCTTTCTCTCCCTTATTCGGGCCAACGTGTTTCTGTTGACGGGATCTTGATTCCCGACGGCAATATTTTGGCAAACACCAAATACTCTGTCAACGATTTCTGGTCTTCGCCGAAGCAAATAGGTGCTAACATTACTGCCCCGGAGCTCAAGGGCAACTGTGGCACAAACTGCACGGGTTACGATAACTGCTATATTGTGAATCGCGCACAGTACGGCAGCTACGATTGGCGCACGGAACGCCCTGTGGCGAGTCTGTCGAGCGATTTCTCCGGCATCAAGATTGATGTCTACAGTGACCAAGACGCATTCCAAGTGTACAACTGCATTGGACAGAATGGTACGTCAAAGTTCAACTCTTTTCCTTCTCACCCAGTCCATTTCTATTCTCCATTTGCGAAAGCTGGATTCCTAACACCACACCCAGGCACCCTCCCAATCAAGTCTACCCAAGGCCTGGACGGCCGACCCCGTGTCGTAGAACAGTACGGCTGCGTGGTCCTGGAAGTGCAAGACTGGATCGATGGGATCAATCACCCCGAGTGGCAACGCGAGAATAAGCAGATCTTTGGTCCCGGTGATGCGCCCTATCTATTGGAGGCAAAGTATGTCTTCTCGGTGAACAAGTAGAAGGAGAATAATGGGTAGATGCGGGGATTTCCAAGAGATAATCAATGCTATGCTAGAGGGACTAAAGCATTGGTAGATGATCAATAATGGATAAAAGTTTAGGTGGAAGTATGTAATGGCCGGACCCAATGGAAATCTCAAGGGAAGTCAGTCCTTTAATTCATGATTACCACCTCAGCTTCGTCATTTCTGTGCACATCCAATACGTCTCTCCACTGTCTTGAGAGTAATTTCTTTCTTCTCCTATCCCGGCAGTACGTCCAAATCCTCCCGAGATCCACAAAGACCCCTTTACACCTCACTATCTTTGAACGCATCCTATCCAGCCTGACCCTAACACTTACCGGAAGTATGCTTTCAGTCTTCTTGAACAAAGACCTTTGAGTAAAAGGTGAGAGAGACGTAATGGGGTCGGGTCCAATGGGATTCTCACTACCGTGAAACCGTTCTTTCAAACCATCACTGTCCATCCTTACAATCAACCTCTTCTGCTTTACTTCCTGGTCCTCAATTATAAGTCCTCTCTCACTGACTTTGTGATTTCCGAAATCATACTATCCCGAAACTTCCCCATTGTATTCTCTCATCTCGTGTTTTCACGCCTCCCCTCCACAGACGAGTCCGACCAAGTGACCGAGAATGACGTGTCCTGAACGCGCCACTGTCGCGTCCCCAGACGCGCAGTCACCGTTTGGCAAACAAAATAAAATTTCAGACGGTCTTGGCATTGGCCTTCGCTGGCGCTCTGGAGACGCTGGAGAAAGCACCTCCAGCCCTTGCCACGCCTTGCACTTTCCATTGTCTACTTCTGGGACCGCTTCTGATTCTCCTTGGGGCCACGGATCTGATTTTGCATTTGAATCGGCATCGGCGCCAGAACTTGAGGCTGCCTCTGCTTCTGCTTCTGCTTGGGAGTCAGCGTGGGAGTCGGTGGATGTTGCGTCCGGTTTTGCGACTGATTCCGTTTTTGAACCCGCAAGCCGTGGCAACACTCCCGAAAAAGCTCTACTCAACCATACTGCACAATTACGTCTCTCTTCGTCTTCTCCCGAAGCTCTACACACCCGAACGGCGCCGTCACACTCAGCGCATCACTCTCCAATTCAAGCCATGCCGGCCTTCCTCCGTCCAGGCGTATCCACGCCCCCACAAGACCGCCGAATCCGCAAAGCCAATATCAATCGCGTCGGGACTTGTGCACAACGTTTGCTGCGCATAATTGGCCAAACGCCGAGCGGCAGGATTGCGGATAGACCAGTTCCCTATGTGGGGCCGCCGGAGATGCCGCTGATGTTAGAGAGGTGGTTCGACGAGGGGTTGGGGGAGTATGGGACGGCCCAGCACGGATTTGAGAACCTGGGCGATACAGTTATGGGAGAAGGAGAGGAGAAGGGCCAGGGCCCGGGGGAAGATACCGACATCCACGGATTTGCTAGGGCGAAGCCTGCGGTTGGGCTGACGAAGACAATGCAGAAGACGGTCAGCGACAGTTGGGTATCGAATGCTAAGGACCTGGATGTACACATGGAAGAAAAAGAGGAGGAGGAGGGGCAAGACTCGCGGAACGACGTCGACAGTCAGGGCTTTGTGAGGCCGAGGGTTCCGAATGTGACGGCAATAGCTCAGACCAACCATTACGGCACCACCACATTGGGTTCCCTGGGAGCAGAAATGGATATGACGTCGTCGTATGGTCAGACAGAGGATGCCTACGGACAACGTTTGCAGCAGTGTACGTCGGCTGCTCCTTGCACGCTCCCATCGCAGCTGCCATTGCCACAGCAGGTGCATCGGCAACACCCTCCGCAATTCGGCGGCTTTCAGCAACACACGACGTGGGCTCCTCAGTCTTCCCTCCATATGCCTGGATTCCCGTCTCGGAACATTTGCAACGGCGCGAACAGAGGCAACACGCAACGTCAAGGCCGATATAACCCCGTATTTTTGAGCCATCAATCTCACGAACGGGCAGTTCCATCCATCGTACTCAATGACCACAATGGCGTGGACAACTCCATGCAGAGCAACAACCGGGATGACTTATTCTCGAAACTCTTCCGTGAACCGCCTACTTCTTCTTGCGAGCACACCGTCCGCCGCGCTGATGGGACCCACGTCATTTATTCGAACGATGGGAGCGGCTCTAACATACCAGCACGCCGCCTCCTCTCCCCCATAACCGAAATCTATCCAGACAGGGTATGGTGTCAGGAATACTTCCGTAAACGCGACCGTCGCGCGCTCTATCACCGCCAAAAACAGCCCCGTTCCCAATCTCCACCCGCGAGTCTGCGTATCGCTTCTATGCACGAGCCATACCTCTGGCTCCCGAACTTTCCGGGAAACACTGCAGGTCTCTACGACACGCTGCTGACATGGCACACCACTCTTCGCAGACTATATTCACGTATGGGCCCGCCCGGGAAGAGGACTGCGGACCTGATGAAATTGCATCCCACATTTCCTTTTCCGTGTGCTGAGCCCGTGTGCGCTCCAGTGGTCGGGGCGAGGTTTTTCGAACTCGGAAGTGAAGTAGATGAGCCAGAGAAGGAAACTTGGAGAATCGGGGTGCAGGATGCCACTATCGCGAATGCGGGTTTGACATGGAATTGCGTCGACGTTTTTGATGAGTGTGGGGTTGAGGATGGGAGGATCATGATGGGAAGGAATAGGTTGAGGGATGGGGTCAGCGAGTCGGCGTACAAGTATGCGGTCGATGCGAGGGAGAGGGCTAGGACCGGGGAGGGGAGGTGGTGCTTTCTGGTTATCAAGGGTAAACCGCCCATAAGTGGGAGCAAGCTGGAAGGTAAGTCGACTTCCTTCGATGAGAAAGGAGCTGTAGATGGAGATGACACAGAGTCTGAAGACGAAGACATGCCACCGTTCCTCGTCATCGCCTTCCCTAGTACCGCGGTGACGAAGTTCACAAAGTCCGTGGAGGTCTTTTATCAAGACGGGGATGGAGAGATCCCCCTGTCTGCGGGTTTCTCACGCAGCGCTACTAGTACTCCGGACACCGTCATCGCCAGGTCCCCATGCTTGAACCCTTACTCACCTGGCGGCTCCCGTCTTGAAGTACCAAGAGCCATTAACAACGTTCAGCGGAACTTTTCTCTTCCTGAGCAGGGAATGGCCTTCACAAATACGTTGGCGCCGGCTCAAGCAGGAGGACAGGCAATCTTTAACAGCCACATCGGACCCGTTCCGTATCCAGGAATCTCGAATCCCCGATCCGTGTCTGCCCCCTTTCCAACGACCGGCGCAATGAAGGCGAGAGCCCCATCCAACCTCCGCATCGACACAACAGCATCCTATGCGGCCTTTGGTGGCCAACACCAATCGCACACCGCTGTAACCTCCACGTTCAGAGATCACAACGTATTCCATATTAGATATCTTAACCCAGGTTACCCATCGGCCGCAAACCCCAATTACTATCGGTATCCCACCTCTCGCACGCCCTCCCCGACCGCCACCAGCTCTCGCCCCTTCCGTCGACCCGTCCGCCGTGTAGTCCTCCACTTCCAAAAGTGTGGGGAGCTGCCGCTGATTGAGGGTTACAAGACGGATGTCTGGGCCTGGAGAGACTGGCTCGAAGCCGTCGGCCAGGGGAGGGGGAAATTGGTGCTTTATGAGGAGGTTCATAATCAAGGGGATGAGACAGGGATGGAGGCCGGGGGAAGGATTGTTATTTAATCGGAGGATTGGAGAGCAGACTGGAGGCAGTCGGTTAGGTTGTATACACGGCGGTCCTGGTTACTGGAAAGGACGCCGGAAGGAAGATTGAAGATTGTGTTATGATGCCGGAGGAGACCTGACCATGCTGCCGTCTACATTGGCACTAAGCGCCGAGAAAGAGTAGAGTGGCGACGTCGATAGGTGCGAGAGACTATGAACGAAAGGCAAGGGGGCCGTGGGAAACAGATGTCACACACAGTATGTAGCTGAGTACATATGAAGTTCATCTGAGATGGTCAAGCATTATGAAAGTCAAGGGTAGAAAGTTGTCTTCATTAAAGCAGAAAGCATATCTCAGACAGAATCCAAACACCGTTCGCTCGAAGCGCCACCCCAAGTCCCAAGCCATGGTTCCTAAAAAAGGATCGCAACATAAATTCGTAACTTCCATGCGATTTCTCCGCAGCCTTTCCCTCCACTGTCCCACTATACACCCATCAAACTACTCTCCCCGGGCCAAACAACTTGTAACTTCCCCTCTTTCTTGACTTTGACACCCTTCCTTTCGTCCTTTCTCAATGCCCTGCCCATCACAACCGTCGCCAGCCGCTCCATAACCGCCTCCGCGGTGATCGTCGCCCCGGGCCTACCGGGGCCGACGTCGCCCGGGACAAGCGTTTTCCCTGCCAGGCGTTCATACTCGGCTTCGTCTCTCAGCGTGAGAATGTTATATAAAAACACCGCTGCAATGACGATCAATGGCTCTGTGATAGTGACGCTATACCCCCAAGAGGCATAAATGGCACCGAGAAACTTGTCATTTCCCGGTTGTGCAAGGAAATAATCAAACAACGCGGCGTTGATATCTGAGATTGCAGGATCGAACAGTGCAGCGTCCTTTCTGTGGAGGTGCAAAAGGGCGTCAAGAGTTTTATAGTGCGTTTTCGTCCAGGGGTTCACTTTGGGGAGACCGGGTGTAAAGCCAGAAGCCACTGGGTGCTTTGGCGGCGGAGTTGGAGAAGAAGGCAAAGAAGATCGACCTTCCACGGATGAAGTGCCGTTGGAAGCGAAGAATTTGTTGCTTAGACGATCCAAGATCCCGCCATTAGGAGATGGAGAAGATCTCGATTGCTCACTGCCTGTTCCGACTTGGACAGACCGTGCCGCCGTGGCGACAGGAGATCCCCGCACCGAACGGCTGACATGTCGCGCTGTCTTGCGACTCGATGACATGGGCATGTCCTCGGCATCCATTGCAATCCGAACATGTTTACGCTTGCTGTTCAGGATGCTGCTGTTCACTGATTCAGGCACCAGGCTCTCCCCATCATCCAAGAGGGTTGAGTCGTACGTCTGATCCCTGATCATGCTACTGTTGCTTTTTTCTTCAGTGATGCGCACAGGAGGCGAGCTCGGCATCACAATTGACGTTCCCCGACTCTTCGACATTTCCGTAACCTCTTCAATCTCATGCAACATACGATAGGGAGATCCGTAAGCTTCAGCTCTGGCATCGGCCTCTCGGCGCACACGAACAATGCTCGAATCGGTCACTCCTTCCATTTCCTGCAAGAACTGTTGCTCATGCGATGCAATGGAAATGTTGGTGGTGTCAACCTGGGTGTGGAAAGGCGAGCTCACTGGAAGACTAGACTCGTCGAAGCTTCTTTCGATTTCGGAATCATGAAATTCTTGTCTCAACGGGCTACTCTGAGCGGGCGTGAACTGACGAGGCGTGAACCGTGGAGGTGTATCTCGGAAGGGATTCGGCTTGGTGCGGACGGCAGTTCTAGTAGGAACAGACACCGGAGAAGACTGATTGGTCTGCTCATCGACTTCCATTGAAGAGGCTTCCGTTTTCTCAAGTACGCCAGAAGATTTGGGGGATGTTTTAGATTCGGGCGAAATTGATTGAGGAGAAACATATCTGCTTGTCCCTGATGCTTTTGTCACTGGTCCGGGAGACGATAACGGAAGGGATGCATCCCCGTCATCCAGGAGCAGGGACATGCTCACATCTTCCAAAGACTGTATCCTACGTTCTCTGCTTGGCCGCGTCTCTAAGACTTCAGGATGGAAGAAGACACCACCCTCCTCACTGAATTCGCTGGCGCCATCAATATTTCGCTCTGATAAATTGGCACGGTTCTCAAGACGACGCTGTGATTGTTCCGACTTCGTTGCTTCTGGGGCTGTTTGCGCAGAGGAAGAGGGGACACCCACTTGGTCTTCCTCTTCTTCGGTCTCGTCGCTATACTGGAAGTCACTGGATGACTTGCGGCGCCACGTTCGTGGCAGCTTAGCGCGAAGTGGTGGGATGGAACCATCTTTCGTCGTCGCATCTAGCAACTCTGGGGTCTTGCTTTTGCCTTTCTGCTTTCTTCGTAGATTAGAAGTTTTGCTTTTTGGAAGCTCTGGCGCCCCTAACTCCTCGCTGCTCGATCTGCTAGCTTCTTCTTGCCAAATGTCAGGATAGTCTTGCTCCTGTACCTGCGCTGCGACCACGTGCACTTTAGTGTCATCTCCTCCTTCATCTCTCTCTTCTTCCTCTTCTTCCTCCTCCTGGTCTGCAACAACTGAAATTTTTGGTCCACTTATTTGCTCCCCACTGCTTCGATATGCAGTGATCATTTGCCCGGCCTCATCTTGCCTGGTTTCAACGTAGACATCTGGCCCGCGGATTTGCTCTCCTTGAGGATTCGTCGCAGTGAGCAATGTTCGGCCACCCTTTATCTGAATCTTTTCGGAATCTACCGCCCCTGGGCGGTTGCTGCGCCAGTTCATTTCGTGATCGCTCAAGTCAGGACTCACAAGCTGGCTTTTTTGCTGTCCTCCAACAACCAGAGATGGGTATTTGGCATTATTATCGTTGGTGGTCGGTGCTGGTAATTGTGACTTATGATCCTCCTGGTCTTCTGGGGTGAGCAGTCGGCTCATGGGGTGCTTAACAAAGCCACCTTTGACGGATGTATCCAGAAGAGTTGGTCTTGGCGATCGAGACAAAGGACTTGAAGGGTTGTTTTCTCTGCACATTGCAAGTTGCTGTCCAAGTCTAAGCCCTGCTTGAAGTTCCTTCCTTGTTCCATCGCTGAACCCTCTAAACAGGTCTTCGAGGTTGCCTCTTTGTTCATTCTTCGCCTGGGGCGTCAAGCGCGAAGGGTCCATTAACCCCTGAAGCGCGACTCCTGCCGTTACTGCTCGATCCATCTGCGGCGATTCTGATGAAGAAAAGTGTGCCGGCTCCAACGCCGGCGGTTGCGATGGAGAACGTGGGTCCATTGCCGGAGTCTCATGGCGCTTTGGTAGGTCTCCCTGGTGCTGCTCACTTGGCGGAGCCTCTGATGATGCCTGTGGCTGGATAGGGGAGATTGAGTTCTGTTGCGATGAGGCTTCTCCTGAACTGGAAGACGTTGCCGTTGGTATTTCAAGGTACGAGGTAGCGAGTGCGTGAGGGGTGCGTGCGCCTTGTGTGCTGGTAGGCCCTATATCACTCGGACTATTTGGAGCTGCGCAACTTAGCAATGAGTCGACGGAAATCATGCTGAAGTTCTCGCTTTCCCAGACAGTTGTGTCATCCGGCATGCGCGTCGTGCCCTCGTCAAAGGCATAATTGTCCATATCTTCATTCGCACTGTCGCTCCCGTCTCCTCTTCGAAGTGCTTCCAATTGCGCTTCGAGATGTAGTCTCTCTCGAGTCCCGTTAGCGTCTGTTGGCTGGGCTTGCTCCTCCTCATCTGTGCTTGATGGCGTATCAATGCCGCTTTCATCGTCGGATGTGCTTCTTGTTTGCTTCACAGCCTTCGCATGGGGTGTTCCTTTGCGCTCCTTCAAGCGCCTGCGCAGATCTGTTTCTGGAGGCGTCCCAAAATTAACTGGTTCCTCGTATTCCTCGACAAAAGAGGCGGTACCTCGCCTGCTCTGTCCATGATGGGGTCTCAAGCATGTGGGTGCAAGTGAAGGTATGTGTACAGGAGTTCCTTGCGGTGTGGCTAGGGTTGTTGTAATGATGGGAATCACTGTTGTGTCTGCCCCGTTCTCTGCGGCTGGCTGTAGTCGTTCTGCGTCGGACTCCCCCTCTTGCTCCTGCTCAAGGTCAATTTCTGGACTGTGTTCTTGTTCTGGCTCGGACTGTGGTTGTTGCTGGGGTTCCGGTTGCACATTCTTTCGTGGTCGACCCCTCCTCTTTTTCGGCGAGACGTCACTGGACAGCTCCAGCGCAGACGATTCAGATGCAGCTTCATTTACACTCGAGCGCCTTATCTTTAGCTTGACGGGTGTTGCAGTCCGCATTGGCTTTGTTCTCGCTGGTACATCGGACTTTCGTGGTCTTCCCCGACGCTTAGGCGTAGAGGATGCATCGCCACCCTTCAAAGGCACGGTAGTAGTGATCCTGCGCTCCACATGTCTCAGAGAGGGTGATGTGTTTTCGGCATCTGATGAGTTTTCTGGTTCCGCCTCGACTGTGACCTTGATGCGCCACGGGCTGGCGGCGCCTTGTCTGCCGGTGTTCATGACCATGGACTTCGATGGTGATGAGATGTCCATCAGCTGCTCAGATATCCCATTTTGACGGTTGTGCTTGCTGGGAGAGGTTGAAGCGAGTGGTGTTTGCGCTGTGCGCTTTCGTGTAAGTCGCACCTTGGACGGGCTGGAATTGATGGACGCGTTGAGCGGGTCGGGCGATGATTCGTAGTTCCGATCCGGACTGCCGCTCCTGACGGCCGCTCTTCCTCGAGAAACCATATCGTTGCGCCGCGTATGAAGCTGTAAAGGTGATGTTGGCGACGGTGATATCGATGCGTTTAGAGTTGTGAGTTGGCACGCTGAGCTTTGGCATCCTCCGCGCCTTCCTTGTTTAGCCGGTGCTGTCGCCCATGGCAACCATAGATCTTATCTTATCTCCCCGCACCCTAGATCAGCAGCCACAACCATTCAACTCATGCATGCGGACAACACCTCGAGGCAACAGACGTCACGTTCGTTGGCTATGGGCGCGCAATGGGCATCCACGGGTAAGTTGACCTTCGTTTGTTTTCCAGTTCCGTGCTGACTGCAGAAGCATCTACAAGGAGATTGGCAGTGGCGAGCGCATCGCGCTCTCCAAGCTCGCCGTCGACAAGTTCGAAGAGACCGGACGCCCGCTTCGTATTGCTATAGATGTGTCGATATGGCTCTTCCAGATCCAGGCTGGAAAGGGAGGGACCAACCCGGCACCACGCACATTCTATTATCGACTCCTTCGCCTGATCGCCCTTTGTATACATCCTATATTCGTCTTTGACGGGCCGAACAAACCACCCTTCAAGCGCGGCAAGAAGACGGGCGGGCATGTGTCGTCGGTACCGGACTTTCTTGCCAAGCAGTTGATTAAGCAATTTGGGTTCCCTATACATTATGCACCAGGCGAGGCAGAGGCAGAGTGCGCACTTCTACAGCGGGAGGGCATTGTGGATGCCGTGCTGAGCGAAGATGTGGACACTCTCATGTTTGGCAGTGGCGTGACGATTCGGAATTGGTCACCGGAGCCAGGGACTAGCGGGAAGACCCCAACACACGTCAACGTGTATGATGCTGCGAAAACTCGGAGCTCTGGATTGGATCCCGAAGGAATGATACTGGTCGCACTTATGAGCGGGGGAGACTACGTCCCCAAAGGCATCCCCAACTGCGGACCGAAGATCGCATGCGAAGCTGCAAGAGCTGGATTTGGGAGGGACCTATGTAGGCTTAAGAAGTCGGACCAAGCTGGCATAAGGTCATGGCGGGAGAGACTGCAGCATGAGCTCAAGACGAATGAAAGCAAATTCTTCGCGACAAAGCACGGTGTCATAAAAATCCCCGACGACTTTCCGCGATTTGACATCTTGACCTACTACACCTGTCCCGTGGTGTCAAATAAGGCGTCCTTGGAGAACCTGCGGAGGTCAATGTCATGGGATAAAGAAATTGACTTCCCAGGCCTGCGAAACTTCACTCACGATGCCTTCGATTGGATCAAGTTGGAAGGCGCGAAACACTTTATTCGTTCCCTCGCGCCGGCAATGCTGGTTCGTGGTTTGCGCATGAGAGCTATGGGCAACCGCTTCATCTCCGACGACACTGAAGCGATCCGAGAGCATGAGTCTCTGCTGGTCAAAGGCATCCACAACAGGAGACAACATCCCATAACCGACAACGCCGCAGAGCTCCGCGTCAGCTATACTCCGATTGAGTTGGTGAAGATCGATCTTAGTCAGGAAGAGCCTGACGATTTCCCATCCACGAACGCGGACATTGAAGGACAGGAAAGCGCGGATGCAGATTTGGATACACTTGAATCTGAGGACGATGACAACAGTACTGCGGCTCGAAAACGCGGCCCCACCAAGTTTGAGCCTTCAAAGCCCGCGAGAGCGTGGGTGATGGAGACGTATGTGAAAGTCGGGGTGCCTCTAACTGCAGAGGACTGGGAAGCAAGCCAGAGATTACTCAAACGAGCCCCCCCTTCTAAGGAGACAAGTAAGTCTGGCTCCAAAGCGAAGGGTGGCAAGAAGACCAGGACCACCAAGACCAAGAAGGTCGCCGATGCGGCGCCACAAGCATCCATAATGCAATTCGGAGGAATCACGAAACCTGCGGCCAAAAGGTTGCAGCCTGTCTCGAAACCACGAGGTCCGTCATCGCGACGTCTCAATTCTCCCGAACCACCTCCTCAATCAGACTTTATTGACCTGTTGTCATCCTCTCCACCAAAACCGACGAGAACTACACCGCCTCAGCGACCAAAGGAGCGAAGTTTATCCCCAATACCAGACTTGCCGTCGAGCGTGACTAGGAGACGAAAACGAGGGCCCTTAGCACGATCGCACACTTCTCCCGCAAATCTGAACTCTCCTTTAGCTCGACCCATAACGCCACCACCAGACACTATCCACACGTTGAACCTCGTCTCCTCTCCCGCAACGCCACCATCTTCCGAACTCCCGAGTAAGAAGGCGCGGATTCGAAGTGTTAGAGACATTCCAGAGTCGAGAGTCCGGAGGCAGAAATCTGTAACTGCGTCACCGAGCAAAACGAAACAAACTACGTTGGATACATGGGCGAGATCATCGCCAGTCTGCAGCCCCACAAAAGCTCGCAGCACCAATATATCTGCAACTAGCAGGGCACCAATACCAGCTCCTCCGCGGTTCCAGAGAACGTTTGACACGACCGTAGCCACGTTGGATCTCACGGCCTCTTCGCCGCCTAAGTCTCTTTCGAGGTCGCGTCCAGGATTTACTGCCACCGCCAACTCAACGATACCCTCGACAACAGTAAATAACCCAGGCACGCAAACGAACCCATCCGGCCCCCGACCTCCACTCCAGTCACTATGCTCAAACACTTCTGGATCCCCAACAACATCCTCCGTCGGCACTAACAACTCTTCCAAACCCCAGCCCACACGTAAAGCCCGCCGCACGTCACCTCGTCTGACAGAATGCTCCGCTACCGGTCCTCACTCTGGAATAGACACTCTGGACCTGACTCTAGATGCGTCCCCTCCTCCACAACAGGTCCACGCCTCTCTACCCAAACCTGCGCAATCTGTAAACCCTGTGGCCTCCACGCTCGATGGAATCTGCCCTCCGTTTCCCCCGCCGCAAAAGCGCCGGACCGGAAGCGAAGTAGACAGTGGAAGCGCAATTCGTCGCTCTCCAAGATCACGCTCTTCTGATCCTGCAGCTGCGGCTGGACCTGCATCTGGAATGCCCCCGCCGGCACAGGCGCCGACAGACCCCACCGCTTCCACTTCTCCCTCAGCCTCCTCGCTCCCACCCCAAAAGGAAGCGGCGTGGAAGCGCCACCGCTCCGCGCAAATCCACCGAAAACGCGTCATCAAACTCCGCGCCAGCGGAGTCGGGACGTGGGAATTCGGCTCCGACGACTGCAGTAGCCCCGGTGGCAATGGAGATTCGGCTGAAGGGTTAGGAGGAGGAGGAAAAGTCGTGGTGGCGCCGAATGGGAAGGAGAGGAGATGTTGGAGGGAGAGTCAGGTTGGGGTTTTGGATCTAGTGGGGGACGATTGATTGATTGATTGGTGGGTGGAAGTGTTCGGATTGAGCGACTGTTTGGTACAATGGTGCCTTCTTGTATCTTTCTTGTATGATTTGTTTCAAGTGACGGGCACGATTTCTTTTGGTCTCACTTGGTGTTGTCCTCATGGCGGTCTTTGCTGGATATGGTTACAGCCCATTATCATTCGATCGACATTCGTACCTAGTACACGATGTCACGATCTTCCAATTATAAACCACCGTGCTCTGCAAGGGTACTCGTTCGTTGCTCATCGTTCGTGTCTAGCAACCGCCTATTTGACGAATGGTGCAGCCTCGACATTATTACCGCACCCTGCTACCATTCGTCCCAGAAAAGACATAGCTTCCCCTCTACCAGCCCGTTTGTCCCAGATTTTGAGAACCCGAATGCCGGGGACATGGGAATGCTCAATACGCGCCCACCAAAACAAATCCATTCCACATAACGCTCCCATGCAGTGAACAGCCCCGAATGAAGCCCTTATGCGCCCTCTCTGGTATGCTGTGCCTTATACTTGGAGGGATAGGAAAACAGAAAAGCTCCAGGCGTGCCCTACTAGCGAGGAGCCGAAGCCTGGCCCAGCGTCAACTGCCTGAAACCCTGCGGGATCCTCCAACCATGCACCTGACACGCACGCTCGAAGGCATCGACCGCCTCAAAGATACCGTAGTCTGTCCGATCGCCGCCTGCTAGGCGCGCAGGCCGAGGCTCCGTACTGGATATCGCCGCACGAACCTGAATCAACACAGATTCAATGGAAGAAACAGGAGACCACCCGTCATTGGTCAAGAGCTAACGTGCACGTCAATATCAAATGACAGATTGTTTCTAGATGTTGGACTTACCTCCATGCACATTGCGCCTCCTAAGGTGACATGTCCACCACCGCCCTGTTGAAAGCCGAGGAAACGGGGGCGGACGACTCGCACAAAGGGTGGAGAGTGCGGATACTCGTGGCCAAATCGTAGCTCCAGCACGACACTTTTGTGGCCCTTGGCTTTCATATCCTGCGCCAGAGGCAGGGCAGGGTCGAAAGAGTGCAGTTCCACAATCCACTGATACATGTTTTCCATCTTGTTGGGATCAATGTACCATCCAAGCTCGTGGAGGGGCCCCTCCTCCTGGACTTTGAGAAGACTGTCGAAGTCCTTCATGAGCCGTTTCGTTGTAGATGTCGTCGCCCACGTTGGTTGTGCGAGCATTGGCAATGTTGAATAATCAAGCTTTCCGGGCTCAAAATCCGTCAGAGGGGCTGAGGGCGGTTGAGTGGCCCAGTTGCCCGAAACCTTTGATTTTATAGCAGAGAATCCTGCCTTCAGTTTACCTGTAGCCGAACTAGGACCTAAAATAGACACCGAGTTAGAAGCCCCAACGGATGCCTGACCTAGGAAAACCAGGTCGTCTTCGTCATCGTCCGACAGAAGGATATCTCTATCCTCGGCAACTGTGGTGACGCTGGCTCCATCGTCTTCGTCGAGATCAATGGGGTCCGTGGCACTGCTTCCCCTTCCCGTTTTGCGGCGCTTCGCGTCCTGATGTTTCAAGCGTCCATCTTCCGCATGGGGCCGTCGAACAATGGTAGCCGGAATCAGCAAAACTCCACGGTCGGTCTGAGGCAGGTGGAGTGGGTCTTGCTGAATGACGTTTTGCGGCTGTGGATAACTCTGGTTTTGATCGGTGTCTCCAATCGACACAAACAGGTAACGAGTCTGGATCCAGTCTAACTGCGCCACGACAAGGTGGGGGTTACTGGATACGTATTCCGATGGAGCGTTCACGATTTCGTTCAGCGCAATGGCCTATGAGAAGTGTTAATGGAGAGAGTTCACAGCGATCCAGAGAGGATGCGATAAAATTGGCGAAGTTTTAGTCTCACATACCTGCAGCCGAGATGAGCGGAATTCGCTACCAGGCCAATATCCCGCGCCACTGAAAGAATGGCAATAACCCAGACTCGTGCTGAGGTGGGGCGAATGATAAACACCATTTCCATAAGCGCGTCCGTTAACAAGTTTCTCAAAATGGAGACCTTCTCGGATTATCGAATGCCAGTTATGAAATGGGCTCCCATGCCAAGCAAATCGAGTAGGATATTTGAGGTGCAACCGGCGGGTTGTTTCCTTCACTGCCTGCTGGAAGCGGCGCTCCTTGTCCGGAGCGCCCATGGCGAAATGAAATTGTGTCCACTTTGACATATCGTGCACATGATCCTCATCGTCTTCAACCTGCATGATGCAAGCACGGTTGGAGGCAATGATCCAGCGTAGAATACCAAGAGCTGCAGGAGGAAGACGGTTGATCCATGCGTTGAGGCGGGAATGCGTGTTCTTCCTTAGGTAGTCTCTCATTTCACTGACCGGTGGAAGTACGTCCAACATCGCGCAGATAGCATTCCTCTTTCCCTTGTCGTCGAGCTCGTCGAAGTTTTGATTGTAGACGTAGACCTCTGCTGGGAGAAATTCGTCCTTTGCTGGTTCCATTGCAGTTGACAGGGCAGATTTATTTGAGAGGGGCGGACTTGCTTGGAGGAAGTCTGTACGTGCCAGCCCAAGGTTGCGCAAAAGGTTAGACGGGCTGCCAGAAGAGAAATCTGGGTCAAACGGGGTGACGCATTCACCGAGGTCAACGAGAGGGTACCCACTTCTATCGACCACCCGGCAGTGTTCCACATGCATGTTGTCGGTGCTGCGAATAACGATCCAATCCCCGTTCTGTACCGAGCTGTTCGGGGTATTGGAGAACAGCAGCTTTCGCTTAGCGAAATTGACCGTGACGCTGTCCCCGTTAAACGTTTTGACGGTGCTAACGGGTGCTCCGAACGAGGAATAACTCGAGTAGTCGGCGGTGAAAAAAGCATCACTTGGAGGCACCCTCAAACCGAGGCCAATGGGGAAGTCTTTGAGAGTGTGGGATCGGGAACTGGAATAGCAGAAGTTGATGAGGAGGTCGACGACCTTTGGCTGCGTGAGGATTTCATGCTCAATGCTTGGTCCGAAGCCCAGGGACATGTATTGGTATAGGCATAAAGGCTTGTCGCATACGTATGGTTTGATGGCTTGGAGGTCTTCGGGCATCTTGGTGAAGCATACCAGGCAGAACTCGGTGCACCGAACAAGATGGCGCAGTACGAACTGCATACCGACGAGAGGAAACGAGTGGTCGTTGTACTTCGGATCCTGGATATGGTCGCTGGTAACAATGGACGGATATGTCCTCTTGACCTCCTCTTCTTCATGATATTTATCTTCGTAACCACCTGACATGGTCCGCTTGGTGCCAACATAGTCATTGAAAAAAGCCTCAGCGCCGCTCCAGGGCATGCCATTGTACCTGAAAACAAGGAGACTGATGAGGCGCTCGTTAAGGAGTCCGTTGAGTGGCTTCGAAATGAAGGCATCGCGAAAGCCCTTGCGTGACTTTGCCCCAGCGCTCATGGCGGCTTGAGAAGGTTCCTTTCGAGGTTCCTGGAGACCCTGATGCTTCTTAATGTCCGAAGTCACTGTCGTAAACATCCGGATCGCTTCCTGCATTGTTGGTTTATACGTCGAGCTGACGCCAACACGCATGTCCAGGTAACGCCGAGCGATGGAGGCGTCACAGCCTCTGAAGAATTCCATGCTTTTGTACCCGAGTGGGAAGTGATAGACAAGAACAAGATACTCGGATGGCAACAAGTTCCAGGCCTTCATGGCTTCGTCTGAAATTCCAAGCTTCGAGACACGGCAGGAGACGCTGACGTAGCAGTTGAGACCATCGAGCGCGCCCTGATGGCCGATCTTGAAGCCATGCTCCTTTGCAATGCGCAGGTCTGAGCGGATGCGTTGTCGGAAGCTCGGAGTCGGAGCAAGGTAGGCATCGACGCCAGGCGCAGTACGGGATCCCGTGACCTTGTTCGGCATGCATGTGTCGGGTTCGTCTGCGAAATAATCATCCTCTTCTTCTTCTTCGTCTTCTTCATCGAGCTCGTCGTCGGAGAATTTCTGGTCGTCGTCTGGATGGACGGCTCCCAATTTGCGCGCAACGAGCTGGAGCAACTGTGTGACGGTGAGTGCGACAGCCGAATCGGAGATCTTGGCCACTTGATCCGTCACAGTTGCCGGGGCATCTTCGTGCGTGAAAAGCATGTAGGAATGACTGGTGGGGTAGTCGGACACATCTAGAGGGAGCGATTAGCGACATGACCAACTGAAGGACGACTTGTTGCACGTCACGCAGTCGTTGAAAGAGTACATGTAAACAGGAGAAAACATGCCTGGCACTAGGGCAGAGATTCGGATCTGGGATCCAAGTGTAGCACAGTCGAATGTGAACTCGCCATCGTCGCCGGAAAGCTCGACGTTGGCGATACCAGGAACGGCTACTCCTCCCTGGACCGCGGCGGAAAGGTCTGCCACGAAGGCCTTTCTCGGCATGACGTTGGTGTCGAAGCAGCAGGCTCGTTGGAGTTTCCTCCGTCCGGAGATTGGCAGTGTTGTGTGTGCAGTGGGCTAGCGTCTGAGGCGGCAAAAGGCAGAGAAGCGACGTGCGGCGTTGGAGGTCGGAGGTAGGAGATGGAGCTCTTGCCGGTCCGAGTGTGCAATAAGTGGGAGAACCTTGGAAGTGAAGGAAAGCGTAGTGCTACAACGAAGGCGCTCGATGTGACTGGGTGAGGCGCGGACGATGTGCCCAGTACTTATCCCAATGAAAGTGGAGATATTGGGGGAGGGATTGAGACCGAAGCGTAGTGAGAGTGACACGTGGGAAGAGATGGGTGAGGTAATTGAGTGAAGTTGGGACGGAGAGAGGGGAGAGAGGGAGAGAGGGAGAGACGGGTGCCTTGGGTGCCTTGGGTGCCTTGGGGTGGGAGGGCGGCGGTCGGTGAAGGGACGCAACCGCGGACGGAGAGAGAGATCGAATGACGTTACCTATCATTCATTTGCAATTGCTCTATGACTGCGTCCTTACCTTCCTCTCCAGGTTGCGTATTCCAGACATTGGACTATGGGCTTCCATGAGTGCACGAACGAGAGGTGTTCAGGACCTGGTGTTGTTACCGTCCGTGCCAGCTGCAGGCAACCAGCCGCAGTTGACAGCTCTACACAGTGGAGGGGCCAAGGGGTCACCGCACTCACCCCCGCCATGGATTGCCCCTTCTGGCTGGGCCTGAACGAAGCTGCACCACATGATGACACTTTTGGGCAAATGCGAGATGTGCCCGCGTCAACTGGCTTGATCTGATGTAATTCCGACCGGTGTTTTCCCTTCACGGTCGGGGAATGAGTTGCCCAGGTGTGACGTTCAATTAGCACTGTTGGAGCTATCCCGATTAGGTATGGCGCCGCAGCTTAAGCGACTTAACGCCCGAGCCGCGCGCTGGAAGAGCTCCACGTTGACCATTGACGTCCTGACCTAACAGGACATGTGTGCATTGTGTCCATCATCCACCCGACAAACAAGAACGAAAAGAAAACATGGTCGTCTCCACCTCCACGACCGAGAGTACTACCCCCAAATCTGCTCACGTCTCCGATCCCGCCCTCATCCCCTTCCTACAGCCCTCCTTCGACCCCGCCGACTACCTCAATGCTACCCTCCCATCTCTCGCATTATCCTCCCTCTCCTCCAGACCACCCAAACAATCCAATGCCGTCCCCTTGACCGAGCTCTCGTCCCAGACCCAGGACCTTCTTTCCCAGCTGAATGCGCATACCACGAGATTGTCCACCATCCTCACCCAGTTGGCCGATGATATCTTGCGGAGCGGAGGCAGGCTGGCATACGAGGTCGAGGTGCTACGAGGAGACACCATTGGCCTTGCCGACACACTTACCGAGGGCTTGAAAGATGATATATCCAAATTCATCCCCGGGGGAATCTCAATCGCACCGCCTGTAGACGAGACCAAGCAACAAGGACTGGCACAACCCGCCACCCCCAAGCCGTCAACCACCGACAAGCAGGAAGCAATGCCCACAGCCACCACCCTAACGGCCCAAACGGCTCCCCCATCGGAAGACCCCACCTCCCCCCTCCGCACCCTCACCCTCATCCGCACCCGCCTCGACTCCGTCATCAAAATCTTCGGCGAAGCCATGCACTGGACCCTCCCCCCCTCCGAACTCTCCAGCGGCTCCCTAACCTCCTCCCTCATCTCCGTCTCCTCCCCCGACAACCCTTCCTCCGCCGACACCGAGAGCCTAGAGAAGCGCGGTAAGGACTTCGCCCAGTCTCTCCGCACCGAGATTGCCGACCTCATCATGGGTTCCGAAGACGCCACAAAGGGCGCCGAAGCCGCCGCTGTAAGGATCCAGGCGTTGAGGGAGTTGGCCGGCGTCTGGAAGGGGACAGCAGAGGAGAAGCCGAGAATCAAATTCGTAGAGGGTTTGGTGAAGCTGGCAGAGGACAAGCAGAAGGAGTACATACAGATGCAAGTGCAGCAACAGCAGCAGCAGCAGCAGCAGAGGTCGAGGCCCGGCAGGAGCGGGAGCGGGAGCGTCAGGAGAGAGCCCGCGCCAGGGCAGTCACAACAGCAGCAAAAGAGTAGTGGAGGGTTCTTGGATAACTTGCAGCGGTTTAGGGGGAGTATACTGTCCGAGTAACCATGATAATACCCATCAAACATGTCTTGCTCACGTTATCGAACTGGTCTGGCCTCGCATGATATTCCAATGCCCGAAAAAGAAGAACCCAAAACGCCCAAAACCGTGTCTGCCGAACCCTACCCGTCCGTACCAGTCCCCAAAAGCAGATATACAGGCGCCATGCTCAAACGCTTCAGATGCACAAAAGAACCCAAAACCATCCAGACACCAAAAGGTTCGATACCGAGACTCAAAAGCAAAACCCTTCGTCGGAAGCAGAAACCAGACCGAGGGCAGCTCCAACAGCACCAAGCTGCCTGCTTTGCATCTTATCTTGCACACCACATCACAGCTCCTCGATAGCCGCCAGGGCACGCCCGTACTCAACGTCCAGTTTCGCAACCTGCTGCATCATCTGCACCCGCAAGTTCTCCTCCTGACGCTTCGCCTCATACAACAGAAATTCCTCAATCGTCATCCGCTTCTCCGGACTGGTGAGCGCCGTAATCGCCGGCAAGCTCTCGCTGTCGAAGAACACCTCCAGGTCCACCGGATTCCATTTCGGAACAGGAGTAGGAGGTGTCACTGCCTCTGGCGTTTCGTGGCGGAAGACCGCTGGAGGCGTACACGCGATCATCGACTCGGGAGGGGAGAAGGTCGGCCAGTCAAGTTGGGGCTGCGTTTCGCTGATACGCGTACGCTTGCTCCTACGGAACTCGCTCTCCGGTGCCTCAGTCTCAATCTGCTCGCTCTTGCGCTTCGTGGCACTGTTTGCCTTTGCAGGTCGCGGCGCAGGTGGATCCATTCTCATATCCATGTGCTCACTCTGTCGCTTAGCCTTCCGGCCGGGTCTAGCAGGTGAAGGCTTCGGGAGATCCGAGAACGAATTCCCGTTGTCGGTTTGCTCGCTTTGGCGCTTTGCCTTTTGGACCGGCTTGGGGGATTCAAGCGCCTTAGGAGGATCCGAAAATAGAAGACCAGTATCAGCTCCTTGACTATGGCGTTTCGTCCTCCTCACGGGCTTCGGAGGTTCCGGGAAATCCGGCCTCCTATCAGTCTGTTCGCCCTTCTGCTTCGTCTTCCTGGCTGGCTGTACGATTACAGAGGAATCAAGGCCGCCGTCAGTCTCTTGGGTTTGTCGCTTGTTCTTCCTGGCAGGCTTAGCATTCATGGAAGAATCCAGGCCCTTATCGGTTTGCTGCGCTGCACGCTTCGTTTTTCTCACGGGTTCAGGAGGTTCTGGGAAATCAAGGCTACTGTCCGTCAACTGACTTTCACGTTTCCTTCCCCTAGCAGGCTTCGCAGCCGGTCTCTCTGCCTGTAATTCCGACGTGTCAACACCGGCATTGGTCTGTTCGCTCTGACGATTCGTCCCCTTGGCTCTTCCCTTCGTGCTCTTGGATTTAGCGGCAGTCCTCTTGCTGGTCGACTTCGTAGAGGCGCTGCTAGTCCTGCTCGAAGTGCGCCTTCTCTTCTCGGTCGGGGCGCGGTCTACGGGGTGGTAAAGCTCCTTGAGAGCAAAGAAGCGGCAGGTAGGTGCACGCCGCCGATGTTCCTCCAGAGGGTCGTCATTGGGTACCCAGTCATCCAGTGAGAGAGAGCAGTAAGGACAGGTGACACCATCAGGAGTTTCCTCCGTAGGGTCATAATACCATCCGGCTTCGACCATCTAGAATGGACGTTAGCGAGCGCGACCACGCATCTACGGCACCCTTACCTCGTCAACGCCGGGGTAGCCAGCTGACGTGTCCAAGTCCCAGAAATCTTCAAAGGTTGAGCGACGCGCAGCCATCATCCTGTCGCCAAGGGGATCTTCATCCACTCTTTCCGGGTCGCATTCACGGACGCGCAGGCAGATGTTGATCGCAAAGGCACAAGTAGGCGAATGGGTAAAGTGTTCGCGAGCAGGGAAATCTCCCGATTCCCAGCCATCGAGCTGGCAGCCACACTTGAAGCATTGGACATTGTCGGGACTCGCAGAGGTCGGTTTGTAGATGAACCCAGCGTAGGCTAGATCCCAGGGGCGGGGAGAATTAAGTGGCCAGCATAAAGCTTCGGTTGCGGTGCTGGATTTCTTCGACCGTGCTGAAGGGCGACGCGCCTTTCCTTTCGGCTTATCTCCATTGGGTCCCCAGCCGAACGATTCCAGACGGGTCTGGAAAGATGGCGGTAGTGTCTTCATTGTGTTCTCCAGAGAACTGTTGTCGCTCTGTGAATTCCCTGGCAGGTGCACTGTATGGAACGTGGGAGGTGTTGGGCGCTGCCTGCAATGCAGTTGGAGAGGAAGGACATGGGAGTCGCGTCCCAAACAACAATGTTTACCGTGGCGGGGCCGGCCAAGCCTCGGCCAGCCAAGCGCCGCGTATGCACGTGCACGGGCCTTAGTCAGCCGTACCTGTCAAACCGATGACGCCTGAGGCCTGAATTCCCATCCAACATGGCTCAACGACCTTTGATACTGCGGTTAGCATGGCGGAGGCAGCCATTGACCGTTTATGCTCGACGATTTGCGTCCAACGAAACCTCTTCCACCAAACCATCGTCCGCACAGACCGTTACTGCCCTTCCCCCGGACTGGGAAGATGAACCGCACGCGCTTTCGGAATTCACGCAACTACCTTACAAGGATTTTGGGAAGAATCAGCTGATAGAGACGAATGAGGAGTTCAAGAGAGCTCTCAGAGACATCCTCCGGAAACTACCACCCGTCACCTACGCCTTTGCCTACGGTTCAGGCGTATTCCCGCAATCTGACGTAACTACCTCGCGCATCACAAATTCACCGCACCCCAACCCTCCCGAAGCTATATTGAAATGGCAGAAAGGCGGAGGAAAGATGATTGATTTCATAGTAGCTGCGCGCTACACGGAGCACTTCCACTCGCTGAATCTCGCTCGTCATCGCGATCACTACTCCTTCCTCGGCTCTCTTGGTTCGGGTATTGTGAGCCATATCAACGATAGATATGGCGCGGGCGTCTATTTCAATCCCTATGTCACGGTCAACGGGACTATGATCAAGTACGGCGTGGTCAATCTGCAGACACTTCACCGAGACCTCACCGACTGGGACACCCTATACCTAGCTGGTCGCCTTCATAAGCCCGTAAAGATTCTCTTCGAGGACCCCAGCATTCGCGTTGCAAACCAACGTAACCTGCTCTCGGCAGTCCGGTGTTCACTCCTGCTGCTCCCGCCCACCTTCACAGAGAAACAGCTATACTCCACAATCGCCGGCCTCAGCTACCAAGGGGACCCACGTATGGACTACGGCAGCGAAAATCCCAAGAAAATCGAAAACATCGTCACCCATCAAATCCGCAACTTCCGCCTCCTATATCACGACCTCATCATGTCCCTCCCCAACGTCTCTTACGTAGACGACAAAGCCATACAGAAGTCTGACTGGATGGATGACACCAAGCTTGATCTCCGCCTCCAGCAGGACATGGACCCTGAGCGCCGCGGAAACATCGTCCGCCGCCTGCCCAAATCCTTCCGCGAGAAGCTCTATTTCCTCTACCAGAGGAAATTCGCCATTCCTGGTCGCGAGTTCCAGGAAATGCTGGATGCCAGTAAGGATGAGGAAGGGGTCTTGAAGAAGCAGGTCGGCGGTCCTTTCGACAAGCGTATAGCGGGCGAGACGGATCTGCCCGATATGGTCGCTAAGGCGGTGCATCAGACGGTAAAGTGGCCGTCCACAGCGCAAAGTATCAAGAGTTTCTTCACAGCGGGCCCGAGCCGTGGGTGGAGGTACCTGCAGGAGAAGCGGGCCAAGGGAAATCAAAGTTGAAGGGTACTATCGTTGAATCGCTCATTTGCATCCCCTCGTCAGCGTGTCGCCCAGCGCTACGTATCTCCTTTGTACGATTCTGTTGTATTTGCATTAGCGAAGATTTAGGTCGGGTTGACTTGGTTTGGATTTGCATGTAGCCGCCGTCGAGCGAGGACGAACGGGTCAGGCTTGTATCTTTTTGGAGAATTGAGATCGGAAAAGATGGGGTGTATATTACCCACAAAGACCTCGTTCTGCCTACTTAGACAAACAATTAAGTTCAATCTTATAGATAACGCATTTTCCCTGATATCGTGAGCTCTATTGTCCGTTGCTAGCCACGCAGGGAGGCATTGGACCATGGGGTCAGATTGGTTCAATTTGAATGAAAGAATGAGGTACGCTTCGAATTCATGCTCGCTATGCCTTGAGCCTTGCTTTGAAGGCTCCGTATCTTACAATGCGATGTTTTGACCGAGTCGCTCTCTTAATACATGTCATGCTACGACCTATGCGTTCAAAAATATGCTCCCTGGCGCCTATAGCTATCCATCATAAAACGCCCTCCCAAAACGCCCTCTTCTGACAACGAGGCCCTCCCACTCGGAGATATGGCCAGCTAATCTCATCTCCTCGCGCAGCATCGTCAAACTCTACTTCGTCGCACCCACCAACTTCCTATTTCTCTTCATCAGTGCCGCCAACTTCTTTTCCAACGACTCGTATTCCTTCTTCGCCGCCAGCATAGCCTGTTCTGCTTCATTGACAGACAATACGCTTCTCCTTCCCCTGCGACCCTGCGCTGCTTCGACTCCCGCAAGCCCACCCGCAGATCCCATGGCGTCTACAAGTCCTTGAACATCAAAACCATTGCCGCCGAGGGTAATGTTCCCCTTCCCATCCACACTGAGATCTTGATGAATATTCGTACCAAGACCAGCGTTCATAAGCCATTCAAGACCCTGAACGACAACGCCCCCAAGCAGGTCCGCAGCCATGACGCCCATGCCCTCAAGCTCATTGCTCAGGGTTCCGCCTTCAGCAACCACTTTTGCGGCTTTAGCAATTTTCCCGATATTAACGGAAGTATTGCCCGCACCCGCTCCAGGAGGTCCACCAACTCCACACGTATCGGTGCGCGAAGTGTTAGGCGTAGGGTTGTCTGTGCCCGGAAGAACGAACTGGTTGAGATAGGCGCCAGCATCAACGGGAGCTTGCTGTTGTGGTGCCGGTGCCTGGTGGCTATTCTGTACGTTGGGATCGATCTTCGGCATGCTTTGGACTGCAGCGGCGGCACTGCCACTCTTCAACTTCGCACCGGCCTCCTTAAGGGCAGTCGCTATGGCTGGTAGCACATCCCCAGATTGCGCATGCGGGGCGGCACTAGGAACATGTGGCGTGTGCTGTTGAGGATGGAAGCGAGCTGGGCCCTTTAGCTCTTCGATGTGTTTCTCTAGTTCGAGTGCCTTGTCCTCGAGCTCCTTCGTCAGGCCCCATAAGAATTTCCCTTGAGGGCTGATGAGGTATCTGGAGTCTGGTTTGCCATCTGGACCGCTTAGACGTACAGGTTGCTTCTTAGCAAGCGCTTCCAGGTCCGCCTGGGTGAAGTGTAATTTGGCATCCTGCGGCGCTGTAGGAGCACCAGACTGAGGAGCAGTACGTACTGCGTGGGCAAGCGAAGAGGATAGCGGTTTGAAAAACTCCAGGGTAGACGCTAACAGCTCCCCACTCTTTTGCAAATCCGCGATGATGGCCTGGGCACTCATGTTGGCCTTCTCTTTTGGACCAGTCTCCAGAGGAGGTGACGACGGAGCTTTTTCGATTGACGGTTGCAATGGGAGAGCATCAACTTCTTTTTTCACCCCAGCGACTGGAGCAGGCGGGTGCTTGGGTTCACTTTCCTCGCTCTCTTCGGTTGGTCCATCTTTGAGAGATGTTGTCTGAGTTTTGGCAGGGCCTGCAGGAGCCTTGGGAGCATTGGCTGTAGACTTCCTCTTCTTCGTCTTCCGCCCCACGATGGGAGCGTGTTCCGGCTCTGGTTCAGCTTTCGCCTGCTCTTCCAAAGCGAGCGTCTGTTCTTCCAACATCTGTCGCGCTCTTTCCTGTCGCTCCTTCTTGGCCTGGGATTTTGTCTTCTTCCTGACAGGAGCACTTCCCACTTTGCCGCCAATGAGGGGTGGAGAACTAGCACGTGACACGGAGGCAGACGTAATTATGGAGGCATCCTCGGAAATCATTTCGCTTGCGGGCGTACCAGGTTGGTTGATAGAAGCTATACTAGCTTGTCGCGATCGTAACTTGTCGACAGTTGGTACATGAGGTGGACCAATTGAGACCGCTGGTAGCGCCGGCGGTGTCTCAGTCCTAGGTGTGGGTACAACTCGGATTGTGCGCGGCGCAGCTGCGCGTTTGATAGGGGAGCCAGTGCTCGTTGCGGCAGGGCTTGCAGGTACGGGACTGCTAGCCGTTAAAGGCACAGAAACGGTGCGGCCAGCCTTAGACGGGGTATCAGTCTTTAAAGGACTCGAGACGTGTTTCTGACTAGGCTCTAACAATTCAGTCGCAACAGCAAGGTCTAGTTTCCCTGGATGTTGTCGTTTGGATGTTGACACTGGGGTAGCTGGTGGTGCAAGATTTTTCGCATCTTTCTGAAGGGTTGGTACTGGTGTATTGTCTTTAATCTCCTTCGAAAGGGTTGCGAGTGTATTATCTTTGACAGCCTTGCTGGGTGTTGCTTCAGCGGCGGGAACATCTTTGCCTTTCTTATTGCCTGATTTGGACTTCGTTGTCGGTTTGGAGGGAGACTCGGTGACGACTGGCTTCGTCTTACTCTCCTCGAGTTGGGTGGTGGGCTCAACTGTCTCTGCTGTACGAACTTCTGGCATGGTCTGCGACTTTCCAGAACTTGATTTCTCGGACCTTTTCACGAGACTTGAAGGCCTTGTATTTGCCGCACTGGCAGGAGCGCCAGGGGTAGACACAACCTCTCCCTGTCGCCGTGGACGTTGACTGGATGGCATCTTAACCGGCGTGATTGGTACAAGAGGAACTGCAGGCGTAATATCTGATGAGGCAGTTCGCGACATAGGTGGCGTTGAGTACTCAGTCAGTGCCCTATGAGCAATGGGAGCGGAGAAACCTGGTGGAATAGTGGGTGTAGCTCGACGGTGTTGCTCGTAAATTGGAGGAACGACGGATATATCCCGTCCCACCAACTGAATATCGTCGTTCACCAGCGCGTCGACATTGGCGGTTGCCTGTTCCTCAGGACTGAACAGCGGCTCGTCTGCGTGGCATGTTAGCACATTGATTCTGCGAAAGCCGTAACAAATTGGACAATTTTAAAGGCGTCGAAACGTAGCGAATAACGAGACGCCGGACGGTGGAGCTCATCTGGCGCTGAAATCAAGCAATTATCTACAAGAACGTGGTGAGGGGTTTCTCTCGGCATCTTCGTCACAGGAGAAGGCAAAGAAAGTATGGAGACATTTCTCTGATTAATTCGTAAGTATGCCGACTAAAGCGGCAGGAAGGGGAGTTTACGTACATATGAGAGCCATGACGAAGACGACGAGAGAGGACGACTGGACCTGGCCAAAAGCAGCATGTTCGCCGAATACAAGCCGAGAAGAAAAGAGATCAAGGTATTGAAGATCCGTGAAGCCATGCAAAAGCCTGAGTCTGTGATAGATGACAACGGCCGACCCAAGCACGAAGACGCCAGACAACTTCAGTTATCACATTGCGCGGAGTGTGCTGATGCAATTGCCCGATGCCCCCTTGAAACGCCATGCGACCATTGCGAAAGTGAAAACGAAAGGCAGGAAAAAAGAAAAGCAAAACCAGGATACAGAACCTATGTTCGAGGAAGGGCAGATAACGAAAATATATGCCAGAATGGGAAAAGATTTGGAGGCTACCACCGTCCTGCGCCGCCACCATAATTGGTATTACCATAGAGGGAGGAGAACGGACCTTGACCTTGGCCAGGGTACAGTCCCTGTCCAGCCATTCCGCCACCTTGATGGAGCCTTGCCTGTAAGATACTCGGGTCTTGAACATCCACTAGACCACCTCCCCCAGAGGAGGAAGTGTTAGCATGTCTGTGCTTCTTTCCCTTTTTCTTAGATTTCTGCGAACCAGATTCCTGATAAGCGCCAGGCGAAGGCCCATAAGGGAAGGTCAGAAGGCCAGGGGTTGAGGCTGGCGTCGAGGTCGTAGGGTGCTGATTAAGAAAAGAAGGAAACATTGACTCACGCTTTCCAGTATCGACCCTAGCCCCACCCTCCATGTTTCTACCGCGAAGCAGGTCCTGATACATCATGTCATTGGCGTTCCTGGCACCGGCCGTAGCTCCGTAGCCCAATCCGCTGGTAGTGAATCCGTGGCCCTGACCGAACATGCCACCTCCACTTACGGGTGGAGTACCCGTTGCCTTCAAGCCAGGAGGCGGGCCTTGGACACCACTCGTATAGAACTGCGTTCCCATCGGCTGGTGTTGGGAGATCTGATTGAAATGGCCAGTGTTTTTCGGCATCATGGACGACTGTTGGCTCATGAGCTTCTGGTTGGCAACAGGTTGTACGGACGCGGAAGCCGACGAGGTGTCATTCGCAAAGCTGAAGCGGGAGGCATGACGAGCGTGCCCAGGAGTATTGCCCATCTGACCATGCGTTTGCTGCTGAGGGAAGATCGATTGAAGTCCAGGCGGTTGAGGCGATCCAGACTTCATGGTGGAGAGGAGTAGTTGTTGCTGCTGTTGAGGCGTCAAGCCACGGGAACTCAGCCCCAGGTTCGCGAAGTCATCGGTGAGAGAAACATTGGGCCCATAGATACCAGCCGACATTGGGTTCTGTCCAGGAGGGGCGATGGCACTGCGATTCCCCTGGCCCGAACCTGCTTCATGTCTTTCCTCGGGTTCGCCTCCGAGCTGCAAACTACCACCTGCAGTGGCTTCGCCATTGTCTTCATTCTGCTCAGCACCAGTGTCTGGGATAGCCGCCTTCAGTTCGGTTTCTCGTTGGACTTGTTGGGCTTCAAGCTCTCTTTGCTTTTCCCTCAAAGCACGACGCTTGGCTCCCCCATCAGGCTCCATCAACGGCGGATAACTTGTAATAGTTCGCAGATCTTCGTCAGACAAGGAGGCAGAAGAGAATACAAACTGGAAGCTCGCTTTAGGAAGGGCTTTGAGAAGTTCAACAAAGTCCGGCATGGGAGCTTGAGATGGTCGTGCCGCGGGCTGGCTTTGGGATTGAGAGGCGGCGACCGTCTGCGCTGTCTTCTCCTTCTCCTTCTCCTTGTCCTTCCCCTTCTCTTTCTCTCTCCCTTTCTCGTTCTCCTTTTCTTTTTCCTTGTCCTTGTCCTTCTCCTTCTTCTTCGACGCCTCCTCCGCTTTCACCGGCGCCTTAGGTACTTGTGCAGGAACGGCATTGGTGACCATGGGGCTCGAGTTTGATGCAATAGTGGAGCGGCTGGCCCGACGTTCTTGCGCAGCCTTACTTCCCCAACTTGCGGTTGCAGGTAGACCGGGTGCATCTCCAGTTGGGCTATGAGTATCGCTACTTTCTTGCCGATGCATAGGCGCCGCTGCGGCTGCCACAGCAGGTCCACGATGAGGGGGCGGTGCGGCGTTTGCGGGAGACTGGTTTGGTTGTTGCGTCTGGATGGAGTTCATCATGGAAAGGTCTTGACGAGTGAAGCTATCGTTTTCCTCGCCGGGCTCGTGCAAAAACATGCAATTCCGGTTGTTACATTGCTCGCCACGAAGATATGCACTACAATACTTCGTGGTGCCGTATTGCGCCCTGAAAAGATGTCAGTGTCTTCAATAGCGGAAGCAGCATCGTGACAGCGCACCTCAATGTTCTGTCTCCATTATGGGAACCATCGACCGCCGCAATACACGCCGCAGCGTCCTCCTTCCTCGCAAAAGTGACGTAGACTCCCACGGACTGCTGGTGCTGAGCATTTTCTCTGGCTTTGCTGACAACGATCTTTATGATTTTACCATATTGACCGAAGTAGTCGTTTCCACGTAGAGTATCAAGTAGCCGATCCTCCCGTATCGTGGGCGTGAGTCCCGTGACGTAGACAAGATTTTTCTGGACGACGCGCAATCCTGCCAAATGCTTCCGGCTCAGCGAGTCAGCTTCAGCCTTCTGTGCTTCTTTTTGACGCAAGGCAGCATTCTTCTTCGCTTTCTGGGCTATCTGCTGCTTGTGCTTGGCCATCCTAGGTATTGGTCAGATAAGAGAAAATGCCGGAGGGGTTGGGACGGAGCTCACTCTTCGGGAGTGATTCGCCTGAACTGGATGTTCGAATCATCGTAAGGCCGCCGGCAGGCGGGGCAAAGGCCGTTCAAAGTTGTTTTAATGTTATTATAACAAAATTGACAGATCTACATATTCCCATTAGCGCCGTAGATACGATATAGCTTTGCCGAATGCATCGAAGAACCATACCTGATAGCCGCAAGGACATGGCCGGAAGTTCTTGTCGGAGAGGTCGAACTCCTCGACACACAGAGGACACAGCTCATCTTCCTCGTCCTCGACGAACTGGTCCTGCTGTATGCGAGACATTGTTTGTGTGGCGCGGGGGTGCAGTGTGTTGGTAGGACGCGATGGTGTGGCGGTTGATCGAGATTCAGCGTGTAATGAGGCCGGCCCACACTCGAGGCAGGACCGGAGAGCGTGATTATAGTATAGGATGCGTGCGAAAGTGATGAACGCCGGGAATGAGAACGCCGGGAAGTACGTGAAGAGAAGAGGGAAAGAGGGTGCAAGCTGACGGCGGTGTGGAGATGCGTTTACAGAGGTTCAGGCAGGCCCTGCGCTTCAGGGCTTGAGGCGGAAGGCGCTAGCGCTCCAAGCGGGCCGGTCACGTGCCGGGCAACTCGATCGAAACGGTCCGTGCGCCTGAGCTCGCCCAGAGACCTCACCTGGAAAGGACGACATCACCGCGTCCGATCCCAATTGCATCCCCCCATTGTGCGGACACCGCTCGCACGCTCTCTCCAAGCCCAATGGCTCTCCGGCTCTCTGCAAGCCGGCCATTGAGCGCTGCCGTGCGCTCTGCGAGCTGCGCAGCCTCCTTCACTGCCGCCCGCACCTTCACCACCACTGCCCTCCGGGCCAAAGATGTCGTCTCCGAGGACCCCAACACACCGAACATGAGAGTAGGTTGCTTGGATATCCTGGGAGGTGCGGTTCAGATGCTAATGGAATGGCCAGTATGCCCCCCGCGCCCCGACAGGCACTCTCAAGGCTCCCATCGTCAACCCGGCCGACAAGTACAGCGAGGCAGGCGAGGCGCGGCATAAGTACGGCCAGTACCTGATGTCTTGCTTGCCCAAGTACATCCAGCAGTATGCATCTTAATGTAACCAATCGAGCGTGGGCTAGTTCTGACCACGCATAGGTTCTCCGTGTGGAAGGACGAATTGACCATCTATATTCCCCCTGCTGGCGTTATTCCGGTCTTCACGTTCTTGAAATACCACACTGCTGCCGAATTCACCCAAATCACTGATATCACGGCTGTCGACTACCCAACCAAGGACCAGCGTTTTGAGGTCGTGTACAATATGCTCAGTATCCGCCACAACTCCCGCATAAGGGTAAAGACATACGCCGACGAGGCGACTCCTGTCCCCAGCCTGTGCGACTTGTACGACGGAGCGAATTGGTACGAGCGTGAGGTGTACGATCTGTTTGGTGTCTTCTTTGTTGGCCACCCGGATCTGAGGCGCATCATGACCGACTACGGTTTTGACGGTCATCCCTTGCGCAAGGACTTCCCCATGACCGGTTATACGGAGATTCGGTACGATGAAGAGAAGAAGAGGATTGTTTATGAGCCTCTGGAGATGACGCAGGCTTACAGAAACTTCCGTGGAGGTTCGACAGTGTGGGAGCCGGTAGGACCTGGTGTTGACAGAAAACCAGATCAAGTAAGTGGATCAAGGACATTTCCCGATTGCCTCAAACAACTTGAGCTTACAATCATCAGTTCAAATTACCCACACCTAAGCCCGAGCCGCCGAAAGAGGGTGAAAAGAAATAGACATCTAGAACATGTACAATGTGTATATATCCAAGGAAGCGAACCATCCACAATCACCGTTCATTTGCTTGTGTGATTAGTCTTCTTATTGGGTACGGACGCCCAAGGATCTCCGTTGTGAAGCAGGCCGCGTCGCCTCGGCCCCGAGTTCCATGTGCATTCCTGAATCCAAAGAACAATCTTGGCGTGCGTCCAGTTCCAACGCTGCAAAATCGGTCTAATCCAACTCATGCAACTCGATGCTACATCACCTAGGTTCTGCATGCAGGTACATTGCTCAAGCCAGGAGCTATAGTTGGTTTCTATGCGGGGCTGTATCGCTTGGCGCAGACCTGATGCAACTCCGGGATGCTCAACTCGGCATGTTTCCCGTACTTCCGTGACTCACATTCAAAAGACCATCGAAACCTTCAATTGTAAGTGCTTACTCTTTCCCTCAAGCCATGATGTAGTTGGATCCGCTAGCTTCTACACATACGTGGCTTTTATCCTAATCTTTCGCGTCATACCACTTTCATTCGATCTATAAAAGTTAGCCATCCAACTTCATATCATGTTCTTCACCAAACCGATCCTCTACTTACTGACCCTCCCCATTGCAGCCCCAATAATGACGTACGCAACGAAAACAACCACCATCCCCCCCTTCAACCTCTCTTCTCCAGCCGGCACCGACATCTGGCGCAAACCACCCTCGCGGGACGTCTTCTCTGCACCTACCCACCCATCCCCTCTTCTTAAATATCCCCTCCTATCTTTTCAGCGGGCTCGTCTTACTTTTAGTCTTCCGGCCCAATCAGCCCTTAGACAATACGATCAAGCCGGCCTATTACTCCACTTCACAAAGCCTGGGGAAAAAGACAAGTGGCTGAAGACCGGCATCGAATTCTACTACGGGAAACCATACATCAGCACCGTAGGGACGGATCAGTGGAGCGACTGGAGCGTTGTTCCTCTGAGTGAGGGGGGAGAGAGGCCGACCGCGACGGTAGAGGCGAGGAGGGAGAAGGATGCCTTGGGGAAGAGCTTATGGGTTTATCAGATCGTCAAGGGGAAGGAGGGGGACGAGGTGGGGAGGACACCATTGAGGGAGGTGAATTGGGTGTTTGCGGAGGAGGAAGGTTGGGAGGTTGGTGTTGGGGGTTATGTGGCTAGGCCGACGGTGGAGGGCGGGGAGGGGGAGTTGGAAGCGGAGTTTTGGGAAGGGGTGGAGGTTGAGCTTTTGGATGGTTAGGGTAGGGGTTACGGTTGGGAATAAAGATTTGGCTCCGGCGATCATAATTTTGGCAACAGAATGAAATTTGGCGGACGATTATGCGTCTCCGCCATAGAAGTTTCCACCCACCTTTCCCAGTAGATGCTCTCCATAAATACACTCCTCATACTTTCTCTCTCCTCCCGTCTTCTCCACACATGTTTTCAAAGGCCTAACTCTCGCCTCAAAGCCAGGCTCAAAAAAGAATGGTACAGAAACCCTATAACCGTCCCCTTTATGGATCACCCTATGCCTCGTAGACATCCACAGCCCATTCGTCCATCTCTCCATCATATCCCCAATATTGACAACAAAAGCCCCAGGGATAGGGTCAGCATTCAGCCACGTCGTCCCGTCTTTGAGAAGGGCCTGCAGAGCGCCAGGGGTAGGATCTGCAAGGAGCAGTGTCACGCACCCGTAGTCCGTATGCTCGCCGCAGGAAAAGGCGCCCATGTCCTGGATTCCGTTCGGATCCTGCTCTTGTTCAAGTTTCGGATACCTGTTGGTCTTAGAACCAATGAATAATATCAGAATCTCTCTGTGTTCAGATACATACCCAATCATTCGCATAACCCAAAAGCTCTTCTCCGTCGCTCTCACAAAAACGCCCTCGTCCTCCTCGTTCCCATCTTTCCCTTCCTCCTCGGCAAGCCCCAACGCCACGCCCATAGCCCTCACCACCGCCTTCCCCACTCCCTGCAATGCCTCCACATACCCTTCATAAACCTCTTTCAATTCTCTGGGTTCCTCGGGCCACAAGTTAGGTCCCTGTAACGTCTTATAGGTCCCGTGTCCACCGATTCCTTCTTCTCTGGACGCATGATCCCACTCTCTATACCAATCCACCGCCTCATGCATATCTCTCCGACCCTTCGTCACATTCTCACCCATACCCTGGTATCCCCTCGCTCCATCACCACCCTCGAGCCCGCCCGCAGGGTGGCGTTTGATTTTATTCTTCTCCAATAATGGGAGCGAGAAAAATCTCCTAGCGAGGGAGATTACTTCGTCGAGCTTCGACGTAGGGATTCCATGACCAGTCAAGTAGAAGAAGCCATAAGTAGTGCAGGCGGTATTAAGTGCGGTGGCAGTTGCATGGCGGGCAGAGGGAGTAGACGTGGGGGAAAGGAAAGGGGAGATATCGATGATGGGGAGTGAGGAAGGAGAAGATGAGGGAGTGGACATCGTGAGAGAAAGGCCAGAATGGTGTTAGCCCTATGTGGGGCGAGGAGACGGGTCGGTGTCTATGTCCAGTTGGTCAATGACAGGTTAGTGGGCCTGAGAGTAAGAGTACTGAAGCTGTAATCTAGGTGCAAGTCAGCCAAACTCTCTGGGGTCAATATTGACATGTGTGATTTTGTTCAAATATGTATGCTCTTGCTAGAACTGTATGGGTGATCCGATAGGAATTGCTTGACTGGGAGATGATTGTGAAAGATGAAATAGGGTTTCCAGGGAAGAGAGTTGAAATTACCAAAGGATACTTTTTCCCCCAACAAGTTTCGTACCTTTCACTCAGAAACAAAAAAAAAGGACAAAATAGTCTTGTTCTGTTTTCCGTTGGGATACTGACCGAAGTGTCTTCCACCTTTTGAGATGGCAAAGCTATACTGGTAGGTAGTGGAGGCACGCCAAGGCTAAACTTTCGATTGGTGGAGCCAGTGTAGGCTTGTGGTGATTTGGCTGTGGTCTTGGGTTCATAAGGGTCCTGCTGAAAGTGCGGTTGGAGTCACTGATAATAAAGCCATGTACCTAGGTAGCTATTTGGAGGTCCACCGGACGCCGTTTCCTCAAAGGGCCTAGTGTAGCTATCCCCTCACTAGTCTATCTAGGAAACAGTGGCTCCAATATGTCTCCTCGCCTCACCGCTGCAAATATGCAGAGATAAAGCTAGAGTGTATGGGAATAGGGGGTTCAAGAATTTGTTTAGGTTCTACTAGTTACTTCAATGTTCATCAACTTCTAGGGCGGAAGGTTCACTCCATCCATCCAAGTCATTACAGTCTCATCGCTCTACTATACTTTGTCCGAATCAAGCCATGCCAGCGCCAAATGCTATGGTATATAAAACAGCCAAATCCATTACATAATGACTTCATTGGCGACGTCCTGGAAGCATAGTTAGCACCTCAAGTTTCGCATCAATGTGGACATTCTGATACTCACCCTCTTCAACTCCTTATACGGCAAGCATACGCAGTTCTGCACCCGGACCTCGTCGCCAACACCGCACTCTTTGCCAAGAATAGTGATGCTCTGCACTTTAACACCATTTTTGATGATGCTAGTGCTGTGGCTAGTGATAGGAGTGGGCGTTCCCTCAACACGTGCCCAGGCGCCGATCTTGCTGCTCCAACCAACAATGGTGTACAGCACGCAGGCGTCGTGCTTAATCTCAGCGTCGTCCAGCACTATGGACTCCTTCACGCGAACACCGGCACCAATAACCGCACGAGGGCCAATCGAGACATTGGGACCAAGCTTCGCTGTCGGGTCGACGTGGGCTGAGGGGTGGATGTAGACAGGGGGGATAATGTTCGCAGACGGAGCAGCAAGCTCCTCGGCTCCCGACTGGAAAGCCTTCAAAAGGTAGAGCGCATTGGCCGGGACAGCAGAACCGGCAGTCTTGATCTGACGCCAGAAGTCCTTCGTCTCCAACACGAAAAATTGCCTGCTGTCTGCGATGTCGGCAAGCACATCCTGCTCCAGGCGGATCACGGCATTCTCCTTGTCCTCCTCTTCATCATCTCCTTGGAAGAAAGAAGACTGCAGGTTCTCGGAAGACGGATAGTTGAGGATCCGCGGACGCTCAGTGCGACGCTTAATCGCACTGCGAATGGCCGGGAAGATGGTCTCCGTGGAGAAGAGGTACACTCCACAGTTGATGAGGTTGGAAATGTGTGACTCGGGTTTCTCGACGTAATGAAGGACTCGTTTGGTATGCGCATCAGACACGATGCAACCGAAGTTCGTGGCCGACTCATTCGCAACCCTCGTACCCAGCATGACAGCTTCCGCGTCCTTGTCATCATACAGCTTGAGCATCTCGTTCAGGGGAAACGAGCAGCACACATCCGCATTCAGCACAAAGAATCTGTCGGGTTTGCCTTTCAATATGACATCTCGGAAGTGGTAGAGGCCCCCAGCAGTGCCCAACGCCTGGTATTCTCGAAGGTACTTGACGCTCAGCTGAGGAAAGGTCGTAGAGATGGAGTGAATGAATGGCTGGAAGACGGACTCCTCATAGTAGCCGACGATGAAGACTTCTTTGATCTCTGGGACCTTTGCGATCGCTCGGAAGCAGTGCTCAATGATGGGGTGACCTGCAACAGGGAACAGTGGCTGTCAACAATTAGCGAGGAGCTGAGCGGTGGCAGGTTTTATTGATGCGAACCTTTGGGAGCTCCATGGACAATGGCCGGAAACGAGTTCCACGAGAGGGGCCTCCGACCTTCGTATGTCAGTCTCTACTTTTAGCTCTCACTCGAGCTCCGTACCAGAATGACAGCTTTGGTGGAGTGCGTAGCACCTCCCTTAGGCCTGACGGCGAGGGAGGGGGGTTGCAGGCTCATTTTTAGTTGATCCGAGGAATCTGCTAGTTGGATTTCGTAGCGGAGGGGTTTCAATGAGTTCAGAATACCCCAAATGTCCAGAATGACGACGTGTTCAGTGGATTTAGGAGGTTACTGCTGGGAGGGGTGTGGAGTCTCGACAACTGGGAGACCCTTGGATTGATGAGGCCCGTGGGTCCGCCTCCGCCTTGGCGTAAATAACCACAAGGGTTCTCTTTCCCTGATTCCCACGTCTCACCAACCCACAGATGAGGACAAGATGAGGAGGATAACACATCTGCGAACACCCCCTTGTGTACACCTGTTCTTGGTGAAGGTCATAGCACTTCCAATGATTCGACACGTGGCCTATCCGGCGCACCTCTACCATGTTTATTTCCTCTCTAACAGTTGCGTCAAAGACTCTATGCCGCCCTCATGCTGATCAATATCGTACTCTTTAGGGTAACGCTGCAGAATGTCCCTCAACTCCTCGATATGCTGCCTCTGCTCCTCGGTGATTTCCTCGTACACACCTTCGAAGGCGTTAGCTATCGCGGGTTTCTTCATTTTCTCCGCCTTGTCGAACGCAACAAGGACCTCCTTTCTCAGGCTGCTGCGAAGCTCTCTCTCCTTGCCCTCATCCCAGACCCCGCGGCCTTCTAGCCACTTCCGTAGCCGGGTGATGGGGTTGTCTCGGCGCTTCCAGTCTTCGACCTCGATCTTTTGACGATAGGCAAAGCTATCATCCGAGGTGCTGTGGTGGCCCACTCGGTATGCCATCATCTCTATCAGGATCGGTTTACCTCCATTTTCCAGCGCTATCGTGCGAGCTTCCTTGACAGCGCGACGAACCGCAAAGATGTCGTTGCCATCCACACGGAGAGTGTCCATCCCATAACCGGCGCCCCGGGCAGCGATACCATCGCCCCGATATTGATCGCTCGTGGGTGTGGAGATGGCATAGCCGTTGTTGCGACAAATGAATATGCACGGTACCTGCCGTGTCGCTGCAATGTTCAAAGCGGCGTGGAAGTCGCCTTCGCTTGCCGCGCCTTCTCCAAAGAAGCAGACCGCAACGCGGGGAGGTTTATCCAACTGCTGCTGGTTCTGGAGCTTCAATGCATATGCTGCACCCGCCGCATGCGGGATCTGCGTAGCAAGGGGTGATGAGACTGTGTGTATGTTAAGCTCCTTGCTACCATAATGTACGGGCATGTTCCTGCCCTTGCCAAGGTCGTCCTTGTTGGCAAAGAGTTGGCTCATGAACTGGTCCAAAGTGAATCCGCGCTGTAGAAATACGCCCGTCTCGCGATATTGGCAGAAAACGACATCGGACGGGCTAAGAGCGCTTGCGGTACCGATCGCTATGCCTTCTTCACCAGCGGACATCTGCGGACAAGTTAGCAAATGCTGCCACGAAAGCTGTGATATCCTATGATATGGATGCAGCAACAAGCCCAAAGAAATCACCCACCATGTAGAAGCTCAACCTGCCCTGCCTCTGCGCTTCAAACATGAGCAGATCCATTATGCTCACTGCCCAGAATTAGCGTTTGCACCACACCTGTGTACGTCGGCCTCTGTAACATACAGAGCACCATATTCCGGTACAACGTCAATGCCTCCTCCTCTTTTATATCCACACCCAGCTGCTTATTTATAACTTGACCGTACTGGTCCATAACACGGTACGTCGGTATCGCTTTATGCGTCGAGGGTCGAATAAACTCCATCTCGTTCGTGAATTCGCTATTGAGGGCACCGGGAAACAACACCCTAGCAGGCGCACACACAAAAGTCAGTGCTGTGGACTTCCATTGAACAGTTTGCAATGTAACGTGGAACAAATTGCTGCATACTTCTCCGCATTCGCCGTGGAAGCAACGGCACGGCGCCATGCTACCGGCGCCTTGTGTGTCTGACGGCTGTGAAGACATGTCGAGGAGCTGAGGAATTGGCTACAGCGTAGTCTACGTGTACTTGTGCGCAGAGACATTTTGTGGGCGTTACATGGCAGTGAATTCTGGGAAGATGAGAGAGTATGTAGATGAGGTGCACGGGTAGAGGTGGCCAGCATCGGCCCGCGGTTCGTTTGGGGTTGTAGAGAAACAGGGATGACGTTCGGCTGTCCCTGAGAGGAATGGTCGGGACTGGCCATTCACGTGGGAGCGCGGGATGGGTAACTTCGCGCCAAGAAGGTTGAAGGATAGTAGAGCATCGACAATCATGAGTGCCGTCCAAGCTCCCAGGTCTCTTGTGCGAGGGCAGATTTGCAGACATGCGAGGAGACGGATAGGATCCGTCCCTCAGCGGACTTTCTCCTCGTCACAATATCTGGCGCAGCAGCAATCGCCGCCGCCGAAATTTCCTCAGGATGCGCCTGGGACGACGCACTTCGGATTCGAGACGGTAGCGGAGGCATTGAAGGAACAGAAGGGTATATAATCACCCTTCCAGCTCCGGAGAAGCTAAAATATACTAATAGTCCTGCAGTCGCTGGTGTCTTCTCCTCTGTCGCCTCGTCCTACGACGCCATGAACGACTTCATGTCCCTAGGCATCCATCGTCTCTGGAAAGACCACTTCGTCCGAAACCTCAATCCCGGCCGCAATCCGCTCACCTCTCCCCCTTCTTCTTCCTCTGAACCCCAAGGTTGGAACATCCTAGACATCGCTGGCGGAACAGGGGACATCGCCTTCCGCATGCTCGATCACGCCTCCACCATCAACAACGACGCCCACACCACCGTCACCGTCGCAGATATCAACCCCGACATGCTGGCAGAGGGAAAGAAACGCTCGCTCGTGACGCCATACTCACGATCGCCACGCCTCAAGTTCGTTGAGGCGAATGCAGAGAAGCTCGACATGATCCCAGACAATAGCGTCGACCTCTACACCGTCGCCTTCGGCATCCGAAACTTCACGCACAAAGACGTCGCTCTGCGAGAAGCGTACCGCGTACTCAAACCCGGTGGTGTCTTCGCCTGCCTCGAGTTCTCCAAGGTTAACAACGCACTCTTTGACACGGTATACAAGCGCTGGAGCTTCAGCGCTATCCCGCTCATTGGGCAGCTGGTGGCTGGGGATAGGGACAGCTATCAGTATCTTGTGGAGAGTATTGAGAGATTCCCTAGCCAGGAGGAGTTCAGGGATATGATCAAAGAGGCCGGGTTTTTGGTTCCCGGGCAAGGGTGGGAGGATTTGACTCTGGGGATTGCGGCGATTCATAAGGGGGTAAAGCCTTTGAAATGAGCGGGGCGTCAGAGGGGTGTGCTATCTCCTGTACGATATGTGTTGAAGGGAAACAGACGCTTTGTACATATACACATCGTGCTGTAGTTTTAAATGCGAGACATAGGACTTTAGTTGGAAAACCGATTTTTTTTTCCTCGATTCTAAATGCAGGAAGGAACTATGTAACATCCACCAACCAGTCGGGATCAGCGTCCTCATCCTCCGGATCTTCCAAAGGCAAGGAGCCTGCCTCTGAAGGGGAAGGATTGGGGGCTTCGGTAGGTTCGGGGTCTTTCGTGGCGGTCCAATGTGGATCCGGAGACACTGCGGCAGGACTAGTTTCCTCCGCGTCCAGTTGAACTTGGTCGACAGCCTGAGTTAGACCAGTTTCCCTAGTCCCCATTTCAGTGCCCTGGTTTCGGTCTTCTGCCACATCCCGCATCTGTGTATCTTCGGGGATGAAGCCTCCCTCCAACTCGTCCGCACCTTCATCCGAGTGGGTGATGTCCAGGCCACGTACGTCCTCCTGGATATCTTGCGCTTGAGTATATGGCTCCGGTATATCAAGGCCCCCCTGACTCTTTTCCTCGGGTATAAGTCCTCCGCCGTCATCAATAGAATCCTGTATTAACCCTCCCCTTGAATCGGCCACCTCAGGATGAAATCCACCAGGTTGCTGAATACTCCCGTTTATGAAATCATCGACACTGGCAGGCCGTTCAGCAAGAAATCCCCCGCCTGCCTCGTATTCGTCGCTAATGAACCCTCCACCGTAGCTGTCCCCCGGTAATCGAGAGTCCAAAGACCTCGTAGTTCTAGCCGGAGGCTCGATAGAGGCACCGTCATCCATGAAGAAACCCCCTGCGAGCTGCTGTTTGGTGATATGCTTATCCTCCTTTTCGATCTCCGCTTGAACATCAACGACGGGCCCAGTCTCGCCGTCAATCTCAATAGCATTGACCTTCTGCGCAATCCGCAATCCAAGCAGAAACCGTCTCCACATCCGTAGAGCCTCCGCGCTTCGTTGAGCGTTTTCTTCTCTTTCTTGGGCGTATTCGATGCCGTCGATGACAGCTTGGACGGCCTCGGCGTATTCCTGTGCTACAATTATGCCTTGAGTAATCGCTGTGCCATGTCTACCCTTGAACGAGAAGCCGGTGACAGCGTCGGCGTAATCCACGCCGACAAGCCGCGCCGCTTTCGAGGCAAGCTTGTGTCGAACGTGAACGCCACCTGGTGGCACCATAGACGGAACGTATACATCCAAATTCCCGAAGGCATTGCGAGGGACACGACCCCCCATCACCGGTGGAGGGATATACACCTCGGTCTGAAATATTGCGTATAAGCCCACGCCCTGCTCTTCCTGCTCCTCCTCCGGCTCGCCGAACGCCATATCCGGCGGCACTGGGTGACGAGCCGCTTTTCTAGGCTTTGCGTGCTTGAGTGGTTGTTCGCCACCTTTGATATCTCTTCCCAGTCGATACCATTTGTCTGCGCTTCTTACAATGTGAACATCTTTTCGCCGGTAAACTGGCTCCATCTTGGGGTTCATCGCAGATCCTACATTAATCTTGCCTACTTGATGCATGGGATGGATGATTTCGTTATGCCTTAAATGTCGCTCGAGAACATAAATGGGGTGCCCTTTAAAATCCTGGACATTCTTCGGCATCCCTTCGGCAGCTTCCTTGCGCACAAGCTGTGCATCCTCAACCTGATCTCTATCGAGTGGTCTCTTCCGCTTGAACGCCTTCAGAGCTCCCTTCCACCACCGCAGACCCCCTTCTGTAGCTTCGACTCTGAGTTTGCGGGTCTTGGCGTTATACGCCTTTGCATAGCGCCGTGTGACGTCCCTTGCTGTGCCATCTTCCTCAAAAGCTATTACGTAGGTAAGCGTGTTTTGTGTATAGCTCAGGGGTGGCTCCAGTTTTTCTGGTTTGTCGACAGTGGAAGTCGCTAGTGGATCAATCGCAACCCATTTCTGCTGGGCAGCATTGAAGGCTTCGGCCCAATAGACAGGATATGGCGTGTGGTACCTTTTTGTCTGCTTTGGAGCAACTCCAGCGCTGATGGTATTGCTTCGTTCCCCAATCGCTCGTTCGAGGCGGGATAGTCGTTTCGGTCTGGAAGGCGTTCGTAATGTTGTAGGGGAAGGTGTGCTGGATTGGCGATTGTAAGGATCCAAGTGTATTGTGTGTTTCCCTGGTGGCTGCTTCTGAGGTGTCGATTGTGTGACTGAAACGATGGGCAAGCACTGCAATGAACAGACCAGCCGTGCCTCAACGCCAATCGCACGTAGAAGTGCACAAAACAATTGGGCACCCACATCCTGAGAACCGTGCAATATAGTGGCAGCCCTTCGGAAGTCCTCCAGGTCCATCGGTGGGTCAAGCTCGTCAAAGGCGGAGAAGTCGGGTATGTCTGCTTCTCCATCGGTCCACCGTGGCTTGTACAAACCCACTGCCGTCACTTTGAATCTCCTCGACCAGAATGTGCTCAAATCCTTCATACCATCTACAAATCGCTTGGAGGCTTGAAATTGCGTGTACTCAGGATTAGGAGCCAGATTCGACAAAATCTTCGCAGACGGCAACTGCCGTAATGTAGCTTGGACTTTCTCGTCGTTGACCCAAGCGTTTCGTCGATGGATGTGGTATAGCAAGCAGAGTATATGCAGTTTATGGATTTCCAATCTTTGTTTCTTCTCAATGGAGGTCACACCCCGTCTCTTGACCTTCTTTACACTGTCTTGTAAGGGCGAGTCCTTCCCACCGATGGTGATGGATAGATCGCCAACTTCCACGTCCCCATCTTGTTCTGTAACCAATTCCTCGTCATTTGTCTCCGCGAGCGCATCCTCCCACTCAAAATCGCTATCCTCCGAATCTTCCGATACCTCAATCGTCTGGCGAGTGCGGTTCGTGGGGGCTTCGGGGTGGGAAGCATCCTCGACTGTCGTGGCCGTTGCGGTACCGTGTATGTCTGAAGGGAAATCTCCATTTACAGCTGTCTTTCGGCGACCAGTTTCCGCTACCACTTCGACGGCTGTCGCACGTGCTGACGAGGCAGTCTTTCGCTTCTTCAGGGGCGAACTATCCTCGGTCGCTTCTGCGGTTTCCCCAGAGAGCATATCTCGGAAGACGCCTGGAACATCGTTCTCGGTCTGTACAGGTCTCCTCCGCCTCACTGAGGGCTGAGAACGAGCTAGTAGTTGGCTCCGCGTGTTACGAGGGTTTCGGCGCGTGCCCGTCATAGTGGGGCGAGGTCGTGAAGCAGGGCACGACCGACCCGTTGTGAAGCGTGGTTTGGATGAAGAGGTAGCATTGAAGGCGTATAAAGAGTGAGAGAATGGCAACGCTGTGCCTTGTTACAGGCGTCAGGTCGTGCCCGGATGATATGGATCCTGTCAGCACTCAAGGTGCACGTCGATGACGCCACTTTCGCGCAGTCACGTGCATTCAATAGAGCTTCCAACCTTGGAAGGTCCCAAGAGTGGAAGGTTGTTTTTAGCATGCCAAGCAGAGCTTCGCATTCTTGGCATTGATGATAGAGAAACACCGACGCGGTGACGCATCCTGTAACACTTCACAAAGCAAACGGACTGTGTCATAATCAACTTTGGAGTCCTGGCGCAACCTGCATATCGAGCAGCCGGGAATTTTTACGTTACAGCGGGACGCAGTAGCACAGGGTTTCCAACCACAGGTCTCGCTCGCACAACGGCCACCATCTCCGTGTGACCGTGGTACATATACCCTGCTACCTTCCGCGACGAGTCGATGACGGAGCGTCTGTTCTAGGAAAAGCTATTGTATGACTGGCAACTGTGACCACTGCTACCCAATTCCTCAAACCCTTCTCCGCCGGTTTGGGTTTGTATCACCCTCTGTTTTCGGGCGGCTTCTGTTATCAATGCCGCTGCAATTGCCACGATTGGAGGCAATCACAATACCTGCCAATCAAGGTTGCCGGCCGCTACCTGTCTTCCGGCTATTATCTACTGTTGCACCGTATGGAGCCACGGCAATGGATTCATTGGTGGTTTTGATCGTCCCTGGACGGTCAAATCCATTGCTGGCCTTGCAATTGCGCAATACTCTATTAGTAGCCGTCAAGGCTTATAATTGAAATTTCCTCACCGCCGCTGCACCTTTTGATAGCAATGTCTAACTCTTAATGGAATCCGGTCTCTCTGCCTCTCCTCTTTCCCTCCAGACTTTCCTTGGCCATTTCTTTCCTATTCTGGCTCGTGCGTGTCTACAAGTGAATATGGCCGGAGGTGAAAGCGCCTGCTGTGCGTCCAAAGGCTGCCGCAGAGGTCATCGAAAACGGAAGGACTCATCAACCACTTCTGATGGGCAAGAGCTCAGACCAGAGTCGAGACACTGTTCGTTCGACGGATTTTCCAGTCCATCCCCATCTCAAAGTATCACTACGGCCCCAGCTTTCCATGTTGATCAATATTCAAGAAGTGTTTCGAAAGTCTCTCTCAGGGAATACGACTCGAATGATCCGGAGTTGACTAAGGACGCCGACACCAAGGGACCGAAACGAGCTTCGCACACATCACTCACCCGGAAACTTCTTCACTGTCGCCCCCCTTCTACGACATCAAGTTGTTCTGAGGGAGCTCGCGCAGCTAGGCTCCACTCCATGGCGACAAACGATGCGGCACACGATCATATTCACGATTCCCATGAAGCCAGGGGCTGTGCAAAGGCTAGCAGTACTAGGAATCCCGGTACTTGCTACTCAATCTCGAATGATCATGATGAAGCAATACTGAAAGAGCCAGTCACCGTCTACAGTTTAGTCCGAGATGGGGGCGAACGGGGACCAGCCTGTTTTCAAAGGAGCATTCTGATAGTTAGCGGCCTGAAATGCGGTTGTTGCGAATCAGGACTAGCGAACGCTCTTTCACGTATTCCAGCAATCAAGAACTATCAGGTGAACATCGTGCTGGCGAGAATAGAGTTTGATCTAAACACTAGCGAGCTTTCAATCCAAGAAGTAATTTCTCGGTTACACAAAGATACTGGATACACATTTGAACGGCTCGAGCAACCAGACGGTCAGATTCTGGAACTCCAGGTCAGCGACCCTGCAGAAATTGATCATGCAGAGAAGCCTTTCGGAGTCACGCTTCTAGAACCAAAGGACAAGAAATCCTGGAATCCTGCTGCATTGCTGAGTGGACGAAGCAGCGCTGTCCCAACAGAGTTGAACAACGTCGAACAAGAAGATCCGGATAGGGCCACCAGCAGTCGGGAAAAGCGCCGTGGTGCAGGGCTTTTCATGTACACGATACGGGTCCATTATAACGCAAAACAAATCGGTGCTCGAGACGTCTTTGAATACTACAAGGGAGTCAGCCATAACGACGACATCCAACTCGCCTCCATATGGTCTCATCCGAGCTTATCGGTTGGCTTCTATCAAACTAAACGTACTAGCCTGATGTTTCTCGTCACTCTGGTGTTCACGCTTCCTATTTTGGTCTTTGCATGGGCGCCTGTGGATCGGTCCAACCTGAGCTATGCTCACGGATCGCTGGCTCTGGCCACCGTTGTACAAATAATAGCCACAAGAGAATTCGTACCTGGGGCCTTGCAGTCACTGATACACTCTGGACTTTTTGAGATGGATTTTCTCATTGCTGGAAGCACTACTACGGCTTATATCTTCAGTGTTGTCTCGTATGTTTTCCTGATCAAGAAGCGCCCACTCGAGACGGGTTCCTTCTTCGAAACCTCTACGCTACTGGTCACTTCGATTCTCCTAGGGCGCGCTGTGAACGAATTTGCCCGATTCAGAGCCGCAAAGTCAGTGTCTATACGGTCATTGCAGGCCAATGAAGCCTTACTTGTTACGTCAGAAGGCCCTCTTGGCCCGGGCGTAGTTACGCGGAAGATCGACGCCCGCCTACTTCAGTATGGAGATCACTTCAAAGTTCCACCCCACACCAGGATAGTCACGGACGGTAAAGTAGTCTATGGGGGCTCTGAAGTCGACGAATCAATGATCACGGGAGAGTCCGTCCCAGTAGCCAAAGGCCTCGGTCATCAAGTCCATGCCGGTACAATGAACGGAGCAGGCCAGCTTGTCGTCGAGTTGATGAAACTACCCCATGAAAACTCCATCAGCAGGATCGCAGCTATGGTTGAGAATGCAGAGCTTTCGAAACCCAAGATCCAAGCTCTGGCTGATAAAGTTGCCGGGTATTTTATACCTGTGATTGGCATTATTGGCGTCCTAGTCTTCCTTATCTGGCTGTTCATCGATCGGTACCACAACGACCGTAGATGGGGGGATAGTGTGGTCAGAGCCTTGACTTATGCTATTGCTACCCTCATTGTTTCTTGTCCTTGCGCAATCGGGCTCGCTGTTCCGATGGTTGTTCTTATCGCAGGGGGAATATCCGCTCGGTTCGGCATCATATTCCGAGATCCACAAAAGCTCGAGATTGCCAGAAATACGACAGATATTGTCTTCGACAAGACAGGTACGCTGACTAAGGGTCAGCTGGCAGTGGTGGATTACGATGGCACCGACTCGAGAGACATCAAGAGCATGATCATGGGCTTATTGGAAGGCGATAAACACCCTGTCGCTGCCGCTGTCTTCCATTGGATGGAAGAAGATCAAAGAACCAAGGGCGAACCCATCATACTAGCCAATATGGTCGACATCCAGAGTGAACCTGGCAACGGTGTCAGAGGGAAGCTGAAGGGTAAACTGATTGAAGTCCGCGCGGGTAATCCTCAATGGCTGGGTGTTTCCGTGCTGGAATCTCAGCATACGCTCCTTTGTGTCACTGTTTCGGGCAAACTCTGCGGGACCTTTCGGCTCGAGGACCGCCCACGAGACGGGGCGGATGAAGTTGTCAGTCTGCTACAGGATCGCAATATCCGAGTTCACATGATCAGTGGAGACGGTGAAGGACCAGTCAACGCGGTCGCCCATATGCTCAACATACCCAAGACCCAAACACGATGGCGGTGCCAGCCAGAGGACAAGCAACGATACGTTCACGAACTGCAAAAGGACCGACGTGTGGTCTGTTTCTGTGGTGACGGGACGAATGACTCCGCTGCCCTGAAGCAAGCAGACATTGGAGTACACATGAATCAAGGCACGGATGTGGCCAAGAGTGCGTCTGATGTCGTGCTCATGACGACCCGCCTACACGATGTGCTCATTCTCCTCGACATTTCCAGCGCGGCGTACAAGCGGATCATTGCAAACTTCAGCTGGTCAGCGATTTACAATGTTGTGGCGATTTTGATGGCTTCTGGAGCGTTTGTAAAGGTTAGAATTGCACCAGCGTACGCGGGCTTAGGAGAGTTGGTCAGTGTTTTGCCTGTACTGCTCATTGCTTTTCAGATGAAGTGGCGAGACTATGGGAGGCAGTATATACGGCTAAGGAGTAACGGTAGGCAAACTACGCGAAGTGGCATTCACGGATGATATTTGAACTGGCTTTTTGGGCTTCACATTACTTTTCTGGTCATCGGGTTATCGAAACATGCGCAGAGAAGGAAAATGGGCGAAACGGGCACTGAAGGACTAACAAAGGATCTTCATCCGAAGGCGCGACGTACTCTTGCAGGTATGCAGCATAAATCCGAGAAGATTCCACTCGGAAAACAATGAGCGCTGTAATGAGTCCGTTATGAGTTTGTGCGACGGTAGAACGGCTGAACGTTGACGACAACCAACACTTGCAGTTATTATATGAAAATAGTTCCCAAGAAGGAAAATGACCCTCGAATTAAGCAGGCATATTCTTTAACTAAACTATCCCACAGTGTTCTCGGCTACAATAAGTGGTGAGAGCGTTGGGATGCCGAACTCTGTTCCAATACTACTTCCAAATTGACGTGCGCGATCTGCTGGCATTGAACTCCAGAACTCCGTTGCATATTGGATGTAGTATTTACGAGACTTCGTCAATAGTGTCCATCGATAGGATCCTCCTTGGCCGTTTCACCCAGTCGCCTGCTCGTCTACGCTTTACAGGTTGTTGCTCTACTATAACTGTGCTGGCCGATTCGGCGATCCACCTTCGTATTTCGCGAACCAGCTCGTAGAAAGTGTTTTCAACATTGGTTCTGCCTCTGGTTGCCACCTCGATGAAGGGACATCCAAAGTTGTGTGCCAATCGTTGGCCTTCCATGACACTGACCTGTCTTTCACTTTCCAAATCGCAGTCCTTTCCAACCAGGATCATTGGGAAATAGTTCCTGTCTTTCACCCGTACAATTTTCTCCTGAATGTGCATGGTGTCCTCAAAAGAAGCACGACTGGCGATACTGTATACAATCATAAAGCCGCCAGCTGCTCTCATGTAATTTTCTATCATACCTGAATACTCTTCTTGTCCAGCAGTATCCACGATCTTAAGCAGAGCAGGCTGATCGTCGACGAAACACTGTTTGCGACATGGAATCTCCATCCTGGGATCATCCCGACTATAGAGGAACTACAAAATCAAATCAGCTGAGAGTGCATAAAGAGAGAATTGACCAATTTGATGTATAAGTACCCGTGTGAAAACGTCATGTCCGCGAGAAATTCCAGATCTTATGATAACAAGCTTATGTTCCTTCCCGAAGTGGGCATGCTTGCCTGATTTTGACCCCTGAGAAAGAGGTTTTGTTGGAGTGATAAAAAATGCTGTCGGCCCGGTACTCGGCTGCTTTGGAGTTACTGGCTCTGAACCATCCTCTTCACGTTCGCATCGCAAGTCAACTATACTCTCCAGGACAGTATCCCCTCGTTCGTTTGAAAGAGAAAGCGTACGTAATGGCTCATCAGTGGATAATGCGTGTGGAGTTAATGAGGCTGAACCATCCAGATCAATATCGTCAGTGGGAATGTTCGGATTGTGAGAAGAGTGGCGACTCCAATCTGAAATTTGTGGTGACTGCTTTGCAGTTTTCGGGGGCAAGGACATAGGGAACGAATCCCCTGATGCTTGCTCAGTTGATGAGGTCTGCGCCTGAGTCACGACGGCATTGTTAAAAGTAGGAAACAAGTCCAAAAGTGATTGGGCGTATGACTCGAGAAGTTTCTTTTGACTTTGGTCCATACTCAATGGAAGTCTCTCGGTCCTAAAATTCATAGCCTGTCTGTAGTAGAACAACTTGCCAGACTTATTGACTTGAGGAATGAAGGAGAACTCTGTCGTTCTCGGAGTTCTCTGAGGATTCGAAAGACAAAAGAATCCAGAGTGAGTGTTGAAGAAATACTCCGTTCCGTCTCGATTTCTTTGCGGTATCCAGAAGTCCTCCTCAGTCTTTTGTTTATTAGATAATCCAGCACCATGCTGCCCTGACTCGATAGTCGCTAGACTTGGTCCGAGGGGTATAAGAGAAGAATCCTCGAGGTAAGAACTCCAAACGAGAGTCGGTGGACCAATTACAAGTTCTTTCCCCTGTTGCTGCGAACCAGATTCTCCCAGCTGCCCTTGTCCTTGTCGGTAATAGTGGCCATTAGAAAGATCACCAGAGGAAATCGGGAGAGCCACAACGGAGATGGCCGAAATATCAGAGAGACTAATATCGGACAGCATCGACCACGCGTGAGACAAAGCGATTGAGCTTCTGAAGGAGACGTCGGTGGTAGACCTTCTGACCGCCCGGTACACCCTGGATTCTTTGAGATCGCGCTCGAATTCAAACGCACGGATCTGAGATTGGATCGACTCCAATGAAGTCCTTTGACCTGGTTGTGAGTAAATAGAGTTGCCATCTTCTTGCCGGCCACTTTGAAGTAGAGAAAGTCGATGCCAGAGGTCACGATTGCTCTGTAGAAGATGATCAACGAGGTTATAGAGTTCTTGACGATTTGCAGCGGCGTCTAAATCCGACTCACTATTATCCAATGAGCTACTGGCAAGGCGGTAGGCTTGGACAACGTACCATTGGAGAATGTTGAGCATTGTGTTTATCGAAGTCTTGAAATGCTCCAGCCGCGTATTAAAAGTTTCAAGCTGGTCTCTCTTGCGGGCCCATTGTACGCGGCTGCGCAAACTCTCGTTTGACGTGCTCAGTTGCACCACAAGGGGCTCCAGGTCACTGAAAATGACAAGGCCATTGCACAAGGTTGCCCTCAATTGATCGATTTGGATAAGGTCTCTTCGTCGCCGTGGGGACTGTTCCAGATCATCGAACAACCTTTGTAGTGCCTGTAGGATGATGCGTGATTCTTCAACCTGGTCTCGTATCCCGCGTGCAATGTTTTTCGAGTCTTTGACGCTTGAGACAAGAGGTCCTAGGATCTCAGCCACCTTTCCAGCAGCTGCTATAATGCCGATGATGGCTGAGGCGACGCTGAGGGGGTCACCCATCCCGCGGAGGGCCGTGGAGGGTGAAGTTGTTTAGCAAGGAAATACAGAAGATTCTCAGCCTTCTCTGCGCCTATTGCACTGCGATCGGCCTGCAGGAGTGGCTTTGGCACAGCCACCGCCCCAAGGGAGGTTGCTTTTTCTGCATCTGCACGGAACTGGAGCCGCCCATATTGAGCCTGCCTCTCCACCTCTTCTACGAGGCAGACTCAACCTTGATCTTCTCGTACACTAGCGCAATACAATTGCTATCTCTCGCAGTCGTGCCTGAGTGGCCTTACACTAGTACGAGCGGCACTATGCCCTTTGCCCTTCATCAATGTCTCCAGACAGTCTCTCCAACACCTCCCTCGTGAAGCCACCCCAAAATCCCTCACTTCCTTCATCCCTCCCATACTTAATTACATTCCGCCAAAGCCTCAACGCCCTAAAGATGCCGCTCACAGTACTTGTCTGGCAGAGGTCAAACGGGCTAATCTCTGGTCCCAGGACACGCACAACATCCCCTTCCTCTGGTGCCATGTAGGCAAAATAAACGCGCGTCTCATGTCCAATAATAGCGAAGCAGGGTTCCACTAGGCCGCTCTTATCTACCAGCCCTACGCGCCGCGCGAGCTGCATCTTCTTCCGTAGGCTGGCTGCGATCCATACGCTTAGTTGGTATTCGGCTTCTGTGTGATCGCCGTTGGCAGCCTTGACCTCTATGCAGGAGAAGAGGGCAGTCGTCTTCGTGAATGCGTCGGTTACGTGGCTCACGACGGGGTCACCCTTGGTTCTTATGCGGTGGTATAGGTCTTCGAAGCCTGGGGAGGGCATGTGGGAGAATGAGAGTGCGAAGTCAGCTTTGCGATCAAGGAGGCAGGGCTTCCCAGGGACATCGCGGGCAAAGGAAAGGAATTCAGTAGGATGTCCTGGGATTGTCTGTTCAGAGATCAGCATTAAGTGCAAGCGAAGCAAAGGATTACGTACACGCTCTGAAACCAGAATTTCTCCTTTCCTTCGAGCCTCATTGCGAGCTTCACCAGCGGCTGGATGACGTCCATGCACCACGCGTTCTCATCGCGGCCCCCCCAAATAGCATAATCTCGCATTCAGCCAGATCTCCTTCACCTCACGCAGCATGTACGTGGGTGTTTCACTTTCAAATTCCTCGCCGCTATCGTTCCAGGCATTCAGTTCAATCTTTTGGTATCCGAAGTCTCCATCTCCGTCTCCGTCTGGCTTAATGTTTTTCCGCAACTCCCGCGGTATCCAACCACTGTGCAGGTTGTATTCTAGTTGCGCTATGACATCCCTCACTCTCGGTGGCGGTTTTGTCTCTCCTCCACTTGGTTTCGTTATTGTCGGAGGGGATGCAGAAGCCAACACAGTGAGATAGTCGCGGGATGGGCTGTTCGCTCGGCGAGGGCTTCTAGTGCCGGCTTGGCTACCAGGCGGACTGAAAGTGTTGCTCTCATTGAGCGCAAGAGCGCTCGCATATGAGGCCGCCGATACACTCTGGGTAGGTAGGACGGTGTCGGTTTCAAGTCTCTGACGCTTGGGACTGGTCGTACGCGTTGAGGTTACGGGCGCGGACGGCACAGGCTTTCGCTTCGGCGATGGGCGGCTTTCGGGTGTCGACGGCGGTGGGAGAGCGTTTGCCCGGGATGAGGCAACGTCGAAGAGCTGGTCGATCCAGCGTTCCACGCGTGTTGTCTTCTCGGCAGCAATTGAAGGCGATAATGGCGGCGTCGTAGCCATAATAGCGGGGATGGCTAGTGGTGGCCCAGGCTTAAATAATGTGTCGTCTTGGCATCGGAGGTCGAAAAAGTTCCCTGCCCCGCGAAGAATAGAAACAACAGGAATGGCTGGAACCGCGCTGGAGACCGCACCGGTCCTATCTACGCCTGATACACATATATTCGAAGATCCTACACCCGCAGTAGACCGTTCGAGCCTATCACGTCTATCGGACCAACAAGTAACCCTCACATATGAGATTGAACGCACGGTTCGAGAGATTCGAGAGGGAAGATGGAAGAGGATAGCGTTGCAGTTTCCCGATCATATGCTTGTGGATGCGCCAAGGGTGTATGAACAACTTAGTCAAGGACTGGAAAAAGCGTGGAACCCTTCGAGTACCACTGAAGCTCCATCCGTACCAGAACTTGGAAACGCCGAAGACCAACTGGCGTCCAGTATACAGGCAGCGTCTTTGCAAGAGAAGGAAAAGGCCGAACGCCTTTTTATATTAGGGGACACATCATACGGAGCATGTTGCGTCGATGAAGTGGCAGCGGAACATGTGGATGCAGATGTTGTCGTCCACTTTGGGAGATCATGTCTCTCGCCACCCTCCCGTCTACCGGTCATATACGTCTTCACGGAGCGACCCCTAGATCTGGACGCCGTAATAGCCACATTCGAGGAGACATACCCAGACAAGGAACAGAAAATCATTCTCATGGCAGATATACCGTACTCGCACCACATTCCCACCTTATATTCCCGCCTCCAGGACTCTGGCTACACCCACATTTACCCAACCCAAATCATCCACAGCCCCTCCTCCCTGCTCCCCAACCGAACGACACCTCCTGAAGTCGCCGACTCCAAGGATGCGCTGCTCCTTTACCACCTCTTCCACATTTCCACCCCACCAACCTCCCTCCTACTCACCCTGTCTTCTCGCCTCTCAGCCATCCACATCTACCCCACAGACACACCCTCGCCGACCGCCCTTCCCGCCTCAACAGCCATGACCCTCCGGCGCCGCTACGCCATAATTACTTCATTATCCTCCGCCCCCATCTTCGGCATCCTTGTCAACACCCTCTCCGTCAAGAATTACCTCCACATCCTCTCGCACGTGCAAAAGGTAATCACCGCCTCGGGCAAAAAGTTTTACACGTTCGTCGTCGGAAAGGTAAACGCCGCCAAGGTGGCCAACTTCTCGGAGGTCGCGGGCTGGGTGGTCATTGGGTGCTGGGAGAGCAGTCTGATGGAGAGCAAGGACTTTTGGAAACCGATCATTACACCGTTTGAGTTGGAGATGGTGTTGAAGGGGGACGAGGAGAGGTTATGGACGGGGGAGTGGGAGGCTGATTTTCAAAAGGTGTTGGAGGCGTCAGAAAGGGGACCTGGGGACAAGGGTCAGACTGCGGAGGAGAAGGAGAAGGTCGAAGTGGAGGTGCAGGATGGGGATGCCAATGGGGAGGACAAAGGGGGAGACTACGATTCAGAAGAGGAATCTGCGCCGCCTGAGTTCGATCTTCGCACTGGCCGCTACGTTTCTCATTCTCGCCCTATGTGGTCCTCCACAGCGCCCAAGACCTCGGAAGGGGAACCCGGCCAGCGTACTTCCACAACATCCAATAGTACCGCGCTGGCGAAGCGTGCGACTGGCGATATAGCACACGTCGGAGGTGTTGTCTCACCCGGCGCTGAGTTCTTGCGGTCTCAGCGGACGTGGCAAGGTTTGGGCAGCGACTTCGACACGGTGCAAGACGATGGAACGGGACATGCTAATGCTGCACAAATGGAGGAAGGGAGGAGTGGAATAGCTAGAGGATATGTTGTTGGTGAGAATGGCACGAAGCACTAGGGTCATTCAAGCGCATGAAAACATTTGCTAGGACTTCTCATGTTGCCGCATTTCCACTGCCATGGAGCAAGGATTACCGAACCAGGGTAAAATTACAGTGATACATTGTTATACTCTGCAACATAAGCCCCGCCCAAGGTATCGCAACCTTTCATTCTGTGGTCCTTCGGCGCAATTCCACTTGACTCCAAGAAGCGCTAAGTCACCCAGTGGAGACCCCCATCTAAGGACATGAACTGCCAATACCTCAGAACGCCGATAACAACGGATGAAACCCATGCCCAGTCAACCTTATATCCCTTCTAATCGATCCAGAATCAGCCGCTACCCGCCGCAATCGCCGTCAACAGCTTCCCCATATAATTTCGCATCGTCAAATTGTGCGCCGCCACCCAGAACAACTGCTCCTTAACTGGTGCAAACACCCTAGGCACCCACCCCACGCTCTCGGCCTCCTTCTCGGCAAGCTCCTCGCTCTCACGCTGTGCTTCCCTCGCGGCGTCGCTCAAACGCGGCTTCTTGGCGCCAAAGCTACGTCTATGCTCCGGGCTATCGTCACGTTTGCGCTTAGAGTCCGTTGGAGAATCGGGAATTTCGTAGACCGAGGAGGGAGGGTTTAATTTGCCGAGTTGGCGCGCGAGGTTGCGGAGAACCAATATGGCAGCGAGAGGAAGGCCCGCGGCATCTTGCTGCGTCGTTTCATCGTTTACCGTGTTGTAGTAGCGCAGATTAGGGGCGGGTGCTGGAGGGGGAAGAGGTTCCCTCGAACGGTTGTCCACGGTGTGACGGTTATAGTTGTAGTCGCTGTACCGTGGCCCCATGCCTAGACTCCCGAGACCGACAGGCTGAGAGAACTGGGGTTGGAAGTTCTCGTATCGGACTTGAGCGGAGGTCGAAAGGAGTGTGGAGTTTGAAGGGGTACGGTTGTGTTTGGCGTGGACGGACTGCGTCAGTCCCGTCTCTGGAAGGTGAGTCTTCACGTGCTGGCCAACCTCGTATGCAGATTCGGTGCCCTTTGGGAAGTGCTCACATCCACCCCAGTGACAGTAGTATTTCGGAGGTGTTGTGACGGCCACCGTACTGCCATTCTCTACGTTAACATTTGGCTTCTGTTCCAGTATCCACTTGCCAGTCTCGTCCCTGGGGATTCTCAGATGTGCAGAGAGTATGTGCTCCCACATCGCTTTAACGCCGGTGGCAAACTCTCCGCACTCGATCTTGGGTGTGGAATGTTTCGTGTCCGCAAATCCGTTGATCTTGCTAGGAGGATGCCAGCAACAGCGCATATACGGTTTCTTAGTGATAGGATCGACAGGTGTGGAACGTGGCCGTATGCCGCGAATGGTGTACTTTGGCTGTTGATTTGTGGTGATGACCTGAGCAGACGCACCAGCAAACGTCGAGGAAACATTGGTGATGAAATCCTTCGCTGGCATCAACGACTTGAACTCGGGATGGGATTCTAGCATCGTCTGGAAGGCCCCATTGTAAGCAGTCCAGAGATGGATTTGAGTGATCTCCCCAGCTGGGTCCTCTTCGAAGCATGTGCGAAGCCACTGCGAACTACGCTCCGGTTCATCCAAGGTGATCAGCTGCTCGATAATGGCGGCAGAGAGCCGAGGAGCATCCTGAGCGGGTGGTGATGGCCGTGTGGACTTGTTATTGCTGCGACGTTCTTCATAAGCGATTGCATTATGCTGAAGTAATTGGACAAGTTGCTTCACAAGCTCCGGTATGTTGGCTTCGTTTGCCAGGATTTCCACATTGTCGACAAAGCCGGTATACAAGTAGAGGAAATCCAAGCAAGCGATGCGTAGTTCTTCGTCTTCCACGAGTAGCAAGTCACAGATAGACCGCAGTGTCTGTTTTGAGACTCCTGGCAACTTGTTGGCCGCTTCATAATCCATGGCGATGCGACCAAGCGCCCTCAAAGCCGTGATCAGCCTGCCCCTATCCGAAGTTTCCAGCTGGGCCAATAGAGAGAGGTAGAGAGGATCCTGAGCATCCAGGATCCAATACCTCGTCAACTGCTCGGCGATCTCAAGAGCGTAATGCTGGAGCTCTATGACAGTGGAGTGGTGAGGCAGATTGAGGGCGATGACGATCATATCCCGAACGGAAGGAATAAGGGACAGGAAATGTGCGTTTTCGGTGAGCATGACCATGTTTCGAAGAATGAGTGCCGCCTCGTTTACCAAACCCAAGGCTTTGGCAACGTCCTGCGGCAACAGACCGTCCTTTATGTCGAGAGTCTCCAACGATCGTATCTTCTGGAGCAGGTCGCTTGTACCAAAGAGGCCATTGAGTGCATCAGGACGAGTCATTTCCTCTTCGAGATAGCAGATCTCCCACTTGATATCGTAATAAATGGATCCGACGTCAATGACCTTTGCAATTAGTGCCTCGGCTAGTCCAGGAAATTGATTGAAGTGGTATTTGTCACCGCGCTCGTGGGATATTTTAACCAAATGATGTAGGGCGTACGCCTGTTCCTCAGGGTCTCTCGACCGCAGAGCGTGGAGGGCTCGTATATAGATATTTGGACCAGGAAATCCAGTTCCAGGAAGCATCATACCCTTGATGGGTTGACCCCGTATTGCCTTGCGGTTGACACTGTATTTCATGCGCAACTGTCGGAAATGCTCTGGATTGTTGGCTGGCGTCACGACGGGCTTCATGCTCGATGGTACGGCAGGCCGGGGTTCATAATTTGCTATCGTCATCGCCGCACCGCTTGTTCCGTAATTCCCGTTTGAGTATGAATGTGGCGAGTTTAGATGGCCAGTAGACTGACGGGTCTGGCGAGTATTCATTTCGGGTTGGAATAGAACGCGTTGAGGAGGTGCGTTGCGCAGAGCTTCCCACAAGTTAGCTGATGAAGGAGCGGCGCATCAAGACACAGGGACATCGAAGAGGAGCGGGCGTACCTCGTGTAACACGCCCGGTGCTCCCGGGTTCATCTACATCCATCTTGTCTTCCCTGGGCGTGCGCTTAGCGTCGCCTTCTTCGTCTGATTCTTCTGAGTCCTCGTCTCCGGTCCTCAGCTTTTCAGCTTCTCTGCTGGCAGGGCGAAAGTAATTTTCGCGAGTTCTGTTGAGTAGATCACCTCCTTTCGCAGTCACATCCTCGAGGATCTCTTTCGGCGGCGGTTCGCGCTTATGAATATTCGTTATCTCGTAAGCACTATCTGAACAGTTAGCGTCAATCGGCCCTAGCGTCCAACTTCACATACGCGAGGTTCTTGTAGTATATGGTCTTCACCAAGAAGGCCTGGGTAGTCAGGTTCGAGCTTCCAGGGAGGAATTCACCGGCAATTCGTCTCCAGGCAAGCTTATTGCCCTTTTTGTCCGAAACCTTGTCGTAGCCACCCTCCTCAACGACGCGTTTGTACAGGCGTAGCAGGTCGATGTGTCGACTTCCGATCTTGGGCTCTCGTTCGAGTATTGTTCTGCAAGCCGGTCAACCTTTGCGCAGACGGTAGGCGCACACATTCGTGAGCATGTGGGAAGTACGGACCCTCGTTTCCCGTGATATTCCGCTAGCTTGTCCAAAAACTCCTCGTACTCTTGCGAACGCTCAATGGATGCTTCTCGCGGTTTGCTTGGCGCCATGACCGTCTCGCGCGGACTCCAGACGTGATCGAGGGAGGCAGAAAGACATGTGCCGGTCTGCCGCGCGTGTGTGAATTGGCGATATCGAGACGCGTGGTGAAGGTGAACGTGAAGCGCGCGCGCGCTGGTTTCGCGGATGGTGTTGTACTTTCTCCAATGCCGACAAGTCGCGACGATCCAGTCTAGCTCCGAACTGCGCACGGACTATGGTCACGTGACACTTGGATATCGGCCGTCACTTCCTCAGAGCTGCTTCTCTCTTCTCCATTTATTCTCCTTATTGCGATTGTTCGCAAGCACTCCCTTCAAGTTCCAAGTACAAATGAAGTGGAAACTCCTGATCACCTACTAAGTACTCCACTAATCGCAGGACTCATGCAGCTATCATCGCGTCTGCTCAGCTTTCCCCTGGCAAAGTATTCCAGGGCAGAAGATGTTCCTAGAGAAGTCGAACGATTCAAATGGAGCCATATACAGCATAATCTAACAGCAGTCATTGAAGTCTGTGGTGGAACTAACACTACTGGAGGCCAGTCGGCCCAGATGCTCAGAGTGTACCATGGGGCACAAATCTTAGTAGGCCTCATCCTTTGCCGATTTGGAGGAGCGTCTACATATGCAGCGAAGATCTGACTGGCATGCCATAGGAAGCCGTTCCCATCCAGGAGATGATATCCCAGGCTGAAGAGGTGATCAGGACCATGCTGCAACTCAGAGTGCAAGTGAAAAATGAACAATTGCCGATTTCAGCATTGACGCGGCGTCCTCTATTCGCTCTCCGCTACAATTTGCCCGATGAAAAGGTGAGTTGTTTCCATACGTACTCGCCTCAAACTCATATATCGCCAGGTTCGTCGAATGCAGCTAAAGTTCATCTCGGATGACGACTTCGACAAGTTCTACAATCATCTCGGCAACTTGGGGCTTCGTATGTCAACCAGCGGAGGGAGGCCATCCACGGCGAGCGTCCAATCTACAGGGCATTCCACGCGATATTCTGGCGCGACTTGTCCACCAACGAGGTTGGTTGAGATAAGCAACCGTCCCAGCACTGCTCTTGCAAGTTCCTACGTCAGTCCCACCGTCCCCAAGGTGTCGTCTCCCTTGGCGCGTCATTCAGTTACTGTAGCTCCGCGGGATGAAGAGCCTGAACCCAATAGCCGGCCGACTTCTTCGTCTACCTCTGCTGGAACAGTCACCCAACGATATGGGGTCACTCCTATTTCATCTTTTGCCAATCCGCTTGAGCCGCCGGAATATTTCCCACGCCCAGCCTCTTCGTCATCTAGTCTAGGTCGGCCTTCCAGTAGTCCGTCAAGGGATCATGGTTATGCCTTCCCAACGATTGAAGAGCATGCAAGCTTCCCCACTGTTCCCTCAAGTGCTGCGATGCTGTCAACGCACCGCAAAGTGAGTGAGTCGGCGCTTCCCCCACGGCGAGAATTGCCTTTTGCCCGATCATCTCCGCCAAAGTCGTCTGGGAGTGACACAGCTGGGCCATCGAGTCGACCGTCAAGCGGTACCATGGGCCCTCCACCACTGCCGGCGCCCTCTCAACTGCCTGGTCGTACCTCCTCTAGCTCTGGTCAATACCATAGAGCAGAGACGACCACTTCGCCCGGGCCGCAACATGCTGGAGTGGAGGGTACGCTGGCGTTCGCTAGACCCAAATCGGCCTCGAGCGTATTCCCTGGGGGTACCTTCGACCTGCCGCCACTCCCTCAGCCTACTTATGTGAATAGCAAGCGTGAGGAGTTACATCACGGGGATCCCTCTCCAGTCCCTTATGCTGGGAGTACTGATCAGCCGTCGACCGCATTCTCGTCTTTCCCGCCTACTTCAAGCGCTCCAGCCCATTCGGACGCATCTTACCAGGACCGTGTCGTTGCCCGGATCCTCGACGACGTGCATACGCGCAGTGGGGGCGATCTAGCGGCGTATGCTGCCAGATCCGAGGAGGACCGGCGAGCGATTCTGAATGATTTCATGATGAAATGCATCGACGACGACGGTTTCTTGGCTTTGGTCGAGGACGTTTCTACGTGCTGGGCCAGGGTTGGGCTCGGGTTAGGATGAGCTGGTTGCGTGGGAAGATTCGATGTGGTGTGGGAACAAGTGGCGGTTGTTGATCTTGCTCAGTAATGGTCGGCATCATTAGAAGGGGATATGTGTATGCTTCGCAATGAGAAGTGAAATGCTCTGCGCGTCTTTGTGACGACGATATGGAGAAGGCGACGCATGCAGGTAATGTCCGATTCGAGCACCCGGTCATCTTCTACTGTGCATAGATTAGAGTGAATCAGAGGATAAACTGTATCGATGTCTTAGCCTGTTCGACCCGCACTGTGGTGGAAAGCATGCACGTTCAACGTTGTCGACAATCTTGGTAGTGCACGTCGTCAATGTCCATGACGACAGAGTGATACGATGAACCGCCAGAACGCATTCTTGTCGTCCTCCCTACTGAAAGCGTCTTCGATAACAGCACAGCACACCTAGCCTGGCATGTTCGGCCAAAGGCCCGACTTTATGGGAAGCGACGTCACCTCCCCCTTCGTACGAAACAAAGGGATATCTATAATTATCATGTCCCCGATCTCGGGTTCTAGGTCTTCTCGGAAAAAAGAAAAGTTTCGCTATGTCAAGATATTCCGGCCATGGCCAGCCAGCCAGCCAGCCAGTCGATTCGATTCGATTCCGACATTTCCGAGATTGAAAGGATGCACTGACGTAGATAACGTACCACACGCAGGTAGTGTGCAAGCGTGTTGTCTACCCTGACTCCTGGAGTCCTGGGTAACCCGATGCGGGGAACTCTCGGAAAGGCAGCCGGCGGAAGGGGGCTAGGCTGGATTGGGAAGCGATAGTGAAGAAGGGGCTAAAGAGAGTCCAAGAGATTCGCTTGGGAGCGCCCGGCCGAGCTGGTGGGGACGGCGGTACGTGGACGGGATGGAGAATGCTCGGGATGGACGGGGCCAGAAGAATTCTATTCTTCGATGGTTTGTTTTGGCGAGTGCGTGTCTGTGTGTCCGTGGGAAGGGGAGAAGGGGGGAAGGGGATGGGCTTGTTGATCAGGGGCTCTTCGTGATGACGCTGTGGTTTTATCAGCCAGCTCAGAGCGACTATGCACTGTGATATTGGGTTTAGGCGGTAAGGAGTAGAGGAGCAAAGGACTCCGGATGCGGTGTTGGGTTTTGTTCTCTTTCCTCCCAAGACTGCTACAACGAGGACATGAAGTCAACACAAGCAACCGACTCCATGCCTCCGATCTCTGCGCAACCTGTCCATCAGTATTTCTCCGACAAGACGCGAACAGGGAAGATCTCTCCGACAAAGCAAAGCAAAGCACAGCAAAGCCAAAAAGCTACTGTAGAAGGGCTATCAGGGGGAAAACATCGGGATGGCGTCTTGTCTGATGTCATGTCAACCCTGCCAAGGAGTGGCTCCCTGGTTCATCCCGATCCCGATCCCGTTGCGAATGGATAATCTTCAGAAAATATGTGGCGGATGATTGGTCGGGAATTGGAGATACGGGTAAGAATGGCGTTTGGGGCGGATTTGTCGATCTGCCGCAGAATGGAAAAAGCTTGCAACGTGCTAGCGCGTCTTGGCGCGTGCTAGGGAGCTGTCTTGCAGGGAAGGACGACTGGGCTTCCGGCCGAAGCGAGACTAGCGCGGGCCGGGCAGGGGTCCTGTGCGATCGCCTGGAGACTCGAGACGCAACGGGCGACGGCTGGTGAAGTGTGAGCAAAAGGGAAAAGGGATGAGCATCGTGGAGGGTATACTCTGTAGAGGAGGGTCCTTCATCTCGGGCTTTGGAATGCTGATAGAACATAATGGAAGAAACAAGCTACCACGCGCAAACCGCAGGGTTCTTCGGAGTTTTCATACTGTGTACCCAGGAGACTCGACCCCACACATGTCGCATACCCTACATCTGCATATCGCACTCCCAAACATCTAACCAGTATCTGAGTAGTGCCATGCACTCCTACTCTCCCATCCATCCCCTTGACACTCGACACCCAGTCCTACCATCTACTCTATACAGCGGCTTCCCTGAACCTCCAGACCGCCAGTCGCTGCCAGTGCTTTTTGCCAATGGCAGTTACGAAAACGGCAACACTATGCGATCGGAAGCCCTCCAGCCCGCAAGACTCGCGGAATCCCTCCGCAACCCCACGAAACCCACGAAACCTTCGCTTGCAGCGATATCCACCGCCGTGGAGAGGGAGGGCTTCATGAGGAGGTCGTGCATACTGTGTCGTCCCCTCTGTCCGAATAGCTTCTTACCGCCCTTCTCCACACTCTCCACCTGTAAATACTAGGTAGATAGCCACCTAAACACTCCATCGGAGCCCGACCAGCACCATCATCTACCAGCCCCAAAAACCTCCGAACGGTGCTCGTGCCCATGTCCTCTTCCGCACAAAGCGTATTCGCATTATTCCCGGTCCCCCATGTCCGCTTTCTGTCTTTTCTGTTTTTTTTTTCTTTTCTGTTCCTGTTCCTGCCTCCCCCCAACCAACCAACCAAGTCCCCAAGAAACGCTCTCGCATACAAGATTGCATCGCATTGCATGCGCAATTTTTGCCATTGGAGAAGGGCTGCCCAGCCATATCGCATACCGCGTACGGAGTACCGTGTACACAATACGTATTACGGAGAATAGTAATACACAGCACCCGCGCCAGCCTTCCCTCCCCCCCCCAAAATCCCAGACCCTTTCAAATTATTAACTATTCACATCACATTTGCTGTAAACTCTATCGCTTAAGCGCCGCCAGCGGCCAGCGGCGAGGGCTCAGGGCTGCAATTGGGATGGCACCCCCTCGCCCGCACGCCTAGCCGCCTAACTCGTTTCCCTGCCTACATACAACCCCGTGTCCGGCCACACCCAGCCTTGGAAGACCCCCCGCGTTTCGCTGGCGTTCGCCGCTTTCCTGCTGGTGGCTGGGCGTTCCGACTTCAGCTTCTGGGCAACAGGTTACAGGCAACTCGGTGGAACGGGTCGACCTGGCGATCTGGAGCTGGGCGCCCTTGCGATGCCATCCATCGGAGAAGGGGAGAAGGGGAGAAGGGAAGAGGCTGTGCGTGTGAGGCGTCCGTCCAGGCGTCCAGGCGTCCAGGCGTCCAGGCGTCCAGTGCCCTCTCGAGTCTCCTGTCCTGTGACCGCCGTCCTTCACCGCACATGCGTGTAGTGCATTTCCACCCAATCAGCAGCATCCTGCATCATAGCTTCTGCATCCTTGTCCGTGCCTCGAACCTCCGGCTCCATTGGCCGAGAGTGGAAGTCTCCGAAGGCCAACTGGGCGACGGACATCTCAGATCTGGACAGACAGCAGCCAGGAGTCATGAGGTCATCAAAGTCCACAAGAGTCCAACAGCCCTGTACATGGTGATAATGTTTAATGTTGACATTTTTTCTGTTGTAGCCTATCCAAACAAACAAGTTCGCTAATGCCCCGTCTATCTATATACTTTTCCCAAGAAAGCAACCATCCCCCCTCCCAAATAAATACTACAAACCGCCCACTTGCTATATTCAATCCATTTGCCATGCACGCTCCCCTCCCAGGATTAGCCAGCACTCTCCGTCAATGTGCAATGTGGCCAGCAAGCTTGTAAATGAACAAAGGAAATCACGGCTTCGAGCCGAGCCGACCATGGTCGCGCGCCGACGAGCCCCTGTAAGAAACGTAGAAAGATATCTACAGATGACCAAAGTCTAAAGGCGCGACCTGGAGATCGGGGGATATGGACAGGTTGAAATTATAGGATCCAGCAGCGTCATGATTCATGGCGTCGTCAAGGCGATATCCAAACATTTCTCTATAGGAAATTGGAAGGAGAATCCCCAAAGGGCAGCCCACCGACCAGGTTGGGTGGGTTGAATATGGCCCACGTGTCGTTGTACAGCGTCTCGTTGAAATCGCTCGGCATCGAGATCGCGGAAGGCTCGCCGAACAGAGTGCCCAGGAAGCCGGGGCCCTTATCCCCAAGGCTCCCACTGGCCATGGCTGCGGGGCTCGCATTCGACTGGTCGCTGGAGACGGTGGCATCAGCGAAGGACGACGTCGCAGTCGGCGCGAAAGCACCCTCGGCTTGCACGGCCGATGACGCCGTAAACACGGGGTTGTCGTCCCAGAAGAGGATGTTGTTCGCGGCCGGCTGCGACTTTGTGCCATCGACCTCGCCGAACAACGTGGGCTCTTCCGAATCCGAATGGCTGGATGCGCTCGTGAGCCCCCCGACACTCTGCTGGTTCGACTCGCCGCTATGGGAAAGGGGCTGCGCGAAACTGTCGTTCAGTTTGTTCGGATCGAGTGGTAGATCGCCGGCAGACCAGAGGGGATTGCCTAGCCCGGCGGACGGAATGGCCCAATCGTCGCCAAAATTGGTCAGGCAATCCTGCGACGGGGACGTGGAGAGGCTTCCGTAGTTGAAATTCTGGCCCACGGGGGCTATGGAACTCGACCAAGGCCACTGCGGCGAGGAGAACAAGTCTCCCAATTGCGTGTCCGAAGGCGAATTGGACTCTTGCCCAAGTGTCGTGGACGAGAAGGAGAACAAGGAGCCTTCGATGTCGTTGGGCTTATCCAGGCCGCCGGTGAGTGGGGCGATGGGTGTGCTGTCGTCAACCCGCTGAGAAGAGCCGAACATGGTGTGAAAGTCGGTGTTGGACAAGGAGAGGGTGTCCATGGAACGCTGGGTGGAGCGTTCCGACATCTTAGCGGAGGACGTGTTCCTCAGGCTGGCGAAGGCGGCGCCGCCATGGAGGGTATGGGGACGGTTGATCTTGTAGGGGGCGCCGGACTCATGGGCAGTGTTGTTGTTACGGTGACAGGGCTTGTGGTGGCCGTTTGCGAAGACGGTCAAGGTATTCTCGGAATGGGTGGAGGCGAGTTTTGGTTTCGCACGCGCGGCGTGGAGGGTCAGTTTGCTCGTGTCGAGCTTGAGGTCTAGGGTATCCTTCTTCAGGCCGCAGGTGCACTTTGCACCCGAGTGGCAGCCACAGTGGTTGGCGTTGGGGACTGGATCGAGATTAGAGGAAACATCGACAGTGCTGTCCACCAAGTGCTCACCCTTCGCGTCGCCCTTGTCTTTGTGCTTGTCCTTGTCCTTCTTCTCGCCACAATCGCACTTGGCGTGATGGGACTTGGACTTGCGAGCACCGCGACAGTGCTCACATTGCTTGACAGGACGACCCTTAGGGTTGATGTGAATGAGTTCCCGGTCTGGAGGGGGGGGTCGAAGTTAGCCTGATGGCATTTCTTGGATTCTTTATATGGATGGGTAGGCGACGTACCAGTGTGAGTGCAGCCGCTTACGCGGTGGCCTTTGACACACGACTGACAGGCCCACTTCTCTCCATTGATGATGGGCATGGTGGAGGAGGGGCGGCCGACGACGGTGGATCGCACCTGGCGAGGCTGGAGTGGGAAACAACTTGAAGGTAGAAGGGACAAGGGAGGACGGCGACGTAGCGGAGGGAGCCACAGCCGCCGGACGAAGGTATGGTGGTGGGAAGGAAAAGAGGAAAGGAAGCAGCAGAAGAAGCGTGGGTATCTATGTCTAGGGTATAGGGAGGAACGCCGGAGAAGAGGTCGTCAGGGCCAGACGGTGAAAGGCCAGGATAACAGAGCCGCGAGCGAGTCGAGGTGGTTAGAGTGAGCGGAGAGTGAGCGGAGAGTGGAGCCGAGGAAGAGAGAGGGAGGAGCGAGAGAGGAGGAGAGCGAGAGAGAAGAGTGTTAGGAGAAGAAGGGACCGAGCCGTGCACCAGAAGGCGCTGGCCGTAACGCGTGGGAACTGGGACGCTGTAGAGAGGCCAAAACGGCAACGTGTGGAAGGGTGGGAAACCTGGTGGGTGGGTGGGTTGAGGATATAAGAATGAGCGAGGGCCGGGCGAACTGATGGGCAATGGAAGAGACGGGTGCGGCCAGACGAGGGTCCGCTGCGGGTCTGGGCGTCCCTGATTGGACGGACAGGGGACTTGCCGGATTGGGCTTAGCTCCATCGGCCGCGCTTGCCCTGCCATCCGGTCGACGGAAGTGACAGGGATCAGGTTGTTTAGTAAGTTAGTCAACTTTGTGGGTGGCCCGTGCGTTTTTGGCTTTTGCCCACTTCGGAGTCGGACATCCGCCAGAGGAAAAGCGGAAAAGCGTTGACGTTGACGGTTGTTGTCATGGTGGACGGATTTCGCGTTGGCGCGTCTTGATGTTTGTTGCGTGCGGAAGGTCGAAGAGATATGATGATGATAATAATATTGATGATGATTCAGGATTGGGAATGGCGTACCAGAAGGGCATTCATCATGACTATATGTTATTACATATGTATGTATGTATTTACTGTGTACTGTGTACTCCGTACTGAATCCTTTTCGGTACAGGCAATTGCTGCCCCACTCCCGTCCACATCGTAATTTGCATCCGATGATAATCATGACCTGCAGCAGGACAAGACATGCTTGTTTTTTTTTTTCTTCCCTACCACTAAAAGCTCCAACTGCTATGTCTGTGTTATCTAAAGATCTTGCTGGCTGTGACGCAACTCAGTCTCCGAGTCCCTGATGCCGTCCATGTCGTCGGCCGAAGCACGTTCGCCGTCTTCGCACGCGATACTGTTGTGCTCCTGTCATCTTGGGATCTTTCCAGGATCCAAGGATCCCAGGGTCCCAGGATTCTAGCTTTCATCTTCTCCGAGCTGCGTCCGGCTGTGACGGCCTGTCGTCAGTGGTTCACACCCTATCTCTTTCAAGTAACAAGTTTCGCTGCCAGCCTGCCAGTGCCTCGCCGGCGTCCCCACGCTTGCGGGCTTCACGCCTTACCAGTCGCCGCCTGACCTGGACGCTGCCCGTGGGACTCTCCCCGTCCCGCTGCCAAGCCAGGATCAGATATTGTCTGCTGCAATATCCTACACGGTAGGCCATGCATCACTCTCAGGTACAGTGCCTGATCGTATATTCCCATGGTCCTCGTTCCTCTTCTCCAGAGCCGCCGTGCCCGGAGTACATGGACGCTGAGCCGGGAAAATGAAGCCTCACACTTTGTCATTATGCCCACTCCCAGCCTTGCGCTGTACCGTGTACTATGTACGCTGACGCCCGTGCTACCCTGGGCCCGAGTGTGGGAGACGGGGAGTGCAACGGTGAGACAGTGGGGATCGGCAGCTGTGCTTTTACCTTTTTACTTTTAATAATGCCCCCGAAATGTTTGGTTTGTTCCTGGCTGAAACGGCATCTTCCTGCCCAGGTGCCCGATACAGTGACTTGGAATACTAAGTAGTCCGTGTCATCTGTCATCCTCTATAATCGTGTCCTTGTGTGCTATATATGCGATTACCTGCGAGCTGGCCGGGTTGCCCTTTTCCGCCACGGCCACATGTCCCAACCTACTCGCCGGATTGAGACTGTACCCTACTGCGATGGCGACGCTGCCTCAGGCACACTGTACTCTGTTGCTCTTCCTGGACAGACTCTGCCGGCTGATGCTCAAGCCTCATGCAATCAAGTAGCCGTGGCATTCCACCACAAGAGCCTGGGCATCTCTATCTTCGCTGTAAATTCTCCGTGTGAAACCCTGTTTGGACGAGGAGCCGCAAATTAGCTGGCAGATCTACACGGTAATGTATACACCACAGTATATCGATATGATGTCTTTGGCATGCTAGACCAAACATTCCTGGAACGTGGAGCGCACCGATCAACACACCAGAATCCAAGGCACGAACGAGGGACCGTAACACTGTACACAATAGTCTGCAGCTGTGACTGAGCGTCTCGAGATGCTGATTCAGAACTTGAACTTGGTCTTTTGAAATGACATGCGAAGCTCCCATATCTCACTGCTTGCCTTCTTTTCTCCTCGTCGCTCAGATGGAGTGCGAGTCGTGTGAACGGCCATGGTCGGAACCCTACACCCGACTCGCAATCACGCTGCAAGGCCGGATACCATCTCCTGAAAGAGCATCGCATCGCCTTCTCCAAATCAGGCACCCGTACGCCTTGTCACAGCCAGTGCAGCCAGTGCAGCCACCTTGCAACGAGTTGCGCTGATCTTGGTCGACGCCAGCGCATGCCCAGGTAGTGCGCTCCCACGGCTCTCAAGCGTCGTCGGCCCTCAAGATAATCCGGCAGCGACCTCACCATTGTCATTGCAAGTGCCCCAAGTGACCCTATCCTCCTCAATCTGGCCATTTCAATACGACTCGTCTCTCTCCTCCCATCATGGCTCCTTTACTCCCCTCAAATGCACCTCGACGTCGCATTACGAGCGACCACGCTAGTACGAAAACCGGAAAGTGCCGTTCCCTCCATCAAAACCCTCGGCCCTCTCTCTCATCACTCCATCCTCAACCTCACCCAACCCGCCTACCACGGCACCTCCCCGACCCTCTCTGCTAGTCGCGTGCATCCTCTGTATCATTCGTAATCCCATCTCCCGCCCCGCGACACCGCCCGGATGGCTTCCAACGCGCCTTACCCCGAACCCGACGCGTCCATGAGCGGCGCCATCTATGGGGGTCCGAATGGCGCGCCCTCCCCAGGCCAGCAACAACAGCATATGACTTCGGACGCCGATCTGCAGCTTCAGGAGAACATTGCGCAGCTCCAGCGGAGCAACGACATGATGCAAGCCGCCTCAGGGCAGCCACAGCAGCTGGGCCAGATGAACCCTCTGACCGCCGCGCATCACCATTTCCAATCCCCCCCTCGACCCACGCACTCGCCGCAGCAAATGGCACAGACGGTCATGAACATGGACGAGCACAACATGTACAGCGACCAGGACGCGTCCCGGAAACGGTCCAAGGTTTCACGCGCGTGCGACGAATGCAGGCGGAAGAAGGTACGGTCGCGACCGGCCCCCAGCTCTATATTCCCATCATGTTGACCGCGCAGATCCGGTGCGATGCGACGAGCGAGAACGGCCCCGAACCGTGCTCGAGCTGCAAGAGAACGGGGGCTCGATGTCAGTTCAGCCGTCAGCCCATGAAGCGAGGGCCGAGCAAAGGGTAGGGACATTGGCATCTTTTTCGAATACCGCATCTCTGACCTGCCCTCCAGTTACATCAAGGAGCTGGCCGACCGTCTCAACTCGTTGGAGAGCCAGATCCATCAGAATCCACATGCCCCACCACCGACTTTTGACTATGGCGTGAGCGACCATGCATTGAACGACCCCCATACCCCTTCTCATCTCGTGCGCAAACGAACTCACTCCATGTCTGAGGGTCTGCAAGATCCATATAGCCGATCCAGCTGGTCCGGACCGGACCGCGGTATGGAACCTCCCGTGTCTAATGACCGTTCCTCACTCACATGGCAAGATTTCACAACCAACGGTCAATCAATGCGACAATCGTCCTTCAGCGAAATGACCTTGGCTGGCAGCCTCCTCACAGGGTCCAACGAGGGCACCATCAAGGCGTAAGTTCCACTCCTTTCCGAGCTCCAAAGCGCTCCGTTGACGGCAGATCAGTTACTACAACTCCATACACCCGGTTCTCCCGATCTTGTCGCATGATACGTCCACACTAAATCGCCTAACCAACTGCCCTCCCAAAGTGCGAGAAGCTTTCTTTCTCTCGCTCGAGTGTGCGGTGCGCTCCGCCTCAGGGCCTGGCCTGCAGGGCGGGGACATCAACGTCACACACCTCTTGCAACAAGGGTTCGACTCGCTCCATATGGCAGAGAACTCCCTGGCCGACGTGGACCCTGCTCGGCAGTTCAACAACAAGCTGGTGTACTGCCAATCCGTAGAACTGTTGATAATAGCCTCGGACAAGCCTGGCGCCAATGCGTCACCAGACCCCGCATTACTCACTGCCCGTCTTGCCGGCATGGTCGTCGGGATGGGCCTCAATGATGCGAGAACCCTCGACCGCCTGCGTGACCAGGATCGCGAAACCCTGGATGAAGCTAGGCGCGTCTTCTGGGTTGCATTCATCCTTGACCGCTTCCTTGCGTCTGTCAGGGGCAAGGATTCTCTACTCCCTATGCATTATGGTTCCACCTCGCGAGAGGATCTGAACGCCATGGGAGAGGTCGGCTTCTACTTGGCTCGTGAGTGTATATCATCCGTTCGTTCCAACAACGTCTAATAGCTGGTTCAGGTGCCGCACAGATACTTGGCTCCATCAACAGAATCATCCGAGCAGGAGAGGTCCCGAATCCCGAATATAGGTCCTCGCCCCTGGCATCCGGCACTTCAGAGTCGTCGACACTGATCTATGATCTAATCGACGGCTTCCGACTCTCGCTTGACCTTACCAATCTAGTGGGCAACTCGCCTCCCCATCTCGCGATCCAATATCTTCGCCTGCTCCTTGCGAGGCACAACACGCACATGCCGTCCAAGGAGACCCTGGACATCACGAAAGAGCTCCTCCACAATCTGATCATCACGCCCATCACCCCGCTCCACCACGTCTTCGCTTACCTCGTCGCTACATCGCTCACAGACTTGTCCGACCGAGTGGAGACGCAAGTCGAGGCCCAAGCCGCGATCAAGGAGATGGACGACGCCATCGGCAACGGGCAGATCACGAACCGCGTGTTCAACGGAACGGGCTGGGACACGGCGATCCGCAACCTGCTCCACCAGAAGAAGGGCCTAACGCCACCCTCGACCTCGGCCGTCGAACGCACCAGCCCCGCCACGCCGCAGCCCAACATGGCCGGCCTCCAACATCTTGCTGCTGCCGCGGTGGGTGAGCGCGAGTCCACGGACGGCAGACCCGGCAGCAGCGGCGGGCCTCCTGGAGCCAGCGCCATACCGCAGCCTATACCGGATAGCCTTAAGAACGACGACGTTGCGGCTGCCATGGCCGCGGCGAGTGAAGCCGCCGCTGCGCAGGCTCAAGCCACCGCGGCAGCCGCGCAGCAGCAGTTGCATGACGGCGGTGCTGAGGCGGGGCAGAATGGGTCCGGCGACAATGGGGGTGGGAATGCGGCCGGGGTGGAGGAGTTCTAGTGGCTTTCTGTCGAGGTTTCGACGTTCGGACGTGAAAGGGAGTCCGCTCTTCTTCTTCTCATATTCTTTTGATGCTGTCTGGCGTTTCGCTCCAGGAGGTGGATGGATGGATGGATGGATGGCTGGGTATACCCTGTGTTTGGCTGTTTTTCCTCTTCCGGGTTGTTCTAGTATTTATCAAATGGGAATTCCATGGGATATTCTTACTTGGATGACGTTGTACATCTGTGTAATGAGGGGACGGGATCAAACGCCATGTTTGCCGTCTATTTGCATTCGCATTCTCACATCTACCAAGATCATCACACCAAGATCAAGTTGCAATCTGTCAAAGACCGATATTCTCTCCCGCCCTATCCAATCTACATATCCCTCCCCAGGCACCTAACCTCATTCGTCAGGTCATGCCACACTCTATACAGATGGATGGATAGATGAGATCAGATGCCCACACTCAAAAGCAGATCGAACAAAACTCGAAAGGAAAAAAGAAAGGAAAAAAAAAGCCATCCTCCTTCCCGACCCAACGATGAACGCGAAAACACACAATTCCAATAACGATAAAACGATGATTGCCACAATCGCAATGTAGACAGGGAAAGGGTACTGGCCCGACCTCCAATCCCAAATCCCAACTGAACCCCAACGCCTCGCCTTTCCAAAACAGCAAGCAACAAGCAAAGGAAATGAAAAGGGGAAACAAGCCAGCCTACCTGGGCGCCGAGCCCAATCCTTTCCACAGGGTTGCCCCATTGTCCAACGGTCCCAATCCTAATCATGTGCCAACCAATCTGATATGTAACAAGCGGGGTGACCCAATATGCGCCCCAAAGACAATATGTAGGTAGGTAGACAACGCAACGAGCCCCGAAACCGCGCGAAGAAAAAGAAAAAAAAATGAAGAAAAAGAATAAAACAACCACGTCACTCACCCATCCGTCTCATCCCCTACTCCAACCCATCCCTCCCCTCCTCCCCGCACTGCCGCTCCCACTTCCTCCCCCACCTCGGCCCTCCTCGATGCTCCTCCTGCTTCCACTCTGAATCTCGCTCATTTGAAACAAGAGCGGCTCATCGTCATCCACCTGCTGCTGCTGGGCCTGCGGCGCTGCATTCCGGAAAGCCCATCGACTCCCGTACCGCGGCCCTTCGTTCGAGCTCGAACCGCCCGCTGCAGCCAGGCTCGTGGAACTTCCGTGCTGCGAGGAAAGCTTGCGATTGCCACCCCTCGCACCACCGCCGCGCCTGGACGGAAGGTCCGAGGTCGACAACGGGCGGGGGATGAGATCGTCGCGAGAATCCAGTGGTCCTATATTCTCTGATGGTGGCACCGCGCCACGTCCTGCGCTCGCCAGTTCGGTCTGTGCAAAGAGCCCACTGGACGTGAGATCGCCGCCACGTGGGATGTCTCGCTCTCGTTCCCGGTCCACGTCGTCGGTTGGCAAACTGGCCGCACGTAAACCAAAGATGTCGGGCTCCTCTTCCGAAGTGCGGTTTTGCTGGGCCGCCGAGCTCGAGCGTCGCGGGTAGTTCCATGGACGGGGCGAGGTAGGTATGTCGATCGCGGTAGTGCCTTCTGTCGTGTCCTGGCCCTGAGGCTCCCGGGATGCTGCGTTGTCGTTCCTGCTCGGCTCGGTTGGGGCCCGGCCAGATCGGCTTCGGCTTCTGCGGGGCTCATATTCGATGATGCTATTAGCACTGAGGCGAGAGGGAATGGCGGGAGTATGTGGCGTATGGGGGGAGATGGGCTTTCCCGGTGACGAGGAAGTAGATACGGAGGTGCCAGCAATCATGGGTGGTACGCTAGACAGCTGTCGACTTGAAGACGTGGATGATCGATGGAGTAGCATCGAAGAAGAAACGGAATCCGATAACGCCGCATGGGAGTCCCTGAGACGTTGATACTTGGAAAGCTGAGCCGTCGTCCTACGAGCTGCGGCTCCCTTAGATGCGACATCGCTCTTGGTGAAGCTCCTCAGGTCCTTCTTCTGCTCCAGGAGCCTGAGGAAGTCGGAAATGTTTTCATCGTCCGTTTTGACGGAGCCAGAGCTAGCAGCTTCTCCCTCATTGAGCATGTCGGAACCTGGTTGATGCGACGAGGCGACACTCTGTCTGCCACTGCTGATGTTATCATCGTCCAGCCTACTGCCGACACGAGCATCACCGGACGAGAAGCGACTCCGCCTCTGCCCGAAACTGCTGCTGTATCGAGTAATGATGGGTGCTGTAGGCTTAGGGGAGCTAGAGGCAGAGGAAGCGATGGCAGTTTCGTTGGGCAGTGACGGCGTTCGGAGGGCGGTTTGTGGCAGGGCTGTCAGCGAAGTCCGATTGCGCGGCTGATTGAATAGGCTTGGTCTCGGAAGACTTCCTGGTGAAGCCGCAATAGCAGAAGGAGGCTGTTGCGCTGGGGACGACGACAAGGAGCCCGCCTTGAAAGGTTGAAAGGTCACAGAGGTGCGTCGTTGGTGGGTGGGTGCATCGGTAGACCGCAAAGAGGATTTTGAGCCTTGGGCAGTGCGGTGGTTGGGGGGCAGTTTCTGTGGAGGCGATTCCCTAGGCGACGAGGAGGGCATGTCACGTACTGCCCTCAGCGCTGTCATGGGGCTTGTGCCTGCGGGTACACCCACTTGGTGAAAGGTGGACATGCTGCCGTATGCTTGGCCTAGATCGGGCGTCTCTTGGGGATGCAGCTTGTTTACAGGGAGTGATCCGGGGACTGGGCCGGGTGAGCGGGTGGATTGCTCCAGGTAGTTATCGTCCAGCCCCATGAAGTGGGAACTGAGTAGAGACTCGGAGTCTTCCACGGTGAATTCACAGTTGCTGCGGTATTGGACGGAAACGCACAAGGGCCCGACCGGCGAATTGCACGGGGTAAAATCTTGATGTTCAAGCACATCTTCCGAGGAGGGATACAGAGGGATTCCCAAGGTGTCTTGTCGGGGAGTTCTGAAGTTTCCGTTGTAGATTCGGTATTTGAGCTTGAGCGAAGGGGCGCTCGCGGGCTGTTTTGCGATATTTCTCGTGTACCTCCACGCAGGGATGAAGTGAAGATAGGCGAAGAGGGATCGGAAGAGGACGACTCCCTTCTTATATACGTTGGCCAAGGGATCTCGTAGATCGGATGGGTGTACGGAGGATTTATCTCCTATGTATATTTTCCAACGTTCCAGCACGATCTGGGTGGAAGCCCCAGACCGACCCGGAGAGTCCACCAGCCTACTCAAAGCCTCCCCAACGTCCCAACGCTTGCCATCGCTGTCGTGTATGACCAAGGACTGCTTCGGGTCCAGGCATGCAATATCCAGGTAGATCTCGATGCACAAGGGCGGGGGTTGTCCATGAACGGCATCCAAGTTTTTCCACTCTCTCAAGTCTGGGGCGAGGACTTCGGCTTCATCGAGGATGACGTTGAACTGGAATGGAGTCAGCATCTCGAGGGGGATGAGGTGTGCCAGCGACGTACCCATTTATTTCGCCGTAGCTCTCCATTGGGGGTGAAGGATTGGGGTAGGGTTGCGCGAGATGAAATGATGAGAAGTGCTGCTTTGGTAAAGAAGTTCTGCGATCCATTAGCATTGGGGACAGAATGACGGATCCATGTTCAACGTACCGCTATGACATGATTCACTTTCTGGGCCTGGGTCTGGGTCTGGTCCGTGTCAGGGGGTCGTTCTGAGCGGGATACCATTTCGGCGTCGCCCTCCTCCGAGGCGCGGTCACCATACGAAAGGGTGTCTGAGTAAGGGGAAGAGCGTCCGGAGTAAGGATCCCGCTGGTTATTGGTTCTGGAGGGGTTTGTCTGGGGGTTGTTGGCGGCCGACGCAGTGCGCGGCGATGCTCGGGGGTGTGGATACATGGTAGAGACGGGGAGGGGGCCCCTTTAAGGATCGATGCGGTACAGTGGTGTCTAAAAGACCCGAGTCTTAAATTGTAGGTGTGAATGTATGGGTGATGGGGCTAATGGAGGTGGTAGAGGCGAGAGACGGTCGGAGCCATCACGCGGAGGAGCGGCGGGTGACGGCCACAGGAGAGAGAGAGAGAGTCAGGGTCGAAAAAGGTGAGTGTGAAATGTGTCTCGGCAGACGGGACCAGGCAGGGTGCTCAGGCAACAGTCATGTTGTGGGAAGTGGTGCAGGCGGGTTTGGCGGAGGTTCCCAAGGCCTGAGGCGTTGAGATAAGGTGGAGCACCAGGCTGGGTGGCAGCGGGTATTAAGGGCGGTACAGGGGACAATGGCGGCGTTTGGGGGAAACCGTCGACGGGAAGACGAGATGGAGAGGGCGAGAGGAACGGCGTTGGGCGAGTTTAGAGGGTGTTTGGGCGCTGGGGGGAGAGGTGGTGGTCCGGCCAGCGGTGACAAGTGACAGGAAGCTCGCTCGTGACTCCTCGAGCAGATGACGCTCCAGCTGATAGCGAGGCGGCCACCCGGGCAGGCGCAAGACCGGGGGTGGGATTAAAAGGATAGAAGGGGGGGGTTAAGAAGGGGCCAAAAATGGGACGGCCGAGAAGAGAGGAGAATGGAAGAGTGCAGCAATGTGAAGCAACGTGCAAGCAATGTGCAGCTCTGTGAGGTGTGGAGGACGGGGAAGGATGATGGGAGTGAATTGCTCCATCGGCGTCACTGGAGCTCGCCCACTCTGGGCCCGCAAGGCGATCCAGGCTGAGACGCTATACCGCTTTGGGATAGCTCTTCCCAGGCTTGGCAGTGCATTCACAAAGCACGTCGTCTGTCGTCTGGCGCAACAACACCCGACAATCGTCCAACGTTCGCCCCCTCCCCCATGATTCATCACCAACCCCACGCTCCGTGCCTTGGCTCTCTGTGTTACTTTCCTCTCCGGTAATTGTACCACCCTACTTGGATCTTTTCTTACCACTAGCAATACTTCCCGCTTCCCCCATTCACCGGAGATGCAAGTGGAGAGCCTCGTACACAGTAGATGCCTATACGCATTGACTTTGTGAGACAGCTGCCTGGTCCGTTGGCTCGATTCATGCCTTCCAGCCGCCCTTATTGTGTATATAACTCACCCCAACAACACTGCGGGCGCCAATGCCACCGCCTCATACTGTTAGATCCATTGTCCAACCACATGGGAAGACCTATGGTAGGCAGGGCGCGGGGAAACCCGACTTCTTCCGCGCCCATGCATGCGTCTGATGAGTATGCTTTCGGAAAAAAGGGCGTCGTTGCGCATCTAGGCTTCAGTAGCTGGCTAGAAACTTTATTATTCATCTTCTCTTGCTTCTTCTTTGCCGTACTGTGTGTACTGTGTATACATCCATCTGTCACCGTCCGTCCCAGCTCAGTTGGGACGAAAGGACCTTGCCCCGCGTGTCTCTCGAATTGCGGAAAAGCATTCTCTCTTCGAGTCTGCCCTGTACACAACCGTGCAATCCTGTTTTACGTCCACGTGTTTGCGGCTTCACCGCCAGACTGGTGGTCCGCGAACCGTACGCTGCAGGTGCCAGTAGTACCGTAGTTGTAGATATACTGTGGCAGAACCCCTCTCCGCTCCCCCTCTCTCGGTGCTCCACACGGTTTCACTCCCTCCTGAACATCCCATTCTCCGTAATGACCTACAAGCATCTCCAAGTCGCAATGAACTTCAGTCCATGCCATCAAATCATGCTCGTGGCACACAGACCCCCCTGATTGGCTGTCGTCTTTGAGTGTTAATGACTCCCGAGAACCACCGACTGCACCGACCGCGGAACTCAAGAAGCGCAGCAGTAATGGACGTTTGCTTATTATTAGATGCATACCTGCTCTGTCCACATGTCCTCTGACTGAAGCAGAGCATTCGCACTCATCCTGACTCACACTGTGTCCTTGCGACTGCCCATTCCCGCCTTCGCAGCTCCCATCTCGGTGCCGCTGTTTTCCCGCATTCCCGATCCAGGTTGTCATCACCTGCATCCACCCTCCACGTCCCACAATCCATCGAGCCCATAGCTGACAGGAGCCCCTGCGCATTCCAACTGCTCATACCACCGCGGTCGCAAACTGCTTGACTTTCCTGGCGCATACAGTACACAGCCCGAACCCTCGACCTGCACTTCGCAAAGACCCCCGCGGATCGTCCCTCCCCGCCGCACATTGCCACCGCGCGAACCCCCTTCGATTCGAACCAGATAGCACACCTCTCCTCAAGTTCCGCCGCTTTTACGTCCGCCCGAATCGCTGGTCTTACGCCTTGTTCAAAGTAGGGTCTGTCGCTGCGATCCGACATACCGGCGGTGTTCCTCCGGTATCTCTCCCAAGGAGTCTTCCTCAAGCTTCGCGTCCAGCACCTTTAAACACGCTTTGGCCCCAGAGGCCAGTAGCGAGGTGCTTACCGTCGAAGCAGCAGGATTACTCCGCTACCGTCCCGGCACATGAGTGGCTATCTCTGGAAATACTACCTTGAAGATGATCTCGACAGCTTCCGGCATGTCTTGGATCATACCACCCACACGGCGCGTACGGGGACACAGAAAGGCTTTGCAGGCTGGCAGGGAATGAGCCACGGTCCCGATCTGAACAGCAGTCCCGGAAGCTATGTTGCTTCTCCTATAGCGAGCATCAAGGGGCGTAGGAACCAGGGCCAAGCCCCATTCTCCTTGACACGGGCAGACATCAACAGCCGCGATAATGTTGGCATGACCATCCTTCATCACGCTGCATCCTCTACGTCCGCAAACGCCATCGGATTCGCCCAGGCTCTCTTAGAGCACCCTTTGATTGATCTCTATATCCAAGACGCCGAGAATGGGTGGACCTCCCTGCACAGAGCCCTGTACTTCGGAAACATCGCCACTGCGCGTCTAATCCTGCACAGAGACACCCAGGACATCCTTGGCCATGGTTCGGGTGGCTACAACCAGCACGCCAGGGGCTTGGTCAAGATAAAAGACAAGGAAGGCTACGGCCCGCTGGATTTATACTCCCTCACCATCAAGGATCGCACGCTAAATCCCGAAGATACCGTCGAGGTGGACTCGGATTCGGATGACGAAGCCCATGGTGATAGCGGCGACAGGGACGAAAACAGTAAGAGGAACCACGTTGCTCCGCAGATTCTACTCAAGGGTGACGAGGTCTTCACCTTTGGAAGCAACAAGAACATCACGCTCGGCTTCGGCGACGAAGATGACCGTCAATTCCCTGAACGCATCACGCTCAGGAGACCGGATCATTTGCTACAACGATTCTACCAGGAACACCGGGAGGCTCGGTCAAAGTCTCGAAACCCACTAGCCTCCTCTCTCTACGATATCAGTGCTGAGGCCCCGAAAGCAGTGACAGATCTTCCCATTCACATTCGCAACACCCCTATCGTCATCCAGGATGTCCAAATGTCGAAACTGCACACTGCCATTTTAACGACAGATCCCGTTGCCAACCTTCATATGTGCGGACATGGTCCCGGTGGCCGATTAGGAACCGGGAGTGAAACAACAAGGTATCAATTTGCGTGCATTGAAGGCGGCGGCCTCGGCCAGAAGAAAGTCTCCGCCGTTGCTTTGGGACAAAATCATACCCTGGCCATTACAGACGAGGGCGAAATATTCTCCTGGGGAAATGATGCCTATGGTCAACTGGGTTACTCGCTCCCGAAACCTTCCTTGAAGGACGATGATCCTGTGTCTACCCTCCCTCGTCAAATCTTTGGTCCACTCAAGAGGGAATCCGTAATCGGTATTGCCGCATCTCGGATACACTCCGTGGCACATACGTCGTCATCCCTCTACACCTTCGGCAAGAACGAGGGCCAACTTGGCATCGTGGATTCCGATGCTCGATCGCTCGAGATGCAGACCACTCCTCGCAAGATCGCCGCCTCGCTGTTCTCCTCCGCCATCGACTCCGTTTCTGCTATCGAAGGAGCGACGATATGCCTCCTGGAGAACCACGAAGTGTGGGTCTTCGCCAATTACGGCTATGCGAAGCTGAGCTTTCCCTTGGAGGGTTTCACCAACTATTTTTTGAAAGAGAGTTGGCTTACCACCAAGTATGATAAGACACCAAACAGGATTGGCAAGATCACCTCCGCTGGAGACACCATCTGCGCGCTCTCCACATCCGGTGAGGTCTTCACTGTCACCCTCAATCGCTTCATTTCGGAGGCAAGCACGTCTACCACAAACCCACGGCAGATCCGGGGCGCATTTTCCACACCCCACAGGATTTGGTCGGCCAAGAGCGGCCATATGGCCGCCAAGGATGTTGAAGTAGATCAAGACGGGTCTATCATATTGGCCACGCAGTCTGGAAGCGTCTGGAGACGCACGAAACGTGCCACCATGAAAAATGCCACCGCCTCTGGGACTGGCGAATACAAGCCCAAGGACTATAAATTCCTAAGAGTTCCAGGGCTGACGCGAGTAGTTGCTGTCAGAGCCTCCGCCTTCGGTGCATATGCAGCTATTCGGAAGGATTGCGATGTGACCAAGACGCAGATCGGCGTTGATGAACCTAACCTTTGGAACGACATCGCGCCCCTTCTCTCCTTCAGTGATTTGTCCAACTACGAGGAGAGGTCTGACGACGAAAATCCCGCCCCACGGTTTTGGCAGTCTTCGTCCAAAGGGCGTCCGCTGCAGAAGCGTGCTCTCCAGTCAAAAGACCTGGAGGATGAAGTCACAGCTCTTATCGCCAAGACTCTATCCTCCGGCAGAGTCTACGATATGGAGCTGGGTTCCACAGTCTCTGACATCCGCATACCTGTCCACGAGTTCGTCTTAGCCGGAAGGAGTCGTCCCTTCAGGGAGTACATGGCAGACTTCCGCTCTCAAGAGGCGGACGTGGTAGTCCCAGAACTCTTGACAATCACTCGTGAAGGTGGAAAGCCTGTTGTGTTGCTGCATGGCTCCGACTTCCTCACCGTCTTCAACCTGGTTGTCTACGCCTATACCGACACTGTGGTCGACTTCTGGAATGCAACGCGACAATTCCCCACTATGGCCGCCAGATACCGCGCAGTGCGCACCGAGCTCATGAAGGTGGCATCCCGTTTGGAACTGCCGCGCCTTGAGCTAGCTGTGCGCCAGATGGTACAGCCTATCCGGTCTATGGATGCGGATTTCAGGCTGGCACTCGAGGATCCGTCGTACACGGACAGTGGCGATGTCATGGTGGAGCTTGCGGATGGCGAGATGCTTCTACATTCCGCTATGCTATGCCAGCGCTGTCCATTCTTCGAAGGCCTTTTTGGAGGCCGCGCCGCTGGTCAATGGCTTGCTGGAAGACGCACTGATGACTCGCCGCATATTCGCATTGACTTGACGCATGTGGAGACGCATCTCTTCGAACTGGTCGTCCGCCACATCTACACAGATGCTGGGGAAGAAATCTTCGACGACGTTACAAGCGAAGATCTGAACGATTTCCTGGCGCTTGAGGAGCTCTTCGATCATGTCATGGATGTGATGGGAGTCGCGAACGAACTGATGCTCGATCGTTTATCGCAGATCTGCCAAAGACTCATTGGCCGCTATGGTGAGCTGACCTGGGCCGCACAAAAGTATACCCACTTACCATTTGTTCAGCCAACGCCCGCAATGTCTGCTCCTTACTCAATGCTATTGCACCAAGCTCGGTCGCAGAGTTCAAAGATGCAGCGCTGGAGTACGTTTGCCTAAGTCTAGAGGCCGTGCTGCAGAACGGGTACGTTGGGCGGAGCCTTTGACTGACCAATCCTTGACTGACATCTATAGGTCTCTAGATGAACTCGAAGAGGATCTCCTCCTTGAGCTCAACGAAGTGGTTCGAGACAACCAACTCGCCAACCTACCATTCGTAAAGAGCGGTAGAGCTGAGGCTTTGCTCTTTGACAAGTATCCGGAGCTTGCAGAGAGAATCGAGAGAGGCAAACGCGCCAAGATCGACGCGATAGTGCTCTCGAACAAGTTTGCAGAGAGCGACGGGCTAGCTTCCACCTCCTTCCGAGCGCAAAGCCTAGAAGAATTGTCGACTTCGCCCCTTCGCCAGCGTGCTAAGAGAAGAGCGTCACGGGATGCAAGGGCTGCCGAGAGTCCGGCTCTCACCCCACTGCTCAAGGCAAAGGGGTCTGTGGCGGACCTTATCTTTGACATGTCGGATGGTGAGGAGGAGAGCGCGGCGCCAGTGAACAATCATACGCCGTCTCCGCGGCTTACCGCAGGGCCAACCAGTCCATCGCCCAGGTCTCCTAAAGGAAGACCATCTCCGCCCGGCTTGAAGAGTGCGCCTGTGAACACACCGCCACCATCCCGGCTCCCCCCGCCAGCTATCACTCCGAGCACAACCCAGACCAGGACGCCTGACCGCCCATGGGGCACCGTTCCTTTGGGAGGTGACAAATTGGGTCTCAAGGACATCATGTCGCAAGCATCGTCTGGTAGCCCGTCCAACCTCACGCTCGGTTTGCGCGAGCAGAGGAAAGGAGATGGGACTTCCGGGTCGTTCAAAATGTCCCAGAAAGAGCGAAAGCGACTCCAGCAAGCACAGCAACTGGGACAGTCGGAGAAAACACAGCCAGCGCCACCATCTGTGTCGCCCTGGCAAGCGATGTCGCAGCGGAAAGCCACGCCCTCGTCTGCACCCAGCAGTAGCACTGCGCCCAAAACAGTACCGCACAAGCCTTCACCCCAACCCGTCAATCCGCCTAGCGCCCCCAATACTCCTCAATTGACGATGCGCCAGACAATAGCCAAGGGCGGAGCAGCATCTAAGCAGAAGAGCCAGCCTAAACCGGATACTCCTCGCTCTTCGTCCACCAAGGTCCAGACGGAGCAGCGGCTTTCTTCTGCAAATTGGCCCGGCATGTCCGTCTCGACTGCCCCAATCCCAACACCACATTCTGTGCGCCACATCCCTCTTCCATCCCACTCGCCTACCTCTCCGAGCGTGCATCTCACCATGGAGGAGATCCTGTTCCAGCAAGAAGCCGAAAAGGCATACATCAGGGATGCAGCGGCGAAACGAAGCCTACAGGAAATCCAACAAGAACAGGAGTTCCAGCAGTGGTGGGATCAGGAGAGTAGGCGGGTCATGCTGGAAGAGGAGCAGAGGAAGAGAACGGAGGAGCGAGCTGCGAGGAATGCCAGGGGCAGGGCTCGTCCCGGCAGGAATCGAGGAAAGGGGAAGGAAAAGAAAGAAGGTGACGCGGCTGGTGGCGGCGCGGCGCCTGCAAATGCAAGCAGTGCTCCTGCGACCGAAGTGTCTGCACCAGCACAGCCGTCTTCGAGATCTGAAGGCGGTGACAGGGGGAGAGGGAGAGGTAGGGGACCCAGAGGACCGCGTGGTGGAGGTGGTGGAAGAGGTGGTAGGGTTCAAGGACCCTCGAGGGAGAGTACTGGTCCTTCGCAACCCACTGCTGGTAAGCCAAAAGTTGGGAGTCAGTCTTAAGGATCTGGCACACCATATGTGTTACCATTGCATACTGAACTGCATTACTTGTACATATTGGCGTTCGACGCGCATAAAAGAGTTTCAACGTACTACTCCACATAGTTTGTTCAGCCGTTGTCCATGTGTACCACATATGTATCCATATGACTCGTCCATAGTAAAGGCACGACCTTGGAGAGTAGCATTCTATTCAGAACGTAGATTTATAAGTGGAGAACATGGGAAGCTGTGGGGCTACAGGGGTAGGTTTCTTTAGTTACATCACCGCGGGGCTCTCTGCTGATCCGACTTCGACTTTATACTCCATGCACTTCACTGAAGTCTAACTTAACATCACACCGGATTACTGTTGCTAGCTCGCATCGCGCAGCCAAAGGCGCGAGGAATCCATCGTTTGAAAGTTCTTAGAACAAGAGCGTCTTTCTGCATTCTCTCTGGAGGACGAGACGAAGTTTACAACACAGTCTAGACCCAAAATCATCACCAGCACAACATGTCGTCCTATAATGCCTCCGATGAAAGAGCTGCTCTCACGACCCGCCAGCTTCCAGAAATGACCCTGTCAACCGGAGATAACCCGCTTATAGCACCACAACTCCCTCCTGACAATCTGACTCCTGCCCAACGGGCACAATTCAGGTTCCAGATCAAAGGGAACGCGATCAGTACGTGAGATCTTGATATGTGTCCTCTTAGGTGAAGATCAAGGGTACATGTCTTCCCTTTCATGCATCTATCGACTTCCTTCTTGACCAACCTTCGGATGGGCTGTACACTCAGATCAGTTCCACCACCCCCGCCTCCCTCCTCCCCTCCAAAACCATCACTGACCTTCCCCCAGTAACAGGCGGCTCCGGCACCCTCGCCCTCTCCGCCGCGACCGCCCTCCTCGAACATGGCTGCTCAGGCCTGGCCCTCTGGGACCTGGACCCGGACCGCGCCCTCCCTACGCTCCAAACCCTCCACAAGCAATTCCCCACCGTCCGCCTCACCACCTGCGCCGTGGACGTAACGTCTCCATCCTCCATAGCCACGGCCCTAAACGACACCCTCGCAGTCCTCGGCACAGTCGAGATCCTGGCCTGCTTCGCCGGTGTGGTGAGCTGTGTCCCAGCCATGGACATGGCCGAAGAGCAGTGGAAGAAGACCTTGGACGTCAACCTCACGGGCAGCTTCCTCTGCGCGCAGGCCATCGCCAAACAGATGGTCGTCCAAGGCACCGGCGGCTCCATCGTCCTCACAGCCTCCATCTCCGCGCACGCCACGAACTTCCCCCAGCCCCAGGCCGCCTACAACGCCAGCAAAACGGGCATCCTGAGCCTGACGAAATCGCTAGCGGCGGAGTGGGCGCGGCACGGCATCCGGGTGAATAGCTTGAGTCCCGGGTACATGGATACGGTGTTGAATGAGGGGCCCGGGTTAGAAAGGGCGAGGAACGTGTGGTGTGAGAGGAATCCGATGGGTAGGATGGGAGTCCCGTGGGAGATTACGGGGCCTGTGGTGCTGTTGTGCAGTCATGCAGGGAGGTATATCAATGGAGCGGATTTGGTGGTTGATGGCGGAGCGATGGTCTTTTAATGGAAGTCTGGAACAGGATTTTCCATATGGAATCTGTTTTTGGCTGGCGAGTGAGAGCGTTCATCAACTCCTACCTTGGACATGTTTACAATGTGGCTCCGCCTGCAGCTGGTGGACATTTCCTTATAACCCCCCTGAGAACCGGCTTGTCCTCCGCCCACCACTCTGAATTTATATCGTATATATTATTGGATCCAAATCACTATAAGCGTAATTGCTACATCTCTTACCAAAATTGGATTCATCAGGAAGTAAACTAGACGGGATGTAAAGAAGTCACGTGACCTCTGCAGCTTATTAATGACTTATATAAACCGTAAGCTGTCAAATTCTTCCACGCCTCAAGAGCTGTGCCCTCATCAATCCATCAATACTCACAGAGCGAAGCCCGGGGCCGCGTTGCACTTCCAACTCGAACTGTAGCGTCCCCGACTCCTCTTAGTCTACCCATGGATGGCACTAACCTTCATGGCTGCCTTTCCCAAACTAGTATGGTCCCCTCTCCCATTAGCGTTCTCCTCTCGGCCGACCAGGCTTTCATCGCCCCCACAATTTCCATGATGAGTCGCCATTATATTTTATAATTTGTTTCAACCCCTTATGAATCCTCGTGATTTGAGACTGGCTTTTGAAACTCTGAAATGTTGTTGTACTCTTGGTCTATATTTTGAGCTTCGTTTGGCAGAGGCTGGAGTGCTGACGGCGTGAGGTGTTCTATTTAGGGCTTCCAATGCGGATGACCAAGGAGATACCGGGATGGGGAAGCGTGTGAGAATGGATAACAGGCGTGGAGGATATGTGCTGGCTTGCCATTTGAGCTAGACGTGGAGGAAGGTGAAGATGGAGGAGACATTCTGAAGGCTTTGATGCGTCGTGGTCTAAGCCATGGTTAGCTATAGAGCTATTATGCTGTCGCCAATAGATAATAACATGCTCCTCCGAATTCCAGCATACCCTGTCTAACGTCCTCTTCGTCCTTCGCCCGTTCACCGTGTCGGATAAGCTAGAGAATAAGCTAGAGACAGATAAGCGAGATGCACTATTCACCATTCTACAGCTCATCCTCGTCCTCCCAATCCACCGTCCCTGGAGGTAGTCCTGGAATACTGAAATCCTCCACGCTCTCCAATCCATTGCTCCCCATGCCAATCCCGTTGACACCCTCGCTCTGGTTACCCCAACTCATCTTCCCAGGACTAGGAAAACTTGACGGAATCACCAACGTATCTGGCCTCTGCGGCGAGATTTGCGTCGTTTCTATCGCCTGGGTGCTTGGGACAAGTTTCTGCGGCGTTGTATTCGCAGAAAGCGTGCGTGATGAGTGCGGTGTAGTGAACCCGGATCGGACACGTGGTGTTGTGGGCATAGTCAACGCGGTGCCTGTCCTCCCTTTGGGATTTCGAGGCGTCGTGCTGGTAGGCGTCCAGGCAGTAGCAGCATCAACCTCTGTATTCTTTTTAGGTGTCACTGGCGGACTTCGCTGTGTAAACACGTCCACGTCCACCGTCGTAGCCTGGCTCAAAGATGGAGCCTCCCACCTCGGGTCCGGAGCTGCTACCCGCATAGCTTCTCCACTGGCCTTTTGCGATGTCTCCATTACGTGCATGTAGCTGTCACTTCCGACACCTAGCACCGCCATGCTACTCGACGGTGGCATTCGTGGAGCGTACTGCGAATACGACAGGAAGAGCTCACCTTGCAATTGTTGCTCTGCTTTGCTAGAGTCAGAGGTTTGTGTCTCCGGTGTCGGAGATCGGGGTGCATTGATGGGATGGCCGTCTAGGTCAATAAGATTTTGCGTAGGCGTGGGCGGGCGTTGGTGCTTTGGCGTTGCGGAGGGGAGGTATGGCTGGCTGGAGCGCTCAATTTTGATGACCCCGGGGGAGAAAGGCGGGTTGGTGAATTGGGAAGACCGTGGAGCAGGTGTTTGTGGTGAAGGGCTCGTGGCTGCTGATTCGTGCTGTTGAAGTACTGCGTGGGGTCCAACTTGTTGTGTGAGGGCATCCTCGTCCGCTGCGTCTTGTTGGTCCATGGCTAGGACTGGCCCGTCTGACTTATGTCTCTTGGAGCTGATCGTCTGCCACCCTTCCTCATCAAGGCGGCCATTTCCGGAACTCCCAAGCTCAATCGATTCCTCCCTGTCGGCCATCATCTCAAACTCCTCAGCGTCATCGCACGCCCGATCAATCTGCTCCACCATCGTCTGCGTCTCCGAACCAATGTTCATACCAGTGGCTGGATGCTCAATATTGTATATGACTCTCTGCGTTTCCGGGCCAATGGCACTCCCCAGATCAGGTTCCTCATTCTCCACATCGACATCCAAAGCGTCGTCTTCGTCTTCGGAGTCTTGTACAAACTGTCTACGAGTGGGAGGAGGACGCTCTATCTCAGTAACATCATCCTGAAACGCTACTCTTTTCCGCTTCGACGGTGTGTCCAAAATCCTCTGCGTATTCGCCACCCGCTCGCTCAGCGGTCGTTGATGGGAGGAAGGCGTGGACTGGGTCGAGAGCAGTGTGTCAGCTGGAGACTGGGATGATGGTATTTCGAACACCCTCCGTCTTTCAGGTGTAGCGAGGAGACTGAATCGCTTCTTGGTGGTCTTCCTCGGTGTGCATTTGCCTTCAGGTTGGTTGGTTAGCGGATCGGTAACTCTCCTCGTTCCCCGTCTTGCAGGACGAGTACGTTTTTCTGGACTGGGCACATTCTGAGTTGGTTGATATTCTTCCCCGTCGTCTATGTCGTCCTCGTCAACAACTTGTGGGGTGACGTTGGGTTGCGTTGATGCTCCCTTTCGCACATCCGTCTCCCCTGTTAGGAGACTCGTCGTGGAGGTTCCAGTGTGTGCCGTAATTGGGGGCTCCCCTGCGGCTTCAAAGAGCCCGCTCTGTGCAAGATGCTCGGCTAATTCAGTATCAATTCCCACTCCTCCATCTTCATCCTCTCCCTCTTCCGAATCACTCGGTGGAACCATTCCCCGCACTATTTGCGTCAATGTCCGCTGTTGTTGACCTTTATCTTGCGCCTTCCCGCTTCCCCAACTGTTTCTCGACTTCCTCCTGTTCACAGGCTTGAACACCGGCTCCTCGTCATCAGGTCCTGGTCTGCGCCCTTCTACTAACTGGGTCATAGTAGACTGCCTCCGTCTCCTTGACTTTTGCTCTCGTTCTCGTTCTGGTTCGGATTCGACTTCAGAGCTAGACCTTAACGCGGGTGACTGATGTGCCAACTCGTCCTCGTGGGTGGCGAGAACAGATGTTGTCTCTGCGGATTGGCGTTTCGTCTTCTCCGCACGCTTCACGGGTTTCGTGGGTTTCGTGGGTTTCGCAGGCTTCGCAGATTTCGCGGGTTTCGCAGGCTGTCTTCTGCGTTTCGGCGCCAGGAGTGCTGTAGCTGCGTCTGGTTCACCCTCACTGCCATGCGCTATCACATCACTACTCCTTTTCTTCCCTCTTCCCTTTGGCTGCGTAGTCGCCTTTTCCCGTCCAGTGCTCTTATGCTGCTGTGGTTCCCCAGTTGTCTCGTCTCCTTCGTCTCCTTCATGCTGACCCTCGGTTTCTTCCTCTCCCTCCGAGTCCTCGACCACCTCGCGCCCTACCCTCATTTTCTCCGGCAAAAACCTCATCTGCTTTTTCTCCTTCTCAACATCCTCATCTCTCCGCCTAACAATCTTCCTCCGATGCGGAAAATACACGTGCTTTGGAAGCTTCTTCGTATAGTAGGACTTAAAATCCGCCCCCCTATTCGATCTCCGCGTTTCCGCTGGCATCTCTGCGCTGGGTGTGCAGGAAAGTCGCGAGTGGCGTTAGATGGGAGACGCGTTGGTTATGGAGACGCGTTGCGGGGATTGGACGCGTTGGGGGACCTTGGGAGGTTGGTCTGGATCAGGACTAGCGTTGTTTCGGGTCATTCGTCTTCGGAGTTATGCTGCAACTGGACAATGCTCTAATATTCGGCTGTTGGTAAAGCACATTCTATTAATGAGTACTGCCGCTTCTTAACATGATATATCTCATCATAGCACACATACTGGTCTCATTTCATGATTGAAATCGGTACATTAGGCAACTAATCCTACACAGAACGAACGTTATCTCCTGCAGCTTCCCACCAAGCAGCCAATCTCTGAACAACAACAGGGTATCCAAAAGAATGATCATAGCAAAAAGAAAGAAGAAGCCGTTGCGGCAACCATAAGTGCAAATACGTTCGGAACAAATTGTCCCGCACCACTTTTAGTGACCTTCACCGACGACAATTTCATCTGGGGCCAATATGCAGGGGGCTCATTCGAAGCACGAGTTCCATTCCAGCAATAGCGATCGAAGCACTGCTTGCAAATGTCCGGAACTGTTTGGCCGGTTCGGTCGAAGCTGCGGGACAGTATTGCACAGCCTACGCATTGTCCCCATTTGTCATCGAGTGTCCCATTTCCTTGGGTGACGCCGTTATAGCCGTTCAAGATCATGGCGTTGCGCTCAGTGTTGTTGTAGTCCATTTGATAGGTGGAGGTGTTGGAATTGTAGACATAAGGGGCATTAGGAAGGTAGACGATCAAAGGCGCCGGGCCGCTGATGTTTTTGGCGTCACACCCGAAGAACGTCGGGCGGTTGTTGAGCCCCAAGTTCACAAACGTGTTCGTGTCTGGGATAGCAGGGAATGCGGTGCCGTTCTGCATGGTATCGTTCATGATGGAACGCTGGTAGGTCGCCACCAATGCCGTACCGTTCGGCCAATTTTGAGCGCCGGCGCGAGGAGGAAGCGTGTCTGCAGAAGAATCAATCGCAAAGATGACGTCGACATGGCGGATGGGCTGAATAAGAGGGTTAAGTGGAATATTCTGGAGATCCTCTCCTCCATCCACGAGCGTAAGTCGCTTTGCCGGGGCGCTAGGGTTGGTATCATTGTTGTAGAGGTAGAAGGGGTTGGGCGTGTAATCTGCGATATCGTTGTTGGCCTCTCCAATCCCGGCCAAAACTCCCCTGATCGCGTCCTTGATGAATTGGGAGATATTCACCGAATCAAGGTTGAGAATGACTTGGTTGAACAGAGAAGAACTGGTGCCCATTACGAAGCCCGCGTTGTCCATGCCTCGGACACAGCTCTCGTTATCAGGCAGTTTGCCTCCAGTGAAATTGGACCCGATATACTTCAGCGGAGCAAAGCCGAACAGGGTGGGGTCAAAGGAGCCCATTTCCCATGGATTGAACTCGAAAACGGTGGTATTCAGAGAGATGATGACTTCTCCCGGCGCACGCTCATCCGCAACAAGGATAGGCATCGGGGCGTTTGCGTTCTTGAAGTCGTTGTCATCCTGGATGGATGAGAATGTGTAGGCTGGCATCGTCAGTTTGTAGTTCTCATATCAGCCTATGCAGAGCGCACCTGGCCCGCCGTTGGTGGCGTTGACAAGTTGGTAGGACAAGGCCCGACCCCAGTAGTCCGTCAAGGAAGTATCATAGCCAGCATCAGCCTTTGACGTTACTGTATCGTAAAGATTGGTCCAGTAATCGACGGTATTGAGGACCTGTACACCGCCTGCCTTGGGGCCCTCGAGAATGGTGTTTCCCAGCTGCCAGACGGTGCCACTGTTGCCTTCATTGATGATGCTCTGTACCGAAGTGAAATTGTTGGAATATATGCTTCCCACAAGCCAGCCACCCCCGGACAAGCCTGCGATGTAGGTTGCCGCCTGCAGCAATCCGCCAACCTGCCCGGCACTCGTCGAATTGGGTGTACGACTATCGAAAGCAGCGAGAGCACCAGCTCCATTTGTCATGGCCCTGTAGCCTCCTCCTGAGAAGGCAATGGCAATGTTTGGTAGCGCAGAGACATTGTTCCGATTGTTGTCGATGTATTGCTGGGCATTGAAGCCAGCTATATTTAACCGCCCCAACAGGTCGCGCATGGGCTCTATAGTATTTGCTCTTCTCTTCTGCAGCCATTGTTGCTCGTTGGGCGAAAGTTCGGCCGCTGATCGAATAGTAGGCCGCGCGGAAGGGCAGTTCACGGGAGCTGGCGCGTAACCGTTGGGAGCCTGGGGGGTTGCGCGTTTCTCGAGAGCATTAATTTCAGCTCTTCCTATGTTCGCAGACGCTGGCAGAGTGTCAATGGCGTATCAACAGGAGAGTAAAATAAAGGGAAAGCTACCATCCACCACACATGTGAACGCCAACGCGGTAAGCAGTTTCATGCTACCTAGGGAAACAGAGAATTGAGGCCGAAAAGAGGGTAAGAAAGTGAAGAGGACGAACTGAGCTGAAGAAGTCTCTAACAAAGGGAAGGTGACGACAGAGTCTCGTGTTTAAGAGCCATTTCTGCGTGCCCATTCGAGGGAGGGCTGTGTTTCCCAAGACGCCCATCCCCTGCCCATCTCACTTCCTGGAACCTTGGAATGATGCGCCTGAGTGGCTGAGGGGTGGCTAGGGTGGCTAGTGTCGGAATTCGGAATGCCTAGACTTCCGAAAACGGCATACTTCTCACCTCATCGCAATCACAGTGACACGTCCGGCCGGACGCCTTGGACTCAAGAATCAACGCCGACGGGACAATGTGTGAGAGGCGCAAGCACTGCTTTCGTTTGAACCTGACTGCGGAGAGAAAGTAGATACTCTAACAAGAATCTTCAACCGGCAAGCTTGTGAGCCGCATGTACAGACGGACAACGTTAGCTCACAAATCCAAAGGACCGATGCATGCGTCTTCAGCTGACATCAAACGTCACTTCCCCGCGGCGGCGTCCGTAACGCGAATCTAGCTACTGGTGTCAACGTGTTCGGCCCACAGAACAGCCAATCTATAATTGACAAGTACGCTCTCAAAGTCCGACCGGGACGGTCCGTAAGCCATTCTGTGAAGGGACCCGCTGAATATACCGCCTGAACAATCCAGTCTGGGACCGTTGGAACCTAAAAGCTATACACGAAACGGTGACATGCCGGAAGAGAGCGGAGTGGCGGAGTGCCCCTCCTGGACCAGGGACACTGTAAGAAGAAGCAACTGGTTTCCCTAGCCCACGACCACGTCGTTCAATCTGTCTACCTTGATGTGTAAGTAATGTAAAGAGACCTGTTCTCCATCGAACCCAGACAGAGTGGTTTGCCCAACATCACCATGATTATGCAGATCTCTTCTCACGAAAGGGTGCCATGCAGACAGCTGAAAGAAAGAATGGATTGCTTCAAATGGGCCCTCTGGCGCATGGTAACATATATCGCAAACAACCCTGAAGCCAAATCGTGTCTTGGTCCCCTCATCGTAAAAGCAACCACCCATCTCTCGTTTGCCCTTGCGATTTCTCCTTGTCTTCCACCTGGGCAGGCCTCCTCATAACGTCGCGTTCTCTATGGGACGTTCCTTCACCTGGTATCAAAAAGTATCTGGGCTTCTACCTGCACGCATACCCCTTAGGTTCGGATCTAACCTGGTTTCCACGTGACGCCAAGATTCACTCATCAGCCATACCGAGGTAAAGTATTGCTACACCAAGCTAATGTGGGGTCCGAGGTACATCGACTTCGCAATGTGTGGAGGACAAGTTAGGTTCTCGGTTCTTATCTTTGAAGCCTGTACCAGTCCTTCGCTGGCTCATTTCCAAGATTCCTTCTCTTCGTAGATTGGTGTCTATTTCTCGGACATAGTTATCACGACTTTAGTTTGTAGTCAGCATTAAGGGGCAACATTTTTCTGGTCCAAGACGACAAAGTGATTCTCATCACTGGAAATTGAAAGAGATAGTTCTAGGCAATTCACAAATCGCTTCCAGCCCCAACCCAAAAGTCCACATGGCGGACCAACTCCCTCCATGGGCAGAGATGCTCGCCTTCAAGTCCCTCTCCCCGACAACTTTCACCACCATCCATCCCCCGAGAGCCATGGGCAACGCCCGCCCCATTGCTTACGGAGGCTTCGCCCTTGCCGCAGCCTATAAAGCCGCAGCCTTGACACTTCCCACGCCTTCCCAGGCGCAACCCGAATATCACCTCTATTCCTTCACCGGGAACTATCTGGGCCCAGCAAATACAAAGTACCCTCTCCTCACATCCGTGACCACGATCCGACAAACCCGAACATTCGCCACGCGGTTGGTGGAAGTCTCCCAGCAGCAAGACGACGGGAGCATTCGCAAATGCCTCGTCGCCCTCGCAGACTTCCAAGTCGCTGAACCCGCCTCCCTCCTCACCTTCTCCGCCCCACCCAGCAGAAGCTACACCCACCATTCCAAGCTCCCCGACGCCGACACGTTCGGCCAGCAACTCATCGCCAGCGGGAAAGTGTCTCCACAGATGGTCCAAGGCGTCGCCACCGCCTTCGCCGTCGCGAAACGCCTCTTCGACGCCCGCCAGTGCCCCGAGGGGATGTTCGCGCAGAAACTAACCGGCATTGCAAAACACCTCCCCACCACCCAGGACCACCTCCCCATCACCGAAAAGTCCACCGCGGACTGGTTCCATTCTAGGGACCCCCTACCCAACCAAATTGAAAACACGGCGTTGCTAGCGTGGATGATGGACGGGGCTTTGGCATTCGCACCGCTAACGTTCAGCAACATGTTCTTGGACGATGCTGGCCCGACTAGTAGTCTCGATTTTGCCTTGAGGGTGTTTACGAATGAAATCGATTTGGAGCAGTGGCATTTGAGGGAGTTGAAGACGGTGGCAGCGGCCGAGGGGAGAAGTTATACGGAGGCGAGGCTGTGGGATGAGGCGGGTAGGTGTGTGGCTAGTATGACGCAGCAGAGCATTTTGAGACCGAAAGAGAAGAAGGGGGGAAAGCTGTAGGAGTTCATCGCGCGTTGGAGGAAGAGGGACCTTGTACGAGACACGCGAGGCACGAAATATGCGAATATCGTAGAATTTCAAGTTTTAGGGCGGACAAATTCGTCGGATATGTATGAGCACAGGGAAGGGGTAGTAGACATGAGTGCCGTCCACTGATTGCAGACGACTGTTCTATTTCCGTATTTTCAATGACCGACATATCAAGCAACGACGAATTCTCTGCAATGCAAGTGCCGGTGCCCTTAACCATGCTTGCCATGATTTCGTAAAACGTGTCATCCATCTAACATGAGATAAAATCTGTACCAAAATCCTCTGCTTTGCAGAGATCACTGGAGAAGATGATCCTGGAAACATGTTAGTTTCAAGTAAAGGTTCTTCCAAAGGAAGCTGACATACCCTGAAGTGCTTCTGGAAATTGCCCCTCTTCTCATTCCCAGCTTGGTATCGGTTCCGTGCTCGCTCTGCTTTCTTCTGTTCTCGCTTCTCCACAGCTCGCACCTCGGCCTTCTTTGTATCACTAGCACCAATCATCCCAAGACCGCCATTGGCACGAGATACCAGTTGGCGACCCCGACCACCTCGTTCTTGATCCATATCCACATCACCGTCCGAATCTGACGTGGCTCCGGCGATCATACGTTGATTTGCCCTCTCCATCCGCTCGGCAACGCCAGGGTAATTCCGCAGATTTTGACGGTAATATCTGTTGAGGGATCGGTGGCCTGCCGTCCGCCCAGAAGGCAGATGCAGTTCGTACTCGTCGTGATACACAGCAACCGGCGTAGCATGGGCGTGGGAGTGGAAGCCATCTGCATTGCGGTGTGGTCGGGGATCCTTGTGCGAGTGGTGGCGGGATTGCGATAGGAGCTTATATCGATGGGTGCGGTCGTCGATCGGTAAAGCCGTAATCTCGTCAGTGGGTACGCTCGAAACCGTGCTGTCCGTCTCCCAACCATCATCCTCGCCGTCGTCCCCTTCTACAGTGGTTTTGCGTGGCGCGCCCAACTTGACCCCTCCGTTAGCGGTTGAGGTGGAGTCGTCAGAGTCCTCGGCTTCTTGCTCCATGGCGTCGAACTCTTCCGCGTCAGGGTAGGAGCTCCGGAAGTCGTAGAATTGTCCGACCTCGACCAGTTCTTCGTCATACTCAAACGCGATCATGCAGTGGCCACGATCGCGCATATGTGTCTGAATGCCTGCAGCAGTATGCACCTCTTTGTGGCACTTCAAACACTGATGCCTCACGTGGATCTTTTCATGCAGATACTTGATGAGGTTTTCGGGTTCCACCAAGAAATCCTTCTCCGGGATGAACATTCCATGGAACCGGCCCATATGATGTAAATTGAGATTGAAGTTTGGCGAGCGGTAATTGCAGAATAGACAATCAAGAAGCGGGTCGGCCTCACGGACAGCAGTAGAAGTGTGGCTTGCAGTCCTCGACAGGGGGTTCTCGGGTCGATCCTCAGCACCTGAATGGTGTGGTCGCGCAGGGCGCCCGGGTACAGGTGACTCTGATTCCTCCTCCAAACTCGTCTTCTTCATACCGTCTACGACCTCAATGAATTCTTTCTCTGCCTCGGTATCAATGCCGTCAGTGTCATTTTCAGCTATTGGCTCGCCGAGTGAAAAGGCGGAGCTCAACACGGAACCTGTGACCGACGCTGCGTCGTCATTCTGACCTCTACTCAGCCTGGCCGCATTGCTCTTGTGCTTTGAACTGTTCAAGTGGTTTTTGTAGGCATTCTCGCTGTAGTATGTCTTTTGGCACGCCGTACAAGCCTTTTCGAAAGAAGCTTTGGCGGCAGTGGCGGCAGCAGAGGCCTTATTTGCGAGGACCTTTTCGGTAAAAATCTCCGACGAGAGAGGCGGGAGGGAGGAGACGCGACGCTTGAGGTTATAACGACTGGGACCAAAGTCAGAGGCCAGCTAGAGTGAACGGAACAGTACTACTTACTGCCAATCGGTCTGCATATGAGCTCGCTGGAGCTCGCTCGAGCGGAACGCAACCTGGCATGTGTTGCAAGTGAAGGGGTGGGTGGCTTGGAGATTGGCCTGGGTGGCCGTGGTCGAAGCCATGGCAAATGACTTTGGAAGATGAGATATGTGTGAGCAGAGCGCTGCGGTTGTCGTGGCGGAGAAATCGAAGGTGAATATAATGGTGGGGTCCAGATGGGGATCCGGGATATCGATATGGGCCACCAAACGTTCTTTTTCCGAATCGTAGGTTGCGAAAAAAGTGGATGTGGCAACTCTTCGACGAGACCGAGCCCAACCGTGTAGGGAACGGAGTATTTATGTATGAATCGCTAATCTCAGGACCAGGCGGAAGAGGCGGGACGTTTGAGAAGAAAGCGGCGAATATTATCAAATCCACCCTTCTTGTGCGGCGGGGGTCGATGCAGTGACGTTAGGCGCCAAGACATATACCCTGGTTTCCTAGCAGGGTAGGGGTGTGTTGATCCCGTCCCATCCCTGAACTCACGTGGATGGTGTTGGAAGTCATCGACGTTGTCTAGCAACACCTCCCCTAATATTCCTTCCACTACTCTTCATAGCGACTTCCACCGCGCTCCGTCCATCCCCATCCATTTCCTTTCATGCGGAAGGACGGAACATCCTTTCGCCATGGACCCCGCCTTAAGGTCCAACTGTCATCCACTACCAGAGCACCTCTACCCGGATCACCCTGAGCAAAGTTAACGCCATGGCAGCCATCCAGAACAGTGCACAGGTCCAAGGTGTGGCAGAAAGGGAAGCCAGGCGAGTGTTAAAGCAGTGCGTCTTTGGGTAGGTATGCAGAAATCCTAGCTGACCGACCGCTAGCTATCTATCCCAGATTCTGTTTGGCTGCACCAATCCTGCTTGCACAACGCCGACATGCAGGACCTACAGCGAGCGCTCGTCAAAGAAGCCCTTTCGACCTCCAACAGAACTTACCGCCCGTGCATTAGCATATTATCTTGCAAGTCTGGGTGACCCTACCCGAGGCCTCTGTCCGCATTCCCTTAAATGTCCACTCGAGCAGTTGGGGGTAGACGTGCAAGGACGCCGCGCCCAACTTAAAAAAGACGCAAAGTCACTGGGACAGAATCTGTTCGATACAGACGCTATTTATCGCTCGTTATATGCTGAGATTCCCGGTGGTCAAGATGCCCATAGCCCGGCTGGGGCAAGCCCGGATCTGGATATTGACACTATATACGCGCTCGCGCGAGACCGAATCACGTCGGAGTCACTAGATGTAGATGAGGACCCCGGAGACGACATTTCTAGTCGACATTTCAACTTCTTGCAGAGCGCATTGGGCTCATTATTTCAACCACCGCCGGATCCATCGCATGAGGGGGAGTCGGATTCGCACCGGACGAACTCGCCGTATATCAGCGATGAGGTGGCCGCTCGTCTGATCTTAACATGTTTCTGGATGTTGAGCCCATACAAGGAAACGAATGAGGGCGCTTCACGTTTGGCTGATCGGCTGATTCGTGGGATTGGGGCGCGCATATTTTACGAACGCAGACTCGCTAGTTCGGCGAACCCGAGAGAAAGTCAGTTGATCGGGATGGTCATCAAGGAGTTATTGGAGGCGGACGAGGCAATGACATCGACGTCAGGGGAGTCTTCGACGGGGAACATCTCGGGAACCACGTCAGGGGAGTCTTCGACGGGGACCATCTCGGATTCCGAAATGGAAACGAATGTGTTCTTAAAGGTCATCCATGTGTTGGACGTTCTGCGCGCACATGTTATCAAGGACTGGGATGGTAAGGGAACGGTTCAAAGATGGACGAGGCTCGGAGTCTCCTTCCAACTGATGGATATGCTGCATGCCCATAAGGACGAGCTGACCGTCGACACAAATGAGTTTATCATCCCTCGACTGGAGGCGGAGTTGGACCCCATCAAGGAGGCAGCTGCCTTTTTGAATGGCTCCCGGCAAGCGGATACGGATACGTTGCATCTGTTCGATTATCCTTTCCTGTTCCCAAAGGATGTTGTTGCCAGGTATTTCCGCGTCATGAACGCCACACTGATGGATCGTGATTTTGCGCGTCGCAAGGAGATGAGTGATTTGCAAGCGAAGCTGGCACGCTTTGGAGCCCATCGCAATGACTGGGCGTCGCGGTCGCTCGAGGTTACGCTCCAACGAGCTCTGGAGTTGCATGTTCCGCGCGATGGCCTACTGGAAGCGACGTTTGCTCAGTTACAGGGGCATGAGAGGCGGCTGTTCTTGAAGCCACTGAGGGTCGGTTTCGTCGGTGAATTGGCCTTGGACACTGGTGGTGTGACGCCCGAGTTTTTCAGTCTGGTGCTGAGGGAGGCTTTTCAGCCTGCGGAGGGTGAGTAGCCTAGCTTCGATTGTCGGGCAACGTCGGCTGATGATGCATTAGGCATGTTCACCAGCGAACCTTTATATTTCCAACCAGCCTCCCGTCAGCCGGCTTGGAAATTCGAACTACTGGGCCTTGTTTTCTCCCATGCCGTCTACAACGGCATATCGCTGCCTTTCACCTTCCCTTTGGCGTTTTATCACAATCTACTGGTTGATAGTGGGTCTATGGGTACCTACCCGGAGGATACCGGTTTCATCGAGGACGGTTGGCCTTTGCAGGCTAAGTCGTTTGAGGAGTTGCTCTCATATTCCGCGGATCAGGTTGCCTCTGCGGAGCTCCACTACTGCTTCCCGTTCGCTGCCTTTGGCGAACATGTCGAAGTTGACATGCAGGGGTTCTCGGACGGCGAACAAGCGTGGCCAGGGCGTGGCAAACTGTGGCCGGCCGACTATGACTCCGTATGCGGAGGAGGCAAAGACGGGATCTGGGGCAAGATGTGGCCGGAAGAAACAGCGCTACCACCGCTGGACAGTTTGGCGTGGCGGCAAGCGGATCGCGAAGGATCGAACGCGGAGGTGCGGCTGGTGACGGTTGAGAACCGGAAGCAATTTGTCAAGGACTACATCTTCTGGCTGACTGCCAAATCGGTGGCGCCACAACTGTCTGCGTTTCGACGGGGCTTCGCTACGTGTCTGCATCCCGCGGTGCTCGGGTCTCTGAGGCCGGAATTCCTCAAAGAGTACGTGGAAGGGGAGGAGAAGATTGATGTGGAAGAGCTCAAGAGCATCACTCATTACTGCAGTGCGGGGTTTGGCAGCGAACACCCGACGATACAGGACTTCTGGTCGATTGTGGAGGAGTACGACGACGAGGATCGGCGGAGGTTGTTCAAGTTTGTGACGGCGTTTGAACGGGTGCCGATAGGGGGGATGGGGACGGTGCTGTTTGAGATTGGGTACAGTGCGTATCCGGAGAGATTGCCAATCAGCAGGACGTGCATGGGGCGACTGGAGCTGCCGGTTTACGCCAGCAAGGAGGTGTTGAAGGAGAAGCTGGATATGGCGATCCGGGAGGGGAATGAGGGCTTTGGGTTTATCTGATGTGCGGGGGTTGTCCTGGTTTCTGGATGGTTTCTGGTTCACTTTGGGGGATATGGTCTTGGTGAAGGGCTGGGTTGGAAGGGGCTGGCACGGTAGTTTTAAATCGCTAGAGATGGAATTGTTTATCGTTTTGTATTCTTGCTGAGGCCTATACACAGGTGACAGAAAAAGGCATGCACCAACTTTTAGAACTACTGCCTTTTAGTTTGGTCTTAGCTAGCAATACGCAAGTAAATAATCAAAGCGGACAACTCTAATGACTGCGCGGGACTTCTTTGCAGTTAGAGAGCACAAGTCCTAAAGAGCATCCTACCTATGCTCTGTTATTATAGGTAGGGAATCAAGCTTATAAGATCTTTTAGGAAAATGTGCGACACGGTTTCTGTCACCCGGGTGCCTATAGCTAGGTAGATGCGACTTGGTGGAGTGGGCGTGAGTCACCCAGCACAGCGCAGTGGCGTTCCTGGATCTTTGAAGTTTTCACATCATGGGGATATGCCGGAGAAAGCAGGTTCCAATCCCTCTGCTTCGACCACACTGCACAGTACGGAGTGCACAGGATTGCGAGGTGGATGACGTGCGGTTCGCATATCACAGGAGTCTGGGTAGGCTAAATGGAGGCACGGCCGAGGTGGGGAGATGCATGCATAGGTATGGTGGTGCTCTGTAAGCAGAATCACATGGAAAGTTTGGATGGGAAGAAGGTTGGGCTTGCTACTTTGGTGCGCGCCCTTTTCCAAGGCGATGGTGGATAGACTGTAGACACTCGATGAATCAAGACATCAACACCAGACCATGGTGGGTGTTGTCATGAGGTTGGTGAGCACCCTGAGGGGCTGGTGGCAGGGAACGCCCTTCCGATAAGGGAAATCATGGTCTGTGCGTCTGGCGATAAGGCGGGGGAGTGGGCTCAGTGGAGTCCACTCAGTCCGTACTCAGTAGTGAATGATGTGGCACAAGATGGGAGACGGCAGGAGTTGCTACATACTGCCATGGTGAATATAGGATTTGTCAGAATGTATGGTGTTTTACTGTGATGGCTCTACTGTCCAAGGTACGGCGTCGCCTCCTCGAATTGCTGCCTCATTCGAAGCGGCTCGAACGTTCCTTCCCTGTTTCCATTGGTGCACGGGCCGCTTATGTCACACGCCTTCCACCGCACCTTTGACTGACACTCCAAGCCGGTCACAGCCGTCGCGACTCACAGCCACTCTCTCTCCGCTTGCCGCCCCTCGCCTGCCTACATAAGCCCCTCCTCCCCCCATCTTGCCCTCTTCCTCCTTCCTTCTCACCCTCATTCTCACTTCCAACACAACCACCCCATCCCGCTTTCTTCCATCGCACTCCACCGCGAACACTCTCTCGCAGCCCCAGCCATCATCTCCATCTACTACACACCACTTCATCAACACCCACCGCCACCATGCAGATCTTCGTCAAGACTCTGACCGGCAAGACCATCACCCTTGAGGTGGAGTCCAGCGATACCATCGACAATGTCAAGTCCAAGATTCAGGGTATGTTCTCCCCCCCTTCCCTCCCCTTCCTCGCCTCCCCTCGCCTCCCTCGCCACCCTCCCGGAGGTTCACGCTGCTGACCCCTCACAGACAAGGAGGGCATTCCCCCCGACCAGCAGCGCCTCATTTTCGCCGGAAAGCAGCTCGAAGATGGCCGCACCCTCTCCGACTACAACATCCAGAAGGAGTCCACCCTCCACCTCGTCCTCCGCCTCCGCGGTGGTATGCAGATCTTCGTCAAGACCCTCACCGGCAAGACCATCACCCTCGAGGTGGAATCCAGCGACACCATCGACAACGTGAAGTCAAAGATCCAGGACAAGGAGGGCATCCCCCCGGACCAGCAGCGTCTCATCTTCGCTGGCAAGCAGCTTGAGGATGGCCGCACCCTCTCCGACTACAACATCCAAAAGGAATCCACCCTCCACCTGGTGCTCCGTCTGCGTGGTGGTATGCAGATCTTCGTCAAAACACTCACCGGAAAGACTATCACGCTGGAAGTCGAGAGCTCCGATACCATCGACAACGTCAAGTCCAAGATCCAGGACAAGGAGGGCATCCCCCCGGATCAGCAGCGTCTCATCTTCGCCGGAAAGCAGCTAGAGGACGGCCGCACCCTCTCCGACTACAACATCCAGAAGGAGTCGACCCTCCACCTGGTGCTCCGTCTGCGTGGCGGCCAGTAGACGGCGATTCGTGGGCGCGGGTCTTCTTCTTTCCAACACGGCGTTAACGACGGGATTTGGGCATAACGGGCAGGTCACCTGCAATGGGGTTTTTTGATATCATTAGTTAGTGCAACACCCAAACGGGTTGATTCAATGCAATCGAGCGTGCCGACAGGCTGCCTTGTTGCCTCGGATCTTTGATCATTTGGTTCTTCTCCGTCTGCTTTGTGAGGTGATCTGGATTTGTGACGGGAGCAAATGGTAGAAGTGGATACTGCCAACTACTCGGGAGGACTCTGTAGGCCGCTCGAGCATCTTGCCTACAGTCTGTTATGCTGACACATTATTCGTCAGGATTTTAGTCTCTCGGCTGGGTCCACGTTGAGTTCTCCCGACGGTCAAGCAGAAAGAACGAACGAGACCACGGAGCTAGCTATCGGGTTGTACATTACTGACAATCCTGACGCGGGCGGGGCCGAAATGCTATCCTATGTCCAGTCTTATATTGACCAGCAGTAATTCCATTCATGGATCCGGAGTGATTCGTACCAATGATACTCTCCCAGCAAACAAGCACCCAGGAAACTAATACGTCAATCCTCCCCGGACGTAATTGGATTTTGTCTTCATTTGGGCCTTCCTAGAATGGGGCGTCAGCACGACGTCGTTCAATGAGATAGGCATAGCCTGACAGGAACTTGTGGACCACCGGACTTTACTCGTAACCCCGCAAGGTAGCTCCCCCCCCGCCATACCTAGGTTAGTGCGGAAGTACCTCCGTCGAACATCAACAGTCAGAGGAAATGAGAACCCATCGCTCGGCTTTATACATCTCTTTCGTCCGACGCCTGGGAACTCTCCCCGTATAAAAAGGGCCGGACTCGTCAATCTATACCCAGCATCACCTTTGTCAACTCTCAAAGCAATTGGAGACAACACCGCCAGCATGTCAGAGCAACAAGAGCCAAAGATGGAATATGTAAAGTACGTCTCCAATTGCCGGACCGTCAATTGAAGCATTGGACAGCTCAATCATGCTAATTCATCTAGCCTGGGCAAATCTGGGCTCAAGGTCTCCCGCGTCATATTAGGTGCCATGAGCTACGGCAGCAGTGAGTGGCAGCCGTGGGTCCTGGACGAGGAAGAGGCTCTGCCACTGCTGGAGCATGCCTATAAAGCGGGGATCAACACTTGGGATACCGTATGCCGCTTCTCATCCCTCTCCCCTCGCTAGTTGTCCTCCCTGCAGGAAAAGACAAGGTGACTGAGGTTGACCACTACGACAGGCCGACATCTACTCCCACGGCCGCTCCGAGCGCGTCATCGGCAAAGCCCTCAAGCAATACAACATCCCGCGCTCCAACGTCGTCATCCTGTCCAAATGTTACTTTGGCGTCAAAGAGGAGGCCGTCAACACGCCCCTCTACTCCACCACGGCCAACGACGGGCCCCTCGTCAACCGCGTCGGCCTCTCCCGCAAACACATCCTGGACGCCGTGGACGCCTCCGTCGCGCGCCTGGGGACCTACATCGACGTGCTCCAGATCCACCGCCTGGACCGGGACACGCCCATGGAGGAGATCATGAAGGCGCTGAACGATGTCGTCGAGAGCGGCAAGGTGCGGTACATTGGGGCGAGCAGCATGGCGTGCTGGGAGTTCCAGATGATGCAGGACATTGCGGAGAGGAAGGGCTGGCACAAGTTCATCTCCATGCAGAACTACTACAACCTGCTGTACAGAGAGGAGGAGCGGGAGATGGTGAGTCGTGGTCTTCCTTCCACTGGTTCCCTTGTAACATGGAAATCGCCATGCGATCAACTTACTGACGGCTTCTTCCCCAGATCCCCTACTGCAACCACACGGGCGTCGGCCTCATCCCCTGGTCGCCCATCGCGCGCGGCGCCCTGACGCGCCCCTACGACGACCGCTCCTCGAAGCGCGCCACGTCCGACGCGTACCTCGCGCACCTCGTCCACTCGCGCGACGACCAGACGGACAAGGACATCATCCAGCGCGTCGAGGAGGTGGCGAAGAAGCACAACGTCAGCATGGCGTGCGTGGCCACGGCGTGGTGCGTCAAGAAGGGCGTGTGCCCCATCATCGGGCTGGGCAGCAAGAGCCGCATCGACGAGGCCGTCCGGAACATCCACTTCAAGCTGCCGGACGAGGATGCAAAGTACCTCGAGGAGAAGTACAAACCGAAGGAGAGGCAGGGCTTCTAGGGGGAGGGGGGAGGACGCACGATGTGAGGTGATGGTGTGAATAGTCTGCATAAGCTACTGGTTGTTGCATTTAGAATACATCGATGTTGCTGCAACGCAACGTACTCATGGCTATCTCTTTCTCTTCTTTCTCCTCCACATCTTGCAAGAAATACCATGTACCAGGAAAGCAAGAAAACAGACTCCAACTCTGCACCTCCTTCCTACCACTCCTCTGACTTGGCAAGAATATATGTCCCTAGCAGTGCATGCAAGGCAGTGACATCCGCAACCAGGACCATCCATATTCCTCTCCATATCCCTATACAATGCTCGACTCACTCCTTCGCTCTCAGCTCGACCGATGCAGCTGCCAGCTACGGCTGATGAAACCCAACATCCACATCCCTCCTCCTTCTTCTTCTTCTTCTTCTTCTTCTCCTCCAAGTCCCAGCCCACCGCTCTGGAGATAATAAATCCCCGAAGCTCTCTCATCTGCAGGGAACTCTCCACCACCATGCCGTGCCGTGCCCAGCCCAGCCCAGCCCAGCTCCGTCCAGCCCAGCTCCGACCAGCGATACATGCACGCCATCCTTCCCTCCGCAGCGCCCAAGCGCATACAGATCAGATTACAGAGTACAGATGACACTACCCATACCCATACCCATGCCCATGCCCATGCCCATGCCCATGCCCATGCCCTTGAACGTTACAGTGGCCCGGCGCCATGACACCTAGCCTTCCAGGCAAATGAGCCATCGCTGGTATATTCAAACATGTATGTATGCACGTATGTATGTAAGACGAATACAAGCCCTCAGCTCGTCTCGCAAACGGCCTGCGGGCTGCAGCTGAGCAGGGGGCCGAGTTGGACGTCGAGGCTGATTTTTTTCCGTGCGGAGATAGACGACAGAAGGACGAGGATTCATATTATTTCCAGGCCGGGCGTTATGGCATGACGCTGCATGGCCGTTGCGGGGGACAGCGAGTCGGTATTCGAGGCTGGGGAAAGGGGTGGTGGTGGTGGTGGTGGTGCTGGGAACACCAATCGCTTGGAGCACATACGTACACAGTCACAGACACAGACACCGACACGAACGCAGACTTGTATATCCAGTAATATTTTTCGTCTGTCCCCATCCGCAGGCTAGCCCTGCCGTCCCATACGCAAAACGTCTCTCCCACTCGCTCGCTCGCTCGCAATGATACGCAGCCAGGAAAGAAAAACATCCAGACTCCGCTCAAATCCAATTGTCATATATAATCGGAAAATCAAACAAAATAAAGCAAGATAAAGCAAAATAAAGCAAGATATATGGTGGAGAAGGCAAGAAAATCGAGAGAAATCCAGAAAATGTAAACAAAAAAATCGGAAAAATGTCATCCGGTTCCAAGATCTGTGCCGATATGCCAATACCCAGCAAGACCGTGACGGGAACCCGGATCTCCAGTCAAGGATAAATCTCATCGTAGATGTCGGAATCCTCGGCAGGGGGAAGAAGAAACCCCCGCCAGCCAAGAGGGACTGTCGCAATCTGCCAACCTCCCCCTTATCACCGTAAAGGGAAGATGCCGGGCTGCCCAACTGCAACCCCGGGTGCATATCCAAGTTGGAAGTCGTGCTGGTGTTGTGATGATGATGATGATGATGTGATTGATGGTAGTGTAATCTGCATGCTCGTCCGCTAATGCCGCTAAAACACAATCGTGGAAGAAGAAAAAGAACAGGGAGGAGAAGGAAAATAAGGAAAGAATAAGCTTCGCCGCCAAGGGCGAGTGCATGGAGATACATCCAACATCTGTCCAAGGGGGACGATGTGCGACGTGCCATCTGCGCAGCACCCAAGAAGCAGCATGTATCCAGGAATAGATGTCGGGTCGCGATCGTCGTAGCCAGAAGATCCGGTATGCAGGACTCGCGCCCATACCTGTAGAAGAGAAAAACAAGTCAAAATCGTGGCCGCGTTACCGTGGGCGGGCCGTGGTGGGCATGAAGCAAGTGAGCCATTCCGTCATAAAAAAAAGGAAGTTGTAAGCAAGGATCGCAGTGAGTGTGTCGCAGTTGGGGGGAAAAGTGATCCGGAGGAGGCCGTAAACATGGCATTGGAGGATGCCGGGGAATCTAAGAGGTGGGACGTGATATCCAGAAAAACAAGCGTCATCATGCTTTTGAAATCGTCAGCCGTGAAATGTTGTCTGTCGTAGTCCACAAAGACGTAACCCGTATGTCGTTAGTCCGTGACAGGCGGAGGTGATGTCGGGGCCAGTGATGAGGTGGCGATGAATGGAGGTAAGAAGGTGTTGAAGTCACATTGAAGGAGAATGACAGCGAGTGCTTAGTTGGCGCGAATGACGAGCTTCGACAAGAACTTGTTGGACAAGCAGTCGAAGTCGGAACGGTCGAACTTGCAATCGCTCCGAGTCCTCAGGTAGGATTCTGCAAGTCGGGTTAGTCCCGGGATAAGCGCCAGGGATCGAGGAATCGATATCAAACTTACCATATTTGGTAACGTGCGCACGGACCTCGGTCATGGCATCGCACACCGCCGGATTGGAGTTGAGGAGGTGGTGGTGTTTGCGCGTGTCCCACTCGGTAAATGCAGGGAGCTTCTGGGAAATGGCCGAAAACAGGCCCACGATGACGCCGACGGGGGTGCCCTCCATGTCGCCGAGGAACTTGTTGACGGCCTGCTGGTCGGGGACCCGGTAGGAGCAGTCGAACTGGATCAGCTCCCAGACGGCGAGGAGGATGGCGGCGAGCATGAAGATGGTGGGCCAGTTCTTGAGCTTGTCGCCGCTGTAGACGGAGGAGTAGAGGGCGGAGAGCTCCTCGAGCACATCCTTCTGGAGCTCGCGCCACATGTCGGCGAGGGCGCACTTGACCTGGAAGTTGATCATGACGGGGGCGACCGTCTTGCCGCAGAACTTGGACTTCTCATCCTCGACCTTTCCGAGGTTGCGCTCGCCTTCGGGGAGGCCCTCGACCATGGTGACGTGCAGGGTGAGGTTGTAGGCGATGACGAGCTTCAAGGCCTTGCGGATGACGGGGAGCTTCTCGCGGCAGTAGAAGCGATAGGCCGTCTTGAGGACCTCGGTGACGAAGTAGGTGCCCTCGAAGTACTCGTCGACGAAGTTCTCGAAGCCGCCATCGACATGGCGATCGAGATAGTCGGAGAGACTGGCGTGGGAGATGCCTTCCATGCCGGCGGACAGCTTGGCGGTGTTGATCTCGAACTGGTGGACGCCGTGCAGGGTCTCGATCCAGTCGACGCCGAAGCACTTCTCGTCACGCACAAAGACCTCGCGGGCCATGATGGGGAGGTAGTGGCCGTAGCCGTGGGTGATGTAGATGAGGCGCTCCTGCTGGGAGAAACCCTTGATGTTGCCGACGGAGAAGCCTAGGCTGACGTGACGCTCGTAGTCGGCCTTCCAGTCCTTCATGAAGTAGGCGATGTCCTTGATGTCGATGCGGGTGCAAGGGACCTGCCAGAGGCGGGCATGGGACGGCTGGCATCCACCGCACGGGTCGCCCTTGTCGCAGGTCTTCTTGAGGAACTTGCATCGCAGACAAGCACGCAGCTTGCGGATCTCGTGGGCTTGCTGGCGCTGGTCCGGGCGGAGGGGGCCGGTCCGCTTCCCGACGCGCTTCTCGCCCATGTGGTCCTTCTTGGTGGAGTGGGCTGGCTTTTTGACGATGGTCTTTGCCGGTTTTGCGCCCACGGGGCTCTTGCGTCTACGCGCAGGCGGTGAGCTGACTCCGGAGGAGGTGGGTGAGGCGGAGCTCGATGGGGTCTGCTTGATGGCGACGGGCTCAGCGCGAGCGACTGGAGGGCTGACGGACTGAGTGGGGGAGATGTACTGTTGTTGGTAGGCCCGGTCGGCCATGGGCAGGCCATTCGGAGCCACGTTCAAGGGCTGGGAGAGGGAGTGAGAATGGGAGTGCGAGTGGGAGTGGGATGTGCAGTCGGCGTGCGTGTGGGGATGGGAGTGGACCAGCTCAAGGCTGTTTTCGGCTTCGGACTGGGGGGAGTGCATTGGGAACTGGATCTCCTCGTAGCTGCTGAAGGAACCGGCCGAGCGAGGGACGTCGGACTGCTGAGAAGAGTCCGAGTTGGTGCGAATGTGCAGGGCCTGTCCGGGATTGAAGATGATCTGGTCGGAGAAGTCGTGGGAATGTCTGTGACTCCCGATATCAATCCAGCTACCGTCGCTGGAGGAGAGCGACCTGACCTCGAGGAACTGCTCGGTGGGTGAACCGGAGCTGACGCTGGAGTTTGCGGCGGCGGTGTAGTCTTGGGTGTTTGCGAAGTTTGCGAGCTCTTGCTGGAAGTCTGCCATTTGGAAAGGCGGTTGCGAGGCCATTGCGGTCATGTGGGAGAGGCCCATTGAAGTGGCGGGCATCAAGCTGAATTGCGGTGTGGACTCTAAGGGCAACGAGGGCATCATGGCCTGGGAGGTGTTTACGGCGAAATCGACTGGGGACGTTTGCAGATGGTTGCCGTAGGCGGCGAAGCTGGCGGGGTCCATGGAGGCGGTCAAATCGGCGCTGTAGGGCTGCTGGGGAAAGGCGTTTGTGGTGAGGCCCATCCAGTCGGCCAGCATGGGGTTCATGGTCATGGTGGAGGGGAAGGCGAGGCCTGACGTTTGCAACGGGGCGATGGCGGTGGAGGTAGTGGGCAGGCCGGCGGAAGCCGTGGAAGCATTGGAAGCAGCAACGGTGTTGGCGCGGCGCTGGTCATGATGCTGGTGGGTTTGAGGGGATTGTTGGTGAGACATTGCGAGAGTGGTGGGGACGGGGACGGGCCAGGTCTGGTGGTGGTGGGCGTTGAGCAGATAAGTCTGCTGGCGCGTTGGGTCGTAGGTAGTAGGGTCGAAGCCGTACAAGTCCTCGAAGTTATCCAGAGGGGGGTCCATGATGAGAGGCGGGAGGAGGGTGCTCGTGATGGGGGGAATGACTTGACAGCGCCCTGAGAGGGAGTCGGGAGGAGAGGGGGGGAGGGGGAAGAGAGGGACCGGGCGAACCGGCGGTGTGATTGAGAGGGGGGGGTAGTCGTGGGGAGTGGTGGAGAAAGGGATCGAAGGGGAGAGTCGACGAACGTAGGGCCGACGACGACGACGACGACGACGGGGAGAGAGACTTGAGAGGAGCAAGAGAGGAGGAGAGGGAGGGTAGGCTAGAGAGGGCACCACTATAGGGGCCGTGCGTGGGTGGAGCGAGCAACTGGCGGTCAAGAGGCACGGGACCGCTAGTCCAGGAAAGGAAAGGGCGAAAGCGACTCTCTCCAGGGTCCTGTTGCACGGGCAGCTGCAGGTCTGAGGTGCCAGGCGCAGGCGGGGATGCGCGCAGGATTTTTGCTGTTTGAGCCGTGACTTTTGAGCGACTGCGTTGTGGTTGGCTGCCCCGTGTTGCGGTGGTCGGCGATGGTGGTGGCGGTGGTGAGAGAGCAAGTTGTGGTTGTTGTTTTGGAGGAGGAGGAGGTGGTGGTGGAGGAGGAGGAGTGGAGTGGGCGGGGGGGTTGCTCTATAGATATACTCGACGAGAGAAGTCGCCTGGAAGTCTGCAGCTGCTATTGTGCCCTCCCTCCTCAACACCACACAATACCATCACCACCACCATCGTCACATCTTTCTGAATTGAAGGCGACAATAGCAGCGGGGTTCGGCCGTCCAGTGTCCACGGAACCGCCCTCTCCCACGCATGGGCGGCAGCGGCGTCGTCCACCGTCCACGACTCCACTGCAGCTGGCCCACTTCTCCCAGAGACTACGCTGGATAGAGTCTCTCTTCCAAGTAAACCCTCATGCCTCTCTCTTTCTTTCTTTCTTTCTTTCATTCTTTCTTTCCACCCCTCCCAGCCTATCGATTCTCCGCCCCCCGCATCGCATATCGCATATCGATAGCCCGATAAGCACGACACCCCTCGTCCCCTCGATATTGCTCGCCTCAGCTCCGTGACGACGCCAGGAAATCCAAATAATACCACATGCCTGCTTCTATGCAAGCAAAAAAGCCTCCATCAGTTGCGCCATCCAGATCCAGTTTTTCGATTCCAGATTCCAGAGCGAGCGTCGCCGTTGACCGTCGCCGCCTACGCGGTCCCCAGTAGCACACCACTGCCGAATCGCTGTTCTGCCAGCGTAACCTATAAGCCCTCCTAAATATACGCCAGTCTCCGATGACAGATGGCGCAACCCAGATACATCATACCACTCCACCCCAGGCAGGCCCAGGGATTTCCCCAGTCCCACCGTTGACTCCAACACGGCCCTTCACGGCCCCTTCAACAGCCTGCTCTTTCGCCTCCAGACAACACCTTCACCAAACACGACATGTGTGCTGTGCTCGAGCAACAACTCCCTCCATCTTTGCCCTTTCCCTTCTTCTTCCTTTCCCCATGCGTAGAATTCCATCTCCTCGTGTACCCACGCTCTTGCTCCGCGCTGTGTCGCCTCCAGCTCCCCTTCGGCCCTTCGGGGCCACCTGCATGCAATCAGCGCATCCTGCGTCGTACAACGCACCCACCTCCCACCTCCCACCACTGACCGTTGGCCATCCTCCTCCATCGCACGCCGAACCTGCCTTGCCTTTGCGTCGCATTCTCGTCATCGGCCCAGCGTTTCAGCGGTCCCCCTCTTCATCCCTGATCCTGCTTCTCGCCCTTCTCTCACCACCCACTGACCGAAAACAGTAGACCCTGATCCCCAAACCCACACCCTTCTCTCCTCCCTGTGCAACTCTTGCTGCTGATCCTACTGCTGCTGCTGCTGCTGCTGTGCATCGATCCTGCCATGGACTCCTCGTGCTTCGCTCGTGCTCTCAGCGTGCCCCTCACACCATCCCATGCCATGCGCGCCCTCCTCCTTGCGTGCTGAGAGCGGCCGCCGCCTCGTTACCTAGCCATATCTCTTCAACCAGCTCGTCCTCGGCGTCGCCGATCATGTACAAATCACCCATTCCACCCTCGCCTCCGTCTTTTCGGCTACCAGCATACAGTGTAATATAGTCGGGTTGTACGCCGCACCGCCCTCGCCAGATGTCAAATGTGAAATGTCTTCCTCGGATGGTCTGACCGGTTCCTACTGTCGCACACAAACGAGTGGTCGCCCGGCAATCTTCCACCTCACTGGGAAACCCTCCTTGTTCCAGGAAAGTATGATGGAAAGTGCGAGCCCTGGAGGTGTCGTCGGTTTAGGGCTTGTCGCTTCCTTTTCGGTCCTTCCTCACGGGCACTGGCACTGGCACTAAGGAGGCGATGATGAAAGAAAGCCCACCATCACATGCCAGCTCTATACCTGCATTATCCCTTCATCACTTTCATCATCAAGAACTCGGTGAAGGAGCGCTGAAGCGAGAGCCAAATCATCCACTCTTCACCGACTCAACGAAATATTGAGTTCACTCTTCGTCACTTACCAGTGAGATTGCATACCTCTCGATTCAATGAAATATAATGGCAAGGCACACTCAAATGCTGGTAAGCTTCATGGGCGCACTCGCTTTATTCTTTCGTCTCTTGCTGCTCCTCTAATCCTCTATTATATCCCTCTCCTTCCCCAATGTTGTAACGTACAAGTGCAGCATCCGCAATGACGAAAGGAAATAAGCACAGCATTGCACGATTGATAGCCTTGATTTTACCATCGCACTATCTCAAAGTTTTAGTCTTTTCCCAGGGTGGTCCACAGTCGTAAATGGACAATGTAGGTTTATCATTTTACCCTGTAGATTCAAGATACAGAGGAAGTAAGAAAGGAAACAAGGGGGAATAAGCTATAGCGTTACCTTAGCTAGGCAATCACAATCATTTTGTTACTGCCAAATGAGTAGCAGCATACAGCCTTCCAGAAGCCGCTCCCCGCACCCCGCATCGTGCGTACTTGTGTAACGTAAATCATCAACAGCTATAAGCACACGGCAGCCAACTCCGGTCCGTCAAGTTAGTTCTCTTCGACTGGCCACTGCACCACACAGCTTCGCCTGCTTCACCTGCTTCACCTCGTCCGTTCTACCCTCAACAGGCGCAGTCCCCGTCAACGCTGAATTCAACACCTCCCATCGACATTCTCAACTCTAATCCCCATCAACCACAATGGCGCACACCGGCGCACTCCCCAAAATCCACCGTTACATCACGGCCCACAACGACAAAGGCGAGGCCGTCTTCAGCAACAGGTTCGACGAGGAGAGCAAGATGAAGCCCAACGAAGACGGCATCGCCTTCGCCCTCAGCTACGCCACAAAGGGCTTCCCCGTGACCATGGACAACGACGACGATCTGGCCGTCTACGACAAGTACCTCAACGATGCGCCAGGCTTGGTGGTTTCGGGAGGCACTGTTCTTCGGCACGTCGATATCCCCCCCAACACGGCTTGTACGATGCACAGGACGGTGAGCTTGGACTACGGCACGGTCCTCGAGGGCGAAATCGAATTGCTGCTCGACAGCGGCGAGAAACGCATCATGAAAAGGGGCGATGTCGCGATACAGCGCGGCACCATGCATCAATGGATCAATCACAGCAAGACCGAGTGGACGCGCATGCTCTTTGTGCTGCAGGAGAGCAAGCCATTGACCGTCGCCGGCAAGAACTTCGGGGAGGAGCTCTCGGGAATGGCCGGTGTGAGGCCCTCGGATTGATCGGCCGGAATGTATGATATAGAACGGCGCCTGCTACAACTTGGAGGACGATGGGTTGCGTAGGGACGTAGCGCAGTGTGGGTGAGACGGATGGGATGGATACATACATATCTTAGAAACGCCTCTATGGTGGAATTCAAGCCTCGGCTGCCAAGCCTGGGCCACATCCTCATTAGGAAATCTCTCTAGATCCGTCCCACGTCACTTGCACAGGTGAACCTCACGTCCTCAACAACGTCCGCCTACCATGAAATCAACAACCTTATATTTTTAATTACCGATACCTTAATTCGACAAAACTTAATGGAACAATAATAGCAGGGAGCTCTGGCTAGGCAAAACAATCATTCGCGTTTCCGGATTGGACTCGGCGCAACCCTACAAAAGAACAATACTAGCGAACTTCAGCCCAAAGGCCCTTGTTTGTCCGCACCGGTAAAACAACGCCCTATAGAAAAGGCCACACTTAAAACGACATGGCCGCACCAGAGATCTCTCGCGAGTGTCCTCGCACGCGGCTCGAAGAACTGCGTCTCGACTCGCACCGTATCCAGGAGCTGTCGGACGAGGAGCTAAACCCTTCGGATTCGGACGCGAATTACGAGGACCTGGGCCCTGTTCTCCCTTCGGAAGCTGATAACATCGCCTACGTCAACAGAATGATGCCCTTCTTCGACGACCTCGAGACGGAGACCTCGCGGGCTCAACAGCACACCTTGGACAAGATCCTACCCTACTTGGAAGGCAACCCCAGCAAGTTCCCCCTCAACAGTTATAGTGTACCGAAGCTACAGCGGGAAAAGCATGCCAAGTTCTTGTGTCAAGCGTTGGGTGACAAGCCTGCCGCATACACTGCCCTGGACGCCGCGCGACCTTGGCAGGTGTATTGGAGTCTGGCGGGATTGACCGCGATGGGCCATGATGTATCCGAGTTCCGCCAAAGGTAGGCGGGAGAATATCATCACTTCCTCCCTCCAAGTCGACAAGCCGAATGGTGGCCTGTATGGCGCTAACATCTTATCAGCGTCATCGATACCCTCACGCCCGTCCAATACCCAGAGGGTGGCTATGGCGGAGGCTTCGGGCATCTCCCGCATCTTGCCCCGACGTATGCTTCGATCCTGAGTCTCGCCATGGTGGGCGGCAACGCAGCATACGACTCCATCAACCGACGGACCATGTGGCACTACCTCGGCCGCATGAAGCAACCGGACGGCGGCTTCACCATGGCCGTGGGCGGAGAAGAAGACATAAGAGGAGCCTTCTGCGTCCTGGTCGTCCTGTCCCTTCTCAACCTCCCTCTTGACCTCCCCCCGGATGCTCCCGCACGTGCCCAGGGCATGACGACCTTCCTGGACAAGCTCGACGGATGGATCTCCCAATGCCAGACCTACGAAGGCGGCATCGGCGCCTCGCCAGGCTGCGAAGCCCACGGCGCTTACACGTTCTGCGGCCTAGGCTGCCTGGCCATCATGGGCGTGCCGCAAGAAACAATGAACAGACACCTCGACCTGCCGGTCCTCATCCGCTGGCTCTCGTACCGGCAGGGCGCCCCCGAAGGCGGCTTTGCCGGGCGCGCAAACAAGCTCGTCGACGGCTGCTACTCGCACTGGATCGGCGGGTGCTGGCCCCTGGTCGAAGCCGCCGCCGGCAGGAGCCTCTGGAACCGCTCTGCCCTAGGCCGCTACATTCTCGCGGCGGCGCAGGACGACAAGGGAGGCCTGAGAGATAAGCCGGGCATGAGGCCCGATGCATACCACACCTGCTACAATCTGGCTGGTCTGAGTGCCGCACAACACAACTACGCCTTCGACGGGGAGATGGGCGGGAAGATCGGCAAGGGGTCCTTCGGTGCGCCGTTCCATTGGTCGGGGGACGGGCTGTTTGAAGGGGACAAGGTGTGGGATGAGGACGACGTGGTGGAGGAGGTCCATCCCGTCTTCGTGATCCCGTTCAAGGCGGCGATGGCGTGCAGGGAGTACTTTGAGGACAAAGAGGGGTTTTGAGGGATGCGATTGGAAACGGGAACACTGAGCCACGGCATCTTGGGTGCGTTGAGGAGGATAAGGTTGAGTAACGTTTGATTTGGGGCGTTAGGGAACGGGGACGGCAAATCGAAACAAGGACTTGAATACTGTCGGTACTTCTAGGTGGAAGCAGGTGATTTGAGCAGCCCTGTGCTTTGGCCATTGGAAGAGAGCCTTTATCCTGTAAGAGAGCGGAGGGGACGGGGACTACGGAGTTGCCCTTTAGGGGACTACGTTTTGAGATTTCGGAAAATCGCCCTCGTATGGAAAGAGTCAGCACGTTCAGTGATCGATTCAGCTCTATGCCAACTCTACCTAGGTAGTTCGCCAATCAACGTGTTGGGTAACGGAACTTTGGAGCTCAATGTCCGTTGTAGGGCATGCTTTTCGAATCCTCCAACATCGACGAGTGAGGCAAGGCGGGAACACAATTGACTGTCTACTGTATATCATCCCAAATATATAACAAGTCGCTTACAAGGTCACGTCAACGACACCTTGGGAGCAAGACACGATTCGTTCAGCTAGCAATGCCCGAAGTGATTCTTTTCATCTAGCCAACAGACGTTGCTCGCTCAGCGCCAGAGGAAAGGCTCTTCAATTTACAAAATGATAACTCTCATTAGACTCGCCAGACCTTCCCAACCCTCCCGAACCTCCCGCTGAAGTGACAAAACCATCAGTTCGTAGACGAGCCCGGCGGCTTCGATTGAGCCTCAGTATTCCAACAGACGACAAGCGGCGGCCCGGCCAGACCTTGCTTGTACTTGTCCTTCAAAGCAGCGTGCGCCTTGCATTCCGTGTCGTAGTACTTGATATCCTCGGCGCTCGCAAACTCGACCCGGCCGGCGACGTTGTATCCTTGGCTGCGCTCGTCGGGTTCGAGCACGATGCCGGTGGAGCTGATGAGGTATTTTTCTCCGTCCTGGGGCTTGGGATTAGCTTTTGGCTTGTTGGAGTCGTTGAGGGAAGGTTAGGTAGAGTAGTAGAGAGCCGTGGGTTTAAGGCTTGCCGCCGAAACGGATTCGTCTTCATCGTAAGGATTGGGAAAGGCCGGACGCGGACTCACAGCACTGAGCGCTTCCGCTTTCAGATTGGTGTAATCCTGCGCCGCCTCCTTCGAAGCCGCCTTGGGGAGCTTCATAAGCGTAACGCGGACCCACGGCATGGTTGCTACTAGCTAGAATGGAGGTCGTGGGATGAAGAGTTCCTTCGATGGGGGAGAATGTATGCGGCTTGAACGATTGATTGATGGATCTGTGACTCTACCAAATGAAAAAAAACTGTATGCGATGTTGTTGGGGTTGGGAAGCAGAGCAGGAAGCAGAAGGGGGGAAGTCCAAGGCCAACCGGTTCCCATTCGAGGCGCTGCTTCCTTGGGGAAAGCTGGGAGAAGGTGCCCGGGACTTACTGTGGTAGAAGGTAGTCAGCTGTGAGTGCGTCTAATGGAAGGAAGCATGGCCTTCCAACTACGGTGCATTCGAATCACGGTACTTTCCGTTTACGGTGCTCTCCAGTCCCTCTACTGGCCTTGGGTGTCAGTTTCGGACTTGGGTGGAGAGCCAGAGAAAGCACTTTCGGCACCCCACGCATATTCAGGGGAAAAGGTGCTGTTGGGCATATCCAAGGCCTCTCTTAGTAGATCGAAGCATTCTGGTTTAGCTGACACCGTACAAGTTCTTTTTACCGTTGGTTGAGCTGTAAATCATGTGACGTGATTCACTGATCCTCCGTTGTCAACAGGTGGTACGCTATGGGCGACTGCAAGTGTGGTCGTGGTCCAATTATTGGAGCCCGCCGGTGGAGTGAGCAGAAATGTGAACTTCCAATAGTTCAATAGTTTTTCCGTGAAACTTTGCTTTCCTTAAGCACGATTAATTTCCTTCCCCGTCGAAGCTGCAGTGGAGCGATGTTGCCGTACATTACGCCAGACAATCGCTCTCGAGAATGTTCCACAGGGCTGAAGGAGGAAAGGGGGGTTCCTTTCAAGGATGGGTCCCTATGAAATTTCGATCCTGAGGTTCGCTGATGGAACACGCGGACCCCATCCCGACGGGGAACGTTGCCCAAATGAAGACGTGCCGTCCGCGTTGACCATGTCCATTATTGTTGACATTGGGGTCCGATTTGGTTCCTAGTAGGAAAAAATCCTGTAATCGTCATGTGGACGTTGAAGTGCGGGGTCTGAGCTCAAAAAAGATGGCTTCCCATTATTGAGGAGTGCGGGACAGGCTTGGAATGAAGGCAAAGGATCCCTTGACCTCAGGACCTGGCCTGTTCTCACCGCCTTTCTTAGATTGCGCAGGTGTCCGTGGCTGGTGTTGCGCAGGCCCCAGATCTCCTCCCGCGCCAAGGGTGATGGTTCGCAAGTGTCCGTGGTGAGGGGATCTCCACCTGGGCAGGTTCGTTCCGAGGTCGGTAAATAATGTGAAATTCCAGGTCAACCTTGGAACCTCCAGGGCTTGATCCATGTCTTTTTTACTGAGCTAATCATGTAATGTTTATTTCATAGCTTTCCATTGGTCCACTGTAAGGAGCCAGCGTGCATCGCTACACAGTAACTCGATTTGTGATACGTCTCTGGTACCGTTCCTTCTGACATAGCATGCTTTCAAAGATCATCAATGAATGATCGCGATTCATCCGCGACACTGCAAAGCCAATCCCATCTAGCTTCTCCATCCTTTTATTATTATTACCCAGTGGAGCCTCGCGTTGCATCCTGTCCCGCTGCGTTCGCCCATCTCCAACCCGCGTCGACTCGTCCCTTCGAAGTTCCAGGCGAAGCAAGAAGGAAGCTTAAGATGTAGCCACTGTATAGGAGGTCTCTCCGACAACGTCTCCTCATCGTCGGGACGGCTCGGCCTATCGTCTGTCTCCAATGGCAAGCCCCACGCTTCACTGCGTCCTCGCTGCTGCGACTGTCGCCTCGTCGTCAAATCCAGGCCGTTCGGCGGATGTCTGTCTCACGTTGCGTCGATGTCATGCTTTGCAAAATCCGCCGAAGCCTTCGAGCCTTCGCCATTTGGGCCTTGGGCCCTCAGCGTGCATACCACGCTCTCCCGTCCGCCAATATCTGCAGATATTGCGTACGAAAGGAGGAAGGCGGTTCGGATAACGAGTACGAAGCGTTCGCCATGCTGCACGACGGCGACGACGCAGGGATCGTCTCCGTTCTTCCCATCCCAAAAACACGTCTCAGGAACGCCCGTGCCGGCCCTGATCCATCCTGGTCCGTTCGCCAAGCATCCCATGAATGATGGACCGTGACCGTGATTGTGGACGACGCTGTTTGACTGTTCGAGCTCCTCGCCATCCCTTCTCGCCCGTCCGAGCAAACAGAGACGTAACTGCGCAGTAAATAACGATCCTTCATGCCCACAGACGCGCCTTGCAGCTTAATAGCCGTTGGCGCTCCCGGCCTGTTTCGGTGGTTGGCGCAGAGAGCTTGACCTCGAAAGTATCAAGCGTTTTGCCAACTCACCACGCATGCATGAGCACGGTCGCCCGGGGGGCGACGACATGTCTATGGTAGCACCAACCCGTTGCCTCTCCGAATCCTCGATTCCAGCAATCAATAATGGAATGATTGACCATCGTCCCCTCTGGACCCTGCGGCCAGGAGGGGCCTGCTATCTTTGGGCTGACGCTCGACCATTTTCAAGCCACCCTGCTTCGCACCTATCCTCAGTCACGATAGCGTGCCAACCCGCCCTCCAGTCATCACCTCCTCCAGGCGCGATTCCCGCGCCTGTTGACAAAGAGCGCCCCTGCCAGCTGTCATTGCCCCAGTTCTTGTCACAGCGGCGCCCGTAGGGTGACTACCACTGTCTATGCTCGCCTTCCCTCCACTGGCACTAGGTTCTCTTTACGCGCCAAAACGCCGCCGTGGCCCTATATCATTCCTGTGCCAAGGATCTCTCAATGACCTTTCGGCGTCACGGAACACTACTGAGCAGGGCTTGCAGCATCTGACGTTGCCGTGCTTTTGCTTTGCATGTTCTCCGCACACCTGCAACAGTGCATTGGCGACCTGCCACCCTCTTGGAGAGTACGAGCTGGTTCGATCGAATCAATGCATTCTCATCGTATCGCCTTGCCGAGAGCGGAGTACTGGGAGTCGACAATTATGCTTCCATATCAGGCGCTTGACCATGCCGATCCCGTACGATCGAAAGAGCCTTTGAGCAGAGCACAGGGTAATATGCCCGATGTCTGGCCGTTCCTCCCGCTACTGCAGTGGAAGAGTAGTGGCGAGTCGAATCGAACTCGTGTAGGGACTCTCTGGCGAACCGGTGAAAGCTGTGTCTTTTCGAGGTTGAGGATTCTGCTAGTCGGATTCTGGAACCTTAGCTTCCACTGGCGAAAACACACGCCAACACATCAATTATGGGTCCCCGCCCACAGAGCCGCAACCAGCCCGCAGATTGTTCATTTCCAGAGGACCAGAGGTCCAATTGCCCCTCGCACCCCAGCTGGGGGGCGAACTGAAGCGGTTGCATATCCTGCGATACCTGCTCCGCTCGGCTACCGCAATAAATTACACTTCACCCCACAGAGGGAGGCATATGTCGCCTCCTCCCCCCTCTTATAGTTCAATTTCTGCAGACCCATCCTTCTCCCTTGCCATCTGTACCCAAACTCCACGCCAGCTGTCACTTCTCGCATTGACAGTTGTCAAGCCTCGCAACGCACCCACCGTCGTACAGCAGGAGCCACGAATTCCCGTCTAGGCTTGATACTGTCGCCGCCAACGAGCGTGCGCCAGTTCAGCATACATCGGCGTCGGGGTTAGAGGGTCTCTGAGCACGACGAGTTCACGAAACTACACGTACCAATTGGTATAACCAGTCCACGTCGACGTCGAGACCATGTTCTACATCATGTATCTTACAGGTAAGGCCCTAGTCTCATTGGATCGTAGTTTCCAGAACCACAATACTGGCGGCCCAAGACGAGAGATGCTGGAGCTGTATTGATTGGTACAAGCTTGGGTGGAAACCAGTCCGCGTTACCATCTATCCCAGAAAAGTCTTGCCATTTCAATGGCGTAGAGTTGCGTCGCATTTAGCGTGTTGTATTTCACGATGTTCATCCTTCAATAAATACGCACTTACCGGACACTGACGACTTCACAGGCTTATGCCAACGCCGCCACTGGCCGGACCCTCTGTTTGAGACCTATCGCACCCGTTATGGCTACGGATGTACCGTCAGGGTCAATAACAGGGAGTACTCCACGGACGTCGAATACGAGACGGACGAACTCGCAAAGAATGCTGCTGCTACCCGGGCTTACATGATCTGTCGCAACTTCTCCGTCAACGACGGCATGTACCCTGGCCAGCGTCCCGGCCAGGGCGGAGTCGTCCAAGGTCTCCCCGTTGCCATTGGTACGGGAAGGCGGAGCACCGTTTCATCCAACGACTACGACAGTGCCAGTAGCTCCAGTGGCGGTGCTAGCCCAAGGGGCAGTGACTGCGGACTTGACCCAGAGAGGGCAACCGCACGCAGACCCAGCAAATTTTCGACTGCCGTACCGACCTGTTATTGCGGTCGTGGAGGGATTCGTGCGCATGAGAGATGCACCTATTGCCTCCGCGAGGCAGGCTACCGGTGCTAAACGGCCCCTTTTGATTCACGAAGCATCAGCAACTACAGGCGGGATACTAGAACGATATCATGACGACCAAAAAGATTTGAAGAGCTCAGGCTCAGCGATACCATCTTGTCACGATCTATGCCACGATCCTGACGAAACGAATGACGATTTCCTGTTCTTTCCTATATTCATTTCTCTCATACTCGCTGCATCGCTTATGCACCCCATTTAAACAGACTCATGTCATGACTGATGACTTATGCTTCCAATATCTTTCCACTTGTCCGAAGCATAGCGACGGTTTTCAAATAATCAGCAAGTTCCTGGGTCGGTTAACTTGAGTTCAAATTGCACATCTGTTTAATGTCCTGATACGTGTTGGCATCATACTCGGCTGGCAGGGCTAAAGCACCAAGCAGAACACGACTATGGAGTAGCATTTTTCCTCGATGACGAAATTTACGATTCTCGACGGCCTCTTATTCCTCTTCGAATGCTCCCATCTCACTCATGTTACGAAGTCACGATCATGTCGCGAGGGTTTTCTTGAACCGCTGAAAATGAAAACAATCATTCTTCTGTTGAGAACCGTCTTGCCATTGTTATGCGTATGATTTACGGTTCCCAAGGCCATACCAACCAAGAAAGACTCGCCACGTGCATTCACACCGTCGGTTCGATGTTGCACCCTGCCATCAAAACGAATGTTGTATTCGAGGTTCCGCGAACAGTCAAAGTGTCTGTCCGACAGCGGCGGATGAGCAGTCAAAGGCTAATCTTTCAGAAGCCCACTGGCCAGCATGGCTGCAGGCCGAGTTTCGAATCCAAGAAATCCGCTCATACCATTCTGTCCAGCACCAAAGGCCGAGTCGATCACCACTTCTGGCCATACCGGGAAGACATGTGTAGAAGGCATGCATGATCTCTACCGTCGGCGAGTATCTTTCCTCCCGTGTGCTAAGGCTATAGTGCTAGATTGCTGACTACACCTATAGAGGTAGCTATGACGACAATACTGTGTGCGACCCGGAAGCTCCGGAAGCGCATGTCTGGCCTTGAGGATATGAATGTGTTTTCTCTCTGCCACCCTTCCTCCCCCCAACACCACACCGATCACGATTTCCGTCACGAGCCACAGCCTGATTACGCACACACACCAGCACAGACGCGAATCTATCGGACCGCAGACCACTTCCTAGCCGGGAGACGAACACACACCGACACTTATACAAAACTCTATCGGACCGCAAGCCACCCCTAGCCGGGAGACGAACACACACCGGCACATACAGAAATCTATCGGACCGCAGGCCACTTCCGACCCAGGCCCACGTGTATACCTCTCCATCCACATCTTCTATACAAGGTCCTGAGTCACACCGGCCCGAATCAACCTCTCGTCATATCCTCTACACAACACCAACCACACCAGCCGGCCTCAATCAACCTCTCGTCGCATCCTCGACACGACTTAAGCCATACCGACCGGGCTAAATCACTCGTTACATCCTCAACACTACGTCAGCCACACCGGCTTACATCAACCTCTACGTCACAGCCTCTTCGTCACAACCTCTACTACGCACCTTCAGCCACATCCATATTTCCGCAATGGAGCCGAAACAGACTACACCACGCCACACGAGAGCAACCCAATCTTTCGGCCCGTCAGCGCCTTCCTCTACACCCGCACATGGCGACACCGATCTGTTGGCTTCTAAACAATATGCCGACCCAACTACGTCTATCCAGGACGAGCACCTGCCACGACGAGAGAAGCTCCTCTTGGGGTTCAAATTACACTTCAATCAAATGAGCCGCGGAGTCTCAAGGAAGTTGTCCGAAGAACTACACAAGAGGGTCGAGGAGCATTTCGCTAGCGACCCGATAACCGCCAAGAAACTTCTCAATGCAGACTATCAGTCTGACACGCTCAACACCATATGCAACATTGGGAAGAAGGTGCGGGATGAGTGGGCGGACGATCTGACCGAGGCGATGCGCCAGGAACTGCTCGAGTACCTCAAGGATGGGCTCGGCGAGCAAAGAGATAGAGCAGTATTGTGGCTATCGCTCCGGCTGGCCAGGGCACGTACGAGGATTGACGGGTACGGCGAGAGGGCCGATGGTCGAGTTGGCTGGAGGATGGGTATCGCTGTTGGCTTTGACGTTGACTTGGACTTTGAAAACCTGGCCTTTCCCGAAGACGAGGGTTCGGACATGGAGGAGGATCCGGAGGGCACAGATGGGGAGGAGGAAGGAGAAGAGGACCAGGCGAACCAGGAGCGTGAGGACATGGGCGAGGACGCAAACGAGATCGAGTATGATGACGATATGGACGAGGATGAAAGGTCAAGATTCCTCCAGTGGACGATCGAGCAAGAGACGGTGGTTGATGTTGATGTGGATGATCAGACCGATGATGAGGCGATGGCGGGGCCGGATGGGCACTCGGATGACGAGGCAACGCCCAGGTCACGGAGAGTGAGGAGCGTGGAGAGGCCAGTCTGGCGGACGAGGACAGACGACGAGGACTCGGATGATGACTCGGAGGATGAGGAGTGGGAAATGTATTGGTCATAAGGGGACGGGATCCGTTGTTTCCTTGCCTTAACGCTCTAGAGTTGATAGATATACCAGCGTCTTGTCTTCTAATGTGGGATTTCGATCACTATCTCTGATGTGTGCAACCTGTGCGGGTCGGCGGCTAACGTCAAGTGTGATGCAAGTGAGTGGACATCTAGGGTTTCTCGGTCGAGTAGATGGGAGTTGCGGTGAGCAAGTACATCGGGTGACTGCTAGCCGACTGGCAACTACCCCAGGTATCGGCATCCCTTTGCGTAGAATAGCTCCTATCCAGGAAGCAACCCTCTTTGGACTTGACGTTGGTTCATTGTATACACAGGTGGCTACTCCAGGGCTCTCCTAGCGGAGGAAACCATGGCATCAGCAGAACTTTCCAAACTTGTAAGGCTTATTTGTATCTTATTACCTCGTTTGACTAACTCACAAGCTAGTTGAAAACTGATACGTGTGCGAGTATCGAGCTCAAGGATCATGAATCTTTAGGCATTTATATATATGTATGAGCGATCACCAAGCTCAACGCGCGAAGTATTCCTTTGCAGTAGCTTACCGTGGATAACGATACTTGATGCTGAATACGAGAGGATATGGCATGATGATAATTCGATGTCAAGTTAGTCACGACACCTACAGTTGTTGGTTTGCCACCCACTCCCGTCTGATGCTAGTCTAAGTCGAGCATGACCCACTCTAATGTTCATGTAGCAATATCGGGTCCAAAAATAGACGTCTCCCGTTCCCATCACGATGTAACGGGCTCGTGAAAAGATGGTCTATATGGGGTTGTTTCTGCAGTCACTTGTACATGTGTTGACTACAGGCGCTACAGACGGCTAAAGCAGTCCTTAATAGGGCACACGGGAAGGACAATAGAATAATAAAAACACAAGGGGGCGGTTCCTCAGGTGATGGGAATCCGGTCACAGTCAGCCACAGGCCAGCCACAGCAGTGACGGTCAGCTGACCGGCTCCCTTCCCAAGATCCGCGCGTGGTGCAACACGGGCAATTTCGCCGCAGGGCACAGCGGGCGTGGGGTCAGAGCCAATGATGGACACGAGGGGGCGCACAGGTGACCTGTTGGAAATCCCAAAATGCGCAATTCAAAGGGTTGCACGTTGCAAGGGGTGGCGCGGGCGATGCGAAAAGGTGCCAAAAGCAATTGAAATTTATCGAGAAAAAGGGGAGAGGCTCATCAGAGATTGGGCCAGGGCTTGGCAGGAAGCGGGAAGCTAGGGAGGTGGGAGCTCCGCTGTGGGTGCCACTACTACAAGGGGTTACGAGTACCGCCGAAAAGCTACCCAGCTGCCCCATAAAACCAGCTGTCCTCTCCAACGCCGCCTGGCTTGCTCGACTGCTCTTCGACCGTATTCTTTCTTCCACGACCCTCTTCTTCCATCCGTGATCCCAAGCTCATCTCTGCTGGGCTCCCAATCCGCTCTGCCCGCATCCCACCACAAAGTCCCTCATTTCCTCCACCGCAAACATGAAAGGTGAGGGCAGAGAGAACAACGCCCTAATTCTTCGAGAGTTGTTGCTTACAACCTGCAGCCATCATTCTCGTTGGAGGGTTTGGAACCCGTCTTCGACCTCTCGTATGCCTCCACCTTTGCGCCGCCGCCGGTCCTCCGTCTTGGATGAGAAGCCCCTAACCCCATCTCCAGACCCTCACCTACCCTAAACCCCTAGTCGAGTTCGCAAACAAGCCTATGATCCAGCACCAGATCGAGGCACTAGCATCGGCTGGTGTCACCAACATCGTCCTCGCGGTGAACTACAGGCCGGAGATCATGGCTGAGGCATTGAAGAGCGTTAGTACCAACGGACCCGCTACTATTCGAGGAGCAGACCAATAACACCCAATGTGCAGTATGAGGAAATGTACAACGTCAAAATCGACTTCTCCGTCGAGACGGAGCCCCTGGGCACCGCCGGTCCCCTCAAACTCGCCGAGGCCATTTTGGGCAAGGACGACTCCCCCTTCTTCGTACTCAACGCAGACGTCACCTGCGAATACCCCTTTAAGAAACTGGCCGAGTTCCACAAGTCGCACGGAGACGAGGGCACCATCGTTGTCACAAAGGTGGAGGAACCGTCCAAGTACGGTGTTGTGGTGCACAAGCCCAACCACCCCTCCAGGATCGATCGTTTCGTGGAGAAGCCCGTCGAGTTCGTCGGCAACCGCATCAATGCCGGCATCTACATCCTTAACCCCAGCGTGCTCAAGCGCATCGAACTCCGGCCCACCTCGATTGAGCAGGAGACGTTCCCCGCGATCGTCAAGGACGGCCAGCTGCACTCGTTCGACCTGGAAGGCTTCTGGATGGACGTGGGACAACCCAAGGACTTCATCTCCGGCACCTGCCTCTACCTATCGTCCCTCTCCCGCATGGGCTCCAAACTCCTCACCCCCGTCACGGAACCCTACGTCCACCAAGGCAACGTCCTGATCGACCCCTCAGCCAAGATTGGCAAGGGCTGCCGCATCGGTCCCAACGTCACCATTGGCCCCAACGTAGTCATCGGCGACGGCGTTCGCCTCCAACGCTGTGTCATTCTCAAGAACAGCAAGATCAAGGACCACGCTTGGATCAAGTCCACCATCGTTGGATGGAACTGCAGCGTCGGCAAGTGGGCACGCCTCGAAAACGTGACCGTGCTAGGCGACGACGTCTCCATCGGCGACGAGGTCTACGTCAACGGCGGCTCCGTTCTCCCGCACAAGTCCATCAAGCAGAACGTCGACACGCCTTCCGTCATCATGTAATTGCGCCTACTTCCAAGAACTGTGGTTTTCGCATGTTCCACTACCCCTTTTCGGATGCTGCGGCGACTGAGCTTGGCTGCAGCAAAAGACTTTCTTATACCCTTTAATTCAGCCTGCGCCCTTCTTGTATACGTTTCCATGGCGGTTTTCCTTTCTAGCATCCAGGTGCTGTGGCGGCTGGGGCGGGGGCGGGTGTCTGGAGTTGTTGTCCGTCTCCTCTCTCCACTTTGCGGTTGCATGTGGGCGTTTTCTTCTGCGATGGCGGGGTCAAAATGGGCGGAAAAGAGGAGGTGTGCTTTGACATTCGTGCGGCGGATAGCGGATTGCGGATGCTGGGACATTAATTTCTCCTTGCTCTGGTCGTTCTGGATTAGCGGGCAGCTTTTAGCGGGTGCGTAGGTGCATATGCATACACAAGAGCGGCTTACAGGTGCGTCAGGTCCGACTTTGCAGGGCGGCTCGAGGGACAGAGAGCATACTGGACGCTGCTGGTGAGGCTCTAGTTGAGGCACTTGAATAAGAATTCTTAGTTTAATCATGCCCGATTCTCTTCGTGGACAACCACGTGACAGCCTCTATGCTCTGGGGAATCCAGCTGATCAGGTATCGGAACGCAAACCATTTCCCTCTGGCCGACAACCCCCGACGTTGGGGACCATTTCATAAACGGTAACAGTAGCAGTAACAGTACGACACAGATGATCGGATCACACGCAAGACCATGGATGAAAGAAGACATCAAGATGGATAGCAGAAACGAAGGATTCTCATTCGGGGGTATATAAGTCTATATGCAAATATGCCAGATGCAGGATGCCAAAACAACAAAGCCCATCACATCATCATCAAGGGTCCCTAATCACATGGAAGAAACCAAGTCACTCCAGGCCGGGTCAGGACAGCTCAGATGTACCCGCCCTTGCCCTCCATGCCCAACACCAGGGGGCTCCGCAGCGGACTCCGCAGATGCGCCTTCTCCTGGGACTCCCACTCCTCGTTGCCGTCCTTGACGCCGCTGCCCAGGAAGAAGGCACGCTCGTGGTCGTACCCGGACTCCCTTTCGCGGGAGTAGGTCGAGGTCGAGGATGAGGACGAGGCGGCGGCGGTGGTGCTCTTCGCGGACGTGAGGGCAGGTTCGGACTCGGGCCCGGACTCGGACTCGTGCAAGGGAGAGGGGGACAGGGCGCGCGAGCTGCGGGCCGAGGAGGTGGAGGAGGTGGAGGAGGAGGAGACGGCGCTGCTGGAGCGGTTGCGGGGGAGGTTGAAGGAGAAGGTTTTGAAGCGCGGGTAGGCGGTGGTGGGGATGGGGTTGTTGGCGTGGTCATCGGCGTTGGAGAGGGGTTGGATGGCGGGTGGCATGGTCGGAGTGGTGCGGAGGGTGAGGCGCCGTGGGCGAGAAGGGGTGGAGGGGCGCGGGGTGGAGGTGATGACTGTTTCGAGCATGGTGGAGATGTGTATGTGTGGGTTGTTGTGGTGTTTTTGAGAGGTGTGAGAGGGAGGGATGGGTAGAGACTCCGGTTGTGGTTTGATGTGCACAGTAGAGATGTGGTGTTGTCTGGCTTTATCTGCTCTCGAGTGGGTGTGCGTAGGGCTCCTTTATTAACTTGGAGGGTGGGACTCTGAACTTTGTGGTTCGGACGTATGGAAGTTTGATATCTTCTATCTTCGAGAACAGGCGAGACGCGGAGGAAGCAGAGAACTTGGAGAACTTGAAGCAACCCAGAGAAAGAGGGAGACGTGTAATATATACCTTTTGCAATGCCCACACACTCTCTAGCCCATAATGTCACTCAGCGATTGTAATCACCTCGGAGTCTCGGCCGGTCGTCCGTCACCAGGTACAAGTGGCAGTAGTGAGTGGTCTAGTGACCGCCCCCCAATCCCCGAGCCATATCCGGACCAAAAAGTACCGACCGAATCTCCACAGTATGGGGAAATTCTGGGGGCCGGGCGGGGGATAACGTCATTCTGCTGGGGAACAATTAGGAACGGCGTGTGAGGGGAAATTTGAGAAAAAATTTGGGGAACCGTGAACGGGTGGAGGAGGGCTTGGCCTGCCTTGAGAGGGTTCCTTCGATTCTTGGAGGCCGCCCAACTGAGACTCTACCTACTCACGCCGTGGAATTTCGCAGAAGACTTGCCACTTGCGACCTGCGACTTGCGAGCTTTTGAAAAGAAAGAGAATTTGTATGTTCTCATGACAGTCGTGAATTCTACAATGTACACATGTGTGCCTCCAACTTCGCACCCAGCGGACTTCCGTTCCTAAAAGACCCAAATCGTCCTACTGTGATACCCGCCTCACCCAAAATCACGCCACAACAGGCCACAACCACATCCACCCCTCCCAATGAGTCCCAAAGCCCAAAATTCTCCCTAATTCGGGCTCCATAACCCATTTCCCTTCCCCTTTGCACCCTCCTCCAACATCCTCAACTCCCCAGACCCGAGATCGTAGATCAACCCGTGGACCGTCAAGCCACGCTCCGCCGCCGCTCTGCGAATGGCCGGATGCTGCCTTAGCACCTCGATGGATTGGCGCACGTTGAGTTCGGCCACACGGACGGCGCGCGCGTCGTCGTCTGGTAGGGCGTCTAGTTCGGATTTGTGCTTACGACGGAGTCTAGGGAGCCCCCGAGGGCCGGTGGTTAGTGGCCTTTGGTCCGGATAGGGTTTCTTGGAAGTTGGGGTATGGGGTGTGGAGTACTGTGTTGGTTTGGGGTAAAGGAAAAAAAAGGACGTAAGGCGGAGTTTACAAGAGATATCTTTTTTCCGGATTCGGAGGGGCCTTTGTTTCGCAAGACGAGTGGGAATTCCACCATGACCGATGACGTCGACGGAGAAGTGGAATAATCAAATCACTTTACTCACTCTCTCACAGGAAGCAACCAGCTATCCAACACCTCTCCCAACTCCGCATCTCCCAAACTCGCCACCGCGCCGCCACACCGTGTATGCCCGCAGACCACCACCTTCTTCACCTTCAGGTGCGCCACGGCATACTCGACCACGCTCGCCGCGTTGATGTCTCCTGCGTGCACGCAGTTGGCAATGTTGCGGTGCACAAAGAGCTCGCCGGGCTGGCTGGCGCATATGGTCGTTTCGGGGATGCGACTGTCGGCACACCCGATCCAGAGAATCTGCGGCGACTGTCCCTGCTTGAGCGTGTCGAAGAAGGTGGGGTTGTGCGTGAGGGTTTGGTGGCGGTAGTGGCGGTTGCCGGCGATGATGTTGTCGAGGACGTCTATGAAGTAGTGGGCGGTTAGCCGGGGAAAGAGATATATCCATTTGGGGTTGGGGGGTTCAGTGAACAGGCTTTCGATCCATGATGTCTGCGTTGGAGCGCAGTGTCATGCATGGTATTTCAGCCGCACATCACGAGAGGTTGCTGACGGTGTAGGAACACGTGCACACTTACCCGTCATACTGTCTGTCGGGCAGGTAGGGTCCTTCTAGATTCTGTGTCTGTCTTTCTTCTCTGGGTGGATCAACGACAACGGTTTCTTCTCTTCTCTCCTCTTTGGTCAAACGAACAACAAGGTCAAGAAGTGGTCAGCCGAGTGAAAAGCAACAACAACTCTACATGGCGTACCACCTGCAGCGCCGCCGGATACTTATCACCTCAGCTGCATCCCCTCCCCTCCAGGGCTCTCACCTCCCACGTGCTCGCACGCACTCCCTGAAGAGCGCAACCAACTCAATCCGTCATGGGGGCTTATCTCCCCGGCCCTCTGTCTCGTCGCATTCCAACCGGCTGTGAAACCGTTGCAAAAGCCTCATCTGGAGGGTCTCTGCCCTCGACGCACGGGTGCCAATATGCATCCGCGATATCATTATGTCAGTCTTGGGCAAGCGCCGTCGCAGATGAACCCCCGCCATACGGGAGACGAGCTTGCCGCGAGGGGAATATCTCTGTGTAACCCCCAAGGAATTCCACACACGGTCAATATCCTCTGAATGGAGAGGTCCAAGAGGTTCAAATTGGAGAGCTGGAACCCGGAGAGGCTGCGCATACACAGTAGACGATGCGTTATTATCGCTATACACGCCGAGCACTGTGTATACACAGAGGGACAATCACGTCCGTCTTGGGGGAGCTTGGGACTTGTGGGGGGTTTACGAATCAAGAACCCTTGGGAACGATCTCGCAGGCTCGCCTTCATCCCACTCGCCTCGCCTCCCCGGAGACCCTGTCGCACAAGCGCATGACGGCGTTCACCAACCGTAAACCCAAATGGGAAATGGGAAATCGGCGGTGAACCTCGACACGAGTCCGCTTTGGGTCGTCGAACCGACGATGCTGAGCACATTGATGGTACTTGGCCTAATCTCATTCGCATCAGAACGCCTACAACTCCAACGAATAATGAGCGATTTCACAAAAGGGTTGTCGGAGACAGATTGCGCAGCGACTGTGTACTGTGTACTGAGGACATGGTACAAAGCTATCCAGCTTCTGTCCTAGACGGATGCGGTACACCCCCGTCGTTATTGTCGGCACCCTTGCTTCGAGAATCCATCCCACCTGCACTCGCGACGCCTTGGACCTCCGCCTAAGCTCGTTACGACGACTTGCACAATTCCAGCCCTCCCAACCCCTCCGACCTCTGCGACGCCGCGACGGAGCTCGAAATCACAAATCCAAATCTACAGCCATCTTTTTGTTCTGAGATACTACATACTCGAAACAGCTCCTGACCAGCGAGCCGCGAGCACTCCAAACGGCATTTCTCCGACTGCAAAGGAGAATGGGGAAAAGGCAAATCCCGTCTTGTCGCGCATGGGCTTGTCGCACTTGGCTCTCACATCCCACACCCTCCACTCGGCTTGGCCCAGGGCTCACGCGTCTCGACTCTCGAACAAGGCGAGGCCGAAGGCATGTTACGCAACAAGGACCGTCTTAGCTCCGCCGCCCGCACAACGTGCCAACCAGAGGTTTGTGACATTGGCTCTCTCCGAGTCTCCCGATCGTCTCGGCCTTCTCGATAAGCATGCCCTTTGACGTCCAGGGACCGTCTTAGCATGCGTGCGGCATTTGCTTCTTTTCTTCGGATGTGTTTCGGCGTCCTTTGATGTTGTGGTTGGGTGGGAACTTGGGGCAATGGGGACTGACACCGAAGACTGACACACTTGGCGGCCAACCAGAGAGAGGAGGGGGAACCGAACGCATTCGCGTCGTGCCCTGGTGCCCCTCCCATGTCCCACCCGTGACACTCGCCCATGATGGTATGACTGACTGACGGTGACAAGAGCAGATCGTGAGATCCAACTTGTTTCTTCTGATAACGCAGCATGAAACTTTATGATGATCACCGGTTTTTCTCCGATGCAGACGACTTTCCACGTCTTGCGATTCTCTACAGTCACGTGATCACGTGATCATCAATGGATGGATCGGAGAAGCTGGGCGGGCAGCCTTGATGGTCTGAGTCCCGAGCAGTGCACACCTAGTTACTGAACAGAATAGATACGTAGGAATGAAACCTGAGTGTGATAAGACGACGTCATCGTAATCCTATTCCTATTCTGACACTCTATCTACTCCCTACAGATTACCCATTAATAGAAGAATGAAAAGGGGAACTATGCCAGCAGCAAGTTCTTTACTGTGTACGTCTTTTGATGACGATGACGATGAAAATGCCAGAGTGGATTCTCATATCCAAATCCAAAACCCCCCTTCCCCCCGAACGTACGACCACAAAAACCCGAGAAGAGCAAGAGGGGAAAGATGCCTTCTATGCAAGAAAAAGGAGACCAAGTCTAAGAGAAACATGAAAAATGGGGAATGGAGGGGGGGGGGGTTTCCTGGCGCTGATGAGATGAAAAGAGAAGAGACAGCAGGCTGGCTAACGAACCGCTGCATAACTCAGAACATGAGGGAAAATCATCGATGGGTGAGCGAAAAATAGAACAATGGGAATAGGCGCGTAGTGGGAAGGGGTAAAAGGAAAAAAAAAAGCCGCGCTTGCTCTACGCCAGCGGCCAGCGCCGCCTCCCCCTGCCTAATTCTTCTCCTGCGTGCCCCCGACGTCCCCACCCACCGCCTGCTCCTGCACCGCCGCCTTGCCCCCCTTCTCCTTCTTCACCTTGGGCACGCGGACCAGCCAGTACAGGAACAGCGCCGCGAACACGTTGAACACAATGTACGCCCACAGGATGCCGAAGTTGCGCCACGACGTGCTGTAGTCGGAGCTGACGGCCTTGAGGAACGCGTTGGTGTCGGCCATGGGGCAGAAGGAGCAGTCCTCCGTCGCGTTGGGGTTCTGCACGTACCCGCCCGCCACCGACATGTACGGCTTGAGGTACTCCTCGCACGTCCCCGAGGCCGGGTCGAAGTGCAGGTACTCGTTGGCGGCGCACACGACGTTCGTGTTCGCCAGGCCCGTCGACAGCATGCCCGACACGAGATACGTAAAGGGCGAGACGCGGTACATGAAGATCCAGAAGCCCGGGAGCGATTCGGGCGTCGCGAGGACACCGCAGAAGATCAGGCACATGGTGAAGCACAGGTTGGCAATGTTGCCGCCGCCCTCGGCGTTCTCGACACCCGCGATGACCATGTGCGAGAAGGTGGACGTGAAGAGGAGGAACATCCAGACGAAGAGGAACATCTGCCCGGCGCGGAGGTCGACGGCGTTGGTGGCCTCGGCGTTGCGGTACAGGCCGATCGGGTAGTACCAGCAGAGGAACGTGAAGACGGCCGCGAGCGTGTTCCAGGGGAGTTCCACGATGATGTTGGCGATCATGAAGGCCTTCCACGAGTAGGCTTTCGAGGGGCGTTCGCGGACCTCGTACAAGGCGCGCTGGGTGACGAAGTGGGGCATGATTTGCTGCACGAGCTGGCCGAAGATGGTCATCAACATGAAGATGCCGAACATTTGGTTCTGGAGGCCCTGCATCGTGTTGGGCATGTTGTAGAGCGAGAAGCCGATGAAGAGACCAGACAGGATGCACAGAGCCAACTTGGAGTACAGGTAGGTCGGGGAGCGCCAGTACTGCTCGAAGACACGGACGGTCACGATCTTGAGCTGCTCCCAGAACGGTGCGGCGAATTCCCGATAGCTGGCTTTGTCCTCACGCGCCTGGGCAGTTGCCGTCCGTTGAAGGGCCTCCATTTGCGATCGCTCCGATTTCAGCTCGGCCAGGTGTTGCTTGACGGCGGCATATTCGGGGCTGTCCCGCCAGACTTGGTGCCAGTCGATGTCTGTGTGCGAGCCGGGAGCTGCGCCGATGACCTCCAACATCCACTCGGCCGGGTTGGCAGAGGGAGGGCAGGGGTGGCCGCCATTGCGAACAAAGTAGTCGATCAGGAGCTGCGAGTTGGCGCCCACGTCACCGTAGTACACCGTCTTGCCGCCGGCCTTGAGGAAGAGAAGACGGTCGAAGCGCTGGAACAACATGGCAGAGGGCTGGTGGATGGTGCAAAGGATGGCCTGGCCGTTCTTCTTCAACTTGTCCAGGAGGTCCAAGATGGCCCAAGAGGTCTGAGAGTCCAAACCCGAGGTGGGCTCGTCCAGGAAGAGAAGCAGGGCGGGCTTTGCGGCCAGCTCCACCCCGATAGTAAGGCGCTTACGCTGCTCGACGTTGAGCCCTTCGCCGGGAACGCCAACGACGGCATCGGCGTACTCGGTCATATCCAAGAGCTTGATAACTTCGTTGACGTAATCCAGCTTCTCTTGCTTCGGCACATGGGCAGGTTGGCGGAGGAGGGCGGAGAAGGTAAGGGCTTCTCGGACGGTGGATGTGGAGAGATGCAGATCCTGCTGTTGCACATAGCCAGTCTTGCGTTGGAACGAGTCGTCGCGAGGCTTGCCGTCGACAAGCATTTCGCCGGTGATGACACCCATGGTCGTTCGAGTGGCCAAACAATCCAAAAGCGTCGTCTTTCCTGCACCAGAAACACCCATAAGCGCGGTCAATGTACCTGGCTTGACCCATCCGTCGACGTGATCCAGAATACGGCGAGGCTGACCCTTGATCTTGATATCGTAGCAAACATCGCTCCACTGGAAGATTGCGGTCTGGGGTTCGATGATGGCGATGTCGTCGGAGTCGGTCTTCTCGGCGGAAACGGGACGGCCGGTGGGGTTCGCTTCCAGATCGTCCGTGGACTTGCTCTTCTTGATCAACTTGTGTCCACGACGGAAAACGAGCACTTCGCCCTTGGACTTCTTCGCGGTGACGAGTTCAGTGGCTGCGAGATAGACGCCCAAGAGGCCGACCATGAAGCCGAAGAGGATACCGATATTCCTCCACTTGTGGGAGTGCTGGTAGTCGAAGGCCGAGGCAATGTACACGTCGCCATTAACATAAGGCTGGCCAGGTACCGAGCCAACGGTCGAGCACACCCGGTTCGAGGCTCCGACGTTGGCATATGCAGGGCCCATGGGGACGAAGTTGACACAGTCGAAGTTGCGGTTGTGGAACTCGTTGATCATCAGAGACTCGAAGCCATAGCCGACGGGGTCAATGTAACCGATCCAGCGGGACCACCCGAGCATGTACGTGGTGGGGATGGTGAAACCGGTATACATGACGAGGCCCAAGATCAGGATGGCTGCAGGGGTCAGAGCCTGAACCAGGGACCTGGACAGCGATGCGATGGATCGGAAGAACATGGACATGACGAGGGTGATGGTGAAGGAGGTGAATACGAAGAAGAAGAAGGGGCCTGGCTCTCTTCGCAGGTTCGTCATGAAGTAGAGGACCAGGTTGAAGCAAATGGCGTTGAGGATCTTGTAGGGCATGTCGGTCAACATGGAGGCGAAGGCCTCGGCGGACGGGTGGTACAGGGCGTAACGAGAGTGCTTTTCGACGATGGGGCGCTGTGCGTACAGGGTGAGGATCTCGAGGGCGGAACCGAAGGCGTTCATGAGGATGGCGAAGAAGAGGAGGGCGGCGCGGGAGTAGAAGCTTCCGGTGTTGGGCTGGAGGTTGTAGAAGACGGAGGAAATGATGAGGGCCATGACGGAGTTTGCGACCAGCTGGAAGATGGTGATGCTTGGGTCGGACTTCAACCTCACGAAGCCTCGCCAGAGGCAGAGGTTGACCTGTTGCATGTAGGAGAGAGTGTAGGGTGACTTGACGCGTTGGCGTTTTGCCTGCTGTGCCCTGCGCGATTCCTTGAACTTTTGGAAGTGCTCGCCGCCAATGGGATATTTCTGCTCGTATGCCTCGATGTCGCGAACGAGCTGTGCACGCTCGGGCGAGTCCTTCCAGCGCTGGGCGAACTCGTCGGGGGTGCGCGGCACGCGGCCCTCGAAGCCCTTGCGGACGATGCGCTCGAGAGGGCTGGTCATGGAGGTTAGGAAGTCGGCATCGGTCTGCCTGTCCGGACATTCGAAGCCCATGTCGATGAAGTACTGCCTGGCGGTCGTCGTGCGCCCAAAGTAGATCTGGCGGCCCTCGTACAAGACGAGGACCTTGTCGAAGAAGTCGTAAGCAGCTTGGGGAGCCTGGTAGATGGCGACGCAGGCGGTGGTCCCGTTGATATCGGACTGCATGCGAAGGGTCTTGCAGAACTCGATGGCATTTGCACTGTCCAGGCCTCTGGTACTGTTGTCCCAGCACTGCAGGGGGGCTTGACTCAGGGCAGCTTCGGCGATACTGACACGCTTGCGCTCTCCACCCGACACACCTCGCACGAAGTCGTTGCCCACCCTCGTGTTGATGGTGTGGCTGATGCCGAACATGGCCATGAGGACGTCGCGCATGTGCTCTGAATACTGGGTGGGGGTAGCTCCGCCGGGGATGTGGCGAGGAGCGCGGGCGCGTGCAGCGAACCAGAGGGTCTCTCCGACGGTCATGTTGGGGAAGTGGACATCGACCTCGGCGGTGTAGATGGCCTCTCCCCTGAAGTCGTTGGCCATCTTCTTAGCGCTGATACCCTGATAGTTGAGCTTGGAATGCTCGTCGACGTAGAAGCCGTGGGTCTCTCCAGTGACGGTCTTGAGGAAGGTTGAGCAACCGGATCCGGGGGGACCTAGGACGACGAGCATCTCGCCGCTCTCGACGAGACCGTCGAGGTTGCGCAGGATATCAATCTTTGTCTTTCCCTTGCCGGTCAACTTGTTGACGAGACCGACGCTCTCTAGCCAGATGTTGCCCATGCTCTTCTGGAAATCGGTGGTGGAACCGAAGCCGTGGACGTTGAGGTCGCGGAAGGCCAGACCGGCGGTTCGGGGGGGGTGTGCCTTCTCGTCCTCGGTCTGCATGTGCAGCATGGCCTTGCACCAGGCGCGGGCGTTGAAGTTGGGGCCATTGGGGTCGAGGGTGGAACCCGGGGGGGCATCGAAGACGTTGTGGCCGGTGGTGGAGAATTGGCTCTGGGTGGTGTAACGGCGGGCGAGGGCATGTACCTCCTCTTCCCTTCTGTCAAGCGAGTCGGGCTCGCTCTCGGTGTCGCCGTCACCTTGGCCATTTGCCTGTGCAGCGGTGGAGGAGGGTTTGTGGTCCGGGGAATGGTCGCTGCCGGTGTTACCGCGGGAGCGGGAGCCGTCCTGGTTTGCGGTTATGGTGGAAGCATCGGAGTCTGTGTTGAAGGGTTCTGCAGCGTTGGTGTTGTGGTTGGTGACGGAGTTGCGGCGTTCTGCCTCGGGATAGCCCATGCCAGTGCCCGTGAAGTTGGCAATCATGTCTCTTCTCTTCTCTTGTCTTCAGCCCAGGTCCGGATGGTTCGATCGCGGCCTCTAGTGGGACTGTTTTGAAGGGTAGGATCAGTAAGGTAGGAAAGGGAGGATGAAGGAGGGACGGATTAAAGGCTATAAAGGGAGTATGTAAGAAGGAGGATGGAAAAAGGGCAAAAGGGAAGATGGGAAGATGGGTGAAGAAAGGGACAGGGGCGATGGGGCGTAGGAATTTTAAGAAATGATGGATTGGACGCCTAGCTCCATTGAAATTTGTCCATCCAGGCTTCCCCCCCTCCCACCCCAAGCGTTTCCACGCCTCCGTATCTTCGGGAGGGAACTCTGGGGTGAAGCCGGCGGACGGGACGCGGCGCTTGGCTTGCGTGCTCTCCAGGTCGAGGGTGGTGGGTGGTTGGTCCGTGCGTTCGGCTGGCGGAACGCCCACGCTCCGAGCCCTGGACTCACCCCAAAGCGAATGCGAAGAGGGCACTCTGGCCAATCAGGGGCCGTGTAGTACGTTGACTTTCTCGAAACAAGCAGACGTGCAGCGAAACGAGAATTCCGTTTTCAATTTTTCTGTTTTGAGAAAAAGAGTGAGGAAACGCGATTCATTCATCACTTCATCTCTTGATAAGCATGTCGACTCCTCCCACCTCTGTACATACAGTAGTTACGAAGGGGGAAAATAATGTCACGGGGTTCCTCTGGAATCTGACCAGACAGACTGACCCCTCCTACACCAAGAAACCCAACCGCAAACAGAAATAATGGATAGCCAACCTTGGTATTCTTCACGCACTACAGAGTACTGGCCGATGAGTGCAAAGTGAGTCAAAGTGACCAACTGTGACTTGGACTCTGTATGGTCCCGCAGCCCCGCCATGTCCATCAATTGATTTCGTCATGCACACTCATCGTGCAGCATCATCCACGTCTGCAAACCTCCTTCATGCCCTCCTTGCCACGTGAAGTCTCGGATCTCGCCCCCCCCAGTGCCCCCACGGACGAAATCCATCGCTTCTCCAGGAGTCTCTGACAAGTTCATTCCGGCCGCTTGGGGTTTGGTTCCGCCGAACAATTTTCGACCATGGACAAGTCGGCTCTTGGCATCTCCGTCGCCGGGGTTCCTGGAAAGTGAGCGCTAGTCCCCGAAACGGTATAGCCTTCGGATGCCAAAGGCTCCCGTTCCGGCCCAGGCCGCCTTGTATTCTACTACACTCTACTATTCCCATCCTCAGCCCTATCCATCGTCCCCTCCACTGGCTATAACCTATAACCCCCTCGGATCTCCTCCGACCATTACCTCCGACCTCCCTATCTCTGAAATCCCCTCTTCAGGGTCGCCTGTCCCACCGGAGCCCAACACACGTGCTTCCGGTCCTGTCAGCCTGGAGATAATCAATCCCTACGCCAACATGTACATCAGGTCCATCCGGAAATAGTGCCCAACCTGAATGAGCATGGTAAATACCTCCCGTCTTACACCCCAAGCGTGGCGTACCCAATCCACCCTCATATCGGCTTCTCCGTTCTCCTGCCACCCTGCTGCCCTTAATGAGGTAACTAGACGCCCCGGGGCGGCACTCTTATGGCCCGCCTGAGCCGGACATGGAGCGGGACTGGCCCAACGGAGGCTGTCAACAAGATATGTACCAACAATGCAAACCTCATCACCTCCGACCGTAGCCGGACCAATTCGGAGCGAACCATACACGGTGCACTCTAGGTCCATTCCGGTGAAACGGGGACGCGTCCTGAATTCGCTGCCCCTCAGTGCTTCCGTTATCCGGGTATACACAGGTACGCACACACTCCATGGATGCCTCCCTGAGTTCCACAACAAGGGTCTTGCCCTCAGTGTACAACTCTCCGACATTCCCGTCCCGTTGCTCAATGCTGTAGACAGCAGATGGTCCGTCCAGCACATGGTACTTTCAGATCACCATATAGGCCTAATTGGGACTAGCGCTATTCTCCATCCCCACCTATACCTACTGATCCATATGTGGTTCAGATATCGATGCACGTCCAGAAGGACTCCAACACGCCTAGTAGAGCGCCTCTTAGATGCGTATAAAGGGACCTTCGGGTATTCACGCCCCAACATCTACTGTGCGGGGCAAGCGGTTAACCATCCAAGCTTTAACCGACATCCCATCCATACGTACATTAATGCAAATCACAACAATGGTCTCTTGTAAGCGCATACGCACACAATCCCTGGGAAGTGCTCTGCCGGCTATACCTGTAGCTTGATGAGACAGAAAGCATGACGAAGTCGAGATCCACAGCGACCCTGACTATGGAAGAGAAGCGACCCCTCCAGATGGCGGCTATGGATGGGTATGCGTCGCCGCATGCTTCACAGTCAATTGCTTCACCTGGGGTACAGTTTCGGTAAACCGATGCACTTAGCTGTCCTGTCCTTGGTATCAATCCTTCGATTGACTTGGTATCTCCAGGCATATGGCATCTATCTCTCCCACTACTTGTCCGAAAATCTCTTCCCCGAAGCCTCCACATGGGACTACGCTCTCATTGGCGGCTTCAACTTCGCCGTTGCAATGTTAATCGCTCCCATTGTCACCATCCTTACGCGCAGGTTTGGTATCCATAGGGTCATGCTCGCCGGTTCGGCCTTCCAAATCACCGGCTTCGTCTCCGCTTCTTTCGCTACTCGCATCTGGCAGTTGCACATCTCTCAAGGTGTTCTCATCGGTTGTGGCATTGGATTCCCCTACATTCCCAGCCTCCCCATCCTCTCTCAATGGTTCCTTCGGCGGCGTAGTCTCGCCAATGGAATCAGCGCCGCAGGATCTGGCGTCGGTGGTGCTGCCTTCTCATGGGGTACCGACGCCATCGTCCAGCGGTTTGGCATCAGTTGGGCTCTACGCATCACAGGCATCATCGCCCCCGCCGCCATCCTCGCTGCGATTGCTCTAATACGGGATCGAAACCATGTCATCCAACCCTCTCAGCTGGGATTCGATACAAAGCTTCTCCGGCGCTATGGGGTGGTACTGCTGCTCTCCTGGGCTTTCATCAGTATGCTCGGGTACATGGTTCTGCTCTTCTCCTTGTCCGACTTTGCCCTGTCCATAAGCCTTACAAGGGCCCAGGCTACGGACGTCATTGGTCTCTTGAATGTAGGCACCGCCGTCGGACGACCGATCATTGGCATTACCAGCGACAAGTGGAGCCGAATGGACACTGCAGGTGTGCTGACCTTGCTGTGTGGGCTTTCATGCTTTGCCTTCTGGCTGCCCGCCACCTCCTTCGGCCTCACCGTTTTCTTCGCAATCCTCTGCGGCGCTATTGTGGGCGTCTTTTGGATGGTACGTCCAGTCTCCCAGGTCCCTCTCACGTCACAGGGCACACGCGCTCATGCCTCCACTACAGACCATAGGCCCACTCTGCGTTGAGGTTGCCGGTGTCAAAGACCTGCAGTCGCTCCTATCTCTCTCGTGGGCAGCAGTCATCATACCAGCCACTGGTAGGTCGTCCCAATCTCGTCTCTTTCCGTGAGGACCGATCTTCCGAGCTTACAGGACTGCCCAGTGTCTGAGGGAATTGCGCTGAAGCTGCAGCGGTCTTCTTCCCCAAGACAGTACCTATACACGCAAATCTACGCTGGCATGGCGTATCTAATCGCAAGCGGGCTCATGTTTCAGCTGCGCAGAGTAGTTAAAAAGCGCCAGGCGCAAAGTCAATCTGCTTGACACGTGAGGAAGGCCACTTCCGTCATAAGGTACACATGCCTTCCTCTGAGGAGTAGGGGACAACCAAAGTAAATCAATCTGAATTCGCAACCAAGTACTTCCCTACCTGGGGAGACGAGGAATTGTTAGAATCACGTGAGCTTTTGTTGTTTTCTGAGGGGTCATTAGAAGTATTTTTTTAGTCAAAAGAAGGATTCGTGATGCCAATCCGAATAGGGAGAGGCTGCAATACATAGATAAGGAAAATCAAAGAAACGCCCATCGTGCCCATGAATCCCATGCGCCCAAATGAAGACTAGCGGGCTTTGGGGCTGAGGATCTTGGCACGACGCGTATGGACAACGGCTCCGTCGCACATCCCGAACCTCACGACAATTTGCAATTGCAGACTCCAGAGCCGGGCGGTGCGGTAGGCGTTCGTCCGAGGTAGTGCTGCTGCAGAAATGCTGGGGAAAGTACGACCCACTCACTGAACAGATCGCTCCATCGTTTTGTCCTCTAGTCTCGCTCCTCCCTCGAGTTATTGCTCTCCACGCATGTCGGGCTTTCCAGCTGCCCTTCCTTTCAAGCTTCGTTACGTTACTTGTTGCCCTATTCTCATGTGCTAGCTGTTAGCTGCCCAGCCCGTCGCCATGGTAGGTTTCAATCCGCCAACCGCCAGAGATGCATGACAGCTAATGCATCGACTGAAACAGTTCCAACTATCTCCAATCGTTATCATACCTGCCCTCTGCCTCTTTTGGTCCTCGTTTGCGCAATATCCTCCAGCCGTTACCTACGATACCGTCCTAAAATCGCCCATCAATCCCAACATCACCATATCATACAAGTCGCCCGAAAACGGCACCTGTGTGACCGCCTTTCCCTACCAGAAACAGTACACGGGCTACGTCAATCTTCCCCCCTATACCCTTGCTCCCTATCAGCAAAACTACTCCATCAATACCTTCTTCTGGTTCGTCGAGTCTCGTGAAAGCCCGGAAACCGCACCCCTCACCATATGGCTCAATGGCGGACCGGGCAGTAGCAGCATGTACGGCTTGTTCGCCGAATCCGGGCCCTGCGAGGTAGTGCAACTGCGTGATGGCAGCTATGGGACGCAGGCTCGGATATGGGGCTGGGACCGCAGCTCCAATGTCCTCTTCATTGACCAGCCAACCCAAACCGGATTCTCGTACGACAACTTGGTGAATGCCTCTCTTTCGCTCATGGATAATGAACACCATGAGCCTCCGATACCCCTTCCCAAAGATACCCCGTCGTCCATGTTCTTGAATGGCACCTTCGCCTCGGGCCACGAGGGACAGACCCAGAACACAAGCATCATCGCAGCAAGTGCATCCTGGCATTTCTTGCAAGGTTTCCTTTCCGCTTTCCCGCAGTACAATCCAGGCGCACATCCGAACAGCACGCAGACGGAAGCCACTGGGATTCACTTGTTTGCTGAGAGCTACGGCGGCATGTACGGCCCGGCCTTCGCGGACTTTTACGAAACGCAGAACGCAAGACGCTCTCGCGGAGTGCTCTCAAACAGCACCCTGGAAATCAAACTCGCGTCCCTGGGCATTATCAACGGAATGCTTGATACGCTCATTCAGGCTCCTTGGTGGCCCAAGTTCGCGTATGAAAACACATATGAGATCAAGGCCATTGACCAAACAACAGAGCTCAATGTCCTGAGTGACTTCAGACAACCTGGGGGTTGCAGCGAACTCGTAGAGCGCTGCCGCGGGAGCATGGCCACCCTCGATCCCCTCGGCGAAGGAGATGAGAAGGATACGAATGACCTTTGCTCCAAAGCTATGCAAGTCTGTAGATCTCTTTTGGTGGCGGCTCTCGCCCCGAGTAGAAGTCCCTACGACATTCGTAACGAGGGTCCGGAGTTGTTCCCTGGTGCTTTCCTGGAGTACCTGAATACGGCTGAGGTGCAGAAATCTATCGGTGCCAAGGTCAACTTCACTGCAAACAGCGAGAGCGTCCTCAATGCGTTCATCAAGAGTAAGTCCCTGTCGAGGCTGTGAGTGTGCCCCTTGTACTGATGATTTACAGCTGGCGACGAAATCCGAGGGACGCAACTCACTTCGTTGTCCAAATTACTCGACAAAGGCATTCGTGTCGCATTCATGTACGGGGATGCGTAAGTTGCTCTCATCCCTTCTTGCTGCCACGTGAACAAGTCTAACTTACCGGCAGCGACGTCATTTGCAATTGGAAAGGAGGTGAAGATGTTTCCATCGAGCTGTCCCGCCTACTACCCGAATACGGCGCAAAGTTCCCAGCTGCAGGCTATGCCGACATTGTGGTCAACAGTTCCTATGTTGGCGGTCAAGTCCGTCAGTTTGGCAATCTCTCCTTTTCTCGCATCTATGACGCTGGCCACACCATCCCGGAGTATCAACCTGAGACTGCCTTCACTGTATTCACCCGCATCATCAAAGGAACCGATATTGGAATGGGCAAAGATATCGATCTGTCGGAATTTGCAACCAAGGGGCCGTCGGACTCGAAGCGTAAAAACAAAGTTCCCCAGCTGCCAACCCATGTCTGCTGGATCCGGAACTTTGCACAAACCTGCAGCCAGGATGACGTGTCGGCGATAAATAACTCTCAAGGCGTTGTCAAACATGGTATATTCTACGCTGATGAAAAGAGTTACACACCTCTTTCGACCTCCGTCGTCGCCGGCAAGCCTGGCAGTCCCCCCACTAGTACGCCTACACCAGCGCAGATGAGCAGCTCTACTGTTCCTCTTACCGGTGTATACACCGCTTCAGAAACACCGAAGGCCACGTCGGGTGCTTCTAGGCCAAGTAACCCATTTCGTGTGCAAGAGGCGCGGGACACCGCACTCTTGAACCAGATCGGTCTTCCTGCAGCGAATGAGAGAGCGCGAGCCAGCCGTCTCAAGAAATATTTGGTCATCACAGCAGCTACGCTTGGAAGCCTTATTCTTGTGTGAGTTGCGAGGACTGCTCACAAGCTCACTCTCTTTCACCCTCCCACGCACGAGGCTTCACTGCATTCTGCTAAACTGGATGTATACGCAGGGCTTCGATCGCTTCCTGCGTCCTGTGCCTTTGCCTCGTACGACCTCGGGCAACCGTTCCTCATCCGACTCTCGAGCCGGTTGGCGCACCGAAACAGGTCCCATCTCCAGAGATGCATACACCTACAGCCACGCCTGCTACTTCTCCAACCAGGTCCAGCACGCCCAGAAAACTCGTGAAGCCTGCTCCTGGAAGCCACTCGGCTTTTCGGCCCCGTCAGACCATGGAACCTATACCTGAGTCCCAACCCATCGTGATCTCTTCTCCACCGCTGCAAAGGCCTGTACCACAGTCATCCCTGTCGAATTGTGAGGCTGTTCTGGGAGAATTGGCGCCAGTGCAGAATGGCACCAATGCAGCGGAGGATGCGGATGAACGTATAGTGCAACCTTGGCCGACGCCGCCGCCTTCGACTACATCCTCTGGGCCGCCGAGGAGAAGGAAGTTGGCTTTTGCCGAGACTTGGTCCTCATGGGGAGGGGGCTAGAGTGTAGTCTTTGGGCATGCGTGAGGTGCACTGCCATGGACCTGGTTTATCAAGCTAGCAATTCGAGGCATAAGAGCGCCTGCCGCCGGACTCCAGAACGTCGGTAGAGGAACAAGTGCTCGGACGCTGCTTGGGGTTTCGAAAAACTAAACCCCTCGATTCACTACCCGTGGGACTTATCGCGAGTTAACATGTCCAGCGAAGGCAGGGCCATAGTGATGGGAAAGGCGCCCCGGTCCTGTAATGCAAGCCGTCGGCATGTGGAAGATGCCGTGCGAGCGTGCTGGAAGGAGAACGTATGTCATTGCTTCAAGATAGCCTGTGTACTTTTGTGTGGAATGGCAGTTTGTAGTGTCTTGCTATTCTGTGTTGAACTGTTGTGTGTGTGTGCAGAAGAGCTCAGACCTGACCTCTCGACTCAGGATGTAAACTCGGGGAACATGTCCCTGGCGAAAGTTGGTGCAACTTTTAAACGCATTAACCTATATATGCTGCTCCGCCCAATGTCAAGGGTATATGTGCTATACAAATGCGTCCGTCATGCCTACCAAAAGAAGTAAATTGCTCGCTTATATGCATCCCAACGCCTTCCTCTCGATGATGCCAAAGCCCTTGATCCAACAGCATCAACATACATCCGATCCCAACTGGTCGGCGCAGCTACTTGCCATCCTTTCCCTTCGCCGGGCCCTCATTCGCCCTCGTCGCCGCGGGCTGAGGCCCCTCTTCCTCCTCTTCCTTCTCTTTCTCCCCCTCCCTCCTCTCCTTCTTCCTCCTCTCCTTCCTCAGAGCCTCGGCCACCTCCTCGTGCTTCTCGTCCTCGAGCTCATCCCACTCGACGTCGTACTCGTTCGCGACGGCCTTGATCTCCTTCCGGAGGGCGTTGCCCTCCTCGACCAGCGCCTCCCACTTTTGCACGTCGAAGCCCCGCTGGGCGTAGAGCTTCTGCTGGCGCCGCGAGATGGTGAAGTTCATCGCGGAGCGGTACGAGACTTCGCGGTTGTGGTACAGGAACCAGACGTAGCCTGCGATGAGGGACGAGAGGCCGACGAGGTACTGGACACGGTTAGCAATGACACTCGTCCTGATATCGTAAAATGGACGGGCCGAGTGCAAAAAAAGGGGAAGCGCAAACATACCGTCACAGGCTCCATGACGTCCCACCCCAACTCCGTCTCGAACGTCAACCGGTATACGAGATACCACCACCCGCACAGCACGCCGAACCCGCCCATGGCGACCCTCTGCGCGGCCTTGTGCGCCAACTCGTCGCACTCCTTCTTGATCCGCGCCATGTCCGCAATCTTCCTGCTCGCCTTGCGCAGCCGCATCCGCAGATAGTACGTCCGGTCGTTGAAGCTCGGCACCCCGACGCGGATGTCGCGCGGCGCCCCCTCGATCTCAACGGCGAACTCCTGCCCCCGCGCGGCGTCGCGGATGAAGTCGCCGATCTCGGTCGACGACGACCACCGCACGAAGTTGCGCGTGCGCTTGGAATCCGAGGGCGCCTCGTGGCCTAGCCCCGAGTAGGATTCCACGCCCCCTTCGCCGTGGCCGCCGCGGAGCTCCGCCGCTTGGGAAGGGTGGTGTCGGTTCGGTGGGAAGCCCTCCGGAGCAGTCGACGAGGACGAGGAGGACGAACCGAGCTTGCCTGTTCGTTCGGTCTTCCCGTCAATGTAGATCTCGTCGGCTTTCTCGAAGACGTGGTCGTCTTCGACTTCCGATTCGCTTGCTGCGGAGACGGGGGTGGAGCTGGGTTTGGAGGACTGGAGTGTGTCTTGGACGGAATCTTCGGCGCGGAAATAGACGCTCGGGATACGTTCGCGGCCGTCCTTGGTCTTGAGGACGGGGAGTTCCGCCTGGATGAGGCGTTCGAGGTAGGATAGCGGTTGTTGGGGATGGACGAGGAGGGCAAGGGGTTCGGGGGCGGAGGTCGAAGGGTCGGAGTCTTTGGTGGGCAAGGGTAATATGAGTTTCAGCATCCGGGACGGAGTGGTGAGGAGTTTGCCTACAGAAAAGCAAAATAAGTCTTTGAATCTCATCCCCTCTCTGTTTGCACATGGAGAGAAAGAAACCTACCCTTGGTCATGGTCCCCTTATCGCCCTCCAGCTTAGCAACGGGCGGCTTTTCGCTCCCTTCCCGGTGCCATGGCGTTCGTATCTGCTTCCCCTTATCCTCCTGCAGTTTGCGTGCATAGTCATCCTTCTCTTCCTGTGTGATGTTGTGGTTCAGGTCCACTGCAGGCCGCGCATTGGAGTTGTCGTAGCTATCAGGTTGCGGGCCTTGTACATGTCGGAGGAGGCGTGTCTGGGCAAAGCTTCGTACCTGGAGGTTCTGTCTGTGATAATGCTTCAACCCGGTCTGAAGGTATCCCAATCTCGGTGTCGCAATGAATTGTGTGTTTGCACTGTTGGCTCTCACGGCCGCACCTGATGAACGAGAGAGGCCCTGAATGGACGCAACCCAGGGTCTCATATTTGGTCGTCGCAACGGTCGTCGTAAGCGTCCCACTGTCCCAGGCGGAAAACGGCGCTTGGTAGAGAGACAGCTCCTGGGAGATCGGAAGATAGGGCGTGGTGAGGCATGCTTGGATGCTGGATGTTGATCAGGGACGTCGTGCCAGCTACGTCATCGTCTAGGCAAGGCAAGGTTGTCGCGTGGCTCATTTGACACTAGCCACGCGAATGCGACGCCACATCACGCGACAGACGACGACCTGGTAAACATCTCTCACCCTTTCCACCTTTCTGGAAACAACGATAATCTTGTCGTCGGCGCCATGCACTCCGCACGGCTGCCAATGAGATGAAAACTCCGCTGTTATCCTTATAAGCATCCACACCACGCCCCGTCCTCTCCAAAATCCGGGGTACATGGGACGGAACGTGTATCAGAATTATCCCTCCAATAATGGTGCTCCCATGCCGGCATGATGGACCCTCCAACTTCCATATCTAGCTAAATTCCCCGATCGTGAGGGAGCTGGACGTTTTTTCTATATTACCATGGGCCTCTAGTCGCTGGTGTGGCTGTCAATGGTGACGACGGTTGAACGGAAAGAATATAGGAGAGTGGCCCGTGAATTCATCTCAGGCCGTGCGAGGGGAGAAGGTCGATGGGTGTAGGTCGGGGAAACATGTCCCGGGGGCAGTAGTGTAGCTCGAGAGATTATTGCTCGAGCCTGTTCGTTCTTACGGGAGAGAACCGAGCGTGCTCAGGGCGACAGATATAAAATTCGTCCCAACCCAAGGCTTTGTCCGTTGCTAAGGGCATCCTTCCTTCTGGCCCAAGCAAGAACTCCCATTACCTTGCGAGACTTGCCGTGATGTATTCAAGACTCCTTCTCCTCACCGCCCTCTCGCACCTTGCTGCCTCAGCAGCCACCAATACAAACCTGCAAACCGTCTTCCCTTCCGCCACGGCAACCACCAACCTAGCAGCAGTGAAGACCATTGCTGCGGGACAATCCTTCGATGGCGGGATGAAACAGTGGGATCGTAATCGTACGCTCGCCCTCTTCCCCAGCCAGATATGGCCGGTCCCCTCTATGCTCTCAGCGACACGTCACTGACCGTTACCCAGCCTCCACCTGCAACGACCAAGCCGAGGGAGGCGACTCGGATGCTGTCTTCCTCCTCCAAGCCGGCGCTACGCTCTCCAACGCCATCATCGGCCCCAACAATGGCGAAGGCGTCCACTGCCTGGGCCCTTGCACCCTCAACAATGTCTGGTGGGTAGACGTCTGCGAAGATGCAGCGACCTTCAAGCAAGCCTCCGGCACATCGTACGTGAATGGAGGAGGAGCCAGAAAGGCAGCCGACAAGGTGCTTCAGCATAACGGTGGAGGCACCGTCGTGGTGAAGAACTTCTTCGCAAAGGATGTGGGCAAACTGTACAGGAGTTGTGGAAACTGCGACAAGCAGACAGCGAGGAGGAGCGTGTTTGAGAACGTGCGGGTGGAGAATGCCAAGGTGCTGGCGGGCGTGAATGGCAACTTTGGAGGTAAGCCTCAGTGGGCGCTGGATCTGTTGTTCTCCAGCGTTCTAACGGTTGTATAGATTCGACTTCAATCAGTGATTCTTGCCTGGTCAACAGCAGCATCTGCTGGCTGTACAAGGGAGTGACGGATGGAGAGCCAACGAAGACGGCTTCTGCACCTGATGGAGCTGTGTGCGCGACGACGGGCGTGAAGACGAAGGGATGTTAGAGGATATGTAGCTGTCCAAGAATGATGCAAGCGCGTGATAGTGCATTCAGTCGTCTTAGCTGAAGTGTCGAACTGCGTAGAGCGTCAGTGAGCACCACAACGCAGCAACTGGCGAAAAGCTGTACAAAGCGCCACCATGTGCATGCTCCGAGATGTCAATCACTGTTCCAGGAAGAGAGATGAATTGTCAGCTCCATCCTTCTCTCGTTGCTGGCTTTGCCATTCAGAAAACTGGACTGCTGAACGCAAGGTCATTTCTCTGTTGTCGCGAAGTGAGACAGGCAGCGTGAGAACAACAAGGACAGTCTTCAAAATGGAAGGGTTATCTCAGACCTCCTGGACTAGCCAGCGTCCGCATAGCTGCTGCGGAACACGTCGAAGTGTGCTGTTCAGGTAAGGTTTTCAGGGTCGGACTTAGTCATGGTGTCACGAGCTTATTGGGCCAATGGCGGAAGAGCTATTCTTCGGTTCCTCGTGCGCTCACGTGCGTTTCCGTCCCGTCTCGGACTAGATGGACTTGGCAACGATCGCTCACTGACACTGACGGCGTTCGTTTTTGCCCTGCCCTCCGCTTTTACCCACCCAGGGCTCCACAAGACCTTCCAGGCCTCGGAAATAATGTTGTACCTCATGTTATTTGCAACTGCAGGATGTAATCGCCGTCCGTGGTATCTACCGCGACGCTCCGTTCGGCAGACACCAGGGGAAGCAAAGGCCCCGAGGCTGATAGGAATGACAACCCCAGATATTTCGGCCGCCTCCGACGAGGGCCTTCTCAGATGCCGCCGCCAGTGATAGATAACCTTCGCGAAGACCTGGAGAAGGCATGGAAAGATACACAAAAGCAAAACGCCCCCCGCTCCGCTGGTGCCGCCCGCCGACCACCGTCAGCGTGACGCTCCTAGGCGTGCAGCGCTTTTCCTTGGTCGGCCTCTATACCGTTTCGACGCTGGTCTCATTCGACGGCGTAGAAGCAAGCGAGCGACCACACACCATACTGGCAGGGATCGCAGCCGAGGCTGCGTGGTTCCTTGCCAGAGAGCATGTCTACACGGCGATTCACAGGCACCGTTTGCCTCCCCAGTGGCGTTCCCCCCCAGCATCCCAGCATCCCAATATCCCAACATCCCAACATCCCAGCCAAGCTGGTCCCGAGCAAACCCTTATCTGCTGGTGCGGGATGGGACTGGGTGGCAGAGGCGGACGGGGTGGACAGATACCGGGATCCTGGTCCTTTTGCGCTCCCAGAGTCCATCACTTTTAAATAATTTATTAGTGTAGCGCCTGTCGCCCTCCCTCCCAGGCGCGTCTCCGCAGAACCTCAACCCCTTCGTCGTTAAAATCGCAGAACTTCCAACCTCCTTTACCCAAAGAGGTTTCTGGCGATTTCTACTCACCATGGGTTGGGTTGAAACCACCAACCGCAAGGTCGCCCAGTCGGCCGTGGGCAAATACTTTCGTCTGGAGGGGAGCGGTCACGTACGGTTCCCACCGCAACTTTTTTTTGATGCGCCGCGACTTGGAAAAGTGTACTGATGGCTTCCTAGCGCAAGGAGCGGAAGGGCAGCTACTTCTTCACTGAACTGCGTGCCGGCCTGGCCACCTTCTTCGCCATGGCCTACATCATCTCCGTCAATGGTATGTCGGGAGTTCTGCTGCTCAATTGCGGGCCATTGCGCTGACACGCGACCCAGCCTCCATCACCTCTCAGAGCGGCGGTACCTGCGTTTGCCCTCCCGACAGCCCCGACCTTTGCGACAGCGACCCTGCCTACATGCTCTGCATCCAGGAAGTCAACAGGGACCTTGTCACTGCCACGGCTGCCATTGCTGCTTTGACTTCGTTCTGTATGGGCCTGTTCGCCAACATGCCCATTGCGCTTGCTCCTGGAATGGGTCTGAACGCCTACTTCGCCTACACCGTTGTCGGGTAAGGAATCCTACAATCTCAGACGTCGTTGTGTTGCGTTACGCATCGCTAATGTTCTACAGCTATCACGGTTCTGGCCTGGTCCCGTACCAGGTTGCACTGACTGCTGTTTTCGCGGAAGGCTTCGTATGTGTGCCCTAGACAACAAGGACAGCAATGCCTCTGGCTAACCGCTCGGCAGGTTTTCGTTGGATTGACCCTCCTGGGTATTCGACAATGGCTGGCAAGAGCCATTCCAGCTTCCATCAAGCTTGCTACGGGAGTCGGTATCGGCCTCTACCTCACCATCATCGGTCTGACCTACTCGGCTGGTATCGGTCTCATCAGGGGTGCTCAAGCGACCCCTCTGGAGCTGGCTGGCTGCAACCAGGCCGACTTCGATAAGGATGGCCTTTGTCCCAGTGCGGACAAGATGAGGAGTGGGACCATGTGGATCGGCATTTTCTGCGGAGGCATCTTCACAGTCATGCTCATGATGTACCGTGTCAAGGGTGCCATCATCGCCGGTATCCTGCTCGTGTCCATCATCTCCTGGCCGCGTTCCACCCCTGTCACATACTTCCCTCACACCGAGCTTGGAGACTCTGCTTTCAATTTCTTCAAGAAGGTCGTCTACTTCCACCCCATCTCCCGCACCTTGAACGTGCTGGATTGGAGCGTCGGAGAGCACGGCGGGCAGTTCGGACTGGCCTTTATCACGTTCCTCTACGTTGACATCCTTGACTGTACGTATTGTGTGCATGAATTCCGGGGTTTTCCTCGCTAACCATTGTAGGCACTGGTACCCTCTACTCCATGGCTCGCTTCTGTGGCGCCATCGACGAGCGCACCCAGGACTTTGAGAACTCTTCCATCGCCTACATGGTCGACGCCTTCGGCATCTCCATCGGCTCTCTTTTCGGCTCCCCTCCAGTCACCGCATACATCGAGTCCGGTGCCGGTATCTCCGAAGGCGGCAAGACGGGTCTGACAGCCATGTTCAGCGGTCTCGCTTTCTTCATCTCCATCTTCTTCGCCCCCATCTTCGCCTCCATCCCGCCCTGGGCGACCGGCTGCACGCTGATCATCGTCGGGTCGCTCATGGCGCAGGCGGCCAAGGATATCAATTGGCGATACATGGGCGATGCGATCCCCGCGTTCCTCACCATCGCCATCATGCCGTTCACCTACTCCATCGCCTACGGTCTCATCGCAGGAATCATGTCCTACATCCTCATCAACACAACGGTCTTCATCGTCGAGAAGGCCTCTGGGGGTCGCATTGTCCCTGCCAACAAGGCCGATAAGGATCCCTGGACGTGGCGCATCCCTGGTGGGTTCTTCCCCCCGTGGACGCAGCGCCTGGCTCGCGGTAAGAAGGATTTCTGGCGTGACGATGATTCGCTAGAGGGGGAGACCAGAGTCCCCATGGAGATGGGTAGTGAGGCGGGCACGGAACATGAGAAGCATGAGGCTCATGGCAAGGGGAGTGGGGAGAAGGAGTTTGGTGCCGTGGATGCGGCGCCCGCGCAACCCGGTAAGGAGGCGTAGTGCGAGATGACACAATGCGCTGAGAGGAAGAGGAGGAGTGTATGATTAGGATGACAGTTTGTGGATTGAGAGTGGTTATGGTGATGATCGCGGAATGCAAAGAGGAGGACATGACGGGAAATGTTGCAAACATGGATGGATGGATACCCCCAAATATGTTTGGACGGAATGGATGAATTTATGGGATTGGGATCGGAATTGGACATCTACACCGTCGGTGATTGTCAGTAATGCGTTGTCGGTATCGTACAATTATAATTCAAACTTGACTTGCAATATCCTTTGCCCTTTCAAGTGGTGTCCTGTACAGTCACGCTGATGGCGTCAACCGAGAGAGAACAAAGGAGTAGTTGGAAGTTGGTGACCGAATTTGTCATGGGAAGTTGTTTAGGAACTTGATTGGCAGTGATATGCATAGATGGATGCACATCCATTTTGCCTCCGCTGTGACTCTCTTCTCGTCTCATCTGTACGGTGCAGATGCTGCCCACTCTTACATACGTCTTCGATCCTCTCTCAGAGCCCAAACATGCCAGTGATCCACTAGTTACCTGACCACCCACCTACTTGCTATACTCTGCGTCTTCGTCGTCCCCTTCGTACCTCTAGGAGACGCCTGCCGTTTGACCGCACGCGGAGGACACTATACACAGACTCTCAAAAAGCTTCGAGCTACAACGCTGCTCTATGGTGATTCTCAGCGTAATTGATGGCGGCCAAGATGACACCTTCATCGGCCCACTGAACACCCTTTGCGCGCCCGCTGGACATGTGAGCTCTCGTCGCTTTTGACAAGAGTCTGCTACCATCCCATATGCATCCTTCCCATTAGCACACTCCCCTAATCCCACCACCACCACTCTTACTCTATCTTCTACGAAGCACAACGGCAGAATACGTCCAGACTTGCACCGAACTGTCCTCTTTTAGACTAATTTCTATCCATTTCTATACAAGTCTCTCGATGTGGGTTTCTGTGTATTCCCCATCACTACATATGCATCGCAGTCGTCGACCGTAAAGATAGTCCCGTTTGTGGATCCACCTTTATTATCTTGAACAGGTGCCCAGGTGGCGGGGGAAATGATACTGACTTGGTGAATATCCTAGCTTCATGACTTCCCATCACATCACAAATCACCCGGTAGAAACACAATCATGCACACTTCCTCAAAACAAAAAAGATCTGCTTGCACTATCCTCCCTATCTAGCTTCCGTGGAACATTCTCATACTCCACATCTGCCCTAGTCAGTCCCCCTATACATATTTCCCATCCCATTCACACACCCCAAAAGATATCCCACACTGATAACCCCCATATTCACTGTCTCATATTCATCGCGTGATGCCATCCATCCCAACCAATCCCAGCCCATTCATCCCTCATCCCGTCACTGAGTACCACTTCACCCACCGACACAGCCGGATGCGCTGCAGCAGTCGCACCGCCTGAATCAGCCGGTCATCGTCGTTCGTTCAAGGCAGAGAGTGAAAACGTCCATCCCATAGCCGAGGTCATCATTCGCAGACCTTACCGTCTAGTGTACATGAGAGAAAACGAAGAAAGAGAAAAACGCCATCCACGTCCAGTCAAGGGGTAGACGGCACGGAGGTGGGGAAGAAGATGGAGGGAAAACAGCCGTCGTATCATGTCTCTGTTACTCGTTGCAAAGGGGTATTGTCGGGAATCGTTGCCAAAAGCCGAGAACAGAGAAGAAAAGATGGGCCTCGAAAAGAAACACCGCATAAAACTTTTGGGAAGAGCAACCGAAGCATGTCATCCGCCGCCGTGAAGTAACCGTTGAACCATGCGCCATTCGCCAAAGGAAAGTCATAGATCCGGGATCATGAACTGCTCCCGAGGAGACAACAGAGACAGAAAACCTAATGGACTACACAAGTCAAATTAGGCCTTGTTCTCTTTAGACTCATCCTTGGACTCCTCTTTAGGAGCAGTCTCACCCTCTCCCTTTTGCTTGACATATTCATCATAGACACTCATAGCCTCATCGACCTTGGCCCGGAGAGCGCCTTCATCAGAAGTGCTGTTACGGTTAGTAAAAATACATCCCATACGCCGGGTAAGATAACTTACAGGTTGATCAACTCAGAGTTGTCCATCTCGAGCAGCATACCGGTGATCTTGCCAGCGAGCTCAGGCTGCATCTCGTGGATCTTGGGATAGAGCGCCTCACCCAGCATCTGCTTCTGCTGCCCAGGAGGAGCAGCGTTCAGAGCAGCAAGGTCAACACCGGCAGGCCCGGGGCGAGGGCCTTGAGGGAAGCCCGGCACAGGGGCCTGACCAGGACGGCCTCCAGCGGGTCCGCCACGACCAGGCTGACCGGGACCGTGACCGCCGCGAATACCAGGAACAGCAGCGGGCATAGGAGGCTGCATTCCAGGCATAGGGACGGGGCCACGAGCGCCAGCACCTCGACCGCCCATGGCAGCTTGCTGAGGATAGCCGAACTGGGGCGCCATCATGGGTGGATAGGCACCAGGGGCCATACCAGGGACCATGTACATGGGAGGAATCTGCTGGGCGTTGGGGGCACCACGTCCACCCTGTTGACCAGGCATACCTCCGGGGAAGGCACCGCGACCCTGAGCGCCGGGAATAGGCTGAACAAAAGGCACCTGTCCTCGCGCGCCCGGAGGGAACATCAGAGGCTGGCCGTTGGGGCCCATGAACACGGGTGCGGGGATGGCCCCAAACTGCTGCTGCTGCTGCTGTTGGAGGCGCTGCTGGTTGCGAGCCTGAATGGTAGCCTCGAGCTGGTTCTTGCGGACGTCCTTGCGCTGCGCCAGAGCAACGTAGAGGGGCTTGTTGTTGATCATCTTCTGGTTCATTTCTGTCACAGCCTTGGTAGCCTCATCGGGGTTGCTGAAGCAGACAAAGCCGAAGCCCTTGCTCTTCCCAAGGATCTTCTTCTCGCCCTTGATGGTGACCTTGTCCTTCTCCTTCTTGTCCTTTTTCTCCTCGTCGGAGTCCTCCTTCTTCTCTTCCCCACCCTCCTTCTTCTCCTCGCCCTCCTTCTCTTCCTTCTTCTCCTTCTCCTCGGCCGGGGACTCAGCACGCTCCGCCGGGATGGCATCGCGCATGACCTTGGCGGAAGTGATGGTACCGAAAGGAGCGAAGAGCTCGCGGAGTTTCTCATCGTCAACGTCGTCATCGAGGTTCTTGATGTAAAGGTTCACGCCCTGGTACTTGGACTGCTTCTCAAGACGCGCAGCCTCGTATTGCTTGCGCAGCTCCTCCTCACGCTCGTGCTTCTTCTGAGCACGGCCGACGTAGAGCTTGTTGCCACGGAAATCGGAGTCGTGAAGCTCCTGAACCGCCTTGGCGGCATCGTCATGCTGGACGAAGTTGACGAAGCCGAACCCACGGCTCTTGCCCTGGTCGTCACGGGCAATAGAGGCGGACGTGATCTGGCCGTACTTCTCGAAAAGGTCGCGGAACTCCTCATCGGTGACCTCCTGGTCGATGTTCTTGACATAGACGTTGGTGAAATTGGCCTTCATTTCCTCGAACTTGCTCATGCGATCCTTCTTGGGGATGTGGTGGCCGACAAAGACCTTCTTCTCGTTCAGAAGCATACCGTTGACGGAGCTGATGGCCCTGTTGGCAGCCTCAGCCGTCTCGTAGTGAACGAAGCCATAGCCCTTGGAGTTGCCCTGCTCGTCCTGAGCGACCTTGCAGCTCAGAATGTTACCGAAGGCAGCGAAGGTGTCGTGCAAAGCCTTGTTGTCGATGGCCTGGTCCAGGTTCTTAATGAAGACGTTGCCCTGTCCGGTCTTGCGGAGGGCGGGGTCGCGCTGAGACCACATGATGCGGCAGGGCTTGCCCTTGATGAGAGTGTAGTTGAGCTCCTCAAGCGCCTTCTCGCCATCCTCGGCGCTGTTGTAGTTAACGTAGGCGTATCCGAGCGAGCGGCGAGTGACGGTGTCACGGCAGACGCGGATCGACGCAACCTGGCCGATGGAGGAGAAGAGCTCGAAGAGCATGGCCTCGGTGACGGAAGGGTCAAGCTCGCCAACATAGAGCGAAGCCGAGTTGTGGTGGGTCTGGGGTGCGGCAGACGTGGGCGTCGCGACATCGCCGCTCTGGCCGGCAGCGCCGCCAACATTGGTGTTGACGGTGGTGCCGTTGGCGCCAGTGTCGGCACCGGCGTCCTGGACGGGGGTAGAGTTGGTGGCAGCTTCAGCAGACATGGTGACTGTTCTGCGCGAGGGTCAGCGGGCTACGTTGAATGTTGCGCTGCGACGACAAAATTTTGAGTGGGCGGGTGTGCAGGGTTTTGGGGGGGGGGGGGTGCGGCGTGCGGGCGCGCCTCGCTTCACAAAAAAAGTTATCCCCACGTACCTTGGTGAGCTACAACTCGTGTATTTGAGACTACGTGGAATGAGAATGCACTCGAACGAGAACGCAGGCGTGCGGAGCAAGAGAACGACGGGCGATGCGCGCTGGGTTCAAGCACACGCAGAGCAGGCGGGAGATTGGAGGAGACGAGACCGTGTCAGAAGCAAGCGACTGGGGGGGTGGTTGCGAGAGAGGCGGCGGATCGTCTGCCGGGGGGTTTTCTGGTGGTTTTCTGATTTTTTTTCTGTGGCTTTTGTTTTCTGATATGGAAGTTTCTCTCGAGGGAGTCGAGAAGAAGCGCGTGGGGTTTGGCGATGAGCGGTGGGTGGGTGGTGGGAGAGAGTGGAAGGGCTTCAAGTAGAAAAGCCAAACGCCCGCCGCTGAAAGGTTTGTGGCACGTGTGGCCACGCTAGCCCCTTCGGGCGGGGGCGACCCCGGCCGGTGAAGAAAGGGCCTTCAGCGGGCAAAACAAGCGCAAGTTGCGCAAAACGACGTTACGACTGGAAGGGACAAGAGATGCCCGCCGATGCCAGCGCGATGGGAGGCGACTTTGGAGAAGTAGCTTGTATCATCTTGCCCAATCCGGAAAGTTCCCTTCTTTGGATGTTTTTTGTCATTGTCGGCCCAACAAACGACGATACTGCACAGTGTCTCCTTCTCCCTTGTCTGCTCTGAAACTCTATATTTCATTTACAACAACTAAGAATGGGTATCATTGTGCTGTATGCCTGACCAGAACCTTCCAGATGCATCAATACAACAGGGTTTTTGTTCGACACGTGATGTCTCTCCTTCACTCCTTCAGTCCATCGTCCCAACCCCCCTGCCGGAGCAAGAAGGCCTCGACTCGAGATTTGCAGTCCTCGAGCCCCTTCCCTAACGCTTCGTCCCACTGACTTTCGACCAAGCCTACTTTATCCTTCAGATCTTCCGTCAGCCTTCTCTCCTCATCCTCTCTGATGGCCCGTGTCTCCCTATCCACCCTCTCCCGGTCTTCTCCTTCCAGCGCCCGCTGCGTCTCCAGCAACCGCGAACTCGCCGTCATGACCCCCGTCTTGACTTCGTGAAGCAAGCAGAGCAGATTGATCTGCGACTCAATGAACTGGTACGCCGAGCGCCCCGCATGCGCAAGCACCGTGTACAGATACTGCAGCGGGAACTCGTGATACGCAGGGGTCTCTTCATACTCCTGCGGCGGGACCATGATATCGAACCCTTCCAGTCGCCGAGGCACCTGCTGGACGATATCCAACAGCCCGGGCGCAATATCCCAGAAGGCGGACAGCTGCGCTTCTACGCCTCTCGTGACATTCGCTTCGATTACGTTGAGGAAATCCTCGTATCTCTTGAGTATCTCCTTCTCGAAGACCACCTTCCGGTCCTGAGCATCACGGGAGAAGAATTCGGTTGCTTCCTTCACCTTCTGGTCGTTTTTACTTTGCACGTAGGGGAGTACGATGATGTCCTTGTAGAGATCGTTGCGCTCGTCTTCGAGCTCGAACATCTCCTTGTGTAGTTGTTCGCGGCACTCAAAGAGCCATTTCAACAAGGTGAGCATCTCGAGGAGTTCGGGCTGTTCGTCGCCTTCTTCCTGCGTCTGGTTCGGATTGATCTCCTGCGCATCGCTTGAGAGTCTCCCTTTAAGATGCTCGATGGATGCCGACACTTTGGTGATACGCTCGCAGAACAGCGCATGGAGAGGGTTCGCGACCTCGGTCTGGAAAGTGTCGAAGATATTCTGAACGGCATCTTGGGCGGTTTTGTCTTCCCGCGCCTGGAAATCGGCTTCGGCCTGCGCCGCCTCCGCAAATGTCATGACCCCGTTCTGCACGTTTTCTTGAATATTGTACCGGAGCTGCGCTTTCCGGTCCGCCAACGCCGCAGTCTCTCGCTCTTTGCGGGCCTGGATCTTGCAGTTGAATCGCTCCTTCGTACTCTTGACCTCCTCCAAATCGGATAGGCTTCGCAAGTGATTCCGAATCGAGGCAAGGTCAGGATGGCTATTGTTGACCGCAGGATGGTGTCGCGGATACGGTGGTGGAAGCGTCACCAGCCTGGAAACATCGAGCTTGTGCGGATCTGGCGTGGGAGGTGCAGGGCTATGATAATATCCGTGAGATTGGGTTGATGACGATGGTGCCTCCTCGTGCAGCCCAACCTTCTCGGGCGGATACTCGTTGGGTCCGTATGCGTGCGGGTCCTTGGCTGATGTGCGGTACGCTGGTGATGCTTGAGCATCCTCAGCCCACTGTAGGGACTCTCTTGCCTCCTTCACCAAGCCCATGTACTTTGACTCTCTCTTGCTTCTTTCTAGTCTTCTACTCCCGATACCTGAGGATGCTCCATCGTTGCTAGCTTCCCACCACCGACTGGCGGAACGGCCTCGTGAGTCCTCCTCGTCCGGCACCGTGCTCATCGCCATACTAGGAATAGGAGAGAGGCAAGGCTGGAAATTGTTATTCCACGCCTGGTCGCGTCCTCGTTGACTCGATGCACTAGATGGGGAAGCTGGCTCAGTATGAGGAGTAAAGTTCGCGACAGACGAGGCAGGACTAGCAGCCGTGGTGGGGACGGAGTGCGAGAAACGCGTGTCCGGTGACTCTCCCACCGTGGAAGCCTGAGATCTTCTACCGCTGGGCACAGACGCACTCTGGCCGCCGGGAGTCGCTGACCTACGTCCCGTATTTCCATACGAGCGCCACAGATCTCTGGTGAGGTCGAGGATATCGCCCGCCATGGCGTCAAACGCCTGTGAGTATCTGTCTCGGCGGAGTCTGGACTCGGCGACGATGAACTGGGCAAAGAGCTCCAGTCTCTCGGTGTCGGACTGAGCAGCAAGTTCTTTCTCGATGAATTGACGGTGGCGCTCGATCGACGCTTGAGCGAAACCGTCGGAATGTGCGGGCCTCGGTGTGCTGGCGGAAGACTCCTCAGGCCTCGAATCTGAGAGAAGGGACGTCTGAGAACTCGACCGATGGGCAGTTCCTGAGTCAATGGTCAGGTCCGCACCAGGATCGTCGCCGTAGTAGCGTAGTGGAGGAGTAGGAAGGGCTTTGGTAGGCAAGGGAACTGGAGCCTTTCGGGATTGACTGTTATAGAAAGTGTCCGTACCTGGCGAGAAAGGAGGTGTCGGTGCTGAAGCCCCAGATGGCAGTCTTCTTGACGAGTCGATCATTCGCGGTGTCGAATGCGCGGATGTAGGGTCTTCTAACAACTGAGAGCTTCTTGGAGACCGGAAGCCACCGCTGCGTGGAGTGCTTTTGGTGACAGCACCACGACGATGCAGTGAGCCATCAGGAGTTCCTATAACCAGGTCTGCGGGTTTCGCAGATGCGGCCTCCAGATCCTGTGCCCAGGGATTGTTGCTGGGCTCGGTGCGCTCACGGGCTGCACGGCTCTCGCTGCGACGCTCGCGAATGCCGCGGGTGCTGGACTCCCGCTTACCTGGAGCCCGGTACAGAGTACTAGTGGAGCGCGAGGTCGATGCGGTAGGACCCGACGAAACCGAAGCATCCTCGGTTTCCTGCACTTGAGGAGGCCGCGTCCGCGTGAGTATCACCTGTGGGCTGGTATCGATAGACAACCCGCGTCCAGCTGGTGATCTTGATCGAGTGCGTGCTTGCTCGTCTTGCCATCCTATCGGAGTCGGAGGTATGGGGGTCAGAACACTCTGGCCAGGTCTACGAGTGGGAGGTGCAGAGGGCGCTGGGGGTTCAGCACTCCGGCTAGAGGAGGGCTCGAAACCCCGAGGCCCTAAGCTTTGGGATCTTGAACCGCTTGGGGGAGGTCCTGGGGGAGGGGGAGGAAGAGGTATGCTGCGATCCCACGCGCCTTGGATTGGTGTGGGTGACTGTTCGATCGGCGTCCTGGTCTCGGCAATACCAGCCGATACCGCGCGGCGCGAAGCTGGGGGTCTAATGATGGGTGACTCGGGAAATGTATTCGAGAAGAATCTACACATTTGGGTTAACCATTGACCGTCGTTTTCTCAACGTCGATGTACTCACCCCTGATTAGGCCTGTTCGGGGGTATTCCGGGAGACACTGGAGCACGGGAAATGGCCTCGGAAGTGTTGATGCGCAAGGACTCGATATTACTCGGGCCTGGACTACTACCTTCCGAGTTCCTGTTTCTAAACGCAGATAGACTGAATTTCGAATGCGACTTGTCACGGGACGCGGACCGCTCGCCAGGGCGAGGCGGCGGCGGAGGGAACTGCGGGTTAGAAGTGACACTCGTTGCACTCTGAGGAATCACCATTGATCCTGGGCGACTACTTGTGAAGCTCGAGACGGGTCTGGATGGGTTGTAATCGGACGGATGCGCACTCGTGGGTTGGTTCTGTACATGTGGGAAAGCATGGCCTGATAGGTGGGGAGACGACGTGACGGCTTGCGATATGGTATGGGTTTGCGCTGGAGAGTACGGTGGAGGGGGAGAGGGCATGGAGGCTAGATACACAACTCAGCAAGGGAGTCCACATTTGGCGAAGCATGTCTCAGCACTATGCAGACATGAGGCCTGCTTGTCCACGGAAAGGACAGGAAGTTTCAAGACACTCGAGGACAAAAGAAATCAAAGTTAGGAATGTTTTAGGTACCTTCCATGCCCGTTATTTCCAGCACGCGTCCCGTGTTACTTGAGGACTGGTTCATTGAATGGGGAACGTGGACCCCTCCGGTGGGTCCTTGACGTCCCCATTGTTGGGGATTATATGGAACCGAGGAGGGATTCCTCATCGCCATCGGAGAGGCGACTACTGGTGAAGCGGCATAGGTTGAAGGTGACGGAGCGTAGGGCGAGAACGGCAGACTTAATGAGATGGCAGAGGCGGGTGTCTGTAAGGTGGAGGGTCCAGGAGGCGGCGCAAGGGCGGTTGTGATAATGGGAGGTTGCACGGCAATGCGCCTGAGAGGCGATGTCTGGTGCGGCGAAGAATGCCCAGGCAGGCCAGGCGACGCTTGCGGATGGAGTGGAGGAGGAGGAGGAGGAGGTGGTGGTGGTGGTGGTGGTGGAGGCAGAGGAGAATGCGGCGCCGTGTAGTCGTGATCGCAAGAAGACATGGCTCACGGAGTGTACTGTGTATGGGATTCGATGGCTTGACGCCAACCGACTCCCAGCGGCTACAGTAACGAATCCAGAGTCGCAGGGACGGGTGATGGAGAGGAGACGTGCAGGCCTAGCAGCCGTCTGTCACGCAGAGCGGGCCAGAAAAGCAACAACGGCCGGGGCTGGTCGCGGATCCTTGCGCATGCTGTGCGCGCAGAGATGGGAACGGTTTTCTTTCAGAGATTCTTCGGATCCAGGAGAGGACGCTGGAGCAACCGTGAAGAGGAGGAGAGGCAGCGTGGGAGCCTCGATTGGAGGATTCATGCCATGCGGGCTGCCCGCTGTCCGCCGCGACGTTGATCCGGGCTGGAGAGGTCAAAGGTCGGGACCACACTGTACATGAAAAAGGCACATAGCAGGGACGCTCCAGCTAACCAGAAGCCGCATAAACCCATCTCATGAAGCCGGGGATGGCACAGAGATCCAGCATCTGCCAGCGAATGGCCGGCGTGCGACGCTCTGTTCCCAAGGGTTCTGGCTGCACCTCTCAGCACATGGCAGCACAAGGCGCAGGGGGGTCGGCGGCTAAGAATAATCAAGAGGTCGTGGCACTGGCCTGACCTCAGGACCTGTCCACCACCGCAAACCACCTGTGACCTTGGTGTCGGACATGTCGGACGTCTCTCCTCGCCTTCGTTCCGAATCATGGTCCGTCAGACGTCCCCGTCTCCATTGTCCAAGGCTGTCTCTTCCAGGCACGCCCGCAGCTCTTTGTATTAATCTACCACACACATGAGAAAATCCCCGACCCCTTCATCCTCACCCCAAATCACCCCATACTTGTCCCCGCTTTAGATTGCCATACCCGTCATGAGACCCGGAGTTGAGTCTGGCCGTTAGAATACAGAGGTGTTGGTCTCGGGTAGTTGTATAGATTGGCAATGATAGCCTGCAGATACCCCACAAGCACTGTGTAGAAACTACAGTTTCGGTATCCTGTGTAGCGCATATATAAATAGAGGGGCGGGCCGTTTTGGGTTGCATATGTGGCTGGCCCAAGGTTGGTGTTTCGCCTCCCGGTGTCTCCTGTCTCCTAGAGTGTGTTCGTTTGTTCGCGACTTCGCGACTTGCAGTAGTGCGTGAACGATGGGCATTAGTAGCGAGCAATTCCGATATATTTTCTGACACTCTCAACGGCGACCTCGGGAACCGCGAATGTTTGTCGATATCGACACAGGAATGCTTTTGCTAGAGTTGGTGTGTTGGTAGGGGGTGGTTTGTGATAGGGTAGATTTGGGCTATTTATTGAATTTCCTGGGTGCTTGCGTGATACGAGCCGGATTGCGAAGGATGGGATGGGATGCCCAGGTGGTGCTCACACAGGGGTAGGCACTGCCCAGGTTGGTGCATGCCCAGGTGTGCGGGATGAGTGTCACGTGGGGTGGTCCCCCACACGAACACGCCGTCTTCAAAGTTCAAATGGCTTGTGTATCCCCTCCCGTCTAACGCTCCGAGGAGTTTGCCAACTTGGTATTTCGATCACTTTGAAAATTTGCTGCCCGACAACCTGGTTCGTCATTCATTCGTTCGCAACATTGGTATCTGCATACAACATCAATGCAACGCTCGCTGCTGCAAGAATAGCTCCCTCTGCTCGCCCAACCAATAACTGCGGCAACCCACTAAGGAACGTCGAGATTCCGACGCCGCTGGGTTCAACCCCTCCTCCTGTTACCACCGTCTCCTCATCGTCCTCCTCTATTTTTGATACTTCTTGTGGAAGTCAATCACCTTCTGCACTTCCTGTTCGCTACCCATGAAGATGCCGCTCCGGTCGTGGATGTGCTCCGGCACGACCTCCAACATCCGCCGCATGTTGCTGTCGACTGCAAGACCGCCGGCTACACCTGCGTCAGTAACCCGGGTTCACGCTGGAGGGGAAAAGAGTCGCAGGTCGTAAACTCACCATTCTCGAACACCATAGCCATGGGCGCGCACTCGTAGAGAATGCGCAGCTTGCCCTTCGGGCTCTTCTTATCCGCGGGATACGCAAAGATGCCTCCGTACAGCAGCGTGCGGTACGCATCCGCAACCATGGATCCGATATACCTGGCGCTGTACGGCTTGCCACCCTCCTCGGTAGGATACTTGAGGCTGTTGACATACTCCTTGACCGGGTCCTCCCAGTACAAGCTGTTGCCCTCGTTGACCGAGTAGATGGCGCGCTTCTTGGGGATGCGCATGTCGGGGTGTGTTAGGATGAACTCGCCGAAGGAGGTATCCAGGGTGAAGCCGTTGACCGCGCCGCCCTTCATGGTGATGACCAGCTGGGCGGAAGCGCCGTACATGGTGAAGCCCGAGGCCACCATCTCGGTGCCGGGCTTCAGCAGGTCCTCCTTTGTGCCCTTGGAGCCCTCTGCCAGCTTGTAGATTGCGAAGATGGTTCCGACGGAAACTCCGGCGTCCAAGTTGGACGAGCCGTCGATGGGATCGCATGCAACGGCGTACCGCGCGTTGGGGTATTGGTCGAAGACAATGACGTCCTCCTCCTCTTCCGACACCAGTAACCGGACCCTTCCGGAGCCTTTCATGGCGCTGATGAAGAGGTCATTTCCGATCACGTCGAGCTTCTTCTGGTCGTCGCCTGTGGTGTTTGCGGAGCCAGCGAGGCCGGTCAACTATCCAGAGTCAGCCAATTGCTCAGGGGGTCGGTAGGCATGGGCTGGGGTGCATACGTTGATCAACGTCGCTCTCCGGATGTAGTATGAGATGCTCTTGAAGGCAAACTGAAGGCTATGGCAGAGGATTCTGTAAAGTGGAGCAGTCAGCAAAGGGGCACCCATTGTCCCAGCAGGAGCACGTACGTGAAGTCTCCGGTGGCCTCCTTGTGCTTGGCCTGCTCCTCGGTGACGAATCTCGTCAGGGTGATGATGTCGGTGTTGATCGCCTCGTTGCCAACGACACCTCCATCTCCGTTTCCATTGGAAGCCATTGTGAATGTTCTGTGGTGTGTTGGATGTCTCAGGTGTCGCGTGAGGTCGGGTAGGGGGATGGCAGAGGGAAGATCAAGCAGCAAAGGCACGAAAGGGTATCAAGTGGCTACAGTCGGGCACGCGGAGGAGGGATCGGTATTTAGGTCCCAGGTAGTTCTTAGCTCTGGTATGGGCTGGTTGGATACTGAAAGTCCTCGGCACAGGCCTTGGGCGTCACGAGGGCTGGATGGGGGGGGGGCTTCAAGCTGACGTCGAGACCAACAGGAAGGATGGGACCTGAAGAACCTTTGCGGGTGCGTAATGATTGCAGGTCCAAGTGGAGGCGTGAGCCCCATTTTCTACGGGCACTTGGTTGCCCGGTCATGCTTTGTTGCGGCTCGTGAAAAGGTTGATGACGCTGAGGTCAGAGGGGCAACACTCGGAAAGATGCTGGGATGCTGCGGGGCGACCCCTTCGGAACCTCTTTGCCCGACTTCTTCCGGCCCGCGGACGTAGCGAGAGGGAACTACCCTCACCATCAACGCTCCCACGAGAGACGAGAGATGCATTCGCAGTTGCCGGCCGGGCATCCACCGCGTTGGTTGTGAGCATTGCCGGCCACGAGATCAGACCGGGAGGCACATACTCCGTACAGCATACAGCATACAGCATACAGCATCCCTTTTACCTTTACACCGGGTCTGGCTCGGCAGTCGTGGTGGGTTGCCGCATTTGAGCGGCCTGATGGAGCCTTCCCAAGGGTTTCTCCGCAGTTTTTGGTGGGTTGGTGTCCTGTGTCCTGTGCAGAACAGTGATTAGGGGATGATGTAATGTTCCAACCAGGATCAGAGAAAAAGATAATCTTTTTGAATCTGTACTGTGTGCTGTACTCTCGTATTATTTTTATTGTTCATGTTGGACGCAAAGGTTTCGCCCGGGTTGCGTCGGGATGCGATGGCCTCCGGATGCGGCACTGCGTACTGAAAAATAAGCTCCCGTCGAATGGCCAGCACCGCAAGTATCATATCATGTCACCTGCCAAGGAGCCAAAAATGGCCTAGCCTAACGGCCTTAACTCAACGTCCGCAGGCCATGGAACCCAACCCGTCACACTTCCAGGAAACATCTCAGATGCACGAGAGCTCACGTCCGATCCAATTTTCCCCTCTATACTACATGCGCTATAAACATACACTCCCGTTCATGCAACCAACCCGTACATGGAGAGAAAAACGACCATCCCCCCGTCCATAACTCAAAGCATACAGGAGAGGTCGAACAGCGCAAAACGGACAGAAAACAAACGGCTGATTTTGCAACAAAGGAATCAACTTAGGAACTGTAGAAAAAACCCAATGCACTCAAGTCTGTCACCCTCTCCAAGTCATGTATCCTCCTCCGTGGTATCCTACACGCTACTGAAACAGAAATCCTACTCGCCCTTGAGCTTGTCCTGCTTGACAGTGAATGCCATCTCGAGCAAGTCCTTCTCCTCCTTCTGGTGGACCGACTTGAGTCCAGTGGCCACAGATGCACTCGGGTTGCGCCCGGCGTACATCACGTGCCTCCTGTTGTGGTGCTCCGTCTGGTTCAGCAGCGTCTCGATCCTGGGCTGCGTGAAGCTCCAGGCACCAGCATTCAAAGGCTCTTCCTGGCACCAGATGATGTTCTGCGCATTCGGGTACGAGTCGAGGTTCTCCTTCAGCTGTTGCCAGGGGAAGGGGTGCAGTTGCTCGATACGCGTAATGGCCACATCCTTCAAGTCGCGCGCCTGGCGCTCCTTGACCAGAGCGGCATAGACCTGTCCAGTGCAGAGGATGACGCGCTTGATCTCGTCGTGAGAGCCGATATCGCCCGTCTCGTGCGCCGGGTCGGGGACAATCCACTGGAAGTGAGACTCGCCAGTGAACTCCTCAATGTTGGAGCGCGCCAGAGGGTGTCGCAGAAGAGACTTGGAGAAGAAGAGGATCAAAGGCTTGCGGAACTGGCGGTTCATCTGGCGGCGGAGGAGATGGAAGTAGTTGGACGGCTTCGTGCAGTACGCCACCTGCATGTTACAGTCCTGGTGCTGGCGATCAAGCTTGTCCGGCGACGGGAATACGCGAGGGTCTTCGTTGCAGAGCTGCAGGTAACGCTCCATGCGACCAGACGAATGTTCAGGGCCCTGTCCATCGTAACCGTGCGGCAAGCTCATGACCAGACCGCTCCGTTGAAGCCACTTGGTTTCACCGGATGCGATAAACTGATCAATGATACACTGCGCATTGTTCGCGAAATCGCCAAACTGCGCCTCCCACATGACCAGAGCATTCGGCGAGGACAGAGAGTAACCGTATTCGAAGCCGAGACTGAAGCATTCGTTAGCAGAATCCACGATGGAACTTGATTTGGTAATGACTTACACTCCGAACTCGCTCAGGGAGGAATTGGAGATGGTGAAAGTGGCCTGGTCCTCGCTAAGGTGCTGCAGGGGAGTGTAGGTGGACTCGTTCTCTTGATCGTGAAGAACGGCATGGCGCTGCGAGAAAGTGCCACGCTCCACGTCTTGTCCGGAAACACGCACGTGGTGCTTCTCCATGCACAGCGATCCAAAGGCCAGGGCCTCGGCGGTCGCCATATCAATGTTCTTGCCCTCGACTACGGTCTTGGTGCGGCCCGCAAGAATACGTTTCAGGTTCTTGTGAGCATGGAATCCTTCAGGCGGATTACCAATCTTCTCGGCGATATGCTTGAGCGTTGGCTCCTCAACGGCAGTGGGCAAGTGAGGCAGCACCTCGGTTGCGAGTTCCTTGGGAGACTTGAAGCCGTTCCACGCGGACGTCAGCCACTCCTTGGCGGTAGGCTGATAGTCCTTGCTGCGGTTGAAGCTCTCCTCGAGCATACCCCAGACCCAGGCCTTGTGCTCGTCAATATCCTCCTTCGTGAACGTCTTCTCCTCCAGGAGCTTCTTGATGTAGATGTCCAGAGTGGTAGGATGCTCGGCAATGCGCTTGTACATCAAAGGCTGCGTGAAGAAGGGCTGGTCAGTCTCGTTGTGCCCTTGCTTACGGTAGCACACCATATCAATGACAACATCCTTCTTGAACTCCGCCCTGTAGTCAGCGGCAAGCTGGCATACAAAGTTGAAGGCCTCGACGTCATCACCATTGACGTGGAAAACGGGGGCATCGATGGCCTTGGCGATATCGGAGCAGTAAGGGGTTGATCGAGCAAAGCGAGGGTCGGTAGTGAAGCCAATCTGGTTGTTCACAATGAGATGGATGGTTCCTCCGGTATGGTAGCTGGGTAGCGAATGGAAGCCCATAGTCTCGTATACCACACCCTGGCCAGCAAAGGCAGCATCACCGTGCAGCAACACACCCATGGCGGAGCGCGCCTCCTTCTCGTCATTGTTGTAGTGGAGGATGGCTCGAGTCTTTCCCAGCACAACGGGATCTTCGGCTTCCAGATGCGAAGGATTGGCAACCAAAGAGAGCTGTACGCGCTTGCCGGAGGGAGTAGGACGTTCGAAGTTCATGCCCAAATGGTATTTGACATCCCCCGATCCCTCATCGGAAGGATCAGCCGAACCGGCGAATTCGCTGAAGATCGATTCGTTCGGTTTCCGGACGACGTTACTGAGGACATTGAGACGACCGCGATGGGGCATACCAATGACGATATCCTTGACACCATAGTCGACGCTGCGATCAATCAGCGCCTTCATACCTGGGATCAAAGATTCGCCGCCCTCAAGACCGAAACGCTTGTCGTTGGGATACTTGGTAGCCAGGAAAGCCTCGAAATTAGTGCCCCAGATGAGACGGTCTAGAATGCGGCGTTTCTCGTCCACCGAGTACTTGTAGGGTTGAGGAATCTCAATCCGCTCCCTGAGCCAATCGCATTGTTCTCTGTCTGGAATGTGGATGTACTCAATGCCATAAGAGCCGCAATACAGGCGCTCGCAGGCGGCAATGATTTCCCGGAGAGTCATCTTGTCGCGCGTCTCGGTCTTGAATCGAGGAAGAATGCCAGGCCCAAGGTTGAACTCTTGGTCAAGATCCTTCTCGGTGAAGTTATAGTGCGACAATTCCAGCTCCTTGGGTCTGCTGTAGCCGAACTGTTCGGCTTCCGATCTGATGCCGAGCGGGTCGATCCTGGCCTTGTGGTGTCCTCGTGCTTGGTATGCCCGAACGAGGAGCTGGACCTTCAGATGATTCAAAACATCGGACCCTGCACCTGCGCTCATTCCCAGCCCCGGCTTGAGATCTGGACCAAGGCCTCCGTGAGGCGCAGGAACTATCGTCGGAGGAGGTTGGAAAGCCTGGGAGACAGGCATGTCTCCCGATTCCATGTTGCGGAAATAGACCTGCCATGAATAGTGTACGGATGTAGGGTCGCGTTTCCACTGCAGGTACATTTCATCGACATAATTGGCGGTGTTCCCTTGCAAGAAGGAATCGTTTGGGTCCTGGGCCGAAGAGTTAGCTGCGATTCTCACGCCGGATGTACGGACGCATGGGACACTCACCACCCCCTTGTTGGTGTCTTCGGCAGCCAGAGCATAACTCCGGCGTTGTGATGCTACGGCAAGAGGCCTTCGGCTGGCGGCCAGAGCTGTCCTCGAAGGCGAGGCGGCAATGGAGGAGAGGGTTGCTTTCGAGGAGCAGCTGCCGAACTGCCCAGCGCATTTCCGAATGCTGGCGCGCAACATTGTGAAACTGAAGAACTGACAGGCTAGTACAAAACGATGGGTGACATTGAAGTCGCTCAAGAATAGCGGCTGGAAGGCGAGGTAGATGGCTCTGCAGGGAAAATTGTTGTCAAGGAGAGAAGGACAGGAAGAGGCAAAGAGACTAGAGAGTCAGGATGCGGTCACTGGCTGGCAACTTGCGCTGGGCCGGCTTGTCGGCAATAACCGCGCTAGAGCCGATCAGGCTAGAGCCTTACTTAAGCGTCCCTGGAAATGCCGCACCTCGCACCCTTTCCTGTGTACAATATCCCAGATTGCCGCAGCGCAGTTGCGGGGTGTCGATTCGTTGCGGTGTTTTCAGCATTCACCGACGCTTCCGCAGGACGACTTGCCCAGGTGCTTCCTGTTCTCGGCCGGTGTGAGCAGCTGGAAGTGCCAGCCGCTGAGGCGTTGCAAACCTGGGGTTCAACTGGAAAGGGTTCCAAGGTTCAACATTGTACTCGGGTCACTCGGCGATCTGCCGTTATGTAATAGTGGGGCCTTTCTGATTGGTCCGTCTCATTCTTAGTAACATCGGAACTGCACAATGACGGCGCCCAGAACCAACGACGTCCTTGACAGACCAACGGCTTTCAACGAGCGACCGACTTCATCACGCCCTCCTAGCTCGCCAGCATGGCTTCCGTCCCTGCGAAGTTCAACAAGCAGGATGGCATGCTCAGGCTGGCCGCAGAGGGTGCCCGCGCGGTGGCCTGGACGCCTGTATCCGCTTCCACGCCGCAGGTGAACATCTCCATACCAGATATCACTAGTATGCATCTTCATTTCCGCCTGCCGGGCAATGGGAGCTGGTGGCTAATGGCCCTTAGATCTGCAGCAGACGCCTGCCACCTCGGCCAAAGCCTCCATCAGGATTACCGCAAAGGAGAACTACACCTTCACCTTTAGCTCCAACAACGCTCGCGAGGATCAACAGCGCGTAACCAGTACCTTGAGACAATGGATTGAGGCGGCCAAGTCATCGCAGAGCGCTGCAAGCCCGGCGACACCAGTCGCCAATGTAGACAGCGGTGGAGCGCAATCGGGGGCCATGGCCATGGCTAAGGCAGTTGCGGGCGCTGCAGGAGGCCCCAGGTTGGAAGAGGACACGTACGATGACGCGAAGCTGTTGAGGGATGTGGAGCTTCAGAGGTCGTTGCTCAATTCCAGCCCTGCACTCCGCCAACGATTCGATCAGGCCGTCCGAGACAAACCAGACACCATCACTATTGCCCAGCTTGCTACTCAGTTCTGGGGGACGCGAGTACATTTATTACGGTCTCACGCTGCAGAGAAAGCCCAAGGGCCTGGGACTTACAACGTACTGTCCGTGGTTAAGCCACAACACGTGGATGGCGCCATCAAGCTCAACATGACTAAAGAGCAGATTCAGCTTATCTTCGCTCAGCACCCTCTTGTCAAGCGCGTGTACAATGAAAATGTACCCCAGATCAATGAGGGCGAGTTCTGGTCGAGGTTCTTCTATAGCCGTCTCATCAAAAAGCTGAGGGGCGAGAAGATCACGGATACCGACAACTTGGATCCGAAACTCGACAAATATCTCGATTTTGACGATGAGGATGCGCAAGCACGGCAATTGACCATGCCCATTATGTCGCGTATCATCGACATTGCCGGTAACGAGCAGAATCACAGCCAAAAGCAGGGCAACAGGCCTGATTGGACTATGCAACCGAATTCATATGACAAGGTCCCCATTCTGCGAACTCTAAACCGCATGAGCGAGAAGATGATGGCTGATGTTCCGCCTTCCGATGTTCATAAGCATGCTCCAGCCGGTGTGGACGAGGAGACGTACAAGGAACTTCAGCTTCGAGATTTGCAACGACATGAAGACGATAACAGAGTAGTGTTGAAGATCAAAGATCAAAGTCAACTGTTCGCCGCCGAACAGGGCTTGCATACCTCCAGTAGCGCGGCCGTCTATGCCCAACGCACACCAGCGGAGGTCTTGGCTACCCTCAGTCGTGACATGGGACGGATCACGACCGCACGAAGTAATGCTTCAGGGGCCAATTTAGAGGCCGCCATCGGGGTCCACGACGACAGCAGCAGCGAAGATGAAGCTACACCCAAGAAAGTAGTCCGGATCGGAGCTAAGTCTACGCGATCAGCTGCCACATCCCAAATCATCAAAGCAATCAAGCAACGTCACTTGCACAACGACGACTATCTTGCTTTTCACACGGCGGGGTCGGGCGAGCAGGCAGCCAAGTATGGATTGTCTCAATCGCTCTTCGACTCGCTTGCTATGACGCATAATACCACTGTAGAATTTTTACACTACTTCTGGAGCGTCTATCTCTCAGGCGATCATGACCGTGCTGGCGAGGTAGGAAGGCTCATTGAAACTTTGGATAAATCGCTTGACCGGATCAAAGCGATAGCAGATGATGCAGAAAGCCAACGTTCTGCCAAGATCGAACTTTTGACAAAGGAGAATGAAGCATATGCAAAGCGAACGGGGAAGCGACGGAGGTTTGATCCAAACAAGGTTGAAGGAGGTGCTCAAGCAGTTAACAAGATGGTAAACCCTCTGAAGCGGGCCATTCGGTCCGCAAAAGAGCAGTTCGAGAAGGCCCTCCATGAGCAAATGGCGCGGGCTGCTACCTTGACTAGTAGGGCGAGTGAAGCAGTCAGCCATTAAGATGATCTAGACAGTGATACCACGTATCGCGTATTGCATAGCGACGGCGTTCTAGGGTTGGTTGGAAAATCTTGGAAAAATTTCGTTGGCGCCAATACCTTACACAGTCTATTCATACGTTAGGTGGTGAGGATTGCCAGAATGCCTTGGGAATTTCAAAGGTGGTTCACCCGTTTGCAGGCAAACAACCAAATCAACTTCGTGCTGACCGATGGGGACTTGATGTGATCTATGGAATAAATCGGCCGTGCCAATCTCGCAAAAGCCTCAGGACGCGAAGTCAGACACGCAAAGTTGTCCACTCAACAATTCACTTGAGCTGTTTGCATATGCTGAACTGTTTTAACTCAAAGTCGCCTTGGATGCGCCACCTCTCCGTCGCCTCTGTCGCGTTTTAATTGGTTACGTATCCCGACCGACTGGTCAGAACCTGTCAGGTTTCATCCTCCCCCGTGATGCTGCAAAACACTGCGGCGGGACTTGTACCGAGACGGGAATGAGAAATGATCCATTCATCAATTACAAGAGCTATAGCACCTATGAAAACGGGTTTAACATCGACGACCTAATGAGCACCTCCTACGGAACCTGGCCATGGGATGGGCAATAAACAGAAACGCAGTAATCCTCAGACTCCAACAAAACCAAGCAGGTGAGCCAATTCGAGACAAGTTATACGGAATCTGGAGCGACAACATCTACTTTTGCCCCTTCAGTCCTATAAGTCATCTAGAAACGCAATGGACATCTACATGCGGACGGAGGCAATCGATACTCTGATCTCCATCGCCCGACCGCAAGATTGTATTTCGCTCCCAAGGTAGACTAATTAGGGGGACGGAGCCATTGAGAGCGGTCTCGAACCGTGTCATAATAATGACTCGGGGTCACTAGCCAAGGTTAGCAGTTGCTTCAAGTACACGCGATACTCAAACGGAAATCCAAATCCATCGTACCTCCATGACTCTGAGAATGGGCTCCTCCCTCTCTGTTGTCGCGATAGCGGAAGCTGTGCCAGAGGAACCATCTGATGGCCCAATTTTCCTCGATCCATTCGTCCTGCCTTACACGGGTCCGATAACGAGCTCTATCATAGAAGAACCTGGCGCGGGGACTGGCCATGTTGTAGATATTCAGGATTTCTCTGTGTTTTGCGGTCTCAGAAAGCTGATCCCAGCGGTAGGGGGGTTTGATCCTCGTGTCTGCTCTGGACAGATTGGTCAGATTATCGGGATTCCTGCTCAGGCGATCTCTTCCTCGTGCTGCTTCGTCCTAATACCAAGGGTCAATTCTACCTCGACCATCGGGTAACAGCGATAACCTACCAGCATCATCCTATGATCAGCTTCAGATTGGATACCCAAACGCTGCCAAAGGACGCTCTTCTTTTCACTTTGAGCAAGAGGTAGAGCACTCATCTCAACGTCGATCCTAGGCTCGGAGGAAGGTGCTCTGAATGCCAGAACTTTGCAACAACTGGGAGACCGTCGACTGTTCAAACACTTTGTTGATCTCGAGCAAAGGCTTACCTCCCCTTTTTATTGTTAGCCCTCCCTACGGCACGTATCCCTGAATAATACATCCTACCATGTTACCATATTCACGGGACTGGACGGGACCGACCTGCATACGCCTTTGGCGGTACGAATCTGCTGAAAATGACACCAATGGACCTATCGCGGTGGCTCGTTTCCCGGCCGTTCACTTTCACATTGAGCTGACGTGGCTGTCACTCCAACAGCGATTTCAATACGCAGCTAGAAGACTTCACAAAGATATCGAGGGACCTCCACGCCGGCTCGGTTCTCGGCGAGCTCGAAGAGGTGGTCACACTGACCTAGTCACCGAAGATCCCTGTTGCAACGGCGGAAGGCTATATTGGCAAGTGATTCGTCCCAAGTGCCCCACGGCATACCGACACTTGCGACATGCGCTTGCTTCGGTTTCCTATTCGCCTCCTTGGACTCTGACAGTCCAATCAAGGACGGAGGTACTCGTTTATGCTCCCCAGAGAAATGTTCGCATGAACATCATACCGGGCCGCTAGACGTAAGGGAGAGGACATTGTATTCCGCGCTGCTGGGAGCGGACATCAGCGCCTGCCCTCAGGACCGTACGGACTCTTGGCCCTAGGTGCCCAATGGACCTAACTGGGGCGTTGCTGAAGAACGAGCATGTTTCCGAGCGGGATGGATGGCTGGGTTCTAACAAATAGCAACCCGGTTGGCTCTTCTCGCTTTTGGAGGAACAAGAGCATGGAGTATTATTGTTGGTAGTGTTGCAGCCCGATGTCGCCTACACAGTAACTCATTCTGAGAATGCATTACTTCCAGGCCTATGCTTTTTTCAGTGTGACATTCTGCACGCCTAGAGCGGAGGGCACCGCCCTGTCCGGACACGCCAGGCTCGCGTCGCCAATGCCGGCAATCGAATTTCAACATTCAAGATAAGGGACATATAAAAAGGCAGACATCTTTCGTAACGCCATCCCGCTTTTCCAGCCATGGTCTCCGGACTACTCGCCGAAAGGAATGATCAGCGACCGGTGTGACCCCCATCTTATTGCCGTTCCCGTCCCAGGCAGCTGAAAGCCGGGCCGTCGACATGCTCTATCGCGGACGTTCTCCAGCTAAGCGGCATACCGGGCCGTGCCAACAAGGCGACCTTGGTAAATGACGGTCGCATATGGGTGGGATGGAAGAGATCTGGGGCGTGGGTTCTCTGATTACACAGTAGAGACCCACGCTTCACTTTCTGAACTTTATTAATGCCTTCTGCATTTTCTGGAACGCTCCGTTGAACACAAACGGCTTCCTTTGCATGCGGCGGTCTACAATTGTAATTCCATGGCATACACTGGAAAGGCCGCGAAATGCAGAACACTCACTGTGCCTGGCTTGGTGCTGGGCAGCATACGGCAATTGTATTACTCGAGGCTTCACCGATGGCTAGAGAATGGTGGTGCCCCGGACATGGTCCCTCTGCGCAATGGTGCATGTCCAACAACCAAGCGATCGCTTGCTGGCACACCAGGGTTGCCGATGAGAGATCGATCGGAGAAAATCCCAGTAACTGGGTTTGCGGATCGCCACCGAGGCCTCCGACTGCTGTTATTGCTGGGAATGAGGCTAGCATGATAGACGCCTTCCTGCTCAGTACCCGGTTCCGATGAGGCTGGTGCGGGCAGGTGTTAGACGGAAGCGACAGTGATTTGGTCGGCTTTTGCTCCGTAAATCAGAATTATCGGCGCCAAGCTGACATGTAAAAAGAAAGCACCAGTTGCAGGGTGCGTCAGGAGGAGGCGCCCGCACATTGATGAATCTTCCAAGTGTAACCCGTGCGTCAACAACAATGGCCATGTTCCCTGGGGATTAATGCTACACTACAACCGGAGGTGGAAGTTGTTTTCGGCATACGCTCGTGCAATATGCACGATAATGTCGCCGCTGCACGTGCAACAAATCTACATACGGGGGATTCAGGGTGTCTGCAGGGCACTGTCGCAAGAGACGTGGGCCAACAGATGGGGGATCACTGCAGGATTGGGTTTGTCATACATTGCGTACCGACTGGTCGGTGCCTCCCGCCAACGCCAGGAGGACCATTCTGTCGCCGATCAAATCAACGCCCAGTATTTGCATTAGCTCGTGCAAAAGACAAATGTCCTCGTGGATGTACGTGGCTGCGGGTTCCACTCTTCTGGGCAAGGAAACCCGAGCAAGCAGACAGGACGGAGGGCCTGACACTTCAACTTGTATCGGTTGTTTTCCTTTTGGCTCGGATATTCAAGGGCTGCCTGGGCGGCTGCTTTGTATACCACTCACATCTAGCCGTCATCTGCCTATCTTGAGGACATTAATGAGCCATTCAGGTGGGAAACAGTGTACTTGCGTGCTTGACAGGACATCTCATGTGTCTATCTGGGAAAGGAGTAAGAACGAGGGGCTACCCACGGACTGCATAGCAAGCTTGAAACGTCATGTAGTACCAGAGACAAGCGGTGAGCGACTTCCTACGTACTAGGGCAAGCTACGATGCTTCGTACATGCCATAGCTAGAAGTTCGGAAGGAACATCCACTGCTGTTTCAAGCATGGAGCAGCTGCTCCAACCCAAACGAACGAAGCCGACGGCCTTCTTCCCCTCCCGCACTCACTCCACCCGTGGATCAGAACCTGCTACAGCTATCATACTCTAGAATAGCACTCTTAGTCCTGACATAATTTTTTGGCTGTTCGCGGAAGCCAAACATGACTTTTCCACAGTCCTGTGATTCCGACAGTACGGAGCGTATGAGCGGCAGAAGCCTTGCATACGACCACTCTTCGATGATTTATGGGGTCAATCCGGCCATACCAGCTTGTTCTATTCGCCAAGGTAAGCTCGCTTTCACGCACCTCTTCTCGCGCTTTCTCTCATTAACAAAGTGACCTTGGACATGACTATTGCCGCAGGATTCGGCAAGGAGAGTGTGCCGTGCTACACCAATATTAATGCGAAAGCAGTTCTTCAATCGTCCCATTCGGAAGGCACTGGCGCTTACACTCTTATGGACCAAGTCCATCTTACTGAACAATCTATCCCTTACAAAGTTCCTGTACAGTTTCCATGCCGAACCAATGGGTTACCACTTGCGACCATCGCTGAGAGTGACTCTCACTCTACGGTACAACCACAAACCTTCCACAGTGTCACGCCTGGGGAATCTGACGCTCAAATTCTTCATAAAAGCTGCTCAGATACACGTGGCCCTCCACTGCCTTCGACAGGAGGCGATGACACGGGTGTGAACAATCATGGGCGGCACGGGAATGGTCAGATTGTCCATCACACAGGCCCTAATGCAGGATCTAGAACGCAGTGCTCCGAATACATGCCAATCAGCACGAAACCACGTTGCGGTGAGCCAGCGGAGAGTTCCAAACCGTCGGGAGTGGGAAATGATACCGAGGGCAAGGGATTGAAAGGACTTATACGAAGCATTATGCACAATGTCCGAAGCGTGTCGAGAGACAGCGGGTCATGCTCTTCGCTCGCAACCTCGCAAATGCCGGAGATTCTTTCCAAGGGAAGAAGCCCGTTACCGAATAGGAGCCAAGATGGCTTCAATCTCTTTCCGGAAGACGTCTCAGAAGTAAGGGCAGACTTTCAACGCAAATTTTCGGACAGGGAGTTGCATACCAGGCGACATGCGCCGACAGAACGCGGGGCGAGACGTGCAAATTCCGCCGTTCGGCATGAGAAAGCCGTTCAAGAAGCTACGGAACCATTCATGCGAGTCTCACATCGTATCCCTCTTCCTTTCGCTGGCCGATATGGCTCATGGAGTTATGTTGGTTCAGTGGGTCGCCGTGGTGGAGCTGATCCCTCGGTGGAATCGACATTTGATACTCCAACGCTAGATGAGAGTTACTCTGAGCGTGTGAGAGACGTGAGCTCATCTGGCACCGCTTCCACACGCTACTCTGGGACAGTATTGGGTATCGATCTTGATCTCCAGAGTGACCCCAATGCGAAACGACGCTCACCATCCCCGGTTTTGTTTGGAACACCCATGTCCAAGTGCTCAGAAGAAGAGTTGGAATGGGCCAATCCAACTCTGGATACTGCTTTACCTCGCTCGATCATCTCATGTACTCTTCCTGTCTTGCTGCCCCTTGCTGCAGCAATGGGCATTGTGCAGCTCAATACTACGACACCTCATGTGTCGTTCTACTCGCCTTCAGGCAATGTTATCCATGTGCAAGAAGGACCGGAGTTATCGTGCCGAGGAGCAAGATACGACCAAACCAGATTCACTGCCTCAGAGACTTGTGCAAGACTCGGTGCCGTTCATGCCGCTCGGCCGCCTCACTCCTCCATATCATTGCCGACGGGCTTCAAAAAAACTCAGTCGAGCAATCACCATCAGGACCACTCGTCAGTTGTTTCCCAAACTGTCCACACAAGCAGCGGGATGAGGTGGAACGGGGTTAACTATATGAACAACCTCGCACCGAAGAGTGGAGCCATGTCCTTTCGAGGCCTCTGCGGCCAACCAAGGCATCAGCACACCCACGCTCGTCCAAAACTCGATTTGATAAGGAATATGGGCGCAGTAGCGTCCTGCACCCCGCTCTCGAAAGGCCGACCCCACAAAAGGAAAGCGAAGGATGAGAGCGAAGCTGCTACGTACTGGAGCGGCAAGAACGGCACGGGCAGTACAAGCAATCACACCATCCGCAGCAATGGGAGCGGTGAACACCGCCGTAAAACTCCTACATTTCTCTCCGGTTGTTTTAAACGAAGCATAGATGGACTAGGGTACTTGGCTGGGCGAACATTTACTGTGCGTCTCTGTCAAATTCACGATGTGCCACCAATGCACCCCCAACTCCCACCAGCTGCAGGACCTCTCCATGTAGCTGGAAACTATCGGTACTGTGCAGGCGAGCCGTGCCACGATCATGCACCCATCAGCCGATGCTGTGGCGCATGTGCCTACAAGGATTGCCGGCCGAAAGTAGTAGGCGTGGCGCTGGATGAAGGAAGCTGAATGTCGATCAATTGGACTGGATGGTTACCTGGTACCAAAATTGTTCGAGGATGCGCTGACTTGGTTTGGTCGACACCTCCTGGAGCTGGGTTGTGTGCTGTTGTCAATATGGCAGTCAGGCTTACCACCCATGCATCTTGAGGCTATCATGCATATGATAGTTCTAGGACGGACAAAGAGACATCAATCAGGCGTAAGTCGCCTACGACCTGGGCTTTTGCTCGGAAAATGTAGTGCATCTTTACACCTAGTGTGTATAGTTTCAAAAGGAAATATACATTGTCGAAGATCACTTGGTTCTAGCCCCATAGTAGTCTGAGGTGGTTCCCCATTCGACAGTGCAAAACCTATGCATATAGCCTTTCATCCTTATCTCAAGAGAGCACACGGTCAATGAGAATTAGTCATGGGATCAATCATGGTAGATAAGCCACCACGTTCTTTGTCTGAGCTATTGGAAACGATATTTCTCGGGTGAGAAATGTGGAAAGGGTGGTAACCGCATAATACTGTGTACATTGATCGGTATTGCTTCAGCCGCCGGCGCCTCCCGCTCCCTCACTAAGTAATAGCTCAATTATCCGCCTGATAGTGTCACGCTTCTGTTTTTCGCCAATGATCATGCACAAGGCCGTCGCCATGATTATCTGGTACAGAATGCTCGACTTGGGCGGAGATGAATCGAGTCTCTGTTCATTGCAATGACTCTGTTTTTTCATACCCCCAATGCCTAAGATCATTTTCTTGTAACGGCTGGGTTCAGTTGATAGATCTGAAGGCATCAAATCTTGTGTGAGATGAGCAACTGAGTCGTCGTAAATAGTTAGGGAGCCAGACTTTTGTAGCGCACCCGAGGAGGTATATGTCGCGATGAGGACCTCTCGAAATTTTGTTTCTTTCTTGCCACTGTGCTTTCTAGCTCTTTTCTTCCCCTCGCCTTCCAGTTTGACTCTCACGTCTCTACCATTATTTTCTGCGTCCCGCTTCTCGTCCAAGTACTCATCATCTGAGTCAACGTCAGTCTTACTACTACCATAACTTGTGTCGAGTGTACTCCACGTGCCAGAACTTTCGATGGCGGGTAGAATGGCGACCAATTTAAAGTGATTAAATCGCAACAAGGTTTCGAATCTCCTGGTCTCCCTTACGGTGCTCGATCCCTTCCAGCAGAACTCCACACCTTGGTAGTGAAAGTGGTATCGCCGGGTGTCTCGCGACAGTGGCGATGTCCAGTGTAAATGGATAACGTGTTCAGCACGGGCGATTGTTGGTCCAACATTATTCTCAGGCAATGCATCAGGGTCCACCCCCTGACATATCCCTTTCCGTATCATTTTGACACGCCGCACGTACCCTTTGCCGCTCTCGCCCCATAACCGCCAATTTCGCACCTTGTAACCTTTCGGCAACGCGTCCTCATTTTTCAGCCTCTTCCTATCGCCGCCGTTGTGCTTCCATGATACTACACCGCGAGGGTCGAGGACTGCGACGGACAGAGTTGCAGTTTCCATGAGCGCCAGAAGGTGGCGCTGTGGATGAGGCAGGTTGGGATTGATGGGGGATGTTTCGTTGGTTCTTGATGGCCGGAAGAAGGGGAGAAAAACTTGTAAAGAACCTGCGGTGGGGAGTGGAAAGAGAGCTGGGGAGTATGGAGGAAGAAAGAGTGAATAGGATCGTTGGAATCATTTTCCTCTCCTCCGGCTCCGGCGCTGGTGCCAGAGATATGCGCAAAGTTTGCAGCTTCTCCTTCCTTCCATGTGTCTTGGGAATGTTCTTGTTCCTGTCGTCTTTTCTTTTGTGCGCGCTTCTCCCTTTTATCTCTGAGGGTCGGGCCCCCAAAACGGTCCTTGGAAGGGTTGGGGAAAGGAGTGATAACCAAATGTTTGTCGCGTTTATGATAAACATGATAGACTGTGCACGAAGCTCCAGTCGAAGCCATCCAGGCCTAAATGCCTGCATGCATATATAGGCATAGAGAAGATGGGAAATTGTACATTTCAATGGGCAAGACTGTATCTGAAGTATTTCATGAAGAGAGGAGGCTGTGACATGCAAAAAGTCATGTTCAATTCCGTGTTCGAGCCAAATCTGCGCATCACAGCTGAGGAAGTTGTGCTGTGTTAGGCGCAGGCTCGTGTTCCAAGGTGCTCAGCCTCAGCCTCGTCCCTTTTCGGAAGGTGATCCCCCAACATCAATACTATTCGCTTTGCCATCAAACGAGGGATATTCGTTCTCGAGGAAGATAATTGGCAAGGCATACCAAAAGGCAAAGCGCAATTTGCAGAATTAGCCAATGTTATTTATGATTGGCCTCGCTCGTGGAATCCTCGAGGTATGAGCGACCACATCGAATATTGCAGGGTCATTGCCAAATTCCGGCTATCTTTGATATGAGCATTTCCCAAGATTTATGGCAGGCATCATATATACCTTGGTTGATAAAGATGCGAAATACGCTCAAAGTCTTTTGCGGAGCGAAGTGCTCTGCCACCTCTGGACAATTTACTTAGAAGCCGCGTCGAACGGGTCTATTATATGGGTTAGAAGTGCCTTATTGACAGAAAGCTAGCACCAAAAACAGCGTCACGATCCGTGGATAAATCGAGGTTCCCCATCATAATTACACCACTCCAATCTGGCAAACATTGGAGGTCGTTGGGCAAGAGTATGCTGCTGGAGGTCGTCGTCCCATAGTCTTCCTGATCGGCCTGATCTGGTACATCTAGCACCTTTCCACGTGGACATTATATCCGGAGGACTTTGCGGGTACCTGCCTTCGAGCATGTCCACGAGTGAGGTTTACTGATGGAGTCAGGATTCCTGAGGATCTCGAGTGTGTTCATAATGCAACGGATGTGTCAGGGTCAATAGAAGTGTCGGAGGCCGGAAAGAAACAAATCAATTTTCACGAGAGCAAGTTAGGAAACCGCGCAGGTTCCAATAGCAGGAGAAGGGCCATGGGGCCTTGCTCGAGTGCAACGAGAAGATGAGTGTCGCTCCAGAGACATATGTAGTATGAGTCACTGGCTTTTTCCATTGCATGTTCATATCCTTGGATTCGGATCCCCTTTATAATGATAACTTCCACGTCGAGAAACGAGCGAATGTTGGAAGTGTTTTCAACTGGGATGGGATGTCCACCAGGACATCGATAAAACACGGGTGACGAGCTGGATAATCCCAAAAGACATAATTGATAGTCAGTATAATTTAGTAAGGTGGATGTAGTGACAGTGATTGAGCAGACTTGGAATAACGTTATAAACGTGCATCGCTGCTGACTAAGCTAACACATGCCCATCTCGCACCACGCGATTACGTCGACGGAGAACGGTGCATTTCTCCACCACGGCGACTCTCGCGGATTCTCCCAATTTTGTCGTGACAGCCCTGGATACAGATGCCAGCAAGCTTTCCGACAACATCTTATATTTGTACGCGCTGTCTGCGCGCCAGGCCTCGCATCGAAGCATCCTCAACCAAGCTAACAATTCGCCGCAACGGTTGCATACGAAGATTCGCGGACTCGGCGCCACCATTGCGAGAGGATCACAAGGGCGATGAGAAGCACACGGATCTAAGAGATGAAAAAGGAACTGAAGATGACGCGACGAAGCAGGAGAAGGACGAGGGCGCAATGACTCGTCGCCTCCGCGATATGAGCGAAGATGCTCTATCGTCTGGGGGCCGGAGCACTCACAAAGTAGTCTCAGAAGCAGGTTTCAGTGAAGACCTGAGAAAACAACTCGAAGAGCGCATCGCTTCAGCAAACTTCCGTGCTGAATATCGCAGTGCATTCGCCGAAGCGGAGTTGCCTTCTCATGCCGGTCGGGGAACTCGCGATATCGCCACCGCAGATCCATGGAGTGGAGAAGAGTCGATACATGATACAAGCTTGAGAATGCTCAATGATGCACATAAACCACTACGGTTGGGAAGAGGGGCACGCATCCCAGGACCCGCGGCAACACCACCACGATCCATTGATACGGGTCGCAGGAGAGGCGCCGGAAGTGGCGTAAGGTTGGCAAATGCAAGAGATAGGAGTGGCATGTACAGCAGTCTCAAAGACTCTGATATCGATACGACCGAGAGAGAAAAAAGGTTCCAGGAGCTCAAGGATCGTTATTCGCCTGACGCGCGCTCTGTTGTCCCTGGGACCGTTCAAGGCCTTGCCAACCTTGCGAACCAGCGCATTGAAGATGCTATTGCCCGTGGACAATTCAAGAATCTTCCCAGAGGGAAGAAGATTGAGAGAGATTATAATGCTTCTAATCCCTTTCTTGACACTACGGAATACTTTATGAATAAGATGATCCAGAAACAAGAGATCGTCCCACCTTGGATTGAAAAGCAGCAGGAGCTGGTGGCGACTGCCAATAAATTTCGATCAAGGTTACGAAGTGATTGGAGGAGACATGCCGCTCGTGTGATTGCCAGCAAAGGGGGAACATTGCAGGAGCAGATGCAGAGAGCGGAAGCATATGCAAAAGCTGAGCTCATAAATAACCCCTTAAAGAAAAAGGAGGAGACGTCAAACACTGTGGATGACTCTGGGCATATCTCTCAAATCTCCTTGTCCGGAGAACTGAAGGTATCGGGCATTGCGAGCAACGAACTTGTCACCGAGGAAGTAACTGCTGAGAAGTCGACCATTGGGACCCAGTCTAGTCCAGATTCGGTGTCCCGTATGGTAACAGAGACGGCCCCCTCACTAACATCTCACCTGCAGTCCGTGGAGATTCCGGTGCCAACGCCGACATCCACAATCGCACCAGCACCATATCCTTTCCGCGACCCTGCCTGGGAAGCACTTGAATCTGCCTACCATAAGGTGGCCATCGACGAACTCAACTCCAAAACTCGCTCCTATAACTTGCAGGCTCCTGACCTCGCCAAGAAACCCTATTTTTCCTTGACCCGCGAACTCAACGCTTGCTATGCTGATGTCGCGCCCCAGCTTGCAGAAGCAATCCGCGAACGGGCAACCAGACCGAAGAAGACAGAAGGTTTTGCAGCGAGCTTGGGCGGAGAGGGATCGCCGGGGGTAATGGATAGGCTGGTCGGTGAGAAGGTGAGGGTCAGTGACGAGAAAGTTGAGCGGAGGTACGGCTTTCGACAATTCTGGAAAGATGTATGGGAAAATAAAGGAACTGCGTAGTTTGCCACGGACTTGGATTTGTACAAAGCAAATGGAAAACTCTCATTCTCGCCCGTGTTGGCAGACGTCTCGCGTGAGCAATGACGCACATAGATCGTGTTGTTTGATGATGGTCTGTGCGTTTCATGGTGTCAACGCCTGAAGGTATCGGACCACCAACATTACTCCTACACGCCCGAACACCATGTCGCACCGTACAATCCCACGCGCTACCGCGAATTTTGGTCTCTCGGTCTCTCGTACTCTGAGGAAGCGAGCAATTGAATCCCCATATCGCAGGTTAGACGTCAAACGCATTCATGGAGGTGCAATTAGACCGCTCACCTCTGGCCAGTATCATACGAGCTGCGCCTCAGGCGCCATGTATAATCCAACCTTCCAGAGCATTTACATCCTCTCCTGCACTCTTTAAAAAGGCAGGAAAAGCAAACAAGGCGCACGCTCGCTCCGATTCCGCACCTCCAGATCGGGATGTGTCAGTCACTCCTACCGATGAAGCGTACGATATTTCTGTCCTCGAAGCTGCGATATTGAAGGCAATTGAGCACCTGACGCACGAGCTCGCACAATTGAGGGCAGGAGGACGATTGAATCCTGATGTGGTCGAGAATTTGAGGGTACAATTGGGGACTGCTAGGGATGGGAAGGAGACTGTCAGGTTAGGGGACATCGCACAAGTCGTCCCTAAGGGCAGGTTATTGAATGTTATGGTTAGCGAGAAGGATGTGAGTTTTCCGTTGCCGTACTCTTTGGGTATCATGAGGGGTCTTGTCGCTCCATAAAGCCTTCACTAACGGCCGGGTCAGCATATCAAACCTGTCACCTCTGCTATATATGCATCAAACCACAACCTCGCACCTCAGCAGCCGCATCCTGACGCCCCACTAACGATCCCCGTTCCCATTCCACCGCCTACGGGCGAGTCGCGTCAAGCTGCTCTCGAGGCCGCACAAAAAGCTGCTGACCAGGCTGACAAGGCGATCCAGGCAGCACGAGCCGTACATCACAAGAAGCTGAGGAAATTTGAGCTTGAGAAGGCCGTTCTGCCGGATGATCTGCAAAAGGCAAAGAAGAGAATGGAAGACGTGGTTAAGAAGGGCCACGGCGAGGTTAAGCACATTGTAGACGGTGCCAAGAGAGTGTTGCAAAGCCAGTAGAAGGTTCCACAGGAGGATGTATCATATGAGCATGTTGAAGATGGATACTGTATAACACGTCTGGTTATTGAGATTTTGAAAGAGAAATTATGCATATGATATCAGCAAGCGAACTCGGGAGCACAATGGAATATGACACCTATTAAGGGTAGGTAACGCACTGGAAAATATCAAGTAGCCGGGTTATGTTGCGAAGGGTTGTCCAGAGCAATCAAGCCAATGCATACTATATGGAAGCTTCACGTTTCACTTATACCACGGCATGAGAAAGCTTTTCTGCCCTCCTGAAAGGGGACGTGGAGATGAGCATAATCTTCTCTGGCACTGCACGTTTGCTAATATTATTTACGGGAGAGGCAAGTACTCACTTTCCCTTCCTGAACCTAGCCATATCAGCCATTGACCGCTCTTCTTCGCTTTTGGGGATACTCTCGTAGAAGACCAAACACCGCACTTCGATGCTCTCCCTGGGCGCTTCGGCCTTATGGAAGTCCGGATGCTGAAATGAACAATGTGCGCATACTGCGCCTGGTCAGCTGCTTTCCTGAAATGAGCGAAACTAAATGAGAAATTGAAGCTTACACTTGGCAACGTCTTGCTTGTTGTCCCATATCTTCACCAAGATCGCCTCATTCGGCATTTGCTCCTCAAGATAGTACCAGCGCTGCTCGGGACTGTGGTTGACGCCCACGGTTTGACCCACGAGCTCTTCCTCTTTGCCGTAGAGACTTGTTGGGTGAACATGCGACGGGGAAAGACTTTGATAGTCCATTACGGCCAGTGGCCAGTCGTAGATGGGACCGTTTAGTGGACGCCATACACTTGATAAGAAAAGTATGGTCAGTTGAGGATGTAGACAATGAAACAATGAGGGTGTCTGGTGCAAGTAACAAAAGAAACAAATGAGCTTACTTCACGATCTGGCATCGTCCCTTTAATAGCCTCTCAGCGTCAGCGCCTAGGTGACGGTGGACACGACGTTCAGCACCCCAAGCAGATCTTAGAGTTAGTCAGTGCGACATATTCGGGTTAAAGAAGAAGGTCTAACTCACTGGTCACAGTGCACCTAGAGTGGCGAACCATTAGAATTAAGTTCTGCCTTCGGAATGATCTGTCCAATGAGGGAAGCTTACAACAGTGGCGGGCTGGCCTCTTTTATATGCATTCTCCTTTTTCTCCATATCCACTTCCGGATCCCTTTTTCGATACGTATGATCGAAAATCACTACTTTCGATGCTCCAGTCTCTTGCATAAGGAGCTCCACCACGGTAGGATAGTACTGCTTCTCGACTGTGTCTTTGTCTCCATTGCGAATTGCGCTTAGCACCTCCGGAGACAGGGAATCCGAAGGAAATGGTGGGAACGCGAAGCCATGTCGGTCGAGACTGAATGTCAGTTTCTGAGCACGTGCTGGGTGGACGGTCACACTGTGGGCGGTATTCGTAAAATTTGTGGTTTGAGGGAATTCAGGAGTAGGCTGGCCGCGTAGGTAAGGAGGCTCATATGTTGTCCGCGAAGGCGTGTCGTCCCTGTCCGAAACTGATGGATTGGCAGGGGAAGACGGAGTGGTGTTCTCGTCGCTGGGCCTGGGTTCCGGTGGCCAGGGCTCCATGAACAGCATTGTAGTGGTTACGGCCGTCATCTCAAAGGCGATTCCCGGTACTGCGGTCGATTCGGGATTCAGTCGTTTTACAGTACCTTTTCGCCCGTTTGAGAGTGAATGCAGAGGTCACCAAGGAGGCGTGGGTGAGGACGAAAGGCGAAATCAGCAGCGCGTCTCAAAACCATATGCAGTCCAAACAAAGGGCGCACCGAGACTTCTATCCTTATTCGATAAAAGAGTATTGGGTAATTTGGGTTGGCTCGGATTGCTCCATGTCGCGAGAACACCACGTGCACATGCAGGCTAGAATCCTTGGCGTTCCGGAAACATTGGAAATCTGGAAGCCCAGCTGACTCTCTGTCTGTTACATACGTGTTATATATATTGGGCGGGTGTCAGATTTAAATGCGGGTTTGTTTCAGGCCGCGATCGCTATCTTGCAGCCGCGGGGTCCCGAGTGAACGTGTCGCCTGTGGTAATATATTTCTTCTTGGCCTTATTTATTCATTTCTCTTCCTTTTTTTTTCCTTTTATGGTTTTCTGTGTACCTTGGAAGCGAAGCGATGGTAGCCAGTCACGCTGTGACATTCTGGGCCATCTAAACCCCTCCTTTTTGTCGATAGAGTCTTGAAACGTTTCTAACGGTGCCAAAGCATTTAGCGGGCTTGTACTTGCGGACGTATCCCTGACAAGAAATCCATTGATTATAAGATTATAATTACGGCTCCTCTTGAACATGTGAACTCTCTGTAGGATGAATGAACGGTAATGTCGTCTTCTACGATCAATAAGACGCGAGGGCCATACCTGGCGGGGGTATAACAACTAACTCACCGACCTTCAACAACTCTCTTGACAGCTTTCTCTCGTGGCCGACAGTATTGCTGTCCTCGGGACTGGTCCACTTTCGTTCTGGTTAGATTAACGTAACTTGCACGATCCGGCATCCTCTTCTCTCTGATGGCCATCATTGGCCTTCCTGGTGTACTCGTATGAGAGTGCTCTTTCCCCATCCATTCCTCTCACTGTTAACCCCACGTTCACTCCCACTCGGCGCCGGTCCCCCCCTTCCCTCTCCCAACCCTCCTTTTCTTCAAGAGTTTATTCGCTCGGAGGCAGTACTGATGCGCGTGCGATCGAACTCAAGCACTTGTCCAACATATGGAGCACGCCGTACTCCTCAACTCCACATAAGCGTTGCTTTGACAGATAAGTATGGCTGTTATGGGAGCCCCGACAGTCCGTTGTGATGTTGCTGCACAGGGCTTTTTCCGTTAAGGCCGGTTTGCTGGTCGTATGAAGGCAAAAAAAGGCTTGAGTGTTGGCCTTGCTCCATAGGTGATCTCGGTGCAGCCTCGTTCGGAATTGGGCCATAATATCCACTGCTGTCATACGCATTACCGTAGTACTTTGAGTTGTCTTGGGGTTGATGTGACACGGTTATGGCCAGGTTTTCACGTTCGTTACGTCTCCTGAATAACAGATAGCCGGTGACCAAACCCAGAAGAAGGGCAGCCGAAACACCCACGCCGACCCCAATTTTTGCTCCTGCTGCGATGCTGCTCGAGCGCTGCAATGATGGGCTTAATTCATTGTCTGGTTTAGGCGCACTGCTAGTCGCGATGGTAGGGAAGGAACTTGGAGGGAGTGCGGACGATTGACCGCTTGCTGACGGTTCGGTGATAGACCATGTGACTGCTGAAGTTGTGCTCAAAGACGCTGTCGAGGACGGGGTCGGTGATGCGCGAGCATTCTTCACTTGTATGTAGAAGTAGTGACTGTTTGAATCCGATCTGCTGTTGCCTTCTTGAAACAGACTGAGGTAGAACATCTTGGAGGCGGACAGGTTCTTCCTTGTACCGACAAGCCTGCGAACACAACCACTGTCAGTAAGGCATCCACGTAAATATCAGTATCTCTACGCCGGGATCGCGAACCATGAATATCTCGTTACGCCGACTGCTCCTTCTACACGGCCCTGTTAGCAAAGCACTCGTCGGAAAGAAGGAGTAGTTCTTACGGGTCAAATACTCCATGTCTCCAAACCAGTCACCATGGGTATCATTTAACTGATAGAGTACCAGGGAGGCGCCCTTCCCCACTTCACCTTCCGTCCACATTATATTGACTATCGAACCTTCGGCGTAGGTGGGGTTACTGCTGAAATCACCAACCTCACCAAAAGGCGCGGGGTTCAGGAAGTTCATTCTACCGAACGCCCGTGAAGAGAACCCATATAGGGATATAATTATGCGCAAATAATACATGCTGAATGAATAGAAACCAAAATTAATGGAAGTGGCAATGGGAGTTGATAAATGAGTGGTGTCTGCGTCAGGGTCGGGGAACGACAGTGCGAAGGCTTGAGCCTTCATGAACAGTGAGATGGGTGGAGTCAAAGGGAGATTCAAGGGACGCATGGCTAAGAATCTGAGGGTAGCACAGCTGCTGGAATGGTGAAAGACACAAACAAGGTACTCCATAGACACATGGGCAGTGTACTGATCAAGACAGATACGGCCCCGGTACTTCTTTGAGAGCGGCGCGGTCGGCTTGGTAACCAGGGGTAGCGCCAGCTGGGCCTATCAGATAACCAATGCTCAGCCATTAGGCGCGTAATGAGCCAATGAAAGAAATCATCATGGCTAACCGAGCTGCAAAAGCATGGCGCCTTTAAATTTAAAGTCCACGTGGTTTTGTTTCACGTTCGATTCTTTCAAAGGTTGCCTTTTGCCGCCCAGTTCACTTGTCTGATCAACTCAGTCCCCATGGATTTCAGGTGCCTGCTGTCATGTTTATCCAGCGAGTTTCTCTAGATCTTGACTCTGCCATGCCATACCTTTCGACTGTCCTTATATCAGGCGCTCTTGACGTTTAGCGATGCTGCTCCCGCGACAAGCCCCTTTCAGGCTCTTCCGGCTTTCCGCTGTGCTGCTTTTAGGCACTCTCCTTGTCTGCTATTATCTATGGACCATGGGAAGGCCGCAACCGTTATAAGTTTCATCTGTACGAGAGCACGATTTAGGCGACATCGGAATACCGAAATTTCTTTGGTATAAACTAGGCCCAAGGGGTCTGAATGAAGACACAAGAGCCTGGACGGAAAGCTGCATCAAGCTCAATCCTGCCTATGTCGCGGAGTTCATGACGGATGAGGCGGCTGACGATTACATCAAGAACATGTTCGCATCACGTTCCGACATCGACCAAGCAACTCTCTCGGATATCGTTGAGAGCTACTTGGGCCTCACCATCCCGATTGTGAAGGCCGACTTTCTCCGGTATTTGTTATTATTCGACAAGGGCGGCGTATGGTCTGACCTCGACATATCTTGCGAGGGCGTGCCGTTTGACGAGTTCGTCCCATGGCAATATAGAAATGTTGGGGTCGTTGTAGGATGGGAGTTTGATATGGGATGGGATATGCCCTTCGTCCGCCAGTTCGCAAGTTGGACCATACTATCAAAGGCAGGGTCGCCCCATATGTGGCAGGCCATTGAAGATATATTGGAGTCTTTGCATGATAAGATGTCCTCCAACAACGTCACGATTGAAGGCGTTACCCTGGACATGGTCGGGGACGTCGTTGATTTCACCGGCCCACGGCGTTTGACGAACAGCATATATAGGAGCTTGGGAAAGACTCTGAACGCAACGATTGGTGAAAAGGATATGTCACAGCTCCTGCAACCGAAATTGGTTGGAGATGTCCTCGTCATGCCAGGGCGATCCTTCGCTGCGTTGGCGAACCGATATACGAAGGAAGAAGAAGCCCTCCTTCCTCCAGCATTGGTCACTCACCATTATGCGGGCAGTTGGAAGAACGACCATGGTGGCGAGTCTGTGTGAATGAACACGATATCAAATGGATCAGCACACCTAACCTTCCGTGGCCGCAAACGCCAACTTTTGACCCGCAGCAGAGCTCCACATTCCGCTCCAGAATACCCCAAAGCGAACAACCCAAGGCGGATCAGAATATCCCAGGGACAAGCAAAACACCATCAGGTGGACGCTTTGCGTCTCCGCAGGCCACCCCGTTTACACGGGCAATGCTCTGTGAAATAGGTGGCATTGTGAATCAATGATCGTCGAACAGCATAAGGTGGAGATTATTGACCCTTGGTAATTTCAAGAGGGTTAGGCTCGCGACCCGCACGCGGTCTTCAAAGGCGGTAATATCCACGAACGAGTGCATCCCGGAGTGGTAGATCACTGGCAATCTCATATTAATTTCTCGAGCCTATTGCATCGCATGTGGCTGGCCTTTTAGCAAGACACATTGCGCTGATGGTGTGGTTTCTCTTCTGATCGGTGTGCTCTTGAAACCCCAGGATGCGTGGGGGATATCCTACTGGACAGCGCAGGACGGAGCTCCCTTTCTTTACCGCAATATTCGATGGACTCATGTCTGCTAAAGATGATAATTTCAAGACTTCCAGTATGACATAAGTCTGGTGGCTTTTACGGTACATTACCGTCATGTATCCATGCCCAAACATAAACTTGGAAATCAACGCACAACGCCTGATTAAGCCCACAGCGCTTCGCGCAAGTGTCTAACGCGACCACCTACCTTGGAAGTATAGCATCCCGAACGTATCATCTCAGTCCATCGTGAGACGACTTCGCCACCTTCCGGGGCCCGCTTCCTTTGGGGCCGAATTTTTGACCGGGCTTTGCGGTGTCGGAAACCGTGCTTCACGGACTGCGAGGCTGCGGCGTACGCTTCTGTGTCACATTCTGGGCACGGCAGTTGGCATTGGATTTATCGATCGAAAACGAGGGCTAGCGAACGGAGAGTTTTGAGGTGGTGCAATGGACGCAAGTCATGCGGGCTGTATGCGGGCTTGCGGCGTGATGAAGGTTATTCGGACGTTGCCAAATATTGAAGGGGAGAAAAGGGGAATTCTGGATTTCAAGAGAGCGGATACAGACTGCCATGGCATCCTAGAATTGATGGAAGAACGGCACCGTCATTCTCAGAATTTTATGCCTATGTACGCCCTACCAACATTGTCACTGACAATCCGGTTATTACCGACAAAAAGGACTATATACAAGCCCGAGATCCCCCAAGGAAAATAATTCTATCATACGTGGACAGCATCAAAAAATACGAAGAGGCAAAACACAGAAGTCCATTGCGCCCACCCGTCGACTCTCACGTGGAAATGGACGAATGCCTATGTGCCGACGCAGGGGGCGAACCGCTCTTTACCGACCCCGTCTGCGCATTCACGGAATACTGCTTAATCTCGAGCAACTTGACGATATCTCTGTCTCCAGCCTGGCTTTGTCCATGCGACACAGTGGATGCATCCCCATAGGACATATTCTTGCCCCGAGTGCGGTTGGAAATGCGAGAGACTAGATGCTGGAGTGACCAGCCCCCTCGAGATCCGTGAGACCTACTTGCGGTTCCGGAGGTGCTCCTTTTGTGCAGAAGGACGTTGAGAGCAGGGAGGGAGGAGCAGATGACGCCCACATTCAACTCGACGACGCTACGAGTTGCGTGAGAGGTTGTCATAAATTCGGGAGAAAATGTAAGGGGCTCACCTTGCGATTGCGGCTGGGATGATGTTCCAGGAAAAGTCCATACTATTCGCAGCGACGTGGACGCGATAGTACAAGCAGACTACGCTTGATGCAGTGCCGCTGTGAAAGTGTCAGAACGAAGCTATCTCCATCACTGAGCGATCGGTTACATACCCAATACCGAGCAAGAAAATTGACGCGATCTGCCACTTGCGAGCTGTGGAAAGGTGCAATTGCGCAATGACAAACGGCGGAATTGAGAGTAGGTAGACATCAGCGACGAGATTAGTAGCTGCCAACGCCCAGCCGACGTAGCCGCCTTTGGAGTGGCACGCGCCGCCATCCACAAGGCTTTGGCTTTTCGTGCAAAAGGCAAAGCTGAGGATGAAAAGAGTCAAGTATGCTGCTGTGGCGACGTAGATGCCAGCGTGGACAAAGTACTTGGCTTTTCCTCCCGGGGCAATGAAGATACGCCTGTATAAGAGGAGGATGGAGAGTTTGGTAAGATATGCAGACGGCGCATACATGATTTCAGTGAAGAGAAGTCGCTGAAACTGTTAGCAAAGTCACGACTTATCATTGCGAACCTTCCTACCAGGCCAAACTTTGGGTCAAGGAACACGATGCCCGGTATATCCCAGATATGAGGGCCCATTCCCGGCATTGTAAACAGCACCATTGCATATACAGTGTACTCCGCGACAAATACCTAGAGCAATCAGATACGCGATAGAGGTTTCAGTGTAGATCCGTCACTCACTGCTGCCAAAAGACCTATCCAGTCGTCCAAGCCAAGGGTGCCCAACACTCTGTGTCGTGCATAGAATCGTAGTAAGAGGGTTGTCACCATGAATCCCAGCATTACACCACAGACAGCAAGTGCCATAGGCGAACGCGTGTCTGGGTCCACGAAGTTTGAGACGCCAGTAGGCGACGGCACCAAAGGTGTAATCCTGAAATCAGGCATCTGAGCCGGAGGCGCGTTCGCTGGCGCCATATTGAGGGAGACGGGAAGAAGAAGCGAAACACAGCGCCGATTCAGGATGGAGGAAAAGACAGCTGAAATGAAGAGCGCTCAGGATGACTTTTTGCCCGAGTCCTTCCACTCGATAATGTTCTGAGTGGCGTTCTGGAGGAAGAAAGATGGGGAGTGAAAGCACGACTCGTGCACTGCTGAAGAGGCTGACGGAGAGAAAAGGCCTGCGAACATGTGGAATCACTGGGGTCAAGAGCATGTATCACAGCATTACGCACGGGCCTCATTTGGATAGTATCTGGTGAATTGGGAGGAGCTGTCCGCTGACTGTGTGTTACACCAGATGGTCAGCCAGCAGCACGTCGTAAGCACTGCCCCCGCTCCCGGAATCCGTATCTGCAACCAACACTTCATACGCGCTGCCATGCAATTCCCGTCGCTGGGATAATATGTAGGGCGCGAATGATCGGGGTTGGTTTGCCCCAGGAGGAGCTGGAACCTGGAAGGTAGCCGCATCGGTTGCATTTGCTGAGGCGCGGAGGGATGCAGGAAGAATGCTCCAAGGGTAAGGGAAGAGAGGAAGGGCATGGATTTCTATTGTTGGCGCATTGCTGGAAGTCTGCCCGACCCTCCGCCCGTAGTGTAGTCCCTCAGCGGGGCGCGATCGTACGGGCCGCGATAATTAGCGTGCGGCACGGGTGAGGCGTAGGCTGCGTTTGTTAGATAGACTTTCCGTGCTATACCTACGAGTCAACTCCGGTCTTTGTTCCTTCATCATCTCCAGCCTTGCATTCCCTCTCATTTACCACCTTCGACCTCATCACACTCATTGACACTCCAACTTTCCACGTTAGAAGAATCCCCCCACCAAGATGGCTGATGCTGCAACCGCTGCGTCCAAGACGGGCACGAATGATGACAATGTCATCTTCGGGGCCAATCAAACCGAAGTAGAACGCCTCGACATGCAGCACAAGGTCGTCTACGACGCGATGCCTCAGCAGATCCAAGCTCCAATCGACCTCTCAAAGTCCGGCCTTCGCATTCTCGATCAGGCGACCGGAAGTGGTGCGTCCGCGCTTTAACGCCCGATTCACTCTTACACATCGCGCTAACCGTTTCGGGTAGGTATCTGGATCCGCGATGTTCGCGCCACGGCCTCTGGCAGCCACACCTGGGTCGGTACCGATATCGAGGACTCGTACTTCCCGTCGGACCCGCCTTCCGACACCTCCTATCACCACCAGTCCATGACGGAGCCCTGGCCGGAAGAGTGGAAGGGTACCTTCGACCTCGTGCACTCCCGTATGGCCCTTCCGGGCGTGGGCACGAATCCTCTTGAAGGCACCGTCAAGGCTCTGGCCGAGCTCGTCAAGCCAGGTGGCTACATCCAGCTTGTAGAGATGGACTGGGACGAGTGGGACGCGGGACCTGCCGGCCAAGCCTTCCACGACGCCGTGTACGACCTCTTCAAGGTGGTCAGCGCGGGGCAAGGCGTCGATCTGCTTGATAAGCTGATCCCCATGCTCAAGGATGCGGGGTTGGAGGATGTACAGTATAAGAAATTCCCTATCGCTTTTGGTAAGAATGCCAGCGACAAGGTGCGGGAGACCAGCAAGAAGAGCTTGTATGCTACGGCAATGGGAGTCAGCATGACCACGAAGATCCTTCCCGCTGCTGCGCTCCGCTTGTCTAGAGAGGAGTTGGATGCAATCCCGGACAAATTGGCCAAAGAGATCGACGAGCGAGGCTTCAGCATGACGCTCTTCTCGCTCTGGGCCCGCAAGCCTCAGAACTAAGGGCAGTGCGAGCTGGGCCGTTATGGCTTGCGAAGGGGATAGGATTGGTCTGAGCGGTGGGAGGAGACTGTAGTTTGAATACAATTCCAAATATCAAAGTATAATCAAAAGAACACGAGTGCCCTTATGCTTTCGCTCTCATCTCCGAGCCGTTCCGCTGCGGTATGCTGCATGTCAGTATCCCGAGTCCCTGTTCCCACCACACCCTCAAAAGGCTATCAATCACCAATGGGACGCCCTTTACTACCTCTTTCCCTTTTCTAAAGTTTCAATCCATGCCAGGGATGATCGCGCATGTGATGAGAAGAGAAACACGTGAAGCCAGGTTCGCACATGAAGGTCCCTCTTTGTGTGTAGTAATACACACGTGCAACTTGCGTATACTGAGCAGTTTATTGAAGGCATCATATCGCGCAATTTAGGGGAGGTAAAAAAGGGAAAAATATGATCCTACGAAAAAAGACGAACATGTCCGTGTCCCAGCGGTCGCCGAGATCGTACGGCGACCGTCCACCGGACTCGGAGTTGGCTGACCTCTCGGACAACAGAAACAAACGGCCCCATTCCTGGCAGAGCCAACCTTTGTGGGCGCAAAATGCATTGGATGAAAACCATGAACCGAACTGCCTTTTTCCAGTTCAATGTGACGGAATGGCCACCATGACGCCCACCGACCTCTACACACCAAACACGACCTTGCGAGAGCCAGAATCATCTATCGTTCCCCATGTCGCACTCTACATTGTCCAAATTGTAGCACTTGCATCACCAGAGTTTCGCGGTCGACGCCTTGTATTCAGTTTGCTTATCATCGGGCTCGCCGCCTGGACATTAACCCACCCTCATTTTACCAATGAGTTCGCCCTGGCGCAACCGTTCAATATCAGCTGGTCGCTCTACCTCGCAACACTGGCGAAATTGCTTTTTACAGATGCCCCGGAAAGACACTATTGGCGAATCGATAAACCAGCGAAAGAAGCGACGAGCTACAGAGCCTTTAGTTTTAAGAAGCTCAGATGGGCAATTGCTTTGATGTTGAATACTCGTGGCATCAGATGGAATTACCAAGTAAAGAACATCCCGTATCAGCCCAAGCAAACAAAAGCACATTTCCTGTTCTTCCAAGCGATTCAATTTCTCAAGAATATGATCATAGGAGATCTGCTGTTAGAGCTCGGGAAAAGGTTCTTCTACACAACACCTGACGGGAGAGTCGGAGAAATAAATAGCAAGTACCTCACGCTGATGAGTGGGGGGCTTGGGTGGAGCTTTGTGAAGGTTCTCGTGTTCGGATCAACCCCATATTTCATGATGAGTATGCAATACGCGCAATTTGCTTTCTTGGCTGTTCTATTAGGATTCAGTCAGCCTGAGGTACGTCAGAATAGCTCTTTTCTAGACCGTTTCTAATTTTTATAAAGGATTGGCCACCTACTTTTGGCAGGCTTAGGGGTACAACTACAGTGCGCGATTTCTGGGGCAAATATTGGCACCAGCAACTGCGCTTGGTATGGACGAACTTCCCCATCAACCATTTGCTATACTCACTGAATTATAGTTTTTAACGCAATATGTGGATGCGTTTGCGGACTACTTCAATATTCCAAAGGGCACCAACCTTTCATCTTACACAAAGCTATACCTGGCCTTCTTTATCTCAGGCTTCTTCCATGGGATTTGCTCCCTCATGATGCCTGCACCTAATAATCTTTCCGCGACCGAGAGGTCGCTGGGTTTCTCCTTGTTCTTCATATGGCAAGTAACTGCTATTACGGTTGAAGATTGCGCCCAGTGGTTTGCAAGGAACTTCACTTCCGGAGAAATCAGCAGGGACGGAAGTACTATCAGAAGATGGATAGGTTATATCTGGGTCATTTTTGTCATGTGGTTTGGCCTGCCTTTAGTTGGAGACATGTGTTTGAGGATGAGGGTCGGGGTGGAGAATCCGCTGCCATTGAGCTTTTGGCAAGGCTTTGTGAAGGAGTATATTCCTATTCCGCCATCGATCACGGATTTCTAGGCACGAGGAATTTCTTAGCCTCTTGATCAACTAATTGCATCCGTTGGAGAACGTTATGGGGAATGTGTAAAGCCTAGTGATACCGAAGTACCTTCGTCCCTACCTTCCTCTACTGGGAGTGCATGGTTTCCCATGTAGGATTAACCCCCGGACTATATTAATGGTCACTGTGTTCGAAATCCCTGTTACACAATCCCGCACCAGTAAACGCTTACCGGCAGTGCTTAGCATAAGGCTGGCGTCTTACGCTGGCGATGATGGGGCGGTAGGATCTAACCAACGGTTTGCGACACAATAGCTACTCGGTACCCGATTTATACGCCCGTGGCTAAGGTATATCGTCCCCCAAGCCGCATCGCAAGAAACCACTTGTCTAAGTTAGTACAACAAATATCCTCAATTTCACCATCTTCTCCAATTATGGCCTCAAATCCTGAAGTTCTCATTGTCGGCGCCGGCCCAGGCGGTCTCAGCGCCGCTCTCACCCTCGCTCGTCTTGACCACAGTGTCAAAATCTTCGACAATAATGATGCACGAAACAAAGACATGCCATCCATGACCATGATGATTACGATGGATGGAGCCACTCCTTCGGAGTTCCGACGGAAGGCTTTGGACAATCTGCTGTCCAGACACAAGAATGTCTCTTTCGAAGAAGCCGATATAAAATACACGAGAAAATTGGACGACGGCAATTTCGAGGTGGAGGATGCGCAGGGGAGGAAATGGCAAGGGAAGAAGCTCGTATTGGCAACAGGCTGCCAGGACATCTTCCCAGACGTCAAGGGCTATGGTGATTTTTGGGGCAAGGGAATGTAAGTCGTGTTTATTTGCGGTCCAGCCCTTGGTATCTGTTGAGAATGCGATCAGGCTGACAATGATGACAGCTACCACTGCTACTTCTACAAAGGTTACACGCCTGAGAAAGCACCCTCATCTGGCATTCTCGCTGTGGATATCATGACCGATGTACTCAAATCCATGCATGCTGCACGCTATGCAACCCAAATATCCAACCTCGTAACCATCTACACAAACGGAGACACGGAGCTCGCAAAGAAATTCGAAGAAGCCTTCAACGGGCAACCCATGTTCAAGACCGACTCTCGCAAGATTGCGCGCTTCGTGAAGGATTCATCCGGCAGTCCCGACGTCGGCATCGAGTTCGAAGATGGTTCGACGGCCAGTGAGAGCTTCATCGGACATTACCCGCTGTGGAAGGCTAAAGGCAATTTTGCGGAGCAGTTGGGGCTGCAGACAACACCTACCGGCGATATTGTGGCTCATGCGCCATGGCTGCAGACTGATGTTAGGGGCGTATTTGCGTGCGGTGACAATTCGCAGATGAGGAAGATTATGCCTGAGGCGCAGAATGGGGGCAGTCTTGTGGGAGCCGGAGTCTCAAACCAGCTTATTGCAGATGCATTTGGACAGCAGGGGCTGGTTTGAAGACCCACGGTAACGGTCAAATCATGGAATCACTGAGGAATGGGGTCTGGCGCTTTCCCTGCTTTCTGGGGGCGTTGATTGCGTTGTTTGGAACTCTCCTCTGCGCACTATTTTTATGATCCTCCGAGTTGTCCCAGATTAAGGGTCCTGGTCTTAAAGGCTGTTCGGACAATGTCTTGCAACATGAGCCGTCCCAACCGTTGAACCAACACTGGCCATTCCAATAATACAGGATTTCACTTCGGTTCCATCCATCCAACGTTCGAAGATAAATTGTGCATACATGTCCCTGCGTGGAGCATTGATTTGACAGGATTCGTGCAGCGGGAGTGGCACAGCCGTTGAGGACCCTAGCTATGGATCGGAGACCGAAAGCAACATGGGTATGGGGCATCTAGTGGCCCCCACAATCCTCCTAGCGAACGCCTCCTGTTAAAACTCCATCCATTCAGGAATAGTGTACACTTCGCCCAAGCCACGTCGACGATTTTGGTCAAGCCATCTTGTGGATCAAAGCTTGGCCTTGTTGTGAATGAAAGCGCTACGCCGCACACTGCAACATATCCGTCTTCTAAGGAAGTTCTCGCCCTGAGCAGACTTCCTCCACGACTACTCTTCAGCGACTTCTGTCTGTGGAAAAATGTCCGACGTAAAGTCACCCGACGAGGTGGAGGAACCTCACACCAGTGTTTCGCAAACAGCCGTCGAGGATGTCGACACTTCCGTATCGTCTTCCAGAGCCGAAGGAGACGCAAACGCACAAGCTGCAGAACCCCGAACGTGGAGATTTTGGCTAGTCTTCGTCTCGCTATGCCTTGCTCTCCTTACCGTCTCTCTCGATATTACCATCATGAGCGTAGCGCTCCCGACGATCGCGAAAGCGGTTCCTGGCGCCGACGAGCAATACGTCTGGATATCCAGCTCCTTTCTCCTCGCCTCAACGGTTGTCCAACCCTTCATCGGCCAGTTAGCAAACATCTTCGGGAGACGTTGGCCCATGCTTATCTCTGTCGCACTGTTCATCGTCGGTAGCGCAATCATCGGAAGTGCCAACAATGTCAACCAAATTATCGGAGGGCGAACCGTACAAGGGCTTGGAGGTGGAGGACAATTCGTGCTCGTCGAGATCATCGCATGCGATATGGTCCCTCTACGAGAGCGTGGGAAATACCTAGGCATGGTCCTCTCAGCCGGCGCCGTAGGCTCAACCCTTGGTCCCATCATTGGCGGAGTCATTGCAGAGCACGACTGGCGTTGGATCTTTTACATGAATCTCCCCATTGGCGGGGTTTGTCTGGCCACGCAAGCCTTCTTCCTCCGCCTCAACTACAAGAAGCAGCCCAGCTGGCTCCATGCTCTGGCTAAAATCGACTACATTGGAGGCTTTCTGTTCATCGCGTCGATGAGCGCTATCCTTCTCGGTCTGATCATGGGCGGAACCATTTATGCGTGGTCAAGATACAACATCATCGTGCCCCTAGTGCTGGGCTTCCTCGGCTGGATCGCGTTCCATATCTATGAAGCCACGCCATTCTGTGAGGAGCCTAGTGTGCCGCCACACCTTTTTGCGAATCGAACCTCCCTAATCGGCTTCTTTCTCGGCTTCGATGCCGCTCTACTACTGATGTGGGCCTGCGTCTTTTTACCCGTATACTACCAGGGTGTATTGGAAACTAGTCCTCTCCGCGCTGGCGTCTACCTTTTGCCTTTCATGTTATTCAACGTCCCGTCCGGTATGATAGCGGGTGGTCTTATGGCGAAGCTAGGGAAATACAGGCCTTTCCACCACGTGGGCTTTGCATTGTCGGCTGTCGGCTTTGGACTTTTTACCCTTCTGGGACCATCATCAAGCAAAGCGGCGTGGGCGTGTTTCGAAATTATCGCCTCAATTGGCCTGGGCATTCTGATGATCACTGTCTTGCCTGGTATTCAGGCCAATCTCAGCGATGCGGATAATGCTTCTTCGGCTGCATTGTTCTCGTTCATGAGAAGTTTTGGGTTTATGTGGGGTATTGCTATACCGGCCATTATTTTCAATAACGAGACGAATGGGTTACTACATCTCATCGAGAACCCCCGGGTAGCTGCCGCCATAGGTGGAGGAAAGGCGTACTCGCTTGTCACTGGCGGTTTCGTACAGTCGCTAGCTCCGGAGACGAGGAAGCAGGTTATCCAAGTGTTGACCAAGAGCCTGAAGCCGGTATGGTATGGCGGTGTGGCTTTCAGTCTTGTGGGATTCTTGCTATCATTTCTCGAGAAGCACGTCCCTATGCGGACGCAGCTGAACACAGAATACGGGCTGCAGGAAGAGAACAAGGAGAGGGATGCAGAATCATAAAAACAGGTCGATAATAATCAGGAGGCAGCGCCTCAAATTTGATATTTGGTAGACAAATATGAGTGTTGTCAGTAATGGAATATGTTCGTTGGGGTCAGAACGACACCTAGAATATGCCTCTTTGGGAACGAGACAGTGTGACTTAGCGCATGGATGGGTCGATGTGAGCTCAAACTTATTAAGACCCTATTAAAATGCAAATTTACTTTTCGCATGGACTACTAGAAGTTCCAGAACTGTATTCCAGTATCGCTACATCGGCCCATGCCCCAGACAACGCCGGGCTAGGCGGTGGCATCATCTCGGTGTGCACGACGACGCATGCTATAGCGGGTTCATGAGAAACTGCTTGGTTTCGAAGGGCGGTGAGACTACCGGAGTAAAGGAACTGACAAGGCGACCGGAGAGCCCACCGAAAGGAAAGGATTGTGTCGTGACTCGCCAGGGGGCGTGGCAAGTTGCACCCCGGATGCCGGTCGCAGCGGACCCCGAGCGTACCTGACCGCACATCATGGCGACCGGACCATGCCGCAATGGTACGTATAACCAGGGTATGCGTGAAGTCGCGAGGCAAGATTGATTGACCTCTGACCATCCTCCACCTGTACTTCAAGAGTCTGGACCAAACACCGACAGAATTTCCGCCATGGCCGAAACGGGCAACAAGCAGGCGAGTCAAGGCGTCCTTGTAAACGGTCAGATTGTCAAGGGCGACGTGGGGTATGATGGTCGGGTCATCTTGTACATTATCAAAGGTATGTGGAGATCCTCGGCATCGGTTCTCTCGTCTGGGGTCCGTTACCGTGGCGTACATTGATGGCTTCTCGCACGGGAAGCCGAACAACCCTGCCCATGTGGACCACACAGCTCCAGTCTTTCCAGTGATTCCACGTCAGACTGTCTCCAACACACTGGTTGCAGGATTACATGAGCAAGGCGGTCGACTGACAATGTTGCAGCCGATCAGACAAGCTACATCAATTACATCAAACCGCTCATTTTGGCGGAGGAGTTGCAATTCCCCCACGTCATCTCAGTTATTGACACCAAGGAGGATTGGTACTATCGAATCCATCCGGAACGCTATGTTCCGGCTCTGAAGGACCAGGATCCAGTAACAAACCAGGAGGTGATAGTGTTCGAAAGCACAGCATGCCTGCAGTATCTGGCTGAGCGATTTGATCCGCAGGGAGAGTGGAGCGGCAAGACCGCCTCGGAAAGGGCGCAAGTGTTGTCTTGGACAGCATACCAGACTGCAGGACTGGGGTATGCGACCACTCCACAATCGTCGTCGATGTGGGAGCTGAGATGCTGACGTGCTGAGCAGACCTACAGCAAAGTACTGGCTCTATTTCCTAAAGGGGTATCCGAATCGCGCAAATCCGGAGGTACTTCCAAAGACCGTCGCCAAGTGAGTGATCCTCTTCTTACTTCTACATCCAAGGAGGTGGTTGCAAGAGGGCTGTTCTGAGGCATTATTGCTGCTGACCCTGATGCGACGTGACAGACTGCATTCAAACTGTCTTGCCCAGTGGGATAAACTCGACAAGCGGCTCTCAGAACCGGGGCAGAAATATATTGGGCTACCAGATCGCCCAACAGTTGCCGATATATCGTATTTCCCGTTCGCTATGCCATGGATGTTCAAGTTCCTAGGAGTAGAAATCGCTGATTGGCCACACATTGAGGCATGGAGTAAGCGGATGCTGAATCGTCCCGCTGTGCAGCGGATACTAGAGCGGGGACCCAGATATGGACATGACTTAGATCAGTGACAACCTGAAGTCGCAGTTGTCTTCAACAAGCGAGACGCAACAAATGGTCAGAACGTTGAAAATTGTGAAGCTCTGTCCGTCGTTGGACATGTGTGAATGTACACAATGACTATGTCGGACAGATTTGCCTTCACGCCAAGCGATGACTCGGTCTCCGGAGGGAGCATATGCTGGCTTGTTGTTGTTGTGCGGATACCGTACCGGCGGGTACTTTCTCGCTAATCCACGCCTCCCCTTGCGGTTTCTTTCAACAGCCACAGCTCAAAAAGAACCCAGCGACCAGAAAGACGGTGCTTGACCCCATGGCTTCTATGTATCTCGTGACCTTGGCGTTCTGTGCCGCACTCTGTGCGCTGGTCGGCTTGAATGCCAAGCTCCGCGGAGGGCTCTACTCAAGCAGTGTGCATGCCCTATCTTCTGTAATAAATGTAAGATCCCAGTGTGACAAAAAGTCGCAATACTGATCACGTACAAGATTTATCTGTCGTGGGCCCACCCTATCAGATCCGTAAACGGCTCCCACGATATACCGACATGCCCATACCAATGGCCCAATGGCCAAGGCGATGTCGCCAAATTCCTTGAAGGTGAAAAGAACAGTTCGCAATGGAGCAGGAAGTATGGCGGTGTCTATCGGATATGGAATGGGTTTACACCGGAAGTGTACGTCAACCATTCCTACGCAAAACAATACACTGACAAAGCCAAGGGTAGTTAGCCATCCCGAAGACATCCAGACAATTTTCAAGGACTCGGATAAGCATCGAAAAGCCATCAACAACAATGCTGGATGGCTCATGGGCGAATTGCTAGGAAAATGCGTGGGCCTTATCAGTGGTGAAAAGTGGCGGAAATTGCGCTCCGTGACAAGTCCGCCATTCACTCATCGAAGCTCCACACATTATATTCCGGATATTCTCCGGAAGGTTGACGAGGAACTTGAGTCACTCCAGCTGACCGACAACCTGAAGAGAGGCCTGATAAATCCCGTCGCAGACCTACGGTACATCCCATTTTGGATTGTAGCCGAGATCATTTATGGCAAGCTCAACGCAGAACGACGGCGGGAACTGATGGATATCGTGCCGTTGCGAGAAGGCCTGTTTCAGCGTATGCTCCAAGGCGGGACGACTCGATCGGCCTGGAGCCGCTATCTGCCATCGCACATCAATCGGGATCTTGGAGACTTCAAAAGTCGCTGGTCGAAACTCAACAAAAAGCTCTACCTTAGTGCAAAATCGGGCACTCTATCAGCCCCTGTCGTTGAGATGTACGAGGCGGTGGAACGTGGTGAGATATCCCAGGAAGAACTGCTACAGACGTTGGACGAGATGCTTTTCGCCAATCTGGATGTCACAATGGGAGGGCTGTCCTGGAACCTGCTGTTTCTTGCCAGTAATGCGGAAGTGCAGGACGGCATTCGGAAGGAGATGCCGGTCCTCGGTAACACGCCTGAAGATCGAAGAGCCTTAGAGGAGTATATCAAAAATCCATCGACATTACTGGGAGCATCAATTCTGGAGTCAGCCAGGCTCAAGCCGCTGGCGGCATTTTCAGTGCCGCAAGCTGCGCCGACAGCGCGGACGGTTGGGGGCTTCGTGGTTCCTCCGGGGACGAACTTCATTGTCGATACCCACTCATTGAACATCCGTAACCCGTTCTGGGGAGATGACAGAGAGCAGTATCGGCCTTCACGGTTCGTCAATCAAAAGCCGTCAGAAGTTCGATACCATTACTGGCGGTTTGGATTTGGGCCCCGGCAATGTATGGGAAAATACGTGGTAGACTTGGGCATTCGAGCAATTCTGGCACGTCTTTTGGCTAGTTACCGTCTGGGCCTTCACGAGACCAGTAGCTGGACCAAAAATCCCGAGACTTGGATTTCGCACCCGGATACGGAGGTTCGGTGCGAGAGATTGACGACCGGCGCCTGAGGTGTCTTTTATTTTTGTACTCCTGCAGACTATGGGATTCAATATAGCTGAAATCGAATACGGACACTGATGCGCACGACGGAGAGGTCGAAGGCGTGGCACTGTAATATATGTTACACCCGGACAACTGATACCCAAGCGGACGTTGAACTCGTACGGAGTGCTGGGTTGACACATTCCGGGTGAACCGTGCAGAGCCAGGACTGTGCAGACTGAGGGCGGGAAATTTTGCGATCCTTTGGCGCGCCCATTTCCGGGCCGCCTCATCGTAAGCTCGCTTCAAATGGCAGCTGAATGAACGGACCATATGCATCGTGGTGGAAGCGTCGGCTTTCATTTGTGAGTTGAGGGAAGGTTTGCGGAGCAGGACGGCGGTAATGGGCGTTCGCCCAATAAGAACCCCCAGCGCAGGTGGACATGTGTTGTTTGTAGCGGGACGTGTGGAAAGGAACCGGACAGCCTTCGACCGACAAGCTTTCGTGGCTTGCGCTTGTGCGGTCTCCATTGATGCCAAGTGTTAACGACAACATGAGTGGCGTAACTGGAAGGTCGTGGGTGTCTTATCGACGTTGCTTTGCCTCACAACAACATCGATTTTCGCAGACAGACAAAGAGTGCGATGCGTGGAGCTCCAAAATGCCAAAGTCCATCCCGCCAAGGCAGTCATCGCTGGTCATGTTGGATCCTGGTCTGCCGTGTCTCTAAGTATACGACCACAGCTGTACCAATGGAAAAGGCTCACGTCTTGGTCACTACTGGTAGCTGACCAGGTGCAATAATGGACCCTGGTGCCCAGCGGCTGGCCCCCAGGCCTCTGTTGCCCGGCGTAAAATCATCAGCGAAGCCACCATCGCCGAGCTTTGAACGCGTCCGGGTAAATTTCAACAATAATAATAACAGTCCTAATAAAATAAGGGCAGACGGGCGTCCAGCCCCTAAGGGCTCTTGCTGCATTGACGTCTTCGTCCCACATCGCTGTTGAAACGACTGAGGCTGTCATGTCAGTCTCGGCGTTTATCTTGGACCCCTAACTCTGTAGGGCTAGTATACCGGGACCAACCCACCGATGTGCAAGGCGGACTCCGTGATATGTAGTGCAGGGTGATGAACGCGCGCGGCGCAGCAGCATCTATGCTCGGGTTTCTTCTATCTTTACCCCGCGCACGGCGAACCCTAGACGTAGCTGCGTCTACGCTGGTCCAAAATTATGCAAGGTCTCTGAGTCAAGGCTGGTCCCAAAGGCTACAAGCTCCCCGAGACGAGGTTGCGAGGCAAGTCCGCGTCGGATGAGTGCTTCGACATCAAGAGAGGACCAGGAGGAACATGGACCCGTAATTATCGTTGTCAGCTTTCGCGCGGATCCTTCCCGCCGCAGAATTGTCAGCCACAACGGTATACATGATTAACGAGCCTCCCTTGGAATCGATTGGCGGGTCTGTTCGTTGGCGCTGACGGCAGCTTGGGGTCCAAGCCAATCCATGTTTTGCATTGGAAACGGCTTCCATGGACCGCTTTGGCCGTGATCTCTCTCGGCAATAGCGCGTTGTGAGGAAGATGCAGGTGGTGCAGGGGTTCAGCAGCATCAGGCTGACCCCTTCCTGGCAGAGAGGTAGATATGTCCGACCGGCCCGCGCGCATCACGCTCGTATCCATTGACCATTTTCCCCACTTTGTACGGAATCCCACAATGCTCCCAACACCTCTCAGGTTCGTGACAGAATTCCTTGACTTCGATATCACGTTGCTGACGGATCCGTGACAGCCCGTCGAGCTCGGCAAGGAGTGGCAGTTCTCGGCCGATCAAGCTTCGAACAGCATGTAACCAGTGTTGTGCGGCAAAAGTCAAATGCAGCGGCGAAAGAACGGGATGCGAGAGATGTCGAAACGGGCGTTTACAGTGCATTTACCTAGAGTCACGCGTCGGCCGGGTCCCAGGTATCCGGGCAAAGAAAAGGCGTCTTCCGGAAGAAGGGAACGCGCCTGAGCAACGAGCGCAATACGTTGCACAGCATGCACAACCTGTTCCGACCGTGGTGTCTAGATCGGTTGCCTCCATCACGTCCAATGAAAGCACATACCATGACGATGAGAGCGAAAGTATGGGACGGTGGACCACGGGATCGAGCCTTGGTACCGGAGACAGTCATGACACAGACTTCCTCGAAGAGTCGGCGATGAGAACCGCTCCTGGAGATATAGGACGCCAGGGCTCCAGCTCAACAAGCGACATGATGACATCCATGGCCGAGGACTTCATGCTTCCCGCCATCGACTTTAACCTAGACCATCTTTTACAGCCTTTCCCGCCCTCGCCTCCATTGTCGCAGCCGGCCCCCGATCATGACCGGCAGCAAACCCCAAGAGTGCAATCGCAATCAGTTCGGCCGCCCAAGAATCATTCTGACAGCCAGTTTGTCATCGATTGCACCCAAATCATCAGCGACTTGGAGAACTACATCGTGGCCGACCTCAAATCCTTCAAGATCGTGTTGGGGCTGATCAAGCGAGCATTAGAAAAGCTTACGCAGCTCAGCGATATCCAATCAGGCTCTCGAAACATGCGTTGCATTATTCTCTTGACCGCCATCATGTACCAGATTGTGGAGCTTCTGGAGGTTTGCCAAACAATGGTGTCCGAAGAGACAGAGCGTCAGTGCGTCTCGAGCTTCAGCATTCGGCCGTCCGGCCTACTGCTACCTGGACTCGGGTTGGGAGATTTCGGGATTGACGCCGAGGAGCAGAAAGCGTGGAGGTCGCAGATGGTGCTCAAGGAGGTGCGCCAAGCTAGTGAAGTGCTCAGGAGTATAAAGACCTTGGCTGGAATGGGGTCGAAGCCTGCGTCTCAATCGGGTACGCCGGAAGGCAGGTCAAGGGAACAGTGTTTCGTGGACCTGGAGCTGCGACTGACGGACCTTGCGGGGCGCATTGCAAGACGGGGTTAGGGTTAACAGCGAAGGAGCGCAGCAGTGGACGATGGACATGATGACTTAACGAGAAATGTGACAAAGTTCGAAGACTGGTGACTTGCTGCCTTATACCCATATCTACGGCTTGAACGGTGTTGTCTCTGAAAGCTCCCGTAGTGCAGCTCGTCGGTCGTCTCACCGAAAACGCATAGCTTACATAACCGTTTCGTTACATAATCATCTCCCAATCCATCCGCCCATCCAATCAATTGCAATTGCCTTCTCCTTTCCTCAGCTTCCTCCGAATGTCATCAAACCCATCGTCTGCTGCGAGACCTTCCAGGGCCAATCTGATTGAATTTTCGACTGCCTTGATCTCTTCTTCCGTGAAGCACTCAGTGCTGTACTCAAGCCTCAAGAACAAGGTTCCATCCTGCCCTGCTGTGAATTCAGCCATCAGCTTGAATTTGGCCCCTTCCGCCCAAGTTTGAATTGGGGTTGAACCCGGGAGAGTGAATGCGATGCCATCGTGCACGTCGTGAAACGTCACCATCGCTTCGAAGATGGGATGATTGGGGAAATTTGGATGGATGCCCAGGTGCGACAACAGCTGGTGCCACGGTACAGCATTCGATAGCGCCGCCCTACTCGCAGTCTTGACCGACTCAACAAAGTCCCCGGCGCTTGTCGGGTCATGATAGAGCCTTATGGGTAGAGGTTCCAGGAACAGGCCGACCACTGTCTGATCTTCTTCTGAGTGCCGGTTTAGATACGGCGCGCCTAGAATGATATCGCAATTGTGGGTCTGGTAGGTGAGTGCCATGGCCACAGCACCGAGGGCGATCTGGTGCATGGTAACTCGATGATGGACGGCAAAAGCACGCAGGCCCTGGTGCGTATTCACCGGAACAATGCAGGACCGAGATGTTCCTGCCCATGTTGTCCGCGACTTTTGGATACCAACATTTCGTGATGTTTCCCTGGCTCGACACAGATACTTCGACCAGAATGCGAGCTTCTCAGGAGAGGGTTGTAAAGCAAGCTTTGTTTGAGAATACTCTCTTCCGATGGTTGGCAAAGGTTTATCCCGATACGTCTCGATGACTTCACGCAGAAGTACCTTGAGCGTGGTGAAATCGCAAAGGATATGGCTAATAACCACCAGCATGCATTCCGGCGAAATCAGGACTCTGACCAGGTAATCTTTGTTCAGGTCGAAGGCGATGTTGATCTCGCGGTCGATATCAATCCTGCGCACGATATCAGCAGTGGGAGGCCTTGAAAAGTATTCCCGTCGCAGTCCGGCAAATATCGAAGCATCGGATGACGTGGCCGAATTATATGTCGAGCTGAGCATACGATGGCGCTGCAAAACATGGTCCCAGGATGCCTTCAGTTTGTCGATCCTCACAGACTCGTCCAGGCGGCTGGCGAACGTAACGTTGAACGAAGAAGAAGAGCCTACCCCGTGTTTCATCCACCATTCTCTTTCGATCGGCGACACCCCATGCTCACCGATTGAGAGGGATTGGTCACGTTGGGAGACGTCAGGCTTCGCATCGGAGCATCTCAGAGCTGCACATAATGTCCGCAATGTGGGAGTCTCGAGAAGAAGCCGTAGTGGAATTGGACGTTTCAAAATCCTGGCAAGACGGTGCGACAATTGAAGATAAAGGATTGAGTGCCCTCCCAAGTCAGCGAAGCTGGCATCCAGGTTGACCTCGGCCTCCTTTGGTAAGCTCAAAAGATCTCGCACAGCTATCACGATGACCCTCTCCACTTCATCCAGCGGTCTATCTTCCGGGTTTGAGTCTCTGGCGTCCAATGCCTGGGTCACCACCTTTTTGTAATCCAGCTTTCCAACTGCTGTCAACGGAAAGGACTCCACTGCGGTTATGTGGCGCGGCATCGCGTACTGCGGTATGTGCTTCTGCAGAGCTTTCTTGAATGCGACGACGTCAATGCCCGCCGGTTGAACCTGAGCAACGAGGTGATCATCCTGGGCAGCAACCGCCACGGCTTTCACACCACAACCGGCCTCCAACATGCGAATCTCTAGATCATCAAGATCTACCCGAAAACCACGAAGCTTGATCTGGCGATCACTACGCCCCAGGAACATCAATTCGCCGCTTTTACTCCAATAACCACGATCCCCGGTGCGGTACATGTACTCAGCCGTATCAGGAATGATCGTGTCTGCTAGAAACCGAGCTTGGGTTTCCGCAGGCCGACCTACGTACCCCGATGCCACCTGTACTCCCGCAAGGTATATCTCCCCAATCGTTCCTGGCGGTACGAGGCGCCTCGCGCTGTTCAAGATGTATATTCTGGTGGAGGCGTTGGGGACTCCAAGTGTTACTGGTTGTCGATCATACAGTCGCTTGATGGTGGCACCACATGTTGCCTCAGTAGGGCCATACATGTTGTACAATGTCTTCTTTGAGGCCCAAGTGTCACAGACCTTCTGCGGAACGGCCTCCCCGACGAGGTATACAGTCTTGAGCCTCGGATAGTCATCTGGATTCATAGCCTTTGCGACAGACGGTGTCAGTATTACGCTATCTGCGGATCTGATGTGACCAAGAGGATCCGACGGCTCCTTCAAAACCAGTTCAGCGCCGTAGCTGAGCGCCGAGAATATCTCGTGAATGCTGCCATCGAAATTAGGCGACATGACTTGCGCGATCTTGCGCCCGGGTGCCGCAAACAGACGGACTTCAGAATCGTTTTGGAAAGCTACGAGACTCTCATGTCGACAAAGGACACCTTTGGGCTTCCCGGTGGAGCCAGATGTAAAACAAAGGTAGGCTGGCGAATCCGGCCGACATGTGCTCGACGTATATCGATTGTGTATCTGTTTGGACGACGCCTCAGCAGAGATTATCTCCTCAACTGACAAGCAAAGGTTGCAAGAGACTGGCTTGACTTGTTTTGTGTGTTCTGTAGGGGTCAGAAACACCCTCGCTTTAGCTGTTTGGAAGTTCATCTCTCTGACTACCGAAGGCATATCTTCCGAGAACGGACAGTAGACGGCCTTGGCTTTAAGTATGCCGTAGATGGAGATTATCCATTCCAACGAACGATCCGCATGAACGCATACCACCTCTCCTTCGCGCACATGTTGCCGCAGGCGTTCAGCGACAATCGAAGACGTCTTATCGAGCTCCAGATACGTCAACTGACGTGCACCTCGGGATACGGCAATGTCTTCAGGATATGCGAGGGCCGCTTTGATGAACAAGGACACGAGATCTTCATCGTAGAAATTTTCACGGGTAGTCGCAGCCGCCCAGTTCCCAAATCGGCCCAGCAAGGTCTTCTGCGGACCTGGAAGGATCCTGTCGAGGCATTCGCTCATGGTTATGAGTGGTCGTTGTAGTAATTGAAGAGCATGTTGAAATGCATTGGCGACGGTCGCAACTTGCGCCGAGGAGTAACGTGCCGTATGGTAAGCCATCTGAATCCATCCATTGCTGGCAATGTCGACATGCAAGGGAACGTCTGAAAGCACACTGCCCAATGGACTCTCCACCGGGTCATATTGCGTACGGCTCAACTCTGGATGGGCCAATTGTACATTCAGAGCAGTGTTAAACTTCCGGGAAAAGCCATGCTCTGATGTTGTCCATTGGAAGGAAGTCAGTTGCGCAAGTTGCTCCAAAACATAACGTAGCCATTCCGTGACAGTTGCCGTATGATCGATACGGATAAAGAGGGGGAGTGTATTGATAGCAGGTCCCACGATCCTTTCGACTCCCGAAATCGGCAGGGTCCTTCCGCAAAGCGCACAGCCAAATGCCACATCATCTGAATCCATGAACTGGGAAATTGTTAAAGCCCACGCCGCGGAGTAAAACGAAGAGACAGTTATGCCGATGTGTTTGCAGAATAGCGACAGTTGGTCCAGATCAATGTTAAAGCGAACGAATTCCTGGAGCTGCTTCGGTTGGTGCATGGATGCTGGAAGCGGCTCTGGTAGCAGGAGCTCGGTTGCTGCCGCTGGATGCTCTTGGTGCTGTTTTGCCCAGTAGGATTTCCCAACCTCTTTACCTCGGTTTTGCAATATCTGGAGTTGCAGAGCAAACTCTCCGAATGACGGTCCAGGAAGTATACTTTGACCTCTCAGCACTCTATGAAGCTTCTCTTGCAACAGTACCTGCGAATGGCCGTCGACTAAGGCGTGGTGGATCCGCCATATGACAACGCTTCGCTCACTGAAGGTGACCACTCTGAAGCGATTGGTAAGAGCCCGGTCCTGATCATCAAGGTCCGCAGCTGCTGCAGCAATTCGTTCCTCTAGCATTTTGGCGTTCTCTACCACGGTTTCCTCCCAGTCAAATATTGCATTTCTTTCCTCGACCATATACCCTCCGCTTTCCGTCATTTCGAAACGCATACGGAAAATCGGTTCCGAGTCCAATACCGCCTTCCAGGCTTCTCTCAAGGCAGCTATGCTTCCGCTTTTATGTATTTCCTGATACTGTATTATGTTTCTCTCTGGATATGACATCCTAGAATGCATGAAGGCCAGCTGCAGCTCCGTCATCGGATAATGTTGACCAGTAGTGGTTGTAGACACGATGGAAGTCCTGCGGATTCGTTTGCGGCGCCGAGGATCCGTACATTTTGACGAGATCGATAACCTGCGTTTTATACTGGTTCGATTGGCTGGCTCCCAGGTTCCTTCATCAACTGAAAGACGCCGTGGACCGGAACTCGCAGAATGTATCAACTCTAAGATGCTCTTGGCAGTAAGGATGGTCTCGAAGGTGACATATATCCCCAGATTTCTCAACGAAGACTGAAGGTTGAGGGAAGACAACGAGTCACCGCCGTTCTCAATGAAACTGGAGACGAAGTCGATCTCCAGAATCGGAATGTTCAAAGCCAAGGCAACTTCATTAAGGATGCAGATGTGCAGACTTGAACACAGCTTGGTGAGCCAGGTTTCGCCAGCCATCGTTGACGAAGACATTCGAACGCACAAACTTGAAGAAAATTTGATGGCGATAGAGAATTGAGGCTTGGTTGTGATACAGCCCGTGACGAGGTGGACTGGAAATCGGGTACGTACACCAGCCATTCTCACACCCCGAACCCGGGGACACGGCGACTCATCCTCGTCGTAGCCGAATCCGATCTCCTGTGCCACAATGATGTTGTGTGAGATCGTGATTTGCTATCCCGGTGGACGAGGGTGACCGGGACCCGGAATACTTGGCGCGCAAGTAATGCATCTCAAATTCATGACCCACGCCACAAGATTGAAAGAACCCTACAGTATTGATCTGATCCAGGACTTTCTTCGGCACCGATCGCTCCCGTGATTATGGAAGCCAAGTCTGGGGCTCTCTGGTACTTCGCTTACGGGTCCAACATGAGCACAGCCAAATTCACCGGCGGCCGAGGCGTCGCACCGTTGGACAGAGCCCGGGTACGCTTGCCGCACTGGGTTCTATCTATGGACATTCCAGGTCTACCTTACTCTGAACCGGCATTCAGTAGCCTCAGAGACCGTCGGACTTTACCTGCCGAAGCCGCTGACGCCCCAGATGTCATCGGGGTCGCCTATCTGATCACTGGGGAACAATATCGCCATGTCATTGCATCTGAGGGAGGGGGTACAGCGTACGCGGATATCGCGGTCTTCGGCGAAGGGATAGGCCTGGAAGATCAGAAAAAGCTGCAGAACGGGTGCATGCTAAGGACCCTTGTCAGTGCGGGAATGACCAGGTCTCCGACCCCAACTCCTAGTCTTCGGTATATGGTTCGTTGTTAATCCCCGAGGGAGATTGTCCCGGCACTCTAACCATCATTCTAGAGGCTGCTACTGGATGGTGCCATTGAGGCTCGGTTGCCTTCCGAGTATCAGGAGTATCTCGAGAGACTACCTGTCTATCAGCCTCCATCAACTGCGTGGGGCAAGCTCGGGGCCTTCATCTTCTTAGCAGTATGGGGTCCTGTCATGCAGTTGTTGGAACGCATTACGATGGGAAGCATTGACGACAGCGGATATGCGTCGGATTTTGCGATTTGGCTTGTGAGGGCTACAATGCGTCTGATATGGGTCACGCATGACTGGTTGTTTGCTCCTATCTTTGGCAGAGGAGACGGCGGCGCAGAGAAGCAGCAGTTTGTACCTAATAGTGAATGGCGATTGGAGAAACACCCCTGGCCAGAAGAAGTGTAATCCAGAGTTCCGACAATTGATCCCACAATGCAGTGGCACGGTCTATGTGGTGCAGTATCATTATCTAAATGCCCCTTTTGTCACAGCGCCTAAGCAAAATAACACCATCGACGCCGTGGCAATTCCTGCCGCAATGAAAAATACTGTTGATCCAGCGGCAGAGTAGCTTTGCCATCCACCTATCACCAACGGTCCCAGTACGCTACCCACAGTCTCCATAGCTGCCAGTGCCGCTAGGCCCCTTGTTTTGTCCTCTCCCTCGCACGTTGCTACGAACGCGCCTTTGATGAACGACGGTGCGGGTAGACTGAGTGCCATAATTGCACTGAGTGCATATATTTCTTTCGCGTTAGACGCGAATCCGAAGCCAGTGAGAGAAAGCACTTGGACGACCTGTGATAAAATAGCTAACAGAGCGTCTTTTCGTATGGTATTACGTCTTGAGGACGACTGTGAATTGTGCGATAATGGTGTTCCCCGTTCTTTTTGCAACATCGGAATGATATAGAGGGTTAATCCTAAATACACAGCCGCTACCGCGTGCGCAAGAGAAATTAGAATCCCATTTTCGCGGCCCGTGAAGTTGAATTGGAGAGAGGTGTGGACTAGCAGGGCGCTGAACACATAGGATTGGACGAGATTGTAGGCGAGCACAGAGAGTCCAAAAAGGAGATTTCTGGGTTGGCGTTGAAACGAGATGAGAGGGGTTGATATTGTTCTCAGCAGATTCCTCCAGGACTCATCCAGGTTCTGCTCTCGAGACCTCGCATCCGGGTTGTTTTCTTCCGTGTTATGGAGTGGGTGTGTTGGGGAAGCGGAGTGTGTGGGAACGAGAACCTGAAGGTAAATGATTGTGAGAAGGAATAGCCCCAGAGCTATGAAGAAACTGATGGTGAAATTTTGAAACAATCCACCAACGAAAGGCGAGATTGATATGCCGGTCAGGTATAAAGCCATGGAACTTCCAATAAGTGTTGACGTCCTTTCATGCTTGTCCGCTTGAGAGTATATGGCGTTGAGGAAATAGTGCAGCAAGTTATCGGAAGCTAATCCCTCGAATATACGACCAGAAAGCGCCACAATGATGCTTTGGAAAGACACTTCAGTCCGGGTACTCAGCTTTTCATTCTTCTGATAAAATGCAGGGTAATACGTACCGCCCAAGAGTAGCATAACCGCACTCATAGACCTTGTAACCACCCAAAATAGTAAGCCCAATTTCTGATTAGTTATCGAAAGCTTCTGTAAATGACCAAGTGCGAGTACACCGAGCACATTGGCAGCAGAAACGGCCGCTGCTACTGTGCCTGCGTAGCGGCTCTTCTCATCTCCACGGCAGTGCGCTGGGTTGCGACATAGAAGCGTAGCATAGGCATAATACGATGTCGCTGCTGTTGATGCCATCGCCAGTGCGGCGAGAAGTGCGATCGGAAGAACATATTCTGGTGTAAAGTCTCGGGATATAGAGGCTGCCGATTTAGAAGGTGGATTCAGTTCTTGATCGCTAATGAGAGGAGACTCCTCATCAACGGGATTGACCGTATGTTCCGACATTCCGTCTCAAAAAAATCCTATTGCTTCAAAGAAAGGAATGCATACTAAGTTCAACTGTCAACGTTGTGACCGGGACGTTTCGTTGGTGGAGTGTCGGGCACCGAACCAGGCGCTCTGACCAATCAGCTTTGGCCTTCTTCGCTCTCCATATTGGGTTGTAAATAGTCAACGATGCAACAACAAGACTCTGGCCTGCCGTGAATATTACTCATTTGAATCACTTCTAAGATGGATCTCACATTGAATAACCTCATAGATGCGCTCCGGTCGGCTTCTACACAACTCGACGAAAGTAAGGTGGATGAAGTACTCCATGACACTGGAAGGCTACCGGACAAGAAAGTCTCTGAACTTGCTTCAGAGGCCTTGGATCTTCTCAATGAGTTGCGCCTGAAATTGGAACCACGCCACTTGATTCTCGCGGATCATTTCATGGGTACGTGACTCCTGATTGCGACCGGCTGGAACCTCCGATTAATGCGGACAGGCTACATGAACACGAAGGCACTTTGTGCAGTCGTTGAGCTGGATATTCCAGATATTCTCCTGGGGGCCCCCAAGTCAATTGAAGAGCTTGCAAGGGCAAGCCATGCACGGGAAGACCGCCTTCGTCAAGTAATGCGTGCTATGCGCAACAACGGCATCTTCTCTTATGATACGGAAAAGAATACCTATCAGAATAACTCAGCGTCTACGCTCCTTTTAAAAGATCATTGGACACAATGGAGAAACTGGGTAGAACTCTACGGCAACGAGTTTTACGATATGGCTCGAGGAATCCAGCAATCATGCAGAAGTGATGCCGTGCGATCCCCAGCGCAGATAAACTACGACACGGATGACAGCATGTTCAAGTACTTCACAGACCGCGGCTGGGTTCCAAAGTTCCATAAAACATTGAGTGGAGGAGCTGTTGCACAGGCTCCCGGCATCGTGCAAGATTATCCGTGGCACGAAGTCGCTTCGAAGACTGTTCTGGATATTGGCGGCGGCGGAGGCGGTCTCGTTGCGTCGCTACTTCGTGCCTATCCTGATATGACGGGTGGAGTGTTCGACATGCCGACGGTCGTTGAGCAGGCACGATCAAACTTTCATGACAAGGAAGGCGTGTATGTGGACGTGGGCGGCCGAGTTTCGCATGAAAATTTGATATCGGGCGATTTCATGGTCGAAGTACCGTCTTTCGAAGTGTATACCATGAAATGGTGCCTGCATGACTGGGATGATGAAAAGGCTATTGTCATCCTCAAGACCATCCGTCGAGCAATCAAAGAAAGCGACGACAGCCGACTGGTAATTCTGGAGTGTGTTTTGAGGGACGGGCATATGGGAAGGATGTCAAGGTATGGTGATTTAAACATGATGGTTGCCGTTTCGGGCCAGGAGAGAGATGAGGAACAGTGGAAGCGCTTGGCGCGGAAGTCGGATTGGCAGCTGAAGAAGATATTTCCACTGAGAAATGCGTGGCCATGTGCTATCGAGTTCAGGCCATTGTAGTGGATAGTATTTGGGAATGTTTAGAGTCGATTCAGTGTACCCTCGCTCTTTTTCCTGGCACTTGTTCTGTCCTGGAAAGCATTTCATCAAGGAGCTCCTCTCTTTCTCTCTTGGAATCCTTGGCCTTGGGCTCCAGTTCCTTTTCTCGCCCGGATGCTGGCAGCCCGGAGCCACCGAGGACAGACCTCATTCTTCTGATGGCCTCTTCCAGATCTTCAGGGTCCACGGCGAACGCTACCCTAGCCCAACCTTTCTCGCTCTCTGGTCCATGATAACCTTTTCCCGAACTGACAAGCACTCCTACATTTTTCAGCTTTGCGACGACAGCGCTCTCATCTTCCCAAGTCTCGGCGTCTGGCGCTATCTTTGTAAAGACGTACAACCCAGCATTGCACGGGATGTATGAAATGTCAGATTCCCTGAAAAACGTCGTCAACTTGGTGTATGCTTCTGCCAATCGCGTCTTGTTTAGTTGAATAAGCTCATCGAGGTTAGGCGCTGTAAGTAGTGTCGTGACAAAGGTTGCGGAAAGCGTAGAGATTTGCATTTGTGCAGCTAACGCCGCAGCAATTGCCATCTCCTGGTTGGACTGCGTGACTGTGACACCCATTCGGAAGCCGCTTTGCCCGAAGTCTTTACTCATGCTCCATACTACATGGACCCGCGAAGGGTTCACACCAAGGTCTTCCAGGTTCAATGAGAGCACCGAGACAAATTGCTGCGGACTCGCCATTTCCGACGACGAAAAAACGGACATGGCGTACACCTCGTCACAAATGAAATGAAGATCGTGTTTCTCGCAGAATCGGACACATGCTTCCAAAACGGGCCTGGTATAGCATAGTGACAAAGGGTTATGTGGGTTTGTGAATATGAGAGCCTTGACCGAGCAGTCTGCTGACGCAAGTGCTTCCTCCAATGCCTTGATCAACGCGCCTTCTTCAAAGTTTTCCATGATCGATGGCACACTGGCGAGGATGGGCTTTACTGACGATCGCACCCTGACTCCAAAGTCAAATCCATTCCAATATGGTCCAGGTATCAGTACACCATCACCAGGATCGCAAATGTTGTACAAGAGTGTGTCGAGAGCGGCCATTGCGCCAGGAGCTGTGGCCAAATGTGCCGCTTCTACCATCTTATGTGGATTGAAGTATTTGTTGAAGAATGAGCAATAAGCATCTAGAAGATCCGGATCCCCCGAGAATCCTCTTGGATAAGAAAAGTGCTGCAGGTCGTGAGCCACATGCATCGTGCGTTCTCTAGCGATGACTTACTTTCTGGTCCAATTTTTCAGTTACGGCTTTCCGACAAATTTCTACTAGCTCAGGTCGAAGCAGCCAATTTTCTGAGGTGGAAAGATCAATGTTCGAAGTTGTTTTCGCCATACGTTCGGTGACAGCGCCCTTGATTTTGGGCACGATGGCCTCAACATTTGACCAACCCCGTTTGGAGAGTGCCATTGATTTTTGGGTTCGTCTTCTTGGTTTCAATTAATTGTATCGAGCTTTTCAAAATGAAAGGCTGCTTACTGGCACGATCAAGCTGACTTATACAGTCAAAGCGCTTCCGGATTGTCCTTAGACCATTCGGGCACCGGAGCGGGTATTACCCTATGTGGCAATCGCGCTCGGCCCGCTTTCCTGGAATCCCGACAACCCTCAACACGAGCATGTGTACCCAAGTGCTATGTGACAAAAATTATCGTTGGAATAGGTTCCCAATATTTCCATAATGGAGTCCCAGAAGGTCCTGGTGGGAGTTCTATATGCTTACCCGCTGTCATTATGGGTAGTTCTGTTCATCTGTTCTCTGAGTCTACATCGGCAGACGTCTTCATGCGCGTCAGATGAATATAAGGGAAGAGGAGTGTGGAAGGGTATCTGGTTCTTGCAATTATTTCTAACTTTCTGTCTCCTGGCTAGTGCGATCCTCAGCACGCCCGGATATATTTCTTCGATTCGCAGCCACGAAGAAATTCGCCTCAATGGAGGATACGTTGTAAGAATAGAGCTTAAAAGCATCTGGATGACGCATAATCTAATATCTGCTAGATCACGTATGCCGTTACATTTCTCTACTTTGCGTCGGGTCTGCTGCCGAGTCCAGAGGGACCCTTTCACCCATCAACAGCGCATTGCTATGCATGGGTTACTGCTGCTGTAATAGAAGGTGTCATACTCACCTTGTCGTTAAAGTTCGAAATTGCGGCATTCGGCTTGGTTCAATCCATCTTAGCGGGTTTCCGAGTTGCTCTCCTCCTTTGCATGTCCGGCATTCACCTGTACCTGCAACGGGATGTTCCTCTGGACTGGAGTGAAGCATCGGAGAGAGAAGCGCTACTTCCAAATAATCAAGTAGGGTATGGGGTTAGCAATAAGCCGTTTCCGATGTCAAATACGTCTTCCAGCAAAGGTAAAGGAGGGTGGCTGGATTATTTCATTGGTTTCCGTATACTGTTCCCCTATCTATGGTAAGTTTTCAAAGACCAATTTGAGATTTCGACTAAATTGCCAGGCCTTCCGATTCCCGACAACAGCAACTTATACTACTAGCGTCTCTGATACTTGTCCTTGGTCAGAGGGCCGTTAATGTTCTCGTTCCGTATCAACTAGAGCAGATGATTAAAGGAATGGGTGAAGGCAAAATGCCTCTGAAGCAGATCGCACTCTATATTCTTTACCGTGGTCTCCAAGGCCAACAGGGGGTATTGGGATCAATCCGGGCGATACTCTGGATACCTTTAAGTCAGTCGCTTTTCCGGAGGCTCACAACCGCAGCCTTCCGACATGTCTTATCATTGTCGCTTGAATTTCATCTCAGCAAAAGAATCGGTGAGGTTCTTAGCGCACTCAACAAGGGGAGCTCTCTGAATACCTTCTTGGACAGCTTCGCTTTCCAGCTGTTCCCTATGGTGTTTGACCTCGGCGTCGCAGCAGCCTATTTCCTCATCAGACTAGATCCATTCTACTCTGTGATCTTGATTGCAGTAATGTGGTGCTATATATACATGACCATATATATGGCCATGTGGCGTGCAAAGGCTAGACGAGAGATGGCACAGAAAGATAGGGAGATGGACGCCGCAAAGTGGGTAAAAATATACTCTTCAATCCGCTTCTCTGGCTAACATGCACTTTAGAATGGACACTATGATGTCCTACGAGACAGTGCACCATAATGGCGCGGTGTCTGTGGAGACCGATCGTTTCGGAGACCATGTGGACGCATACCAGAAAGCCGAGTTCCGCGTTCTTTTCTCCTTGAACGTTTTGAACATCACGCAGAACCTTGTACTTACTTTTGGGATTCTTCTCGTCATCCTTATCTCCGCGCTTCAGATCTCCGTGGGTTTGCAGACAGTGGCTATATTTGTCAGCATCTTGGGATACTTCACGCAGCTCCAGGCTCCACTTCAGTTCTTTGGGAGCTTCTACAGCCAAGTGCAAAATAATCTTGTCGATGCCGAACGCATGCTTGATCTGGTGAGTGGCAACCCATTTCCCCGTAAGCTTGCCTGGCAACTGACCACGGCATGGTAGTTTAAAGAAAAGCCGACTATTGTCGACACAGAAAATGCAAAAGAGTTGCCAAATTGCAGTGGTCGGATCACCTTTTCCAATGTTTCCTTTGCATACGACCAAAGAAAACCTGCTATTGAGAAGCTGAACTTTACCGCCGAGCCTGGTACATCGACAGCCATCGTGGGTGAGAGCGGCAGCGGCAAGTCGACATGTTTGAAGCTCCTTTTCCGCTTCTACGATGTATCCGGCGGATCTATCCAGATTGACGGTTCTGATATCCGGGATATCAAACTGGAAGACTTAAGGAGCCATATGGGCATTGTGCCCCAGGATACCATCCTCTTCAATACGACGATCCTCTACAACTTGCAGTACGCGAAACCGGACGCGACATTGGAGGAAGTCTATGATGCTTGTAGGGCAGCCAGCATACATGAACGCATTCTGAGCTTCCCGGAGGGCTATCAGACGAAAGTAGGAGAGCGGGGTCTCCGGCTTTCTGGCGGCGAGAAGCAGAGGATCGCCATTGCACGAGCTATACTCAAAGATCCTCAAATAATTCTCCTAGATGAAGGTCAGTGCGTCCACACTGTATTTAAAACCCGATGGACTGACCTTCCTGTAAAGCTACAGCATCGTTGGACTCGCATACGGAGAAACAGATTCAAGGCGCGCTTGAGAGTGTTACTCAAGGACGGACGACCATCACGATTGCGTAAGCGTAAAAGTTACCCCTGAAGACAAAGCGCACACTCTGATAGGACTTGCAGGCATCGGTTGTCGACGATCACTGGATGTGATCAAATCCTGGTGCTACATGAAGGAAAATTAGTGGAACAAGGCACCCATGATGAACTGCTTAAACTGAAAGGGAGATATTTCAGTATGTGGGAAAAACAGACTAGATCAAGTGAGACTACGCAGTGAAAGTACAAAAGCGCCGTGGCGCAAACAGCGGGTAGCTGTCCAGGTTTGAAGCCTCGAAGGGGTGAAAATTCGTCCATATGTCTGCCAGGAAAGATTGATAGTAAGAGGCCCGATGGTGGGGATCAACGTGGGAACCCGCCTTCCTAGGGTTTTCTAAGGTCTGGGTCACCGAGGCGCGCTCCGTTCTCTCGAAATGCGGTAAATCGTTTGGGCACCTGAATTAGTACATTGAAGTTCAAAGGGTTTTATGATGCTGGCATCTTTCCAATGGCTGTTAGAAAGCATACCCTATGTAGGGTATGCGTATGGGTGAGACTTCAGTGCTGCGACCGCTCCATAATGTCCGTAGGGTCAAATTCACCGTATGGGTATGTGTGCTGAAAATCAACAGACCTTACCTGTGTTTCGCATGTAATCAAAGGCCATAGGGAGACTCGGATGAGGCGTGATCATTCCTTCACGCTCAGCATGCATATGTGCACGACGAGATATGATCTTGGCGCCAAGGCTTTGAGAGGTCAAAGCTCCTTGTGAGTGTCCCTTGCTTGCTTTCGAAGACCTTCTTAACCAGCGCTGTCACAGCACCATGCCCGCAAGAGTCAAGGTCCTCTTGCTCCTCCATGAGTGGTTCAGAACAGAGGTTGGGCGGGGACTCCCTGACCAATACCCAACTTCCTTCTCCGTCGGCGACACCTGAACCGGAACAATTGGCTTCATCAGATTACCGCAATGAGCAGGACAAATCCCTCGGGGACGAACAGCTGGACACACACCAAGAGACTGCTTCTCATAGAAAATTGAGCGATGGCCAGTTGTCAACAAGGAGACATAGTACGAATGAGGACGCAACCCTCCCTGATGGCGCCGAGAAGGCGACCTTCAATCGGCATATCAAGCGACCTGGGGGTGGACGGAGAAAGAGCAGCGTCTCAGAACATGACCGAACTCTTAAGTTGAGTCCGAGCCGGATACACGAATTGACCAGCGAACCTGCCAGCATCCCGATCAGACCTGCCTCGCCGATACCAGAACACGCGTTAGAAGAGACGGCTAGGGAGGATATACAAACACACAGCAAGGGAGCAGTCGCCACACTGGAGCCACCCTTCGAACCTAAGATTGTTCGGCAGGTAGATGGTCGTAAGAGGGGAACTACAGATCCAAGGAGCTCTACCCATGCCTATGGACGCGAAACGGTGGCAGTGAAGGCCAATGCTGGAGAATCACGACAAGGAAGGCCATCATTGACTTCGCGAGCACTGTCTACGCCACCAGTCATACGGAGAAAGCAATCTAGTCACAGAGACCAAGGGTATATGCCTGAATGCGATGAAGACAATACCAGGTCCAGGCATCCCACCTCCCTTCTCGGCCGAGACATAAGAGACGCTTCCACCGCGTCAGCAAGAAAGCCTACAGAACGAGAAAGGTCCAGGGACAGGAACGTCGCTCAAGGGCCTACCACCATACCGTTACCGCCCTTCTCGATCCCCACCTTTCTCTCGCTCGAGCTGGCGGCGGACAGGCCATCACCACTGTACATATATCGACCATCGAGCACGGATTTTCCATATGAGTCGTCCAAGATCAAGTACGATCGCCTGGTTAACTTTTTGCTGCTCCCCCAAAAGCTGGAATGCGTTTTAGGGTTTGGCGCCTTTGCCTGCCTGGATGCTTGGATGCATATACTTACAATTCTTCCTCTGCGCTTCTTTATCGCTGTATGGATACTAGTTAGATGGTGGGGCACTGTTTTACTGAAAGAGATAAGAGATCTGTGGAACTTTGTGTATAATGGCCTGGGTAGAGTCTGGAGGAGGCGAAGGGCAGGCACCGACAGCCGGCCCCCAACACCGGTTGCAAGTACTCCTGCAGAGGAGCTACCGCCGCCTCGAACACGACGACCTTCCGCTTCTATATCTAGTGGGACGACCGCTGTGGCTAGGGGTCAGGGCAAGATAGCACCGATTATGTCCGCACCAGAAATCCGAGAGAAACGATCACGGCCGAGGTATAGACATCGAAGAACCAAGTCTACGCCGTCAGCCCTCTTACCCAGCCATAAAGCGGATATATTGAAAGGCCTTCTCGTGATCAGCAGCTGCGCTGTTCTTATGCGCTTTGATGCAAGCAAGATGTATCATGGTATCCGTGGCCAAGCAGCCATCAAGCTTTATGTGATCTATAATGTCCTTGAGGTCTGCGACCGTCTGCTCTCGGCGGTTGGGCAGGATGTCCTGGAGTGCCTTTTGTCCCGTGAGACATTGGATCGGAATCCGGATGGCCGGAGCAAGGTCTTGCGGCCGTTCTGGATGTTCCTCCTTGCCCTTGTTTATAACGTGGGACACGCCACAGCACTCTTCTACCAAGTTATCACGCTTAATGTGGCCGTCAACTCCTACTCGAACGCGCTGCTCACCCTGCTCTTGTCGAATCAATTCGTCGAAATCAAAGGAACCGTGTTCAAAAAGTTTGAGAAGGAGAATCTGTTCCAGCTTACCTGCGCGGACGTCGTCGAGCGCTTCCAACTTTGGCTCATGCTGCTCATTATAGCCATGCGCAATATTGTCGAGGTCGGCGGCTTTAGCCTCCGCAGTGGTGATATATCCTCCTGGCGGACCGCGTTCGGACGGGGCAACTCTACTGCACCTTTCACAGCCTCGAGCATTATACCGATGAGTTTCAAGATCTTTCCACACTGGATAGGCCCAGTCTTGAACCCATTTCTACTGGTTTTGGGAAGCGAAATGCTAGTCGATTGGTTGAAGCATGCCTACATCACGAAGTTCAACCAGACAAAGCCCAATATATACGACAAATATCTAGACGTACTGGCGAAGGATTATTATTCGGACGCCTTCACAGATCCAAACCTCACCCGCCGTCTTGGGCTGCCGGTCATTCCGCTGGCATGTCTGTTTATCCGCGCTGCCGTTCAGACGTATCACATGTTCGTGGCGACGCATATGCCACCGCCATTACCGTCGACAGTCACTTCTCTATCGGAATCCGCCTCAACTACTTCTCCGGCTACCACTGCAGCCTTAGCTCGTATTGACAGCATCCTTCGTCGTGCCCTTGGACGCTCTTCCTTTGGCGCAGGTGCTACTGAACAAGCTTCGTGGTCTGCCTGGCTTACGTGGAACATTGATGATTTCATTGCCTTCTCTACCACGGCGCTTGTATTCCTTGGTGTATATCTATTCCTTCTAGGTATGAAGATTGCGCTCGGGATGGTGCTGCTTTCCATCGCTCGTAACAGGTATCATGGCATGGAGGAGCGGAAGCATATGGATACCGAGACTGGCGGGAAGAAGATAGGTGGATGGGGTGTAGTGGATGTCGACGAGGAGAAGCGGAGATGGATCTATCACGATGATCCCGAGAGTCTGAAGAGGTTGAGGGAAAAGGACGAAAGCCAGAAGAAGAAGGAAGAGAAGGAGCGGGCGGAAGGTACCAGTTACGGGCACGTAAGTCGGTACAATATGGTTGCGAAGAGGATCTGGTAATCCGAATAGATCGACGCTCCTAAGTGAGAGGAGTGGACAAAGTGTATATGTTGGCGCAGACTCGATGCAGCATTCTTATTCAACTATGCATTCATGCCTCGTTCAAGCGTGCGTCTTCTTACTCCGCGCCTTCCGCATCCGTGGACTACAGCACGACCCGACCCTGAACTTACAAAAAGCTTAAATTAAGCTTAAATCGACAACCATTTCATACTTGTGACACTCCAGAGTCAAATTTTCACCCATAACGTTGTCTCAGAGTTCCTATCGATGTTGTCTACCATGTTGCGCCACGATTGTCCCACATATGTTATCCGTGGAGATCATTGGTGGGTGGACGACAAGATCCGGCTCGGCCGTGCACACCACCCCTAAATCCATCCACTAATCTTTGGAAAACTTTTTATGTTCCACAACTCACGCTTCGCTCTGATTGTTTGCGAAAGTCATCTCGGGTACGTTCTCCCTTGCAGAGACGCAGTTGACCGCGTATATGATAGGATAGACATCTAAGTATTCTAAAGACGGCTCGGTGGTGTAGTTGGTTATCACGTCAGTCTAACACTGCTTTCACAGCTGTTAGTTCCACTGAAGGTCCCGAGTTCAAACCTCGGCTGAGTCAATTTTTTGCCGTTTGCTGCTGCTTCAGTGTCTTCCTGTGGCATCGACACGTCTTTTTGGCGTACATGTCAGGGTTGGATAGAAGCCGTCGTAGCACCAGAATATCGAGAATCGACAGGAAAGTACGGGGACGAAGTCGCTGTATTCGATCTACATGCTGAATTGGCCGATCTACATATGTACGCTTTCATCTCCCATCTTTCAAGCTTCTCATGACCAATCCCACTCCCTATCCCAGATCGCGACCTCAGCAACCACAAGTCCCATGCGACCTCTCCGGATTTGCGCAACTCGGCTTTCCAACATGTCTATCCTTGCAGTGAGCGGCTTCGCCGCAAGTAACCCAATCGCGGTTGCCGCCAGCGAAAGCGAGCGAGCACCACCCCCCGGCGGTGGGGTTGCACTTTTGCCAGCAGTAGCCCTTTTCGCAGCCATAGTTGTGGACAGCGCCAGGACCGCTTGTGGACATTGGGAGTGGCTCAGGTCCTTGGATGGCGAGGACGCAGAGGTGAGGGTCGCGCTGACGATGGCGAGTAATTATAAGGCCCTGCTGGCGAACTTCATCTTGGAACTAGGTGCACCGTTAGTTAAATATCGCCAGGCGTCAGGGAAAGAGGCATACTTCTGTCAAAGGGCTGGTTTACCTTGCGCTTTCGGGAGTCAGGTGTGATAGGTGTTGATGCAAGTCTGAAATGTATTGTTGTGCTCCCGTCTATGATGCTTGCTGTAACTGTCTCGCCTCTACTTTATACTTCTCTCGACTCTCTCTTACAGCGCATAGCTACCGCTGATGGCTCTGCATTGAACCTGCTCATAGGGCTGAATTCAACTTATCTGTTGCGGAACATCGGACCACAGCATCACCAAAAGTTGAAACTGTCACTACGGCCTACTAGAGACGTGGTATAGCTGCGCGACATTAGCGGTATAAAACCAGCGCAGGTACCCTACTCTTTGTGAAATCAAAGCGTCGCCACGGTTTTACGCCCCTGGGGTCGTCTGAAAATCCACGTCGCACAACATTCCAGCCCCCCTCAGGAATATTGGTAGCTGCTCTGGTGTACCGCAGGGCGTCCTTGGAGGATATATCATATCGCCATCGATTGAGGAGATACTCATCCAGCTGGGAGCTCTCTGCAGGGAATGGAAGACGGTTACGAGAGCCAGGTTGGGCACTAACCAGGAGAGAAACAACGAAATGCATTTGCAGGGTACAGTACTGGGTTTGTGACTTACGAGTATCGAATGTTGCCCAAGTTCGCCTGCCCGCCCCGCTTCGTCTGAGGGGCATGAGCGGGTACAGGTACGAGTCAGCCCCGAGGAAACGTTATAAAAATTCGCACGGAAAGCCATAATAGGTGATTCGGATTTGGTGGGAAAGGTCTCGGAATGTCAACCAGCCAACCCCTTTCTCAGACCTTGAGGAGCTCCATATATGCGCATCAATAATGCCAACGCAATCGCATCAAAGAAATCTTTGCAAGAACAAGATAGCTCGCTTTCTTCCGATGACGATAAATATTTATTAAGATGCTAGACTCGCCATGATGATGAAAAATAAGCAGACCACTTTCTCTTTATGATTTCTCGCTTTTGGGGTATGCGAACGCGCATTCCGAGAGCCCCTGGTTGGGACCCTGCAGTGCGGGGATGCAATTTCAAGCTGTTCAAGAATGTAGAAAGGAAGGACAGGATTGGATTTGCTTACGCTGATTAAGATGAATGACAAAGATAGCATTGAATAGCTGCGCAGGACGCGAGCAGAAAATTCCCTAGAGAAATAAGTAATGCAAAACCTAAGGCGGCTAAGGGTGCTCTTCTGTCACGGAACAAAGTTACCGCTCTTAGCTAATGCCAAGAGGTTGTGCAACGTTCATGTACAATCTGAATGCGCAGAAGACGAGGAAGCGAGGGAGCTCGGAGCTGGTTGAACGCAGGAACGGGTGGTAGTAGTGCCTTTTCACTCAGAGGCTGTTATAATCTTCAACACCAATAAAATTGATATAACCCACAAAAACAAAGCCCTTATAGCTCAGTGGTAGAGCGCGTCACTTGTAAGTAGTCGTAAGACACAGAACTGCAATGACGAGGTCCGTTGTTCAATCCAGCGTGGGGGCAATGTGTTCTGACCTTTTTGTGTCCGGGTCTGACGTGTCAGTTCGTCTTAGCCACATTTTTGCGGCCGGAACGTGACAAGTTTTCATATAGACGTGATAAGAAATACATCCACGTTAAATCGGCCCGTCACTGCGTTTGCATCGTCGCCCTTTTGTAGTGCGAAAAAGTTCACGCTTCATGAGCACCTTGGCAGAATCAAAGGCCCCAATAAAAGACCCCGACAGGTTCTCAACAACATGGAAGTCAAGATATATAGCTTTTTGACTACATTCAACTAGTATAACATTTTGCCATTAGTCTACAGATTTTAATGCATCGATTTTGTTGTGTTGTTGTGTGCCAAGAAAACCCTACCCAACCCGCCTGGGCATGATTCATGAACCCCCAATTGTGCAACACACGCTCAGCTCGTAATTGATAGTACGCATTTGGAATTATGTGAGAACCTCAAGTGGAATCACAGCTAGGTAAGAGATCGTTTGTCTACCTATATGAGTACCGCAACTTTATTGGTCAAAAAAGGGGCCATGTTCCAAGCAACCCTGAGAATTTAGCAACACTTGAAGGTTGTGTGACGGGAAGAAGCTCTGATCTCTTGCGCCTAGATTGTCTGCGACCCTATTACGGCGCAAACCATGTGAAATACCCCTCGTGCAATATCTTCTCCTGTGATATACCGGTTGCGAGCGTCCTTATAAGCTTGGTGCAGCTCTTAACGAACGGTGAACATGGTCTTGGCTTGAGAGGCGTACTATACTCCCCTATTTCCTAATGGGTTTTCTCTATGCAGAGGCGTGCAATTTGTCCCTAATCTGTTTTTCCATCTTTGACGACGCGGGAAGCAGCCCGGTACTCACAGTTGCGAAGATAAATGCCGGCTCCACGTGATCGACGCAGCAACACCGTTTCCGCGTGTTACGATCAGTCATGGCGAGAATGTCACGATCTGTTGACCTATGAAAGTCCGCTGCTAATTGAAATTATTACTATACGACAGAAATTGCAAGAATCTTGTACTCCTTCGGTTTGTTGAACTGCTTGATGAGCCCGCAACCCGTCACCTGCCGCGTCTTCAACGCATACGCATGTGTCGAGAAGAACTGGGTTGTTTTATTCAAAGCGCTTCCGCATTAGGATTAGTTGGCACGTGGAATATAGAGGTGGGCCTCGTGCACTGCAATCCTATGTCGCAAACATCTTGTGCTTGACAGTGCTTGTCGACTAGCTTTGACGGCTTGATGATCTCCCTGTGTATTTCTCTTACTATCTACTTCATCTTGTGACAATCCTAATGGGGCTCACGGTAACAACCTCGTCTAGACTGCCGAAGTGCCTTCGCGTCAGCTGGATGGAGGCCCGCTTATGCCTTCATTTCGTTCACCTCATCATTCTAGCCCCCTGAAAGTAGTGGTCGAAACGGAGTAGAAGCCTGAACATAGGCCTAGATATGTGCATAGGCACAACGACTCAGCAAAGAGAGACCTAAACTGCTTCTATCTTTGAAAGTTGAGACAGTTTTTCCAAAATCTCTAGGCCTAGGTTCTCTATCTTGACCAAAGTTTTCGAAGTATTAGCTGCTCACACTCCGCAGATACGTTTTGCTCATCCTCCTCAAAGGAAGTTTTCGTAAGGCAAAACAGAGGGGAAGGGAATAGCTTTGCAAGAACATGCTTAGGCGTTCTGTTTTCAAGGATCCGCCTAGTCGTATTGCCTGAAATGGCCAGTTGAGACATAATCTTGAGCCGCCTTGCCATTATGTCCCTGTCGGGGAAACTCGCGTCCTTGACGTGGGGTCGAATCCGATAATCCTAGAACCTTACAGTAAAGCAGCGGGTGTAGCTAGAAGTGGAACGTGACCAAAGGACAGTAGGACTTTTAGGAAAACAAAAGAGCAATTGTGATGGCTTAGGTGGGGGTTTCCCTTTTGCCTTGGAGGCCCCGCGCTTTGCGCTTAGGGCACGCGTCCCTGGATATCTGACCATGCCTGGCCAATAAAGGGCTGCACCTCCGAGATATTGATTTCCCCTTCGTCCTGATATGGACCGAGAACTTAGAAGCAGTCGCTCTGGCACCATTGTAGCAGGGGAGAATCCCTGTACGGATTCTGATTCTGTTAAGAAGAATTGCCACGAGCCTCTAGTACAGAGATCGAACATTGGGTGGGGCGCGGGTCAAGTTCCTACCGTTTGGGTTCGACCAGTGGGTTCATCCAAGGAGCGGATAATCACGACGTGAGGTTGAGACTGACTGTGGCCTTTGTACGGGGGTGTAGAAGGAACAGAAAAAGGGGCCTACTATTCTAACAAATTCCGTAGGCTTAGTTCCCTATCTGCAATAACAGAGTGCAGACAAGATGCTCTAACAAGACATGCTTTCTATAACTACATACAATCCAGTATAACTAGAGATGTCCACTTCTATAAGTTTCTTACATATTATTAGCTAATTTCTATAGCCAAAACAACGGAAGAGGTGTTGTTTTAACAAACAGAGCTGTAAGCTTGATACCCTAGATATGTAAGACTTTATGTCTGAGATAGTTGGTTGATTCATTGAAGGCTACTGGGAACCGCAGGTGTTTTATATCCTGAAGCACCCCTGCTAGCCACGTGACTATATACCACCCAGGAGTCTTACAAGATACGATAATAGTGTATTGGTAAGAAGCTCTAAGCGACTCGGTTTTTGTAACTACGGACAATCCCGTTCGATTAGAAGTGTACACCTCTCTGGTTCGCTTAGGTAGTATCAGCTAACACGTAGTGGGCACTGGACTGAGTGTCACTCGTTTTTTCTCTTCTACGTCCGCTTCAAAGCTATAACACCGCAAACAGAGCGCACAGGCAAAAGTATAGGAAGCATCGGTATGCGTACGTAACAGACGTTTGGATATTTTAATAAGGTGTCTAATTTCCCTCCTCTCCGGTTCCGAGCTTGTTTTGGAGATCCTCCGCCATCCTTCACATGAAATTCCGCCACCTCCCCGGCCCGCAACCATGTCCTCCAGCAATACTGCGCAGTAGAGCATCAGGGTTGTCTCGGAAGATTCGAAGGGGGTGAGGTATGGTTTCATCATGTTATCCGTGCAATCCGGGCCCACACGCCGTGAAAGTCAATCGAGAGCGTTGGGTGATCAACTCTGATCCCCCTGAGGCACTCAGGATTGCTCGAGAAACCATCTATGCCGATCGCCAACATCCGGACTCTTTTCATCTCGGTCTTCAGGAGATGCAAGAGATTGATGAGCAAATGGCAAGTGTTCGGGAGACGGGTGTCGCGAAAACGAGCAGGCCAATATCTCGTGGTTGAGGCGACCCATGGCCCCAAGTAGATGCGATGGGTTTCTTTAGGCCATTGCAGGCCATAATCGGACAAGAAATGCTCCTCACACATGATTGCGTTCTTGTACATACGCTTCTCTCCTCCGGGGTAGTCGATGTCACCGTAGCAGCGAATATATTTGTTTGGGAGCTGCCGCGAATTGCGCCAAACCACAATGAGGGTGTCAAAAGCCGGCCCTTTCCGTGTTCGGTCGATGGTTCCTGCACGGAGGAGCTGGGTGCGGGACAGTCGCCGGGGGTCCAGCGTCTCCCATTGCTCCACAGGTGGGTAAAACCTGAGGACGTTGGTTCCTGAAGGCTGTGAATATGGTTGGGTTTGCGACAAAGCCTCCATCTTCAATCGAACAGATTTTGGGGCTATACCCAATTCCTCGGCCAACTGGATAACGTGGATGTCTTGTTTGATCGGGACTTTCTCGCTGAAGATCTTTGGCATCTCTTCACGAGTCCTCGCAACCAAGACTGTTCGGGTATAACCTCGACTCCACTTCGACTACGGGGTCCATGGTTTCATTGCTCCAACCCCTTCAGAGACAGCACGCCGATGATTTCTTTGAGACGCATCTGTGGGCTTGCCACAGGGACCGTTGCAAGCTTCTTAGTCCCTGGAATGCCGTCGTAATCGGGATCGAGCACCCTGCTTGAACCCGAATCAGAAATGGGGGAATGAAGTTTGCCCAAATGAGCGGGCAGCCGTGCGGGGAAGAGAATCTCTAACAAGTAGCTGTAGACGAGATTGGTGAAGTGTGTAAGAAGGAAGAAGAAGGGTCGCTGTCGATGTTGGATCCAGTGCAGGTGTCCAGGTGGCCACGACGCGCCTTAGCGTGACTGCCCCCTTGGGTGGGTAACCAAATGGTAAACAAACTCCCCCCTCTGCGTAGAGTAAATATCGCGACGTGCCTTCCTTCAGGCCAAGGGACGTGTTCGGCGCCGTTGACCGCCGGTGCCTTCCAGCAAGTGAGAGTGACGACCCGTCCATTGCTCTCACTTTCCTCCTTCCCCATTCACTTTCACTCACATCCCACCGCAATGGGGAACCACCAAGCCTTCCCCTTTGTTTTTCCTGATCGACGTCCATCCGTGTCGTAGCATCAACACGGTCTGGCATCATGGCTCCCCAGTGCCCGAGAACTATCGTCTGGGTTGACTCGAATTTCCCAAGTCGAAGAGTGGAATCCATGGTGTCCCGGAGAAGACCAAGTACCTCCCAGAACCAGAGACGACTTCGCAGTTCACGTCGGTCGACAAGCAAAGCGCCGCCAATTCACAAATGGCTCTAGATCACAGCCCAACGGAAATTAAGAAGACGAAAAAGGCTGCGGTGGATCAAGTGTAACCATTTAACCATTGGGGCGCCGCAAGGTTGTACAGGCCTTGTAAACCAGCTGCAAACTTGACCAACAAGTGGATCCGCTGCTTCAACGCAAATCTACCATGCCAAAAGCCAAGCACTCCATGGCCTCGGGCAAAATACTGCCCAGGCATGGCTGCGAGGATTCGAGAGGACATGGCAAAGATCCTCAGCCATGCGTCCCGAAGCCTTATGCAGGTACTGGCAAATCTGGAGCACGGATACCATGGACGCCATATCAGAAGCACTGGCTAGGTTGACGTCTACAATCCGGCCTGAGATTGTCAACCTTTTCAGCCAGGATGGGTTCACTCTCGCGAGGCAAGCCGAACACGACACTGGCAAAAACTCCCTTGCTGACTGTATGCATAGGCTCAAAGATATCAGCTTGTGCAACATTGCCGAAGCCACCCCTCGAGCCACGAGCCGGTATCTACGTGAACACGCTAGTGACAGAGGAGGGCATCAAGTTTTACATAGGTCAAGCGTGGGACGTTGTGCAGAGGATACAGGTCCACAATAGACCGAGATCTTCGAGGGATAACTTGCACCACAACAGCCTGCGATGCTGCCGAGAGAAAGGGGGTGACGACTTCTTCTTCGTCGTCCTCGCTGAGTTTGACCTCCCGGAAGCGCCAAGCTCCATCCCAGGCCTGAATCTGAACATCTTGGAGATGTCTGGGTCCATCTGCTTCCAAGAATGTGGATCCAGCATCATTCGGCCATGGGTGTCCGACAAGATGGCATCGCCCGACGCACACTACCTGAACACATACTCGCCGCTCGCCCAAGGACGAATGGACGATCCAAGGTTGGAGTGGCCGTGGCTGAGGAGCGGGACCGATCCAGACGTGCAAGCTCGCCGAGAAGCACGATCACAGACATTCAGAGAGAACATCGCGAAGGCCCATAACGCTCAAAGCGAGGCGGCGTGGGAGAAAGCTATGCGGGATGGAGACTGCGAAGTTGAAGTGAAGGAGAGTCACCCAACCGGACGGAAACCCCCACGCAAATATGTAACATTGCGCTGCAACAGCATCAATCTCCCGGACTTCATGAATGTGGCAAACGGCACCGCTGATGTCGAGTACGATTTCGTAGACGCTCCGGCCCCACACCCACACCGCTTGGCAACCATGGCGCTTCCAGAAGATCCGGCCTAGCTACTCGGCGTCAAGCTGATTAGGAAGACGGAGAATGACGAGGACACTGAAGAATATCCCCCAGTCCGTGCGAATGGAATAAGCCCGACGCGAGCTGGGGACACCTAACTGGAGCCCTAGCTAGTTTAAGAACCCAAGTCGAACAAAAGCTTTTTCCAGACTTCTACATTGACCTCCGCTGATAGGGCATTGCCTAAATGGCAGAAAAAGTGTCGCTCTATCCTAACAACTATGGTGTTTTTCATTTCTCTACCCGCAATAGTTGAGTAGAAGCAAGATGCTTTAACGGACTTGTATTCTACAACTACAGCTAACCCTGTGTTGTTAGAGGTGTATAATTCTGCAGTCTGCTTAGGTATTATATATTAGAACCGCGTCCATCGTGTCAGGAAGGGTGGCCAGAAAGAATGAGCCTTTGACATCGTCGGACGTGAACATGGCCCTCATGGACTTGGCCACAGCTTGTTGGGACGACTGGCAACGCCGGGCAACTTTGCACCAGAGCTGATGAAAGTTGTTGAGGTGGGATTTGAGCCCGAGGTGATCGTCGACAACTGCAATTGTCGAGTATGTAGGTATTTGGGTCAACGTAAAAGCTGATAGGGTAGTTGATGTTCGCGAAAGCGACCAACGGAGCTCATAACCTGATAGGCGGGATGGCTGTAATGGAGAAAAGTGAGCAAATAAGTGTATTGAGTGAACTATGGGGATAGTCTAGCTATATAGGCCACTGGGGCCACTAGGTAGCCACTGCTCTCTTAGAGAGTAAATAAACCCCAATCTACTGGGCAGGTGGGCCCAAGAACCATGGCGGGTGAACTCCCACAAGGCAGCAACTGCCAACAGCTCCTACTTAGCTGCCAACCACACCCTACAGCCGGCTCCCCATCCATGAAGTCCTAGTCCGGTTCCGTAGAAGTAAGCGACACTGGTTCTTGCTTCGGAGCCATTCACGTCATACAGCAGTGATCTCTTTCGTTGACTGTCTGCATTCCCCAAACTCTGCCGCGTGTTGCAAACCAAGCATAAGGCACAGGGTTTCTCGTCTTTGCTAGATATATAGGCGTTAAGGGGTTCTTTATAATCAAGGCGTAAGTCATCTTAAGATCTCTAAATTAATACCTTTTGGGATATACAAACTGCGCGTAGGCGCACCGAAGTTCCAAGACATACGGTTTAGAATACGTAGCTTCTCAGCAGTGACATTTAGGCTAGGCGATCTTCTTCAAGATTCCCGATACGATCTTCTATATGCTTATGTGGCTGGCTATGTCAGGATGTTTGATGGTTGGTCGTACTTGAACATGACCTAGGGGTATTGTAGCCTTGACACAAATTCGGCTAGCTTAGCCATCCCAAAGTTTTTCCAATTTTAACATGCATTTGCAAACGCCACCGTCACTCTTAAATGGATATAACAGATATTCGTTCCTTAGATAAGTTGTCGTATTTAGGAATTATACCTAGGGGTAATACCACCGGATTCTCGTTCTCCACGGCGCCCGCCCGCAGTTGAATTCTCACAAAAACTCACCAGAAGTTCAGCAGAGCGCATTTGCACAATGCCAATTTGAAACCCACCGCTGCAATACACCGGAATAGGCGTACCCCCTACCTGGAGCAGCCTAATTGTTAAAGAATTCGTGATTTTTCTACAATTCCAGTCCCAGTTTAAGACTACGCAACACGTCGCGAGAACGTCGAATCCACAATCTGATTAGAGATAGAAGATGGATATACGTATACTTAAATTTGGAGCTAAAGAACCAGATACATGAAGCGAGACCACGCTCCTCAGCTGACGAGCAAGATGTTGCCGTTTGTAAAGTATTGATAGACCCTCATATCACCCCCTCGAAGGAATAACCAGTCTGAAGAATTGATAAGTCAAAGAAAAGATACCTACCCCACCCCCAATATAGCCAAGGGAGAAACCCATAGCGGTCAGAGAATCGGACTTGAACGATTTCCACTCCTGGTCTAGGAAATGCCACCATTCTTCTTGTGTGCGAGCCAACTCCATCGCCACGCTGTGGAGGTCATCCGTCGCCGCATCTCCCTTGCGATACAGAGAACCGAGGATTTTCGCCTTTCCCATCTGCTCCTCAGCGTTTTCACGAAGCCTTCGGATGATAGGATCGGCAATGTCAAGGGCAATCTTGTAGACTTGCGGCTCATGAGGGACGGCCTTCAGAAGGTCGATTTGGTGGCGCAGGAGGACGGCGTCAGGGGGACGGTAGGCCTCCACATAACCTAGGATTTTTTCGAAGAAGCAGACTGTGTCTTTGGCGGCTTGGAACTGTTTTGCCTCATTCTCGCTCTGCAATTTGGGGACTGCATCGAAGTTGTTAGTACAGAGAGCAAAGTTATGGAGCAAGAAACGATGGTGCTGAGCTCACACAAAATGTCCCTCAACTTATGCTTCGGGAAAGTTTCCAAGTCCTCACAGTTCCAAAATTCTTCCGGCAAGGCGGCTTCAAAATCCTGGTAAGAGGCGCAACCCATGTGGTTCGCATAGTATTTGATGGCGAATTGGAGGTGCTCTTCTGGTCTATGGACCGTCTTCGCCTTTTTCCCTTTGGTGGCCTCGTCCGCGGGAGTTCAGGTTCGAGCCGTCCGCTTGGTGCTCCTCGCCATTGGAACTAGTGATGCGTTAACGGGTTTGTATAGGCATTGATGCGACATTAACGTGAAAAGCCAATACGCAAGTTGTTCGAAGCCACCGTACCTCTTTTCGACATTGTCTAGAGTTTTTGAATCTTTCTTGCTGACTCCACTCTTTGTTTGTCTTGATGTACTGGTATTTCGTGGAGAGAAGAGTCAGAGGAAGGTTGGATGGAGAAGGTTCCCAAGGGTTGGGTGAAGAACGTTGGATGAGAGGATTATATGGAGAATGAGAGATGGATGGGGTAGGGTGGGGCCTTAGTAGAGTTATAGAGTGAAGGAAAAACGGACGAGAAAGTGTTATGTACTCGCAGCCTGAGATGTAGCGGTTGACCGCTACATCACCGTCTTTGACCTGACCAACGCATATTTGGGGGCTCAACTTCACCTTTGACCGACGAATAAGGAGAAATAGCAATGTCTATCATTTAGGGAACCCATCCAAACCTGTACTTTTTCATGTGAAAGAAAAGTGAGATTATATGCGCCAAGGACACCCTGCTCAATCACGCGGGGGGTGTATCGAGAACCAGGTGCAAAGCTGCGGTGTCACAGATCACGTAATTGCGCTGCCCAGGTGGTTGGGCGTGTGGCTTATGTATGGCTATTGCTTCGTGCCGTTTCCGGAATCGGGTATTGTGCCATCCTGTAGAACTTCCTAGAACTTTCATCGCCATCATCGCGTCGACGGCAAGAGTTCGCCACTCTATCTCAGGGTCATAAACTTCCATCACAGATTCTTGCGTAACAAGCCACCTCAACAACCTCGATCTTAGCTTTTGCACGACCGTACTGGCCCTATTGGATGACGGCAACCACGCGGCCGGGCGACCATCACTCATGGCCTTCGCTTCCCTTCCTTATGAAAACAACGCTTGGACACAAGACCCTGACAATCCTCATCACTTATTCAGATATATTCAAGAGTATACACCGCCTGGAGTGATTAAGCGTGGCGGCGCGGGTAGTTCAAGTGTTGTGGGATCCCTTAAAGATGGTACTGTCCTTAAATATCCTCTAGTAAAGGGGGAAGGTATGGAGAGTCTTGCCGTCGAGAAGGCTATCTATGACGCTCTTGGCGATCATGAGAGGATTTTCCGATGTTTAGGCATTACAGAAGATGGGCTTAAACTGGAATTCGCAAGCCAGGGAAGCGTTACTTATCACCTGGGCAAAAATCCTGCACCATCCGCGGCCCTTCGATTGAGATGGTGCAGGCAAGCTGCTGAAGCCGTCGCTTTCCTTCACACCAAAAGAGTCATCCATTGCGATCTTAACACGAACAACCTCTTACTAGACGCCGAACTAAACGCCTTACTCTCAGATTTCCAAGGCAGGTTCAAAAATCTTGATGGCTACGCCATGGAAAGCGCTCGGTATTTTCTCCCACGGGAAGCAAGTACTCCGCCAAATGAAGCTTCGGACATGTTCGCACTCGGCACATTAATGTATACAATAATGTCCGGAATCGAACCGTACCCCAACCTGTCAGATGCAGAGGTGGAGGAGCGCTACCAAAAGCTAGAATTCCCTAAGACTAATGATATTATCTGTGGGAGGATGATTCTACGATGCTGGAACAGGGAATATGCCAGGGCTAAGGAAGTGGTCCATGACCTGCAGCTGGTATATTTGGAACAGCAAGCGATGGAGGAACTGATAGATTCCCCAATCCCCTGTAATTTCTACTCGGCCGAGGACTAATTCGCGGGTGGCATGCAGCCATCTCCGACAAAGGAACAATCTTGACTACACAGGGTCACCTGATATCCTTGATGAAAATAGTTCATCGTCGTCAACGCTCGTCAGCTGCCGAGTGGGATTCACAATGTGAATCCAAAGACAGTGGTTTCTAAAGTGGGCGCGACACCCTTTCTGTCACTCGCGTGCCATGCTACCAATAGTATTTCACGGGCAAGACCCAGGATCGTCTACCATGACCACGGGGACCCTGAGTAGGCGGTGTGTGTCGAACACCACGGCCTCACTTGACCCCGCCCTTCTATTTCACCTGCCCATTCTCTTCTCTCACTTGTATTGCTGCCTAGCATTACATTGTCCTCTGCACAGGCGGATCTCTATACTGTTTCCTGCGACTTTTGACCGTCTACCTCATCGCAGCCATGGCAAGTGAGAATCCACACCCAGGATATCAGTCTAGGCGGTAAGTGAGAGGACTCTACCCAACACCTTTGCGAAACTGCATGGATAACTGTATATAGGCCGCCCTCGTCCCCCATCACTTCGGAAGAACACCTCTCCATTCTATCTCACTCAACTCCTCAAACCCGCGTTACACAATCGTCTCATTATGATGTCCCCTTCTAAGAGGAACAGAATCTTTTTCGGCCTCCCTCCCGTACTGGACTTTCCGCCCTCCAACTTCGATAGACCAACTTGGGACGACGCGGATGTCTGGGAGGAGTCGGGTGGATTGCCATGGATGGCTGGACATGGCGCGAGCCAAACATCGGGGTCGCCCCTCGCCCAACGAAGAGGCGTTAGTCCGCTCGGAGAGGTGGTCGACGACGGAGATGGAGACATTGATATGCAACTCGACGTTCATAGCGAGGACGCCCACAAGAATGCCACGGAAGGTGATGACGAGGGCATTGGATCAAGCGTAAGGTCTAGTCAGGATCGCGGAGTCTCTGACGGTAAGGCGCGAATATTCACACTGGAAATTGTACAAGCTGACAAAATGACAGGGTTTCAAGTTTCCAGAAAACGGAAGAGTTGCAGCTTGGACATTGAAGTCTTCGATATGAAGAAAATCAGGATAGTGATGTCGGTGTCGGACACATCCATCCCCACCGAGCGCGAAGAATATCTCAATGGCATCTACCGGCGATTTGTAAAAGTCAGAGGTTTCGATCCGAAAAGCCTCGTCTCCTTCCCGGAGTTCCGCTCGGCGATTCCGGCGGAATTCTGGGCTACACCCAATTTTCGTAACTACGAATGGGAGGATCTCCGCGCGCTGATAAAGAGACCACGAACCTCCGCCGGTACCACTCTGGGTTCTACTGGGGACACCGCTTCCAATGATCGCGTTCAAAGGATCCTCGCCGGACTCGCGGACATATGGGCGACCACAGCGGCCAGGCAAAAGGAGTTCAAGTTGCTGAAGCAAATGGGGGCTCAGATGGAAAATTGCAGATCGAATTCCAGGAGCACATGGAGATTCGGCGGCAAGCCGATGCTAAACTGGAAAAGCTACAGGCCGACCTCGAAGAGCTATCGGTGGCATTGGGGTTCAGCATTGGTAGGGTATTATAGAAGACAAGGATGCCATCTTGGAGAAGCGTCAAACCGCTATCGAGGGGATGGTCAGACAGCTGCAGGGAGAAGTGCGGAAGGTCGACAATTGAACCGGTTTTCATGGGGATTGAAAGCGAGTTCAGCAGTTAGTTCATCCTCGTGTAGTCTTGAATTTCTTTCCTTGTAATGGTCGAATACAGTGCTCGTTTCAAAGTCGTTCTCTGCATGCCTTCACACAGAACATGGAAGAGCCCCTCATCTTCACGAGTATCACTGGCGCACAACTATTGCTGCCTTTCACGTTGATTTGCTGATATTATATTTATAGAAGAGGATCCTGATTATCGCCCTATTACAAAACCCGTGAAAGCTTGCCCTCCATAATCTAGCGGATCCAAGTAGGTGGAGTACTCCCTGTCCAGAGATCGACGTTCCCGGATATTATAGTTGCCGCAATTCTTTGTCTTTCACGTTGGCCAACACCACGCGCAACTTCTGACCACACCTTTTCGTTCGCAGGCAATTTACGTGAGAAATGGGTCTGTATCAGGCGCATCAAGAACATAACCCAAACACTGCAGTCGTTTCCGTGTTGAATGTCTGTATGCTGCTCGAAAATGCTCGAATCGGCTTGATACCATTGGAATCTCTCTTCCTTTTGTACGTGATCCTGCAACCAATACTTGAAAATCTTCTCTCGGGCATCCAACGTTGTCGATTCCCCGACGCTGGGCAAAGGGTCGTGGCTAGCGACAATCTTTCTACTGATATCGATGTGAACCAAACTCCAATGTTCAGCATCTCCGTGGTGGACCGGCCAGAAGATGAACCCTTCCTTTTCATTCCCCTTCAATTTTGAGATGTCACCCTTGAGAACACTTCCATAGTCATCCCCTTGACACTTGAGGAGCTCTTTGACGACCATAATGTCCACGTAGAGTATTGGGCACGGTGGGTAATCAGGAACTGTGGCCTTCAACACTCGGGTATATTCCACGATGACAAGATCGGACGCCTTTTGGCCGGGACTAAGCTCTTTCTGAAGTTTCTGATATTGTTCAGGCACCGTTTTCATAGTGAAGAACTTGTCCATTGCCGTTTTCCAGTTTGCAGGCAAGGGAGGGGAAAGGTCGTCCATCGCGCTCTCCGAAATTGGTGTCATGGTGATGTTCGTATTGGTGATATTCCGAGTTCGTATGCACTGGCGAGGAATGGATGTATTCGTACACGCTCCAGAAACTAGCCCCGGTTTGATAGTGACGTACTGTGAAGAGGCCCTAGACCGACCATACGCATGGGCAACATTCACCTCAGCGGCCAGCCGCGGCTTACCTTCACGGACGTCTGGTCACTCGCGCACAGCCGAAGACCTGCTCAGTCCTCCTCCGGTTACACAAGTGAGCTAATTCTGATACTCCGGGGAGTTTCCGTTGGTATGAGGATTATGGCCTTGTGGATGGGGTTTCCCGGTTTGGATAGGAGCCTTGGGAGATGGCGTAGTATGTAAATGTGATTCTGAAACACGGGCCATGGGTTTGGACGGGGGAATCGGTGGTCATTCGTTTGTCTGGCCCTAATTTGAAGCCATAGCTCGTCAACCTGTTTGGGCACTATGTGTCAGTTTGAAGATGAGCACTTTGGAGCGTGATCCTTCATCAAAAGATTTGGTTGGTGGGTGGCAGTTGGGGTTGGGCAACAGTGCCGCAATACAGAGGGACCCACGCGGACGACCAACCCCACGACGATCCGCGGAGATTGAGAGCTTCGGCAGTCTAAGCTAGAATAGGATAGGGAGCTCTCAGGAATTGTAGCCTGGACCTGCTCATGTTACACAAAACATCTGCGTTCACCGCCAAAGCTCCAGAACAATGCGCAGCGGGAAATGACTCAAGTTTGACGTTTCTTGACTATATAAGTCTCATGGACTGCGCACAACTTCTCCTCTTCATTCCTCTCTGAGATTGTCTCACAACAGTCACCACAGTACAGTACTCTCGATTAGAGCTGCACTTGATCCAGTTCTTGGACAACACAACCGGGTCAACCACCACTCGCAACATTCGTCAGCGATGGCCCCCGCCACGAGGTCCAAGGACCCTGTTGGCTGGAGTGTGATTGGTACAGAGTTGGGAATTAGCAGTGATGACGCAAAAGTGTGGTTACAGCAGAAATCGGGGCCACGAATTGTTGTCTGGCTGTTATGGCGAGAGGCGTCTCAGCAATCACCGAAATCCAACCAATCTCCCAGTCAGACAGCGGTGTTCAGGACCTTGAGCGAGGAACACGCACATGTGCGAATGCGCAGTGAACAATTTGTGAAGGGCGACCATATCGAACCTTCATTCATTTGGGCGCATACCGCACACATCATCATCGAGGAACTGCAAATCTTGAAGAAGCTTCCCACTGCGATAACGAATCGGAACAAATCTGATATGGCGCCACTAACTGCACTAGAGCTCTCCGCAGTTGCTAAATACAAGTCCCTAAGAGCATCTTACCTACACTCTATATCTGCAGGTATCTACCCAGGTAACAGAAAAGGTGTCGCGCCTACTTTAGAAACTACTGCCTTTTGCCTAGGTCTTAGCTAGCAATACGTACTAAAATTCTAAGAGTGCACACTTCTAACTGCACAGGAGCTCTCTATAGTTATAGAATACAAATCCATAGGAGCATCTTACCTCTACTCTACAACTGCAGGTAGGGAATTAAGCTTACAAGATTTGTTAGAAAGTGCGACACTTTTTCCGTCACTTGGGTGCGCGCCAGTGGTAGCTTATGGAGAGACTAGCCCGTTGGAGTAGCTCGTTGTGGAAGGCGAAGTCCACCTAGCCAATGATATCTTTCTTATAAGGGGAGCATTCACGCGAATGAACATTGAAGAGCTCATTGAAGCCGCCTCGAAAAATTGAGAATTGACCTGATGGTAGGCACGTGGCGATGCATGCATTAGGTATGGTACAATATTCGCTCACTGGAGTTCAGGAAGTATATATGCAGACTATAGGGCAGCAGTTGTACGTGCTATCTCTATACACAGCCCGTCTCCGCTCACAAAGATTGACAATTGATGCAAGAATTCTCCCAAAAGAACGCCGCCCAATGCATCCTCACATCCAACAGCCTCCAGTCAAGATCCGTCTCAAATGCTGCGTAAGGGTTTTAAGTCTCCCCAGCCTCATCCTCATCGTCATCCTCCAAATCCGTTCTCTCAACAATGAGATTCCCGCTGCGTCCAATCCTCTCCCTGACCGTGCCCCCAGTCTGCAAATCAAACACCTCCCTTGGCATAGGTGACACAAGCTGGAACTTATACTCATGCTCGAAGCCCTCCGGTTCGTCGACCTTCTCCGCCTCCAGGCCCCCACTCTGCAGAACATCGTAGCATTCCACAAACGCGTACAACTCCTCGATATGCGCATCAGCGGCGAATTTCCTCACCACCCGCTCACTAGACGGTAACCGGAGACTAATCCGCACGATGTCCTTCTCCTCGGGACCGGGCTCCTGGCGAATAGATGAAGCCCGCCATTTCCGCCACTGCTCCAGGTTCCGCGCATATCGCTCCTTGGCCTGTTCACGCTCCAGTGCCTCCCTCTCTTCCCGTGCTTTCCTCTCGGCCTCTTCCCTCTTTAGCCGTGCACGCTCGCGGTCTTGTGCCAATGACCGCTCGTACGCAGAGTCCTGCGCCTGGCGGATATTGCGTGTAGCTTGCTGTTCCGCCCTCTGCGCCCTCACTCTATTCAGCGCCTCGATGTGCGGCCGCATCCCTTGTCGCAGCTTCGTGACGAACTCCGCGGGAGGCGTCGGTCCTGCGATCCGCGTAGCTACGCCCATAGCCGTCGATGAGACCGAAGGCGTGTGCACGATGAGAGCGGCGAAGGGGAACTTGGTGCAGTTCAGCGCCGACGAAACCTGGTACGCTTCCGAGTCCTGGACATTGCCGGCCCATAAGATGATGTTGTTTTCGGGATTCCGTATGAAGTCCACCACTTCCTGCGACAGCAGCGTCTCCCTCATGAAAGACGACGTGTAGTCATGTTCAGGCGAGACCAGAATGACCAACAGAAACTTCAAATCCCTCTTCGCCAGATCGAAAGCCTGAGCATATCCGTTCTCGAAGAACGGCAGGTTATTGCTCCCATATTCCTCCTCAAACTCCCGTATAAAACGCGCCGCATTGTCTCGAGGAGAGAGGGGTCTCCGCCCGCTGGTCCGCCGTGCCGCAGGCGTGTTGACGTTGCTTGCTGTCAACCGTCCCCATGCCCGTGGAAGGAAGGGGAAGAGGTACCCGAATAACCGGAAAGCTTTGGATATGACGGAGTATACGAGACTGAACGGCGCGAATAATATGGCAAACACCAGCGGCACCTGTGTTGCGACCTGGTTGTCGGCTTGCGGGACGATTCGCGGAGCGGGATCTATGCGCACGCGCCGACTGGATGTGGAAGAACGGGGGGAGCTTGTGAAGCCGTTGAGGAGCGTCTCCTGCCGCCGTATATCTCGTGCTGCGGGTATGCCTGCGCTGGCTGCCATGGGATCCTCGGCAGGTTCACCATCGAAGAAGCGAGCTATTGCGATCTGGAATGTAATGAGCGTGGAACCGGACGCGAGAAGAGTCTAGCATACCTGAACATTCCACTCACAGCGCTGTAATAAGGGCACAGCATCCTTGACTTCCTGGTTTGTGACGGCGGTAAATTGTTGAAGTGCCAGTTGCTGGTCTTCTGTAAGCTGTCCGATATCCACCCCCGCGTCCGCCATGACGTTATTCGCCGGGAAGATTCGTTCTTTGTGCGGTTCGATGATGCGCAGATCCGAGGAGCGGATTAGGAGGACCGGTACGAGTTTTTGGCCTAGGTTTATTATACAATAGGTGTGAAGATTCCAAGGGTTGCCTGCTGGTGACATAAGTGAAAGCTGTCCGGGGAGCTGGATAATCTTCGGTACAAACATGTGCTAAGCCCGGTTCAGTCGGCGCCTTCTTGGCGTGAATTGAGCCTCAGAAACCTCAAGAGGGGTGCCAATAACCAATTTAACGCCCATGAAAGATGATGTCACTTGCAACTTCTGGCATCTTATAACAAAAGCCTTGATTCAATAGATAGAGCAAGCGAACTGATAGCCTCAGGAGGCGTAGAACATCAGTAACTGCTGCAATCGAAGTAAAACCTGACATCCAGCGCATAGGGAAAGCAGTCAATGGAGTCAAGCTGCCATGCTTCCGCATGCGCTGTCTCCAACCATGGACTATTCCGTCCCTCGCAGCCTGCCAAGCGAATGGTTTCTGTAAACTGTGTCAAAGCGAACGAAGTCCTCCAAGTTCTCCTTTCCCGAAAGGCCCCACCTTCTCCCCATCAACCACCTTCTCCTCTCCTGCTGAGCATTCTATGCTAAGCCACACTCCTTTGAGAGACGGTGATCCGCGAAAAGACAGCGTAGTACTAGACGCAGATATCAAAGTCCCGCTGGTATTGGGCCGGCATCTCCGAGGGCAAATGTGATCCATCCTGCTCCCCTCGCCCGGAGTCCACGTGCAAGTCGCGGAGGTTCATGCATAGGGTAGATAAAGTCCGTGAATGGACAACAGCTTCAGCCTTCAGTAACTGGCTGGGACGTTCATCCAGCTTGGCTGTTGAATGGGCCGCGAGGAAAGGAGCTATACCCTCCACTAAGCTCGGTGTTCCAATCACTCTTCCTGAGGAGAGGGTTTGTCGCGCTGAGGGTTGTATAGCTTTGTGGTCCGCTCACATAGCTATTTTTATAGCCGTTGGTACCATAACCAATGCTGTTGATCGTGCTCCCGTAGCTCTTTGTCGCATAACCGCTCTGGCCAGTACCATAGGTGGTCTGATAGACAGACGACGCAGGATTTCCCCATGCAGCGCCGTTACTAAACCCTCCTGTAACTGGCCTTAGCGACGTGGGCATCTCAGGCGCATTCCAACCATTACTGCGCAAGGAGGTGGAGGAGTTATTGCGTGAGTGACCATATGCAGGGGCATGCAAACCACCGAGTCTCGGAGACCCCACCACATCGTTTGCGACGAAGGGAGAGGAAGGCCCGGAATAGTTCTGGTTCCAGATGGATTGCCCGGTGTAGGACCCATCCGGAATCGATGGCAGGGCTGCAACCTGTCTGGTCGATGAGTTGGAACTGACCCTCTCCATGGGTGTCGGTAGATATGAGGCTGGTGTTGGGCTTGCAGCTGGCTTCTTCTTCTGCATGTTGTTAACGATGTCGCTGATGGTGAACGTAGTTGAGCCGAGTCCATTCTCGGTGACAACCGTATTTTCAAATGTATTATCCGGCGGAGTTGGGGGGATATTCTCGTCCTCTTCCTGCAAAGGCTCCAGGTTGGCATCACCACTGACCAGATCATCAACCATGCGGGAGAGAGCCGACTCGCGAGCGAGAGCGGCGGACGGAGTCTCCGACGGAGCTACCACACTGACGCTCTGCGATTGTTGATCCTCAGGAACAGGCTGGATTTGCGGGAACAAGGACATCTCCATAGCTTCGGCAGGCATTGGTGGCGATGCATCAGGACGATTGTTAGGGCTGGCCAGAAGCTCGGAGGGCAAGTCCGCTTCGCGATAGATGAAACGGAGCCCGTCGAGATCTAGGGGAGCTTCAGGCAACTGGGCGAGAACCAAACCGTCCACCAGCAAGTCGCGTACTCGCATGAGCATCTCAGTGTTGGGATGGTTTCTTTCGAGGTCGCTCCATTTCTGTTTCGGTTCGTCGCCGTTATACCACAGCTTCTTCGTTACAGGGGAAATCAGTGGCTGGAACCCGATCGTTTCGGCGTCTTCTTCAAGCATATAGGTATCGGAAGGAAGTTCTCCTGCGGGGAAGCTCGAGGCAAGGAGAGACAGGGTTCCTGCGTAGGCTTTCCAGAGCTCCTGTACCTCCACATTGGTCAACGTATTAGCAACAGGCTCTGCACCGAGGACATGCCAATAACGCAAGAACCACGTGCTGTAAAGCCGCAGCGCCGGAAGCACACGCCTTGCGACGGCTGTGATTTTGTCGGACAGTTGAGGGGTGTGCTTGCCGTTTTGGTGGACATCATCCCCCTCGGAGAGACGATCCAGTTCTGGCTGTAGGATGAGCAGAAGGGTGAAGAACGTCTTGACATTGAGTCTCAAGTAGAAGCAGTAGGTACGCATGATGTTTGCGGGAGGCTCGGCGGACCTCATCTGCACTGTCGCAAAGTATTCGGCAGCCAGGTTTGTCAAAACGATCTTCTGCATGACAGAATCCAAGGAGCGCTCCTTGAGCTCAAGTTGCAGCTGAGTGAGGACTTCGCTTTCCATTTCATCGTGCTGCGGGAAATCGTCGCCTTTGAAGCACTTGCTGTGCAGCCGAACGAACCAAGTGATCAAAGCACGTGCTGCATTGCTGTTATCGCCAGATCGCTGGATGTTGAAGTGCTCATTCTTCTTCCAAAGAGACTCGATCTTCTTGAATCCAGACACAAGATTCCGCTGGGCGAGGGGGTAGGGTTCTTTGCTAGCAAGCGAGCGATATAGGTGGTAGGTGGAGCGGAACAGATCGCCATCCTCGCGAGCCATGACGGCTAGCTGATTGTGCGGCAGTCCAGAGTCGGGATACAACTCCGCAGCGAGGTCATAGTACCCTTTGGCCGGGCCCCAGTTGCGATTCGTCTCAACCAACTCGGTTTCACGCCAGCGCGAAAGGTCGCCAAGGTGAATAAGCGACTCATGGCATGAAAGGAGCATGGATTGCTTCAAGCCTACGGGGACCTGCTCATTTGGTGCAGGTGCAGACGCTGGACGAGTTAGCAGGGGTCTACAGTCAAAATGGAGCAGGCGCACCATCATCCCCCCATTTCTGGACCACCTTTCGCAGCTCGGGAATGCCGCCGCATTTTGCATCAAGGGAGAATATATATTGACGGTAAAAGCGCTGGCTATCCTTGATGAAAGCCAGATATTTCTTTTCGTGCTTGCGAAGCTCGACCGGGTGATTATTGCGAGTGCGTTTCAGCTGTCTGGGTTTAGTTCGGGCGTGCCAGTAGCGACTTGGGGTGTACGAACGGCCTGGCGTTCCTTCCTATAGATACCGTTGACCTTGACGTGCGCATTCCAAAGGCCGGTCTGTATGTCCTGAGCGGACGCCGTCTCGAAGTCGCGGAGGATCGCATCGTGGCAGACGGCACGGTAACTAGAGCATGTAAGTCGTGGTCCAAGGATTCTGACGAGATCCATTACTCTTTCAGTTGCTTGTCAAGCTCTGCGCTAGAGAGACCATGGTCGGGGCCGGTGAAGTGCGCACCCAGTTCCAGCGCTCGCCTGTGCGGTGTGTTAGCACCGGAGAGACAACACCCTGGAGGCTCTACACACGAGAAAGTATCAGCGGCCATGCCTTCTTTGGTGAGGGATGGCCCAGTTCATATGTGACCCCACGGTCGGCCGGGAGGTCAGTTCAAGGCACGGAGCAACGGGCGGTCGCAGTGGCTGGCGTGCTCCATGGAGGTAGATGTGTGCTTCGGAGCAGACAATCAGCGAGCGGGGACGGGAGTCTGTAGACAAACAGCACACAAGACACAGCCTGTCTTGCGGCGGTTTGAGGGGGTGTTGTGGCGGGCGGTCGTGGGGTCGTGGTGAGTGGTGGGTCCAGAGAAAGTTGAGGAGTGGAGAGAGTGGTGGTAATGATTTGGCTCGGATCCCACGGCCACGCCCAGGTACGCTTGGGCCAAGTGTGGCTTAAGAACTAGTGGCGGTGCGGATGACGCCGCAACTCCTCTCGCCTTCTTCTGTACGTATACATAACCCTGTGAAAGTGCACGTTCGTAATATTGCACCGCCGTAGAACGGCCGAAACAACTGAGACACCCAGGGAACACAGGGCAGTGGCATTATGATTTGAGACCAGGTGAAATACGCCGTGCAACGCTTCGATCCCGAAACGCAGAGGTACTCCTATTCTTTCTTTACAACCCCGCTGCATACCCTCAACAATAGTCGCAATGGGAGTGAAGCGCTCACGCTCGAATTCTGCATCATCAATAGACGCTCCAAGTACACCCTCTGCTAGAGAAAGCTCTGTCGATGTCAAGCTCGTCCACCTGGATGTCGACTCCGCGCCCTCAGCGCACGTTCCAGTCATGAGGTGCTCTCTCCCACCCCACGAACCAATGACATTTGGGACATTCGAGGAATACGACGTGCATTATCAGAAAGCACATGCCTATCGATGTTCTGAATGTCATAAGAATTTTCCGGACGAACACTTTCTGGATTTGCATATAGCAGAGAACCATGATCCTATCAAGGCTGCATTGAGAGACAAGGGGGAGAAAACGGTAGGTTATGTTCTCTTCATTGAAAATCAGATCCCTCTTCATATCAATTCGGAAATATGATTTCCCCACTATTTCATATGTTGTTCTTCAAACACGGGTTTCTTTGCATTCGCCATTCCTATTCTCAATGTCCCCCATGGGCTCGAAATATGGCACTTTACTTCCCATTTACTCTACCTTATACCCGTTCTATACACCTTTCTTCCCCTCTCCCCTTCCGTACCCGAATTCCACCCCTCTACCTCCTTACCTTTTCCACCTCTGTCCACATTCCGACTAACCCACGCCCTAGTATGCCTGCCTCATCCCCACCTGCCCACGCCTCTGCAGCACTCCCCAAAAACGCCGCCTCCACTGCATAGACGCCCATTCATTCCCTCGAAGCTACGACTTCTTCATCATAAACGACGGCATCGATCGGCGCAGCAGCATGCTACGGCCTCAGAGGCGGCGATCCAGCACTGCGAATTCCGCCAGCAATGAAGAGAAGGGAAGGAAGAGGTCGAGCACGGTGACTTCGGGGATTATGGACATCGTCCCCGATGATGAAGACCGTGGATACGAGAACGCACACGAATCTGACGGTGCCACGGATTTCTTTTCCTCCACAGCGCCTCCCTCTCACCCACCCACATCTCCTACCCGCACCGTCAAACTCGGTGGCCGAGGTGGAATCGGTCTCGGACGCAGTATTCCCGGTCCAGGTCGAGCAGAACAGCGTCGACATTCCACTTCGACTACAAAGGCCCAGGTCTCATTAGCCAAGACAGAGGTGCCCGCACAAGACCAAGGAGTAGAGGATCCAATCGATGGACTCGTGGGTCGCATGTCCGCGTTACAATTCGTGCCGCATAGTGTAAGGATGGGGCAGGGGAGAGGGAGAGGCAGAGGGAAGGGTGCGATTGGGCGAGGAGGTTAAGGGAATATGAGGGAATAGATTACGAAGCGATGAAGTGACGAGCTTATGAGCTATGACGATCGAAAAGATGGCAGTATGCTGAGAAGAACGATGGGCTGCAGTATGGATATATGAGAACGTTGTCAACATCGCTCCAGCCTATGTAAATGACAACCCACATGCTTTGAACAAGTCAGTCCAGCGATTCTAAGCATTGATATTGCGATTGGGTTCATTTCATCTGCGCTTTTCTACGTCCTACTCTTCGCTCCTCCTTGACCAACCCTACAGGTCTATAACGACCCTTTACGTGTTGAATGCCCCATTCTTTCTTCTAAGCCCGCCTCTCTAGACACCTCAACTTATTTGACCACTTTACCTCCCGGGTCTCCTCTATCGTCGTCCGCCTAGCACAAGCCGCCCGTCCTGGCGTGGCCTGCTCTCGCTCTCGTAGATTGTTGAAATACACGAGCATCTGCGCTCTTCCACAAAGCGCTTAGCTGCTAGGAGTGTATGTCTGCTTGGGGAAGGGATAAGATGGGCCCAACTCCTGGATGCTGAGCTTGGCAAGCCACTGGCCCATGTCAATGGCCGTCTTGAGGGCTTTGCCTTGCACGATACCGGCGACGAAGCCTCCGGCGAAAGCGTCGCTGATATTCCAGTTAGCATAGCTTGCTGACAAGGGGATAATGTGCTTACCCAGCGCCATTGGTGTCGTTGATGCTCTCCTTGGCAATGGCATGGACAGGCACCTCCAGGATATCGACGTCTCCGTTTTCCTTGGCGACAGCAGCGATCGTGGGATCAGTTCCCTGGGTGAAGACCACCGTGCGAGCCCTCTTTGAGTTCTTCTTGGGCAGCTTAGCAACGGCCTTTGCGATCTCCTTGACGTCCTTGGTGTCGAGGTTGTGGGATTCCGCGTAGGCAGCAGCCTCGGACTCGTTGGCAATCAGAATATCGACGTAGGGAAGGACCTCGTCGAGTGGGTCCTTGAAGAATTGAGGGATGAAGGGAGCGGAGAGATTGAGGATGAAAGGCTATCCGTACATTAGCATCCGGGCCCATGAGGTGCGAATTCCATAGGAGGCCAAACACATACCTTGTCCTTGCTGGCAGCCTCCTCTGCGAGCGCCTTGATGGCCGGCACGCAAACAGTGAGGTGGTATCCGCCGACATAGTAGAATTTGGCATTCTCCACGAGCTTCCAGATCTCCGGCTGCTTCAAGTGGTCCAACTTGTAGAGATTGGCCGCAGCCAAGTCGGTGCATAGGGAGCGGTTGTGGCCAGTGATTACGACACCGCAGCGACCGGTGGGCGCTTCGTCGTCGTAGCGGTACTCGGTGCGGACACCTGCCTGGGCGCAGATGTCCTTGAGGAGCTCGCCGTACTTGTCCTTGCCAATGCAGCCAATGTACACGGTAGAGTCGGGAGGGAGAATGTACTGCGAACCAAACCGTCAGAGGGACAGCTCGATGGGGAGTGAGATTCGGAGGGGTCATACCTGAGCACCTCGTGCGGTGTTCTGAGCGGCGCCGCCGGCAATGAGCTTCGCATCATGGTTCTGGATAAGATCCTCGTAGAGACCCATATGCTTCTCCTCGGCGAGAATGGCGTCGTTGGCCTTCAAGCCGTACTTCTCGAGCAGCTTCTCATCTCTGGCGGTCGTCAGCAGTGCAGTTGGAGATGCCGCCGACCGGCTCAGGAATCGCAAGAGGGCCCGGTGGTGCGCCATTGACTTACCCAACACCCTGGATATCAAGGAGGGGGTTCTCCAGGCAGAGAAGCTCAAAGTTTCCTTTCGCAGCCATTGTGTATAGTCGTAATGGGTGGTGGTGGTGAGAAGCTGTTGTCGAGAGTGTGGGGCAGGGGAAAAATGGACGAGGGGCAGTTGCGAAGTCCGCAAGGGGGCGTGCTGGACCAGAGTAAGTCCGACCCACGCAAGATGACCGCAGGAAAGTCGCCGAAACCTGCGCTCGGAATACCGGCCGGAGGAATGCCATGGAGCTCGCCAGGCTTCACATTTCCCCTTTCAAGAGACGGAATTGCTCTTCGGGAGTGGCTGGTGGGAAGCACCTGGTGAGAAGGCCGAGGGGTATACTATGTATGGTAGACTGATGACGTTTCGTTCAAATACCTCAAGGGGTACGCCTGACATGTAGCACCCCACCCCTCCTTTACCAGGCGATCGATCGTCTTCTCAAAGATGGGCGTCTACCGAACATCTATCGAGATATCAACCAATATCGTGGCCAGAGGGTGCTTTGGACTGTTTACATTGTTTTTGCGTTCCCTATATAAGATAAAATAGAAACTGCGACAATACGTTGCGACGCGACCTGCCAACCACCCATGACCATAATCCAACACCCAACTCACTGTGGAAACTGCACAGCTTGCCATACTCGCAATCCCTTCGATGTTTCATCAAATTTCCCTGAGGTGTGGTCCTACCCCAGTATTACTGGCCAGATCATCCCCAGAGAGTGACCATGACTGACCAGACTTGGTCATAGAGCATCCCAGCCGTCGGCGCATGCCGAGGGTGCTACCTCGTTGCTGACGGCCTCGAAGCCTTCAACAGTTCCTGGAACGCGGACTCGGTCGCCCGTTTCAATTCTTTGTAGCTGACAATGAGAACATTCTGTTCGTCCCGCGTGACCAGGGATATCCTCTCCTCCGTTCCAGCATCCAGTTTGTTCAGACAGTCCAGGATATGTGCCAGATTTAAGACAGGCCGACCGTTGGCATCCACCTGGTGGAAAACATAGTCTCGGAAAAGCTTCAGATAATACCTCTCCCCTGTCTCTGACCACGAGGAAGAAGGATGGATCGCGTTACCACCGGCGTTGGCCAGCGACATATCCACTTCTGGTCTCTCGATGATCATGTTGAGCTTGGCCATGAGGCGAACGATCCTGGCGTTTTCGAGCTCACGACTGAGTTGATTCGTGAGAGTGTCCTCTGCATGGAGGTTGCTATCAAAAACGGCAGCGAACTGGTCGGCGATGCCTCCAAGGAAGTTGTCAATATCCTTTACCATGGTTTCGCCCCCGGAAGGTGACGTAGGCGTGCCGGGTTGCTGTTGTGGGCTAATGAGCCATTGAATGCACTCCTTCAACCTGGAAGTATAGCTACGGCTTAGCTGTTCCACCGCCTTTGGGCTCGGCTGCGCATTTGCATTGTTGTTAGCAATGCATAATATGAGACGCCCAAGTTGTACGAGGTCGTCGGCCTGAAGATCGGAGATTGGGCGACTGGTCTCGGCATGGACCACGTCCATGATGGCACAGGCATTCAAACGGACCCTGTTCTTCGAGGTGAGAATCACCTTGGACGGGGTGATCAGCCTTGCAGCCAAGCCGGCTCCATGGATGGCCTTGAGCGCAGATGCAATCTGCACGATATACCCCCAGAGGACCTGCTCCGGGACAAAATTTGAGGTGGTCTGTCTTCCGAGGAAGCGTGGTGGCGCTTGCCCTTGCTTGAAGTGCTCCTCAGCGAGCGATTTAGAGCAAGGATGATAGTCTGTCACAACAACGAGAGAACTGTCTCCAAATGCCCGAGTCGTGAAAACGTCGTGAATGGTGACAACAGCACCATTAAGGATCCGCTTCCAAGGTTGCACGGACCGAATGGCACTGTCACTGGTTAGGCGGAAGTTTTCGAGTCGCCTCAACGCGTACGTCCGTCCATCCTTGATCGACACTGCTTTGTAGACCCAACTCGGATAACCAAACTGAGACTGGCTCTTGTTCTGGACGGTGTCCAGGCAGACCAGGGAATGGTACTGCTCTATGGGCGGCAGAGAGGAGTTTGGCAAGATCTGGCGAGCCACTTCGGCTTTTTTCTGCAGTTCTTCGCGAAGGGCGTCGGGTATAAAAAAGTCGTGTGCTGTCCGCTGGTATGCCAGCAGGTTTGTTGGTTGCGGCCCCGTAGGCCAATAGAGATGGTAGGACGGGGCAGATTGGAACGTATTCGCGCTCTGGAAATAGGATGCCCCTGACAAGCCCGTGGGATCTTGGGCATACGGATTCAACGCAGGTGGTTGGTGACCGGAGCCGGCGAGAGCTGACACACTTGAACTGCTAAAGGGATCATAACCCAATGCCGATGCTGATGCGGTTTGGTCGACCTGGAGCACGTTAGATCAATCGTCGAAGCACGGTGAACTGCTCATGAGCAACTCCTCGTACGAGCCGCGCCGTCAGGGAGGGGTTTCTAGTAGACACTTTGTTTCACCTACCACGTGGCTGTCGAAGTTTTGCGGCACAAACTCTTGGAAGTCCTGAGAGTGCCAATCGTGCGTGGATTCTTTGTTGTGTATGCTTGGCGTGCTCGTATCTGTCTTGAAATCAGCGCATGTCTTTCACTGCGGAGAAATGGTGGCCGTACTTGAGCGTTGCGACTTGGGCGTGAAGACGGCGGCATTCGCGGCTTTAGGAGATATAGCGTTCCCTCGAGTAGAAGGCGTCAAGGACCCGTTCGTGCTGGGTTGCAGAGGGGTGAATGACGGTGAATCTACGTTGAAACGCTTCTTGGTGTTCTCGCTTTGACTCAATTTTGACGGGTCGTGGATATATGGGCATGCTGAAATGGGTCATCATGGGAGTATTACGGCGGTATAGGTCGGGTCACTCACTGTTCTCATACCGACAATGGCCGTATATACTCACATTGCGGCAGAACGTGTTTTTGGTTTCTAAGTAGCTGTTAGAGCCATGTCGGAGCCTCGGATGTAAGCAAATCCTTACCGCGACCTTTTGGTCGAGGAGAAGATACCCCGCGCCGCGAGTCACCAGTAGAGTTAGAGAAGTTTCCGGCCATCTTTCTGTTCTTCTGTTTATTCGCCAGGGGACTCTCGGATTGCTGGACACGCTCTCGTGCCGCACGGGTAGATTTTGGCGTCACAGCCTCGGCCGCACTAGAAGAGCTGGACGTAGAAGCGGAAAGAGTAGCCCTGGACCCAAAGCCTGTGTTATCCGACGCAGGAGGGTCTTTAATCCATTGAGCCTTGGACTTCTTAGGTTTTGGCTGTGAAGACTTCTTTGCGTGTTTCGGGGCAGTGCTCTGGCGGCGTAGGTCCGAGGTGCTCTCACTCGTGGGGACCGAGTCCCCAGATAGCGAAGTCACCCCAGGGCTGGATTCAGAACGAGAGATTTCAGAGGACAAAGTAGGGGTCGCATGTATTGGATCAAGTAGGCTAGAGCGTTGGGCGGGCAGCGTCGCGAACCAGCGTGGGACAGCCGCCCACAGTCAGGCTTTGTTCTCGAGGTGAGGGGGTAGAGAGGAGCTCGGAATGCGTTCTCGCAGCGGACAGTCCCTACGGCTGTCAGAGGATGACTTCACTATAATACGAGAGGTGCGATTAAGACGGAATCATTTGCAGGCCAGCGGCGCGACTTGTTGCGCGTGGCATGATGATGTAGGCATGGCGGGGGTGCGTATGGGGGTTGTACCTTTAAGGGCAATGATTCCTCTCTGCGAAGGTCTGTACTTTTAAGGATAGTGTCTGCTCCGCATCCATGGAGGGTGCAATCCAAAACGTGCGAAGGGTGGTAGGGAGGGAATGATGGTAGGTCTGAACCAGAGAAGGTCAGAAGTTGGTGCGCATCCCAGGTACGATAGAGCAATGTCACCTCCAACCGTGACCTACTTGCCAAGACGTGCTTGCCAAGCCAGAATGAATCAGCAACACCAACCTTGAACTTTGGAACAGCAGGGACGACTCGCTCAGCATCAACAGCGCGTCCACATGCCCAGGTCCCGTGTAGATAGCACATGCTGTAGACGATGAAAGCGTTATTGGGCAGAAGAAGTAATACCAATCCCGTCGAGGTGGGGTTAGTACTGCGCAGACGGGATTATATATATGTGCTACCCATCACCATGATCAGCTCTCTTCTTCAATAAACTCCGAATTGATTGTGAGGATGACAATTATTAGTGGTGGGGTGTAATACAGCAAGAGGACCAATTCTATAAACCAATTACTCCCAGAGTCGCTATGCTGTTCATGTGCTGGTCCTGATCCGTTTCCAAAGTTGAAGCCCAAACGCAATGCTATGCCAACGCGTCTTGCATTCAACTCCATGCTCGCTCAATCCAAGATCAATGTGAAATCTAACCCCCGAAATAGAAAATCAAGTCGCTGGCCTAAAACGCTGCACAACAAAACTTCAGAGACATCGAGCACTACGACTTCACATCACCCCATTCCTCCACTGATCAATCATGTCCCTCTGTCTCTGATCCATCGCCGCTTGCATCTGCATCTGCATCTGCATCGGCGAAACAGCAGCCATGGGCAGGTTCACCATCGACGACTGGCGCCAATTCATACCACCACCTCCCATTTGCTGACAAGGGCCTGCTGGCATTGCCATTGCGCCCATGTTCATATTCATCGCCATCATTTGCTGCTGTTGAAGGGGCGATATGCCGTTCCCAGGGTATATGAAGCCACTGGTTGGGCGGATGCCCATCGCACCAGGCCCATACGGTGTTGTCATGCCCATGCCCATGCCCATCCCGGAAAGGTTTGGGCTCGACATCGCCGGATTGAACATCATGGAAGGAATGGCACCGCGGGAGCCAGGTGGCGTAGGGCTAACTCCAGCAAGCCGTTCTTTGTATGCCTGAATGTTAGCGGCGATGGCCGGCTCTGGAGCTGCCTTGGTAGCATCGATCACAAGCGGTTGGTCAGTACTGCCGTAGCTCGAGATGCGATGGTTGCGCTCCATACGTTCGGCTTCTTTGCGGGATCGCCGTTGTGCGTCTTGGTGAAGTAGGCTGCCAGGTGGAAGAGAGGCTGTCAGCATCTCGTCGGATGTTTTTCCAGACGTGATACGGCCATCAACTGGATGTGCTGCCAATATGTTCCCAAGACTCATCGAACCACGAAGAGGAGGCCGGTTTCCCAGAGGATTCGCGTCACCTCGTGCAAGCGCTTCGGCTTGTAAGCGGGCACGGCGTTGTCCCAAGGTCTCTTCTTCCTCTTCGTGGTCGGACAACGGTGGTGGTTGGGGCTTTTCGCTGTCACTGACGCCAAGAGTGTTCAGCATCTCAGCAGCAAAGTCTCCACTGACGGTGCTCTTCCGGACGCCAGGATCGAGGGCGTCATCAAGCGCTTGGCGATTTTTGAGACGACGAAGCCGCTGTGCCAGGGTTTCCTCTTCATCCTCCTCTGATTCCGGTTGTAGATGTCCAGCGGGGACAGTTAAATGCTGCTGGCTCGGCGATATGTCGTGAAGCTGTGTCCTCCTCTTGGTCGGGTCCGAAGCAATGAGCCTGGTTCGGCGCTTGCTGAGGGGTTCAGTGTCCTCTAGCTCCCTCTGTGCAAGAAGCCCTAAGGGTCTGTCCCAATCCGAGACGTGCTGACTTGCACGGGGTTTCTTGTTCAGTAGATCTTCTCGGCCCGGATATAGGACCCCGAGAGGAACGTCTTCATCCGAATCCTCTTCATCTGCACCAAGCTCAGTGGGAGCTTCCCATGCTAGGTGAACCTTTTGCGTCATTCGCTTCTTCCTCTCGATCTCACGCACAGCATCCAGCTCAAGCAGAGTGGAGCGGAGGCCATTAGGGAGCTTGACTGCAGTGAGATTGCGGCTCTTTTGTTGTTCCTTACGCATCTGGAGTTCCGCGAGAAGTGTAGTGGGAGGACCAAAGTGCCGGGGTTCCTCATCTTCTTCATCGCTGATGTCGTCGGCGTTCTGGTCGGATTGAGCGGCACCATCGCCATCCAAGGAGCGCCCAGTTGGGGTCGTATCGTCACCTGGTTCAGGCCCCCGAGCATCGCTATTGGGGTCATCCAGCTCGTCGCCCAAGCTCATTCGGCCTTCGCTTGCTCTCACCGTGAGCATGTTGAGGTCCGCTGAGCTATTGCGCTTCTTTAGTTTGTTCAAAGGATCTCCACTGGAGTTGCGACGAGTATCAAGCAGATTCAGCGAACTCCTGCTCTTTCTAGCATCGGTTTTGTCGATATCCACGGCCTTTGAAGCTCGTTTAGCCTTCCGCTCTGGAGCGTACACCTCCTTACCCACATCTCCGACGATCGGATGATCTGTAAAGGCTGAAACAGGCGCGTGCGTAGAGGCTTCCAGGATGCTATCCAAAGTCTGTTCAGCTGATTCACCCTTGACCTCAAACTCTTGGACAGGCGCGACTCGGTCGAAGAACGCGCTTGCGCGTAGCTGAGGAGGAAGGTTAGCCAGGCTCTGCCTGCTTTTCCTATTGGGCTTAGAGGCTTCTGTCAATGGATCTGCCAGCCAAGGGACGGATTTTCTGTTCTCTATCTGCATAGACTCCAGGACCTGCGTTCGGCGCTTTGCTTGGATGTTAGCTGGCGGGACCTTGGACAACCTCTTGGGCAAATTCAACGTCTGCGGGACCGGTGCAGGATAGAATACCATCCCGTCCTCTGGCGGGGGCGCGGCCTGGATTGCCGGCTGCGGCCCGGCTCGTAAGAGTGATGAATCTCTACTGCCGTTGGGACTTAACTGTGACGGGTCCTCCTCTGGTACTGTATCCGGGCAATGGGCGCCATCAAAATCTTGCCATAAACCTCGGGCTTGCTGGTATGTGTCCGTTGAAGCTGCTGTGGGTGGTCGGTCCGGTAGCTCCGGATCAGGTATAATATGTGGACCATATGATGAATCCCTTTGCCCTGCACCTTGTGCGCCAGGCTGAAACTCATCATCCAACTCGTCACGTATCTCTTGTGCGATCTGATCATACTTTCGGGTGAAGGACGAAACAGATCGATGGCTCTGCGCAACAGATCTAGGGGCCGAGGTGTACGACTGTGGTGACACAGGTCCATCTATTGGAGAATAGGGCTGCTCTTCGTGATCCATATGCACCACTTGACCCAGCCGGGATGTACGAGACCCAGAGCGCTGTCGTTGGAGTGGTGGATGGGAGACCGTAGACCCAAGAGCGGAAGAGACGATGGACCCTCCAGGGGAGGTCACGTATCCTGCCGGAGAATATCCACCCCATCGAGCAGCTGTATTAACATCCACAATCGAGTTGGCGTAGGAGCTGACGGACGCATTGCGACTGCGGCCGGTATATGATTTCACTGCATCTTCTGGGGGTTCTGCGGAACGGAGCGAGGAGCGACGACTCTCCGCAAGCTTCTGTCCCAACTGTAACTTCCTTATCTCTTCTCCTAGGTCTGAACCAGCTTCACTCATACGCTCCGCACGATCTTCCAGCCGTTCAATGTTGCTGATATATGCCCCTTGCAGCGATTGTAGGTCGGGCGTTGGGTGGTGGAGAGGTACGTCTGGGCTGACGGGAGATCGCAAGGGCGTGGGCTGCAACACGGGCGATTTCGGTGATGGCGGCTCGGCCATGGCAGTGGAGGAGCTGGCACCGAGCCAGCCAGCGCTGAAAGAGTGCAAATGTTTTGAAGGAGGAGACGAGTGAGAGTGTTTGGGTTGCACACGATACAGGAATTGGGTGTTGATCACTGCTCCAATAATAGCAGCCGTCCTCCAGCAAGGAAGGCCTGGCCAGGATGGACAGGGGTAACAGGAGCACGTGATGCTTGGCAACGTTTTGCTTAGTCACGCTTGTCATAGTTGCCTTAGCCTGCCATGCCAAGTCCTAGCTTGAGCACAGTCCACTCCATCTATCCTCCAGCACCAACCCTCACATTTCCCCTTCGCGACCAGTGCAGATCCCTTCGTCGTTCCAGAATAATAAGGTTACAGGCGGCTGGCTGTCAAAGACCAAGATGGAATCGTCCCGGAAGAGGAGGGAAGACTTCGGTACACGGGGCGAGTCTAAGAAGGCGAAGACTGGCGGAAAGGCGGAGATGACGTTTGCTCAAAGAATGATGGCAAAGCAAGGTTGGAAGCCAGGGCAGGGGCTCGGAAAGGAGGGGACGGGTATCGCGAATCCGATCGAGGTGCAAACGCGGCCAAGTGGTGTTGGTCTTGGAAGCGTCAAAGAAAAGACAGCACAGCAGAAGGCGGAGGAGAGGCGACAGGCTGAAAGAAGGGGGGAGGAGTATGAAGACTCGTCCGAGGAAGAGCGCCAGAAACGGAAACGCAGGAATCAGATCAGGAAGACAGCCGGTGTCTCCAGTGGCGCCAGTACACCGGGTGCAGGACGAACGAAGAAGAAGTTCACCGTCGACGACATTCCTGAAGGTCTGCACGTTCCACCGAGTTTGCTTTCGATCACAGATGCCACGGGGAAGGAACCGAAACTGCTTACCGCGGACACTCTCAGTCTTGGTGCTGCAGTTCCCGCCGAAACCGCTGCCACAAAGATTGCTAAACGGGCTAGGATGGATCTGGAGGCATTCTCTTCGGCATTCAATGACCTTGTTGAGGAACGAAAGACTCTTGATTTCCAGGAAGATGCGCTCTCTCTCGAGCTCAGGAAAATTGACCAGGAAATTAGGAGGGCTGAAAAGATAGCTGCGGCCACGCAAGGACTGCGCGAAGCACAATCCTGGGGAAACGTCGTCAAACAGCTAGAAGAGCTGCAGCTTCAAGACCTGTGCTATGATCCATCGCTAGCTATTGCGGCAATGCACCCTTTCTTCAAGGATGTCATGTCGAATTGGGAACCACTCGAGAATGTTCTGGAGAACATTGTTGTGGATCTGCAGAAGTTTCCGAACGTTATCGCTCGGCCAAAGAATACCGATCGTGAAGACTTCGAGAAGCTACGACCACAATCCACTACTCCGTTTGAGTCCATGATGCGAGCGTACTTTTTGCCAAGAATGAGGGCCGCGATTATGTTGTGGAATCCGTACGAAGAGTCGCTCAGCCTCATCGCTGTCTTGGCCGCCTGGCTCCCAGTCACGCCGAAGTTCATCCAGAACAGTCTGCTTAACCAGATTATAACTAAGTTGACCACTACGGTTCAGGCTTGGAGTCCGAGGAAGGCGATCAAGAAGAAGCTTGCCTCGCAGCTACCGGACCTGGTAACCCCATGGGTTCCATTTCTTCCCCGCCAGCACACCGACCCCCAGAGCGCCTCAGGACTTGTTTCCGATAGCAAGCGGAAGTTTCGAACCCTTGTCGATGCGTGGACTTTGTCGCGGGGCGTCATCCCCGGTATTGAGAAGTGGCGACGGCTGCTGGGGGACACCGAGTTTGATCGGGTCCTCATCAATAATCTATTGCCGAAGCTAGCAGAAACACTCAAGCTAGACTTTGAAGTGAATCCTGCCGATCAGGATATGGAGCCACTGGAGTCGGTGTTGGAGTGGAAACCGCTGTTCAAACTGGAGATCATGGGTGAACTAGTAGCCGTTCACGTCATGCCCAAAATGTTGGCGATACTCCATAGCTGGCTTACGGCCGAGCCTTCCTATGCAGAAATTGGGGAGTGGTTGGACTGGATCAAATCGCAGATACCAGCGGACATCAATGAAGTACCCGCTGTGGCAGCTCTATGGGAAGAGATGCTGATCCTCGTTCATACGGCCTTGGATATGGGAGAGCGGGCGAAGACAGACCTGCCCTTGCCAAAAGCCGTGGCCGGACTCGACGGGCCCGTACCTGGCTCTCCTCAACCAGCGAAACCTGCCGTCAAGGAGCCGCCTCCCACGAAGAAAGAGGTGGTAGAAGAAGCCACGTTCCGCGATGTGGTAGAGTCTTGGTGCAGCGAGGAAAGTCTGCTCCTAATTCCGCTCCGCAAGGCGCACGATGTCACAGGTACTCCCCTATTCAGAATCACTGCCAGTGCAGCGGGACAAGGTGGGGTGGTGGTCTATATGAAGGGGGACGTTCTGTATGCACAGAACAAGAAGGACAAGAGCCTGTGGGAGCCGATGGGGCTGGAGGAGGCATTGGTGAAGAGGGCCGAAGGGAAATGAAGGTGGCATTGTTTGTGAGACTCCTTTAATGGACACACTTGCTTCTTACGGAACTCCGTCACAGTCTCTTCCAATTGACGTCTCCTCGAATTGCCAATGGTAAGCTCCAACGACTCCTTTTAGAGCAGATGCTTTTTACTAGCTCGCGCTAATTCAGGAGGATATGGCACATCTAGGGAGATCTCGCCGTGGGGGAGCCGGATGGCAGGCGCGATCGATTGGCAGTGTGAACACTGTCATACCAACGTATGTATTCGCGACAGCACTACTCCGTAGCGTCGCTTCAATGCGTTGGTCAGCAGGATTCCAGGTCATTTCCCATCCTTCTAATAGCTGTCTGGACGATAGTCGGCAAGGGGTCGAGGAACCATCATGCTCATTCATGCTCGACCGGTTTTGAGGCGTGTCGGTTCAAAGGTACCGTGGACCAGTCGCAGCAGGCCAGGATGCGATAGTCATGTCAACAGGAATGGAAACGTTTTTATCCGAAGTGACGATTAACGATGCTTTATCGACTACTACCGAGTGGCCTCTCTCGTCTTGTCGTCTCGATGGTCGACTTGGCTGTGGCTTGTGATATCCTCGACTGAGGAGGTGAAGGTTGTGTGATTGGCGTCGCACATTCTGGGCGGCGCTTACAGAAGAATTGAGGATTTTCGCAAATCGCCCGTTCTCACACCACAAACAAGGCGTGCAACTGCACTCCTGTTGACTGCAGGGGACAGATTCATGCATGCAGGTCGCCCGTGTCTCGCACAGTGCTAGAGCTCCTCACTGGCGAGAAGGGCAGAGCGATCCCCCTCCTGCTTTTCCTGGGTCGAGCGGGGGCTGTTATTTTGGGTGTTTCTAGTGTTATGTTTTGCTGGTTTGGTGCGATGCCGCCAGCTGTGTGTTTCATGGCCCCGGCGTTGTCCGTTTCCATGATCTGGTGTGGAACGGTCCGCAGCGTTTCCTCCACCACGGAGCTCCCTATCCAGAACACTGAACCAGCATCAGTCCGACACAGATGCCCATCTTGCATCCGCCGCTCCTCTGCGGCGCGGATCTCGCGTGGTACACAGTACCTGGACAGTACAGGCCTGCACGCCACCAGCTTCCGTGTCTTGGTGCGGACTGGCCCGCCGCAGTGCCATGCGCCCCGGCGGTTAATCGACGTTCGTGCCTGGCTGCAGCTTCAACCCCCCAGCAAAACATCGACTCCAATCAGCTGGCCCAACAGCCTCTCGCAGCCCTCAACCCCCGGCCTCTGCAGCCCACCTGAGTTGACCAGCGGAGCAGTACATACAGCCGCCCGAGTCCCCCCAGATCACCATGTCGCCAGCTGTGACACTTCGCACTTCATCCGGCTCCTGTGTGTGTCGCAAGTCGCTGTCGGCCAATTTGAGCGCCGCCTCAGATCAGCGACCCCCCCAACCATGCGGAGTGGACTCTCCACGGCCTTCTCTCTGCTCCTCCTCGTCACTTGCATAGACGCGACGCCGTATGATTTCAACTTCCTAGATAACTATCGCCGCCCCGCCCCTTCCCCCGAGGACGGACCTCCAGCGTCAGCCAACGCCTCTCGAAACAAAGCACTCCTTCCTGCTCAGATCTCCGGCGTCGTCGGCGCCTACCTCCTCACAGTACTTATCTGGGGCACTCTCCTCCTCACCGTCGGAAGAAGAATGAGACGAAAAGCAGAGACCGCCCCGAGAGCCTTGGAGCTTCAACTAGTCACAGCAAGACCTTCCGGCAGAACGCCAGCATCGCCCGCCTCCGCGAGATCAGCAACATCCTGGTTCAAGAGGGGATTCAAAACAAAGTCAAACATCGATTCCGCCATTGGAAGCCCAGAGAGTCCTGTTGTGCAGTCCCCGACTTCGTTCGACCAAAAGGTCATCGAATCCGACCGCGACCGCGCTCAAGCCGAGATGGAGCGCCTTTACGCCGCCGTCATGGAACATGACAGGCAAAAGTCCTACTCGCAAGTCAGCAGCGATGAGGCCGAAGTCCCGGATAGGCGGCCACCTCGAATTGACACCACTCGAGCATCAATGAACTACTCGAACCCCGCCTCACCCGTCCGGGCCATATACCCCCCGGGATACCACAGTGGCGCACCATCAGCTCCGCTTCCCAGAGACCGAGAAAGACTGCGAGACCAACCCCCAGCAAGCCCTAGGAGCATCCTCTCCAAAAAGTCCACCACTTCCAACACTTCCACTTCCACCAATAAAGCGCGGTTCAAGATCAAGAACCTCCGCATCTCCAGTCCCATGCACAACAATAACAACAACCACAACAGGTATCCAGACCAAGGCCCTGATGACGAAGCACGCACGCCCCTTTCACCTCACTTCCACTACCCTGGCGCTGGAACCCCCTCCCAACAAAACTCCCCTAGCACTCCGGGCGACCTCGAAGCCTACGAACAACTCGACGAGGTGCAACCTCTCCCTCGCCCTGCTCCCCAACGCCTGAACTCCGCGTCCGATGCTCCTTCGTCCAAACCCCCATCCAAGTCTGCGACCGCAACATCCAACACCCTTCCACTGCGCGGCTACGCTGAGCCCCTCAAATCCCCCGACCTACGCACCACGGTGCTGGATCGCCGCATGGATAACCTCTCCCTTACGTCGCCCAAGACGGGGGTTCCCTTCACGCCTTACTCGCCGTATATGCCTTTTACACCCATAACGCCAGTAACGCCGCACTTGGTGACGCGAAAGGAGAGGAAGAGTAAGCAGAGCAGGAGGATGATTGGACGGGAGAAGGAGGAGATGGTGCAGAGTCCAAAGGAGATTTTTGGGGATGCTTGGTAGATGAGGGTGTGCGACTGGACTTTGGTCGTCTTCTTTCGACTTTGGTTTGTTCTCGTGGAGATGTACGCTTCTTTCTCTTCGTTTTTTCCTTTATTTTCTTGACCGTCTAGGTCTTTTTTGCATGGTTGCAGAGGTCGGTTTTCGGCGAGGAGATGCGGATTCTAATCGATCTGGCGAACGATCCTATTCGGGAAAAATTATTCATCGTTGGGCTTGCGCCCACGGCATCGGGGTTTTATGTATGTATTCTTTCTACCGTACAGTTACAACTTTTATGACGACATCAATCACGAAGCGATTACAATTGTTCCATGCTTCTCTTTTCAAGGGTTGACCGCATCTCGGGATCTAATGTCCAGGGTCAATATACTCTGTGTCCGTATGAAGTCAGGGAGCAGTAAAGGAGGGATTTGAACCCTTCCTTGATCACAGAGGGAAGTAGTCTAGATAATAGAACATACCCTTTTGACACATTCAAGGACCCTGGCTTGGAGTAGAACTGTCCTTTTGGGTAGGCCTAATTTCTTTCCCGGTTAATTCGTCCACTGACCTGCTCGAGATTGAGGGGGAGTGACATTGGGTGAATGCAGGACAAGGCTTTATTAGCGATACTTTTCCATGAATAGAGTGGGAAATCTCCCCAGCATAATGATACTAGAGAGGCTGGAATAGGAGCATATAGTGAATATGGAGGTATCGCGTACCCAGTCCTACGGTATCCCATGGTATCCAAGGAAGGTGAGGTCGCGCAGCAAAAGATGGGACTCGCTTGAGAGATGAGACTCTCCACTCTGATTTAGTCTGGTGCTTAGGCTCGATATTTTTGCCAGAACTACTGTGGTGAAATGGGAAGGTAAGACGCTTCTGGCTGGAGGATGATTGGTCTAAGATTGATCCATTCTACATCTATTTAAGCGTCCTCTATGGATCTGTACAGACAGCGTCCCCATACTTCCCGGCTCGAACATGGTTTTCCCACTACTAACCTTTCCATCTCAGGGTATAATCAATTCTCTTCCTCTTCCTCTTCTTCTTTAATTCTTCTACACAACTTCAAACTCTCCATCGGAAAATAAAAGGTCGTAAGGCTTAAAAGGCAATACAGCGAAAGAAGGCAAACAAGTCACGAAGGAGAAAACTAGGCATAAAGAGGGATGGAAGGAGAAGGTGGTGGCTTCCCAATTCCTCAAACAACGCTCGTCCGCATCAAGGCGCTTCATAGACATTCCCCTGCGGCGGCCGCTGCTGCCCCTGAACCGGCGGTGGCGGCGCATATTGTCCCTGGGGCGGCGGCTGCTGAACCGGACTCCCACCCGCCTCAGCAATCCCCGCTGGTGCGGGAAATGCATACTGCTGCGCCGGACTCGGGCTCGCCGGCGCGCTCGCCACATGCGCCCACTTGCCCTCTTCTTGTTGTCCGTAATACCCTGCCGCTCCTCCTGCCGCGACCGGAGCTGCAGCATAGGGCTGGGGAGAGCCATAAGGAGACGGCCCACCACCAGGTTGGGGCTTATACTCGGTGACTCCTGGCGCCGGACCTGCGAAGCCCGCGGCAGGGGCTCCAGCAGCAGCGGCGGATTTCTTCTTGTTGCGTATGATGAGGAAGGCAATGCCGAATGCAAGCGCGCCCAAAACGACGACACCGCCTACAACGCCACCAGCAATGGCGCCGACGTTACTTTTCTTTTCCGGTTGGGGAGTGAAAGTCGAGGTGGCCGACGGGGATGTTGTTGTCGATGACGAGATGGACGATGGCCGTCCCGTGGTGGAAGAAAAAACGGGGATCGTGGGGAGTCCAGTGAGGCGCGGGAGGGAAGAAGCATCTTTTGGATCAGTGACGGCGTTTGGTACGTCTGAGATGTCGAGGCTCGCTTGGCCCGAGTGGGTGCGCCAGGCGGAGATGGTGAAGGCGGAATCCGCGCAACCGTGTTCGGTCATCACGGTTGAGGCGTATACGTAGCGCCATTCGTAGCAGAAGGGGAGGGCTTTGTCCGTGCTGCAATGTGGTCAACATATGCCAATGGGAGACGGGAGAGAAGTAAGGATAACGAACCACTTTGCTACCATGTCGTCAGACAAGCAGGCGCCTGTGCAGCCGGCCAAATTGGCCGAGTTCACGCAAGAAGTGTAGAGAGTGCATGTGGAGATTTTGGCGGGATCACAGCAGCCATGGACGCCGTAGAAGGTGTTTGTTGCGCAGATATATCCGGGGTCGTTGCAAGTCAGCGAGTCGGCTGGATGTTTCATCAATATCTATCTCCGTCAAAGCGGTCGAGACAACCTACTCTCCCTGCCAGAGATATAACCGCATGTGCTGTCGTCTGCTCTCCTCATGAGTTCCATCACCCCTATTCTTGGAGCCTCAGTGGGGGCAGGAGTCCAATTGTCGGGTTCGGGCATAACAAGTGTAGGCTCTGGCCCAGCCCATGGGAAAGCTGCTGCAGAGGCCAACGCTGGCGCCAGGAAAGCGCATATTGAATATTGAAACATTATGTGGAATGGACCGTATGGACAGTGAAAAGAAGCCGAGACTATTATCAACTGCCAGACACGAAGGCCAACAGTGGATTTGAAGACAACACGCGGTACTTGAAGAAAGGAGAGCAAATACGAGAAAAATCTCCGGGGAAGCTGAGATCAAGTACTCATGCATAGCAACGAAGAAGAGACACAACAGGAAAGCCGAACCCCAAGCTGAGTCCCTGCGCGCAACAATGCGCGAATCATCGACTCATCCTTCAGCCATCGTATGCTGCCTGAGCCTCACAGGCGCAGTGACCGCAGTCAAAATGAAGACAGGACCAGTGCTGGCGCTGAAGAAGAAAGGGTACCCCAACAGGCACGGGCCGTGAATGGTCCTTTCACGCGACTTTGGGTAGGACCAGCCGCAGGGGCGGGGTGGCAGGGCTCGCAGGGTTTGGAGCTAGCGAGTCCCTTACCAAGAAAAGCATGGTGTACTCTGCTGTTTGTTAAAAATAGCCCCTTATTATGCTAGGTGGCTCCAGTGTTTCCATTCGGAAAAGATCCCTTTGGCCCTTGGGAATGTGGCAGTGTTGCTCTGACAATGATCAGGATCGCGTGGGACATGTTGCGATCGAAAAAGCGGCTGGAGTTTGAAGACGTGACAAACCAGTGGCTAGAGAAGAGAGATCAAGTGTACAACGGAAAACGGCAACTCGAACAGAGAGAAATGCTGAAAACCGCCCCCAAGGCATGTGAGACTGGGAGTCGCAGCAATCGGACCGGATGCCTGACCGGTCAGCGGTCTCGCATTGAACCCGAGGAGGAAACTCTAACCACTGTCGATCGTAAGGGTCCTTTCATTGGTCCCTTGAGGAAGTACATTTGACGTGGGGATGGTTTGCGGCTTGGACCATCGTTCCCGAGGTGTATACATACTGTGCTGTGTGTGGATTTACTGGTGTTGCACTCCAGAGAGCACTGTCAACCCGGGAATTGCAGGTTTGCCGGATGACAGACCAAGAATGTTAGAACGGACTCACACGTGCAAAATGTCGTCGCATTTACACATAGGATACCGATACGGTTGTAAACTCGCAGGACACCAATGGCCCTTGCTAGTCGCATCCAATTCAACGGGCAGTATGCATCTGATCTCGCGAGACCACCGCGTCATCCACCTCTTCCTGTAGATACAAATGTACAATGGTATATCCACCCCAAAGCGCCGACCCAATGAATCATGCCTTACATAGGCCTTGCTGATCTTCTTCCAGTCTAGATTGTTATACAGTCGCCGAGGGAAGAAAAGACAATATTTGATAATGTACAACACGAGCGAAGAAACGTGCGTAGGTCGCTCAATCGCGCTTATGAGGCCCTTTCATCTTGGGATACATCCGTGAGAGGTGGTAGTTGATGTTGCTCTTCTTCATGTTCTGGTTTCTCTTTTACAGTTGTCAGTGATGGTTGGTCCTGAGTTCCAAGAGGCCCATACCGGTGCATCCATGCATGCTCTCAATTTCTGTTCGAACTGCGCGCATCCCTGAACGCTATATCCAGACGATGCCCAGCAACCTTGAACTCGTCAGCTTCATCATCCCTTTTCAAGTCCTCGACTATCCAGGCAATGGACGAGTGGCAGGAGCCCAGCTACATCCCAAATCTGCACGCTGGCCCCATCTCGAACCCGGCGGTCGCCTTCACCTCCCCAACGCAATGTTATAGATATGCATACCCAATACAGACGCCATTACACCTAGGCACGGGTTCGTTTCCGGCTTGTTCGGTCGACGAACTCTAAGCTTCGGCAGCGGGGGAAGACCACGGCTGGTCACGGACTTCGTCGCGGTAGCACCGGCGGAAGGCTTAGGAACCATTGTTTATGGAATCGGACGCGGCTGTTGAATAGGAGGCGGTGGATAGGGGTTTCGAAATGTCGGCGTACGAATGTTCAATGGCATCCTACAGTCGCGATGTCCGAAGGTCAAAAAGTCGCGGGGCGCTAGTCCGTAATCGGGCCGTTGCTCCCCGGGCCGTGCGCAACAGCTTGATAGTCATGTTTGTTGTTTACCCACGACGCCGCGCTGCCGTCGACACAACAGCCACAATCTCATTTCTCGGTCGCGGCTTGGAGTTTGGAGTCAAGGATCTTTTACTTTATCTTTCACGGCATATTCTACCCGAGTATAATTCACTGCTAATTCACTGGAATCCGCCCGATGGCCCCTTCGCCACGCAAAGGAGCGCCCGCGACTTTCGAAACAGCATGGACAGACACAGATGCGACTGCGTTCGATCCTGCAGCTTTACCCGTCTCCAAAGCCCCCCGCGCATGGGACCGCAAACCGGAGAAGGTAGTTCGAGGTGACGGGAAAGAGAAGAAGGTTTGGCGCAGGTACGCGACGCGCTCGTCCACCGGAAACGTTGCGCCGGATGACGAAGAGCTCGATTCGCGCGGAAGGGCAGTGAAGAGGTTGCAGAAGGTTAAACCTGCGGATATGGACCTGATCCCTGCGAAGCCTCACGGTAGAAAGCGCGCATTTGAGGCTACGCGGTATGATCGGAGGAAGAGTGTTCTGCCTCGTAGGTCCCAGCGCGCAATGGGATTCTCAACACTTCTGACATGGCTTAGGGAAGCGAACAGCGGGACGCGACTCTGCCGGCGATGAAAGTGCTCCGGGACTTGTGGATGACGAAGCGGTGGACGTCATGGAGGATATGACGCGCGTGGTCGGCACTCGTGGCTCGGAAAGTGAGGGGCAAGTTGAGCAAGAACAACCCTTGATACCGGCACTCCTGGCGGAAGAAAGCAGGACAAGTTCCGCGTTCACTTTCACGATGGAGGAGGCGGGAACCCATACATCGTCACGAGGACATGACAGCAACAGCCGGGTTAGAGACACGCGGGTGGAGAAAACGTCGGATCGGCCAACGGGCGATGACGTTGCAGGTGCCAGTCCACTATACTCACCTCCGTTTGAAATAGCCCCAAGCAATACAGTCTCCCAAATGCGCCAGTCGCCCGCGACACGGACGACAAAACTGGGCTTGGAGCTTCAACGGACCGCTTCCCCGAGTACAATGGAGGATGAAGTCGGTATTGGAGACGGCATTGGAGATGGTATGCAGTTATACACCGAAGAACTGGATGGACAGCTAGGGACGCCCCAAGACACAGATTCATCCGAGAAGCCATACGGTAATCCCGTGCAGGACGAAGATCAGGCGACCGATAATTTGGCCCAAGATGCAATTGTCGACTCTGAAAGAGCCGCGATATTCCCTGTACAGATAGAAGTTGTAAGTGATGCTTGCAGGCTTGACAATTCCACTGGACTGGAGCCTGAAGCCACGGGAGGAGAGTTCCTGGTCCAGTCCAGAGCCGAACACCTAGTGACAACCATCGACAATGATATGCCGCGTACCTCAGAGACGCAGCTGGATACCCGCCAAGGAGCCGCTCCCCCCGAATCCTTGGAAGATAGGTACACTGGACGGAGCGATGCCCAGGACCTGGAGAATCCTAAGCTCACGTTTACTGTACACAACGTTCGGAACCAGTCTATATTACATCCTGACGATGCAGGAGAGACCGCGGTGTCATTGGATGATGACTTCACGGAAGCATCCATACAAATGGAGATACAGCGCAATCTGGAGCAGTTGACGGCAGCTGCTCCTAAAGATGCAACCTCCCCAGCTATCCGCAGCGAGGAGGCGGAGATGGCTGTCGAGCCGCCAATTACGGGAGGAATGCCAGGGGAGCAATTGATCGGGGCTCAACTTGAAGACAATCACGAGAAACATCCGCTTACAGCGTTGGCGCAAGATGCCTTGCCTCAAGATGCCTTGCCTTCCACACCCCTACCAGAAGCCACTGAAGTCCAGTCTGGGATCGAGACAGGGACCACTGCCCTATCTATTGACATTACAGATGGACTGAGCCTTACTCCGTCGATATCTACAACGAAATCTGGAGAGAAGAAGTTAGTGTCTCCCCCTCCACCCAGGGCCGACTTCGCCGAAGAAACAACGAGCATCGTGGTTTTAGGTGTTCTCGATGAAGACACCGCCATCCTTCAGAACTTCCTGAGCAAGGCCGCAGCCAGCAAAGCCAATAAAACGACTATAACCAGGCGCACTTCTCTTCAAAACCGACGAGACTCCGACGCCGTCCGTCAAGCACTCGCATCTCCTAGGAAGGCATTGGAGGCTAAGGACCCCAATTCTCCCTCGAAGATAGACAACGACGTCACGTTTGATCTCTCACATACCCTGACCCTACACATGGACGCCGAACACCCTAGTTCTCCGCTCCCGAAGCAAGCACCAGCGCCAGAAGACGCGGTAGTAGAAGAGGCGGAAAACATTCCTTCAAGGACGTCATCCCGTCGCTCGACGCGGACGCGCAAGTGTCGCATCGCCCCACCCGCATCATCACTCCAAATCGCCCTACGTCGCACTGACGGTGGCGACCCGATTGTCCTCAAGAAGACCGAGGTACAGGAGCTGGGTCTTCTGACGCGCACAAATACGAGGAAGAATAAGCAAGGGTTTCTTAGTGTGAAGTATAGGTTGCGGATGTTGAATAAAGCTGCGAATGCTAGTGGGAACGAGTCAACGTCACTGGTAAACGAGAGCCCTGCTAGCGAAGAAGCCAAGAATTCGGGGACGAGAAAGAAGAACGTTAGGTGGGATGAGACGCTGGCCTACTATCGAGAGCATTCGGAGACAATTGCGGAGGCGGAGAGTTTAGCCACGCCTGATGAGCTGGCCGACGCCGGGAATGAGGCAACGTCCACGGCAGTGGTAAAGAAGAAGGTTAGGATTGTGAAGGAGAAGAAGAAGGAGAAGAAGGGTGAGACGCAGACACAGACGCCACGGGGAAAGAGGATGCGTGGACTAGGCGGCGTGAATGGCACCCCCGGGAAGGCCCTTCTCTCACACTATGACGAGGTCGGCGAAGAGAACGATGGCGCACTGCTAACAACAGAAAAGGCGAAAGACAAGATGCAGCCGCTACCCAAAGTAGCTTCCGGAGTGCCGAGCAGGTCGAAAAAACAATCCATTTCCAGTGTGTCCCCCGCCATCACCACCTCTACACCAACGTCCCAAGTCCCTCCGGAAACCGCAAACTCTATCTCGAACAAGTCAACCCTCCTTACTTCATGTTCCGCAGGCCCAGCAACGACGCTGCCCAAAGAGCGCAGATCCCGCCTCGCCGCTCCCCGCAAAGTCAAACTTCCGCTTTCGTCCACATTGCCCCAGGGATCTTCGACTCTATTATCTGCGCCGGCACCCATGCCCGTCTCCGGTGATGCTAGTCAGAATCAACAGGGCAGGCGTGTGGCAATGGGGATTGGGAGCGGGACACCGAAGAAGGGGATTCAAGTCGTTGTGCCGGCTCCCACTGCTGCTGCGGGTGTGGATGCACTCGCGCCGGGGTTGGAAAGTGGATTACCCAGACGAAGGCCTGGGAGGAGGGTTCCGTGAGGGGACATAAGGTTTGGGTGTGAACGTATGCGATCCGGCGAGATGCACATTTACTCTTCTGCCTTCGTCCCTTTCTCGCCCTTGCGCATCCGTGGTCGCTATGACTATGGCTGCCTCACATGCATCATATGGCGTTTGGGGAATCTTCATGTGCATTAGTGCGGTGTTGGTGGGTTGATCTTTCCGTCCCTCAAGGATGAGGGTGGTGACTTCGAATTGGAGGGTATTTCAGTGTCTCTAAGCAGAACTGTTTGAGTGAAGACTTGTAGATGGATACTTACGATAATGTATTTAATGACCTAATTGGGGGTGATGACACCATTTCTATTCTACAAGTAGCTGTTCCGTTGGTCAAGGTCTCCAGTGATGATCGAAGTGCTTGAGATGCAATGCGAGATGGCCGTCTACACGATGGTGTAGTGAACAGTTGAATAGACAGAGGCAAAATAGAGTCACGGAGGGCCATTGCCGTCGTAGACGGGTGTGGGAGGCAATGCGCCAGTGTGGTATGTCGATGGTGGGAAGCGTATTCATACACGATGGTAGTATATGTATCCTGAGTAGGCCACTTGACGGACAGAATCCAAGAGGGAATGAGGAATGACGTCGGTTTATAAGCTAAGTACGAGGTTGGGCACTACTACCCTAACTCGCAGGTGGTTGTGGTAACTCCTATGTGGTCAGTACAATAATTCGTATATGTATTACTCAAGTGTAGCAGGTTATAGCAGAGTAATATCGTGTCCTTGGTTCTGTACCTGTAATAACAAACTGTACGTAGGATGTTCCTAGGGACTTGCATTCTACAACTTCAGAGTCCTCCTGAGCAGTGAGCGGTGTCCACTTTTTTCATTTATTCTGTTACAAATACTAGCCACAGTCACAGCGCAGACGGAGGAGACGTTAATGATGAAATGCACTTGTGATACCCACATAGAATATTGAACCGACCTTGAGGATACGAAAACGAAGCTGAAGACCGGGTGACAGCCTATTCACTACATTCCAAATAAATATACATCTGTTACCATGATTCCACTTTCTAAACCGAAACTGAATTTATTGGCTTTAAGCAGGTGTAAAGAAAGCAATAATTATGATACTTTCGAAGTACCATGGCAAGGTTTGGTTTCAGCTCCCCAGAGACGTCCTGTGCGAAGAATGCATATGTGTATCACTCATATGCACCAGGACATTGCAAAGTATTGATGTTATTTCCAAGTATATCTGAACTTCATATCCCATAAACGTTCCCGAACCGGCCCCGCTCTCTCATGTAATTCGGGAGCTATTGTTGGATGCATCTGTGGGTCCCATCAACCCTTTATTCCTCTCAGTATTCCCCACTCGGTCTCAATGTTCCCAATTTGCTCTCAATCCATCCCAAAAATTTCCCAGAAAGGTCAGATCCGGATTCTATTCGCCGTGCATCATAGTCCCGGCTGTACTACATCCACGCTGCTGTATATTGAGGAGGCTGCGCAAACGATTCTGGGTCCCAATCACCCTGAGCTTCGAGATTCTTCAAACCCTCTTCAATCCGCGCAATCGCTCCAGTTGCCCACCCCGCATTCGCTCCTGCGAGAAAGGACGCGTTCTCGTCATGACAATATTTCCTATAATGGTTTTCAACCATTGACATCACTGACCCCACTCTCATAGAGTCCCTTAAGTAGCTTTGCAGCTGCTCAAGAGCGGGTTTGAGCAGCTTAAGGACGACCTGGGGAGTCGAATATGCGGTATTTGGCTGCTGATATAGCTCTTTAGAGATTACCTGGCTGAGGGTCTCCAGGATGTCGATATGGGGATCCAATATATTGTCATACAGGGCGTAGTACTCCATAAACTTAAGAATACCATCCAAGTCGTTGCGAAGAGCTTCCAGAAATCCGAGGATATTTTTGAGGTGTTGGCGTTTGCTCGGTCTTGTAGTTTCGATGCTGGCATCCGGACGGAGTGCAGATTCTGCGACGATAGGGGCCTCAGGGTTGAGGTCTTCACCACTCATGGCGGCTGGAGGCATCGTTGGCAATGATGGTTGGCTGCGCGAACCGGGGCTACTGGGTCTGGTGATGTAGAGTGTAGAGAAGAAAAGATGGTTGCACGGAGGAGGAGGTGGAGGAGTAGATATATATATCCCCGCTTGATAGGGCCAAGGTAGAACACTTACCGAATACGGAAGAATTAGAAGTGAATCTGTTCACCGCCATGTTTCAATGTCTCTTTTACCTTAAGCGTCTCTTTTACCTGGGTGAGAATGGATTCGAGTATGTAACCACGTGCTTGATATTAAGGAGTGACAGAAGTGCTATCAAGATGTCGTTATGTTTCATGCCAGTTACAGCAGTGGCGTTCCTCTGCTGATGGTGTATACTTTCAGGATGAACCGCTGGCTGCCTGGTGATGAATCCTTGTTGAGGATCCTTCTTTTACCATGTAACATTTACCATACTGATAGTGAATGTGCACCCGCGCATTGGTTGAAGTACGAGCTGAGAGTGATATGCTGTCAAGTATGAGATGGAGATTCCGCGAGTACTGGACACTGCGGTGAAGCGGGATCAGTCGACGTAAATTCGCTCGATTCGTGCTACACTATGCTACAAGACGAGCTGCACCAATTAGGTTAGTTCCCCCCACTCGAAAGATGCGGTATCATCTCAGCACTTGTTTACTGGAAGCGTTTCTCAGCGGCCTGCCAGTTGATGACGTCCCAAATGGCCTTGAAGTACTCGGCCTTGCGGTTCTCGTATTGGAGGCTATGTCTCGTTAGCTTCCTGTACTGCACGTTTCCAGTGCAGGCGGGAACATACTAGTATGCGTGCTCCCACGCATCAATTCCCAGAATGGGACGGAACTGGCCGACGACAGCGTCCTGGTTGGCGTACGTCTTGATCTGGATGCTTCCCGTCTGGGTATCCTGGACCAGCCACGCCCAACCGGAGCCCTGAATCCCTGCCAACGCCGTGTTGAACTTCTCCTTGAAAGCATCCAAGCTTCCGTAGCTATCATTGATGGCCTTTGCGAGCTGGCCCTTGGGGGGCTCACCTCCGCCCTGCTTCGTGGGCGCCAAGTTCTCCCAGAACAGGGTGTGGTTAACGTGGCCACCTCCGTGGAAGTTGATGAGGGGCTGGAGAGCGATTTGCGCCTGAATGTCTTCCTTGTGCTTGGCCTCGGCCATCTGCTCGCTGAAGTTGTTGAAGGAGGTTACGTAGGTGTTGTGGTGCTTGGAGTGATGGAGTTCCATGATCTTGCCGGAGATGGCGGGCTCGAGCGCACCATAGTCATCTATCGTTGTTAATAGATGATCACGCATACGAATTGAGATAGGACGTACACGGGAGATCGGGGAGGGTGGCCTTTCCGCGAACGAAAGTAGTGCCAGCGAGACCAGCTCGGGAGGCGGCCGTGGGAGCAGCAGCTCGGAGTGCGGAGCGCAATGCGGAGGTGCGGAGGAGCGTAGAGTTCATGTTGGCGTACAATTGATGGGATGGGTCAATTGGGGCGTGGTTCGGATGAAGGATGAGTGGAATTCCAGTGTATACAAAGATAGAAAAGAGAGACGACCTCTAAATAAGCGTCACTGGTGCCAACCTCTTTCGTCATCACCCGGGCCTGGTCCGAGCTCCGAAGCTCTCCCAGAGCAGCGCAGGTCCTCACCCCCGCGGTCCGCGCCAATCAGAGCGTGCGGATAATCGATGATCGATGATTGATGATCGATAGGATGGAATGGGAGAGAGACGTCTCCTGGGACACTTCTCCATTGTTCTTCCGAATCTCTTCTCCGAAATAGGATCCAATTACTCCTTCGTCCGCGGCATGGTTAGTTGGTTTCCCTCTAAATCATATCGGGCGCACATGTCACGAGCTGTCACTTGATACACCCCGATCCACCCCGCACCTGCTTCCGTCGCCTCACCTCATCCAAAAAAAAGTGGGCAGAATGCGCCTTGTTCCCGTTCCTTGCTCGCGTGCCTGGAGGCCAGAATTACTGTTACACAGCAGCTAACCTTCGTCTCAGAGACCATGATCCAGATCTTCTTCCACCCGGTCCCGAATTGATCACTTTTGCGCCGTTTGCAATCATGGCACCCACCACCATGGTCCGCCTCCCCAACGGGCAGAATATCGCCGTCACACCAGTATTCGGAGGTCTCTTCTTCAAATCCCACGAAGTGACGAGCGCCCACTCCCCTTTCCCGGCCGGTTGGACCATAGTCCTGCATTCCCACGAAGAATATGACGAGCATGAGGAAGCAGATCAGGAATACAAGGAGAGCTCGCACGAGTCCGAAGAGAGGAAGGAGAAGAAGCGCCGGATACACCCATACAGACAACCTACGCGGCAGAACGACCACCTCTTCATATCCTCGATATCGTATCCAAACAGCCAGGATTACAGGCCTGCACATTCGCCCACAAGACTGATTGCCATGATGCTCTGGGCCACGCTGTACTGGTACTTCCACCAGCCCGAGCCCAACCTGCACATACTCAACGACACCACCAAGGACACACCGCCGTCGGGGAGACCGCAAGGAGAGTGGAGGATCAACATCAACAGGGAAGGCATCTTCCAGGGAAAGGTGATACTGCCCAAGCTGGAGCGCATGGGCCTGATATCGAGCGAAGATTCATCCGTCGGAGAAGGTCTCGACGGCAAGGAAGGCTGGACAAAGATGTTCGTCAGCCGGCGCTCCTTCTGGCAAATCGACCCCAGAATCTACCTCTTCACCATCCCCCCGACTCCCTCCGGGAACCACTCCCCCTTTCAAGCCGGCACCCCCTACAACTCCCGCCCCAGCTCCCCTCTGCAAGGCTCCGAACGCGAGCCACCCAAAGACGGCCAACCCGGCCTCTGGTCACCTTCTGCCCCAGGCCCCTTCCACTCCGGTAGCCACCTGCCCACCTACTACCCTCCTCCGCCCCCTCAATACACCGTCACGAACAATGTGCGCCACCCCATCCGGCCAAAGCCCCCGCGCCAGGGCGAAGTCTTCTACACGCGATACATCCCCACGTTTGGCGAATACCTCTCCTTCCGCGTCGCCTCGCTCTCCAAGAAACCCGTCCGCCATCTCGGCCCCGTCTCCTACCACCATTCACCCACACCACACCGTGCTTTCCCGCTGTCGGTCTCGGATTCCAACGTGCCGACCCTCGCGACCCTGAATCTCGGCATGTCCGACACCGAATACCTCCACAAATGGATGAACACCTCTCGCGTAGCCTACTTCTGGGGTGAATCCGGGCCCCTATCCCACCAGGAAGAATTCCTCCGCAAGGCCCTCAACTCCAAACATAGTTTCCCCGTCATCGCGTCCTGGGACGACAAACCCTTTGGCTACTTCGAGATCTACTGGGTGAAGGAGGACGCTGTGGCGAGGTTTTTGCCGTACGTGGGTGACTACGACAGGGGGTTTCACTGCTTGGTAGGAGAGCAGGATTTCAGGGGCGAGGCGAGGGTGAGGGTGTGGTTGAGCGCCATGGTGCATTATCTCTGGTTGGCGGATAACCGGACGGAGACGGTGTTGTTGGAGCCGAGGGTGGATAATAATAAGTATGTGATTCCAGTCCTGTTTCCCCCGTTTCGTGGTCATGGATGTGACTGACAGATCACCTAGGTTGGCGCAGTATTGCCTCGATGCGGGATTCTACCGAGAGAGGGTGATTAATATGCCACATAAGCGTGCGAATATCCTCAAGATACAGAGGAATGCGTGGGACGGGCCGGCGTTGTGAGGTCAGAGTAGTTCTGAAACGCATAGATAATGGTAATATGCAATGTCCAGCGCTCAACAAATGCAATCGCAATTCATGGGTATCATAAAAAAAATCAACAAGGAACACCGCCATTCAAGCCGCTTTACGATTCCAACCAGGATCCCGCCGCCCAAATCCCCACGATACCTACCAATGCCGCAACCCCCGCGGCCTTTTTTTTCCACACCCCCTCCTCGTCCACCTTGACAGCGCCCTCGCTCCTCTTTTCCCTTCTCTCCTCTGCCTCCCTAGCAACCACCTCCTCCATCACACTGACATGCTGCGGCGCCAACCGCAGACTCTCGTTATGCCTCCTCTTCGCCTCCTCAATCATCTCCTCAATCTTCCTGAGCTCCTCCAGCCACTCTGTTTCATTCCCTTTCTTCCCCGCCGCATTCTTCTGATCCTCATCAACCACCACACCCTGCGCATTCCCAAAGAAATCCATAACAAGCCTGCTCCTCGCCCCTTCCTCGCCACCGGGGAACAAGTCATACCGGATCCCCGGCTCCGAATGGATCAACTCCGGATCGTAGCTGTCGAAGAGCTCCCCCATCGTGACTTTAGAATTCGTGTCCTTCACGCGGTTCTCCAAAAACTCGAGATTGTAATAGGTATAGCGGTCGATGACGGCAACGCCCACGTCGGCGTCGGCGTGATGCGAGTAGGAGGACTGGGAGAGTGCGGACGAGCCGGTGGCGAGGATGTTGGGCGAGTAGAATTTGGAGTACATGGTGTTGGCCTGGCAGGTGTCTATCATGAAGAGGATTTCGTGGTAGCTGTTGCCAATATCATTAGCATGTGCCGAAACCCAGGGTATGCAGAACAGGAGAAATGACGTACCGCTTCTTCTCCCACATCTGCTCAAAGGCATCCGCCAAATCGAACGCGCTAATCTCCTCCGCATCCTGAAACTTCAAGAACTCGTTCCCGCCGTGCCCGGTCATGTACACCAGGATATTACTCCTCTCATCCGTCAACAGTCTCTTGCTCCTCGGCATATCCTCGCCCACCCGATCCGTCATCAACCGTATGAAGTTCTCCACTGTGACTTCATAGCCCCTGTAATCAACTTCGATGTTGTTTCCGTAGAGGTCCAAAGCACGGTCGGCGTTGTTGTACACGGCTCCCGGGAAGGCGTTGCGTGGGTTACAGGCCATGTCGTCCGGGAGCATCAGGATGATCTGCGAGTCGGGGATGCCGAGGCGCTTGACGGTGCGGTAGAGCGAGAGGACATTTGCGAGGTGCCGATAATTGAACCAAAAGCGCGATGTGCCGACCAAGACAGCCCAGTTGGAGGTGTGTTCGGAGACAGCGAGGGTGATGAGAAGGAGGAGGGTGAGAAGGAGACTGAGGGAATGGAGGGAAGACATGGCGAGGGAGGGGAGACGAGCCCCCGGGTGGTGCAAAAACAGAGAATTGGACTGAAAGCGAGTGAATGGTATTGCGAGTTGAACTTTGGAAGGGGGCGTTGAGGCTGTGGTTCGAGATGAATGCTGACAAAGCGCGCCGCCCGATCGCCCGGTCACGTGGAATGGCGATTAGGCGGTTTGTCATTGAAGTGTGACGGCATTTGATATCGACACGTTGATAATGGCATCACTCGTCGAGAGAAAACTAGCGCGAGATCCTCCATTTTACATGGAGTCTTGATGGTTTCTCCGCCATACTGGACATCCCCCTATCTACTCTCACATCACCCTCTCCGGCAGCAGACGCCATGGCTCCAGATCGGGGAGAATTCTCAACGGGCATGCCAACACCCGATGGCAGCGAGGCCCTCCTGGATGAAGTGGACGGCCCGGATGGCTCGCCTCTTACCAGCAGTATATCTGCGGAACGGAATTACCTCGCAGAGCAGGCCTCTCAACCCCAGAACTTCACCGTCCGGGGCGTCCTGGTCGGTCTCGCCATCGGCGTCGTGATATGTTTCTCCAACATGTACTTCGGCCTGCAGACCGGCTGGGTCAGTGGCATGGCCATGCCTTCCGCCCTCATTGGATTCGCATATTTCAAGACCGTTTCCAAAATGCTTACCGTTCCTTTCACGCCCGTGGAGAACGTCCTCGTGCAGTCTGTCGCTGGATCTGTGGGTACGATGCCGCTAGGGTGTGGTTTTGTTGGTGTGATTCCTGCGCTTAATTACCTGCTCAAACCGGAAGAGAATGGTCCCTTGGATATTTCGCTCTGGAAACTGATCGTTTGGGCGGTGGGCATTTGTTTCTTTGGGGTCGTGTTTGCTGTACCGCTGAGGAGGGAGTTTATCATCAGGGAGAAGTTGAAGTTCCCAAGTGGTACGGCGACGGCATTAATGATCAGGGTGCTGCATGGGGATGAGAAGGGTGGGGACAGGAAGGACGTGCGGCGGAGGAGGCATCAACGTGCCACGACGGAGGAGCGCGAAGAGCAGCGGGTCTTGCTGCGGCGATCCCACGATGAGAATGCCGAACGCACGGATATTTCCCTGCGAAGACAAGAGCAAGAGCTAGCTGAGGACGGGGACTGGAAGGCCAAGGTCCGACTTCTTCTGATCTCCTTTGCAGGGTCGGCTCTTTATACCGTGGTTTCGTACTTCATTCCCCAGCTGCACGACATCCCGATCGCAGGCCTCACACTTGCAAATAACTGGCTCTGGACATTGAACCCATCTCCAGCATACGTTGGGCAAGGCATCATCATGGGCCCAGCAACCACGCTTCACATGCTCCTAGGTGCCATTATCGGCTGGGGAATTCTCTCTCCTCTGGCAAAGAACAAAGGGTGGGCTCCAGGCCCAGTCCCAGACTGGACCACGGGAAGCAAAGGCTGGATCGTATGGGTCTCCCTCGCCATCATGCTTGCGGACTCGCTCATCAGCTTGAGCTGGCTCGTAGTCCGACCTACGATCGCAATAGCCCGTGCATACTACCCCAACCTCCGGGACACTCTTCGCGAACACAGCTGGACCGACCTCCTTCGCCTCAACATCTCGCCCAAACCAGGCTACACCCCCATCTCCGACCCTTCCTCCTCCCGCAAACCCCACGCCGAACCCGATGCGCCGCCCTCGCACCTCATTTCCAACCGGACCACCATCATCGGCCTGATTCTATCGCTCGTCATCTGCATCGTTGCCATCCACATCTCCTTCCCCTCCCTGATCCCGCTTCCCCTGACCCTGCTCGCCCTCCTCCTGGCCCTCCTCCTCTCCATCATGGGCGTCCGCGCTCTCGGCGAAACGGACCTCAACCCGGTCTCCGGCATCTCGAAACTCACGCAACTCGTCTTCGCCCTGGTAACACCGACTTCGGGCCCGCAGGCCAAAAACGCCGTCATCATCAATTTGCTTGCCGGCGCGGTGAGCGAGTCGGCTGCCCTGCAGGCGGGAGACCTCATGCAGGATTTGAAGTGCGGGCATTTGCTGGGCGCCGCGCCGAGTGCGCAGTTCTGGGGCCAGATGATCGGAAGTGCTGTCGGTGCTGTCTTGTCGGCTGTGGTCTACAAGCTGTATACACACGTGTACACGATCCCCGGCGGCCTGTTTGAGGTGCCGACGGGGTATGTGTGGGTGTTCACTGCGAGGCTGGTGACGGGGAAGGGACTGCCTCCGATGGTTAAAGAATGGGCGAGTGGCGCCGCGGTTATTTTTGCGATAGGCACCATTGTCAGGGTGTACGGAATGGCGAAGAAGAGGCAGGGGAGAGGGGGCAGGTGGGTGGATTTTGTGCCTGGCGGAATTGCCGTGGCTGTTGGTATGTTATATTTTGCTTCTACTTCTGCTTTTCCTCTATTCATGAGTGGGGAATTCGGGGTGCTAACGAGAAGATAGGGATGTATAACACGCCTTCATTCACGCTGGCCAGGACCATTGGCGGACTGATCAGCCTGTGGTGGAGGAAATGGAAGGGCTGGAGCGAGACGCCGATTATTGTGCTAGCAAGCGGATTGATCCTGGGAGAGGGACTGTTCAGTATCGTCAACCTGGGGCTCGCGAGTCTGAATGTACCGCATCTTTGATAGAAACGTTTGCTTCTTCTATAGATACTGTATATCCCTGTACAATGCGGGTATGAGATTCGTCCTCGAAGCTGAAGACGTGGGATCTAAAGAATGGGTCATGCCGAACGCTGATATCGTTCCAAGGTCGACCTTCGGTTATGGACCACCCGTCATAGCAGGAGCCAGGGAGTCCGTATCAGTTAACCCAACTGCACTTTCAAATCCCGAGATCCAGATCTATGTAACACCATGCACTCATGCGCTACGCAAAAAGAAGAGAAGAAGGAGAAGGAAACCGACACCTTTCACAAGTTGCGACTCGGTCCCCCCAACCTGGCCTCCTTCTCCAACCTCTCCCTCTCCTTGATCTCCGCCAACTCTTCCTTGCTGGCATTATATGCGGCGCTGGCCTGGTTGAAGGGATTATCAGGGTGCTTCTTGAACTCATCTTGGATCTGCCTGATCTTCTGATCCCTTCGCAAGCTCTTATCATCCTTCATCTCGTCCAGCCTCCGCTCCTCATACTTGGCGTACGCGGCCTTATATCTCCTCTCGGGATGCCTGTCAATCTTGTCTGAGGCGTTTGCCGTGAGGCTGAGGGCGTCGAGGGCGTTGTCGATACCGGAGGCGTTGAGAGCGGAGGGGGCATCGAGGGAGGCGAAGGCAGAGTCGATGCCTCGTGTTTTCTTGACGGCGTGTTTTGTGCCTGCGCCCTTGGGTTTGGAGGGCATCGAGGCCTCTTCCTCGCGGAGGAGGGCTTCTTTCTCGGCCTTCTTGCGCGCGGCTTCGGCTTGTTTTGCGGCGGCCGCTTCACTGCATCAGAGGTGTCAGGCTTCGCCACCTGGGCTGTGGAGGGAGAGGAGGATGGACATACGCCTTTGCGTTTGACTTTGCGCCCTTGGCCCATTCTGCCGCTTCCTCGGCCTCGGCCTGGCGGTCTTTGGCAGCCTGTTTTGCCTGCGCGGCTTCGGCCTTGCGGGCCTGGCCTGCAGCTTTCTTAGAGCTCTCGCCGGAGCCTCTGGATTTGCCCATGGTGGGGTATATATGGTAGGTTGTGGGGTTGATTGAGGTAGTTTGATGATTTCTAGAAGGCTGTTCAAGTCGTTTGATGCGTCTCTATGAATGCGCACCAGTAGTGGAGAAAGTGTGGGTGTGTAGAAGGAAGGGTTGAGTCACAAAATTTGGCATAAGGCAGCTGCAAAAGTAGATGAGAGATGGCCCTCCGGGGCTGCCGCGCATTCGGTCATTCCATCACCCCGCCACGCGCTAGGCGGGTGTGCCCGCTCAGGGCTCCCACCGCGAATCCATCTACTACGTATACTGACGTTGACACTAACCACACTTGGTATTCCAAAGATCGCAATCGCCTCTTTTCCAACTCAATTGCCCCGGTTCCATCGATTGACTCGGTCATTTTCATGTGCCATTGCTAAAACAGGCCGTTTAGACGCAGTGCTTCTTCCCACTATATACACTTGTACATATAACAGCAGACAGATTTTCCCGTTGAACCCCGATGCAACGTTCCCAAAGTTGTATATACCCTATTCTCCTGATAAGCTGCAAGCTGTCGTTGCAGCATCCTGCAGAGCTTACGTAGATGGCAGACATGCTAATATCACTCCGCAGTAACCCAGCTACCGACCTAGAGGGTCGAGCGCAGTATACGAATTGTCCAAATTGCACCGTTGCAATTGGCGTGCACCGATTGCAACACTAAACCTGCAATCGCAGGGGACCGATCGTGGGCCGGCTATACTCCCCTCCTGCTACACACTAGACACTGCATCTTCATCTGGTCTAGATCTAGCTGTGGAGAAGGTATCTGCACAATATGAGGCGCCGGGCGTACTGGCTCGACCTACTATATAGGGCGCGATTCCTTCACACCTTAGTCGTTTTGGCTCTTCTATCAATATGGCTCTATTTCCTGATTCCATATCTGTTTTCCCAGTTACAGTCTATTCGGTCAATCACCCTTTTAACGCCTACAGCTCCATCTCCAAAGCCTCCTGACGATTCCCGCACAAGCACCACGAACATGATACTTCATCCCTTCGGCACAATGCCACACCTCACAGCTCTCATCAGCGCCCTTACAGCCCTCCTCACCCTAACCATGTCTTCCCCCACCATCTCCCCCCGCCCGCCGATGGGTTTCAACAACTGGGCCCGCTTCCAATGCGCTCTCAACGAATCCCTCTTCACCGAAATTGCCGACTCCATGCTTAAGAAAGGGCTTCTCTCCGCTGGCTACACTGCCATCAATCTTGATGACTGCTGGCATCTCAAATCCCGCAGCTCCTCGGGCGAACTCCAATGGGATCCTCAGCTATTTCCCCACGGCCTCCCCTGGCTAGGCGAGTACCTGCACGCCCGCAACTTCTCTTTCGGCATCTACACCAACTCCGGGAAGATGACGTGCGGGGGATACCCCAGTAGCCAGGACTACGAGGAAGTCGATGCGAAGACGTTCGCCCGCTGGGGCGTCGACTACGTCAAAGTCGACGGCTGCAACGTCGAGCGCCAGAACGGACGCAACTATTACCAGGAGTTCGAGTACCGGTACAAGCTCTGGCACGACGTCCTATCCAAGCTGGACAGGCCGATGGTCTTCTCGCAATCCGCGCCGGCGTACTTTTCCCCAAACTTCCCGTCCCTGGACCACCCGGAGAAACCCCAACAAGACAATTACACGGACTGGTACGAGACGATGCAGTACATCCGGCAAACGGGCGAATTGGCTAGGCACTCCGACGACATCCGCGTGTGGAGCACCAACCCCGACAACAGTTTCATGCCGGGTGGTCACTGGGAGAGCATCATGAACAATTACGACAAGCAGATCCGCCTCAGCCGGTTCCAGGAGGCGGGGGGTTGTGGCTTCTACAACGATCCGGATTTCCTGATTGCGGATTTTCCGGACTTGACGGCCGAGGAGAAGAAGAGTCACTTTAGCCTTTGGAGCGCATTTTCGGCGCCCCTGATCATTAGCGCGTGGATCCCCGGGATGAGCGAGGAGGAGGTGGCGTACTTGAAGAATAGCGAGGTCATTGCTGTCGATCAGGATGGATTGTGCCGGCAGGCGACGCTGGTCAGTACGGATGTGGTGTTCGATGTGCTCAGCAAGTCTCTCGAAAATGGGGACAGGTTGCTGGTGGTACTGAATAAAGGGGAGGTGGAGAAGGCAACAGTTGTTCCGCTCGAGAGACTTGGGATTCAGCCTGATGGGATATATAAGGTGAGGGACTTGTGGAGTAAAACTGTTCGACACGTGAGGAAGGAAATTGTGGTGAAGCTGAAGAGGCACGAGACGGGTATTTACCGGATCTCGAGGGAGAAGAAAATCCAGGTCACACCCACAGGCCAGATCTTCAACACCTTCTCCATGTTATGTCTTACGGCTGATAGACAGGGGCCCAGATTTGCGGAGTGCACGGGTGCTGATGAGCAGGTCTGGAGGGTAGAGGAAGGGGGTGTGGTAAGGCCGTTGTCGTCGGATAGACACTGTCTCTTTGTTGATGGAAAGGATGCGGGCATTGAAAGATGTGATGGCAAGAAGAAGAGCCAGCAGTGGAGCTATGGCGTTGATGGGAACCTGGTCAATAGAGCGAATGGATTGTGCCTGGAAGAGGGCAAAGAGAAGGACGCAGTGGTCAAGAAGTGCGGAATCGCATTGAACAGTCAGGTCCTAGCATTGCCTGGGGGAGTGAAGTTGGAGAGATAGCAACGGTAGTCATACAATTGTTCCACCGACCTCTGTTGCAGGGTCCCGTGGAAGTCATACAAACATGCGTGCATGATGTCGGAGGGAACATGTTGATGCAATAAATACTCCTCATTTGGATACTGGGAGAAATAGCCCGTTCATCTCAAAAATATCAACAACGCTTGCTCCACAGAACCAGGAAGTACCAGAACGCCACAAGTGCATGCCATGCTCGCCAACCATGAGCTCCAAAATAATAGATCGTGCCTCGTGTCAGCCCAAACCGGCTCAAAGAAAGAGAATTCACAGGAACTCTCAGCCAACCACCGCTTTCATGCTTAGCCTCTCCAAAAACCCGCTCAAATCCTCCTTCTTGATCTCAATCACACACGCCTCAAAACTGTCCATCCTTACCCTCGCACCGGTCTCCCTCACGACCTCCTGGAAAGCGCTGCCAAAGCGATTACGCCCGAAGCCCTTTCTCTGCTCCTCTTCATTGTCGTCCTCGCTCTCGCTTTCCTCATCGTCTTCTTCCTCCGTATCATCCTCAACTTCGTCCTCTTCCAAACCAGCCGCCAAGTTGCGCTCTATCCTCGCCTGCCTCTTCTTTTCCCTCTCTTTCTCCTTTGCAGCCTTCTTCTTTTCTCGTTCCTTTGTCTTGGCTTCCCTCCTCGCTATTCTTTCCTTCGCTGAGACGGTCGCACCCCCTCCTCCTAGGCCTACAACGACGTACAGTCCCCGCGTCTCATCCAACCCGGCCATAACGAGCTCGCTCCCCTTGCTCTTCCCCTTCGTCCCATTGAGCTCTACAATAGCCTCCGCAATCCATAACGCGAGTTTCGTCAACGCACCAGGGTGCGTGAATAACTGAACATCCGGTCCTTCTTTCACCACCGCTATGCGAAACGCACGAAGATGGCGAATTTGTTTCTTCTCAATGAGAGCCGTCCCCGTGCGCAGAATCGCCCTGTGTAGATGCTGCGCAATATGTATATGGCTGACAAGCAAGTCGATCTTGGCAAGAGCATCATAGGCCGTCCAGAACCGCGCGATAATGTGTTCCTGCGCATCCCGCAACATGGCACCTTGGTCGACGTCGCCACTGGCCATTTCCGCATGCTCCTGCGTACCGACAAAGTTGCTGCTGTCGAAACCCGATTGATTCAAGCTCTTCGCATCGCCGACTTCGAGAATAGCGCCGAGAATCACGCCAACGTCGATGGCACTCAAACACGCTTTCCAGCCCCAGCATCTCACGAATCCCCATCCATCTTTCATATCGCCGTTTCGTGGCGGGGGAGGCACGAGGCCGTCGAGCCCGTACATGGGCGCGAAGCGGAGGAGGCGTTCTCGGAGACTGCGTTTGAGATCCATGTCCATGTGGGTATAGTTCTGCTTGCACTGTGCGAGACTCACCCCCATCTTTGCGAGGAGTTTGTCTAGCCGACGACGGCCGGCGTCGCTCCAAATGTGTAGACGAGCGGAGAGATAAGGAGAGTGCAACATACTCTCGTAGAGGCTCCAGTGACGGAGAAGAAGGAAGCGAGGTTCGGGGGAAAGGCGGATGGAAGTATCGGTGGCCGATCGGGCGCTTGTTGGTATACTACCGATGGCATCGCCCATGCTTGCTTCTCGACCGACGTCCCTGAGCTCGACATGGTTGAGGCGGCGCACTTCGTCTCGGAAGGCCGAGCGAATCCTCTCACCGCGATCGCCGTTCCAGCCAGCTGAGCCGCCTGCTGTGGAGAGCGGGTTTAGGCCTACACCGCTGCCTGTGCGGCCATAGAGCTCCAGACTGCTGACACCGACGATGGCGTTCCAGAGGAGGTCATTGTCTTCGCGACCAAGTTCTTCGGCAAGGGAGTATGCGATCGAAGAGACGGGTTCGGCGTAGGAGGCGCCGAGTTGGTAATAGGAGTCGAGTACGCTGGTGTACTTGTTCCGCATGTTGAGCAACTGTCGCCGTAGACTCCTGACGGATTGCTCTTGAGGCGGAGCTACTGCTGGCGATACCGAACGGTCGCTGACAGAATCGGAACGTGATATGTCGGACGAGCCTCCTAGAGCATTCTGCATAAGTCGTCTTCTTCCCGGTCGTCTTTCCGGGGATGATGGTATTGAGCCGCCCTGGACACAGTCAGCAAAGAATGTTTTCTGGCGCGGTGATGTACCTACCGAGTTACTTCTTCGTCTCTGGACCGGCCGCTCGTCGTCAGAGTCTTCCATCTCGGAATCGTCGTCTCCTCCCCAAGACTTCCTCTTCCTTGGAGGAGCGGCTTGCCCCGATTGAGGTGACCTGTCTACATTGTCGTCGTCAGAACCATCGTCCGAGCCGCCATCTTCTCCAACCTCAGGCATTTCTTCTAGCGCGCAATATGCCTCTCGCTCCCTCTCTAGCTCTTCCTCAATGTCACCATCATCGAGAACTATGATACCTCCTCTTCCAGTCTGGTATGAAGGCAATATCTTCCCCTTCTCTACCCCAGCCTGCCTTCTTACCAGCTCCCCGGTAACGGGATCCTGACTTGGAGGCGAGCCAAACACATTCGACAGATTCCACGGCCTTCTCGCATCCATAATCCACACTTCCACGCCTCCAGGGCCTCCACCCCCGTTCTCATCCATGTCAAGTCCCAACATCTCTTCCATATCCACCATGCCTCCCACTCCCAAACAGATCACCACACCGCCACTCCCACCTTCTGATGTCCGCATCGGCCGTACCAATTCATCTGCTGCGCGAGATAAATCTCCATAGCCAGATATCGGTTGGATCTTATGTGGTATATAGTCGCGTCGGAGCAGCGCGGTCAGGATGCGACAAGCGCATAACGCGTCTGGTTCGAGCGCGACGAGGAGCAAGACCGGAGGAGCAGCGGCATGATTTCGTTTTATAAGGTTTTGGTAGAGGTGCGCTATCAGACTTCGTGGAAGGTACATGTTTGTTCGTGCCGTAGTCGTGTGGGCAATATGGATCGATCTGGGGAGACGCGTTGATGTAGTAGGACGCGTCGAGCTTTCGGTACGAGGATTCGAGGGTGAGATTTAGTTCATGGTTCCATGTGACTGCTCAATTGTAATAATACGAAGCGCAGAGATATTCGGAAGCTCAAAGCAGTTGTTTCGCGTGGTGGTGGTACGCCAGCGGGCGGGCGAAGGTGATGGGGTGGGAGAACGCGTTGTAAGGTGCGCTAGCCAGATCGAGAATGGGCGTTCCGTGTCACCAGGTTTCAGGGTTCCTTGCGGCCCGTCCCCTCCACATCCACTTGATCAATCATGTCTTTCGTGGAATTCTGAATGATTGAATTTTTTTGGCTATAAGATTTACCGTGTCACCGGCGCATACCCTTATACGATTCCCTGCTTCTTCTCTCTCCGTTCGCGCTGCTTGAAAATCCTGGCCGTGAAGTCGGGACGGAAAAAGAACTTCAATCCCATATACGGCGCATTCACTGGACTTGGGCCAGTGTAGATGAACAAGTCATAGAGAAATCCTCCGAATAGGCAACCTAGGAAAGGTACAACCATTGGAATCTGCAGGGTCAGAGTCAGTACGAGACGATCATAGTACTAATAAAAGACACACGCACCCAGAAGTAGTAACCTCCAGCCGACCAAACCTGACTACCATATCCCAATGCATAGGACATGAGACGAGGAGGGAAGTCGCGGACAAAGTTAATAGCATAGCCCGTCTCCCACCCAAAGCATGCCCCTAGTCCGAAGATGAGGAAAAACAAGCAAAGTGGAAACCATTTGTCGTCCTGTCGATCTGTTAGCCTGGAACTGGAACTCTAACAGAGTCCGTTCAAGACTACGTACCTTCGGCACGCCATTGTTACTTTGATCCTTTAAAGCGAAGATGACAAACATCAACAATGCACTAGCAATGAATTCGGAGAAGAACATGTTTACTCTGCCCATGAACTCCTGCGGATACGTGCAGAAGATTGCGGCGGTAGCTTTCTTCGCAGGAGGCACGGTTCGGATCCCCTTGCCGCCTTCGAACCAGTTGATTGCGCTTATATAGTTGGCGTACACGATCGCGGAGCCAACGAAGCCCCCCAGAAACTGCGCGACAAAGTACATGGGAAATCGTCGCCAGGGCAATCTTCGGTAGACGCAGTTGGAAAAGGTAATGGCCGGGTTGAGGTAAGCTCCGGAGTCGCCTGCGACATATAGGCCGAGCATAACCCCTAGACCCCATCTAATTATGTGTTCAGTGATAAAGGCTTCTGCGCGGATATTTGACAGACACCTACCCCCAAGATATCGACTGGTATGCCCCAAACCCGTTCCCTCCTGGAGCGGTAACTTGCCCGGTTGAAAGCAACACCTGTGCCACGGAGCCATTCCCGAACATCACCATGACGACCACACCCCAAAACTCCGCGAAGGGCTCTCTTAATACTATTCTGACCCGCGACCAGAACAGTTCCTGTCGTTCTTCCCCTTTGTGCTCTTCATCGATTGGAGGGTGCGGATGTAAGCCTAGAGTCCCGCGTGCTTTTCGAATTTCGGGGTCTTCAGCATGTGAATCTGGGGAAGTTCCACTTGTAGCTCCTTCCAGTTGGTGGTTATTCGGACTTGCTACGGAGACCGTGCGCCGGGCTTTAGGAGTGTCGTCTTCGTGACCTTTTGGCCGTTGGCCATTGGGTGTTGCTGGTTGCATATGTGCACAATAGGTGGATCACCGCCGGAGATCCAGGGATGGAGAGCGAATATCGCAAAGCATAAACAGAGTTTCAATGGGAAATAAACATCACCAATCACTTGTTGTCTCAGTACGGACGAGCACGCTTAAAGGGAGTCTAGGATGGGCGCAAAGTTTCGCAGCTGTTCCTGCTTAAAATCTCAACGGACATGATTCTTTTCCTACGTCACAAGCGAAATGATGTTTCAACATGCGTCAAATTGCTTCCCGTCTAAGAACCGATCTGACGATCTGCCCTTGTGTGCCTGTGCGTGACCATCTCGGTGGACTTCGCCCAGAAGCCATGAGGTAGGCGCATGCGGTTGAAATATTTCTCGGGATGGGATTGAAAATCATAATACCGAAACATATAGCTCAGAGGAATTATATAAAAGTGCAGATAGGGTGGTGACATATTACCCCTTTGGACCAACCACTTGCTGTTTTGTAAAGTTTGCTTTACTGTTACCGTGGTGTTTGGCCACTGACATGTCGAGGTTCATTGCTATTTCTGTAGTTAGCCAATCATGGTTGAGGTATTTCTGGTTTTGCGAAGTCCGGGACGGGAATTATTTTAGTGGCCGGCGCACGTGCATTTTCTTACTCAGCCGTCAACCTCATCCATGCCTCAACACAACAACACATCTTCAACAATCCACCCCCACGACGCGGAACATCCCCAACAAGACGCGCCTGGGCATTTACAGGTTGACTACTTTTCAAAATGGGTTCAGCGCGTTTTCATGGCCCGTGATACGCGTGGCGGAGCGTATTCATCGTCCTGGGCTGTCCTACCCATGAGCAACGCTTTTCGACCATGTAGAGCTTGAAGCACTGCTTATCGTAGCAGAGCGAAGAGATATATGATTTAGACGCATTGGTTGGACTTACAATCATGTTGTCGCAGCATTGCGGACGAGAGAGGGCAAGGCGGAATGCGTGCAAGCAGAGGTACGTTCATTCAACGAACTCTCCATTATTTTTTCGTTCAATTTCAAGACTCCTCTCGATGCTGCGTATCTCACTCTCGCGGTCATACATTAAATACCTAAACCTTCCTGTTTCCTTACGTGCTCTCCCCGCAGACTCCATTTTCCTAGCAGCCTTCACGCCGATGCCCTTTTCGTCCCCTTCTCTTTTGATCGTGCGACATGTATGCCTTTCCTGCCATAGTTACCACGAACATGTTATTCCTTTTTCTATTCCATTCTTGTTTGTGATAGACAATTCGTCATCCCTTTAGAGGGCAACGTTCATTTAGATTTCGTCTCCGTTCATGTCCTGTGTTTCCCTCGGCGAGCGTACATGAGAGGCGATCGATATCTGACTACATATTAGACACTCAAAGGATAATTCTGTCTCCCTGGCGCGAAGCTCGCTGGCTGCATCGCTCACAAGACCTCGGAGTGCTCTCGAAGCTGCTGCCGGCGCGGTAGACACATCGCTGGACCCCGTAAAATCGTAACGACCTTGGCAAGCGCCGAATCTCCCTGCCAGAGGATTCAAGGACACGTATGCCAATGTGGCGAGCTTCCATTTGGCATTGTCGACTGAGCGTTTTCGGGGAGGGTGCCGTTGTGTGTGCTCCCAAACCCTCGCCGCGGAGCGACTGCTCCCAGCAAACGGAGGGTCACCGTTCATTTGCGCACGCCTAGAGCGCCCATCCCACCCACGTCATTGGGTTCTTTCTGGGCGCACAAGCCGCCGCCCTTTTACCTGGCCTATTTAAACTTTTTATTAAACTTTTTTCAATAAGCCAGTTCGCAGGTGAGATGGTTCAGTGGACGTTCATGCGGCACTGTTTCGGAGGTGTCGTGAAAACCCCGAGGTCATTGGACACTGCCATCAAAGCCGGGACTGGCCCGGGTGCCAGCGTTGAGATACACTGCCTATGGCTTCCCTAGACATGCCATACGGTGGGCAATCTTAAAAAATATCTTTTTTTGTTTTTGTGGGAAGAAGGTCGGGGGTTCGAATCGTCGTCGTTTCCTTTTGCTGTTTCTTTTTGGTTCTGCGTGCCTTTTGCTCATTGCACTGCTGCACGTCCTTTTGGTCTTTCACCACCCCAGCATAGTACAATCAGGTCCTAACCCGCTACCTTGAGTGGATATGGGTTCGTGCTGTGTCTGTCCTCTCTTCTGAAAATGGGAACAGGTCCAAAAAAAACTCAGGGTCGAATTATGCCTACGGAACCAACTTCTTCGTTGTTTTGCCGACGATGGCATCCATCGGCGGACAACCAGCGTTTCTACGGCACGTGACCTGATCTGCTCTCCAGGGCCTCGTTCTCGGTGGACCTATCACAGCAAGGCATATATGGTGACTGCAGGTACCTGCATGGGGTTCGTCAAGGCTTCCAACGCCCCGCCGTGCTTCTTGCGTGCCATCAATCGATACCAGCAGCACATGATGGACTGCTTACTATGCGCGAAGATCGCAAACAGTATGATGAGATCCGAGTCCGATCGAAAGCACCTCGATAATATTGCAACGTTAAAAGCATTCAAAAACAACACTACCTGCCCAACATGCAAGACAGTTGTGCATGCCTGCTCTGCGTCTGGAAGCGCCTCGATGGATGATGCCGACGTGAGCATAGCGTTCGAGGAATCTCAAAGGTATCACAGGAGATTTTGGACGCTGAACATTGCCCAACACGGGACATGTATTGAACTACTCCGCCTGAATCGGGACCTGAGCTTTGATGAGGATTTGGGCATCGCCGTGGATGACCGTCATATCAACCTGGAACAGCTCAAGCAATGGATCAAAGACTGCGACGATGACCACGGCGGGACGTGCCACACTATATCGGATCCTTGGGTTTACATGGAATCTCCAAAAGAACTGATCCTCATCGATGTCCAGAGGCAATGCTTGGTGCGATGTAAAGAATCCCGAAATTATGTGGCTCTCTCGTATATGTGGGGTAAGCCCCGCCCAGGTGTCGAACCGTTCCAAACAAAGCTCAACAATTTCGCCAGACTTTGTCAAGAGGGCGCTCTCCGTTCACGAGAGAACGCCTCTCGCTTACCGAATACTATCAAAGATAGCATTTTATTGACCAGGCTCCTCGGTGTACAGTACTTGTGGGTGGATCGGTTCTGTATCATCCAAGATGATCCGACCACAAAGCCCATGTTTCTGAACATGATGGCATCGATATACGCGAACTCGTATTTCACCATTGCCGCATGCGAAGGAAACGACGACATGGCAGGTTTACCTGGAATAGGCGACAGGCCGAGAACTCAACCATTTCATACGTTTGACTTTGGACCGTCATGCCGCATGATCTCAGTGGAGCCAATCCGGCCGATTGTATCTTCAAGCGACCTCTACCACACACGAGGTTGGACATACCAAGAATGGTGTCTAGCCACTAGGGTGCTTGCGTTCCACCATGATACTGTATCCTGGATGTGCCGAACGTCATCGGAGCGCACCGAGAATGGCGCCCAGCCCTTCCCACCGTTCATTCCCAGGGTCATAAACATTGAAGAAGGGGAATGTCTCCTCTCGAGGTGGCCCAACTTCAAGCTTTACGCCACGTTGGTCGCGGATTATAGTGAGCTGGACCTGACCTACCCTGAGGACGCTTTCAGAGCCTTCTCGGCAATCGTGGCGGCCATGGGGCGTCCTATGCTTGGGGGGATCCTCTTCGGATTGCCAGAAGTTGCCTTCAGCGGTGCGCTTCTCTGGAAACCACGAGGGGTGGTTGAGCGGAGGAAAGACAGACACGGTACTGTCATTAAGGAGTTTCCCAGTTGGAGCTGGCTCGGCTGGAGCGGACATATTGACACTGAGGCTTGGGCCCAGGCTCACGCGTATTATTCAATCGACAACGGTGATTTGTATGCGGGAACTACATACAGATTTTCCATAAATCCGCACATTCAGTACTTCAAGACAAGAGGACCATTCACGAGGAAAAAGATAGAGAATAGTTACTACGAGACTGCCCAACGAACGGATCCCGATCTCAGCGATGAGGTGCTACCGCCAACCTGGAGGCTTCAACACCCCGTGCCCCTCCTCTCAGCACCCCAGCCACCCACGAATGAAGAATGGGATACTGTCATCGAATTCCGCACCAGCCGCCTTGTTCTCCGCCTGGGCGATTGCAGGAACGATAAGCACGGCAACACCGAGAACTGCGATCTTCTGAAGCCAGAGGGAGGCCTTGCAGGCTGCATTTACTACGGCCAGAAAGGCGCTCTGACGCCCGACGACCCTTGCGAACTCATCTGCATCGGTGAAATGGAGGCAGAGTGGATGTGGGAAGCCACAGGAACGATCTTCCCAGAGTCTCGACACTTCCACAAGAACTGTCCACCGGAGTGCCACTTTGCGCCCGAGTCCTGCGTGTTAGGAGAGGATTGGACTTATAAATGCTATGATGTCCTGTGGGTGGTGTGGGAGGATGGGGTCGCATACAGGAAGGGGGTGGGGAGGGTGTACAAAGATGTTTGGGATCAGGCACGGACGGAAGGGATGGATGTGAGATTGGGTTAATTCGAAGTGTCGTCTGCTTCAGATCCATAGTCCGCCGCATTCGAGCACCTATAATAAACACTCTTTGCTACTCCATTGCTTTTTTTGTCATTTGGTCGCTTGATGATGATGCACGATGGTGGCTGTGGTGCATCTAGAGTGTCGTTTGACGCCATCCTTGTACACTCTCGTGATGAATGATCAGCCTTGGTGGGAATCTCTTTTAAATATCGGATATCTCGAGCAGGTCGACCTTTGACTTGGGCACTCACCCCGACTCAACCTGTGGGGAGTTCCAAGGCTGTTCTTTGGAAGATGACACTAACCGCTTAGAGGATAGCGGATCTACGACCAGAGCCCCGCGACCAAGTTCAGCACTTTCGAAGTGCAGAGCGGCAAGCTGCTAGGAACGTAAATTCATTTTTCCAATCTCCCCTGCGACCTTTTGAGAAAATACTTGGTGTACACGAAAAGAGCCATGGCTTGGTCCACAAATTTCTCTTTGCGGTGGAATGACTCCTCTGATTGAAGAGTCACCAATGTTGGCGATACAACATATATCCCCGCCATTCGTACCTTTTAAAACTCCACTTGACTCAACCACCCACCACTCAACATCGCGCCCAACATGAGCCCCAAAACCTCAGCCTTCGATCTCTCGAAATGCGCTCGCCCAAACATTCTCGCACTTGAACCCTATCGGTGCGCGAGAGAGTAAGGCGCAATGGTCCCGTTGCCCGCGTTGCAGTCGATGCTCATCTCCCAACAGTGACTACAAGGACGACGGCACGAACATCCTCCTCGATGCGAACGAGAACGCGTACGGTCCGGGCCTTGCGCTGAATGAGAGTGGAAAGCTGTCCGGTGCAGCTACCAATGGCTCTTCGGGCGACCTTGCCGTCGACCTCCTGGGACTGAATCGATACCCAGACCCGTAGGTCTTCTGAAGCCATGAATTCACGTCCAGTCGGAATTGACAATACGAAGGCACCAGATTGAGCTAAAGCAAGACCTCTGCAACCTTCGCAATACCCACCACCACACCTCGAAATCCCTTACACCAGACAACCTATTCGTAGGCGTCGGTTCCGACGAAGCGATCGATGCCCTGCTGCGCGCGTTTTGCATACCAGGGAAGAACAAAATCCTTGTCTGCCCACCTACATACGGCATGTACAGCGTTTCCGCGCAGGTCAACGACGTAGCCCTCGTAAAAATCCCACTACAAGGGAAGGAGTTCCAGCTCGACGTGCCCGCCATCGCCGAAGCCCTCTCCTCCGACCCATCCATAAAACTCACATACTTCTGCTCTCCGGGAAATCCAACGGGATCCCTGCTGAACAAGGAGGACATCCAGCAGATACTCGAGCACCCGACGTGGAACGGCGTCGTAGTCGTCGACGAAGCATACATAGACTTTGCCCCCGAGGGCTCCAGCCTCGCGGAATGGGTCACCGAGTGGCCCAATATGGTGGTCATGCAGACGCTTTCCAAAGCTTTCGGTCTTGCTGGTATTCGTCTAGGCGCCGCCTTCACGGATCCTGCGATCGCGCGGATATTGAATTCTCTCAAGGCGCCGTATAATATTGCGAATCCCACTAGTCAGCTTGCGAGGGCGGCATTGAGCCCTAAGCACCTGGAGGTGATGCGGAAGAATAAGGATTTGATTCTTAAGCAGCGTGATCGGTTGCTGGAGGAGCTACCCAAAGTCGCCGGTGTCGGTAGATTCCTAGGCGGCACCGACTCCAACTTTCTCCTCGTACAGATGCTCGATGCCCCTGCCGACCAGGGTGGCAAGCCGTCCAACGAGACAGCTCTGAAAGTGTATGAGGTGCTAGCCGAAGAGAAGGGCGTCGTGGTAAGGTTCAGAGGCAAGGAACACGGATGTCTTGGGTGCTTAAGGATTACGGTGGGCACAGAGAAGGAGGTGGATCGGTTTTTGGAAGAGATCAGGGTGGTTTTGAAGGGCACTTTTGACAAGGATGGGAGGGTGGACCCAAGAGAGGAGGAAAAGAAGGAGAAGGAGGCCAGTGCGGTGGTCGCTTGATGGCGTGGAGAACTCCCTTCGGCGTAGATATATGATGAATCAAACATAGACTCGATCTTCTAGGTCGCCTCAAGGTGCGAGAGAGATGAGAATTTGCATGTCCCTGGTGAAGGCTACGTTCACATGGAATGGGAAGCCGCTGCATTTGGGATCTAGGACGGGCATGCTGACCGCGTAGTAATAGGATTCACGAGCACATCTATCGCACCAACGGCACGCCTCACCGTCATCGTCCTGTGTAAGCTCATGGTCAATAACAGAATCGAAACCGGTTCCATGTCTCTCACCCCGGCGTGAGGCTACTCCATGGGCGTAGCTTGTGTGCCGGAGCGGGAGAGCGCAACTCCAACGCTCTTCACTGCATGAATTTGTCAGAAATACGGACGGACATCTGGATTCAATCAAGCACTGCATATTGCAGTGGCGTAATTAGAACGTCATGTTAAAATACATCTTATCCCTTAGCTTCCTAGTACGACTGACGAAAAGGGAAGGAGTAGGAAAGGTCGAAAGGAAGGAAGAAGGGATGAAGAAAGGAAGCGAAATGGCATCCCCTTCTATCGATATAAACCTGTCTTAGAGGCATTTCGCTCAAGTAATTAAAGATCACCCGTCTCCAGCAGTTGGACCCTCAGGACACAACGGATAGGGATCGCTCTGCGGTACCTATTTTTACCCACTTTCATGTTTTCGAGGGTTGTATCTCCGTTCTTCAAGTTCCGCTGGATCTCATACGGGTTTAGGCATGCATATGGCTTGCTATATTGAGTTGACAATCCCCCGTTCTTGTACGCGGTTTTACATGCCGAAAACCTGTCGTATTTTTCGTCCCACGCCCTCTCTCTATCCAGGCGCAGTCGCGAGGCAAGATCCAATCTGTTTTGTAATTTACAGCCGTCACATGCTGGTCCTGCTTCTTCATTGCACTTTCAAATGCAGCGCAGGAGTCCTTGCCATGCGGATTGCGAACAGCGGCCTCAAACTCACTTGCGTTCTCGAGGCGAAGGTTCAGTCCTGTTAAAAAGTCATGTGGGTTCACGTATGGGTCCGGGAAAACGACGGCGCTCGCCCTGGGAATCTTGAGGTTTTCGTAGTTCACTTTGACGTTAGCTGCCGGGAATTCACATCCCTTCGCCATAGCGTTGTCCTTTTCGATGGTGAGGCTCTGGAGGTCCCGTTTATATGTAACTCTAGTGAAGGCGCCAACAAAGGCAGGAGGGCGCAAGGACGAGCTGCATCTACAGAGGAACGCAGATGCGCGAAGGCTATATATCTAGGAAGGCATTAGTTTTAGCACATTTATACAAGCAAAGTTTGACCTTGGGGTGTGAGCGTTTATAGCGCAAATGAGGGCGTAGCATACAGGTCACTAACAGTTCTCTTGAAAATATATGAGAACTCTTCGTATCCTTGTCCGTCACCGTGTCTCTCAAATAGGCGCTCGATGTGTCAGTTCGCTGTGGCTAGTTACTGAAATCACTGTCGTCAGGCTACGGCGCTTGGACAAGATTTGGATGGTAGAGAACACAACTTGCACACGCGGCTTGCAAACAAGGTTGCTGGAGATACATTCAATGCATATAGTTTCCCCACTTGCTGCGCTTAGGTCCACCGGGGATCCGGCGCCAAACCTTTACACCACATGCTTTGTGAACCGGAGAGTGCGTTTGCTGGGGGGGTTTGAACTTCGCCGATGGAGCGGATGGTTTAAATTCTCGCAGGACTTGGGTCGGAAGCGGACAGGAATAAGTGTAAGAGGCGTTGAAACGCGGAGAACTTGTAATCGTTCGATACGCTGGACGTGGTGGAGGACCCCTTGAACGAAATTTTACGATTAAGCTTCGCCGAGGAGATATCTTGCGCGGCTCCTTAAAGACTCCCCCAAGAGATGGCCCTGGTATCGGTCTTGTCGTATTCCAAACCTCCTTGGGAATCCGAATAACCCACTTTCGCGAACGAGTGGGAGAAGACAGCGCATTTGCGACTGGAAAATCCTGTTCCGTCATTAATGAGAATGTGAATGCTGTTGCAACGTGGTGGGCATCATCAAGGCGGTCGTCGTAAGGTCTATATGAGAGGGTAATTCAGAATGCTGCTGTTTGTGGAGCGTTTGCTGATGTCCCGCGACATCGACGTGACGTAAGCCTTCATCATTTGGGTTGTTAGACTCTTGTTAGACTCCTCGCGGTGGAGATAAACAGTGCATTGCTAACAACCATGAGCTCCTTTTGACGCTGGCAAGGTCGGGGATGTTTTCGACCTTTGATACAGCCAAGCCATGCTTCTTGCGGCATATCTACAGTAAGATTAATATTATATCGACCCAGCGGGTTCAGAAAAGCATTCATCCCAATGCCCTCCGCTCCTCGCGAAGCTTTGACTTTCAACAAACTTGCTTAGCTTGCATCGTCCGTGATGATCAGCGTCGCAAAAGTCCATGGGCATGACACGATCGTTCATGACGATTCTGACGAATTCTTCATCCTCCCCTTCACACTTGAGCTTCTCCACATACATCCTAGCGGCAAACGGCACGGTCCAAGCTGCCGAGTATCCTTTGGTCACATCGGTACCTTCAATAGTGGAGTTTGACAGCGGCTTGGTGGTGTTGTAGAGTCCGATGGCAGCAAATATTCGGCTCATGTCATTATCATGGCTGAAGTCGGCATACACTTTCCTATCTAAAGGGAACGTGACGGGATCGGAATCAAGGGTGCGGTTTGTGTTTGTGTGATCTTGAACAGGGCTCTCTGTAAGGCGAGCGATGAGTTCGTTGACGTAGCCTACACCCTGGGTGGGACCAAGTGGATTGCCGTTCGAATATCCGTAGTACTTGCCGAGAGACTGGTAGTAGTCATACTGGTGCCACTCATCCTCGGTGAATAAATGGCAAAACTTGGATACGTTGGCAGTCGGCGAAGCGAGCGTATCGAACGGGCACATATCCATCAGGTAGATGATGGAAGTCTCGCTGAGGTTGGTGCCGAGCTTGGAATTCACACGCGACTGGATTGGCGGCACGAACTTCGTCACCCATTTGTCCTGGGCATCGGACCCAATCTGTTTGAATCGTCCCTGTTCGTAGGCGCTGCAAGTCTCGTGCGACAAAGTGTTGTTGTTGTACCCAGGTCCTTCTGGTATCGTCACGTCGATTGGAGCCGGGGCCGAATGCTTCCCAGCTTCGGCGAATCCTTTCAGCCATTTATTTGCCGATTCCACGACACGCGCCTGGCCACTGGAGCGGACAAAAGGAGGCGCGTTGCCTACCAACGCACTGTAGCGCCGATAAAAATGTGCCCCTGAGTTGACCATCTCTTGCCTTCCAGCATCCGTCAACTGATCTGCCCCAAGCGTGTATTTATAGTCCTTGAGAAACGCATAGTCGTCCGGATAAGCCGTGCTGCTGTTGTGGATTTCTTCGATCAACAATGCATATGCGAGCGACTTTCCCAGGGTAGGATCGCGACCGCCGTGGCGCGAAAGGACGGAAGCGAACGAGATGGAGCATCCCTTTGGAGGCGCGGTGACGACGTCGGAAGGGACAGAGAACCAGAGAGAGTACTGTCCCCAGAAATGCGTTGTGTTTGGGCTACAACGGTATCCGTCGTCGATCGTGTCGCAAGACTTTTTCGATTCAACGTCCGATTGAACTACCTTCCTTTCAGAGGCCCGGGGGGTAAGCACTTGCCGAGTGATTCCAACGCTGGGGGAAGGGAAGTACCGAATAACCAGGTAGAAGATGGCTAACCCGGTTGCCGTGAAGACAACAGCAAGCCACCTCCACAAACTCCGCCCACTTATCTTGCGACTCTTTGACGGGGAAGTGGGCTCGTGTTCGTCCACGGGCAACCGGTCATACTGCTGAGCGCGAAGTGCGCTTAACCTGTTCAATAATCGTGCCATTGCAAGGCTAAAGCGAAGGGGTTGATGTCTCTCCGAAAGCGCCGCGAATATCGCCGGTCATGTCCAGACAGGCTTCTAACTAGACTGAAAAGCTAGCTCAAATGAACGAAAGCCATAGACGCCCGTAGCGAGCAGCGATGCTCCGACTCGACGAAGGTGTTGTGTACGGGTGGTATAATGTACATAGATGCAACTTCAAGTGACGTTTGGACAACCGAATGCCAAGGATCCTGGGCGAAGCTTAAGTTGACCCAAGGCGCACACGGTACAGGTACAGTAGCCGAAACGCCTACACGACGTTGGACGTCTAGTAGGCCACGAGGCTGTACTATGACCTCCGAAATCACCTAAAAGAATCGCCGTTATATCCGCTATCTATAATGTATGGTACCTCCCCCTGCAGGTTGAAGTCGCCACAACGGCTAACACGAGTCCCAAACACACGCTATGCCGAGAATCGGACTTTGCAGCGGAGTAGATCAACAGCGACGTTCCACGGTCAGACGAGACCTGCGCATGGCTGAGACGAGCTCGGGGACGCTTTCTACGAAGAGCACTGCCCGAGATTGATGCTTTTGATGAGGGAATTCGATTCGTCTCGTGCTAGGAAGGGGTCGTATCTCGCAACCCCTAATCCCGCGCAGGTACCAGTACTTCGGTGGGCGTGTGGAGCGCGTACGAAGTATATATCCTGGAGGAGCACAGACTGACAATGCAGTGCTTGTTAGAAGTGGTATACGACGGGTGTACCTTCCTGTTATGGCACACTGATAGGCACCGGATGGTGACGATATTATCACGGGGATTACGTCTATCTTGTCCCCTTATGGTTCTGTGTTGCGTTGCCCGCATTGTCCAACACTAAACCCCGGTCTCCGTTTCCCCTCCTGATAAGCACATCCATAGCCGAAACGGCCGTCAGAGATAGGATTGCTATACTCAAACTTTACAAGTTGCCCTTAAAGAAATAATAATCTCCCTTCTTCATTATTTTGCTTTCACCATTTGGCTTCGTCGTTGCGTTTCGTCAATTCTTCTTCCTTCTATGGTTTCGCTCTCACAATGACTCTATACGATGCGAGTAACGCAGATGAACTGCAGCTGGAGGCTCTCGGCCACCGGGGAGAACTCAAGAGAAGTTTCTCGCCAATATCCATGTTAGGGTTGGCCTTCGCCATCCTCAATTCATGGACAGCATTGTCGGCGTCAATGTCACTCGCACTGCCCAGCGGTGGCTCCACCAGCGTCATATGGGGCTTGGTTACCGCCGGCGTCTGCAACTTGTGCCTGGCAGCATCGCTGGCCGAGTTCCTCTCAGCGTATCCCACGGCAGGAGGCCAGTACCACTGGGTTGCCGTGATTGCTTGGAAGAGATGGGTGCCACTGCTGTCCTGGACCACCGGATGGATCAATGTTTCTGGATGGGTAAGAAGCATATTTATCCTGTCTTCCATAGGATGGATCAGTTGACCTTCGGACGTAATAGATTGCCCTAGTCGCTTCCGGAGGCCTTCTCGGCTCTCAACTCATCGTTGGCGTCATCTCCCTCTACCATCCCAGCTATGTCCCTGAGAGGTGGCATCAGTTCCTGATATACATCGCATACACCCTGGTTGCATTCTTCGTAAATGCTTTCATGAACTCCCTCCTGCCTCATGTCAACAAGGCAGCCATCATCTGGAGCATCTCTGGTTTCGTCGTCATCATCATCACCGTCTTGGCCTGCGCCTCGCCGGACTATGCCTCGGCGCACTTCGTCTTCGCGGAGTTCATCAACGAGACCGGCTGGCCCGATGGTATCGCCTGGCTTCTTGGCCTTCTCCAAGGCGGTCTGTCCCTCACTGGGTTCGACGCTGTCGCGCACATGATCGAAGAAATTCCCAACGCCGCAGTGGAGGGACCCAAGATTATGGTGTATTGCGTTTGCATTGGAATATTCACTGGATTCTGTTTCCTTGTGGCTCTCCTCTTTGTCTCTGGCGGAGATGCGGAAAGCATCATTACCTCCGCCTCGGGCCCGTTGCTGCAGATATTCTACAACGCAACGAAGAGCAAGGCAGGGTCCGTCTGCCTCTTGATATTCCCACTCCTTTGCCTACTCTTCGCCACTACCTCCATCATGACCACCTCATCCAGGATGGTCTACGCGTTTGCAAGAGACGGTGGTCTACCTGCATCCCGCTTCTTCGCCAAAGTCCACGCAAGCCTTGGTTTACCCCTGAACGCACTCATCCTGACAACTGCCCTCGTCATCATCTTTGGTCTCATCTTCCTGGGGTCGTCCAGTGCATTCAATGCTATCCTGTCGGCATCGGTGGTCGCCCTGGGTGTCAGCTACGCTATACCGATCCTGGTCAATGTTCTTCAGGGGCGCAAAAAGCTACCACCCAGGTCCTTTGTGCTACCTTCACCGCTGGCATGGTTTGCAAATCTCGTTGGAATAGCGTACGCAATCATTACGACGGTACTTTTCGTCTTCCCTCCGGTGCTTCCCGTCACGGGGAGCAATATGAGTACGTGTCATGCCACCGTATTGTGTTTGGAAAGCTAACTGGTGTAAGATTACTGCATCGTTGCGTTTGGTATCATTCTAATCATCAGCGTTGTGCAATGGTTCGTGGATGGGCGCAAGAACTTCACTGGACCAAGGGCAGATATCGATCTGCTGGAAGGGTTGGCAGTCGCCAAAACCCACGAAGATGGCGATTTTGGAGGAATCATAGACAACAAGATGGCTGCCGAAAGAGTGCAAGAATGAAGCGAGCAACCTCTGGTTGAGCATTTTCGAAAATGAGTTCAGACAATGCGTGAATCACCGGAAGCAGGGCACATTCACAAAAACCTTTTCCGTAGCGAGGCACGTGAACACGTCCATTGCGCCTTTCACTACCGACTTTCGAACCAACGGCCTGTCACGCGTTTCACCGGCGAGCCTAACCTCACTCCGCATCCGCAGCTTCAAGGTCGATCTATCACCTTCGCTCCAACCCAGACGCGACAACTTCTTCATCTGCCCCCTCCGTTCAGGCATCTTGATTCCACCGACCCAACGCGCAAGTAGCCCACAAGCACAACCTCAGCAATGCTCCCTCTTTTTGGGGCCCTTCTAGGCCGTCATACTGGTGCAAAAGCCGCAACGAACAAAGCCCCTAGCGACTCTCAAAACCCCAGTGTTGCCACGGCGCCTACCGACGGAATACAAGGTAGTTATGCAGGCAGTACGACATGCGCCACTCCAGGTGCATCCGCCACATCGACTATACCACCGATGTCTAACGCCAATGGCACCGTTTCTTCCCGTTCTATGCTTCGCCCAATCCCCCACCAGGACCGACGATTCCCCAGCCGTCCCCAACGTGGTCCATCTGCCGACATTGTCATAGAGGACGATGACAGTGCCCTACCAGAAGGATATGTAGGCACATACGGCACCATCCAATACTACCACCCCAAAGCACCTGAAATGTCCTTTCCCTGCGGCACCAACGGCCACCACCAGCTTGCCTGCGGCCACTGGGTCATGGATACATCGAGGCTAGGCGAGCCAACAGCCCCATGTTGTCTCAACTGCGTGAAGCCCTCCTTCGACACCACGCCCTTCCACTGCACGCAGTGCGCGAGAGTCGTTGAACACATCTATCTCCACCAACTCACCGAGGACGAGCTCCGGAAAATCACCGCCGCACAACAAGCCGGCGAAAACGCATTCGTGATCGCATACCTGACGGAATTCGTCGGGAAGCGCATGCCGCTCAACGGAGGGCTCACGGAAACCATCATGGGGATCGTCCGGAGCGGGTATACCCGCGCATGCGTCGAGGCATCTCCGCCGGAACCGATCAAATACATGACGCCGGCCGAGATGTGGGACGAGATTGAGAGGCGCAAGCGACGCGAGGCGTTCGTGAAGAACAATCGCCTCGTCGGTGGGCGGAAACGCGTGCTTCTCGTCGCTCCCAGCGCCGCGTATAACCCGAAGAAAGTCGCTCTTGCTCCTCCCGTATCTTTCACAGCACCGAGCTGGGAGGCTACAGCGGGTAACTTCGTGGGACCTATCATTCGGCAGCGGCGGGCGGAGGATGACGCGGCCAGTGTGCAGCACAAGCGGATCAAAAAGTCACCCTAGTATCGTGTGAATTGCATGGATGGCTGAGCGGAAATAATGCAAATTGGTGGTTCATATCAATCACTTCCGACATCATGGTATGCTGGGTACAGACCCTTAGTGCTTCGATGGTGCTTATATGTGTAAATTTGTACATACTGTTTGTGTCAAGACAAAAACCTCAATCCAATGCTTTCGCACCAATGTTGCAAATGAAGTGTTTTGAGAAGCCGCCAACCTGATTATCTGTCCTTCCCCATCATCTCATGACTGCGGGGAATCACGGCCGTTCACACCTACCAATATCCATTCTCGATCATCCCTTCCCTTGCTCACATGTCTCCCTCTAAATACTCGCCACCACTTTTCCAGTCTGCTTATGCGTCCCATGAAACGTGAATGCCACCGGTCCATCCACCTCCGCCCTCCCCTTCTCAGTCAAATCCTTCGCATCCAGACACAGAAGGTAGCTCTTGCCCTTGATGCCATCCAGCACCACAGACAGCAGGATTCCGTCGTCCTCCGCAGAACCCTTGGGATCGGCTATGAAAATGGGCTCGCTCGGTGTGTGTGCTTCCTCTTCCCAGATGATTCCCGTCTGAGTTACATTGTCGAACTTGACTATGCCGTCGAGGAAGGAGGATTTGAGGCGGTCGCAGTTGCCGTACGTGTAGCGGTGGCGCTTGGTCAGATAGGCAGGATTGATGGTCGGGAGTTCCATGGAGATGAAGGGATCGGCTTTGAAGAGCAACTCGGCTGGCAAACGCTTCGAGGGGGACACACCAGAGTCAACGCTCGGGAGACGGAATTGTGCTTGGCGTGGAAGACAGGATTCGCGCTTCTTGCCAACGTACTTGTTGTTTGCGGGGCGCGAGCTGATAATGTTGTCGTAATAGAAGCGGTGGATCACGTCCGTGTTCTCATACAAGGAGAGTTCCGTGACGATATCAGTTTTCTTTGGGTCGCTTGAAGATGGCTCTTCCCAAGCATTGACGGAGTGGAAGCAGAAAAAGGGGTCGCTTTCGTATGTTGCTACGAGGCCTTTGCCATTACGGCGGTCTACAACATACCAAACTGCTTTCTTGCTCTTGTCGAAAGGGGCGATGCCGTCGACAAGGTTCTGGTGATAGGGAATGGATAGTCCCAGCCAAGTAACATGGCTGTTCCAGACGCAGAGAACCACATAATTGTTCGTGAGAAAGAGAGAGTGGATATAGGCAGGGGTGCCAGTAAACTTCGCCAGGATGGAAGTCTCTCCCGTAGAAGCGGAAGTGCAGAAGATACGGTATGTGGAGAAGACGCCAAATTCCAGGTTGAAGTTGTAAATATCACCAGTGTCGGGATCTGACTTCGCATGGGCCGCAGAGAATTGGCCCTTCAAGTCTGGATGCAGCGACGACTGCATTGCAATACCCTCCGGCTCTAATGTTTCGGGGTTGATTTTCCTGAGCATAGGGTTGTCGCTCTTGGCATGCAATGTTACGATGGGGTTATCGGTGCTAGGACCGCTCGCTCGGATTTCCTCATCAGATTCCTTGATGTAGCCTCCACCGGGCATGTTGACGGATACAGTGACACCGATGTTCTTGGCACTCTTCATCGGCGCTGTGAACATGGTGAAGAACTTTGCAAATATACTCTTGCAGAGGTCACGCTTGGCGCCGAAGCTAATGGCGTCAAGCGTGCCAGTCCGTTTGACCATTTCGAGGTACTCATCGACGATGCGGCGGGAGTTGTACGTGACTTGCACAGGACCATTGTCCGGGCAGTCGATCTTGAAGCGATGTACGCTAGAGAGACCATCGAACCAGTGATTGGCTGCCCAGATATTGCCCTTATCCGTCGGCACTTTGTAGCCCAGAGGACCTGTTCTGTAGAGAACGCCAGCTGCGTAGTAGGGAATCTCGCCCTTCACTTTGAGTTGGATGGGCGTAGGTTGCTCAAAGTTGTTGTCGAACTGGCTGTGTCAGTAGTGGTCACGGGTGGTAAATTGGGGACTAGACTCACGCCTTGCTCATTGGGCCAGGAAGCCATCTTGAATGATTTGGGATGTGAGGATGAAAGAAAGCAAGATCGCGAGAAGTTGCGAGGTGACGAGATAGTATACCGTCTTAGGAAGTAGCCGTGACTAAGCGAGGTGAAGGAAGTGAAGAGCGCGAACAGTGGGGATCGAAATGATGGACCAGAGAGGCGAATAGAGCGTTGAACATGCAATGGTTCTTACGAACGCTTGAAACCCGTTATGATGAAGCAATGTGCTGTTGATGAACGACCCAGGTGCAGTGAAGGAAAAACGAGGAGTTGGTTCAGCTTCATATACAGACAGTGCCTCTCCTCTCACGCACGTAACCGTTGGAAAGGGCACGCAGTCTGCCCGACAGAAAAAGGAGAGTCGGAGGCATGATGTGCCGAATGTGGAGAAGGGGTGGTATGTGAGGTGTTGTAGCAGCTTGACTCCCTGAAAGAAGAGCATCCTAGTACCCCTAGGCCTAGGGTAGCATGTGAGTATCGGCCTCGCTTCCCCATGTTCGTTGGGCTCGCATTCGCTCTAGCCATCGTAATTATCGCGGTTGAGCCTAGGATGGGTGAGTAATGCGTCATCGACTGCGAATGAGTGGTGAGGTCCAGAAGAGACCGAGAACAGTTTGGCCTTGGCGTTCGCGTGGCTGCCGCCATGCTTTACGGCCGTAAGATGCCGGCTTCAAATGCATGGGGTCGGAATCATTCCGACTGCACAGAATGAACGAATTCCTCCTCAACGTAAAGTCCGTACATACCAATATTACTGAACATGTGTTCTCGGATACTCCAAGTAGGTAGTCCCAGTTTGTGCAACCTCGCTTCCCCCAGAGCCTTCGCGCAGGTCTTGTACGGATACGGGCATATTAGGCGAGGCATCACTATGGCTTGCGACTGGAGTCCTATTGTGTAAAGGCCTGAGAGGTTGTCCTGGGCTCCGCTAACTGATGCAGCTGCGATGTTTGTTTCATGAACCGCACCCAGCCAGTATCGGCATGAAGCAGTTGGCATGCTCCTACCGAGGGACTCGATGCGGAGTGTGGTCGCAGAACGGGAAGTATTAGGCGAGATACACCTCCGTAGAAAGACAGTGGACTCGCGGTGCATATTTCTAACAATATGCAGCTCGAATCCAGGACCCCAAACAAACCCGTTGTGTAGCCTCGCTTCACTATTTGACGCTTCGCTTCAGCTGCTTTCTTCATCCGTTGTCTATAAACGTCTTTGCGACACGCATGGAGAAGGCAGGATACTCCCTGTGGATTATACAGTAATCTACTCGTCTCCAACTCGCTGATTGCTGAGAATTCGCAGCGAAGAGCGCGTACCCCCAGGAGTCACCCAATACAAGGGGAACCCAAGACTGAGCGGGGATGAGGGACAGACTGGGAATACAGCAAAGGGCTACTACCATCAAGTGCCATTTCTGGCTACCGGCCGTATGCGAAGCAATGGACTAACATTTCGTAAGTTCACCATATCGGAAAGGCTCAGGCCACGCGAATTCGAATCATGCACTTGTCATTCACTCCAGCAGCATAGATGCTGATCTAGGGCACTGAGTGTGACCAAGTGCTCACCTGGGCCCTTGCTCAACGAGAATCTGTGACCCGCTTCCAGAAACCCTGCATGCTGCGACTCATAGCACCAGATGGAGATGTACTTCCGTAAATCGAACATTGTCCATTTTGTTGTCATGCAACCATGAAAGAGGTTTATTCGCATAGAAAAGCCCGACACATGCCAAAGCCTTTCCGTCCCGGCTGCCGAAAATGACCAGCAGCCACATGTAGAACTCCCTCCCACCATGCATAGGTTCCCGATAACAGGCGCCACATGCCTTTTTCTTCCACCCTTTACCGATTGCTCTTGGCCACACGCTCCAACTCGTCCTTCTTCTTGATGGCATACGAGTTGCTGCTGCCCTTGGCGGCGTTGATGAGCTCCTCAGCAAGGCACTCGGCAATGCTCTTGATGTTGCGGAAAGAGGCCTCGCGGGCGCCGATGGTGAGGAGAGCGATGGCCTGGTTGACACGGCGGAGAGGAGAGACATCGACGGCTTGACGGCGGACGGTACCGGCGGATCCGATACGGGTGCTGTCTTCGCGGGGACCGCAGTTGACGATGGCGTCAACGGCAACCTGGATGGGGTTCTGGTCGGTCATGATGTGGATCTGAAGGCGCATATTAGCAATGTCGAAAGTGGCCACGACGCGCCGCAGAGCGCAATACGCCCGCCTCATCGTCTGGGTCTAACGTACGATCTCGAAAGCGTGGGCGACGATCCGGACGGCCATGAGCTTCTTGCCGTTGTTGCGGCCGTTCATCATGAGGGAGTTGGTCAGGCGCTCGATGATGGGGCACTGAGCTTTCCTGAACCGCTTGACGGCATAGCGGCCAGCGGAGTGTGAGATGTAGACGGGGGTGCGGATCTGGATGTAGTCGCTATTCGATATTGTCAGCCGATCGCTCAAGACCGCAACTTCAGTGTTTCTCCAGCACGACCTGCGAAGCCGCGCAAAATGAACACTCAAGGAATCCGTACGTGAGAGAGATATCCCTGATCTCAACATCCTCGTAGCTCCACTTGTTGAACAGCTTGACGCTGCCAATCTCGTCCGTCACATCCTTGGGGAGGATGGCGTATCCGGAGGGGTTCTCGACTTCGACTTCGCCGTCAGACATGATTGCGACTGTTGTGAGGGACGACTGGGGACGGGTGAGGAGGGTCGGAGTCGAGGTGGTCGTCGTGGTCGCTGAGGTCGAACAGATGTTACTGCTCTCGAATTTGTCTGTGGTGCGGGTGCATTGGCACTAAGCGAGCCTTGGCGGGCAACCGCCAATCAATTACGGCAGACGGCGACCCCCCCGGCCATATTCTCGACATCACCAACACCATCAAACTTCATGGTGCACAAAATCAATAAAAGGCAGCACGGCCGAACTCGATTATAGTCGACTGAAAAATAATGTTCAAATATAGAATGAGCATGAATGCCAGCACATCTACGCCAGACTCCAGTCAACGCCCCTTCCGCAAACCACAAATCTGAAGTCCAAACGCCTTGAAATGCCTGAATGCTTCCGAACGCCTCCCAGGGACCTATAGCCTCGACCACATATTATGTACTTGCCGGTCTCCTGTATTCACCGTTAGCATGCCAAGCTACACAACGGAGCCTCCCGCTCCCTCGGCTGTCATCGTCGTCCACGTGCAACTGGCGCACTGATATCCCGTCGTTCCTTGACTCCCTGGATCATCTGCTTTGCCGGCGTAGCATGGCCTGCAGCCATGCTCCTAGCCCTGCCGCGACGCTGTCGAATCGCTTCCAAAGCGGCTTCCCGATCGAAAGGGAGATTGTTCAGTGAGATCTCACCTAACGCTTGTGACTGCATGTTTGACGGGGCATGGGCTACAGTTGAAGGCGTCAGAGGGGGATTCTCCTTCTTTGTGGCTGGCGTGAAGGGCGAGAAGTGAAGCGGAATAGTGGTTGTGGTGGTGATAGTGCGTGTAAGGTACTGTCCAGGGGTTGCCGGGCCTGGCGGATCAAAGAGGGGAGTCTGCGGCTCCGCATTCTCGTCGTCCGAAGCAACGGCATCCTCATATATCGATACCTGCAACTTCTGCGTTCCACGCCTGGACTTCACAAGGGAGCTGCGATTCTCCTTCAGGTCTTCATCGGCTAGGGGAGGTAGAAGCGAAGGGCGCCCCTCATCAATATGGATCTCCGTGCTGTTCGCGTCGGGGGCCCACACAGAGGATTCTCTCGTCACAGACAAAATAGAAGCGTTGGATCGAGCTGCGGGAGCAATGGAAAGCCCTGGTTCCACAGCCTTCGCCGGGGAGGACACTGCACGGAACGTGCCTGAAGTTGGCGAGAACGTCAAAGTCGGTTCGTGGACGGAGTTTGAAGCGTCAGAGTCATGTTCCTCGTCCGGCGTTGCTGCTTTCTCCGCCGGGGCCGCACATTCCACATCAACCTGCGGTGGAGTGAGCGGTCGCGTGGCATTCTCCAAGGGCTCCCCTTTGATGATGACATCCTCCATCACGTCCTCGCCATGGCTACTGGGCGGCGGAGTTATTTCCGGGACAGAAGACCTGATGTGCTCCATTTCAGCAGCATAACTACCGTCATGGACGAAGTCGGATCCCTTCATGTCGGCTATTCTGCAGGAGCAGCAGCGGAATTGGCACTCCATCTTCATGAACTCGATCTGGTCTTGGGCGCGAGTGCGGAGTCGTCTCTCGGCAGCAAGTTCTTGTTGCACGAACTTGAGCTCTACTGCCAGCTTCTTCGGCGCTGTATATCCTCGATCATCCTCTCGGTCTGGGGTCCGCTGTTTGCGTGGAGAACGAACAGGTGAAGAAAACTCGTCCTGTTCTTCTTCGTTGGTCGATGCGGGAAGAGGGATGCAACCCTCAGCGGCTATCCGCAGTACCTCCTCCTCCTTCAAACTCGTCTTCAGAGCATCGCGCTCGCCTTCCACGAGTTTGAGTTTGTCCTTGAGTGTCTGCATCTCCTCCTTCAACCGAATCTCAACACTTTCCAAGTCGACCTGTAACCCGTAGACCATATTCTTATATTTGTCTGCTTCTGCGGTTTGGAACTTGAGATCAGACTCTGCAATGCGAGCGTTGCGTTCAAGGCCTTGAATCTTGGTCTGTAGCGTCGGAACCTGGCTCGATTGTCTCATCATCTCTTTGGAGTATTCCATGTTTTTCTTCCTATACTGTTGGACCTTCTCCTTGAGCATATTGTTCTCCTGGTGGAATTTGTGCTAGGGTCCCGGTTAGCAATTTCCTTTCCCAGAGAGGTTCTACAGTGACCCGGACTCACAAGTTTCTCTCCTTGGGTTTTAACCTTCACCTCAAACTCTCGCGCGACTGTCTCCCATTTGTCGATCGTTTTACGATGTTGCTGTCGCATCTCGTCCCAGATCTCCCGGGGCACAGTGTCCTCGATTGCCTTTTTGGCTTCCTTGGCTGCGGCCTTGAGCTCCTCATTCCGGATCTCCAAGCGCGAGATCGCATCCGCATGCTTCTTTTCTAGCTCCTTAATCTCGTTCGCATGCTTCAACTTCTGCTTCTCGTATGCTTCCATGTACTTATCATGGGCCTCCTTAGGGTCCCGGATTCCAAGGTTCTCGAACATTGACGCGAGGCCGCTCACATTGGAATCGCCTCTTCTGTGTTTGCGCAGCGGGGATGTGCGGAGATCGGGAAGTGACGGCGATTGAGGCGTGGAGGAAGTGCCATATAGCGGTTTTGTGCCTGCGACGCGCTCGGGGCTGACGGGGAAGAGAGGCATGCCGGGCGACATTGCCAGCTTGGAGGGAGATGGGGGATCCATCTGGATCGGGTTATCTGTGAGTTTCGCCAGTTTGAAGATATTTTTATCGTTTCTGCTGGGTGTAGTTCTGGTGTATGGCAAGTATCTAGGTGTGGTGGTGCAACATGGACTGGGGAGGTGAGGGCGCTCGGATGTAAACAAACCATGACGACCCACCCCCTGCTCTAGCAACGGCGCACGGACTACTCCACACAGAACCCGTCATCCCGTCTGAAGGGGAAGACACCAAGGGTCCAGAGCTGACAATTCACTCACCATTCGAGAGACTGCATCCATCTTTGCCAGATTCCATCGAGAACGAACCAAATATCGGATGCCCTATGACCTCACGTTCAGATTTCAGCAGTTCTCCACACGATTAATTTTGCTTCACTGTACCAGTCCTGCATTTTGAAAAAGCTCTATTTCTAAACAATAAAGGCTGTGAACTTGGGGAATGCAAGTTCAAGTCCATATTATTAGCCCTGATGCTTACGCAGGGACCGGAATCCGTCAAAGCCCTTCCACTGGTCTATTTATTTACCGTCATCATGCGCATGGATTGCATACGAGACGAAACTTCGTTTTTCTCCAGGGCTTCACAAGATAAGTAAGATACCATCTGCGCGACGTAGTTTCTCGAGATCGAGAGACCCCGATTCCGAATCCCGAGCGAATGAATGATCCCTCTCTCATCTGACACTTGTAATCCTATTCGCGTCCACCGGATTAGGCCGAAAGAGATATAGTCCGCCGAAGGTATTGACGCATTACTCGTTCTCCTCGGAAAGGCATTCGAGCCAGGAAGGGACTGGCGTGTTCTCCAGCTTAGTTGTCCGCGCAATAAGCTCAGCGGTGATCCTCAACCTAGCTCGGCTTCCAATCTCATTCGTTTTTTCCTGGCGCTCTTTCTCATCCACAGGCAGGGTGTGATAATAGAACTCATCATCCCAGATCCAGCGGCTGAGAAGCATTGTCCAGATTCCGCCGTCATTTGAAGAATTGGCTTGGCCCCACTGAAGCTCCTCAAACACCACGCTCCGAGCGGGACCATGTGAGAATCACTCATACCCGGCGCGCCAAGGCCTGATGTTTCTCCTGCAGTATTTGAAGATTTCATTCTGCGCCTCAGCAGTACGTCTCCCGCTCACTATCGCAAGGGAATCGTAAGGGACGACCCAGCCACAGGCATGATTGTCCATGACATGAACGAAACTCCAGTGTGGGCCATGCTGAATAGGCCAGAGTATGTGACCGAAGCGTGACTTTTGAAGCTGCTCGAGTTAGTGAAATCTTGGCCATGGATCTCCGGGACAGCGGTCAAGAAGCTGTGTGGCAGCGGACGGATCCATGCAGATCACAGGTTCACGACAAGCTTTGGTGCCGAGCTCGCACGCCATTTCGAGATACTGCTTGATCGTTTCAGCTGTCACGATACCTGCTGGCTTGAGCTCCTGTTGTATTCACAGCAGTTCCAGGCACTCTTGATGTTTTTCAGGTTTGACCCAGTCTCCTGAGAAGAATCGGTCTATAGCGGCCCGCCATGGCTCCGGGAGCGGGGGGACAAGATGATCAATGTGGCCCCCCGGTCGGAACCACCAATCGTTGTCTGGATCGATGTCGGTGGTTTGACCAGGCATTGGGGGATTTTTCTTGCTTGAGTTAGCCAAAGGAGCACCAAGGAGTCCAAGCAGGCCCTACATATACTGGTCAATCAACTGCAGTGCTGCAGATAATGTAGGATTGTAAGTGAGGTGTTTAAAAATGGCAATGCCCACCTTCGTGCAGGCAGGCTTGTAGATGGAAACCGCATGAATTCTGTGCAATATCGTGTGAGTCTTATGGGAAATCGGATGTAGCATGAGCACTTATAGTGCAACGTCGGTATAGCGGTGAGCGAACGCAACTTACTGCCTCGTCGAGACGCGTGTTCGACTTACCGACTGTCTTTTACTTATTACAATGTGGCTTGACACAAGTTTGACGCTCGATTTCCGGTAAATATGAATATCCATTTCAGTTGCTACCAAGGGGGACCTGCCACCCGGCATCTTATCCTGTACGAAACACTCGAAAAGCTTTCGTTCTACTGCGCTCACTCACTGTCCAGTCATATTCGCCTCGCTATGCCCAAGCACAAGCACCAGCCGTTTCCCACCGCACCCAAACATGCCGCCATTTCCAAAACACTTCTCAATCTTACTTCCCTCCGGTGTATACCGAATCGCCTCTCCCACTTTGCCCTTGAAGCTATGCCCGTCGCAGCCCTTTGCATCACAGCGCGTCTGACGTCCACCCTTGTCCCGCAGGTAGCACTGTCCACTCGTACACTGGCGCGCGCTGTAGAGGTGACAACATCGGAATTCCAAGGGGAGTTGCCAGGATTCGAGGGTGATGGTTTTTTTGGGGAGAGATCCGAGGATCGGGTAGTCGAATTCAACCGTGTGGGAGGTCGGGTAGCTATAGGTGAGTGAGTATCGGGTTGTGTGAGGTTCTGTCTCTCCCAACGGGTCGAAGTGGCCTACAGTTCCGCTCATCTTCTTGGATTAGGTTGCGAGGATGAAGGCTACGTAATGAGCTGCAGTGTCGTATTGATTGTTTGTATGTTTTCAAGGTCTTGCAGTGTTGATGCCTGAGCAGTATTCTGTGTACACTGTAGAGATTCGCAAGTTTATGCTTGATATATAATACAAAGGTAAAAGCTTCGAGGTAGCGGTGAATGTGGGTTGTTGCGTTTGCCAACAGTGAAGTTCGCAGTCGGTGAAGAGTGCACTACATTGATACTGAACTTATTTGCATGAGAGAAATGATGGCCGTCCTTTGTTTGTATTGTCTGCAGTGCTTTGTTGGTGGTGGCCTGACAGTGTTTTTGATCAAAGAAGTTCAATTGTAACTCCATGCGCTTGTACTTTCAAATGTCTGTTATCAAGCACAAATTTCAGGCCCAATAGCACACAGCGGGAGATAACAATGCATTAAATTTAGATGTTCAAATATTTATCGAAAACGAATGTCGTCACTGTGCGTTACTGCCCACTCTCCGTCTAGAAGGGGTCTGCCGCGTCGTCGCCGTCCAAATCGAAGTTACCACAGCCTCCCAATCGGGCTACCAGAACTTAGCATGAGGACGTGGTTCAGAGACAATTACATACCCAGTGTACACTGGTTGCCAGTGTAATGTCCGTTGACGAAGCAATCAAGGCCCCGGAGGTAGTGCCATCCACTATGCGGAAGCCGTCAATATGCGGTACAAACCGTAGAGTATATACGTCGATGGGGAACATACCAGTTACTGGCTCCATTGACGGTAACGCACTCTCCTTTCTTCACGCACCAGAAGTCATAGGACTCCCCTCGGGTCAGCTTATGTTTTACCCTTGAACTTGTTTTCCACCCCGATCGGCAGTTGACTGTTGAAGAGCCGCCAACAATGGCGCAGCGTTGAGGACGTTGGAACGCTCTGGGTTCAAGAGCATCGACTTCAACGGGCGCGGGATTGGCCATGATGCCAAGGGGAAGGAGAGCGCTGGCGAAGAGGACGGAGAACTTCATGATTGCGATATATGGAGGATTTCCGTGGGTCGCGATCCAAACTCGAATATTGGTCCGTAGCTAAGGTTGAACATGGGGGATTCGCAACCTTAAATCTCCGCGCCCCAGATGTTTCTTTAAATAACTTAAATACGGATGTCCCACCGCCTCTCCTCCTTGACAGCCGCAATGATCGTATTCCGCATTGCGATCCGTTTACGCCCCTAAGCGCTGGCGCTCGCTAACTGTTTGTAGTATGGGCAAAGCTGAAACACACAAAATTAACCTAAATGCGGAAGCTCGAAATAATTTAATTGGGCCAACCGAACTTTGTTTTGTTATGGTGAGGGACATGTGCACGCGAAGCGCCATGAGTCCATATGGTTGGGCACCGAGGTGGTCGAAAAAGTTTCGCACTGACGTAGAAAACGGTCCTCTCTCTGCTGCAAGTGCCTAAAGAATTCTTGATGTCTTCTTCTCAGGCTGCTATATATCGAACGCAGATGTAGAATACCAATTTTGTAAAGCACCTCGTCTACGCGCTACTTTTGTGGGCTGGCTCCTGCGTTAAATAATCATCCGGCTGTAAGCCCTCTGGACCCTACCAAAAGTTCCAACACTTCTAAGCAGCTACAATATAATAAGATACTTGAACTTTCGGGGCCTAACCGCCTAGCGAGATGCTAAACCCTAGAAATTTGCTTACAGCCGGATATTTAACGCAAGAGGCTGGGAAACAAGATTTCGCGAGGACAGAGCAACAGAGCACCCTTTCCGCATTTTCTGCATGCGCTCATGTAATAGTAACTTGAATACTCTCTGGGAGGTGTGCCTTCGTATCGACGCCCAAAAGGCTGCGTTGCCGTGACGAAAGTCCATCCCCACAGCCCTTGCCGTAGAATTACCTAGGTAATCTCACTCCCTCGCATGTTTCTAAATCCCACTGTTTCTATACTTCCCTTCGCTATCCCTCATTCCCTCCACACAAACCAGCCACCTCTCCTCCTCGACGACGATGCTCTCCCCCTTTTGCTCTCCCTCCCACCCACAAACCCCAAAACATTTCGCCCATCCCTTCCTCCCCATCCACTTCCTCTCCTCCGCCTCTACGTCCGGGTGCTGCAAACTCACATGCTCTATATAGCACAATCCAGTCTTACAATCGCCTTTACCATCCATTCCGATGTGGCTGCATCGCGCATCCACGCGGATTTGATCGAGATTGAATTTCCCTGTGGTTGTGTGGAGAGTGTGGATGTTTGACCAGGTTATTGCTGGAGGTACTCTCCAGGCGTCTGGCATGAGGACTGCACTGCCGTTGGGGTGATCCGGGACTGGTTGGACGCCGCGATGGAGGCGGGAGCGGCGGTAGCGGCGGTATTTGATGCGGACGATGTTGCGGTCTGCGGACGAATGTTTGAAGGGGTTGAGGGCGCGGAGGGCAGTGAAGGTGGGCGTGGGCTGGGATATCATGATGGGTGTTTTTGGATAGTCCATGGGGACCGTCTTACTATGAGGAGCCTGATGCTTCCTTAGGTAGGTTTCGGTGGTGTTAAAATTTGATTTACCTGCACAGTAGAGGTCTGCTCCTGTGATTGCTGTGAAGGTGGTCTGTTGGAAAGGTATGAGAATCGTTCAGTAAAGTCCACTCCCTGTTCGTCAAGCCGAACGCCTTCTTTGAATACACCACGATCCCTACCGAGCGATAGACGACGCTGAGTTGTCAAAGCCATTGACCATACACCTATTTTCTGTTTGTTGTGCAACCCAAACACGCGCCGCAGTCAATCACTGCCCCATTGTCGAGTCAGAGACAAAGGACTCACGCGCGTGAACAATCTTCCCATTCACGGAATCTGCGCCTCGCCCAACTCAATATTCAACCCCCAAATAACCTCAAAGCCCAACATATACACTCCGCTGTACACATGGACCCCCACAAACGCCTCGAACTCGTCCAAAAAATACACTTGCTCACCGCCCGCTCATCACACAACCCCCCGGAGATCTTCCGGCGTGGTTTAACTTCGCACAGCTCTGACACCAATGATGAAGACAATGCCTTTAGAATCAAAGTGCGCAGAGCTTCATCTCTGGACGGCCCTGTCGCTGCACAGGACGAACGAGCTAGGGCTGGATTGAGCTCTCTGGGCTGCGCATATCTAACAGTGCTGTACTCTGCACTTTCTCCAGAGTCTAGGTGCTCACATCTACGAGTTTCTGACTTTTGTGCCACTGGAAGATGTTATGTTTGGGAAGTTGCGCCAGCGAAGTCAGAAGCCGGAACACGCGGTGGTATTGGAGGGCAGGCGACACGTTGGGTGAGGATATGGAGCGGCGACACCAAGGGTCAGATTATACGGATTGTGCCCATAGATAAGAGTGTTGAGTGTTCGGATAGTTAGAGGCTGGTTTGCGTGGAGGGATGTAATGGGATGGTCGTGGAGGTGCCCGGAACGCGTTTGAAGGAGTTGCGATCCTGACAAAGAGGAGTAATGCTGTACATGTGTAGTAGTGGGTGAGATAGCGCGGCGTTGGTGAGAAGTACCGTCACCGGGATCGTACACTGTACTTGGCTTTGGGTTGCGTTAACAGTACCGAGTCTATATTCCGTGGATCATCGCAGGGGTGAAGTTATGACGGGACAACAATACAATGCACGCATGGTTAGCTAGCAGAAACATGAATCAGCACTCACTCAATTGAGATGTGCATTATATGTTTTGGACATGGGTATCGTTGCTCTATACAGGATGTCTTCCTCCAACCTCCAGCCACGTTCACTTATATGCCTGCTCCTGGCCTAGGGATCCCATCTACAACAGGAAGGCAGCCGCCGCAACACCCAAAGCCATGGCTGGACCCACCGCTGCCATACGTGAGGCAGCCCCCGTAGGCGCAGCCCCCGTAGGCGCGGTGCCCTTCGCCGTAGTACCCGAAGGCTGGGCGGAGCCGGTGGGAGTAGTCGAAGTCTGGAAGCCGGAGCCGGTCGTCGAGGGAGCAGCACTGTTGGTGGGCTTAGCCCCGGTGGTAGCTGCGAGCTTCTCTTCGCCAGCGGTGATGATGAACTTGACATCATCGATTTCCATGGTTTGCTTGCTTTGAGAGAATTCCTTGGGGAGCTCGGAAACACCGGGAGTGCAGAAAGAAAGGTCTTCCCCACCGAAGGCGAAGGTCTCAGTGAGGGTAGTGGTGACGACCTTGCCATCCTTGGTCACGGTGGTCTTTATAGTGGTGGTGATATCGGTGTTCGTGGGGATCGGACCAGTGAGCATGGTGACCGAGCCACAATACTCGGAGACTAGGCCCTGACCCCATTGAGAGAAATTGCACGTAGCGGTGCTCTTGTCCTTCATGTCGCAGCCGATGGTCATGGTAGCATCCTGGATGTCGCCCATTCCATTCATCGAAGCCTCCAGGCTTGTGGTGCCGTGGAGGGTGATTGTCTCCTTGGGGGGGCTATCGGTCGACTCCGGGTCTTTGAATTCCATGACCATGGTGGTCTTGTCTCCACTCACGCCGACGACAGAGGCATAGTAGACCTCAGTTGTGGGGCCGCCGCCCAATGGGAGACGAATCGTGGTGGTCAACTCCGCAGTCGCGGTAGCAGCCCAAAGGAGTGCTGAGAGAAGACGAGGCATTTTGTAGATTAGGTGTAGTATATTCAACGAATGTCGGTGTGAATTAAGAAATTATTGTATCGAAGTCCGCCTGAACGAGTGATGCGAACGAGATAGAAAGCGATGAAGAGGAAAACGACGACGCGAAGGGGAAACCGTCATCTTTAACTGGGTGTTGCGGAAACAATAGTCTCTTCTTCCGACGACCATTGCCGGGGTATACCAGTTGGGGCTAGCGGTTCCCCCAAAATAGTATGCCATCAAGCCTGGAGGAGCCTCGCGTAGGATGAGTAAAATTGCTTCGCCTTCATGCGATGCCTCTAACTGGCAGAGGCGATTGCACAGACCATTGCTTGATGAAATTGTAGCTTCTAGGCAACAAGGAGACGGTCACAGGCCTAGGGACTTCAATTTCGCCGGTGCCCACTGCCCAGTTTCCAGACCTTGGAAAGAGAATCAAAGGCACGGAGAAGTTCCTCACGATGCCGTGGGATCGATCGTTCACCTCAAGAAGCGCGAGGACTCGTCATTATTTCACATGGATGGTCGTGTTAAGGGGTCTCGTACTCGGTGTTGGCAACCGGACCGAGTCGAGCGAGATCACATCGCTGAGGCGAATGTCAAAACACGCCGGGAGGATTTTTGCCCCCGTTGGGCTGCCACACTCCATTTTCACCTCCTTTTCACCTCCGCCTCCTTGGCCATAGGCCTCGAGATGCTTCATCAGCCTGTAGTGACGATGTCAGCATCTCCTAATTGTTGCCGCTGAAGTTTTTGTCAGTCGCTCACCAAAAGGTCCGTGCGTTACGCCACCCAACACCTCCTCATCTCTCCCATCTCATCAAAAGTTGGGATGTGAGAGGGTTGGGCCGCGGGCGACATGCCAGAGAAGCCTGGAAGAAGTGACTGAGGGAAGAAGACTGAGTGATGAAGTTGAAATAACCTTCTCGCTATGACGTTGAAGCCAAGCCGACTGTGCCTTCCCTGTGCACACCACCTGGTCCATCTCCACATTCACGATTGCGATTGCACGGGTATGGCGCACGCCGTGGCTGGCGTCCAGCCAGCCCTATGCGAGCTTGTTGGGGGTTCTGGCTTAGTTTAGCAGTGTATTCGAGAATCAAACTTCAGTTCTGGTAAAAGATATATATATATATGAAGTCGTCTATGTATCATACATCTGAGAGATACGGCTGAAAGCGACCGCCCTGGCCTGATCGAAATTTGAACCCACCCGCTCCTACCCAAACCTTAGAGAAATTTCACTTCCTCGTGAAATAAGAACCCAAACCCCACAATACGAGCACGAAACCTCAGCCGAAGCCTTCAAGCCCCCAGAAAACGCCTCATCCGCATTCGCTGGAAGATTTCCGAAATCCAGAATCCATAAGCCTGCTAGACGCCATCCAGATATTGTTTGTTTGTTAGAACCAATAGCAGTCTCCACTCCTACTCACCTCAAAGGTACACCCAAGCCCCCGTCCCATATCCGCCAACGCCCTCTCGCCCTCCCGCAGCTCCTCCAGTATCTGCTCTCCAACCAGCGGCCCGTCAGTCATCGAATCCTTCACGTGGATGATAACGACCTTGAGCCCCTTCAATGGCGGCCTGTCATGCGCCGCCGCCAATAGCGCTCGCGTATGCTCTGCAGATACCCCGGGAAGGTTCAACGGCGTAGGTACCGACTGGTTCAACGGAGTCAGGAGCGGGTGCGCAGCTGGCGCTGACTTTGCGCCACTCTGCACCGACGTCGGCGCAACTGAAAGAGCGGCATTCGTCGAAGCCCGGGGAAGGAGAGCAGGGCTCGGCGCAAAATCAGTCATGACTTCGTCTTCTCTTGCATTCTGGCCCTCGCGCTCCCTCTCCACCAGCAAACTCCTCGTGCGGCTGCTCTTCCTGCCAACACCGTCACCGCCGTCTGAGACAGATCCGTCATTGTGCAGGTGGCTGGTCGTCCCGCCAAATAAGCCATGGCTAGCTCTTTTCCTCTTGCGGCCTTTACGCGCTTCTTCCCTCTCGCGTTCGTGCTCCTTTCTACTCTCCTTCACCATATCCGCGAGATTCTGTAGCTCGACGAGGAGATGGCGTGGCGCGAGGTGACCGTAGAGGACGGTATCGCTCTGCGCGTTTGTATAGCTGCACTCGATGAAAATACCCCTGAGGGTCCCCGAAGCAATCTTGGGCGCTGCTTCCGCCCAGACCAGCGCCGTCTTGGGGGATAGGGAGATAGAGTCCGGCTCAACGTCGCCGAAGATCAGGACCTCCCTGCAGGGTGTGTGATGCACTGCTTCTGCCCTGATAAAGTAAGCCGTCGAGTCAATCACGTTTTGCTCAACCTGCGCGGTCACAGTTGCGCTGGTGACGCTCGCCTGGCGCCCTGGTTCGGGCACCTGACCTGTAAAAAGAGGTGTGCCGGGTCCACTCTGCGCCTGAAGCGAAAAGCTCAGCGAACGGCCCTCGCGGCCTTCGACCTGCGGGGCATCGTGATAGGCGTACGTGGAAGTGCGCGAAACGCCTGGTGTTTCCGGGGCATTGACGTTGGAGTTGCGATGGAGAGAACCGGCGCCGCGACCGCCTATACAGTTTCCATGACTGACTTTAAAGCCGCGGACGCCTAGGCCATCACAGACTTCAATGTAGCCGCTCCCGCTGCCCTCCCCGAGAGCTATGTTGCCGCCTTCGGCTAGGCGCTGGAACGTTACAAGGCCCACACCGCCGTCTTCATCCGTCAGATTGGGCCAGAGTATGTTATTGAAGAGATGGGTTTTGATCGCATTAACAGTGAAAGGCAGAGCCGCCAGCCGTTTTGGTCGAGACGTGTTGTGAAAGGCCGCTGTGTTGATCACGAAGCCGGATACATGGTCTAGGTGAGGATGCGTGATGAGATAGGTCGATACATGCTCTCTCACAACATGCAGGGCATTGGCTCTTGCGCTCGCGTGCGGAAAGGGAAGGCCTGCGAATGCTCCTGACGTTAGCGTCGTTATTACCGGCTCGGGCTCTTCAAGCGAAGACTCTGAGCTAGGGGTACTTGACTCTTCGTCTGGGTCTGGAGGGGGGAAACGGGTCGTTTTGGGTGAGGGTGAGTCCTCGTCCCTTGTAGGCGCAGACGCGTTCCTTTGGCCATTACCGGGGTCCTGGGGAGCACTTTTCTCCTGGGAATCTGCGACGAGTGGAAAATCTTTCTCTAATATGCGGGTGATGGCGGCGAGATGGGAGCCTGCATCAACCGCCAGCACGGAGTTCTTGGACCAATTAGTGGCGGTCGAGCGAACTAGAAAGCCAGTGACATTGTCCTCCGATGGACCACCTCCAGAGCCCTAAGGAAGTCAGTGAAAATGCAGATGTGGGACCCAGATCTTGATCATCATTGCCGCAAAGAGTTCCTCCGCTTGCACGGGAATCGTAAGACCATCGGATTGCAGCACAGCGAACGAAGCAAAGGAAAGCGCAAAACTCACCAAACATATGACTTGTATAGCAGGCTCCCCTGAGTGTCCCGATGACCTCCTTCCTTGGCCCTCACTGTCCTTCATACTCCTTGAGTACTCACTTTTTCAATCTACGAGTCCGATCCACACAGCGCAACGCTCTGTTTCAGCCTCTCGGAATCGCAGACCAAGCGCTCTGTCCCAGCTCTTCGGTACGTGTAGATCTCCCGCTCAGGATGGGTGGTTCCGAGGTGGTAGCGAGCCTTGTCTCAGCCACAGGTGCGCGTTTGAACGTTTCGCTGCATAGAGCAGGATTGTGAAAAGACTTCTGGATAGCCAAGAAAGCGACAATAGAAGAAGCTTCCCCGAGATCGTGGCAATGGAAGCCTCCCCTGGAGTGCCCGCTGGAAGCAAACGGTCGCTACTGGTCTGAAGGGGTAGATGGTCGTGGACAAGCCGCCTAGTCCAGTAGTCGATGAGTGACACAGGCAGCGCCAACGCCTCGTTAGTGGAAATGCAGGTATCCGAGAGGTCCAGTCTAGGAAGTCCTTCGTGCAACGCCCTCCACATATGCCTTTCGCTTCCGCGGCAAACAAAGCCTGTGGCAGCTTGCGCACTTTATGAAATCGGGGCCTTCGCAATCGTCCGTCGCCAGAAGCCGTCTCTTTGACCGTTCTCAACAACGGTTCCTCGACAAAGAAATATAGGCCCACCGGCGGGTGATGCGGCTCTGCGGTCGGTATCCGCTTCCTCAGCCCTGGGTCAAGGTGCGATGCGCCGGGGCGTTCCTAGCACGGGCTTCCACGTAGACTGCTACAGCGATGACTCCACTTGTATCGCGACTCCGCTATGCAGCTTGCGAAAGGTATCTGAAGGGCAAAATGGCAGTGTGGCTCCCGGGATTGGTGTCGTTCGTACAGAGGTAGAGGGTAGAGGGTCGTCGGACTCGAGGTGGAACCACGCTTGGCGCGCGCTAAGGCCATACAGAGTAAACCCCGGACAAGGAATTGCAGGGATTGCTAGGATTCCTGGTTAGCCAATCGCAAGCCCCGCATCGGGAAGCGGCCTCAGATCTGGGGCCTCGAAGGAACGTCATCGGTGAACGTGGCCTGGCGCTTGGGACAACATAAGAACACACGACTACACCCACTGCTTGCCTACTACTGAAGAGTGTTAGTGGTGGCTGTTCCGTTGCCGTGTTGTATCCATCGAGTGAGCAGCTCGAGACTTAGCGGTATAGTCTGGACCGAGCCCACCGTCCATCTTAGGCCCGTATAAGCCACGCCAGTTAACGCCAACACACCTGCTAATCATCAGCCATGCAGAAAAGAGCCCCAGTGATCAGGCGCCTGGACATTAGGCTCTACTTAGATTACGGTATACTTCACAGCGTCATACATCCGTACCGGCAGAACCGAGACTCGGGGGCTGGCGTAAATATTGCATTTTGCCTCATTGCTCAGCATCGCTATTGTCGACATAGAAAATTTCTCGAAGACTGGAACCCAGCCAAGGGGGGTCGTGCAATGAATGCGTGTCCGAACAGGCTTTTGTATCCCATCCGACATCCGGTATATCCATTCGTGAACACGTACATCATCCGCTCATAACCATGCTTTGTCTACAAACCATCCCACCTCAAGTGAGCATCTACTTGAAGACCTTGCCGTCAGCCCACTCGTACGTCTTGCCGTCGACAACAATGGGCTTGTCCCATGCCCACTGGTCGTTGACGAACTCCCTGTCCTCAGGGTTCTTGGGGTCGAGCTTCGTGAACTCGTAGCTCTCGTAATCGGGGGCGACGTCGAAAGCAGCAAGAGCGTTGTCGCCACGGATGACGAAGGCACCCTTGATGATGGAGTCGTTGGACTGGCCGTACACGGAGGCGGAACCGAAGATGTACTTACGGCTGGCCTCGAGACGGGCGAAGAAACCGCCTGGTGCAGGTTAGCAACCACATCCTTTTCTTTGATTGGGCATTTCACTTACCGATCAAGTTGGAGGTCATGAAGGTGAGGGTCAACTCATCGTTGTACTTGTAGTCGACCTTCCAGATGGAGTACTCCTCGAAGTTGCAGTTCTCCCAGAACCAGGGGAGGGCAACCTCACGGGTCTCCTCGTTGGAGTACTTGCGCTTCCAGTCATCAAGGACGAAGGTGGCGCGGGGAAGAGCCTCAAGCGGGTGCTTGGGCTTGGGAGCGGGCTTCTCCTCTTCCTCCTCCGCGGGAGCAGCCTCCTTGGGCTTGGGGGCAGCCTTGGGGGCCTCCTTCTTGGGGGCGGCCTCCTTCTTGGGGGCGGCCTCCTTCTTGGGGGCAACGTTCTTCAAGGCCTCATCGATGAACTGGAGCTTTCTGGCAACCGCAGTGTAGTTGGGCAGGTTGTAGACGGTCTCGTACCAGCGGGTGACATTGGGGTTCTGCTCGCGCCACTGCTTGTCGAAGAAGTACTCGAAGCCACGGGCAAGAATGCCGGCAGCGAAGATGTCGGCAAGAGTCAGGCGCTCACCAACGAGGTAGGTGTGGGTAAGGAGGTGCTCCTCGATGACGTGGACAGCCTTGAGGGCGGCCTTTTGTGAGTCCTCAACGTTCTTCTTGTTGTATGGGTCACGGCCGAGGATGGGGCGGAACCAGCCACCGAGAGGCGAGAGGATCTCGCTGTTGGCGAAGGACATCCAGCGCAAGATGGAAGCGTAGTCCTGCTTGGTCTTGCCCAGAAGGGTGGTCTTCTCGTTCTGAGACGTGACTGTTTGGGTCAGCAGCAGCCCCGCATTGACGACAGGCAGAATACAGGAACGAAAAAAAAATTCGCCAACGAAAATCAGAGTGAAAGGTTCTCAACAAGTGTGTTCAGACAGGGATAACTGAATGATAATATGTCTCATCCTATAGCGCGATCTAAGGAAAATGAGGGGAACGTACGGTACACGGCGATGGCGATGCACTCGGTGAGGACAAAGCCATCAGCGCCCTGGAAGGTAGGGACCTTTCCGAGCTTGTTGAGCTTCAGGTACTCCTCAGAGACGCCATCAGCGGGGACAGTCTCGACGAAATCGAGGTCGAGGTTGTTCTCCTTTGCAACCACACGCAGAGCAGTGGTGCGAGGGTTGCCCTGTTTGACCCGACGTTAGCACCGCATTGGACGCTGGCGGGGTAATGCTGGGATCGAACGTACGTTGTAGCTGTAGAGCTTTCCGAAAGACATGTTTGCGAGTGCTGTGTGGGCTGAGGATGAAGGCACAAGCAAAATGCGTTTGGAGGCGGGGTTGAAGAAAAAGTGGTGTTTGGGCAGCCGTGGCCAGGAGCCTGTAGAGTTTTTCCGTGCTTCTTGATTCGACTAGCGCCTTGGCGCTGCGATTCTTTCCGCAGCCAGCATCAACCATACCGTAGAGAATTATCGACGGGTGTATCAACACACAGCCCAGCCGCCGATTTCGTCCTCATCCTTCCGCCTTCAGGTCGCAATGGTGCGGGGAGAGCTCTCGGGGAGCCTGCGGAGGGCCATTGACCTGCTAGGGAGGTCTCACTGCAACCCTGCGATCCAGTTCCCACGGGCAACCACCACGCCTTCACGATGCCTTTCGACTACCGCGTCGCGCTCCGCCGAGATCACCAGCGAGAGCCACGAAAGGTTCACGGCCGCCCCTCCGATCGATTTCAGTAGACAAGACGCAGGCCGACCCAAGACCGGGAAGCAATTGCTGCGAACTCTGCGGGTTGTGCCGGCGTCTCCCTCGTACTTCAGCGCGAAACCAACCTTCAACGACGACTGGGTTGCCCTCACCGCGCTGCTGCGCAGGGTCGCAACCCTCCCCACCGTCCCCCTCCCCGAAGCACCAAAGGTCGCATGGAAAACGATCGACCAGTACCGCATCATGACCAACGAACCGGTCAAAACGCTCCGGTATCACAAGATGCTACACATCCTGCGGCGGTTGAACTGCATACACCCTTCTCTCATGCCCGAGGAGGTCCTTGTTGCGATGCAACGATACAAGAAAGATACCCAACCGAGCGACATGAAACCCAACCCAGTGTTCGTAGATGAGGCAGGCAGAGCCAAGGGAGTGGGTCGGAGAAAGACGTCTTCCGCGGTGGCCTGGATTGTGGAAGGAGAGGGGGAGGTTCTGGTCAACGGCAAGACCCTGACGGATTTCTTCGGGCGCGTGCACGATCGGGAGAGTGCTGTGTGGGCACTGAAGGCCACTCAGAGATTGGACAAATACAACGTCTTCGCATTGGTCAGGGGTGGGGGAGTGACGGGTCAAGCTGAGGCTTTGACGCTGGCAATAGCAAAGGCACTGCTGGTCCACGAACCAGCTCTGAAGCCCGCGTTACGAAGAGGTTCGTTTTCCCTTGAAGTTTCCCTTTCGATACAGTTTCCTATTGCATGCAATCCCTCTAGGATGGCTTGCTTTGTGTCCCCCCTCTCTTCGTTCTCGTCATGTGATGGCGAGCTCCACCTGCCAAAGTCAATTGCTAACATTGTCAACAGCTGGTACCGTCACACGTGATCCAAGGAAAGTGGAGAGGAAGAAGACCGGCCATGTTAAAGCCCGCAAGATGCCCACCTGGGTCAAGCGTTAAGGTTTCATATTCATGTATACTACGTTGTATATTGCTAAACATATTTTCAGCGAGCTTATTAGAATGTACGAACCTCAGTCGGATTCCGTTCCAGTCAGGAGTGGCATGTGACGTACGGGTGTGTTGACTGACCACGTCCGGTTTCTCTAGCCGCCTACCCATGTGGTTGATATTGCGCTGTGCGCCTTTTGTGATCTTGCTTTTGACATCGGCTTGATGGTCCGAAGGTAGGCTGTGTCCAAGTCGAAGGGATTGAAACGACCTGGTCAGAGGCGTTTCAGACACCTGCAGGCTCACGTTGGTGCAACGGATATCGGGACAAGGACGAAAGCGGGACTGCAACCGAAAAGTCTATTTATCTCGTGGTCAGTGCGAATGCCCGCGCTTCGTACCTATGTCGTCTTCATGCCTGCCTGGGCTTTTTGAGACGCTGATGTCTGCAGGTGCGCAGGTTCGCTCTGAAGGCCTGGAGATTGATCCAGTCACGGCTCACAATTGTTCCGAACCCTGCCAACATGACATGCACCTACATAGTACCGGTAGATACGTCTGTTCTGCAAGTTGCGAAGCTCGAGCGGCATCGACGCACGTGTTGTGTGAGCACTACGGGGTACAGCTACCTCCTTCGCCAGCGCATCGTTGGCATCTGGTGGACAAGCAACACGAGAGCTCCTCCTGCAAGCCTGCCACCTACCCATGTGCCCATGAGCCCATGAGCCCATACCCGGACGTTCATTTAAGAGCCGAAGACACAGGCGCGCTAGGCATGTTATCCGACCTCATCCCTGTGTCGATGCCCAGGCCAGGTACGGAGCACATTCGACCTCGAGCAACTGACAATGTCAAATTCGTCACCATCTTTTTCCGGAGACCATGCCGAACTCGGATGAGGCAATACATACAAAGTCCGCAATCAGCAGTGTGTGCTGTGTACACAGTCAGCATCAGTGGCTCATACATATGGTAAACAGCGCTTGGCTTAGCACACTGGCGTACATGGTAGGCGGGTAGATTCGATGCTACTATGTACGACGTGTGGTGTTGCATCTTGGTTTACCCGGGGTAGGCTCGAGGCATCGCGAAACCTGATTCAGAGGTCGAAACGTCAGACGTCCAATTGGAGCATTTTTCAGCAGGGCAGTCCAATCATCTTACTCGCCCTACGAGTGGATGCTCGCCATGATTCGCTTCTGGAGGGACCATCTTGATGCCGGCAATTCAGCTGCAGCACCCAGCCTCAACGGCTAAAAAGCCGGGGTGTACCTCCATATGTACATGCCTGGGAGTCGGACGTCGCGTTCCCAGGCGTGCCAGGCCTCCATGAAGCAGGATGAGCAGGTTCAGGTTGCGCAGTACAACGACCGTTCCCTGATCGACGGTTGGCGTGAACTGCGCTTGGGCAGGCGCCCTCTTGGATTCTTGAGGCTATGAGACTCTGAGTGGCTGCTCTATCAGATGGACCTCATCTCCCTGGAGGGGCGGCTCTGCAGTCGGCCTCACTTTTTTTGGACATGGCCAAAGTTAAATCGTGCACCATCATGGACCATCATGACCACGGACGGAGTCGCCCACGCCAGCCCAAGCAGCTTTCTCGAAAGGCGATTGAAACCTTCTCGAACGGGTTGTCGACGTGGTGGGCCTGCAATTTCAGGCAAATGCGCGCTCGGTCGGCGGGTAAGGGCCGCCATACGATCGCCGTTGGGATCGGATGACGCCGCGCTCGCCTCTTGACGAGCATGCACGACGCCAGCTTCCAGCTTCTTACCCACCGTGGGTCGCTTGGCCTGTTTCATCTCGCGGCGGTTGTCTGGATGCTGCAATTGACAAATTGTTTCCGTGCCCTTCCAAAACCGCATCGCATCGCAGGGCTCTCCCAGCGGCGTGCCACGTGAGTGCAGAACTCCTCCGGATTCCCATGCGGACCGCAGAAAGACAGATGGAGGACGGGTCCATGTGGTTGAGCAGGGAGTGGCATGAATGCTGTCCTGGTGTGAACATGGCCGTTCCGCACAGTGAAGCCTCGCTTTTTGCTGCCTACAGCGCGTCGGGAGGAGCGCTGACGGCGCACAGAGCTCTCTTGGACGAACCGCCAGTCAGACGTGCAGGAGGGACAGCTCCGACGACGGTCTGGCAGCATCTGCCTGCGTGGACTCCGCATGTACCATCCGAAGGGACGTGGGAATGGAAGGGAGGAGGTTCTGCGTTGGGGGAGGGAAAGCAGCAAGTTTATACCGAACATCCCACTTGTGTGTCCATTACTCGCCCTTCCCGCGACGACATCAACACCCACGATGGAAGATCGACGACGAGGCGTTGAGGGCAGAAAGTGGAGAGGATCTGCCACTTTGCACGCGTGTGGGCGCGCAACCCCTGCATGATCCCGCAGCACGAGAGAGATGAGCGAGGGCTTGGGCGAAGCGATGCCGAAATTGGGCTCCTTGACAAGTTGACTCCCGGGCCCTGTCAGCCCTCGCCGCCTGCGGCCTGACGACAAGCGAACAAGTCCTTGCTTGCAACTTGCTTTGCCCAGCCCTTCCTCCTTGGACCACATGTGGATGACGCCCCGAACGAAGCCTGCCACTGGTTTGATGATTTGACAAGCTGCGAAACGAATCAAACCTCGTCTCTCTCTTGCATGAAACGCGTCTGCGACGCTCCCGTCAGGCACCCTTCACAGCCTTTCACTATCCATGGCCTCGCCCTTACCATAGTACACCACGGTACAAAGACCTTCAGCTGGGGAAAGTTACTGCTTGCGGCGTCTAGTACCTCAGGCCGCCGTGTGGCGTCTGGATGCCAAGGCAAGCTGGAGGGAGACGCGGCGAGACGGAACGGGAAGAAGACCTTCAGAACGGCAGCTGACCACAGGAGGCCGTCTACCTTTGCTGGCACAAGTTGTGACGATGCTGCTGGTGCTGGTCCTGCTGCTGCTGCTGCTGCTGCTGACAGGAGGGTACAGCGTCGTGAATTCTCCCCCCCAGTGGAGGCCATCAATGTGGGCTGGCGCCCTGCAGCCACGCCTCGCATGCCATGGGGCCTGCAGATCGAAGGGCGATCTGTAACGGTGGCTAACCAGGCCGTGCAGGCCCTCATGCCAGACTAGTTCGTCGAGAAAAGTCCCGCCATCCCAATATCGGATCATCGGAGAGTTTTTGCTTTGCCAGGCTTGCCAGCCAGGCCTGGTTGCAAAACTGGCAAAGGCGGGAATGGAACTTCCAGCAGTCTCTGACGCCTCGTGGGGTTCTGCGTCAATTCGCTCCTCTTGTCCTGAAGCTGCTCTGGACCCTCTTCTTCTTCTTCACCATCCTCCATCCTCCCCCGAGCTCCCTTCCGCATTCCCCCTTCGCCGGCCGGGCTGTTCATCCTGTCCCTCTTTCCCAGCATCCCGGTGCGCCCTCGCTCTCTCAGCCGCCCCGCCCCAGTCTATATACGCTCCCTGCGACCGTGGCGTCTGGCGAGTTGCTTTTGCCCTTCTCTTGATGCCCTGCATCCCCAATGTGGAGTGTCCGTCATTCATCCTCCTTCACACTGTTCCTCCACTCGTCACCACTTGCCCTAGAGGACTCCCCCCAATTCAGCACGCTCCCCCCCACTGGGCCTAGCTAGCTAGCAGTTGTCCCGTCCCGACGCCGTCTCCAGAGAGGCGACGTCAGACCCTTTCCAGCCCTGTCTGCAGTGGTCCTTTGCACACGACTGAGCTGCTAGCGCCGCCCAATAGTATAACACCTGACCCATTTGCAATTCACCGAGGGCATTTTACTGTGTCCGCTTGGCTCCGTGTGCATCCAACTACAAATATAGCACGTCTGTCGCGTTTCCGCCTGCTCGTGTCGGCCCGAAAAGCTTCGCCTCTCTGCACCAGCATCTTTTCGATTTGTGAGCGCTGACATTGAACACCTCTTGACACCCAACGGACATTGCCTTCCTGGACGCGCACAGCAAAGGTCAAGCGGGCGATTGAACTCGCCCAACCGAGTCACGACCAAGCCTACATTCTTTTAGACGGCAGGTGCTGGCATTTCACACCCGTGGACCCCTCCAAGGCGGTAACTGCCTGGCGCACAAGAGATTTTTCTTTCACAACGGAATCGCCCTCATCGCCGCACTCGTCGCCCTCTTTTCGCAGCGCGCCACTACTTTCACCGCGTAGAGCGCCCCGCCTCACCTCTACCTACACTGGAAGCAGGCTGTAGGCGAAGACTCCAAGGTCCCCGCTGGCGCATCGTGCTTTCCCCAGCTTCCATCTCGATATTTCCGGATTGGGACGGCAGGCGACGTCTTTGCCCTTCGAAAACACCGCCCGCTCCTTCACCACAACCTCCCACCTCGCCGACCACCTTTGCGCAGTCTCCAGGCTCTTCGACGGCTACCTCTAACCCCTTGCGCCTCGGGTTGTACCGCAGCAGCCTCCCGCAGCCCATAACTCTTCTTTGAGAACCAACAGTTTGTGCCTCTCTCATCTCATTCAGCCTCCTCTCTCTCGACCTCCAGATTTCGGATCCTCGCCAGGAGCCTCATTCCACGGGTTGAAAAGCGGTCAGATCCTCTCCCTCCCTCAGCTGCTGATTCCACCAACTCCACCTACTCTTTGCTTCTCGCCTCGCCGGTCCTACGACCGACTGACAAGCTGGCAGTTTACGCTACTCCTCCAGACTCGCCCTGGGCGGAGAGGGCAACCGGTTCTTCTCCCTCTACCCATCTGTTAGCGATAGGAAGCCGACCGAGCAGCGGTGGGATGGAGGATGCTGCAGCACGGGCACGACGGAATCAGGCAAGAGTACCAGTTCAACAAGGCGTTCTGCTCAGTATGAATCCACAACTTGGCCCTCATGGCGGAACACCTGGCCAAGTGTACTCACGGCAATCCACGGGCCAGCCATCGACGGCTTCTGCTTCCGGGGCTCGGGGTGGCTCGCAAAGCTTTGGCTACTCTTATGATCAAGGATATGGCGGCCACCAGGTGAACCCATCCTACGGTGCTGCCCAAGACTATGGCTCGGAGCAAACTTCGCAGCGTGTCCATCCCTATGCGCAACAAGGCCAGAATCCAATGTACAGCGTGCCCGGCGCGCAGGCATCAGTGCAGGGTTCAGCACAGTATGATTCTGTGCAACAGTACCAAGGTCGCGAGACACCTTTAGACGTGCTGAGTGGAGGGTATACGCCGGTCGCACAAGGTCAATATTACAATGTGTCCGGACAGGAGGCGCCAACGAGCGCGCCGGTGGGAGGAATGCCAGCGCATCCTTCCTCGCAGTATGCCTCGCTAGGATATACACCAACACCACCGCCAGGCGCTGTCGGACGAGAATCGGTTACTCCTTCTTACGCCGCAAGCATGACAGACCCACACCAGGCCGCATCCCGCGGCCCCTATCCAGATTCTGGATTCACGGAGCAAAGCAGTCACAATTGGGAACAGTATTATGGCCAGTTTCAGGATGCTGTGAAGCAGATCTTCACCTCCGTTAAGAATGGACAGCTAAGTGAAGCTGGAAGACACTTGATGTCTCTCACGGACTGGATATTTCAAGTAGCCGAACCCATTGGTAAGCCTACCCGTTCCTCCATGTGTGAACCTCGCGCTGATTGTGCGCAGGGCTACACCGCGATGACGCAGAGCAGCACCAGCAGAAGCTCAAATTGTGGGAAGATTTCAACAATTGCTGGCTTTCCGCACTACAGAAACAGAAGGAACTGATGGAAGACCTCAAGAAGACCGGGCAGTCGTTGGGCTCTCCCTTGCTCATCAGCCACGAATATCTCAAGAGAATGGGCGACCACATTGTGAAGTGTTCCAATGCCTTCGAGAAGCATGGCCTGGTGGACTATCAGATGGGCATCTGGGAGGAGGAGATCATTGCGAGTGAGTCGATCCCTTGAACTACCCGGCTTCCCGGTCTGACTCGGTGCAGTGATCATAAAATGCCAGACCATCCTTGAAGACAACGGCCATGCCGAGGACGCATCTCAACGGGTCGAGGCTCAATCCTCCCGCAAGTAATATCACCTCAATATTCCGCATTGTGGCGATCCGCTTCATCATGGAAGTTGCCCACACCGCTGGGCGTTCAGCATGATACAACCTGGAACCGAACTCGCTGCCCGCACCTCCTGAGGACCTCGTATGCCATAGCAGCACCTTGCATTCAGACTTGCCCCTCGAATCTCCTCTCTAAACTTGGCCTAATAGCTTTGTCCCGTTGTTCGGGTTGGCTGTCGCTCAGGACTAGCCCGAATTTCGGGTTGAGCCAGCTTCTCCTACGGTTTGCACCTGCGGCTTTGTAATCCCGTCGGACGCTTTTCATTCTACGGCAACAAGGTTACTTTTTTTCTTCATTTCGTACTTCTCTGCATTGACATTATTCGCGCAATAGACGGTTTTTGGAGGACTGGCCTAGGGTGGTGGTATTACTCCGTGGCCATTCATGATTCCGATGACACGGCATTGGCGCATTCGGGTTGGGAAAACAAACCGGTGGGCTTGTGGGAATAGGGCTTCCAAGGGCGCCCACGCGTCATTTTTCTTTTTTCCCCTATTTTCATTTCCGAAGCACACACTCTTCTAATACCGATGCTGGCATCGGTGGGGGGTTAAGACGAGGATGTGGGCACACTGCAGGGGAAGTATCATCATGTACGAAGAGACCAACGAATGAGGAAAAACGGATGTAACGGAATTGGTGTGGTGAGGAGATATGACGGATTATGGGTACATGGTTGGCTGAGCATATGAGCAGAACAGTCATGGGGCGACCTATGATTTTACAAATAACAGATTAGACGTAAGCTTAAGCTTCACTTTTTTTGCACCGCGCCAGTCGAAAAGAATCCCCTCCCCCCAACAGGTCACAGTAGTCAATGCGACGGTGGTGGTGGAATGCCCACTTTTGTGTAACGTGTCTGGCCTATGAGACGGCGGGCAGTCAGCTGAGTTTGATTAGGTTTCTTTTTTCTCAGAGACTAAAGAAAGTAGTGGAGGGAGGAGAAGGTTCTGGTTAGTTGGTAGTGGTGAGATAGGGAAAAAGGGTGGTGTTGGACGATCACGCATGTGATAGATCTGGTGGGGAAATCTTCCCAGGTCATTCATTAGTGGGGCCGAGTGAGCTGCAGGAACGCGGGTTTTTCTTTGTTCGTTTTTTCTGCATGCAGGCGCGGCCGCGCGGGGACTAGGAATGTGGGTGGAGACGGTGCGAGCCTAGGCAGCTCTGAATACCTAGGGAGGATTTCATGACTCTCGGAGTGGTCTGCCCGATGGTCTGTCTCATCGGCATGTGAGCTCATCGACCTGTGGGTTGGATCGGGTTGGCGACGTCCATGGGGTCCATGGGAAGAATGGGAGATGTCGTGTAGGGTGGTAGAGCACGTCAGCCTCGTCGCCGACCTGCGCGTGCCCGCGTGCCCGTGTATCCTCAGACGGAGACGCGAGTGCCGCCGTCCGTATCTCTTGCGCGTCCGTGGGATTATTGGCATGACGGGATGCAATCACGGCTGAAATCCGTGGCTTTTGACTGTCCGTAGACAGGACACGGTACTGTTCTATTCTTGTGGGTGCGGACCTGGCTGCAGATGAGATGATGCAGGTCGCCGGACGTCAATGAATCGATAAACAAGCTTCACTTCTCAAAGGAGATGGGCGTGCATGGTGTGCGGAGCTGGGAAGGGGTGGGCGGGATCTGCAGGTGCGGCTACATGCAGACTAGCACCTATTATTACTTGGTGGAAGTATCGACCAGCTTGGGATGCTGATGTCGTCCTAGCTACATACATAATCCTCCCCGGTGTCTAGCAGTCCTTAGTTCTTACTCCTGCTAGTGTGTGACCTTGCTAGGCGCGTCTCTGCAATCCAACAGGATATAATCGTGTCAGTGATGAATGCGCTAAGGTGGTGATCATGGTGATGGAGGTTTGCAATTGCAGCCCTGGAACCCAACGCATCATCACGCATCCTGTGCCCATGCCAGCTGAACCCAAGAACCGCCGGTCGGAGTCCCGAGACGCCACCACCAACAGGACCCGGGCCCGGCGCCACGGTCCTGGAGATGTCTTGTTGCGAGGTGTTTCTGCTTGCTGAAGTGGCGTCGGGCGATGGGTCAGTTGGAGATTGGGTTAGGAGGGGACGGGGATACGGCGCGTGGACGCTTAGGAGAGCCGACGATTCACGACGGCTTAAGAGAGGGCGCATGTAGACTGGGAGATGAAGTGTTGCAGTTTAAATATCGCACTTGCGGGTTTGCTTTTGGTGTGTCTAAGCCATGAATGCCTATGTAGTATGCATGGTGGACTGGGAGGCAGTGTGGGGAGATATAGAGAGGTCACGAATGAGGGGTCTAGAGTCCGTGCATGATTGTCTATATAAGATCGTCGAATATAGGTGGAGGACAAGACAAGAAGACTCAAGTGCTGAGCTCTGGCACCGAGGGCACATGCAGGGTCTTATACGGGGCTGTGTTAAGAGAAGGAGGTCTCAAATATATGTTCCTACAATGATGATGGGATCATAAAATCTCTCTTGGCTATGGAGACCATCCACCGGCTGCAACATTGGGAAGCAACGCAGTTCAGCTCAGTTCCCATCGTCTCGAGCCATGGTACCCTACAGTAGGACTATCAGAGGCAGTTGTCCGCGACCTGCGCTCTTGTAGCCATCCATCATGCGAAGATTGATCAACGACCGCTGGACGGCGCTGGCGAGACGTCGTACGGCGTGTCAGTCTCGCAAGAGGGGCGAAGAACGCCAGAGGAGACTTTCCGGTACTCGCATTCCATCTCATTCCATAAATGAAGAATTTACAGTTTGGATGAAACCTGCGACTGGGTAGAAAGTGCCCTGTTAAAACTGGTGTGCGACAAGCCGATACCAAGTTATTATTAGCCACAGGATTCGCCCCACCGGTTCCCAGTCGAACTCCTCGTCCACCCTGGGGCACTCGCTAAGCTAATCATCGGATCGGCAGATTCACCACTGCACATTTTCGCTCTCCAAATTCAACCGGGAAACTGACTTAGTATATAGGTGATGAATGCTCAAAATCATGCATCCTTCTATGGCGTGGTGGCGGAGTGGTTATCGCGCAAGACTAGAAATCTTGTTCCTTCGGGAGCGTCAGTTCGAATCTGGCCCACGTCGTAAAAAGTATTGTCTACTAGACAGAGTGATTCTTTTTGCTCTTTTTAACTAACTACGTTATCGCTCACTAAGATCGATGGTCTCTGCATCGTCTGCAGTGTTTTCGTTCTCCTTCTTCCAAGTGGAGCCATAACAATTATTTGCTTCCTGTTTGCCCCGATGGGGAAATATCTATCTCATTCCAGTAGTGGAGGGGCTCCGGGTGAAACCCAATGACACCCTGGGCGACGATGCCACTGCACTTGACTTGCAGTCGAATACTGGGCCAAAAAGAGTGGATCGTGCAACGTCAGTCCAATGCGTGGTTCACCGGTGGCTCGGTAGTGCTGGGTAACTCTATTGCAACTGTATTGCATACGATGTGGACAACTCCACATTTTGATCCTTCCGTGATGTTTCCCATGGATAGCCCAGATCGATCATTTAAGGGATGTAGAAAGAAATACGATCTTCCAGTACATCTTAAGCGCTCTAATGCCGCTAACCTGTTTGCTAAAGTAGTGAAGACTCCTCCCATTTATGCACTTCCGGATAATGATTTGTACCTCCTTCATTCGACTCGAGTAGTATTCAGTCCCGAGGCCTGCCCAACCACTTCATCAACCCTGAACGGCACAACAAACCACTCATGCCATCCAACACCAGACTCCCTCGCCTTCAAGTGAGGCATCTGGTACTGGTCAACCCATCCCTCGCCTTCTACCGCGAACCTTGAAAAGGGAGCCGTAAAGCGATGCTTCAAACACGCCCCCCAAGCTCTCTTCCTCTCCGTAAATGCGCCGATGCAGAAGATGCCATTGGGCGATTGGTGCACAGCAACGAGAACGCCTTCCTTTCCATCAATAGCTACTGGCGCCTCAGGCGGTCCATTTGCATGAAATGGTCCAGGGGCGGAATTGGTCTGCCCTGTGTGGGCATCAGGATGCTGCCCCTTGGGCATGGACGCTCGCGGTCCAGCTCTTTGGATCGTCCTCTTGAGAATCTTTATCCGCCCACTCGCACTCAAATACTCCGTCCCATCCTGCATCCCCTCTTTCGAAAACGCATAAGCTCCATGCTTGATAGCAGCAGTAGTCACAGTCTCGATGCTCGAATACGCCCCTAGGATCATTCCGGGCTCCGTGTTGTATGGATATCTCTCATATTTAAGAACGAAGACGGAAAGCGGGGCAGGCCTGTCCGATGGTTTCCTTTTCACGCGCTTTTGCAGTTTCTTGCGGTGACTGTGCTTGCGCGCGTGTAGCTTTGGCGGTTTGGTCAGGCGTTTGGTGGAGTATTTGCGGGGAAGATGGGTGCCAAGTAGCGGGGCGAGGATTTCGGGTTCCTGGTGCGAGCGAGCATGTAGACCTGTACTGATCGGTGTTGATAACGACCGTTGGATTCCGCTGTTGGCATTCACATGGCCTGTTGCAGAGCTCAACGGTTTTCGGGGGATTGTTAGTGTGGTTGGAGGGTGGCTGGGTTGCGTGCGTGCCCGTGGCCTAGAATTGTTCGTGACTGGTGCTGGGATCGCAGATGATGGAGTCGTGATATCTGTCGACGCTCTCACAGGCTTTCGGCGAATAGAATAGTTGGGCGTTGTTGCTGAGTCCATTGGGCGCGTTGGAAGTGTGTTGATGACAGGCGTCGTCCTCGGAGTTGTACACAATAACAACGCCAAGATCCGGTGAATCACTGCTCCAAGCAGGATGTAAACTTGAACTAACCCGACTCTACCTGGTTGATATATGTGGCACTTATAGGAGCACGTTACGGTTTTAGAACAATCCCATCCATATATGTACAGGGCTTTATCCACCCAATGGTGCTGTCATACGAGGTGGTTGGTGGGGGCCGCATGAAACGCGTCCTCAGCACTGCCCCACGCTAACTGAACAGTTGCTGGTAAACCATACAAAGGTTGGTGAAATCGCACGGTTGGTCTCGGATCGGAAAATTGGTCCTTGTTTCATCAATCCATATGGGAAATCGTCCTGCATTTCAACACCAGCTACTTGGAAGCGCATACCTTGGCATATATAGGGCCCCTGCTTTTGGGGCATCAATGGCGAGGAAAGTTGACACTCATCGCTAGTGTAATAGAAACGGTTCTACAAAAAACTGTCTGCAAGGAGATCCCACGATCGTCTACTGCCCGCTTCCATATGGTCGAATCGGCTTGGGCGGCTCTACCCAGTCAAAAGTCCCCGTGGACCTATACAGAGCGACATCAGCAGGACCCTTGATCTGCTTTCTCCTAATGGTACCAAACATTGCGCCGTTGAGGAAAGTATGTGGGAAGCCGAGGTCGAAATCGTAAGATGCTTCGATGCGATTGATGTCTTCTTCGGTGAGTGACACTGATAGCCCAGCGATGCTGTCTTTCAAATGGGACATCCTCCGTTGTCCAACAAGCGGAAAGACATGAGGAGTTTTATGCATGACATACGCGAGAGCAATCTGAAAGAGGCCTGCATCTTTCTCCCTTCCTATAGTCTCGAGCACCTTGGACACCTCTCTGTCACGGTCCGTAAGTCGAGAGTTGGCAACCTGCCTCCCTGGATTGTGTTTCTCGCGCGCCTTGAACCCTTCTTCCGTTTGGAACCGCCCTGAGCCGAGCACTCCGTAGGGGCACAATGCCATGCCTTGATTTCTAGCCATGGGAATAATATCTCGCTCGAAGTCTCTCAGGGAGGCGTTCCATGCACCTTGGTAGACACTGAACTGGCGAAGCCCATGATTCCGAGCGTACTCATTCGCCATAGATACGACCCAGGCTGGAGTATCTGAAACTCCAAGGTAAAGTACTTTTCCCGAAGCAACAACGTCGTTGAGACTATGCATAAGCTCTGGGATTGACGTCGCTGCATCCCACCAATGGATATACAGTATATCAACATAGTCCGTCTTCAAATTCTTGAGTGACATTTCGAGCGAGAGCTTCAAGCTTTTCGCACCATTGCCCACATAGTTTGAGATTATCTTGTCTTTACGGTTGCGGTGGAAGTTCATTGTATACTTCGTCGCCAATACAATATCGTCGCGATTCTGATGCTTTGCCATCCACTCGCCGATCCATTCCTCGCTTTGGCCATGCTGATAGGAGTTCGCCGTGTCAAAGAAATTTCCCCCTTGGCTGTAGAAGTGGTCCATTATAGCGAATGCTTCTTCCTTGCTGCAGTCGCCGTAGAGCGCCGTCTCCCGATCGCCGAAATTCATGGTCCCTAGGCATAACGGCGAGACGTGGATGGAGGCTGAGGGAGCTAATTGGCGATGGCGGAAAAGAGGAGAGTCTCGGTTGAACGCAACGGCCGTTGTCATGATATATCCGCAGTTCAGAAAGATGATGAGTATGACGGGACTGACACATCGGGGCCAGCTCGTGGTTATACTTCGATATATACAGTCGCACGGCAGCCAATCGCTAAGCAAAATGGGCACAGGAGCTCACCGCCTTGAGCTTTCCACGCCATGGTACGCAGGTCCGGGTTGGCATGCAGGTTGTGCGTCTTCATGCCTATAGAAGCTGAAACAGCCGCAGTGCAGAGCACCGGGGGTGCAGGCAAATTTGATCAAGTCCTGAGTATGGTCTACTGAAGCCTTCTCGATGGACGACGATCCTCGCTATCGTGATGTGGCTTCGTTCTCGTGGGAAGTCAGATAGGACCACGGGTGAGTGAGGAAAAGTAAGGCGCTAGCTTTATCAGGCAAGGTCCATGTCAGCGTGCCCCTGGGTGAACATTCATTGCTCAAGAATCCTTCCAAATTGCTCTTTCAAATTCAATCCGCTGACGGAATCGTTCCCGAAAGCTGACCCAATATTTGCTGGAAAGTAACGTTACAGCTACTTTGTTTGTGCACGAGTCTTTGAAGCAGACCATTCCTCTAAGCACCTGGACTCTATCCCTTCGGGCCCTCCTGCGAAGCCTTGTCCATAGTGTTGGCGAAGCACGTCAACAATCTTTATGGCTGCCCTATATCGTTGTGAGGCTGGCGAGTACCACTCCCCTCTTTGGCCGGCATCGTCTTCCCCGTTGAATTCCGGAAGCTTCGTAATATCGATGAATTTAAACCCGTGTTTTTCCCATGTGAAGAGGGCACGAAGAACTCGTAACATATCGGTCTTGGTTTTCAAGCACGCTAGAACTTCTGGGGCGAAACATAGTGGCGGCTGTTTGGCAAACTCCAGAAGTAAACCGGCAGTGGCAGCTGCAACTGGAGTTGCGAATGATGTCCCACATCTTCTTTTGTCCTGAACGACTGACACAATGTCCTCCCCAAGGGCGGAAAACCGCTCCAGATGTGCGTCAGCAGAGCTCGGGTTGTCGCCAGAAGGCTCAGCATTGTGATCTGCAGCATCAATCCCAATGACATGATCATCGCTTGCTGGATATTTAATAGACCGACCGTCGTTCGATGTGGCGGCGAACATGAGAACATTCTGGCTTTCTGTAATCCTTTCTCCGAGGCCCCTATGTGAGTTGTACGGCCAGCCAAAAGACATGCTGACTATATCGACTTTACGTTCTTTAATGGCGTGGTCTAATGCCTCCTTCACGTATTTCGGATCGATCTCATCACCTTGGTTGATATCTTCCGAAACAATCCGATAAGGGTATATGACCGCGTAGGGGCAGACGCGCATGAGCAGACAGAAGCAGTCCGTTCCATGGCCGTTATTGTCCACCTTCGGGTTAAGACCATTCGCGAGTTTCTTCCCGGCTCCTTTTGTGACGATGATCTTCTTCTTGAGTTTCGGGTCGACTTGCATTCTGGAATCCGTTTCAATTGCTACTCCAGTATCCAACACGGCTATCTTTATCTTGTCCTTGCGTTCAATCTGTTGATGTCTGTCTAGAAATGTGTGGACTGTTGCCTCTACCTTGAAGAACCATTTATCGGTTTGGCTAACGTTGGTTAGCGGTATCTCACTCATCAACATTGGTCACCTACTTTTCACGAGAGGCACCAAACAGCACTCCCAAATCTTTGTTGAACGATAAAGGCGCACTGGTGTCACAGCCTGGCGGTATCGCAGACTCTGTGGCCACCTTGGGATTTTCCATTTGAGTCTTCTGAGGTTCAGGCCTCATGTTCACTGAACGTCGCCGACTAACGGACTTGTCAGGCGGGGGCGGCTGGCTTCGAGAACGGAGGCGAGGTGCTGGCTCAACTTTAAGGGTTGGCACACCAAGTTTCTTCTTCGGCCCAGGGTTTATAGATGTCGTACTGGTGTTGGCTGGTTTTCTTTTCGGAGCAGGGAGATTGGGCTTCACCTCATCGGCGGTGGCATCGAGTGGGACATCGGTGATGGTTTTGACAACCCTGGGAACGACAGCTGGCTCTTCGTGCGACGGCAGAGACTGGCTAGTCGGGGCCTCATCCTTTTCTTTACCTTTACCCAGGTTCTTATTATCATTCTCTTGATTTCGCGCCTTTTGATCTTGAGATATCACAATATCGCCTTTCAGATAATCCTCTGACCTCTTGATCTGCCCTAGCTCTTTCGCGACAAAGGCCAGTTTACTCTGTAGTTCGGAGAAAACGTCGCTCTGGGCTCCCGACTGCTTCATGATCTTTCGAACGTTCTTGAGTACGCGATCGCAGATGGTGAGATCACGGTCCAGATATTTCTTGGCTTCTCCAGTCATCCCACGGTGTTGAGCATACTCGAGGGAGAGATCCAGGCATTGAAGGGCGTCTTCGCACAGTTCGTCCACTCCGGTATTCTTACCCTGTTGAGGTGTTACAGTGAGGCGTTGTGAGGAAATGATGGTGCGATACTCCTCGATAGCATCCTCATATTGGCCACTTCTGTCATAATTCCTGGCGAGATGGCGTCGATTTTCAAGCACAGCCCAATCGCTCGATTTTACTCCCGAACTGAGCCTGCGCTTGAGGCTTTCCTTGTTGCAAGATATGGCCTGTTCATAGAGCTTGGCCTTGTGTAGACACAATCCCCAGTGGTCCCGCAAGACGATGACTTTCTCGTCTTCTTCTCCTCTAATCTTTTCATAGAGGAGGACAGCTTGCATAAAACACTTCGCCGCCTCTTCCCACTCCTGTTTATTCTCTTTCCCAAGCCCTTTTGCTCCAAACTGCTTCGCTTGCGCCAATCTTTCTTCATCCGTTTGTCCTTCATTCATCGTCGCAATGGGTGGATTAACTCCGCACGATGACCCGAAACACAACTTCTTCGAAGGGTTTGGTGGTGGGGTGCACCGTAGAGTCAGCCTCATCAATAGCGGGGTTCGGGCATCCCGAGCGAATTCTAGGCAAATTTGGACCAGGCTGGAAGCTGCAGATGAAAAGGCGACCTGACCAATCCTGCATGTTCAGCTCATGCAAGTCCTTTCTTCGGCACTCGAGGTGCATTGCGCATGCCGCATCAGGCTCTTCCGACTAAGAGGACGCAATTCTGCCAATATTATGGGTTCCTGGGACTCATGGAATTTATGTTCTTTGGGTAGCAGCTTCTACAGGAAAGACTTCGCTTCAAGCTGTCAGCCTATACGGTATATTTGTGCCAGGCATTTCCGTCCGATTGCAGGGAAGTGAGCTTGTACGGAGATGACCTGCAGCAAGGCCAGTCCCTACGCCACGAACCGGAGCCTGATATGCGCGTCGCATACTTAACAGGAAACAGGTTCGCGCAATTTTGCCAAATCCGGGGTCGGTCGTACAAGGGAAAATTGTTATCGCCGGGGAGGGTAGGATCCGGGGGTGCGTAAATAGTATGCACTACGTAAGTCTACCCGTCATTGTCAGAATCTCTGTGCTTTGTTGCTGCCTTTATGTCTGTTGTCACTGCTTTTTACTCGGTCGCAGAGTCTCTTTCCACTGTTGCTGTTGCCGGTCCCCCACCTGAGACCTCCAGCGCTGGCCCGGCACTCGTTCCACCGCCTACGGGCAAGGGGTTGCCTGATGGAACGTTGGGTGTCATCGTAGTGTTCTCTGTTCTGTTTCTCATTTTAGGTCCTTCGTTCCTCTACTTATGGTACCACCGCCGCAAACGAGATTATTGGTTCTATTCTTTTCGAAGAAGACGTTGGCCCAGCACAAGCTCCACAGACTCGTACGATTCGTATGGGAGCTCTGACTACGAGAAAGGGGTTGCGCCAACCAGGCCAAAACCTCCGGATGACTTTCCACCGCACGTATCGTTCAAGAGCGAGGTTGAAATGAAGTCGGCCACGTTGGATAGTTCGGACTTATCGGAACGAATTGCAGCAGGAAGCAGTAAAACAAAGTCGACTCGCAATCACACGACTACCTTTGTGGAAGAGGACTTCTCCATAAACTCAATAAGGCCTGTTCAAAGTCCAAGCCGCGACAGACCACCTCAAAAGCGTGATCGCACTTCGCGGTATGCGCCGCAAAGGTCTTTCACGATAACAAACCTGCGACCTGTGAAAAGCCCGAGTCGAGACAGGCCGTCATCAATCCGTGAGGAGCCAATCCGTCCTTTCGAACGGCAAAGATCCTTCTCGTTGAGCAATCTACACCCTGTAAATCATCCCAGTCGTACCAGATCTTCCCGAGCACCACCTAATAGAGGAGATCGTGAAGAAGCACCAGAGACTTCATTCTCAATATCCAAACTTCCTCCAGCACCGCATAGATCAATATCAAGACGAAACACCTCTCCTAGATCCGTAGATAACAATCGAGTCGGGGCCAGCTCGGACAGTGAACTCGAGTATTACCATTCTAGGACGAATCGCACAGTACCAGGCCGTAAAGAAAGCGAGAGCGTGCCTGTTAAGGGTATAGTTGCTGAGTACTCTCGAGGTAAAGAGAAAAGTCCCTCGCAAGAAAGCTATTACTCGAGTTCTGGCTTCTCTCTCTCCACGCTGGAACCTCCCGAACGGAGCCGAAGACAACGTTCCCCTGTGAGATACGTGCCAACGACAAGCAGAAATGCACGAGTTGAGGATGCGGGTTCTGATAGTTGGTCAATTTCTTCCATAAGGACTGCACCACGTCCAAGTCAGAGACCGCAACGAGCAAGTCGACGCTAGCTTGAAACATATAATACTACAGTCAATAGGGGAAAAGCCCAAGCTTTTGTGTCTGCCTGATGTAGAAGCCATAAATACTGTTTTGCGCAGAGTCAGACTGCTGCATGTGCCATTCTGTTAAAGCGTGCCTTCGGCACCATCTCTCGATGCCAATATATTAGCTGCAGGGAGCTGCAGCTCAGCTGAAATGCAAGCCAGTCGCCTACTCTTCCGGCCGCACGGCGAGTAATCACTGATTGGTCGTACGGCAAACATGGCCCCGCGACTGTCAGGGAATGCAGGAGACAGTGGCGCATAAGGATGGATTGTTGGCGGGGCATTGCGTGAACCCTAAGGCACGGCCAGATAAGAAGTGAAAGACCTCGTCATTTAGGAATCGATCCTGCTTAAATCAGATATTCGATATTCATAACATGAGTAACAAGCCATCATGGTTCCTTGCACCGCGGGCTTCCCACCCAGATGGCCCGATAAAGCTGGGCAGCATCATCGTCTCTCCAACAAGGCCTGAAGAACCTCTTTACGATTCCTCTCACCTGCTGTCAACGGCAGACAACCTCACCCTGTGGGCAGAGAAAGACTTTACGTTCGACAATTCCAAAGAGAAAGGAGGCAGTGTCGGGATATGGGCGTCTTTCCTCGAACTCATCCTCGGCATAGGGGGGGATGTGGACGTCGGTGGTGCAAACGGCGACGGCTACAAGCTGACAGCAGAAAGAATGGTCTCGAAACAGTTCTTACCCTCCTTGAAGTACCTGCAAAAATGTATTGAGCAAGATGAGGTCCGGGACTACATCGCTGAAAGCAGGTTCCGGAGCAAGGTCTATCTGATCGTCGGTGTCATGATTGCCTGCGAAGCCTCGAGTTATATCAAATACATGAAAGAACACAACATGGCACTGACTCTGGGTGTCGACGGCACTGCCCTCGGGGTCCCTATAAGCGCCGGCCCAAAAGTAGAGGCCAAAAGCAAACGCGAGCTAGCTATTGGGTCGAAAGCATCCGATGATTTCGTCTTTGCGTATCGTGTCAGAGAAATCAAGATCAAGAACTCGGGAAAGATTATCCAACGAGTAATCAGAAAAGGCGCACTATTCGAGGGAGACGATTCGCCAGAAGACTACGAGCAATACCTGAAAGAAGAGGAGCAACAGGCGGTGGCCGAGGTGGTTGGGCTCTCCGGGGAGGACATCATGGGTGCGGATTTTGATTACGAAGTGAAGGAGACTGTTGATGAAGCTACCGGAGAGCATGTTCTGTGCTATGCACCCGAAGAATGAGCGTTACGAAGGATTCCTCGGTTGGTGCATTGTTTGTTGTGCTTCAAGAGGATGAGCAATTCTCCCATGCGGAAGACAGCGAATGTGCAGTTGCCGATATGTGCGGCTCGCAGGATCTCCATGAAATCAGTTCCATATCGCCCTTCCTTTCTATCTTACATGCTTCTTTCCATGTTTGAAGACACGAATCTGCCGTGGAAGAAATGGGGTATCTATGTATGTACAATGCTCAACTCTGGGTATCCTCCCTCATCTCAGTCCAGCCCTCTTCCTTCCATGCACCACTCCTCCCCCCTTCCTTACTCACAACCCGAACATCATGCACTCTCATCCCCTTATCCACAGCCTTACACATGTCCACGACGGTAAGCGCAGCACCCATAACCGCAGTGAGCGCTTCCATTTCCACACCAGTGGGACCGATGCACTCCACTTTTGCCTGAACCTCAACGCCTCCATGCTTTGCTTCGGATGCGGAAGAATCGGGTTTAGCATCACGGAGCTTCAGAATGACGCCCACATGAGAGAGCATGATGGGATGGCACAGCGGGATGAGGGTGGGACACTGCTTCGCGGCCATGATACCGGCGATACGTGCAACCGAGAGAACGTCTCCCTTCTTGATGCTATTGCTGCGGATCAAAGACAGGGGAGTCGGGTTAGAAAAATAGACGGTACCGACAGCGATAGCCGCCCGCACGGTGTCTGGTTTCGACGACACCGAGACCATGTGAGCAGAACCCGACGCAGTGAGATGGGGTAGAATGCCTGACGACCGGGCTGAAGTTCCAACTGCGGCTCCCTCGTGCTGGCCCTTTGGTGGACTTTCCGAGTCAGTAGGCTGTGGTTGGATAGGGGTTGGTGTACTGGATGTAGAGTAGAGCCTTGGCGTGGAGCTCGTTTTGACCATATTGCTCGCCTCCGCAGAGATGCCCGCACTCGCAGGGCTTGACCCCCCATACTGTGAACCGATAGAAGCTCTGTCGGAGGAAACTCCTCTAACCCTTGATGATGTCGACTCTGGACGGCCTTCATCCCTTAGCCGCTGCGGTTCTCCATCTTGGAGGCCCCGCAAATCTGTCATACGGTGAGTTGTGAGTTTGCGCTGAAAGACATGTTCAAATCGTTTCGCCATCCTCCCCGCAGCCTGGGGATCAAGCTCATGGTCCAGAATCATCTCGTCGATCACCCTGCCAAGCTGGCTCTTCACGTCAACATCGACAGGTTCAAAACGATTCTGCCACTTTCGACCCAGGATCTTAAGCCACATTTGCAGCACACTGCGCCTTGGGGATTTCCATACGGAATATGGCAACGTGTCGATCATGGGATACGAGACCTTGAGTCTCTGCTGCAAGTTGTATACTTGGGACTGAAGCGAGTCTACGGAAGCATCGAAGTCTAGGCTGACTTCATCATCAAGGATATGCACACCCTCCGCGGGTATTTGCGAATGAAGATCTTCTCGCGTTAGAGGCTGGGGCATAGGTCGGTCTTCCGGCACGGGTACATCGTCTTTGTTTAGCACATGAAGGCTTCGTTCTGGCCATTCTGTCCTTTTTGTCGGCGAAGCACGTTTCGTCTCGATCGCGCCCTCCAGTCCGGGCCCATTTTGCCGCTCCCCGTTCGGCTTCCCGAGTCCGTCATTGGATGTCCTAGCAGGGTCCTGCCGGGTCAATTGTGGCTTTAATTCTCCGAGAGCCCCGGATGCCTGGAGTGCGTCGATTTGCTCCATCTTCTCAGCTATCGCCTTCTCCAGTTTTGCCTTCGCCTGTACAAGGGCTTCCAATTTCGACTCTCTTCGAAAGTTGATTTCTTTTGGCTTCCACTCGGGGGCAGAAATCTTACGGATCCGAACCCCACCTTCTTGGGCGCTTACATCGATTGACTTAGGTATCCGCTTGTGAGCTCCACGGGAATACCCGTGCCTTGTTGTGCTTGAAAAGGGACGAACATGGTAGTGATTGGGATGATATCGCGGTTGTATGATAAATGGCAGCTGTGAGGCATAGAGCGTGCAGATAGAGGAGGCAGGTGAAGTATTCCGAGCTGACGAAATCCGGGCCGCTGCATGGGGCGAAGGTTTGATGGGAGAGTTATTTCCTGCTGGCAGGTCTGGATACCTGTCAGCTTCCATACACAATGAGATATTCCGTGGATACATCAAATGGATTGTATGATGGTTATGAGGATGGTGATTGGTGCATAGCATAAGGTATATAAGAAAAACAAAATGTCCTTGATTTGGTATCGTGCAAACGTCGTATACACATGCAGGTCGCGAAAACAGAAGAAAATGAAAGAAACATTTGCTTCACCCACCAATCAAGATCATCGGCCTGTTTTCCATCTTCTCCAGGTCTCCCATATCGGCGTGCTTCTCAGCCTTCCGCTTGACTGCTGCGCCTATGACGCCGAGGAGCTCTCGCTCTCGCCGTCCCCACCCGAGGATAGTCTCTTCACTTAGTTTCCCATTGAATCGATCAAGCTCGGTTTGTCTTATCCGTTGGAACGCTTCCTCGTCGATCGGTAAACCTCCATTGTCTTCTCGTAGCAAATCGCGCAACGATACTTCAGCGTTGCCGTGCAGACACACTTTCAAGTTGCCATCGCTCGTGATACGCAGTCGATTACAGGTCCCGCAAAAGTCGTTCGTCATACTGGTGATGAAACCAACTTTGCCTACAAAACCAGGCACCTCGAACGTCTTGCTTGTGTCGTTCTTGTGTCCCGGTAGTCGTCTCAGATCAGGATACTTGGTTCGGATGATCTGGAGCATCTCTTGAAATCCAATCATCTTGCCTTCGCTCCACTTATTGCCTCCAAAGGGCATATATTCAATGAAGCGTACCTCGATGTCTTTCTCTCGGCCCATCTCGACAAACGGGATGATGTCACGCTCGTTCAAGCCACGCATGACGACGCAGTTGATCTTCAGCTTCACGTTGGCACCATGGCGGTTCAACTCGAGTATGCGGTCGATGCACTTCATAACCGCATCGAAGCCGTTGCGCCTGGTCATGATTTGGAATTGGAACGGGTCCAGGGTATCCAAGCTGAGATTGACACCGGTCAAGCCAGCCTCCACCATACTGTCCAGCTTCCTATGCAAGGATATCCCGTTTGTCGTTATGGCCAACTCTCGTAGACCGCGGGAGCGGAGGCTTCCAATCGATTGCATCAAGGGGACGATATCACGGCGGACTGTAGGTTCGCCTCCGGTGAGACGAATTTTCGTGACGCCCTGGGACACGAATAGGGAGGAAAGATAGAATATCTCGGGGCTCGTCAGGAGATGAGACGGTGGTGATAATGGTACACCTTCTATTATGTTGTTAGTTCGGTATGGGGGGCTCCTAGATTCCTGTGTGCGCACCTTCAGGCATGCAATACAAACACCGCAGATTACAGCGCTCTGTGACGCTGATGCGCAAGTAATCATGCTGTCTGTTGAAGGAGTCCGTCAGGAACTCGGAAAATGGCTTTGCGGTTTTGATAGCTTGCCGCCGGTCCTGCAAGCTCTTCGCTGCTGTCGGCCTGGGCAACTCCTGCGGGACATCGTGTCTGGCGGCTGTTGACTCAGAAAGTTGTGCCGTCGTCATAGGTCTTATCGAACCCCCAAGGCTCTTGCCACAGCTCCCAGCCCATCGCGAGGCATGGCGCGCCGCGGTCGTGGGCGACCGCAGTAAAACCATCGGGGCCATTATGAGTGAAGAAGACGTCTCCCCACATCGGTGCGAGAAGACATGGCAAATGTATACACTGGGAGAGCGGGGCAAAAGAAGGGCGCGGGAGGAGCAGCCGTGTTGCAACCCTGCAAGCTTAGGAAGCGCGGAGATGGATGAGGTCGTTTTTACGTGGGAACGATGCGCTTTGGACCTGGAGCCGATTGGCTGCTTCAGGACTTTAGTAAGCCGCGACTAACCGCTAACCGTCTAGTGGGGGCGGGGCGCGAGTTGGGACAACTGGAACCGCATTGCTGAGAATGTCAGGACAGGCTTTGTGATGGTGACTAAAAGCTCCTGTATACGGACTCCCTTCTGATTTGCTTGAGGCATACCCACACCCACAGGTGCAGGGACGTCATTCCTATGAGATGTACCCGTACTCTATCTACTATGCAGAGGAAAGGAGAGAGGCTTGCCAGCTAATTACGTAGTAGCTTCTAAACTCTACTATCTTTTAGACTACTGGAGGTTCACCACGTATGATTGATCTTACAGAGAGACGATCCGTCTGGCTGTTCGTGAACGACCACTAGCATCTGAGCGTTTAGAGCCTTGTCACGTGCTCGACCATTCACCTCCTTGGCACGGTGTTGGAACTTGCCCAACCGCGAAAGCGAAACGCCCCAGTTGGACGGTTTAATGGCATGATGCTCTTCGTATATGCATTAGAGTGCGATCCCGATGTCTTTTACGTTCACTGCTTCGTCGACGCAGAACCACAATGTCACTGCATCCCCAGTCGGCGACAAACCCGGTGAAAGACGGCAACGTTTGTTTACAACACGTGAGATCTTCAAACTTCGCCTCTACTCCACATCACGCCAGCATAACTACAATAATCTCCGAACACGGCAATACTGCCGCTCGTCATGGACTTCAATCGCCTCGCGGTGGGACTGACCACTCCGTGCCATAACCCAATGGCCATGGGTCAGATCGTTCAGAATCGAGGATATCACATAAACACAGATACACGGAGCAGACTCGTGTCGCCCTGTCCGGCCATGTTGTGGAATACGGTGAGTCATTGGCCACGACGTCCCCGTCCACTATTCTCGTCCAAATCCTAACGAGTCTACCCCACAGTCACCAACAAAACAAGGACCAACTTGCCTGGATAACTCCCCTATGGACTCTGATCTCGCCGTCTCAAGTCCTCCCTCGCCAACGCCGACTACCGTTAGGCGAAATACAACACCTATATCCCAGCGCCGCCGGAACTCGCACGGTCTATTCGACTTCAAAACCAGCCCCCAAAAGCCGTCCCACCCAGACGAGGTGAAGCGAGAACACCGTCGCACACAATCCTTCAAGCTTCCTATCCTCGTCAGCCTGGCTTCAGCCACTCATAGAGCGTCACACCTCGGCACACCTTTTGAGGAAAAGCCGGCATCCCGGCAGCTAGCACTACGTGAAAGTGCGGAACAGCAACTTGAGTACTTGCACCGCAATACCTTCATCGGGACGGCATCATTGGACGACTTTCTGAACGTACTGGAAATCGATGCAAGTGGCAGAACTACAACAGATGCGCATGTCATCGAGGCATTCTCCATCTTGGCACGGAAGGAGCAGATATATATGCGACAGCGAAGTCACAGCAGCGAAGGTTGGGATCTCATTCGCCCTGTGGAACCCAGGGCGCCGAATGCTGACTGTCTCTCGCAAGCACGTGTGAAGCTGGGATCGGTATCTTTGTCCGAGTTCCTGGATTGCATAAGATTGGAAGCAACGGAAGGACGAGTTCCGCTTGTGACGATTGTTCGTGCGTTCGAGATGGCAAGTCGAGTCGATATCGAAAGGGACAAGATGCTGGGATCAGCTTCCAAAGCAAAGGCTTTGAGGCGATGGATTGTGGAAGAAAGCGCAGACGAACTGCAGGATGTCGCTGTGTATGAGAGCTAAAGGGTGATCGACTGATGGCAAGGTACCCGGTAGTTTCGAATTTGAGGGCCACGAAAGTCAAAACCTAGCTTAATATCAACAAGAGCAGCCTGATATTGCTGGAAGCCCAGCTGGCCCGTTCCAAAGCAGTGTAATTTATGATAGCCACTTCTGAACAAGAGCTGGAGAAGCAAATAAATCAATTATAGACAAGGTAAACATTGATGAGATCAAGCTTGAGAGCCCGGAAGATAGCATTGAAAGGAGTTTCGAACGCACCGCATTTGCAGGTTTGTCCATGCACAGTAGGCGAGAGGACATATCTCCCCAGCTGATGTGACACATGGTGCTATGCGATGGGAGTTCTGTTCGTGCGTAGTTGGAAGATGGGCGAAGGGCCTCTACTAAGTGCGCTTACATGTAAGAGTCATGGGGTTACCGACACTCCCAACGTTCCTGATGAGTCTAGAGCTCGCTGCCAGAGCTGCTGTATCCAGCGGGCTCGGGGTTCGGAGGTGAAGGTGCTGGAGACGGGTAAGGCTGCAAGATCGTTGGAATCGTCAATATCGGATCTGGAAGGCATAGATTTGGCGAGGATAGAGAAAACGTTGTGCATACTGCAGGAGCAGACAGGGGTGGCCTTGGAAGGATCTCGCTGAAGCTCGAGCTCATGGCTGGTGGTGGAATGGTCCAGGTTTGAAGTTGGCAGTTTCTAGTCTTTTCCTCCAGCTGCTTTATGCGTTCCATGTGGGCCGTTTCCCACACTTGCAACTGGTGGATCGAATTCTGGAGACCTTGAACCTGGTCGGCAGTTGTTTCGAGTCGTGTAACCTTCTCGCGAAGGGACGCTGCTTCGTTCTCCAATTCTGTGAAGACTTTTTGGAACTGAGCTTCTTTTCTGCGGCAGGCCTCCAATTCCGCGCGATGTGAACCCGACTCAAACTGGGAATCCTGCGCGATATCTTTGAGGTCCTTGTGATGTTCCTCGTAGGCCGTCAGGACACTCTCCAGGTTGTTGACAGTCTCCTGTAACCGTTTTTCTCTCTGCTGTGACGCCTCGAGCTTCGTCTGGAGTTTAACTATAGTCCTGTCACTCTGCTCCGAGCGAAGTAAAGGCACGCTTCGAGGTATAGGACGCTGTGGGTCGGTAGGGACGTGATCTAAAGGTTCACCTCGTGGCTCGCTGGTCATATATTTCTGCGTGTTATGGGTTCCGTCACCTGTGAACCACACGTACATGATCCTTAGAACTAGTAAGACCTCGCACATCCGTAGTCCCAACAAAAAGAAATTGCTGGCAAGAATGCCGTCAGTGAGCAGCTGGGCAGAACGTATACTTGACAGAGAAATGCGGGTAGCCTCATCGATCGTCCGTTGGACAGCATTTGGGGCTCCCATATTAGGGAAAGAACACATTCCTGATGCATGGTTATCTATTTTGTTCGCGAGCAACCGTTGAGAACCGAGTACTGTCACGGATCGGATGGAAATAGCAGGTGAGATGGATATAGAGAATGGATGAGAACTTGGGTAGGGGATGTGGAATACATAGATAGCTGTCCGGGCGTCATAGTGCTACACTTCGGCTTTATTGTTTCACGCGTGAGATGGTGAGTATTCCTTTGAGGGGGTGGCATTGTATTCTCTTTGATAAGAATGAACAAGCATAGCTGGCGCCGGACAAAGGAGGCCCTGACGGCGCTGGAATGGAGAGAACCTCGGGAGGAGACTTGCCAAGACTGACGCCAGACGAAACGGGCACAGTGGATCAGAGGGAGTGGCACATGTCCATGTCCAGTAGGCACGGAGAAATGTAGTTCCGTGCCGGTCATTCCGCCGGTGCATGCCATCACCCGCCAACCTCTGGCGGCTGGGTCGGAGACAGCTCGCAACACTCCTCTCCTCGAATGACCGGCCCACCGCTCACCCCCTCCTTCATCTGCCTCTGTTGTGGAATCTCAGTCCTTTCCTCTGAATACTGCGCGATTTACTCCCATTTCAACTAACGGGTTCTTCTCCCTGTCTACCGCTGTCACGACCACCGCTCCCCGGTAAACTTGCTGTCTGCTGTCTGTAGCGCTCGTTCATCATGCCCCCAGCGGGCAGCTCCCGCGGCGCTGGGGCTGCCGCAGCTTCAGATCGCCGCCAATCTGCTCGACAGGGTCGCACCAGCGTAACTCGTCCTACGAACTACTATGCACGCACCTTCACGGCTCGCCCGTCGGGGATGGACCAGACGCCCCCAGCATCCGCTCCAACGCCGGGTTTCTGCCCGGCACTCACACACTTCAGTCAGGCTGTAGATGCCTTTCCTAAGGAGCTCATTAGAAATTTCTCCATGTTGCCGGAGGTTGAAGCGAAGCTGCATGACCCACAGCGCGACCTGAAGCTTTTGCTCGACCAGATCGCTCATCTACCCGTACCGACCATCGCCGAGCGCCGCGCCGCCGACCAACAAAAGACGAGTGGTGAGAACAGCGCAACCGGAAGCGTGATGGGGTCGATGATGCATGACCCGCCATTGCGCCATCAGTTGCTCTCGGTTGAGGTCGTCGCTGCTACCCTCGAGAGCCTCTCGCCTACGGAACAGGCCGAGCTGAAGAAACGCCAACTCTTCTTCCGCTTGCGAGAAGTCATTGCGAACATGCTTCCCGCACTGGACGAGAAGCTGGTCGTTCTCAACTCGGCGACGAAAACCAAGGACAAAGGTCTAGCCCGCATGAACCACTCATACGCCGAGCTTGACAACGAAATCAGCCCCGAGTCACGCTACGGCAGTCTCACTCATTGGGCCTACGCGGATAAGGAGGAAAAGAAGAAGGGTGGTACTGAGAGATCAAGACGGGAGGTGGCTTCAGCCAACAATCTGGCCGCGGCCGCGCAACACGTACATGAGGCAGACTCTATTGCTGCCAAAAGCGAGGCGAGACGTGAGGCCATCCTGGCAAAGCGGAACCGCAACCAACAGGTGGACTCGGATTTCGACGATAAGCCTGTCAAGAAGACTCAGAAGCGAAAGGCTGTGGGGACGGACGCTGCAACAAGTGGTGCGATCGGGCTGGGCATCACAAGCAACCCGGCCGCGCCACAGAGCAAACGTAAGAAGACAGAGAAGGCCCTTGCAGCAGCGGCGGCGGCGGCAGCCCCAGCTATGGAACGATCGTTAAGCGGCGCCTTACAAACTGCAACAACGGGGCGCGGTGTTACGAGTCCGCGAGCCACTCCAGGCGCGGACACAACGGCAAAACGAAAACAAAGAGCCGCTCCTGCCCCTACCCAGCGGAAACGCGCTGGGCCAGCATACTCTCCGCCTCCTGCATCATCCCCACTGGCTTCAACCTTTGCCATCTCGAAAGCCACCGGCAACGCTGCGGATCGTCCTTCCTCTTCCCGCGCAAGGAAGAACTCTATCGCCAATTCCGTGGCGTCAGCCGCCCAGGAACCCTCGATCGGCCGGCGTCCTTCCTCGTCACACTTTATCCCACAGGTACCCACGAGCAACGTAATCACCGAGTTGGAACAAGCGGCGGCTATGGCTCGCGATACCAACTCGTCGAAAGGTACATCTACCCCCAAGGAACCAACCGACCGTCCAGCGCCCCTTGAGTCGGCCCGCCTCAAAACCGAAGATCAGGAGGCACAAGGGGTAGAAGACATGGAAATCGACGCCCCCACGTCTGTTCCTGTCACGGCGACGCGCGGTGGACGTACTTCGAAAACAGCCACCCCAGTGGTTGGTTCCTTTCCTGAAATTCCCATGGCCAGAAGTCGGAGCACACGTACGGCCAACAATGGAAACGGCAATTCGCAGACGTCTTCGGAAAATAACAGTACCAATGGCAATCGTGGCGGCCAGAAGAAGAACGGGCAATCCACAACAGCGATTGGACCTAGCTCGTCCAGCTTAAAAACCGGAAAAGATGCCGTCAAGTCTGGAACCTCTTCAAAGGCGTCATCGGTGGCTCCTGAACCCGAATACAGCGATGGAGGGGAGGATGGCGACGACGAGCCGCGCTATTGTTATTGCAACGAAGTAAGCTACGGGAGCATGGTAGCCTGCGACAACGAGGACTGTCCACGGGAGTGGTTCCATCTCGCCTGCGTGAATATGGACAAAGCTCCCAACGCGCGGACCAAATGGTATTGCAGCGAAGAATGCAAAGAAGCCGCCGCTCGTGCCAGTGGCAAGGGCAAGGGTGGGCGCCCTGGAAGTAGTAGACAATAGGAATTCGGTAGGCGTTCAAGGAGTTCAGGGTCCGGGTCTGGGTCTAAGGTAAAACGGAAGGGCAAGCTTGGCCTTTGGGATGGCTGGAATGCTCTTTAATTTTGGGTTTTACTTCAGGCTTGGGTCCTCCGGCGTTGGGGGCAGGGAACACCGGACTTCTGAATTTCTGGTACACTTAACGGATGGGCATGGGTCTTCTTTGGGGGATTTATTACATTTTGCATTGCAGGTACCTCCGCAGACATTGGCATCTGTTCGATTTTGCTCTCTCCTCTGCATATTCATTACAGCGCTACGACGTACAACGACATATTCCCTCGAACTTGTGAATTATTCGCTGGGATCGTAATGAGCAAAGCAGTTCAGTTCCTTTTGGCCTCCTCGAATGCATAGGAAAATCTGATCGTTTTATTAATTGATTCCATCGTAACGATTCGAGGCTCTTCACATCGTTGTCATGATTGATCCATCTCCGTTGCGGCTCTGCGGCTGAGCTACTGGACCCTGCAGCGCCAAGCCGAGTGTTGTCAGCTACAAACTCACCGCCAGCTCCGCCACGAGGACATGGAAACATCTGGTGCTGGTAGGAGGACCCTGGACACCTTTAGAACACGTTCATTCTGCCATTTTGGAGCCTAGTTATGGGTACAGCCGTCCCTACAGCAGAAGAGCAAGCCATCTTCACGCCGGAGCACGGTCCCTCAACCCCGCCAGACCTCCGCTTCCTCCACTACAACGATGTCTACCACATTGATGCTGCGTCTGCTGAACCCGTTGGTGGCATTGCACGGTTCCAGACCTTGGTGAAGTACTATAGGGAAGATGAGAGATTTAGGGGCCAGCCAGAGCTCCTCACGTTCTTCTCCGGGGATGCGTTCAATCCGAGCTTGGAGAGCAGTGTGACCAAGGGTATGTGATTCACTTCTCCTGCTCGGTGGATGATATTGATAGATGTGGTAGGCAGTCATATGATACCTGTTCTCAACGGGATAGGGACTGATGTCGCCTGTGTCGGGGTATGATTCTATCTTTCTTCTCCCCTTCTCCAGCCCCGCCGAGTCTCTGTCCGGAAGCTCACGCGATACTAGAACCACGACCTCGACTTCGGCGTCAGGCAATACCGTCACCTAACCTCGCAATGTAAATTCCCCTGGCTCTTGGCCAATGTGCTCGATCCCGCGCTCGGCGACTCAGTCCCCCTCGGCAATGCGCAGAAGACTGTGATGCTCACCTCTTCGAACGGAATCAAAGTTGGTGTCATTGGTCTCGCGGAGCGCGAGTGGCTCGATACAATAAACTCGCTCCCGCCGGACCTTATCTACAAGTCCGCGTCCAAGACAGCAAAAGAGCTTGTCCCGGCCCTGAAAGAGCAAGGCGCGGAGATCATCGTAGCGGTCACACATCAAAGAGAACCCAATGATAACAAATTGGCCGAGCTGACAGGAGGCGGTCTGGTTGACATTGTGCTTGGTGGACATGATCACTACTATAGTCATAGCTTCATCAATGGGACACACGTTCTCAGATCGGGTTCGGACTTCAAGCAATTGAGCCATATCGAGGCGTGGAGAAAGCCAGATGGGCAGGGATGGGATTTCAGAATCACGAGGAGAGATGTTGTGAGCAGTATATCGGAGGATAAGGACACTTTGGTGTTGGTGGATAAGTTGACGAAGAAGTTGAGGGAGCATCTCAACAAGCCGGTTGGTGAGAATGTCCCGTTGCCTAGATTTCCCTGTTTAGGGTCTAACAGTGGCAACAGGTTATACTGCTGCCCCTCTCGATGCCCGCTTCGTCACAGTCCGCACCAAGGAGTCAAACATGGGCAACTTTGTCACTGATCTCATGAGGTACTACTACGATGCAGATTGTGGTATCATGGCAGCAGGCACAATACGAGGCGACCAAATATATCCGCCTGGAGTACTGCGGTTGAAAGACATAATCGACTGCTTCCCATTCGAAGACCCCGTAGTCGTGCTCAAAGTCACTGGTAAAGCAATCTGGGATGCGCTAGAAAACGGCGTTTCTAGCTACCCGGCATTAGAAGGTGCGTCTATACCTTTCCATCCATCATATGCGTTGGCACGAGTAACAGAATATCAGGCCGCTTCCCCCAAGTCTCCAACATAACCTTCACAACCGACTACTCCCGCCCTCCTTACTCGCGCATCCTCGCCGCCCAAATCGACGGCTCCCCCATCGACTTCGGAAAGGAGTACGTGCTCGCCACGCGCGGCTACATGGGCCGCGGCAAAGACGGCTACACCTCCCTCCTCATCGAGGAAGAAGGCGGCACCGCCAAGGAAATCGTCTCGGAAGAGAACGGCGTGCTCATCTCAACGATGCTCCGCCAGTACTTCATGTCGCTGAAGGTGCTGGGCAAGTGGAAGTACTGGGGCCCGGGCATGAATAGGAAGTTCGATCGCTTGCAGGGGAATCTGCAACGAACGCATGAGTTCATGGAGCCGAAGACGAGGGGAAGTTCGCCTGTGGCCGCCAAACATCCGGATCCCATCCACACTGACAACGCTGCGAAATGGGAACTCCCGGCCTCCTGCCCCCGCGAATCGGAGACGTACCTTGATGAGAACGAAGACGAAGATGACGGCGCGGAATACGACGACGACCGGCCTATCCGGTTCACGGAGCGGGAGCGCGATTTGGCGAGGAAGGTGATGAAGAAGTGGTGGCGGTTGGCTGGGCTGAAGGGGACTCCTAGGTTGTGCGATATGCTTGGGGATGAGGAGTTGCAGGTCAATTGGACGAGGGCGATCGCGCCGAGGTTGGAAGGGAGAATCAAAGAAGTCAAGACTGGTGCGTCGTAGGGCGGCCAATTGCAAGAAGATTAACCTTGGTGCTGTGAGGTCTCATGTGAGTGGAGACAATAGAGGTGTAGGAACAGTTAGAATTCTCCTGTGACTATTCCCATAAGCCACTTGCGAGACAACTCAAGACGATCCATCATTCGCCATTCCTCACTGCTCCATTCTCAAGTTTGACGGTACGTGGTGTTGTGTGCATCTCGTTTGTGGTGAATTCCAGGTCCTTACGCGGGTATTCTATTACTTCCTTCTACAAATTCCTCGATTGCAGGGTCAACATACCTAGGTACCAGCACCATCTTCAACGTCACATGATACCCATTGCTTCGTTGTATACGTCTCCTGCACCGCCACTAGCACCGCCCTTGAGCTGCACCTCACTGACTCGCGCTCATCCTTGAAAGGAAATCCGCCGACGGGTGATCGACTGCGCTAACGGTATACGGTATACAGTCTGCCAGGTATGGGTAAGCGTCATGCAGACCTACTCGAAGGTGACGGAGGAGGTTGAATGAGTGTCCGGACTTTCGATTGTGACCGGTTTGAGGAAAGGGCTATGTGAATTGAGCTTTTGATAGTTGAGTGCCCTATAGGACGGTCGTTCGGACCAAGGGTAGGATATCGACGTGAGGACTGCAGCATGCGTGAAGTGGCCTCGCAATTGGCATCTTACATATCTTCAAAGTCTACCAAAGTAGTAGTGTGTGCACCACGGTCGCCATGTCACCAATAATACCGGTCCCCTTTTCCATCCTGACAATGCAATCCGTGCGAACCAGAAAGACTACGAACAGAGGGCACAAAATCCACTAATACAGATTCAGATCTGCGCCCAGTTGGCAGATCCAGAAGAATCCAACGACAAAAATACCACCAATGTTGTTCCTTTTCCTGGGTCCCAATAAGCAGGGCCATTACCCCTAACACCGGTTGTTTATGTGTGATCCTGATATCCATACCCGAACAAGCTTCCATGAGACTCAGCGAGTTAGCTGCGTGAGTAGAGCTGGCTTCTTTTGTTATGGTGTTGGTATCCAGCCCACAGCATGCAAATCTCATAGATTTCCACTTCACCCCTGGTTTTGTAGAGCCCAAGCCGAGTTGGGGCCCCTTTCGATGGAGTCCGAATAAAGCTCACCGTCAGATGTTCGTGATTGAGACTGGTATTGTGTGGGCACAACAGTTTGTTCGGGAAGTTGGTGCAGCGAAAGTCCGAGCGAGCCGGCCAGTATATTTGTACGAGGGGCAGAGGCAGGATAACTGAGGCCAGCAGCCGTACCTAATATCGATGCCTGAGGCTGCTGGGAGGCCCCCAATGGCTGTACATGTCGTTCGAGGATCTGGTGTGCCATTGGTCGTGGTTGTGATGCGCTAGGTGGGTCCGCCGATGGCGACTCCTCCCCTAGGCTTGCATTCGGCCTTGCGCGATAGGGAGACATTGTAGATGGGCCGCCCAGTGATGGGCTGCTGCCGGTTTGGGGCTGGAACGACGGATAAGTCCGGTTAGTTGTTTGAAGTGGAGTCTGCGCGTACCGGAATCCTTGCATTGTGCCCGATGTTGGACTGGGTCCAGTGTCTAATGCCGGACCGAAGTCGTTTCTAATCTGGCCTGACCCGAAGCGATGCTGATACGCTTGTGCTGGGTCTGCGCTGGGCTGCCTGTAGCTGGGGTATTGACCCGGTGAAGTGAAAGTATTTGACGTGCTAGGTTGGTAGAGAGCATATTGCGGAGCTGAGTAACCGGCGGGAACTAGAGGCCCCGCTACGCCCAACGGCTCCATGTATGCAGCATTAGGTGGAGCTTCGGAACTCCGCCGTCTCTTGGGCGGCATTGGCACCATGCCTAGGTAGGGATTCGGGTCTGATTGCATGTTCGTCTGAAGAAGGAAGTTCGATGATCTGTATTCGTCGTCGTATGGGTTTTTACGTTTGTTACCTCTGGTGCGTCTTAGTAGCAAGACTTCACGCCGTTGGTTATACGTACATTCCCCCGCCTTTCGGCTCCTTTCGCAATCTCAGCCGGCAGCCTTGGTCTGAAAATGCGCGAGAGAGATATGTTGACTCTTGCATCCCTTTCCAGTCCCTTGGCGGCACAACTAAGCAGACTTTAGCGCAAGACAGATATCAGTCTCGAAGGAGTGTACCTCTAAACTTCTCAGAAGTGATACTTGCTAGGTATTGGACCTCTTTGGTGTCCCTGTCGGTGTTACTCGTGGTGTACATGAGGTGAGGAGACAGAACGCGCTCACTTGTGCAGATTGAAAAGGCTAAAATGTAAGCGAAACTCGCCCGCAATCTTTACAGAGATGTCACCCCAGATGAAGAAGGCTGTGTCTACGTAAGTCTTAGCGAACCGTTACTTGGTATGGCAGCACACACCCCCCCAGTTAAGGTAGTTACCTTGGTTATCGACATCCTTGAGGCGATGAAGCGACGAGGCTAAACAACCAAGCAAAACGTTGCTCCCGTTCTTTGCCAAAGGCTCATTGACATCTGCTTTGTAGAGCGTTGTGCACATGAACAGGTAAGGGCTCTGCATGTATAATCTATAAATCTTAGTGGTCTCCAACATAGTCTCTGATCAGAGTTTACCCACTCAGCGGGATCTGCACTCGGTCGGACTTTGAGCTGAACAACCGGTGGAGGGTCGACGGGCTTACGTCCTTCGATACGTCAGCACCCTTCTGGGGAACGCCAAATGTACCTTAATCCTACCTTTTTCCTTCCCGTCGGCTGCCTGCAGTGCTTCCTTGGGCTGTTGGCGGACGCTCAGAATGATGTCTCCGCTGATGGGCTCAAAATTAGTCGCTTGTTCTTGTTTGAATCCCGGATCAGACCGTGGGTCCGATGAAAAGCCCCTCTCGTACCTCTGGAAGTTGGAATAGGTGTACACCGGCTGACTGGGATGGCTTCCCATCATACCGGGGTAGGGGTATTGCAAAGGCGCCTTGGTCTCCATTTCGGTTCCTAACAGTGCAGCAGGATAGGAAACAAGATCGTAGGCATCTGAAGCAGACTAACCGGTCAAAGCACGATGCCGAATAGGGTATGTTGTGGATGATGTGATTGAAAGGCGCCGATTCACTCCGATACCACCAAGTGCATCGAGGCAACCTCAAGTGATATATTTCGTGCGGGTAGCGAGCGTAACGGGTCGAAGCCCCAAGGGAAAATGCGTTGACTGGTCCGGAGTGACGAATCAGTGGACGGAGTGCCCGTGTCAAGATGGCAGTGTTGCGAACGAGCCACCCTAGTAATAGCGATTGCGTTCCGCGACTGTTCGACACGAGAAAGGATCAGCAAGAATGCTCACAGTCAAGTTTCCCATGTGAACCTCCTCTGTGGACCGCCGATAACTGTAGGGCCGCGCCAATTCCACGGTTGTTGCACTCCGAGTCCTGGGCGCTAGCAACCACGGAGAGAGTCAAACGCAACCGATCTTAACGGCCGCTGTGAGTCCTCTCAAGAGTATTTAAGTACACACAATGAGAGGTTGTGGTCCCAGGGGTAGGAGACTTAGGTCGGTGGAGAGTTGTGACTGTCCTTGCAGGTTGGACAAGTTGTGAGGGCGTTGATGGTTGTGACGGTGCGAGGTGAAGTGGATATACCTGTATCTCTGCGGCTTTGAACAGAGCAATAGGAGCGACAAGGACGAGTTCGCCAAGGCGGGTGTTGTTGGTTGCTTACACCTTCTAGCAGATAGGATGGTCAACGTGCTTTCAAAGTCCAAATTCCAGAGATGATTGCAAAGACCTCCCGAGCAGCGTGTATGCTCGGGTCCACTCGAGGGATATCCTTACAGCTACGGCTGCTTGTTCTTCCAGTCAATACGGCGAACGAGCGACGATGGTATCCAAGGATGGTGTAGATGGCCGCTATGCTCTCCCCCTCTTATCAGCCTTGCAACACTTGGCGGCCAATCGAATAGACAAGTAGTAGTCCGTCTTTTTCTATTTTTCCTCTTTTCAAAAATCCACGCCTCCTACCGCTATCTCAGCGACTTTGCGGTTCTCTCTTTTTTTCAGCCAAGGTGCTCGGTCGAACAATCGCACAGCGCATGGATGGAGCGCGCTCACGCAAGGAAGAAGGGCCTTGACCGCTGACGCATATCTTGGATGGGAGGGCTGCACAGCGGAGGCGGAGCGGGGAACACAGGGCTTGGACGGGAAGAGTGGCCAAAAAGGGCCTGAAACCAGGTGCCAAAGGAGGCTCTATATGGTCAGCTCTCACGGGGCGCAGACGGCTTCTACCAGCCAAGTCATGGTTTGAAGCACTCTGTAGAACGGGACAATCAACGGTCTGTCACATCTAGCTCTGACGAGGGGACCCATGGCGGCAATGAAGAGAGACTGAGTGCAGTGTGCACATGCGGAATCGGGGGCGGCAGTACATGGGGCAGGAGGGAGGTCCCTCTGCTGTGCACCAGCGAACGGCATTCCCAGGTTTGAGGGGTGGGATGAACGGTGGCCAGGGCATCGAACGGGGGACCCGGGTCGCCTGCAAAAGATCCAAAGAGCTTTCGGAATTTAGCCTCTGGAGCTACTTTACCTGAAAGGCCAGTATATAACTCGCCGTTGGCGCCCAATATCTTTGAACAAATGGTCTCCGCAGCGCGCTCTCTGTTACAGGTTCAGGTTCCTCTGACCCGTAGTCTCGAGTCACAGGACACGGTGGACCCGCTGGCGACTGGACGGTCTGAGAGCTCACAGTGGACAGCGTGGTACGGAACACGGTCCACGCACATGGCGGGCGGTATGCACATCGTCCAGCCATGCCTGGGAACAGCGCTCAAGGGGGCCAATTCGAGTGTGGGTGTATCCACCGTGACAGACGGCGTGGGCGCTAGGGGGTTGCTGGGTGTGCATCGACAACCGTGGAACAAGGACTGCATAGTCGCGTCACACAGCAGAGGCGGGCTCGACAACGAGATCGAGGACCCGGTTCAGCGCGTTCTCTTCGAGTCTGATCCGCTGCGGGCACGGCATGGCAACACGACAATTGGGACCTGGCCAGTGGCCGCGGGTCTACGGTGTACGGTTAAGTTAGTTGTCCACGATGGTCCCTACTCTTTCACCCTCTACGGAGGACTGTGTACGGAGTAGTCTCGAGCTGGATCAGATGGGCCGGGCAGCGTGGGGCCAGCACCGGCGGCAGAATGTACAGGCAGATCCGCCGCCAGCGGAGGCAGCGGGCTTCGGAAGGCGGAGGGCGTTGGGGGGGAAGTGCTGGGGGAACGGTGAAAGGATCGCCGTTGGATCGTGGTGGCTGGGAGACTGGGAGAGATGGGCCCGCCAAGCCTTCCGGGATGTCGGCGCCGTGGGAATGGCCAACACTCGCATCAGCACATCACCACCTCACACCTCTGAAGAAATTCTACGAGGTTACACCACCACCGTGACCGCGCCCCGTCCCTATTCGTGCGGCCGTTTAGCCTCGACCTCTGCTCCCGGTCCGCGTCCCAGCGCCGAGCAATGCTGCCGCTCGCGGGCTCGAGAGTCGACAGCCGTCTCCCACTTCCCCTTCCAATATACCCGACCCTGTCCTTAGCAACAGCACTCTCCCAGGTTCTCTTTCGAATCCAAGCTCAAACAGCCTGTCTCTCGTCAATCCCGCTCACCCCCAATCTGCGTGCGACAGGCGCCTGTGCGGCGCGGATACATGATACCTACACTGCTGGGAACGCGGTTCCGTAGTCCGTTCTTGTGCACCCCCCTTTCCACTTACGTACTCAGCCCTCGCACCCCCCATTAGGTCCTGCAGGCACTGGCACAACAGCATCACCAGCTCTCTCTCTCTCATCCGCACGGCCAGACGCCGCCCAACACTTCTCCATATCGTTTTAATCAAAGCTGCGCCCCGTAGCCTCCTCCGTGTCTGGGCCTGGCACGTTGTCAGCGCCCACCCCAAGTCAAGTCAGGCAGGCCTAAGCGACCCAACATATCCCAATGAGTCTCATCAATCCACCGCCTTCCGATTCTGCACAACGGAAACGGGTCTTCGCCGCATTGTGATTGAAGTCTCGTGGGCAGCTTCACCAAGCGGAGACTCGAACGCGCTTCTCTTTTGAACGTCACTCCAGGCAGTGGGAACCGCGTACTCCCGTGTACTCCCATGTACTCCGGAGAACAGTGGATATGGCCCTTTCCCGTTCAAGACCCGTATGACAGCCCATTGGCGACACCACAGCCCCTGGTCCAGTTCCGTGAGTGCCTATCTACCTCCGGCCGCCACGGGCAAGTGTATGTACATGCGCCACAGAGTCGCTGCAATCCACGGCACATGGTTCCCAAAGCTCACCAAGTCCTTGGCTGACGAAACCGCCGGCCTTTTTGCCGTTTAATATCGCATCAATCAATATTGAGAAGTCGGCCCTGCACGCTTAATCCGCAATCTAACCATCGTATGGCCGTGCTATCGACTACTCTGACCTCTATCAGCAGGCTTCCAGGTACCTCTGCGTATTGTTTTCTTTCCATCTCAATTGTGACAATCTACCGTGCCTCACTCCGGCAAGCAATGATCCGCCGCGCCGACCGACCATCTAAGCCAGGTGGAATCATCACGGCCCAATTGTTCTTCATTGTTGCGCCAAAAGCCGTTCCCGCGTCAAACCTGCGAGAACTGAATTGACGCAATTACCGCTTCGTCGTCCATGGCGACCAGAAGAGAAGCCAGCACCCCAGCCTTTCTTAGATCACAATATGAATTTTCCGTAACCGTCATGTTATTCGATTGGCATCGTCACGGACAAATTGCCAATGAGTGGACTTGCCGTCTGTCTAGGACTGCTGAGAAAGAAACATCCATATACGTGCCAGCATCGGTTGCTGAACTTCAGCTATGCCAGCTCCTGTGTCTAATCAGACAGTGTCAGTGCCTTTGAAATGGAGGGGATGTGATGAGTGAACCTCATAGGACCAAGGAGGGGAATATACATTTTGACTTTGCCATAGACCGCGGCGCCGTCTGTATTTGATCAATTTCTGGCTCCTCCCCCGCAACCAAGGCGAGAGGCTTTCATCCCCGGATGGAAACCATTCACTGCCCCACTATGCTTACCCATCCTCCCTGCTGGCTTAGAGAGCCTTGGAGCTGGAGAGAGTGGAGCAACCAGCTCCTTGAGAATGGACTGCAGATTTGGATCCAATCCCCGGTACCACGCCGAAGCAGTTGCGGCACTGGCATTGACCGCCGTCCGACCCCACAAATTGCGCCATCCATACTCTTCGTCGTGATATGCTCCCGTCACCGACTGTCGAGGAGGCATATAGAAACACCCACGCTTTTATCTACCCGGCGCTTCTCCCTGCTCACTCGTGTCCTGCACCACACTCCGGAAAGAGTGGTCACAGCAGGGGAAAGAGCTGACTTGCACATGCTGTGTGAATCCGAATGCAAACGGATTGCGGCACATGTATGTGTAGTGGCACCACGTTGCGGGCGACACGGGGCCTGATTCAATTCTCTGCCCGCACTTGCCAATAACGTCCCCCCACAAGGCGCAATGAGGGGGGGGGGCAGGACTCGAGTCGTGCAGGAAGCGTGCTCCATGCATCCAACGGGTGGGTCGCCTATCGGACCCATGGAAGCAGACACGGAATATGTTGTGGACGCTGGCACAGGCGGGGCGTACAGAAACGTCACTTGTGCTATGCTGGCGGAGAGTCACACCAGCCGCTCCAGTCTTGAAGAGAAGCCTTATGTTTGAGTCTTCCTACTGATTCAACACTATCTTCACCGAAAGACGACTTGTTGACGGTCCTAGACGTTTCCTCATGCCTTGAATGCCGCAGCCTGCTCTGCATCCTCGCGCTCGTGTGACCAACCTGGGCTCTGCAGCGGTCCCACATTGGTGCAACCCTTCCTGATGACAACCACCCGACTCCGGTACCGCTCGTTTCTGCCTATTCGTTATACAAAGTGTATGCGGGCAGCAGGTTCCTTTCCCACTTGTGGGATTATATCACACAAATGATGCAGCTGTCTGCTGATATCTGCTTCACTTATGCGTATCGTTTACCCGGACTACACATATTGTAGCTTGATCAAAAGCTTATCACTTTGCGGTGGTGCAGTGTATGCATCTATCTGTTCGATTCCGGCGTCGTCGACAATGGTTGTGAAATAGGCTGAGTATAGGGCGGCGATGATATACTTCATCTCTACCGCAGTGTGTTAGCACAGCACGTCCAAGGCACCTCACACGTAGAGACCTTCTCCACTGGGGAGTCAGGAAGCAAGAGAATGGGCAGCACTTACGGTGAACGGCGAGATGGCTGCCAACGCACATTCTGCCGCCACTGTCAATGGGTCAGTGGTACGTCTCATTCATATTCAGCCGCATTAACTGACCTTCCAAAGGCCCAGAACCATCGACTCTCCATATCCTTCCTCTTCTCATCTGGAACTTCTTCCAGCCATCTCTCCGGTCTCCACTCGGACGCCCGCTCATAAACGTTTTCATTCAGATGAAGTAGCCCTGCGCTTGCACTTACTCGGACACCTCCCGGTATATAGTAGCTCCTTTCTTCAGGGCCTAGACGACAGCCTTGAGGAGGGGTAAAGCGCGGCTGCGGACCCGGTATCGCCGAATGAAGACGCAACGTCTCCCAGATTACGGCATGCAACAGGGGTAAGGAGTCCACTGTCTTTGCATCTGGAAGCCCTGGTGCAGAAGATGGAACCAAGGGCGGTGACAATGTGCGCAACTCTGCTCGCAGCTTCTCTTGGATATCTGGACGCCTCGAGAGCTCATGGACGACATATGTTAGGGTTATTCCTGACGTATCAAACCCTGCTGCTAGATGGTCGAGCACTTCGGACGCAAGCTCGTACTTTCCATTGACCTTGCCGAGTCCGCTCTTCTTCAACTCCTTAGCAAGGGCTATGGATAACTGTTGATACACCACCGGTGTATTTTCGGGCTTGACCTCGCTCTGCTCGAGCACTTGTGCCGCACTGTTACACATGTTTTCGGTCCACTTCTCAATCTCCCCGTTCGCATCATCGACCCATTGAGGAGACAGGCGGTACCCGAACCATTTTCGCAATGTACTCGTCAGCCGGGGATATTCTTGGGGCCAGAAGTTATAGGAGCGGCGCGAGTTGTAGAGATCGAGGAAGTGCGATAGCTCCTTGGGATTATCGATGAGGTTTGAGCTTGATGCCAAGCCGAAGATGTAGCCAGTGACGATGTCCATGGTAGTTGCGTAAAGAAGGGGACACACGTTTAGGATCTCCGGGCCTTGTTTTGGACCACTGTGGCTGCGGTCCGTGGAGAAAGTTGCAGTGAGATAAGGTAGCAAGCGGCCATAGAGAATCCTGGAGATTTGAGCTTTCAGGAAGGGGGATGTGGAAACAACGGATTTGCTGTAGATGTTGCTGATCATACGTTTGCGGATTGAGTGGGTTTTGTTATCCGGGGTGGAGAACATGTTTGGAACTCTGTAAGTATAAGAAGTTAGCATCCTATCCTGTTGAATGATTTTAACGGAGAAATCATCGCTCAACTCCCACTTATGGGCGCATGATCCTAACCGCCGCCTGCGGTTCCTGACTTGAATCGTGTTTGTATGTTCCCAGGATTGCGAAAACAAAACCATATCGCTTTAACTTACCCCGCATAATTGCCGAAAAACTCATACCAGTTGTACCCACTCAATGCGTCGCCTTTCTCAAACGCACCCCCATACACCTCCCTGATACCTCCCTTAACACAATTCACACTCATCTCCCTCGGCCCCAACCTAACCACCGGTCCCAGGCGATCATGTGCAGCTTTCAAAGTTCGATTTTCCTTAGCGCGGAACCGGATATAGGAGATCCAGAGGGAGGTGTAGGGGGCGAGCGGATGTGCAGGGGGTATGTGGGTGATGTTGAGGGTGGATGTTGCGGGTGGGACTCGTGTGAGGCGGATGTAAAGGAGGGATAGGAGGAAGATGCATGCGGCGGTCAGGTAATGAAGGAGAGAAATCTCTATAGAAGGGAGGAGGTAGGAGAAAAGTTCGGATGCTGTTTCAAGCATGCTTTAAGGTTGCTGGGCTCGAGCTTAAGCTTGAGCTCCAGCTAGAGACAACCTTGGAATACCCTAGGTGGGGCGGATGGATGAAGGTTTGGAGGAAGGATTGATGGAAAGAATTGAAAGGATCGCGAGACTTTACTCCGTTCTCTTTGCAAGATTGTTCGGAAATCAAGCGGAAATCATTGAATAGTCAGTGCATGGAGTCATAAAATCTGGGGTACGTTTGTATGAGCGCATGTATCCGTCGATGGCCGACGTCGGCTTTGCAGGTTTATCGATAAGACGCGGCGCTAAACTAGATGTGGACAGACGAACTACCGCTTTGGGATAATTTATGTAATGGTGGTGAGGGGCTGATCGCCAACGTACCCTATCGCTGGATGTTGGGAGGGCTGTAATGGTGATTCTGCTATAAATTTATTTAGCTGTTAAAGTGCTTGAATTATATAGGGAGACCTGACGCATTGGGAAATCAACATCACGCCGTCAATTCCCAAGGGTTCTTCTCGGGAAAATGATCAAAGTCGCTACATGAATCCAGCCATTACATCATTGACACAAGTTGCACCCATTATGTTACACAGACTTAATAACATAGCACAAGCATGCAGGTTATAAAACACGACTTAACGGGCAACGGATAGTCACCCGGCGACAATTTCTAGATACTTTCCTCTCACATCAGCCGACCCATGATTCCAATTCACACAAGCTTTAAATCTTGCAACTGCGCTCCCTTGGAAAAACCTGTTCCCTCGCCCGGCTTCGGAAAGCAAGAACACGCTCCATTCTCACACCCCGACCATGTTTCGTTCCAACAATATCTAATTTGTGTCACAGCCATGTAATCCCACCTTTTCACATACGCGGGCGTCGTCCCACTCCCTCCGTTTGCTGTCGCATAAGCTCCCACCAAAGCCCCAGTAAAACCCCAACTTATGATTTCCACTGGGACTTCAGCTATCGTGATAACCCACGGAAATCGGCTTGAGGGACCTGCAGAGAAGACGTAGTGCGTTTGGTTGATGCCGTTCAGTTGGAGAGTAATGGTATCATTAAGCCAGGAGGCGGGAATGGGTTGAGTAAGGGAAGGGGGAACGAGAATGTGGGACTCCGCTTGGAAGCGGAAGTGCAGCGCAGGACTTGTGCTGTTTGCTGAAGGCAGGAGAACGACGCCGAGACGGGCATGGTGGTTCTGAAAAAGGGAGGTTAATTTTGTTGCCTCAGAGCGAGCCAACGAAAGGGGCATTTACCTGGCTCAGGAAGAGAGCTAAACCTGCTTCCTCTCCCAGTGCTTTTGGCTGAAAGTCCAGGTCGAATTGGAATTGGAACCAGGAGTGTGCCTGTCTCCTGCCAACGAAGGTAATACCCCCTGGTCCGTTTGAGTTCCCATCGATCCCGGTCAAATTTAGCTTGGATGGCTTAAGCTGGAGCCAGTTCTCATGGCCTTTGGGGGAAATGACATAGTTCCCCTTCACAGGGGGTCGCCAGTGTATGAAATGGGAGGGCAATTTCGAGCCTGGGGGAAAGTCAATGGGAAGGACATCATCACCGTTGACATATTGACTATATAGATCAGTTACAAGTCTACATATTTGGATTGCGGAATTGGACTACTGCTTACCCGTCTCCAGGAATACGGCCATCCGCTGTCGGTAGTTGCAGACCCCGAATTTCCCCTCGAACCGGACTATTAAATACTGGCCACGATCCATCCGCCCAAGTGACATTTGTGAGGATTGTTTCGCGGCCCATTGGCCAGTCGACATATTCTGGGCCGGAACGGACGGCTAAAGCAACACCCCACCTACTTCGTCAGGGTCGATATTCTAAGAAGGATAATATACATACCAATTACCGCGAGCATCTTGGAGCAGGTCAGCGTGACCGACGGCCTGGACTGGAGTTAAAAATTAGAGGAGACTTGACAATATAGTTCGGACATGCAGCCTTACAGTATAGCCCAGTGTTTGAATTCGTCAAGATGGGATTTGCTGGATTGGGCTCATACGGACCGTAGAGACTTTTTGAGCGAGCGATCGTCTCCATGTGTCCTTTGCCAGTGCCGCCTTCAGATAATGGTAAGCAACTCCAAACGCAAAGGGAATTAGCTTTACTACCTTCTGCAATCATCAAATAGTAGTACCCGTCTTTCTTGTAGATGTGTGGCCCTTCAGGTGCCTGGATACAAGTCAGAGAGAGAGAGAGAGAGCTGAAATCAATGCTGCCTATGAATGACGTACCAAACCACCTGTGCCCCTCCATATATTGGTCCAGTTACTTTTTACCTTTCCGGTTTTGAGATCCACTTTTGCCATGTGAATTCCAGGCCTAAGAGTGATCAGCTATGAACATGTCTTGCTGGATTGTAGACAGTACGGACTCAACGCGCCAGGCATGCGCACCCACTATGTACGATTCACCATGTTCATCCCACCAGGGACTAGGATCATATCCCTGAAACGGGAAATGGACTGGATCCGACCAACTAGACTCGTCCCAGATATCATCGGTCTCGAAAATGATCTGAACATCTGTCAAAAAAAGCTGATCGTGTCCCTAAGTGCCCCAACCTACGTTGTCCCATCTCGAAGAATCCAATTCTGGTTTCTTATCTTGGACCATTGTTGTCACCAGATAGTATGTGCCATCGTGGTATCGAAGGGTGGGGGCCCAAATACCACTCGTGGAGCCAACTGATTCGGCCAGAACGGGAAGTTGGCTAGGGCGGTTAAGCACATGGCCTGCTCTGCATAAGAAAAGATTCCATTATTGGTTGTTTTTCGGGTGATCAAAGTGAATAAGCTCCAAACAAAGAGATAACGAATAGCGTAGGAGATACCAGAATGTCAAATGGATCCAGTTGCTCACTAACAGCAGCATTGAGGTTCCATACATTACTATGGAGAATTCAAATGCATTATAGTCATTTACAAGAAGTCACGAGATAGGAGACATCGGGATACTCACCGACCAACTTCCAACTCTGTAAGTCCTTGCTCGCATGGATCGGAATCCCCGGGAAGATATTGAAACTACTCGACGCGCAAAAGAACGTCTCCTCCTCTGGCACATGTATACAACTCGGATCTGGGTGTGCGCCAGGAAGAATGGGATTGTAGAGCGTCTGCCCCGTACTATTCTTCTTTTGGCTCCACCCGAGTCCCAGAAGCAGTGACAAGGATATAAAGACCCGTGATGTGACGGATATCCCCGTTGATGCCGGCATGGCTGCTGGCGAAGACTGGTAATAATAATTGGCGAGGTGGCTGAATTCACGGGCGCGGGATGGGAGTCTTTCGCGCAAGCTTGATCGATGTCTGAGGTATATTATGTATATGTTCCTATGTTCCCATATTTCTTAATAGAGTAGCGTATCCGATTGTCTTACGTAGAACGAAACTGGATGTAACAGCAGCGGCGGGTTCATACCCTAGGGTAGCTGTCAATCATCCGCCTGATATATTGATATTAGACCTCTTACTCTTAACCGGGTTTACTGGTTCGGCCTGCACGAACGTCATTCCCGTTCCGTGGAGGCTTCCTTCCATATTCGAGAAGATCTGAGTCTGGTACCGGGTAAAGCAGTCAAGCCTGCAGTTAACAGGACCCACTTTAGCCCCACGGATTTTCGTTGGGAGAGTTATATTAAGCGGAATGGACACGGCCGTAATGGTGAGGAAGCTTGAGAAGATGAGATCTGGACAAGCGGAAACTCGGAGACTGATGGGCTCTAGGTTATGAAGCCGTTCTTTGGTCGTATTTTCCATAGATTGCTAGGTGGTCAGAAGTGGGCGGCTCAATTTCAGGTTTGGCCTGGATGACCCTAGGCATCGAAGGTATCAAATCTGCCAATGAGAAGAACACCAGTCGAAATGATCGGAGGGTCGAAAACACACCAGTGCACACATGTTCAGTTGGACTGGATGTGCTATACTTCTTCCCTAGTTCATGAATGCTCTAATAAATGCCAGTGAATCCTCAAACGAGATGCGAGGACTGTGGGAGGCTCAATGATCGGCTTCGCATTCGGACGGGGACCGAGATCGTCCGATTTGCCCACGTAACCTCTCACTTACCAACAAGCCTCAATACTATAGAACCTCCTGAAAATGAATGATGAGTCAAGACGCAAGATGCGCATTATCCATTTGTGTGACGCTAAACTCCACCCCCAAGGTATCTTCAGAAACAGACCAGCCCGATATTGGTAACAGTGCACCCTTTACAACCCAAATCCAAAACCACAAACATAACGACCTTCTGAGGACTTTGAGCCTAAGCGCAAGTAGAACAGAAAGCACCAAGTGATGTTTCAAGCGTTCGCCATCATTACATCCGCCATGTCGTCTTCTTCGCCCTCAGCGTCGATATCGTCTAGCTCACCATCTGCGTCTAGATCGCTATCGCCCTCATTATCCACAGCGCTATTTCCGGCATGGGTAGCATTGCTCTTTCCTTTGAGGCTTGTCACGTCCCTTGGGCTACCAGTATAACTCCTTGTACGTCTTGTGCTAATCCCATTCATGGGCTTCACAGCTCCTCCGTCACCGCTTTCATCACCGTTAATGCCGTTGATCACGCTCTTTCCAAGCTGACTTCTTGTGCGCCTAAGGCTACCACCAGGAGTTGTGGAAGCGTTCACGGAAGGTGATATTGCGCCATTTCCGTTCTTGGTGGGCGAAAGTTGTATCCTTGATATGGGTGCGGTGGTGATCGAGAGTGGCCTATTGCGAACACGGTTGGGCGTACTGGTTCGGCGACGAGAGCCAAAAGGGCGCCCTGGCCTACGCTTCGCTGACGGCAAGCCTGGGGCCGGTGGGAATATTTCGTACCTGGCAGGTGGTATAACAGGGAGGGCAATATCGAATTCCCCTGCTGCAGATGTAGATCCGTCCGCCAAGGGAGTAGAAGGAGCTGGAGATTCTCCACTGGCAATCGGTTCCCCCGTCAGGGCGGATGAATGTTGTTGGTCGTCTCCTTCGACAGCTGATGTATTGTGCTTGCCAGTCCCTTTCGACATACCGTTTCTCTCTTCAGCAAGCTCCACATCCTGAAATGCTTCTATCTCTGGTTTCGCCTCTTCAAGAGGTTCGTCTCGTTGTTGGACCGTGTGCATTGCGGGGCCGTCCTCGTACTGGCCCAAACGTCCCTGGACATAGGGCGTCCAGACCAGGCATTCGGGTTTGATCTTCGGGTTGTTGTTTGCGTTACACTTCTCGATGTATTGTTTGAAGTAGGCGTAGTCGAGACGAAGAGCATATGTCTTCGTGACAGGATCCCGGACTAATGCACGTAAGCCTTCTAAGGCGGAGACAATGTCATCAGGGGTCATTCCCGTCCTCTCAGATATCGCGGTGATGCTAATGGGTCCCTTCTGATGAAGTAGCTCTTCGCACAAAACCAGTCTCCAATATTTGCGATAGCTGACCAAGCCCATATCGCTCAATGGCTTCTCAGGACTTCCGGTCTTCTTCTCTTTCCGGGTAAGGAGGTAGGAGAATTCGATCAAATACTGCCCGTACCCTTTGCGCATGTGGATGGGGAGCACAAGGATGCAGGAAACGTTGTTCATCGAACTGGCACGCTTCTCTTTCGAGAAATAGCCCACGAAGTGACAGCCATAGCTGTCGTTTTCGGTCATGACGTAGAAGAGGAAAGGTTCTACGTCGTAATAGAGCGTCTTGGAGCCCAGGAATAATTTGGCAAGAAGACACAGATTCTGGCAATACACCGGGTTCTTTCGACCGTCTACTTCGAAGAATGAGTATTTTCCGTCTCGGTATATTTCATCTCCAGGAGGATGCTTGGCAGGGCACTTGAGCTGTTCCGTTGTGAGTCAACATCTCAGGAGATCGATGGGTTCATGCTTACCTTATGACGCCAAGCGACGTAATCAGAAGCCATGTACTTGAGGCAGAATTCGCAAATGTACAGAATCCGGTTCTTGCTGTATTCCTCGGGGTACGGTGCAGCATGCCAGGTATCAATCTCCCAACCCCCGAAGTTGATGCTTCTGATTTTGCTGGGTACGGCTTTCGTGGCCTTGGGCTGCGGCTCTTCGCGGGCCTCCTTCCGCCTCCAATCTTCTTCGGCCTTGAGACGCGCATCTTCAAAGCGTTTCCGATCGGCTTGCGTAGGGTAGGTTTTCGATGTGTCGGCCTCCGCCTCCGACAGGATGCCACCATACGGCTTGTTTTTGCTCTCATCCATCTCCTTCTCCGCAAAGCCGTGGAATGGTACGACTGGATACGTTTGAATCGAAGGGTAGTGTGCAAATTCCGGTGACGCAGGTTGTATCTGAGTCGCCCTCCTGTTTCTGTGACGGCGCTCTCTGTCCCTTTCGCGTCGCGCTTCCAGACGGGGATCTACCATCTTCTTTTTGGTCTTGGCAGTAACGATCTTTTGCACCTTCTCGTTGTTGAGGTGGAAGACGAGGACCAGACTGAGAGGCCCGAGGCCCGACTCCTCCTCGATCCAGACCAATGGCCGTTTGTCAGTTCGCTTGGGCTGCGCTTGACGCGAGCGTGCGGAGCGCAGGCGTAGTGAACCGTGTTCTGAAGCAGAAGCGTGCATGCCTTCGCCGTCACTATCATTACCTGTGCCCGTGGCATTCCTAAGCGAGGTAGCGCCTGCCTCAGACCTGGAGAATTCGGAGGATCGCCGCTTCTTTCTGGTCTGCCTCACAGAATGTACCTCGTCAGCCAGTGACGACTTCCGTTTTCGGAGAGAACGAGATCCGTCCAGAGGGTCGTCAGGCAAGATTAGATCATTGAACATGGAGTGACCAGCGGAATCAGAGCCGCGCTGAGACGGAAGCAGGTCGCGAGCCAGATTAGGGACCGCTGATACTCTACTTCCTGACGGTGAGGTTTCCTCATTCTGGGCTCCATTGAGCTTCGCGTTCTGTAAGCAGGCCAGGCAGCGCCAGTCTTGAGCATCTTGAAAATGGTCAGCAAAATTCGGAGTGGACTGGGAATCTGAGATACAAAGGGGAAGTGGCTTTGTCGATTGGGGTTGGGACGAGGCGTACCTTCATCGGAGCTAAGCGTATTAGCGTTTCGGGCGCATTGCCGGTGAGCTGCGGATGATAACCATGTCAGTCGATCCACAAACATCCAAGTCCGCAACACGACAAAAGGTGTTCTACGCACCGTGATCTCCACACTCTCTGCAAGTGAGATACTCTTCGAATTCCTCACTCGGGTCATTTTCTTCGTCATTGCCGCAAAATCTGTGACCATATCAGCATCACTTCATTTAGCTAACCACGCCGCCATGCCACTTACGTGCAGTCGTTGGAACTTTCACGTTCTCCTCCGGACTCCTCGCCATCCTCGCTCTCGCCTTGCCAATCATTCTCCGCCTCGGACGACTCAGAGCTGTCGTCTCCCGATTCCCCAGCGTCGCTGATCTTGGCATCTGAGGAAGAGTCCACCGCGCTTACGTCGTCTACATCATTGTCATCGTCGTCTCCAGACAGTATATCTTGTCCTTCCGGCAACTTTACAGCGCCTACATTCTCTTCCTCTTCATCTATTTCCTCCCCTTCGGCATCCATGTCCGAGTCTTCCACGTTGTCCGGTGCCCCACCCTCCTTGCTCGGCTGGCCGACCTGGTCGTATTCCATATCGTCCTCCTCGTACTCCCCATCTATATCGTTTTCATCCTCATTGGCATTGTTAGGAGCCTGGCCCATGAACCGGACCGGCTCCGACATCCCGAAGGAGACGGCACTCGCCAGCTTGTACACCAGAGAAGCCAGCGTAACTTTTGTAGTCGGTTACAGTGTCTATTGCATGAGTCGTGCGAACGACAGGGACCGCGACGGTGTAGTCATGAAGCACGGTGAGGACCTGGCGATCTTGCGGTTGTAGCGCGTCCGTGTAACTCGCAGGGCGTTGGCGTGGTTGGGAAAACGGCGGTCCGGCTTAGACAGGGTCCGTTAGAAGCTGTCAGAGGTTGCAGTTTGATGGGAGCGATCCTCAGTCGCGTCGTCCCGAAGCGGCGAATGGGTGGGTGTTGGGCGCGGGCGCGAGGTGCGGTTCTCCGGAACTGAGGAGCAAGGCGGCGTTATTCGCGACTCTGTGGATAGAGAGAGGCCAAGCGACACCTAAAAATATGATCTTATTGTGTGCAGAGCGCGTGGTGGATGAGTTTGTGCCGCTTCGACAGGTACCCCCTAACGATGAGCCCCCGTGAAGGTGAGGGCGTGCCAAGCGCCGGGGCCGTCCACGGAACTAGCTCCACGCTCGTCGCTCGACCGCACTGCAGCAGCTCCCGACCACCACCACCATCTCATCCACCAGGCACCGCTTTGGGCGACTCTCGCAACCATGGGTGTGCCTTTCGAAGCGTTACTCCCTTACGGGATCATGATTGGCGTACGCAGGGCTCTCAGTCGCGCGCGGCGACACCGCTAACGCCTGACGCAGATGTTCGCATTCAGCGCCGCCTCTGTCGGCAAGCTCAGGGAAATTCAGAACGGAGGAAAGAGGGCGAGGCGGGGTATTGATGCCTGGGATCAAGTGAGTAGTGTCTTCCTCGAACAGGGACGCTTGGGGCTAACAAACTCGCAGCAAAGTAGGAACGCCCACAATGACCTCATACCCGTATACTGAACTTTACCGCAGTGATGGAACGCGATAGGAGGTTGACGGGCTTCGTGCGAGGGCAGACCGATAGGGCGGACGCACCACCCGGGTTTGAAGTGAACAACCCATGGAGGGTAAGAGGCCCCGCAGGCAGTACAAGAGCGCCAGAGACTAACCCGTTCACAGGTCGAGAAGAGGTTCTTCTAGACGGAGAAATCAACCAATACAAATTTCATCATTGAAAATATCATCTTGTCTCAATCAACTGCTGATCCCATTCGGACGTATATACACGAGAGATCCAATATGTATGTACGAACTATGGACAAAACGCTCAAGTTATCACGGCTTTCAGATGTCAGCCCAACTGCGACGGCAGCCCTTTAATGCTCTCTCTTTCCGTCTCCCCAAAGACAATCCCGAAATGCTCTTCAAGGTGGCTCAGCCGGTCTTGTTCTGTCTCGAATTTGATTTCTTTGGTTTTCTCTCCATTGATCCTCCACTTGATCTCGCCATTGTTCAATATGATTTGGCCGACAACGTTACCCTCATCGTCCAGTATCTTCTTCTCCGCCACTATCACTCTGGTGAAGAAAATCCGCGGGCTGGTACTGGTGAAGTAGTTTATGATGTTATAATCGCATGGCAGGAACTCGAGTTCAGTGAAGCTATATGTCATCTGGAAGTCGCTCTCGTCATTGATACGGACCTCGTACACCCAAAGTCTCTGGCCGGGGTCGTTGTTGCCAGGAATGTTACGCCACTGGAGGCGTGCAGCTGCCGGGGCGATATGGGGTTGCACAAGCCCCTCCCTGTTGAGCTTCATTGGGACTATTGGACCGTTGCCGCCGAAGCCGACGTCGACGTGATATCTATCGCCGCCGATGGTTATGATGTTCACCATATGGCTCCTGGGGCGTTATGTCAGCTCAGGACTACAGTGAGGGGCAACCTCGGAGAATAGGATGATATCATGAGCACTTCGGGAGCACCCGAGACGTTGGACCACGTGGGGTGCGAGGGTGCTTACCATCCGGACCATTTCCCATCATCGAAAACACGGGCTCCGGCACTGAAGATGGTGAATCCCAAAGTATACAGAACAGTGCCAAAGAGAGTGTTGTTCTCCATGCAGTAGCCGCCTCGGCCATTGTTATCAGCGACAATCTTCTTGAAGAGGTCCTCGGGATGGATAGTAATCTGGCGATGGAACGCGTAATGCAACGTGAGGTTTTCGAACGGCACGGAGGCGAGCTGATATCTCTGAAGGCGAGAGAGGTACTCTAGCGCTTCTTCATCACTTAGGCCTGAGATGTCATATCTGCGGTGTTGTTCGGGTAGCTTGATGCGGTTGAAATACGCCTCAATCTGCTCCCGAGTGTACGTTGCTCTTCCCAGACCGAAGGACATGTTTCTCTGCAGCGAAATTGATTGCTTACGATCAATGAGATTCCGCCTCCCAAAGGAGGGGTCGAAAGTGACCACCTGGGCATGCCGATGGTTCCTGGCACGTGACTCGCTTAATAAGTGGGGGTCCATCAGGTTGGGCTTCCCCTATTCGGCTACGCGCTCTCCCTTCCCGCAGCTGGCCCCTGACACTTCCTCAGACTGGAGATGGTCGAAACCTTGGTTGTCGTCGAAAGAAACGAAACTTTCGCTGGATCGCGCCCTTTTCACTTCGTCGTCGTTTCCCTTTTCCTTCCGCTCGATTTCGGCATGTCTTCCAGCCGGTAAAACCTGGGGCCTGCTTGTCCCCTGAGCTGTTGTCGCCGATCTAACGCGCATCCCTATCCGTTCTCTCACTGCGCCTCGCTTTTCAGCTAGACCCGCTCATTCCCCCACACTCCTTTTCCAAGATGGCCAGCAACGGCCTGCGTACACAGTATCCGTACGGAGACGCCCGAAGTCCACGAAACCTGTACGACTACCCATCGCCCACGTCCAACTATCCCTCAGGTATCGGCGGCGCGTCCCCTGGATTGTACCCCACGATGTACCAGAACACTCCACGCTTTGGCGGCAGCGTGTTCATACCTCCGCCGGATGTTTTCATGGAGGGAAGTGGGGAATCGCCAGAAGACAAAGCCTCGGAAATGGCACGCGAAGGTCGCATAAGACGGCTGGATGCGCTCAGTGACCCAGTCGCGGCCCACCTGTTGGTCGAGACAGCTATAGGGGATAGTCAGCACTTTGAGGTGCTATCGATTGAAGAGGTGGAGGCGCTGAAGCAAGAGCAGAGGGTGCTGGAGGCTCGCCTTGGACCATTGAGGAAGAAGCTCGAGTCAGAGACGAAGATCCGGGACGCAGCGCGTTCGCTGAACCGCCTCAGCTCGAAGAAGGATATGGGGCATAGGAGAGGTCTCGGCAGTCGAGGGAGCAACACCGCTCAGGACCTCTCAAGTGGCTCGGAGGAGGAGCTGGCGATCAGCAATCAAAAGGTGGAAGAACTGACGAAAGAATTGTTCGAACTGGAAACGCGCATGCGCACGATCGATACGCAGCTTCTGATGCACACAGCCGCCATCTTGCAGATGACACACAACGGACCTACCCGGAAGAAACGTAGTTTGCAAGGAGCACATGCCGGAGTGCAAAGACCTGATAGCCCTGCGAGTCTCGATACCTACGATACCAGCCTGAAAGGACGGTCACGAAGGGACGACGAGTTCGACGAGAGGAGTTTTTACAGGACACCGGAGAATCTCGACAGCCTGATGAACGCGTTACAGAACGGGACGCACAACCATTCGGAGTCTGTAGCCATGGAGGATCACAGTGGGTTTATCGATGCCACCACCAAGCGCATTGAAGATCTCAATGCCCGCGCTCGGCATTTGCTTGTACAAGCGAACCCTCAGCAGAACAGGACATATTCGATGCCACCTCCCGTTCCCAGTGGTGCGCAGGATCCCTCTGTCGTGGATCAGCAACTGGATTTCCTAGATAAGAGTCTTCGCGATATGAGCGTTGAATTGGAGCACTCGAAAGGCACATCGAAGCAATCGTTGCAAGCCGTTGAGGGCCGCCTTGATGGCATCAATAACCAGCTCTTCGCCATGCTCAACCGTACGGACAACAAAGCCCTGCCGCCTCCACCCGCGACCGACGAAGGTGTGCAGGAACAGGTCAATTACATGGAAGACTCACTTTATCACCTCGAACAAATCCACTCTTCCATGTCAGAGCAGCTGAGAGAGCTGCAGTCTCAGGCCGAATCTATGACTCAGCAGGTGGACCAGCTGCGTTCTCAGGCTTTCAACAACCAGGATAGTCAGTTTGAGACCACGCTCATGGGACTGTGGTCTATCATGCAAGCGGGCGAAGAGGAGGCGCGGCAAAGGAAGCGACAGCGCCGGGAGATGTTGGCGGCGGATCCGGACGCCGATGAGGAGTTGTCCCCTGATGAAGACTACGATCCGAACGAGCAATTCTCGTTGACTGCATTCTCAACGAAGGTCCAGTCACTGTATAGCAGGGCATCATCGCTTAAGGAGAAGCAACGTATTCTTGTGCGTCAGATCAAGCAACAACGCGAGCTAAACAGCCGCTCGGACGCCCAGAAGGAGGAACAGTTTGATCAGCTCAGGGAACAAGTCCTCAGTGCGAGGTCGGAGAAGGTGTCGATGGAGAAGGAGCTGGAGAGAGCCATCGGCCAGCTGAAACATTTCGACCAGGAGAAGATGGAGACGGATTCCCAGGCTCTGAAAGAAGCGAACGAGCGCATCCACACTTTGGAGAACCAATTGCGTGAGGCTCAGGACGACTCGCGGGTCGAAGGTGCCACCATCCGCGCTGAGCTGGCCGAAGCGTCTGCGAAAATGGATGAAGTCGCTGCTGCACTCCGAGCGGCGACACAGGAGAAGGAGGAGGCCCAGGCTCGTGCCATCGAAGCCAACGACCTGCTTCAGAATAAGGAGACGGAGCTGCGGAATCTGACCCAACTCATGGACGTCAAGGAGGATGAACTACGCAACGCCAGCGGTCGTCTTCAAGCTCGGGAGAGCGAGCTGCAAGAGATGAACAATCTTCTTCAGAGCAAAGATGGCGAGATCCGCGATTTGGAAAGCGAAGTGGTGCGTCTCACCACGGAGGTTACGCTCGCGAAAGCGGAGCTTGACGGCGCGTATGGGACACGTGCCGAAAGGGCAGCAGAGAGTGGGGCCCCGATCAAGAGAGAGCTGGAGGAGCTCTCGGCGAGGAACGCGGCGCTCCTCACCGAGATCGACATGCTCAAGAACGCCCAGGAGGCAGCATCGCGCAGCGAAGCGGAGGCGAGAGAGTCGGAGAAGGCTCTCAAGCAAGAGCTGACGGGGATGGCTGCCGACTACGAAGCGCTCACACGTGACTTGATCCAGAACGAGAAGGATCGTGATGTGCTTGAGGCTTCCATTGATCGATTGCGCGATGAGAAGGAAGCGTTGGAGTTGGAGCTTTCGGACGAACGAGTCCGATGGCTCGGCATCCGCAGCCCGGGTGCACCCAACGGGACACCAGGGGCCGCCGAGGCTACGTCTATCCGGATGCTCAGGGAGGATTTCAGGAAGATGATGAGGGATCGGACGGCGGAGGGTCTGAGGGCATTACGAGTAAGTCACCCTGTTTCTCAGTACCGATGGCAAAGGCTGACATGCAATTCAGAACGAGCAAGAAGAACGACGCAAGTTGGAAGGGCTGGTGCGCACGCTTCGCCGAGAAGCAGCGCCTCAGAAGTCGGGCCTCAGCAAGCAAATGACGGCGTAACATTTGGGAATAGACAAAAGACATCGACGCATCATCTAGGCATCGCACATGGATTGAATTTTATGGACAGGAGCGGCGTATGTAGACGGTTGGCGTTTCGCGATTTCTTCGCTTCCGTCTTGTATACTTGACAGCAGACGTTTTGGAAAGTCGTATTGGCGCTTTGATTGCTGAAGATATATCCTTGGTAGGGGGACTACCTAAGTACATGATGTTGATGATAGATGGGCCCATGTGGGATCGTCGGCGCAATACACTTATGAACATGATCCTGGGCGGCACGTGTTTACGCAGACCCTCCTTGCAATCAATGTCAGATTCGGAGATGAAAGGTTCAATAATAGGAGGAGGGGGTCATCACTTTCCTGGCCCGTCCTAAGATTATCACCGAGGACCACCGGCCAAGACCAAGGTCCGCCACACCTCGTAGGTAGTATTGAGAAATAGAGCTGTTGGAAAGCCTACGATAATTAAAGCGACTTATGCTGACTGGATTCATGTGAATGATGGCGGCACAGCACTGCGCCCATCCATGGTATGCCCCAGTGTATGTAGCACGTGCAAAGCAGGACAAAACATCTCGGCAGTCACATAGTCTCGTTCTTCCATAGATGATCAACAAACGACTATTAGTTGACCCACACGGAGGAGAGCCGCCAGCGTCTTGTCCCGAGTCCCCAGCGCCAAAAGATATTCAGGGACGGTGGCGAGTGAATGGTGAATGGTGTATACGCAGGTATTGTGTGGGCTTCTGAAACGGTCATGTCTCCCCCGGCGCTCGGGCTGATTGGCTCCGGACCTTTCAGCGAAGCGTTTCGAAACAACGCTTTTCCCTATCGGGGGATCCCTGCGGGCGGCCCGCACCACGCTAAGCAGGGTCTCGGCCTTCACTCCTTTCAGGTTCCTTCCCTAAACGGAAACGGTCGCCCTCGTCAGCCGGGGGAAGGAGCAGCAGCAAACAACCAAATATATATTATTATATCACAGCCCTATTGCCCCCTCGTCACCATGATCTTCCACCTTCGTCCTCTTCCCTTCCCTTCCCTTCCCTTCCCTTCCCTTCTCTTCTCTTCTTCACCCTTTCTCTTCTCTTGCTGCTTCCGGGAAGCATCCACATTCTTTTTTCTCTCTCTTTCCCTCGTTTCCTACCTAGGTCCTCTCAATCCTTCTTCTTGAGAACACCGTCCCGCAGTCGCCATGCGGTTGTCTTCACTCCTGGGAGCTGCGCTCCTGCCGATTGTTGCACATGTCGCCGGTGTGGAGCTGGACCCCGACAGTGAGGGTAGGTGAAGTCATACCTTTCATCATCATGGCTCCATCTCACCATGTCATTAGCGTCGATCAAAGCAGCTACGGCACAATACGCCCGCGGCCTCCTATCGTTCTACAAGGGCGACGCTAGTGGTCTCCCAAGGGAAGATGTCGGCGTATTTCCAAAGCCGCCCTACTATTGGTGGCTTTCCGGCGCCTCCTGGGGAGGCTTGATCGAGTACACCCAGTTGACTGGCGATGCGTCACATGTCAAGACCCTCACCCATGCGCTCGTTGCCAATTATGGCCCCAACAACGACCTCCTCTTGCCGTGGAAGAGAGACCAGGAGGTATTTGCTGCTTTTTCGTACCGGCGAGTGGAACATCCAGTCTAACCGCTTCGCAGGGCAACGACGATCAGGCCTTTTGGGCTCTCTCTCTCATGTCCGCCCTCGAATACGACTTCCCTAACCCAGCCGAGAAGCCACCGGCTTCCTACCTTGAAGTGGTGGAGAACTGCTTCAACAACATTGTTCCCCGCTGGGACTTGACGTCCTGTAATGGAGGCTTCAAGTGGCAGATCTATCCCGAAAACGCCTACGGCTGGAACTACAAGAACTCCATCTCCAACGGCGCCGTCTTCGCCCTTGGTGCGCGCCTCGCTCGCTATACCGGCAACCAAACGTACGCCGACTGGGCCGTTAAGGTATGGGATTGGTCCAAGGCGGTCGGCTTGATCAGTGACAAGTACGAGGTCTTCGATGGCACGGGCGACAAGGAAAACTGTACCCAGCTTGAACACACGCAGTGGTCGTATAATATTGGCATGTACATGCACGGCGCCGCCGTCATGTACAACTACACCAATGGAGACCCGGCCTGGAAGAAGCATGTATCAGGCTTCCTCGACCACTCGGCCTGGTTCTTCAAGCCGTACGACAACGCCACGGATATCATGTACGAACCCCCCTGCGAGACTGGGGAGAGGGGTCGCCCTTCCTGCAATGTCGACCAGCTATCCTTCAAGGCGTATCTCTCACGATTCCTAGCCAAGTCAGCTGTCATGGCGCCCTTTACGACAGATAGAGTGACCAAGTGGCTTCGTGCGTCTGCGGTCGGTGCCGCCAAGTCCTGCTCAGGAGGTGATGATGGGGCCACTTGTGGAAGCAAATGGTATACCGGCAGCTGGGACGGTACTACGGGTGTAGGGCAACAGCTGTCCGCGTTGGAAGTGACGCAGGCACTGTTGACCTTGAGGAAGCAAGTCGTGCCTCGTGCGCAACCGCAACCGCAACCGCAACCCGGTCCGGAGCCTGCTCCTCCATCGACAAGCTCCGTTGGAGTCGTGCTGCCGACGCCTACCGCGACAAGCGTGGAAAGTAAGAAGCCAGAAGCGACAGAGACACCAAAGGCTTCAAAGGCTTCGGAAACGCCTGAATTAACAGAAATACCGACCGCAAGCTTATCAGCGACGAGCAACACTTCTGCTGTTCCGATCCCAACAGCTACTGAGGTCCCCACATTTCAGAACTCAACAAATGCACCCCCCAGCTTGAACGCCACCCGCCCCGGTTTTTACGAGGACAACGACACTTCGTCGCGCGGCGGGTGCAATTGTAGCCCAAAGAGCACCACGACCGTCTATGTGCCGCCCTCTACACCCACAACCGCACAGCCGATTCCGACAGGGAATAATGGCGCCGCACCTCCCGGCTCCGCGCTCGCACCGCCCAGCTCCTCTCCCGCGACTTCGACTACTGACCCAGAGAAAGTCTTTGACGGAGCCGCAGGGACCGTGAAGGGGGCAGGTGTTGCGATGCTAGCTGGAGCCCTCGGTGCTTTTCTCAGTGGGCTTCTGTAAGCAGCATTTGAGACGCGTCCGTTTTTTCCTTCCATTCGGGGACTTTCGTCCTTTTCCCCTTGCACCTGCATCGACGGGCATTGCGCATTGCATTCTTGTAGATATACCTTTTTTTCTTATTTTCTTGTACAGCATTTCTCGCGGCTTCATGCAGAAGGCGGGATTGGGAGATATTGGACCCATATCTAGACTACCAACCAATTGCATTTATTGTGTGACATGGATGTAAACATGTCGTTCAACAATTTCCTTGCCAAGATGTGACGCCATACCCCATTAGGTCCGATGGCGCTCCTGTGTGAATAGCTTGCCCCCCTGCCGCATCTGCCCAGCATCCCGCGTGCCCTGCCCCGCGCCATGCCCACCTCCGACTCTCCCTTCCATCCGCCAGCCGATCCGCATCTCCACAACGGTCGAGGACCGCTCCGACTTCCGCTACGACGCGACCCCTCACTCAGGGCTCCATCTCTCACACGTCACAGTTGAGCACGCTCACACCATTCGTCTCCTCCTTGCAGTTCTCGCGCAGACCCCAACGTACCATGGGCTAGCCTAGCTCTCTCACTTATCTCTACCCACCACCACCACCACCACTCACATGAGCTTGTAACCCCAACGCTCGCTCCAGACATCATTGCGGCGCGCCTTACGCACGCATTCCGGAAGCTTCCAAGCTTCAATTGCGATCCCATCACCTTTGCCGCCCCGTCTACGCAGCACTTTTCTTCCACCATCTCCCGCTTCATCTCAACCTCGACCTCGACGTCCATAGCTCCCAGAGCTCCGACATCAGCTCACCACCATCGCAACCATGCCGAAGAAAGACACGGGGTTGATGAACAAGTATGTGTACGACGCGTTCCTGTGGACCTTCTCCATCCTCGTGGAGCTCTTCTTCCGAGAAGTGCATCCACGGAGTTCGTGGAAGATCCCCAAGGAAGGGCCGGTGCTGTTCGTGTGCGCACCGCATGCGAATCAGGTACGTTCTCTCTCCCTCTCCTTCGCTTCTCTTGTTGGAAAATCTTGTACATGCCTACATGGTTTTGGGGAAGAAGAATTGCTAATTTCCAAACTGTAGTTTGTCGACCCGCTCATCCTCATGCGCTGCGTGAAACAGGAATCCGATCGCCGCATCCACTTCCTCATCGCCGAAAAATCAATGAAGCGAAAATTCATAGGCACAATGGCCGGGCTCACAGGCGCCGTGTCCGTGGGAAGAGCAATGGACTCCATGAAGCCTGCCGTTGGGAAAATCTATCTGCCTGACCCGGTCAATGACCCCTGCCTGGTGCGAGGCGTGGGCACCAATTTCGAGGAAAAGCCGTTCCAACCCGGAGGCACGTTGTACCTGCCCAAGGTCAACGACATATCTGCCAATGCGGAGATTGGAGAGATCAATGGACCCGAGGAGCTGAGATTGAAGAGGCCGTTTAGAGGAGGCGTCGCCATGCAGCAGCTCACGGGCCGGAGCGACATGACCAAGGACGGGAAGTTCGTCAATGGCGCAGAAGGCAAGATGGGTCCTGCGCCGGATTTTGAGGGCACGAATTTCTTGGTCGCGCCGAAGCTCAATCAGAAGGAGGTCTACGACAAGGTACACGCCGTTCTTCACGCTGGCGGGAGTGTGGGTATCTTCCCTGAGGGTGGTAGCCACGATCGCACGGATCTCTTGCCGTTGAAAGGTTTGCATGGACTCTTTCCAATCTCAAAAGGGGCACTGCTAATGGCTTGCAGCTGGTGTTGCCATCATGGCCCTGGGCACTGTCGCGGAGAAACGTGACTGCAACCTCAAGATTGTCCCTGTAGGGATGAACTATTTCCACGCCCATAAGTTCCGGTCACGAGCTGTCATTGAGTTCGGCAACGCAATTGACGTTCCGATGGACCTGGTTGATAAATATGTCGCCGGAGAGAGACGAGAGGCCATTGGCACCATGTTGGAGACGGTCAGGGATGCTCTTCTCTCCGTTACTGTCACCGCGCCCGATTACGAGACCCTCATGGTAAGCCCAAACATCTACATGGACTTTGCACGATACTGATTCCGCCGCAGCTCATCCAGGCCGTCCGACGCCTCTACAACCCGCAGGGCAAGCGCCTCCCCCTACCATACGTAATCGAGCTCAACCGTCGGTTGATCCAGGGGTACACCCGCTACAAGGACGACCCGCGCATCGTTGACCTGAAAAAGCAAGTCCTCGACTACAACCGCCGCCTCTTCGCCGTGGGCATCCGGGACCACCAACTCTCCTACGCAAAACGAGACTTCGTGACCATCTTCTTCACTTTTTGGTATAGGCTCATCAAACTGTGTCTCCTCTCCATTCTGGTCATTCCAGGTCTCCTCCTCTTCTCCCTGGTCTTCATCTTCACCAAATGGATTTCCATCAAGAAGTCCAGGGAAGCGCTCGCCGCGTCGAACGTCAAGATCCATGCACGCGACGTCATGGCCACATGGAAATTGCTCGTTGCGCTTGTCGTGGCACCTCTGTCTTATACGTTCCACGTCACGTGGGTGACATGGCTGTATTGGTACAACAATTTCTTTGGCTACGCTCCCGCTGGCATCCCACTCAAGGCCCTCATCATCGCGCAAATCATCATCTACCCCACCATCACTTATGCCGCTCTCCGCTTTGGCGAAGCAGGAATGGACATCGCCAAGTCTCTTTGGCCGCTGCTCAAGCTCATGAGCCCCTTCTCAGGCAGCGAACTCGTCCACCTGCAGAAGCGAAGAGAAGAGCTGGTCAAGAATGTAAACGACATCATCAACACCCTCGGCCCGGAAATGTTCCCAGACTTCGACTCCAAGCGCATCATCAAGGAACCCTGGACACAGTCCCCGCCGCCGTCGTCGCCCACAAGCCCCATTCACGAGAAGGAGCAGCGGGTCCCCGCCATTCGTGCGAGGAGGCCTACTTCACCGTCCGCAAGCCGTCCTGGGACTGCTCGTCCGCTGTCCCCCGGAAGCGACACCTCGCACGACGCGAATCTCATCTCGCGCAACGAGTCCTTCGGGGACCTCACGAACCAGGACTTCTTCTCCACGCGACCTTCTACACCTCGCAAGGGGCACAGCAGGAAGGGTACCGGGGAGCACGGCCTCGGCACAGGGTTCCAGCTCAAGGAGTTCGTCAGCATCGAGGAGGTGAGTCGGGGGATCCGGGCGGCGATGAGGGAGAGGGGCAGGAGGAGGAGCGACATGGACGTCAACGGCCACAGGAGGGGGGAGAGCGACGAGAGCGGGGAGGAGACGGAGACGGAGACGGAGACGGAGAGCGTGGAGAGCGCAGGCATGGAGATGGGCGGGAAGAAGGACAAGGCGAATTAGGAATCCGGTCCCCGCCCACGAAGGATGAGGTTCCAGTGGCGCGGCAGTTTCAGGAGGGCGGGTGCCCGGCTTTTGTTCTAGGGGCTTCTTGTGATACCATTTCATTCCTACACAGCCAAAAATTCATATCGCGTATACTTCATTTTTTTTCTTTGACATGTCGGTCAGCTGCATTAGCACGACGTGACTACGGCGGATTCTGGTAGGATGGTAGCGACACTAGACTCCCTGCATAAGAGGCCGCATTTGCCATTGCCTGCTGTTGCAGTCCAAACGTCACAATCTAGGTAGGTGAAGAAAGGCCGGTGCTGCCCCTGAAACGCTGACTAATATCCCTTTCATCGCTTCCTCCGCTACGACCGTTGTCACACGGACTCTCCCACATCAATGGGATGCTTATTGGGCTACAAAGCTCGCACGTACACGCATCCATGTCAATCTAGATACGACCAGCCGTCGGAAGCGCCATCCTCACTACATGACAGAGGCATGCATCACACAGCAAGCCAAAGCCTGCGAAGGATGGGAAGCCGGAAGGCTGGAGAGTGGGTAGGAGCAGGCCTTATCCAGATTGCTGTTTTCCAAAGATTGAGCGTACAACACGAGCGCCTATAGAAAGGAAGAAAAGAAGAAGAAGAGGGAAAAAAAGAAGAAATGAACCATTTTGCAAACGGACGAAAACGATAGCGTAGGTTAAGAAAAAAATCAATCACTTCGGCGCCCTGTCCCGACCCCTCTCGACCTCTTTCCCCTTTCCCGGGACCTTTACGTATTTCGACACAGCATCCTCCGTGAGGGGTGGCGGATCCCCCGAGGCGGCCGATGACGATTTCCTGCCCCTCTCAGCCCGGGAGGAGGAGGAGGACGACGACGACGATGACGCAAAGGAAGAACCCCCATAGTCTCGTTGGTGAGGCCCGCTGGGGAGAGTGTTTGCGCGGGGACTTCGACTCCGCCTTCGTCTTCCGCTCGGGTTTGGAATTGGGACTGGAGTGCGCGAGCGCGAGCGAGCTCGGAGTGTTTGGAGAGAAGGCAGACGCGGTGGTGCCGGTGGGGGCATGAGCCTTCGAGTACTGTCCGAGTGTACCCCAGAGCCGGACATGGGCGCCTTTCCCTTCCCAGAGCCCGCATCGGGGCCGTCTATAGACGCATAGAGAGAGGAGCCAACCCACTGTCTCGGCTTCGGGCCCCCGTTCCAGAAGCGGCAGAGGTCCTCTTTGCTAACCTCCTTGAACCCATACGGGCCCATATCTCTGCAAAGACTCCCGTCCGCGTTCCGCGACAGAGAAGGGATCCAGCAATCCTTGGTGAATTTCGCGATCCGGAAAGCCCCCTCGCAATCAATGTCAAGCCACGTGCTGAGCGGTTCCTGGACTGGTTCCGGGCACTCGCATCCGCTGCCGGCCAAGGATTTCCGGCAGAATTTCCACGCCTTTTGCTTGGCCAGTTCGAACGCCGAGCACAGATATCTCGGGTGCTTCTGTATGCTGGACTCAAGGTGACGGTCCATTTCGAAGAGCTCGCGCATGATGAGCCAGTTGGCCGGAACCATGAGTTGGCCTTTGGAAGATCTCTTCAAGAACGGCATGCCATGACCGTCGCGTTGCATCAGCACAAACGCTTGCGACTGCGTGATGTAGGGCCATGTCAATGCTCCAGGCTCGTATTCAGGGCGCGGGATGGCCGGCTTGGTTTTGGAAAGCCTTTCATACTCATTCAACTTGAATGTCTCCCACGTAAAAGCATCGAGGATAGGGTCGAATGGTGTTTCCTTCTCCTCCTCGGGTATGATCGGATCCGCCTCAATCCACTCCGGGTCGAACAGGTGATGGTGTGCTGTGAAATGGGCGTGAACGGGAATATCGCCCGCGGCGGCGCGAAGGAACTTGCGAAGACGGGCAACCGGGATGCGTTTTATCCCCCTTTCAGTTATGGTGTTGAATTCAGGCCCAACGGATGAGATGTGGGCCATGAAGACTCGCAGGACGGATGTGGCGCTCCCCAAGCCTACTGGTACATGCTTCATGATTTCCGCCACGCTTACGGCTACATCACCCGGACCTGCCCAATCCCGCATCAATACTCGACTCCAACCAGGAGAAAAGGCTAATAATACATGTTCTTGGGGGAAGAAGAAACTCACTGGAAGGTACACGTTCTGTATTCGCTGATACTGTTGCAGTCGCTGTACCCTCCTCCTCCTCCTCCTCCTCCCCTTCGTCCTCCGGTGGCGATGTCTCCTCAACACCCAGCTCCTATGCACTTGTGTTTGGACCCTCCACGTCCACGGCCTCCAGAAACCGACACAGATCCTCAATTGTACACACCTTGATGCCCAACTGCTTCCCAAAAGCAAGACATTCATCCCTCCGCATCATCCCACTGTTTCGGAACTCGGATTTGCCCTGGACGGGCTCGCCGTCCCGCACAATCTCGCAGATGACGCCTACCAAGGGCTTTCCGGCAAGCAGGCACAGGTCGACGGCGGCCTCGGTGTGGCCCTTGCGTTCGCGCACGCCGCCGGAGCGTGCCTGCAACGGGAGGACGTGGCCGGGCCTCCTGAAGTCGCCAGGCTTGCACTCTGGGTTTGCCAGCTGCCGACAGGTCAAGGCGCGGTCGTGCGCCGAGATTCCTGTGGTGACATCCGGGTGGTTGGCGTCGACGGTGATGGCGTAGGCGGTTCGGTTTGGATCCTGGTTGTTTGTGACCATTTGTTCGAGGTCGAGTTCTGCGCAGCGTGGTGGGGGCATGGGGGCGCAGATGTAGCCGGAGGAGTAGCGGATCAGGAAGGCTGCCTTTTCGGTGGTGAGGGCGGAGGCGGCGATGATGAGGTCGCCTTCGTTTTCGCGGTCGGGGCTGTCGAGGACGATGACGAACTCGCCATTGGCTGGGGCACGGAGGTTAGCATAGCCATAGGGTTGAATGGGCAGGGCAGAGGGGATTGTGTGGGCATACCGAAAGCATCTATCACGTCGGGGATGGAGTCGAAGGCGGGATCTAGAGGCTTGAGCAGGGCGGGATCGATCTTCTTCCCAGCTAGCCATGTATCGGAGACACGTTGAGATGTAGACATATTTGCGATGCCGTTGGGGCGGTGTGTGGTTCCGTTAACAATGTCGGAAGAGATGGTGGTGGTGTGTTGTGTAGAGGAGGAGGTGGTGTTGCCGTTGACGGCGGCTTGTGTCCCCGCCATCTAGTAGTGGGTTGCTACTTCTTCTCCTAGAGCAAAGAGCTGCTGCGCTGGATCTGTATGCAGTATGGAGGTCGGTCGTGGAAAGCGCCCGTGCAGCAGGTTTGACTCGGAAAGATGGTTCTGTCGTTCCGTGGGGATACTTTGCTTAGAAATTTGGATCCGGGTCTTGGTAAGCGTGTGCCCAACAATTCCGCGATGGTCAAAGGCTAAGTAAGGGCGAGAAGGAGAAATGCAACAGCGACGATGGCCAATGGTCAATGGCTCGGGATGGGGGGTTGAGCGAGAGTGGTGAGAGTCATAAAAGGGGAGAAGGGGTTTTGGGGGGGGGGGAGCTCGAGATGGTGTTATGGAGGGGCGATTTTTCGGAGCGGTACACCCCACACTGGCCACTGGCCGCTCCAGGGCTGGCGACCCGTCCAGTCGGCGTGATGATCGTTCCCCCTTCCCTGTCGCGCGGCTGGTGTTCCCTCGGCTGCCGGGCCTTGGCGTAGGCCTGTGTCGGCCATCTCGAGACCGTGTAAGAGCCCTGATCCGACTCTTTTGTGTCGGCTTCCGAGGTCTGATGGTGATTGTACATATCCATGTGCGCGCGTGTGTATACAGAACAGAGGGACTAAATTGGGGGTCGAAAAGGGCAGTCACGACAGCAACTCTTAGTACACAGTCATGAGTATGGCCTACAGCTACTTGCTAACCGGCGCCCTTAATGGTGCGGAGGATATGCATACAGAGTACCGCCAACTAGAATCTACACACTACCGCAATCGTCTGTATTGCAAACCCCTCGGGAATCTGGGCTTCGTCGTCTCTGGCTTCTTGAGTAGCATCCGAGGACAGACGAACTTGCATCCCCATCCCCACGGCCGTGGTGCTGATTCGAGCTCCGCGTTGACAGCCAAAACCATGCCCCCTTTTCTTTGGACAAGGCGAGACCTATGGTTGAAGTCATTGACCCGTTTCTAACTCGTGAATGGCTCGTAGTCTGGGGGTATGCAATCTGCATCCTGCGACTCTTCTCCGCCCAGTTCCTCCGTCACCCAGGCCTCGAGAGCGTCGGTGGCTGGGTCGGACGTCTCGGGCCGCTGGTTCAGGTACATGCAAAGCCTGCCGCCTTCCGTGCCATGAAATCCCAACGATCTGATGACCACTTCGCATCGCGCGATATGGCAAGCTCGGGTGAGAGCCGCCTTCATCTCCTCGGTGGAGAAGGAGCCCAGGAGATGGCGCCAGAGAGGTCTTGTTGCCATGGCTCTTTTCACTATGATCAGTAGGTTGCCAATATCACCTTCGCCAACTTTCCAAGTGCAGCCGTCATCCATCACCTCCATCTTCGCGGGCAATGCACGGTACCTCTCCACGCTAAATGGATATACCACCTCTAGGTCACGTGCCCACTGGACACTAATATGGTCCCTTTCCTCTTCACCCATGGGCCCAATCCTGGCGTAGGCGTGGATGGCGAGGATGAAGAAGACCCAAGGTATCCTCTCCTTCTGCACTCCCATGGGTGGCGCATGGCTTCCCGTACCCACGTTGAATCTGACACACTCCGTTAGCAACTCCCTAACCGCAATGGCATAGGCCGTGTCCGGCGAGCCGTCGCATATGCGGAGAACGGTGCTTATATCCGCGATGATCGGGAGAGACAGCTGTGGCGGAGTGGCGTACTGGTCCGGCTGCAGTAATTGGATACGGTGCAGGATCTCTCTACGAATGGCCTGGCAAATCTCGACTTGGCCCGCCATATAGATCCACTGGAATCCATCCAACTCCGTGCCGAAGTCGGTCACGCTTCGGTGCGGGTTATGCTTGGGGACAAAGTCGTCGAGGAAGAGCCTCCACAGATTTACAATGGTCCCGAGGACGATGCGGCCCGGCACGTGCAAGTGATCTACGTCCTGGGGCTCCAACCTGCGCGCCTTGAGGGTCACGATGTAAGATGCAAACACAACGTGGGGAGGGATCCCACGTAGACATGCCACCTGGTTTTCGTAGCGGCCGAGGAGATTGTTCCGGAGCCGTAGCCCTCCGTCCGCGTTGTACACCATCTGCGGGTCCATGCCGAAAGGAACATGCCCGAGGTAGTCGTCGTTCTTTTCCATCAAGATGGGAATGGGCACCTGGTCAACCGGGTTGTTGGGAAGGGCAAAACCATAGCCAAGGAGGAGCTCTGCATTTGACTTGGGGCCGTAATTATTGAACACCTGCTCTCCCTTTTCGACATGGTCCAAGCAACCGAGGCGGAAGGCGTGGTCTCCAACGGTCCACTGGACGTGGGTGGTTGGCGAGTGGTTAGCAATATCGAAGACGGGGAAGAGCATCTGGAAGGATTCTAGGGATGGGAAGCAGTAGGAGGAGGCAAAGGCACGAGAGGAGAGAACGGCTTCCGCCCAGCGAAAGGTGGTACTGGACCCGATTAGCAGAAGGAACGCTGGGTCTCGCCTCCCGAGGCCTCAATGGCAGCGTGGCTGCGGTTGGGGCGGCCAGTGGTGGTAAGGATGGGAGCATAAATGATAAGACCGGGCGGAGGATTGAGAAGAGAGGTGGTTGGAGGCTGGACCGTTGGAATGGACTGGGCTATGGGAAGCCAGGTGATCCGCTACTTACTTGTCGCACTCATTGTAGAGCTCCGTATTCTTCAGACCGGCCTGTTCGAGGGCGGCTCGGGCAAGCTCCCAGTTGTTGTCCACTTTTGAGCGCCTGCGGTCCCGGGCGGTTGGGATGACGGTGGACTCGATGTACTTGTGGCTTTTGGAATAGACGGTGGCGGCCAAGGGCTCGACCTCTGGTAGGGTGGCGATATAAGGGTACCATGGAGAGTGTTCTTCCAGGACCAATTGCTCGATGAGAAGGAGGCAAGTCAAGATGGTGGGGGGCAGCTTGCCCCATAGTGCGGTCAAGGGACTGGGAAGCCTTGGGATGACATGGGGTGGGATGTCAGCATCGGGGGGAGCGAGGTTGTAGTGGGACAGAGAAAGATGCAGAGGACAGGAGACGGCTTCGAAGGGGCCGTGGAGAGCGTGGCGGGCACGGAGGTGGAAGCCGGCGCGGGGATGGTATTGGAGATGAATGGCGGGATGCAGGCGGCCTCCATTCCGGAAGAACCAGGCCAGGAGTTTGGCGGGAGATGGAGAGCCGTCGCTTTGGTCGGCAACCAGCTGCAGATGTGGGTTGGACATGGCAGCTATAGCACTGGCAGCTAGGGGAGCTGAGGGCAAGGAAGCCAAAAAACGATTGGCTGCTGGATTACGGTGAGAATGCTGAATGCTGTAAATGGCCGATGAATAATGGCAGGCCGCAGGCGACGCAGCTGAAGGGACGCCGCAAGGTGCCTGGTGCACAGTTACGGTGTAGGAGCAAAGCCGGTGAATTCTGCGAGGGCGAAGGCGAAGTGGGGAGAAGACGGACCCGCAAATCGGCCGACACCCGGACGGTCCGCGCCTGCCACAGTACCTACCGTGTAGGTCCCCAGTACTTGTCTGTATCGTACCGCACATGGCAGCAGGGAACGTTGGGGACATTTTCAAGGCACATGCTGAGGAACAACTTCAAGTCGAGAGAGGCAGCTGGGTTCCTCGGGTCAGGCGTTGGATGGACCTGGCGTTGCGGCAGAAACTTGAAAGTGGGTGCTGGCAATGGATGATTCCGCCGGAGGATCGGACAACAAACCAACCTTGACTCCTTGAGATCAGGGCAATAATAAGGTAAGGCGCGGAGTCGGGGTTATTGAGTCTCCGTGGAAAGGGCCGTGGGAAGGGCGAGGATGGATACGTTCCTGCATTCCTGCGTTCCTTCAGGTTCCTTCAGGGCGGGCGATTTCTGAGGAAGGGGTCAGTGCAGCTGACGGCAGAGCTGAGCTGTGTCTGATGAGCAGTGTCATTGACTCGAATGGCAGAGGGATCCGGAGAGACAGGTATTCCCATTCGGCGTGCTGACGAACGCGAACGGCGAAGCAGTGCTGGATGGAGTGATGTAGTGAATACAACTTGGAGCAATGTGAGAGAAAGGTTCCGAGGTTCCAAGTTTGGGATGGTCTGGGTCTAGGCGCTTCCGGCTAGCCGTTACGCCAAGGCTTGTTTACCTGTGTATCTTAAAACGAAACACATGGAGCCAGGCCCAATCACGGCGAGTCCACGGAAACCGGAGAAGCAAACTAAGCGGAAGGGCCAAGATTGCCAAGGGACGCCGCGTGGTCGGGTCGACCATTGCCGAAGCGCCGACGGCCGGGATTTACCCTGTTAAGTTATTTTTCCCTTTCCCGCCTGTATTGTATTTCCTGGTATTCACTCCTCGAGGAGTCGAGAGCCAAAGGCATCTCCACCCGCGCCACTCGCTTTGCTGGCCCACTGTGGCCCCCAGGACGACGCCGAACCTTGGAACCCAGCCTTGCCAGATACGCCGACTACGCGCTGAACTGTCTGACGTCTGACTGCCTCCCCGCGCACAGAAACGGCGGACGGCGGAGAGACGGACGACAAATGCTGAAATCCCTTCTTCTTTGATCCCCGACCGAGCCGGACTCGACTTCTTTTTTTTTTTTTTTTCAGCTGCTGCTATTCTTCCCCCTTCGTTTGGCCTTTGCTCCCTTTCTCCCTCCTCGCTGCCACCGTTCCCTCGCTTTGGATCACGGCTGGCTGGTCCTGAGTGCCTGAGAGTCTGGAATACCAAACGCCCCATAACACCACCCATCAGCCATCATCAGCCATCAGCCGCAAGCCACCATCCGATCGTTGTTCCGCTGTTACGCTGTACTGTACCAGTGCTCTGCTGTGGCTGGGCTGGTAAGTCCACCCTCACCTGGGCAGTTCCGTCAGCCCTAGCCCCCCCCAGCCCGCCGCATCGCCCGGGGGTCACCCTCCGTATACTCCGTATACCAAGCCTCATCACTGGCTCTGCTTCTCCCTCTCCCCCTCAACCGGTAAACGGGTGCGACCTGCGCCCGGACGCCTACATACCTGTTGCCTTTGATGCCCTCCCGCCGCCATGCTCCCTTCACCCTCATTCAACCTTTACTGCTTCCCCCGTACCCTCCCGCCTGCTCGCTGATCCCTCTCGCAGCATGCTCCTCATCCGTCGCCCGTCCACCTAGCTGCGCCGAGCCATGCTCGACGTCCTCACTGCAAAACACGGCCATGATTACTCGCCGCAACCCTCAGATCCCTCCCCCTCCCCCTCTGGCGCCGGCACTCTCTCCTTCCTGCCACAGGTCCCCTTCCAAGTCTTCAATTCAGTCTTGCGGAAGCAGTCCTCGTCGCCTGCCCTTCCCACTGCCCTCCCAGATCCCCCTCGACCCCCCCTTCACTCCTTCCAAACTGCCCCCTCTGCCAAACCTACCAGACTCATGACTTCCGAGCCGCCCACTCCCCTCCACTCCCCTCCACCCTCTCGTCCTGCCTCCGTCACCAGCAGCACCGCGTCCTTCGAAAGCAAGCCCAAGAAGAGACCTCACAGGCCCAAGACCACCTATAACCTCGCTCAACCTCCCCCGGCCACCGGCCCTCGCCATAAGCTCCACCTCCGTCCCAAGGTCCTCCTGCAGTTGCACCAGGTCATTCCCGCCCGTCGTCCAAAACCCGTCTATGAGGTCATCCCCTTTTCCCTCCTGGCCCCTCGCTCCACCCGCCGCCTGGCCCGCACCTTCAACAGCAAGGAGAGGCTGGGCCCTCACGACCTCTTGGTCGTCAGGGCAGAGCCCTACGAGAACATCACAACCGACGAGGAGAGGTCCGACGACGAGCGATGGGGCACGAGGGAGGTCGTGGGCATCATCTGCCCTGCCAGGCGGAGCGACAAGGATCCGACCGACAAGACGGAGCTCCTGCTAGACGACGGCTCGAGCTGGGAGGTCTGCAACATGCCAAATGGCGGTTACGAGTTCTCCTTCACCGACCAACACGGCCTGACCCTCAAGCGCCGTTGGGTCCCCAAGATGCCTCACAATCGCCGTGTCTCCACCATGTCCAATGCCCCTCATTCCCCCGTCTCCCCTGCGCTGGCGCAAGACGACAGGAAGTTCAACTTCAGCACCATCAGCCCCAACTCCAGACGCCATCCAATCATCGGCTCCATCTCTAGAACGAGCATCGACGTCTTGGACGCCTACACCATGCCCTGTGCAACCACGCCATCAACCCCCGGCTTGACCCATTCTACCTTCGCAACTCCCTTGCCTACCCCTGCCAGCATCCCTGAATCCGTTTCCTTTCTAGAGAAAAGCGCAGAGCAGCTTCCTACAAAAACAGACGATGCTCTCCGCATGTTCATCGTCCTCTCCGGTATCTGGGTCGCCTTCTCCGAGAACTGGTCGCCCGCATATTCTCCTTCGAAAGGTTTGCCTTGCACGCCCGTAACCACTCGTCCCTTCCCGAACCGCGCCGTGTCCATGTCCTTTGCTGATACCCCTCGTTCTGCCTCTCCCGCTTCCACCATCGAGGAAAATCACCGCTCCTCGCTGCCTAAACTCTTCCGATCCACCACACAGAAGTCTTCCAACGGACACGCGGCGCCTGCATCCGTATCCCCTGCTACAGTCTCTACCCATGCGGCCCCCTCGTCGGCCAAAGCCGCTCTCAAAACCCGTTCCCGTCGCTCCAACTCGACCGGTAATGCCGAACTCATCTCCAGAAACAGCTCCAGCCGGAAACGCCAAGGCCTCGCCTTCGAAGACCAATCCCTCGTCGAAACCGAGGAAGAGCGCCAGAGTAAGCGGAGTATCGAGTTGCTCCGCATCAAGGAGCTCGCGCTCACGACCCCGTCTGCGCCTGCTCCCTCTTCTGCTCCTGCCGCTGATCCACCCCCTCCTCCTATCCAGATCCTGGAATCCCCCGCCGAGGACGAGGAAGACTCGCGCGATCCGTCTCCTGTGCCCCCGGCCGAGAGGACGCGGAAGACGCAATCCGCCTATAACCCGGTAACCACCAAGGGACTGTGGGATTCCGGCGTCATCGATGACCCCGGCAGCAAAAAGAAGAGGCCAACCAGTCTCGTCGTCTTGAAGTCGAAGAAGGAGAAGAAGAAGAAGAAGAAGCAGGACAGGGGGAAATGTAGGGAGAAGGAAAAGGAAAAGGAGAAGGAAAAGGAGAAGGAAAAGGAGGACAAGACTAGAGATGGATCGAGAAAAGCGGGAGGTCTAAGGCGCTTGTTGAGCCTGTTTCACAGGCAGAAGGGGTAGATCTTTCCTGCCTAGCCTGGACCTGACGGTTGCGTTGTCGTGTTGAATAACCCTAGTCCCCCTCCCTTCGCGGACGGCTTTTGTATATAGCGGAGCTCCTCTCACTCACTCATTCTTTATACCCATCTTCTCGGGATTCCTGATCGTCTAGCAAGCGCTATTGCAAGGTACACCATGCCATGTACGGCACTCTCCTGTTTCTTTAGATGTAGATGCTGTAAATATCAACGGAATGAAACAGTACCACCTGTTCTCAGTGGTCACGCACCGCAATTCAGGGACAGCCCTAAACGCGGAGATGGAGGTGCGCTCCAACAAGAGTCGCCCGGGCGGGCGTGTATGGCAAATCACGTGATACATCATCCGCTTACGTACACGCGGATAGGGCGTTCGTTCACTGGGAAGTGCAGACGAATGCCAGCGGTAGGAAAGTCGAGACAAACACGCAAAATGACCAAGAACGATTCCGATTCAACACCCTCTAATGGAACTCCTCCATCCCATTCCCAGGGTATCGGCATCAGCAACCATGAACGAAGCCTCGTGCAAATTACAGCCCAATGTACGTGACCGGGCTCGTCCAAACCTACGCACCCGTCCCAGGCCCAGACCCACCCGCCCATCCACCATCCATTGCAAGAAGCGAAGCAAGGCCTTAAGAAGATACAATACCATACGACCCCCAAAAATCAACGCCGCTCAAAATGCCATGCCACCGAGAAAACGTACGCTGCCGACAGCGCGAAGAAGAAGCACGAAAGAGAAGCAGAACCCGCCGACTCGACACCATCTTCCTAGTTCTGATGCTGGGGTCTTCCGATTCCTTGTTTCGCCTGAGACGCATCGTCAGTCAGCCTCCATTCATCCAAACGACTCCTGAAATCAACGACGACTCACCTTCATCATCTCAATCCTCTGCTTCAAGTTCTGCGTCACCTCCGCCGCCCGCTTCCAGCTCTCCGCCCCGGCGCTGGCTTGGCCGTACCCCGAGCTGCTTCCTCCGCTCGCATATCGGTCCCTCTCGATTCTCTCACCACCAAATCCGCTTGCACTCCCAAACCCGCTGCCGCTCGCCCCAAGGCCCTCCAGAGGCGACCCCGCTCCCCCGCTATGACTCGACTGTCGCGAACCTGGGCCTCCACGCAGCGGACTCAGCTTCCCGCTCAAACTGCCACTGGCGGGCCGCGAGGACAGGGAGTCGAAGTTCTCCTTACCTTCTGCACCGGGGCTGAGAGGCTGTGCGCCATACGCCCCCCTGTCTCTCCCCACGCCCCTACCGTAACTCGCTCCCATAGCGGCGCTTCCCCCGTACCCTCCATCCCCATACAGATGCTCGCTCAGATCCCTCGGCGGCGGACTGCTAGCCCGGACCTGCCTGCTCAATTCCCTCTTCAACCTCTCCACCTCCCGCCGCTGGTTCTGGACCGTCTGCTCCGCTGCCTCGTAGTCGCTCCTCGCCCGCACAAGCTGCGTCTCCTTCGCCTTGATGGATAGCACATCTCGCGTATGATCTTCAATGAGCTGCGCATTCTGGTTCTGCAGCTCGTGGATCTGACTGGTCAGCTTCGTGCGTTCCGAACGTAGGTCCTCGTTCGCCCGACGTAGGCGGTCCACTTCCGCGCGAAGTTCGTCCAGTTCGGCGCGTTCGACGAGGGAGAGGCCGGACGGGTTCTGGGCAGGTGCTGCGGGTGCTGCTAGTGGTTCTGCAATGGGTTTACCTAAGGGCCGGCCCGCAAGACCGCGACCCGGGGCGAATTTAGGTTTGGGTGGGGGAGAGGGCTCTTCTTCGGGGGGCGGAGAGACAGGCGGCGGAGGCGCTGCTGCCGCCGCTGGACGGCGAGGCGAGGCGGGAAGGCCGGCGCCCGGTTTCTTCAGGCCTCCTAGACGTGATGGCGCTGCGAGGCCGGACTTCGGAGCTGCGAGCTTGGAGGCACCAGGACGGGCAGTGGGCTTTGGTGCGAGAGGCGCGGCGGGCTCTTCCTGCGGGGGTGGTGGTGCTGCTGCAGGCGGCGGTGCCGCCTTCTTCACTCCTCCCGGTGCCGGTCGTCTCCCTGGCATGGGTTTCTTGCCTGCAGGAGCGGCAGCGGGTTTGGGCGGGGGCGCTGCTGCTTTAGGCTTATATTTGGCTTTGACCTCGGCGGCCTCGTAGTATTCTTTGATCTTGTTCTTTCGGATATCATCAAGACCGTCCAAGTGGGCGTTCATGATGCGGTCTCCCATGATTTTCCACAGCGTGCCCAACACCTCTGCACCCGCTGATCGCTGCACCTCCTGGGATTCCGTGAGCAGCTTGGTGGCTGCTTCTGAGATGGTCTTGACTTCAGGAGGTGAGGGCGCATCCCTGGTCGTCCTCAAACAACGGATGAGGAATCGCGTCGATTCAAGCTTCACCTGCGGATTCTTGTGCTTGAGGAACTCCAGGATCTCCTCTTGACATTCTTGAAGGCTAGTCGATGCAAACACCGCGTCCAAGGCAGCTCCTATCGCGTCAGTCACGGATTGCTTCTTCTCTTTCAACCGCTCCATCATCGGATTCATAATGGTGGAGCGGTACTTCGTGAAACCCTTCCGGAGACCCTTGGCTAAGAGCTCAGTGCAGTTGGCCGCAGTCGTAACGACGGCAATATTGGCATCTTTCATGCTCTTGGCGAACCCCCTGACGAGTTCGTCAAAGGGGCCTTCGGCGATCTTGGGATGGTTTAACGCTTTGTGGACTTCATCTAGTGCCTCTTTCCGGTCCTTCCATTTTGAGGAGGCAAGCCGTTCGCTCCAGTCCTTGGGCAACAGTGGGAAAACGTCCACGGCCTCATACTCTGGCTCCAGATCGATGGCGGCATCCTCCTCGTCCTCTCCATACTCCTCCTCTCCACCACCAGCTGCAGCTGCGGTTTCCCTTGCGGCTTGTTGAGAGCGCAACAGTCTTTCTTGCTTGGGCGGCGGCTCATCCTTCACCTTCTCGAACAGCTTGTCCAAGTCCTGCTGTTGCACAGGCTTGAGGTCGTTCCAAAACAGAGGTTTCATCGCATCCTTTAGCCAACGGTAAAACTCGACTGTCAGCTCTTGGGCTTTAGCGCGGACATTCTTGTCGGCATGCCCGTACACTTTGGGGAGGGCTTTGAGAACCGGTTTCGGCTCCACGGTCTTGCAACCGAAAGCGTGATAGATTTGGGTGAGGGCGTCCAGCGTTGCGGCGATCACCTTGGGCTGCTTGTGTGATAGTATGGGGAGGAGTTCTTCGATGACGGGATCGGCCTTGTCTAGTTCAATATACAGCATAAGCGCTTCCAGTGCCTTCTGTTTCGCGGCAGGCCTCGTGGAGGGTAGACCCTTCTCCGCGATTGTAGCGATTGTTATGTTCCGCGTCCTGCCATCTTCCCATTAGCAAACCGGCGCAGAATGCACCAAGTGGCATCTTCTCTTACCTTGTACAGCCCTGGGTACCCGCAATGTCTAGAAAGGCGCATAACGCGCCCAACCCCTCTTGTTGTGCCGCGACATTCGAATCGCCCACCACGCCCTTCCATATGCTTGCATCCTGGATGAACTGGCGCACGACGGGATCCGACTCGCTTGCGGCTAGGCCGAATTCCTTTGCGGCTGCTTCATAGCCTTCTTTCCGGACTTTCCAGTTCTTGTGGACGAAGCGGTCGGGGAGTGGGAGCGAGCTAAAGTCCTCGTCTTGGTCGCCCATGGTGTGTAGTGCCTAATGGTGGGGTATTATGGCGAAGAACTGTCCTGGATTAGCTGCGTAACGGAGATCTCGGCAGACCAGAGGGTGAGGGCGAGGAATCAGGGGTTCAGGCACCCGGGATGCTGGTGATGGTGAGGAGGGAAGGGGAGAGAATGGACTAGGTGAAGGAGGGAAGGAGGCGCATGCCACGTTAAAGTGGGCAGAAGGAAGGCGCGCAAGCCCAAGGCGGAACAATCCACTTACACGAGCAAAACCTGCGGCAGAAGGAATATGAGCGCTATGTACTCTCGTGCATACGCGCGGGGCCAGAAACAAAAAATGACCTCGAATGTCGGGAAGGCGTTGGGTTCCTTTGAGGTGATGTTGGTGTGAGTGTGTACCTGATATTTCGCTCGGCGACCCGACCGCGGTTGCGGCAGCAACCATCATCCATCACCACCAGCCCACTTCATCTTCACCCCAGCACATCCATGACTGCAGACTCCGTACATTGCCCGCAGATCTTACTCATCACCCATCGGCCCCAGAGGACATCTATTCACTGCTCAGTGCCGCATCGCTTCCTCGCCTCCATAACAGCGCACGCACTTCCCCTGCCGCCCCTGCATCTTCACCGCGCATTTCCCCGCCGCCAAGACCTCGACGTTCTCTCCCAAACATCCATCTTTGTCCAACCAGGCCCTGCGTTTCAAGCATTCGAGCCCTGCGTACTTCAGTGCATGGTCGCCGTCGGGGGGCGCCTGCGCATGCCTGCTAGAACTCCGCCATGAGCAACATACTCACAGACCGACAAGCGGAAGAGCTGTGAGCCTCCTTCATTTCCTCGCCAGCTCAGCAGCCCACTAACAACTGAGGACAGAAACAAAGCTATAGTGGCGTACCTTGGGGTGATAGGGGCGACAAATGCGGCGAATTCTTTGCGCCAGGAAGCAAACATTCCAGAATCCTTTGACGATGCAACCAGGAAGAAGTATGAGGGCCTTCTCGAAAAGAAATGGACCAGCGTGGTGCGGTTGCAAAAAAAGGTGGGAACACATGAGCAAAACTCATAGGACAGTCATTGACAGAGTCGCAGGTTCTAGAGCTGGAGCAGCGGAATCAAAGTCTCCAGAGCGAGCTCGACTCAACGACACCCACATCTCTCCTCCGCAGAAATCAAGATCCAACGAGTTGGCTGCCACGAGCTCCTGCACGGCATACTCTACAATCCCACCGGCAGCCTGTCACATGCGTGGCGTTTCACCCCATCTTCTCTTCCCTTGCTTCAGGATCCGAGGATACCACAATCAAGATATGGGACTGGGAATTGGGAGAACTGGAGAGGACCGTGAAAGGGCATACAAAAGGCGTTTTAGATGTTGATTTCGGCGGTCCCAGGGGAGGCACCCTACTGGCCTCCTGTTCAAGCGATCTAACGATAAAGTTATGGGACCCATCCGACGAGTATAAGAACATTCGGACACTCCCAGGGCACGACCATTCAGTCTCGGCCATACGCTTCATCCCCAGCGGGGCAGCCGGTTCACCTTCATCTGGCAACCTGCTGGTCTCCGCATCGAGGGACAAGACTCTGCGGATTTGGGATGTGACAACTGGATATTGCGTCAAGACCATTCGGGGCCACGCTGACTGGGTACGCGACGTCACTCCGAGCTTCGACGGGCGCTGGCTGGTATCTGCCGGAACAGACCAAACGGCACGACTCTGGGATGCCAGCTCTGGAGAGGCGAAATGCACATTCTTAGGCCATGAGCATGTTGTTGAATGTGTCGCGATAGCGCCACCAGTGGCATACTCGCATCTGGCCTCACTGGCTGGCTTAAAGAAGGCACCGCCTCTTAGCAGCTCCGCAGAGTTCATTGCGACAGGATCAAGAGATAAGACCATCAAGATCTGGGATGGACGGGGGACGCTGATCAAGACGCTCGTGGGTCATGACAACTGGGTACGCGGTCTTGTCTGGCACCCGGGCGGCAAATACCTACTTTCTGCGAGTGACGACAAGACCATTCGCTGTTGGGACCTTACACAAGAGGGTCGTTGCGTCAAAACGGTCGAGGATGCACACGGCCATTTCGTCAGCTGCATTCGATGGGCGCCAAATGTTATCAAGGATGTTCCCGGGGATGGAACGAATGGCACCACAGTCAATGGCACCACCAAGAAGAAAGAAGAGGAGGCTGCTAAGGCCACCATACGGTGTGTCATTGCGACAGGTAGCGTCGATCTTAATGTTCGGATATTCGCGTCTTAGGAAATGCAGGCAGAGAAAAGGGAAGGTCAGAGCGCGATTGATTCCACGAACACCTGCAGGAAATATCGCTTCTCAATTTCAACGTACTTTAGGCCATCACGACTTTGAGCAAGTTAATACCCCATCTTTCGGACGCAAGCTCCTCAACTTTCTGCTTTACGTCCTCGTACCTTCCTGTACTTCTTATGGCATCCTTCGTTTTTAGCATACCCCTTTCGTGTCTTTTCGGGCGACGCTATTCGGCGTCCGGGGTTCAGGTCAGATCTCAAGATTTAACTGGCAAGTCACTGGGCTTCTGGTAGAATAGACTCGCTTCATGATTTTTGACATGTTTCCGCTGCCGATGATTAAAATGTAGACACTTGTCTGTGCACATACAGCTCCACATGCAGCGCATGGACCTCCAGGGCTGTCGCTAATGCCAAGAATTCGCTTAGTCATACGCGGACCGCTAACCGGAATATTTTGCTTTCTGCTCTTGAGCTCCGTCTCTCCCAAACACGAACACCACAAATTTTCGGGGTGCCCTCTGTTCTACTCCTGCAACATCCCGTCGTCTTGCGGAGCTTGTGCATATATCAGCATGTAGCACATTGTCTGCGTGGGCCCTTCACGGGCCCAACTTCTGCCAACCAAGTTTCGATGCATGAGGAAGTAAGGTACGGTCAGGTTTTGTTCTACTCTCCTTCCGCATGATGATATACATAGCGCTTTTCAAACTAGAGTCTTTGACCTCCAAGGAGGAATGAAACTCACGCTTTGCACGTCAGTCTGATAGCGTCCGATCCGTTATTGCTTCTTAATTTCTCCCAGCTTCATCTGCTGACTTGAACAGACCCCCTCAGCCACCACCTCAATATGTCGGGTACCACACCATCTCGAGCCTAATGTAAGACTTCCCTTTTTCCGGTGGATACTTCTATGATGAACACTTGGTGCTTGCACCGCTGGAAATTACCGACTGAGACTTTGTCGATGTCGAAAAAAATTTGGCTGTTGTCTGACTTACATGTCCTCTCTGAACATTCAACGCTTGTCTCATCGAAGCTCCAGCTGACATGCTTCAAAACAGGTGCCCGAGTCTGTTGCCCTCGCCCCGATGTTGCCGTGCTCTCCAACCGGTATGCGTTTCGTCCTCTACAACCCGAATCCGCTTTATGATGAATGGCACTGGGCTCCGACATTTCGTGACGGATATGCCCCATTGCGGCAGGCCTAGAAAACCTCGCCCACTGAACCTCTTCATCTCCATTCTATGGATGACGTCCGTTGGGATACTCGTGCTGACCGAGTCGTCAAGTGAACTAACCTGCTGGTCTTCTTTGACCCGCTGGTTCCACACAAGGGTAAGTTCTTTCTTCAGTCCTTCGCTTTTGGGGAAGATGACACTTGATGACGAGTCTTATTCGGGCTTCCCGATGACGAGACCATCTTTTTTATACCATTCATGCCAAACTGACCCAATCCGTTACCGATTTGTCATTTTCATGTTGGCATAACGTCCGCTAATATTGTGCCGCAGATGATGTGTATCAGCAAGAAGTCGTTCCATTGATATCCGAGGGTATGATGAGGTAGGCCATCTTTTTCTAAACACAATTCAACACCGATCCAATGATGAATCGACAAACACAATAGACAAGCATATGTCCAAGCCCCCCTTGGTGGCAACGACGAGACTGGTCATGTCTGAACTTGCGATCGAACTCTAGCTGTTATTTTTGCTTTACTTGACGCTAACTAATCCATTCGCAGGCATCAACCCAAACCTAATTTGGGACCTTCGTAGCACCATTCACTGATGGAAGCTGTCACAAACTGAGGAGTTGGGCCTAAGCCATAAGCTACCCGGCCCACCCTCCCGCCTCGAGAGGTTAGTTTATACTTTTCCTTTTCCCTGTCAAAAGATGAACATTCAATTTAATCACGACGGTCTACCGAGCTAAGGCTATGGTGATAACTGCCGGTGACACGGCAAGAGTCTGAAAATGACTTTGGCACTGCTTCTTACCCTACCTGTTTTGCTTGGACTGCAAGCTGACAAATTTCTGAAGGTTTTGGAAGACACTGCTACTCAGCGCCCGGCTACTATGTCTTTGGTGGCATATAGAGTTAGCAGAGGATATTGAACAAGAACATGTCCAAACTCAATCAACGGTCAAGGTTCTGAACATGAAGTGTCCTTGTCATGAAATGTGCCATTCTCAGTGTCGTAAATGCAGACTTGTCCCATATTGATGCTTCCCAGCGCCACTCAGTACAACCCAATAGTGATATCTCCCCTTATTCTCGCCGTCAAATGAATCTCTGCCTCCAAATCCAGCTTGATTCCCAACAACAGCGCCGCATCTTTCAGGTTGCCCTTGTCATCCACAGCCCCCTTGATGATGTTGCCGGCCGGTCGGTTGAGGTTGTTGGAAGTAGGCGGGAGGCCGACACTGGGACCTGGCTTCGTGACTTTGCGACCACCCGTGGATTGGCCGTCTTCGCTATCAGACATGTACGCCAAGGGGCGGGCAGCAGCATCGCTAGGGTACAGTTAGACGGCACCGGCCGGAGGAGAAGGAGGAGGAGGTCTTACACTGTGGACATTTTTGTTGTGAAGGGATGAGGATGGTAGGAATAGGTGACGAGCTAAAGATTGGGTCGTTAGGAATTGCGAGAGTCGGAGAGCGGTTGGAGTTATTCAACGGTTGGAAGTATTATGCAACTCGATGGGGGTGGTGGTGGAATGAGGGCGTGGTGCTGAAAGGAACACTGAGGCAATGGAAAGGAAGGTAGTGATAGTTCAGAGGCAGGCCGGCTGTCTGATTTCCAGAAGTTCCCAAGATGAGCCGCTTATATACATCTCAAATAGCTTGTCCCCTTGCACCGATGCATATTTCCATATCGAGCCTCTTGCAGAGGTGTTGACAGACGCTCTGACTCCAACGCATACAGTGCACGGCGCATCGGCAATTGGAAACGCCTCCTGTCCCATTGCAGAAGCTTGAAGAGCGGGTCGTTCGATGGTCGTACCGGCATACCCATATCAAAGTCCTAGAAGGGGCACTTTTGGTGGTCTAAGCCTATCATGGCGTTGCTGGGATAGGCGGTGCACATGAAACACAGGGGTTGAGGGCCCAGGTGTAAGAGGTAGTTGTGTGTGAGATGCGATTTTCCTCTTTCGATGGTCACGCCACCATCTCACTTTCGAAGAATACATCAAGTTATGCATCGTAAGAAGAAGAACTGTGCAGAAGTGCTATGTGCTTGTCGTTAGTGTTTGAGCATTCGAAGAGAGGGTCGTATGTTGCCTGCAATATGGCGCCTATTCTGACGCCCAAACATGCTGAGTGAGGGATATACACGTTTGAGATTTGTGGACTCTGGGGTAATAATTGTTTTCCCATGGAACCATCTTGGTGTGCTGGCCCATTGTCGCTCTCGACCGTGAGTAACATGTATGCTTCCGCATACTCCGCATTACCCATTCTGTTTCCTTCCTCATACAGAACCCTCTCCCGAAACCCAATAATTTACAAAACCTAATCGCCCACGAACAATGGTGCTCGGCATCCTTATTGCTGTTGTTACGGCACCTGGCCTGCTGGGCTCACAGGAAGCAATCCGGCAATCCCAATCAAAAGAAAAGCGAGAGGAGCACCGCGCCCGCCGCTGCAACCTTATTACAACATGCGTCAAGTCTTCTATGCGAAGTAGAGAGATCAATGGAAGGCCCATTGTACTTCGGAACGGCAAGGTACGACAGCCCCCTCCATTTGTGACTTGACTCCAAGAAAGAACAAGAAGTTGTTGACAGAAGTAACGGTCAGCTGTGGATAGACACGGGCACTAGCGATGGCACTCCGTACGGGCACCCATTCGCAGGCTACTACCTCCCCTATCCGGATGCTTCCTACGAGGGCCTTGTAACTACTATAACCGACGAAGCCCCGATTCTTAATTGGATTTACGTCGACAAAGACACATACGAGGTCAAGTACGGAGTACGAGTAACCGCCCAACCAAACTTGACCGGTCCTTTTGATTGCACCCGGCAGGACAGACGATTGACATTCGAGGGTTGGGAAGGGTTCTGTGCAGTGGAGGAATTTCCCACGCTATGGGCCTTGTATTTCGATAAGGACGACAATGGGTTGAGGGGGAAAGTAGCAGAAGGAGTTCGTGTTTTGGACGTGGAGTTGACGAGGAAGGAGAAGAGGTGGAAGAAGGAGGTTCCGGAGAGGCAGCAGGACCAGACAACAAAACGAGAGGTTGAAGTAAATAAGGACGCGCCGACTGAGAAGGTGGTGGTGGAGCCACAGTTGGAGCGTCCTGGAGTGCATAGTGCATTGCCGACTAAGCCGCTTGCAGTGCCAGGAACGATGCTTGGTGAGGGTGTGGGAGCAGAGCAGACGGGGAAGTTCGCACCGCGACCCCAAACACCACCACCAGCGTATACTGCAAAACCAGCGCCGTTGGCCTCTCCAATATTAGCACGCAAACCATCTCGCCCAGGGGATCCCCAGAGCTCAAAGGAACCGCTTGTAGTAAAGTCTACGTCGCCAGCGAGCTCCGTCTACTCGGATTCGCTGCCAAATGAGGGTAGCGTTCAGATTGCAAGCCCAAAGGAGAAATATAGTGCAAGGCCAACATCACAAACACGGGATTCTCAGGAAGTATATCAAGCGATGAGAAATCTATCAATAGGTGGAAATGAGTCAACCCAAGACAAATCGAAGGAACATCGGCCTTCTCGCTCTGATTCACCTACGCTCCCTTTGTCGACGCCAAAGCCAGATGCTACCCCGGATTTAAGACCACCTCGAGGCGTGGTTTCGGCAACGGACCCAGCTATTTTCCAGGACTACAATGAAACCCCATCTCGTGGATCAACTACAAGCCTTAACAAGATGCCACGATCATCGGCTGTCGGGCGGAGTCAAACGAGTACACGACAGAGAGTAGAATCGTCTCTCTCCTCCAAAAAGACAGTGGAGCAAGGGCGCAGGGGAAGATCCAACACAATGTCTTCATCAACATCAACATCACGAGGACGAGGTCTCTCATTCACTTCTCAAAGTCAAGCTGCTGCCAAACCATTACAACGCACTGCGACACTGCCAACCAGGCCAAGACGATCCAATACTAGCACATCTACCACATCCTCACTGAGACCAGCAAGAAGTACTGACAGGGGAGGAACAACCCCATCTGGCCCTTCGCGCACTCAGCGCAACCCCACGAACTCTAGCTTATACCGCGACATTGACGAAATCCTCAAGCCGGTGGCATACACTGCTTCTAAAGAAACTTCATCAAATACGAATAGTTCTCCTTCAATGAGCAGGGGGAAGAGAACTCCTCCGCTGAAAAGAGCTGGAACGCTGAAGGGACCGCTTAGAGGGATGAATGGAATTGCCTCGCCTGGTGGCAGGGAAGGAGTACCGATAGTAAGGAAAAGAGGCTCGAGTGAAATTAGCTGAGGACATGTATTCTATGTAGTATACAAGTTCTTCGATACCAAGTTCAGGGTCAAATCCCGCAATCTCCATAAATGGCCACGAGTTTCGTGAACTGACATCTTTTCCCTTGACTTTCGACAACCTAGCTGGGAGCGATGTCTGGTTCCCATCCAGTATACGGAGTGAAAAAGACAAAAGAGAAATACGCAAGGCACGTCTTGAAATTGAACTGGTGCCCACGATAAAATCCACCGTTTGACAGGACGCGCCCGCCTTCGGGTCAACGAAAAAGAAACGCATTTTTAGACCTCGACGCAGATCCCCAAACCGCTCAGCTTTATGACGGGGTGATGTGAGTAGAGAAGATTCTAAGTTTATTTAACGTATTCTACCACCGAAAGCGACAACCCACCGAAAGCGACAAAATGTCTTGGCAAAACCAACTCGTTGATTATTGCATCATGTCTCAACAACGCAAAGCTTTATTGGAAGAACACAAAGGTAGACTTCAGCTTGCCCTTTAAGCCTACAATGCTAAGCAGTTTTAGAGCTATTAAGCAGCTGCAGCAGCCTTTAACGTTAAGCACTATACCCTTACTAAGCGCGCCAAAGGAAAGCTATTTCGGCGCGATACACGACCTAATTGCCAGAAGCTTACTACAACTGAAGAAGAAACGCTCGTCCGACATATCCTTAACCTTGATTCGCGAGGATTTGCGCCCCGGCTGTGTGAGGTACAAGATATGGCTGATAAATTGTTGGGTGTGCGTGGTGGTCCACCAGTAGGCAAACACTGGGCTGAGAGATTCGTGACGCGTTCAGAACAGCTTAAGATGGCCTTCAATCGAGCAAAAGATAGGCAGAGGATACTCCAGGAAAATCCTAAGGTGATCAGCGCGTGGTTCAAGCTGGTTGCAGATACTAAAGCTAAGTACAGTGTTCACAACAACAACGTGCACAACTTTAACGAGACCAGGTTCTAGATAGGTGTAATTAGTTTAATAAGGGTTGTTACAGGCTTAGAGAGACGTACAAGGCCTGATCTTATCTAGCCAGGCAATCGCGAGTGGGTTACAGTTATCCAGAGTATCTGCGCTGCTAGGTATGCAACCCCGCTATTTATTATCTACAAAGGACGCGTCTACATCTCTGCATAGTACAAGGAGGAAGATATACTATATACTTGGGAGCTCTTAGTCTCTAAGAACGGCTGGACAAACAACGCGCTTGGTCTTCAGTAGTTGAAGCACTTTGACGCGCATACAACGCCGCGCCAGGTGGGCAGGTATAGGCTGCTTGTTTTGGACGGCCATAAGAGCTATCTTAACTAGGATTTCAAGGACTATTGCCTTGGAAACAAGATCCTTACTGTCTGCATGCCACCTCACTTATAGCATATACTCCAGCCGCTTAATGTAGTCTGCTTTTCGCTGTTGAAGCGCAAGTACTCTCAACGCGTACAAGACTTGGCACGCCGGCGCGTCTTCCACATTAACAAGGAAGGCTTCCTTCCAGCCTTTAGAGACGCGTTTTTCAACGTGTTTACAGAGCAGAACTGTCAAAAGGCCTTTAAGGCATTAGGACTAGTCCCTACCAACGCGCAGGTGGTGTTGGACCGCCTTGAAGTACGGCTGCGTACCCTGCCAGGACTCCTACTACTAGAGACGCCGTGGCAGTTAAAGACTCTAAGTAATACGCATAAGTTTAGATCTTAATCTAAGCTTGTAAGCAACTCCTTTACACAGTTGCCTCTTACTGCGCAGGCTGGCTTCTCTTAGCTTATAAAGAGCGCTGAACTTATGCTACACTAAAACGCACTTCTCTCTGCTAAGGTCAATAAGCTACAAGAACAATTAGCAGTAATAACTAAGCGCAAAGGGCGTAAACAGAAGCAGATACAGCACAGTAGCACCATGAACTATAGTGTCGCATTAACGCAGGTAGCTGCTAAGGCATCTGCAGCGTCTCAGGGATTAAAGAAAGCTCGTAGTAGTAGTGATTACGGAATAGCCCAACCAGCTCTACAGCGCTGTGGGAACTGCAGACAGACTAGGCACAATGCTCGAACCTGCAAAAAGGATACAGAAGGATCTTCTAAGTCTGATGCAAGCACGACGTACGCAGGCTCTCTTTTTGATAGTGATTAAAATAAGGATTTGTAACGTGAGTTGGTTTTGCCAAGACATTTTGTCGCTTTCGGTGGGTTGTCGCTTTCGGTGGTGGAATACGTTAGTGCGAAAATTGGCGCAGTGGAAATGGTAGAGCTACCTATTGTAGCGAGAATTATACATAATAGTGACGGTCACCCTTTGCCAATTTGCCCCTACTATTGCATCAGTCATCTATTGTCGATTGCGCCAGAACGATCGCACCACCTCTAACTGCCACTTGTCAAGTAAGCAGTATCGGGTTTCACATTTTGTAACTTGGGGTGCCACATCGGTAATTCGCACGAGCCACGAAGGTGAAACTCGAACCACCATGAGGCGAGCGACATTCCTCCTTTCTAGAAATCATGCCCTTGAGATTCTTGACTTGTTGACCACAAAGCCTTCGTCGAGTTCACGAACTTCTGGTGGTAGACCAAGACGCGCTGAATTTGTCCACCATTCGCATGGCTTTTGGAATTCATTTCATGGCCCCATCCACCCGCTTGACAAGAAGGACCGGATGAAGACCGTGATTAGGCATCGTGAATTCTGTTAATTTCTTCGGACGTTTCCATTTGATATTCATTTTTTCTCGATAATTTCATCTCATCGAGAGCGATCGTCGCTTTTCCAAATACTGTCTTCACGATCAAACATTGGTTACTTTACAAGAGGTTGCGCACACCTTAGCCCTACTCTACGTGAGTACTTAGCCGCTACCTCAAATGTAGAATACAATTCTGACTGTCAGCCCAAGTCAAACTCGTAACTCCATGGACCCAACCTCCCGCTTGCATTCCCGTCTCGCGCAAATCCCCTCTGACCCCAGCGACCCCGAATCTCTCGCCGACCTCCTTGTTTGCGCTTTCGGAGCTTTTGAGCGATACTATCTCTGTTGGCGGACGACTGGTGGAGAATTTAGGCAGGGTATGTTTTTGCCAATTGTAAAGGGGATTCCTCACAATATGCTTCCGTCTCTGAACGTATATATGTGTGTTGCTGCTTCAAAGACTGACGCTGGTTCCAGATGGTTATGACCTCCCTCCACTTCTCCACGACTGGCTCTTCCCCGATGACGGGACTACAAGAGACTTCGCGACGCTGCAGGTAGTATTCGGACGGGGTGAAGAATATTTTGCTTCGGACAAGGATGGGAAGTTGGAGTACAAAGAACCCGAAATTGTGAAGAGCCAGGACCTACTCAAAGAAGATGAGCTGCAGGATGAGAAACCCAGCCTGAGGAGATCAAGGACAGTTTCATTTCGAAGGCCGCTGTCAGATCCGGATGCGTCAGAAAACGCTAGCAATAAGGAAGGTGTTATAGGAAGACGGTCCCAATCTGTGGCCGATACTACCTGGAGACCGACAAGTCTGTCTACGCAGCGATCGACGCCGGATCCCACTCCCGTATCCACACCTCCAAATTCGTCACCATCATTACCTCCTCCTCTCCGGGCTCGACCCAAAAGCATGTCCTTCTCCAAATTGACCATCATTTCCGACAGTGCAAGTCCGTCGTTCGCACAAACCCCTGAACCCACACCACCAGCGCCGAAGCGTCTTATCCGCAGGCCAACACGGCCTCTAAGCGTATCCTTCACGCCGCCCTCACTCCCTGCAGATGCAAACATACCAAAACCCCTGGCCCCAATCGCAATACCCCACTGCACCTGCTGCCGACACAATCCGTCAAACCCCCTTCCTTCACCGAAAAGAAACTACACAGATTCCAGCACACAGACGTCGCCCTCCCTCCGCCTAGACACCAGCACGAGAACCACAATCGCGGACCCCAACATTCCCAGTGCAACCACGACGCTAGTAGCCACCCCGCTGTTTGAGGATGAGGTAGCATCGTCTTATCCTTCTATGCCGCCACCGCCAAATCCAATATTATATATGGGCCGCATGCTTGACTACTTCACAAATCCTGGATACCAACTGGGAGACTCGCTGGTGTCGTCCTATCCGACTTACTACGATTATGGGGAGCCGGAACCAGAGTCAGTCGTGTATACAGACGCGGAGGGAAAGGAACTGGAGGGGGGAGAGGAGGAGGAGATGTATACATTTTGACCACAACACTGTATTTGTCCTGTATTGATACCCAAGAACGCGCACAAGTTCCAGACTGGAGTAGTGGAGTGCAGGCATGCATCGCATTGCACCGGAGTCCTCCTAGCTACTTGTATTGTGAATCTTATTCAAAGCTGTGAAATAGCACCGTCCAACCGCCAACTTCCCAAGATCCGCACCATGGTATCCAAATCGATGCCTCCTCGCGGAGGATAAATATCCTCTATTCCCTTGCCCAGTGAACGCCAGCCGGGTAATAAAGACACGCATAATGCCGCAGCCACAGGAGAATGGAAAGCCGAATGGAGAGGATATATAAAAAAAAGAGAAGACACACCAAGAACCCAACCCCAAAACCGCAGGGTTGGAAAGGAAAAACACAAAAGTGATTGGGCAATCCCCAACCCAGCACGACCAATCGGAGCAGCACCTAATACATGAGTGACAACGCACTCACCACCTTCCCTTATGGCCCCTGGTCTTCTCCAGAAACGCCTCCTCATCCTCCGCAGGATTGAACAGGAAGTTCGCCCGGTCAACTGGCCTCCCTCGGTCCCCACTCCCAACTATATTCAAGCTACGCAGCCTCTGCATCTGCATGGACGTGGCGGTTTGTGCACCGGGTGCGACGGTTCGAACGCCGCGGACATCGCGCCACCACTTCTCTCTGTCGGGAAGAGGGGCCGTGTCTTCTGAGATGATAGATGGAGGAGGTGGGAGGGAAGGCGCTGCGGACGTCGCGATGGAAGCGGTTTCGGAGACCATGGATGCGGCGTCGGGGGACGGCGTGCGAGGAGTCTGATACGCCCCTCGAGAAGACGTGCGTAGAGGTGTGCTAGATCTTGCCAGGACCGGTGCCGGGGTAGTACCCTTCGAGCGGTTGGAATGAAGGGATTGTGTCGAGCTTCTCAGGCTGGATGACCCATGTTGCTGGTCCTTCACCGCTCCGTGCTCTCGAAAAACACCTCTCAGTCCATCGGGGGCGCCCGTTGTCGGCGTACGTGGCGTTGAAGTCGACCTAATACTGGAGCGGGTGCTCCCATTCAAGGGCGTCGAGCGCCCTGGTTCAGCGGCCCTTTGACGACGATTCTGCACAGGGCTCACTGGTCGAGTTGCGACGGGCGATTCCGGAATATCTGCCTCCGTTGGAATGACCAAACTTAGCCTTACATTCTTCATCGACGCATCTGAAAGCCGCTTCTTCATGTTCTGCATAGACTGTTTGCTCCGTACGTTGACGTCCAGGAGCTTCGCGGCGCTGAGTCTGGCTGCACGGTCCGCAAAGGAGAGTCTTTCTTTACTGCTCTTGCTCTTGACCTGCGGCGATTCCGGCTGACTGTAGTAATCCGAGTCGAAATGCGCAGTCGAAGGCCTCGACTCATCAATGCTATGAATCCTCGTTGGACGTCCTTCTCGGTCACTGCCTTCTCCCTTCGCATTCTCAAGCTCCCGTTTCAAGGCCGCAATTTCCCGCTGAAACCCCTCCTTCTCTTCCTCCAGACTGATGATCGTATCAGCGGCTTCTTCAATCCCCGCCTGCAAGTTCTCCATGTTGCCAACCGCCTCCGTCTGAATGTCCAAAATCTCCTCGTTGCTCGCTTCCAACTCGTTGATTCTTTCTTCCATATCCCGCACTCTGATCTTCAATTTTTCATTGACCTGGCGAAGTTCCGCATTCTGCTCTCCTAGAGGTTCCAGATCTTCGAGACGTTGGTTAGCCAAGTCGAGTTTGTCTTTGAGCTCCCCGTTCTGCTTCTTCAGGAGTTCACTTTGCAGGTTCATGTTGAAAAATTTGGTCTTCAGTGTCTCGAGTTCGGCTTGTTGCTCGCGCTGGGTGGGGATGCGGTGGCCCAGGCCCCCTTCACTGGGGCGGCGTCTATGCCGCGGTTGCGGCAGTGGCAAGTCATCTTCCGAGAAAGCTGCATCGAGCCAGGGATCGTTTGTTGGTCTCGGTGGAGGGGTTGGGGTGGCATTCGACGCAGTTTTTGGGCGGCTCATGGGAATGGGGTCCGTTACCGGGGTAGGAGGGGCATCTTTCGCCCTTCTGGCCTCCAAGGCGCTGCGCAGCAAGTCTGATTTTGGTTCCGCGGGGGACAACGTGCGTTCACTGATGGGGGTGTGAGGTAAGTGGGAAGTGAGTCTTGGTGGATCAACAGGTGAGTGAGTGACGCTGTGCGCTGTCCGACGCGACGAGGGTGTAGCCATGTTGCTGATGTCTCGTTTTGTTTGTAGAGAGTGTCTGAGTACTGAGAGGGATAGGGGTGGGTGGTTCCTTTTAAGACGGGGCTTGTTGTGGTGTGTACAATGTCTTTGTTCGAGTGTGAAAGAAAACCGCGCTTGTAGTGATGAGGAAAGCTTTGATCTGGCTCTGGAAAGCTATCACAAGCCCCCAATTCCGGCAGTGGGCGCGATGGAGGTGCTAGAGTTCAGGATTGGGTATACTTCAAAAGCAGGCCTCAAAGTGACTGATTATATGAAGTTGCAGTCGTCTAAGCTTGCTTCGAATGCCACCAGAGCCAGTAAAGAGCGACAGAAAGCCTACTCGCTTCAACCTCTACACAATCACATAGTCCACATTCTCCAAGTCCAGTTTGAGTAGAAGTCGTAGGTGGTCCAGTCCGGTATCGATCCCATATCGGATGAGAGGCCAATAAGTCGTCGTCAATCCATCGAGCCAAAAATGTGGAGCAGAAACCAAGGGTTCGGAAGCGCGCATTCCACGTCACTGCAGTAATGCGCGTATGCGTTGTCCTGTTAGGAATACCCTCTTCAGAACGATTCTTCTCCCTCCCATGGACCCGCTCTTTCTCTTCCAAACAGCACGGCACAAACGGCGTTGACGACAAAGGGGCGCAGCACGAAGAATGAGAAAGAAAAGAGAAGTTCACTCCCCTTTGACGATTGATGGATCCTGGGACGTGCCTGAGGGCTGCAACAGACCCCCATTCCTAATGCAGTTAGCGCACCTGCGGGCACCAACGGTCAGGGTCCTGCGGGAACGGGCAACCAGGCCCAAGCGCAACCCTATTGGCTGGTAGCGTGGCTTGGCGTGTGAATTGTCGGGATGGGGTGCATCAGGAACCTGAGCACACTACGAGGATGAGGGTGAAAGTTGCCCCTGAAAAGGATGGAGGAGTTTGGTGATGGGGAGGGGAGCTTATAAGGAGACACTGCTTTGATTATAGTGAAAATGTTATGACGCCGTTCGTACCCTAGGGTATGCTTGGATACAAGTATACAAAGGCCCACGCGGCAGTCGATGAAGGTAGTGTTGTTCGACTTGAGAACACAACAGGTCTGAACGTTACTGTCAAGAGATGGCAAGTCCTTAAGCTGTTGCACTCTTCTCAAGCCGTCTTGTGGCTTCCACGAGTAGATAGCTAACGGGGAAGAGCCGTGCATGGTTGCGAGATCGAACCTTGGGAAGCGTTGAAGGACTATGTAGCACAACGTTCCGTACACACTGTAGATTGCCGAAGGCGTACAGCAGACGAGCGTTTCCGCTGTGCCACGTCTGACACAAGATACCGGCCGGTGAGGAGCGCACCGAATGAGCGGTATGCGGCTCTCCGCGAGTGCAACTCCATAAAACTTCCCGGTGAAACGTGTGCGTGATACTTGTACTATGGTGCAGAGGGTACACATCCCCCCTATTATATTCCTATGTCGTCAATGGTACCTCCCTCCCCCTGGTACAACGGCTCCCACGACTCCAACCCCACGCATGCTATCTATCTCAATCCATCATCACCCCCACCCCTGCCTCCTCCAGCCTTCTCTCCCACTCCACCCTCAACCTCTCCATCTCCTCCCAGCACGCCCTTCCCGTCTCCACGAATTCCCTCCTACTCTCCTCGGTCAACGCCTTCGCGAACGGACTCCTTCCCTTCCGTTTCGTCGACTCCCCCAGCTTCCCTCCCCAACCCCACCCTTCCACCTCGGTGCGCTCCACCCGTTCCTGGCCCCACCAGTCCGTCGCACTGCCCCACTTTCCCACCCCTTCTTGTGCCTCCATGGTGTCGAGGAGACTCTGCTTGGCGAGTGCAAGCCACACCATGGCGACGGCGCCCTTGTACGCGGTGACGGGATGCCATTGACTGCCAAGCCAGCGTGCCATGTAGAAGGCGACGAGCATAAGGAAGTCGAAGACGAAGTTCATGGGGAAGATGCCGGTGCCGCAGATACCGGGGTGAGCCACATAGATACGTGGTTTCATGGTATCGCCTGCGCTCTTGGGCCGGTCAAGGTATTGGTCAACGAGGGGAGCGGTGCTGAGGAGCACGGACGTGATGCCCATGAGGTCGGTTTGGCGTTTGGTGGACTCGTAGGGCATAGTGGAGGCTATGCCTTGCATATCGTTGATGTCGAAGGTGTGAGCGTAGGCCTCAAGACTGCTGACCCATATGAGTCTACCTCTGGTTGAAGTGCTGGCGTCGCGCCGCTCCAAAAGGGGCCCCAAGTAATGACCGAGAAGGTAGTGACCGAAGAGGTTCGCGCAGAAGACCTCCCCCAGCGGTGGCTCTTCTACCTTCTCCCCTTCCGCGGAAACCGGAATCTGGGGCTTTGTGAGCCAGCCGACCCCTGATTTCTTGAATGTCGGCCAGGTGACGGCATTCCTCCAATTTGTCAGAATCGACCACACGGCTCTGCCCCAATACATGTCCTCCCAGCCTCCGATGCCCGCATTGCAGATCACCACGTCAAGTTTGGGAGTTGTCTCGCGGAGCTTCTTGGAGAGCTGTTGTACCGACACCAGGCTTGTGAGATCCAGGATCTCAGGTCTGAACTGGACGCGTCGCTCGTTCAGGGATGAGCTGCCTGGCAGTGTCTTCTCGGACTTGCGACATGCTTCCGCCAGATGCTTCTTCAGCTGCGAAACCGTTGCATCGCCTTTCCGTCTATCACGAGTGGTGATTATGAGGACCAGAGATTCGGAGAGCGGTCGAGTTTGGAGGAATTCGTCGATGAGCCGGCAGCCGATTCCCAGGCCTAGGCCACTAATCCACTGTTAGATTGGCGTAGAGAGTAAGTTAGAGAGGAAGCGTACCTGTTGGCACCTGTGATGACGACATGGAAGCCATCGTCAGCCTGGGGCATGTTTTCGCAGAGCCGTCTGATTACGCAGCGCGGTGTTTATTGCAGCACGGTTCCGAGTCGGAACGACGGTGGACGGGATGGTCTCGCTTGGCGGAGCCACGTGGTCTCGGCTTTACCTGCCCCTCCGGGTACCTAGGTACCCTTGGGCCAATTTTGGCTCTTCTTTTTTAGCATTCTTCGGAGGGAAATCTCGTGGCAAGAAGATCATCAGCAGGGGGCAATAATAGAGACCGACAGAGTTCAGATGCGTCATCATGCTACGTTGTACTAGTCAAAAGTTTATTGCAGCGAGACCTTGAGCAAATACTGAATATCAAGCGCTGGGTTTGTACCTGTTACATTTGGGCCCGCCGCATGGGTACACGTGGACCCTCCAAGAGTTGAGAGAGATCATCACAGTAGAACGTTTCAAAGGTCACAAGGTGAGGTTGTAGCCTGAGCAACGTGTGATTTGACTCCGTGAGAGACGACCCTACTCTACATATCGCACCCGTTGGGAGAGCCATGGTCAATTCGGGCCGATGGCGCAAGCTCGGGCCGACCCGCACAAGCCAGTCCAGCACCAATAGGTATGTACACTGATGAGTACATACTCAGTATTGTACCTAGGTACTCGTGGAGACGAGAGACAATCTCCTGTGACAATGTGAGAGTCAGTTGGTGATGTGGTGACGTTTCGTAGTGTTATGGGGGCCCCGGGGACAGGGCCGCAGGGGCGCCAGGACGGATTACTCAGACGAGGTCCCAACTCCCAAGCGCCAACGTCGTCATGTTGTGGTTGTTCCTCTCCTTGTCTCGCCTAAAGAACAAGTGCCACCAAGTGCCGCGCGGCACAGCGCACTCGGAGGTCCAATTGCCGGCATATCGGAGGGTCGTCACGTCGTGATACACTTGAGGCGACATAGGTTGATACTTCTTTCAATTGGCTCCAAACACTCGCGTTTCACGCACAGATCGTGACCGCGGACGCCGGGACTTCGCGAAAATAACCCTCCTCCAGCAGAAGGGCAGTCCGAGTCGAACAAGGAGTACAGGGGATTCGGCCGATCTCCCAATGCTGGACCGGGTCCACTTGTAGCATCGTCAGTTCGAGACAAACTTTGGAAAGATGTGGTGGTCGCAATCACTCGAAACCTGACTTCACGCGAGGTTTTTCGCTGATGCCGTCACGACTCACCATCACAGCGTGGAGGTGTGACCCGATTCCAATGCGGGTAAATACCGTGGTTGCAACCCAAGCGGGGGGTTCCTGGAAACTGCTTCCATCCCATCTCATTCGACAATCCCACCCGTACTACTGTGTAGGCGTGGTACCCCGTAAAGCGCTCTGCTTCGCAAATTCCAGCCCGACCGTGACCTGACTAGCGTAGCTCAAGATTGTCGTCCTGAGTGTCCAGTCCTGAGTCCTCAAGTCTGGTCGCCGTGCAAACCAACTGCCTGACTCAATCCTGAGGCGAAAATAGGGAACTTGCATTGCAACATGTTGGTCCCCGGTTTGAGGGACGGCGAACCCAACATCGACCCTTGCCAACAAACCAAAGTGCAAAAGCGTGAACGTCCAAGTACCGACGCACTAACGCTTGCGTGGGATAAACTTCAGAACCAGTCGCCACCGCGTCGCGACCATTCCTGGCCTTGGCGGACTCTTGGGAATGGATTCGTTCGCACTAAAATTCACCCGCTGCAAACGATCAGCAGCAGGCCTCGCACGAGGTATTCGAGGTTTCGATCCATGTGACGGGACAGATGCCCCCGGTGTTGGCGTCGCAGAGTTGAGACGCAGATACTTTGGGACTGCGCCGCCGGACAGAAGGGTTGCTTCTTGCCAGGAACTTGGGACAGCAACAGTTCTATTAACGTCTCTGGAGACGTGTACGCGTGGCCACAGAGTGAGCCTATAGCTCCATAGACCGTACATACTTCCTTCCCTACAGTAGACCTCTTGTAAACCTTGTTTCTCGGACCGAAAACAATACGCTGGAAACAGCCTAGCCAGTGTCTATGCTTCCGTTAGTCGCTTCGTCATTTAAGCCCCGTCGAGTCCTGACTCTCACCCCTTCCAGAAATCTTCTGGCGAGTTCGTCGTCATGACCACGACTCGCAAGGCGTAACGGCGCTCTGATCCTTCCCGATAGCCGAAGCCACTCGCCCTGAACGGTGAAGCGGGACGAGTCCCAAAGGGGTATCTGGTCAGTGATTTCTCACACCACGTGGTCGCCCCGCTACGTTATTATAGCATGGCGAAGCTGAAAGTCGCTCCAGGCACATGCATGTCCGTTGTCGACCAGCTTGGGCGAAACACACGTACAGACACCAGCGGTGTCGCGCTCATTTCGCGTACGAGTCCAAGGTGCGCTAGAAAAGTGGTCGGAGGTCGCGTTGACCCGTTCGTACCTAGCAGTAGGGAAGAGTACTTCGGTCAGGGCCAGTACTTCTCGTAGACTTCTCAAAGCAGCCGGTGCTCCCTCTGGAGTCTGCCCTAGTGCGCAGTGCGCCATAGCCCCCCCATAGCAGTGACACCTGCACGACTTTGATGCATGGCGACATGATGGCAACATGGTCCGGGCCAGTGACGGGGAGTCGGGGACAAAGAACGAGACGCGGTGGGTTTCGTATGGACGATGGCGTCGTCCCCGTTAAGCTTCGCAACAAAAATAGCTCCAATTAGCGCAGCCCTTGGGCTCGAAAAGTCTAAGCGGAGGAGCCAATGACACGGAGCCAAGACCTGGCCATTCGGTTTGATTGGCCGCCTTTTCCAAATATCGCCTACATATTGTAAATGTACCACGGGCATGCCATTGTCGCTCTTTGTCGTGCAATAGGCGATGTCATACATGCGATTTGAATTTCCAAGCCTTGGTCTTGTTTTCTTTTTCCTGCGCATCCGCATTTCTGTATCTTCACGGAGGGGTCGCGGGGTAGTTCTCATCCGCGTAGCGCCCAGCACATGATTGCGCTGCCATGCATAAAAGAACCGGGTTGCCATTAACATAGAAGCGCCTGCTATGGGTATGCAAGAAACCAGCAAAGTCAGAGGGAGAAATCCTTATGCCTTGTGGACGACGAATAATAATAAGGTGGAATGCCAATTTGTGAGACTGCCCAGTGACAGCGAGGTCGAGTCCACCCTGGAGCGAGGCACACCAACGGACGTTGTGGATTCCGTCGTGAAGCGTTGTAACGGGGGGTTGAGGAAGAGGGTGTACAAATGATCCAACTCGCACCACCCGAGTGCTCCGGATGTGACTCGGCCATACCAAGCACCACATGTCGTATCGGATGGGAAGCCGGTGGCCGCGGGTGTGCGAAACCAAAAAGAAAAACGCAAATGCATCCTGCGGATTCCGATCGGTGACGTATTATTATCGCGGTGCAGCAGCTACAGCACCCTCTGCATGTGTAACTGCGGCTCGGAGATTTCCAAGGGGCAGATGCCAGAGATGCAAGATTGAATCCGTCGTGGCCGTCCTTTTGTGGGTCGGAAGTTGGTCAACGGGTAGCCATGGTGGCATACCTGCGTAGATATGTTGTTCGAGATGGAGGGGAGAGGGTCCCAGTGTTGGAGGCGCCCGCAGAAACCGACGGTTGCCGGCTGCAGCTGGGCTGACCCCCACCAACGAGAATGCTGGAAAGGAAGCCGCACCCTAGCCATTGGAAAAGTGCGTCGGGGGAAGCAGGGACGAGGAGGGACAACACGACGTTGTAGTTAGGTGGATATCGCCAGTTGTGACAACGAAGTTCTGTGATACACTTGTCTACAGATGTACAGGACCGATCCCAAGGGTATTTTGCTCTTTTCCACCGTTTCCAAGTGCGCCATACTCCAAAATACAGGCAGAAAAAAAAGTTCGATCGACAACAGTGGACGACGGACGAGGGCGCCTTCCTCTTTTCTTCATCTTACATAGATTCTGCCAGCAGAATGGTGTTTGCAGTCGCCTTGAGCATGTCAGCACCGGAGAAAGGAGAGGCGGGAAACCGGAAATCGACACGGGCCGGACGTACCGCAGTCTTCATCGAGTCTGTATTCTCTGCAATGCTTTGGTCAATGGGCGAATCATCATCAGAGGGGGGGGGGGAGCCTTCGTACATGGCAATGACATTGACGGGACATCTTTTGTGGGTCTCCTGGTATTTGGTACACCAGGCTCGAACAATGTAGCGGAGGTGAGTGCACTTGTAGTGTACCTGGGTGTAGTCACACATGCCGAGGGAGAAGGATTGAAAGGCAGTGATCGACGAGGGAGAGACGACGGGGAGGTTGGGGAGATGAGAGAGAAGGACAGGCAAGAGGGCGGGGGCAGGCGTAGAATCTTCTGAGCTTGATCGGAGAATGACGAGAGACACGCCTCGGGCCGTCCCATATATAAAGCGTTCTGGGGAGGCAACCAGGGTCGAGGAAGGGTAAGGATCCTAAGGAATCGTAAGGTGACGTGCAACGCAACCGCCGAGAACACATGGCATGGGACATGTGTGTGTAATGGCACCGGTGGTAGCGAGACAGCGAGGCAAGGCATTTGCACCGCATGCCGTCGAGACTCGAGAGCACGGTTAATGGACCCAGGAGCCCGTGTGTACGTGGGCGAGTGGTTGCGACTTTGGAGGGGAAAGTGGAAAGTGGGCGCCTGTTTGAAGTGGTACCCGATTTGGCGATGTGCGGACCTGGGGCCACCTGGGCCGGCCGGAAAGGTACGGGCAGCACGGTTCACTGCAGAGGTGGAAGCAGAGGTGAAGGTCAAGCCGATGACAGCAGTATGACAGGGTTGTGGCAGACGGGGAGGGCGCCGAGTTGCGTGTGGGTGTGGGTACGGTGGGTTGCGGATTGAGGTTGAGGGACGCTGGCGCCACCCACAAGGTGCAAAAAGTCTACTGTCTGGCAGGGCACCCAGGGGCGAGGGCGCGCAAGGAGTCAAGGATGGGTTCAAGATTGGAAATTGGGGGGAGCCATGTTGCAAACTTGCCCTGTCCAGGACTCCAGGACTCCAGGTGGCAGGACTCCAGGGACCAGGCGGATCTGCAGCAGCGGGTCCACGTTGGCAAGCACACGGGTCTGCGCGTGGGATGTTGTTGAAAGTCGGATGGATCATGGAGGGATCATGGATCAAATCATGGATCATGGATCGTGGTGCGCCGTTGCGCGGACCCGAGGCATGAGAGTGCACAGTGCACAGTGCACACTCTTAAAAGTACACACCGCGCTAAAGCCACTCTGGGGGTGTTAAGGCACTGAGGCTCCCCGGCACCTGGGATCTTGTCTCCCCTTCTCACAGGTTCTCAGCATTGCCTGCAGGTGCCAGGTGGGCCATAGCAGGCCAACTAAACGGCCATGCATCTTAAAACACCAGGAGAACATGGGGCCCCGCCACGATGATGCTTGCTTCAGCCTTCACGCTTGTCGCCCTCCGCGCCGTCCTCCGCCGCCCTCCGCTCCTTTCTTGAAACACCGCTGGCGGCGCCTTCATTTCATCCACCACCACACCTGCCCATCACCACACCACTACACACAAAGTCCGCGTATGTCCACCAGGAACAAGCACGACATGTCTACTGTTTGTCATCCGCTCGCCCTGCCCTGCCCTCTGTCGGAATGCCACCGCGCGCCCTCGACCCGTCACCCCCGAGCCATCCCCGGCCTCTTGCGCACCCGAGCCCGTCGTTCGCAGTCCTTAAGGTTTGGGGTAGATATAGGTCATCGTCTCGCCCTCGACCAAAGGTGCGGAGCCATCCTCTCCCTCTGCTCATGCATGCTGTGTTCCCACCCCAATTCGGCCCTCGATATATGCTGAGGCGTGGCGTGAACTCGACTTCGCCGAACAGTCGCTAAGCTATCCAATTCGTTGCTTCCGCCCCCTCTCCGTCGTCATGGTGTTCATCTCGGAGGAGCGTACTTATTCGACACGGGGAGACCAGGCATCCAAGGCACGGCATGATGGGCCCGTCGACGGCAGAGGGCCGTCTTCTTTGAATCCAACCGGGGAAACGTGATGTGAACCGCGTTCCCTACACCGCCTCACCCAGACCAACTACGACCTTGGGAAGTTGGAACATGATGAGCAACGGTCATTATGACAGGCCTCCTCTGGACCCAGCAAGTCAAGGACGGCAGACCCATAGTTCGCCACAGGGGTGCTTCTGAGCAGCGTCTCAAAGAGGTGTGGTCACTACGTATATCAGCCAGCCAATAATACAGCATATTATAGGTCACCTCTTTCCCCCCCATCACCAGTTGGAAACCGGTCAGCTGAGACGGTCCGCTGCTACGCAGGAAGTCAGACCGGGCCGATGCTGTAAGCAGAATCGTGAACCTCCAAGTCGTTGCCAATATCGTTGAAATTCGAGCGCTTGTCAACCCAGCCGAATAGACACGACTCCTGCCAATGAGTCCAAGATGATGGGAAAGGTGACCATGGAAAACCTGGTCTGGAAGCCCGGCTTGGAGCTTGGATAAGCCGTGCGTCAACCCCCCTCCCACCATGTTCGGTAGTTGAAATACCGAGACACGGGACAGGGTCTTGGGGGAAGTGCTGGGTTCTGTCGTGTCCCAGAAGAGGGATCAGGGAAAACCTGAACCTGTCAGTACCACTTCGCCACCCTTCCTCTTGACCTCAAGGGACGGCGCCTCCCCCAGTCCAGGACTCCAGGCAGAAAGATGCTGCAACCATGCTTGTGCAACCGACGGACAGCGGGGAAGAGGCGTAGGAGCAGAATCCAGGAAGATGCAGGCGACCGTTTACGGACACGTATAACATATTTCAATTATTATATCAAGATTCCCCATTCGCTTCGTCAGTGTCGACCCATCCCCGGCACATCTCCACGGCCCGGGTCCACTTCTTGAACATCTTAGCGCTCTCCTCTGGGGTAATGTTCGGCTCGAAGATGACGCGGTCCTTTTGGTTGATCTCCTTTAACTCGTCAAACTCCTTCCAGACGCCCACGGCAAACCCAGCAGCTATGGCGGCCCCCAAGGCCGTGGTCTCGCGCATGGCCGGCCGATCCACGGGAATGCCGATAATGTTCGCTTGCGTCTAGAGTACGGTTGGCGCCAGAGCTCAGTGGAGGGCGAGGGTTCCGAGCAGGTGATGGGAGGGGCTTGGGACTTACCTGCATGCACAGATTCGAACTGCTCATACCCCCGTCGACCGCAAGTTCGGTTAGTTTATGCCCGCTGTCCTTCTCCATGGCGTCCAGGATCGCTTTCGTCTGGAAGCAGGTGGCTTCTAATGTCGCCCTGGCAATATGTCCCTGTTCCGTGTACTGCGTGATGCCGAATATAGTCCCCTTGGCATCGTCGATCCAGTAAGGTGCAAACAACCCACTAAACGCCGTCACGAACACACAGCCACCGTTGTCCTCGACGCTGGCAGCAAGGTCACTGATCTTGTTGGAATGGGAGATGAAGCCAAGATTGTCCATGAGGAACTTCACACCGCTACCTGCGACGGCAACACTACCTTCAAGCGCATAGACGGGTTTCCGTTTCCCGCCGAAGTGGTAGCCAACGGTGGCGAGCAGCCCATGCTTGGAGATGACGGGTTTCTCGCCGACGTTGTACAGCAGGAAGCATCCGGTGCCGTACGTATTCTTTGCAGAACCTGGCGTGAAGGCTTGCTGGCCGACCAACGCCGCAGACTGGTCGCCTAGGCACCCGGCAATGCGTATCCCTTCGAGAGGGCCATATGCAAAGGTCCCGAACTCGTCAGGCGAGGAGGACGGCACGATTTTGGGGAGCCTCAGCTTCTTGCGGTCCAGTCCGAAAAAGTCCAGGAGTTTGTCGTCGTACTGCACCGTGTGTAGATTCATCAACATGGTTCTTGATGCATTCGTGGCATCCGTGACCACTAGATCCCTCTCTTTCCCTCCGTTGAGGTTATACAATATCCACGTGTCTATTGTCCCGAATGTTAGACGGCCCTCCTCATAGGCCTTCTTGACGGAATCAACGTGCTCGAGCAGCCAGAGAAGTTTGACCGAAGATGGGTAGGTGGAGAGCGGAAGACCGGTGATGTTTAGCAGGTCGTCGGCGCCTTCTTTGGCCTTGAGTGTGCGCACCAAAGCACCGGTGCGGGTGTCGGTCCATACGATGGCATTATACAACGGTTCCCCCGTATTGCTGTCCCACACAACGGTTGTCTCGCGCTGGTTGGTGATACCTACTGCTTTGATGTCGGATATCTCATGGCCCTGCTCCAAGAAATCCTCCACTGCGACTTCTATGCACTGTTCGACGGACTTTATAAGCTCCCTGGGGTCGTGTTCATGCCATCTAACACTAGTGTCAGGGACGGGGATGTGCCGCGGAGTAGGGGGAGAAGACTCACCCTGGATGGGGGTAATTCTGCGAGAACTCGATCTGGTGCTGGGCGACAGGTTCGCCCACGCCATCAAAAATAATAAAACGAGTACTTGTTGTGCCTTGGTCGATCGAACCGATATAAAATTTCTTCAACTTGTTCTCGTCCAGGTGGGTTCCTGGGGAAGTGTCTGTCACCTTCTCCTTGGGAATGGGTTCGGCCTCCTTGCTCCCGGACGTTTTCTCAATTGCCATACTCCGAGGGAGGTCGATGTGGTGGTAGGGGACTTGGGTGGGAATGGATTGGTGCGAGCTCAGGGAAATTTCCCGGGGGATGTTGTGCGGCGTGCAGTCCGCGTTGAGGGGAGTATGTTGTTCCGGATCTGCGATGACGTCGGTCGAACTATCTCCACTGTTCGCGGTCGCTGCACGGCTTCGACGACTTAGGGGGAAGCAGCTGGGATGGAAGAGTTTGCGCTGTGGAACTCGGATACGACCATTTCGAGGCAAACCAGGGGCTCGGGGGGGATCGGCGGGCAACACTAGGAAGGCATGGAAGGATGGTAGCGGTTGCGTGCGCAGATGTTCGTTATGACGCAGGATAGCGGGTTGGTGTCTGTGAAAAAGCGGGGAGCCCCCGCGAGTACCTGGGGCAAAGAGGCGGAGGTGGGCGGTGCCTAGACGCGGTCACGTGAGCTCGGGCTTCTTCGGACTACTTAGGTCGCTGCTAGGTGCCCCTTTTTTCTTCGCACGCAAAACCGTCATGCCCACATCAGTGTGTCGCAAGAAGGAAAATAAGAGATAGATACCTACATGTGCCTCGGTGGAGGCCCGCTTGGCAGGGGAGGTTGCGACATGCCCGATTGATTGCACTCTCTACGTGCACGAATAATAATAAACCGTTCATGCTCGGGACATTGATATGTCATTCCGAAAGATCACTCAATCACGGAAACGCCTTGGCTGGCGTCCGCGAACAGTGAGGCCGGTTTCGAGTGGAACCAAATCCATTGCTTGTCGTACCTGCATGACCAAAATGAAGGAAAAAGAGGATGATTATTGAAAGGAGGAGGATTGTTTGTTGATCAGAAAATGTCTCAGTCAAAAGAAGAGGAACCCGACTAGCGCCTTGAAGACCCTCCCGAAGACAAAAATGTCGAAACTAGCGCTTCGGCTTCGGATCCGACTACAAGAGCCTTCTCTGCCCCGCAAAACACCAAAACACGGGAAAACTCATGTTGCTCTGCTCTTCTTCCCCTCGTCCTCTTCCGACTCCGCTTGCTTAGCCGCGTTCTGTGCTCGCAGGCCCTCTTCCCGCTTCGCCAGTTCCTCTTGTGCGTCGTGCCTGAGGGCCGTTATCCTGTCCACTGCCCCGGGAATGCGCGAGAGCTTGTCGGCCACCTCGCCTCTTCCGATCAAACTGAGGGCAATGCTGGCACCGACAATAGCCGTCAAGACAAAGCGGTACATTGCGTACCAAGAAGGAGTCCATCCGCGGTAGGTCGCCTTGGTATCGACGTAGTAGAGCCCCATGAACGCACAGAACTGGGCAATCAGGGCGTACTCGACGGGCATGAGCATCGTCGGCCATGCGACAGCGGGAGCGACCACGCCGATTGCATACCGTCGGTATCCGTGGTTACCGCCGTACCCTGCGAATTCGAGACCCCAATGAATCGCGCCCAGGAACGAGAGGATCTGTCTTTGATCAACACTAGCTTCTGGCATGTGGGGATTGCACTGCTTACCACGGCGCCATATCCGATCTGTATGGGCTCCAGGATGTGAAGCAAGGTTTCCGCGTTCTTCGCACTGAGGAAATGCCCATACCCGGCCACGGAGTGGTTTATGTCGTACGCGCAAGCAACCGTGGAGAGGGAGGTAGCAAGATACGGCAGCACCCCTGCCAGGCCGATGTAGTACGCCTGCCTCGGGACCGCCTTCAGATCGAATGTGTCGCGTATGGTTTCCTGCACAGGTATTAGCGTCCATGATGATTGCTGCGGTACTGGTCGATGAGAACCAGTGGTCTCCTCAACCCAATCCAAGCAAGCGTACCATATCACTTCTGATACCGGCCATCATGTCCGGCTCTGGTGGTCCAGGGGGGTGACTGCCGATTTCCTCTCCGAAGACCGGATGCATTGTCGATTTGGAAGTAACAGTCTCCGGCGTAGGCTCTATTTTCTCATGGGCGTATTTCTTCTCGGCTTCGCGATCAATCTTGTCGGCCATTGTGCGCCTCAAGACGGCCGCTTGCAGGGGCCCGAGTTGCGTCATTGGGGCCAGCCGAGGCCGCCGCGCAGCCATGGAGGTGAGTTTTGCAGTCCATTGCAATGGGGAAGCTGTGGAATGGAAGATGGTTGACGTTGGGCGCATCACTGGCACGGCGAAGGAGCGAGACGCCAAACGGGAAGCTCCTGAGCGCAGCATCATCGTGAGGTTGTCAAGGAGGAATTGAATGATGAGGAACAGTCGGACAGAATTGGACTCCCTGCTATGTGCAAAGCAGGAGAGAATGAGAATAACAGCGAGGTGCAGCTCCAGTTGTTGACCCCGCTTGCTGGAGGAGCTGCCCAGCTCTCCGCAACGGGACGGCAAGGTGACGTCACGCAAACATCTCGACGGTGATCACGTGAATTCGAACGTCGATCAACATGGATGAAAACAGTTGAATCGATCCATGGATTGTCATGTACTTGAGGAGTTCGAGGCCGCCGCGGAAGATTTTGATTCAATTCTTGCTGAGATATTGAGCGTCGTACAATGGCTCTACTATAGAGCTGGTCCTGCAAGACTGATATACAGTAGATACGATCTTATGCAGTTGTCGAGGCACCCGAGTAACAGAAAATTGGCAATCTATCCTAGCAATATTGTAAGCCTAATTTGGTAGCTGCAATATCCACGGTATAGGTCAGATGCTCTCGCGGAGTTGGATTCTGCAACTACAGAGGATCATGCGGAGTTAGAGTTGCACACTTTCCCCTTCGCTGGCGAATAGCTCTGTTTGATAGAGTCAAGAATTACTCTGAAGCTGTCGTACTGTGTATGGCCGGACATGGTCGAACCGGCGAGAATGGACACGAATACTGTGTACTATGTGTGTATGGTGCCGCTTGCATGCACCGAGACTCTGCGACGTTGAGAAATCATGGAGGGGCTCGTGCTTAGTCATCCCTTCGTTTGGTGGGGCAACATGGGGTGAGCTTTGTTCGACATGCGTCATCGCAAGAAGCGCGCAGAATCGCCGTACAGTGTACAGAACCATCATCCTCACGGTAGCATGGCCAGACGAAGCGTCGCATTAGCCTGGGGCTGCGCAGTGATTTGCCCCAGAGAAGAATCCAGCGAATTCCCGCTTTCCGCTTTCCGCTTTCCGTGGGTCGCCGCATGGGCGAGAGGCTGTGAGAGGCTGCCAGAATCTGCGCGCGAGCTCTGGTTGGCCCGCGAACCATCGAAACTTCCAGAAGTGACTGAGGAAAACTGCTCCCCCCCACCACATATATAACCGCACCACGGCCTTTGTCGCCTTTCTCTCTCACTATCAACTCAAAAGACTCACTCTACATTAGCTTCTTCAGCTTTCGTGAGCGTACTGCATACCACTTCTCGCAGTTCACTTTCCAAACTCCTTCGAGATACCCCACTCTACTTCTTCTATACATTACCACGCACACATCCGCAACGATGGCTCCCGCTATCGGTATCGATCTAGGAACCACCTACTCCTGCGTGGGTATCTTCCGTGATGACCGCATCGAAATCATCGCCAACGACCAGGGCAACCGGACCACCCCCTCCTTCGTTGCCTTCACCGATACCGAGCGTCTCATCGGAGACTCGGCGAAGAACCAGGTCGCCATGAACCCCGCCAACACCGTCTTCGATGCGAAGCGTCTCATCGGCCGCAAGTTCAGCGACGCCGAGGTCCAGGCAGACATGAAGCATTTCCCCTTCAAGGTCATCGACAAGGGCGGCAAGCCCGTCATCCAGGTCGAGTTCAAGGGAGAGACCAAGACCTTCACCCCCGAGGAGATCTCCTCCATGGTCCTGACCAAGATGAGGGAGACCGCAGAGTCCTATCTCGGTGGAACCGTCAACAACGCCGTCGTCACCGTCCCTGCCTACTTCAACGACTCTCAGCGCCAGGCCACCAAGGATGCCGGTCTCATTGCCGGTCTCAACGTCCTCCGCATCATCAACGAGCCCACGGCTGCCGCCATTGCCTACGGTCTCGACAAGAAGGCTGCTGGCGAGCGTAACGTCCTCATCTTCGATCTTGGCGGTGGTACTTTCGATGTGTCGCTCCTTACTATTGAGGAGGGTATCTTCGAGGTCAAGTCCACTGCCGGAGACACCCATTTGGGTGGTGAGGACTTCGACAATCGTCTCGTCAACCACTTCGTCTCTGAATTCAAAAGAAAGCATAAGAAAGTGAGCAAAATCGCAGATTGGATTACAATCTGGCGCCCCGTACAGTTGCAGTTCGCTAACTCGATTTTAGGATTTGACCACCAACGCTCGTGCCCTCCGCCGCCTCCGCACTGCCTGCGAACGTGCCAAGCGCACCCTTTCCTCCTCTGCTCAGACCTCAATTGAGATAGATTCTCTTTTCGAGGGTATCGACTTCTACACCAGCATCACCCGTGCTCGTTTCGAGGAGCTGTGCCAGGATCTCTTCCGCTCCACCATGGAGCCCGTCGAGCGTGTCCTCCGCGATGCCAAGATCGACAAGTCCTCCGTCCACGAGATCGTCCTCGTCGGCGGCTCCACCCGTATCCCCAAGATCCAGAAGATGGTCTCCGACTTCTTCAACGGCAAGGAGCCCAACAAGTCCATCAACCCCGATGAGGCCGTTGCCTACGGTGCTGCCGTCCAGGCTGCTATCCTCTCCGGCGACACCTCCAGCAAGTCCACCAACGAGATCCTGCTTCTGGACGTCGCCCCGCTGTCCGTCGGTATCGAGACCGCTGGCGGTGTCATGACTCCTCTGATCAAGCGCAACACCACCATCCCCACCAAGAAGTCCGAGGTCTTCTCCACCTTCTCCGACAACCAGCCTGGTGTGCTCATCCAGGTCTACGAGGGCGAGCGGGCCCGCACAAAGGACAATAACTTGCTCGGCAAGTTCGAACTCACCGGCATCCCGCCTGCGCCTCGCGGTGTTCCCCAGATCGAGGTCACCTTCGATGTTGATGCCAACGGTATCATGAACGTCTCTGCCGTCGAGAAGGGCACTGGCAAGTCCAACAAGATTGTCATCACCAACGACAAGGGCCGCCTTTCCAAGGAGGACATCGAGCGCATGTTGGCCGAGGCCGAGAAGTACAAGGCTGAGGATGAGGCGGAGGCTGCCCGTATCGCCGCCAAGAACGCCCTCGAGTCCTATGCCTACTCCCTCCGCAACACCATGAGCGACTCCAAGGTTGACGAGAAGCTCGATGCTGCCGACAAGGAGAAGCTCAAGGCTGAGATCGACAAGACCGTCGCCTGGCTCGACGACAACCAGCAGGCCACCAAGGACGAGTACGAGTCTCAGCAGAAGGAGCTCGAGTCCGTCGCCAACCCCATCATGATGAAGTTCTACGGTGCGGGTGGTGAGGGCGGCATGCCTGGTGCCGGTGGCCCTGGCGGCTTCCCTGGTGCCGGTGGTGCTCCGGGAGCTGGCCACGACGACGGCCCTACCGTTGAGGAGGTCGACTAAGCGGATCGCTGAAATGCAGTAGGCTTTTCCCTTGTCTTTTCTTCTTCCTCGGTATAGACGTTTCTCTGGGAGGTCATTATCGGAGTTTTTCGGACCGGTTGGGTCCTATTTCCACGGTTTTCTGACTTTGGCTTTTGCATGGGATGCATCATGATGATGATTATGATTGGCGGCAGAGCGAAAATAAGGTCGAATGGGGGAAATATGTACTCTAATGAAGTGGCAGTTCACCACTGGAGTCAAATAAGATTTCTTATACTCTTCCACATGTGCCAACCCTTGTGCCTGTGAAATGACATTCTTCTTTTTAATGATTGCGAAGTTCTCACCATGGCGTTGGATGAAGATATACGGCATGGATTTCTCCTTATTTCTTGGACGATACGTAGAGCGAGAATGCAGACACGACAGCGCCGTTTTACAATACCCTAATCTCGAGGAGGAGGAGGAATGAGGCATTGACCTTTGAGGGGATATGGCATCGCATTCTTCCTTCATGCCCATATCCAGTTGCCCGATTCATTAGCTATAAATATACATATTCTACAGTAGTCGTCCTGTCGCTCCCATCCATCATGCCGGCTTGAAAGCCCCCAGATACCTTTCATCCCTTTCCCTCCTCTCCCACACCCTCTCACTGTTCGGCTGACTCCTCAACTTCTCTTCCTTCATCCTGTACCTCTCCTGAATCAGCGCCTCCTTATCCGCCTTCGTGCGCGTCTTGAGCCCCATGCAGAACCGCCAGTCGGCCCAGTGCTCGGAGCACGAGCGCAACTCGCCGTACCGGTAAAGGTCGTTGAAGTGCCCCCCTAGGGAGGCGCAGTAGAAGGCGCTGTCGAAGGCGGCACGGCAGGACATTGTAGTAGGATATTCGTCATCGTCTGATGGGGTAGGGCCAGCGGCTGCGGTCGTCGACGAGGAAGCGGAGGAGGATTGCGGCGAGGCGGTCGAGGAGGTGGGTGCTAGGTGTGGGAATGCGGCGTGGAAGTCGGAGTCTGAGCTCGGTGCGGTTTGGGATTGCGTTCCTTGACGTATTGAGGGTGACATTGGATTTGCAGATGGAGATCTGGATGTGGAGGATGCGGGTGAAGATGCGGTGTCTGCCGCAGGTGCATTCGAAGACCACCACCAGCCCATTGTGATGTTGAGTATACCGGGACGAGTCAGAAACACACGTAATCCAGATTGTCTCGCTGTGTCTCGCGTAAAATATGTCGCAGTGCCGCCGGAAACAGTTGAAGAATGATACAAGTGCACGTCTGCTCGTGATCACCCTTGTAGGAAAATTGGAAGTCGCGTCCCTCGGTAGTCTTGGCCGCCCTCGCTCACCCCAGGTCAAACAGCTACGTCATGCATTACACTGCCCACTCCCATCACTCCCACTACGCTCCTATAACAACAACATCAGGGCGGGCACGCCCATTGTCATCACGAACTCTCGTCCCTCGTTGTCGTCTTCGTTCTCTCCACGCCCCCTATGTACTCACGAACCATCACGACCTAACGAGTTCACGACTTCCAACAGCCGGGTCAGCATCGTCGAAGCATACACAACCGCACCCCGACCCGGGTAACGGTCGCTCGTCGCCGCCATGCTCGAGGGGCTTGTGGCGAACCTGCTCAATCGGTTCTTGGGCATGTATGTCCAGAACTTTGATGCGAAGCAGCTCAATGTCGGTATCTGGTCGGGCGATGTCAAACTGCGGGATCTGGAGCTCCGCCGGGAAGCCCTGGACCAGCTCCGCTTACCATTGAATGTGGTGAAAGGACATTTGGGGTCACTCACATTGCAGATACCGTGGTCAAATCTGAGAGGGAAGCCTCTGAAGGTCAACATTGAGGACGTCTTTCTGCTGGCAGCCCCCAAGGAAGATGCGGATTATGATCCCGAAGAAGAGGAGCGGCGAGCCCATGCCGTCAAGATGGAGAAGCTTGACAGTGCCGAGCTGTTGAAAGAGCGGAATACTGAGGGAATGAGTGCAGAGGAGCAGCAGAAGAACCAGAGTTTTACGGCCAGCATGATCACCGCCATCGTGGACAACGTGCAGGTCAGCGTCAAGAACATCCATATTCGGTACGAAGACTCGATATCGGACCCCGGCCACCCCTTCGCGCTCGGTATCACGCTTTCCGAGTTCAGCGCCGTCAGTACGGATGAGAACTGGAAGCCCGCGTTTATACAGGGCACTTCGACTTCGACCCATAAATTGGCGACACTGAGTTCGTTGGCAATATACTGGGATACGGACGCATCTCTGATTGGGACTGGCAAGGGGAGTCAGAGCAAAGATGAGCAGGAGATCGATCATGCCGAGTTCATCGACAAAGTGCGGGGTATGATCTCGAGAAGTGATAATCAAGAAGCACTTGGCAATCACCAGTTCATCTTGAAGCCTATCAGTGGTCGCGCTGGCCTGGAAATGGATAAGACTGGCAAGCCCGATCGTCCGAAGATGAAGGCGAGGCTGCTCTTCGATGAGCTTGGCTTCATTATCGACGAGGATCAGTATCGGGATGCGCTCATGTTGGTGGACCTCTTCCACTATTTCATCAGACATCAGGAATACAAGAGGTTTCAACCGAAATCGTCGCCCAAGGAGGATCCTGCTGGATGGTTACGGTTCGCCGGGCAAGCTGTTCTCGATAAGATCCACGAGAGGAATCGAAAGTGGAGCTGGGATTACTTCAAGGAAAGGCGAGACGACCGCATACGGTACATCGATCTATTCAAGAAGAAGAAGCGAGAAGAAAAACTTTCTCCTGCCGAGACCGAAGAGCTAGACAAGTTGGAGCGGAAACTGACGTACGAGGATCTCCGCTTCTGGCGCTCTTTGGCCCGAAACCAACTCCGGAAAGAGAATGTGGGTGTCCCGAAGCCTCCGCCAAAACAGACCTGGAGTTCATGGATATGGGGCGCTAAGCAAGAGGAGAACAAGGACGATAATACTCAGATGACCGATGAGCAACGGAAGGAGCTCTATGAAGCTATCGATTGGGATGAGAAGAAGGCCCTTGCAGAGTCGGTCGATATGCCGAGGGAATATGTCAAGATGGAGGTCAATTTGAGTCTACGCACGGGCAGCTTCACGCTCAAGCGGGATCCCCATGGCAAGGCTAATGAGATACTGCGTCTTCTCTTCGACTCTTTCAGTACACAGCTCCTACAACGGACGGACTCTACGTTCGTGAGTGTTGCGCTCGAGGGCATGAGACTGTACGATGGAACGACAGAAGGCAGTCTCTTCCCACAAATCCTGACAGTGAAGAACGCAGCGCCTGTACCAGATGACAAGCGGATAGAGGAACTCAACGACGACGAAACGCCCAAGGAGAATGGGGAAGAAGGGGAAGATGAGGAGGAAGAAAAGGAAGATCCCTTCTTCCAGCTCTCGTTTGAGAACAATCCCCTGGACGGAAGCGCGGATACTGCACTCACCGTCAAGCTGAAGGAGTTGGAGTTCATCTATAATCCCAAGTTCATCATTGAAGTGGCGAGATTCTTCAAGCCACCGCAACGCCACATGGAGTCCATAGGAGCACTTATGGAAACGGCTGGTGCGACTGTCGAGGGTATCCGTCAACAAACCCGAGCAGGTCTGGAGTTCGCCCTGTCAGAACATAAGACCATCAACGCCCAATTGGATCTCCACGCACCTCTTATCATCATTCCTGATTCCGTCACGAAGAAGTCGAGCAATTGTCTCATCCTCGATGCTGGTCATGCGAGTGTTACGAGCGAGCTTATCGACAAGGACACGTTACGGGACATCCAGGACAAGCAGAAGCAGCACTTTACTGACGAGGATTTCCGCAAATTGGAGAACCTAATGTACGATAAGTTCCTGTTGAAGCTGGATTCAACGCAAGTTCTCATCGGCCCCTCGATCGAGGAAACGCGTGCTCAACTACAGGAAAACGCGAACTCCAAGGCTTTGCATATCGTTGACCGTATCAACATGGACTTCAAGATTGAGATTTGCATCGTGCCGAAAGCATCTGACCTTACGAAGTTCCGCATATCGGGTAACCTACCTGTGCTGCATGCATCGATGTCGGATGCGAAGTACAAGAATTTGATGAAGCTCATCGATGTTGCCATTCCCAAGTTCAACAACGAGGAGCCAAGCAAAGAGGTCCAGGTGGGTGCTAAAGGCTCTTCCAACATCAAGCCTACCAGCGAAGCAAGACCCAGTGAGGATCCTCTTGGACGGCCTCGGTCCAAGTCATTCCAGTTTGCAGCACAGGAGCACGAGCTTGTCATGGAGCTAGAGGAAGACGAGGGCAACGATGACAAGGAAGAGAAGTTTGAGGACGCACCCGAAGCTGTGACGAAGAAGGACATCAACATGCATCAGCGCAACTTTGAGTTCAACTTCAACGTGGCGAAACTTCAAGGATCGCTCTACCGATCAGATCCCGAGGGCAAGAAACCGGACCAGCTGCTTGTGGAGCTGGTTGCAGAGCACTTCGACCTTGAGTTGTACCAGGAACCTTTTGAGATGGTAGCAAATGTCCGACTGAAATCGCTTGCTGTCGAAGACCATGTCGAAGAGAACCCAATGCCTGAGTTCAAGGATATTATTTCCTCCGAGGACGTGTCCGCCGATGAGCAGAAGGACCTGTTCTCCCTCAAGTTCGTCAAAGTCAACCCAGACTCTCCAGAATTCATGACGAAATATGAGGGTATTGCGATGAACTTGGACGTAGCGGTGTCGACAATCAGTCTAATAGTCACACGGAGAACGTTACTGACACTACTGGACTTCGTGCTTATTACTTTCACGAACCCCGGAGCTGCACAGACGCAGCAGAAACAGATTGCAGCAGGGCCCGGAGATGAGCAGCACGACGAGATTCAACCGCAAAGTCAGCAGGACAAGATTCGGATCCGTGCAGAGTTGAAACGGATCGCTGTTATCCTGAACAATGATGGGATCAGACTGGCTACATTGAGTTTGAACTCTGGTAATGTGGGCATCTTCATCCATGGCAAGACCATGCGCATTGGTGGGCGCCTTGGAAATCTCACCTTAATCGACGATGTCAATGAAGGCGTACCAGAAGACTCGGCGCTGCGGCAGCTCGTCACCATTGAGGGCAAGAATCTGGCTGATTTCAGCTATGAAACCTTTGATCCTGAGTTGGAGAGCTACCCTGGCTATGATATGGCAGTCTCCCTGCGAACAGGTTCCATAAAGATCAACTTCCTCACCGAGCCTTTCCGCAAGATTATGGAATTCGGCGTCAAGTTCGGTAAGATGCAAGCCATCTTCAACGCTGCGCGCCAGGCTGCTGCGAACCAGGCAGTGCAAATTCAAGAAAGAGCGAACAAATTCCACTTCGATATCGTCGTCAGTACCCCTATTGTGGTCTTCCCCAGGATGGTCGTATCGGATAAGCCGGAGCGGGATACGTTGACGGCCAACTTGGGAGAAATCTACGCAAAGAACACCTTCGTGCCCCTTGATGATTCGGAAGGCTCGGATGTTGCGAATAAGCTTTCCGCTGGTATCAGGAATATCAAGTTGACCTCTAATTTGCACTACGAGGAGGACCAAGCCGAAATACTGGAGATGATTGACAAGGTGGACCTGGACTTCAATATCACGATGGTGGAACATAAGCCTGGACAGCACAGACCGGATGTGGAAGTTGAAGGTTCAATGTCTGACTTCAATTTGAAGATCACGCCAGAGCAGATGAAGTTCGCCTTGGAACTCTCACGATCCATACCCGCGGCCTTCGCGACACAATCGGACGAAGATATGGAGGAAGTTGTGAACCAAGAACTGCCCGATTCCACCACTGAGCCCGCGCGGCAGCTGGCTGAAAGATCGTCTCCGTCGGAGGAAATTGCCGAATTGTCAACAACAGCACAGAGTCCAGAACTCCAGACAGGTGATGAGAAGTGGACCAAGCTTGACTTCGTTTTCAAGGTGGGCACAATTGGGCTGGAGTTGATCAGGTCGATAGACGGGCAGCCTGTCCGCGATGTGGAAGCCGCCAGTTTGTCCGTCTTCTCGCTCAACGATACGAATGTAAAACTTCGCATGGTCAGCGACGGGGCCATGGAAGCTGAACTCGTTGTCCAGTCATTCACCATTCGGGATAGCCGGACAAAGGGCACCAACAAGTTCCGGAAGATCATGTCGCTCATCAACAACGATGTCAAGCAGCAATTCATGGCGAGTGTATCCGTATCTGGCGGGACGGACAGGAGTGTGATTGCCCTACTCACCATCGACAGCCCCAGGATCATCCTTGCTTTGGACTATCTCTTTGCTTTGCAGGCCTTCGCAAATGCCGGCCTCGCGACTGATGAACCCCTGGCTATCGAAGAAGAAGCTGAAGAGGCTGAGGAGACTGCTAGTTCGGCAGGGCTTCTGATTCCCGGTGGTGAGACGTCGCCGGATCGATCTGAGGTATCTGAGGTGCCCGCCGAAGGTGGAATGAACGTGTCTTTCCGCGTGAATCTGGTCGATGCTCAGGTTGTTCTGATCGCCAATCCGGCGCTGTCAAGTTCCGAGGCCATCGTTCTTGGGACAAAGCAAGTGCTGATGTCAAAACAACAAGCCATGACATTGCAGGTCGATAAGATCGGTATGTTCCTGTGCCGCATGGACAAATTTGAGACTAGTCGACTACGAATATTGGACGATTTCAGCATCCAGACCGCTCTAGACATTCGCAGCCAGGGCCCGAAGTCCTCTTTGACGAGTATCAGTGTTGACATCGAACCCCTTATTCTTCGGTTGTCGCTTCGAGATATCCTTCTCGCCATGCAAATCGTCAATCGAGCCTCTGCTATGTCGGCTGGAGATGACGGCAAGATGGCTGGCGAAGAACCGAAGAAGCTCAAACAAGGACCGGCTTCTACAAAGACGAAGTCTGTCACAGGCAAAGCGTCAACCACAAGGCCACGAGCGAAGAGTATTGCCACGACCAGGCGTTCAAGCCAGCACGGTGATGTGGCACAGCGTCGACCCTCAGGCTCAGCTGTGCTGAGACGCGAGGAGATGAATCTCAACGTCGCAGGTATTCGGGTTGTGCTCATCGGGGATATTCACGAGCTGCCCATGCTTGACTGGAGAGTTAAGAAGTTCGGCGTGGAGGTCCGAGACTGGTCAGGCGCGATGACGGCCGATACCTCCATTGACACTCTGATCAACGTCTTCAACTTCTCCAAGTCGGCCTGGGAGCCGCTTATTGAGCCCTGGCAGTTGGGCTTCCACATGTCCAAGGACCAGAATCCGGATACGCTCAGTGTAGAACTGTACTCGCGCAAAGCCATGGAACTTACGGTGACGACGGCTACCATTGCCTTGGCCTCCAAGTCGTTTGATTTCCTTACCACGGACGAGGACATTTTATCGAAACCCCGTGGCAGTGATGCGCCTTATCGGATTCGCAATTACACTGGGTTCAATCTAGACGTCTGGGCGGAAGGTAGAGACTCGTCAGATGGGTATGCAGCCAAGTTGGAAGACGGCGAAGAGCAGCCATGGCGTTTTGAGGACCCTACTGCAACGCGTGAGAGCCTGTCCATTGAGGGTTCAACGGGCAGTCTCGGCATCAGGCTCGAAGGCAGCGGATTTGACAGCATCCAAAGAATCCAGGTGCATCGTGAAGGAGAGGCGTTGTACAACTTGAAGCCGCAGAAGGACCGAGTGCAGCATCGCATCCTAGTGGAAGTCGAGCTTGGCCCTGATAATGTCAAGAATATCACGTTCAGATCGCCGCTGTTGGTTGAGAACAACACTCAGATACCCATCGAGCTGGGTATCTACAGTCCTGAGGAAGGCCATCTCCTGAAGATTGAAAAGATTGCTCCTGGCGACGCGAGACCGGCACCTGTGGGGGCTGCATATATGCACCAGTTGGTGGTTCGGCCGGACCAAGGATTCGGATACACTTGGTCGAATGAGAGGCTTTTCTGGAAAGACCTCCTAAAGCGACCAACGAGAACAATCACGTGCCGTGGGGAGCAGGACGAACAATCGCCCCCGTTCTTCTTCCAGCTTCATGCTGCTTTCGACAAGAAGGATCCATTGACCAGCGTCTACCCTTATATGCGTCTTCGTCTAGCCGCGCCGGTCGAAGTGCAGAACTTGCTGCCCTTCGACTTCAAGTATAGGATATACGACAGCAACACGAAGAAGGACTGGACCAACTTCCTCCGCAAGGGAGGCGTCAGCCCTGTACATGTGGTTGAACTCTCTCATTTGCTCCTCATCAGCGTCGATATGCAGGATACGCCATTCAAGCCAAGCAAGTTCGGCATCATCAACTCCACGGATCGGGAGAGTTTCAAGAGGGAGAAGCGTCTGGAGGTTAAGGATCAACATGATCTGACCTTGCACCTCCACATGCATTTCTTGTAAGTTGACCCGCCATTTTACTTCAGAGTATGCTAATATTGGTAGCAACTATCCCGATGGTGGCGGATCCTTCAGGGTGACAATCTTCAGTCCTTACGTCATTCTTAACAGAACCGGCCTTGAGCTCGATATCCGCAGCAAACAGTTCCTAGGACAGGCGAATCGCGCGGCTGGCCAAATCACGGCCAATACGAGCAGCGATGTGCAGAAGCCCATGCCTTTCATGTTCTCCTTCCCCACGGACGACAAGAAGAACCGGGCTCTCATCAAAGTTGGCGATTCCACCTGGAGTAAGCCTCAGAGTTTCGATGCCATTGGAAGTACTTACGCGGTCGCTCTCCCGAATTCGCAGTCAAGGTCGGATATGCATATCGGTATATCCATTGCGGAGGGCGAAGGGAAGTATAACCTCAGCAAGGTGGTCACAATTGCGCCCCGTTTCATCATCAATAACAAGATCAAGGAGGATCTCAATATTCGCGAGCCCGGGTCGTCGGAGATCCTGTCTGTGAAGAATGGGGAATTGCTACCCCTCAGGTGGCTGCGGCAGGGTGGCACTCCACAGCTATCTCTGTGTTATCCAGGAGTCAACAACCAGTGGTCATCGCCATTCAATATCTCGAATGTTGGCAATGTCCACGTTAAGCTTTCCAAGGCCGGACAACGCCAAAAGCTAATCCGCGTCGACGTGCTGATGGAGCAGGCCACTATTTTCGTCCATATCAGCGTCGAGACCAAGCATTGGCCATTTTCATTCAAGAACATGAGCGACCAGGAGTTCCTATACTGGCAGGCCAATCCTAATCTGGATGAGGACGAGGACGACAGAGGCACTGGATTTAGGCCAATTCGGTACCGGTTGCCACCTCGCAGTATCATGCCATACGCGTGGGACTTCCCTGCCGCCAAGAACAAGGAAATCATCCTCAGTGCGAATGGCCGAGAGAGGCATGTCAAGCTTGCAGAGATCGGCAACCTCATCCCCTTCAAGCTCCCGCCAACCCAAGGTCAGAATAAGCAGAAGATCATTGATCTCAATGTGGTCGCGAGTGGGCCGACACAGACCCTGGAGCTCTCTAACTACAAGCCTTCGAAGAGTCTGTACAAGCAGAAAAACGGTAATGGGTCCTCAACTGCTGGCGGCTTCGAAGTCAAGGATGTGGACACCAATGTCACCTTCCGAGCACAGCTTCGCCTTGCCGGAATTGGCGTGTCGCTTGTGAACCGCCAGCTGCGCGAACTTGTCTATGTCACGTTGAGGGATATTGAGCTCAAGTACTCGGACTCGCCACTCTATCAAATGGTCAATCTGTCTGTTAAGTGGATTCAGATTGACAACCAGCTGTATGGTGGCATCTTCCCAATCGTCTTCTATCCCAGCGTGGTTCCGAAGACTGGAAAGGAGATGGAGGCACATCCTATCTTCCAGAGCAGCGTTACTCGTGTCAAGGATGACTCGTACGGTGTGCTTTACATCAAATACGCAACCATCCTGCTGCAACAGATGACACTGGAGATCGACGAGGACTTCATCTTTGCGTTATTGGACTTCGCCAAGATCCCTGGCGCGTCGTGGTCAGAGCAGAAGGAGGGTAAGCTGTGGGACGAGTCCCTGGATATCCCTGAACCCCAACAGGAGCAGTCGGGACAGGACATCTACTTCGAGCTTCTGCATCTGCAACCCATGCAGTTCGATCTTTCGTTCGTACGCACAGAGCGTATCAATGCGGAAGATACCATGACCTCATCCAATCCGTTCATGTTCGCGGTCAATGTTCTCACCATGTCCATTGGCAATGTCAACGATGCACCTATCCGGTACAACGCGTTGATGCTTGAAAATGCTCGGGTGTCGACGGCAGCTTTGATCAACAATATCCAGAACCACTATGTGCAAGAATCATTGCGCCAAGTGCACGTCGTCATTGGATCTGCAGACTTCCTTGGAAACCCCGTGGGACTGTTTACCAACGTCAGTTCGGGCGTTGCCGATATCTTCTACGAACCATATCAAGGCCTTGTTAAATCCGATCGTCCGGAGGAACTCGGTATCGGTATCGCAAAGGGAGCTTCCAGCTTTGTCAAGAAATCCGTCTTCGGCTTCTCAGACAGCATGGCCAAGTTCACAGGCAGCATGTCCAAAGGTCTCTCAGCCGCTACCTTGGACAAGGAATTCCAAGATCAACGTCGTATGTCTCGATCGCGCAACAGGCCTAAGCACGCCCTCTACGGCATCACAGCTGGAGGTAACGCCTTTGCTAGTAGTCTTGCCAGTGGCCTTGGCGGCCTTGCCCGCCATCCTCTCCAGGGGGCAGAGAAAGAAGGCGCAGTCGGCTTCGTCAAGGGTCTGGGTAAAGGTCTACTAGGTGTGCCGACGAAGGCCGCCATTGGTGCCTTCGATCTCGCCTCCAACATGGCTGAGGGTGTGCGCAACACCACCACCGTCTTCGATCAGGAAGGTCTGGACCGCGTCCGTCTGACGCGTTTTATCGGCACAGACGGCATCGTACGTCCGTACTCCCAGCGCGAAGCGCTCGGCCAATTCTGGCTCAAAACCCTCGACAACGGCAAATACTTCCATGAAGACTACATTGCGCACTTGGAGCTTCAAGGCAAAGACATGCTAGTAATGCTGACGTACAACAACATCATGCTTGTGCGCACGAAGAGTCTGAGATCCGAGTGGGATGTGCCGCTCAAGGATGTGCAGACGATCAGTAAGGAGAGGACGGGGATGAGTATCACGCTCAAAGGAGGAACGAATGGGCCTTTCATCCCTGTTGGGGATGAGGGGAGCAGGAATTGGTTCTACAGACAGGTTGCTGTGGCGGTGAATGCGTGGAACGATCGGTGGAACGCGAAGGGTTAGGGGATATGCTGGTGATTGGATTAGATGGAGGGAAGTTGGCATGAAGCGCCTTGTAGGGTTTTAGACTGAGATTTCCGTTGGATTCTGTGTATTCTCTTTTCCGTTTGCTGTTCTTCGTTGGGCGGGCATGATATCCTATGGCCTTCTGGTACACACAGGTATATATAGCATAATGAGCGATCAGAGTTCTTCATCGACAGAAGAGATAGTCATGGTGTCGTTCCTTCAAGCCATCTCAGCGGAGAGACAGAAGCTACCGTCATCACTAGCCCAATTGTGCAGCCTTGTTCTTCTCTTGTCGGCGCTATCCAACGAAGAAATCAAAAATTAGCAAGTGCAGAAGTCTAATCGTGGTGATATTGGAGACTACTGCAAGGTGGCCGTGATCTCATTACCCACGTGTCTACACAAGCCCGCTCTTCCATAAACCCCGTCCGTTGTTCATCTCATATCCGCCCAAACAACCCCACCCTCTGCTTCTGGGCCTTTTTCCGCCGATCCCACTCCCGCTGCGCAGCCAGCTTCTCCGCATCCACAGGGTCAAGGGTGCCACTATCTTCGATGACCCCAGCCTGTGGTCCCTTCTCGGGGTCTGGTGTTGGCGGAAACAGCGGACTTCTCACCACGATCCCAACATGCCCCTCTCCATCCCCCCTCATCCTGATTGACAGACTCCCATTCCCCTCGTCAGGATCACTAAGCAGCCAGAAATGCTTCATAGACTTCTTCGTCTCGCCGGCTCTCCTCGTCTTGCCGTCCGAAGCCCCATCGTCCTTCTTCGCCAACCCGTCCGCCGCCCACGCCACCCCTTCCCCGCCCCTACTCGCGGCGATGACCAAATCCCTCGGATCCAGATAGTTGAACCTCCCCAGATCCCTCCAACCCTTGGTTCGGACCGCCTCCTCCACCACAGCGCACAGCACGAGGAGATTGAACAGGAAAATCGCGTAGATGTACACGCGTTGCCCGAACTGTAAACCGTATATGTACACCTTCACATCCCTGTTCTGCGTGAAGATTTTGCCCACCATGAGCTGCGCGGATGCGTAGGCGACCAGCATATCGTCCGCCATGGCGGTGATACTGTTGGTGAGGCCGGCGAGGGTGGCGGCTTCTTCACTGACGGGGTCGCGCGCCTGGTTGGGTCGTGACATGTTGTATGCGGCAATGCTGGAGTTGAGGGCGTCGCCAAGGAGGGAGACGTACAGGTTGGTCAGGTCATTGGAGAGGAGCTGGAATTGTCGCATTACCGTCTTGGTCAAGTTTCGTTGAGGGTTGAAGTCCGGAATGGGTTGGGCGGGCGAGACGCTGATGTTGGAGTTGGAGACGTCGACGGTGACGTTGAATAAGTAGGGAGTGAAGTCGAGGACGCATTGTGTGGAGTTGAGGAAGCTGTAGGAGGAGCCGGCTGCGAGCGCAATGTAGCGTCTTGGACTGAGCTCGCTGTGCGAGACCCCCATGGCGACAATGGCGTCGCCTGTGTGGCCGATGTAAGCGGACATTTCCCCGGAGTCCACGCTATCGGGGAGATTGCCCGACGCCTCATATATCCATTCTGCGACGGGGCCGCGCAGACGGAATTGAGAGGTGCGGTTGTAGATGCAGCTGACATTGCAAAGGTACCCTTCTTCTTGATAGGTGTAGCCCGCAACTTGCCGGTTGGAAGAAATGAGCATGTCTGTAAGGCCCGCAGGGGCGCCAACGCCGTAGCTCCGACCTAGGTAGCTGAACTGCGTGTTGTCGAATTTGGGGTGTACGAGGCGTTTGGAGTTTGCTGCGGATGAGGCAGAGGCGGCGCTGGAGAGTAGGTTACCGACATGCTGGACGCCGACGGAATAGGTGAAAAACCCCTTCTGGGTGCGCAGAGACGGTCCAGAGTTACCGATCTCCATGGGGTACTCTTTGATGAGAGATACGTCTTCATAGCTCGGGAGTAGGATCATGCCTGTGGTGGTCGTGCGGTCGATGAATGGCGTGATAGAACCGGCCCAAAGAGCTGCAGGTACCAGACTCAGAAAGACTATCAATAACACTGGGAAGAAGAAGCGTAGCGGGAGATCCCAGTCAATCCTGTTGTTATAGGTGGCATAGCTTAGCAACTCTAAAATTTCTAAAGAGTATTATAAGAATACCTTGGTATGCTCATGTCAACCCAGGTTCGCAGGACATCCAAGGTGACGCTCGCCTTTCTCAGGCGCAGGCGCAGTGCATAGTTGATCAATCTGCACACAACAGCCACGTGGATGAGACCGAAAAAAGCAGCTAGGAGCTGTACGACGAGGGCGACTGTGCCGGGAAACTTGTTGGCCAGTATGAAAAGAGAACCTGTTGCGCGCCATCGAATGAGGTCCGCAGCGAGCAGGAGAGTCGCGAGGGTTGTTGTAAAGATCAGTCCATAGAAGGTGTTGTACCGGATCCTGTTGAGGAGGTATGAGGGTCGGTGGACCGCTAGCCAGTAGAGAATGGTTCCTTACCAGTGACTGTATCGGAATGTTCGTCCATCGGTCGTCGTCTCTCGACGCTCCAGTTTCCAGCTGGGGACCCAAGTGATTTGTCGCTTGACCATTTATTACCGTAAAGTTGTGGAGAAAGGGAAAGAAAGTCTCGGAATTGCTATAACGAAGGAATGGAGAAATGAAGGAGGATTAACGAATGACAGAAAATACGAGCTCGATCAACGACTTCGAAGATGGCCAGCCATGAGAGAGAACAGAAAGCAGATCGCAACTACCAGTAGAAGACCAGAGGTGTGGTTGTGGAGTACCCGCGGCAACGTACCAGGTACCGGGTGGCTGTTGATCCGCATGATGCATGCATTGAGCGGGGTTCTGTCTTCTCGAATAGGCACAGTTGTCCCAAAACGGTTATGGAGAACTGTCGGCAAGAGTCTCAGATGTCGTTCGCCCTCAGACTGTAGACCCTATAGTGGGGCATGTCAGGGAACCCAATTGGTATTGTGGTTCATAAGTAGTGACCATGCTCGCATCGACGAGACGGTTTCTCAGCCTGTGAGCTCGTCTCCGCTGCACCGCGAGTCCAGTTTCCTTACCATATCACCCACGAAGTACGGCATCCAGCTTATGTTCTGCCATCAGATAGTGAGCCTCGTAGCACGGCGAAGATGCCGGTGTTCAACTCACACAGGAGGGACGCAACGCATGATTTCGGGCATCCTACAAGAACAATCGTGCGGCTCCATCTCGCTGTGAAGGTCTGACGTGTCCCATGCCTCAGGATCATCGGCATCATCATGCGTGCGCCCGAAACTCTCAAATAGTAACGTAGGTAAGAGAAGGATTCCACCGGTAGAGTTTATATAAGCCTATGGGAATACAGGCTTATGGGAATAGCGTCATCGTCCAGAGAATAGCTCTCGCTGACGTTGGGGGAGTTGCATGACAGATAGCGTGTCTGTCAGAGGAAGGAGAACCTTGGAAGAGGGAGGAGGTGAATTGAAAGTCAACGCTAGTTCGTTTCAGGAAAGGCGTGCTGTGCTCTGCCACGACTTTGACACGAACACCTCGCGTGTCGTCTCAACCCATCTGAAACGCAAAACCCCTCTCTGCAGGTGTGATTCTGCACGTCTTCACACGCTATGGACGGAGTATGCACCAAGGGGTGAGTCATATATACATGGAGCTAACGATCCGTCTCCAAGATTGAAGTTCGAGACTCGCAGATATCGACCAGGTGAACGGACGAACGGATTAGGAACCTGGAAACGAGGAGAAGTGCCGGAATCGAATCAAGCATCAGGCGCGGCTAACGAGATTGAGTCTGCCACGCGACGCCTCTACTCACCGCCGAATACACAGTATCCACGCTCACCGGCTACATGCCCAGCTCAATCAGAATCCAGAGACTCGAGACAGCCTACGAGCGAGGCTGTTCTTGCCTATGCGCTTTTGCTCTACCCCAGTGGGCTCCACAGGCATCAACCCAACCCGTTACCCTTACCCTGGAGCTGATTCATGGATTGGCATTCGCATCCACCCCTTTTCTGCTGACCCTACGAGCCACAGTACGCGCAAAGCCTGCATATTGATTTAAGGAGGCTGAGCACCACCACCTGGGCACCCGGCACCCACCGGTGTACCAATATTTGCTGACGTTGAGACATTGGGCATTGCAATTATTGGGACTGCCAAATACTGTGGAGCAGAGGAGGCTGGAGGGCATTCTTGTGACCGCGACGTGAACACCTCAGCCTACCTGCGGCTGGGATTCCACGGAATGCATACATGTGCACACCACTACATGCAAGCTCGGCCGGTTAGGTACTCCGGTCCATACGATTTGCCCACTTGAGGAGCCGCTTGGATAGTCACTGTCAGAGTAGTGGGACAGTTGGCACGACGGTCGTGCCCTTCAAGTGTATACATTCGCGTCAAACCCAATTTCCATCACGGAGGATCACAAGTCCATTCATTGGACGCTTGCTTGTTTGACTTATGTTTGATTTGATTAACTCAACCTCCTTGGAGGAGAGACTACCGAAAGCCTGATGCTAGTTGAGATCCATTCCTTCCTAAAATGCAACCACAATTATGAAAAAGGTACCCGTCCAGCGCCGTCGCAATGCTATGTATGCAGAAGATATGCCATGCTGGAAAATGCTTCGAGAAGATCTTTTTCTCCCACGACAACAATTGGAAAAGACAGGGAAGAGGAGCAAGGAAAAGGAAAAAACGTCGATGACCCAAAAATCCAGTTGAGGTAATCATCATCGCTCATATCCCATAGCCATGTCTCATGTCTCGAACAACAAAGGAAAACGAGTCATAGAATTAGTAGGCATTTTGCCTAAGCGCATAAGCGTTCGCGCCGCCGAACATCCTGTTGAAGAAGCCGCTGGTGCTCGTCTTCGCCTTCTTGGCCGGTTTCTCGTAGTCACCCAGGGAGTAGGAGTGCTGGTGTTTGTGCTTGGGACCGGCGCCGGGGCCATGGATATGTACAATGGTGGCTCCGCTGTCGGTGTCGTAGCGCTGCATGATGGCCTCTTCGGGCTCCTCGTGCAGACTGGCTGGAGACTCCGATGCAGTTGAGGCAGACGAGCTGCGGGTGGGGGGGGAGAGGGAGGGGGTGCGAGAGGGCATGCGAGAGTGCGTTTGGTAGGCGGGACGCACCCTTTGCGGTCCCATGGAGTAGGAGCCGTAGGAAGAGGGGCCATAGGCCAGAGTGGATCGCTGGAGGTTCTCGGCAGTGAGCTGGTACTGCTGGCGGGCGAGCTCCTTCTCGCGTTCGGCAATCCTAGCCTTCTCGGCCTGGCGAGCCTGGTAAATGCGGATGGGGGCCAGGAAGGGCTCGAGGTGGTAGTAGAGATCCTCGGGGTTGACGCGGAGATCCCAGTCCAGGAGGTAGAGAAGCTGCTTCTCCATGAGGTTCACCTCGGTGATGGAGAAGCCGAAGTTGTCGTAGCCACGGACGGCACTGTAGCGAGCCCAGTGCTTGTTCTTGGGGGAGGAGTCGTTGAGGTTCTTGGCGGCAAGAATGAGGGAGGCCAGGAAGATGCGGTGGACGGTACAGCGCATGCCCTTGGCAACGGGAGGCAGCCGCGCCTTCAATCGGCCAAGGTAGATGAGCGAGGTCATGAGGGTGGGGACCTGAACATGTGACCTTTCAACCAGGGAGGTGATGAACTCCTCGACGGAGGGGAGAGCGGGTTCTCTGTACTGGGCAGCATGTTGAGGGGGCGATGCTGGCGGAGTAGGGGGTAGGTTCTTGTTGAGGGAGGGCTCGCAGCGGATGACTTCTGATGCCTTCTGTGACAGGTAGGTGATCATGTCCTGGGACACGGGAAGCTGGATGAAGTGGTCCAGCGCAGCCTTGTTCTGCGCGGCCAGGTTGGGAGAGTAAGTCATGGTGAAGGTCGACGTGGTGTTGACAAGAAAGGGCCGTAGGGTATCTTTAAAGATAGATGCTCAGCTGGGCAATCTGGCGACCCGATTAGGAAGATGGGGTGCAGGGGTAGATTAAGCCGTGCGAGGCGGAAACCAGGGATGAACAAGGTGATGTTCCGGTCTGTTAAGCGGCGTGTAAGCTTAGTCCGGCGGTCCCAAGAATGGCGTAGCGGGCAGAAACGATGGCGAGGTTGAAACAATCCACGCTGCCGGCGATGGGGAGGAGGATTGAAGGAGGAGAGAGGTTGGGGTTGGAAGTTCCGACCGGCGGAAGGAAGGCGGTAGGGGAATTAATGAAAAAAAAATGTGAAAGGGCGAGGGGGACAGACAACCTGCAAGGAGTCTAGAAGGGAAACGCAGGATTGGCACTGCCAAAACTGGGTCGAGGGGGTAGGTGGAATGGAGACTGCGCGGCAGCTCGGGGGAAGATGGGTGAAGGGAAAAGGGGGAGGGGGGAGAGAAAAGAGGTGAAGAATGTGTGGGAGTGAATTTGCACTGACCGAAAGCGAATTGTATCTGCGACGCAGGGCGAGATACTTATTCTTCAAGACGCGCTGGAGAGATGCGCTTCCTGGAGGGAGGGTTGGGGAATGCGGGAATGCAGGGTGAATGAGCAGCAGCCAATCAGAGGGCTAGGGAGCCAGGGTGGTGCTGACTACTAACAGCGGTGAGCGGCAGGAGAAACGAGTGGAGGCGACTCCAGCGGCTGCGAGTGGCCGACACGGGAAACTCGAGGACGACGTTGGACAAGACCCCCAGCGATCGCAGAAGCGGGCGTGTTTCAACGAGGGCGGCAGGCGATTCGTCGCTTGCCAGTTGTTTGGCAGCGTCGCAGTGGTTCTATTCGAGGAAACGCGCACGACAGCCAATCCCGACGGTTGCTCAAGAGCCTGGGGCCCAGCGGGTCAGTGTTTCGAAGGGTAGGGGACTTGTTGTTTTAGAAGCTGCAAGTCGCCCAAGGTCGGTGAAGGGGAGATGGTTTGCTGTCGTTGCACCCGTGGCCGCGGATGAGGCCCTCTCTTGTTAAATCGACCTCGTGTCGTCTGTTCCCTTGAACCTTGGAACCTTGGAACCTTGGAAATGCCTCGACGCGGCGAAGGTGGCTGGCAGGGAACCGTGAAGGCGGTCTGGTATGCACCAGTACGGGGGACTGTGTGTATGTACAGTGTATGGGTATGGATATTATGCGGGTCCGTTGGGCGCCGGTTATCAGGCTGTTCCGACGTGGCAGAGGAATGACAGTGGGCCACGACAGAGAAGCAGCCCACTACTCATTATATCGCCGCCTGCACTCTATCTCCTGCCTCTTCGGCCTTGCTGCCACCGGACACGTTGCTGCGATATCCGGACTTGGCCCAGCGGGGCTTTGGAGATGACGACCACACTATGGGCTGGCCCAGTGGCCACATGCCCATCCATCCCCATTTCCCAGCCCCGTGCGGGCCTTCGTACTGTGAGGGGAGCAAGGTAACCGTGATAGTCCATAGTCGGCCGAGGGCCCGCCGTACGGAGTAGGAGTCAGTGATCCAGCGGACCATTCCCGTCGCCATCGCCGAGTACGCGTGCGCCACGAAGCCGCAGTTCTGGCTGGCCACTGGGAGGCGGCCGGAAAGGGTCGAAGTTCAGAGCAGTGAATCATCAGGCGTGGGCCGTGTGGCTGCTTTCCTGGGCCTGGTGTGGCGGTGCTGTGGCTGAACCCCTGGCAGATCGACAAAGACGATCCCTAGCCTGGTGGCCCTGGCGGCACGCTCATTGGCCACGATTGCCATAGCAAGTTCTCAACACCAATCTTTCGTCCGTTTCAACTTCAGATGGAACCAGATCCGTCATCCCCTCTATGAGCATGCAACTTGGAAGGTCCAGATGCATTGTCGGGCGCCACTCCTTCAGCTCTCCTAGATCGTTGCTTTGACGCGTCCATGCCTCGGTGAGAAACCGCTCGCCAAGCTTGCCGCTGCACTGCCCCAGCGACACGCACTCGAGACCCTCCGCTCCCGTCACGGGTCCCAGGTCACCGGCCGATCGAAATCTATCGAGTGGTGTCTCGAACTGACCACAGGGCGCCCGTCTCGCGTCTGCTGAGTTACCATGCCACCATGCTCCCCTCCACGGTCATGTCGCGTTACAACCCAGCAGCCGCCCATCTCCCCCCACTCCAGCGCTTCGCGAAATGACTGACATGCGTTCCCGCAGCGCCTCGCCCACCCTCCCTATGGTCCATCTCATGCCAGATTTAGAGACCCGCCGTCCCACGCGCCTGCGTCACGGTTCCAAGGTTCCAAGGTTTCGACCGGGACGCTAGCGGCTGCTTCTTGATTTAGATACATACGTCTCTATCGCCTTCGTCCCAACGCTTCTTTCCCTTGACTTCGGCGCCCGGAACGTCCTTCGCCGCATTATCCTCTCGTGCCATTCACAGCTACCGGACCGCACATCTCGTACGTCGCAGAAGAGGCGCAGTAAATCAACCTGCCGGTTGCCCCATCATCCGCTGGGCTTGACCATCTCGCCACCACTCAAACTGAAAGACTGGAGCTGCATGTCGAGAACCGCACCCCCTGATCAACCTACGTTACCAACCGGGCGTTCAAGAACAGCGGAGCCCTCTGATACTGGTCATGCCGACTCAAATCTATTAATGCTACATGCGGCTGCTGACTTCTCCGTCCTTGGACCTTCCAAATCCGCAGTAAACATGGTGGGACAACCCTATTCCGTCGTGGGCCGCCTTACATGGTGAGCATACATCTGCCTTGGGTAAAGAACAATAGCGGTCAAGGAAACAGCCCTTTGAATTCACAGAATCGCCCGACGGCGCGAACCATCGTGTTTCTACATACGCATAGGAGGACTCCACACCCCACTTGTCCGCTGCTCTGTGCATTGCGTGGTGCTTCTTTCAGGCTTCTTCCCGTAATAATGCCAGGAACTCGTCCTTCCTTCGCCTGTGTCGCCGGTTCTCTATGGGCAGACCCTGGCTGCTCTCTCAATTGGCGTAGTGTCAGTAGCCCTGTAAAGCATCGTGTCGACCTGTACTCCGCAGCTGGGTTGGCAATTACATCCCTCTATATTCGCCGACTTCACCGCACTCAACCTCCATTTTCTTCACCCTTCTCTTCGATACTGTCTCCTCGTCTGCGTGAGCTGCCTCCTCGTCAGGACAGATGTCCGATAGCCGCTGGTAAACAAAATCCCATTCATCCCCCATACGATGCTTGCCATACCACTCCCATCAGTCCCGATAAACCAACAAATATGGACTATGAATAGATGGGAAAATTCAGCGGCGACAGCGCGTACCAGATTAGGTCCAATGGAGAGGACACCATGGCCAGCGCTCGCACCCAGTGATTCCACACCAACACCTCTCTTGTAGAAGCGCAACCCTCGAAACTTCAATTGGCGTAACGAAGCGCGCAATCCTGTTGGGTCTGAACTGTGCCCCCCCGAGCTATGTACAATCGTCGCCAGAGGCGCTCCAGGACGGTAAGGCTGCTGTGCCGCCCCCATGTCTAATATTATGTGCATGAACGACCCACTGGGTTCCGGGTGTAGAACGTCACAGGGAATAATAGAATACTGTGCCGCATCCTGGAATCTTTGAGACGCGCTCTCGGAGTTCTGGGTCAAGCTATTGCGACATCGTTCGGGGCTTCGCCGTTCAGCATGCTTTTTGAAACGAACAGGGGAGGAAACACAGGGCGAAACGAAACATTTCTCGAGTCCAGAGCTGGACGTCAGATCCTTCAGAATGCACGATTCTATGGCTTGCAATGGAGTTGCGCTCCGTCGGCCGCGGGGAAGGAAGGAAGATATTGTACGGTAGGTATGAGCGAAGCGTGAGCACCGGTTCATTTTATCACTTGTGGCATAATTCCTCGTTGCAGGGGCAGTTTCTCAATCCTCTATTCTTTTCAAGGAACAACTTGTATAAGGCGGAAGAAATCGACTAACTTTTCTGTTGAAAGTGATGGCGAGCACTGGCTGCGGGGTTGCTGAGAAGACAGTTCTACCTGGATAGAGTTTGTGCCGAAAAGTGATACCACTAATCGGCATTTTCCTTCCATCCGCCGTGCATAATCAAGCCTCTATTGTCGCCCAGGTTACTGTGTCGAAAACACTACCTCATCCTCACCCCTCCCATGGCCGGCGTCGACTGGCTTGAGACCATTCATCGAGCACCTCCCGTCATGAATCTTCTTATGAGGCGGGGTATCGCCGTACACGAGCGATATGAGCGACGTTTCAGCGTTACTGAGAGCCTCCAAGCGAGGGGCCGAAGAAACGGCAGCTTTGGGGTGGGGACAAGCGCCAGGGACGCTGCTAACCCTGCGGCTATCACCGCCAGAGCTGTCTTCGAAGTAGAACCAGTCGTCGCCGTTGTCGGGCCCAAAGTGCCAGTGTTCTTCCGATGCCTGGCTCATGGATGGATTAGGACCACGGGCTCGAACCATCCCACGTTCCACTTTGTTGATCCTGCGGGTCGTCAGCATCCACTCAGAGTCTGAGAAGGTAACCGTGAAGGACATGTCACTAGACTTACGTAGGTTTCTCTCCGATACTGCCCGAGCGAGAGCCCTTGTCAGGCGAGTAGATGATCCCATGGGAAGGCCAGGTCATGATATCAAAAGCTTCCAGGGAGTCCGACATTCGTAGACCTCGCGCTGCCCCACGTCGGTCCGGGAGGATGTCGCCAATTTCCCAACATTCGACGTTCAGTCCGTTGTTTGTGTTGATGAACGCGGTGATGCGGGACTTCAAGGGCATAGGTTCGGATTCATCTGCTGTGTTGTTAGAATAAGACCCGTGCAATCAGATAGTTGGAAGGCAGCTGTAGTTGGGACTTGGCATCTGAGGTTGAGAGGGAAGGGTAAGTGTACCTTGGATTCTAGCGTATGGTCGTGCGACGGCCGTGGAGACCAGGAGGGATACGAGGCCCACAGTAAATGAATTGGCGAGCACCATGGTGGAATCTAGAGGGTCAAACAAGAGTATGAGCGAGATGTTCTTGGAAAAATCGATGAGATCGGGAGGCACAATAAATTCGATCGCGGTACTTATATCATGTCCCCAGATGAATTAAGTGGAGACTATTGAGCTGATGATGTCTTGCGGGGCCTCGACTAAGCAATGGTCTGGGAGAAGCGATTCGGAACGAAAGGAGGGATTGGATCGCATGTGAACACAGTCGGTATCCACAGTGGTGGAATTTACGGTGGAATAACAACTCTCGTCTCCTACCCCGACTTCCTGTAGCGTCCGGTTGAACCCCCATCAATTCGAGGATACGGAAGACTGGGAGGCACCAGGGAAGTCAAAATTCGAGGTAAAGCTGTAGCCATCGTGGTAACTGTAGATATGACCATGTTTGTCGACATCTATGACCATATGTCCAAGATTATATCATATCCAATCAAGATCAGGACACTAAGTGTAAACATTGCACTTTGGGTTGGAACGCAAGGGCCATACCCCACCTTGAATTCTTTAGAATCGAATAGACCATAGGATTGTGTGAGAAGGTGTGCGACTTGCTCCTTCCCGATGTATGATGCTCTACGTGGGGCCAGTTGATATCATTTCTCTGTCTGGACTCGTCGCTTTGCTGCCTCCTTGCCATGGTCCACACTCCTCCTCATTGGAAGCTGAAGTATGTCCCAAGCCCTCTGCATGTGAATGGCACTCGGAGATTGACCTAGAATCTGAAGTTGCATCTCACTGGTCTGATCGCGAATGAGGGGTAGAGGGGGACCAGCGACACTAGAGGAGAGGCTCCGGAACCGGACTTCTCCTTTAAAGGTGAATCAACAGAACGGGTTCCATATTCGAGAATCCCAAAGTCTTATGCTTGAAGTGCTGCTATGGTCAAGGTGGTTTCCACGCCCGAACAGACGTCGAGATAGTCTCAAGGTTGGAAACGTCCCGCCGCTATGGCCGTATCGGGTTTAGCTTCCGCCGCATCGTCACTTCACGTGCGTTCGCGGGGATATTCGGGTTGAGCTCCAGCAACTGTGGCACCTCCGAGACACGCCGCATAGCTCAGACGTCACCCGTTCAATGGAGCACCAACATACACAAACCCCACCATGATAACCTCAGGCTTTACAAATGCGCCAGTATCGCGGTTCCTCGTCTTTTCCGCCGTTATTGCTGCCCTCCTCGCAAGTCTAACGGACACCCGGTATTACCTCCATATACAGGTTGTTCCGCACATTTGGAGTTATGGACAGTTTTGGAGATTTCTTACGTGGCAGGTAAGGTCATGGATAGGGCAGACTAGTTCGTGCAGAGATGCTGATAAGCTTTAGGTATGCTATACGGATTCTACAGGAGTGCTTTTTGCAGCTCTCAGCTTCTACAACCTGAGGGTGATTGAGCGACTCTGGGGGAGTCGGAAGTTTGCTGTACGTTCATATACTTCTCGACCTCCGCACTTGATGTAGCGGACTGCATAGCTAACAGCAGAGACTTAGTCCTTCCTCTTGGCGACCTTACCCTATACCACTCTCCTTCCGCCGTTACTCCTCACCTTCGTCTTCCGCCCTCTTACATTCGGCCGCATGAACTACCTGCCCGCCGGTCCTACCGCCATCATATTTGCCCTTCTTGCAAACTACTATGCCGCAATACCCATTACATATCGCTACAAGCTGTCGCCTTACGCTTCGTCACCGGCCGCAGGAAACGCGAGTGTGGACAGCTCACAAACATCGAACTCCTGGTGGACCTGGTCCCTGACCTTAACTTCGAACTCCACATCATACCTCGTTCCATTGCAGTTGGCGCTTTCGCAGTTTCCTGGCTCTCTCCTTGCGGCGGCTGTGGGATGGGCGGTCGGAACCTCATATCGCAGAGATATGCTCCCATACGCCTCAAGTTGGCGAATATCAGGCTGGATGGTTGGCGAGGAAAAGAAGAGGGGCTTTGAAGGGCTCAGGGCGAGATTAGATGCGGAGAGGGAGAGGGACGGTGCCGGCGCCGGTCTTGCAACCGGGATATTGGCGGGGGAAACGGGAGCTGAGGGTGTTAGGGCCAGGCCTACGCAGCGGAGGACGTTAGGGGAGATAGTCGCCGAACAGTTCAGAGGTAGATCGTAGTATAGTTACTCAATAATTGGCGAATGAAGATATTTGAATACCAATTCCAATGTGCTTTATCGACACCCCGTCCACATCCCTCACCATACCAGAATTTGACGCCCACATTACCAATTATCACCATCTCCAATTATTCCATTATTCCCAACCGAACTACGATACATGAATGGAGTGGCTATGAACATCGCCTAGACCGTAATATCACACTCTTTAATTCCTCTTGAATCGTGCAGTCTTCTCCCATTCGGACCAGGCCCAAACACGCTCTACGCAAGGCATCCAATAGATGTCATTCCCACTCCTGGACATCCACAGAACATGGCTACGCAAGGAGGCAAATAAAGCCCAGAATCCTCCAATGTCAATCAACTCTAGGATTCCCTTAGGACCTCCTGAAGATCGAAGCGAAGTTCGGAACTGAGAAAATAGGACGACGACCGAGATTCGGGGGATCCGTAAGAGGCTCCGGCAACTCGATGTCAGTTTGATCCTCACCTCCATCCACTATGTACGACACCCCGTCTTCCATCTTGCCATAGTTCCCGCGCTTTATGTCGACCCCCCACTCCGAGACGTACTGCTCCAAAGGAGCTCGACCCATGCCAACATCGTCGTCCAGATCACGGTGCAACGTTCGCTGTTTTTGATGCGTTGTGTCCCTGCGGATGAAAACTATAGAGCGCGTCCAACCAGTCACTCTCTCTTCTATCTCTCGTAGGTGTTCTATCACATCCTCATGAAGCCCCTCGAAATGAGTTATAAGCTGTTTGCCCCACAGGACAGAAGCGATAAGGCGGCTTGGAAACGGGGACAGTTCCATGTTGTGTGGCACTATTACCGTCAAGCTTTTAAGCACGGGCAGCTCATACAGAATCCTGGAGACTGCGAAATTGACTTCCATTATGTCGCTTGAGATCCCATTGGGGAGATCCAGGGCAACATGTCCGAAGCGGCGGATGACCGAATGCATATCTGCCTTCAGTCTCTCTTCCGCAAGGTCCGCGATACGGGAGGCGGCTGGATGAGTATTGAAGACCATGCGAACTGTCTTGCCAGGGGAGCTGACGGAGATGCTAGTCAAATACTGGAAGTTGCGCTGGACGTTGAGTAGGAACCCATGGAGAACGATCCAGCCACCAGCATCCGAGAAACGGAACCTATTGCAGCCGTAAAGAATCCGAGTCGCCTCCCAATTTACCTGGCTGGAAACCCGAAGTAAAGAGACGTTAATATGTTTAAGGTCCCGGTCAATGAGTTCCAGTCTTGTTGTTCTTGCGGGTGCATTAGGCGGGATCAATGGCCAGAGGTCAATTGGACGGCGGAGAACGAGACACTGCTTGTAAATTGCGTTGCGCAGTTCTCCTGGCAGCTTCATGAAGGGGAACGGGCGCCAATCGATGTTTCGGGGTTGGATAAGTTGGTGTGGTACCGGGCCAGCAATAACTTGATACATGACGTTGAAAAGACGAGTAAGGCCTTGCCCATCCACAGTAGCTTCTCGGAATTTTGCCAACAGATAGTCCACAAATGTACGATCCAAGAGCACTCGCTTCTCCATCCTGAGAGCAGCATTCTCGTTGAGGAGCAAGCGGAGTTCCAGATCCCGTTTGCAACGCGTCTCCTCCTTCGGCTCCTTGAGGTCGAGAACCTCTTTCAATTCTCCCTCAAGTGTGGTTATACGTTGCTCCATCGAGGCCCGGCGATATTCACAACCCGCAATTTGGACTTCCAATGCCTTTTTCGCTTCCACCATGGCCTCCATTTGAGTTTTGTGAATTTGTGACTCGCATTCGGCCTGGGCTTTCAGATCCGCAATCTGCTTGTCCTTTGCCTTGATACGATCGTCACGTATTCGAAGCTGGTATTGGTTGTCGATGCCTTTTTCCGTCAATGTGTTTTTCTTCTGCTCCAAAGGCGGCGTTGGTTTTAGAAGAGATGGGTGGAGGGTCTCAGCCAGGTCATGCATATAGAATCTCGCTGTCCCGCCATTTGAGACGCTAATGTAAGGCACGGAACCGGCCCCGGAGATGATTCGTTCGTACGCTGTCATTTGTGTTTCCGAGGTAGTCCAAATGCTTTTTGGCGGCATCGAGTTGGGTACTCCAAACCGAAACATTGTTGTCTGCCATTGATGGTGACTGGGCACGTTGCTTTCTGCGTCTGTAGCCGGCCTGGCTGGCTGCGGAGAGTTCGTTTCCGTGAGGATGACAACTTTTCGAGGCAGTAAATAGTGTGCTCGCCCGCCCTCGCGTTTTAACCCCCGCTTGTTTACAATAGGCATTTGTGCGGCAGCACTCTATATGCGGTCTGGATTATGTGCAGTGGTATTGTTGTCGTATTTGTTGAGATTGCGCAATAGTGGTCGAACTGGAGAGAGAACGAAGTTGAGGAGCGAGGTCGAATTGAAGTAAAGGTTGTGTGCTGTTGAAGAGCTCGGGGGTTGTCGAAATTGCCGACCGCCGTTGGAAATTTATATTTGCGCTGCTGGAGCCCTATTGGGCAGAACGGTGCGCCGCGGGTCCCGACGGTGAAAGGGTCATATACCAGTCCGTTTCGGTTTGCTTCTAGAACAGAGCGCGACTGCTCCGAAATTAGACGGTTAACAAGAGACTCAAGCTTCGCCACTTGCCGTTTCTTGTAAGTTTGCGTGAGCTTGCCTTGGCTCGGCATAGGTCCTAGACTCCATGCGTTACCCTTGGCCTTTCACTGTTTTGCCCCAGCGGCCAAGCTAACGTTGAGTCGGTGACGCAAAAACAACCGTGAGAATTTTCTTCAGCCTCCGACCTTCCTCATAAATATACATCCTCGCCTCTTGCATGTTTGTAAACAACGACAGCACCAAAACACCCCTACATCGAGGCACTGAAATGGCCACCGAATGCCCGAACGCCCAAAAGCACGTCGCTTTGTCCGCTTTGCTTGTTCGCGTTCTGCAGTCGTTCGGCTTCCAGGATGTGCAAACAATGATCCACAACATGGGCGACGCTTTTCTCCGACCGTGGACTGCCTATCGCGACAACTACCTCTTGGAGCCTAAATTCAACCTAGAAGGGCTCCGCCCAAGCGGCGAGGATTTGGGTATGCTCATTGGTCACATTATTCGAGAAGTCAACGGTCGGACCTCCCGACGAACAAACCAACTGGGCCAGGACGCGGGCGGGCGCTCACACACCGTCCGGCTGTTCTCATCGTTGATACACGAGTTCACCCGGCCGGGATGCTTTTACGACGGTGGACGGAAAGAGGATATAGGTTGGCTGTCTGCGGCTTGCCAGGATCTCTTTTTAATGGTAAAGCTCCTGCGAGAGGAGTACGCGCATGGTCATGGGGACTTGATGGATGCCATTGAAGAACGATACCCAAGCAAATGGTTTAGCGAGGCAGACGGCGAAGAAGAAGACAGATTTCCCATGGAAGAAGACAAAGCTCCCAAGCGTTACGAAGAGAACATTCCCGAATCGGACATATCAGAGTATGAGGAACCCGGATCTGACAGCCGTTCGTCTTCTTCGTCTCTGGTCAAAAGAAACAAAGTCGCACAATCTCAAGCTGACTACGATGACCCAAAAATATATTATGAAGGGTTCTCGGATGGTGACGACCCTGATATATATTACGAAGGGTTCACCGAGTATGAGAGCAGTGAAGAGAGCGATGAGGCGGAAGAGGACGGGGAGTTTCCTCATAACAATACTGGCACCGCTGTTCATGTCAGCAGGCTCACGGACGTTGCGACGGAAAAATCTCCTGCGATGGTTGGATTTCAAGATGTAAGGGGTCAGAACGATGGCTCACTGGCTCGGAAATCAGCGAATGTGTCGTTTGCAGCCTTTAAAGGTTCTGCCGTGGCAGCAAAGGCAATGACTATATCTGGGCACTTCAGTCCCACTGCCGACTCCTCGTGCTTACGCACTAGACAGGAACCAGGAGGCTCACCTGGAGTTGCGGCGGTGTCGTCTGAGGTTGAGCACAGTCAAAGATCGTTAGCGGATTCTCTTGGTGAGTTAGATGTTGCCTCCAGTAAGTGATTCCGAAGTCAGGGGAAACGATGACGACTGTACAAACGTTGCGGAGCGTCGCCCGATGTCTCCTTCTACTCAACAAGCTTTTGGGGTTGACAATATCCCAGGGTTGTTGCACTGTTCAACAACAATGAACAAAGCTTCCACTGCCTTCCCTTGGTCACAATTAGCTCAGCCTAGCCAAAATCCAAACGTCGGAGATCCCATTGAACCTCATGGTCTATCTAACAGCAGTCAATCGGGAATTAAAGCTGCAGTTCTTATGGAGCGTCCAGTTAGCGATCTACATTTAATGCCGCGTCAAGGCACCATTGGTCCTTCCAACATACCCACTAGCAAGCGCTCGTCTTTTCGTATGCCGTTTGTTGTTAGCGACTCAGAATCTGGGGACGAAGGAAGTCATGAGCCCCATTCTCCTGTTCGGCAACAGGGGCAGCCGAAAACCCAGACCGCCGCTATTCACACTGAAGAAGAAGCGCCAAACTCGCCGACAGATCCCACTTTCGGCACCTTCCCAGCAGCGTTCAACAGGCAATCTCAATCCTCTGGCAGCATCGCCGAAATCGACGACCACCCGTTGTTCGTTTCATCTCCCGGCAAACGGCCCCTCAAGCCATCCCATTCCCGGCACGCAGCCTTGCTTGACTCAGTTCCCAACGACCCACGTAAGTTTACCCATCCAAAGGCATCCCGGTTTGCCTCTGTTAACAGCTCTACAGCACAACCTGAGATTCCTAGGCGGTCTGCGACCGAACTTGGCCTCTTTCTTGAGCTCTCTGAGCGACGCGCACCCCCGATGTTGAGCTTCTTCGACCCGAGTACGCCCTTCTCTGGGCAATCCAGTGAGGATCCCTTTATAGAGGAATGGTCGTACTTCGGCAATCAATAGAAAACGAGGGATGGGGTTGTAGAAGGGAGAAGTGGGGAGTGTACATAATTGCGACCTGTGTTAGAGACTCTATTGGAGCGAACATTTAATATGCCAATGTAATTGAAGCGATTTCCTCGTCTCTTTACTTTCCCACTCGTTCCAAGATGCATCAATATTCATGCATCAGACGGGAATCGCCGACAGTGGAAATCATTCCGGGTCTCCCCAACTCGCTGTAAACTAGTTAGGCTTATCCTTGAAGCCATGAGCTAATCTGCGCAATACGACCAAACACCTCATTTTAGGTCTTCTCGGGTCGGCCAACGAAAGTGGGACTGGCTTGATCGGCATTCTCCGGGTACAAGCTTCGAAAAGGGTTATCACGTAAAGACCAATAGCTTATAGGCTCCATATTGCGAACTGGGTCGTGGCTTTACTTCTCATATCCACACCAGCTCTCTTCCTGACAATAAGAACAAGTTTATGGAGAAAAAAAAGATTGAAAGAGCAATGTATTCGGGCGAATACCGTGATTATACTAGCAGAATGTATCTCATAAGACATGTAAAGGGGTATCATAACAAACGAAGTGATTTCCTAATGGACACACGAGCGGCACGGCAAGGCGACGCCTCTGTCGACAACACGTATAGTTCCTCAAGCGTCCTTGTCGTGGGGAGTGGCAAGACTTGTGCGAATGACCGACTGGGCTGAATCTGAGCTCAAGGACGATGAAGAAGAAGAATTGGGCAAGATCGTGGAGGGGCTCCTAGCAACACGCCTTTGTCTGACGGAGCCGGACCTGGACCTCTCCGAGGGAGTCCGAGGAAGTGTATGAAAGCCGGAACTGGAGTTCCTAGCCATTGACTGTGCGGTGCGAGCGGTCTCTGGGCTCTCTGGGCTCCCAGCGTGGGATAATTTATGATTCGAAGAAAAGTAATCGGTGCGAGAGTACGTACGCGGCGTACGGTATGGGAGGCCCGAGGTAGTCGAAGTGCTTGAAGTCTCTGATGTACTAAGACTTCGGGAATCAGAGCCCTCGCCTTCCCGGCGAATGGTTTCAATAATATCAGGATCTAATCGGGTCATACCATCGAGTAATGCAGCAAAGGTCGCCATCAATTCTCGGAAGTCTTCCTCAGTCAAGGCCTGGCCGGAGAAACGCGCATGTTCGTACTGCGTCAAAAACAGATGTCCCAGGCTTGGGGGTTCAATCAAGCCGCATGAGGCTAATCGGGATAAGTAATCTCTTAAACCCATTGTATGTGATCTCTGTAGTGCAGCTACAATTTGAGCATCCGGAAGCATTGGTGTCTCTGACGATATCCATAACTGATCTTCGACAGCAGGGTCTGGTGGGGCAAGGGATACTGCCTTTGCTTCAATGAGATTGGGAAGCTCGGTGACGACTCTCCAGTACTGAAGGTTTGCGAAATCCAAAGTCGAAGGGGAGGCCCACCCGGGATGTGATATGTGACCCCATGGCGGGGAGGCCGCTGACACGGGGATAACGGTCGTGCAAGCATGACTGCGCCGCCTGAACGTGAAGCTATCTCGCTCTGCCGTAGGAGGTCTCGACCCCACTTCCTGTTCAACGCTGGCTTCTTCTTCTAGGTCCCGAGGCATCGAATCCCATGCAATAATCGCGCTCCTCCTGAGGGCTTTGACAATCATGCGCCGGACCAGCTTGCCAACCTCGCCATCTTCCACAGGTATGTACGGCTTCGGGATCGATTGGAGGACGACTCGATTGGTATATAGACGCGTCGAATAGATTAGCGCCGATATAGCGAAGGTGATGAAGTAAACACCGCCGACTATGAAAAGTTTCTGTATTTCGCCCGTGCGAATCGACTGGTAAATGGTATCTCCGGGGGTCACAGCGAGGAAGAGGAGAAGGATGATGAAGAGAACCGTGTACGTAGAGCTGTACCAGATCCGGAAGAGAGTTGGGATGCGGATATGCATATTAGAACATTAAGATTATGGCATTCTGGCACACCAAGTGCCCATGATGTTGCTGTGGTCAATGGCGGCATTGTGATTGACGTTGGAATACGCCAAGACCGAACTAAGCTCGATTATGTCATACCTCACCTGGAGCTCGCCAGGCGTCCCACAGCTTCTCCCCAATGCCACATCTCACTTCTCCAGCCACATGGTTAGACGTACCAATCTTACTCGATTACAAATATCACAGCCCGTTCAATCCTTGTTGGGACGGCTTAGCTGTGTCTCTAATCCGTGTGACAACCTTGGAACGTTAATGCGCTGTTGGTGCCGTGGCCGGCCCCCAACATACCAGCTGTGAGGGACATGGCTAAGGTCAGCTACGTTCCGCAGAACTACGGACACCTCTGCATTTATGGATGGTCTGAAGCCATCTCGTCAATACTTCTGTTCTGAACTTCTGGCACGGTCGGGCTGGCGGCTAGCATTCCAGGACGACTACCCTACTTTGCGCTGCGCCGCTCGAGAGGACTGTTTAGCGCCCGGCTACACTCCTTTTGGCAGATATCTGGAATATATGTATGAAGAGCCGCTGCTGAGCCGCAGAGAGCGCTACCAGCAGTATGTACAGCATGAGCACTTGGAATTGCACGATTCGAGCTGCCTTACCTAAGCCCAGCTACTGATCTGTATGGAGCCCCTGGAAGATCGGGTACTTTCTTCAAAGTGGCTATAGGCTATCGACCCCTGTCACGCAGGTCGTTGTCTGACAGGAACGGCGTCAGTGTCATGTCGCCCCGGGCGTAGCTGTGTACCTGCTGATGGAAGTTCGGGAGATGCACCAGGTCCGCTTGATCAGACACACCTTATGTGAGATAAGTATATCATCTCACCCTCCTACGACAGCCTGTCCACTGTAACACCGTTACTCTTCATTTCTTTATCCCTGCTTTTCTATTACATCCTGTGGTTCAATTTCTTTTGGAACCATTGCCCCTTCTTCGTTTCAACGCCTAGTCGCATTCTGGCATTTCAATTTCTGACTCGAACGAACCATCTAGCCGCTTGACTTCTGCTCATCTGCTCATCTCAGGCCCCAGAAGAGACTCGCTAACTTATCGCGACTATGTCGCTCACGGCCCCTTATACTAATGCTATGCGCGTAAGTTTGAAGTTCGAATGATGAATACATAAGACGAAACGGCTGATCGCAAGCAGATTGGCCAGGGTTTTAATACTTATACACAAGAGATCCGTCTCGAGAATGCAGTGCGTATAGGCGGAAGTGGTAGAGTGGACAAGTCTACCGGAACTTTGGACAGCAAGTTCGCATCAAACGCACCGCTGACGCCGCCCGTGACGCCAGATATATCGTCAGCAAATGGCCCAAGTGGTGAGATTCCTACAGTGGCCATCAATGGAGTGTCGGAATCGCCAGAAGTCCCAAAACCGGCTCGTGACTCTCGCCCTACCACACCTGGTCCCGATCTGGGTGGTGCAGTCGATGTTGTATCAGTTCCGGCGGATGAGTTGCCCTTTGACATTCCCCCTGGACCCGCACCAAATACCAGTCAGAGTGTCACCTATTCTACGCGTGCTATCGAGAATGTGAGCGATATCATGGATGCACTCAACATATCCACTTCCATGTCTATCAAATATGGGACCATCCATGGCAATGGCAATGCTTCATTTGTGAACGAGACGAAGGTTCTGGATAGTGAACTCAACTACGTAGTGAGCGTCATTGTGAACAACGATGCACAAGCCCCAATCGAAGAGATGGAATTTCAAGATATTCCTGATCTACCTCTTGATAGGTTCACCGAAGTATATGGTGACAGCTTTATCTCAGGCTTCACCGAGGGTGGAGAATTCAACGCAGTTATCTCGGTCAAACTGAACGACAAGAGCAAATCCAAAGCTGTCAAGCAAGCAGTCGACGTCCAGCTGGCCGTTGGGCCGCCGAGTTTGGGGATTGGCGCAAAGGAATCTTTCGAGACAGAGCACAACGAAGCGTTGAAGAACACCGAGATATCCATTTCCGTAAATTGGGTTGGCGGTGGTGAGATAAAGAAGCCCAGGATCCCCTGGACGATTAAAACTGTGGTTGCCGTCGCCAATGCCTTCCCGTCCATGGTTGCTCGCTCTTCGGCCCGTACTCAGGCGATCTTAACACGGTACACTTCACTGCGAAGCTTTCAGAGGTGGAAGTGGAGCAGGCTACTTGAAGAACGCCGTGTGTGGGAGAGCGACCCAAGGAACCAAGTTGGCGGCGAGTTCAACAAAGACGGCAAGAAAAGATACGAGGAACCAGTGATTATCCTGAACTATGTGCCCTGCTCTCTTTACACCGCGGATCTATTCGATGCCCTCATGAACTACAAGAAGTTGTGGAAGAAAATTGGGGAAAGTGAGTAACTAAGTGTCCCGTCACCTACATCGCTACGTCCGTGCTAACTGAGACCGTAGTATTGGCAAACCCCTCCCAGTACAAGGTGCGACCTCAGCCACCAAAACAAACATTGGGCCGGACATCAACGGCATCTTCACTCCTCAACAAGTCACTTGTGAAGAACGTCAATAGCACCTTGAACAGTCCTGGAGCTGAGGACCAATCACCATGTGACGACAGGGCAATTGATGTGGGGGGAATGGGGCGAGCCTTCACTTTCAACGTGGAGCATGGGGCGGTGGGTTGGAACCTCATGGAGAACAATATGCGGCGTGACCCGATACCTCCTGAGCCTGTGGCATTGAATGAGGCTCGTCTGCTCTGTAGGGAAGCGATGACTTTGATTATTGAAGAGGTCAGCAACGTCGTCAGCGGCACACGACATTTGCTAACCGGACATTGCAGGCTGCCAGGATAGTGGACCATCCCTCTCTCGCCTATGCAAATTTTGACGAAAAAACAAAATTGACGCGCATGAAGCGTCCAAATTATGCGTTCCCTGAGGTTCTGAAAGAACGCCTGCCCGTTCCTATTCATAATGACATTCTCTCGGACTTGTCTACCGATGGTGCTTACCTCAAGACCATTGCCTACGCTGCCGACGATAACATCTGGTTCGAGCCTGACATGGTTGGAGATCCCAAGGCCAATGCGGGGGACCTCAGCCAGAAGTTCGGCAGTATGAGCAGGTACGAGGACTTCAGTACCTTGGAACTTACCGAAGGTGGGGGGTCGGAGGGAGACAGGCCTCTTCGACGCATCTCGGTCCACCGTTATCGCCTGTCCTCATGGAGGGGATGGGTGGCGAGGGCAGCACTGAAGCGGGCGGATAACGCCATTGGCGCCATCGGCCTTGCACGCCATCACGACGATCCAGCCGGCGCAGAAGCTGATGGCTGCGTGCATCATCTGGGCCACATTCACCACGGGGACCTTGAAGATGCCGAAAACTTCAAGGTCCTTGACTTGGGCAATGTGGATATCACGAAAATTGACGTAGCATATATCCCTGGCACAGGCTACATTGCTGGGATGACGTTTTACGACCAGGTGGAGGGACAACACACAGAGAGATTACGTTGGAAGCAATGGGAGGGCAAAGAGCCTGCGGGCCTCGTCCACAGCATAAACGAGCCTCCGGATAGGGGTGACGGGACAGTGTGGAACTTTTCAGGGTTGGCTGGTTCGTTTGTGGATACCATGGGAAATGGCCATGTCCTCGCCCGTGTGACTGGCATTTGGAAGAAGAGGAACGAGTGATCTACTGTATGTGATGTTTTGGACAGGCGGTCACTGTTGTTTTCTCCTTCCTTTCTGATGTTGATAAATTGATAATTCATGTCGAGCTCTCTATGTAGCGTAGTGTACGTAATAAGGTGCTTCGAATTCAATGCAGTTGCCAAGCGGCCATTTCTCGTGACCGATGCCTTGCGAGTCCCCTACGCCTCGGTAGTCCCCTCCGCGTCGTTGAGAAGCATAGGCATGCATGCAACACATCTCCCACACAATCACCAATATATCGATTTTCTGGTTTGCCGCGATTTGCACCCCCTGCTGGAGCTTCACTGCGCTTAGCGGGTGCGGTGACGTTCTGATTTGACGGGGGGCCCGGGCCGACTTGCTCATCACTTGCTGCCCGCTTAGCAGCTATCCCCTCGCCCCGCCATTCCGCATCGAAACAAAGACCCGTCCCCGAAGAACCTACTGAGTATATCCCCTAGGGCTAGACTGTATATTCGGGAGCAGCGAGTGCACCGAGGCCAAGCGCCAGAATGTCGATAAAGTCAGTATAACCCCTCCTCACCCGCCTCGTTGCTGCGACAGGATCCCTCTATGCTGCACGTTCGTACTGGGTTGGCCGTAGATCCTGGGTGTACTGCAGACATGTCCAACGGCAAGGCTAACAAACGAAACAACAGCTGGGTGATGCTGGCCGAGTCTGGCGCATATACTCCACTCCCAGGCGAACAGACTCTCTTTACGAGCCCTTCACGGACAACGTTGTCATTACAAACCCCCAACCGCAGCCCTCCGAGCCAGGCATACTCGTTGAACTGCAACTCGGGCACTGCATATCTCACAAACCGCAGAGTACGTCCCACGCCTTCCGTCCCAATTCCCATTGTACTAACAGTCCCTAGATCATATACCTCCCCTCCGCACGAACACCCCAGTTCCAGTCCTTCACTGTCCCCATACTCAACGTCCACGATTCCCGCGTAGCCGCTCCCTGGTTTGGACCGAACAAGTTCGAGGCAGTGATACAACCCGTATTGGGCGGAGGCATACCCCCGGAACATGCAGCGCTTGAGCTCACCATGGAGTTCAAGGACGGCGGCGCCTTCGACTTCTCCTCCATATTTGAGAGACTCAAGGAGAGGCTAAAGCAAGCTGTCGAGATAGCCCGGGAGAGTGGTCTAGCGACAGGCGATGGGTCGGAAACGGGAGGCGGTCGAGGAGGCGGAGGACTAGCGGGTGTGAACCTGGATAATGTTCATCTGGAAGACCTTCCCGCGTACGAGGAGTCGCCTCGACAACCGCAACAGTCGTTCCCCACGTCGCCAGTGAGCGCGAGCATCCCAGCAGTGTCCTCCCCTGCGAGTGTGCAGAGTTCAAGTCCACAGCACGATTCCCATACTCAAGGGCCATTCGTCCAGCCATCAGATCCCCCGCCAGGATACGAGGAAGTCCAGAGGGAGAGCTTGGTGGATGCCATAAGAGAGAATCTGAGGTTGGGGGATGAGCGGACGCACATGAATTGATTCACTGCAGCAGCATGGCGCTTGGGAGTTCTAAGGATTCTAATGTAACCTTAATAAGGAAGGGGTTTGCCTGCAAGGATACGCAGCGGTTTGGTGTCTCTATGGGTAGGTTTTCTCAGGCTACAGGAGTCTGTTTTGGTGTATGAACATTCTTAGTTCGAATGCTTCCAAACTTGGAAAGTTTGCATGTGAACGCCAGCCCACATCCAGCTGGGGCATGTGAAGGGGCGCTAAACCTCACAAAGTAACAGCCTCGGTGGTGCCGCCGCATATGACCGGCGACGCTTGCGAAGCCGGGGTGACGCTAGTCTTAACGCGGTAGGTACCTCGGCGTATTTGGCATTCATGACCTCAGTTCGCGGTCTTCTTAAGATTCTCTTTCCTGTACACATCTTCTCTCAACACAGCAGACACAATGGCAAACCAAACTGGACGTACTTCTCAAGGTATTCCTCGCCCAAGACGCTGAAATGCTAGTGAGAGAGGAGCTAATACCCTCGCAGCACAAGAGCGCCTCTCGCAGGTTAGCAACCACCTCGGTGGTGCTGCGGCGAAGAAGGGCAAGCAGTCTCTTCTGGAGAAGCACCCCGACGATGTATGTGTTACTCCACTCCTTTATTCCGAAAACCCTCGCTGACACCCGTTAGATTGTCGTGACATGCGCTCTCCGCACTCCCTTCACCAAGGGTGGCAAGGGCGGTTTCAAAGACACAGCCGCGGCTGACCTCCTCGTTGGCGCCTTCAAAGCCCTCATCCAGCGCTCCGGTATCGACCCCAACCTCGTCGAAGATGTCGCCGTGGGTTCAGTCCTCGCTCCCGGAGGCGGAGCCACCGAGTTCCGTGCCGCAGCCCTTGCTGCTGGATTCCCCGTCACCACATCCGCAAAGTCGATCAACAGGCAGTGCTCTAGCAGTCTGCAGGCCTGCGTTGACATCGCCAATGCCATCAAGTCTGGCATGATTGAGATTGGCATCGGGGCTGGTGCCGAGAGCATGAGCCAGCAATATGGTCCCCAGGCTGTCACGGAGTTCTCCGAGCTCCTCGAGAGCCACAAGGAGGCTGCCAACTGCAAGGTCCCCATGGGTGTTCTGTCCGAGAAGATGGCCAAAGCAAAGGGCATCCCTCGCTCTGAGCAGGATGCTTTCGCTGCTGCCTCCTTCCAGAAGGCGGTCATTGCTCAGAAGAAGGGTCTCTTCGATGAGGAGCTCGCTCCTTTGACCGTCAAGTGGACGGACCCCAAGACGGATGAGGAGAAGGAAATCACAGTCTCCAGGGACGATGGCGTCAGGGAGGGCATCACCGCTGAGAGTCTGGGCAAGATCCGCCCTGCATTCGCTAAGGATGGAAGCATCCACGCTGGCAACGCCTCTCAGATCTCTGACGGCGCCGCTGCTGTGCTCCTCATGAAGCGCAGCACCGCTGAGCGCATCGGCCAGAAGATCATCGGCAAGTTCGTCCAGGCCTCCGTTGTCGGTGTCCCTCCCCTGCTGATGGGCGTCGGTCCCGCCGCTGCTATCCCTGTTGTCCTCGAGAAGACTGGTCTGAACAAGGATGATGTCGATATCTGGGAGATCAACGAGGCATTTGCGTCGCAGTGTGTGTACTGCATCAAGGAGCTCGGCATCCCCCTGGAGAAGATCAATCCCAAGGGTGGCGCTATTGCTTTCGGTCACCCTCTCGGTGTGACGGGTGCTAGGCAGGTGAGCACCCTGTTAACCGAGTTGAGGAGGACGGGCCAGAAGATCGGTGTCACGTCCATGTGTGTGGGTACCGGCATGGGTATGGCCGCTGTCTGGGTTGCGGAGTAAACTTGTTGCGTCTACTGCAGAGCGAACGTTCAATTTGTATGAATATAAAAGGCTTAGGGCATTTTGGGTTTCTGTATACCAAAGCAAAGGCATTTGCCGGTTCTATGTCACGTTGTACAGCAATCTGACGGTGAAACACGCTGTGCATTATGGGGTCATTACAACATAGTGCAATATAAAGAAATCCAATGGATTAGAGTAACCCCAAAAGGAAAGGTTCTGCTTGGTCCACTTCGTATTATGAAGACCACTTGCCTGCACCAGGGTCGCAGATCCGTGAGAAAACACTGCAAGGCGGATCGACCATAACATCGGTGCCAGACGTTGTTCTCGGTCTCTGTCAATCACTCTCCGCCGATGAGAAGGTGTAGGGCGACTCAAGCTTGATGCGTGCTCGCTTTAGACTGGGCAAGGTCCTAGAGTATGTCGGTCTTCTCCATGTGCTTGCTGGTCATGCCAGCGTCCTCCATGGGTATCAAACCCAATGCGTCAAGCAGAAATGCCGTCGCGTTGATGATTCCGTAGAAAATCATAGGTATTACCTGTACTTCCTGTCAGCATTTGTCTCACGCATCGCATACTCCCACTAGCTACTCACCCCGAAGAACAAATTCCCCAAAACACCCCTCCTGGTAATCGTCTCCCACAACTCCCCCTTCGCAACCTCTGGCGCCTCCTTCGACCGGAACGGGCCTACCAATCTATAGAAAGTAACAAAGCTCGCCCCGAAACAATACGCCAGCAACACCTTGGTTCCGTGCTCCCTCCACAGCTCCCACAACCCCGGCGCGCCTCCAAAGTCTTTAGCAAGCGTACTCATATACGCGCTATGATCGACCCCGTACTGGATACGCGCGGAGGTCTTGGCGAGGAGGTGATAGTGCGGCGGGGAGGTGGGGAGAGGCATTCGCTCTGTGATGAGAGCTGTCCACCACATTGCCTGTGCTTCCGCGATCGGTGGAATTGCGCCCACGCCTTGAAGGGTTAGTCGAGGTCAATCCAACAGTTGAAGGCTGGCTGACGTACCTGGTCTAACGAAACCGATGAATGCGATGGTTTCGTTCTGAGGGGAGAGGATGTTGCGGATCGTCGCGGATGAGGGGCGGGGGTACGAAGAGTGCAGGTAGGGGAAGGTTTGAGTGTAGCTGAGCGGAAGGTTAGTATGTGTCCAGGCAGAGCTATGAGAATCGCTCCTCAGGGCTTAAGAGCCTGCCTTGACGGACTGGGAAAGGGGAGACAAAGATATACGTACCCCGTACAAAAGACGACGCAGTCCGGTCGAATATCCTTGTCCTTCAATCTCCTCCAGTCCTTCCTACTCTCTACGTGCTCAAAGACTACCTTGCCTGTCTCGTCAATTCTCTCCGGGAACGTGCACGTATCAACCCATCGATCTGAGTTGGCGTCCTCGGGGGGGTCGATGTAGCCGTTTCCCAACAATGCGAGCGGATGTTTCGGCTTATAGGGCCGGTTTAGATAGGGCTGTGCTTTTGTACTCTTGTTCAGGAAGACGTAGGCTCGTCCAAGGCGATCCTGAGGCAGCGATCCAATATGTTGGTTCATTCCCGTTTGTGTACCGGTCAAAAACCACAGGACTCGTTTAATTATGAAGTCGCTGACAAGCCATCGCAACCTGGATTGACTTATTGCGCGGTGGACGTACGCAGTCTCAAAGAGATTGGTTATGAGGCCGTCGATGGGGAGACCGCCCTTTCAACAAATCAGTATGTACATTGAAGTGTATAGGCCACGGAAGGACTTGGCGTACCTTGAATTGCTTGCCGAAGACCTTGAAACGCGATAAGGCCTTGGGGAACGAGAGAAAGCCCGTACGGAAACACATGGTTACGGAACGGGCGTTCGCTTTGATGGATTCGTAGGCGATGTCTTGAATGCTTGAGCCGGTGGTCCTCAAGGTGGAAAGCTAATACGTACCCATTGCGGTCTCTCCACATCCTAATATCAGAATATTCTTCCCCGTAAGTTGCGATCGAAGTTTGTATTGTGACGAGTGGAAGACCTCGCCTTTGACGTTTTCTATCCCTGGAAGAGGGGGAATATTAGGTTGCACGTGGAGCCCGGTACACACAGCGACATGGGAGCAGTAGAAGGTCCGTTCAGCTCCTCCATTCTTGCCGTCGATGTACGTTACGCGATGCTGCCATTCTTGCTCGCCACTGTCTTTCTCGATAGGAGCGATCTGCGTGACCCGACAGTTCAACTTCATATGAGGCCCCAGATTGAACTCGTCCGCGTATTTTCTGAGATACTCCACATAGAGAGGCAGGGAAATGTGATCCGGCGTCGACAATGGGAGCCTATGATCCGAGAACGCAGTGAGCTGCTTGCTAGACACCAACTCGGCGTTCTCGTAGGACCGATATTGAAAAGTTCCACCAATACCCTCCTCGCTGAGAAGGATTTAGCGTTGAATCGTGGTGAGGCATACCACTCACGCTTCAAAGAGGCGGGCTTCAATTGGCCTTTCTGGTGTTGAAGCTTCGAGTAATGTCTTTAGCGTTGTGAGCCCTCCCGGGCTAGATATGTCAGTGTTTAGGAACATCTGCCCATGGCTTCCTACCTACCCAGCCCCTATCACCGCTACCCTTATTTTCTCCATTTCTACTTTCCGGGAATCTCAGTTGAGGGATGGAAGAACAAGTAGCCCATTATGGCCACCACCGTCCTCCCTAGCGGACATGTATAGGGTAGCGCTTACGTCATGACTTCGCCAAGTCGAGGAACGAAAACAGGTGATCAAATGCACACTGCACAGGGCGTTATCCGATAGATCGTCTGGAGTGAGCTTAGCTTCACGCTAGGAGGCTTATATACCACTAATTTTAGTATACACAAACGGGTTTCTGTACAGTGTATGTACTGGATGGTCCCGCTTCCCTGAGCCACGAAGACTGACATCTTGCGAGGAGGTTCCGTCCAGATGGGATGTCCTGAGGATTCCAACGTTGTCTGGATACGTGTCCGGATAGGCCCAGATATACGTGGGCGGGCCGACATGTACGCATGCAAATGCTATATATCCGTCACCATTCAATCATTCAATCAACAATACCTACCCTATGGGTACTTTCTATAGTCAAGTAAGAGATTGCAATCCTTCTTCGCCATGGCAATGCCAGGGTCGATTTGAAGAAGAGCTGCGAATAATGTATGCAGAGCCGTGAAATAGCTACATACATAATAACTGCCCCAGGTGATTGCCCCGCGAGGATCCGCATGGAAAAACATTCGGTCCGGCCACTTCTTTGCTAAAAGCTTGGAAATCTTGGAAGGGGACTCGACGAATCACGCGCCGTTGACGTAGGCACGCCCGCCCCATGGCGTTCCCACACGACCTCTATCCCAGTTCGCGAATGCGCCGAAGCCATGCTTGATTTGCACAGTCCATTCACCGCTGGGATCGGGAAAGGGACAGCCGGAACGCCAAGCGTTTCCGACCTCAATTCTCCTCAATTCTTCGAAACGTCATTGACACCATGCCTTTCCCTGCTCCCAAGCATCCTTTCGACATGCAATGACAGTACGCCTGTAATCCTTCTTTCGCCTTTGCCCCATGGAGACACAAAAGCCAGTCCGCGTAGCCATCGTGGGCTCGGGGATGGCTGGACTGGTGACAGCATACCTACTACAACGAGATGCGCACCAGAGATACAAAGTCAAGCTTTTCGAATCCGTGAGTGTACCTGCAAATCGCAACACATTAGACGACTGAGATTGACTCTGGAAGGGCAAATCCTTATCTTTGGACTCCGCTTCCGTCTCGATCCCTCATGGCGCCGGCGCAGAGGATACCGCCGACCGAGTTGACCTCCCCATGCGCGCCTTCGCTGGCGGGTTTTACAACAATCTGAGGTCCATGTATGATCATTTGGGAATTAGATACCATAACCAACCATTTCTATTCGAATTTGCGAGAATCCAGTCTCTGAACGGTGGAGACACGGCGGATCAGTCATATTTCACGTTCGGCTCGAATCTGCATAAGATACCTATGCCTCGTTTGAGTGCGTTGGGAACTGCATCGTACATGTTGGAAGCATTGTACTTGCTAGCATGTTATACTTGGTTCTCCATCTGCTGCTTCTTCGTAGCACCCCACACCTATGCGCAAGGCTTCCGGGGGCCAGGCATGTCTGAAACGTTGGAACATTACTTGCGGAGGATTCGGCTTCCCCAGTACTTTACGACCTATTACCTTCTCCCGCTCATGTCAAGCGTAAGCACTTGTCCACATCAAAGTCTTCTCGGCTTCCCTGCAAGCGACCTCGTAGACTACAAGAGGAGAACACATCGCGCCCCACATTACACAGTCTCAAATGGTGTCAAGACGGTACAGGCAAAATTGGCTGAGGGTGTCGCGTGCGAGCTGTCGGCAATTGTCACGTCAGTCGAGCCAATGGGGAACCAGGTGCAGGTGTCATGGAAGAAGGCAGCCGATAGTGACGAGCCTCTGACTTGGGAGATGTTCGATAGGGTAGTTCTTGCCGTCACGCCAGACGTCGTTGGAAACATATTCGCAACCCTGCAATACCACATGGCCAAGATTCCCACCATGCAGGTAGAAAGCGTGGTCCACATGGATCGACGGATCTTTCGCACCGAAACGGACCACAAGGGTATGAATGCGCAGTTGATCTACCTACGGACGTCGGCAGACGAGACGCATCGAACCGAATCACTCCACGTCCAACCATGTGGAGCCATCGTTACTACATGTCCTTTTAGTGACATTGATCCTGCTCAAACGATACACCGTGCCAAGTTCACTCGAGTTCTGCGGAGTCCGGAGAGCAAGCGCATCGTAAATGATATGTTCGAAGAAACGTACATACCCAGCTCTGAGGCGAAGGCCCTTCCTACCTGGAGGAACGGCGACAATAACGTATGGCTTGTTGGCGGCTGGTGTTGGGATGGGATGGTGCTGTTAGAAGGGTGCGTGGTCTCAGCAATGCGTGTAGCGCGTGATTTTGGCGTCGAAGTGCCGTGGCTGCGCGAGCAGAAGGTCGTAGGCGCAAACGCATACTGATTTTACCAGCGATGCATTGGTTAATGATACCCATGCCGAGTTTTGGAGTACCCTAGTCACCTGTATACAGTGGAGGGCGTGATTACAATTCTACGCAAGTTACTTTGTACATGAAATAAGACATACCTCGAGGCATTAATGTGCTCTTCAACCTTTCTGGAGTCTTTCAATGGACCCGCGATTATTGCTTCACCTTTTACGTCACGATTCTTCTATGCTACATGTGCATGAATGGATATGATTCGCTGGACAAGAACCTGCAAAAGTTTCCAAGGTTGCAAGTCGTAGCACCGTTTTTCCAAACGCGGTTTAGCGCTTGGTTTGGTAATTCCCGTCACACCTTGGTGTGCATGAATGGGAGTTACAGCTTTTGATTTCCTCCAGCTTTTGATTTCCTCATCCATCCTTCAGCTTGACTTTAACTGGATGAGTAGGGTCATTTAATACTACCTCTAAATGGGATCGTTCGCGTTGTTATGGCTAGGCGTTCCGACCGCTGTGGCCTTTGTATCTTTCGTCATCCTGCACCAGCCGAGCCCTCAAATCTCCCATTGGGTCACGTTTCTCGGTGGCATCCTCTTCCTTCCCCTCTCAAACGCTATCCTATCCCGTCTGCGACGCCAGTGGGGACGAAACGGCTCGGAAAATGACGGGGAAAATACACTCTATGGGCTCAATCATGCAAGGTTGCATGTGAAAACATCTAGCTTCCCGATGTGGATGAACATGGGATATTGGGATGTAAATATTCCTTTGGCAGACGATTGCTCGTCGCCACTGCTGACTCCAACAGCCGAAGTCCTGTTTTCCTGAGCCTGTTGCTGATGAACCCACAAAAACCAACCGGATTAGCCTCGCGGTGGCATCCAGGACCCTCCTCTCCGAGGTTCTCAAAACAGCCGGATTTTCTGTCTTGAATGAGGGCATGCATATTGGTAGGGCAGGAAGGATACCCTCACGAGCGCTATTGGATTTAGGTTTCGGCTGCGGAGAGCAGACGATGTACCTGTGCAGTTCCAGGCCAGTCCGCGAGTCAGACGAGGAATGGTGGGGCTCGCAGTCTTTTGTTCCGGACCTTGATTTCTACGTAGGAATCACAAACGATAGAAAACAGTACCAATATTCCGAGATAGGTATTCGTTTGGTAGCGGAACGGCTGTCGGGAGGACAACCTACCGATAGAGGACAACCTCCTTCCAGGGAACAACATTTATTTAGAGAACAACCTACCGGATATTCTGGAAGCGTGGGGCCGATAAAGGTCCGCTTATTCTGCGCAGATGCCAGCAACCCTGATCTATGGGAGCCAGAACTCAGTGAGCACGTACAGAACATCGTCTCGCAAGCCGAAGAAACATGGGTCCTCGCCTTAGACACTCTCTACCATTTCTCACCCTCCCGCTGGCCTACCGTTACCTTCACCTGCCGGACTCTGAAAGCCTCGTTTATGGCTTTCGACCTCTGTCTTGCCGACAACATATCCTTGCCGAACCTCGTGCTCCTCCGCATAGTGACAAAGCTCATGGGCGCGCCGTGGGCGAATTTTGGCACAATTGGGGAGTATCAGAGCCAGCTTAAACAGGCGGGGTATCAATATATTAAGGTGAGGGACGTATCAGAGCATGTTTTTGGTCCCCTGGCGGCGTTTATGGAGACTCAGGATGCAGGGTTGAAGGCTATTGGGCACGGATTGGGTCCTTTTCATGTCGCGAAATGGATGTTTGGATGGTGGGCGCGCACTGGCATTATAAGGGGTGTTATTGTTGTAGCGAAGCGCTGAAATGTGCGATGGATATCTGTGGCTAGTTTTATGATGCACTCATAACACGGGTTCTTCATTACGCTGATAATATGAATGTATCGATACATGAACATGAAGACTCTAGTATGCTTGCTCGCGCCCGTATTGGCTGTAGAAGTAGTGACGGAAAACTTGTGATTATTCCAGTTTCCCGGTCGACACCCTCATCGTCGATTGGGACCAAGATACCCGCGGAGGCGTTAGCCGCTGGATTGGACTTTGCAGGTCCATCCTACTTGGCCGGGTCGCGAGCCCTCAAGCCTAGTATTTCTACACCCTTGGAGAGGGAGAAGAAACGGTTACGGATACTGCGAGATCGAGAAATCTTGGGTGGAGTTTGTGTGCCGTCTTCTACCGCAGTTGACCTACTATGGCTCTTGCTGTGTCGTGTCTTGCGCACGGATAAAGGCCGGTCGCTCGGAGGAGGACTGACAGACGGGACGAGCATACTCCAGTCAAAAAGATCTTCGAAATCTGCGGAAAAAATGTACGCGTCGATGGAGGACGAGCAACGAATACTGCTGGCAATTTCGGAGATAATATCGTCAAGCGGACCCGGAGAGTCGCATTCTTGAGGCCGAGTAGGCTTCCGATGGGTGAACCAAAGATGCTTGCGGGATTTCTTTCGGATTTGAAGTGGATGAGGAAGACTTGGGAGACGCTGCGGGAGGTAGACTGTCGTTACTGTCGCCATGGTGGCAGCCGTGGTCACCACCTGGGTGTCTCTTGTGATGGCCGGCCGAGTGTGAACTTCGGTGCATCAACCGGTTTGATATTTTAACAGCGGACCATATCTGGGAGTTCATCTGAAGGAACCCAATGCTAACAAAATTGATCAAGGCTTATGGAATACTGGATGCAACTGAATATGCAAGGTTGAGATGCACCAAAACAGAGGTAAGCGAAAACAATCGTTCAGACGGCGAGAAAATATCGAAGTGCTTGATCCAGGAAGCTGAATATTCCTAGAAGGAACGACTAGCTATGCAGGTGTGTCTACGGAGTGGCAGGCGTCCCCCACTTGGGTGGTCGTGGCGGCCCCTAAACATGAAGCCAAAACCCTTGGTCGGGCATAGAGGATCATGTATTTTCCACCCCTCCGTCATCATACCGATAAAATCACGTTTTAACCCATTCTGGACCCGTGCAGTTGTAGAAGAGAAAGCCATAAAGAAGCCATGAAGTGAAGTCTAGTCAAGCTCAATCGACGCTAGTACCATAGGGGCTAGCGTGGTACTTAGTTGCAGGACAGGCCTCACCTTCGGGAGAGCTAAATGCGACCTCCTTTGATCCTTCCTCAGAGTGAGCGTCCTCTGAAGTCCGAATCATCACCTCGACGGCAGAGATGTGCAAGTGCGAGCCTGCACGTTTTGGCTTCGGAATTGTCCGCTTATACTTCAGCAGCAGGTGCAAAAGCCACCATAAAGCAAGTCCCAAATCAAAGGAAGGAATTCAAGAGCACATAGATCCTCGTCAAATCGTTTCTGCTCTCAAAAGTGCAACTTCCATCATCCTCTTCATGTTTTGGAATGTTTCCTCATCGCCATCCCGAAATCGTATCTGGCTTTGGTTAGAAATTGAGGAAGATGGAATTTCTCTGAACGTACGATGTCCTCACCAGGCACCCCACCGCCATACAGCACGGATTCCGAAAGGGTGGCCTTAACAGCCTTCTTGACTCTCTCTTCCCAGACGCCCTCCCAATTCCAATCTCCGGGCCGTCGATTCCGTCCGAACGCAGCACTGTCAACTGCCTTACCGTCCACGCCTAGGTGAGACGGGGAATCTGGCGATGAGCTGGGAGATGACGGGGGTTTCTGCGCTTGGAGGACCTCTGAGCGGTAGCTTCGCCATGCATGATATGCGCCAGGGTTTGCAGCGGCTTCCAACGGGATGGAATCAAGCACTGCCTCCTCGCTGAAGGTGGCGCGAATATAATTGAGGACCTTCACGATGGTCACACCCTTTCCGCTTGCAGCGGTTGATGCTGCCAGCTGTAAAGATCTTACTTCGTCCTCTCTTGCAGGCCTTGGCGTGCCACCCTGGGACGCACTGCATATGCTCGAACCACTCACATCACGGGAGTTTGCGGCGGACTTCCGAGCGCGACCGAACCACTGCGGAAATCCGTGACGAAGGCTGAAGCCGCCAGGCGGCAGTCGCTCTTCATCCGTTGCACTCACGGTATCGGTCTCAGAAGAGCCAGTGGTGTATGTGTAAGTAGTAAGAGGTGTGAGCAAGGGATGGAAAACATCGGTAGAGAAGGTCACAAGGGGAGGCAGCGCCGGATAGTTGGGCGGGAAAGATATCTGGAATCGCAGAACAGCGGGAGCGTATGGACCTGTCGCATGTGAACATGGACAACGCAAGATATTGATATGGCGCCATAGGAGAGCGTGACCCCCAGTTGCGGGTGCCGGACATAGGTACCTTTTCGAACAAACAAGACACCCACCCAGAGCGAGGGATCGCCCGGTGTGATACTCGTGAACACGCCATCGAGTGGTGCACTGCGAAGGCTGGAGCTAGAAATGACAGTCAGACACACGGCCCGAGTCGGCTTGCCGTGACATACAACTCAACCAGCAAGTTCTGCTTCCGGAAGGACAGCAAAGCGGGAGGCGGCCCGAGAGAATGCATCCCGTGGTGCTGCCGCGGCGAGGGATGAAGTGAACCCACAGGATTTGTTGTTTTGAGTAGTATGGAAGGGAAGCGCTCGCATGGGGGAAGGTTGAATTCCAATTTCCAGATGTCGGGGTTTGGCGCTATTCCCCTTTTGTTCACGCGCGCGCATAGACATAGGCATGTTGCCTGCACCTGCGCTGAACGACAACACCATCACCATAATCCCATGATCTTCGCCATCCTCACCATCTGCCGCTTCACATAATCACGGGCCCATCCAATTCCGATGATTGCACCTCCTTCGCCGACCCATCAATAACCTGCCTTCCACGTGGCAAGGTCGCAGTGGTGCTCGCCCACCACCAACTTGACCACGACGGCTACCTCGGCGTCTACTCACCGTAGATACGAGCAGTGTGTTCGACAGGAAGAGGCGCGTGATGCGAATGCGACAGCGTCCTGCAGAGAAACTCGATTGTCGATCCGGTGTGCTCGGTAACTAACGCCCGGAACAGGGTGGGCAGGGCGAAAGGCTTCGCTGGGCAGGCGAGACGGAGGTGTCACCGCTTTCCTCCGGTTGCATGTCGTGAAAAAGGTCGAAAAGGTTGCGAGTTGGGCCTCCCTGCACTTTGCCTGTTGCAACGGCACTTCAACCCGACCTTGTGCGCCTTACGCCGACTGTACCACCGTGAATGCGTTCAGATCTACCCCTCTGGCGTCTGCCGTGGAACCTGAAAATTTTGGAAAATGTGCTGGCTCCAGTTACCGTGGAACGGCACCTTAAGGCCCACTGTTGAGTTACTAGATGTTTTCCGCAACACCCGACCTATCCAACTTTCTACCTAGGTAAAGGGGCCGGGGCGCATTTGGGCGCGGAGCAGGACGTGACGTCCAGTGTGGAACGCCCGAACGTTGCGAGAGAGATCAATCGGAGATATAGATAGCCACAGCCATGTTGTCGGGTCCAGGTCACCTGCCCTCGTCTCAACGTGGGCAATTTTCTCGTTTCCGCGCTCCAACTTTTTCTTTTCGAAGCACGACAGGGGTTAGCCCCAGACCGTCCCCCGGGCCCAGTTCTCCGTTCTCCGTTCTCCGTTGCTTTTGAACCCGTAGGTTTTCGTTGGAACTTGGCCTTTCACGGTGTAGCTGGGTCGCCAAGTCTACTATGTAATCAAAAAGAAACACGGAAGCCCTTTGACAGCATCTCTAGCATGATTACCATTCGGTTGCGATCATGACAAGGCCCTGCCGGAGCCAGGCGGTTTCGACGCCGGTAGCCACTAGACGAGACGACTGGTCGTCTCAAGCTCCTCTGGCCCCTGTCCATCATGTCAATCTCGCGTGGGAACTGCAAGCCACCTTGGCCAATCGCTGCAAGAGGGCCAGCCTTACGTCCTCACCGCCGTATCACACCTGAGCTGCTACCCGTGAGCAACGTGAACCTGCGCCGAGATGCCAGCTCTGCTTACCGTTTCGCTCTTGCGGCTTGCCAACCGCCATGCAGATTTCAAGTCTCACCGCGGCTGTCTCCGACAGCTCCCACTGTGCCCCTGGGTGTGCGTTGAACCCTCGTTTGCCAACGAGACCTCACCGGAAACGGCCAGGCGACTCGTCTTTACAGGCGCTCCCCATGTCGTCGCTAGGGGAAGACGCTAGGTAGGTGTCAGCTGATGACACTTTTGGGCGAGGACGTGCTTACGACTGATGACGATGACGATGCGCTGGAAGGAACTCTTCACCTCCTTTCTGATGAAACCAAAGCCTGGGGATGGTCCAATCGCACTCATGTTGCCATGATGTTGGCAGCATCCGGCGTCCGCAAGAGACCCCGGACTTGCGATCGCCGTCGACATGATATCCATCTCCCAAGTGGGCTCTTGGGGCGAGAAGGGACATTACTTGAGTATTGGCGCATGCACTGTGTACCTACAGTACACGCATGGTGCTGCATTCAACGGCTCCAGGCCAACAATCCCAGGGCAGTCACCAGGCGCGGATCGGCGTGAGTGTCATCAAAGCAACACGAAACGCCCCAGGCAGACGAGTCGTGCTGTGCTCGCTGACGAAGGTGAATATTATTACCATCATAGGCCTGCTCCGGGATGCATCTGCAGAGGCGACGCATATGCGCCTTGCCGCGAGCCGAACCTGGACATGATGGCAGGCTGTGTATTATTGTCCCGTCCTTGCTTGCCTTTTAGTTGGCAGATGCGGTACTGTGTACTCCGTACAGAGAGCTGCACATTGGGCGTCCCTGTCTACATACACCGCCATTTTAGGGGGTTCTTGTTTGCGGCTGTTTGATGCTGTCACGCTGCCAACTCTCCGCCACCTGTGGGCCCACCAGGGGACCCACCTGATTCGCCCACGATGCTTTTCCCAGGAGGACACGGAAGAAGGGAGGGACGCTGGGACAGACGGGTCACAGAGGGGCACAAAGGACGACATCCCACATCGCAGGGCCACCGTGGCGGGCTGACTCGTACGGATTGCACAGAAATATTTCGCCCGTCATCCGCGAGGGCGCTCACTGGGTGCTTCAGCAAATGACTGGAGGCATGCCGAGTGGGACTGGGGTCTCGTCCATTCCGGGGAAGCTGGGAGGGTATCCGCGTGGGCACTGGTGGGCATCGGTGGGCACCGCAAAGGGGGAGCGTTCGGCACCGAGCCCTGGCGCGTGGGAGCAGCGCTGTGTGGTCAAACCCGCGGATGCGGAACAGGCACGGCGCGAGCGCTAGGGCTACTGTGGTGCTGGGCAAAAAACCGACGCCTGGGACGTCTGGGACTCTGGGACGCCTACTCGCGTTAGGAGTCGCCTGGGAGAGTTGCGTGGGCCCGTGCACTCAAGGTGATCTGCCCTGCCCCGGCAACTTTTTTTTGCTCTGGCGAAGCGACAAGTCATGGGCGTTGGAACATCTCACATCGCCCGTAACGTCCCTCCTGCATCTCCCCCCCAGCATCCATGGATCCCTCCGGCATCCCTGGCCCGCCATGTTTCTCGACTGCTTCTAGCATGCCCAATGCCATGGGTCGCTGCGCAGCCCCGGCCTTGGTCGTGAGGCACAAAGCTTCACCGCGCCTGACCCACGACCCACGCTCAGGGGTTGCTCTCTCTCTCTCTCTTCACTGCTCAGTCCTTGCCCTGCACCATGGCCTGCCTGTACCTTACTGTCACCGGCTGCCCAGTGTGGTTCCCCCTCCTGCCGGGCGCCCTTTCTGTGCCGCCTCAGAGACACAAAAGGCCTCTGTGGCATGCGACTGGTAGCACCTTGTCCGCCAACGCACCAGGTCGCTTATGGCATCTTTGCTGGGTCGTAACCAGGCCGGCCCGCTTTGCTCTCATCACTGCAATTGCTGCTGGTCCGGTCCTTCCGCAGTAGTGACTATCCGCCCAGTCCTAGCACCACATCTCCACACCAGCTAGCAATCACCGCCCACACTCCGATCCGCCCCTCCCCCCGGTACTCTATCCTTGTACCACGCTGGGGACCATGCGTCGTGAGGGCGCCACTTCGATCCTGCCGTTCCTTTTATATATGCCTGGTGACGCTCGCTTCACTATCAGACCGACTTTACAGCTCTTCTGATCCCCAGCACCCTTTGAGGCAGACACACCACACCCACACTTGCCCACACCCACTCCTACGACTTTGTGCTTCGATAGCCTTCTTTGTTCTCCAAGAACCCCACCCCACCGCCAAACCTTCTCACTTTAATCTACCCAAGATAGACGTGTCACAATGGCTCGAGATGGTGGACTACCCGCTGTTCTTAGGGATAAGAAAGCCTTCCCTACCAAGCAGTTGGCGATTCTGGGTAAATAGTACCTCCTTGCATCTGCCTCATGCCTGTGCTGATCACACTGTCCCATAGCACTATGCCGCATTTGCGAGCCCATTGCATTCATGTCAATCTTCCCTTACGTATACTACATGGTCCAATCTTTCAAGATCACAGAGTCGGAAGGCGAAATCTCCATGTACGCTGGAATGGTGACCTCCGCCTTCGCCTTCGCAGAATGCTTCAGTGGATACTTCTGGGGCCGGTTGAGCGACCGTGTGGGGCGGAAAAAGGTCCTACTAGGCGGGCTCTTCGGAACTGGACTAAGCATGTTGCTTTTTGGCTTCGCCACAAACCTGCCTATGGCTCTGATTGCGCGGGCCCTGGGCGGTTTGCTGAACGGGTAAGGTCGCCGTCAGATTTCGACTGCGGTGGCACTCATTGACTTCGTGCCCAGAAATATTGGCGTCCTCTCAACCACGGTCGCTGAGTTGGTGACGGCGAAGGAGCACCAGCGTACGTTCGCGCACAGCCGATATGGAGAGATGGAACTAACTCCATGACAGCGCGAGCCTTTTCGATCATGCCATTCGTTTGGTGTGTTGGGTATGTTTTACTTATGCACATATGGTATTTCACCGCTAAGCGCAGCTTGTAGCACCATCATCGGTTCGAGTCTTGGCGGGCTTCTTGCGAACCCTGCAGACAGCTGGGGATCCGCCTTCACAGGCACGATCTTTGAGACATACCCATATCTTTTACCGAATCTGGTGTGTGCAGCAATTGTCGTCTGCGGCCTCACCGTCGGTATCCTTTTCCTCGAGGAGACGCATGAGGATATCAAATATGAACGCGACCGTGGCCGGGAATTGGGCCAGTGGATTTTGCGAAAGCTTTGGAACCGCCACGGTTATCAACCCCTGACCGAGAAGACGGAGAACTTCGACGAAGTGCTACTGATGCTTCGGGATAATAGGCCACGTGACTACGACAGCGCTTGCAGCTCCCCAACGCTCTGTGGCGCCCGGACGCCTATCGAAGGACTGCCAGAGACCTTGGAAAAGCAGTTGGACGTGACTCTGAACCTTCGCAACGCGTTCACCAAGCAAATCTGCCTCATCATTGTTGGGGTGGGGCTTCTGGCTTTCCACACCATCTCGCTGGAGCAACTTATCCCTATCCTCATGTCTCACCCGGAATCGACTGAACCGCCGCAACTTCCATTCAAATTCCAAGGTGGCTTCGGATATTCGACGCAAACGATTGGTACGATCCTCGCTGTGCAAGGAGCCCTTCAGATGGTAGCGCAGCTGGTTTTGTTCCCCTGGATTAGCACAAGACTCGGTAGTCTTCGTACATTCTGGCTCACCATCGCGTTCTACCCGTTCCTGTATCTGCTTGCCCCGTATCTAGCACTTCTCCCCAAACAGTTTCGCATTCCCGGTATTATCCTACTGCTCCTCTGGAAGGTCACGGCGCAATCACTTTCGTACCCGTCGCTGAACATCATGCTCACGAATGCATCGCCTTCGAAGAAGGTTCTTGGCACCCTGAATGGAGCTTACGCCAGCTCAGCAAGTGTCTGTCGCGGATTCGGTCCCACAGTCTCAGGAGCGATTGCCACTCTAGGGGATAGCCATGGAATCTCTGGACTTGCTTGGTGGGCATGCGCCGGGATTGCCATGGTTGCGTGGATCCCTGGATTTTTCATGGAAGAAAAGAAAACAGACATATGGCTAGAAAGGAATGTCGATGATGAGGAGTATGGATACACAGCATCCTTGGCCGACGACGATTCAGACGCCGGCTCGATCGAGACCCTTTCGCCCCTGGCCACAGTCGAGGTGCTGCCCAAATGAGTATGACGGCCATATATTGGGCGTGTAGAGACGGCCTCGCACAGGAGAAAGATGATGGAATTCATCTGGGATGAGTGTGTGGAGTAAGAATTGGTTGCAACTATAGACATTCCCGGATCGGCTGGAACGAAAGGGTAGACACGGCATTAACGGATTAGCATTTTGATGAGGCGCTTTTAGAAAGGGATATATCAGGACCAGCTCTGGCGGGCATCATTTAGGCATTACATCAGGAAGATTTTTCTTTTTAGCTTTGTTTCTATTTTAGAAAAGATATGGGAAAGGGCAACCTGGGCTGGGAACATGGAGACACCAGAAGCGGGCGTGGAATATGTAACAAATAAAATTATACCCGGCGACATGGTTTTCTACAGAAATTTTGTTTTAGTTAGATTATTTTTTTGAAATTCCGGCCAGGTTGGGTCACGCTTTTCTTTTTCTCACCTCTTCTTAAATATAGAAATTCCCGCCTCTGATCTCCCAGAATGATTATTCCCAAGACGGAACTTGGAAGAGTGCAGTCCAGTGACACTCCCACTGCCCATGAGTCAGCTACTCTCGTATAAAGCAGGGGAGAAGCCACCTGCACCTAAGCAAGTAATCAAGGGTAACGCCAAAGGAGGAAACTCGGCAGGCCTTCTCCACATTGGGGGTTTGGAGATGTGAGAATGGCGGGCCTCGAGGCGAGTGTGACTTTGAGGGGAGAAACGGTGGACCCTGGAGTGCATGAAGGGGGACTCGGGAGCATGCTTGGAATGTTCCAAGATTCTAGGACGCTTCCACGGGCGTCTCGGTCTGAGGAACGGTGAGGCGGCTTGAAAGGAACAGGGGCAGCGAGTCAGGGCTGCCTAACCTCACGTGTGGGTGTTACGTATATCAGATTGGAGTGCTGGGCGCTATACGGAGTAGCTAGAGGCGACAGCCAAGTGCCGTCCGTCGTCCACGGGTGCGTCGTCCCGTTCGTGGTGCTCCTTTTACCTAGGGTGGGCTTCTCCCTCTGCTGCAACCTGCGGCGCGGTCCTCACCGGGGAATGTCTGATACCACCCTCGTCGTCATCATAAGCATCGTCATAAGCATCAATATATCCTCGAATCCTTCCTTCTAAGTTCTGTGGGCTCCTCCCCACGCGGGTCCGGTGATATCACGTGGACTACAGATGACCAGGGTTACCTAGGTAGGATCCAGCTCGCACCGCTCCGACGCCGATAAGATCCATGGACGATGGTGCATACTGCAACTGGTATCGACTGTACAGCTACGGCACAGCATTGGACAATAATGGCTACTGTCTATGACCGTCCTACAAGTTCCTCGAATAATAGTGAAGCCCTGACGAGTCTCTCCCATCTCCTGCGGACCCCCGACACCGTTCCCCCGACACCGTTCCCCTCTCCACGCAACCCCCCCGTCCGCGCCGCTTATTCCCTTCAGCCCTAGACAGACGAGCGTGCGGGGGCATCCTTATCGCTTTCGACCTACGCCCTGCAACTTCGCGACGACTCGCGCTCGGTCCCTTCAACAGTCCTGCCATGCGCCCTGATGACCGGCCTCAAGCGCTCCCTGGATGACGCTTCTCATCATGATGGGGACCATCCCTCGCCGCACGACACCGCCTACCCGAGACTGAAACCCGCCTCCCCGTCCAACAACCCTCCCTCGGCCGCCGCCACCTCGTCAGCCTCGTCCTTCCGAAATGTCAGCGCCTGTAATCGATGTCGTCTCCGCAAAAACCGCTGCGACCAGCGTCTCCCCAATTGCGCGTCGTGCGAGAAGGCCGGCGTCAAGTGCGTCGGCTACGATCTCATAACCAAGAGGGAGATTCCGCGAAGGTGCGTCACTCTGGAATGAATCCCCGACGTCTTTCTCCCAAGGTTACTGACCATATCAGCTATGTCTATTATCTGGAATCGCGCGTGGCATATCTTGAGTCTCTCCTCCAGGAGAGGGGCATTCCCTTTGCCCCGGCAGAGGAGTTCAATCCTGCTCTCAAGCCCTCGAATGGTCCAGCCTCAGGCAGCCACGCGCCGGGCTCGAGCAGCACGCCGCAAGAACGGAATGGCTCCGCGAAATCATCTGGAGGAGGTTCGAAGGTGGAAGAGGATGAAGACAAATATGACCGCGAGAAACTCTCAAAACTGGTCAGCAACATCGGCATGGTCTCTGTTCAGGGCGCAAGCGACCCACGCTTCTTGGGTTCGACGTCGGGCATTTCTTTTGCGCGGGTCGTGTTCGCGGCTGTCAAGAGCTCCGTCTCCGGGGCGACGTCTGAGCGGGGAAGCGTCCGTGGAGCAAAGACGATAACTGCTAACGCGACAGATGGCGGGACTTCCATGAGGGATTCTTTCTTCGGGCTACATACAAAACCTACCATTCGTCAGGCACCATTTCCTGACCGGGAAGTAGGACTGAGACTGGTGGAACTGTACTTCGAGCATGCCAACCCTCAGATCCCCATTCTGCACCGAGGAGAATTCATGAACATGTTTGACCGTGTCTACGCGTCGGGGGAGCGCAATCGGACATCACGAGAATCGTACATGCTCAATATCGTGTTTGCCATCGGAGCCGGCATCATCGTCGGAAAGCCAGAACCTGCATCGGATGCGACTTCCGACGCCCACAATCCTCCGAATGATGCTGGGCCGCAATCCCCGATCAGCAAGCGGCGGCGGCTCGCAGGCCAACAGCACCAACCCGAAGAGTACCACGCATCTGCGATCGTCCACCTGGAGCATTTCCTTGGCTCGTCGCCTGCAGCGGACCGTCCCGACGGGTTTGGCGGAGGGCTCGAGGAACTGCAGGCAGTGCTGCTGCTCGCCGGGTTTGCGTTGCTGCGTCCGGTTGCGCCCGGCTTGTGGTACATCGTCGGTGTTGCTGTCAGGCTGGGTGTGGATCTGGGGTTACACTATGAAGACGGTGTAGGCATCGACGCGTCCTCGGAGTCAGGGGATCCAAGAGCTGCGGCGCAAGGGCAGAAGAAACCTGATCAACCCGGTAGTGCCGGCAATACGAAAATTGATCCCAAGGAAAGGGGTCGCCGAGAGTGGGTATGTATACCGGGGTACGGTTGTCCTGTGGAACACTCGCTGATCACATCGCGTGATGGTAGGTTAGGGACCTTCGGAGACGATTGTGGTGGTGTGTCTACTCGTTCGATCGACTCGTGAGCAGCTGTGTAGGCAGACCGGTCGGTATCACAGATCAGGTAATGAGCCAGAACATCACCTCGTGGAATATGCACTAATCTGGAAAACAGGTAATCACAACCGATTTTCCTTCTATCCTGGACGACCGGTACATTACCAAGGAAGGTTTTCTTGACCCCCCGGAGGGAGGCCCCACGTACAAGGTGGTGACCTATCATTACTTCAGGCTGCGCCTGTTGCAGTCAGAAATTCTGCAAGTCCTGCAACACCGTCAGGCACAACAGGCAAGGGACAACGGCGCAAACCAAGGCAATGAGTTCATGCACACAAAGCTCCCTTCGCCTTTCCTTGCCAACTTCGACTCCTTCCGCCAGTGGCGGATGGATATCGACAGACGACTGCAGGAATGGAAGGACTCTTCCCCGACACAGGTGGACTCAGGCGTCCAGTTCTCTCCTCTCTTCCTAGAATTGAATTACTGGCAAGCGGTCATCATGCTGTACCGACAGAGTCTTGCGGTGCCGGCAGGACTTGCTGGCGAGGTCGGGAATGCTGATGGAAACATCGGGAGTCCTTCTGCGGTCGACGTGGAAGAGAGGGAGGATGAAGAGCTCGTCTTCCTCAAGGTTGCCGAGGCGGGACAGAAGGTGTTGAAGTTGTACAGGCAACTTCACCGCGTCCATCTGGTGAACTACACATTCTTGGCAACGCATCACCTGTTCATGGCCGGTAAGTCCTTCCGAAGGCTTGCTTACACGAACTCCGGGGCTGATCCTTTTAGGCATATCGTTCCTCTACGCCGTGTGGCATTCGGTTGCAGTTCGATCAATGCTGGTATGTCTCTCCTTTCCCCATCGGATATTCGTATCTGAAATCTGTGGCTGACTCCTGTAGACTCTGGACGACGTGGACTTTACCGTACTAGCAGCCACCTCCGTCTTAGGCGACCTTGTTGAGAAGTGCCCACCCGCAGAAGCCTGCAGAGATGCATTCGACCGGATGAGCAAAGCCACCATCTCCATGTGCATGTCCACTACAGGATTTGGCCCACAAGCATGGCGAGCTCTTCCGCCCCGAGCTCGTCCGCTGGTGCAGCTCGGTCACTCTCCGCGCAGCATTTCCCCATCAGCGTCCGAGACCGATGCCCGCTCGGATGCAGCGCTCTCAGCAAACGGTTACTTCCCGCCATCGAGGCGGCCCGTACCAAAATTCGACATGAACCTGCGTGATCTCTTCTCCGAGGCAGAAACAGACAAGCGCTCCTTCAGTCGTATCTCGAACCAGCTGAACATTGCCAGGTCGCCATCGCTGATGCAACAAGTAAAACAGGAACACCAGCAGCAGCAGATGCCGCCTTACCATAACGACGCCTTGAAGATCTCGCCGCAGATGCGAACCCATCAAGGATTCCACTTTGACCCGAATCAACGGCCTCAGGCACACCAACAGCAGCACCAACAACCCCAACATTTCTCCTCACCACCCAACCCCGCCTTGTCCGCCTCTATGTCTCAACCACCCTACCACATCACTCACGCCGCGCCCTACCACCCCTTCTCACAACCTCCTATGCAACCGCAACCGCAACCACAGACCCAACCACCCCAACAACAGTCGTACGCCACAGACCCCTTCACATTTTCCGATCTCGACTTCCTCGACTCTTTCCCCGTACCAGGTGGAGCCGGCAACGGCGCGGACGGGACGGGGACGCAAGATCTAGGGTTTGGCCTGGGGTTTTTGGGCGACGGGACGCATGATTGGAGCGAGGGGAATGGGCTGGATCTATTTGATGGGTTCTTTTTCGGGGGAAGCGCGGGGACGGGGCCGTCGTAAGGAGGACGGTAAGAATTTGGGGGGTTGAGTTGTACGTGATGACGGCCGAGGTTCTGTCGTTTTACGGATGCATGTGCATAGATACCATTGTTGATATCCGGGAATTAGGCAGCGACGCGCGTTTTTGATTTTGCATCATCATCCTCCCGCACTCTGTGATATCATGGCATCGGCCCGCCTGCCTGCTTCCGACCTCCTGCACTTCCATCGCCTCGGCAGGACGCTTCCGAAAGGATATGGATCGTCCTTCATGGTGCCATTCAACATAAAAGGCATCCCCCATTCCAGATCCACTAGCTTTGAACAGGGCTGCCGTCACTCCGTCTCAGTTGAACCAGAAACTAACGCTAAAACTGGGCGTCAGGCTTTGTACGTAATGCCACCATCCCGGCGGGATATACAAACACTCGCCAGGGCTCAGCACGCACTCGACGTACGCTGCGGTCTTGAAGAGCGGGAAGTTGCGTTTGTACTCGGCGTCCATATCGTCCATGTCCATGCCCATACCCGATTCATCTCCTTCCTCTTCCTCTTCCTCCTCATCTTCATCGTCCTCATCTTCTCGTCTCTTTTTTTCCTCTCCCACGCGTCCGCTTGCCGCCCCCGACCAGGAACCGATACCCTCCCACACGCCCATGGCGACATCTAGATCTACCTGGCTCGTATTCCCCATGTCGACGCCCCTCTCATCCTTGCCCCTCGGGTACATCTTGTGGGTCTCGCCGGGCGCGTAGAGACGGATGTACTTACTTCCCACCACCTGGGCGAGGATGTTGTGGTACGGGTCCGTATGGAGCGGGGAGATGGTGCCGGCGGGGCCGAACCAGGCGTTGAGGAGGGGGGTAGCGAGTTCTTCCACGGCCGGTTTGCCGCATGGAGAAGGGAGATCGACGTAGCAGTAATCGGGGATGGAGATGTCGGCGCGGAGGGAGGGGATCTGGGCGAAGAGGTTGTGTTGGGCGAGGTAGCCTGTTGGCCTGTCTTCCTCTCCCTTCCTCGTCCTCTTACCGTTACGCTGGGCTTCGCCCTCTTCGACACCCTCGAGCATGAACTCCCCCATGAACTCCCCGAACCCCATCACTCTCTGACCCCAACCATCATCCGTATAGCTCCTTCCCACCTCCACCGGCACCAGTCTCCTGCCACCCAGCGTTCGCTCCAAGAGATAGGCGGGTGAGTTCCACGGCCGCTCGCCCATGGCGGGCCAGAAGTCGATCGCTCCCGTTATGATGAAGGGAGACGAGGTGCTAGGCTCGGCGATGCGCGACTGGAAGGAGGAGAGGGAGAGGCTTGAGCAGGGGACACGTGGAAGGGGGTACTTGAGGAGCGGGAGATGGTGCAGCGGTATTTCTGTGGGGAAGGACTGCGGGATGTTTGGTTTCTCTCGTGGTTGGGCTGGATTCAGCTTCCGTCTCTTGCGTGCCCGGTGGCCCAGACCGCTTTCCCGTTGACCCTTTTGCATTGATTTGTCGTTAGAGGCTTCGTGGTCGAGCTCCCCCTTTCCTGACTCAGCAATGGCGGCCTCCAGCGCCGAGAAGATCAACTCGATCAATTCCTCCCTTCCCGGTGCAGCGGTGAGGACCAGCGCCATGTCGAGTCTCTTTACAACCTGCGTGATCCAGTCTTCCTCCTCTTCCTCTTGACCCTCTTCTTCCACCTCCCCTTCCCTCCCGACCCTGCTCTTTCCCTCACGGTCACGTGCCGCTTCATGCTCAACCACCCTCTCCAAGATCTCCAACACCTTCCTCACCGCGGCGTCGGTATAGTACCTGCGCCAGCAAGTCTTGACCTCCCGGTACGGCACCATGTGCAGTTTCTCGTAGCCGAACTTGAGCGCTGCATCGGGGTGGTGATGGAGGAGGTGCAGGGCGGGGATGCCGCAGGGAAGGAGATCCTCATCGTCTTCTCCCTGTTCGGGGTTGGATGGGGATCCAAATCGGTGGTGATCGTGGATGGAATTGGGCTGGTCATTGGGACGGGTAGTAGGGGATGGGGACGGAAGGAGTTGACGCGTGAGGGCAATGATTTCGGGGAGAGTGGGGGGCGGGGTTGTCGCCGCCATGGAGGGTGGATTTCGCTTTCTGGATGGCTGGGGGTTGGTGAGATGTAACTAGCTCGGTAGGTCAAGCCGATACGCTAGCTATAGCTATAGCTGCTGGCTGTCAAGGGAGGAGGCACATTGGAAGAAGACAAAGTGTCAGGAACGACCGTTGCTCCATGACATCATTCAGCGGAACTTGGAATGAGAGAAAGTTTAGAGTTGATTTATAATGGCGACGAAAGAACAATTGAATGGCCAGTGAGAATATTGCAGGCAAGAGGTGAGGTCGCACCTGGCACGCCGTTGCCAAGACCACGAGGATCGCCACCCGTCTGCGGGTGAACCTTAACCCCGATAACCATCGCCAGGCGGGGCACCGTGCACGGTCGAAATGCGTCATGACCCCGAGAACGCAGACCAGGAAATCGGAATGGAGAAAAATGTGCTCTAGCGCTCGCTGCACTGTGGTCTGTGGTGGGGGCCAGCGCGTCGCCGGGTGCCCAACAAGCATGGTGAGGATCCGATAAATTAACCCATCGGCAGGGAATACACGTATTAATTAATTGCACTGCAGGATTGGGCTTGTCCTACGCCATCGCGTGGGACAGAGAGGGCGAATGATCCCGAAGTTGTTCGATATTACCGATTTCCATGCTTCTTACGTTGTTGTATTGTACACATCTGATCTGGTAGATCCCGAATCCCGAATCCTGAAGCCTGAAGACTGAAACACGTACGCCCGCCATGCATGCACCATTTCCATAGCAGGCGTGTGCCAAATGCCCTAGACCTTCCCATGCAAATAGAAGGAAAATCGTATCGTGACGCATGACTCGTAAGATCGCAATACTCCGTGTCCTGAGGATATCTCTCGCTGCGTGTAAAGAACAAGGTGGTGAGGAAAAGGGAAACAAGAAAAGAAAAGGAGCGAAACCGCTCTCGCATGCTGGTATAAAGCCGACCTGATGCCAGGTGCTGGGTATCATTGAGAAACTGGAGGGAAAAAGGGGAACAAGGAATGTCGATAACACCCTACTTGGATGGGGTGGATGAAGAAGCAGAAGAGAGAAGTCCACCCGCATCCTGGATGGGCGGGAGCGTAGTCGGTGGATCTCGCGCGGGTGCCAGCTCATTCCCTTCGGATAGGATGGCACGCAGATCCTGTAGCTGCGAACGGGAACGCGGGGGCATCTCTGAATCATCGGACTGTTGAGATATACGGGAGGAGCGACGGGGGATCGGGTGGGCTCGACCATTGGGAGCGAGCGAGCTCGATGCTCGCGAGGGACGCCTCACTCCCGGGAATGCAAAGTCGTGGGTGATGATGGAATCGGTAGGGGAATCGGCGGAACTCGAGGTCTCATCCAGAAGACCTCCAGCGTCGAAGAAGGATACTCTGCGGCCACACCGAGGACTGGGGTGAGGATCCTCGACTGGCCACGAGTTTGGCACGACGATGCCGGCGCTCTGCGCATCGTCGGATTTGGCGTCGGGGAATTGCCAAGTGCTCCCAGCAAATGGCGTTGGCTCAAGGAGCGACAGGTCCGCCACAGGGGCTGGGCGTGCTACCTTTACCCTCTCTTCTGTGAGCTCCGGATTTGTGCGGTACCCAAGCGAGCGGGCGAGATGTTCGTCACTGTCGATGCGCGACAAGGTAGGCCTCCGGGTGGAGGATCTGCGGTCCATGCTGTCGGTGGTGGAGCCGCCCTTGTACTTTGGCTTCTTGACGCCTCGATCTCGCAGGAAGGAGCCAAGAACGATGGCATTGGATACGAAGGTTGCCGCTAGGATCTCGGAAGAGGCCATGACGGTGCGGAATTGCTGGATACCACGACGTTCAATGACGGTTGGGATGCGGGCGGCGGCGATGACAATCAGACCGATGGAGAGGGAGAAGAGGAAGACGAGGGATATCTTTCGCCTCAAGGGCATACCGGAGCCGAATATGATGGGGATGGGGAAGATGACGAGGAGGATATCGGTGATGATGTCGGCTATGCCCATGGTGAGCAGGTGTGCGTAGCCCTGGCGGCATTTGGGACCCGGGTCAGGTACGACCTGCCAGTAGTGATGGAAGGGCTGGCATTCGGCGAGGGTAGAAATGACGACGGCGAAAAAGGTGAGGACGAGGAAAACACGGAGTGCGCGGAGGCAGTACTCGTAACCCCTTTTCCAGTAACGCTCGGTCATGCGTTTGAGGAACTCGGAGACGGCGAACTTGGCCGTCCAGATGCTGGATGTGGTTAGTGGCAGGCTATATAAAGGTAGGTGTGGGTGTGACAAGCAAGATGAGGTCTTACAAGAAAGCGTAGAAGATCCTGGCGGCGAGGACGGTCTTGGAGCCGATCTCGCGATGGTGTATCTTGACGGGGTCCAGTAGATCGGTGGTGACCACATTGTTGGTACCGAAGATGAGGACGACGTGGATGAGGCCCATTCTGATCATGAGCGGGAGGATGCTGAAGGCCATGACCTTGTCTTCGGTGAAGAGTTGCTCGTTCCTGATGTAGCGGCCGCAAACACGGAAGAGGATGATGACGAGGGAAAACACGGTGCACCACCAACTGTAGAGCAAGGTGGGATTGTTGAGGGCGCGCGAACGGGGTTCGGGTGGAGAGTCATTGTAGAGCGAACGGGGCAGGATGGCGATGGTGATGGCGGGCATAGCGACGACGAGGGTGGAGGAGGGCCAAACAGACTCCCACCTCCGTAGAGGGCGAGCTGCTGGAGGGCGGTGCCTTTTTTTCAGTTCAGTGGAGGCAGAGAGGGAAAACAGCGGCAGCGGTGAGTGAAGGCTGGCGGACAGCAGGATGGTCGAATAACAATGGTGACGGCGTGGGCTCGGCGCTTTGACCACTTTGGCATGATCTGGTAGGCCGGGACCTTGGATCCGAGAGCGCGGGTCCCGCTGGGGGCTGGGCGTTGTGGGGATGACCTCACGTGTGTATAAAGAGAAAGGATGTCGATCCGGAGGAGGTTTTTTCTTGTGGATGAGGACGGGCAGAGGTCGGCGTGAAGAGAAGGGTTGGTGTGGAAGAGAGAGAGAGAGAGAGAGAGAGAGAGAGAGAGAGAGAGAGAGAGTCGGAGGAATGGGGGCTCGTGCTGGAGTGGGCGCCCAGCGCCGTGACAGAGCTTATTAGAGCGGGAGAGACTCCCACTTGTGACTTATCGCATGGGCGGGTGGGCAAGCGAAGTGCTTGTGGCGGTGATAAGGACCAAGGGCCAAGGAACACCTTTGACTGCCTTGAGTCTTGACTGCGCCGTTGAGCCGTGTTGACAGTTGTCTTCCAGTGTAGCTGGCCAGAGCCCCATTATTGTTGTTAACTTGTTGTTGTCCAGCGGCACAGGTCGGCGGTCGCGTCAAGCGTGTGCCCTGGTTCCTGGCGATAGCACATTCACCCATCCCTGTTCACCTTGTACAGCGTAGACGGTAGACAGTCCAGCTGGCCACCTGGGCAGGCGCTGGCGGCTCAGGTGACGGGAAGAGAGGGCGCCTGGATGGATGTATTGGTCCTTTTTTTTGCAGCGTGGGCTGCCAGCACAGCGACGCTGTCACCTTCATCATGGCCTCCATTTTCTTTTCTTTTTTTTTTTTTTTGCGCAAAGTCGCAAAAGGAACCTTGGAACCCTTATTACACCGTCTCATGGGATGACCCCGTTTGGGTTAAGCGTGGTCTTGTCTGGTCTGGTTACCCCCACTTTGATCCATCATGGGCAATCCCTGCATCGTACCGACTGTACTGTCCAACCGCCCACCCGTTATGTATTCACTCACCACTCCAGCGACATTCCTTCTGACCAAAAGCACCTCGGCGTTATATTCGACATTCTCACATGCTCTCCCCGTCGAGGGACCTCGATGCAGCCGCCTGTCCAGAGTTGCCCCTACAATCTCGGAGAAGACGAGACTGTTAGATATACTCCGTCCAAGCCTCGGACCTTCTGGTCAGGGGCAGAGTACCTAGGTAGAGGCTAGCTGGCGCAGCATTGCTATCTATCGGACCTTGATGCCCACGTCGATGCACGAGTCGGTCCAATCATAACAGAGTCAAGCTCATCTATAGAAACAATTCCGATATAGTGTCTGGATTGAGTTTTACTGTCTTGGAGCCCGCTCTGAAACACTGGAGATCACTCCAAGCCTTAGATCAGGTGACATCACGTGAGATTGAGGACCTTCCTACTGTGTAATACCTAGGTAGATCCTCTAACGGGCGGCCCGGGGGCTTGCAGAACGGCGTGTGGCTCCTAACGTGGCCGGGCCTATGCCATTGTTCATATACCACCATCAGTGTCGGTCTGCTAGGAAGCTTCAAAAGTTCAGCTTCCAACCTTGGAACCTTCAAATGTTGGAAGGTCGGGACACGAGTTCACGTGATTGGCACAACACCTGGCAGTCACCTGGGCACCACAGGCAGCTTCACATGTCTCACGCGAGCACATCTCGGGTCCTTTACTTTTGCGAACCCTTGCCCATGCTCCATGCTCCAGGCATGCTTCCAGGCTGCACCGCACGTCATCTGGCGACTGCGTATCAACAGATTGTCCCGCTGCCGCACAACGTTCCCATGGCTCCGCGGGTGGTGGAAGCACGGCAAAGTATGACATCGAGGTGAGAACATTTGAAAATGTGGCTGTTTTGCGCGCGGAAGACGTCACTGGCATGGAAGGGAAATTGGAAAGCTCCCACGATGGTCTTCCTGTGGCTTATATAAGTTAGCGTGAAACGTGAGGTCATAACGGAGCTTTGGCTCGACTCTTCCGCGCCTGCCATTGGTGCTTGGCGCCCGGCTCGGCACTTGAGCCAATCCGAACCGTTTCACTATCCTCTTATCGGCTAGCGTTGGTCGCCCAGAGCTGTCCACCTGGGGACCTGGGCATTTGCTGGACCCTCTCCGAATGGCGAAAAGCTGTGGGCACTGGGCACACGAGCAAAACAGGGAGAATCTTCAAGAGGCACGCCGCTGCAGTGCTGCTAGAGCTGGAACTTCCCTTCAAAACAAATAATAAAATACCTCCACACCTGCTTGCACTTCTCGCTCTTCCCATCTTCAACTCCTCTTCCTGCCCTCGGAAAAACTCCTGGCCCTTACCTTATCGCGCAACTGCGCCTTCCCTTTATACTCTTTTTCCCTTTCCTACCTGACAAAGCTCTACCTTCCCACCCAAACACATCATGTCAGAGGCACCGCACCTCACCCTCAACCAGACAGACTTGTCCGACCTCGACCCTACAACCGCCGGCGTGCATGCGGACACAGACGTCTACACGGAGCCCAATTCCACCTCGCCCAGCACAAAGGACTCCATCCTGGCTTGTAAGGTGCGTGACAAAGCCGACGTGACTGCCTCCGCCGTCCACGGGTCCTTGCCGAGCCCAGCTAACGTCAAACACCCGCAGTCTTTATCTGCTACTCGCACACCATCCTCTCCCCCTCCCTAACAACATTATTTCCAGCTGCCCAATCCACCATGGACGCCATCAACAACCACCCCACCACCCAGAACCTGAAGGACACCATCAGCAATGGTCAGGTACGTCGAGCCGCACAACCCCCCAGCCCACACTCGATTTTCAACAGGCTAACCGTTCTCTCGCGACACAGTTGATCCCAAAATCGCGAGTTGCGTCCACAACCCCCATACTAAATCCAACGCAGGTCCGGTCGCAGAGAACGTCAAGGCACAAACGGCAAAGACAAAGGATGAGTTTGCGGATCTCGCAAATGCCCGCACCACCCCCGATCACCCAGCTGCCACCGGCCAGCCCCTCACCCACTACCACAGCCTCTTCTACCGCCTCCTGAGCTGGAGGAACCCCCGCGCCACCGCCATCTCCTTCGCCGTCTCCGTCCTCTTCATCTTCGCCGTCCGATACCTAAACATCTTCCGCTGGATCCTCAAGGCACTGTACCTGACGCTGGGTGCAACCGCCAGCGCCGAACTCGTCGGAAAGCTCACCCTCGGCCGCGGCCTCACCTCGCAGGTGCGACCCAACAAGTACTTCACCATCCCAAAGGCCTCCCTCGAGCGTCTTCTGGACGACGTCGAGCAGTTGATCAACTTCTTCGTCATCGAGTCCCAGAGGATCGTCTTCGCCGAGAACCTGTTCGCTACATTTGCCGTAAGTCGGGTGCATTGCTGCTCCCTGGAGCAACCCGGGCTGACCAACGTGTGCAGGCCTTCCTTGCCTCCTTCATCTCGTACTTCCTCATCAAGTTCGTTCCCCTGTGGGGGCTTTCCCTGATCGCAACCATTGTTGCCTACCTCGGGCCGCTCGTATACATCAAGAACAAGGAGGTCATTGATGCCCATCTCAAGCAGGCTAGCGACTTGGCTACGCAGCAGGCGACGCAGATCCGCGAGCTTGCCGCTCAGCACACCGAGAATGCCGCCAAGACCTTCCAGAACTATGCCGGAGAGTATACGCAGAAGGCGCAGGAGACGATCAACCAGTACCGCGGACGGTCTAGCTCTCCCGAAGTCAAGAAGGAGGACCTTCCATCGGCCCCCAAGCACGAACCCGTCGGCGTCAGGGAGCCCGTTGCGGGGGAGCCTGCCGCCGCCGCTGCTGCACCTGCCTTGTAGGCGCTCGAATTCCGAGGAACTGCTATGAAGTGGACGGATCCTGTCCGCTCTTCCCAACGAACCTGGCTCTTGACGCACCTCACGCTTATTGAGTTACGACGACATGCCAACCCCTCGTACCACCTGTGAACGCCGAGGACAGTCGACGGAATGTTCCATTCGATCGGCTGAGATTGGCGTAAATTGGACCTCCAAACTGTTCAACCACACCTCCCACGACGCACATCATACATCATTCCTCTCCTAAAAGCTTCCCTGTTTAGCGTTTCTATTGCCATGTGTTCCTAGTTTTCTACTTCCCGTGGTGTCATACTGTGAGAGCCACAGGGAGTACCGGTTTCGGTCTGGGGATGCATGGGACTGTGGAGGAGTTGACGGCCTGGAATCAGACCAAGGAGCACTTAGTCTATAATATATGACTTTTTTGAAGGAAAGTACAAATACATGCTGTACTCGGACCCGGGACTGCGTTTTCGTTTCAACCAAAGTTTGCACGGCCATGATCAGATCAGATGAGCATGGCAACCCTTGACCAGCACCCAATGCGCCTTGCTGCCTCGCCGCCTCGGTGAGGATCAACCTTGATGTGGCGGGCTGCCTAGGTACGGCGCGTATTAAGACGTTTCCACGGTTTGCGGTCTGCGTGCATGCGGCACAGGATAGACTACACAGTAAGTGGAAGAGCAACACGAACCTCGCCCCCTCATGCGTGTTGCCAGGTGAGCTTCCTTTCGGCAGACAGCGTGTCGTCGTATCGAATCCTAGCCCCAATATTATCATCTATCGAGACTACTACTGGGTATGTGGTGAGAGAGCATTGGAAGGATCAAACATGGCCAATTATCGGTCGGGAGCCATACCGGAAAGGGACGTGGTGCGCGTCGTGTGCCAAGGCGGCCCTGGTCCTGGGGGTTTGCGCCAAAAACTGGGTGAGTTGAGCCCGCGGACTGCGCCTCCCACCACTTCTCTCGTCCGTCCACTCCGTTGCCGCCTATTCAAAGCGGACGTTCCGCTCACTCATCAGCCCTTTCTCAGTCTCCCACCTTTTTTCCTTGACTCCTTTTTCTACACATTTCTCACCTTTCCCAACTACAACCAGCTCCTTGTTTCTTTTTGTTCTACTCTTGCTTTCTACGACAGCCAGCCATGACTTACCTCGCCCATGCCGTCCGTCGCGGCCTGGAGCATGCCTCCTCCGTCAGTCTGATCAAGCGGGCCACCAAGCCAGTGCCGTTTCGCCCGGAGGACATCTCGCCGTTGGGAAGCGTGACCATGTTCATCACTTTCTGGATCTTCATCATCTCCCTCATTGCTGTATGCTACCCATCTCCCCCCTCGGGTCAGAGGGATACGGATGTGATGCTAATCAACTCAGGTCGAATACACCTTGACAGTCGTCGGCCGGCTGGCCATGGTCGAGACGCCCTCCTCCTCCATCACCGTAACCGCTCCCGCCGACGCCCCAGCACTCGATGAATCCAAGCAGGGTCTCCTGGAGACCGGTCCCGCCATCACCCTGGTCACGGAGAAGCCCATGACCTCCAGCATCCGCAAGACCCTCAGGCACCTCAAGTCGGTAGCCGGGCGCTTTGCCCCCTGGCGTGGCTTCCGACCATTTCTGGGCTACCACATCATGTCCGCCATTGTCCTGAACATTCTCGTCTCCGTCACGCCCCTCGTTCCCGGCCACGTCGCCATCGTCTCTGCCATCACCGGGGCGCTCGTGGCCCCCCTCCATGCTCTCTGGATCCACAAGGTCATCGCCATGCCCACCCAGTTGGGCTGGACGAAGCGCATGATCTCCATCCGGGACTGGAAGTACCTTCTCCTTCCCGCCGCCCTCGCAGCCTCCGCCGAATACCTGGCCATGTACGCGACCATCCTCTTCAGCTTCGTCGTCCGCGTGGACCAGATCCAGAAGCAGAACCCCAGCAGTGGCTGGGAGATGTTCTCCGTCGTCCTGCGCGTCTTGTCCGTCGTAGCCTTCTTCTTCGCCTGTGCCCTGTTCGTCGTCCTCCCCGCTCACGTCACCTTGGTCCGCGTCGAGGCCTCCCTCCTCTCCGAGGACCAGGAGACCATCGTCCCCTTCGACCGCTCGTTCGCCGGCAAGGTCGTCCCCAAGGTGCTCGGCGGCACTGGCGCCGTCGGCTTCCTGGATGCGTGGAAGTCGTTCAACTGGGAGGCGCGCCGCCGCCTGATCAAGCTTTGGTTCAAGTCGGTGGGTATCCAGGGCTTGATGATCATCACGTTTGTCCATGTCATCATGTTTGAGGTCTGGATCTTCTTGGGCGCTGCCTATATCAAGGCGCTCCAGAGGCAGCAGGCGGGGTCGTCGTAGACGGCGAAGACCGTCGCCTCCTCAGTAAGAAGGACCTTCGATATGTTGACTTCTCGGATATATCTCACCTGTACCTCGGCAACTTTCCTTTAGCAGAAGAGTAGGTATGAGAGGAGCATTGGATATAGCAGTGCTGGTTGGAGTTTCACGTAGTCATGGTGCTGTATAGCGGGCGTGCCGTGTTCATTCAAAGGTAGAAAGGTCAACAATGCCAATTTTTTGGGCAGACAAGGATTGTTTTCTTGTATGAACTTGCAGGCCTCTGTTGCCATTTGAGTGATCTTGGATCGTGACCGAGGTCGAGGGAATCAGGGGGTTTGAATGCCCATACACGACGCAGCGCCAGAGTACATTGCTTGTGCGATGTCCATGGCATGTAGTCATTGCTCGTCTACCTTTCGTACCCATCACGAGGCGTTGCAGGTGTCCCTCGCACTCGCCCCGATATTTAAATGCCTTGATCATGTTCCATCCATCCATCCTAGCCCACAATCCTCCTCGTATATGCCCTATCCATCCATCCATATATCCATCCATCCAGACGACCCGCCTCGCGCTAATGCAATGCAGCCTCAACGAAAAGTGAGAAGAGAGAAGAAAAAGAAGAAGAAGAGCAAAGGATCCGGAAGAACGCCCATAACACCAATGCTGGGGGGCTCCAAGGGACATGCAAGCCCTGGACGCCCATGCGCGCTGAAACAGGGTAGATGATAAAAGGGGAGGGGTATAACCAGCATACCATCCAGAAAAAAAAACGAGAAAGGAGCAAAGAGGAGAAAAAATGTCAACCCCAATAAGAACGGGGCAAATGGAAAGATGCATCCATGTGCCGGCGTCGCCATCGAGAGCCCTGAAATGCCAAACCAGGTTCCAACGACCGACCGTATGCCATGGCGTCCATGTCCACGTCCGTGTTCGTGCTCATTCCTTCATGCTGAGACCTGGTCTTCCTTCACCGACGCCGCGTCCTCTCTCTTTTGCGACGAGTCTCTTCCTGCGTCCCCTTTGCCACCATCATCCGTGGTAATACTGGCACTGGGAGTCGCACTTCCGCTTGCGGTCCCGGTGCCGGTCCCGCTGGTGCTTCCACTGCCACTTCCACTTCCGCTTCCACTTCCGCTGGCACCCCCGCTCCCACTCCCACTCCCACTCCCACTCCCACTTGCACTCCCACTCTCCATACCGCCACTCCTCCCCTCATCTCCAATCACCACCCCGTTCAGCACCGTCTCCAGCTCCCGCAGCCTCACCGGCTTGATCAGGAACAAGTTCACCCCGCTCACGTGCGCCTCCTGCTGCGCCTCGCTGCTCGCCACCCCCGTCAACGCGATGATCGTCACCGGCTTCAGCCCCGCGTCCCGCTCGTGCGCTCGTATCTGCCGCGTCGCTTCCAACCCGTCCATCTCGGGCATGTTGATGTCCATGAGGACGACATCGAAGGGTCGGGTGCCCGCCGGTGCGGAGGCGGAGGTCGCTTCCTTGAAGGCGGCGACGGCTTCGCGGCCGTTGGTCGCGAGCGTGTGTTTGTGGTGAAGCTTCTCGACAAACGTGCGGAGGAGCCGGAGGTTGATCGGGTTGTCGTCGACGGCCAGGCAGTGGAGGGGGCGGGGGGTCAACGGGCGCATTTGCTTGACGGGGCTCGGCGAGGGAGAGATGACGGGTGCACTCAGCGCAGGGCTGAGTGTAGGCCGCGTGTTCTCCGTCTCGAGGAGGCGGTGGCGGACCGGGTGCGAGGGGTGCGAGAAATGAGCCGAAAGCGTGGTGGGATCGAGGGAGGATGCCCGTTCTCGGATGCTGAGGCTGTCGACGCCCGAGGTGGTTCCATCCATCCCACCGATCGACTCGATGGACTGCATCATTTGCCGATGCTCCTGGCGGTCAAGGCACGCAGCCAGGGCTTTGGCAAGTTTGTGCGGTCCGCATGGTTGGGGGATGCATTCGAAAATTCGCCCTGCGTCGCTCTTCGACGTCGTCGAATGTGCTGACGCAGCACCCTGGCAAACCACCACTGCGGGAGCCGTCCATGCCGTCCCTGCTTGACGCTGAGTCCTTAACCACATAGCCCCAGACTCTGTAGCGACAAAGAGATCCGGCGACTCAACAAGGCCGGCAGCGCTCATCTGGTACCGATGTACTTTCATCCCGAACCAGTCTCTGCAGAGATCTTCAAGAGCCCGGAGAGCCAGATTGGCTGCACTCTTCGCTTTGAGGCTCTTAGAAGGGAAGTAATCACTCTCGATATCAAACCCGACGAACCCAACCGCCTTCCCGTGCGTTCGCTTTCTGATCGCCTGGAAATTTCGGTCCGAGCTTGAAGGCGAATCCGATGGCGACAGCATGGATGGCTTCAGGGGGCATGTGACGGTGAACTTGGTGCCATGGTTCTTCCTACTCCTGACCTCAATATCTCCGCCCAGCGACTGGATGATCTGTTTGACGATAGATAGACCAAGCCCTGTGCCCTGGGTGAGCGGATTCTCTTGAGCAAATGAGTGAAAGAGCCGGTTGTTGATGTAGTCCTCGGACATCCCTATACCCGAATCGTGCACGGTGAGGCGGAGCTCCGACATGTCATCGTTAGGATCACTGCTCGGGATAACCTGGAGTTTCACCTTCGTATAGCCCACGGGAGTGTACTTCAGCGCATTGCCAAACAAGTTCATGAGAACGCGGCGCCAGGCTCCTGGTTGCGTGCGGAACACATAGTTGTCGCTCTGTTCGATATCGACGATAACTGCAATGGGGGGAGAATCAGACTTTGTGGATGGAGTTCCATAGATCTGGGAAGCCGTCTTCTGGAAGCTATAACCGGCAAAGACCGTCTCCAACACCTCTTCAGTCAAGACGCTCAAATCCACGTCGGTGATGAGTGTCATAATGTCGTTGGTGTGGCTTTGGGCTGGACTGATGATATGTTTGGTGCTTTGCGAGCGCCTGTTCTGCCGCTTCACAGTCCCTTTGGTGAGGCTATTGATCTTGGCAAAGTCGAGGACCTGTAATATATTGTTGGTGGAGGTGAATACGGTGCATGGGCAGGGAAGCTTACGTGGTTAATCGTATCTAGGAGCGTTTTCCCGCACGTCTCTATGGTTTGGGTCATGTTCGACTGGAAAGTATCGATCTCGGAATCCTTAAGCAGCTCACAACATCCCAAAATACCGTGTAGAGGAGATCTCAATTCGTGGCTGATGGACGAGATGAAATCGCCCTTGGCAGTGTCCGCTAACTTGATATCTAGACGCGCAACCTCGGCCATGATGCTATTGCTGAAAGCTGCGAGATAGCTAAGCTCCTGTTCACTAGTGAAGACGCGCATGGGATCGGCGCTCCATATGATGGCGCCAGCGAACCATCTATCGCGATGGGAATCCCACAGAGGGTACAGGACCAATGTACGCGCCTCGGGGAATGTCTCTTTCAGGATTTTTTCATCGTCCTGACTCCTTGCAGAATCCGGTCTCTTGAGATCCGGCGTGGTTCGCGCCATGCTCTCATTGAGCACGTACGATAGATCAAAGCGACTCGTCCGCCCACCGGTTTTGGATGTCCATGAGGTCTCATCGTCAAAATTGAAGATCTGGCCATGCGGATATGATCGCAGCAGATGTCGCAACTCGGCCTCATATAGGGGTATTTGCCGTTCGGACACGGGAGGAGTAGTCACCACTGAAGAAGACCCAAGTATCGCACACGGTTTGTCCTGCTCAATGGGCTCTGCCGGTTGCTCCTGGATGAACTCGTCCTCTACAAGGCCACCAAATGTGCTAACTTTGGCATCGAAGAATAACACACCATCTGCTTCCACCGCCTCCCGAATCATGTTGCTAGCCCTGCTGAACAGAGACTTCACCTCGGGCGACAGTCTACCTTGATCCGAGTCGTTCGTCGCATCGGATGCCGTCTTGACGGGAGCGTCGGAAAGTTGGTTATGGTCGAGAACATCAGAGGCGGGCGTGAGAGCATCATTTCCCGGAGGCGCGCTCTCAGGAGTGATTTGTTGGCTCTGTGAACTCGGGCTTGTGGATCCGTTATCCTCAATCCCCTTGTTCAAGCCAATAAGGTCTCGAGCCTCTGCCTTAGAGCCGTCTACGCTTGACCTCGCCCGTCGGCGGCGTCTAGGTAGTGGCAATGGCATGTCCTCGGCATGCACGCCAGCAACAGGGTCTGGACTCCAAGGATCTTGGGACCAATCCTCTAGGGTGGACTTGCCCTCTGCAAAGGAGCCCAGAGACCGTACCATGACCCCTCCTCTTCTATGGTCATCCAAAGCACGCGTCATTTCAAGATGGCGCATCACCGTCATTCCCATGTCCTTCAGAAACATCATGTCCACGTCCGATATACCGTCACGTGGCTTCTCGTCCAAGATACAGTAGGTGCCGATGTTGTGACCACTCGGACTCCTGATGGGAACACCGGCATAAAAGCGGATTTTAGCTGGTCCAACGACGGAAGGGAAGTGCTTGAAGCGGTCGTCCAGCGTGAGATCGTTGACCACAAGCGAGGGTATCTGACCATACTCGTCCGCATCCTCGACCGGCTGTAAATTGACCGTGTAATAGCAGATGCTCTGGTTCTTAGGAAACACACATCTTCCCCAGTGCAGGTTGTCATCTTCTCGCTGTGCATTGCCTGTCTGGAGAGACAGGGTCGGCGTGGCCTCTGCCAGAATGTAGCAGTTCTTCCTGTCGAAGAAGCTGATAAGCCCACGATGTGCATTGAGACGCAGGGCTCCCAATTGTGCGAATGCCGTAAGGGCCTTGTCATCGGAAGGTGTGGGTTGGGCGTCCAGATGCGGAGGGACTATAGGGCTGGTCACGGCGTGGACCTGGAGGGCGCGACAGCCGGGAGAAGCGCTGTGTAGATTCTCGGACTGTGAGCGCTGCGAATAATTGTAGTACCTGAGGCGCGAGAAGTCAGTGGTGAGGCGGACGTCGGAAAGAGGCGGGGATGCGCAAACCTGTAGAACTCCCGCTCCTTGGTCTTCTCCGCGTGCTCCATGGCTCTCTGCACATCCGCCGGTGCCGCTTCACCGGCGAGGGTGGACATGGCAGCGCAGGCTGGGGGGCGGGCCGGAGAGACGACGCGTCGCGAAGGGAGAGCAGAGACAGGCGCAGTTGGAGAGGGTGAGCATACCGCGCGAGGGCGCGGCCAAGAGATGGAAGGTTGTCGAGGAGGGCAACCGCAGTGTTCATCGATTTGTGGTGTATTAGCGGCGAGACGGCGTGAGGGACGGCGGGCCTCTAGGCATGGCGTCCGCAGAATGGGACCAGTAGGGTTTTCACTCGGCGCCACCGCAGAGAAATTGCTGGGTGGAGCAAAAAGATGAGGGGGACGGGACAGCCTCACGCTCCGCGGGGGATTTCGCCGAGCATTCACAGAGCTGGGCGTGGGCACGAAATGGGGCTAGCGCCGGCCGATTCGAGCAGCCAAGGTTGGAACCTTGGAAACCCGTCCCCGGCTACGCCTGCCGGATCCGAGAAGCCGGAGCCGTGGATAAGCTCAATCGTTTGACTCTTTGAGGTGGTAGAACTTTCGGGTCAGGGTCTTCGCCACGTGACCCGCATATTAGACAGTTCATCCTTGCATCGCCGTCAAAGCCAATCTCAACTGCACTCCATACTGCGTTCCGCCGAATCGGAAATACGACCATGGGCAGGCTAATGAAACGTGCGTCCCATTGCAATCTCTCTGCTCGTCCTTGAAAACGCCGGCGGCGGCTGACCGCATCCTTAGTTGCGACATGCTCGCTGAACCAGTGGGCGCTGGACTTCGAAGGCAACCTCGCCCGCATCAAACAGAGTATCCACGAGGCCAAGGACCAAGGCTGTACCTTGCGAGTCGGTCCCGAGCTTGAGGTAGGATTGTAGAGGCCATGATCATTTCGAATCCCTCGCCAACTTGGTCATAGATATGTGGTTACGGTTGTCTGGATCACTTCCTCGAAGAGGATATATACACTCACAGCTGGGAGAAACTCCTCGATCTGTTGACTGACGAGAGCTGCCATGGCATCCTCATCGACGTGGGGATGCCCATTCAGCACAAGAACAACCGTTACAACTGGTATATGCAGACACTCGCCACCCTGTCATCATGCTTTGCACTGACATCCGTAGTCGAGTCATAGCACTGGATGGCAAGATTCTCCTGATCAGGCCCAAGCTTTTCCTTGCAAATGACGGAAACTACCGTGAAATGCGGTACTTCATCCCCTGGCGCCCCAAGCTCGTGGAAGACTTCTATCTTCCAGAGCCCATTGCGCGGCACCAAGGTAGCCACACGGTCAAGATTGGTGATGCCGTCATTCAGACCAAGGATACATGTTTGGGAGCGGAGACCTGCGAGGAGCTCTTCACCCCTCGCGCTCCTCACATTGAAATGTCCTTAGACGGCGTCGAGATCTTCACCAACTCATCTGGTTCTCATCACTCCCTCCGGAAACTGGACCAACGAATGTCCCTTATTCTTGGAGCGACAGCTCTGAGCGGCGGTGTTTACTTATATGCTAACCAGCAGGGCTGTGACGGAGATCGGTTGTACTACGATGGATGTGCCATGATCGTGGTAAACGGCAAGATCGTCGCTCAGGGGTCCCAATTCAGCTTGAACGATGTCGAGGTCGTATCTGCGGTCATAGATATTCAGGAAGTGCGCAGTGCGAGGTTTGCTCCCTCACGTGGGCAGCAAGCCCTCACTGGCCAGGCGGCATACCAGCGTGTGGAAACAGATTTCAATCTCTCCTGGGGGCTGGATTTCGACCCTGCTGTCACTCCCTCTGAGAAGAAGCCGCCACGGATTCATCTGCCCGAGGAAGAGATTGCATTGGGCCCTGCTTGCTGGCTCTGGGACTATCTGAGACGAAGCAAGGCTGCCGGTTTTCTGATTCCTCTTTCCGGCGGAATAGATTCGTGCTCGACGGCTACATTGGTCTTCTCCATGTGCCGCATCGTCATGCAGGCGCTGAAAGATAGCAACAAGCAAGTAGAGGAGGACGTGAGGCGCCTAGTTGGTGCCTTCGAAACCCCTGACTGGATGCCGAAGACGGCACAAGAACTCTGCAACAAGATCCTGCACACCTGCTACATGGGCATGGAAACGCAATCCAGCCAGGAAACCCGCTCCAGAGCCGAGCGGCTCGCCAAGGACATCGGCGCCTACCACACCGACCTGAACATCGACAGCGTCTTCCACGCCGAGAAGAACCTCCTCACCCAAGCCACAGGGTTCGAGCCTAACTTCAAGGTCCATGGCGGTACCGTTGCGGAGAACCTCGCTCTTCAAAACATTCAAGCTCGGACGCGCATGGTCGCCGCATACTACTTTGCACAACTTCTTCCCACTGTGCGTAATCGCAAAGGTGGTGGTAGTCTCCTCGTGCTCGGCTCCGGCAACGTCGATGAGTGTCTCCGTGGCTACCTCACGAAATACGATTGCTCATCCGCCGACATCAACCCTATCGGCAGCATCTCCAAGACCGATCTGAAACGCTTCATCCGCTGGGCCTGCACCGAGTTCCAACTCCCCATCCTGGATGAGTTCATCCATGCTACGCCTACTGCGGAGCTCGAGCCCATCACTTCGGATTATGTGCAATCCGACGAGGCGGATATGGGGATGACGTATGCGGAGCTTTCGATATTCGGGAAGCTGAGGAAGGAGGAGAAGTTGGGACCCTATAGTATGTTCTTGAGATTGTTGCATGATTGGAAGGGGCAGTATGGCCCTAGAGAGGTGGCGGATAAAGTCAAGAGGTTCCATCATTTCTATGCGATCAATAGGCATAAGATGACCACTATGGTGAGTGGTGTCCCGCCAGCTGCTTCCTGTGGAATGTGAGCTAACGTAGCATTTAGACGCCTGCATATCATGCTGAGGGGTATTCCCCTGACGACAATCGCTTTGATCTGAGGCCTTTCCTGTATCCCGCCTTCTTCGCCAGCTGGAGCTTCAAGAAGATCGATGAGGTTGTGGAGAAGTTAGAGAAGGGTCAGAGCATATAGGTGGGAGAGAACACGGAAAAGCTGCGCAAAAGCTTCCGGCTCAGAACTGCTTGTGCCAATGGTCACGTTACAATGCGGGACGCTAGGTTCGTAGATGACTGTGATATAACTTAGATCTCAAACCATAGACCAACCCGCTATTCCAACATTTTATACATGGGAGACTACCTTATTGCTCCGTGTCCACCGCGGCCTCCTCCATTTCGGCATCCTCCCCCTTAGCCTCGGCCTCGCCTTCTACCTCCTCCGTCCCCTCCGCACTCTCCTTCTCGGCCTCCTCCTTCGCCTTTTCCACAACGTGATTGATTATAACCGGGTTTTCCTCATTGAACAACCGCAGGAGCATGGCCTTCCTATCGTCTTTGTCGACCATCATATTGGCACTCCCGGGGTGTCTCCAAAGCGGCAATACCATTCGGAAAGGAAATCCCTGGCTCTCATCCTGCTCAATCCTCAAGAAGCAGCATCCGATATCCAGCTTCATGAGCTGTTCACCCACCTCGCCCAATTCATGCGATCCATCCTTCGGCAGCTTGGGGAACATCTCAATAAGCAGGCGGTAGAACTCGTCGCGAGACTTGCAGGTAACTATCCGCTTGCTAGCCCACGGCTCGAGGATCTTGATTCCCTCGTTCTGCAGCCGCCAGGGAGCCTTCATGACGTCCTTGTCCTTGATCTTGTGGCTGACAAACATGACAACTCCGCAGTGGATGAATCGCATCCCGCGGTCCTTGTTCTGCGTGATGATCGTCCTCGCAAGTTCGGAAGTGTAGTACATCTTATTGAGGGCGAGGCCCTCCTTGTTCCGGACGAGGAAGCGGTCACGCGGGAAGCGGGGGGAGATGCCAAAGAAGGAGAGGATATCGGAGACGGTAGGGTCGTCTTTCGGGAGGTACTCGAAGTATTCTTTCTGTGTTTGAGATTCCGGCTTGAGGCGTGCTTGAGGCGGTTGAGAGGTTCCGATGGAGGCGGCCGTGCTGGTCGTGGTGCCGTTCGCCGGTGTGGCGGTATCCCCTTCCTTGGAAGCGTCTTGGGTTGGGGACTCAGTCTCGGTTCTCAATCGCTTTGATGTAGCATCACCTCCAATGTCTTCCAACTTCCGCTTACTGGGGCTGGGCACGGACGGAATGGCATCAGACTCTTCAGCTGGGAGTTGGGGCGTGGCATCGCTGAGTTCGCTCAGCTGCACGGGTGCGGGGGTAGCATCCGTCGATTCTGCTTTCGCCTTCGAAGAAGCCCCTGGCTGTGCGACCTTGATGTCGTCCAGCTTCTCCAGCACGGCGATGAAGAAGCCACCAGTATCTTGCAGATGAGGGTAGACCCGTACGCAGCGCTCCAGCGGTATGTGCTCTCCTTCCGATGCACCAAGAGGAGAAAATACGCTCTGCGTAATCTTGTTGGAGAACTGGCGGCCTGGCTCCTCCTTTTCATACTTCTCCTTCGTCTTCAAGAAAGAGTCATAACTCGTGAACATGTGGTTGATCTTCTCTTCTCCGTTGATGTGTGAGGTGTCCAGGACCTTCCACTCGTTCAGTCCTGGTTTTCGGATCAGATCAGGCAGGGCGTTGGAGCAATCAACCAATTGCACCTTGGAGGTGCCTCCGCATGCCTCGATGGCGCTGGCGACAACAGCCTCGTTTTCGACTGGGTTCATGCTGCAAGTGGAGTACACCAGCCGTCCGCCTTTCTTAAGAAGTTGGAGTCCACGCATGAGAATACGCAACTGCAAGTTATGGAGACCCAGTCCATCTCTTGGGGTCCACTTCTGCCAGACATTGGGGTTCTTGCGGGCAGTGCCGTCTCCTGAGCAAGGGACATCTGCCAACACTCGGTCGAACTTCAGATATTGAGGCTTGGTGGAACCCGGAGCGGGGGGCATCTCTATGGAAGGGAAGATAGAGGCATCATGCTGCGTGACTATGAGGTTGGGGAAATTCAGGCGCTTCACCTGATGGACCAGCATTCCAGCGCGCTTGTAATCGGTGTCGTTCGCAATGAGCAATCCGGTCGAGCGCCCATCATCGCTGTAGTCACCGTCATCAGTCGCATTGAAGGATTCATTGCTGGCCGCTTTCTTCACTCGCTCTTCCTCGTCGCCGTGGATCATCTCAGCCAGCTGGGCCGACTTGCTTCCAGGGGCAGCACACATGTCGAGGACGACCATCCCGGGCCTGACATCCAGAAAATGCGGAGGAATCATGCTCACCACCTCCTGTCTGCTGATATTTCCCGCTGTCGTCTCTGCCACAAGGAACTTCTGGAACTCCGCGAACGGCTTGTAACGACGGATAACCTTTTTATGGGTCTTCATGTGCCAGACCAGCTCGTCTGGGAAGGCTTTGACAGGCTTTGGGGGTTGCACAGGCTCACCCTCAAAGTCGACCGCAGTAATGGCAGGAATGTATCGCTTCTTGAAGATCTCGCGCACAGCAAGCGCATCCGCCTTGGTGCCGGTGAAGCGGAAACTGTTTGGCAAATCCGAAGCCATATATTTCCACATTTCCTCGAACTCCTTCTCGTCGAGAAATCCTCCGGTCTTGTAGTAACTCTCGAACAGTGCATTTTCTCTCTTTATGTCGGACCATGGTTCGGTTCGCACATCTCTGCGGTCGCCGCCGCGATTCTTGTTCTTCCCACGAAAGCCTCCGCGACCACGTCCGCCGCCCTAGAGGTGTCAATTGAATGGCATAGAATTGGGGGCAGGCTACTCACGCGACCACGTCCCATGTTGCTGGTTAAAGAAATAGGGGTATCTGGGGTTGGACGCTGTCTTGCACTCTGAAGAAGGGAGAGACGCAGAAAAGTTGTGAAGCTCCAAGGCCCGGCGGACGCGATTGGTGGGGCCACTGGACGGTGGATCGCCGCCGCCGCCGAGGAACTCTTGGCACACAACCGAATTTCGACCCAGCACCACCCAGCCCAGTACCAAGTGCACAACCATCGACCACCTCATCTTATTTTCCTCATTTTTCACGACTACTAACAGCAGCAACAAAAAATGGCTGGCACTACGTAAGTGATGGTTCGAACAAGGAAAGGAAACATCTGACCATCGGCATCAGCGTCCCCACCCGCAACGACATTGCCGTCCCTGAGACGCTGCTCAAGAAGCAGAAGGCTCAGCAGAAGTCTGCTGATGCCCGTGCCGCCGAGCTCAAGGCAAAACGCGAGGTCCGATAAACCGTCTCCATTGATCTGCTTTTGCAGTTAGGAGCATCACAGTTGGCTAAGACTCTCTTAGGCCAACAAACAGAAGCGATCCGTCATCTTCGAGCGTGCCAAGAAGTACACGGCAGAGTACCGCAAGAACGAGCGGGATCTCATCGAGAAGAGACGCGCTGCAAAGAAAGACGGCTCTCTCCACGTCCCTGCTGAGCCCAAGCTCATCTTTGCTATCCGTATCAAGGGGTGAGTAAACGCGATTCTTGTGTGGTTTTGACCCGCAAGCTAACGTGGCTCAGTATCAACAAGATCGATCCCAAGAAGCGCAAGACCCTCCAGCTCCTTCGTCTGCTCCAGATCAACAATGGCGTCTTCATCCGTGTCACCAAGGCCACCACGGAGATGCTGAAGATCGTCGAGCCATATATCGCATACGGATACCCGTCCCTGAAGAATGTCCGTGAGCTGATCTACAAGCGTGGATACGGCAAGGTCGATAAGCAGCGCATCCCGCTCACCGACAATGAGATCATCGAGAAGGCCTTGGGCAAGCTCGGCATTGTCTCCATTGAGGACCTCATCCACGAGATCTACACCGTTGGCCCCAACTTCAAGCAGGCGTCGAACTTCTTGTGGCCATTCAAGCTGTCCAACCCTACCGGTGGCTTCCGCACCCGCAAGTTCAAGCACTTCGTCGAGGGAGGAGACCTTGGCAACCGCGAACATCACATCAGCGCTTTGATCAAGCAAATGAACTAGGGTCGACATGCAGCGGTGGGTGGAGTTAACGGTTTGCTTATGGGTTTTCTGCGAATGATATCCTGCGGAATGCGTATGATACGGGGCGAGCATCGATACCCTCATAGCTACGGGGCCGATGAGCTCTGCGGGGGTCGAAATCTCAACAAATATGTGGCCGAGGTTCTGCTTTTTGGAACCCTTCGGGAATCCAGTAGAATGGATGCGATCATATCATGCGCCAACTTGATCCAATTTCGCGATTCCCAATAGTGAACACATGTAAATGTCCGCCTCGGTTTTGCTGCTTCTACAATGTGGTGTATTCCGGATTGAGACGTGTCGATCTCATCCGGCGAGTTGTACCACCGTCATGTGGAATGCGCACCTCACTGTGGTACTGCCAGAAGAATGCTGAAATACTGGTCAAGGTCCTCCCGAACGACGTCATTCATGGATGGCTAGTAGAGTTTCACATGCCAGCAGGCGGCTTATCACGACTGTGCTCAACAGCCGTGAGATGATGGCAAACGTGGATACCCGGCCGACAACCCTGGTGCTTGCTTCTTGAGGAAGACGAGTTTTTCGATGGACGAGCGCTTCCAGGCAGGGCGAACCTTTTCTTAGTCTGATGAATCGGGTGGTGCTTTGCCTTTTGCATGTTTCCGCTTGCGGTGGATAGCGGGGTTCCAGTTCCAGACCATCCATGCGATCCAGTGCTTTTAGCTAGCTGATCTCATCCATACTTCTCATTGTCACCTGAAACCCTTCTTCTTAAACTCCAACCTTGGAAGAGGGCAGCAATTCTCCATCATGGCTTACTATATCCTACCTGCAATCATTCGAAAGGGCATCGCAGTCGTGGCTCCTGTCCAACCATGTAAACAGCAGTGCCAGGAACTCGAAGCATGTGAAGATAGCAGCGCCGAGACGGAAACAGATATGCCTGAAACTCCGCCACCCGAATATTCACTCGGTGGAGAGTCAAGGGAACCTTCGAATGAAGATATACGAGGGAGTTGTCGGCGCCTCCTCGCTAATCCTGGGATCTGGAGGAATGCACGACCGGCACCGCCAACAGCAGTGAAGGACGGTTCAATAAATTGGAGATATGCGAACCAAGGTATGATGCACCGTGTGCAAGGGACAAGCTCAGCTTCCACATTCTGACTGTAATTTCTAGGTGTCAGTCTCATGAACCACGCCTATTCCAACGCCTCGCCCGAAGATAGTCAGGACACGTCGGACTTGCTCACTCGTCAACTCTACCTCCATAGCATTCAATACCTCCTCCAAGGCCTTCCAAGCGACCTCACGAATGACGAAATCCTGAGTCTCCGGTCCGTCATACCACAGACTCTGACGGATATGCAAGCCACGAATGAGGGAACCGCACTTCTGCTCCCGGGACAAGGAGGCGGGGAGGCTAGTTTCCATTCTCGCTCACTGGAACCTACTTCCGCGCTTCAACGCATCATCGCGGGAATCGTTCTTCACATGTTCGTCATGGCGCAACTGATATTGCCGTATATCAAATTTCTGTTCGAGTACGTCTACCGATGGGAGCGCGAGCACAAAACAGGTCAACGACTGGTGAGCAGCGGCATCCGAGCTGCCAATGGGCTTGGGCGGAAAACCCTGCAGGTCTCCCAATCCGTTCGTCAAATGAACAACGGCAACGTAGGAAGGGCTATTGATGATGCTGCAGTTTGGTGGATGCAGGGTTTGATCGGAGGTATCCAGCAAGGCATGTCGGAAGGAGTCAGGCTGATTGTGATGGATGAGGGAGCTGTGGTGTCGACTGCCAAGACGGAATAGACGTCGGGATCATCATACACAGTAGATTTCAGATCAGTACAAGACAGTCCTGTTCGGCGCATACCTACTAGTTCCACGTTGCTGTTGAGACGTGATCGCCTAAAACGCGGAAATTGTTTGTAAAACAGTATATGTCCATGGCCAAATGCTATGTTCGGGCAAGGCTCGGCAATGCGATGGAGGGAGTCCCCCAGGGCTGGAGATGTATGGCTTATCATCACGTGACGATAGGCTAGCGTGTGGGCCCAGAGCCCAGGGGGGCGCGACTGGACGGAGGTGCAGGCACGGTCCTCCTGATTTTTTCTGCAATACAGTACAACAGCTTTCATCGCGCCACAGTGCCTCCTTCACCCTTTCCAAGGCAGATTTCTGCCGTTTCCCCACAGACGACTTCTACATCTTCCCGGTCTTACTAGATTCATTGGTCTGCTCCTTTGATACCTTCTTTGGTCTTCTCGCTGAGTCTCTCGGCCTCCCTTCTTCCCTCATGTTCAACGCAATGCGGAGATGTCCAGCGACCCTTTCGAGGGCAGTTGCGACCGCAACCTTTTCGCCTCGAGTTATACAGTTCTCAGTTGCACAGTCGTCCATTGCATCGAGGAGAATTGCGCCGCGAGCAAGCCGTGTGCTGGTAGCTGCTTTCCACGACAGCGCGAGGTGGCGACAAGTTGCAGCAGCGGATCCGTCATCTGCCACCGCAGAGCCTCAATATGAAGAGCCGGTTACCAGATTCGCAGACCTCGCCACGAAGGGTCTTGTTCATCCGAACATCATCGATGTTATCACAAAAAAGATGAAGCTGGATACGATGACGGATGTGCAAACCCGGACGATCAATGAGGCTTTGAGCGGCGTTGACGTGTAAGTCTAACCCCCATCTTGCGATAGGAGCGTGTCTGATTATGGAGCAGTATCGCTCAAGCAAAGACCGGTACTGGCAAGACACTCGGTTTCTTGATTCCGACCGTTCAACGAATGATCCAGAACGACACGCTCTTGGCCCTGCGACCCCATGGCTACAAGAAGGCTCGCGCAGACGACATCAGGGCCATCATCATATCCCCCACACGAGAGTTGGCCGAGCAGATCGCCGTTGAAGCCAAGAAAATCACATCTGGTACAGGAGTGATTGTGCAGACTGCAGTCGGTGGCACTATGAAGAAGGCTATGCTGCAAAAGACGCAACGGGAGGGTTGTCATCTCTTGATCGGAACGCCGGGACGTTTGGTCGATATTTTCTCAGACCCCTACTCTGGGATCAAGGCGCCGCGACTGGACGCTCTTGTCATGGACGAAGCCGACCGGCTCTTGGACGACGGTTTCCAGAAAGAGATCTTGGAACTCAAGGAACACCTCCCCGACCCGAGCGAGGTCGATCGCCAAACTCTGATGTTTTCTGCCACAGTCCCTCGGGATGTCGTCGACTTGGTGCGCCGGACCCTCAAGCCTGGTTTCCACTTCGCGCAGTGTGTCAATGAAGAGGAAGCGCCTACCCATGAGCGCATTCCCCAGAAGGTCGTCCACGTCTCCGGTTTCGAGAACATCATGCCGAGTTTGTACGAACTGGTTCTGCGGGAAACGAGGAAGGCCAGGGCCGAGGGCGGCCGTCCGTTCAAGGCCATCATCTACTTCAATTCTACTGCGGAAGTCACCCTTGCCGCTTCTGTCTTCTTCAAGCTTAGCGGCGGTTTCCAACGCAACAAGCCACTCAACGGCCTCCGCGCCTTCGAGATCCATTCGAAGCTCAGCCAGATTCAGCGTACCAAGGCCTCGGATAACTTCCGCTTCGCGGACTCTGGCATCTTGTTTTCTTCAGACGTTACGGCGCGCGGAATGGATTTCCCGAACGTGACGCACGTCATTCAAGTGGGACTTCCCCGAAACCGCGAATCCTACATCCACCGCCTGGGTCGCACAGGCCGTGCCGGGAAAGAAGGAGAGGGGTGGCTTATCGTAACTCCGTTGGAGAAGCACGAGCTGGGGAAACGCCTGCATAAGTTGCAGGTGGAGGAAGATCGCAGTCTTGAGACGGCTGGTCTGGATCTGGCAGAGCAAGCGGATTTGCCCCACGAGATTGCCACGATGCTGAAGGAGGTGGCGGATGCTCATCAGAAAGTCTATCCCGACCTACTGGAAGCCGCATTCAAGGGTCTCTTTGGCAGCTTCCAATGGGTCTCGGACAAACGGGGCCTTCTGGAAGCAGCAAATAGGTGGGCAGAGGTCGGATGGGGTATGCCGCAGCCGCCAAACCCTCCAGCGTACTTCTTCTCTGGAGGTTCCAGCCGCCCCATGTCCCGACGTCCTCCTGCTAGCTCTTCCAGGAGTGGTGGCTTCGGCGGTGCAAGATTGTTCGACGACAGGCGTGACAGTGGTTCCCGAGGTGGTGGATTTGGCGGACGGTCTGGAGGCGACCGTGGTTCCTTCGGGGGACGTTCCGGCGGCCAACGGGGTGGGTTTGGAGGCCGTTCAGGTGGTGGGAGAGACGACTTTGAACGCCGCGACAGGGGCGGTTTTGGAGGTCGTTCTGGCGGGGACAGGGGAGGGCGATTCGGCTCCCAGAAATCATCCGACGAGTTGTTCTATTAGGTGAGGTGTCATTTCGTTCTATTACCCTTTCCCGCACTCAGATCTTGACGAGATGTCCCGGCCGAGTTTGTATATCACCGCTCTGTACAACATTTTCCTCTTTATCCACTACACAACCCCTGTGTCTTACGCACTGTACTGGGTTATCTCGATCAGCCGGGAAGGGACTACAAGAGTTTGCATTGGGGGTCAGGGGCCATCTTGGATGTGGGCGTTCAGATATACTAATTGCTTAATGGTTGTTTCGGCGTTGTATCAGGTGATCTCCCAGCTGGCCGTAGGATAGAGAGAAAAGTTCCAATGTTGATATACGTCGGTTGTATTTGAAGTGTTCTTGCGGTGTAGGACAAGACGGGGCCTTGAGACTTGTTTGATATGTATGCGTACAGGATATATTCCCTCCTCACCCCCACATCCATGGATGCCCAGGTGTCTGCAAGGCCGTTGGGCCATGCCTCTGTAGTGCATGCCAGGTTCCTTACATAGTAGAGATCCTAATCTGAATCCAGTCTAGCTTCATGCAGGGTCCGATACGCGAAGATCTGCCCTCGCCCTCGCACCCGTGGACCTGTCCGATTGGTCTCGAACCATTACAGTATTTTATATTTACCATGGGTAGATTTTCCTTCTCGCTCCGCACAGCACTTCAAAGTGCCACGACTCCTCACCTATCTTACGCCGTCCTCATAATCAGGTGGCCTCTGGAGCAGCGCGTCAAGCGGGGCCAGGCCGACCATTGTCCGGTTAGTGCAGCACTGACCTCCTTTCAAGCCCGGGCTCCAAGGACCCGGTCGAGCCTTTGGACCCTTTTCGCCGTCCCTTTCGGCCTATCTGGAGTCTGCACTGTACAGACCGCATCAGACCTTTTCCCTGTGGTAGACCCCCTGATGACTACCGACTATGTGCCCCAGGCGGATATGGCTCGGGCTCGTTCCTTCTCCAAAGCTCAAAGATGCTCAGGATTGCGCGAGTCCGTCACTCTTTGTCCTGGACTCCAGGCTCCAAGGAATGTTCAGGTGCACCTTTGTCATGTGCCAGCCCTGCGTAATTTTGTTGTTGGATGGTGCAGTACACAGGATACTTGTATGCCTACGCCACCCGGTATGCCACTACAGCGGCCCCTCACTTCTGGCGACAACGACTTCCTTCGGGAGTCTCCAGGGTGTCAGGTGGGCCACCACCAGTGAAAGAAGCATCCAGACACTCCATCAATGATCATTGATGAGCCATTTCAGGACGCCCGGACCAACCTTGGAAACCGCTCTGCTATCCACGACGCACGCGACAGTGAGAGGGCTTGGCGTGATGGCGTGCTATCCCCGATTGCGTGCTGCCCTCTGCTGAGGCACACCGCCTTCCCTCGGATGTCACAATTGGCACCCGGGCGTGGTCACTTTTCACACACACTTCTCCTCTGATAAGAAATTCCACAATCTCTGCTGCTTCGCCTGCAACTCCCAAGCTTCCTCTCTTTCTCTATCCACTGGCGATTGCTTTTTTTTTCTTCCTTTTTCTTTCCACTACATTTCGGTTGCGGCTCGCTGTTAACCCCGGGATTTAACCCTCCTCACGTGCTCCCCTTTTACCTAACATCGAATCTCTATATACACTCGGCCAGCCCGCCACGAAGTTCAGAGCCGTCCTCATGGCTCCGAGCGCTGTACTTCCAGCTGAGCAAGCTCACTTGGAAGATAATCCTCTGTTTGTTCCAGTCAAAGCGGCTCCCACACCTTTCAAGTTCAACGGAATTGTCTCCAGGGAAGCCAATGCCCCCGTGAATGACTCTCACCCTGCGCTATCCTCCTCCTCCGCACGTGAGGGGGGCCAGTCCGCCTACACCAACAGATTGCACCACAGCAATGGACCATCCAGCTATCCGCCCAACGGAAACGACTTCATCGCTTCCGAAACCCTCCTCCGTCAGTCTCAGAGGTTTGCTGCCGGCAAGTCAGGCTCAAGTGCCACTCCCAAGCAACCAAACCTGCTATATATCATGGCGGACCAAATGGCTGCTCCTCTGCTGAAAATGAACAATCCCAACTCCGTTATCAAGACACCCAATCTTGACGAGCTGGCCAAAGAGGGAGTGGTATTCTCCAGTGCCTACTGCAACTCACCGCTATGCGCGCCATCCCGCTTCACCATGTGCACTGGGCAACTGCCTTCCAAGATCGGTGGATATGACAATGCGTCCGAATTCCACTCGGAGATCCCGACCTATGCTCACTACCTTCGAAGTGAGGGATACGAGACCGTCCTGGCCGGAAAGATGCATTTTATAGGTGCGGACCAGCTCCACGGCTTTGAAAGACGCCTCACATCAGACATCTATCCTGGTGACTTTGGATGGGGCGTGAACTGGGACAAGTCTGAAGAGCGCCAAGAATGGTACCACAATATGAGTTCCGTCATGCAAGCAGGGCCTTGCGTCCGCTCCAATCAACTCGACTACGACGAGGATGTCATGTTCAAGTCACAGCAATACCTGTTGGACTATGTGCGTTCAGATCCGGATACAAGGCGTCCCTTCGCCCTGACGGTTTCGCTCACACATCCACATGATCCCTACACGATGACCCAGGATTACTGGGATCTCTACGAGGATGTGGATATTCCTCTTCCGGAAGTCCACCTCTCCCAGGACGAGCAGGATCCTCACTCGCAACGTCTCCTTAAAACAATTGATCTCTGGAACAACCCAGTGCCAGATGAGGCCACAAAGCGCGCTCGTCGTGCATATTTCGGCGCCTGCACGTTCGTGGATGACCAGATTGGAAAGTTGCGGAAGATTCTGAAAAATTGCCACTTGGACAAGGACACCATCATCGTATTTTCCGGAGATCATGGGGACATGCTGGGTGAGCGCGACCTATGGTACAAGATGTCCTGGTTCGAGATGAGTGCTCGCGTCCCGATGATCATCCATTACCCCCCCAAGTTTGCACCGAAACGGGTCGCTGAGTCTGTCTCGACCATGGATCTCCTGCCGACTTTTGTGGACCTGGTCGGAGGTGACAAGTCTGCGATATCGCCTATCGACGGCCAGAGCCTCTACGACTACCTTGTATCCGATAAGCCTGGAAAGGACAAAGTATTCGGCGAATATATGGGCGAGGGTACAGTCACTCCACTCGTCATGATCCGGCGAGGACGATGGAAGTTTGTGCACTCGTTGGCCGACCCACCGCAGCTCTTTGATTTGGTTAGCGACCCCAAAGAGCTGCGCAACCTCGCGACTTCGGATAAAGCAGAGCATGTGGAAATGCTCAAGGCTTTCACCGCGGAAGCTCGCGAAAAGTGGAATCTCCAAGAAATCCACAAGGATGTTCTGAAGCGGCAACGAAATCGAAGGATCGTTTGGGACGCCTTGCAGCAGGGCAGAAAGGAATCCTGGGACTACCAGCCACCGGTCCATGACCGAGATCGATTTATACGGTCTCATATTCCTCTTGACGAGCTCGAGAGGCGTGCAAGATACCCAGTCGTTGATTACCTCGGCCGACCCCAGACAGCAGCAGCAAGCCATCACGGTGCTGCGGGAGCCATGGGCGAGTAGAGCTCTTGCTCCACATTTGTGCTTCCTGCAACTCTATACCCCTTTTTCTCTCCAGGTTTTGCATCCAGGTTTGGTGGTTTTCCATATTTTCCATATTCCCTGTAGCATCCTTATACTTTTTTGCCCTGGAAGCGGTCACCTAATGGGATTTTGGGCGTTATACTCTTCCTTTCCTTTGGCTGGTGTACAGTTTGGCATAAACGATTGGGGAGTTACTAGCCATTTCAACATCATTCTCCAAAATGCAATTCGAGCACTTGATTCGTCGATGAGGGGATTGGAAAACAAATCACAATTCCCACAAGTACCCTGTCACCCTAGCCCTGTCCTGTATACTATTAATGTACTTAGCGACCTCTGAAACCTGGCGTAGAAAATGAAACTACTTTATAACTGCAAACCTAGAGCAGGGCTATCAAGCTGCTGTGTCGTGACCTAGATCAGAGAGCGCCACAATCCATTGATGTACCATCCGGAGTTAGTGCCGCAAGCTTGTCCTGGTGAGGCTCATAAGTCATGCGTGAAACGGTTCACGTGACACGATTCCGAGTGCGGGCTTAGGAAGAGGGGGGAGCTCTTCGAGAAACCTCCGCCAACAAACGACGAACCACCAACTTAGTACCCGCCACGCCCATCCAACTTTGAGCGATTCCTTGCAGTTTTCTGTTCCCGCCCAAGCTCTGTTACACTCTTCATCAGCCTCACAATGTCTACCGCCGCCCGCCGCCGCTTGATGCGCGACTTCAAGGTACGCCACCTTTGATAGCTGCTCAGGTCTTCCCTGTAGTGTAGCGACCGGGCCTCACTTGCTTTGCCTTTGAACATCCACTGACATGTTTGTAATAGCGCATGCAAACCGACCCTCCCGCAGGTGTCTCAGCCTCTCCGATCGCAGATAATGTCATGACCTGGTATGGCCGCGACATCCCCCAGACGCCGAACTCTAGCTCACGCGACCTCAGGAACGCCGTTATTATAGGACCTGCAGATACTCCCTTCGAAGATGGGACATTTCGACTCGTCATGCACTTTGAGGAGGCCTATCCGAACAAGCCGCCGGGCGTCAAGTTCATCAGCCAAATGTTCCATCCCAACGTATACGCCACTGGAGAGCTCTGTTTGGACATCCTGCAGAACAGGTGGAGCCCTACATACGACGTGGCGGCTATATTGACAAGTATTCAAAGGTGAGTGATGCTAGGTCGGATGTATCCGTTGAAGTAGACACTGATGATGCGAGCAGTCTCCTCAACGATCCCAACACATCCTCCCCCGCCAACGTCGAAGCGTCGAACCTCTACAAAGACAACCGCCGAGAATACACCAAGCGGGTGCGTGAGACCGTGGAGAAGAGCTGGGAGGATTGAGGCACGAGGCAGGGCGTCGCGTCTCTGGTGCGGGTTGTGCGACGCTGCATCGAGTTCGATTTGACTGAGCGGACATCCAGCATCGCGGAGTACGTGTGGAACCCGGAACGGTGATGATACCAACATTTCCTATTGATTCTTGTGCTTTTGGGAAGACCATATCACAGCAAGGCGTTCCGGGTATCTTTTTTGGAGGGGGTTGCAGATCAAGCCATGGATTCGTTATGCTTAAGCAATGCATCGACTGTTTCATCGCGCCCGTGCTTCCGTCGTCGTTTCGGCCACTACTGTTCTGAACAAATCTACACCCAGCCTTGAAGCTGTCCTCAGGAAATGTCTACTGTGTACATGTGTCTCTGAGCGAAACGACCCTGCACATGCGACTGGCCATTGCTCAACGGCGAACCACCCCCGCCAAAAGTCTTGGCAAAAGGAGGGAGTCGCGCCTCGGCGGCCCTCCTGTCAACAACGCAAGCTGCGGGTTGATTATTTGGCCGCAGCAGCACCGAACAGGCACGACTGACCTCACACTGTTTGGCCCGCTTATTTTTTGAATACTCCCACTCGGCTCCCCCTCGAGGCTGGTCCACGTGTAACAGAGGTTGCATCCGCTTCGAGCGAGCCGCATAAACCGCCTTCCCCTTATACCGGCGGGGCCTAATTCCCTCGAACGCGCCGAGCCCTCAAAATCACGAGCCGCAAACGTAGCACAACGGGAGGGTTGCTGCCAGCGCCCGGAAAGTTGCAGCAGCGAGCTTTGCTCAAGGAGAAGTTGGAGGTGGAGACGTCGTTCGCGTAGCAACCATGGCCTCGTATGTGTCTTCGAGGATCTATGTCCGAGGGAGGGTCTTGCTGATATCCTTTCCAGGAGCTCGAATACTATAAAGGGTGCGCCTACTCTCGAGAAGAATTCGCTGCTTGGGGAATCGAACATACTGACTTCGTGGCAATGCAGTGGTCGCACGGTTCCGTCCGCAGAATAAGGTCGAAATAGCGAGCGGAGGTGAACCCGTCGTCGAGTTCAGGTCGGAAGACACATGTACGATCCAAGTACGTCTCTACCCTCGAGTCCCCGGGGAATCATGCAAGGACAGTCGGGATAGCTAACCACCGCCTTCTCCGTAGTCAAATGAGGCCTCCGGGGCCTTCACGTTCGATCGCGTGTTTGACATGAACTCCCGGCAAATCGACGTCTTCAACTATTCCATCCGATCGACCGTCGATGACATTCTCAATGGCTACAACGGTACTGTGTTCGCATACGGTCAAACCGGTGCAGGTAAATCGTATACCATGATGGGAAGCGACATCGACGACGAAGAGGGCAAGGGTATCATTCCGCGTATCGTTGAACAGATATTTGCCAGCATGCTTGCATCGCCGAGCAATATCGAATACACGGTCAGGGTCAGCTATATGGAAATCTACATGGAGCGGATTCGCGATCTTTTGAACCCCGTCAACGACAATTTGCCGGTACACGAGGAGAAGACGAGAGGAGTTTACGTCAAGGGTCTGTTGGAGGTTTATGTTTCCAGCGTGGCAGAGGTGTATGAGGTCATGAGAAGAGGAGGGAATGCAAGAGCGGTCGCGGCAACGAACATGAACCAGGAGAGTTCGCGGTCACATTCGATCTTCGTCATTACCATCACCCAGAAGAATTTGGAAACGGGCTCGATGAAGAGTGGGCAGCTGTTCTTGGTGGATCTTGCGGGTTCCGAAAAAGTAGGAAAGACTGGAGCGAGTGGACAGACGTTGGAAGAGGCAAAGAAGATCAACAAGAGTTTGAGTGCCCTTGGCATGGTCATCAACTCCTTGACCGACGGCAAATCTTCGCATATCCCTTACCGAGACTCGAAACTCACCCGTATCCTGCAAGAATCGCTCGGAGGTAACTCTAGGACGACTCTGATCATCAATTGTTCGCCGAGTAGTTACAATGATGCCGAGACGATCAGCACACTCCGCTTTGGAATGCGAGCGAAGACCATCAAGAACAAGGCCAAGGTCAACGCCGAACTCAGTCCTGCGGAGCTCAAAGCGCTCCTCAAGAAGGCTCAGGGGCAAGTCACTACTTTCGAAGGCTATATTTCGTCTTTGGAGGGCGAAGTGTCGTTGTGGCGTGCGGGCGAAACGGTTCCAAGAGAGAAGTGGACGCCCTCATTGGAGAAGGGCGGAGCTTCGGGCAGAAAGACACCGGCTACGCCGTCTCGGGCTGAGACACCCAGACTACCTGCAAGAGGCTCAGATACTCCTTCGCGGCCGGACTCACGGATGGATGTAGAACGGTCTGGCACGCCTAGCATTCCACTTGATAAAGACGAGAAAGATGAGTTTTTGAGGAGGGAGAACGAGCTCCAGGATCAAGTCGCCGAGAGGGAAACGCAGCTGGCGAAGGCTGAGGATGCCTTGAAGTCGGCCAAGGAAGAGCTTCAGTACTACAAGGAAAGAGACGCGAAGACGACGAAGGAGAATGAGAGGATGACTAGCGAGCTCAACGAGCTGAAGATGCAGGTCGAGAAGCTGAACTTCGAGAGCAAGGAAGCGCTCATTACCATGGATGGTCTCAAAGAGGCGAATTCGGAACTTACCGCGGAGCTGGATGAGGTGAAACATCAGTTGCTTGATGCAAAGATGAATGCTAGAGAAACCAGCGCACTGCTAGATGAGAAGGAAAAGAAGAAGGCAGAGAAGATGGCGCAGATGATGGCCGGTTTCGATCTCGGAGGAGAGGTGTTCAGCGAAAACGAGCGGAGCATCCGCAAGATGATCGAGCAATTGGATTCGCTGCATGAGCTGAGCTCAGCAGGAGAACACATAGCGCCGGATGAGCTACAAGAGTTGCGCAGAAAGCTCGTGGAGACGCAGGGTATTGTTCGCCAGGCCGAGCTATCACTCACAGCTCGTAGTGAGGAAGACACTGTTCACAGTCGCCGTCGTGAGGCGCTTGAGACTCGCGTCGCAAACCTTCAGCAATCCTATGAGGAGCTCCTGGAAAAGAATCTTACGGAGGCCGACACTGAGGAGATCAAGTCTCGTCTGGCAGAGGCATATGCCGCGAGACAGGAAGGCAATCTGGAACTCGTTGACGACCTCAAGCAGGATTTGACACGTAAGGTCGAAGAGAACCAGAAACTCAAGAATGAAGTCGAAAACCTGCAGCAACGAATCAAGAGCGGAGCGATTGCAAATGGTGTCGCCAACGGCATCAACGGAAAGACAGTACAGCAGCAGATTGCCGAATTTGACAACATGAAGAAGTCCCTGATGCGGGATTTGCAGAACCGTTGTGAACGGGTTAGTCGCCCTTGGCTGGTTGGTACACCATTAGCACCATACTGACAATATGTTTGCACAGGTTGTCGAACTCGAGATATCGCTCGATGAAACCCGCGAACAGTACAACAATGTCCTGCGGACTTCCAACAACCGCGCCCAACAGAAGAAAATGATGTTCTTAGAACGCAACCTCGAGCAGCTGACGGTGGTTCAACGCCAGCTGGTTGAGCAGAACTCGTCGCTGAAGAAGGAGGTGGCCATCGCTGAGCGCAAGTTGATTGCGCGGAACGAGCGCATCCAGTCTCTCGAGTCTCTGCTTCAGGACTCGCAGGAGAAGCTCACGGCTGCGAATCATCGGTATGTACACGCGTCTTCTTGCGTACAGGATCTTCTCAACTTTCGAGACGGGGCTTCCTTGGCTCTCAAACTGGTCTACATGTACTTATATTGACGATTGGAACAGATTCGAAGCCCAACTCACAGCCGTCAAAGAGCGCCTGGAAGCGGCGAAACGGGGCTCCACCCTCGGTCTCGGTTCACCCACATCCAACGCCTCTTTCGCATTCGGCGGCGCCGTCGGGTCCCGCATTGCAAAGCCCCTGCGCGGCGGTGGCGGAAACGTTCAAGACGGTCCCGTTCTCCCTGCGCTGTCGAACGTCCAGGCGCAAGAAGCGGGACAAGCCAGCAGCAACAAAAGGACGAGCTGGTTTTTCAACCAGCGGTAGTCTCGTTGCCTACTGTCGGGACAGATGATACGATGCAGCTCGGATTGATTATTCTGAGTTTGCATCACTACGTTTTTGTTGGCCATGTTGAGCTGGGCGGTAGACTTGGACGGGCGTTCGGATATCGCTACGTTGGGATCATCTCCATTCATACATATCCATCCATTCTTACACGAGGGATTCTAGTTTTTGGCCCATTGTTCAGGTGCAGAAGGAAGGGGAAATGTGGGTGAGATCATCGGTAATGCATCCATGGGCGTTTTGCTGAGTATTTTGATGGGTGTAGATGACGTTAGGTGGTTGGGGGAACTATCGATTTTTCTTATTGATCTCACCGGCTTATTACCCCCATAGATGCATTGAATAGGAGATTGAGATTTGATATCGATGATAACGAAAACCACGTCTGCGTGTCAGTACTGGAATGAGAAAGACCGGCCCTCTTCGATACCGCGTAAGTTTTCGCCCCCTCGGCTGTACATACTCTTGTACAGCTTCGGACATCCAACACCAGCCCGCCTCGCCCCATGGCTATCGTGCGAAATAGCATGGCCACCCACGAATGCCCTCTGGTCGCACCCTAGAACGCGGATACAAATTCTCAGGCCATGCTCTTGTTGGCCTCACTCTGCAGTGGCAATGAAATCCGACCCTCCCTCCATTCACCACATCCAGTAGTCTCCCTGAGAACTCTCTGTAAACCGTACCTGCATCGTTTCTCCGCTTTAGTCAGTGAATCGGGGTCCGAAAATGCAAGGATGCGGCTCAGATGTTGGTGGTCTGCAAGGCACCGGGCGCAATGTCCGTCGGGTGTTGGGGGCCGGGGTGGCTGTTGGGCGGCCCATCCTTTGGACTTTGTGGAGGCTGTGGTTTATTTGTCATGTGATTATTGTAAGTAGGTGATGTGGAGGTAAAATGTGGCGGGATGTCGAAGACACATGGGAAGGATGGTGATGGATATGGAATTGGATCAAACAAATGGTGCGAAGTGCTAGTAATACAATTGGTGAATTTGAATAACACAAAGGGTATAGCTAATAATCCCCTCCCTCTCCTTCTCTGAAAGCTCGAGATCTAAAGGAATGACTAGAAATTAAGTAATACTGTTGCTGGAGAATAGCCGGCAATCAAAAGGAGAGAATGAAGGATAATATCGAACATGCAAACGCTCCACCCCCAAATTTATACAAAATTTCCCAGAATCTTGTGTCTGTAAAGCCTCGACCTGACTCCCCAAATATATATACAAACGAAGGCCAATAGGCTGTGTCGCAATATTAATACCTTCTCTTTCTCACCGCTGGTTAGCAGTCATCCTATATTGGCGATGTGTGTTGGCGGCATGTTCCATCCAACTTTTAGACATCTCCCTCCCGTTTCATTGCTGTAGGATCTTTTTGCGGCGCGAAGAAGGCATTATCCAACCCCGGAATCTCCAACCCCAACCCCTTCGCATGCTTACCCGGTACACCAGGGCCTCTCGCGGCCTCCTTCCTCTTCACCACCAACGGCAACCCATGGCCTGCGAGAAGAAGCTGTCGGGCACCCGCTAGCCCAGGCGATTCCTGATGCTGGCCCGTGGGTAGCGGTTTCCGTGGGATAGGGGCTAGGGGGGCGGGCATGAGGATGGCGTCGGAGGAGGAAGCTGGGGAGACGCCTTCATCGTCATCGAGCCTGATGTCGTCCCAGCCTTTGTGGATGCGCGGCGGAGAGGCTATCCGCGGGGGTGGAGTGGGCATGCGCTGGGACGAACTCACCGCGGTACTCCTAGAGGAGGCGATGGATGCAGCTTCGGGGGTACTTATGCCCGCGTTGGAATAGGGGGAGTTGCCGATTGTATTGGGGGAGAGTCCATTCAAAACCCCCAATGGTGGGTGTGTATTGTACAGATTATTTGGTACGTAGCGGGCTGGTGAGCGAGGCATGCGAGGAGATGGGGGCGGTGCGAGGACCACTATGGAATCCGGTGTCTCTGTTCGGGCATCCACGTTGAGCAGGACACCTCGCTCGAAGTGGTCTTCGTACGGTTCGTTCAAAGTGGTCGTTGATGGGCCGCTGGGAAGGAGCGATAGAGATGTGCTGGAGTTGGCGTATGGTGACATGGGAGGGTAGTCCACGGCGGCTGGGTTGAATGCGTAGGGGTAGTTGCCCAGTTGAACATATTCACAATTCTCACCTCCGAGGGGACCACCATAGCCAGTGAGGCGTGGACTTGGTTGGGCAGATCCATATGCGCTCATGGCGGGACTTGGATGGGGAGGTGGGATGAAGTCGTCCCCGAAGCCATTCTGAGGTGCTGAATATGGTCTCTGATGCGGTGATTCCGCTAGAGAGTTCCTTGGGACAGCATCATATCCAGTGGCTCCGCCTGACATATACGTAGACATACGGCCTCCAGCTTCGGCATCGTCGTTCCCATCCCTTGGAATAGCCGGATCATAAAGATAGGCGACTTCCGGATACACACTGCCTGTGCTATGTCGTTTGCCCGCATTCTGATGATAGCGTCGTGCGACGAATAGTGCAGCAACAAGTGCGATCAACAAGCAAGTAGTACCTCCAATAGCAATACCCGCAGTTTGAGACTTGGTCAGCGGGGGCGGTTCGCCCGCCCCACCACCCGCAGCAGCAGTTGTAGTGGTGCTTGCAGATGGGACGACACCAGTACCGCCACCACCGTAGCCATTCTGGGTTGTGGTAGCTGGTTCATAGGAAGATCTGTCTACAGTCTGTGTAGATTTCCCTGATGCTGTAGTAGATATGTCGGAAAAGCTCGAGATTCCCGATTGGGTGGATGCTTTGGTGCTTGGAGTGGTAGCCGTAGGAGTCGTATTGGAAATGGCATTCGGAGAGGTTGGAGTGCCGGTTGAGTTGCCTTGAAAATGCGATGATGCAATGACTGAGATCGGCGGAGAAGACGCATATCCTCCAGATGGAAGGGATGGTTGTAGTGAGGAATACCCAGTTGGCGCACCTGATATGCCACTCCAGGGAGGAATGGTAAAGGATGACGGCTCCCCAGACTTCACTGTATTTGCACCGGAAGGCGTTTCACTTGCAGAGATCCGAATACCCGAGCTCCCAATGGTAGCATTACCTGCGCTGGATATACCTGGCGTAGCCACAGCACTAGTGGGTACTCCAGTGAAATTCCCAGGCATAGGAACGGCGGTCGTCAGAATTGAGGGACCGGTTGACAAATCCGTTTTCTCAGACGGTTCTAGTGTCTTGAGAGATCCTGTTGGCAGTGGGATTGGCGCTTGAGTATCCACTGTCGATGGTAGCGTGCTAGTCGGCGCGGTCGAAGCGGGCCCATCGCCTGTTGCTGAAGCGCCGGGAAAGGTGACGCCCGACGTAGAGATAGGGCCATCTGGAGATGAAATAGTGTCGGTCGGCGTTGACAGTGTCTCGGAGGCAGGAATATTTCCAACAGCGGATGAGGGAACAGCGTGATCACCTGTGGTCATCAGAGTGCTCGCCGTAGAATTTCGGCCTGGTACAGGAATATGAGGCGTGTTCAGCGGCGGAATTGGACGGCTCTCAATGGGACTGTCTTCTATACCTGAAGTCTGAGAAGGTCGTTCTTGGCTGGAGACCGGACCAAAAGTGGTGAAGCGCTCGTCAGTTGTGGTCGGGACACCATGGTTTTGAGAGGCGCCTCCACTCGGCCTATACGAAGGCCCGGATGTATGTGCCGTGGAGTTGCGCGAGTCGCCTTGTTCAATTTGCGGCTTTCCTGCGCTGGATATTGGCGTCCCACTCGAGTCAGGCGCCGATGTGTGCTCCGTATTGTACGATGTTGGACGCGGCTGTTCGATATGGCCTGGAGGCTCCACCGTCGAAGGCGCCTCACCTGATGGTCTTAGTGGCACTGTACCGTTAGAGTGACTTGGTATATCTTCTTGATTTGCACTGGACGTCGTAGATGAAGGTGTATGAGGTGGGGACGGTGGTGTAACAGGTCTCCCAACATCAGATGTAGGAAGCGTTGTTGCTTCGCTAGTTCTGGTCGCTCCTGTGGAGACTTCAACGGTACTACTCTTTTCTGGCTTCCCATGGTGTATAGGATCCTTCTTTGACGCCGAAGTAGTTGACGAGGTCGACGATACTAGAGTTTTGTGTTCCTGAGTAGCTTTTGTTGTTATTATAACAGGCAAAGTAGTGGTAGAGACAGTCTCCACTGTTTTCATTTCCGAGGTAGGCCTGGTGTGATTCCCCCAAGGTACAGCACGCCGTCCCCGTGGATAGTTGTCATGTTGTTCGAGAGCAAGATCTCGGCCTTGCAAATGAGACGGGAGCTCATCTACTGCCATTAGCAAACCACTTGCACAGCACGAAAGATCCAAACTACACATACCTTGACTATGGAGAGCTGCACTAGTTGGACTTAGGAGTAACGCGGTATAAGAGAGGAACAGGATACCCTTGAACCACATGGCCCATTGTCGATCAAAAGAGTGACTACAGTGATAGTGCAAGGAAAGAGAGAGAGGTAAGAAACGGGTGAAACAGAATGACAGGCACCATGGCTTTTCCATGGCCTGCGGAGGCCGACGGTATTATGGCAGCCGCAGGCGCACATCCAACTCTCGCATCGGACCCGTTTTGGGATGCTGACCCCTGCACTTCCATATGCATGGTGAGCAGGGATGACAGGAGATGATGTCGGGTTTCGAGGCTTAGCATCCACCGGCGCCTGTCCGAGAATACCTACATCTCCCACGTCAGCTAACAATAGGAATACAGGCGAGTGGCACAGCCTTGCCAGTTCGCAGCGCGCACTGGGTCGGACCACATACGAGGCCCTCATAGTCACCGGGATGGGAGGCACTCCTCATTCGCGATGCTCATAGGCCTGGAATAACTGTCATTTCACTGTGCTGGTGAGAGGCATGTTTACATCAGATTGTAGCACAGGACTTAACAGGCGCATGGCGTTGTTTAAAACGCAGTGACCACACGCTCCTCCTGAAGCTATGCCTTGGGGGCCGTAAACATTGTTGCCATATACACGTCCGCCGAATGCCAATTTCACGCCATTCCTGAGCTCGGCCAACTCCGTACCGGTCATTGGGGTCAAACCGTGGCAGTTAGGAACGACCCACCGATGACCACGCCCGCTGTAAATCTGTAAACGGACAGGCGAAGCGTGTTCGAATGTTCGTTCTCTAACGTGCGCCGGATAACACACGTGTGGCGTTTAATCCTGTGGATCCTTCGAGGTCCATATCTTGCAAGGTGTCTTCAGACTTCGCCGCAACCACCGCCCTCTTCCTTGAAAACGAGGTACTTGACATATATAACCTGTGCAAGTGCGGCACATTGCCTTTGGCGGCTATTCTACGCCTCATCCTTCGCGACATCCGTCTTCACCGTGTTGGCCAGGCCATCTCGGAGGAGTTCTTGGAGCCAGTATGGAAGCACACGAACGTACGCAGCTAGGCCTGGCCCTAAGAGAACTTGACCGCTCTTGTTCTCAATAATGCGCTTCACCATGATTTCGGCAACATCTGCAGGATCCATGATAGGTTGGCCTTCTGAAGCGACTGCTTTAGCTATCGGCTCAATCATAGGGGTACGGGTCCATGTTGGAAAGATGATAGAGGTCTTTACTTGTGAACAGCGGTAGCGGTGTTTGAGTTCCTGAGTGAGTCCTTCATGCAATGCCACCAACCCGGCCTTTGTGCAACTGTAGTCCACGCCGCCAGTCAGGGTGACCCAAGCAGACATACTTGCGGTGCTCATGATATGGCCTTTCTTTCTAGAGATCATATCTGGCAAGAACTCTTGCAGCGTCAACCAATGACTGACAATGTTGACATTGAAAATGGCGCTGACTCGTTCTGGCTTTTGGCTGAGAATGGTATTGGCACTGCCTATGCCCGCATTGTTAATCAAAATCGAAGGTGATCCAAGCTCTGAGCGGACTGCCTCTCCCGCTTCACGCACTGATGACGGCGAGGTAACATCACAATGGTAGAATCTGACCAGTTCCCGTTCGTCTATACACGTTAGTGGAAATCTGGATCAGAAGCTTAAAGCACCTACTCTCTGGAATTGCACTCGTTAAAGGGTCGACATCCAGAACCGCAACCTTGATCCCTCGCGTCAAGAATGCCCTTACTACGGCGGCCCCGATGCCTCGCGAGCCACCTGTCACAATAGCCACCTCTTCTGGCCAGTTCCACACGCTCGAATTATCGGTCCACAGCCATTGGTTGTTGGCCCAGCGGTTGAGAGCCGCATTGATGTCTCGAACAAGGAATACGGCCAAGATCCACTTCCCGATGGTACTGGACAGTGCAAGCTGCATTTGTAAGAAAGGGAAAGCATAGGAAATCAAAGGCTGATAATATTTTGAACGAACGAAAAGAATGAAAGGAACGGATCTGAATGCGACACCTAGAGTGCGGGCAACGAAGGAGGACATTGCGATCTTCGAGAATGATAGATGGTCAGAACGGACTAGATCCAAATGTTGCACGACGTTTAACAACCAGACAGGTTGTGGTTGATGTTCACGGACGGATCTCAGAGCTAAGGCCTAGGGGAGAGGAGGCTCTTATTTGGAGTCTCAAGGAGGTTATGTTGTCCAACGTGGTGCTGACACCCGCACGTGATCTTATATCTGGCCCGCACGAAAGATCAAAACTGGCTGGTCGCGGTCAATATTGAGGAATGACAAGCGGAGTGTCGAGTCGTTCGAAATCGGGCTGGACATTGATGCCCAGGGTGTGTGCTGATCCACGTGATCGTAATTATGTAATCGGTAGACGGATGGATCTGGGATGGAAAGTGGTCCCAGAAAGTTTCGCAGAGCTCCAGAGGTGCGCCCAACTCCGCAACTGGAAACGCTTCTTCCGCACTGGACTCGATTGACCTTAAAAGACTTGTTAGCTGTGACCGCAGCATCCGATCGGGTCAACGTTCCCGCATGACATCTCTCCGCGCTTGTTTCGGCGCGACCTTGGCCCCGTTCCTGTACCCGTCGCTCTTCGGTTCCGCCGCAGCATCTGCCACCCGTCAGCTCCCTCGCAGCCTTCCTCGTAGACCATTGCTCAGTCTGCAAAATTGTGCTTATGGTACCGGATCACCCTCAAGCCATGAGGAGTCATCAGACGCGCAATCCTCGCATCTCAACCCGACGCCTGACAACTACTCCCTGACCCCATTCGCCGATCGGTGCATTGTAACTGTGGAAGCCGGCGCTGGGGGCCACGGTTGCGTATCTTTTCTACGAGAAAAATACATAGAAGAGGGGCCTCCAAACGGCGGTGATGGTGGAAGTGGGGGCAATGTCTACATACAAGCCATACGCGGGGAAACTTCGCTGCACAAGCTGGCACGGCGCCGATTAATAAAGGCGGGCCGAGGGCGCAACGGACAAGGAAAGATGAAGGGAGGTGAAAGAGGAGCGGATGTCTTGATCACAGTACCTGTGGGAACCATAGTACGCGAGATTCAACGGCTCGATCCCATAGAGGAAGCTGAGCGGGCTGAGCTTGAGGCTCAACGACGGCGTCGAAAGACATCCTCCAGGGACGAAGAGGTAGAGGAGGAGAGGGGAACATATGATCAATCAAAATGGTTAGTATTCCCGGGTACTGTTCCTTCGGAGTTGAACAGGATGAACTTTCCACGACTACCTCCGCCCCGAAGGTCTCAACTTGCAGCACTCCAACCGCAAGCGCCCATCTGGCTAGATCTCGATAGACATATGGAGACTCCTATGCTACTTGCTGCCGGCGCCATGGGAGGCCTGGGAAACCCGCACTTCATCACGCCAAATCAAGCTCGACCGAAGATGGCGACTAAAGGAGATCCGCCTTTGAAACTTTCCCTGCAATTTGAGCTGAAAATACTGGCTGACCTTGGGCTTGTTGGCCTGCCAAACGCTGGGAAGAGTACTCTTCTTAGGGCTCTTAGCAACAGTAAAGCTCGTGTGGGGAACTGGGCCTTCACTACCTTGCAGCCCAACGTCGGCACGGTTGTCCTGGATAACCATCAAGGTCGGCCAGCTGTAATTAAGAGAAGGCGGGACGGCGAATTGAGAGAAAATTTCACGATTGCAGATGTCCCTGGGCTAATTGAAGATGCTCACCTTGACAAAGGCCTGGGGCTTGGATTCCTGCGCCACGTCGAGCGCGCTGCAGTCCTTGCCTTTGTCATCGACCTCTCCGCTGGTGATGCCGTTGAAGCATTGAAGCTCCTCTGGAAAGAAGTGTCCGAATATGAAACAGTACGAGAGAAGGAGCTCAATGCAGACACGCAGCGTCGGATAGTTAAGTATATCCCACCATCACGAGACCAGCCCGCATCTATATCTTTGGGGTTGGATTCGCCCAAGTTGGAGAATCCCTCGATCGAGTCCCTCCCTTTGTTAAGCTCTACAACGATCTCATCGAAGCCGTGGTTCGTTGTTGCAACGAAGGCAGATCTGCCCGACACGCAGCAGAACTATGAAGCGCTTCAGGATTACTTGCGGAAAGTCCACGCTGGTGAACTTCCTCATCCAAGCAAGCGAAAGAACGCCTGGAAGTACGATCTGAGGTCCATCCCTGTGAGTGCAATTAACGCACACGGTGTTGAAGCCATCCCCCATATTGTAATGGATCTCCTGGAGGAGTAGGTGCAATGATGGCATATGAATAGCTCCATTCTACGCGTTCCGTGAGAATCCGTTGGCGCTGGTCTGCTGCAAGCAGATTATCTCATGAGAAACAGCACCTAAACTTGGGAAAGATGGATTTTAGGTCTTATGACACCGTCGATGGATTGATGTCAACAACTGCTTCGGATGTATCCGATTTGTATACTATGTACGTTATGCATCTCTTCAGCAATCTTTGGTAGCTCAAAAATATATACCCAAGCCTGTAGCCTGTATGCAATCAATACACAGACAGAAATATATGAAACCGCGCGAATGTCTTATATTAGAGCAATCATGTGGACACTGAATTTCAACATCTTCACGTGCATCAGCATCTAACTTGCGTGTACCTGCATATAATTGAATTCTCGCTTGCAGTGTAGTGATACTACCCCGAATTCTTGTATACCAACGTCCCTGCCAAACTGTGTGAAGCAAATACAAGCCGATTATCTGCGCAGACATGTATACCTGACGAGGTACCCACGAGCTTGTCAGTGCAAACCCAGCCTTGAAGTGTACCAAAAGCACAGCCCACTCGCGATCGCGTCATCCCCCGTAATCCACGGCCCACTGCCCAGACACTTTCATGCTCACATATTCCGTATTCGATCACGCTACTCTCAGCCGGGAAATTGGGAGAGATGAGGATAGATCGCGGATTACAGCATCCGAATGCACCGTAGATAAGCGAGTTGGTAGGTACGCACCCTGTACATCTGGGTTCCGATATTCGGTTGGAGGATTCCTCGTCCAAGGATTATCTCACGTTCTAGAGCTATGAAAAGAAGCGAAAGTATGGAGGTATGTTGGTGGCGTCCATATCGGACTTGGACTTGCGGCGAAGATTGTGTGTTTTCTCCTGGTCATCAAAACAGAGCTGTCGACAGTTATTGGCTGATAATAACCATGACATGTGAGCATGTAGTTTCTGGTAGTTGTCATTGTCGACATTAACCGCGCTGTTACACATGGACACCGCTCTTGGAACATATCTATGGAGAAGGGTGGTTCGTGTATGCAGACGGGGAGAATGGACGATTGTCCATTGACCCCATCCCAGAAGCTACCGTGTCATTCTCAAAAATAGGCCGCCCCCGAACATTCACCCTAACCCTCGCCACATCCGAAGTACAACCCCCCGCATACCTCACCCTTCAAAATAAGAAAACGAGGAAGCAAAAGAGTAATTCCGACACCGGGAATCGAACCCGGGCCTTGCCGGCGCTTGAGAGCGAACAACTCTTCTTGAGAGCGGCAAATCCTAGCCACTAGACCATATCGGATGTTGTTGTTGAAATATTCTTCCTTTTAACCAATATATAGTCCCATTAAATAAAGTTAAATAGGTAGGCTACGCTAAGACTATATAGAAACTAGCTTAATTGTTTAAAGAAACAGCAGCGCTAGATTAATAGATTAAGTACACAAAGGACGTGCGCAATGCTTGCAGCTAGCTGCTGCAAGGCTTCTACTAAAATACGCCTTAAGGAAGACCTTTAAGGCTAGGAAGGGGGTATTGTAATAGGCTGGTGCCTAGAGGGCTTAACCTAGATAAGATCTAGGGCGGTTCTGCCCTAAGGAGACAAGATAGACTAGTAGATAGTTGTTCTGCTCTAAAGGGGATGGCATAGAGACCTATTATCTAAACTCTTTAGAGCCTTATCAAATCCAAACTGTTACTAGGCATCTGCAAGCTTTGCGCGGCCATTACATGTAGCTGTAATGGGATAGACCCAGAGGGCTGCACAGATGACTGTACACGGATAACCGATCAAAGATGCCGTCATAACAGAGTGGATTTGCTAGAGAGCTAAGGGGTAGCCTTAGCTCGACTCTATGTAGGCTGCTACGGAACGGAACAACAATATACCGATTAGAACCAATGTCAGGCAATATCAGGCCAATCAGAACCAATGTCGGGCAATATCAGGAGCCACGTGATGCCAGCTACGCCCTCGGCGTAGCGCATGTGATGGAGCCCATCACAATACCCCCCTTCTAAGCCCTAAGGTCCTCCTTAGGGTGTAGCAACCTTATCAAGCAGCGTTGACAAGAACAGGGCTGGTAGAACGGGACTGTTGGGACAGGCGGGACTTAGGGCAACTAGTAATCCAATGATCGCTAGCCCCACAGTAGAGGCAGAGGTTATTCTGGAGTCGATAGGTGCGGCGTTCGCTAGAAGAGGACTCTGATGTATCAGTAAGGACAGGAGATGCTGGTCGGATGACGTGGGCGGTGGAAGCACGGATTGGGGTCGTATTCGATAGGGCTGGTGATATCGGTCGGGCTATTCGGGCACTAGCTACTCGGATTGGGTCAACATCCATAGGCTCTGGCTGGCGCAGAGAGGATGGATTCCTAGAGGTAAACCTCTGGGCTGACTTCTGCTCTGGGTTCGATGCTGGGTTCAGGACTACTGGGGGACGGCGGGAGCGGCGATCAAGGCGCTGGACGTGCTCAACATAGTCGTCGTACGATAGGCTAAACAGGGTGTCACTTGACTCTTCAAGGGACTGGCGGAGGGCAGGACGGAGGCCACGGTGGAGCGTGGTGACCCGGGATATATCTGGCCAGGAGCTAGCACTAGCTTCATGTGTGAGCCGCTCAAAGCGTGCAAGATACGCAATAAGTGACTCTTCATCCCTCTGTCGCACAGAGGTGAAGCGCTGGACGGCCTCCTGCTGTTCCCTTGGATTGTGGCAGAGGCGCTGGAAGAAGGAGAAGATGGTTTCAGGGTCCCAGGACTGGGTGTCTTCGGCTATCTGGCGGAGGTGCAGGATAGAGGCCTGCTGGGACTGCTCTAGGCGGTCCCACACATAATCAAACGCGTCAGCTCCTGTGAGCTGATCCGATCGCAGCTTCGCTTTGACTGACGGAAGCCATGTACGCAGTGTGAGGGGCTTGCCATCAAAGCGAGGCGGGTCTGGTAGGCGGGTTCGAGATACGGTTGGGGTAGTGAGCTGGAGCTGGAGGCGCTGGACATCGGCCCGAGAGGCATCGAAATCGGATCGCAGTGACTGTAGCTCAACTCGCTGGTTCTGGAGCTCCTGCTGTAGCTGCTGCACAAGCAGGAGGAGGGCTGACTGGTCGTGACGGCTGGCCATCGTGGTGATGGAGAAAGGAGAAAAAAAATTCTGGTCTGGTATCAGTGAAAACTCTGCGCTGAGAGTCCGCGACGGCTTTGCGCTATCGTCACTGTCTGGCTGGCTGGTGAGCAAATCCAAATGTAATGGGATAGACCCAGAGGGCTGCACAGATGACTGTACACGGATAACCGATCAAAGATGCCGTCATAACAGAGTGGATTTGCTAGAGAGCTAAGGGGTAGCCTTAGCTCGACTCTATGTAGGCTGCTACGGAACGGAACAACAATATACCGATTAGAACCAATGTCAGGCAATATCAGGCCAATCAGAACCAATGTCGGGCAATATCAGGAGCCACGTGATGCCAGCTACGCCCTCGGCGTAGCGCATGTGATGGAGCCCATCACAGTAGCTAATAAAGTGTGCTTGTATAGAGAAAAGAGGTAGACGCATAGATAGAAGATAATAGAAAATTAGTAACTAGTACTTAAAGGCAGTAGTTTCTAATAGGCAAGATAATAGGCGCGTTATACTTTTAGAAAGGTAGTAAGAATATAGGCGCGCGCCTACTAAAACTAAACAGTTACTACATTACAACTAATTATACCCCTGCGCGCGATCCTTAATATGCACACCGAACAGGCCCTAAGGAGAAATTATCAGGTTGTGGGGCAGAGATGTCGGGTACCACCTGCTAAGGAATGGTAAGCGACAGTTGGGAGGGGTGATATCCTTTCTTTGTCCCTCGGGACCGGATGTCTCAGGAGTAGGCCAAAAAACCTGGCTACGGAGTCAACTTCAGTTGACAATATATCTATTTCGTCAATTCAGGCAATACATGCTTGAGAATCTTCACCTTAGTGAATAAGATATGGATTGAGAACGACACGACCAATACTAGCCAAGCGAGACAATACAGAACCGTCATTATCTTCTCAATCCGCCTTCCGGCTTTGTGACAGGTCTGCCGTGAGTTATTCAACCATTCTTCTATATACAAAACTGCACCGTTCAAGCCACACGATCGGACTCCGCATGCCGCAGTAGCCACGTACGCTCAACGTCTACATCTCGCTCCCGCCTTCCAAAAAATCTTCCCTCACGGGCAACCCTCCAGGATTGTACCCCTTTCCCAGCCTTAATCCCCCAATGCCAGCCAAGCCCTGCCACAAAACCAACAGCATCATTCTTGAAAGAAAGCAGGGCGGCCACAGTAACAAGCATAACCATCCATCTCTCCCTCCTCTCTCCGTCATCCACATCCCGCACTTCCTTGCCATCCCACATGCGATCCTCGTCTAACACACGCAAATCCGCAGCATCGGTGTTGAGACTTTCGCCGACTCTGGCAAGTTCAATGCCAGCCGCCAGTACCAGTACTCCCAAGAGAGATTTTGGGATTCCAGAGAGAACGTCAACGATGGGAGCCGGACTGAAGAGCGATAAGAGGCCCAGGAGGAACTTGACGGTGCCCAGTAAGATGATGCTAGATCCGCTACGAGCGCCAAAGCGATATTGGCCTGCGAGGCCTCCCGAACCGTGACATGCGGGCATGGCGCCAAACCAGCAGCTGATCAGGTTAATTGCGGCCACGGAAACTCCGATTTCGGTCACTGTTGGAGTACCTGGGTGAGGTGGGGAAGGTAGGAGGTCGGAGGCTAGGGCTGCCACGGCGATGACGGAGTTGAGGAGCGTGAGAGGGAGTTGTCCTAGTGATGCTGTTGTTGTGGCTTTCAAGACGTCTTGTGGGGAAGGATGGACAATAGGGATTGCTGAGCCGAAAGACTGGTGTGGATGGCTTGGAGGCGAAAGCAACGACAGGCATATGCCTATAGCAAACACTATGAGCGCATATGGCATTCTGGGGTATGCAAACGTGAGCAACAGAAACAGAGCGGCTGCAAGAGCCCACAGCAAATTATCGCCCCACCATGGTCCAGTCCAGGTCAACGGAGCCATCAGCGTAGTACCAGCACTTATGCAGAGGGACAGGCCCGCCCCGACTTGGATGCCTTTGACGACAGGAATTGGCGTTACTCTGTTCGCCCACGTGATGAGGCCAGTGGTGCTGAATATTCCAACGAGAGCGGCAACGACGAGGCCTGCCGCAGCGTTTTCCTCGATTGTGAACTTGCGGGCTATTGCGACAGCGGCTATCGCTTTCATGGGCTGCACAGGCAAGGGGATTCCGAACGCGATGCCCGTCAAGACGTTTGCCGCTCCCGTAAACAGCAAGGTGGATGGAAGTGATATTGATCCTGTCAAGACCAGCGCGGTCATGAGGGGAAGAAGAGTCCCAAGGTCTCCAAGGGAGCCGGATAACTCGGCGAGAGGCGAGGATTTGAGCACATCGGCATTGTATCTGTGGACCCGTCGCAGGCGGCGAAAGACGGAAGAGAAGAACATGCTCTCAAGTCGGCGAGGAACTAATCAGAGCATCAGGACAAAAGATGTTGGAGACTATCGGGGAAGCTTAAGTATTGATTACAACATGGCCACGACAATGAAAGGTAGAAATCCGGAGTGGAGTCATATTTAGGTGTTGTGGTTAGAGAAGGTTTGTAAGCTGCGGCCGCGGAAATCCGTGGATCAACCTCCGCTTCCGCTACAAGCTGGCCATGGCCTCTACGTCACCACGTAGTCAGCCATCCGAGTTGCTGTTCAAGGACATCATGCGGAATAATCTCGTTTGGGAATAATTATGAACATCGCGATGGAGTGTTTTATCGGCGTACCAGTTGATACAATGTTTCCCCTGCGTGAATTTCTCGAATCTAGAAGACGGCCTGCTCCTGGTATGAGGAAGCCCCAACAGTGGCAATGGCCCTCTCGAGCAACAACCGACGCTTCAGCCTACAACATCGCTTCTAAAAGACTACGGCATTAACAGCCCCTCACTGAAAGACGTCAATGACCTGATCCCACTTCCCTTCCTCCCGACATTCCCAATAACCTTCCTTTCCACCCTTCAACCTCCACACCTCCTCATCACCCAGCAAACTCGCCTCCTCTGCACTCGCCTTGACAAACCATCTCGGCGCCCAATCCTCCCCGTGCTCTTCCATAACACGCCTTCTACCGCGCTGCCTCTCCTCCAACTTCGCCTTCAACGCCTCGGCACGATCAATGTCCCCTTCCTCATGCGCCCGCTGATCAGGTCTTAATCTACTATCCGTAGGCGGCAGTTTGCCCTGCTCAATAAGGGTAATCTGATTCAGACTCGCTGCGAACGTGGTAAACCCGTACCGCTGCGCAGGCTGCGGGACCAGCTCCCCAACGCGCCATACCGCTTTCCCCGTCGGCTGGCCGTTGGCAGTTAGCTGCAACTCGGTGGTCCACTTCCCCTGCGCGCCCATGGGCAACACACTTCCCGTCGCATCGAACACCTGTACGGCAACGTCTTCGCTGCGTCCGGCAAACATGCCGCCAGCTTTGAAGGTGCACACGGCCTTCGCGCCGGTCCCTTCGTTGATGATGGTCATCGTCCCAGTGGGTTCCACGTACTTCTCGCCCGCAATCACGTTGCGCAGGAAGCTGGTCGCTATCGTCCAGCTGAAATGCTCGCCTGTGGCATGCAAAAAGACCCTCGCGCGACCATCCGTATTCAGCTCAGCGGACTTGCCCCAGAACTTCTGCACAGGTATCGGCGTCTGAATGAACGTCCAGTGCGAGCTTTCCGCTTGACATGCCATCGTTACGGGTCGATGCACCACCTTTTCGGCGATGAAGCGGAACCCCTTGTCTTCGCGGACGAGCTCAAAAGTTTCCCCTAGCATGGGATTGAACGGTTTGCGGATTGCTCGCTCTTTGACGCGCATGTTGCTGAAGACGGATATAGCAAATGCGGCCATGTAAACGAGGCGCTCGCCGTTATCTGCGGATGCGGATAACGCTGCTGCGTCCAACAGCTCACTGTATTCGAACTGCTCTGCAAGGCGTTGGAGGGCGGACGTGGGCTCGTTGGTCGTTACAGGCATAGAGATAGTAGAAAAGTCCTTACCAACATTCTTACGGAAAAAGGCGAGAAGATTGGGTGGCTGTGAACGGCAGGGTGGGACGTCGAGGCGGCGTTTTACCGGGTTCAAAGGGAGCGGGGAGAGGGATTTGGGTTTCGTTGGGTAGAGTGAGGGACGGGCCTCAGTCGAGAAGCGCTCACGGTCGAAGGGACTGATGCCCTCCGCATCGCTGGACGCCTCGGATTCGCCATCGGATATGTCTTCGCGCTCCATCTCAAGGCCTTTATCCTGGCTGTCGCGTCGGATGGTGAGGAGTTGGGACTTTACAGTCGCGATATCTTGAGCGTCGAAGAACTCATCTGCGGATTCTCTGGAATCTGTAGACAAGCGACCAGTGACCGCAGAAGTAGGAGCAGGGGTTCGCCGTTGCCGACTTTCTGCGATCAGCGCAGCGAAGTCTTGGACAACAGAATCTAGGTCGCGAAGCAGAGCCATGCAGTGGTCGTGAATTCCTTCTTCTGGCGGTTTGGTATGTGTGCTAGGATGACCGTTGCGCTTCGATACATGGAGGTTACCATTCGAAGGTAGAGGAGGCACAGGAGGAACGACATTCGGTGAGCCGACGGCCACTTGTGCAGAAACACTCCTACGCATTATTCCCGAAGGACTTTGTCCGCCAGAACTGCTCGCTTTCCTCTTCCAGAACGCCTTCCTTCCTGCTCCTTTATCTACCTCCTCAAAATAATCGTTGGATTCCGCCTCTGAAGGTGTAGGTGACAGGCTTTCATGCATCTTCCCGATTCCTAGGCCGGCAGCTGGGCCGTGGTACTTTGGATCTGTGTCCATCGCCAATCGTCTGACAGCATCACGTATGCCGGCTACTCTTCCTGTCAGAGTCTCTACGCGCAACCATTCCGATTCTTCCGCTTCGTTAACGATATGAGGCGTGCCCCCGAATGGGGTCTGCTGCGCTTGTGGTGTCGGTGAAGCCATGCCGGTGGCTGTCCTGGACGCGCGATCCAGAGCCTCCTTCCATATATTGAAGTCCTCATCATTGCGTGCGCGCAGGTGCCAGACTTCAGCCCCCGAGTCGACGGAGATCTCCCTGGTCTTCTCGTTTGCGCCGATTGCAGCCAAAGAAAGAGGTATCGCACCTCGCAGAGCAGATGAGTGGTCATTACGGTAGTATGATAACGTGGAGGAGGTGAAGTCGAGCGAGAAGAACCGGCGTGCATATCCCTGGTTCCGCTTCCTCCGCTTCTTGTGTAGAACTCCAGTGAGAAATGACGAGTTGGATGTAGAAATCGCCGTCGGCGCATGGGAGGACTTTGGCCGATCTGCTGGCCCATGCTTACCACCTAATAGATCCTTAGGTAAAGACTCGGAGGAATCCGCAACTGGACCCAAACCAGGACTCGAACGTTGCCCCAGGCTGGTCGAACTGGCTCCTGCCATTGCTTGTGCGTAGTGCATATGGTGGCCAGACTTGGGTGGTGCATTCGTCGGATAGGTCATGAGTACGAAAGTCAACGTCTTTGACACCGTCTTGGAGAATGTGTTGTCGAACACAAGTCCATACATGCCACCCTCCCCTTCAGGTACATTGTACGTTCCTACAGACACTTTCTCTGCATCGCATTTCCCGACCCAATACACCTGTTTCAACCCTAACGCCGACAACTTCTCGAATATCACGGTTTTGTCGTTGCGGGAGGTAGAGGCGCCGCGGCCTCGGGTGGCGGGGACATCAAGCGCGGTATGCGCCGGAGTCTCAAGTGTCGCAGAGGATGGTAGATTCGGGTGCGCTCCAGTCGCACCGGGGTGCTTGAAGATACCGAAGTTTATTGACTTCTTATGCGGCTGTATGCTCCAAGATATGGTATGAGCAGGAGCAACGTTGACCCAGCGGACAAGATACGACTGTGCTCCCAATTAGCTACAGCACATTGAGTCGCCGACCGGCTACAAACCTTGCTATGGATCTCCAGCTGCTCCATTCCCGCCATGGCGCTGGCCTTTGCAGAGCGTTCAGCCTGCGTTTGCGGGATGCGCAGGTCTCGGAATGCGGGCGCTGCCGGCGTTGGTACCGCTCCAGGTCAACGCTGGGACTTAGCAGATGCGCATGGGATTGTAGGGCTATTTAGTAGCGGTTGGGTACGGATGTTATCCTTAGCCGGAGCACCCTGAGTGAAGGGCAGTGGGGTCAATCAGAGTGGGTGAGACGGATAGCGGACGGGTGGGACAGGGCGCTGAAAGGCGAATTGGCCAAGCGAGTAGCGATCGTGTATTTCTCAAGAGTGATCGTGTCCCGTAGGAATGTGTTGGCGGGCGTACACAGGAGTGAGGGTGATGACGACTGGTGCCTTAGATGTACAGAGCGCGGCCTGACCGGTCGCTTTCGGTGATGACGAGGGGTCTCAAAGCTTCGGCCGACCCCTGTCCGTCTTGTCCGTTTCCCGTCACTGAGACCGCTTGCAATTGCCATCTCTCTTTTCACCAATTGTTATCATACAGTAGTAGACCACTTTCAAACTCTGTCTTTTGCACGAGGACGGGTTTAGTGATCGTCGTACCTAGGTACTCAGGTTTGTCGGTCGCCTAGAGACCCAGCTGGCTGGAGCAGGTCGCTGCGAATTGCTGATGAACGCCGGCCCTCGTATGTCCACTCGAAACTAATCCCTCCACGACAGAGATCATCTTGTACCTCTGACCCAGCTTGAGATGATATCATCGGAAAGAGCTCAATTCCAATTCCCGATCACCTACAGTCACGTGACTGAAAACTATCGTATAAGGTGTATTCTAGATGTCCAAGGGTTTAGGCCGCGAAGACACCAGCTTCAATAGAATGAGTGGATAAGCTCGCATTATGCGGAATAATCGATGTGGCCTCGGACTGGCCTAGTAGGTGCTGGAGACCGCAGCGGGATCGCTCAGTCTGTGATCGATACTTCAGACAACACACGGAGCGTGCCGCCTTTCGCCAACATTGAGGATCCGGCACAGTGTCCGATAAAGATGAATCACAGTCAAACCTCGCTATCCCATCCAGGCACGGAGGAGACGGATGCACTATCCTGGTGACGATCTCCTTCACATGCATGCCCGCATTCGCATTCATCACACATGGACGTCGAAAGCACTTTACCATGTCACAGGGCTATTTTCTACGCGACTCAAACATATTCTAGAAGACTCCCCAATTCGCACATAGCGCTCCTGTTCCGTTGAAACATCGGTTCAACGGTTTATGTCAATATGCAGTCCCTGGCTTCGTCGACTGGCGTTTGGAAGAGAAGACATGCAGGTCTCTCACGCATAGATCGTACACAATCTATTTTTCCTGTGCAGGTCCGCGTCTGGTACAATCTCTTGAAGCCCATCTTTACGGGTCTGATTCTGCCAATATGATCAGAACATGCGCCCTCTCGCAGAGCCATTCGCACATGGGTTATGGACCGGCTGGAAGAATGTAAAATATCTGTTTGTATTGTGAGTAGATCATGCAGGCTGGGAGGTCCGGTCTGATAAACTGATCCAAGTGGTGATTCATACACCCAGACCGGCTTCGATGTAAACGGAGCCCAGCCAAGTCCAGGGACTCCCATGGGCAATCCGCCATATCCGTGAGTGTCTTGGTTGGAGTATTAGCTTGTACTGACAAATTTCAGGGGATGGACATCCTCCAAGTAACAAATCATGTCAATCTGCCTTTTAAACCGTTCGTCTAGAGGTATTGCAGCGGACCCAACTGGGTAGATTTCTGACCTACAATTTCAATGAGAGCTTTTTGCGGACATACAACCTTGCCTACAGCGGTGCTACTGTCGACAATGCACTCGTTGCGCCGTGGCAGCCTACTGTTCTCTCGTTAAAAGAACCAGGTCCAAGACCTGTATGTCCCAATTATGGCTCATCTCCAGCCACTGCACCTTGGAAAGCCACCGACTCTCTCTTCGCTTTCTTCATCGGTATCAACGACGTCGGAAATACATGGTGGATGCAACCCTGTACGATCTCATCTTTGCTCAATACCACAGCTCGCTCGAGCAGGTCTACAGCACCCCGACGTGGTACACATTCAATGAAGATTGCACCTATCCCGTCAATGAGTATTTCTGGCTGAACAATCTGCATCCGACGTTCCCGATCCACAGTGCCACTGCAGCATCCATCATTAAGTATCTGAACAGTAAAAGAAGATAGGGGAGCAAACGGTTCTCCCGGGTCGGCAGACTTTCACGCGATGTTGGTGGTGGGCGTTGGCTAGGGCTTTGCCCGCCGCTCGGCAGCATCTGTTTTCTTCCGCGGGACGAGCCCTCACTGTGACGGACGAAAGAGGTTCTTTTGCCGTCTCAAGCACTAGTCCTAAGGCCTTGTTAGGGGAATGCTGCTGCACACCGTTGGAGGCTCTCATATGCCAGGTACACAACAACTATAGCGCTAGCTATAGTCTGAGACGACGTCCACTTCTTTCTCTCCACTCGGTACGTCTTTCTTAGACGAAAGTCTTTTTTTCAGAGCTGTAAGCATGGATCGCCCACTGGAATCGTCCAGAACCCTTACTTGGCCTACTATGTATTGGTGCTCGTCCTGTCGTACGATGAATCCTTAAGACTCTTAGACCTATCAGCGGACACATTTAAAGATTGTCCATCAATCATCATGTTTTTCCACCCCCTTACCTGGGCTCCGGTAGCACTGGGCGCACCAAAACCGCACTGAAACATGGGCCAGTCGGTCCTAAGATAATGAACCGCCACCGGCTACTCCGTCTCCACCAGCCAAACTCTCAGAGTTGCCCGCCGTGCAGATGCACATCGCCGGACGAGGGCGTCTCATTTCAAACCTCCATGGGTTAATCTCTCCGATTGCGTCATTGTTTCGATGTTGGTTTCCAGAATCCGGGTACCCATCGTGGTACTTGAATTATTGTCATATCGGAACTCTCGATCCTACCGTCCGTCGAATATTCAAATATGAATTTCGAGTTAGCCAAGCCACAAACAAATGCAAGTGTGCACGAAATAATCCAATGGTCATATAGAAAGTCCTGGAAAACCGGGGAAACATCCCTGCCAGTCTGGGGCGATACGACCGCCGGCTGCTGTTAAAGACATTCGCGGGGGGTGCGAGCCTCATATATTTATATTAACCCAGGATCCGAACAGCCCACAGCATGCACCCCAGGACAGTCCGCCAACGCTCACGTGGCTTGTGGAACATGATACCAAGGCTTTGCCATTGCTCGATTTGGTGCCATCTCCAGGCTTGACGCTCGGCGGTTCTTCCAAATACTGGCAAATGGTGTGAAAAGCCCGGGACTGAGGATGACAGAGTACGCAAATCTACACAGAGTTAATCAAAGTCACTCAAAGGTGCTGGATAGGCGGTTCTAGAGGCCCGCCCCGTGATCCCATGTGGTATAGTTGCGCAGCGTCAAGCCTCAAGGACTTTTGTCATCCCAAGATGAAGCAGCCTCAATCTATGGGAGATTGGGCTCTCGTGGTATAGACGACGGGATCATGGGTGGGTCGGGCTCTAGAGACGAACATATATAAAGATGGACGGTTGATCCAATATCGACTCGCTCCCCATCATCGCTACCAGGAAATCATCTCCCGCCTAATCTATCTCCCGTGATAGTCGACGATTTCAATATGCGTTCCTCCACTGTTCTCGTTGCCCTTACCTCTGCGGCTATTCCCGCCGTCCAGGCCCACGGCCACGTCCGAGGCGTCACTGTCAATGGACAGTGGACTCCTGGAGCAGACCCCGTGTGGTACTACCTTCCCGCCAACCAGAGGACTGACACGGCCGGCTGGAATGCTCTTAACCAGGATAACGGCTTCGTCGAGCCTAACCAGATGGGCACTGCGGACGTGAACTGCCACAAGGGCGCCACTCCGGGCAAGCTGTACATCAACGCCAACGCCGGCGATCAGGTCAAGTTCTACTGGAAGTAAGCACACCCTAGAAGTGATTCCCGTCGTGCAAGCCTCCTAACGCAAGTCAGCACCTGGCCCGATTCCCACAAGGGACCCATCATCAACTACATCGCGCCCTGCGATGGCGACTGCACCACCAAATCCCCCTCCTCCCTCCGCTGGTCCAAGATCTCCCAGGGGGCCTACATCAGCGGCAACACCTGGGTGACCGACGAGCTCCTCAAGAACAACTTCACCTCCACGGCCACCATCCCGCGGAACCTCAAGCCCGGTAACTACGTCATCCGCCACGAGATCATTGCTCTTCACGGCGCGCAGAGCCCCAATGGTGCTCAGCTCTATCCCCAGTGCTTGAACTTCAAGGTCGGCGGTAGCGGATCCGTTGCTCCCACGAACGGTGTTCCCGGAACGAGCTTGTACAAGGTGAATGAGCCCGGCATCGTGTTCAACCTTTACACTAGCTTCTCCAGCTATCCTATTCCTGGACCTGCGCTGTGGACCGCGGCGAACTAGGGAGTTGGCACCGGAAGGACGGGTCGGTAGGGGTAGACGGCGGACGCCCGGATTGTGAGAGATAGGTTGAGGGCGGAAAGGACGGTCGAGGATTGATGGGCGTAAATTCAACTGTATATATTTGAATCAAGATGTCATCCCTGCATTTCCTCTGATTGCGTTACGAACCTCCTCCAAAATCCAGGTCCTGCGGCGAGCTGGGAAATTTCCTGATGCACTAAGTCTGGTGCCTGGACTCTCTGGAAACCACCACGACAAAGGGGAATCCAGGGTGCTATACGTAACAGACATCTGAGATCAGAACTTTCGATAATTTCGATTCGTCCATCGTGACGGGACCACTACGAATGTAGATGGAAATGCTCCATGATTGCAAGGCATTCCGCAGCCTTGTCGTTGGAGCTAGTGGTAATGTCCAAACGCCTCGCAATGCAGTTAAAAAAAAGAAACAATATAGAGGCGAGGCTCTAACACTATCGAAGGCTACTGAAGAATTCGCCTTTTCCCACTCGTTGCAAGAAACCCCTCTTACGGATGGTGAGATAAGCCATCGAACCATCCAACAATATCCCCATAGACGCACTTCACTTCCTCTCAGGCGGATGTGGCTCCTAAATCTCGATCTCCACCCCAATGTCCATAGAAGCGAGGATATCGTCATCCATCTGCGGCTTGCGGAAGGTGGGTAGCCCCTTAGGCTTCTCCTTCTTCGGCTTGGGCGCGTCGGCATCGGGAGTACCAGCATTGCTATCATCCCCGAACAGCTCGGCATTCCGAGCTTTCTGAGCAGCTTTCTCCTCCTCCGCCTTCTTCTTGGCTTCTTCCTGTTCTCTCTTTTTGCGAGCCTCCGCCTCACGTTGCTTTCGCAACTGTATATCCGCACGTCGCTCCTCGATGAGAGCTTTGCGGACACGCTCAGACTCGGCCAGCCTATTCTTCTTATTCAATTCCGCAAGGCGACGGGCTTCAATTTCAGTTTGAGTGGGGATCCTTGGTCCTTGGTCCTCAGACGACTTCGGCTTGAGCAGGTCGGCAAACTTGTTTCTCTTGTTCAGTTTCCCTGTGATGTCGGCATCGGTCCAGACACGGTTCTCGAAATTCTTGATCTCGTCATACTTCTTCTTCAAGGTACTTTGACTTGGGAATTTGCCGCCAATCTCGGACAAAGACTGCCTGTAGGTATCAAGGTCCTCCTAGCTGATGTTAGACACGCTATAAATATGCGATCAGCAAGACTGACCTGCGTGAAGCGACCATTCGACAGGAAGCTGAAAGTGTACTCCTTCCTCACACTGCCATGCTGTGCGATGATATATTGGTCGGTGGCAACTCGTTTGCCATTCTTTCCTTCGAAGACGTAAGGCTTGCCGGTAGTGAATCCTGAGTGATGTGAGTATTTATCATTGAAGCTGCACGGTCCTGTACATACCCTTTATCAGAGCCATCTTGTAGAGTGTCCTGCGCTGAGCGTCTTGACCCGTACCGATGCGAGCATATGTACCGGTCATGACATCTTCGAATCCGGGGTCGAAGCAGACCTCTGAGAATTGAGCTCTGCTGACTCGGACAGCATCGAAGTGTCTGACTTCGGCGGGTTCTTCGCGTCGGGGAGCCTTGTCGTACTCTGTGTACTCGACTTCACTTTCACCTTCAGCGTCAAGGTCGGAGCCACCGCGGCTGCGGTCGGAGGTTGACCTGCGTCGTCGACGGTCGTCGTTGCGCTGCCGTGCCTGTCCGCGTTGCTCTCGATCGCGCTTATATGCCTCAAGCTTGTCATTTGTGCGACCCTTCACCTTCTGACGGCTAGTCTTGCGTTCGGAATCATCCGGCTCAACGGAATCGGCCTTGCGCTTCCTCTCGTTTGCAACAGATGACTCGTTCTCTTTGGCTCGTCGGATGAGTTCGGCGTTCCATGCTGCCTGGTTTGACTCTTCGGCGCGCTCCCCAAGGATCCTCTCGCGTTCGAGTTGAGGCAGGCTGTTGATGTACGCCTTGTCCTTCAGATTCTTGTATTTGCCTTCCAACGGGTATGGGACTTCTTCGGTCGGGACTGGGCCATCGTCCTCTTCGGCTTCAGAGTCGGACTCCTCCATGCCAGCGGAACCGAGCGATTCAGGGGAGGAAGGGGCGACCGAAGACCTAGGCCGCGTCAGTCTCAACTGCGATGAACATAGGTGCCAAGGAGCGATTTCTCGAAAGACATGGCGCCCAGAAGTGGGTATAGGGGATCGCGAAGGTGAGAGTACTTACGCCTCGCCCTCCTCAACATCGACGTCTTCTTCACCGCCGGCGAGGGCAAAGAGCTCATCATCGATATCAGACATGGCTCCGGTTGATGGCGCTGAAACGCAGCTCGATTTGGTGATGGATTTGCGATGGAACTCGTAGGGAATGCGTCGGATGGTATATAAGCTGTGGTTTCGGATTCCGCAGGTGAAAGTGAGGAGAGTTGGGAGAGTAAGGACAGAGGGGAGGAGGGCATTTTGAGGACGCGCCCCCAGCTTCTTGGCGCGCTAGACCTCAATAGTGCCCGTGCGCCTCTTTACCGTGCCTATTCTCGGCGGCCCGTGCTCTATGAGCGCATCATCCGACGCGGTCTGCCCATGCTTCCGTATAGTGCGCCGAATATCTCCACGTCCATTCTGAAGCCTTCGTCAGCCCAACCGCCATGTCGTCTCTGGTGCAATCGTCACGATGCCTAGCTCCCAGGTACCAATGCCGATTTGCGCAGCTCCCAGTCCTCGATTTTCTTGCCCCCAGCACAATTAGCATCCGCCAGCAATCACGCCGTCTCCACTCCACAACTCCTCCCTCCGCAGAACACAGCAATTCGCAGTCACTACAACATGGCGAGAAGGCCAAAGCCCCGCGAAAGCCACTCACCCAAGCCCAGAGGGACTTCCTTGACAGCGCTCTCCGCGTCAACCAAGCGGGAGAACTCGCCGCTACCCTCATCTACACCGCGCAAACCCCTCCCATCGTACGCGCACACCCACACTTGCGCCCGCTCATGAAGCACATGTATGACCAGGAAGCGGGCCACTTTGACTACTTCAACACATTGCTCGCCAAGCACCGCGTCCGTCCCACCGCCATGTATCCAATCTGGCAAGCTGCCGCCACGGCTCTGGGCTGGGGCACGGCGGTCATGGGCCGTGAAGCTGCGATGGCGTGTACGGAGGCGGTGGAGACCGAGATTGGAGAGCATTACAACGAGCAGGTGCGAGTGCTGTTGGACTGGGCGGAGAAGCTGGAGAGGTCGGGGGAGGGGGTTAGCGAGGAGTTTGCGGTTTTGCTCAAGGAGTTGAGGAGGATCAGGGACGAGGAATTGGAGCATTTGGACCATGCGGTGGAGCACGATGCTAAGGAGGCAAAGCCGTATGAATTGTTGACGAATGTTATAAGAGGAGGATGCAGGACGGCTATTTGGATAACGGAGAGGGTGTGATGCGTCTGGTATTGTAATAGTATCTTGTATATTAGCGTGGCGATGTGTTGACTGATCACACATACTTTACTCTGAACGTATTGCCTGAGACAGGCACGCTTGAACAGATAAATAGTGCCTCATTTGAAAGATACGCTCAACTGCGGGAACCCGAACTCCTATATCAAACACGTTCACCCTTCCACGCCCGGTCATGAAAATCTCCTATTCAAAGCCTCCATCCAAAACTCTCAACACACTGCCCTCCCCTCTCTTCCTCTGCACCTTCCTCTTCAGCTCCTCCTTCCTCTTCCTCTCCACCTTCTCCAACGCGGCCCTCCTCTCCGCCTCCCTAGCCTGTGCATGAATATTGCTGCGCCCGGTACCACCCCTCCGAACACCACTGCCCTCGAGAGGCGTACTAGACCCTGACGACGTGGTACTGACCGAAACCCCCGAGAAAGTGCTATTACTAGTAGCTCTACGCACAAGCGAAGGGACGCGGAAGCCAGGTACCACACCCGCGGACGGGGCAACGAATGCAAGGCCCTCGGCGGCGGTCTCAGCAGTCGCAGACGCCGCAGCACGAGACATGCTCAAGCGATCGACGATCGGTTTTCTCGACATCGGTTTTGCCGCCTCAACTTCCAATTCCGACTCTGAGTCGGAGAGTTGGGAATCCGGAATAACAACATGGGGGTCCTCTAGCAGCTCAGCGACAGAGTGCTGGACATCGGCCAACGTCATGGGTTTCCTGATGATGCCGTCTGCATGTGCTGTGCGACGGAGGTGAGGAGGTGGGCGGTTCTCTTTGTCCTCCTGGGGATTGGGGAAGGCTTTGCGTTTCAGGGGGTTCACTGGAACCGAGGGTTGAGCGGGTTGGGAGTCCGGAATGGTGATATCTGCGCCGTCTGCATCCGCCTGGTTCTCATCGGACTGGGACTGCGAAGTCTCTGCATTGACATCGAACTCCGGCGCGTCTAGGAACTCATACTCCGGATCTTCAAAGTGGTCGGCCATAGTATGGAAGAAAGCCTGCTGCTTCGGGTTTTGAGCGATCTTGCCAACACGCTCATCAGCCAGCAGAGCGCGCGTCATCTTCTGGAAGTCGAGGCGCTTCCTTCTGCGACGTTGTTCAGTTTCGTCTTCAGAATCGGACATGTCAAAAGCATCGCCGCTTCTGCGTTTACGGAGACCGCCGTTCATAAGGTCCTTATAGAGTTGATTGATGTTCTTCTCGTCTTCCGCTTTGGTTTTCTCGCTGATGGAAGGTTAGTATGATAAATTCGTGGTTTGAAGTATGGCTTTACGTACGCGAAATATGCGGCGAGTTTCCGCTCATCAACCTTGACGTCGTTGGTATCAATCATCTTAGCAAGTTCCTCGTCTTCTTCACCACTGTCGTCGTCGCTGGCCCCTCCAATACCCGCATATTCGTCCTCTGATTCCTCAGCTTGCTCTTCAATGGCGTCACGGGCCCAGCTGGTCTTCTTGTTGAATTTGTCTTCTCTCTTCTTTTGTCTCTTGGCTCCTTTGGCGAGGATGTTGAAGGCATCTGCAACCTCTTCGGCTTCTTGCTCCCCATCTTCACCACCAGAATGTGGAGCGCCCTCCGGTCCATCGACATCAGACAGTTCAGTTGTAACAGCTGGCCGGCGCTGGTGGAGTTTTCCCTTCCTCTTTGCAACCGGCGACTCAGACGCTCCCAACAGCACCGTTTCAACAGTAGAATATGGAGCGGCCAGACCTGCAGGAGAGCGAGAGAGCTCGAAGCCAGCATCCTGCGTCGGCTCAAAGGTGTCGGATTGCTGAGTCTGCGTGAATGCAGGGGAAGCTCTCAAAACCTGACCGATGCCCAAGCTGAACTGCGACTCTATCTGCTGCGAAACGGCTCCTTGGCTATTGGGCACAAGCATGTCGGCAACGCTGCCTGACATATCTCCAGGTTGGGTGTCTGGCAGACTGCGAAGGAAGTCGAGGGAGTCTTGTTCGGGCGCGTTGTCGAGTGGATGGATTCCTTGACCATGGCTTTCCAGAGCCGCCATCGTCCCCGCAAACATCTGGGTCAGACCGGGACCAGCGCCGGCGTTCGTGAAGCCAAAGGCGGCCATTATGTCATCGGCCTGCGTCTGAGAAGGCAAAGGCAAGCCAGATACTGGAGTAGCGGCTGACCTGCTGGCCGGGTCTTGGTCACTCTCGTCATCGTCTTCCACGACGACCTTGCGAGATCTCCCTCCGGCGCGGTTCACTTGGCGAGCTTGCGGCATCTCGTCCACATCTTCATCATCATCAGGTTGCACCATGGCTTCCTCGGCATCCTCGTCTTCCGCCTCGTCTGCAGCATCGTCGAGCAGCTCATTGGTCTCCTCTTGGTCCTCGTCCTGCTCATCGCCCTCATCAACGTCTTCCTCTTCCTCTTCAGAACCGGATAGTTCAAGTTCAGCAACATCGTCCTCCCCTTCCGGAACTGCGGCGTCCTCCTCACCACTTCCTACGTAGTCCTCATCTCCTGATTCATCGCTCGACAACAAGTCATCTGCCTTCTCGCCATTCTTCTTAGCCTCTTCTCTCTCGCGCTTGGCAAGCTTGAGTTCTCTTTCACGGGCCCTTTCCAACTGCGCAGCAAGATCCTCAATTTCCAACTGCTGTTTCTCGCGCTCTTCCTCGGTTTCAATGTGAATACCTCGGCGTCTGAGATCCTCGATCTTTTCTTGGCGTTCTCTTTGGGCTTGCTCGCGGGCCTTCCGAGCTAATCTGGATTGCAACTCGGACATGGTCATCGAGTTCTGACCCTTGGGCGCTCTCTTACCGGGAGAGGTAAGATGTGCAAGGTGGCGGAGATGCAGCATGGATGTCGATTCTCGTTGCTTCTTCTGTGGCAGTTTGTCGAAAATGGGGAATCGGCTGGGGGGTTGGATGACCAGGTCGTCATCCGAATCCGAGAGTTCAACGAGCGCTGCCTGAGAAGGACTCTTCTTACGATGCTGGGCATTTTCTTGAAAATGCTGTGATCGCAATACTAAAGGGTTTATTGGGACGTGGGCGAATTCTGGAGCGCGTCCCTTGCCTTTGTCGAGCTTGGCTGGAGGTGTTGCTGGGGTCGAGTCTGGTTCGGATGAGTGCTTCACCTTAGGCTTACTTGTCTCGTGGTGCTCTCTCTCCGGGCTGGTAGCCGGTGTGTCATGCGCGGGATCGGCTTCTGCGTCCGAAGAGGCCACTACTGAGCTCGCAGCAGGAGTAGGCATGGCCCGAGCGGGCACCAGCCCCGACTCAACCTGAGCAAGACCGAATTTTGGAAGAAGGTCTTTGAGTGTATATTTCTTCTTCGTCTTGGCCTGATGGGTGAGTTGCATGTTTCGTTTGATGCGCTGTTGCTCGCGAGCAATGTCTTCCATGGCCTTCTTGCCGGCTTTGCGAGTTGGTCGAGCCTGCTGTGTGAGACGCCTCCCATTCTCCCCATCAGAGTCGCTTTCAGAATCGGCAGATGCATGTTTTTTTGGTTGCTTTGATCGTGCGGCCGCCGAACGCTCTTTCTCCTGTGCAGCTAGTCTGTCAGCGCGGATCCGGCGGACCCGGTCCTCCAAATCCTTATTTACGGCGATCGGTGTCTCGTTTTCGCTTTCAACACCTGGCGAGAACGCTTTCTTGGTTCGGCGCGTAGATGGTGATGCTTCAGGCGTGACGAAGAGGCCGGGTGACGAAGATCGCGAACGGGTACTGCGTGGCGAGCCCGGGGGAGAGCTACTAGGACGTTTCCGTAACATGCGTCTTCGAATGTTGTTCGCTCGTACTGGCGCGTCCTCTTCGTCAGAGCTCTCAGGTTGCGCGGAGGGCTGTGGGGCGCTTTGCTCTTTCACGCGAAGTTCTGTGGTGCCGGTGGTTGACATGAGCATTTTCTTCACTCGTTCATACGCGTTTCCATCATCTTCGCTTTCTGAGTCTTCATCTGCAATCCTCGGGTGTAGTGCAGCCAACAGCTTTCCTCGAGGTACTGGCGCGTCGTCTATTTCCGATTCGGAGGCACTCTCAACAAGCTTGGACAAGGCATTGAGGGGTCGCGTGGATTTCAGCATGGTGGTTGAGTCGGGCAGTGTTGTAGCTTCTTCGCTCCGGATCTCTGAGCTCTCCATGTTGTCTTGGAATCCCAATTGGCCCGTCCGTGAACGTCTTGGTTGGAGGATAGGTCAGCGCTGGATATTTCAATGATTCATGATACAATCAATAATGGGATGTTCGATATTTCGGCAAGACACAGCAGTATGCTGCGAGGCCTGACGTTGGCGTTGAGGAGTTGGCGAAGTTGTGTGTCAAATGGTGGGGAACGCGTCTCTGGAAGCTTTGAGACGCGCGACCGCGGGCGCGTTGTCGCGTCGGTGACGAGGGGGGTTGTGGAAGCTAGTCCTGATCCAGAAGGGCGTAACATCATGTACGCATCCGTGCTGCAGTATACATCCCTGGGATTTCTTGGGCTTCCCGAGGTCTTGCGGGCACCCATGATGGATTGTACGCGGTCATGACGAGGAATACAGATACTGCTTAGTCATTCGACTTAGCTTGTCAGATGCGATGCCTTTTGAAACCTCAGCCCTGAGAGTTCCGAGCTGGGCGTCCATGGACCCAAGCCTCCTTTCCTGTTGGCTGATTTGAAAAACTCCCCGGTCCACAGACTTAGCACGGCTCCCGAGTCAGCTCTCGTTCTCAAGTTCATGCAATAATAAAATGCTGCAGCGTCGCCGACTACGCACATGCAGCTCCCCGCGTTGCTGCACCATTGAAATGAGATCGTGAGAAGGATTCCGTCCACCCCATCAGCGTTTCTGGTTTTGCCGAAGAATCGAGAGGAGTGGCTTGTTTGCTACCGAAAATAGCACAATCTAGGGAAACCTCAGGAGGCTATTCAGCGTTCAGGCTTCAGCGGGGATTTCGGTGATTTCCCCCTAGGACAGGACTTCCGACTGTCAGCCCTATCTTCTCCAGACTACGGACTAGTGTACAGGACAAGAGCCGAACAAGTCCCGAGGCGGCACCCAGATCTGCGCGGCATTCAGGATGGCAACATGGTCCTTGAGAGGAGTTGCCGACGACCGTGTAAGAGTCCCATCATCCAATATGTAATCCCCTTTCCGTGCGGATCGACTCACAACAGGTCGTTTCATTTCCATGGCTTCCAGAAGACGTCAGATGTTCTCGTTTGGTCATCCTGTTTGGTGGTTGCGAACACCAGGCCGTGACCGAAAATAGCATCAGCTTCCGTAAACGCGGTGTTGAAACATGGCTGGATGTGGGCGTGGAATTGAAGGGAGGGACGCCAAGCGATGTATCCTGGACGGCGCGACGGATGGAAGATTATTCGAAGGCTTCGAAGCCGAGCAGCGGACGGCAGATCAGCAGTAGTAGAGCGATCCCTATCGACGCCACGCAGAACCCCCCCTTCCTTATTTCAAGCCGAAGCCGATGACGATGGGGGATAGGTATAAAAAGCTCACGCGATGACACCGGGGGTTATCGGAGCACGTGACAGAACAACCTCACCCTCACACACCCAGGCGAGACGAGCTCCTCTCTAGACAGCATTCAAGCCTCAGGGATCTCTTTGACCCTGGCCAACAACGCTCTTTTGCAACGGAGCAACCGTTCCACAGGGCGCGGAGTGCGCCTTTGTACCCCATCCACGCACCTACCCTGTAGCGTTTGCGTCTGATGCTGATACTCATGAGGTTCGCGAAGCGGCTCACGGTGCGATGTCGGTTGGAGTTACCTGGCATGGATACGGATACAGGTGACAGGTCTGGTTGAGCGTCACAGTCACGGTGGTGAGAAGGGTCTGAAGGGAAGCCCCCCAAGGGACGCGTCCTGAGACATGTCTCGAACCAATTAGCGGCGATGGTGAGGCGTTATAGCATGAAGGGTCAGTTAAGATGAAGCATGGCCGGCATCATCAATGGGAAGCGAGCCCAAGTTGTCCAACACTGGGACGTGGATTCGAATTTCCAGGGCAGTCCCAGGAGAGTTGCGCACGGCTGGAACTTGAAGAGCGGTTTTCTGGACTCCGGGTGGGAGCTGGGAAAACTCGGATGGGAAGGGCGAGGATTGCTGGAGTTTTTGCTGATGATGAGATGGCAAAGCAAAGCATTGAAGTGGTGCAGGTTGGAGGTTGGTGGGCACTGTGGGCGAGTAGAGTTGAGTAGACGCGCATGCCCAACTGGGGCTAGGCCCGTTTCACTCGTTGACCCCTGAGCAAAGCAAAAGCCGGCCCGGCGCAACAACAACCGCAACCTTACCTAGAGAACACCTGCAACTTGGCAAGATTGGAGTCTGCAACCCACCTGGGCCTCCTGGCTCCATCGGAAAAGAGCCCCAGCGGCGCCATCGCGCCGCTGCCCATGGCGACGATCCGCTCAGGTCCTCAGGAACCCTTCACCCTTGGGCCTTGGCTACACTGGACGGCGGAGTATATGGTGACATCTTCCTCTTATGGTTATAATAAAAAGTTCCCTACGCGCGAGCCCAGTCCGAAGACACGGGGTTGGAGCAGGAGTAACCGCCTGGCGTTCGTCCTGGCGCCCGCGACAACGATGGCGTTCTTTACGGAGCAGTGTGTACGGAGTAGATACATCCCTTAGGTACAGTGGAGAGTCAAGTCGCGTCTCTCTGCGCACATACAACTCGCACACGCATGCACACACGCTGCGTCGCGTAAATTGAGGTCCCTCCCCCCCCCGGTGCTAAATATACCGTGTCTGCACTTTTTTGTCCCCCTTGCCCCTGGAGTGCACAGTGCGCAGTGTCTCTCTCCCTCTCTCATGGCGCAGGGATGTCCAGGGCATGCCAAGTTGTGTTCCCCGTGGTCTTTGGTTTCAAGCTCGTCCGGATGAAACGAGTTATCCTCAAAACAACCCCATCCGCACCCCCCGGGAGATTGGACCCTCAATGTCTTCCTGACGACCTGACATCCCAGCTGCCAACCCCATCATCTGTCCACCCGACCGTGACTGCTTCTGGAACTCCTCAAAATCGTGGCCATACCCGCCCTGTCCTCCCCGTCTTGCCTGCTTGCTTGCTATCCGCCGCCCACCTCGCCCACCACCTCGCCCACCACCCTACCACTGCCACCTCCAGGTCTGGCCCCATCCATCCAGATTCCAATCCATCAGTCATCGCTCCCAATCTTCGGAACATGATATCGTCCTCTATACAACACCCTAGATAATATGGAACCCGAGGAGCCTCAAGTGCTCCAATATACCCCCCAGCATTCCAACAGCTTCAAGCGTCCTCGCCGCAGTCTTCAGAGTAGCACTCCCCTCAGCAGCGTCTGCGAGAGCGCGTCGCCCTCCCCTCGCCTGTCCGGCCAGCCTGCCTTCCTGAACCCAGAGGTCATCGAGCACATCAATGCCCTCAAGCACCTCAAGGATGACCAGATCTTCCTCCTGCTGCAAGCAGCTCGCAATGGAGGTCAGTCTCGTCGCCGCTCCGCCCTTGCCCTTGCCAATCTCACCATGTCGCCAGATCACACGCGTCTTTCCGGTCCCGACCGCTCCTCCATGTCCACTATCGGTAGCCGAGCCTCCTCCTACCTAAGTGTTCCCTCGAGCAGAGTCACCAGCATGCTTTCCGACCCTAGATCCTCCATCGCCTCGACAGACTCCTCCTTCACCAGCTATAGCGCCACCTCCGCCTCGCGACTCTCTACTGCGTCCTGCCGCCCACTCTCCACGGCCTCCACCACGTCAGCCCCAAAGAACTTCGTTTGCACCTTCTGTGAAAAAGCCCTCAAGTCGAAGCCGTATTGGAAGTCGCACGAGGAGGAGTTTCATGAGCAACGGCTCACGTGGCGTTGTCCGGATTGCGAGCAATTGTTCCACGCCGGCAAGCGCTTCCGAGAACACCACACCAAACTTCACGTATGCATATCTTCTCTTTACCGCGAACCCAGATTCAGATCCAACTAACGAGCGTCCAGGGATGCGAGGACTGCAAGCAGCCCAGAGAGTCCGGCCAACCTACCAGCAGGAAGGCTTCACCATGCGTCAAGAAATACGAGCTGGTCATGCATGACAAGGATGCTTGGGGTTGTGGCTTCTGCGCAGCACTGCTGACCACCTGGGAAGAACGCTGTGAGCATATCGCTCTTCATTTCGAGGAGAAGCGGAACAAGTGGAACTTCACAAACGTTATCCTCGGTCTGCTCAAGCAAGCCGATGTCGCGCCGGCGTGGCAGGCCTTGCTTACTCAGCGACATGGGGAGGAGCAGAATTGGCCTCAATTGACGTGGGAATCCAAAAAGTGCAACCGGCTACGGTACAAGCTGGAAACCAAGTGGGACAATAGGGCCTTTGACATTGACGCCCTGGTCCGCGAGACGTACGAGCTGGCCGACATCGATGCACCCACCTCTAACGATGCACCCGAGGTGAAGGAACCGGCCGCCAACGAGCTGTCGGTGGCCTGCAAGCTGGAGGCTTTTGATATCCCGACCGAGCACACGCTTCCGAGCTCGCAGGAAATGCCCCCGGATGCCGGCATGATGGAGCTGGATTCCGTGGATGTCCACGGCGTGTCCCAGCCGGAACTACAACAAAGCCAATGGCCCGTCACGACCGACATGTCGCAGGCGACCATGAGCAGCGACGTCAATATGGGTGCCTTTGGCGGTTATACGCCACACATGAGCACCATGTCGACGGATTTCACGCAGCACGTTGCCCACAGCTACCATCAACCCTCGTGGCCGGATGCCGGTTTCGCCTCGACGCCAGATCTCGTCAATTTCCAGCAGCAGGGAAATTACATGACCTATACGCCCCAGAAAGAGGTAATACAGGTGCCCACTTCTCAATTCTCAAGCTTCGTGCGGCCCGCTTCCCAGCATACCTCGCAGCACGCGCACGGCACCTTTACACGCCCTTCTTCGCAACACACTTCGCAGCATTCGCATTCCATGTCGGCGTTCTCGCAGTATCAACCTAGACAGAGCGTTCCGCCGAATTTCCTGCATCATTCCAGCAGTACGGGTTCGCGCAAGTACATTCCAAGACTGATCAACATCACGAGCTCCGCACCACGGTCCGCACACGGAGACCAGCCTCCGCCCCCGCCTCCCAAGGACGACCACCGGTTCTCGAGGATCATGATGCGGAGACGGCCTAGCAACATTTCCCAACATACCGTTGTTTCCCAGCAAGGCTGGAACGATGAGATGAACTGGGGATAGACAACCACAACCTGTGGCTTCAACACAAGACAACACAACTCAACGCAACGCAAGTGCCGGCTGGTCCGGTACCACACCGATTTCCTTTTCTATTATTATTTCAAGAAGAGTCTGCCATGACGGAGTATCTCCTTTATCCCCTTTTCTGCAATATCCCTGCCTCTTGTGGGCTACAGCCAGGTATACCCATAATGTGTTTCCGTTTGAACGTGTTCGCCATGTCCCCCTATATACCTCCCTTTAGTGTCTGGACCTAATTACTGTTCGTCCTCGCTTGATGCATGTTTTGAGGAGATGTAATGAGGATAGAGAAATGGATTCAATGTTTCACAGTACTCCCCTCTGCATAGTTAAACCCCTGCTTGCGCACGTATGAAGACTCAGTCGCATCACTATACTCTGTACTCTGCAGTGAATCGTGCTATCCCTCAATCTGACTAATCAGCGTCGAGTAGGTTTTCCGGCGTCCGCGGAGCTGGTGCTGGAGGCTTGAGCATTATTGAGGTGGGCCTTCGGATTCGCGTAGCGGGAGTTCCAAAAAGGGGGCCCCTCACACGGCCCCAGGATTGGCTGTCGTCATCACCCATTAGCTCCACCCTCGCTCTTAAATCCGCCCGCTTACACTATCCCTCACCACGATGGAGGGGAGGTGAAGGAGTCACCACAGAATCTACAGCTGGCCATCAGAATACGACAATTACTTCCTCCGCCTCCGGCAATTGTCCCTGGTTAACTGCAATCGGGAAGGTCTGTTTGAAACTCCGCAGTCGGCAGGGCGATCCCACCAAACAATCCGAAAGCTTGACACGCCACAATCCCACATCTGCGGAGAGTCAGACATCGCGTCGAGTTTCCTGCACAGAGAGGGTCCTTCAATTTCCCATCGTGGGCCACAGGAGCATTGTTTCACTACATACTGCACTATCTACTCGCTGGAAGCCTGCAACATGGAATTCTCCAACGGCGCAGTCATCCTGACCGCATTCCTCCTTCCCATCCTCACCTACCTGCTGTACACGCGGAGTGCTAGCGTGCGCCCAAAGGCAGCTGCTAAGCTGCAGCTGCACCCACCTCCTCCCACTGAGGTTACCAAGCTTATGGTCTATCCCATCAAGTCCTGCCATGGCATTTCTGTCCCATCCGCGAAACTTCTACCAACTGGCTTGGATTTGGGTCCGTTCTTCGAGCCATAGCCAACCCTTACAAACGAAGCTGACAAGCCGATAGACCGCCAATGGATGTGGGTAACGTATCCCGATTACAAGTTCCTCACCATCCGCAACCTGGCCAAGATGACTCTGATTCGACCTGTTTATGATCCTGAGACAGACACCCTCAAAGTCACTGCCCCCGCTCCTAACAGCGTGGACAAGAAGCTTCAGTTCGAAATCCCTGCACATCCTACCCAGGAGTGGCTGACCCAGAACACTGAGGTCGTGAATGCAACCGTGTGGAGTAGCACAACGCCTGCCTACTGCTTCTCCACAGAGCTGACAGGACCATTCAACGCCTTCTTCGGGAAGGAAGTGAGATTGGTCTACAAGCCACCCTTTTCCGACTCCCCCCGGACACTGGGATCGAATGGAGCCAAGAAGGTACTGGGAAGAGACGGGTCGACGTGCTTCCCCGACATGATGCCCATCCTCGTCGCCAGCGAGAAGTCGATTGACGAGCTGAATTCCCGACTCCAAGCTGCCGAGGGCCTCTCCATCCCTATTACCCGCTTCCGGCCCAACATCATCGTTCGCGGGACCAAACCCTGGGACGAAGATTCCTGGAAGACGTTGCGTATCAAGTCACCTTCAGGAACTGGGGATTTGGTGTTGGATGTCACGCAACGATGTGCAAGATGCCAGGTCCCCAATGTGGATTCCGAGACGGCCGAGAAGCACAAGACCCAGCCGTGGGATACGCTGATGAAGTACAGAAGAATAGACGAGGGGATCAAGTATAAGCCCTGCTTTGGGATGCTGTGTGTGCCTAGGGGTGCGGGAGGCAACGTTGGGGTGGGCATGCAGATGGATGTGACGGAGGTGACAGACAGTCACCGATATATTCCTGGGTTTTGAGGATTGCAAATGGACGATGACAGGTACGAGACGTCCTTGGCGGCACTATGTTCTTCAAAAGTTGTACACATAGCGCATATTGTTCGCGCTGTATACGGAGACGTTGTCCTTATCGCTTAGTCATCTTCGAATATTGATGGACGGCAGGGCACGTGCCTCCTGTGAATGGTGATACAACCTTGGAATTCGATGGGGTGACCACACGCCATAATCAGCTCCACAGTACAACCAAAAAGCCCATCGTCCCATACCGTCTATACTGCCCGGACAACCTGCGTCATTATTTTTCTTGAAGCCCAAAACACAGCTTCTCCACGTGCCCGCAGCGGATGAATGCGACCGGGAGCGGCTAAAGGGCCCGCCGTCCCTCCGCGTCTCCAGACTCGACCTCTTCAACCCTTCCCATCCGGGTTCCCTCCAACACTCTCCCAAGCCCAGCCCAAACCGTTGCTCTGGCTTCCCTCGCGTGGCAATCTCTTGGCCCTCCCCAACCCCAAAGATTCCGTGGGTTCCTGGCCCTAGGGTAGCCGTCCCGATGGTTAATATGGGTAAAGTGAGGGGTTGAAGGGGACGACGTGATGGCGCGGGGCAGCCTCATAATAATAATAAGTACATGGATGGCCTCTGGTAGCCATCTTCTCGACGTCACTAACCTTTCCCTTTTGCTCTTCGACTCTACTCTTCAGCTGCTCGCCTCTGTCTACTGACATTTCTCAACTCCTTGATATTAAATCAGCCCCTCGCATTCTCCCTCCCTTCTCCTCATCTACATAGACAACACCCACCATGGCCGACAAACAGCCCCTCGTAACCCACATCTACACAGCAGACCCATCCGCACACGCCTTCAACGGCAGACTCTACGTCTACCCATCGCACGACCGCGAAACCGACGTCCAGGATAACGACAATGGCGACCAATACGACATGAACGACTACCACGTCCTCTCGATGGACGAAATCGGCGGGCCCGTCACCGACCACGGCATCGCCCTGGCCCAAGCAGACATCCCTTGGGTCAGCAAACAACTCTGGGCCCCGGACGCAGCCACCAAGAACGGGAGATACTACCTCTACTTCCCGGCCAGGGACAAGGACGGCATCTTCAGGATCGGCGTCGCGGAGTCGGACAAGCCCGAGGGGCCTTTCAAGCCGGAGCCGGACTACATCCAGGGCACCTTCAGCATCGACCCCGCGACCTTCGTCGACGACGACGGCCGGGCATACCTCTACTTCGGCGGCCTGTGGGGCGGCCAGCTCCAGTGCTGGACATCCGGCACCTTCGACGGCTCGCAGCAGGGGCCGAACGAGCCGACGACGGGCTACGCGCTCAGCGCCAAAGTCGCCAAGCTCAAGGACGACATGAAGACGCTCGACGAGTCGGGCGTCCAGGACGTCGTCGTCCTCGCCCCGGAGACGGGCAAGCCCATCCCCGCCGAGGACCACGCCCGCCGCTTCTTCGAGGCCGCCTGGCTGCACAAGTACAACGGCAAGTACTACTTCTCCTACTCGACGGGCGACACGCACTACCTCGCGTACGGCATCTCGGATTCGCCCCTGGGGCCCTTCACGTACGCGGGGCGGATATTGGAGCCCGTGCTGGGGTGGACGACGCATCATTCCATTGCCGAGTTCAAGGGCCGCTGGTATTTGTTCTATCACGACACGAGCTTGAGCGGGAGGAATCACCTGAGGTGCGTCAAGGTCAGGGAGATCGTGTATGACGCCGAGGGCAAGATACAGTTGAAGGAGGAGCAACCGAAGGTGGAAGAGGTGCCGCCGGCGAAGCTGGAAGCTTAGGAGTGGAGCGCTGGAATGGGTGACGGAGGCGTAGGAGGCTGATGTGGGAGTTTCGAAGCATTCGGACCATCAAATAATGAATAAATGTCTGGTTTTGCCACGAATAGATCGAGAGTTGATCCACTGTACCGGTTTGCCCTGTCAGGGATTTTGCCAGAGTTTCAGCATGACGTCGGGATCCATCGGCTGAAGCAACGCTGAGATTTGTGATAGATGGCAGTCCGACTCACGTGATGGCAGCCCCTTTCTTGTACAGTCAGCACACGTCCCATTTTACATATATGCTTGGACGACAGGCGAAGGTAGTCTCTACCCAAAGAGCCCAGGCCGACATTCCGGACCCCGCCTTTGGATATAGTGCCACTGGTGTGCCTGCAAACGACGGTTACTCGTTCCTCTTCATCGATTCGGAACAGCCATAGGAGTAAGGACTGATTCTCCAAGCTACATACGCTAGCTACTACAGACCCACCAGCCGGGCATCCAGGGCAATGGCTACTGTGAAAAAGAACAACAACACCCATACGCCATCGAACCTTCCGCCAACTTCATTCTGAACCTGATTGTCCGAGTCTTTAGACTCACCGGCCGCTTCTCCACCTGCCAGTGGTTCCGGCTCCGGCCCTGTGCGCCCCTCCGCTTTGTTCTCGTCGGTACTAGGCGATCCTTCTGCCGGAGACTGGCTTTGAGAAGGTCCAGGGGGTGCATTGGGAACCAAGTATTCGCCCGACGGCCAGTTTGACCGTGAGGATATAAGAGCTGCCTGATCTTGCGGTGGAGGGGGCTGTTTAGGCTCTCGATCACTGGTTACCAACCCTACACCGGCTGGGGAATTGGGCCGCGCAAAGTCCCTTATAATCAAAGATGGGCGACTTGGTTGGAACTCCAGGTCAGTTGGGGTTTGGGAAAGGGGGCACTCTTCTGGAATTTTTATCTGATCTTGAGCTGGCTGATAGTTTGAGGGTGTGAGCCGCCCAGGAACTCGATCATTTGTAGCCAGGCGTAGACTAGATAGAGGCCTTTGAAGCTGGGAACCTGTTTGGATCCCCGAGCCGCCGACCCCTAGTCTATACTGTTGCATGAGGTCAACTATAGTTAGAGGTGGGGCACTTGGTTGGATTTCTAGGCTAGTTGGACCTCGTTGAGCAGTTTGGGCGAGGATAGGAGCCCTTCTTGCTGGAATGTTCGACCGGTCTTGAGCTGGCGCTGTTCCGTGCAGCGGCCGACCTTGAGGAGCCATTTCGACGGGGCTGTTTGTCCATCGTGGACCGGATGGTTGGATTAACTGTGGTGGCGAAGTTGGGGGAGCTGACGGATTTAGCAGGTGGGTCCGCCTTTCCTGAAGGTCTCCAGACTGGGAAGAAGTCGCATTATGTAGAGCATGTCCATTCTGTTGGAGGACCGATGGTCTCCATGTAGATGAAGACGTCCGGACCAAAGGAGCCGGTGGCCTCTGTGGAAATGCTGATGACTGCGATGGAGATAAGCCCCGCGGAGCATCCAGATGTTGAGCAGGTGGCCGGCTTTGATGGGAAGAGGGGTTTTGAGGAATACAAGCCCTCTCAACACTGGTCTGAGTTTGATCTCGACGAGTACGGGAGTGTGGAGGAACATAAATCCTTTGAAGGTTAGTCGGAGCTTGAGAAATGCGGCCATTCTCCGTAGTAGGAAGATTCAGAGATGATTGCGGACTCGGCTTGGGGCTTTGTCGAGGATATCTCAGCGAGGGATTCCTCTGAAGCTGATCTCGAACGTGAGGTTCGAAGCGCGCCGTAGACTGTGAAAGCAAGGGAACCCTCGGAAGTTGCTGGGAGGACGGACTGGTTGGCGACACTCCACATTCCGCCTTCTGCTCTCCCTTTTGAAGGTTGTCGTCAACATTGTCACGTTTGCCGCGCGCATATTCAAACTCGTCGCTCTCCTCAAAATCGTCGTCCTCATTCTCAACTTTACCGGGAGAGTGTGGAGCGACTGAACCTTGCTCTATCGGTGGACGGCTCGAAGCAAGGAGTTCCTGTATCTGAGCTTCGAGGTCCTCCTTATTGTCCAAAGGTGGCGCGTTGCTATGGCCATCGTCGGCGACCTCTTCTTCCGCTGGTGAAAGCCCTGGACTTTGCAAAGGTTTCTGGCCCTCAGTCTGTTTGTCCAAGAATGTTTCATTGCCCGGAAGAGCGTCGACGGGTTCTTCTCCTCTGGGCGGAGAATTTGAACCTTGTTGATCTCCGCTTCTTTGAGTTTGCCATGCAGCAGTCTGTTTCTTCCGGCGGCTATTACGTTTCCCGTTCCTGCACCTCTTCGGTCTGTCGGGTTCAGGGCTCTGGTGCTCAGGGGCTTCCTGAGCAAGGTTGTCCTGTTCAGTCTGCAGGTTGTCGTGCTCGGAGCTCTCGGGATCAAGATTATCCTGTTCACTCATCGGGGTGTTGTGTTCAGAGACGTCGTGACCAATATTCTCCTGTTCAATCCCCAGGTCGGCATGTTCAGAAATCTCGTGAGCGGGACTATCGTTACCGGGGATTCCGTCCTTCGACTGGGCATTTTTGTCTTTTTTCTTCTCCTCCAGTCGACGCTTGGCGAAGTCGAGTAGTGGGTTCGGTTCGGGCAAAGTTCTCACACCCATAGATGATGGATTTTGACCCAGAATCACCTGAGACCTCTCTGGTGACGGGTGCACCACTTTGTCGGGTCCGAACATCCACAGCCAGAGTGAATGTTCGGTAGCGCCAAGCTGTAGAGGGCCTCCTCCCTCTCGTGGATTCCCGCTCACTGTGAAGTTGAAAGGGTAATCCCGGAAGAGCGTGCTCAGCGAGAACTTCCGATTCTCAAAATCGACGGTCAATATCGAGGCGCTCGATACCAGACGAAGACACATATCCCGAGTCATGAGCGGCGCTGTATAGGCGACACGTGGAGGTAGTGGAAGGCTTGGAGGGCGCGAAAGACGGCCTTGGTGTGAAGGGCGGCTCCTGTCTTCTTTTTTCACATGGGTCAGGGTGAAGTAAGGCCATGTTCGAGGGAGGTTGTCGCTGTATGACGGTTGGGAACGTTTGATGTTGTCACACAGGATTTTCGGGTCAAAGTTCAAGGGTACGGTAGCTCTTTTGGCGCAAATTGGCTCCCCTTCAATATCCATTTATCCCCGAGTTGACAGTCGGTGTGTGTGGTAGATCGAAGCTCTCGCAAAAAGACGTAGGCAGCTATAGTGTCTGTGCTTGATGTCAGTTGTCGTTCTTAGCGGTAAAGGCCTAGTGGAGGGTAATGGGAGGGTTCGCAGTCGTCAGAGACATGCGTATAAGAGCTCCCATTTCTGACGCTGAAGTGACATACCGCAGTTGGACGAATTCGGCGCGGAGATATGAAAGGAGCGGAGATGGAATTTCAGTAATAGGCAATATATAGTTATCGTATCAGGATAGCACTAAAATCGATAAAAACGAGAGATTGTAGACAATCAGGCAATGGAGGGAGTGGCTTTGGCATCGGTAAGGGTTTCAAGAGCTGGCGGGAGATGCGGCCTTGCAAGTCTGCACCTTCTTTGAAAGGCAGGTGGCCGTGCAACGGCCATCGCTTCTCGTTTTTGCGTGGGATCTTTCCGCATCCGTGTACAGTAGGGATATTGTTACTGTATCTATAGAAAGGTCAGCGTCACTTCTTGTTGCATTCGAATCTACCGAATCTGTCCAGGAATAGTATTGCCCCAACGCAAGAAATGGGTCTCTCCTCCTACTCCTAGTACATCGACAATCTTCAATGAATATCTAAAGCCGCTGTATTGCATGTATTGTTTGAAAATCCATCGCGCGCCTTGCATACGTGGTCCGCTGTCAGTAATATTGTACGGAACCAGACTGACGGTGCCCGATTCCTTCCTCGCCGTGGCCATCTCTGGCTCTTCCATGGTGATGCACCATATGTTGGTTCGTCTGTTCTCCGTTCGGTAAATAGAAACGTCATTCACATAAGCACCAGGAACACCAGCGGGGATGGAAAAACTACCCTAGGTGCCTAGTAGTACTCCAACACCCCACTAATCCCCATCAGGCAGGCGCACCCGACCAGCCCTGTGGACCTGCCAAGAGTAGGGCTGCAGGGGTGGAAGATGTGCGAATCGGAGAATTTCCTGCAATGTGTTTCAGAATTGCGCCACCTAATAACTTCACCTCAAGTCCACCCATAGACCGGAGTGTAGGTAATTAGGACATCACGAGTAGCAAAGGCGATGGGAGCTCAGAAGAGAATTGCAATTGTTTTCGCTGGCATACACAAACAAAAAAAAGGAGAGATATGACCGCCTGGGTATTCATGTCGCTGGTAATGATAATGATGATGATGATGATGATGATGATGATAATAATAATAGAGAAGAGCTGGTATCTTATCCCGTGCCTCACCTCCCCAGGAGGATGCAGAAACCCCAAATGCAAAGACCGCTCGTGACCGAAGGGAAACCCAGTGGAAAACATTCGAAAGAAACACCCCTGTTCCGCATAGTGCATCTATTGAGCATGACAGGTGTAGACATTGCCATGCCCTGTCATCGAAAGACTCATGCGACAACGTCACTTGGCGGAAAGGGTGGGCCGACTGGAGGAAAAAGAAAGACTGGAGTGCTGGTAAAGGAAATGTGGGCACCGGAGCCCGTACCCAGAATGCAATCTCAAATGCCGTGCAGTGGGGTCATAGCATTCGCATTCTCAAAAGGGGGTATATTCATCATGATCGCCGCCATTCCAAGGCTCGTATCTTCAATGGCGTCGCGTTGTAAGCTTGGTCATCGTGAGGGAGCTTCTTGCTGCGCACTTCCGAGAGCTGTCGTACCGTCGTAACATCGGCGCACACGGGCGAGCGCCTACTTGCGTCCGGGCTTCTTGATAGCGCCCTTCGGAGAGACACGAGCACTAGCGGGGGAACTTTTGGCGGCAGTCTTCGGAGACTTTGAGGGAGTCCTCGACGCAGATGTTTCCATTAGGAATTCGATGGACGGAATCTCCTTGGTGTCTCCGTCCTGCAACATCTTGTTTATATCCATCATGGTCTGTGTCACTTCTGCCAGTGACTTGTGTTGCCCCAGATGGTGCTGAAGCTCGCGGAGGACATCAATCGGGGCTTGAAAGGATTTCACATCTGCGTCCGGGGCGACCTTGGCGCCTGCCTCTTGTGGGCCCAGGCCGGAGTCGAGCGCGCGAGCAAAAGTGTTGAGGCGGTCCATTTCCGACTTCTTGAGGGAGACGGTGTAGGTCATGCCGGGGCGCTTCTGCTCGATGTTCATGAACTGACGAAGGATGAGGTTGACCTTGCGGCGCTGCCACAGCTCTGAATTGTACGTGGCGCGCTGGTAGTGTTTCCGACAGAACAGCGGCCAGTCATCGATGAGGCGAGTGCAGGCCTTGTTTCGGCCGAAATGGTTCGAGATCACCTTGCGGGAGAGGTTGAGTGTGTATTGCCCGGTGCGGCATTGGGAGAACTCGTCGTTCATGCAGCGAAACTCGCGCTCGTCGGGAGCGTCGTGATCGGCCGTGCCTTGCGGCTCATCGGTCGGCTCGGGCATTTCTTCATCGGGGGAGACGTCCTCGTGGGTGGACGAAGTTTCCGCTTCAAGCGTGTCGCACTTGCTGGCCTTCTCGGGAAGGGATTCAGCAGTCTCAGCAGGGGGCTCTGGGGACTCTGTGGAGGATGGAGCCTCGACCTCGACGGGGTCGGAAAGGATGTTGTCGAGGCTCATGGCCGTCTTAATGGTGGTGGGGGTCTTGACGACTGGTGCAGCGAGTGCGGCTTCAGTAGTGGCGAAAGATATGATGGGCGAGCCAGCCATGCCGCAGCCAATTAACTTGGGTGTGAGATAGAGGAACCGATGGAGTTGCAAAGAGATCAAGTTGCGAGAAAGTTGCTGGTCAGAGGAAATCGAAGTATAGGTAGGAGGGGGGAAGGGAGGTTGGAGGTTGGGGGGGAAAGAAGATCTGGAGGGAGGTTGGGCGAGGGGAAGTCTTAAGTATGGGAAGGGAGGGAGGAGGGAGCAGTAGAGGTGACTGTGAAGGTTGTGGGCTCGTGGACAATCGCCAGCCCGCCGGTCCCCCCCCTCACCGCCAACAGACCAACAGAGGTCCCCCGTTGGCCGCTCAATTGAAGCCCGGACCCCCCCACCCCGCTATTCACGGACGGGCACAGGCAACCCATTCTTCTTCAGATCCAGCTCATCTTATTATTCAATCCTATTGTTCGCCCATGGGCGCGCTTCACCGAGCCATCGCCAAGACGACAGTTCTCGCGGGCGCCGCTGCGACGAGACTCGTGTATAAGAGTAGCGACAGGGCATGGCGTGGGGATTGTCTGTATGAAATGCCCAATAAAGCACCCGTATTGTGTCACGGTGAGCTACCCAGTCATCGAGGTCGGGCTGCATGGTGGCAGTGCGGCGGCGATATCACAGGGTCAAGATCAAACGGGCGGTGAGAGTTTCGTGACTGCGACCAAGCGATGCCCAAACATATCCCGAGTGATTGGAGGACCCAACGGCTTGGGCAGAGTGAAGGCCGACTCGGACGGGGGAAGTGAGGAGATGACACGCTGGTGAGTGCAGCGAGGATGCCCCGGTCCTGGTACATTGAATCAGCGAGTGAAGACTGACAAGTCCCAAGAGCGTGAAGTCCGCACACGGGTCCAATCATACCAGCCAGCCCATCAGACATCATGAAGCTAGGATGGAGGCCGAAGAGAGCGTCCACTCGAAGCTTTCAGTGCGTCAGCGACATCCGCAACTCATCTGCAGCACTGCCAGATTCGAACTCACCTGGGATTCTCTCCAAGCTACCCTAGGGTACCCTTTGCCCACCACCTTGAAGGTGTTGGGGTTGAGCTCAAGCTGGAGCAAATGGCAGGCTCCGCGTGCTGCTGAATGGATCTTTTGGGGCGAGTGCTTCAAAAGAGAGAGGCCAGGAGGATACTGCACCCCCAAAAGCTCGGAGCGGGTAGGAAAGAAAAGCAAGAGCTATATCCGCCAGCCAACTGACACAAACGACAGCCTCCTGCATCGGTCTGGATACTCTGCTCCTACGCGTCCCATGCGCTCCGTCGAAAGATCGAGAAAGTTGTGGGGTGGGTGATGACGGGAACTCCCAGGCCCTCACAAGATATAACATACACTGTAACAGAAAACGGCAGAGCCGGAAGATGATTGTGGGATAAGAAGCGAAATACGAGAGACGCGGAAAGGACAAGATGGGCAGCGACTATCGGGACTTACCCACGGCCGGCGAGTACTGCAGATGGGCTGGGAGCTGAGAGCGGAGGCTGACCCAAGTCTGAACCGGCAGACCAAAGATGCTCCGTTATCCCAAGTCCTCGTACGCATGGGAGGATAACAGCTTCAATGGTCCTACGCCCTGCACGCCATTGACACACAACGAATGGACCAATTGGCAATATGCGAGCTCTGCCCTCCGCAATTCTGGCGAGCATCTGTCAAAGGAAAGTCTTTCACTATCCGCTTGACTTTACTGTAGAGGCCTCTTCTCAATTTGATGTCTTGGGTGTCGATGTGTCAAAGGGTATTTCATGACGATGTTGTGTGACATCACCATAGCCTAGCCCTCCTGCAAGAACGTCTTCAGGATTGATGCTCACAGCATTGGCTTCGAGGCCGCCATTTCAACAAGATGGGTTTCTACGCAGTAATTATCGAAGCCTATGACATGCAAAACGCCTAGGTAGGAGGAAGAATTAAAACCCCCTGAAGAAGAACGTCAGCCAGTCGCCTTAGTCACCCGTTGGGAATGAACCGATACCGACAGACGCACATCCGAAGCATACAGACATGTGCAGAGGTCTCAGCTCCGCCTTGATCTACCCGATGGATTGTGGGTTGACAATCGTTGGTGATTGCGAAAGTCTCAGCGTGGATAGAGGTTCCAAGGTTTGATATCAGGTCAGCCGCACTAGTCCTGATAGGGAGTGTCCTTAAGCTTGCGACAGCCATGTGACAGCGTGACGACGTAACCTAAACTGCAGTCCCGACCCTTCCAGCAAAACATGCCCAGGTGTATTCATCTTGAGGAACCTCGCCCCGGCATAAATATCATCACTTTCACGTCCATTTCCATTATCGGTCCTTGGGTGTTGTTGTCAAGTGTTGAGATTGGATTGGCGTGCAGTCCGCACCCTTGAGGTTCAGCAGCCTTAAGCTTCGTCATAATTAATACTGCTCAGGTTATAACTCCACGGAAGTGTCCAAAACATGACGAAGACGACATCGGCTATTCCATCACATACCGTCTTGTTTTTCCTCTGAGGCCTATGACATTATGGCAGGAAATACCCATCGCTTGGTCGCTGGGCCAGACCGCTCGTTGCGGAACAGAAACTCTGTCTCCACTTCAACAACTCCAGCAGCCACCCACACTCCTCCTGTTTCCGTTTCCCTCCCGGATGACGGTCGCGAAACCGGCCTGACGGCCGAAGATCATGCCCGCAGGCGGAAATTCGACGTCTACGCTGCGAGCTTCGTCCAAAGAATTTTGCGAGAGGTCAGCGAAGCCGAACCACGGGACATCAAGCATACTCAGCATGCACATCGTATAGAGAATGCTGCATACATACTGTCTTTTGCCGGAACCGATTTTCTACCCAGGCAAGAGATTGACGAAGCCTCAGCGTTCCAGCATTTGGACATTGCTGCACCCATTGGTTTGGGGCCCAGTACTTATATGGAGTACTTCGTTACGTTGTGGAGAGTCGAGTGTGCGGCGAAAGACATACACACGTTATATGCTTCGGAAATAAATTTTTCTGATCGTCACGGGCTCTACGTGCTCAAAGTCCCTGGCCTACGCGAGGATAACCCTCTAGTGGAGCGAGGCGACTCTCTTCATCTACGACAACTCTACACAGATGACCGCGATAGCTATCTTCACTTGCCACCCATCACACCAATCTGGTGGGGCGTGCAGTACAATGCCTCCGTATTCGCGGTACACAGGGCCCAAGAGCGCGTATTCTTGAACATCTCAGGACTCATCCCGCGTTCCATGAAGTTCAACGTCAGTTTTCCTTTGAAACAACCGCTTCTTGAAGCTCAATGGAATGCTCTTTCAAACATCCATACACAGCTACAAAGCATCCACGATCAACAACACATACATGGGAGGAATAATAGCATAGACGCGCAAGCTTCGCTCGGCCTGGAAACACTGCCCAGCCAGAATGATTGGATACGGCGCATGACGTTTCCCGAAGAGAATGATGGCCGCATCCAACGGCGACTCAGACATCTGGCACATTCAAGGGGCCTCTTCGATGCACAGTGCAATTACGAGCAGCTACAGGCCGTTAATAGTGCATGTGAGGCTGACTTTGGGGTCTTGCCGTTCCTCATATCAGGTCCACCAGGGACTGGCAAGACTAAAACACTCGTGGAAACTGCCCTACAACTCTTGAACACTACAGATGTCGCCCATATTCTTGTCTGTGCGCCTTCCGATCAGGCTGCGGATATATTGGCTCTCCGATTGCGGCAGCACCTTTCTCCACAGAAGCTCCTTAGGTTGAATGGTCCCCGAAGAGCGGACAATGAGGTCCCGCAAGAGCTCCTCGGATACTGTTATCGAGATTATGATATGTTCTACCTCCCACCCTTCCCTCAACTCATGAGATACAACATCGTCGTCACGTCCACTAGAGATGCCGCCATCCTGGCGAATGCAAGAGTCGCCAACGCCGATTTGTACCTGGTCGAGAAGAACATGCTGTCAGCATTCCACCCTGAAGAGGAGATTACCGGACCTACCCGCCTCCACTGGGGAGCACTTTTGTTAGACGAAGCCGCCCAAGCCACCGAAATAGACGTGATGCCGGCGCTGACGGTAATTATGCCACCAAGGGAATACCCCGTCTCCCTCCCCCAGCCGCGTCTCATAATGGCAGGCGACCAGGAGCAACTTGGACCACGCACCGCATCCAACGACCCACGCTACTCATGCTCGCTCTTCGCCCGTCTCTTCGAGCGGCCACTCTACAAGAACCATCCGCTATCCAGAAACAACGTCCGCCCTTCCGTTGGGCCCCCGGTCCTCAATTCCTCCATGCTTCCCATGCTCTACCCTCCCTTTGCCAATCTGATGCGAAACTACCGCTCCCACCCGGCCATCCTCACGGTCCCCTCTTGCCTCTTCTACAACGACACACTCATCCCGGAAGCTCCCGTGGAAATGTACACTCCCCTCCAGACCTCCTCCCTCTGGCAGGGCAAAAGGCACCCCGTCCTCTTCGTCCCCATCACCTCACCGGATGAAATCGAATATGAAGGCGGTGGCTGGTACAACAACGTCGAATGCCAAACCGCCTGCGCCATCGCCGCACGCCTCGTCACCGAATCGGAAGTCCGCCAGCGTGACGTAGCCATCATCTCGCCCTTCGCAGCACAGGTCCAGCGGCTTCGTCGCCTCATGCGGAGTCAGGCTTACAAGCTCTGGGACGTCAATATCGGGCCGCTGGAGGCCTTCCAGGGGTTGGAGAGCCGAGTCGTGATCCTGTGCACCACGCGCACCCGGGAGCGGTTTCTGGCGGAGGACATCAAGCGTGGGGTGGGGATCATTGGCTTCAGAAGGAAGATGAACGTTGCGTTGACGAGGGCGAAGGCTGGGCTGGTGGTCTTGGGGAATCCGCACGTTTTGGCGTTGGATGAGCACTGGAACGCGTTCTTGGCGTTTTGCCATAGGAACGGATTGGTCCAGGGAAAGCCGTTTGGGGAGGAAATGGTGAAGGGGTTTGAAGGATGCAAGGTCGGTGTGTTGGAGAAGGCGTTGGATATGAAGGAGAGACATAAGCTGGGGAGGGGGTTGGGCAGTGCGGCTACGGCGAGGATGTATCTCAGGGAGGACGAGATGTGGGCGGAGGCGCTGGGGGCGGAGATTGAGCTGTTGGCCCTGGCTGAAGAGGAGTATGGGGAGCAGTACCAAGAGGTGGAGGATGAGGAAGACGTAGAGGCTGAATACGTTGGAGAGGATGGAAATGGAAGAACAAGAGGGCCCAGGACCTAACACCTGAAAATGACCTGCAGTAGCCGGGCCAGCCAAAGCCGGATCGGTACTCCATGGTCTCCGACGCTTCCTGAACGGCTCGTCACTCTTTTCGCGGACTACAGCGTCCACACCACGGTCTGGGAGTCATTTATGTTTGGATTTCACTCTTTTCTTGGATGAGTCGCTTTCCTCTCTCATTTCCATCGTATTACTTCTTCATCGTTCTCTCCCGGCGCTCACTCTCTTCTCGATATAATGATACCTGCATTTGGACACAAGAAGGTTCAAGGCTTGATTGACTAAAGTTTGGGCGAGGAGAATGCAAGCGACAGGGAGTCATGGGACGGTACATAGATTCCATAGGTATTTGTTAGTAATCCATATTGGGTAGCGTCCTTATTCAGGAGCAACAGTTGCGTATGGGGCTCTGGTGCAAATTGATTGTTCTGGTGATGTGTAGCACACAACCGGTGGACCTGTGTGTATCCTTATATAGCAAGTGTACTTATTACTAAGTCACCTAGACAAGTCCTCTCAAACTTCAATCAAAATATTATTGTTCGTGCGCGCGACGGCAAGTCTGTATGCGTCGCGCGATATGTGGTATCCTAGGCCCCCGACTCCGCAAAATCATGAGCCCCATGCAGAGATCCAAAGCGAATAATCCCAAAACCACATTTGCTATGCTGTCGACCCTGCTGCACCTGCCAGCGCGTGCGGAAACGCATACTGAATGCTATATATACCAAGAAAGAAACCCCTGAAACCAAAATACCACGTCGTAAAGCAGTAGTGACGAAGATCTTGCGCCGGAAGGCCTTCACACATCGCCTTCGCCATCCCAGCCCCCCCCATCTACCTGCCCAGATAGCCCCTTAGGGCAGATTCCACAGCGCGGTCATCCAGGTCTGGATCTTCTACCTGCTGACTCCTTTGGTGCTGCACATCGTTGTTCTGACTTTGAATGAGACTTCCCACGCTCCCCGGTACTACATGCGTTGATCCTACTCCAGCCGTCTTCGGGACCTCCCTTTGCGGCGGAATGTGGGAAGAATGGTACGCTTGCGGTGGGCCCAAGTGAGGCGGAGGATTCCCATGTTGTTGGTATTGCTGATAGACCGGTTGTGGCCAATTTATCTGCTGTTGAGGTGGACGAGCCAAAACCACATTCGGTTGAGCCCCTGCTCCGGTAGCTTGCATCATCGCCTTCTCCCTATCCCTCTTCTTCTGCTGCACCAGCGTGCCCTTCACGCCCCGCAGATACTTCATCGCTGCCTCAACCAATCTCTTGTCTTCAGGTGAATTCTTCAACGCCTCCAACATATCTCTCACCTGCGTTTCCGATTTGATATGGGGGCACGTGCGGGCGTGGCCAAAGTGTGCCAATCCGCAGAGGCCGCAATGCTCAACGCCTGCGATCTTGAGAGGACATGCCCCGAGCGTATGTTTTTGGTGGCAGGCGACGCAGAGTTGGTCGTTCCAGTGGCCGAACGAAGGTTCGAGCGTGGAGCGCACGGGAAGATGGACGCGCTCGAAGGGTTTCACTGTAGGGAGGTTAGGAGCTGCTTGAGATGACTGAGTCGCGGGTTGTGAAGGCTTTGGAACCCGGTGCAACCGCTGCGGAGGCGCTCCGCCGGCCACCATTGTGGGAGCTGATGGCGTTGGATGGGTGCTCGTTTTGGTAGTGGGCGATTTGAGCGGTTTGGAAGGAGAGAGAGTGGACGCACCTGATCCATTTTGCTTGTAGAGAGAACGATAATTACTCTTCGCCGGCGGTCCACTGAGACCATTCAGGTTCTCTGGCTCTGCTGTGGCTTCTGGCTCTGAGGCGCTCTCTTCGGGTTGCTCGTCGGAGTAGAGTTGGAAGTCCGTATCACTTTCGGTGCTTTCACGCTTCTTCTTCAGCTTCTTCGTCTTCTCCACCTTGGCAGGAGAAGCTCCATCGACGGCCTCGGCGGCGGCATCTTGCTCGGTGTCGTAGCGGACGGTCATTCTCGCACGCTTGCCCCTACCCAGAGCCTCAGCCCTGGCGAGCGCCTCAGCTGCGGCCGCGGCTTGCCTTTCCTTCAGAATCTTTTCCCAAACCCCAGGATCAGGCGCGACCTCATCCTCTAGCGTGTCCAGAGTATCCTCGAGTGCGCCCTGGTCGTTCGCCCACACTCTGGCAAAGCTAAACTGAGAGTCTGCTGAGTCGTCGGCCCCTGTCTTCGTGTTCTCTATTTGACTCCGATCGAGGAGCTTCTCAATTGACGCCTCATCATATGTAATATCATGTTCTGCTCCATCATCCTGGAATAGCTCGGCGGCTCCGTGACGAAGAATTGACTCCAGGTCTTTGTCCTCCAAATCCTCTGCGTCCAGCTGCTCGACCACGACGTGATCGAGAGCCATCTTCTTCCTTCCCATCTGGACAATCTTCTCTTCCACACTAGAGCGTGTCATGAGCTGAAAGCAAAGAACCTTCTTTTTCTGGCCGATACGGTGAGCTCGTGAGATGGCTTGGATGTCTTGATGAGGGTTAAAGTCGGGGTCGAGGATGATAACCGTGTCTGCTGTTGCCAAGTTGATTCCAACACCGCCAGCGCGTGTAGAGAGCAAGAAGGCGAACAAAGGCGAGTCGGGCGCATTGAACTGATCAATGCGCTTCTGCTTCTCCAAACTTCCCATAGTGCCGTCGAGACGTTGATAGGCCATTTGCATGCCATCAAGGAAGTCTTCGACGATGCTCAACATATCCAAGAATTGGCTGAAGATGAGGACCCGATGGCCACGTTGCTGGAGTTTAGGCAGAAGGAGCTCAAGTAGTTGGAGTTTTGCAGACGCTTCAACCAAATTTCGGTGCGAGATTGCTGCAATGTCGGTGCGCTCCTCTATCTCACGGCTGTAGACGAAAGGATGGCACAGGCATTTGCGCAGCTGCATCAGAATGTTACTCAAGTTGGCTCTTTCCTGTTGCTTGAGAGTCTTTTGAGTCATGAACAGAGCCTTCAGGAGCTCCGGGTTTTTCGCAAGAATGGACTTGTAAAGCTTCTTCTGAAGAACGCCCATGGACAAGGGAACAATGATCTGTCCCAGTGGTGGAAGGAACGTCAACACTTGCGCTTTAGTCCGTCGCAGAATGAATGGCCGAATTTGTTCATGAAGCTCGCGGATGTTCTCCGTCGTCATGTCAGCATACTTCTCTTCAAGGTTGGCGGCGTTGATCGTATCGTCAAGGAACTGGAGAAGGTTGAAGAGCTCCCTTGCATTGTTCTGGAGGGGTGTTCCTGTGAGGAGCAGTCTGAAAGGAGCCTTGACAGCTTGGAGAGCCCCATAGATCTGACTCCTGTCGTTCTTCAAGCGCTGGCCTTCGTCGACTATGAGGGCAGCCCAATTGACCCCGCGGAAGACTCGTCTGCAGCTGTCATCGGTAGCCGCCTCATAGGATGTGACGACGACGTGGGCACGTAGCTCCTTGCTACCTTGCGGAAACATCTCGTATTTGTATGCCATGTCTCGGGCAGCGGCTGATCCAAAAAAGGTGACCACGCGCAGGGATGGCGCCCATTGCTTGATCTCACGACGCCAGTTGGCGCACGTGGAATTGGGCACGACTACAAGAAATGGGAAGCAGTTGTGATCTTGGACCAGAGTCGCCATGAATCCAATGACCTGGATGGTCTTCCCCAGACCCATTTCATCTGCAAGGATGCCGTTCTTCTGGCAATACCACTGGTAGTAGATCCAATTCAACCCTTCGATCTGATACTTCATCAGTTCACCGCCAACAAGGTTCTCGGGCTGCTTTTCTTTCTCCAGTTTGGCAAATGGTGTGGCACGGGCTTTTTCAAGGCGGGTTTTCAGGTGACCTTGCTTAGGATATCGAATGTAGCGACCGGCAACCCAATCATTGTAAGCGGTGACGAAATCGAGCCACCGGTCGCCATCCTCAGGGGTAGGGACCTTTTCCCACACTGCGTCTTCGTAACCAAGCCCTTTGTACTTGATGAGAGCTTTGTCCACCTCTTTAATGCGCGCCTTATCAATCTCCTCCTTCTGCACTTCCACGTAGCTAGTGTACTTGACGTCCAGCACAATGTCAATACGAAGGAACTCTTCCGGGATTGCATCCTCAGTCCGCATTTTTGGCCCGTCTTCACGCTTATGGAAAGCCTTTCGCATGGCCGGTGCTGTAACCCCCCACGTCCAGGCGCCAGAATGCCAGGCAGCTCGAAAGTACGACTGGTTTTCCCATTTGATGTGATATTGCTTTTCGTCCTCGCTGAGCATCTCGCAAGACGTGCCTGGCTGATATGTTTCCACATCAGACGGTCGCCATGCGATAAGCCCGCCGACCTTAAGGTCCTTGGTGTCGGTGCACTCCTTGCACATCCAAGTTCTGGAGTATTCCTGGAATCTTTCGTCCGCGGTCTCATCCTCATCGCGATCAGTGACCATGGCATAAGGTGACAATGGAGGCAGGTGGTGGTAGTGGTAAGCTCGAGAGCACCGTGTGCACCTGAACAGGACATTCGCCGCATTGTTGATCAGGTTGGAAGGAACGTCGACGATGGGATCCTGGCCACCATTGTCGTCCCGTTCTTTCTGCTCCTGCAGCGGAGACTTCCGTTCCCGGAAAGGTTGGCATGCAGGGCCTGGCGTATGGCAGTCGCTGCATTTCGCAAGGTCGGGTGCGGTGGGATCCTTGCGTTTGTAGAAGTTGATGCAGCGCTTACACTGAAGCACGAAATTATCCTCTCCAACTTTAGTAACCAGGTGATCTCGAGTCCCCCGATTTCCCAGACAATTCTTGTGATAGGCGAGACTACAGCCCTGGCAGTAGATTAGCGGCGCAATGGTTGGGCCCTCGGAACAGACTTCGCAACCCTCCACATGGCGCGATCGGAAAAGATTGCTACGTGGGAGAGTCTGGAAGACTTCGCGTACGGTGGCCACTTTTTGAGGTGCTGTCTGTCGGGTCTCAGAAGCTGAACGGTATATGTCGTCGACGTCGGCTTCGTGCATGTTATTCCGGGTACGAGTGGCCCTGTCGGATTGGCGTACCCCTACTCGCGGAATTTTTCGTGTGAAGCTTGCATCCAGTCCTCGTTTTCTTTTCTTTCGGTGGCTGGGAAGGACATCGGATCGAAGAATGTCAAGCTCGCTGGAGTCCTCTTCATCTTCATCATCAAAGTCCTCCGGAGGTGCGCGGACTCGGCCGGAGCGGCGGACAGGCTCCCGATGCTTCACCTTGCGCTTCTGGCCACGACGTCCTGGAACGGCGTCCGACTCTTCGCTTGAGTCTGAGCTCACACGTTTTTCCCTCCGCCGCGACCGCGTTCGGGAACGGCTTGTTCCCGTTGTCCGAGCGCGCCTCTGTCTGGGTCTCTGCCCGCCAAAATCATCATCGGAGAGATCAAGAATACCGCTGTTTATGAACGCATCGTCCGCGGTCTTTGCTGGTTTCTTGCGCAGGCTGCGTTTCACATCCAGTGCCGGTGACTCGAACATATCGACTTCGCTAGGACTGGGCTCGTCTGCTTGGAAGTTTTGGAGAGCGGTAGAACCGCCTTCGGTAGCTAATAGATCGTCGAAGGCCATCTAAGGTTTTGAAGTCAGCTATGGAAGGGGACTGAAGATGGAGAGAGGTGGAGTAAAAGTACGAGAGTTGTATGGGAAGCGCTATAGATCTTTATAGTAAAAGCTGCCTTCGCTCTCACTTACCTGTTGAGTCCCTCCGGTAGACAGGACGACCTCGTACATCATGTGCCCGCTCTTGACGTACTCGCAATTAATTCGCTCGATTTCCATTCTGGGCTCGTAGTACGTATAGTCTTCCAGGTTCGTTACGGGGTTCACCCTGACGGCGACGGCTACCTTGCGCCTCGTAATGGAAGGACGGCGGCGTGCTGGTGCTTCGTCTGGGGCCGAATTGTCATCGGAGGAAAAGAAGTCTCCCGGTGAGAGAGAGGCCTGCTTGCGGGGTGTAGAGCGGGTACGCGTCCGAGGTCCTTTCTTGAAGGAGGCCATGAGGTTGGCCTCGTTGTCGTCGCTGCTCATGTTGAAAGCAGCCGACTTTTGGACTGGTAAGGATGATTGCGGGGATTTGTTAAAGGGTATGCCAATCCAAGGGGTAATGTTTGAAGGGCGAGTATGTGAAGCTTTCGACCCCCTCCGGCGCGATTATTGTGACGGTAGAAGTGAAGGTGAGGGTGAGCTGTCTACTCTCTCACACTGTCTTCACCACAACGCGTGAGTTCGCGACGGGACCAGTGCCAGGGTCTTGGCGTGGCACCTCCGGCTCCATCTGACGATGTCCGCACGCGCTAAGGGTGGTCCGAGCTCAAAAAGTTACTGTGTACAGCACAAGCACTGGAGGAGATGCAGCAAACCCATTCCTGTCCATTCTCATCGTCCAACCCTGTACCGAAATGGTACCGGCTCTCCGACCACTGCTTAGAGTTTCGATCTCGCAGACACATCGACCGATTTCGCCGAAAGGAGCCTGCCGTCACAAATCGCTATTCGCCGCGATCGAGCGTGGCAGCCGCGAGCCGAATCCGTCGAGAGGACGCCAGAGGACCGGGGCATATCCATTTAAACAGGAGAGAAGACGAGATGGGCGCCGATTAGGCACGGGGGAATCAGGAGGGCAGAGTAAATGGGAAGGAGGGAGACCGAGACGGCGTGGTGCCTCCTATACGCCGGAGAGTCTGCCGTACAGCACGGCGGCGTCTGAATTTCTCTACGGTTCCTCGGTGGTTACTGCCGCCGTCAAGGCAAGCCGACGGAAGCTATATACACTGTACATTCATGACCGCGCCCTGAAAGACGATGCTGGAAGGGCATTGCTCTGGGCGGCCCGAGGTCATGACAATTTGAAGGTGCGGCGGGTTGGGGACGATTACTTGCCGCCCATGGACAAGGCGAGCAGTGGGAGGCCTCACAATGTACGTGTGTTGCACGTAAGGGTTATAGTTTTCGCGTGCTAACCTGGCAGGGCGTCATTCTAGAGGCGTCTCCTCTGCCTCAGCCTCCGATTGTAAGGTTGGGCGCTTTCGCGAAAGGAGCCAAAGGCTTTTTTGAAGTGCGGTTGGACGGTCAAAGTAGAGAGGAGGAGGCGGTAAACGGGAAGCAGACCCATTATACGTACAGGTCCCAGGGGTGGAGGTATCCCTTTGTGCTTTATGTGGATGGAGTGGTAGGTGTGAACAGCAAATGAAATGGCGTACAGGATGCTAAATGTACCTCAGCTGGACGAAGGGAATCTCGGTGCGATTGCGCGATCGGCCTACTTCCTTGGAGTGGACGCCATTGCTACCCCGACACGGCAAAACGCACCTTGGAGCCACATCGCGTTGAAGGCGTCGGCTGGTGCAGCAGAAGCGATACCTATCTTTGCAGTCCGACAGCCAGCGCAGTTTCTTTCACTCAGCAGTCGGGAGGGCTGGCGAGTGTATGCCAGCGATGCGGTAGGTGCAGAACGAGGAAGATCAGAGGAGGATTCAAAGGGCATTGTCTACCGTCTTCCTGGTAAACACTGGCCGCTTGTAGGCCATTACCCGGTCTGGCGGCATGCGACTATATTGATGATGGGCGCGGAGGGAACAGGGCTGAGGGAGAGCCTCCGCGAGCGTGCGGACTACATGGTGGGCATAAGAGCGGGACGAGATGTCGGGGAGGTCGGGGTGGACAGCTTGAACGTTAGCGTAGCATCAGCGCTCCTCTGCTACGAGATGCTCAAGAAACCACCGCCGCAGGACAAGGAGGCGGACTCCCTCTTCTAAAGCGTAAGGTCTCACGGGTCGAAGCCCGCCTTGAATTTGACGATAGCTTGTGCGGTCTCCGCCGCGGTGTCCGTACAACAGGACCAGTCACCCCCGCGTTTCCACCCCACACCTTTTGGGGGGGAACCGTGGGCACATTTGAGGAGGGGGTCACATGGAGAGGGCAATGCTGCGGACCGTTCAAAAGCCCAAACGTTATCAGTTCACCGCCGAGATTTCTGACCACTTGGCTGCGGCCGTTGGTGCAGGGCACTGGCGAGGCGGCGGGGCGTGCTGTGATATGTTGGCGCCGATTTCCGATGGCTATGGCATTTGTCGATCTCCCTGCCGGTGTGAATCCCCCATACCTCGTATTGTTACCCTTGCCGAAGCTGTTTCTCTCTACATGATAGTGCATATATAATATGTACTGTATAGCTAAAGCTATGGGCCTTGTCCAAGTAGTTGCTGGAGAGATGTATTCTCTCGCGCCGGATTCAACGCCCTGTGCCAGGGCCTTGCCAGGGCCTTTGACGATGGGGTACGAGTATGTCGTGACATCCAGGCAGTATTCCCAACCTCGACGCACCGAATAAGAACGAAAAACGGTTCACGGACGGCTGAGCGGTGAATGAGGTTGAAGCATAGATTAGATGGGGGTCCGTGCACGCGGGTTCGCGATAACCTTGCAATGACGCACCAAGCACCCCAGGCATGGATGATGGAGCACCTCGAGGACAATCCAAGAGGACATCCAAGAGGCAATCCTCGAACATGGGAACATCCACCGATTTAAACCCTGCAGCCCCCCCCCCAAGTTTCCCATCTAGATTTCTGTGCGTCCTGAACACCCCCAACAACTCTCTTCCCCAAAAGAAAAATGGTCCTCTAGTCACCCCAAACCCCATCTCTTGTCTCAGACACCCTCCCGTACCACGACGCGTTCCACACGCCCCCGCCGCCCCGATCTTCACACACCCATCACGAGGAGCCATTGCCAACTTGTGCCGTGCCAGCCCTCCCACAGGTAACAATCACAATTCAATTCAACATGACTCGACGGCTCGTATACAGCTTGGGCTTTTTGGCGACCATTCTCTGTGAGTCGAGACAACCTATGGCGGGGAGACCGCAAGGGCGAAACTGATGGAGATAGGCACCATGATGACGGTCAAGAGCATCTCGATGCCGCGCTGGGTTAGCTTTGCCGCTGACGACGGCCGCACAAATTCCCTGGGCCTCCACAAGTTCTGCTCGAGCGTAAAGGGCACATGCGATGCCTTCCCCAAGGCCACCGACTGCGTGGGTGACAGGAAGAACTTCTGCCACATGTGGAGGTCCGTCGGCTTTCTGATGTCCTTCACGGTAGTCGTGGAGCTCGCGACCCTGGTGGGCTTTGGCGTCATCATTGCCGGAGGCGTGCAGCGAAGAAAGGTGGGCTGGAGCATCATCTCCTTGCTCCTGGCCGCCGGCGCCATCATCCAATGCGCGGGAATGGCGATTGTCGTGAGTGCTGCACTTCCCCACCATGGCTCGTTGCAATAGGATACTGGGTAGATGCTAACCGGACAGGCCTACCTATTCAACCACGACGGTCGCTTCTCTCGAGGCTGGTCCCTCGATGCCTCGTGGAGGCTCTCCATTGCGTCGTGGTCCATTCTCTTCCTCGCCGCCCTCGGGATCATGGCGAGCGCCCTCTACCTTCCCGACGAAGGCGGATACGAACTCATACCCGATCAGCCGATGGAATATGAGCAGGATGAGCAGTAGGCATATTGATTCCTCTCTGGCTTGGGGGACCCCCATCTCACGGCCTACAGGTTGCAGTCGCGCATCTCGGCTTGGAACGACGGGTACCGATCCGGAGGGTACCAAAACGACCGCGAGTGAGCGGGGGACGGGGAAGGCACCGGCTACGAAGTTATGGTAATGAATGACCTGGGAAGAGGGGTTGATTTTGTTATCTGGTTCTTAAGGACATTCGACTCCTTTTGGTCCTGGCGTCGTTGGTCGGTTTGTCGGCGTCCATGTTTCTTTTTCCGTTCCGCACGTTTTTCTTCATCGGCTCTGTGCAGGCCATATTTGTTGCATTTCATGATACCCCTCTGATAATATTGGGTTCAGTTACTAGTTCGAAGCGGCTTTCGTTGGACGTGTTGCCACTTCTCTGGCACATGGATTATTTCACTTTTTTTCTTTCTTCTTTTGTTTTTTTTTTTGCTCCCAGCTGGTGAGGCATTTTCAGAAGGCGTCTTGAGGGGCATGTCATACATGTCATGGTGAAGGATATCACAGTCTCATGATCATACCAAGCCTGCTATCTGGGAGAAGTTTGCATGCCGTATTCCTGCAAAGAAATGGCGCATACTCTCCTTGGCCCCGAGAGTGTGTCATAGAACGGAGGTAGGATGGGGTATTCCGAGCCTGGTAATCCATCCATCCATCATACTATGCCTAGTTAACCTAAGTATGAATGCCTTCACGTGATGTGTCTCGCACGAGGTACCCCTGTCACTGGACAACAGTAGGCGGTGGCCCAGAGATCGGGCATTCACAGGTCTACGAGGAGGATGGCGGATGCATCGCTTCCGGAGGCCGAATTCCGACATGTGCTGTTTACAGCGTCCAGACGTCTACCGGATAATGTATCTTGAGCTGACGTTGACGCGGACAACAGTTGCTGGTCCAACGGCGCACAGCCACAGTTAGCTGCTCCCAGCCAATCAATACGCCTCTCAGCCTCTCGCCCGCAAGTATCCTAGAAGTTTAAGAAGTCCGTCCGGAAACAACGAACTGGTCTTCCCAACGTTCCCACTACAACAATTTCTTCCTGCTTTGCCAACAAAGAAACCGAGCAGCCCACCCTCACCAGACCCTTCTTCGGCGACTAGACCAGAGGAAAAGAGGGTAAGTCCCGATCTGCACGCAGCCGGACCCTTCTAGATTTTTGTGGTTGGATGGTTGGATGGGTCACTGTCGTTCGTTTCGCTCCGAGCCAACCGGTGACGTAGCATCCGTCAACTCGTCTGATCCGTCTATGACGAGACCCCTCCCACCCCCAACCAGACATTCCCCCTTCTGTCCTCCGTCCTCTGCTGACCGATATATGGGCAGCTCTCCACCGCTCCTCGCACCTGATCGTCCTTTTCACGAGCTTCGCTTCCGTCTCATTGTTGCTTGTCGTAAAGCTTTCAACCTCCAATTGACCTTGTGTATTGATCATTCTTCAAGATATCCCCCCTCGACCCTACCTTGAGCTTCAACTTGAGCTTGACACCTTACCGTAGCCCTCCTCCCTCCCGAAACACCTTTGGGTTCGCGAACCCGCAGCTTTCGACTAGGACGAGAACGAAGCTTCCCCCACAGCTCCATATCCCCCCACAACCGTCACAATGGTGTCCAAGGCGTTGAACATCGCTCTGCGCGTCTGGGAGGTTCGCATAACCCCCCCTCCATACACACATACTCCGCGACTCAACTCCAATGCTGACCGCCCCGACCAGTTCATCTGCGCCCTCATCATCATGGCCCTCGTCGGCAACATGATCGCCACCTCCTTCGCCGGCAACCCCGCCGTCGTCAACTACGTCATGTTCGTCAGCGTCTTCGGCATGTTCTCGCTGCTGTACCTGATCCCCGCCGCCTTCATCGAAACCATCTACTTCCCCATCGTCGCCATCGTCGCCGACGCCCTGAACGCCGTCTTCTGGTTCTGCGGCGCCGTCGCCCTGCCGAGCTACCTGCACGTGCACAGCTGCAGCAATAGGGTACGTCTTCCTTCCCCCGTCTCCTAGACAAGCGCGAGACGATGCTAATTCCACCCGCCCGCCAGCGCTACACCCTGACCAACTCCATCACCAACGGCTCGCACGACACGGAAAAGCGCTGCCGCGAGGCCCAGGCCAACACCGCCTTCCTCTGGTTCGGCTGGGCCGCCTGGATGGGCACCCTCGCCATCTCCATCTTCGCCAGCCGCGGCACCGCAAACCTGCGCGGGGGCATCCGCCGCGGCGGCCCCAGCATGAGCCAGGTCTAGGACGCTGAGGCGTTGCCCGGGGTGCGCCTGAGGAGCGCGAGCTACGGCGGGTTCGCGGAGATGGAAGACAGGGGGAGCGACGGGTGCAAGGCGTGGAAGGCCTACGGGTTCTCTGGAGGGGATTGATAATGGATGGGAAGAGAGCTGGGCTCGCAAGATGATGGTTGATGATGGTGATGACGATGTTGTACGATGATGCAAAGGGCCAGGATATGGAAATTCATCTCTTGCCTGGTCGCAATGATGATGAGGATGATGAGGATGGTGATGACGGGAGATGATGCATTTACCCCCTCCTCTTCCTTCTCCTGGAGGCTATGGCTACGAAATCACGCTTATTGGGAGGGAGGCGCATTGGATATGGGATATGGGGGTTTATGGGATATGGGATAACTAGATCAGCACTGTTACTTAGTTTAATGGGAAACCGGCGTCTTTTTTTTTTCTCTTTTCTCGTCCACCGACTGCGTATTGTCGTAAAGCGTTCTCACAGTAATAATGATCGGACTCGTGCTTCTTTTTTGCCAGGAACCGATGCGCTTGGTGGACTTCGATCATGTGACGTATGCAAGTGAATGTCCATCACGTGACTCACACCCTTCCAAGGTTTCCCAGGTTCAAAGTGTCTCACCATTTGAAGATCTGCACAGTTGCATGTAAAAAAAGCTCTGGCCTCGACAAAACCTCACATTCAAACTACCCCTCTACATAAGAAACGCATAAACGTAAATGTATCCCCCGTATCTGTACCGCAAGGCAAGGATCTCAGCGCTTGCAACTTTTGAAAGGGACGTGGCCCGCCCCGAAACCCACGGCATGTACTACCCATTCGCCCACAGACAGATACAACACGAGCGGAGGGTAGATGCAGGGGTTCCAGGGCGGAGGGTTCTTCTCCGACCGCGATGCCTCCATCCTAGCTCTCGTGTGTGCAATGAAAGAAGGGAGGAGAACGCCCAACACAGCCACTGAACCGGGCCATGTGCTGGGCGTGTCGAGTCGGTTTTTGACTGAGGCACTACGAGTGTGCTTTGTAGATGTAGGTAGATGTGGTGGCGTTGATCCGTCGAGAAGTGTCCGATTCGTCTACCAAGGGAGGAAAATATAGATGCAGTTTCAGAGCAACTGGCTGGGTTAGCTCTTCGCTGTCAGCATCTCCATAAATCTCGAGGACTGTTCACTCGGAGTGTATGCTGGAAGGCGGAAATATCTCCCAAGCTGGACCAAAATAATACGTTGCTGTTCTGCTAGCTGGTCGACTCGCCGAACCTTTCGACTTCAAGGTTCCGTGGCATGTACGAAGCTCATGACCGCCGACATGCCAGTCTCACTTGTTGCCTATCCCTGCCTCCATTAGAATACTTGTGCCTTGCTTGTGCTGGTCGCCTCGTTCCTCGTTGTGGCGTTGCAGTGTCTGAAGGTCTGGAGGTCTAGAAAGGAGTTCCGAGTAGTGGAACAGGTCTCGAAGCTTCTGCTGCTCACGATCCCGAGTCCCGCGCTGAGCTTCATAATGTCCATATTCGGTGGGCAGAGCTCTCTACTCTCTTGCAGCTGCTGTGGGTATCTGGATTCGGCATTATGATCGACGTCCGATGCGGCGCTCCAAAGCCTTGTGGCTATAGTTCGCCTGGTGTGGCTCTTCCTGTTTCTGCGGAGAAAGCCGCACCCTGGTAGCATGAAGAGCCTTCCTGAAGAGCGATGCGACGTTGTGGGCCTGCTATGTGAGTGATGTAGTCAGGAGGTTGAAGGTGAGGACGCGAAGAACGCGTCCTGTGTGTATGGGAGGCCCTGAGGCACTCAGCGGCAGTGGTTACCCAAGAGCCTGAGAGGGGGGTAAACTCGAGGGCGGTGTCTCGTCGTTGATGGTGGTGGGCATCGAGGAGGGCGCCCCGACGGCGGCATCAGCTGCTGGAATGGAGACTCCTTCCCCACGATAAGACGCTCAGATGGTGATGAAGTTATCGCCTGTGTTCCTCGTGGTCATGGTGGTGGTAGTGGCAGAGGAGAGAGGGAGGAGGGGAGGGGAAAAATCTGCAGTGTTTTGGAAAGAGCTGCCTCGCCCTCTTCGGTAGTAGTTCCCCTTGTGCCAAGCGGTGCAGCTAGGTGGGAAATGGGGCTTCAGGGAAAATAAAGGTCGCTGCTCCAGGAGCATACCAAGCTGCCCAGGCCACTGTTCATGCCAGATCCAAACGAAGGAGGCGATGCAGAACCTGTTGTGGGGGTTGCGGTGCCGGGTGCAGTGGTGGAGTGGATGGGCTTGTTGTGATGGCGCTCGCGGGCGCGGTGGTGGCTTGGTTGTTCTGAGAGAGGTCCCTGGAGGGTGAAGTTGGGTTGCCTGCTCTTGCTGCTGCTGCTGCTGTTGCTGGGAGAGGCCCTGGGGGGTGAAAGAAGCGGCGCGTTCGCTGCTCGGTGAGCTAGGTGCCCCGCTCGATGCAAGCCCTATGCACTGGCCAGACAACGGAGGAGGGGCGGGCAGTCGGTCTGGATGTCGGAGCAAGTGAAGGACGCGGGCAAACAATGCGGAGAGCACGGGGAGCTGTGCCTGGCGCCCCGGGCATCTCCAGTGAAGGACAGGAAAAGGGAAAAGCAACATCGGCTCCCATGCAAAGTCCGTTAAAGAGGATGAAGAGACGGGGCTGAGGAATGCATCTGTAGGTTTCTCCTCTCTTCTCCTCAATTTCCGCCCTCTTTTGAGTGGATAGGTCGACGGGTGGGCGAGTTTTTGGGGTGTTTTGGGAGTGTTTTCTCAACCCGTGGACCGTCAAAGAGAGGCGCCAAGACAACCACCTGCTCCTTCCACCCAGCCTGCACCGCAGTCACTGCCTCTCCTTCTTGCAGGTGGGTACCACAACCTCAACTTGGGATCCGGGAACAGGAGGGTGGCCGTGTGCAGTATTCAATCTCCAAGGTACGTGGATCCGGGTGGGCAACGTTCGAGATCGCACACGGATAACGGAGCCGGCAAGCATATCCTACAAGCTCCCCCTCCAGTCGGCAACCTTGATCGACCAACACGCCCGACCATTCCTCCTGACACGAATCCTAGGACGAGGCATGTGTACGAAGAAGGTTTTCCTCGATCCCACCAAGGATGTGGATCTGACATTGGAGCATTCAAAGTCGGGCACGGAGGAACCTGGGCCGATGCGCCTCGGAACCGTCATTGTTGGACTGGGGACTCGGGAGACTGTAGACAAAGAAAAAATATTCAAGAGATAGTTCAGGTACGGCCAGGCGCCACAAACGGGACTAGGGATGTCTTGCAGGATTCTCAGGGTCCATGGCCTCGAGGCTAAAGGGAAGGAAAGGATTCGAGATGGGGACCACGCAATCCAATGGATGGATGGCAGCCAAGCCAGGCGGCCGATACGCGTTCAGGCTGGTGTCCGCAGCTACCTATGCAGCGATGCAGCGATGCAGCCGAACGTCCCGCACTTCGGTCCGGATCGATCATCACCTTGCCGGTACAGTAGCCCAGCCTCCTAGCCTCCCACCCTCCCAGAACTCGTTCCCACAGCGACCACCACAGAGTGGAGACGGCTGGGCCAGGGGGGTTCATCCGCGGACTCGCATTCGCTTATTCGGAGTAGGGAGGGGAGGGAGCTGTGGGAGGGGGGCCTCCATCAGGACCATCACCACCATGTTGGCCCACCGGTCGGACTTTGGGGCTTCCTTGCTGGAAGAGAAACATGCGGGCTTCGGATTATGGCTTCGCAACCACCTTGACAATGTGTTCCCAGCCACGGGTCCAACTGGGCGACCACTGCCAGTCTCGACTCTCCACTCCAGCTGGAGGATCCCAAGCTCGGGCTCCATGCAAATTGATGTTAAATGCGCGCCTGCAGCCAGAAAATGCGGGGTTGACGGCACACCCCATCTCGTTCCAGCAGAGGCTTGCAACTTGTAACGCCAGACAGACCCAGAGCACAGGGCTGCGCCTGTCGTGCTCCTGTGCTTTGCAGCTGCAGTCCACTCTGCTCACCTTGGCTGTCGTCCGGCCCCCATGCAGTCAGTCAACAACGAGCAAGCATACTGTACTGTACATGTACGGCATGTCCCATGCGCAGCAGCGGGCCTTTGTCGGGGGGAATTCGACTCAATGCCACTGTCCTCAGGAGGCCATTGTGAACGAAGAGAGCCTTTGAACGAATGAGCAGCGACCTCGGAGATGCCACAACGTGGCGAAGACAGGCAAGAAAGCGGGGGAGAAGGTGGTTCCATATCCAGCAACTAAGGGTCAAAGATTGTGGGTGTCGCAGCGTCCGGCTTGGGCGCGTGATGTCCTTTGTCCAGAGCTAAGAGGCGACCATATACGGAATACACTCCACGGGGCTCGTCTGCTGCGGGGCTGGCCTCGTGTGGTAGACGCTTGAGTGGTCCAGTGTGGTATGGCGCGCAGGAAGCATGAAGCATGAACCATGGGCCATGGCGGCGAGGAGTACACAATCTTCCGTCTGTTGGGTGTTGGGGTTGCTGCCGTCGTCTGCATCTGCGCGAGCATCCGAAAATAGACGAGATGGATGAATGTTGAAGACAGTCAGGGGGCCCTATTCCAGGAGCACAACCGCAGCTACTGTGTAGTCGAGCAACGAACGGCGGCATCCCAGGCGGCCAGCGAGGCTTCTCCAACATCTGGTGAGAGGAGGGGAAAGACGGTCTTCCGGTCTTGGTGGCAGAAGGTCAAAGAGGGACGGTGGCACGACGGCAGCACAGAGGGGCGTGAGGGACCAGTGATTTGCTGCGGGAATCCCCCCCTGGAACGCAGTCTCTCGCTTCACCCCCCAAGTGCCCCCAAGTGCCCCCCCATCCCCCTCCCCGAAGGCGAGCCCAAAAACAGCCCCCAGCTCGACATGGACAATTTGGGGCGCGAACCGCTGCAATTTAGATGCGCTAGGCCTGGCCCATGATCCATCTCCGCATTTTCTTGCGCCTCTGCCACCCATCAGCCCCTGATCCTTGGCCCAGGTGGCAGAGACCGTGCCACTGTGCCAGCTTGCTGCAAGCCTCAAAGGCGTTGGGGTTCGCGCTCCTTCAGCGACCCTTCCTCTCTGTCCAACTCTTGCTTGCCATGAGCCATCTTCCTGCTCCCCAACCCCTTTCCTCTCCGCTGGAAGCCTGCCTGTGTCTCCCACCGGACTGGACCAAGCCGGACATCTTGCTGCCATCACCCAGCCCTGCGCTTGTGTTAGCCACAGCATAAGCACAGCTTTCAGGAGGCGGACCTTTGGCAAAGTGCCACCCTTCGCCCATCCCGCTGCGTCGTGTGAGCGCCCGGAAGCATCGCACCAGCACCATCGCGGCCCATTCTCCTGCCTTTCTTTACGACCCTTTTCCCGCAGGATTCAGGAAGCTGTTCCCACGGTGCCCTGTTGCCGCCAGCCCTCTGCGTGGGACCATGCTCCAGGCCCAATAGCAGTTCCCCCCCAGTGTTTATAGAGGGTCCGCGGATCGACCCAGCTCTCTCGAAGCTGAAGCGTGGCGCGTCGTCCCCGTCCCCGTCCCCACCCACCATCGGGACCTGTTGGGGGTGATTTGCTTGCCCGTGTGCTCGCCAGCAACGACAGATGCTCTTGTAGTTCAACGTCCATCTTCTTTCTTCACGATTCCACGCCTCTGGGAAGACTAGGGATAGATTGGTTCAAGAATTCGGCGCTTCTTTCGGGTCTTGCGTGTTTCCAGGTACGCCACCACGTGGAGGGGATCGAGCTGGAGGCGGGCGCTCCGCATCGCGTGCTTGCATCCAAAACGCTCATGCTCACTATACGTCAGCTATTGTTCGAATCAAGATTTGTTTTTTTCATACCGTGCGAGCGGCGTGCGTGGGATAGACTGTCTTGGTACGTGTGTCCGACCTTCACAATACTTCTCTCCTTCCCCGGCGTGGCTCCCCTCCATCCATCCGTCGTCGCCGCAAGGACCGCGAGACCGCTTGAGGATATGTTTGCTGATGATGCCATGCAGATTACACGGCTGGAAACTCCGGTAGACGCTCCGTTACGTTCGATTTGTTTCTGGTTAATTGTAATCTACCTACTCTCGTTATTGAGGTGAGCTGCCCGTTTCCTTCGTACCTCATCGTCACGGTTCTTCGTCGTCATGTCCCTTTTTGTTGTTTGTCGTCGGTTTTTTGTTGCCCCTTTCCGTTGCCTCTGGAAGAGCAGAGGGATATCGATGGCCTGGAGACGGTGCCGATGATAGGAGGGAGAAGGAGAAGGAGAAGGAGTTTCGCTGGTGGTTGGGGAGAGGTTTGCGGCGTGCGGCAGGGCGGGAGACGGCCAGACTCAAGGCATACGCGGCGTGGCTTGTGCCGAGGGGACTTCTCGGCCTGCGTGAACGAGATGCTTTGCTGCGGCCGACGCGGGGAGTTCCAGTATGTGGTGCCGTGGGTGGAGGGTTGGTGGGTGATGAGGAGATGTTGTTGCTGCTTGGCCGCTGGTGAGGCACTACGAACGACGACCTGGTTCAGCGCACCGTGTATGCAGTGGGAACATGGTCAGCATGAGCTTGCCGCATTGCAGTCTCCTTCCTTCTCCCTCCCAGTACTCCTTTCAATGTTTCTTCTTCTTTTTCTTTTTGAACGAAACTAAGCCGTATGCCAGTAATCTCTAAAGCCTGAGCGACGGCCAGCCATTCCATTGTTCCCATACGCATCACGATACCCCCTTCCGCCGCTTCACCAAACGCATCCTCCCCAAGAATCTAGGGCTCTTGCATCCCAGGCTCTACCTCGATCTCGTCCTTCCGCTGTCTCCGCTAGCTTTGTTGAAGAGCATCGGATCGGCAGCATCAACGGCCGGCATCCTCACGCGTGAACCCCTTCGCTCCTAGCTACCTACCACTGTTGCCCCGGGGCAAGAGGGTTTGTATTCGCAAAATTGCCGCAATATCCCTCTATCCTCCAGCGTGTCATTGAGCCTTCAATCGGGGTACCAAAAGTGCTCTCGACGCCCTCATTGCACTGCGAAATCCGTTCGGTAAGAGGTCCCCCGTCTTCTCCAATCCTGCACCACCCCTCCTTCCCCTGCCATCCTTGTCCACCAGTCCTGGCTTGTCGTCAAACGCATTTGCCCTACACCCTCACCGCACTCCTCCAACACCACTGAATACCCCTCAACACGACCATTTCCCCCCTCCCCTCGACAGGAAGCAAGGCCCAAGCCTGCCTGCCAACGAAGGTCCTTTTCCCAAACAACCTCCTCCCCAATCTCCTTGGTCCTCCTCCACCTACACCAGCGCCACGGCCAAATACTTCCAACATCCACAATCCCCTTTATCTCGCTCTTCCCCACCACACACACATCCTTTCTTCGCCGTCTACCAGGAGAGAAGGAAGGGGGTCCGTGCTCGTCTGCCTATATCAGACCTTTGCCCACACCTTCTCCTCCGCCTCCGCCTCCGCCTCCAGCACACTCACTTCAATCCACGACCCAGGTAATACACCACCTCGCTGCCACTGGGAAGGTGGCCCGTGCCTGCTTGGCTATAAAGCACTCCTTCCCCGCCTTCTCCCCTCTCTTCTTCCTCCTCCACCACCCACTCTTCGACTCACTACCCAATCCACCTTGCTTCATCCTTCGATTACCCACTTAACCTCACTCAAACATCTTCTTACAAGAAAGTATACAGTCACCGATACACCTGCTCATCGCCTTCACCCAGATTACCAGTCCACACTTGCACGGCTGCACCAGCGTGCTCAAGCCGTCTGCAGGCAAGCCCTCCGCAAGCCCTCCGCAAGCGAGTCACCTTGCTCGCTTCCTCGACGATACAGTCAGCGGCCTGCTCTTCTTTTTCATTTCTCCTTGGTTCCACATCCTTGACACTCTCACTCCCCGGTCTGGTTACACAAGATCTGCCTCCTCCACTTGGCCAGAAGTGAAAGTCGGTGCGTACGCCACCCATTCTCCTTCTATTCCTTCTTCTCCTTCCTCTTCCTGACCTTGTCACTAACCTCGTCAAACAGCACGGCAACACCATACTACCCAGTTTCCGGCATCAAGCAGAACAGTCTTTCCTCCACAAAGATCCCTGCTAGACATCTTCTTTTGCTATTTACCTACTCATCTCTGCCGCCTACGGCATTGCGATCTTCTTCACATTTGGTTACAACGACAACGACAAGACTACACAGAAAAAGAACATTCTTGTAAGTCCTCTCGCCTCCTGTTTACCTCTCCATTCACACGGCTCTCGACGGCATTCTGCTTGGCCACCGCCTCCTTTTACATCTACACACTCGATGTTGACACTTCGGTCATTATCTTCTTCCGCTCACACATAACTTTCTCCTACTCTTTGTCTATACCTATGCTAACAGGTAAAAAGTTCATCTATCCTGCTACCTGTAGACAAGAACACATACCACCTTCCTGCGCCAACAATACCTACTACACAGTCGTCGCGCGCGTATATACTACATCAATACGACCTACGTTAGGATCTGGACAACACGGGCACTTCACGAATACTTTGTTGTTACGTCAACATTCGTAGTCCGTCCAAGGTACGTCTGCAGACAGGGGTGGAATTGGCAAGCGTCGCTAACATTGTCCACAGCGAACATCATGGCATCACCCATGTTCAAGAGCGGGCTGACCCCGTCGAACAATGCAATCGCCGAAAAGGCCAAGATTCTCCGCAAACCCACTCCTGACAGCGATGCCATCGCCTCTAGCGATGATGAACACGCGCCTACCAGTCGTCAAGCCCCGCCTATGCCCACACCGAGTGGTCGCCGTCCGTCGTCCGGCTGGTTACAAGATATCCAACCCAATCGCAAGTACTCGCTCCCGCCTGTCTCCCTGGGGGCTGCGGTTTCCCTTCAAGCTCCGCCGGGCCTTGATCTTCCAGTGACTAGCCGTCCCCTTACGTCTTCGTTGGCGTGGAATACAACGAGCTTCACCTCGCCAGCCTCCGCGCAGCTTAAGGATGTCGTTCCGTCACCAACAACTCGGAAGCAATCGTTGACTGAAAGGCCGCCCATCTCCTTCCTCAACGAGGACGAAGATGCCGTCAACTTCTTGCCCAGCCAGAATCCGTTAAGGAAGCCTGGCCGTTCTCAATCCTATAGCATTGGGCACGCCGAGCTTGACAGCAGCCCCATTGGGCAATTCACCGCTCGTCATCGCGGTTCCCTCCGTCACAGGCCCTCCAAGCCCAGTCTTCTTGGTGAGAGTCTTTCCCAGCTTCGAGAGGATGAAGGCGATGAGCTTGGCGCTGGCGCTGGCGCAAACGGAAACCACGACGGATCCTTTCCCTCGGGTTCGTTGATGCAGGGAGCGGAGGCAAACGCTGTGAGCTCGCGTCACCTCAGCCTCGCTGGCTTGCAATCTCCACTCGAATCTCTTGCTGCCGCTCACAAGGCTGTCCTCGAAGCCTCCATTGATCGCGACGTTGCCATCGAAGAGCCGGACGACCACGAATCCCAATACAACATGCACATGCCATTAGGTCGACGTTTCAGCGAATTCAACGCCTTGGGGGGCCGCGGCTACCTTGGGCGCAACTCCAACTTGGAAAGCCGAAGCAGCAACAATCTCTGGGGCGACAGCATGGCTCGTCGCCATTCCTTCGCGACTCCTTCCGCTCATCAGACCATGTACATGCCGCCAGCTATGACCTACAACGAGGAGGAAGAGGATGAGACGTCGCCCCTTCAGGAATCGCCACCTCCGGAGGAGCCCTTCGACGCCGGCGCATATTTCAGCGGCCTTGGTCCCGCCTCTCGCGCCATCAACGCATCCGCGGTATCGGCCGCTCATCCAGATCCAGTGATTCCCCGTCCTTCCTCGGGGAGTCTGGCAGCCTACCCCACTCCCGGTCCTGGACCCCAGGGAATTGGCCGCCCGCAGCGACAGTTCCATGTGGTGACGTTCAAGTGCTCGCGCGCCGATGTCTACTTCACCTACGCCGATACGGGTCTTGAGCTTCGCCCTGGCGACTTGGTCGTTACGGAGGGAGACCGCGGCCATGACCTTGGTCAAGTGAGTCACGCGAACGTTCCGCTCGACGAAGCTCGCCGCCTCAAAGCCGAAGCACTCGATGAGCATTTCCGCTGGCTCTGCATGTTTTCCCAGTACTCGCTTGCTGGCTCAAAGGAACACAACATGCTTGGGGCGCTTGCTCGAGCGAAGGGATATCCCAACATGCGGCGCGAGAGCCTGACGAGCATGGGCGGCCAGCAGGACAATGACAACAAGCCGAAGATGATCAAGCGGCTCGCACAGCACCATGAGATCCAGCGTCTCCGCGACAAGGAAGGCCTGGAGGCAAAGGCAAAGAGGTTGGGTGCGCAGAAGGCGGTTGAGCACAAGCTGCCAATGGAGATCTTGGATGCCGAATTTCAGGCGTAAGTTGATTTGATCTGTTTTCGACTTGGTTCAAGTTCCATGCTAACATTCTGCAGTGATTATCACAAATTGACCTACTTCTATTACGCCGAGGCCTACGTCAACTTCAACCCGCTTATCGTCGATATCTTCAAGCAGTACAAGATTCGTATCTGGATGTCTGCTGTCAATCCCGCTTCTGTCGTCAACCCCGCCGGACTGATGCAGATTCAACCTCCTTCCGCCATTGGTCCTGGCGCCATTCTCCCTCCTCGCTCGAATGCACCTGCTGCTGTCGGTCCTGGGTTTGGGCACAGCAATTATCGCCAGAATGATCGTCCTCGTGGTATGTATACTTTGTCCTGTGGTGTTTGCTGGGCATTTGCTGACATCTTTCACAGCTCGCGGTACTCCGAACACATCCCAAGCGCAATTCGATCCCAACTACCATGCATGGGCGAACGGTCTCGGCGGCTACCCTCCGGCACAGTTTGGAAGCCAACCATATGGCAGCTATGCTGGGAATCAGGAGTTTGGAAGACAGCAGATGCAGTATGCGGGCTACTGGCCGGAGGTGACATACTCGAGCTCTCCTGCCTTCGGACAGCCTGTTTCTGCACCTGCATTTCGGGGTGGGTACCCAGGACCTATGGGTTCTGGAGCTGGTGGTGGATATGGGGGAGGGTATGGTGGGGTGAGTGCTGCTGGGAATGGGTATGGGGCAGTAGGTTTCACTGGTCTCCAGAACCCCAACTACCAGTCTGCTGGTGCTGCATCCGGTGGTTGGGAGCCAGACATGTTGGCTTCCATGGGGAATCTTTCGCTTGGTGGAGCTGGTGGTGAGAAGTAGGTCTGATTCTAGGGGGTAGGGAAAAGGGATGGTGGGTTTGGGGTGGATTTCGGGTTTCTTTTCGGCTAGGTTCTAATTTAAGGTTCTTTTCTCTTTCTTCTTTCTACTCTACTCTAAAATAGGCTCTTTTCTTTTCTTCTACTGCTAGCTGTAATGGCCGCGCAAAGCTTGCAGATGCCTGGTAACAGTTTGGATTTGATAAGGCTCTAAAGGGTTTGGATGATGGGTCTCTATGCCATCCCCTTCGGAGCGCAACAACTATCTACCGGTCTATCTTGTCTCCTTGGGGCAGAACCGCCCCAGATCTCATCTGGGTTAAGCCCTCTGGGCACCAGCCCATTACAATACCCCCCTCCTAGCCTTGAAGGTCTTCCTCAAGGCGTATCTCGGCGGAAGCCTTGCGGCAGCTGGCCGCGAGTATTGCGCACGTCCTTTGTGTACTCAATCCATCGATCTAGCGCTGCTGTTTCCTCAAACAATTGAGCTGGTTCCCATGTAGTCTCGGCGTAGCCTACCCATTTGACTTCATACTGTATCTGCCGTCCTCTACCTCTTCGAGTAACCCTCTCAGCAACGATATCCTCTACTGCCCACTCCGGTTCGCCGTCAACTACAATAGCTTCTGGCTGTGAGTCATCGTTCGGCTGGCTCGGCAGTGGATCGTTGGCAGCCAGCCGCAATCGATCGATATGGAATACGTTGTGGGGGCCAGGCGGTGTATTAAGGCGCACGGAATGCGTACTAATTACTTCAGTGACTGTGTATTTGGCGTTCTTCCAGTCGAGCTTCTTGTTTGGCCGTCGAGTCTTGAAGTGTTTGCCTAGGGCCAGCCAGACCTTGTCTCCTACTCTCAGCCGCCAAGGCACTTGCCGGCGTCGATTTGCCTGCCTCTCTTGCTCTTGCTGAGCTTCAGCCATTGAAGCTTGGGCTAGCTCGAATACTTCCTTGAACTTGTTAACTATTGTTTCAGCAGCCCTCTTGCCCACTCGTTCGTCAGCAGTGTAATTTAATCCGCGTCGTGGGGCTGTAAGTTGGATGGGATCGACGTAGTAACCGTGCTGGAGAAAGAATGGGCTAACGCCTGTTGAGGCGGCATTCCTTGACCGAATAGCTATCATAGCCATACCCAGCAGCTTGGCCCAGTTCTTTTGGTCCCAGTCAACATACGCCCGTAGATAAGCCTCCACCGTGCTGTTCATCCTTTCAGTTGATCCATCGGTCTGAGGGTGGAAGGCTGTCGACAGTCGTCGTTTGATCCCTAGGATTTCGCAGAGTCGTTTCCACAGCCCGCTTGTGAACTGACTGCCTCGATCTGATACGATAGCGTCGGGTAGCCAGTGGTACGCTACCACGTGCCTAATGAATGCCCATACGACCGTCTCAGTGTCCATGTTTAGGAGCGGTACGAGTACAATATCCTTACTCAACCGATCGGTGACTACAAGGAGGATTGTACATCCCTCGCTCTCTGGGAGATCAGTAATAAAATCCATCGATATCTCCTTCCATATTTGATTAGGAAGTGGCAGAGGCTTAAGTAGGCCATGGATACCATCCCTCCACGGCTTAATCCTGCCACAAACAGCGCAGTTCCGGAGGAAGCGCCTGATATCCTCAGACATCCCAGGCCAGAAGTAATCCCTTGCAATTGCTTGGTAAGTAGCTGCACGTCCTGGGTGGCCGGCTACGGCTGGGGAGTGTACTCCATTGATTAGGCTTGTCCGTAGGGGTTCTGATTGCGGTACCCATTTCCGATCCCTATAGAGCAGGCATCCCTCCTGATCTACTGTACAGTCCGTGATAGATATCTTAAGGCCTAGGCTTGGTGGAACCCGTCGCTCTCTATTGAGCACACATTGCCGGATGTCAATATATTGGTCGTCGCTTTCTGTTGCGGCCTGCCACAGTTGTTCTAGCGTTAGGGGGTCCTCTTCCAAAAGGGTTGGGGCGGTGCTAGGATTCGTGCTGCTATTGCTATCCGCGGTAGTATCAGTATTAGTATCCGTATCCGTGTTGGCATCAGTGTTGGCATGAGTGTTGGCATCAGTGTTGGCATCAGTGCCAAGTGCTACGGATCGAAACGTGATCACACTGCCCTCATCTTCGTCGTCTGTGGCCAGTGAAGCAGACGTTGGCTTGAGTAGCTGCTTGTAACGGTGCTGTATACGATCGTCAGAGGCGTCTTGAGGCATATCTTGTTCGCGCCGGGATAGGGCATCAGCGCGGGGGTTCTCTTTCCCAGGTCGGTAGGCAATCTCCATATTGTAGCGTCCTAGGAGGAGAGACCATCGCATTTGCCTTTCGTTGAGCATCCTTGGCTTTGTGAAGTACTCTAGATTCTTGTGGTCCGTAATGATAGTGAATTTCTCAACCGATCGTAGCTCGGCGTCCCATTCCTGTAGGCACTGCACCACAGCGAGTAACTCCTTGTCATGGATCTCGTAGTTGCACTCATGCACGTTCATCTTCCGTGAGAAATAGGCTACTGGGCGTAGTAGGCCTCGATCGTCGTACTGTGAAAGACACCCTGCTATCGCGTACCCAGAAGCATCAGTTTCAAGCACTGTCTTCTTCTCAGGGTCAAATTGGGCTAGGACCGGCTCCGTGACGAAAATATCCTTAAGCGTATCGAAGGCCTTCTGTTCGATAGAGGTCCATTGAAAGGCTACGTTGCCTGTAAGTCGCGTGAGGGGTGCTACAAGCTCTGAGAATCTACTGATAAACCGCCGATAGAAGTTAGCGAAGCCTAAGAAGCTTCGCACGCCTTTGACAGTCTTAGGAGCCTCCCATTCCTTGATAGCCTTGATCTTCTCAGGGTCCATGCGCAGGCCTTTGCCTGCATCGATGATGAACCCGAGATATTTCGTTGACTTGACTTCAAATTCGCACTTCTTGATATCTAGTGGGAGGCCTGCCTTGCCCAGCTCCTCAAGCACTAGGTTAACCTGAGTTCGGTGCGTGGCTAGAGAGCCACTCGTGTATATAAGTACGTCATCAAGGTACGCCGTGCAAAAGTCGTCAAGATACTTGCGCAGGACCCAGTTGATATATCTTTGAAAGGTACTAGGCGCGTTTGCCAAGCCAAAGGGGGTGACCAGCCATTCGTACAGCCCGAAACGAGTGCGGAAGGCTGTCTTCCATTCATCCCCAGCGTGGATTCGAATCTTGTGAAAGGCAGCCGAGACGTCAAGCTTCGTGAACCACTGAGCTTTGCTAAGGTTGTTTAGGGTCTCTTGGATTAGCGGCAGCGGATATCGGTCCTTTCGCGTAATAGCATTGAGAGCTCTATAGTCAACGCAAAAGCGGAGGCCGCCGCCTGGTTTCTTTGCAAAGAGGACTGGTGCGGCTGCTGGCGAATTACTCGCGCGGATCCATCCCTTCTCGAGCAGTGACGTAAGTTCTTTCCGTAATACTAGTAGCTCTCCTTTGCTCATGTTGTACAGTGGGCCCCATGGCACCTCTGGATCCTTCCCGTCCTTTTGAACCAAGTCGATTCGGTGGTCAATATCAGGTCCTCGGAGTGGTGGCATCTTTGATGCGGTTTTTGGGTCGAATATCCACCCGTGATGAGCGTAGTGGGTTGGCAACAGCTCCTTGAAGTCTATTGTTGATTTCGGCGCCAAGGCTTTTTCAATATCTGCTAGTGAGGCTGCGAAGACAATAGACTGGTTCTTCTTCGCAGCTTGGAGGTGGTGACTGTATGCTGCAGCGCTGATCTCTTGCAGAGGTACGTGGCCCTGTAGTGTAGGGACAGGTTCCCCCTCCTTGCTTTGAATCCGAATCCGTTGGCGCGTCGAATGAATGTAGATTGAGCGCTTAGCTGGCGCGATTGTCACCTGCAGCCGATTCATCCAAGGCCGCCCAAGGATTAGGTCAAACCCCATGTTGTCAGTGGCAACGTAGGCCCATCCAGTGTCCTTGAATCCTTCAATATCAGCAGTGTACTGAGCTACCTGGGTTATCACGCCTTCGCCGGCTATGCCCAGCAGTCGTCGGGGAGTAATATCAATGCACAGCAAGCCTGCGGCCTTTGCTAGTGAGGGTGAAACTAGAGCATTTGCGAGCGTGCCAGAATCGATCATGCAGGAGGCGTAGGTAGTTTGATTAACTAACGCGTGTACGCTAATAGCCTCCCCATCCATGTGCTGGCCTTTGAACTTCTTCCACTCCTCAAGAGCTTGCCTGTAGGTTGCAGGTAGCTCCTGTTGGTGACTTTCAACAGGAGCTACTCTTTTTCCGAATCTGATTTGCTGGTAGGCTCGTCCTCAAGCAACGGCGGTGGAGATGCCTGAGCAGCTGTAGCTCTTGCTGACCTCATAGGCAACGGGCGGTTAGCTGGTAGGTAAGGGCACTTCTGGATGTAGTGGCCTCCTGCTCCGCAGCGCATACACAGCCGATTAGCTCGCCGCCGCTGGATCTCCTCCTCTGGCACCCATTTGGCTCGTTTCTGTTCTGTGCCACCCTGGTTACTCCTTGTAGGTTGCCAGTCCATCTGTTCTAGGGGCGCTGGCCCGTCGCGATTGGGCGATTGACGTCTTTCGTACGTGTTAAGGCTGGCTGTTGGCTGGTTGTGAGTATAATTTTGGTGTCTTGCTGATAGGTTTACTCGGTACAGGATGTCGGCAATCCGAATTACTTCATGGACAAAGCCCTCATATGAGAGATCCCCTGGGATTGCAATAGTGCTCTTTTGGAGTTCGATACTCAGCCCTCGTACGAAGAGATTCTTCTTGTTCGTGTCGCTAAAAGTCTCTCCAGTCAATTGGACTAGTCGGTTGAATTCCATCAAATATTCTCGTACGGGTCGTCTGCCCTGGCGGATCCCGTGGAGTTGATCTATGGCCTTGCTTTTGAGGTGTGGATCGTCAAATTGGAGATCCATAAAAGCCCATAGGCCTTGAAGGGTTAGGGCGGCCTGATTGAGTATCCATGGTAGCAAGACTCTTGCTGCATCTCCCGTACACCTCTGGAAGACGTAATCAACCTGAGCCTTTTCAGGGATACTCCTGTAGTCGGCTTCAAGCTTAGCTCTTGCTTGATATCGAAAGGTTGGATACTGGGCTCGGTCACCATCAAACTTCTCAGGATCAGGGAATTTGGCGCGTCGTTCCATGTACGCAGTTGGTGGAATTTGGGGGGACGTTGGCCCCTGGCTAGGTGGTGTCGTAGCAACAGCTTTCCGATTTTCTAACGCGTCCATTCTGCTCATTAACTGCTTCATCATTTCCATCATCATCATGGAAGGATCCGATTGTCCCGCTGGTCGATCCTTCGCCTGTATCCGAGTTTCAATCTGACTCACTGTTGCTTCAATGGCCTGGACTGGCCATTGCTCTTTGGCTAGTATCTCTCGTATGCTAGCGGCGACTTGGTCATGTGACCATCCTCCTTCTAGTTTCCCGATGGCGTAGGCTGTCATGTCATCAATTGAATGGCCTTCCATCCCTGTATTCCTTATGTATGCCTGCAGCTCGGCGCGTACAGGGCTTCCGCTCGGTATCTTAATCGTTCGATCTGTCAATCGCTCGATAGCTCGATTCTCAATGTGGCCTACTCCTTGTACGATAGGGACGGGTAGGGCTTCCAATGTAGGCTCGGGCAGGCGTTCTACCACTGGGGTCCCTGCTCTGGCTCTGTTCCGTGACGATAGGATACCACACTGGCTGGTGGACTCTCCTCTTGCTCGGGCAGGCGTTCTACCACTAGGGTCCCTGCTCTGGCTCTGTTCCGTGACGATAGGATACCACACTGGCTGGTGGACTCTCCTCTTGCTCGGGCAGGCGTTCTACCACTAGGGTCCCTGCACTGGCGTATGATAGGGGTGATCAAATCCAAATGTAATGGCCGCGCAAAGCTTGCAGATGCCTGGTAACAGTTTGGATTTGATAAGGCTCTAAAGGGTTTGGATGATGGGTCTCTATGCCATCCCCTTCGGAGCGGAACAACTATCTACCGGTCTATCTTGTCTCCTTGGGGCAGAACCGCCCCAGATCTCATCTGGGTTAAGCCCTCTGGGCACCAGCCCATTACACTAGCTAAGGAGGGAGCGACAAGGTGCAGTTTGCATACCAAGGATTTAGCAATTAGGAAAGTTCTAGTTTCTAGTAGTAGAGTAACAGGATAGGAAAATTAATGTAAAAAGTGCAAAAAGAAAATTTCCTTTTGTTGCCTAGTTGTTTTTACACCTTTGCGTATATACTTTGTTAGAAGTAGTAGAGCAAGTTGTAGTCTATATAGTTAGACTTTCTAGGTCTAGAAAATACAATTTCTAGTAGAGAAAAATATACGCTCTAGAAAGTAGAGTAGAAAAAAAGCTTAAAAAATAGAAATATTCTAACGTGTTCCATCACCGAACCCGACACATCACCGAACCCGACAAAATATCTTGGCACTACCAACTCCTTGATTATTGCATCATGTCTCAACAGCGCAAGGCTTTATTAGAAGAACACGAAGGTAGACTTCAGCTTGCCCTTTAAGCCTACAATGCTAAGCAGTTTTAGAGCTATTAAGCAGCTGCTGCGGCCTTTGACGTTAAGCACTATACCCTTACTAAGCGCGCCAAAGGAAAGCCATTTTAACGCGATACACGACCTAATTGCTAGAAGCTTACTACAACTGAAGAAAAGACGCTCGTCTAATATATCCTCAACCTCAATTTGCAAGGATTTGCGCCCCGCCTGTGTAAGGTAGAAGATATAGCCAATAAATTGTTAGGTGTGCGTAGTAGTACGCTAGTAGGCAAATGCTAGACTGAGAGATTCGTAACGCGTTTAGATTAGCTTAAAATAGCCTTCAATTGAGCAAAAGACAGGCAGAGGATACTCTAGGAAGACCTAGAGGTTATTAGCGCGTGGTTTAAGCTGGTTGCAGATACCAAAGCCAAGTACAGTGTCTACAACGACAACGTGCACAACTTTAACAAGACTAGGTTCTAGATAGGTGTAATTAGGTTAATAAAGGTTGTTACAGGCTTAGAGAGACGTACAAGGCCTAATCTTATCTAGCTAGGCGATCGCGAGTAGGTTACGGTCATCTAGAGTATCTGCGCTGCTAGGTATGCAACCCCGCCATTTATAATCTACAAAGGGCGCGTCTACATCTCTGCATAGTACAAAGAGGAAGATATACTACATACTTAGGAGCTCTTAGTCTCTAAGAACGGCTAGACAAACAACGCGCTTGGTCTTTAGTAGTTAAAGCACTTTAACGCGCATACAAAGCTGCGTCAAGTAGGCAGCTACAGGCTGCTTATTTTGGACAGCCATGAGAGCCATCTCAACTAGGATTTCAAGGACTACTGCCTTGAAAACAAGATCCTTACTATCTGCATGCCACCTTACTCATCGCATATACTCTAGCCGCTTGACGTGGTCTGCTTTTCGCCGTTAAAGCGCAAGTACTCTCAACGCGTACGAGACTTGGCACGCTGACGCGTCTTCTACATTAACAAGGAAGGCTTCCTTCTAGCCTTTAGAGACGCCTTTTTTGACGTGTTTATAGAGCAGAACTGTCAAAAGGCCTTTAAGGCATTAGGACTAGTCCCTACTAACGCGCAGGTGGTGTTGGACTGCCTTGAAGTACGGCTGCGTACCCTGCTAGGACTCCTACTACTAGAGACGCCGTGGCAGTTGAAGACTCTAAGTAATACGCATGAGTTTGGATCCTAATCCAAGCTTGTAAGCGACTCCTTTACGCAGTCGCCTCTTACTGCGCAGGCTAGCTTCTCTTAGCTTGTAAAGGGCGCTGAACTTATGCTACACTAAAACGCACTTCTCTCTGCTAAGGTTAATAAGCTACAAGAACAATTAGCAGTAATAACTAAGCGCAAAGGGCGTAAACAGAAGCGGATACAGCACGGTAGCACAATAAACTATGGTGTTGCATTAACGCAGGTAGCTGCTAAGGCATCTGCAGCGTCTTAGGGATTAAAGAAAGCTCGTAGTAGTGGTGATCACGGAATAGCCTAACTAGCTCTACAGCGCTGTAGGAACTGCAGAGGGACTAGACACAACGCTTAAACCTGCAAAAAGGATACAGAAGGATCTTCTAAATCTAATATAAGCACAACGTATGCAGGCTTACTATTTAATAGCAATGAAAATTTATAATCTTTTACATAAGTTAGTGGTGCCAAGATATTTTGTCGGGTTCGGTGATGTGTCGGGTTCGGTGATGGAACACGTTAGTACTTTTTTGTCTAGAATGTATTTTTTTCTACTTTTCTACTATATTTATTAGAAAGAGTAGAAAGAGTTATAACATAGGTAGATAGAGTTATAACATAGGTAGATAGAGTTTCTAAGTCTAGAAAATATAATTTCTAGAGTAGAAAAAATTAAGAACAAAGAATAGAGAATAGAAAAAGGCAGTAGAAAATAGAGCTTTTTCTATCCTTTCTTGCCTACAATGCATTCTTTTCTACGCTTCTAGCATGCCTGGATAGAATGCGTAAATCAATCTGTAGTAGACGTAGATGCATTTTGCAAGTCAAACATAAGCAACAGAACTTGAATGCGCAGACTAGCTTGCTGCACCGAAGCATGCGGTTAGCTAGTGCAATTGAAGCATAGCAGTTCGAGCACCGCCAAAAGGCCTGTTGAGCAAAGAGAACGAGTCGATTCTGTAATGCATCTTGTCGTCCGGTGTAGATACAGTTCACAAGTCGAACCTAGCTAGCCGCCCCCCTTCCCTTTCTCCTTCTCCTTCTTCTCCTCCTCCTTTTCCTTCCTCTGCTTTTCCTTCTCCTCGTGCTCCCTCTGTCTCCTCTCTCCCTCCACCTTGTCTTTCACCTTCCCCGCAACCCTCTTCTCCCACAGCACCCTCTCCACCCCACTTCCTCTAGGCGGAACCTTCCTCTTCTCCTCTTCCGCCTTCCTCTCCGCCTCCCGAATCTCATTCTGCAGCTCCCCCTCCATCCTCCTCCGGTCATCCTCCGCCCCATCCTGTCCCTCGTGCATCCACACACCCTTCCCGTCCCCGCCAAAGACCCGCCGCATTTGCTCCAGCGAGCCGCACACGCCGTCGAACTCGCCCCACTGGAGCCAGGCTTCGGGCTCGGACAACCAGATCCCGCCCCTTCCGCCACGCAGGTCCCACATGTAGTCGCCGCCGATGGCGGCGTTGTGGAAGCCGAGTTGAGATTGAGGCGTGCGAAGGTAGGAGCGGAGGAGCGCGCGTTCTGCGCCAGAGTACCACAGGGAGGACCAAGATAGGGATGATGACTTGGTGGAAGAAGCCCTCGACATGTGGCTGCGTCGTAGGGGTGCACTCTTCTTGTCCAGGTGCAGGATCGCGGGTACAGCGCCCGTGTACGTGTTTTGTATGAGCTGGACGGCAGTCCACGGAGTGTCTTTTGGCTCCATGCTATCCAAGCCCTCCCGGATGGCGAGAGATTCAATAAACGGATCATTGTCATTCGGGGTCGGGATGGCGGGATTGGCTTTCGAGAAATCAGGGGTCCAGAATGGTGGTCTAGCACGTGTAAGGGCAGCGGACAAGTCCAAGGAAGGGTTGGGTGTATCCGGCCGGTGGAATTGCGAAAGATCGGTGGAGTTGTCATGTTTCAGGGGCACGAGTTCGTCGTCAGCAGGATGGAGGAGCGATTGGAAAAGCGTATTTCTGTAGTCGAGACCGATGGAGAACTCGTGGTCGAGATCTTCGGCGAGAGCTTCGATATTTTCGGTGTTGGAAGCGGGTTCCTTGCCTAAACTTCCGGAGTCGTCACCTCCTCCAGTGAACCAAGATGACCATCCCGAGCTCGTGGTTGCGGTTTTCCGTGCGGTATCCCATCTCGGAACACCTCTGGCCAGTTGTTGCTCGCCAAAAATAGTGGCAAAGACGTTCTGTGCGGAGTCCAATCTGCCGTCAGCTTCTTCGAACTTCTTCAGGGCAGCTTGATACAGCGCCTTCACATCTTTTGCGGGCCCGATCATCATTCCCGAATCCAGATATTTCGCCCGAATCAGTTCCTTGTGCTTCCCCGTGTCTTTCCCATACACGTTCTCTGGCAAGGGGGACTCGGGTGCATACTTGCACGCCGCCAACTCGCCCTCTCCCTCACATATCTTCTCCGCCCCGAAAAGGATCGTCTGATTATACATTTGCACTCCCTCCCCATTCAGCCCATACTCCTCCAATAACATCGCATTCGCCTCGGCGATTTCATTCTGGTACTGCCGTATAAGCACCTCGCTCGGTAGCTGGAACCAAGTATCCTGCCCATCCACAATCAACACCAAATCTTCATCTTGTACCAGTCTCGCATTCTCAAGAAACCGCAATATACCAGTCACCCTTGCCTTATCTCTATCCTTTTGGTTCTCGAATTTCCGAAACAGGTTTACGATGGTTGCGGGCGGGTAGTTGAGGATCATAGCCGAGAGGGTGGTTTTGCAAAATTCGGGGCTGTCTTGCTGGGCAGACAGAAGAAGGTGGAAGTCTGGGGTGGCTTTGTGCAAGCTGGAGGGGGGATGAAGAAGCTGGCCATTCTCAAGGAGGAGGGTGGTGTTGGATGGGCGGAGGGGGGACTTCGTGGAAGATGGGATGGAAGGGAGGTGTGGGCGCCAATATGAGGAGGAGAGGCGTTGGCGGGCCGATGACAGGGACTGCTTTATGTTAGTCTCTCATGTCTTACGATTTTGTCCTGAATCCAAAGGAGCCAGCTGGGAATGGGGGGGCAGAAACTGTACGAACATCCACATTCCCAAGTCCAACGACCACTAACGTCACGACCACAAACACTGCGCCAAAGATTAGCGTCCTCCCCCTTCTACTCCTCGCCCAAGCTACGCTTGCATTCAAGATCTCGGCCGGTGCTTGTCGCGGGGACATTGGCATCGGCCTCAGAGGGCCGGAATCGCCTGCCATGGCGGCGTTGGCGTCTTAGTCTGCGAGGCGCATCCGATGACGATGTATACCGGCTTATGACTGGCGGAAAGCGTTCGACGGGTTCGTAGGCGAAAATCTAGGGTTTCCAGAGGAGGGGATGGGAGAGTAGAGGACACGAAGAGGTTGAGACGGTATGCTTTTCGGTGTCGCGCGAGTAACCAGGTCAGCAGGCGGTTCTGGTGAGACCGCCCCAGTCATCAATTTGCCTTGTAGGTCAGAATACGCCCGACCCAAAACACCAAACCCGAAATGACGCAACAGGAACAAAAAGAGCGACGCGACCAAGAAGAAAAGGGTGAGGTCGAGAGACAGCAGGCGTGGAAGCTTCTCAGAGCGCCCTCTGTCAGCAAAATCATTTCTCCGAACCCAACTCAGCCCACCTGTATAGCAACTTCCACGTCGTCGCATATTCTTTCCTTCCCTATGGGAACAAGTCATATGTATGCATCCCCACATTATATTAGGGCCCACCGCCGCGTTTCCTCGCGAGTCGCCAAAGAAAGAAACATTCCCCCCCTGCCCGCACCGTCGAACCTTGGAACGCCCCAACCGCGCCGGTACGCTAGCCGTTCTGGGAGATGGCAGGTGGCACTAAGCTTGTTATGCCTGGGATGTGGTTGTGCAACTGTGAAGGGCCTTTTAACACAGTAAAGGGGTTGTAATGTATTTGAGGTCAGCTTCCTGTGTAGGGCTCAGAATAAGGGGTTCGAGAACCTGGGGGCAACAGTCATGACGCCCAAAAAAGGGCCTGCATCTCAGAAAATACCGTCTCCCCTCATGACACGATTATGCTAACACATGTATTGTCCTAAATCATTACGTCTATCCCATTTCAGTCGCAGTACATGCATTCATAGCCGTAGCTCTCCAAAAGAGCAATCCTTCCCAAACCCAATTACCTGTTTATCCGCTACCCTCTTCATGCCTCCATCCAAGATATCCAGGGTATCATTCGTCTCCAAATATGCAAAGAGACGATTCCGATCCAACGCCACCCGGGAGCCTGATCTCCACACCCACCTTGATCGATCCCTTTACGCCCTCGTGCGTTTCCGCTCCCTCTCCAAGCCGTCCAGCATGAAGCCATGAATCAACTTGTCCTGGCTGCACAGCAAGTTAGCAGACCCCTCCACGAACTGCAACGCAACGAGTAAAAGTCCACAAAAAGCACAGAGCGCAACAAGGCTCAACTGGCAATGGATGAAGCGTACGATTTCATCGTCTTGTTCCGCACCTCCTCGCACTTCTGCATCGCCTGGATATGCATCTCCTGCGCAAGCTTCCACGTCTCCATCACCTTCTCATCCTCCTTCATCTTGCGCATATAACTCGCAAACCCCAGCTTCTGCGTCGTCTCCCCGCGGTTGAGAATAAAGTGATCGTCCAAAGATTCCAACTCGGCCTCGCGGGACAGGAAGTGCTTGGTCATGGTTTTGTTGTACTCGCGGTATATGTGCACGTAGCGTTCCATCTGCGTCAGGTAAGACCGTACTGACACGTCGTCCAGTTTCGTAGGTACCGAAGGGGCGCAGGGGACGGTGGGGTATTTCAGCTTCTGGGCCGAGTTCGGCTTCGTGGGATGCGCGTTCGATGCTCTGGACGGGAACGGCAGGCTGTCTCCCAGATCCTCTAAACCAGAGAGCCCAGCGCTACTGGAGGGCGCCAGAGGTTCAACATTGCGCAAGCTGGATATTCCATTGATTCCAGCAGTGGGAGGGCCCTCTGTGGCGGTGGAAGGTGGAGGGGCAGTTCCGTTGGCTGTAGAGCCCTTAGGTACAGAAGCACTTGCTGTAGAAGTCGAGGGAACGGGGGACGAGGTTGTAGATCCCACAGCTGGAGTAGCAAACTTGATGGGCGTTCCAGGCTTGATCGTATAATCCGCACTGATCTTCACCGGCTCCGGTTTGCTTACTGGAGTCGCCGCCGGCGGCGTGTTTGAGTCGATGTCCATGGCATCCCCACCACCGCTACTGGTCTCTTCAGCAAAGGCCTGATATTTGGCTTTGCGGCCCTCCGTCTCAGAGTCCACTGGCGTAGATGTCGATGCCGCCGCCGCTTTGCGCGCGTTGGCTTTCGGTTTCTTCACTGCATTGGAACCCCGGCGCGGCGAAGTCTCCTTGGGCGGTTGTGGCATGGCAAAGTGTGGAGACTGAAAGGTGCCAGCCCACGTCTCTGGCGCAAACTTTACAGGTTCTGCTGGTGGGGCGGGTTTCGTGCTCGTCGGAATAGGCGGAACAGCCCAATCTGGGGACTTGAAAGTATCCGCCCACGCCTCTGGGCGGAAGGTCGCTGATTCCGGCGCGGAAGATGTACCAGCGGACCATGTTTGTGTATTTAGCGGAGGAGGGGGCGGTGGAGGCATCCTGCCGAACGATGGCATAGCGAACATTGGTGGTGGAGGCTGCGATTTGTTTGCATATTGACTCCTCTGAGTGGTCGTCCTTGTCGAAGACCTTCCTCGAGTCGGCGATACACCTTTCTCTGCTTTGGGAGCGAAGTAGCTAGCGTTCCCTTGGAATTTGCCATGCCATTCTCCGGGCGAGAACTTGAGATTGATGCTCTCTTCGCTCCGGCTTTGGAAGGGCTTGGGTGTTGCGTGAGACCCCGGAGCAGCGTTTGCACCAAAGATACCCGAAGTCCGTGTCCTACGTTCATTCGGGGACACTTTTGGTGGGGGCCCTCCGTTTCTTCTCGCGAAGAAGGGACCCTCTTCCTCGGAGTCGTCTTCGCTTGAACTGGAAGGATACATATCCGGGAAGGGGTTGGGGGCTGTGCCGTTGGTAGCAGGTTTCTGCCCTGTTCGTCCAGAGTCTGAATACGCCCTTGCATCCGTCGACGCCCCTGGCCTTTGGGTAGGGGAAGTCCGTACACTCGCAGATCTTCCTATCCCGTCCCCAAACACCGACGTACGATCTCCAACCTTGGAGAAATATGGTGTCCGCACCCTATTACCCTCCGCATAGGGGACATTCGGACCATCATCGCTCGTGCTGTCTTCCCCAGAACGACCCGACGACTCTGCCTTTGGTGGTGCCGACGGCGTTGGCCTCTCATAGCTGGAGCGGTACGATGAACGTGCTTGACCCTCGTCTCCTCCCGGTGTTGCTGGATCAAACCCCTTCTTGGATGGTGTTCTGGTGCTCTGGCTACGTCCGAAAGGCGTCCCATTTGGGTTATTTGGATTTGCAGCCCTTGCCGCTCTTGCTGCCCTCGCCTCCTTTGCACGTTGTTCCTCACCCCCTCTCATCTTCTGCCACGCTGTGAAAGCATTTGCCTTTTCTTCCGTAGGCCTTGTGCTTGGTCGTTGTGCGGTGGGTGGAGTGCGGAAGTTCTTGCTGGTGAACCTGTCTGCGCCATTGGCATAGGTGGTATGGTGCGTTTGGGGTTGAGGTCGCGGTGGGGGAGCCTTGTAATATGAGCCACTGGAAGTGGTAGTGTATGGGTTCCGTTGTGGAGGAGGCGGACGAGCTCGCGGCGGGTCGGCAGTGTATGATGGTATAGTAGTCGCCCGATACCTCCTCCGCGCCTGGTCATACTTTGCCCGTTGGATTGGATCGATCAATATCTCGTGTGCCGCTTGTATCTGCTGAAACTTGATCACAGCTTCAGCCTCGCGCCCGGGATTACGGTCTGGGTGATGCCGTAAAGCAAGTTGCCGGAAGGCTCTCCGGATCTCGCCTTCGTCCGCATTGGGAGAGACACCAAGGTCTGCGTAGTAGTTTCGGCTCGCATCGGCCTGAACCATGGCGGCGGCGGCGGCGGCGGCGGAGGGGATGAGGAGGGATGCGAAGCACCGTCTGTGGTGTTCTGAGTTTGCAGCGTTGAAGGTGGGTATCCGTTTCCCAGGCAGACGCACTGGAGGTGCTGCGTTTTAGCGAACTTTCAGGACGTCAGTTGCTTGTACTGAGGCTGAGGGCGGCCTCCAGTTGATGTGTGACCCGTACCTAGGGAACAGTGCAAGGCAGGGCGTCGCGCATATCGTGTGACGGTGAAGTCGGTTCAACAGAAGGACCGCCCACGTCACCGCGAGACAGTCATCGCCCTGGGCTGCAGAGTCGCGCAATAAGCAAGTGTTCGGACGGAGACTGCAAGAGTCGATTGGACGGGATCAGCAGCGGCTGCGTGGGAGTGTTGTCGTGGTTGGCAGTGTTTATTTGTCTCTACTGCGGCCCGACGCTTGGCTCGATCCAGCCGCAGCTGTGGGCAACGGACTAACGAGTTGGCACCCCCGGCGTGATCGGTGGCTGGCGCGAACCCAGGAAAATCTCGAAACCTCACAAGAAGTGTTGATGTTCATAACAACTGATTCCAAGTAGACTACGGTCGTATACTATAGGAGACGATTGTGTGCGAGATTAGTCACCGTGACTCGTTGATGCCGCCCGCCTTGCGCTGCTCTGTCATGTGGCGGCGAAGCAGCGTCCGCGCGCCTATAATAATAATGTACAAGCTATACAGCTAGAAGGGCACCGCCATAGGTCGCATTCACTTTCAGAGACCTCACAGTAAGCATGCAAATACGACAGCAAACAAGAAGATCGCTCTCCAGACACCAAAAGACGTGATATTGGATTGTCTCGCAGTCTCCGGGTTTGGGCATCTGGCACAGCCTGGCACGAGAAGATAATCGAAAGATCCGAATCCTCGTTCGAATTTTTGAGCCTTTGGAAAAAGCTCGGATAGTCGTCAAGTGACATATCTTAGAAAAGTCGCTATGTAGCCCAGGACACCGTTTTCCAGCCGCACCTTCCCTTTTGCACCAGAGTACGGATAAAATGCTCCACGAGATCCACCGCACGCTCAACCCATCTAGCGGTAGCGCCAGAGGGAGAGAGTGTTGTGCCTCTTCCAGGTCTTCCTCCTTCCAGCAGTGGTCTTGTTGTATCCGTGACCCTTGCCCAGCCCACGGCTCTTCTTGCCGGTGGCAGTGAGACCACGGCTCTCGCGGTGCTTGTGGACGGGGTTGACGATCCAGTTGATGCGGGGATCGCGGCGGATGGCCTTGTGCTGGGGGTCGACGAGAATGACCTCGTAGTACTTGTAGGTGGAGTCCTGGTTGATCCAGTACGAGTTGAGGACGCGGAGGTTGGCGGCGCGGCGACCGACACGCTCCTCAGCCGTGGACTTGAGGGAACGCTGGTACTTGAGCTGGTTCACACCCTGGTTGGTGGGCTTGCCTGATCATCGAGTTAGTAGCGTTCGAGGGCGGGGATTCTGTGTTGTTCGCGTACCATAGGTGGCGCCCCTGTGATATATTGTTAGCCATCCGGTTCCAATTCGCTCAAGGATAGAATCCAACGTACTTGGGGACAGGTCGCTTGCGGCCACCGCGGCGGACACGGACACGGTAAATGACATAGCCCTGCTTGGCCTTGTATCCCAGACGACGAGCCTTGTCGGGGCGGGAAGGACGGGAGGCACGGTGGATGACATTAAGCTGTCGGAGCTATTGATGCACTCTCAGCAAAGTTCAACGAGTAACATCAATGGGACCAAGTCCCAGAGTGTGGTTCATACCTCCCAGCACTGGAGTCACGAATGTTAGCGTCATTCTCATCTTAAAAAGTCCAATGAAGAACCTACGCGCACACGCGTCAAGAAGCGCATGATATCCGACTGCTTCTTCTTCTGAAGTTCCTCCACATCTGCAATCGATTAGCCCAGGTAATTCGAGGCGGAGTCATGATCGTACATTTGAGGGCACCCATCTGTGGCAATAGTTAGTACAATCGTACTTCAAGGATATGTTTAAGTCAAAGAGATAAGTACCTTGGCTGGTCGTTGGGCGGGTTGTCGTTGGGGTCGGTCGTCGTTACAGAATTGAAGCAGCGAGACTAGCGATCTCAAAATTCGTGTGTGGATGCGCTGACTAACCATGCAACTCTTGGCGGCAGAAAATAGCCCGTGCACCAACCATCGAAATATGCAACACCCTAGGCCTGGACGGCGAACATTACTGTCTTGTCTGGACTGTCGATCGACCTCATTGTAATTCGTTCTTGCGAATGAGGTTGAGGCACCTTCAGTGGTCGCAAATCTAGAGAGGATGGACTTCCCGGTCTGTCCATTATGATGCAGTGCACGATCACCTAAACTTTTCATAGAACTTGAACCCATATGGCCAGACCCTGCCTTCACATAAAAATGTTCGAATTTTGTTGTATCACCTGGTCAATCATCGGGCTCATCTTACTCCACTCCACATCCGTCGTCTCAGGTCGAGTTCTCCGTCCCATCAGGGGGAATACATTTCGTCGTCCTCTTGACTCCCCTTTCCGCGTACCGAGGCGCCGTCTGCAACTCCATGGCCCCATCTGCATTCTCGCCCTTCACAACTCCCTCCGTCTTATCCGCAGTGTCCGCGGCATTCATGCCAGCCTTGTGGTCCATCCCAAGCAGCCTCCTCCCATCTCTGAGCACGTTGTTACGCCCCCAGTCCTAGTAGCCTCTCTTGTAGCTCCTGGATCCACTTGTCCGCTAGGGTCCTTTCCTTCTGATCTTTGTGCGCTGCTTCGACAACGTCTTCTATAGATTGAAAGTCTCGAATCAGCGACCTGATGTGCTTTAAGACACAGCCAGCTGCTTCGTCGGCCTCGTTAAGGGCGATGCGGGTATCTGGTAGGTTGCATAATTAACATCGGCGCTGTCATCTCCTGGTCAGACAGAGCGCCAGGATCGTGTGACGACTGTTCCGAGGTCTTCTTTACGACGCTCATTGCGTGTCTCACTGTAGTCTCCATATAAATTATCATTGATTTCTGGTCGTCGAACGGAAACCTACGCCTGCCGCAACTTCTCCTTTACCAGCGCTTTCAGCTCTCGCTGATCCTGTTGGATCTTCTCGCAAATCTTCTCTAGCTCCTTGTCGTCTCTTTTGGGCTTTTTGAACAGCTCCTGCAGCACCTTTGCTTTTTGCCTACGGGCAAGTGAGAACGCATTAGTCGTATGTGGAGGGCTGCAACATACTGACTCTCTGTGCGTGCGCGCGACTACTGCACAGTGGATGACCTTCCCATACCGTTGATGTGAATTGTGGGTGCCTACGGTAGAAGATGAAGGAGGAGAATTGGTTGAAGGGATGTGGAACAGTGCAGGTACGTCGACTGTTCCTTCCGCTCTTGTTGTTCCAACTGTTGTGACCCCGCGAGGTGATAACATTCGGCTGACCGTCAATTCATCACACTAACATTGCAAGGTTGTCGACAATCTGGTGATAATGGCCTCTAAAATAGGCTTTAAACGTAAGAGGGCAATTATACATGCTAACTATCCGATGCCAAATCAGTTACGCTGCACCGGAGCATGGAAAAAACAAATCCGAACCCACTATGGAGGATCCTCGTATCGAACGCCGGACCATCGTGACAATAGTCTCTTCCAGAGTGTAAAAACAAGCGCCATGATTATGCACCCTAATGCAAAAGGCATTTCCCGGATCCCGTGTGTTCCCATGTCCAAGCCTCCTGCTCCTGCACAAGCCGTGGGTGTATTCCAGAAACGCCGTTTGTCTTTCCTCATCAAGCAAACATGAAGACGGGATCAATGTCTCAGATACATCTTACTTCTGAGCTCCCGGGCGGGGCGAAGGATTGTAGGTCCATGCACCCTCCCTTACCAAGCGCTCTCTAGCCTCACGCTCTTTCCGCCGCTCTTCCTCAGTGACTTGGTCATTCGCCCAGTATGCACTGCTAGTCCGATCGCGGAACCTCTTGTGCCTTTCTTTATTTGGGAAGACTTGCTCCATGTTCAGAGGGGCAATGGGGCCGAAGATCTGCTCTGGATCCACAAGTTGCTGCTGCTCTAGCATGTCACGCAGATTAGGTGTGTTGACCCAGGATGGCTGCTCGAAGTCATTATCAGAGTCTTCGTCTTCCGAGTCGGTCATGATATCTGGTAGTTTGATGTCTTCTCCATTGGGATATTGCGTGGCCGGTTGTGCTGACTGAGACGACTCGGCGAAGGGAATCTTGCCTTGCGCAAACTGGGCATGTGCAGGAGTCACCGGCTTCGACCTTGCTTGCTGCGATGGTCGTTTTGCTGGCCTATGGAGCGTCTCATCATTCTCGGCCTGGAATGGACGTTTCACGGGTGGCTTCGCAGGATTGATCGGAGGCACATTGATGCGATTGGCGTCCTGCACCGTTTGCAATCTTGAAACAGGACGAACCGCTGGAAGATCAGCTCTAGACTGAGAAGGCGGAGGGGCTTTAGGTTTCTCGGCTGCTTTGATGGGCTGTGTACGACCCAGTCGAGGGGCAGGTTTGGGGGCCATCGACGTGAGCCTAGACCCTGGCGTCGGCCTCGAGCTGGAAGCTGTGGCCGGCTTTGGAGCGGCAGCTGTGGGTTTGGTGGTTGTAGGTGGTGCCATCTTGGGTGGGGCGGTTGTCGTTGGCTTATGAGCAGGGGGTGCTTGGCCAAATCTGTCCCGGTGAAGGTTGACTTGGATTTTCTGTGGCTTGCCTTTAGGGATAGTGTCTTTGCTCGGAGCTTTTACCAATCTCTTTGGTTCTCGGAGCTTGTGCCCTGTTCCAGTAGGCAATATACTCTTTGGGGGAGGCGGAGGAGGCATATCATCGCCCGAATCTTGCTCCTGCAGGCGGGTCGCAGTATTCGCCCTCACGGTACCCGGCCTAGATTGAGAGGCATGTGTCGCGGCAGCCGGGGTTTTTAAGATCACAGGCGGGCCCTGTTTCTTGATGGAATGTGACGAAGCAGCCATCGGCGTGTTCGCTGCCGCCTTCGTTTTTTGATAGTGGGCCGCCGCTTTCGACTGTTCTTTTTCACGCATCTCTTTCAATTTCTCTTCTGCCCGCTGCTTCTGCTTAGCTTCCTTCTCGCGGAGGTCCTTCTCTTTTTGGCGTTCGCGCTCAGAAGAGCTACGTGTTCTCCGACCATCGTCCCTGACGGGACTACTGGAGCTAGTCGCTAACTTGCTTGACTTGTTCGATTTGACTGATTCCTTGGAAGGGGAGCGGAGGTGCGCGAAGATCGACGCTCCACCCTTTTCGTTACGTTTCGGGCTGGCAAAAACATCATCCGAAGAACTAAGCAGCGGGAGTTTTGGACGTGAGGCATTGTCAGCTAGAGCATCAAGTTTGACTTGGGCACTGGTTGCGCTAGAACCGATTATCTTTTCTTTTGCTGCTCGAAGCGCTGAGTAAAATTTAGCCTTGGACGCACTGAGGGGTCCATCGGGATGCCTCTTAATTGTCGGAGAGCCAGCTGGGGTGGTCGACTCCTCGACAAGAGGGAGCTCCGGATTCGAAGCAGAAGCAACCTTGGGAATCGATGCCTCTTCCGGGATACTGGCTTGCACCTCAGCTGAATAAATCTTTGTTAACGCTGGGCGAGCCATCGGTGGAACCGGGGCCGTCCTGACAGGCGATATCCAATCATCCTCGTCGTCGTCGTCCTGGTCCATTGCATCTTGGGAAAGGTGTGGGTAGACGGGTTGGGACACCTGCATCGGCTGAGAAACCTGAGTCGAGGTCGCGACGACGGGTTGCGTTACTGGAGGTGCCACAATACTTTGGCTGGTCCTCTTGGGAGGCTCATTCCTCTGGCTGAGCAAGTTAAGGCGCTCCTTGAGAGTCTTCGTGGAGGCCAGATTGTGTAGCTTGGTTGATTCAGACTCCTCTTGGCGCAGAACTGGGGGTTCCGCATCCAATTCCATGACGTTGTGAATGGATTCGGCCAACTGGGTGTGCTGGTTGCCACCCAGGCTTTTCCCTCCAGTGAACCTCCCAATATTGCTGCTTCTTATTTTGCTTTGATCCACTTGGCTGGTACGAGAAACACGATTGCCCATACTCTTTTTTGTGATCAACGGCTCCCGCGCTGGAAGAGATGCGAAAGTGAGGCTGCTCTTCCTAACTAGCGGCTTCACAGGGCTGGACCCGTCAGATGGGGAGCGGACATCGTCATCTACGTCCATGTGGTCTTCAATGTCATGATGGAGAACTGTGTCATCATTATGAGGGATCGGATCTGACGAAGCATCCACAATAGCGTTGGGGTCGATAAGGACCTTGGGTTCAGGAGCTTGCGCTCGGTGGATGGCGGCATGAAGCGCAGCTTGTGTCTCTGCGACGATGCTGTACTGTTCAGAAGTGCGCGTCTGTGGACCCGCACGCCGATGATGTTCGTGAGTTACATCGGTGTTCATGTGAGCATTCATATCTGCGGGATCCTGATGCTGTTCTGTATCGACATCCATGGTATCAACGGCCGCTTCGTCGCGTAAATGGTCGTTAGACTCTCTCTTACTTCCAAAAACCTCCTTGGCCGATACAAATGACTCCCCAGTGTCGCGTCTTCCGCCAGCGGAGAGTCTCAATGAGCGTCGTAGTGACTCTGTGGACTGGGTCGGTTGAGTAAACTGTGTTGTTTGTGATGGGCCTTGAGTAAAAACATCATCGGATTCCTGAGTTGCCACCTCTGTGTCCTGGCTCGAGATGTTCAAGGTATAGTGAACAGGCGTCGCCTGGCCGAGGGACGCGTGATCTTGTCTCGTTACAGCGCGACGGGGAGATTCAAGCTTCTCTTTGTCCTGACCCAGCTGTTTCGCGAAGAGCGGACGGGGAATGGGTGATTGTAGTTTCGGTGTGCATATTGGCGACGCGTTCTCTACGTCCTCGGCGACCTGAAATCTTGCTTTTGGAGCGTTCTTTTGGAGTGCACCCTTCAGACTATTCCTTGCAGGGCTTGGCCACTGCTGTGAGTTCGTCGTGAAGATGTCACCCAGAGGCTGTGCTGATGTTAACACGGAGTCTGAGGGGAAGGGTGAGGCGGCGGGTGGTACCTGACGGATATCGGTCGCAATCTTCTTTCGCGCCGTTCGAGGCGTCTTTCCGCGCAGTTTTCCGGGAGTCTTGAATACATCTAGGTTGTTCCTGTAATTCTGATCAGCAAGTCGCCGCGGGAGCAATGGCTGGGGGAGCCTCACTGCCCGTCATGTGCGAAGATCTCGGCCATGTGCTCGTTCAGCCATTCGAGTTCATTGCGCACGGAGAAGCCGAAATCCTCCAGTTCCTGCGCTACAAGATCTTCTGAGTGCTGCCGCTCATCTCGGACCCATTCGGCTGATCCAATCGCGGGAGTCTTCATGTTTGTGCGCGCAAGTGCCATGATGATGTACGGCGGTTCAAGCTCCCAAAGACGCGTCTCGGTATGCGCTCGCAAGACAGACTATGATAACAAGAACGAAGTAGGGGCTATCTAAGCATGACGCTGAAAGCATGCGAAGCGTATGGATGGGAGGGGTCGAGCCGCAGGTTGGTGAGTTGGGGATCGCTTGTTGTGGCTCTGGGACGGAACCCAAACAAACCAGGTCGTCCGCGGTGGCCCGTGCACTTGCCATGCTTTTGACCTCACCTCGAGTCCATCGTGCGGACTAGCACCGTCGGCCGCCATCATACACTCTTGCGACGGAGGACCACCATTTCGGGGCTATTGAGGGACCTACATGGCTTTAGGGACTTGATTCCAAATGACTACCAGGCGTGAAGATGATACTCCGCAGTGGTAGCATCATATATTTATGGATCTTCAGTCACAATCCATGCCATCCGCCCGGTTCTGACTGGTCTGAAGCACCATATTGTGCAAATCGAAAGTCACCGGAGATTCACGGGTTGCTGAGGATCAGTTGCGCTCGTTCCCTCCACGATGGCCCGATATTAAGGCATCTACACACTTCGCTGCTCCGCCTATGGTAGGCTATCACCATCAAGTGCACCTGCGCTCCGATGTCTCCACGTCGTCGATGATCCTTGTACAGCAAGTGACTCCATCACGCATTCCATCCTATCAAGACGTAGACACGCCCCCTAGGTGACGATAGGAGTGCACGTTACCCGATGGAGAACACCTATCTCCATTGGTGCGAAATAAAAGGTCTACTGCTGCGAACCAAAATTCGAGATTCTATGTGCTATAGCATTCTCAGAAATACGCGTCTCAATTAGTCTTCGGAGCTGGTAGAAAATTAAGAGACTTGAGTATCCATTCACTGATCAACTACCCAGCCTGAAGTACTGTGCACCTGGACTTCCGCGAAAGCTAAGAAAACAGCCACACACCTACCGTGGCCCTCTTTCTATTCCCTCACATGCCAAGACCATCTTCGAACCCCACATCCATCGCAGGTACTCCTCGTTTCCCGACCACGGTTCAGTGTGACTCTCGAGACCCCACATAGCAGTCACGGATAAGACCGGAAGATCATGTGCTCCATGCCCGTCCTGTTACTCCAGCGCTACTTCAAACTGTCTCTTACTCCTTCTTCACGAAAGGCTCATTCTTTTCTTCCTCGTACCCGTGTTTCCTCTTCTTGGTAGCTGATCCACCATCTGATGTGTGCTTGAAGTCATCGGCGGCAATCCACTTGGTGACCGTGGTATCCCCGTGACTCAATGGACAGTCCTTTCTTTTGCAATGGACTTTGTGGCACACATGTCCCCTCAAGCCTACTACAAGCCGCTCCAGTGGACAACCCGTCCCCCTCAGCCTGTACGCCAAGTATGCCCTAGTCTCCGGATCGTGGGGGATAAGCGTTTCGCATTCCTGTCGTGCGTAACCTTGGCATTTTCCGTCGAGGAGAAAGATAAGCCACGATCTGGAGAGGCAATGCCTGTTTTCCGACCGAACATACACGCTCACTCCTGGGTTTGGGGTCGGGCATGTGTAAGTCAACACGTGTTTGTTGAGTTTGAGGGAGATGTCATGTAGATGGGGACAGTTTTCGTGAGATTAATCGCTGGTCTGACGGTGAAGCTTTTAGTAAAATGTGCTGAGAACGATGACCGAGGTTAACGTTGGAGGTACATTCTGGATTTTGAAACCTCCAGCACAAACCACCCACCCACCGCTGCTATATCCTTGCTGGGGACTCCATCTTGGGGGTTCTGCCTTCCGGTGGTCCTGAAGAGTTGACCGCTGTGTCGCAGGCCTCGCCGTTGGTCTCTTGAGTGTAGTCAAGTCCGGCCCCGGCCTGTAGAACTCTGTCATTTCCCAGGATAGGCATAATTTTTGCTGCTCTGGGGGGATTAGGCCCTCAAAAAGCGAAAACGGTGAGACAAAATTGGTGAAGTGTGTGCGTGGGCCGCGGTAACTCTGCCACGGACGCCCTTCACCGCAGTGTCCTTGCAACAGGTTAAAATCGTAAGCGACGTACATATATTAAAGTTGCCATTGAGTTAAGTCAGGCCAGGCGGCTTATGTAGTTCGTATATGGCGTACTCACAATTGACGTGTACCGTAAACGTAATACGGTGGAGTGATTACCAGGTTGGGAAAGTGAGAGCCTCCACCGGACTGAAGTAAACAAACCAGACAGGCAAGAGCGATTGCGTGCTTCCCCCCAAGTTCCGACTGTATTCGCGACCCATCTTACCTTCTGCAGTTGTAACATCCCCCTCTTGCTCTACATAAATTAACAATTTCCAGCTTCTCGCAATAATCGAGCCCGTTAGTGGAGTTGGGAAAATGCCTATTAAGAATCACGCATTAGAGATTTCCCCGAAACGAGGACGCGGGTAGTTCGATTCCTGTGGCGAGAGCGCGTCCTCCTTAATATCAGGGTAAAAAAAGTCGAATGGAGGCTTTTCTACAGATGACCCCGCAAAAAGTCGGGGTGCCTGTAGTTTTTGCAATTTTTCCTACTCATTTTTTTCCTCTTTCTTTTTCCTTCTTTGTTTTATTTTGCCTGCTTTTCTTTCAAGGATTTCTGCCTGTGAGCCCAGCGTGCTTGTTGCTGCGTTGGTATATGCCGGCTTTGGAGGAGCGCTTCACTGGTTGAGCCTCAAGGTTGCTGCTACATACAGTCACAGAGAAGAAGCTTTGGAGAAGAGACCCAACATGCAATCATCAAGGTGAGCCATGGAGTTACTTAGTTCATCACTATCTCGTCTAAGCAGATTCCACCGGCATCCTTATCTGCTGGATTTCATATAGTCGGTCACATTCGTACATCTCGTAATCACCTTCTCATATTTTGTCCGTCGATTCGGCATGGGAGAGCCAGTCCCTCCCTGACTTCTCCTCACATGTCGATCAGATCGACATCGCCGGTTTGCCTACTGTATCTCGCCTGGTGTTTCCCGCATCCACTATTGTAGCCCATTGTTCCTGCCGGTAACCCTCTGGGGGACAGTCCATCATCCGGCGGGACCCACTGCACAATCTTGGTATCAACATCATGAGGCAAATTGCAGCGGGCTTTCGTGCAAGGATTAAAGTGGCAGTGATGTCCCATCAAGCAATCGAGTCGCCTACAGGCCCCTGCATTATTGCACACAGTCTTCCAGAGCCGATACTTCATGCACGATTTCTTCCCATCATTGACTGGCGGACCATGAGTATAGCTGCATTTGTCTTCGTTGTCGCACTTTCCACGGATGTGGAAGTCCACGCAGAGCTGGTGTGACATGCCATGTGCGTGGTACTCGTGCCAGAGTTTCCAGTGAGGCAGTCGCATCATCATGTCGATGCGATGATTCTGCGCGTTGACGGGGATGAGGCCCGGCGGCCCGGTCCATGGGAGGGCGTGGTAGAGTACGCAATCGTGTTTCGTGCATTTACCAGACTGTCAGCGTTGTCAATCCCTGTGCGAATAGGTGTCGCGACGACCCGAAAACCTACGCTTTTGTACTCTCTGCAGGTTTCCTTGTGGTATTCAGGACCCTGCCGACTGGAGCTTCTCTCGATGCTGTCAGGTTGTGTGGACGCCATGTCTGTTTCGTTGGCCGCCTTGATCTGGGCGTCCATGAGGGGATCGAGGGCGTCCATGAGCGAGACCCGGCGCGCTGCATTCCTCATGTTCATGTCCCTATACTGCTGGGTCGCTGCCTAAGTGTGGTGATTTAGTCTCGCTTGATGGAAAATTTTCATTTGGGCCCTATGCAAATACCTGGAACGCTTTCAGGGCATTGTCTTCATCTTGCTGCAGTTCCTGGAGCTGCTCTTTCAGTTCCGCCAGTTGACTCTCGAATTCCTCCCTCATGATGAAGATGGACGCCGGCCATTCGATGGGCCGACAGAGATTGCTTTAGGAGTTTCGATGTTGCAGTGGCGTGCGTTGAAGCAAGTAAGTGGCATGTTTGGGCGCTGCAAGATTGCAGGTTCCCGGCAAACGAAGCCTCACCGCATTTTCTGACGGCTGCCCGCAGGAAGTTCCAGGCAAAGAATTTATCTCATGAATTTCTCTACATTAACAGCCCAGACTAATTGTACCATGATCGTCAACCAGGACCCTGAACCCAACAAAGTGGTTGCACACGATTTCGCCGGTCACTCCGTTTCATACCGAATATCAAAAGCACTGTCAACGACGACCCCAAACACTGTCTTCAACGCGTTTAAGGCCGAGACTACCGGCCTTCCGCCGCGGTTTACCCTCTGCACTAACCGAATTCTCCAACGTAGCCCTACCACTCTTGATCGGGTCCTCAAGCACACGGGTCCGAGCGAAGAGTGCATGATCGCTTCCATCGTCGATATGGCGGTTGTCGTACTCAGCGTCACGCTTAAACAGTGCAAGCATATCCTTCATGCTTAGCTTGCCCATTGCCTTACCGCCTTCCAAGGCGGCAGCGGCAAGCTTGCGCTTTGCTTCCTGCAACTCGATGATGCGTTCTTCGACGGAGTCGTGGATGGATAGACGATACACAGTAACATCCACAGTTTGATTCAATCGATGAACGCGATCGATAGCTTGCTCTTCCACAAACTGGGAAAGCGTTAGCAATCTCATTAACGAACAGGACATAATAGACGACTTACAGGATTCCAAAATGGCTCCATGATGACAACACGACTGGCGGCCGTCAAATTGAGACCCAAACTTCCGCACTTCAAGCTACACAGTAGTATCCTGGTGTGCTTGTCATTACGAAGCTTGTGGAGACTGGCTTCGCGGAGATCGTTGCGCATACTACCGTCATAGCGGGTGTAGTTGAACTGTCCCCGCCGTAAGAACGGCTCAATGAGATCGAGCATCGAAGTAAATTGGGAGAAGACGATGACTTTGTGCTCCGGGGTCTCTTTCTCGAGAATGGTAAGAAGCTGCCGGATCTTGGTAGATGGTGTAAGCTCAGACTCATTGTACTCGACTTCAGAGTCTCCCTCAGTGTCCGATTCATCGGAACTCTGTTCGGTGCTAGAGCCTTCATCATCGGGTGCCTCGCTTTCGGGCTCGTCGTCGGAAACAAGACTGATGACTTTCTTCTTCATTTCCTTCTTCCGCACAACGGGGCCTTCGTCTTCGCTGTCCGTATCATGGACGATAAATGAGTCCATCTCACGCTGCTTTGATGGAGACTCATCCGTCGCAAATGAGACTGAGTCAATTGAGCCCAAGGTATCCCCGCCTCCCTCCGCGTCTTCATCGTCTGTCCCACCGGCCTTACCAAGGTCGGGGACGTCGCGCTGATCTTCCGAAACGATCCACTCGCCTTCTTCCTCATCTTCGTCATCACTATCGGTGATGATCCGGCGGCGCCGTGATAACTTGGAAGGATCACCTTTCTTTCCTATACCCACAGTGTGCTTATTGGATTTTCGGTCCTTGTGCTGGTCTTTCCGATGTCTTTTGTGCTCCCGGGACTTCTTTTTTGGGATATTCAGATCCGCCTCGCACTCCGTGCACCGGATTCCATCCGTAGAAGTGGTATTCTTCGTCAAATTCTTCTGGCAGATATCGCAGCGCTTGGTTGCCACGCTCAGCCCGCCAAGGAGATCAGCAAGGTCGTCTGCATCTGTGTCTTTGGCCTTGCGTGGTGTTTGCGTACCACTTAGAGACGTAGACTTGGATCCCGTAGTCAACGCATCCTTGTCGTCCTTCACATTGCTCTTTGTCAAGTTAGGATGATTACAAGCCTGTCGCAACCGGAGCAACAACACTAAGGCTCCAATGTAATCGGTCTTCTCGCCCCCCATCATCTCTGCCAAACGTGATTCTGCACGGTTTGCTAGCCTGTCATAGAACAGGCGTTCTTGAGCTGTGAAGTTACCTACGATATTTTCAACATTGCGAGCAACAATCTGGAAGCCCCCCTTCTCCTCGCTTTCCTTCCCTTTGCCTCCGAAGTTGAGAGCACCGTCTTTCTTTAGAACGTCCTTGGTACGTCGCTTCATGAATGCCTTGAGGAATATCTGGAGGCGGCGCATCGCGAGGTTTCCTCGACCATTCTTCATGGGGCCGGATATAGAATCCTTCCAACTGGACAGGTCACAGTACGGTTTGATCTGCAGGAACTTGATCAAGCTTTGAAGCTCGTCGAGGTTGTTCTGCATGGGCGTGCCTGTCAGACACCACCGATAGTGTGCCCGGAGGTCGTAGCAAGCCTTCGTCATCTTGGCATTGCGGTTCTTTATGGTATGAGCCTCATCCAGAATGACTCGGTACCAGTGAACACCAAAACAGCCCTTCTTAAGTCCGTCGGGTCCCTCACCACAACTAGCGTGCTCTGACGAAAGAACTTGGTAGGTCGTAATCACAACATCATAACCTTTGAGTTTTTCGATGGATTTCGTGCGGTTAGGCCCATGATGCACTAGAACTTTCAGACTGTGCGAGTTTAGAACCTTGTCGCTGATTTCGGATTCCCACTGTTTGATGAGAGCCAGTGGGGCTACGATGAGAGTTCCTTTTCGAACTGTGGGCAGGATTTTGTTCTTCTTGTTCTCAAGTTCGGCATCCTTTTCTGGCCGTGGATTGGAGAGAATGAGGGCAATAGATTGTATCGTCTTGCCGAGACCCATGTCGTCGGCCAGAATACCCCCTTTGGGTGGCATCTTCTTCATATGCGCACCGGTCTCCTTCTCGATCATCCACGCGACGCCGTCCACTTGATGGGGCAGAAGCCTCACTTTGAGTCCTTCGACAGTTCCGTCGTCCTCAGCGTCCTCATCATCTCCTTCGTTTTCATCTGACCCCTTCTTCGCATCTTCCACCTTCAAAGACGCCAATTTGTCCGCGAGAGTTGCCGCGGCCTCCTCAGCCTGTTGCTGCTGCTTCTTCTTCTTGCGGCCGCGAGTCCGTGGTATCCTCTCGTCGTCCCCTTCAAAAGCCCCTTCTAGAAGTGCTTTAATGTTCTCTTGGGCCTTCCCAGAGTCTACATATGCAAGCGGATCCGGAGCACCAAACTGTTGTCCCTCGGCTCGAAGTGCCGCATCGGGGTCGAAGCCGTCCTCGTCGTCTTCCGCGCCATGGCCTTTAAGCAAAGGATCGGAAATGATAACTGTCTGTCGAGCGCCGTGAGGATGAAAGGGAATAGGCCTAGGGTTCAGAGGCTTGAACTCGTCCAAGTGGCCCATTGACGAATACAGTGGACGGGGTGTTGGAGGTATGGATGGCATTTTGGCCTTGTCAGGCTTCGGTAATGGGACACCATGGTATGGTTTCGGTTGGAACTGAGAAGCGGGTATCTCGAAAAGGTCGGATTCAGTAGAGGATGCTGTCCCAGGTCGTGGTCCGGTAGAAGAGAAATTCTTGAAAGGATGGGGAGCCTTTGACCCTTGAGGTCCTGGTCCTTGTGAGGTTTGTCGATGCTGACCTTGCCCGACTAAGCCGTGACTGGTGAGGTTGTAGTGAGGGGGCGGCCTTCTCAGTTCGCCTGTAGGAGCGCGATCCTGCCCCGACTGCGGCTGGCGGTCCCTAGTTGTGGTGCCATTTGGTGGAGCTGGGTGCTTTCTTAATTCATTTGTGGCTACACGATGATGCTCTGGACGCGACTGGCCCTTCTTTGGCACATTGAACATGTGAGAATATGGATCATGTTGTGTATCCTTCTTTAGCGGGTTCCGCAAGGGACTTGCCTTGCCGAATTCAGGATTTGTGTTTGCCAGCTCCTGGAGAGGCTTCGCCGGTGCAGCAGTAGTATGCTGCGGTAAAAACGCAGGCTCCCTCTCTCTGACCATCTTCCCTCTGTCCGTCCCGGGGGCGCTGTAGTGTATTGGGGCGATGTACGGAGGGGACGGTAGGACTGCGTTGGGACTTTCGTCAAAGAGCGAGCTCGAGTTGCCTAGATTCTCGACTGAGATATCCTGGCCACTGTATTCAAGATGGGTGTACGGGAACAAGGAATCGCTTTCTCGTTCGGACGGTAAGCGGGGCGCCTTCGCCGTTTGGTCTGATCTCGATGCAGCAAATAACGGCTTCTGCGGTGAGGACAGTGTGTTGATCCCACGTGGAGGACCGCGATGTTTCCTGGGGCTGCTGCTCATAAACTAGAGGCTGGTCTAAGTTTCCATACAGTGGTGTGCAGAGATCAGTACTTACGGGCTCATGGAGTCCTCTTTGTGGCTACCGCTCGATGTTTGTTGGGCGGCGCAGAAGGCGGAAGGCGGCAGGCTGGGCGTTCGTCACGCTGGCAACCGTTTTTCCCGAAGGGTGACCCCTGCTGTCGCGCCCTCACGTGATAATTCTTTCATCCTGGCATTTCCACAACAGATGGATGATTTAGTATGTTTTCGCGGATTATGGAATATCTCCCAATATGTGGTTGACGAAATTCTATTTGACACTGGATTGGACTACTTTAGGAAACCATATGACCAATCTTGACACATGCACAGCCCGATGATCACATCCACGACGCCTTTCCAAAGTTAACGACTTGCAACTTCTTCAATCCCTTGTCTTCTCCTTTTCCAATCCGCGCATACTGATCGCCGCCAGTGCAATAAATGCAATTGCGCCTCCACCAAAGATCAACGCTGGCGGCTTTCGGACCGTCCCCGTAGCCACTCCATAAGCCATGGCAGCAACATCGACAAGATCACATCCAATGCCTGCCCAAAGTGTGCGTTTGATCTCCCTCTTGCCGCCATCGGGACTGTTCTTGTCTTCAGCCGTGACAAGCAGCTCGCCAAGAGCTAGATCGCGGACGCCAAAGAGTCGGGGCATAACTGCATATGCTGCTGGGACCGGGAATTGAAAAAGAGCACAGCTGAAGCGAGGCGCTACCGTACATGCTGCTCCAATGGCAATCCGAAGTACGGAAAGGGCTTTGATGGCGGTGGATGTGGTTGGGGATAAAGGTTCCACTGGTTCCTTCATAGTTTTCGGTGGGAGAAGAGGCTCGGATTGACGAGTTGAGGATGTTTGTGACGCAGACATATTGGAAAGAAATGCAAGAAGAGGAGTGTGACTGAGTGTACGTTTCACTGTTGAAGTTGTAGTGCTGATTGAATGTCCGCTGATGGGTTCTTCAGGCAGTGCTAGCCATTTCCTTTTATCTTCGCCCCATTAACATAAGGTAACTAGCATAACATATTCTAAGAGCTAAATTACAGGCCGCAAACTGTTATGACGGAGTGCTAACTTCGTTATTCTCCGAAAATGGAGGCCTGAACCGTAAAGGCAATCCCACCGCCAAGAAATTTACGGAATCTCCAACAAACTCTGCGACTGCAACGAGGGCCTCATCAAGTCCAGCTTGTTAGATCGGAGGGGATGTTTGCCCGTTTCCCAAGGCGGGACAGTGGTCGATTTCTTCCGGTTTCTTTGACTGTCGTATTTCGTATTGCAGGCCGCTAAATCGAATCTGGTCTAGTTCGCTTTACGAGCATAACGTTATGCTCTGGGAGGGGCAATTCTCAATACATTCATATGTATAAGACTGTCCATTCTCATCCGCACTATCTCAAAACTATCACCGTACCTTAACGTGAAGCCCGTATAATCACACGATGCCTGCAGACAGACGAAAGAAGACCACGACGCCAGATGAAGTCCCCAGTCTCGGGGATCCAGACCGAAAGAGAGTGCTGAATGTTCTGGCCCAAAGAAGATACCGTACTACTCCTTCATTGAAACTAAAGTATTAGATTGGTTGCTGAGCTGCTGTGACAGGCCAGAAGCGGAAAGAAAAGCTAGCACAACTGGAGGCCCGAGCAAGGAGTTCACAATCGACCGCCACAGCGCAACCGCCTCTGCGGATGGATGGAGGAGTCCAAGTCACGTCCGAGTGTCCATCGAGTTCATCTTCAGATCGAGCTCAATCCTCAAGCTCGCCATCAGGCTACACAACCGAAAGTAGTCATGACAATGATGTGGAGGACATTGTACGTGGTGTGCCTTCCACTGGCATCGAGGATTTCAACTTCAACCCGGACCCTATTGACCTGGGCCTTTTTACCGGATTTGGTAGGTATACCTACTTCGACTGTTAATTTTGCCCATTTCATGCATGCCCTAACACCGGCGACTGTGCCCCTGTTGTACGCATTCTGGCGGCCTATACTTCCTTGTCCCGCTTTCTACATGTATCTGTATCATTTCACTGACCTGAATCAGGCTTTGATAATGTGGATCAGGCAAATGGAACAGTAACGGAGCCAACAATGCAACAAACCTCCTCCAATGCAACTGCGGCGTTCAACTTTCCCCTAGCAGCAGACGCGTCCCAACTCGACATACCCCTTCTCCCTGCCCTCCGTGCCTTCGGGTTGATTATCACGGCCCTCGACCTAGGAGCCAAGATCTGGAATCCTGCCTACCTCCACGTGCTCCCTCCAACCCCTCACCCTTCTCTACCTCCCAATTTGCACCCAACTGCTGCCCAGATCACGATACCCCATCATCCAATGCTGGATACCCTACCCTGGCCTACTGTACGCGAGAAGTTGATCTGTATGCTAGCGTTACCTTCACCTTTTCGCCCGCCTGTCGCCCAGGAGGCCGAAGGCGAGGGTCAGGGGACGACTGTTGTACGCATAATGCATGACCTCGATGACGTTCGGGATGGGATAAGAAACCATGGTAATACTTCTACTTGGGCTAATGGTAATGAGTTGATCGAAGAAGCGTGGGAGATAGGTGAAGTGTTTTATCAGCATTGGTGGTGGTGTCTCGATCAGAAAATCGTTGATTGGTCGAATCAGAGGAGGAGGGAAAGAGGGTTGGGTCGACTACAAATCAAAGCTTGATTCACAGGAGCTTTCATTGACAGTTAAAGGTGCGGTCAATATACTAATCAACGTGTATTCTACCCCAGCCTGTCTCGGCACAAGGAAATTGCCACATCTACCGTCGCCCCATCAAGGAAATCATTCATCAAGACCACCAGTCCTTCCTCCCTCACAAGCTTCTTTCCTGTCTCACCACTCAACAACGACAGTATCTTCGCGTCGCAAACCCCCTTTGTTGCTAGAAGCGGGCTAGTCGAGACATCCGAATCCATAACACTAGCAACGATAACATCTCTGATATTCGTCGAGGTGGCCTGGCACTGCAATAAAGTAATCGGGTGTTTCTTGGGCGGATTGTTCGACATCTCTGTCAGCTTCGCCACAATGGGTTCGCCGTCCAGCGTCGCGCTGGCATCATCGTCGTAGTTGGAGACCTGGTTGACATCGCGCGTGACGATCAGTCTCTTTCTCTCATTCCTTAAATCCTTGATGCTCATCCTCTCCATATCCTCCTGATTCCCCACCTGCAAGTCCGAGTCTCTGAGGACCTCATCCAACACCGCTCTCAACTCTTCATCCGTTCCTCTCGGACAATCCCCCGGGACCCCATCCCACCGATGCTGCACCACGACAATCTCATTGTTCCGCTCCTTTAGAAACGCCACCACCCCGGTCAGAAATTCCTTGTACAGCATCCCCGGGATAGCACCGTGCTGAAAGTACAAGACATCGTCCAAAGGGCTCACCCTTTGCATCATACGATGACACTTCGCGGGGCGAAACTCGAAATACCGTGCCCCAATTTTGAGCATGACATCCAGACTATCTTTCTGCGTGATGGCAAGAGCGCGCACAATGTCCGGGGCGATGTGGCCGACTGCCTTGTCAGCGACTTTGTTCAAGACCGACAGGGCGCCTGGGAGACTGCGACCGAGGACTTCCTTGATGGTTCCAGTGCCGGATTTCTGGATGATGGCGAGGGAGGTTTGCATGCTGTTCATGCCGACGTCGTGGGGGCAGGGAAGAACCAATTTGTGGAAGGGCTGGTCTGCCTGCGGACTTCCGGGGGGTGCTAGCTCTTTCATCCAGTCCTGGTAGTTGCGGGTGACGGTTACGTAGCATTGGTGCTGTTTCGGGAGTCCTGCATGCCCAGGTCCTGCGTCGTAGAAGCCGTATGTGATGATCAAGTCCTCGACGAAGATGCTTGGAGTTTGGTCCATGTTATTCATGGTGCCGTTTTCCAAGCTGCCGGTCATGCTGTTGACTTCGGTCCACTGCTCGGTGAGATCCCTGCCATCGCGGCGTACTTTGAAGGAGAAGCGGCCTGTGAACTTGAAGGAGCTCAGATTCTTGGAGTCTACCTCGAGGTGGTCGATGGTGAACTGATTTTGGTCACGCTTGGTGATGGATTGCTTTGGGACGGAGAACTCAATCTCGACGCCTGGTGCTGCGATGTACGCGTAGCATTTTATGCCTTTTGATGGCATGGTGGATTATGGTATCTTTCTGCACTAGGTCGACTCAGTGGTTCGTCTCGAGTTACAGTGGGTGATTAGTTGTGAAGCTGACATGAAGAGGGGCATAAAAAGCAACGATCGGGTCAAGCACGAAGCTCTGTAGGTAAAGAAGGACCCCGAATGCCGTTCTGACCCCACCAGGGCACGGAAAGGATAGGCACAGTTGGCAAATCGGAAATTCGACAGGACGCGTACGCGTACTACGATTGTGGAGGTGAGGGTTTGGATACAGGGGCTTATAACTTCCCAGACTCTATGCCACGACACTAAAGGAGCGAAATTAGACCTGGGCTGTTCGGTCCGGGGCAGGCCTTGCTCAGCTCGAAACGTTCCTGGGTGGCTGGTGTTGGTGTTTCCCAGGAACTCCCCCGCCACGTTAGCCCACTCGCTAATGAGTGACGGCGACTGGACGGTTCAGCTCCTGCTAGCTATAGATAGCAATAGATGCTATTATGTCAACTCCACCGAGTCCCTTCGGTGTATACAATCGCATTATTAGGTGTGCAACGTCAAGATTGATGCTCCCGCTTTCGAAGAAGATGTCATGTCTCATTGATCATACAGATTGCGACAGAAACTCGATTCATGGATATCGGTAAATCACGTGCCGGCACCGCCATGACACCCGTGCCTGTATTACTGCCGCAAAGACTTGTGGTGGTCATCAAGTCGAAGCTGTGTGGAAGGAATCTGGGCAAACAAATGCCTCAACCGGCATTCTCCTTCTCCTTCTCTTCAGCCGTCTTCACGCTTTTCCCACTCTTCATACTTTTGACGCTCTTGAGACTCTTCCTGCTCGTTGTCCTCCTCAACTTTGCCTTGAACTTTCGCCACTTCTCATTTAGAGTGGCTGCATGATTGGTATCTTCTTTTGCCTCCAATGTTCCCCGATCACTATCGATACTACCCCTGTAGCTCTGCGCTTCAGGTTCAGGCACGTGGTGGTTCTGTTCCATCTTCCTTCTTCCACTCATGAGTACGTATTCCAAAGTTTGCCAGGCGGCCATGTCCTTTATTGGGCCATCCTTGGGGTTGCTTTGGCTTTGAGGATTCTTCCAGGGGCAGTGCTCGCGATGAGACTCTAGGATATCGAGACGGAGGGATTCAATGGGTACATCGAGCCTGGAACTTGAAGCTTTGAGTTTTTCGTCTTTATAAAGCCACAGTCCGATGCGTTGGAAGCAGTGGTTGCAAGTTGCCAGAGCGATGTTGGATTCGGACATGCCTGACCACCCGAATAGCGCGAATATAAAGGCCTTCTGCTCTGCTGCTGAAGAAGGTGGGAAGTTTGCGGGCGTTGAGGGCCCTGCTTGAGTGAAAAGGGATTGGTTCATGTTCTTCAAGATCTCTTCCACTGATGGACCGGGGTATGTAAAGTTTTCTGGAAGCGGTAGTTCGTCTGTGATGGGTAGTAACGAACGATACCGCTCAAGAAGTTCTGCTGAGCTTTTAACCCGATCAGGGATTGATATGTGGTAGATATCGTCTGCGAGGGTGTTAGCAGTTCCAGATTGCGGCTACAGGGCTAATATTTATGGCACTCACCCATACAGCCGCGTTTCCTCCAAAGACAGTCTTCGTAATGGCCTTCAACGATAAGCTCGCGGAACTTTTGTACCAGAGCTTCATCCACATCCTCTGTCATATCCTCTGTCATGTCGATCTCCTTCCCCTCGGCATCTCTTCGTTTTGGATAGAGCCTCACGACGACCCTCTGCTCGCATCCACCCTTGCAAGCGACCGTGTTCCAAGTGTCGCACACCCATCCTCGCTTCGCCCATTGTACCTCATTGATGGCTTCCGGTTTGTTCGTCCACTTCTTCACATCGGCGAACGTTTTCAACCTGCTCAAGAAATGCTCCTGGCTATGCGGCTGGAAGTTAGGCTCCTTCCTCGGCGTGGAAAGCTTCACAGGGACAGAGCTCTGGTTGACATTCCGAATTCCGGCACCGGCCTGCCTGTCAGCAGTCGTACGAGGTGTGAAGAGCTTCTCTTGTATGGCACGAATACGGTCGCTGCCCGACACGGTACGCTTCCCCGATCCCAGATCGGTGACCCGTGAGCGTTTCTGTGGTGGTTCGGGAAGCGTTGGTTCGACTATAGAGATCGCAGAAGCATTAGACTCCTGGAGCGTACTGGCAAGGGAGGTGGAGGATGTGCTAGCGGCGAGGTTATCGAGGAGCTTGTGGAACTTCCGCTTTGTCGTCGCAAGAGCGGGCTGGGGAGGCGACTCCGGTGAAGCCATTCTGGAGCGTCTATGCGGCCTGTAGATCTGGCACAGGTGAAGGCGAGCAAGATACCGTCTTTGTGAGATGTTCTGGAGGCTTTGTTTACTGGGCCAGGATGGAGCGACCGTGAACGTCAGCGTGGTCCGCGGAGTAGGAGTGCGGCGGCGCTGAAGATGAGCACGTGTATTCGCGATGGTGGTTTGCGACTACACCCTCAACATGGTGTAAGAATGCGCTCCCATACGTGGGATGGTATTGCTACTGGACAGTACGACTTCCACCATAGATGGCCCGTGCGCCCGCGTCGGGCTTCCGCGCCTCAACCGCCGATCGCGCTTGTACCTTTGGTATTGGGATGCAAGGATGCTTGACGTGCTAGCAGACTCGCTCAGCAGGACTTCCAACTGAATTGCATGGCACTTTTCTTTTGCCGACCACGTAAAATTCTCCTCCTTTCTGTCGTCATCCTGGCTATAAGCTATTGCCTCTCTCCATCTCCGCTGTTCCGGACATTGTCCCGCCTCTCGCAGTTCAAGCAGCGACTACGCCCCGCCCCCGCGATCCTCCGCGCCCGACCCCTCGGTACAGAAAACATAACATTTGGAACAATGGCATACGAGAAAGAGCTGGAAATTGCCCTACTGGCTGTTCAGCGAGCTACGATCCTCACAAAAGCCGTCTATTCTTCGCACGCCAAAGGAACGCTGTCCAAGTCCGACTCATCACCCGTCACGATTGGAGATTTCGGCGCCCAAGCACTCATCATTTCTTCGATAAAATACGCCTTCCCCGAGGATGAGGTTGTGGGAGAGGAGGACGCGAACGATCTGCGCAAGGACAGCAGCCTGAGAGATCAGATCTGGGAACTTGTGCAAGCAGCAAAGCTCGAGGACGCTGAGGCCGAGGAGAAGATTGGAGGGCCCATCAAGAGCGTGGACGCAATGTTGGATGCAATTGACGCTGGTAATAGTGCGGGAGGAAGAAACGGCAGGATATGGGCGTTGGACCCGATTGATGGGACCAAAGGCTTCCTTCGCGGTGGGCAGTATGCTGTATGCCTTGGACTACTCGTGGATGGTGTGCCTGCAGTGGGCGCCATTGGCTGTCCCAATCTCCCCATCGATGACAACGCTCCGTTGGATTCCTCAATTGGAGTTGATGCCGATGATAAGGAGGGTAAAGGTGTGCTATTTGGCGCAGTCAAGGGCCAGGGCGCCACTAGCCGCCCCCTAAGCAAAGGCGGCCTTCAGGAGGGAAAGAAGATCTCGATGAAGCCGCTCACCGATACAAGCCAGGCGACCTTTTGCGAGAGCGTGGAGTCGGGTCATTCCAGCCATGGCGACAATGCCGCTATCGCCGCTAAGCTGGGTATCACGAAGCCTAGCGTGCGGATGGACTCTCAGGCGAAGTACTGCTCCATCGCGAGAGGAGCCGGAGACTTATATCTGCGCCTGCCGGTCAGCAAGACCTACGAGGAGAAGATCTGGGACCATGCGGCCGGTGTCGTGTTGGTACAGGAGGCTGGCGGTGAACTGGCCGACTCGGAAGGGAAGCCTCTGGATTTTGGGTTGGGCAGGACATTGAAGGGAAATAAAGGCATGATAGCTGCACCGAAAGGGGTGTTCCCAGAAGTTATCAAAGCTGTCAAGGAGGTGTTGGCTGCGAAGCTTTGAGCGAGGATCAAGGGAATCGCAGTGAAACATTCAGGCATCACAGAGATTGTGCGTGGACATGGACTACGCAAATCGGAAGTTTGATGCCCTGGATGCAAAAGTACTGAGTTCAATATACATTCCGCAAACCATGGGGTATGCTATGCTCGTACCACGGTTCCATGCAAGTATGATACAATATCCAGATAATACAGTCCCATATAACCCAACCACGCTGTCCTTTACTTGATCTTCTTGTTCTTCAGCTTAATGGTTTCGCCATTGACGAAGATACCCTTGCCCTTATATGGCTCCGGCTTCCTCCACATCCTGATCTTGGCCGCAAACTGCATAACCACCTCTTTCTCTGGTCCTTCGAGCAGCAGCCGAGTCGGCTGCGGTGTGCTGGCCTTTACACCCTTGGGAATGCCCAGCTCAACAGGGTGAGAGTATCCCACCTTCAGATTCACGAACTGCTGCCCGGGATATTCTGTTTCGACGGTTGTAGCGGTCGGTTCTACGGACGCACGGTATCCGACACCATTGAGGCTGAGAATGGCAGAGTGGCCTTCGCTCACCCCGAGAATGTGGTTCTGCAGATAGGCACGCGTTGTACCTTTTTCGAATCAGCCATTGCTCTCTCACCAGGTAATAGAGCCGGTTCTTACCCCACATGGCTCTCTGCTTAGCATCTGTCGGGTCCTGTACCGTCAAGGTCGGGCCCGGGAGCTTGGGGTCCTGGTTGATGTTGACGTAGGGCGCAATCTCCATGGATAGCTCTCCCAATGGTCCCTTGATCCGCACCGTCGAGGATGATCTTGTCCTTGAACCTTTTGCGCCGCGTCCAGAGGGCGGGACGACTGTGAAACTAACTTCTGGGGGGATCGAAAGCGGTGCGGAGCCGATCTTGGAGAGGCATGGGGAAGTTGTTGTAAAGGTCCGCGCCGGGGTTGGGGCCTGGAAAGCAGGCAGCAGAAAAGTTGGGATAGATTCGGAGGGGCGACTCGATAGGGAGGCCAGGCGCTGCGCGCACCGCCGTTGTGCTGGGCCGAACATTGTTGTCGTCCAAGGTTTGAGACCTTCCGTGAAAGATTTCCGGAGATGCGCCCAGGACCAGGGAGAACCGCGTTCAGCCCTACTGATTATGTAAGACATGTAAAGGCCAATCAACGCGATTTTACGATTCCAATGCTACAATTACACGTTTAGGTAATAAACCTCCTCCCACCTGCATGTCTTCAGGGCCCACCATCGCTCCTTCCTCATCGACAAGTCGTCGAAGAAGATGTGTTTACATGCTCATGTCACCGCTTCCCCCCTTGCCGCCCCCGCCACTGGCGGTGGAACACCGACTCCTCCCACCCACTCAGGGTTCTCTCCCACTCAACCATCCATTGCAACACCGCATCCTCTCACCTTGCGAAGCCGCGCTTCTCAACACCGCTTCATCATCTCCGGTATAGCGGAGCGGGATAGTAAATTATATAGCCAAGGCTCAGGCCTCAACATTCCTTCAGCCATCTCACTTCCTCTCCTCTACCTGTATCTTCCTTCATCCACAATTCTTTACAGCCTCCTAGCTTTAGACAATCCAATTATCCCAATCCCACTTTATCAATATGATCCTCCGCAACACGCGAAGGCACGCTCAGGTGTGCCTCTTGATACTCGCTCTGTACGGCCGCCCACTTCGTGCGACGCAGACGCCGCTTCATTCTTCACTCGCATCTGAAGGTGTGTCCTCTATCACTTTAGGCACACCAGTTGCAACTGACAAGCCCGTCAGGCGCAGACGTAAAGAAGGACTTGGCATCCATACTCAAAGATCCCCCAATTCAACAACATGAACGACTTTCTGAGGCTCTCCAAATCATCCATCCGATACAGTCTGGTCCAAGGTGCCATTACCAAGCAGCGCTCCACCTACTCAACGATTGCAAATTCCTCGAAACGGCCTCTGCTGAAGTGATGGTGGATTCTGAGACTACCTTGCAACAGCTCGAGACCATATACGCCGCCCGACTAGCTGTTTGTGAGCTCATGAGCGCCAACGTACCTATCCCACAGGATTGTAAAGTCGTCACACCCTCCCCAGAGGCTTGTATCAAGAAGCGCAGCGGGTATGCCTCTTGGTTCTCTCACACCGAAAGAACCAAGAATGACGGTCTCTGCTATCCTGATCCTCCGCAACCAAAGCAGTTCCAACGGTGTATGAAAGCCTTGTTCTCTCAGAACCAGTCATGGATGTCCTACAGCAATGCCCGGCAAAACGCCGTGGTCATGTGTCATGCCAGTAGGGACGTGATTGAGAAAGGTATGGGTCACTATCATTACGGCAGCACCAGGCTGACAACATTTGGCAGAGAAGAACCTGTCATTCTACAGGAGTCTCGGTGAGGCAGTGTCCCTGATGGCATCTGTTTTAGAGCAGTACAACGATCAGATAAAGGCGTGGCTTACTGAGCACGATGCACTGGTCGAAAAGATCCGCGCATCTTCTGAGCAAGCTTTGCACGACATGCAAGAAGGCTTAACAACCTTTGATTCAATCAAAAGTGCCTTTCGCTCCTTTGCAGGTATGATGTCGCGTGTGACGGAATCTTATTCGCAGGAAATCAGTAAGGTACGTCCCTATGGACCCCCAGCTGAGCAGCATTATCCCTGACTTCTTTGCAGAACATCGCCAAGTCTAAGGTGGACATGGAGCGACACCGTCAAGATTTACAACAACATCACGAGGAGATGGCCGAATTCAGCGTGACGCACGCAGCCAATTATAGGACACAACTACAGATGGGCCATGATGCAGCTGTTGCGGCATTGCAGTCTTATCACAGCGCAGCTCTGGAGACGCTGCAAGCCAATCATGATGCTGCGATCCATAAAGTGAACGAAGTAGCAACCACAGTTGGGGACCTTCAGGTGAAAGTGGTAAGTCCGTTTCTTCCTACTTCGTTCATCATACCTGACCCGTACAGCAAATCTCTTCCGATCGAATGGAACATATCAATCAGGTAGGCATATCACCGGGTGACCGTGAGCATGGGCTGGTTCATGCTGACTTGGCTAGGGTTTGGTGAACGTCAACAGGACCGTGCAACAACTGGACGCCGCAACCGAAAAGCTACCCGAAATGCTTCATGTCCTGACGACCGTAGGGAGCCTCGTCGCAAGTCCTCAAATTTGGCTTGCATGGATCGTGTGCTTGTTTGGTGTCTGGAAAGCCAACGGCAAGATTGCTGGCTACTTGATTGCCACCTTCGGTGAGTAAAGAGGCTTTTTTAACAGGGCAATGTACTGAGTTCAACCAGGTTTCGGATACGGTCTTGTTCTACTAGACTTCCGAGCACGCGCTCAGGAGGTATGGCAACACCTCGACAACAGTCTCCTTAGCCTCGTGCAGAAGCAAAACTCAGCAACACTGCTTGTTGTCCTCTTTGCGCTCTTCTTTCTCCTCTCCTTCACCTTGCATATGCACCTTCGCTCGAGTTATTTCGGCATATACCAAGACGAAAGAGGAGAAAAGGGAGTTCTACCCAGCATCGAAATGCCCCACACACCAGAAACTCCGGTTCCCAGGAAACGGCGGCCACTTGACCTCTTTAAGGCCCTCCATTTAGCATCATGACTTCCTGGACCCCGTCTCCGAGCGACTTTCTATTCATTCTTCTGCAGTTACCTATCCGCTCCTACTTTCTCCATCTGCCATATTGCGGTCTCCTATTATCTCTACTTCCGGTGAGGAGGTTTCACTTGCAGTTACTTACGCTTGATACCCAATGCATTTTTATGAATTCGGCGTTTCACATCTACGACACGGGATCTTGCCACCTATTCTAGCCAGGCCTAGTCTTATACCTTGCTATATATTTACCATTATTCATGGCGTTTGGGGCTTCATATGCATGGACTTTGGACCACTACGGAGGGTGATCACGAAGCAGGGTGGGAACCGGGGCGCCACTTGCAAACTGGGGGTCGCGAGAAAAGTGAAGCAATTGTCCCCGGCTTTGGCAGCTTTGATAGCTTGAAATTTCACACCATTAGGGGCGATAGATTCTGCCCATGTAATCAGGTGCCAAAGCCAAAGCCCTTTAATCTCACTTGATACTCCCAACTCCCAATGATCCTTGATTTCACATACAGGAGATCTTCTCATTTCACACGCACATCAACATTACAAGCGCTTTGAAATATACAAGACGAAGAGCTTAAATCTCAGTCCACCTCCTCGTCATCACTCAACTCCTGGATCCTGCCACTCCGATAAGCCTCTGCAACAGGGTTCTCCACATTCACCACCCCGGTGGCCCTCAACCTCTCAAAAAGCACAAACAATCTCTCCGCCTCCCTCTCTCTCTCCTCCACCGTCATTGGTGTGCTCGTATCCGGCTCCTCCATGTCCAGTCTCTGACCCGTGATGGGATTGACGGGGATACCGCCACTGTCTGGAGGGCCGGTCGCTTGGTCGTGCAACGCGTGTTCGGGCATGGGGATATTGTTGGAAAGGAGGAACCCAGAGGCGAAGCCGTAGCCGACGTTGTGAACAAATTTGGGGGCGTCCTTGCCAGAGAGCTCGAAGAGGAATGCGGAGATGGAAGTACGGAGACTGGGCGCTAGGGCGGATGTTGAGAGCTGCAGGAGGCGAGAAGAGAGCGAGTCTGACTTTCCGAGGGGCCGAGTACGTTCCTCATCCGTGGGGAGAAGGAGACGCTCCATTGTCCTTTTTACGGGTTCCGGGGCGGATTCGTACATGCGGCGGAGGAGGGTTAAGAGGGGAGAGACGGTTTGGTCGAGCTCGGATTCGGGATAGGCGAGGATGGAGAGGTCGAGGAGGTGGATGAGGTGGGGGGCGTGGGAGGAGGGATCCGAGGGGGGATAGAAGGCCTCTTTGTTGCTGTCGTTCAGAGGAAGGTTGATCAGGGCGTTGATGAGGGAGCTCACAGGTGGCTGGAGTGGGAGCTTGGGTATCGGTCGACTCCGTAGGATGGTGAAAATTGGGCCTGTTGACTTTGAGAACTGTGGGCTCAGATCTGGGAAGAAGTGGGTGATGTTGAACAGTAATCTGAGCGTCTCGGACAAGGCCATCAGGTCCATGGGTGCGGTGTGCCTGTCAGTCTGGTTCTCTCCTGCTCCTGAATATCGATTTGCGTGTCTTTCGAGTGCGGCATTGATGCTGTTGGCCAGGTGGCTGCTGCTGACCAGCTCCTTGTAGTCAAGCTTCGTGTCGTACGTCAGGAGGAAGAGGATACGGGATGCCAAAAATTCGTCGTCAATGTTGCCGCTCTATGCCTATCGTCAACAGCCAGCTTGGACAGATTGGACGACACAGTACCTTTAGCTTCTCCGCAGCTTTCGAGGCATTGCCAAGGTCCGCAAAGATTTGCCTGGTGCTTGGGACAAGAAGCATTGTATTCGCTAAGCAGCGAATGGCTTCCCTTGATGTTTCCGCATCGCTTGTGTCAAATGCATATCGGCTTAATGTGCGGATCCCCTGCCCAACCGTGAGCAATCAACCTCGAATGCAGTTACGCGATGCCATACCCGTTCCGAGAAGATTGGATCCGCATTTTGGGGGGATCGGCCATGTATCTTGAGTTGTTCTAGCTTCTCTTTCCGCTCTGTCTCCAGAATGAGCACCGGGATGATCAAGAGGGTGGGGTGGATTACGTTGGTGAGGGAGTTTAGGGTCGTCAAGGTCGGCGGCGAGGTCAGCTATCAGCGTGGTGACCTGCTCGAGCTTTGCTGTCAACGGTCAGTCAGAATTGGTCCCGGCGGAGTTGGGATCGGTACGTACCTTTCCCGCTGCTTGCCATTGTTGGAGGGTCGGTTGCAGCTCCAAGCACGCGGCTTCCACCAAGCGATTGCTGGGGCTAGCCAGAAATAAGAGTGTTTCAATCCCTTTTCAAAGTCTTGTGTACCTAGGCAATGAGCTCGGGAGAGTAAGTAGTCAAACAACGGATCGGCCGCGGGCAGACAGGACGTCGAGAAGGGTGCAGGGATGAGGTCACCCGCAGGCAGGGGGGTAGAAGTGGGTGGGGTGGGAGCGGGCCGTGCCCACCTGGGCAGGTGGAGCGGCTTAAGTGCGGCACGTGACGCGCCTTGACGCGGCGCGTTCCTCCTACGCGACGCGAACTTCCCCAGCCATGCGCGAGCTAGCGCCAATTCACCTCGACTCCACCTCAAAGTGCCCATGCCAGCTTCGCCTTCTCACCGGCCATGCACACGCGCTTTCCATTTCCTTCTTGTCTTTTCTGTTTAGTGCTTTTTTAGCATAGCCATGGTGTCTTCAAAATTTGAATCTCTCTCTGTACGGCCACCGACACCACCAAAAGATCTCAAAGACCTCGACATCGAAATCCACGACGCCATTCGGCTGCTTGACAACCCTTTTGACACCAAGACACTTCCGAAGTCAGCTTTGTCCGAAAAACCTCTGCTCAACACACCAGATTCATCTCCTTCATCTGGAACGAGTGTTTCTTCGTCAAGCAAGAAAAAGCGAGTCAACTTCGAGATTCAGACATGCTGCCCTGGTAAGAGTACCAACCTGGTCCCCCAACCGTGGACACCGCAAAAGAGCTCGCCACTGCGGCCGCTTCCTCAGACTCGCCTATCGAAGCCGCTGAAATCCATATTAAAACCGAGCGATCCCACCTCCACACCTCCTCTCGCCGAAGAAGGGACCGCCCCGCACAACTTCGAATCCTTCCCGGAGATGTTGGAATCAATGACCAAATTGCTTGCCCAGGGCACCAGGCCTTCGAAATTAGACGCCTATATCATCCTGCAAAGGAGTTTGCAAGCATACGACAAGCTCCCTGAGACGAACGCGCTGATGAACAAGATGGGCCTATTCGAACAATTCATCAGGAGGGATTTGGAGGCCATTAGCATAAGCGGCACCGGACCGGACATTCAGCTTATCCAGCAGGCGCTCAAGTTTGTCATGGGTCTGATGAGGAAGCTCCAAGATGCCAAAGTCTTCATGGACGACGACTTCTGCTCTTTCCTCGTTGACCATAGCATTTTGGCCTGTGAAAATGCCACCACACCGAAAGCAGTTGTCAATCATCATTTGGCCCTCTTGATGCAACAAAACTTTCGACCGAGGGTCATGACTGTCGCCCGCGTGGAAAAGATCCTCGACGTTCTTGACGCCGTCCATGAGCGTGTCAGCGGCTACTCGGTGCAGGTCTACAGGATCCGAGTATATCGCAAGCTGATCCAGCAGAGGCCGGAAGTGATGGCCAGACATACCGAAAGATGGTTCAAGTACGTCCTCAAGGCTCTGCTTTCTGGGCAGAAGGACACCCATACCAGCGCGCTCGAAACTGCGATATGTGCAGCGAGGACGATAGGGTCCGATCCCTCTGTCGCGAAGGCCGTACTAGCGATCATGAATCGGGTTAAGAGCGACGGTGACACTTTCGGAAAGGCTTTCGCGCATGAGCTGACGAAGTCTCTTCTGAATGCCGATTCCGCCTTTCTGGTTCCGCAGGTCTGGGGTGCAGTAACGGCATTTCTCGGAGAATCTTTGCGCAACAGCACGCTCACCGCCTCGCCCGAATGGTTGCACGTGTTCGAGACCTTCTTCACTTCCAGGATGCAGACGATACTATCACAGGCAAACATCGCGTACGCGTTCATCATCTACGCGATAGATGTGGAGCTTGAAACGCCTTCCGACTGGTCACAAATGCTGTTAAACGTCTCACGATCCCAGTTCCGCCGCCTGCGCGAGGGGAAGACGGTGGCTGATGCTGCCACATCCGGCTATCTTACGCTCGTTTACTACGCTCTACGACCATCGGCTCCCCACGAACAATTGACTCGATACTGGAGAGAACTTGTGACGGATTTTTGGACGCCAATGATAAAAGACTCGTCACCCAGCCGTGCGATTGCTGCCTGCCGCTTCACATCTGCGATTCTCAGAGGTTCTCGTAGACCATGGAATCCGCATCGGGCTCTAGAGACCAAACTGCAGCTGATGGTGCAGCCTCAGGACTTGCCCCTTTTGGACCCTCGGTGGGTCCGGAAGTCACTTGAGGAGGTACTCAAGTTCATCGAGACACTCCTGGATGTAACTCCTTGGACGCTTGAAAGTGCGGATGACGAGCCGATCAAGACTGTGTGGATAGCCCTGCTCGATTCCCTGCGAGAAGCAAGCAGCAAAGAGGTGATGATAACCTCAGAAACAAAGAATGCGGTCGCCCAGATCGTCAATATGCTTCGGCGGCTGTGGGACCGCCACACTGCCGAACTATCGGTCTCACAAATGGGGGAAGACGTGTGGGCGGACAAATTCTGCTTCCTGCTTGGCTCATTTATCGACAAGCTAGGTGCATTGCAGTTTACCGACAAATGCTTGAGCCGCAACGTGCAAGACGAGTTTGAGGTAGCTCCTACACCTTCCAATCGCTCTCGTCAGCATGGTGCTCGGATTTCACCACTACTTTACTTCGTGGACCTTGTCGTGATCCGATCGGAGATGAAGCTGTCAGATCACCTCAGGAACCGCCTGCTGCAGTTAATGCTCGAGCCGTGTCTCAGATCTCAGGGTACCCGCTTGACAAAGCTGGAGTTGCTCAAGGACTGCTGCTCCGCAGCGTCTTCCTCATCCGCCAACACTGTGACTGCCAATTTCTGGACCCGAATGGCTTCATTGGGAAAGCTTACCGTTGGGGAACAACCAGCAGATCCAAAGGATGACATATCCAGACAGTTGGGCCAGGAATATGATTTATTTGTCGATATCCTTGCCCTTGTCTCCTCACATGTGCTGGACAATGCCCATCGGCTGGAGCTCCTATCATCCTTCTTGGAGGTCGTGCGGAAGGAGAGCGGTGAAGGTGGCGTCATCCTTGCGGTCGTTGAAAAGATATCAGCCAAGATCTTGAGGGATGGGAACGTAGCTCATGTGCCTTACATGTGCTTCCTTCTACGTAACTTACCTTCGCTGAAAGGTCAGAATATCCGACACGCCGTGGAGGACGCACGGCACAAGCTATATCCTTCTTCAACCGTTGCAGTGCGTGGAGCTGATTTCGATCCTTACCACCACATTCACACCGCAATCTCGTCCACAGGATCAACCTTGTACAACGGTCTACACGCCGACCACGTCGACGATTCCCGCAACTTCATTGAATCGCTCGCAGAATCCATCAGGAGGTGCCCAAGCAGGCTTCTTGCAGTATATCTCCGGAAGATTCAAGGTACAATTGCGATTTGGGTTGAAGATTCCCAGAAGAAACTGCGTGCCAAGCAGGACGATGTGAGGCAAATACGACCTCAGGTGAGGACACATACTCAATGTCCCGAGATGGTGCTAACACTGTGAAGGTCGTCGCCCTGTGGCGAGCTGTGGATTCCGCTATCAAGACATTACCTAAGAAGGACAGCGCCGTTCTATCGGCGTTGGAGCCACTCCTTTGTGCAGGGTTTTCCAGTCGCCAGCGCGCTGTGGTAAACATGTCAGTCAATACTTGGAACTCCACGTTTGGGGAGCAAGAGGGCTTGAACTACCCAGCCCGTCTGCAGAAGGCTCTACACCGGTTGAAAGGGATTGTCGAGCTTTCAACTCCTTCCTTGGGGGAGTTTGATAACACATCTGTAAGCAACGAAGCTCTCCGAGGAAACCCCTCTGACCTTGACCAGGATGAGCCGCTTTCGTTCGATGAGTCTGATGGGACAACTTCTGATGCAGCCGGCGGGTTGCCCGATTCACCGATTGAGCCGTCGACTCTGCGCGTTCGTAAGACTCCTCGACTGTCACGTTCATCGGCGGTTCCCAGTCCTGGTAGTAGGCGGTCAGCATGTCGCAAAACACGCAAATCGCGCCTTCGTCATGAGGATTCTCAGATTCAGTTTGAACCCGTCTTAACGTCGCCCCCCAATCTTCTGAATCAGGAATCGCAGGTTTTGACAGAGCGGCAAAAGGAGATAATGGAGCGACAGAGGGCTGCAATTGGCATACTCTCCCATGTTGGCTCTCGACCGGAGTCTCAGCCAGCTGGCGCATCCGCAGAACAAGCCTATGAACTTCATTCTGATGCACTTACTGCTGATGAGCTACCGACTGGGACGTCACAAAGCCCGCTAAAGTCATTGGCTTCCATGGGCCCTATTGATGCATATCTCGGATCTTCTCCTACTCCGCGATCTCGCAACATGGGCCACCAGGCCAGGCGAGGGGATATATCTGTTACTACGCCGAATCCAATCAGGACCATTGATGTTGCCGAAGACTCAGAAATTGGATCCTCTCCGCCTCATTTTGCGAACGTCCAAGCATCAAACATCAATAACAATTTGAGCGGACACAAAAAGTTGACATCACAGCGCACATCAGATACCAGGACCTTTGACGAGGATACCACGATAGAAGATGAAATGTTACTCAGCGTACACTCGCCCGTTGGGCAGGGTAACGCATCAATTTCCGAGCGTAAGATTCTTGACGACGACCAGGAAGACGAGGTGCCGAGCTCGACGATAGAACTGCAAATCAATGCGCAACTCAATGCGGACTTCCAGGCCGCCACAAAGTTTGGACATGACTTGGATGGGGACAAAGAGTCAAATGACCATGATGCGGACGACACTTCGCAATCATTCACTGACGTTCTGGTTCCTTCTCCGGGAGGCAAACAACCCAGTGATATAAGCCGTGTTGACGATTCCTTCTGCGAAATCGGTGAAGTCAAGGAGCTCCGAAGTGGGATGATGTCGAACACGACCGTCCGCCGGTCCACTCGACGATCTGCGGGTGGAACTGAATCCCAGGGTTCACCCACGAAAAAGCGACGGCAGTCTCCTAAGGATCCACCCCGTCAGACTAAGAAAGCCAAAGTAGAAGATATTGCCAAGGAGGAAACACAAGGCGACACTGAAGAAGATGACTTCATTGTGCTAGCTTCAGCGCCCAAGAGAACGACTAGGAGAACAAGGAAAAGGCCGAGAAGCCTGTCGCAAACACCCTCTCAGGTGCAGCCTCTTGTTCCAGAGACCGCCCGAAAGCCCGTTACCCGTCGAACGTCTCTTCTTCAGTCAGCATCGCAATGTACTGACCCGACGACCAAAGAAAACGAAGTTGTGGAGGCCACGCCAGCGCCCAAGAGAGCACGCAAAGCAATGTCGCAGGATGTCAGCGAAGCGAAAGATAGCTCTCCACAGAGCAAAGTCCTGAGCTATGTACGGGTATCACCCAGACAATCCGCATCTCGGGCCTCTTCGGTTGCTGCCGAAGAGAGTGTCGGCCTCACTGAGGTTGTTGCATCGTCCTCTGCTGTCAACCAAAATGTGGTCAGGAGATCGCAATCGCAGGCTGGATCTGGAGGTCTTTTGCAGGGAAAGAATAGCGCAGTACAGCAGACAGCTGCAGACAGCACGCCTGGCCGATCTTTCGCGCAGCGCGTAATACTCACGCCCAAGAGTATACTGGAAAAGCTTCAGGGATTTACGAACTCCCTCAAGCAAATGGTGCTGGGCCGTGAGGAAGAGCGAGAGCTTGTGGGCGCATTGTTCGAGCTTGGAACAGAGATCCAAGCTGCAGGGAGACGAGGGAAAGAGGGCCAGGACACCTGAGCTTGATAGATTCGTTCTAGGAGGCTGAGTAGCTCCGTGAAATCGATTAGTTTACGGCGGAGAGTACGGGATACCCCTTCTTTTGGATGCATGTTGCATCCGTAGAGTAATTATCAAATCAAATGTACCACCAAAGGCTACGTTCGCGTTCGGGTGTGGTGAACATCTGCTCGCCCGAGCTGCAGGTGAATTGTTGAAGTATAGATGATGTTTCGTGGTCAATAACATCTCTCCAGGCAAGCTACGTGGACCATGACCAAAAGCACATATCTGGACAGTATAAGCGAATGCAATGTCAACCACCTGAAACATATTGGCGTTTCAGATGAGTCTGGCTTGGGACTGCGCATAACTGGGTCGTGTATAGTGGGGCGTGCAGGTGGAGGTTGTACATACCCCTCCAGAGCTCCGCGACTCCCTCACTCGAACTGCTGCACGTCATCTGTGACAATACTATAAAGAGCCTTCGCCTCAGCTTCTTTATTTACGCGCAGATCACTCTCCACCTCCATTGATTCCTGGATATCCAACGCTCGAAGTGCTAGTACCCCGCCTCTCTGCCCCAGGTCCCTGATCATCACCTCAGCTCTCTCGATACCTGTCCTCTTTCTACACAATGGTTGAGCGTGCGAATCGTCCTTCTGCGTTGAGCGCTCCGGCCGCCGCTGGACCTGGACCCCAGGTAGATATTGTCGGGTCAGGACCGAGCTCAAAAGTGGTCGCGGCCCTGCCCTCGGGTGAGAGTGTGGAGGTCCTCCTCTACGGAGCCACGGTGACAAGCTGGAAGAGCAATGGAGGACAGACCGAGAACCTCTGGCTGAGCGAGAAGGCAGCTCTGGACGGAACCAAGGCAGTACGCGGCGGTATTCCCGTTGTCTTCCCTGTGAGTTGACCTCGTGGCACGTACGAGGCGATGGAGCTGACTTGCTTGAGGTCTTCGGCCCTCCCCCCAAGTCCGGCCACGCTACGTCCTCGCTCCCTCAACACGGCTTTGCACGAACGTCGCGCTGGGAATTCTTGGGCAAGTCTGCTTCGGAGGATGCTCTTGGCTCCAACTCGGTTAAGCTGGACTTTGGCCTCGATGCCTCTGGCGTGTCAGAGGAGGCGCGCAAAGCATGGCCGCTAGACTTTGCGCTCCAGTATAGTGTTACTCTTACCAAGGATAGCTTGCAAACCGTCGTGAATGTGCGCAATGAGGGCGAGCAAAGCTTCGAGTTCCAATTCCTTCTGCACACCTATCTGAGGATCAAGGTAGGGATCAATCCCCGCTACTGCGTATTCTGTCTGACAATGTGCAGGACATCTCCAAGGTCACCATCAACGGCCTTCTCGGCGTCGAATATATCGACAAAGTCCTCAATGCTACCACCCATCACCAATCAGACAACTCGCTCACGATCACCGGCGAAACCGACCGCGTATACAAGTCCATCCCGCAGGATACCACGAGTGTGCTTGAGGAGAGCAAGCCGCGTTTCGACGTTGTGAGGGACAATCTTCAAGACACCGTGGTGTGGAATCCTTGGACTGAGAAGGCAGCTGCCATGGGCGATTTCGCACCCAATGACGGATTCAAGAATATGGTTTGCGTGGAGGTGGGCACGGTTGATGGATGGCAGAAGCTGGATAAGGGAGAGGTATTCGAGGGAGGACAGACCATCAAGAGCCTCCTCTAGTGTGATATTGTCTTATGCCCGCCCTCCGGTAACCAAGAGAGGGCCCTTGTCCAACGTGGGGGGAAGCTCCATAGCAGCTGGAGCAGCAACGCGGCACAGCACGATGCATGTGGAAGAGCATAACGACTTATGACCAGATTGCCCACCTGAGATGAAAACAAGAAACATTCTGTACCCAAATTTATAGGATGTGTACTATCAAGTGACGCTACGTGCCTAAGTACAACCTCGAGGTTCGCACTTCCATGTACATGCACTGGACTGCGTTTATATGAACTTCCATGGCCCGTGCGCCCGATGAACCGATTGCCTAATGCGGATAGGAACACGGGCGTTTATCCCAACACCGCACATGGCCACCATGGCAGCTTGACCCGACCCACCTCTCCTGTCTTTCACAGCTTCGTCACCCTCCCCGCTCCCCACTCCCGCCAATGTCAGTGGTACCCAGAAATGACAGCGAAGGCATGCTAGCTACGACGTCTGCACCCCGTCGAAGTAGCAACCTTCCCCGCAGCTATGGATGACCACGAACATCAACGGAACATGTCGCTCGTGCCCTTTGCACCGGCAGAAGCACGCCAGGTGGTCCTGTATGTCCGAATTCTCTTCCTCGCTTCAATATGCATGATTCTGACCCGTTATGCAGCCGTCATGGCTCCGCTGTCGTCGTCTTTGACGAGGACTCGAAACAGCTCTCGCTCCGCGACACGTCGAGCACCGTCGACGCCACCTCATGTCCATACTGTCACCGACCATACAGAGAGCCTTCCTCTCATGAGCAAGATGAACCCGATGAGCATGATCATCTCGATCCCGATGCCGGATACGTCAGTTCGTCATACTTCCAGATGCTCCATAGGAGCCGTCCCAGCTCTACAGCAGGTTCACGCCCACCTTCACCCCACAAGCAACTCGCGCCAGCCGCCCTTCAAGGGACAGCGGATGTTTACGGAAGCGGATCCACGGCAGGCTCGCCTGTGTCACCTCAGCACCATGGTATATCCGCGAGAGCTTTCAGCCCAAACTATTTCAAGACATTCTTTGTGGAGGAACGTGAACTCGGAAGAGGAGGGAAAGGCGTCGTGTTATTAGTCCGTCACGTATTGGATGGAGTAAATCTCGGCCGATTCGCCTGCAAACGTGTTCCGGTCGGCGACGATCACGAATGGTTGGAGAAAGTCTTGATTGAAGTACAGCTTCTCCAGAACCTCTCCCACCAAAATCTCGTATCTTATCGACATGTATGGCTGGAAGATTACCAGATTACGAACTTCGGGCCCAGTGTTCCGTGCGCCTTTATCTTGCAGCAGTACTGTAATGGTGGAGACTTGCAGAACTACGTACTCGAGGGGATGAAAACGACTGTGACGACGGAGCAGCTCAAAGAACGCATACGTAGGAGATCCAAGGGACAACTGGACGACCCCAGTGAGCTTAACGGGCCCCGCCGTATGCCGTTCGATGAGATCATAAGCTTTTTCAAGGACATTACGTCGGGCTTGAATTTCCTGCACGCAAATGGCTATGTGCACCGAGATCTCAAACCGAACAACTGTCTTCTTCATCGGACTGGCCGGAAGGTACGCGTGCTCGTGAGCGACTTTGGTGAGATGCAGGCCGCAAATGTCACACGCAAATCAACAGGAGCTACCGGGACAATATCGTATTGCGCCCCCGAAGTGTTGAAACCAGTGGCTCCAGGCGGCCCTCTGGGTAACTTTACAACCAAGTCGGACATTTTCTCTCTCGGTATGATTGTGTACTTCATGTGCTTTGCGCGTCTACCGTACACGTACGCCGACGGTATCGACGAGGACAGGGAAGATATTGATCAGCTTCGAGTGGAAATATCGAACTGGCAGGGCTTCGATGACGCTCGGCGCGCGCGGACTGATCTGCCCGAAAAGCTGTACCAGTCCCTCAAACGTCTTCTCGCTCTCAAGCCAAGAGATCGCCCGGGGACCGAGGAAATCTTGCGCGCTCTCAAATCGCCCTCAGCGCTCGATGAGTTTTCCGAATTCAGTGGACCGTCCGGCTTGGACGATATCGGATCACGGATAACGCGAGCTGACACGCCTTCTCCTACACCACAGCATAGACACAAAGGCTCGGTCAACTACACGCAGCCCGGCCGGTCGAAACTGGGCACGTCTGTCCTTGAACGATCCCCAAGCCCTTCCCATCAACAAGCCAGAGCGAGGACGCCTCTAGAAGAAGAATCGATCGTGCTTAGGCCGAGAAAGCTTGACCTTCCACCACCACGCGAGCCTTCGCCGTCCCCTGGCCATTCCCCGCGGTTATTGCTTCCTCCACCCGACGAGCCCGTGACGATTGGGCATCGCCTCAGCCAAAGCTTGTCGTTTCTTTCCGCCGTTAAAGTTGGCTTCTTTCTTGTCAAGGTCTACACTTTGTTGACTCCCTGTCAACCGTACTCTGCAGCCCCTACGGTCACTTACCCACTACTCCTCCTGGCATCTCTCGACTTCGTAAGTGATGGATCTAATCGCACAGGCACGAACGCGTTGTCTCAGGGACTGGCAAGGTCCATGCTGCTCCTATTGGTGCATGCCGTTGTGGTTGGGACGCTGTTGCGGTGGGATAACCTGTGTTCGAGGAGAACAGTACCCTGGGACGAGTTGTGAGATGGAATTTCCGGTCAGAGAACCTATGTCATATTCAAGAAAGATAATGTATGAGTACTTTTATCCCAACTTCCACAACAAGTATGCAAGGTCATGAAAGAAGTGACAGGGGTCGGGTCATCACGTGTGGGGCTCTTCGAAAGCGGACTAGCGTCGGTTCCCGCACTGTTTACCTCCGATGTTATGGCGCATGTCAACACGTCCTCTCCCACTTCGAACTCGAACAACGACTGCTCTTTCCGCGTCTTTGACCAGAACAACTTGCATTCCCGCCCTGTGCGCGCTGGACGTATCCCGACTATCACTTGAAAGCATCTGTTCTCTATTCCCTACAATTGCATGCTTTACGCGACACGTCTTTAAGCATATATCAGGGCAGAAGCCTCGCTATACACACCATGCAGTCCTCTCCACCACGGAGCGAGGGCAAAGCACGCGCGATTAGAGAGCTCTCACGTAGCATGAACGGTCACGGCACACGCTCAATACCTTCGCTATCACCACCTCCAAGCGACTCGAATCCCACCCAGCAATTCGACGCGAACACCTCCGACTTTTTCAACAACGATGATGTCCTGATGTCCACCCAACACCGATTCGAGGACGAAACAAACACGAACGCACTACCGCAGCTTCCCCGAATTCGTTCCACGGCGAAGAAAGTCGGCACCTGGCAACCCCTCCAATCGGAACCTCCGCAACCTGATACATCCATGGTAAACAAGCAGTTCAGAGATTTCGATCAGAGTATTTCGGACGAGGAAGACATCTCCATTGAGCAGGCACGTGGTGGACAACGCAGCAGCCGCAGCACACCCGGCAAGGCCAACTCCTCACTTGGTCTATATAACAGCCTTTACGATATGACCCCACCTTCAGGACGACCGCGCAAGTCAGCAGAAAGTGGCAGTCTCCGCAGAGACGCGCAGATTCGGCGGGCCTCACGGAATGACTTCGAGACCGCTTCGCCGCGTCCGGCCAGCACACGTAATTCCCCTGCACTCTCGAGTAAACAAGAGAGGAAGCGTACTTCGCTAGCACAATCCCATGCCAGAATCTCTGAAGATGAGTCGTCCTTCATGGAACACCGGCCGCCGACCTTGACCTTTCAGGCACGCAGCACACGCTGGGGTGGCCAACGCAGCCGGCAGACCTCCTTGCAGCTGGACGGGGTCGCTGATACCAACAATCCATTGGATGACTCGAATCGATCAAGACCTGTAACAGCCCAAACAGGTACAGCACAGTCATTTATGCTACCAGATCTTCCTAATCTTACCGAGCTTGTCTCTGGCGTATATCAAGACGGCACGCCGGTCTTCTCGAAATCGACACCTGCGCGATCACGATTTGGTATGCCTACCAAGGGCCGTTTGCGCCCACAGAGTCATATCCCAGTCGATAGTGTCCCCATTCCGGAAGAAGAGAAGGCCATATTTGCTTCCCTTCAGCTTCTCCAGGAGCGGGTGACACAGCTAGAACACGAGCGTGCCGAGGCAGAGAAGAGGGTTGAGGAACAGGAGGTTGAGATCATTGAGCTCAAAGCTACGCAGCGGGCTCACTCCAAGCTTGACCCTGGCCCCAACGGAGATTCTGGAAGGAATACTTGGAAAGTTGAGAAGACGCGTAAGTTCAAATGCCATGGTTGAATCTCCAATCGCTGAATTTCATCAAGGTTTAGAAGCATCTGTCCAGTCTCTCCAGAAGAGACTAGAGAGATCAGAGCGAAAACTTTCTGTGTCGGACATCGAGAAGAACCGCTTGCAGAAGGACCGTGATAACATGGCCACTCAGCTTGGTGTGGCTTTTCAGAATTTCGATGAGCTGAAGGCAGAGAAAGAAGCTCTTACTGCGGAGAACGACACCCTTCGCCAGGAAGTAGATTCTCTTCGAGCCGAAAACGACGATCTCCGAGAACAGCTTGGGCGTGAACAGCAACAGTACCGCGAAGAAACTATACAACTCCGCCAACAAGTTGATGAAGCCGATCATGTAACCCGACGAGAAGCTGAGACTCTTCGTGCCGAGTTGCATCGTGTTCGTGCTCGACATGACGAGAATACGCAACAACTTGCACGCAAGGAGGCCGAGCTTCGCAGGGCTCGGAAGGAGCAGGCCGAATTTGCGAAACTCAAAGCCGACAACGACTTACTGAAAGAGCAATTGGCAGAGTTGAAAGCGAAACGCGAGCAGGAATTGCATCGCTGGCTTGCCCGGGAAAGCGAATTAAAAGGACGGGTTGAACGACGAGATGAGACGATCCGTCACTTCCAGGACTTAACTCAAGAACAAACGAACGAGGCGATGAGGCTGGACAATGAAAACTTGCGGCGCGAGCTTGCAGAGTTGGCGGCGCAGCACGATGACGATGTGAGCCGCTGGCTGAGAAAGGAAGCACAGCTGAAGCGCAAGATCAGTGCTGCTGTGGAGAAGGAGGATCTTACCCGTGAGATCCTGGGAATCCGTCAGGCGAATGGCAAGGAGAACAGGACCCAAGACACTAATAAACGGAGATCCAGTCAGCGACGGGAAGACACACGTACTCGAATTGCTCACCGTGTCCAAGAAGAAGTCCGCAACAGCAAGCCTGACCGCAGGATGTCTTTCCCAGCTCACCCCACTCGAAGCTTTTCAGCGCCCATCTATACTCACAAGAAGCCCAACGTCGGCAGCGATGTTGAATCAACAACGGATCTCTCGCTTGCTCCACGCAGAACTCCTTATCTGAAGAGCGGCGGTCCTACGAACAAGCTATCAGGCAATACCATCGAGCGTCCTGCTCCTTTGGATCTTACCGAGCTGAGCTACATCGATGCTGAGCAAATTGCCCAGCTTCGTCGTGCACTTGAAGAAGAACGGGCAGGTCTTCGTAAGAAAGAAGCAACCGTTCACTCGGAGCGTATTACGCGTGAAGACACTGTTCGTTCCGTAGCTTCTGCGAAGAGCGAACGCCAGCAGTCGCTGCCACGGAAATCTTCGATGAAAGACCTCACAGAGCGTACGGGTACTGTATTTGAGGATTTGACAGGTCATTTTTCCGTTCGCAACGAGGACTTCACACAAACTGACGCTGGTGCTGATGCCTCCATTGTCAGTAATACCAGCCGTCGACGTCGTAGCGCGCCTGCAGAGAACATGACGTCTGCATTCATCGTTCCGGACATCACGATGCATAACCGGAAGGACACTACCCAATTGAACACCCGAGAGTTTGTGGACAGCCGCTCTCATGATAATGACAACTGCACAGTGTGCCGTCGGAACTCGACCAACCCGCCCGACAAGCCTCTCCAGGTCCCAAAACTGATACCCGTCTCTTCCCGTATGCCTGACGAGGCCGATGCCACACTTCGGCCTTCTCAATCGCCGAAAGAGGCACTTGCTCTGGTCGTCAAGGAATTACTCGATGAGAGAGCACATCTTCATCTTGAGCTCGCCGCATGCCGCACCTTGCTTGAAGCTCACGACGTCAGCTTGGGCATGAAGAAGCGCACTAAGATCAATGAGGCGATGAAGGATATTCTACGGCTTATTGAGGTCAAGGATACACAAATCTATCATTTGTACGATGTGCTTGAGGGCCAGAAAGATCATGAGATTACTGAGCAGGAGGTTGAGGAATTGACTAGGGAGGTTCGGTTGGAGCAGGAACAGGAGCAGCAGCAGCAGCAAGGTGGTCAGGAGAGGAAAGCGGGGAAGAAGGTTACGGTTAGGAGTTTCCATGAGAGCGACGAGGACGAAGAGCGGAATGTGAGTGAGACTGAGGAGGAGGAGTTACCGTGGGAGGGGTTCGAGGATACGGGGAGTTTGAGTTTGGGGTTCAGTGGCGTTGGAAGGAGAGGCAGTATCGCTGCTTGAGCGTGAACCCAGGATGTGATTGTGGGGCTGAATAGCATGTCAAATTGGCGTTGGTAAGCTGGATGGGTGGGCAATGGCGTCCCAGACATTGGTATGTTTTCATATGCATGACGTTAGTCGGATCGGAAGTCTTGGATTCTGACTGGTTTCTGTGCGGAGGATGGTTCCCACACTTTGTCCTCCTTTTCTCGCTCTTCTCTTCCACCCTTGGCACCTTGCCGGCTCTTTTGTCCTGCTGTGTGTGTATGTACACCCCTCTCTCTCTCTCTATTCTTCTGCTTCTCTTCTCAGTCGCTCGTCGCGGTCTCCGTGTGTTATTCCGCTTGTAGGACTCCCTTCTCTCTCTTCCATCTGAAGCTTGGACTCGCTGTTCGCCGCCCTCTCTGGGGCAGCGAATGGTTTGAGTTGGCTTTTGTGGCGAGGGGCATGGTTGAGACTTATGAGAGGCGTATCAACGGTGCAATGGCAAGACTGGTTGAAGACGGGAGGGTAGGGGGAATAAGCGTTTGGGTGGACATTGAGCCCTCGGGTGGTTTAAACGCGTGGAGGGTCAAGTAGTCCGAAGACTGCTTAAAGAAAATCGAAGCATTTTAACCGAATTGTCTTTTTGAACATGTAATATCTAGTGTTCTGATTTCTTTTTGGTGAAGACAAATAGATGGCGGTCTCATAGGAGTTACTTACCATCGCATTCGAGTTTCCCCGGTCATAGCTGCGTTAAGTTTCTGGGTAAAATCTAGGAGTTCGAGGACAGGCCTAGGTATGGATCACAGTACATAAGGCGGATAGCGGACTCTCCTGATGACTATCCTCGTCAATCGTGATTGATAATTGCAAAGGAAATGGTGAGTAAACCTCCAACAAAAGGGAATAATTCCCATAGATGAAGCAAAAACCAAAAAGTCTGCCCAACGCCAATTGCAAACCGTAGGTATCAAGCCGATATGAAAAGCACCAAAGCAAGGACATTCACCTGCGGATCATCCGCTGTCCACACAGTCCCTAGACCCCCTCAAGCTTAAGCCAGCGCCCCCATCGGATCCCAAAGCTCCAGCATCTTGGGCTGCTGGGTCAAAACCTTCCGTACCGCCGCACTCACAACCGTGGGATCCACCACCGCCTGATACACAAACTCATCCATCCATTTATCCGTCATAACGAAATACCCCTTGTCCCCAACCCTGTCACTCCAACTATTCTCCACCCGCCATCTCACTGTCTTCCCCTCCACAACATGCACCCCCGTCAGCACCATCGCATGCGTCATCAACGACTCGCCCGTCTGCAAACGCTCCGCCTTGGTCATTCCGAGTTTGACGTTGAAGCCGAGCTCGTAGTCGAACAGCGCGGTATCCATGATTCCTTTATTGGAGTCGGAATATTTGCCCACATCGGAACCAAAGAAGACGGGCATTCCACGCTTGAGCATGTCGACACAGGCTTTCTTTATGGTGGTCATGTCGACGTTGACGTAGGTGACGGGGCGGCCTTCGTAGACGTTCCCGAGGCGTTTGACGCTGAGGAGGCGGTTGTAGGGATTGCGAGGGTCGTTGACGAGGGAGAAGAGGGAGTGCACGTCTGTGCCGCCTAGGGCTCTCACAGTCCTGCTGTCGGAGAGTTCTTTGGCGAACGCAATGGGGCGGGTCTTCACGGTGCAGAGGTTGTCGTCTTTGTCGTAGAACTCCCAGGTAAATGGCTCGTGGGGTGCGGGCGGGGGACCGAGCATAAGGGTTAGAATGAGATGGATTTCGCGAAGCATTTTCTGCTTTGCGGATGCAATGGCTGATTTTGAGTCCTTGCTATTGGAGGCGGCGAGGCGGCGGAGTTGAAGGGCATCTTCTCTGAGCTTGGTGGTAATGAGGCGGTCCATGGCGGAGGAGTTGAGCGCATTGTACGAATCCGGGTACAGGGCCTGCGGTACGAGTCCATACTTTAGCACCAGGTTGGCTACCATGTCCCACTGGCCACCATCTCCCACGGGGCCTTCCAGCAGCGTCTGTACAAGCCTGCTATCGATATCCTCATCGACGGTATCGAGGATATTCTCAAGGAAATAATTCGCCTTTTCAATCTTGTCCCAGTAGAAGAGGTAGGATTGGGAAAGCTGGAAGGAGGAGAGTCGGTACTTCTTCATGATGGCGATGCGGAACACGTTGGTGGACGCGAAGAGCCAGCATCGGCCCGAGGAGGCTTGGTTTGTTACTGGAGAGCCTTCGTTGGGGATGCGGATGTTGAAGTTGTGGGTGTCAGATATGGTTGCAGTGCGCGAGGAGAGGATGGCTGTGGCTGGGTTGGTTGTGAGGGCCGCTAGGGCAAGGCGATTCTATGTAGGGTCAGTTGCGATGATATGGGACTTGCATATGGGGATGTGTATTGACCTTGGCATCCTCGAGGAGCTCCTTCTCCCATTCCTGGATCGTGGAAGAGGACACACTTTGGATATGCGGCACTGACTGCAGCTGGGAGCCTGGGGGACTTGCGCCTTGCAGCGCATTAGTTGGTTTGTCTCTGGAGGGAGCTCGACAACTGACTCTTCTGGCTGGTGCTATTCTCCACACAGACGTATCCCTCCTTCTCATTGACGGAGATATCGTCCTTTATCTGGAGGGCCTGAAGCCGCTCGATCAGCTTCTCTTGGATGGCTCCATCCGATGGTTTCGAGTGGTTGGCACCCATAGTAAGTAAGCTTGAATTATGGGAAAAGTGAGTGTTGGCTGAAGTGTGGGTGTCAACAAAGTTGTGTGTGTAGCAGTCAGTGAGTGGTGGCTGTCAGAAGGAGGAGTCACCTGGTGCGATTGACGCTGAGACGGGATGGGACGGGACCAGCTGGGTGCTCTACTAGGTAGTCTCCAGGTCCCCGCAGCTCCGAGCTTATCGCCGGATGGAGCCCTGGAGCGCCAGCCGGCCCAGCCCTGACTAAATCAAGAGGCGCAGGTGGCTGGTAGGCTTGGCGTGGCTGTGCGCACCCCGCTCCTGCTAACCGAATTTAGGTTGCCCCTAACATTTGACAGTCCATCGAACGTTTGCAGGCTTCCAAGGTTCAACAAACCTCTCCACACATGGTTCTACTGCATGATACGTACATAACAGAAAGACCGGTTTTGATGACATTGAAAGAGAAGTCATGACAACCTACGTAAAAACTCACCATCAAGCAGGGGTTTCTGAGAAATCTTACCGTCTGCAGCTCAATTTGGATCGACGTCTGGGCAGGCGCGCATTTCACCACGCGCATCCCAAGGAATGACTGGCCCCCAACGCGTTTCACAATGGACACTTTTATCACTGTGCCTCTTCCCGTCCCACGGATTTATAGCTGTGCCCTTCACCTCCCTCCTCCCGTGCAGAGGATATCCAGATCGACCGACCCTCCATTGAATTGTATCCTTGAAACAACCGATATTGGACGTCAACAAACAATAGGGTACATTCACCATGGGCATCGGCGTGAAAGCCCCTGCGATCTGGAAGAAGCGCATCTTGGTTCCCTTCTGGATACTGCGAATATGTATCATGCTCTTCATCATCGCCGCCTATGGCTGGGCGATCAAGGTGTTGAAGGATGAAGGCGACCCGCAAAAGGAGCTTCCGCGTACACCGTAAGTACACAGTACTCTGTAGGTAGGCTGCATGACAAGCATGGCGCTAACAAAGTCCCCAGCTCCATCGTAATCTTCATGCTCATGATGATCATTGTACTGCTGCTGGACGTTCTGGCCATTCTCCTGTTCCTCCGCGATAAATTGACACCCGACACGTTCCTGGTCATGACCAGCGCCCAGACCGGATTCTGGATAGGCGTGTTTATCATGGAGATTGTTGCGGTTGCCGGTGGCACTAGCGCAGTGGGCCTTGTATTTGTCTTGTTCTGCCTGTACGTTCTGCTTCCCATCCTTCGGAAAGCCCTGTTTCCTGACGACTCTAGTTTGTCCTTCGTCGGCCTGCTCATCTACGCAATCGTAAAGTACCGCAAGGCGAAGAAGGAAGGGAAGCGCGGCCAATATGCCCCCACCCCTAACCCCGCTGGAGCACCCTTCAACCCAGAGGCTGGACATCACCCTCCTGCCTTCATGAACGCCGCACCGTACCGGGAAGAGACGACCTATGACAAAAATACCGCGTATAATCCGCAAAGCGTAGAGCTCCCTACCCATGGCGCTGCTTCGTCCTATTACAACCAAGCTCCAATGAAACCAGCTCAGATGGTATAGAATGCAGGAGAATTCGATAATAGGGAGGAAGTCCTTTGCCCCGGCGATGGTTAAAGATTCGAAGAGGGGCGTATGTACACAGGATTTCTGCATTGGCTGGATGTAAAGCAACGCCTGTTTTATATAATCGTCAACAAGGTGTTTCAGGTGTTTCTTACAGGCAAGCTACAATCAATTCGTGTGTTCGTGGAATTTGGGCGAAGTCGATTGCTCTAGGAGACGTCCCTTGAATTCTGCTCGCCAGAATAGTAACCTGCGATCCAGACTGAAATCCCAGGACTTGTTCCATGGCAACGCACTAACGGTAGATGACTTCCGGAGAGAGTGCACTACCAGACTCGAGTACCCCGCCATTTCTTCGACATGCTCAAAAGCTCACATAAGTGGAGATGGCTTTCTTACAAATCCATTCCCACCCAGATTCATGCAGCTAAGCTCGGATCCCTCTCATCGCGTCGATCATGTGGAGTATGGACCCCACGAACGCCGAATTAGCGGAGGGTACCTCTGGACAAGCCCACCATCGTCGACTCAGCTGTGTCAGTTCTTCAAGGGTTCCCCGCGTTACGTCACGATCCGAGGTCTATAGTTACCCAAAGAGGAAATCCATGAACAACGAAAAGATGTCTGTAAATACCCCGCCTGCTGCCCCTTTCCAGGACGTGAGTTGCAGGAACTCTCGTTGATAGTACACCATTATGTCGAACCAGCAAGTCGTGCAGTCTCGGGGCATCTACCACGGCCTCCCGGTCTACCCGTCCAGCCTCAAGGGCCTCACTGCCATAATCACCGGCGCCAATGGCATTTCCGGCAACTACATGTTGCGTGTGCTCGCCCAGGACCCTGAGCGCTGGAGTAAAATCTACTGCCTTTCGCGGCGTCCTCCAGCAATTCCCGACGGCCTGCCGAAGAACGCCGAACACATCGCACTCGATTTCCTGAAGAACCCTGAAGAGATTGCGCAGGTATTGAAGGAGAAGGGCGTCGAGGCAGACTACGTCTTCTTCTACAGCTATGTGCAAGTTCAGCCAAAGGAAGGTCAGGGGCTGTGGAGCGATGCTGAGGAGATGTGCAGGGTGAATTGTAAGGTCACGCGGTGGTTTGAGGTGGAAGTGCAAGTATACTAACCCGTGCAGTGGCACTCCTGCAGAACTTCTGCGAGGCTTTGCCAATGGCCTCGATCAAGCCCAAGCGGATAATGCTCCAGACTGGAGCGAAGAACTACGGGTAAGGCCATATCCATTTCCCCTCCACTTCCAAGCTCATTTTCCTCAGCATTCACCTTGGGCCTGCTCCTATCCCTCAAGAAGAGCACTTGCCTCGCGTGACCATCGAACCCAATTTCTACTATCCGCAAGAAGACTACCTCTGGTCCTTCTGCAAGCAGCACGACATTGGCTGGAACGTCTGCATGCCCTCCTTCATCGCCGGCGCCGTCCCCGACGCCGCCATGAACTTTGTCTTCCCTCTCGGAGTCTTCGCCAGCGTCCACCATCACCTCAAGGCCAAGATGGAGTTCCCCTCGGACCTGCAGGCATGGGAAGCCACGCAGGTGGGCAGCTCAAGCATGATGAATGGATATATGGAGGAGTGGGCTGTGTTGAGCGACAACGCCAAGAACGAGAAGTTTAACACCGTGGATAGCAGTCCGTTTACCTGGGGCGGTTTCTGGCCGAAGTTTGCGAGCTGGTATGGCCTTGAGTATGGGGTGCCCGATGATTGGGAGCATCCGGAGAAGTATACGGAAATTTCGACGAAGCACGTCCCGCCGCCTAGAGGGTATGTATCTCCGCAGATCTGCTCTTCTCCTCAAGAGAAGGTACTAAAGTTCTCTTATAGATGGGGCCCACCAAAGACCTACCGCTCAAAGTACACCCTCTCCCAATGGGCTAAGCGTCCAGAAGTCCAAGCCGCGTGGGCCGAAATCGTCAAGCAGCACGACCTATCCGTTCCCTTGCTCCAAGACATGGACATTGATCGTATCTTTGGCTTTACGGATGGGGCGTTGCTTGGCGGGACCCTGGATATGAGCATGAACAAGGCGAGAAAGCTGGGTTGGCATGGGTTTGTCGACACGAATGAGAGCATCAAGGAGGTGCTTGTGGATTTTGAGAAATTGGGGATGACTTCGCCTGTGCTTGGGGGGAAGGCAAGACTTTGAGTGTGATGAGGCTAGCATTGAATATCGCATATTAGGTCCAACGTTTTGAATCCATAACGATACTGTGTACGTGTACGCGTACGCATAGCGCGATGCTGGAACCGGGTGGCAAATATCGTTCCAAGGATGACTTTAACCTCTTTAGGACTAGCGGTCGTCGCGTCGCCCTGGACTCCAGTTTGTCGCGCCCGGGCGATTCCCCGCCGCTCCGCGATTGCCTCACTTCTCTGGCTTCTTTCTTCTGGTTTCCATCCCCGCTACCTCGTCCGGAGACACAGCCCGTATATATCCTCACCCTCGCTTTCAAACACATTCCATCCCACGTCTCCCGCCATCGTTATCCCTCCGCCAACCTCCCCGCCTTCCGCTCGCGCTATCTGGCTGGATCATGCGGAGTTGCTTCACTCGCTCACACCGTGAATGTATGTGATTGCGATACCAAGGACGCCGTGGAAGCAGATGCGCTTCGCGGTAGGCTGGCACAGCGGCTGATAACGTCCTCATAGATTCACTTACCCTTCTTTTACCGTTTTGCGGAACATCATTCCGAGATCCCTCAGTCCATTACCAATCAGTAACGTGAACCTACCGCTTGTCATCGTACCAACGACGGAATGGAGTTCGAAAGAGCCTTCGGTTCCCGAAAGTTTGCAACGCCCAATATTTCCAACGACACGATCGGCCACTCCGACGAAGTTATGCACTGTCGTTTCGGGTTTGGACCGCGTCCAGAGCCTGGGGAACACGCCATGGGCAATCAGCCCTTCACAAATCCAAAATTCAACCTGCCCAGTTTCGTGGCACCTCCCAACAAGAAGCGCTTCCAAAACTGTGCGGGTCGCCTCTACCACCAACTGATCTGCTCCCATCGTATTCGAACGGACATTGTCGAGGAGTGCGGCACCAATTGTGTGGAGCCGTTCCAGGGGAGAATAGGACTTCCCTTCTACTGTCAGGAATGTCTGGATCAGCAATACCAAGCCTCGAGAGAGGAGCTTGAGATTGGCGTCCGGTCCATGTACCGCGAATATGAGGATATCAGCTGGGAGGAATATGAGGTCTGGTTCAAGGCCAAGGCAGCCTCTTTGGAGGAATTCGAACAGAGCTGGCAAGCATATCTTCGAGGAGTGCGAGCCGAAACCCGACCCAGCCATATTGCCTCTGCTCGGGAGACCGAACCGGAGGACGCAGACCTCGCCGCGAGTTTTGGCTCCATCACATTGGACCGGGAGTTGCCCGTGGTCGACAGCCACCACTTAATGTCCGTGAAAGGGAAGCGTGTGAGCCTTCCAACAGATCCACCTGAGCAACTTCACTTCAATCTTGAACTCTTGTCTATCTATGAGGCAAACGAAGCCGATCAGAAAGGAACTGGCTACGATCCACGGTCGAGTACCACCTTGGTCCATTGATGATAGAGCAATGTGGATCAGGTCTAGAAACAATTGTCTCCACAAACAGCAACTCAGTCAGTTCATGACAGAGCTGGTGTAGGTTTTCATCACAAGGATACGAGCATTTGGTTTAGCATGATTGAGCTTGTTGAGGCTCTGGGTTGTATGCTTTCTAGCACTCCGCTAGTCATTTTGCTATGATGGTAGAATTAATCATCTATAGCAATGGTGTTTTTCCTAAGTGATGGAAGGTGGCTCATGACCTCTTAGGACAGGTCTGCTGCATTCCTAGTGGAAATAGAACAGGGAGACAGACGGTTTTGGACCGATTCTACGGAACCTAAGATACTTGAGTGTAGGGCAAGTGAAGAGACTTGCGGATTGCCTTTCTTTGGCTAAAGAGAAATTAGGAGGGCGTTCTACGATTCAGAGCTGGCAACGTTTACGCTGTGGATTGCATAGTCGAATGAAAGGATTCTGCAGACAGTGCATGTAAAGATGTCGAAGGATTGTATCTTGCATATACATTGGCCAAGTCGATCTTAGCTGTCCCTGGAAACGCCCAAGAAGCAAGGCAATATCCTCAGACATCGCCTAACCTCTACTCGAAGCCTTTGACGACTAGGCACTATCCCCAGCCGCTTAGTCATCAGAACTATCAATCCAACGCTCCGGAATAGATTAAAGAGATACTTTCGACGTAACACGAAACCGCTAGTCCCGGTGCCAGTACGCAAGCTTCTAGATTGATATATGCGGCTTGGTGTAGCGGCAGTTCCAATCGCCCCACATGATTGGCAGAGAGTCTATCGCCAGAAAGTATCTAAGAAGATGTCGAGAATGCCATTGAAGCCCATATAGATTTATGTTTCCTGGTTTCAAGGCGGGTCCTGGCACTCGTCGACTGGCCAGCACACACATCTCCTTCGCGATGCACTCTTCCCTAAGTCTCCTCGCCCTCGCGGGCACGACGTCGGCTCAAGTCGCTCATATGCTCCGCTTTGGCTGCTCTCAGCTAGTCGTCGAGCGACTCGATCCTCTCGTCAATCCAGGGCAAGTGGGCACTCCCCATGTGCACCAGATCATCGGAGGCAATTCCTTCCGCGCGGACATGAAGCCGGCGGAATACGATTTGCCGTCGGAATCCACCTGCACAAGTTGCACCTTCAGCGAGGACTTCAGCAACTACTGGACTGCGGCGCTCTATTTCAGGGCGCGGAATGCGACATTCAAGAGAGTGCAGCAGTTTGAGAACGAGGGTTTGAGGCAGAGGGGAGGAATGACGGTGTATTATATCCCGCCGTACGATGGCGTGAGCAATGCCACTGCCTTCAAGCCAGTGAGTTATACTGGTTCTCAGTTCTCCCTCCTCCGTACTGGTCGTGATATCTCCAAGACCCACTTACTAATACAGATGCACCGCACAGGGCTTCCGAATGCTCGCCGGCAACCCTAATCTCCGCACTAACAAGGGCTCCTCCCGCGGCATCTGCCACCGCTGCTTCGAAGGCGAAAACTTCAGGCCCTTTGGCGGCGCTCCCTGCACAGGCAACGATACAACGAACCTGCCGCCGAAACCGTGCAAGGGCGGAATCCGTACCCAAGTGACCTTCCCTACGTGCTGGGACGGCGTGAACTTGGACTCGCCAGATCACCAGAGCCATGTTGCGTACGCGACCATCCCGTTCGAGCCGTATGCGGATCCCGTGGTGACGAGGCCGTACACGCCCGAGTTAAAAAGGGGAGCTTGCCCAGATACGCATCCGGTGCATTTGCCTCAGTTGATGTATGAGGTTATGTTTGACACGCGGCCGTTTAATGACAAAGATCTGTGGCCCACGGATGGCAGTCAGCCGTTTGTGTTCTCCATGGGCGATGCGTGAGTGGCATCATCATTGCGGAGAAAAGAACACTGCAGAGCTGACAGTGATACTCAGAACTGGCCATGGCAACCATGGCGACTATATGTTCGGCTGGAAAGGAGACTCGCTTCAGCGCGCTCTGGATGCTCGCTGCGACAATGCCAAGTGCAAAGAGCTGCTGGATCAGACGCCGGAGGAAGCGATGAAGTGTACGGTTCCGCAGACCATGGTCGAGGATGTGGGTGATGAGACTTGTAAGTGGCCCTGAGTTTGGACTGGTATGTAGACTGTGTGACGGCTTGTGCTGACCATTTCGGTATAGGGCTCGAGATCCTGCCTGGAGGCGTGATGCCGCATTAGGAGTTGAAGTGAGACTGAAGTTCTGCGGAGAGAGATCTGGTTGATGTAGCCCTAACCTTGCGGTGATTTGGCGATAGACTATGCGGGCAACAAATAACGATTTCGAATTTTCTGTATGCAATCGCCGGGGACCCTGATATAAACTTCGAAGTCTATGCTCCACCGGCGGTTTTATTGGCGGATTAATGGGTCACACAGCACTAGACACGCCGATAAATATTGCTGAGGTTCGTACTGTGTACCCTAGGGTAGGTTTCTACGCCGGTCCAACTCATGGTAGCACAAATCAGTGGGGGAACATAATCTGATGTTGTGCAAATGCCCAATAAAACTGTACCTAAGCGTTGACATTATATATAAACGTCTCCGAATTAGGTAATCAAGTCCTAGATAGCATTAGTTATTAGCAACATGGAGGTGGTGCATTTGGTGGAGACATGAAATTCGCAATACCGGTAGAATCCATCATGACCGTCGGGCCGAATCGACAACGTGGGAAATAAAATGGACGAACTCGGATGGAGATACTGGAAATAGGCGGTGGTATGGGATTGTCCGATTCGCCTATGCTATTGTAGATGGGAGATTCCTCAGGCCGATCGGGGCTCGCTAGCATCGACTATCCCCGGATAGGTATAGAGTAGAAGGAGGGGCTTGGCGCGACCGAGTTATGACGTTTACATCTCCGGACATGTTTAGTCGGACGTCTCACCACTTCTTTTAAATAAGTGACTTAAGGATGGAGCGATCGGAAGACTGTCAGCCTACCAGCGGCCCCTCCGTTCTACCTGTAAAAGGGGCATCTGCCCGGTTCCTGTTCCTGTCCACCCCTGCTCGACTGCAAACGGTCATGTCAAAGCCATGACCACCACAACCTGTGTCTAAGAAACCTTAAGCTTCCTTGCTCAATTTGAACACAAACCAAATTCTGCAATAAAACACTTATCTCTGAACTTTTCATTCGTTTGGTGAGGCTGCCGTGAGCCCGAATCGGCATTATGGCCTCCAATTCAGAAAGACCGACTCCCCATGTGGAGGACCTACCAGGTGGATGGGTTGAGACACCGCAAGATCCTTCCCGAGTACAGTCATATATAGGCTCTGGGAGAGAACGTGGTATTCAGCCCCCGGAGCAGCAACACGATGATCCTGGCCACACCACCCTCGGAACCCCTACTAACGCTGGGGAAACTGTGGTGCCTCCTGCAATGGTTGTCGATATTTCCTCTTCGTCCAACACATCGTCGCGCGATACCGCGATACCGTCCTCAAAAGCGAACGGTACACCTTCCGATGAAAGAGAGGAAGTGGACCTCGACCGAGAGCCTACCAGTAGCGACGAGGAAGCGGAAGCCGACGAGGCAGGGTTTACTCCCATTAGGCCGGCCTCTTCCGCACCCACGCGGCTTCGTCTTGAAGGTACGCGCTCCCGGTCACTGAGCGAAGAGGACATTTTCAGGGTCTTGTCGAAGCGGAGAGTTGGCTCTCTAGCCCGTCAAGACACGGCGAGTACAGTCTCGAGCCACCATGAAGAGGAGCAGGAGGAGATCAACAGGTTACTATCGCGGATGTTTGGCAGAAGCCGCCAGGAGGTCTCTGAGGAAGAGAAGACACGCCACGTCGGCCTCATATTCAAACACTTGACTGTTAAAGGAATGGGCGCCGGTGCGGCGTTGCAACCTACAGTCGGCGACATCTTCCTAGCGCTGCCTCGATTTCTCAAAAACGTAATAACCAAGGGCCCGCGACAAGCTGCTGGAAAGCCACCCGTCAGGACACTCATTGATGACTTTTCCGGTTGCGTCCGGCCCGGCGAAATGCTTCTAGTACTCGGCCGCCCAGGAGCAGGCTGCAGTACGTTTTTGAAAGTCATCGGCAACCAGAGGTTCGGTTTCGAAGACATCTCCGGTGAGGTCACCTACGGTGGTACAAATGCGAAGGAGATGACCAAGAAGTACCGTTCGGAAGTGTTGTACAATCCGGAAGATGACTTACACTATGCGACGCTCAAAGTCAAACATACGCTCAAGTTCGCACTCAAGACCAGAACACCAGGGAAGAGTTCCCGCAAAGAGGGCGAGTCGCGCAGTGATTATGTCAGAGAATTCTTGCGTGTCGTCTCAAAGCTCTTCTGGATCGAGCACACGATGGACACCAAAGTCGGCAATGAGTTCGTGAGAGGTGTGTCGGGAGGGGAGAAGAAGCGAGTGAGCATCGCGGAGGCAATGATCACGAAGGCCTCGGTGCAGTCGTGGGACAAGTAAGCATGAATCAAGTCGCGCAATTCTTCGCTGACGGCTCTGTCAGTTCGACACGTGGATTAGATGCATCAACCGCCTTGGAATACGTGCAGAGTTTGCGGTCTCTCACCAACATGGCTCAGATATCCACCTCTGTTGCTCTTTACCAAGCAGGAGAATCGCTGTATCAACTCTTCGACAAAGTCCTTCTGATCGACAATGGCAGATGCTGTTACTTTGGGCCGGCAGAGAAGGCAGCGGCGTACTTCAAGAACTTGGGATTCGTGCAACCAGATCGATGGACAACAGCAGACTTCTTGACGTCTGTGACGGACGAACATGAACGGCAGATCAAAGATGGTTGGGAGAACCGAATTCCTCGGTCGCCTGCCCAGTTTGGCCAGGCGTTTCATGAGTCCAAACAGTATGAAGAAAATCTTGATGAGATTTCCGACTTCGAGGCACAGCTGGAGGCCATGGCTGAAGAACGTCGGACAGCCCAGACCAAGGCCACCAAGAGGAAGAACTACACGCTGCCGTTCCACAAGCAAGTGGCCGCATGTACACAACGTCAGTTTCTGGTCATGATCGGAGACAAGCAATCGCTTGCCGGCAAATGGGGCGGGGTCCTGTTCCAGGCACTCATTGTCGGCTCTCTCTTCTACAATCTCCCAAAGACGGCGGCGGGAGTCTTTCCCCGTGGTGGCGTAATGTTTTTCATGCTCCTGTTCAACGCGCTCCTAGCACTCGCGGAGCTGACATCCGCCTTCACAAGCCGGCCGATTCTGCTAAAACATAAGAGTTTCTCGTTCTATCGCCCGGCCGCCTATGCCATTGCTCAGACAGTGGTCGATGTGCCCTTGGTGGCGGTCCAAGTCATAATATTTGACATAGTCGTCTATTTCATGGCCGGCCTCCAGAGAACCCCATCGCAATTCTTCATCTCGGTGCTCCTCCTCTGGATCATAACAATGACCATGTATTCCTTCTTCAGAGCGCTTGGGGCTCTCGTCAGCTCGTTAGATAATGCTACCCGACTTACTGGAGTCGCGATCCAGGCTCTCGTTGTCTACACAGGCTATCTCATTCCGCCTCGGAAGATGCACCCGTGGTTTAGTTGGCTCAGGTGGATCAATCCCGTAGGGTATGGGTTTGAGGGACTCATGGCAAACGAATTCCACAACCTGGAAATCCAATGCGTCCCTCCGTTTATTGTCCCACAGGTCCCGAATGCAAGCCCTCAGTATCAGTCTTGCGCTATTCAGGGGAACACCCCGGGCTCTTTGACCGTCAGCGGAGCGAATTACATATCTGTCGCATATGGATACTCGCGGTCTCATCTCTGGCGTAATTTTGGGTTCATCTGCGCATTCTTCGCCTTCTTCGTCTTTCTCACTGCTCTGGGTATGGAGCTCCAAAAGCCTAACAAGGGTGGAGGGGCCGTCACCATTTACAAACGGGGGCAAGTGCCCAAGGCAGTCGAAAAGGCGATTCAGATGCCGAGAAAGAAGCAAGATGAAGAGACGGGAAAGAGCGAGACGAGCGAAGCTGCACAAGTGAAAGAGTCCTCGGGAACTGACACGGAGAATGGGGATTCGACAGCAACGACCACTAAAGGGGTGGCCAAGAACGAGACCATCTTCACATGGCAAAACGTGACCTATACGATCCCCTACGAGAAAGGCGAGCGGACACTACTTCAGGATGTACAGGGCTACGTCAAGCCTGGAAGGCTCACAGCATTGATGGGTGCTTCTGGTGCCGGCAAGACGACGCTTCTAAACACACTCGCGCAAAGAAACAGAGTAGGAGTTGTGCGTGGAGATTTCCTTGTCGATGGAATGCCGCTCCCCGCTTCCTTTCAGCGGTCTACCGGCTTCGCAGAGCAAAGTATGTGGTGTGATTTGTTGTACGGGTCGCCGTTGCTAACGAGTACTTAGTGGATGTACACGAGCCAACCGCTACGGTGCGTGAGGCACTTCGGTTCAGTGCGAAGCTCCGTCAACCGAAAGAAGTCCCGCTCAAGGAGAAGTATGAATACGTTGAGAAGATCATCGATTTACTGGAAATGCGGGACATTGCTGGCGCGGCAATTGGTAAGATCGGCTCGGGCCTGGACCAAGAACAACGGAAGCGAGTCACCATTGGCGTTGAGTTGGCTAGCAAACCAGAACTGCTGATGTTCCTTGACGAGCCTACTTCGGGCCTGGACAGTGGCGCGGCTTTCCACATTGTCCGATTCCTGAGGAAGTTGGCCGACGCAGGACAGGCAATACTCTGTACCATCCACCAGCCTTCGTCCGTACTCTTCGAGCATTTCGACCAGCTGCTGTTGCTCAAGAGCGGCGGACGTACCGTATACTTTGGCGAGCTTGGCCACGACAGCCGGACTCTACTGGACTACCTCGAGCGCAACGGGGCCAAGAAGTGTCCACCGGAAGCCAATCCTGCCGAGTACATGCTGGAGGCGATTGGAGGTGGAGATCCGAACTACAAAGGGCCGGACTACGCCGATATATGGGCTTCGTCTGAAGAGAACAGGAGACTGACGGAAGAAATCCAGAACATCATTCGCGATCGTAGGGATGCGGCAGGCAGTGAGACGCGGGACGACCGCGAGTACGCGATGCCCCTGAGTACACAACTCGTGACTGTGGTCCATCGGAGTTTTGTAGCCATGTGGCGCGACCCAGGGTATGTGAGCGGCATGTTTCTCCTGCACATCTTCACGGGTCTCTTCAACTCGTTCACGTTCTGGAAACTGGGGAATAGCCAGATCGATATGCAGTCGCGGCTCTTCTCGGTCTTCATGACGATGACTATATCGCCACCTCTTATCCAGCAACTGCAGCCCCGGTTCATCCACAACAGAGGGCTCTATGAGGCTAGAGAAGGGAACTCCAAGATCTACTCGTGGCCTGCATTCGTGCTGGGCTCCATCCTGAGTGAGATTCCTTACCGTCTTGTCGCAGGGACCATATTCTGTAAGTGGGCTCGAGGGCCATGGCTGCGACTTTGCTGACCGTGTTAGGGTGCTGCTGGTACTGGCCAACCTGGTTCCCGCGTGACACGTATACTTCAGCGAGCGTTTATGCCTTCATGATGATATTTGAACTGTATTATCTCGGATTTGGGCAAGCGATTGCATCCTTCAGTCCGAACGAGCTACTAGCATCTCTCCTTGTCCCTATCTTCTTCACCTTCAGTGAGTCGCCCGCCGAATCTCTAGCGAAATCACCTAACAGCAAGCAGTTGTTTCCTTTTGTGGTGTTGTTGTTCCATACGCGGCGCTGCCTACATTCTGGAGGTCGTGGATGTACTGGCTCACGCCGTTCAAGGTATGCCAATGATAACCTCTTCTCTGAGTGGACACATGCTAACAGGGGTAGTACCTTCTGGAAGGCTTCCTGGGTCTACTGCTCAACGGTATTCCCGTGCGGTGCGATACGAGCGAGCTTGCCATCTTCCCCACACCGCCAGGGCAGAGCTGCCAGTTGTATGCCGGTGGCTTCGCACAGCAGATGGGAGGGTATGTGGAGATGCAGCCCAATGGGGATTGTGGCTTCTGCCAGTACGCATCGGGAAATGCATTCGCAGCGAGCTTCAACGTCTTCCCGAAACACGTCTGGCGGAACTTCGGCATCATGTGGGCCTACATCCTGTTTAACTTTGCGGTAGTTTTCGCATGCACATGGCTGTATTTGGGCGGGCTCCGCAGGGTCAGAAAGGGGTTCAGGAGGGGTGTGCGGAGGAGCCAGAAGACGAAGCACGCGACCACAGGACGGAATGGTGAGAATGGTGAGAATGGTGATAAGGCATAGAAATGGGTAGCCATGGTGTTGGGTCGGGGAGAATCGTCCCGGCCGCGGACAGGCCCGCTTTTCTAGCCAGATTAGGCAATCGGCCTCTACAGGGGAACAGGGCTCGAAAAGAGAACGCGGGAGTATCCTCAAAGGGTCGTATGACGACGGAAGGGGCTATTTGGAGATAATGATAATAATGTACACTGCTACCCTACTCAGTAAGGGATGTGCATTCGGCACATGAGGTGTATACCTCTTTGTACACACGGGAATACAGGAATCAAGGGGTCATGGCTTTCTGCTAGACGCTCCATGATCCCATTTCCCCCCTTTTTTTCTTTTTTTTTCTGTCCTCTTGCTCTCTTTGATGCCCTCATGATCCATCACGACAGGCCTAGACCTGGTTATAGGGAGCTATTCGGGGAGTAGCCGTTGCAGGTGACAGAGAATTGTGGTCCATGCGAGCCTTGTGGCGGTTGGGCTCGGCGGACGTGAGCAAAGCGGCCAAAGCCGTGCAGACACTGCAGAGCTGGAGTCCACTGCTCCGTACTGGCCCAGAAGGGCTCCCGCAACCACTACCGAGAAGGACTGTGCGCCCCGGACGCGTCCCAAGACTCCCGACGCTGGGCAGCAGTGAGGCACTCCGCCCGCCCGAACACGTATATTCGGGTACAGTTACAGGGATTATATAATCGCGCAATCTGGCGGAAGTGGCGGGGACGAGGTGGAATCGGAACCTGTGGGAAGCTGAGGTGTGAAAATGTGAGAATGGCACCCTGCACCGCCACGGGCAAACCCGTCGCAGCGGTTTCACTTTGTCTGGCTGCGGATGAAACGGTTGAGGATACATTGCGTGGATTCTTTTAGAGATACTTGTCCGGTACATGGTCGATACTTTTCGTCGTTCAGAAAGTGGAATGGAATAATAACAAAAAAAAAAGCCCAGCTGAAGTTCTCAAAGTGCACGTGGAGTGCCCGAAGCAGCATAGCGTGATCGCCGCAGCCCTGGGGACGCCGTTTGCAGCGACGTCACAGTCACACTCTCCGCCAGCCCTCAAAACCTCTCCACCCTAGGGTTTTGAAAACGCGGGGAGCGCACTGGCTGATCCAGGCTCGGCACCACAAAGGAAGGCCTAGGAAGGAAAGGAAGGGGCTCGGCATTCCAACAAGCAAGGGCTCGCCCCTGTGTCCGCGGTCGTCAGCTGGGCAACCTGGGCACCTCGCTCCGCCTCCTCCTCGTCATGTGAATGTTAGTCTGCATAGCTGTACGCACATCAATCACACATCAATGACATCGTCCCTACAGCAGGAACCGCACGCCTGCAGCATCCCTCATGTCCCAATTGTTCCTTTTCTGTACCGCCAATGTCCTCGGCGCTCCGACGTGTACTAAAACCTCTTGTCCGCCAGGTAACCGTTAGCCGTACCATCCTCGAGCCCCTTCGCTCTTCCGGCCCATTTTCGCTCGGGAATACTCGGCCCATACATTCACCAGCCTCAGACGCCTGGACCAATAGGCGCCCCGCAGGACGCCGTACTAAACAGGACAGCGTATCGAAACTGAATCGACTCCCGAGCCAGCTTCGCAGTATGGGGCCTATTAAAGGGCAACCTGACCCCGCTCCAATCCGCAATTCAAACCCAGCTCCTTTAGCCCAAGATTTTGCGTCTCAAGCAGCTGCCAAATCCCACCGTCACAACTATCATTCTTCCTCCGTTCGCACTGGCGCCGACACCATGAGCAGCGTCAACAAGACCAACCTCCACCCGGCTGGTGTCCAGTACGTCTACGGTCCATGCTGCTCGGCAGTAGTGCCTACCTATATGCTAACACCGACTCCCTCTAGGCCGTCAAAGGAGCATACCGAGATTGAAGAGCAGCTTCATGACAGGGCACACATTGACTACGACCGTGTAGCCATTGTAAGTACTAACCCTACTGGCCAAGTTGCCAATACCATCGTCTTGTCCTCAACAGCTCTGACAATGGTTCGTACCAGGTCGCAAATCCCTCCGTTGCTTCGCTCTACGAGGATGCTCTCGTGTACGAGTCTGGCTCGGCCATCACTGCCAGTGGAGCGCTCTCCGCATACTCTGGAGCTAAGACGGGCCGCTCGCCCTCGGATAAGCGCATCGTGAAGGAGCCATCATCAGAGAAGGACATCTGGTGGGGTCCCGTCAACAAGCCGATGACGCCCGATGTAAGCCTCTTTTTTCCATCTTTCCATCTTTCCATCCCGTCTCCCTTGAGATCGATTGCTAGTCGCACGGCGGCAGACGTCACGATTGGCGCGACGTTGCCGAGCCGCACCAATCCGGCAATGGCCGACCCCCCTGCTTCCGCATGCATGGCGGCGCTTCCCCGCATCACCGTGCATGCAGACCACGTGCTGCCCCAACGACACTCCAACACCAACGTTGCTAACCATCTCCCCAGGTCTGGCGCATCAACCGCGAGCGCGCAATTGACTACCTCAACACCCGCAAGCGCATCTATGTCGTCGATGGCTTCGCCGGCTGGGACGAGCGCTACCGCATCCGCGTGCGCGTCGTGTGCGCCCGCGCCTACCATGCCCTCTTCATGAGGAACATGTTGATCCGCCCGTCAAGAGAGGAGCTCGAGGGTTTCCAGCCCGACTACGTCATTTACAATGCGGGTGCTTTCCCGGCAAACAGATATACCTCTGGTATGACCTCATCTACCTCGGTGGCGATCAACTTTGCCGAGAAGGAGATGGTCATTCTTGGCACCGAGTACGCGGGTGAGATGAAGAAGGGTGTCTTCACCGTCCTCTTCTACGAGATGCCCGTCAAGCACAACGTCTTGACCCTCCACTCGTCCGCGAACGAGGGCAAGGATGGTGACGTTACCGTCTTCTTCGGTCTCTCCGGTACCGGCAAGACCACCCTCTCCGCGGACCCCAAGCGCGCACTCATCGGCGACGACGAGCACTGCTGGAGTGACAAGGGCGTCTTCAACATTGAGGGCGGCTGCTACGCCAAGTGCATTGGCCTCTCTGCCGAGAAGGAGCCCGATATCCATGGTGCCATCAGGTTCGGCGCCATCCTGGAGAATGTCGTCTTCGATCCCGTGACCCGGGTCGTCGACTACGACGACGATACCCTGACGGAGAATACCCGCTGCGCCTATCCCATCGAGTACATCGAGAACACGAAGATTCCCTGCGTGTCGACCAATCATCCCAAGAACATCATCCTCCTCACCTGCGATGCCCGCGGTGTCCTTCCCCCCATCTCCAAGCTCAACAAGGAACAGGTCATGTACCACTTCATCTCCGGCTATACCTCGAAGATGGCAGGAACCGAGGACGGTGTTACCGAGCCCCAGGCCACCTTCTCGTCTTGTTTCGCCCAGCCCTTCCTCGCCCTGCACCCCATGCGCTACGCCAAGATGCTGGCAGAGAAGATCGAAGAGCACAACTCCAACGCCTGGCTTCTGAACACCGGCTGGGTCGGTGCCGGGAGTGCTAATGGAGGCAAAAGATGCCCGGTGCGCGCGTTCTTTTCTTCGTTTTTAAGGTAGTTTCATGCTGACTTCTGTGTAGCTCAAGTATACCCGCGCCATCCTCGACGCGATCCACTCCGGCGAGCTCGCCAAGGTCGAGTACGAGACCTACGATACCTTCGGCCTCTCAGTCCCCAAGACCTGCCCCAACGTCCCCGACGATCTGCTCAACCCCGCCAAGTCGTGGAACGGCACCGCCGACTTCAAGGACGAGGTCGAGAAGCTCGGCAAGCTCTTCATGGAGAACTTCAAGAAGTACGAGGATGAGGCCACACCCGAAGTGCTCAAGGCCGGCCCTCATGTCTGTTGCTGCCCCAAACATTAGGCAGCTTTTCGTTGCCTAAAAGGAGTTTCAGTTTTTCTTACAATTTTGCAGACTGAGTAACAAAATTTCCTTCCCACATTTCCTACCTTTTCTTACGACGGACCGCCCCCCGTGCGGCGCGGCGACGATTCCCGATTATTTCCTAACTACATATACGGTTTCCTTCCTCTAATCTGGGCATCTTGGATTGGGCTGCTGCCTCTTTGGTCGGCCCGTGTATTATCGATTGATTGATGGCTCTCTAGCCGTGTCGAAGGCGAAGGCTGCATGCCTGGTTGGTTGGATCGTAGGGGAGCTGACTTCATGGAGAATTGCATTGGAACGGTTAACCTCGAGCATTGAGCGATGTTGTGGATAGCTGGTTAGAGCGTGGTTGGATGAGCGGTTGTGAATACGAAAGTCCTCATTTTTCAGTCCTGGTTTGCTACCTGTTTCCGTGATATTTCGCTGACACCGGGAACGCTGGGGAATAGGTTGCAATGACCGAAGCGTCTGCCCTCATTACCCTCACCGTCTAAATCGATGGGCCACGCGCCGGAGAGCACCCACTTGTTAACTTTAAGTACTTGTCCCTTTACCCGCCACTGGAATTCATAACCACCTTCAATGAGACATCACTTGGAACCTCCACAGGTGGGGTTGATGATGATATTGCTAATAACTTTTTTTTCAAGCCAAAAGAGTCGCCTATATACAACTTCCGCAAACTCGGTTTCGTGCGCATTCGAATCACTCTATATTTACCACCCTAGTCCTTGATGGGTTGTTACTGCACAACGATATGACCCATCTCTATGAGAAATGTGGAGCCGAAGTCCCACTGCGACACTCGGACTAGAATATCTGGGTTATATATGCCTGTGAGAAGCGCCGGGCACGACATACCAGCACCGTGTCTTAGAACGAGTCTGTTCTTATGGTCGGTCTTCAACGAAATTTCCGAGCGGAAGAAGCCATGGTGGGAGGCTCGTGGGACGACAAGGAAGTGCGGGATCTTTACGAAGAAGCTTTCGAGTTCATGGAGGAGCAGCTGCGCGCCTGGGACCCGACCGAATTGTGAGACGCTTACACGAATTCCAAGCGACCCATTTCCACGACGTTCAATGAGGGTCCCTTCTTTCTCGGTGTTGAGGCAGTCTGTCCCTTCACCTGCCGTCTTCCTACCTAAAACATACCACGCTCTGTGACATGGTATACCATGGCCATTCATGCACGCGACAATATATCTTCCTCAGCGGCTATGTATAGCGGAGTATACGTAGTTTTCGAATGCAGATTGTGGAGAACCTTTTCGCAACCGCCTGGTTTTCCCTCGAAAGATGTAAGACACTGCATCTTGGGCTTAGGCACACTTGCTATACGCATGCAAGCTACTCTAGCATCGTCCGAAACGGCATTGAGCTACAACCGTTTTATCAGCTGTAGAGTATGTAGTTCTAAGAGGCTAACAGTACGGAGCCTTCTTCCTACAACCTACATTTCTCTAGGATATCTCAAGCTATAGCACTCTAGCCTAACCGCTCTTAGACTAACGGAACCTTCTGTCCCCTACCTAGAGTAACGTTGCAGAAATTATGCAAAATTTACAACATTCCCTGCCAACTATAGCGAAGGTAGAGGCAAGACAGTAGCAGCAGAATGCCTCTTTCCTAAGGATGATTTTGCTGTAGGAAAGAAAGCACTCGCATTTTAAAGTATCCGTACGCAACTGTTTTTCTACGTCAATGTCAGGCCTACGATTAAACAGGAAAGCGGTTCTCTCATGTAACGGGTCTTGTTAGACAGTTACATGTAGAACGCAACTCTAGCAAAGCCTTCTAGCGGCGCTCTACTTTCCTGCAGGGTGGATTTACATACCTCCTTTTACTGCCTTTTCAAAGCACGGAGGCCCGCTTCTTTTCCCGTAGGGTTGCCTGCAGTAAAGTCTTGGGCTGTCTTGGTCTAATATACTGGACGATCCCTCTTGACTGTGCAGTTACCTATAACCGTCACAGAGGATTATATTGGAGAAGGGAAGGACAGACTCAAAAAGCACGCCGCAATGTTCATGCTCATACCGGACACCAACAAGAAGCCACCGCGCATGACGAGCAAGTCGAGCACCATTAAGCAGTTGAATGGACTTTCATGCCAGCCCCGACCGCCCTCACACCCCAAAACGATGAAGATAAAGCCTGGGCATGCAAGTTTGTCCGCCTTTCTGGTTAAGGGGCCGGCTTTATGACCGTTATGGCGGCCAATATAAAATCATGCGTCAATCGGAAGTGCTCTTCGGCCTGGTACAGAACAACTTCGCAGAACGGGGGACAAACTAAAGTCAACCAGGGTATTACGCAGGAATTTGCGCTGCCTAGTGGGTCCGTCGCTTTGTTTAAGCACCCAAGATTCGAGATGGACGAATATGGCACTTTTGAGGGTCGCAGACGCGAAGGGGATTCGCGGGAAGACGGTGGTACAGGGCCAGGTCATCCGGACGGGGTTGCAGAAGATATCACCGCGTGACATGTTTGGAAAACTGCCCCCGTTCGTAGATGCCGATGATGAACCAATTCCAGGGTTTGAAGCTGGGAACACTACGGGCCAGATGATCAAAAGGAAGAGGATCGCGAAAGGGGAGTCAAGCGTTGGTAGCAAGAAAAGAAATGGAAAGGTGAAAGGAACGGTAGAGGAAGATGATGGAGACAACGAATTCACTCCAGGGGGATTGGTTTGATTCGTTAGCCACCTATGCGCAGGGAACCATAGAGGATCATCGTAGGGTGAGTAGAAATCGGACATCTGCTTTGGACTTTGTAGCAGTGATCTATCGACTTTTCATTCCTCTTTTCTCGTGACATTTGGATCATTCACTGCATGAGAGTGTCTCTTCTCAACAGTATCTTCTTCATATACTGGTGTATCTACAGTAGCTCCTTCCGTAGTGTAAGACCTTCAATTATACTCGTAAACCTGGGACTCTGTTTCTGCGCTTCACTTGTGCCGTATTCAAACTACTCGGTCAGGCAGTACCTATAATTCTGCCGCCGTTAGTTCCCTATGGGCCCCGGTGCCCCGTCTTTCATGGGGCAACTGTAGTTCACCGGGCAGCGACTAGAGAGGGCAGAGATTAGTTAAGAGGGAAAATCTCCTTAACAGGGCGTGCCTTGTAACAGACAGCTCTAATCCGCCCCTTACAGTGCATGCGCCGCCGTGGACGGGGCGCAGAGGCCCATAGGGCTGGGACTCTGTTTGTGCGCTTCACTCGTGCCGTATTCGAACTACTTGCAGTTGGTTAGACAGTACCTATAATTCTGCCGCCATTAGTTGTCAAGAAATCACTTTAGTTTGCAACGCAGGCAGTCAAGAGAGGTAGTCCAATATATTAGACCTGGACAGACTAGCACAGATGTAGGATTACTCCAGCCATTCCTGCAGGTCAGGTTAGCATGCCGCCGTCCGACTCCCAATGAGTCTGCCGAACATCTGCTTGCCAATTTTCTGAATGCGTGGCCCGACGCACTGGTGAGCGACACAGTTTTCAGGTGGCAAGTAATGTTACCCCATCCTTCTGATGTTACCCCATCCTTCTGATGTTATCCCATCCCTCTGATGTTATCCCATCCTTCTGATGTTATCCCGGCCCTCTGATGTTGTCCCATCCTTCTGGCAAATTTTGTCTTTACTCGTCCGTTTCATCCCCGTCCTTGCGGCCTTTCCGGTCTTTCCGTGGGGTAAGGAGGGATGAGATGCCAGGGTCTGGACGGGGCTGGAGTTGGACGTTGGCGGCGGGATCGGTGCCATGCTGCACTACAGGGTGTTGTACTAGAGAGGGTTAGCACTTGGCCATGTCGAGAGCGTGGAGGGTAAGCGTACGTGAAGTAGTCCTGGAGACTCCTGCGGTAACAAGTCCATGCTGCTTGGATGCAGGCGCGCCAGCAAGCGAGCAGCTTCCGTCGGGGCCAACTTGTCGGCCTTTGATACCGGCTTTCCAGTTCCACGAGTTTCCTTGTGAGGTAGTTCGTCGGCACTCAGTACAGCCACCTCAGCCGTGGAGACTTCCTCAGCCGTGGGGACTTCCTCAGCCACAGAATCTTCGTCAGCCGCCTCAGCCTCCTCAGCCGTAGAATCTGCATCAGGTGCAGGCGCCGAAATTCCTGCCTCATCCCTCTCTTTCGCGCGTTGCAGGAGCCTCTAGGCCAGCTCGGGCTGTTTGGTAGGGAACGCCTCAGGAAGCAACAGTGCTCGGACGTCACGATCCAAGAGCTCCCCTGCTGTCTCAGCGTGCTTCACTGCGAGTGGGTGGTGCTTCGTGGAAAGCACCATGTAGCACCGGGCCCGGATAAGCGCTGGAAGATTTGCTTTCTGAGCATCGATTAGCCAGGATGTATATATATGGGAAATGTCAACCGACGAGGTCCATAGGTCCATACCGTTAGAAGCTGTGCAGCGATCCTGAAGGCCTGACGGCCCCCATTTCCGTACATGTTCATCATTGCATCGTGCAGGCCAACGTAAGCGCGCTCTTCCATATCTAGCTCTGAATATGGATCATCGTCGACGTCCTCCATGATGGCGATCGCGATCAATTGGGTAGTTGCAATTCCAATTTGAAGTTGAGGTTGAGGTTGAGGTTGAGATGAGGGAGGCGACGCTTCGGGATGAATTCGAGGTGTGTGATGAACATTGTTTTACGGTATTGAGGACATTTGGTTGGACACACTGCTTAGTATCATCGGCAATACAGAGCTTATGTCGTTGACCACAGCTTTCTGTATTTCTTCTTGGACCCATCTCACTTGTTCCGCGTCAAATGGAGCATTCCCAGAGGAAGTCATGACAAGCGACCGCCCGAGAGATAGCGAAGTAGTAGAAGCGCTCTAACTGAATGGTAGTTTAAAGTTAATTGAGACTTCAAGGTAAAGGGTAGGTGGAAGAAAGAGAATGTTGAGATGAGTTGAAGTAGTAAAGCATTTGGTTTGAACTGAAGTTGGCGGTGAAATAGAGAAAGGGCGGAGAGCGACACTCACGGCTCTTTTACTTCCACCTTTCTTATCACGTATGAGACCTCTTTTACCTGCCAAACGATGGTAATGACATTCATTCCCTGTGTATCCACTGTGGATGGTTTTTAAGTTACGCTTCACATTTGGTTGGTGCGTGGAGGTAAAAGAAGCGGCTCTTGCCTGGGGGATTGTGGCTCACCTTCGCGAGTGATAATTCCTGTCGCAGTAATTAGCCGGACGCGTATTGCTTCTGCCTGTCCTGAAGCTCTCGTCTATGCCTTGTTTCTGACCCTCCTCAGTCTGACAGCTCTTCCGTATCTAGTTCTGAAGATAGATCATCGTCCTCTATGATGGCAATCAATTGGGTAGTTGCAATTCTAATTGAAGTTGAAGTTGAAGTTGAAGTTGAGGTGAGGGGGTCAGCGAGCAGTGTCGAAGAAGGACCCGAAGCTTCACGTAGCGATTAGCGATTAGAAGTATTACATAGGACGAGTTCTTACTCGCGTGACTCTCTCAGCGATGGGAGATAGAGGGATACGATCCTCGCTGAACGCAGACAGCAAAAAAAAGCAAAGAGGTGGGAAAGAAAATATAGAACGATTAGGCTATCGTTCTTCGTAATGCGAATGCGTGTGTATGTTGTCCTTGCGGTGTCTTGCGAGCTCTCGGTCCATCCGTAGTTCCTGCGCCGTCTGCACACCCTGCTCTGGTTTACATACTGACCAGATCTGTTGGAAGACCTAGCCTTCGCTCGTTCCTTATGCTATTCCGTCGATATGAAACATGAATCGTTCACGCTTCCAATGGGATCTCCCTGACACCTGCTCCATTCATAGCCATCCCTTCCCCTTCACCACACCCCATGTCCACTATTCCATCTCCAGACTATCTCTAACACACTTCCTCACCCTCTTTTTGAACTCGGCCGGGTTCTCTCGCCACAACGCCGCGGCCTCCACATTTGCCGGACTCTCGTCATTTGGACTCGACAACATACTTATGACACTCAGCAAGATCGTTTCGGGTGTTTGGACCGGCGACCAGCGCTCCGCGGCGGATTCGTAGCCGTATCGGTCTTCCTCCGGAGGATGTAGAATCGAGATGCAGACGTCGCCGTTGGGGTAGACTGATGGTATTTTAGTCACGGGTATGGGTGGGGGGAGAGAATATAGGCGGTTTGGGGTGGTGGAGAACCTACTGTTTGGGTGGAAGATTGGGGTCTCGAAGCGCATCTTGGGGGGCATGTGGGGGTAGTCTGGGGGGAAGGAAAGTCTGGCTCTGAAGAAACCGCCTAGGAGGTCTGTCAGTCTTTTCGTCCATGCCCATCGTTCGTATCCATTATTCCTTCAGTGGGCATGCCCCTCCATCCATCATAGCACATGTATACCCTCCCCAGGCTCCTATACCACCCTTCTCCAGAGTCCGCCGCCGATACAAGGAAGAGAACTTCAGACAGGATACGCACCGCCATAGAGTTTCATATCATCGTTCAGCATGAGCATCACCTCCCACTCGTATATGTTGTCATCGACAATGCCGCAACTTATCCCGGGGACAATCTCCTTCCCGCTCGCCATCTCCTTGAACTGCTTTTTCAGCAGGGCCGCCGACGCGGCTGCCGAACTCATTGTGTCCGTGGTATGTGTAGTACTTCGGGAGTGGGTCGTAGCAAATGCAGCAGTGGTGGCGTGCGCACCGGAAGCGGGGGCGTCGTCTTGCGGCGCGGATGTATTGCGGATGGGTGACGGAACGCGGAGATCTGGTTGAGAAGGATGGAAGCGACGAGGACGGTGTATATGCAGTACGGAAGAGGAAATAAAAGAAGAAGAAAGGAATTTGGGTGGTAAAGAAGCGAAGTTTGTGACGGTAACGGTGAGTACTGCTCGACGGGACTGGGACCCAAGCAGTCGGGAGGTGCGGCGGCGTAGGTCGTGGTCGTGTGTAGGCGAAATAGCGGGGCCGCCTTTCACACTTTGCAGGGGTCAGGCATCTCCACCATGTCCACAAATGGTACTATGGTACTGCTGCACAGCTGCGATCGCCTACTGTATGTGTACAGGCTTACAGAGGTGGTGCTAATAGCCGGGCTTTCTGAACCATGCACTCGTAGTAGATCCTGCGCTGAAGAGAAATTACTATGCGTCTGGAAGATTGATCTAGTGAAAACAATATTCGGATTCGAGACACAAGAGCTGCACAGGTCTCACAATCAGGAATTCTGACACAGAAAGCGTGGGCGTACGCAGGAACGCTGCCGAATCTGGTCATACGTGCCTGGCTTTCACACTGTGCGACGCCACTGCTGCTTGGGCGCGCTGGTTGAGATGGTCCGTGGAAAATCTGGAGTTGGTGCGACATATCCGTGCGATTGCTTGGGTGGAATGACGCGCGTTTGTTCGCCTTATGGGATATGGGACGGCTCGATATTGGGAGATGGGGGATCTCATTAGGTGATGTCCCTTGATCATGGCCAACCATGCCTAGACTTCATGTCCATTGGCGAAAGAAAAAGGCCTCCAAATCATGGAAAGAGGCCAGGCCACTTGCAAATCGGACGACGATAATACTCTGGGCAGCATCTACATGTACATGAAACTAAGAGATCATAAATGCATATAATTTACACTCAAGATGGGAGAGTGAGATCTAGCCAAGGTCCACCCCCATCTAACCAACTCGCCAACGCCTTCGAAACCACCAATGACTGCCAGAACAAGGGGTAAATGATCTAGACTTTCCTGTGAAGAAATAAAGGGAAGAAAGTGACAAGAAGATGCTAAGCTTGTAATACAAGAAGTATTGGCAAATGCCTCACCCGAATATGGATAGAAACCCCCACAGTCCCGCTCCACACAGCACCGGAATCGTCAAATTGTCATCCCAGCCGAACAAATCCACCGCCTCGCTGGCGCAGGCAACCACTCCAGCCCACACCGACACGGCGCCCAGCGCGAGATAGCCGCCCACCGAAGCTTGCGAGAAGGTCAAGCCCAATGTCTCCCGGACTTTGGAGGGCAGCGCAAGCACGCCTTGGAACGCGAAGCTGTTCTCGCCGGTGTTGTAGGAAGCCATGAGCGGCCCTAGCCAGCCCCAGAACAGGGACGCTGTGATGATTCCAGTTACACAGGCGGCTATCGTCCCGGCGAGAGACTTGCCCTTTCGAACACGCCATGTTCGGTGGCCCCAGAGGCGGCCGAATGTAGATGCTGCTGTGTCACACCAGCTGAGCAGTAACACGCTCATGACGCCGATGTCCTTGGGGCAGAAGCGGAGGACTATCCAGGCGCCGAGAAGATAGGAGATAACCCCGTTCCATCCATCGACCTCGGACTCCCGCATCAGGGCTCCCAGGCAGCGGATATAAAAGCGATTGACCGAGTAATATCGATGTCGTACGACGTCGGTAGCGGCAATGGGTACCAGCATGGTGAGCAGGACGGGGTGGATTTGACTTGGCTGGCGCCCCGAGCAGTAGAGGTAGATTGTGAGGAAGCCGATGGAGACATGCAGGACCTTGCGGGGTATCTCGTGTCGGTGAATCTGGTGTTGTTAGCATGTGTTCCCTCTAGGCTATAGGTTTACATACAAATGAGCGCCATTTCTGATGTATTGGGATAAGGCCTAATGGGCTGGGACTCCTGCTCATTTCTCGCCAGTAGTCCTTATTGGCAGCCGCGGGTGATAAATGTCCATTGACCGGCCCGTTTGGCAAGGAAAGTTCGCCCTTCTTCCCTGGGCCAACCTGCTTAGCCTTGACTCCACTCATCCGTCTCCTCCTGCTCTCGACAAGCGGACTCCTGCTCCTGGTCCGCGCCCTCTTCTCCGGATCCGACCCCGACGAGTCCTCGTCGATCCGCGGCGTCGAAGACATGTGCTTATTCTTCCTTGCTGCGGACCGCGTCACTGGCCCAAAGTAGCCATCTTTCGCGCTCGTCTCTGAAGGAGTTGGGGAGGGCGAGATCACTCGCGGTGTCTGCGGCACCTGGTACTGCTTGACCGAAGCCATGGCTTGCTGCCAACAGTACGGAAAAGAGGGGAGAGGCGGCGTCCGAATGAGGCCGGTCAACGACTGGCCTGCGCGCGTGCAGAGGTAGGCGACGTTCTCGAGAAATGTATGGCGATCTGGCCGCCGTGAGCGCTGCCGCAAGTCTGTCCCTGAGGGCGCGTCGAAATCCACGTCGATTATCGAGGTCGGCGAAGTCGGCGCATAGGCGATGGTGTCAGATGCTGGAGGTGCTGGCGCTACGGGAGCCAGGGTTGATGCGCTTTCGTCCGGTCGCGGAGCATCGTCTGAGGGAAGAGAGGAGGCCACAGTGGAGGAGGAAGCCGTCGCCTCAGTCAATAGATTGAGGCGTGGGTGGAGAGCGGTGGAGCAGGCAGCGCTTTGGGCTGAACTTTTTGGGAGGACGATGTCAGCCTTCGTCACAAGCTCGGAACTGTTGTCTATCCGTCTTGGCGGTGAGGCTCTTCACCAAACGCGTCGAATCGATACAATGAAGACGAGGGATGAATGCGGACAGGTTTGCGCTGGAAAGATGACGCTGTCTCCTGCACCGATCTTGCATCTTGTCGTCCGGCGTCCGCATCGAATTGGACACGTGCCGAGCGACTATATTCGCACAGGTCGCACATGGACGGTCCACGGGTCGACGGGTCGATCACACCGCCACAGAAGCTAACCAGCCACAGCAGCCACAGCAGCCACACTTCCCGTCGGCGGCAAATAAAATTTCCCCGGCCAGTTTCAACCACATGGAATAACGGAACTCAACGGTCACGATCAGAGCAGGTTTGGTCCTGCTGAGAAAAGAGATATCATGGCGCCGGAAACCAAATCAGAGACGCAGCGTCGCCGGCAGTGGGACGCCCTCACGCCCGGACTATCAGAATGGATATTGGACGCCATTCGAGCTATGGGCTTCACTAAGACCACGCCCGTCCAGGAAGCCGCCATTCCACTGTTCATGGGAAACAAAGACGTGGTGGTCGAAGCAGTGACAGGCTCGGGGAAGACGCTTGCTTTCCTCATCCCCGTCGTGGAGCGGTTATTGCGTCTGGATGCACCCATCAAGAAGCATCACGTGGGTGCTATTATCATATCACCTACTCGAGAACTGGCCACGCAGATACATACGGTTCTGCTGTTGCTGTTGAGGTTCCACGGACCATCCGCCGCAACCCTAAGGACACAAGAGGACGAAGATACACCCATGACCGATGCGGATGGCACGCCTCCACCGGCCTATCCCGCCTCCACCCTCAATGTCGTCCCCCAGCTCCTCCTCGGCGGATCCGTGACCCCAGCGCAAGACCTCAGTGCCTTTCTCAAAAGATCACCCAACATCCTCATCGGCACCCCTGGCCGGCTTCTTGAACTCCTCTCCTCCCCCCACGTCCACTGTCCTCAATCCTCGTTCGACGTCCTCGTCCTCGACGAAGCCGACCGCCTCCTGGATCTAGGCTTTAAAGAAGATCTGCAAAAGATTCTCTCCCGCCTTCCCAAGCAGCGCCGCACAGGGCTCTTCAGCGCCAGTGTTAGCGAAGCCGTCGACCAACTCGTCCGCGTCGGTCTGCGTAACCCAGTCCGCATTGCTGTTAAGGTGAAAGCGCGATCTAGCGCCAAAGGCGCTGAAGGCAGCAGCAAGATTGAAGATAAACGCACACCGGCCAGTCTTCAGATGGCGTATCTCATCACACCTCCTTCCCAAAAACTTCCCGCCATCCAGAAACTACTCGCCTCACTCAACCCCATGCCGCAGAAGACGATCTTCTACCTCTCCACCTGCTACTCGGTCGACTACTTCCAACACATCCTCCCTGCAGTCCTCCCCGGTTTCACCCTAATCCCGCTTCACGGGAAACACCCGGACAAAGTCCGCCGCAAGAACTTCTCCAAATTCGTCGACTGCATGACTCCTTCCGTCCTCTTGACCACAGACGTCGCAGCCCGTGGGCTGGACATCCCATCCGTGGATCTGGTTCTTCAGCTCGATCCTCCATCCGATCCCAAAACGTTCATCCATCGATGTGGACGTGCAGGTCGCGCCGGTAGGAAGGGCCTAGCGGTTACCTTTCTTACGCCCGGTAGGGAAGAAGACTACATTGAATTCCTCCGTGTCCGCCAAACCCCCATCTCCCCCTTGACCGCTCCTTCCATCACTGTTTCCGAAGCCGAAGCGCAGCATGTAGCACAGGAGATCCGCAGTCTCGTCCAAACGGACAGGGCCATTTTCGACAAGGCGCAAAGAGGCTTCGTCTCCTGGGTGAGAGCGTACAGTAAGCATACCGCGAGTTCGATCTTCCGCATCACGGATTTGGATTGGACGGAGCTGGGGAATGCCTGGGGGTTGCTAAGGTTACCCAGCATGCCGGAGCTGAAGAAGTGGGAGGGGGATCGGAGTTTGGGGGTGCACATCGACTGGGATAACTTCGCGTATAAGGATAAAGTTCGCGAGAAGCAGAGGCTTGATGAGCTAAAGGGCGAGGAGGGCGATGGGGAGGAGAAGGGGGCGAAGAAGCATGTTGGGAAGAAGGATCGGAAGGAGGCGGCCTGGACGCAGAAGAAGGATCAGAAAGCGACGAAGGAGGTGCGGAGGGAGAAGAAGCAGGCGAGAAGGGAGCACGAGAGGGTGAAGAAGATGAGTGAGGAAGAGAAGGCGAATGAGATGGAGCTGAAGAGGATGATTGAGGAGGTCAGGAGGAAGAATGCGGTGAACGAGGACGAGTTTGAGGGGTTCAGCGATTAATCTGGGTGATATAGGGTTGTTCAAGAAGGTTTGAATTTAGGTGCCGTTGAAAGTAATACTACAATGATATCCACATTTCAGCAGGCGCTACTCTAATCGTCCGTCCCCCAATTATGTCCCCTTATCACCTCCAACCCGCCCATAAACGGCCGCAACACCTCCGGAATCGTCACCGTCGCATTCTTCTCGTCCCAGTGGTTCTCCAAGATCGCGGCCAGCACCCTTGGCACTGCCAACGCGGTTCCATTCAACGTGTATGGGAAGTCCAACTTCCTCCCGGCCTTCTCTATCCGCACGCGCGTATGCAGACGCCGGGTTTGATAGTCGGTGCAGACGGACGCAGATGTGACTTCACCCCACCCGTTGTCTTTCTCGCGGCGAGAGGGAAAGTAGGCCTCGATGTCGCGTTTCCTGGTCGCGCTGGCGCCGAGGTCCTGGGTAGGCATTTCGAGGACGCGGCAGTGGAGGCCGAGGGATTGGAGGATTTCCTTTTGGATAGAGAGCATCTCGTCGAAGACAGCATCGGAGTTGGATCCTTCAGGGACGGTGCTGAAATGCTCCTGATCGTTGTTATCCGGGAGTGTCCAGGCGAACATTTCCACTTTGGTGAATTCATGCACCCGGTAGAGACCTTTGGTGTCGACGCCGCGGGCGCCCGCTTCAGCACGGTAGCAGCGACTTACGCCGACGGTTTTGAGGGGGAGGTCGGAGTCTTCAAAGGTCTGGTTTGCTTTCATTCCAGCGAGCGGTATTTCAGCGGTGCCGGCGAGGACCAGGGGCGGTTTCGCTTTGTCCTTCTCGGCCTGCTCAATGCCGTACACTTGTTGTTCCCCATTCTGGTCTCGCGGCTGGAAGCCGCAGGCAGAGGCGATGTGGGAGTAGACCAGGCTGGGCGGTGAAACGGCTCTCCAGCCCCTCTTCCTGGCAACGCTGAGAGCGTACTGAACGAGAGCCTGCTCTAGCAATGCGCCGTCCCCAACCAAATAGTACCATCCCCAGCCCGACGTCTGCGCCGCTCCTGCGAAGTCGAGGATGCCGAGCTCCGCTCCGACATGGACGTGGGATCTCCAGACGCGGTCTGAGCTATCCGGTTTCGGCTCCGGGTGGTCATTGATGTACTCAATGATCTGAGCCTCGCTCCCCACAGGAGTCTCGGTACTACTAAGATTCGGCAGGTCCTGCGCCAGCTGTTCCATCTCTTCCTGCAGTCTGGCCTCCTGCTCTTCGATACCGCTCAGCTCGGCCTTGAGCGCCTTCGCTTCACTCAGCATGGCGTCTTTGTCATCTGTCATCCGTATATCACCCTCGGCATCTCCGCTGCGCCCAGCTGCATCCGCCAATTTCCTCCGCAACTGGTTGTTGCGCTCCCGTACCTTCCTGGCGCTCTGCTGCAATGCGAGCCATTGGTTGTGCAGCTCAACAATCTTCCAAGGCGAATCTTTGTGGGCGGCATAGTTCCTGTCTATGCAGTTTTGTGAGTAGAGTCCTGGGTTTTGGCGAATGTGCTTGATGTCGAGAGCGGGCTTCGGTGCGAAGGCGGGCCGTGTGTATGCTCTGCGGGGGATGGAGCGTGAAGGGTCCCTTTTCGGCACTTGTCTGAGCAACCGTGCTCGACAGGCTGAACAATTGAGGAAGCTGTCTTTGAAAACCTTCATCCTGGAGCGTTTGTGGTGAGTCGGCGATGACTGGAGGTGTCAAAAGATGGAATGCGTCGAGCTGCGGTCGAGCAAAGCTCACGCCAAGGCCGCGGGCTTTTCCAATCTGGAGCTGCATGGATCTACCCTAATGGGTCGCGCGTCGCGTGTGCCTCACGCAATCCCAAACCAGCCCCGGAGCTCCATGACACCATAGCTCCAACAACATGCTCCCCAATTCACAGAAACGGGCGGCGGACCCTACCTGGAGTTCGCACAGTCCGGCCAAGGTACCGTGTCTTTCACAGTCGGCTAGGTTCGATGTAAGAGCTCCGCCATCTCCCGGACAGCGTTATGGTTCGCCGTACGCAAACAGTCAGCTCCCGCCAGCTTCGAGACCGACATATAGCTCGCCTTACCCAAACATTGCACGTACACCATCGTCAGAAGAGACGTATAACTCGCTTTACCGAAAGCATGCACATACATCGCCGTCCCGAGAGACAAACAACTCGCCTTCCCGAAACCATGCGCATATACCGTCGTCAAGAGGGTCACATAACTCGCTTTACCCAAACAATGCGCCAAAATCGGCCAGACCGGCCAAACCGTCCTCCACAGGCTTTAAACCCGTAGTTCGACACCAACCTCACCCCGATAGCCGGCTATGCCAGGACTTTCATTGGGTTCCATATCCATTGGGGTTGATGCCCCATGATTCGTGGGACAGTCTGCACAACTATGGAAAGATACCTACGCCGCCCCCACCAAATCGTTGTCCGGTCTGTCGCAAAGCCCGCAAGGCGACGCCGCACATGCGCAAGCTGTTCCTGGTGGCAGAGCGGTTGACCTGGGATTATGCCGTGGTTCCCTCCCGCGACAAGGAGCAGAACGAGCAGCTGACGTGGGAAGTCAACTACGAGCTAGGGATTCTGGACCCGTTCGTCGAGGATTCCGACCAAGTCCCAGGGGGGAAGAAGAGCAAGTTGAATAAGTGGCACCCGTATCAGAATCAGTACGAGATGGAGCAGGCTATGAGCTTGGTTGCTATGGACGGTGGGCTGACGCAAGTGTCGTGGTCGCTGTGGTACGGGTTGCAGATGAGCTTGCAGAAGATGCGTGGACATTCGAGCTGCAAGACGGGCGCTCCCGGCGGTCAGAAGGTCGGCGAGAAACCGTCTGAATTGGTCACAGGGGGAAATTCACGCGTTCGGGAGTCTGTCGATATCCATCTCGAGCAGTCAGCTGACGACGCGCTGTTTGATACATCGAATATTGTGCCAACGATCGGTATACCCACGCCGCCTTCGTCCTTTCCCAACACGTTTGAGGATACCATGGGGCCTCGAGCAGGGACAGCCATGAAGTCTTGTCCGGACGACATCTATCCACCATTCCCGACACGGCGCACACCTGAACCTAATCTGGAAAAACGAGGGTCATCTCCGAACGACGACAAACGGATCACAAGCTACAAAACCCTGCAAGACTTTTACTCTCTGCTGGACCAGATTGAACGGACGTCCTATGTAGGGGCGCTGTTTCTCGAGGCGTATGCGGAGCATCTGCGTGACGATGCCTGCCGGGACTGCTGGCTGAAACACAATGTGGTAATGGAGGCGAAGTGATTCAGATCTAGCTACTTCTTTTTCACCGGTTATCTTTTTTGTAGTGATACCCAATATTCTAGTCCTCTGTGGAGTATACCTAGGAGGCAGCTTGCGGCGCACAGGTTGAAGTGCCATCATGTAGAATATAGATCTACCATTCCAATACGTTCTTCCGACTCGGGAAGCCATAATTTACTCGGCTTTGCAGCTCTGTGGCCCTGCCTACACGCAAAGTGGCGGATGGGTGGCAGCCTTTGGTCATTCGGTGGGCGGTGATGACGCTCGCGTGCAACTTCGCGACCTTCGCCTTTGTTGGGCAAGTGCACGCCGCGGCTTAGATGCCTCATAACAAATGCGGAGCTGACTTCTGACCTCCACCACACCTTCTGCCTGCTCTCTATTACACCCACGCCTCCTCCTCCTCTTTCACCGTCCTCCCTTTTTTTCCGCCAGACGACACTCGCTCTGTGCGCAACGCCGCCATTCGACACCTCGACCGCTCCCCAGGTCCGCCCTTGCGTCGGCCTACGTATTGATACCCCTCCGCCATGCGCGACCCCTTCCCCTTCCCCGCGCCACCGGTGATAGCGGAATATGTGCAGCCTATTGCCAATAAGCTGGGCCTCCAGGTCCTGCATCTGCACTTCCACGAGGTAGCCTTTGCGTTCATGCTCTACCATGCCACGTACAAGTACATCTCGCCGGCCCTCTCGCGCGTCTTCTTCCCTCGGATATACTCGTCCTTCAATGCCCGGACGAAGCTCAACTGGGATGTACACGTCGTTTCCTTTGTGCAGAGCACGCTGATCAACATCCTGGCCCTATACGTGATGTGGAAGGATGAGGAGCGGGCGGAGATGAACTGGCAAGGCAAGGTCTGGGGATACACTGGGGGTTCCGGACTGATCCAGGGCATGGCTACGGGCTACTTTGTCTGGGATCTGGTCATTACGGTGCAGCACCTACAGATCTTTGGCGTTGGCATGCTCGCCCACGCCGTGTCAGCCCTCTTCGTCTTCTCCTTGGGATTTGTACGTTTCCCGACCCTACCTCCCAGAAAGAGCGCCGACTAACCAGCTAGCAGAGGCCCTTTGTCAACTACTACGCCCCGGTCTTTATCCTCTACGAGCTTTCCTCGCCGTTCCTCAATATCCACTGGTTCTGCGACAAGCTGAACCTCACCGGCGGCAAGTTCCAGCTCATCAACGGCATCCTACTCCTCTTGACGTTCTTCTCGGCGCGCCTCGTCTATGGCACCTACCAATCCGTGCGCGTCTTCTCGGACATCTACCAGGCCCTCAAGCACAACCGCGGCACGTTGGCGGATCCGGAGCTGGAGAAGGGACTCCCCATCAGCGAGATCATGCAGTTCGCTGGGGACAGGGCGATACCGCTGTGGCTTCCGCTCTGCTACCTCGCCTCCAACCTCACGCTGAACGGGCTCAACTGGTTCTGGTTTGAGAAGATGATTGCGACGCTCCGCAAGCGGTTTGAGCCGCCGCTAGGGACGCGCAAGCCGGAGAAGATCCAGCTCCCGGAGAAGGTGTCCGAGGAGGAGATGGTGCTGGTGGAGGGTACGGCGTTGGCGACTCCGGGGGTGAATACTGCGAATGGCAATGGGAAGGATTATATTGAGGGGGTGCAGGTGGAGAAGGAGGGGAATACACTGAAGGTGCAGCAGGCGGAGGTGAGGAGCCGGACAACAAGGAGGAGAGGTTGAGATACATGATGATGGAGGGGAACTGTTGAGGTCTGGGTAGAGGGACAGTTGCTGGGATCTCATCGCCGGTTCCACCATCTCGCGGTAGTATAGGCGGGAGATTTCCGAGCAGGTGGAGAGTTTATAAGGTAGCTATGGTTAGCGAATTCTGATATGGCCTATTTCCGATCAACATTTCCCCATGATCTCTCTTTTATGGAAAGTCGTTGAAACCCTCGCCTCGACACTAAAGAAAATAGGAGAGGCGAATATCCCTTGATTCACCCAAGTGATTGGCTCTCGGGGGCTCCAGGACTCCAGGGCTCAGCTCGCGTGCAGCCCCAGCGTGACCCTCCCAGGCCGAAAGCAGCAACTGGACGACGACTTACAAGCACATGCACGCAGCTGGCTGGCAACACCAACCGACATGGGCTGCCCGTCGCCACCAGCCACTCCTCGTCGACCGTTGCGCCGCCCTTGAAACTCTCCTCTACACTGTCCACACTCACGCCCTCTGGAGTCAAGGGGCAACCGAACGACCGAGAACGGGGTGCGCAAGCTGCGCGACGGGAGCACCGCCGAGCTGCAAGGCAAAGGCCTGCAGTCCCCAGCAGGAACAACAAAGCACGCAGCGCACTTTCGACGCGCTCTCCTGCCTTCGACAGACCACTCACAGAGAATTCAGAGGAGAATCCCATTCTTCAGCACTGGGGTTGTCGCGTTGCCCTTGACCATCGTGTCCATCTCGACCATCCCGAGCGCTTCGAGCAGAGAACCCCAACCCTCACCACCAAACAACCCCCCAAACCCACGCGCATGGTGTCCTACCCCGAATCCGCGGTCCCTGACCGCACTCTCGCGATCCGCCGCCCTCCCTCCGTCACATCGCACTCCTCGCGCTCAACCTCGCGCCGACACCGACCAGGCCATCGCTCACACTTCGGCGGCTCCTCCTCCTCGTACCAGCCGCAGAACGAGTTCCCAGTCTTCACCCACACCGGCGATGTCGAGATTGTCATCTCGAATGGTCGCAAAGAGCAGCGGTATCTGCTGCATAAGCTGATTTTGACGCAATGTTCCGGTTTCTTTGAGGCGGGTTTGAGCGACGAATGGGCCACCTCGGGGGAGGGGAGTGGGAGCGCGCTTGCGAACGGGAATGGGAATGTGAATGCGGCTGCGTTGGCAAGGCTGCCCAGTGGTTCGGCGGGAACGGAGAAGAAGAGGTGGAGGTATGAGTTGGATTGGGGCAAAGGGGAGGAGGATGTACCCATGTTGATTCAGAAGGTGCGTAGGCCAAACCCACCCCAACACCATAGACAGATCCTAACCACAAGGACAGAAACCCCAACCCTCCCTCTTCGCCGGCGACAGCTCTCCCTCACACCCCCCACCGCCACCCACAACACGCCCCAAACCCGCCGCTCCTGCCACCGGTTTCTTCCGCAGCATGGCCAACTTCTCCTCCCTCCACATCCCCGCCCCAACCTCCGACCCCGACGACGACACCTTCCGCGACTACGACAACCTCTTCCGCATCTTCTACAACTACCCCCCTACCCTGGACCCCATCAACATCGCAAACGCCTACGTCGAGTGCAAGTCCCTGCTGCATTTGGGCGACATGTACGACGCACTCGAAGTCATCGGCCCGAGGGTGGATCACCACTTGCTCCGATTTCAGGGGCGGCTCTGGAAACAGATTGCCAAGTATCCGCCCAGTTACCTCAAGTTGGGGTACATGGCGCGGAGCAAAGCCATCTTCTCCGAAGCCATGGTGCACGTCGTCGGGCAGTGGCCCGCGGGCCTGAACCAACTGCGCGGGCAAACCTCCGACGCAGTCATGGATCTCATCGAGGACAAAGTCGACGAACTGGACGAGCTGAAGGCGAAGATCGAGGGGAAGCTGTTCCGTCTGACCCTCAGCACGAGTCGAGGCGAGCGCGTCACCCCGAGCAACAACTGGCTCGATTGGCTCGCCATGAGCCTGTTCAGACAATGGCTGGCGGAGAACACGACGCCGCCTCCTGCGCCGATATTGAAGCCCTCGTCTTCTTCGAGACCGCGCGCAGCCAGCTCAAGTACGCGGCCCAGCATGGACGGCTCGGCACCACCGCCCCCTCCCCCGACGTCCTTCAACACGGGCCGCGTCTTCCGTCTGCTCGGCACAGGCGGGTCGAGTTATCTCAACCACGACGAGTGCAAGCGCTTCCTGCGGCTGTGCCCGGATCAGTATAATCGAGACAATCTGAGGCGGTTCGAGAGGAGGATCGACGAGATCAAGGAGAGGGCAAAGGATGTCGTGAAGCCTTTGATGAGGAATTTCCTCGAGCTGGAGATGAGTGGGGGCGCGTTGCCTTACTTGACGTGCACGCGGTTGGAGGTTGTGGATTTCCCCTGGGACGAGTAGGTAGGTTGAGAAGCGTTTCGAACTGGGATTCTCCGGGTTTTACGTGTTTGGATTGGGATATTTTGTTGCGGTTTGGCGCCTGATACCCTTGTATGCATAATGTCCCTGTCATCGTTCTTTGGCCATCTTTACATGCTTATTTGTCGAGAGAGCTTGCGTTCAAAGGGGAGGCTGGGTTGCTGACGGAGTACGCTGGTCGTACTGTTGGGATTTACGTTGATGAAGATAATGACGACCGCGAAGATGTTTGTCGAATGCGTTTGTAGTTGCATAATAGATACCATGTTGCATCACCACGTTTCCACTGATGACCTCTATTGGCACGAGCAATACGTTGCAATGCGGGAAGTTGAAGTTTTGGGTTGCAAATAGTTGACTGCACATGTCGTCCTTAAACCAGGGATTCCAAGTTGACCAAATACCCGAAGGCGAGGAGGTTCAGAATCCAAAGCTTAAGAAGGGTTGAATTTGTAGTTGTTGAGATAGCCAGGATAGTGTAGAGAAGACCTAAAAACCCCGTGTTGCCAGCAGCGCAGGCCTAGCTAGCTACATCCTCCTACATATAAGTAAGGATACATACAACAGAAGCTTACGGATATTCGTTAACACTCCCTATCAACTATACTTATCGAGAATGTATAGGGGACAAAATTTCATCTATTACCCAAGATCCTTAGAGTGCTATATCTTATACAGCCACTCTACACGGTATATTTTACTAGTAGACTTGAGTTAATGTAATTCAATTATTTTCCCCATAATATTAGATAGAAATTCTTGCGTTTGACGGTCACATTTTTGCATATTCTCAATGCAGGAGGATCACATACGAGGTCTCTGTTTTGCATAGGTACTTTGGAACATGCGCACAGCTTTAGGCTCCCCTGTGCTATGAATGATGATGTTAGAACGATCCACTGTACGGCACGTCTAACATGGCCCTCGTTTGCTGCGCGACCTTTTAGTAGTGCTAGTGTCGTAGGGACTGTGACTTCGGTGCCCCTTAGTAGTCCAGTGAATCTGTTTTGACCCTTGGGATGTCGCCTTGTATAAGCCGTGATTCTGCAAGCAGCATTTCAGGCAAGTTAAATCTATTCTTTTTCCATCCCGTGGGGATAAACTGTCTGTCCTTCGTGACAAACGGAGCAAAGATTTCGGCCGTGAAGCAGGGTGGTGGAGACGAGCAAACGGCCCACATTCCCGCCAAAACGCCTTTTATAATTCAACGACGGTCCTCGAAGCCTTTGATCAACTACACTCCCCCGAACAGAGTTTATCGGATTTACGACGGCCAGTTCCTCACCCACATGTCGCCGTTGCCCATTCCTTACAACTCAAAGTCTTTGAAATCCTGAAGGATCCCAAGTTACGAGCACTCCGAGGCGCGGCTTTCCCGCACTGCTGCATATAATGCAAACCCTTCCAAGATCCGAATCCCGATCGCATGAGCCAGGAAATCCACAGCACCGGACGAAGAATCATAAAATGAGCCATGGGAACCATTGAGTCGCGAGCATCGAGAAACCCTCCAGAGTGAGCACTCAACACGACGACCAGCTGCAGGACATGTGCCGCGTGCGAGCCACGCTTCATGCCTTCTCAACCGGGATTCGGTCCGGGCCGCCGATCGCCGATCCGACATGTGACCAACCCCCGGTCACTCTCGGCCGGGGCGCTTGCCACCACCAGCGCACGGGCCCCAGGATCACAGGTTTTTTCATTTCTCCCCCCACCCCGGGCTATTTCAACAACCACGAATCCAATCCGCCTACTTAAGCATTCAAATTGAAGCTCCTGTTGGGCTTCGTGCCCATTTGGTCAATTTGAAACGATACAGAGAAGATTAGCATGGCCCCTGCACTAAGGATGACACGCTCAATCAAAGAGAAGCAACCATTTTTTTTGCGCGTGAAGGTGGAGCGTTCAGATCCAGCGTGTGGAACGTTTGGAACAAGAAGAAGGCCTCTTTTTGCTTTCCAGGACCCAGAACGAGTGGCGGTGTGGCAAAATCCAGTGATTGGTAGGGGGTGTCATGTGACTCGCCCCTTACTCGGTGTGACTAAGCGAGGCTGGTTGCCCGGGTGGAACATGACATGTGCTCTGCTACGCCGATTGGCAAACCGTCATCTCAAGTGTGGACCCATCCTTCCGTGCTGCTGGCTCTGCAAAGCTTCGTCTGATTATCTGAAATAATCGCACTTGGATGCACATTCAACCTATACATGTGGTGCCTTCGGCTTGAACATGAATCAGGTCGAACTTTGCTATCACAGAGCCAAATCATACGTATTACGTACCTAGGTAGCTTCTCTGCACAGCTACCTATAGGGAACGCTGCATAGTCCTCCTGCATCCAACGATGGCGAAACGATAACATGCATCTATGGTCAGTAGCGCCGCGGTCAGATCCGGAAAGCATTTCGTCTGGTGATATAGCGCCGGAAGGGGGAGCGATTCAGTTTGGATGATAGGGTTGAAGAGGTGCATAGGTACCTAGGCTCTTAGAAGTGGACAGAAAAGAAAAGCACCTCTAGGATAGCACTAGAGAACAAACCTGCAAAGAGTTGTTAGGTCGATAGGATATATTAACCTTGTTATAAGTTTGCTAGGGGGCGGTTTGCTCTAGAATCTTGAGTAATGCTTTTTGGATCTGTTATGTTTTCCGTCACCTTTGGGCATGTGGAACAACGCTCTAACACCGGGACTCCAACCAAGAGTGAGACGCAAACATCTCCGTGGTCGCGGAGTGAACACATCTTTTTGTTTAGAAATCCGCGTTCCGTTGCTGTAGGCTTAGTAGATAGATGCGTATAGTTTACTAGAGCTTCTAGGGTACCCGTCCAACGGAGTGTTGCGCTTTTGCTTGCGGCATGAGCTGTCGCATAACAGAAAATACTGTGCACACTGCCCGTCTCTGATCAAGTGATCATCCGTTCTCCCATCATTTCGTGATAATTCTGAATCATCAGAATTCCGTTTCTGAGTACTTTGCGTAAGGGCTCCCAAATGTTTCCATGTATACAGTCCGTGGATCGGAAGACGAGCACGTGACTGGCATTATGTGAGGAATCAACATCTTCCGAGGTTGACTAAGCATCGTCTTGGCACAGTAGGTGCCTGCACTCTTGCGTTAAAATAATTGTCTAGCTGTAAGCCCTCTGGACCCTACTAAATATTGCGACACTTCCAAGCAGCTACAATGCAATGAAATACTTGAAGTTTCTAGGCTTAACCGCCTAGCGAGATACTAAACCCTAGAAATTTGCTTACACCCGGACGATTATATTCAACGCAAGAGCCTGCTCGCTCCCAACACGACTGACAGCTGCAATCTGTCTCCTCCTCCGTCGATCTTTTCGCGCGCGGCACGACAAGGCTCCGGCGCTTTATCAGTCCAGCCGTTCCACCATCCGATCTTTTTTGTAAAAAAAATATCCTTTTTAATACCATATTTTCTCTCCGTCCTTTTCGAATGATTCGGACGGCCAGGAGTCTACCGCTAACTTTGCTAGCAGGGGCTTCATGATCAGGAACTACCTTCGCCCCCAGAGCCACAAGATACTGCGTTTATTAATCTTCTCCGCCACTCTCGATCTCTATATTTCGCATTCTTCTACCGATATTTTCAGCATCTCTGAACAGCAACGAAATCTGGTGTCCGGGCCACGCCAAGCCTCCTGTGTCACCCGCCAAGGACGACGCTGATAATCCACTCTCACCTGCTCTCCAGCTCTGCTCTCCCACAATCCTTCTTTTGTAACGACGATCACGACTTTACAAGTTTACTTCGCTTTCTCAGTGACACCTATCTCTTTCATTAGTTGAGCCACACGCTTCCATACACTTTTTCTATTCCTTCCGTCCTCATTTCAGCTCTGCTTCTCCTTTCCCGGCTCCATAGACATGTCCGGTGGTGAGAGAGCTGAGTGCCTCCCACATTTGAAACTTGGACATAGTCATACCGGCTTCTTCACGAAAGTCTGTCCTCAAGGAGAGGAAGGCACTGCAACTCTCCGGTTCGCTGGCAGGGCCGGTGCGGTCAAAGGTGATGACCCCAAATCGAAGCCTCGTGAGCCTGTGCCTGTGCCTGAACCCAAGAAGACGACCCAGACCAGTTCGATTTCTCACAGCAGTCTCTTTCATTCTTGTCTCGTCAGCTATGTCGTGGGTGAGTACTCGGGTGATGTTCAGCCTGTGACCACACGTCCTGTTTCACATTCTCGACCCGCGTTCGTACTTTACGCAGGCTGAATGGGACGAACTTCCAAAGCCTCTCAAGGCTCCCCCAGGGGATCGATCGCTAACCGGCGATGATCTTCGTCTCCGCCTAAACAGCCGGTACGATGTCAAAGGTCGAGATGATCTTCATCTTCACATGCGCAGCAAAGATGTTATTCTGAAATCGGACTCCGAATTGGAGAATACCCTTCGGATGATTGGAGAATGGCCGCTACCCCCTTCGAGTGCGCCTGAATTCTTCAATGAATTCGCCCGAGAAGGGTTGGCCAAGTTCCGCAAGCTTTCCTGTAAAGATGCCACCCGAGAGCTGCGTGAAACTACAGCACTTCACTACCATGAGAAACACACGCGCGGAGTCATTAGTAGGCCGGATGAGATCACCTTGATGCGCGAGACATACCGCGCTATGTGTCAGTATCCTCATCTGTACGGTGAGTTCGTCGAGACCATCAACCTGCAGAAGGTGAGTGTGTTGAGAGACTTCCTTCGCTACACCATGAATTTCGAGATATCATGTTCGCGCCTGGTCAGGCTTCTTGCCACTCCGCTGTCGATCTTTTCGATGGGCACACTGCCAATTGAACCTCGATATCAGCCTAGAAATTCCCACGAAATGTGTGAGGAGAAGCAAGAGGAGGGCACATCCGTGGAAATGAACATCCATCTGGAGCCAAACGTACGCTCATACATTCATCTGAGACATACGTTCAATTTCCTGGATGCCACTGTTCCACCCCACATTCAACCGTGTCACGTATCGGATGTTTACATTACCCAAAAGAACTGCCAGGCATACGATCCAAAGGATGCCCCGGAAGAGGAGAACGAATATATAGTCGACTATGACTATGTTGACGTAACTGATGGCAGACTTGACGAGCTTCTCCCCAAACTCTTCCCTCATGTTCACGACACCTTCTTCAGAGAGCATCGTGAAAAGAATACCGCAAATCCTGCAAATCCCGCCTGTCAACATGTCGTTGTGCGTCTTCGATACAACCACCGGGTCCACAGTGCCAACGTTCTCACTGAGCGCACGGGCATGCCTCGTGACTACGATATGCTTCAGTCGGCCATCCGTCAATGCCCAACCATCTACCTGCATTTTCGTACGACAGGTTGTGAGGAGTACTTCGCACGCTTGATGGATCAATTCCAGTCCGAGGCCCTGTATGATCCGACCGATAGATTCTTTCTGAAGGAGGGCATGCCGGAGCTCTCTGTGGAAAATTTTAACCTAACGGAACGACAGTCCCGCTTCGTGTCTCGTATGGAGATGGTATATGAATACTACAAACTATATTCTCGTCTCTTTGGGCTCGGGGCTTTCAACGAATGGACCCATAGGCAACGCGGCTGTATCTATGAGGGGAAACCTACCTTTTTCCCGGTGGCCGGCTCTCAGGGTCCTACCGGTCTTCCCTTGGCTTATATTGTCACTTTTAACTTTGCAGCCGACGACAATGGCCAAGCTCAGAAACGCCTTCAAGAGAACGATCATTTCCGGATGGCTATGGGCCACACTCTTCGAGCAATCCCTGCCAATTTCTGGCGTGGCAAAATCATCAAGCACGTACCTGTTACGCGTGCGGGTCAGATCACCGCTTACGTCCATCGCCCCATCCACGGCAATGTCATTGCCGATGCATCCGTCCTGTCGCCTCTGTCTCCTCAGCAGATGGAGGAGCTCAGTCCGGCTCAGATTCTCGAGTTCACCCGGAAAAATCAGATCGATGTTACCGTAGTGACTGAGGATCAAACAGGGGAGCTCAAGAAGATCTTGTATGCTGGAAGTTGCATGAGCCAGCCTCATCCGCAACGTTCTGCGAATCCCAGGAAGGACGGTATCCTGCTAGACTATCAACGTCTGCTCTGCTGCAATGAGCACGACAGGCTCTTCAAGGGCGGGCTCTTCGATGATATCCTTCAAAGTCATCGCCAGCGCGTTGAGCGGTACATCTTCGATCACTTACTCCCGCAACAAAAGGTCTTGGTGCGCAATCTTGTGGACAATGGTATGCGCGCTCGCACTGCCGTAGCTGCTGGGATCGGTGGGAGTGGTAAGACGGAAGGCTCTTTCATTGCCATGGGTGCGTATCTCGGTGAGGTCAAGACTTCAACCAAGGACGCCCGTGAGATCGACAACGACGTGATTGCCCTATTCAAAGGGGGCCAAGAGGATACTGATCTTCCGCACCGGCTCCCAGATCGTATCGAAGGCGATTACATGATTGAGCGACGTCGCATCACCGCCGTCGCCATGCAGAATTCCACGGTTGATGATCTCGTGAAAACCTCCCTCCGTGTTTACACCAAGATGTGCGAAGATCTCGGATATCCCACTCCTCTCGTCATCCGCAAACATTTAGAGGAGACGGAACACAAGGCAATCATGGCTATGTTGACCTACGGCCCGAACCTCAAAGGCAAGCAAACCCCTCCTCCATACCTCTCGAGGATGTCCACCCTTTTGAACCCAGTGAACGAGAAATTACGAGATGCCTATATCAGGCATTGCCGAGGCAGCCAGTTTCCAGATATTACGGACCCCCGGTTTATCCTGTTGGAGCACTCAGTAGCTTGGTATGTTCTGCAGCTCGCTGGAATCACTTCCATGGAAGCGGCTTGCCGCAATGCCTTCACAGAAGAGCAAATCGCGGAGGGATTCAATGACCTTTCCGCTCTCCGTGAGGCCAGGAATGAACTGGCAGACGCCGGTAAGATGTCGGAAGATACCTGGAAAGAAATGAGGCAGGCCGCCAAGAAGAGTATGCGATGGGTGGAGATGAACGCGAATGTCGTCTGCACTACGATCAGCCTCGCATCAGAACCCAAATTCGCGATCCTACGCCGCAGCCATGCGTTGATAGTCGAAGAAGCTTCGCGCGTCACCGACCCTGAGATTTGGGCACTGTTCTCCCTTCACTGGTTCGTCAAGGCCAGGATTCTCATTGGAGATTGGCGTCAACTTGGCCCATCCATGTTCGGAAGGCCCCATGAGAATCCCGTCCATGAGACGATGAAGAAATCCCTGATCCAACGTCTGGAGGAATCAGGATATCCCGCAGTGACGACTTTCACCGAAACTCGACGTTTCCGGAATCAGGAGACCCTTGAGGTCTGCCGGCTAGCCAACGGCATGGACATCAAGACGGCTGAAGACGTGACGATTCCAGTTACGAACCAAATGCACGCTGAGTTTAACCAGAGTCGTTATCAGCACAAGTCTTCTGTCTTATTCCTGCATACCACCGACACTGTGGATGTTAAAGATGCAACTGGATCCGCCTACAATTTAGAGCAAGCCATCGTCGTGTTTAATGATCTCCTCCAGCGGTTCAAGGCCGTCCCGACTCTCACAGTTGCCGTCCTTTCCCTCTACAAAGCGCAAGACAACGTCCACGATCATCTGGTTGCTCATTTGACTGAGGAGTGTGCTCGTCAGGGCCGAGACGATCTCGCCAAAGCTTTCCGCAGGGTTATCACCGACACAGTCGATAGTTACCAGGGCAAGCAATCTGGTCTTGTATACGTTGTCCTGGGAGCTACTTGCGGTTTTGTTCGAGACAAAAAGAGAGCCGTCGTCGCGTATGCGCGATGCACTTATCATCGTTGGTGACGCGTTGAGTATCTCGATGGGCGGCACGATGGGGTGTCGCCCGCTACCGACTAATCATCCTCTACGTGACGTGACTTCGCGATTAGTCGGGACGAACCGTGTGGTGAGGCTCACAGCTGCTGCTCGTTCGAAGATGTCCCGCTTCGATCGGTTGTTCAAGGATCTGGGACTCAGGACGTAACGCAAGCGGGAACGAGTAGGGGAAGAATGGGGCCACAAGTGCCTAGACAAGATAAAGATAGCTACAGGGTAGAGCTATGTAGGAATGTAGATGACTTCGATATCCAACGGTCTTGGTAACATCAACCCTTCATGCTCTCTGCCGCGTTGTTTGCTCTGGTTGAGGTGATGTTGTGATGTCTTATAAACAAGTTGCCATTCTTTTAAGTCGACGAGAGCTTTGCTTGCATGCTATTTCCTCCATCGAGACCTCCGACAAGCAGGAGATGAGGTGAATTGTACAGTGACATGTAGGCAATAGAAAGCGCCGCCCCGCGGGCTTCGAAACTCCCTGCGTCGGAGCTACGAATAACTATGAAAGTTCGAAACGTACACCTCTTATGGTGCCGGATTGTACGTAGTTGTAGAATACAAGTCCTTCGAAGCATCTTACCTGCAGCCTACTATTCCAGGATCGTCATCATAGGCAAAGAATAGCAACGTACGCATGGTTTCCGAACACAATGTGACTGAAGCTACGCGCTGAGACTTTAGTACTGCATGCAGTGTGCGGTTCGTACGCCTACTGCTCTACCTCACCTATTAATCAATCAAGAACGAAGGTAGAGGAAAAAAAGATTGTATATTCCAAGTTCGTGAAGCAAAGAAAGCTTGAACCGAAAGTTATAGCATTCGGCTATCATGGCATATAGACGTTGCACCCACGAGCGATGGGTGGGCCTGCGTTACATCTATCCCCACGTCTACAAGTCCCGTGTACTCACCATGGCTTGGATTTTAGTAGAACCGCATATGCGTGCTTACACGCACCTCATTGCCACTTCAGGGGTGTAAATTTGCTGTGTAGCGGCGGTCTATACTTCGACGCTCCACTTTAGTAGGTGGATCACGAATAGCGACATCAAGGATTGGGAATAGTTCAAGACGCCCATTATCACGTTGCACCGGCAAATTCCTCCTTGCAAGCTCTGCCATGGCGGGACATACGCTCCTCAGCCCTCAGCCTCTCTAGAACAATGTTCCACCGGCGATTGGACCAAGGGTAACAAGTCCCGGGGTTTGCCGAACAAAACTGCATTCACTTGTTACCCTATAAGACAATTCCGCACTTGGGAAATAGGAAAACGCTGATAAGGGAAAGCAACTGAGGCACTGGAAGTTTCTGAATAGGACGCAACTGAAGCTAGTATAGGATGAACCTCTTCGTCTACGGAAGCCAAGGTAATGGACTATCATAACTACCGAGACACAGATGTAGCCCTTGAAAATCACCTTGAGAAACTTGCAGTTTTCGATCCATGTACCCTGAGACAGCCAACCTAATTATCCACGGCAACGGTCCCTCGTGACCCCATTCATATTTGCTATAGTCCGCTCAAAAGCCATGATTCTGCAATGAAGTTGACATAGTTTGAATCCAGATCCCAGCGCAAACTACTATCCCGGCTTTGGAGAGTTAGCACAACCTTCGATCATGCTCACAAAAAGCTCCTGAATAGCGTTGACGGCCGAGACCTTGCGGGAGCGTTTCGTTGATTTTCGAAGCCAAAGCATCCCGCTCAGATAGGAATCAACTCGCAAGCCTCTTGTTCAGTCATAGTATCTTGTCGCGTGTCGTCTGTTCTCGATTTACCGCGATATGAGCCTCCTTGCGTTGACCGGCACCAGGGAAATAGTGGTCCGTACTGCGAACTGGGGCGCGGTTGAGGTGAAGCTAGAAGAAGATGACCCATTATTTTCTACCAGGAGACTGTTTATCATTGTCGTTATGTAGATGGCTTTGGCTGAGGACTTGAGGAAGAATTCGGAGGCCAGCTTTCGATGGAAGACTTCGAGCAAGCGACGAAGCGAAGCATTGGGAAGCGGAAAGAAGCTGCTAACAGAATAAACGTATGGTACGGCTTCTTTTCACGCTTTACGGCGAGACATTTCCAAATGCCCGTTCGCATCTGACTACAGTCTCCAAACGGAACTTTGACTTGTCGGTCGAATTGGACCTGGGAAGGTTTGTAGGTTGCTGACCATTCTTGTTCCGATATGCGGGGTCGCGGGAAGTGGAGGTTGATCAATGCGAAGTAGCCATGCTCCGCAGCATCAATCAGCGAGATTATTGGGAGCGAGGCAGGTGGTGAGATTGAAGTTGCTGCCATTGCCGTCGATCATGCCATTAGCTCAGGATAGCTGTTTTCTTCACAATCGACCTTTCCTGCGAACGAACTCGAACCCGACAGACAGATAGTTGAATTCGGAATGCTCTCAATCTTGTGGATGGTGTGAGGCTTGACACGAGGAGAGACAGCTTTGTATGAGGCGGTTGAAAACAGATTGCGAGTCCACGGCTGTTTCTTCCTACTTGTCGCATGCGTGAGGTAAGTTGATTGACGTATGACGGCGCACTCGAGACACGGAGTGGAATGCGATCCCAAAGGCGCAGGGTTTGGATGAGGGCTTTGGGCAAACTGGATCAATGGAAAAACGCAAGCTTGCAAGGATGCTACAGGCGAGAAAAAGGTGGACTGCGACAGCACCTAAATTGACCATGGGAAATTGCGAAGTCTGTCTTCCGAACTGGTCGCGAGTCTGGTGCAAGTCCCTGTGGACGCTTCGCTAGTAGCCACGGGTGCTATAGGGAATCTCGTGTGCTCCCGTGGTCGCGTTCCGCGCTGGCGTACAAAGAACCACAGAGGGGGAAATTGCAGGGATTGGTCGCTGGGAGCTTTGCCGGAGAACTGAAGGTGACCGAACTGTATGGAATCAGAGCTTTTTGGTCCAGGCGGCAAAAGAGTTGTGAAGCCCGACCATCGTAGGTCAAACCCGAGCCTCGGAAAAGAACCTTGATCAATTTCGGTTCGTAATATACTGAGAACTCCAGCTGGGGGTGCCCCATTCGCGCCACGCTTAATCTGAAAACCCGGTGCTTGCCTTGGTGGGTTTGGAAGCAGGGATGGATGATAACATGTCCAAGGAGGGAAGAGGAAGAAGAAGGAAATTGAATTCGGTTCGCCGGCACCTCTAGGCGCGGCCTACCTTAGGAGGAGTCGGAAGCAGGTGAAGAACTCGAAGATGGCAGCTAAAGCTTTTCAAGAAGCCCACGTACAGGACGTACCGCTTGCCCGCCTCATGCCGCGCGTATCTGATGGCAAAGGGTGAGAGAAAATTGGGCCACCTCGCTCGTTATCGGACGGCGACATCAAAACCAAGTAGAGGGGAGAGGAGGAAAATTGTAGGGAGCCGCTCGAACTTCCTAGTTCCTAGGGGTGGTTTTCCGAGTGAGAAATGGGGAAGAGTCTGAGTTGTGTAGTCTCCCTTTTGCCCCAGGCCCCAATGTCGTTGTCCTTCTCTCGGTCATCTCTTTTTCCGCAGGGTCTCTTTACTCTATGTTGTGGTCCACATGTCGGAGAGAGCTGCAATCCTCCCTCGGTGGGAGTCGGGAACAGGAAAGGAATGGCGGGAGGAAAGAAGTGAGGAGAGAATGGGAGTGATTCCCGATTTGACTCGAAATGGATCCTGCCTTGATGGGCGTCGGAAGCAGGAGAGAAAACATGAGAGCGAAAAGAAGAGGAGTGTAGGGGGAAAAAGGAAAAAAAAGTTATTTTGATTCGTCTCGAGGCGGCCCTGCCTTGGTGGGTGTCGAAAGCAGGTAAAGAACTTATGGGGGACATAGTTGACGACAGAGCACCCAGTAACCGAAATCACGGTACCGCTCAATGGCCCACTAGTGCCGTCCCATCCAGTGAGGAATGGCAAGATGATGTCAAGGAAGTTAAGTGCCACATATTCAGGCAGCGCTGGGGTGGCCTCAAGACGAGGGAGATTGCGAGACTCAACTCTCGGGAGAAGAATGTGCTTTGAGAGGAGTATAATCTGACATCCAGAGATTGACAAGGTGAGAGAAGATTGATAACCGCAGTAGCATCGTCGCTCTGCGGGGGAAGGTGGTTCCCGAAGCCCCTGCTAGCAAAGGTCGCGGGAGACATCAGGCCGTCCGAATCAATCGGGAAAGAACGGATGAAGAGTTATTGTGTGAATCAGAAGTTTTTAAATGGACCCCGAGGGTCAACGGCTGGCTGCAGGAGTGCCTCAGGTTGTCGTGTCGCGGGAGAAAAGTTCGACAAAGGAATCGTGCGCGCATTGAAGCACGGAAAGCGGGTCGAGGGCGCGCAGGGAGGCCCAGAGAGCTGGTCGGTATGCCAATCCATCACAGATAACGGAAATTCTGCGCAATGGTTAATCTCGCTATATCCGATCTGGAATTGACAAAAAAAAAAGAAGGATGTTGTAATATCGGAGAGCTGTAGTGTGTTAGACTTTATAATAGCAAGGGTGAATTGCATAAACATACTCTGGTTTATTGGCGACAAGCGCATAGGGAATTCACCGTGTGGGAGAGATTTAAGTCGCAAACCACATAGGGAGCGAACCCTCCCATACCGGTGGCGTCTCCGTGTTGGCTCTGCTCACTGAGTAAACCCAGGAGCAGATTCGTAGCCCCCACCACGTACAGGTACGGAGGCCGACTTCAGGAGGACCACATGGGGTTTGAATGGCAAACTCATATGTATGAATGTCCATTCCGCCACCGTTTTACATTCATTATTGGGTGATTTGCGCACCATTGGGACTGCCAACCTGATCCGCAGCGGAGCGAATCAGCAAGTGGGTGATCCAAAGTCAAAACTGCGCGTTGTTAGCTGAAACTCTGGAGAGTCGGGATTATTCTACTCGTTTGAGCTGCTCGTGAGTCAAATGACCGGCGTCAAAACACAAGTGAGAGTGAAAAATTCTCAACGGACGCGCCAGAGGTGGTTGCGTGCCCGCCTTCAGGTGATGGAAAACCCGAATAACAATGAGAATGTTGAGAGCCTCAAGAGCTTCCTTGCACTGACCAAAATTTGTGGTTGAAAGTTCTGAAAGCGTGGATGGTTGAGGAGAGGGTTTCCAAGTGGGGCGAGAGAGTGTTTATGTACATGATGGGGCGGTGAGCAAAGATTGAGCAAACGCTTTTGGCAGGAGCGGACGCCAAGACTGAAGCCAAGCGAAGGTGAAGGTGTCCAGGTGAGTGAAGGCGAGATAGCACAAGTAAGAATGAAGTGAATTGTATAGTGGCATGTAGGTAACAGAAAAGCGCCGCGCCGGCTTCGAAAATCCCTGCGTCCGAGCTGATAATACCTATGCAAGTTCGAAACGTACGCCTCTTATGGTGCAGGATTCTACGTAGTTGTAGAACACAAGACCTTCGAAGCATCCTACCTGCAGCCTATGATTGCAGATAGGCCATTAGGCCTACGACATTTGCCTGGAAAGCGACACTTTGTTTGTCACTTGGGTAGGAGAAGTTGAGGTCATGAAACATGGGATGTCGGTTCTCATAGACTACGCCTGTCTAACCAAAGGCAACGCCTCATGTCCAATCTAGTCATCAAATGTCTAAACTTCTTCCCGATCTCATCTCCACTACGTCAAGAACCTGAACCCATGTTCCTGCGCCTCGCCTGGGACGGCATTGATCGCGCCCTCGACATGCTCGCCCCTATCCAACCTCTTATTCAACCTCGCCAAGATAATGCGCATGATCATGGCACAGATGATGGCCAGCGCGGCGGTGGCACAATCCACGCTGAGGGGGATGGTCAGGTCGGGCTGCCTCTTACCCTTGGGCTGCGGGTACATGTAGCTTGCGTAGATGGAGCTGCAGTTGGAGATGGCGTTGATGAAGGCGAGAGCAGCGGCGCGCTTGGCCGGGGGGCGGGGCATCGAGTTGGAGATCCAAGCCAGGGCGACGACGTAGCCAGTATATACACCGGGGACCATGAGCATCATGGCGACGTAGCGGGGGGCAGTAGCGTGTGTGGCAGCGCCGAGGATGAAGGCGGCGACGCCGACGCAGAGAGGGATGGTGATGTGGAAGAAGCGTTCGCCGGTGCGGTCGGCGTGCCAGGCGTTGCAGAAGGTGGTGATGACGGCCAAAACGTAGGGCGGAGCCGTCAAGAGCAGGGTCTCGACGTTGCCGTAACCGAGGGTCTTGACGACGGTGGGGAAGAAGTTGGTGACGGAGGCACTGCTGACGTTGGCGAGAAGCATGAGGGCGAAGATCCAGGTCTTGATGTCGAGCAGGGCGAGCTTCAGGCCGTGGAAGAAGGACTGCGACTCGGCGGAGGTCCAGTCGTCTTCGCCTACGTCCTCTTGCAGGCGGTAGACGGCGAGTTGGCGCTCTTCCTCGGTGAGCCACTTGGTGGTGCGTGGGAAGTTGGGGAGGATGAAGAAAGCGGATGCGGCGATGGCGACGGTGATTGCACCCTCGATGATGAAGACCCATCTCCAGGCGCGGAGCCCATGGGTGTGGTCCATGTTGCCGGTGATGCCGGCCGTGATGAGGCCTCCAAAGGCACCGGAGATGAGGGAGCCAGAGTACAGGATGGCGGTGCGGAATCCGAGTTCCTTGCGGGTGTACCAGGAGGAGAGGTAGAACAAGCAGCCAGGGAAGTATGCAGCTTCGATGAAACCGAGGAAGAAACGGCAGGCCACGAGGCCGCCAAAGTTCTGGCATGCAGCTGTAGAAGTTAGTATTCCGAGTATAGTACATGGTGCACCGGAGGGACACGATGCTACCTGAGGGCTTTGCGTACCTGTGGCTCCGGAGATGACGCCCCAAATGACCATGCAGGTGGGAAGGTAGATTGCAGGCCGGCCGGTCTTGTTTAGGAACAGATTGGAGGGAACTGGTGATTGTCTTAGTGCGATTCGGAGCCGCTATCGTGTTGGGGCCTTACTCTGCATGAGGATGTAGCCGACGAAGAGGATCGAGATGACGGTCTGGTACTGAGTACTTGTGAGGTCCAATTCATCCTGGAGACCGGCCAGGCGCACGGCGGCGATGTTGTTGCGGTCGAGGTAGTTCATGATGTACATTAGAATGACCATTGGCATCAACCTGAGATCGATTTTCCTCCTCATCTTTTTCTCCGCTTCGGCGCGGTATTCCGGGGTCATGGCAGCCACGAGGGCGGGCACCTCGAGCTTGGAGTTGGCGGCTGCATGGCCCGGCTTGGAGGTTGCGACGCCATCGTCCGAGACGTGGTCGGAGGTGAATTTGGTGTCCGAGATGGTGGCCATTGTGGGGAGCTGGCACGTATATCCTGGATATCTCTATCCTTTGGGGGCGTGCGAGAGCAATCCCACGTTTTAAATAGGAGAAGGGGAGGGGCGACAAAGAGCGGAGAGGTCGCGTAGGTGGCGTCGTGGATGTCTCCCAGAAGCTTTATACGACATGAGGGCAGGGAGAGTCGGTGCACAGGTCGGAGCACAGCTCCGAGCCAGGGTGGAACAGTGAAAATTAAGATCTGATTGCCTACATGACCGGGCCAGGTGGTGCAGCGTCCCAATCCCCGGGTGGAGGCCCTCTTGCGGGCAACGGTCGGCCATGTTGAGGCAGGGGAGACTGGAGGAGAGGGCCGTGGAGGGAAAATCGCCCGCTGATCACCGGTGGAATGGTTGGCCAGGATGATGTCAAAGTATGTAGGGAGGGAGTATCGCGTGCGGAGACCCTGTCCGACTGTCTCCTCTATCCGCTTGGGGGTTGAAGAGTGTTGGGGAAACGGGAACCTTCAGCCGGCATGTGTGGGCGGCGCCGTAACCCGTTCCCCCAAGTTAAGTTTGCCAACCACCACAACTGTGAACCCCAGACGGACTTCCCCAGTTGGGGAATCCGGGGTAGCAACGGATGTGGAGATGAACTACAGAAGGAAACCTTGGAACAGGGCGTCGTCGGGGTGCTTAGGAAACTGTGGTACAAAGGCAGGGCGATCCTTTGTGCAATTGCAACATGGTTGGACGTTGCAAACCTGCATGAGCAAACACTATTATTTAGATGGATGAAACATCTTGACAGCTTGACCAGCGCTTGAACTTTGAAGCGACAATCTCTTAAACCAACGCCGAGAAGCTTAAATGAGAAGCTTGACAGGCTTCTCCACACGGGGTTCTCAACGGGTCACGTGCGGACTTTACAGACCTCAACCTTGGAAAATATTCTTGAAATGATTGACCATGTCCGCAGTTACCTCGGAGAAGGGAGAAGCTTGCAGTGGCTGATCAAGCGCATTCCACCTCCGCAACGCCTCCGAGCAACCCTGCATCTTATTCAGCTTAACGAGCTGCGCAAGAGTACAGAGTATTAGAATACAAGTGCATTATCCGAGCATCTTGCCTGTACCTTGTTATTGCAGCTGGGGAATTGACCTTACATGATCTAGTAGGAGAGAGCGACGCTTTCCCTCGGTTTTCGTTTGATGTTGACATGTTGTTGGAAGAACCTTCATCCTTCCCACGCATACCAACCCGTTACGGCTAGCGTGGACTCAACCCCACAAAAGCACCTGGGCACTCCTCAACCCTCAACACCATGCTTTTCATCTCCAACCCAGCTGGCAAAATGCCATCCTTTACCGTTTCCATAGAAAATGTGGCCGCGGCTCCAGAAGTACCCATTCGTACTCCTGTCCCACGCTCGGAACCTGCTGCCGTCTCGACTCCAGGGTTCCCAATGCATGACGCAAGCCCAGGAGAGCCAGGGACGTCTCAGATACGTGCATTGCCACTCCACCTGCCACAGCAGTGGCGCTGTGACTGAGTGAGATCCTGATTCTGATACCCTACTTCCCTTGATCTAGCTGCGTCTGCCCCGTACTACACAGTACATACAAATCTTCTGTTCTTCCATGTCGACACATATTGTAGGTATACCCCCACCACGGTGGTGTCACCCAATTCGAAAAGATATCAGAAACACACCAGCCTTGTCATGCCATCAACGCCACGCATATCCTTGCTTCTCCAGTCCCTCTCCCTCCTCTTCCACACTGCCCACGCCCAAAACACCACAAAGCGCGGCATAGCCTACGTCGGCAACCCCCACCCCCAGGACAACAACCTCCTGCAGTCCCCTTCCTCCCCCCTCTCCTGGTACTACAACTGGTCCCCTTACCCAAACACCCACCTCCTCTCCTCACGCTCCCTCGAATTCATCCCCCTCATCCACGGCGTCGACGGCGCCCAGGACTCCCAAACTCGCCGCCAGATCAACTCCCTGCCGGACTCCTCGAAACACATCTTGACCTTTAACGAACCGGACGGCACCACTGCAAGCGGGGGCTCCGCCATCGACCCCAAGGACGCAGCCAAGGCATACATCGAGTATATAGTCCCTTACCGAAAGAGCGGCCGCAACTGGCTGATTTCGCATCCCTCGACCACGGGTTCGCCCATGGGTTTGGACTGGCTACGTCTGTTCAACGAGAGCTGTCACGAGATGGATGCGAAGGACGGGTGTCCGGCCGACTTCGTCGCCGCGCACTGGTACGGCGCCTTCGATGGCCTCGCATCTTGGCTGGGGACCTTGGACGAGTTCTACAACGGGAACCGCTCCGACGCCGATCGTTTGAAGATATGGGTGACGGAGCTGGCGTTGCCCCAGGCGGATGAGGATGCTACGCTCGCCATGATGAACGCCTCGTTGAGCTACTTGGATGGCTTGGACTATGTCGAGAAGTACGCCTGGTTCGGCGCCTTCAGGACAGATGATGCGAACCAGTGGACGGGCGACGCCGTGGCCTTGTTCGATGGCGATGGCGGGCTGACGCGGCTGGGAGCCCTGTACATGGGCGGCGACGCAAACGGGTTTACAGAGGGCCAGAAGGGAGAGGGTGGTGCGGGCGAGTTGCGACGAGATGAGCGGCTGATGCTGCTGTGTTGGGTGGTGGCTGCGTTTCTGCTTGTGGATTTTTAAAGCCTAGCGAGGTCATCGGGTTACGATTTATGTCGATCGTCGGTAGCATAGCGAACATGGGCACTTGCAACAAATATGAATTCCTACTATCACCCCTCAAAGTCATGGCCCATGTTACAGAGATCCAAGTCTTCGGACAACTGGAGTCTTGCATGCGATGCATATATTTTGCCCATTGCAGCCCTACATTACGAACTCCCAACGCCAGATGACCAAGATATCCCGAGAAGCCCCTGCCGACCCTATAAGCACACTAGGAAACACAAAGTTCATGCACAACACCCCTAACCCGCCCTCTGGTAGATACCGCACACCATGGCGTGGTCTCTCTCAAAGGGCTCCAGGGTCAGCTGCTCCTTGGGCTTGATCCTCTCTTTCCTCAGCTTCTCAACCTCCGCCGCGAACACGGCTGCGGGCGCCGCAGTGGAATCGATACAGTTGGCCTTGATGGACACAATGACACCACCCCCGACCTTCAGGAAGAGATGTGCGTTGAGGCCGACAATACGGGCTTGGTCACTGTCAGGGGGTTAGCACGGCATACGGCCCATCGAGAGCGGGTAATCTTACGGTTGGGCAACGTCGGCGAAGATGCAGTCAACCATGCCGACAAGCATGCGGTACTTCAGGGGGTGGCGGGCGTCCTCGACGATGGGGATGACGTTGGTCCTGTGCGTCGCCATGTTGATCAGGTCACGGCCGGAGCGGTGCGAGAACTCGACGGCAAAGACGGTTCCTTCGGGGCCAACAATATCCGCAACGTGAGACACGGAAGTACCAGAGGCAGCACCGAGGTAGAGAACCTTGGATCCGGGCTTCATGTAGATGGACTCAACACCACCCAGGATACCGGCGGCCAACTTGCTCTGCGGAATGTCAGTCTTGCACCTCGGAATAGGGTGTCGGGGGGCGTACTCGGAAAGGATTCCAGACACGGTATTCTACTGTGGTAGCGGGCGCATCGCTGTTGGCAGCGCTCGCAGGAGCAGCGACAGAGATGCGCTTCTCGCCGTAGACGGACTCGCCGGGAGTAAGATTCTTGGTGACAAGCAAATCCTCCTTGCCTCCGCGGGCGACGAAGACACCTGCGTGACGATGGGGCTCAATGATGACCTTGCTATGGCACATTAGAGTCGTTCTCCCACAACTCGTTCAGAGTCCTTCTCGAGTGACTTACGCTCCACCCCTCGCACCGCCCCTCGCACCTCCTCGTCCACCACCGCGAGGTCCGCCCCTTCCACCTCGCGCTCCTCCACGGGCGCCGCCGCGCGCTCCACCGCGGCCTCCTCCTCTTCCTCCTCCACGGCCGCCGCGATCGCTGAAGCCACCGCGACCACCTCCGCGTCCGCCGCCGCGCCCTCCTCGTGGTGTGAATGCCATTATTTCTTGGGATATGCGAATCCGATTAACCCGGCAGGAAACGTGGAGTCGTTGAGTTGTGTGTCGACGTGGGGACCGGATTGCGGATGTCGAAAAAGCTCGAGAGCTCAATCAGAAATAATTTTCCCAGGTCGTCGACTAGCTCCAATGCGTGCGCTATGTCATTTCGGGATTAGCGCGTGTCTGGGTTCTCGTTTGTGCGAACACACACTCAATTTTGCAACCGACTTGACGACCTCACTAACACCACAGGACTAATCCACGCCCAACCGACAAGATGGTACGTCGCCGCCCGCCGCACTCGATCGATTCTGGATTGCCTGTTATTTCTACGCAACTCTGGAATCATTCTGCGCCCGATTGAGCATGTGCTGATTGATGGGAATAGGTCCGCTACGCAGCCACCCACATCGACAACGCAAAGTCCGCCCGGGCTCGCGGCAGCTACCTTCGCGTCTCCTTCAAGAACACCCGCGAGACCGCTCAGGCTATCAATGGATGGAAGCTGGAGCGTGCGTTGACCTACCTTGGTAACGTCACCGAGAAGAAGGAGGCCGTTCCCATGAGGCGGTACGCCGGCAGCACTGGCCGTTGTGCACAGGGTGAGTGCACCTCTGGATCTTTGGGGATACTGGATCGGGGAATGGACAAGAGCTGGAAACACCGGGAGGACTGCTGCGGAAGCGACACCACGCACAGAACATGGCTAATACCGAGATAGGCAAGCAGTTCGGTGTCTCCAAGGCTCGCTGGCCCGTCAAGTCCGCCGAGTTCCTGCTCGGTCTCCTCAAGAACGCTGAGGCCAACGCCGACACCAAGGGCCTCGATACCAGCAACTTGATCGTCAAGCACATCCAGGTCAACCAGGCCCCCAAGCAGCGGAGGCGCACATACCGTGCCCACGGTCGTGTATGTTATAGGCGCTGACAATTCGACGGGAACCCCACTAATCAAGGCAGATCAACCCCTACATGTCGAACCCGTGCCACATCGAGTTGATCCTCGCTGAGGGTGAGGAGGTCGTCAAGAAGGAGCAGGCCGTTGAGGGTGTCCGCCTGAACTCCAGGCAGCGTGGTGCTCGCACCCGCCGTGCCATCACCGCCGCATAGATGGTGAAAGAGAAGGGGTTGGACTGAGCGTGGAGAGCAGACCTGGGTTCGATGCTGGCCCAGAGTCTGCAACTGGGACGTGGTGGAGTCGATGAGCGAATGAATCACAGGGCTTTTCATACTCCGGCATGATTTGGGGCTTCATTTTCCCGGTGTCTGGTCGAAAAATTCAATGAGGTTAAGGCCTGCTTCCATGGCTGTTTCGGACAAGTGACCATGTGCACGTGGAATGTCCTGACCCGCACCGAGCTGTACACTACAGTTGTCCCCTCGAAGTGGAACCTGTGCTTTCACATGGATTGTGGTTCAATATCAAGCTAATGTCTCTCCAATATCAAAGATCAATTCGCTTTGACTTGGAATCCATTCCCGATCTCGATGCCTGTTCAAACAGAAGACTGAAAACATCCATCCCTCATGTGCTGACCTGCCTGCTGTATGTGTCTCATCCACTCGTGGAAAGCCTTGAAGATTCCCCAAGCATATATGTCTCTAAAATAAATCGCATCGTCTCTGAACCGCAAACGAGACATCTGTCCCAGTGAATTCTCAAGATTGTTGACGGGCTCGTTTGGCCAATCACGTGCCACCTGGCTGAAGTTCAGAATGTCGCACTCAACCCGGGCCTCCAGAAGGTCACCTCAGACGGGCGTTTCTTTAAGATACACAGTACATACACGTTCCATTCCAACCAAGACGCCTCATCCGTTCGGCAGAGCCGTGTTCACTGTTCAGATCATATAGTGTTGGCGCGAGGTCTATAAAAACGCGCGAGGTGGGCCAGTGGCAGGTGCACCTTTGAATTTCCCAACGCGTGGATCCCGGCTTCGCGTCGCGGACCCAGAACCAACCTCCCCTCCATCCCCTCTCTATCTCTTTCAACTTGTTGCTCTGCTGCACGCTTCCACACCACCCTCCACCGTCCCGCCAGAAATCCGCCTTGTCGCTTCATGCGCTGACGGCCCCAATCTACCCGCCAACGTGACTTTTATCAGATTATATTGCACGGTCCCGGAACCCTGCTGGCGAGTTGCATTAGATCGCCCTGTGCATTATTCCCTTTTCAGCTCTGCTGGGGTGCACTGAGCGCGATCCTACGAGTCCTCCCAATCAATCACCCTCTGGGGCGCATTATTCTCTTCCTCTCTTTTCCTTCTTCTCCTTCTTCTTCTTTTCCTTTTCCTTCTCCTTCACCATGCGCCCCGCGCACGGCTCACCGGCGTCGACCCACCACCGCGACAAGCGACAGTTCCAACCTACGATAACGAGCTTCTTCCCTCCGCGGGACGACGACTACGAAGATTGGGAAGAGCGGGGTACAGGTCCGAACACCCGGGGTCGTACAACGACGATTCAACAACATCGAGGAACAGCAGCGACCCGAGACACCTGCTTCCCTACCGTCCCAGGGACCGTTCAAGCAGACCTCCTCAGCGTCGGAATGCGCGTACGAAAGAGCGTGCCCGAGGGTTATAAGACCCACAAGACGGCCGCGGGTGCGACGCCCTCAGCCCTACCTTCTATGCAACCCACACTGTCGAATGGCCACATGGTGAACACCAAGACCGCTACACCACCACCGAGAGAACCGGTCCCACCCACCTTACAACACCAACGCGAACTCCTCCCCTTCTGCGGCTTGCACAAGATTGGTGGATATGCAGAACAGCCCGTCACGAATGTTCACTTGTATGGTGCCGTCGACGGAACCGGCGACAGGCCTGTGAATCTCTTCCCCCTCCCCGCCGAAGCCTTCAACGAACCCTTCTCTTCCTCCCAATCCTCGTCCACCGAATCACTCCCCCCGAACCCCACAAACCTCCACAAGCGATCATGGCAAGAGGAGGAAGAGGAGTTCGAGCAGCAGAACGCCCCACTAGGCCTGAACTCGAATTTCCTCTTCGCCGTTCCCGTCAAAGTTGCAGACGATGAAGTGCCCGTCTCCCCACTGTCGGACACTCCAAAGCAATCCCTCAATGCACTACCCCAAGGACCCCTGCGGTCGTTTGCGCAACCAAAATCGAGGAAGAGCGTGAGAGGAGGGGGCATGGATGTGGATGCTGAAATGGAGGAAACGGACATGCAGATCGGCATTGGGAATGTGAACGCCAATCTGACGCAACGGGGAGAATCCAACGCCGATGACTTCGACGACGCACCGTTTCTGAGGCCGTGGGGAGCCGCTGGAGGAGAGGTCGAGATGGGAGGTGTCTAGGAGGGAGGTTCTTCTAAGGTTCACTTCGCTTCACTTCTTCAGAGTCTACTTCCACTTCCACCTTCGTCCCGGAAGGGAATGGGGAGTGCCGTTTGCATCAGATTGCAGCGCCGCACCTACCCCGGCCCATCATTCCGCTTTTCTTGTTCTGCTTTTCTTTCCCCGCTGTAACCCCCAATGCTCCTTACAAGACTTCAGTTCTTTTCTTTTCTCTCGTTTGTATCTTGTTAGTCCCATTGAGCGCGCATCATCTGTCTCAGCAACTCATTCAGCATCGGCGTTCGGTTTCCCGCTGTCCAAGAAATTGGGGCGGAATATTCATGACTTTGGTCATTGTGTTGGACTATAGGCGGTGTGTATACCCCAGTTTCGCGAAATCATAACGTTTATTCCAGTACATATTCATGTGTTCCTCTGGTGAGATGTTATTTGAAATTATACACGTCCATATCCTCTGAGAACAGGCTGCAAAGGGCGGACAGGAGAAGGGCCAAAGTCAATACCTCACATCCAGCGGCACACCGAACCGCAAAACACCCCAGCGAACCAAGCACCCTCCCAATCCATCTCATCCCACGTGGCCCCCTACGCCAACAAAGGCGGAAACATAAACAGCGAGAACTGCACCAATACCGCACACGCATTCGCCAGGCCGTCCAAAAACGCATTCCTGAAAATGATGATATCCTCCTGCGTCCTCGCCATCCTCAGTCTCTCCGCGAAATAGTACAACATGGCCAACCTCGACGCAATCGCACAGCCGAGCCAGAACCACAACGCGCAGTACACCCACGCAGGCAGCCGGTAGGGGTTCGCCCGCATCTGGCGCTGGGTGGCGCGGATGGTTTCGCGAGAGGTTTTGAGCATGCTTGCTGCGGTATTGAGCGGGAGATCGAAGATTGAGTGCGGGAACTCCTTTATACAAGCAATGATGGTGAGGACAGGGTGCGGTGCATGTCGATTCTGCCAGGGGCTGGGCCGGAACTGGAATTCGCCTGTTTGTTGCAAGAGATGCGAGTGGGCGCCATTCATGCAGAGGTTCCATGCCCAGTCCATGCTGGATTGGCGGTCGAGACGCGTGATGCTGCAGTTGTAGACGTGATGGTCCGGTTGGCAGAGGTCGACCATTGCAATTCTTTTGATGCGGCGTCGCAGTTCGCCGAAGAAGGATTCGTAGTTGGGGGTATAATCTTCCCATAATGGAAGACTGTGGTTCGTCAGGACGCGGGTGATTGCTAGAACGACTTCGGGGTGCGTGCAGATGAGGATGACTTGGGGGGAGCGTGCGGCATCGAGCGTCTGGATGATGTGGTCGATCGTGAACTGCGCGCGGAGAAGGAGCCGACGGGGAGGCTCAAGACCCCACCCATGAAGGGGAGGGGTGACGAGAGGGCGGTATTTAGTATCGATGTAATCGAAATGGTCGAACAGCTGGGAGACGTCGGTGGGGCGTTTCAGTGCACATACGCTGCTGCAGAGGGGGAAGACGTCGTCGATGTCTTGAGATTCGCTGGAAGAATATTAGCACAGCAGGTACGGACTTGGACATCAGAATGTTCTCACCGTAAGCCGGTTTCGACTCGTACCATGTACTTGGGCTTGCCATCAGTGGTTGCCACGATCGGGCGCAGTGTTTCCAGACACTGATAACTCGGACTGCTATAGACGAGATCGATGGGGAGATTTTCGATTGCGAGTCTATCAGCTGTCTGCTTGGCCTGTTCGATCCCCGTTTTTGAGAGCGCTATGTCTGCAGGGTTTCCCGTGGGGTAGTACTCGTCTCGCAGTTCGTCATCGGTCTGTTCTACGGTCTCGCCGTGGCATAAGAGGTAGATGCGGTGGAGCATGGCTGGGGGGTAAGCGACAGTCGCTGAGCTTTTCCAGTGACTCTTGATGGAGATCGGCAGGTCAGAGCGAAATGGGCGAAGGTCCTGAGGTGAGAGCGGCGACACGTTCTGATGCTCAAAAGAGGAGATTGGTCATGCGACCCTGAAGGCCTGGCAAGCCTCGTACAGACGGCACGAAGGGCAACGCACTTCTTTCCCACTTATAACAGTTGAGTGGAAGATCTGGAAGTTGCTATGAATGAGGTTGCTCTTCCATTTATTTAGATTGTTGCACCTTCCCCTTCAACTCAACGGTTATTGATTGGCTGGGGACACCATATTGATGGCAGAAGGGCCACGATCTCCTGGGTTCAAACGGCAGCCACAGAATGGAAAGAGTGAGGTTGACTCCATGTACGGACAGTACAGTACTCATGATGACCAGCATGGGATATATTGCCCCAACTGTTGCGCTCATCTAGTAACCCTGGGACTGCATGGCAGTGCAAACAATATGATAGACCAAGTGAGGTGGACACTATGTGAAGATATTCGTCGATTAGACCAAACAGTAACCCCTAGCAGCGCCAGACAAACCAGTCGTGCGCCTGCCGACCCTATTCAGGTGTTCCTCCTCCAGTAATAGTACAGCAGAAAATAGCGTGACTCCATAATATCATCAACCTCGGGTTGCATTTCCAAGGTTATTTTACCTCTCCCCCAACTCTCCCGAGACCCACCGGCTCGAAGTTCTGTAGCCCCCCTCCACTAAGAGTACTGCTCCGACTATTAGGACTTCCATGAGGGATGCCATGCGTCTACTGCTGCGCTGTCATCTCGACCTCCTTTCTCGACTGTCGAGCTGCCCACTTATCCGCCATCCATGTCACAATGGTAAGCAACATGCTGGTTCCCAGAAGCAAGAAGACAACAAGAGTGCCATAGAGGGCAAATCGCTACGTACAGTCAGCACAATGCAAGGCAAGTTTTAGGGGTAGAGATAGGTACTCACGCTCTCCATGCAGATGGACTTGAACGCTTGATTTCCCATTCCAGAAGGCAACTGAAACTCCTGCTGTAGGGGCTGCGAGCTCTTATACTTGCATGTCCAAGTCTGGATGGTGTCTTGCTCCGGGCTGTTCCTGTTGAGGATGTGGGCGTAGACAACAGTGACAAGGGCGAGCAGGGACGATGGGAGAGTTGTGCCCAGGCCGAGCAGGGCGCGGAGGGTGGGTGTGAGGTTGAACTACGGATCCTTGTTAGCTTCATTCTCATTGAAAAATGGGGTTGGAGGTCACGTACACGAGGTACGAGTGCGAAGACGAGGAAGACTGTCGAGAGGATGAAGGTAACGACCGAGGTTGCGACGAGGGCTTTGGTACCATGCGCATTGAAGTGCTGAGGCCAGAGGGGTAGCCACCATGGGTTGGATGTTTGTTGTTTGTTGAAGACGTCGAGGGTGTGGGCGGATGTCCCCAGGGTGGCTACGCTCATCGCAGCACAGAGTCCGAGGATGACGGCTTGAGCCGTTCGAAGGGGTGCGGGATTGATCTTCATGGTTCTAGGTGTAATCGATCGTCCTGAAAGGCTCTTCTCTTGCTGGAGGTAGATAGAATGGGGTATAAATCGGAGAGAAATCAGAAAGCGAAAATAGGTAGCGCAGCCAGCCCTATCGTCGGAAAACAGAAATCAAGGAAAATCGAAATGAAGGACGAAGGAAACAAAGCCTCTCAGGCAATTATATCTTCTCTGGAACGGTTCTCAGAATGAAAGACTCTCCAGCTGCAGGAGGATTCACGCAGCGTTTAAAACACTTTGCTCACCATGGCCGTTTCAAGTCCCCATCACCCACTTACCCTCATACATACAACCGGTGTCCAAATAAAGAAGACCCCTGGCAAGTCCCCCGTTCGGGCGCTACTGTTCGCGAGACGAATGCCGATCCCGACGGTTTACTGTGCTCTCGTCGTAGCCATATTTGCAGTAGTCCAGCGCGTAAGCTGCACTTCCCAAGGGTTGGGTCCGAAATAGACCGCTAAGGAATGCACCCCTGGAGGACCGATACGGTGCTATTAGCAGCCATTTCTCCCGTAGGATGGGGACTGCGTTAATAATAGGTCCGCTTAGGGATATTGTAAGCACCGTGGCTTGCTGTCAATATCTCCCATCGAGAAGCTATTTCTCGTTCACCATGTTCCCACAAGGAGACCAGCCAATGGGCGCAAGTTGTATGACTCTGCTGTGCGATGGGCGTCTGGAACTCCGAGTGTACCGGTGGTTAGCTTGAAGGAAGGGGTTGGGGTTGCGGGTGCCTGGGGACGATGGGTTGCAGATGTGGTGTCGCAACAATGTTTCGGCGCGTAAGGGCGACATATGATTGGCGAAACGCCCAGGACGATCATGTTTCCTAAATGGGTATTCGAAGAGGCTTGAATCGCAGTTCATCCAATGTACCATTGTACAATATTTGATAGACACAACCTCTAGGAGGATCAGAGAGAAATAAATATGTTCGAAGCACTGGACTCCACAACCATGCGGCTATTCTCATTGTTCAGCAAGACACGTCGCCCAAGTGTCCTCTTGTGCGTGAGTTGTAGCAGCAGGGCTATGCTTGGATGGGCTAATGTGATAAGGGCCAAACACTGCGTACGTGGACGGATGCGCAGAGTACCCGAACTACCCGCACATACTGAGAGTAAGCGCCCACGGGCTGTAGCAGGACTGAAGACTCTCATGAAAGCTGTCCCGTCGAGCCGCCAGCACCAGCACCGAAGGTCCACTTGCGGAATCCCCAGGATCGCGACTTCGACTTGCCTTTCCTCGCAGCCTCCAATGGATGCTCGTTCTCCCATCTTTCGTCTTCCTTGTATGCCGCGATTGCGTAGTCTAGGTCGTAATCTGCTTGCTGGAGATATAGTAGCGCCACATCATATTCGGCAACTTTGCAGCCGGTCATGAACCTCCGTATCTTGCCCTTCCTGGTCTCCTCCTCTTCACCTTCCACTGGCCGCGGGCTCAAGCTTACTCCGCCTTTATAGTATGCTCCGGGGATCAGCACCGTTCTACGCGCTGCGAGTAGGTGGTCCGCATAGAGGTTATTGGTACTCCGTAAAGCATGTGCTGGCACTCCATATCGCAATGAAAGGGAGGTGATGGAGTCGCTGGGGTCCACAAAGTGTAGGACATCTGGCGCATCCTCATTCGCCACCTTCGACTTCCCATCTAAAGCGTGGACGGGTTCATGTGCAGAGTACGGCGGTAGTTCCTCGTCTAAAGGCCTTTCCGGAGTTGGTGTCTCATTGCGAGGCGGCGAATAGCTTGGAGGGTCTCGTAGGCCTTGGGGGAGCGGGGATGGCACCATGGAGACCTGGCAGAAGGCGCAATAATCCGCAAACCGAGGATTCTCTTGTACACATCGGATGCAAACTATACGACTGCAGCATGCGAGCCGACGAGCGGGCCGACTTGCATGGCTGGTCTTCTCGGACGGAGAATTTGTCGAGGGGAGCAACGTAGCGCAAGTACAGCAAGCTTCATTCATGACGCTAGGTAGACGGCAAATGAAAGCAGGAAGACGTGTTAGTGAAAGTGGACGATGAAAGCATAAGGAGTAGTTATCCGGGGTCAGTAACGTTGTCGTCTGATAACCAGCGTCATGGATGTGAGACGGTGGCGAATGGCAGCCATCAACTGACTAGAGACGTGCGCAACCCGAGTGGCAGCTTCGGATACGCGACAACTTCCAGGAGATAAAATGTCTGCTTTGCAAAAAGAGCTTTGCATCGCCATCTACCCCATTGTCCAGTTGGAGGTCCCTTAGCATGTAGCGGACGTGCAGGGGTGGGAGTTGAGTTTGGCGCACGGGCCCCGTTCGGTCCGTTAATGTTCCGCGGCCCACTCTGGGCAGCCGAAATTCCACCCCTAGGGAAATCCTCTCGAAATTTTACGGCCGTCTTCTCCTCTTCACGCCCGCCCACTTCAATCCCTTTGTGAGGTATGTTGGATTTCCACCCCGAGTGCCCTTCAGGGAGCCAGGGGGAGCAATCTTGCCGTCCGTACGGACGAGCTTGATACGCTTCCCCTTTGCGACAAGAGCTGAAGAACCCTCCAGTTGCAGACTGAGGGCACTCTTTCTGCTCTGGCTTCGTGAGGGCTAACAAACGTTCTGCAGATACCTCAGTCGCCCGCTGCCACTTGAGAATCTCCCGCCGCCAAAATGGTCAAGACTTCCGTCCTCAACGATGCGCTTAACGCCATCAACAACGCCGAGAAGGCCGGCAAGCGCCAGGTGCTCATCCGCCCGAGCTCCAAGGTCATCATCAAGTTCTTGACCGTCATGCAGCGTCACGGTACGTTCGATTTTGTTCTGTGTTTCCTCGGGTTGATAACTAGGCAATGGTTTTGACTGCACTACAACTTTTGCCCTTTAAGTGCCCGACAGATTGGATTTCGCGAAGAACTTACACGTCTTCGGATCTGTTCATGATGTTTGATGTTTATTTCTTCGCAACATACTGACGTGGTTTCAGGCTACATTGGCGAGTTCGAGGAGGTTGACGACCACCGCAACGGAAAGATTGTCATCCAGCTCAACGGCCGCGTAAGTGGATCCGATGTTGAAGTCGTCGCGCCATGGCTAACAACCTCCAGATCAACAAGACCGGTGTCATCTCTCCCCGCTACAACGTCCAGCTCCGCGACCTCGAGAAGTGGGTTGTCAAGCTGCTGCCTTCGCGTCAGTTCGGTTACATCGTCCTGACCACCTCCGCCGGTATCATGGACCACGAGGAGGCCAGGAGGAAGCACGTTGCGGGCAAGATCATTGGTTTCTTCTACTAGGCTGTGCCGGATACGTTGATACCATGATGCGTCTTGTGTAGTCAGGAAGATGAACAAAAAAATAACAAGGAGGATTTACGATATCTACGATCCATCTCGACCCGAGCTGTTCCCTCTGCTGATGTGTCATCCCGATGTGTATTCTCTTTCTGATTCTAACGGACTGACGGCAGCATCGAGGAGCGATTGAATCCATGGATCCTTCTATTGGGCGGGTATCGTGTTATGATGTCCAACCAGCTGCGGTGTATTGTCGGTGAACCCTCGCAATTCAACAACCTACTCGAACGATGGAAAACGCATCATCATGCGATGAAGTTGGCAGCAGGGAGGACTCGGAAGTTTGTGCGAAGAGACGGGATCCCATAAGTCTCTGGTGGAGTTGCATCAGTCAGCAAGTGGATGAGGTGGATGAGAATGACCTGAGGCGTGGTGTGATGGGGGGCTTGTCGGACGCCCGCATTGGGACTAGCGTAAATGTGACGTATTTGGCGGGGCAGGCGCACATCACCAGATTGTGGGGGCAACTCGAAGCTTCCCTAGCCGGCCAGAAGCCTGGTGAGCCGCCCAGCAATCCCTCGCTTTTTCCCTCACCTTCTGCTCACGGCCCTGCCAGCCCACTATATAAACACCTCGGGCGTTGCCTCGACGCCGCCTCCAGCGATTATTGAACACACACTACACAGTACACGCGGAGCACAATGACTTCGTTCGATTCATACACAGACAAGGCCGCTGCCGCTCTCGCTGAGAGCTTCGAGCTGGCCAAGAGCTACGCACACTCACAGCTCACACCTATCCACCTTGCCGTGGCCCTCATAGATCCCCAGCCCGACAAGGCTTTCCCAGACGCACAACAATCCACACCCGCTTTCCGGCAAGTTGTCGACCGAGCGAATGGCGATCCCCAGCAGTTCGAGCGCTCTCTCAAGAAGGCCTTGGTCCGGCAACCCAGCCAGGATCCGCCGCCAGATCGAACCGCACCCTCGCCCGCCATGGCCAAAGTCCTCAGATCCGCAGAGGAGCTTTGCCGCACACAGAAAGATTCATACATCTCCATCTTCCACCTGATCCAAGCCCTCGTGCAGGACGCTTCTGTCCAGAAGTGCCTTGCAGAGTCCAACGTCCCCAATCCCAAAGTCATTGATCAGGCAGTCCAAGCAATCCAAGGCACAAAACGGGTGGACTCGAAGACGGCAGATGCCGAGTCCGAGAATGAAAACCTCAAGAAGTTCACAATCGACATGACCGCAATGGCCCGCGACGGCAAAATCGACCCCGTCATTGGTCGTGAGGAGGAGATCCGGCGGGTTATCCGAATTCTCTCCCGGCGAACCAAGAACAACCCGGTCCTCATCGGAGAGCCTGGCGTCGGCAAGACCACCGTTGTCGAGGGTCTTGCACGCCGCATTGTCGATGCCGACGTCCCTGCAAACCTCGCCGCATGCAAGCTGCTATCACTCGACGTGGGTGCACTGGTGGCAGGCAGCAAGTACAGAGGAGAGTTCGAAGAGCGTATGAAGGGGGTTTTGAAGGAGATTGAGGAATCCAAGGAGATGATAGTACTCTTCGTGGACGAAATCCATCTTCTCATGGGAGCTGGTTCTTCAGGAGAAGGTGGCATGGACGCCGCCAACCTCCTCAAGCCAATGCTTGCCCGTGGCCAGCTCCACTGCATTGGCGCCACCACCCTCGGAGAGTACAGGAAGTACATCGAGAAAGATCAGGCGTTCGAACGGCGTTTCCAGCAAGTCTTGGTCAAGGAGCCAACGGTCCCCGAGACCATCTCAATTCTTCGCGGTCTGAAGGAGCGCTACGAGACTCACCATGGTGTCACCATCCTCGACGGCGCCATCGTTTCCGCCGCCACTCTTGCCGCTCGCTATCTGACTCAGCGTCGCCTTCCCGATTCTGCCGTGGATCTGATCGATGAGGCTGCCGCCGCTGTCCGCGTCGCTCGCGACTCACAGCCCGAGGAGCTCGACAACCTCGAACGCCGTCTACGTCAAATCGAGATCGAAATCCATGCCTTGGAGAGAGAAAAGGACGATGCCTCGCGCCAACGCTTGAAGGAGGCCAAGGCTGAAGCCGCCAACCTCCAAGAGGAACTGAAACCCTTGCGCGAGACGTACGAGCGCGAGAAGGAGCGTGGCAAGGAGATTCAAGAGCAGAAGGTTAAGCTTGAGAACCTCAAGAATAAGCTTGCCGAAGCTGAGCGTATTCGCGACCTAGCCACCGCTTCCGACCTCAAGTACTATGCTATCCCGGATGTCGAGCAGCACATCCGCCATCTCGAGGCTGAAAAGGCGAAGAACGATCAGGAAATGGCAGCTCGCCAAGGTGGTGGGACCGGCCAAGGTCTCCTCTCCGACTCCGTTGGACCCGACCAGATCAACGAGATCGTCGCACGATGGACCGGCATTCCAGTCACACGTCTCAAGACCAGCGAGAAAGACAAACTCCTTCACATGGAGCGTCATCTGAGCGAAATTGTTGTCGGTCAGCGAGAGGCAGTCGTTTCGGTATCGAACGCCATTCGACTCCAACGATCCGGTTTGGCGAATCCGAATCAACCGCCTAGCTTCCTCTTCTGCGGTCCTTCCGGTACCGGTAAGACACTCTTGACCAAGGCGCTTGCCGAGTTCCTCTTCGACGACCCGAAGGCGATGATTCGGTTCGACATGTCAGAATACCAAGAGCGGCACTCCCTCAGCAGGATGATTGGCGCCCCACCAGGCTACGTCGGTCACGATGCTGGAGGTCAACTTACAGAAGCACTTCGCCGTCGGCCATTCTCTATCTTGCTCTTCGATGAAGTGGAGAAAGCTGCCAAGGAAGTTCTTACGGTGCTTCTGCAGCTCATGGATGATGGCCGTATCACCGATGGACAAGGTCGCATCGTCGACGCAAAGAACTGCATTGTCGTCATGACCTCCAATCTTGGCGCTGAATACCTCTCACGGCCCAACGCACCAGACGGCAAGATCGACCCCACCACCAAGGAGATGGTCATGGGAGCTCTGCGTGGATACTTCCTTCCCGAGTTCCTCAACCGTATCTCCTCCATTGTCATCTTCAACCGCCTCACCAAGAAGGAGATCCGCAAGATCGTAGATGTCCGCATGGCCGAGATCCAGAAACGCCTCGACGCCAATGGCCGCAACATCAAGATCGATCTTACGCCAGAAGTGCGCGACTATCTTGGCAGTGCGGGATACTCGCCCGCTTACGGTGCTCGTCCTCTTGCTCGTCTCATCGAGAAGGAAGTGCTCAACCGCATGGCGGTGATGATCCTTCGCGGCTCCATCAAGGATGGCGAGGTCGCAAGGGTAGTGCTCGAGGATGGACATATCCAGGTGCTACCAAATCACACAGACACGGACGAGGATTCGGAGATGTACGACGAGGAGGACGCTATGGCGGAGTTGGATGAAGAGGCTGATGGTGGGATGGACCTGTATGACTAAGTCAAGTTGTAAACGTTTGTGAGTGATCGAGCATTAACGGAGAAGATGTAGTGCTTGATGAGCAATGAGCGATGATCATCGCCTATTCGACGTTTCAGACGGACGAACAGGATAACGATTTTTCTTCTTAGGACGAGGAGCCTTTGGTTAACAGGCGTTTCTGAATGAAGAGCGGCTTTAATGGTTTCAAAGAGCGGTATCAGCACGGCGTTCGGCTAAGGGTCTTTCTTCCAGCAATTGACCAGGTCATCCCTTGTATGCAATGGGAGTTGGTCGCATCAAAACTCAGATGTATATAGAGTTAATGGGATGACATCCACTTCAAACTCTGTGCCTCCTGGACTCATGCAATGAACATTGTAGTGATCATTTCCTAAATGAAAGGGTCACTGGCTCTGACTTGATTATTTGGAATCCTTCTACGCATACTTCAAGCAAGTAGCTGTGACTAACAAACAGGTTTCCAGGATCCTCATGCGTACGTTGAACACAACGCCACATGGACTATGCCATAGTTCATTGGTCCATTCCACAAATCCATCTCACTTGGTGTATGCAGTCCACTCTCCGAGCCGGTCGGAAAAGTAGCCTCCCAGAAACGGACAGAACGATGAGAGAGAACAAGCCGGAGAGAGGGGGAGAGAGAACAAAAAGAGAACAAAAAGAGAACAAAAGACCACAGAGTAGAGTAGACAGACATAAAAATTCTCTAACTAACGCGCCGCGTAGTGGTTTGGTATATGCTCATTTCATTCCAATGCAGTCAATCAATCAATCAATCAATCAAATCCATGCCTCGATCTCCTGTGACCATCCATCAATCCCACACAGCGGTATATGCTCTCATTCCCCAAGTCCTCCCATATCGCCGCTCCCCCACCTCCCACCTTCAAGACTAGCGAATCGTACCTAGAGATGCGCATGAAGAACGGGCCTCTGGCAGCAGCAGAACGTCCTGTTCGGTTTTATCCGTTGGGCGCAGCAGCTTATTCGGCTGCCGGCTGCTGCTGCTGCTCAGCGGCCTTCTGCTCGTCCTGCTTCTTCTGCTCGTCCTGCTTCTTCTGCTCGTCCTGCTTCTTCTGCTCGTCCTGCTTCTTCTGCTCGTCCGCAGCTTTCTGCTCCTCCTGCTTCTTCTGCTCCTCACTCTTCTGCTGATCCTGTTGTTGTTGCTGCTGCTGTTGCTGCTCCTGCTGCTTCCTGGCCTCGTCGAGCGCCTTCTTCTCCTCGGCGGAGATCTGGCCGTTCAGGCCGTTGTCCTGGCCGTTGAAATCCAGCCTGTTCAGGTCGTCGAGCTCGGACTGCCAGATGGCGCCCAGGGTGGCCGCGGGGTCTTCGGCAACGGTGCTCCACGTGGGCCTGGCGCCGAAGAGCTGGAAGTCGACGGTGGCAGTGGGGAAAGCAGCGATGTTGTTGTTCTGGTTGAAGCCCTTGGCGGGGATGTTGAAGACGTTGTTGTTGTTGAAGTTGAAGCCGTTGAGGTTGCTGTTGAAGCCGTTGATGCCGGCGAAGCGACCACCTTGGAAGAAGTCGCGTGCAATCAGGGTTTCCTGGGCGAACACTGAAGGGAGGTTATTAGCAAACAAGTCCATGTGAAGAACGGCCGAGAGGCTGTCGAAATGCGGATTGAAGAGGACAACTCACCCATCACGGTCTGCGTAACCGGGAAGCCCCTGTTGGCGACCACAACGCTCTGCGCAAAAACGTTCTGGTCCACCCTCTGGCCAAAGCCATTGTCCACGCTGACCTGGATCTCCTGCACGACCAGCATCACAGTGCTGACCTGGGGGAACTGCCTCCTGAAGTTGGCCTTGCGGAAGAGGTTATTGAATCCATTGTTGAAGCCGAAGTTCTGCTGGTTGATGACCAGGACTTGACGCGCTTGCTGGACGACCTGTTGCTGAAAGCCGTTGTTGACGAGCTGGAAGTTGTTCTCTTGGATCTGGAGGACCTGGTTCTGGTTGTTGAAGCTGTTGAAGCCGTCGATGAAGTTGAAGGCTTGGCCGTTGTTACCCAGGAGGACGTTGCGGGGAGTCATGGCCTTTTCAGGTGCAGGGCGGGAGATTGGCTTTGCGGCTGGGGCCAGGGTTAGTACGAGTGGTGGTAGGAAGTTCAATGGGTGGGGAGTGCTTACCAGCGAATCCAGTCGCCAGAGCCAGCGCGGCGTAGGTATTGAACAACATGATGATGGATGTGGTTGAGTAATAAGGGAGAGAAACCCAGTTAATACGAAGTAGATATTAGAAAGAGTAAGAAAATATTACTAGACGTCCCAGACGTAGACAAACGATGGCAGACTATCAAAGTCGCGTAAAGAATGTAATGATATTAACTGGGGGTAAGAAGAAAGAAGGACTGGTGCAAAGGAGAGTGTGAGTGAGTGAGTGAAGAAACACCAACCGACGACACCACCAGCAGCTTTTATTTCCCACCCTCCATCACGAGCTGTGGGATTACTTGCTCGTTCGAGCCTCAGGAGCCGTGAACTCTGCCAGGGGAAATCCTCCGGTTACACTGCTTCCCGTCAGCCAAGGCGAGGTGATGAACAGCTAAAACTGCTGCCAAGAATGCTTGAATACCCGGAGACGAACCCGGGGACCTCGAGATTGGACGGAGGAGGGGTGCCAACGGCGGAGAGACGCATTCCGACCGCATGCCAAGAGGTGTTGCCGGCCAAGGAGGTGCACACCATTGCTGAGGTACAGATCTCATGCCCTTAATACGGATGGTTCGGTAGTGACGAGATATCGTCAGGGGTGCCACGAGTCACGAATTTGTCAATTTGGGGTGGTGTTCGGCATAGCGTTCACGTCTTGGTGATGGTCGCCATGGTGTTGAGGGGAAGCGAGACGATCATGAAACCCTGCGAGTCTGGCCCTTGCGCTCCTGTGACCCACCTTGAGACTACGACTCCCCAATTCGCACCAAAATGTACATAAGACCAAGCGATATAGTCATGCAGTGGTTTTCGGATCCTCGTGTTCCCTCTGCGTTCGGCTCCTTCCGTGGATGGATCTTTGCATTGTCTGGTCAACTAAGGGGCGAACCTCCTCCTGTCACATCGGAACTGAACATGTTCGTCTGACCATCGAAAGCGCCTCCTGTCGAGTCCGGGATGTATTATGTACTGTAGTGTGATGCTCGAGTCGTCCAAGGCTCTTGAGACACCCCTACCAAGCCGGAGAAGGATCTCGAGATGGTGTGCACGATTCCGGATTTGCAGGCTTCGAAAGACTCTTCACTGCCGTCAATGACTCTGCCATGTTCATTGCACAAACAAACAACGATCTCCCACTGTGGGCTGCATAAGAATGTCATGTAGAAATGCCGTGCGCACAATATTGGGTATGATTCATATACAAACCTACTCTAATCCTCACTGTTGGGTTGAACGCTCCGTAACGCCTGAAATGCTGCCGGGATAACGGTCGACCTTTTGTTCACCAGTCGGTGAACCGCATGCCACTACTGAACACAATACCGCTTGTGAGTCGGTGACGAGCACAAAGATATTATTCCTCGTCCGTGTCCGTGTCCGTGTCTGTCTCGCTTTCGGAGTCGACGTCCCCCTCCGTGTCGCTCCCGTCACTGGATTCGTCCACAGACCGCCGCTTCTTGGGCTTGCCGCTGGCGCCGCCGGTCTTGAGGCTTCGCATCTGGCCGGCGATGGTATCTGTTACGTATGAGCATTGGAGTGGTATAGCAGGGGGGCAGTATATATGAACTCACCCTCATCAGGCTCGCTAATTTCGTCTTCCTCCTCGACCTCCTCCGCCTTACTCGCGTCCTCCACCACGAGTGTCACCTCCATCTTGGTATCCATTCCGATGTAGCTGTCGCATATCATGTGCATCACGAAAGTGTAACTGCCGGGTTGCGGTGGTGCTCCAAACTGCATCTTCAATGTCTGCACGTTGAATGTGTACTTGCCGCTCTCGTCCAGAATTGGCTTGTCAAAGGTCTGGAACGTGAACGGCGGTACCGCAATCTTGCCCTGCTTGCTGTCTGCTAGGAAGATATGCCATCTGGGGGCGTGGTCGCGCGCGAAGTAGGGTGCGTGCGTCAGCGGAGGTTGGATCGGTTTCTCGCCCGATTTGTCGTCCTTGCGTCCAGTGATGGCCGCCACGTCGCCCTCTTCAGGGTCAATGTCCTCCAGATCAGAAGGATTAACCTCGGGCACCTTTGTGGATCCAGGAGGAATGAAGCGGCACTTGATGACGAATTGAACCAAGCTGCTTGGAGTGACAAAGCGCTCTCCAACGACCTTGAAGAATGCCTTCTCTACATGGAGGAGAGGGAGCTGAGTCGCGACCGCCATGGCTTTCTTGTACTGGGCATCGGAAAGCAGACCAGGTGCTACAACGCGGCCTTTCCTGAGGTCAGCAGGGAGCCGCATGAAGTCCTGGACCGTCAGGTGCGTCTTTGCACGTTCAGCTTCCGCCGCGGCGGCCACTGCAGGGGTGAAGTACGGCAGTTGCTCCAAAGGAGACGCGCCTGGCCTTAGCGCCTGAATCAAGTTCTGTGATGTGTGATAAGCCGAGAGGACCGCCTTGGTATTCCCATAGGCAAGCGCAATCGATGTGTAGGCCTCGTTCAACCGAAGAGCAACAGGAGCAACTTCGAACTTCTCATCGTTCAGAGCCTCGTCGTCCAGTTCAATGCGTCCAAGGTAAGCCCATAGGAGAGTCAACACCTTCCTCTGGCGGCTATCTTCCAAGTTCTCCAGCTTCTGGCGATCTTTCTTTGACAAGACAGACAGTATCGGTGACTTTGCGGCATCCGAGAGGACCTTTTGTTCGAGTTTGGAAAGACCCTGATCTGCTTTGTTTCCTTTGAGCACGTCGTTGAACTCTTCGCCAGTGCTCAAGGCTCCGACCACGCCCGTTTCGCCTTGGTCATTGTCATATTCCCGGAAAAGCTTCCCAGCGCTCGCTACCAGAATCTTCTCTTTCGTCATGCGTTGAATTCCGTACCACCACTTGCCCACCGTGTAAGGCAAGATGACGCCGAGCGCGAGTGCGTACATCAACAATACGTATTTGCCATGACCTTCGGTGACAATCCACTTCGGTAGAGCGATTCCAATGCTGAAACTCTGCTTGCCATCGGGGTGGCCATATTGAATGTAATTGTTGCGGACCTCCTCGTCGGTAAGCGCCTTGAACGCTTTCACGACGTTGACCCACTCATCGTTGATAACCTCCGTGGTGATGTTCTTGGACAGATCCTCTTGCCGCTTATCGGGATGGTTCGTGAGGGAAAGCTTGCGGTAACGGCTCTTGATGTCTTTCTCACTTGCGGACTAGGTCCAGTCAGCAGATTCACCGAACAGCGACCAGGAGGGTACACGAACCCTGGATATTCCCAAAACCTCATAAGGGTCCCAGATCTTCGGAATCGTTCGCGTTGTGACGATTGTGAGGTATACCATCCACGCCATTATGGCCCAACCCGCCACAGTGACCACGAATCTCTTCAACCTCCGCTCGCGCCGCTTCTGCTTCTTACGCTGCCCGTCGATGAGGTCGGCATGCTCTGGGGTGAAGTCGGAGTCTATTCTAGCAGCAGTACTCTCCAATTCTATTGACGGTCAGTTGACTCCCGCGGCAGGGTGAGTGACGGCGTACTCTTGCTGGGTTTCAGAAGGGAGTAGGTTACTGGTATGGTGACTAGGCTGGTGATTGTGAGGATGAAATAGGGGAAGAATTGCCCCTAAAGACGTCAGCATCTTCGTTGTTACAACTGCAAGCAGACCAACCTGTTCATCGTAATTGTAGTCCGTGCCGGACATCTTGAAAGCCTGGCCCTATGCGGAGAGACCAGAAATATCCGCAATGTAAGAGGGAGTGGAAGACGCGCAGCGATCCTACTGAGCGCTGGGGCACATGGAGCAAGGCGGAACTGTGGCCTTATAAAAACGGTGGCATGGGAATGTGGAGAGCCGTTGAGCTGTCAGGATAAAGACAGGGGTACACTTGTCGAGGACACATTTCGGCTTGGCACAACGTCGCGTCACGTGCTAGCGCGCCACCCCTACCTAGGCTCTATGGATCGACAAAAATCTCCCACATTGAGGGCGCGGTGTTGGAAAAGTGCATTTCCTGGGAAGGAGTCTGGCGTTATTTCTCGTGATTTCATCACATTAGCTGTATTTCTGCCGATGGGAACTTTGATATGTTTACATTCACTCCTACATGTATACCAACAGCAAGCCTTCCAGGGGTAATCTAGCAGCGAAGGTGTAAGTCGGCGAAAGCGCACTATATGTCATCGAATCAAAAAGAGAAGCATACAGAAAACCCCGCTATGAAGTAGCCATGCATGTACTCGTAATTCCAAATGGCAGGCGCCAACATCTCGCTGAAGCGGTAGCAACCTGTGGATGCAGACACCATCCTCAGCATACGCATATCTAGGTAAAGCATCGAATTCGAAACTGGGCCAGCCAGTCACTCGTGGCAACAGCACCCGGATCGCATAGGGCGCATAGAACATTTTAGGGCAACTGGTATGTAGAAAACGGTGTTGTTGATGGATGTTCTGCGATCCCGCATTTCCATCTACGCCGGAACCGCGAAATCCAGAGCGGCTGGACCATTTTGGCCAGGCTGTCCAGGACTCGGTACCACATCCAAAGGAGCAGCGTGCAGCGCCGGTTTCTTTGCTCCTTTGCCTAACGTGCCTTTCTTTCGCTTTTCAAGACACTCTTTGACCCAATCTGCGACCTCTTTGTCGACTACCGCTTCAGTGCCTGCCGAGGCCAGGGGGCTTGGGTGCTCTGCGGAATTGGCTTCCGCTCCCGCTTCCGCTTCCTCGTCTTCCTCGGTGATGGTTTCCGGCTTGTCGAGGGGTGCAAGCCACGCATGCTGCAACAGCATTGCGTATGTCGGTCGAAGTTTGGGGATCTTGTTCAGGCAACCCCTAACAAAGTTGCGTGCTGCTTCTGAAAAGCCCTCCTCGGGCAGGTCTGGAGGTTCTCCATCTACGATTGCCTGATTATGGGTGTTAGAGGGAACTTGCCAAACGGGAGGGGCACTCTTACGCTAAGTTGACTGAAAATGTTGTCGTAGGTTTCGGGGGGATATGGGTAACGCCCCAAAGCGCATTCAATCATGGTCAAGCCTAAGCTCCAGATATCGCTCTGCACGCTGTAGGTGCCGCCGCCGGGATTTGCGCCAGCTTGGGCGACTCCGCCTGATGAGATTCTTTCGGGCGCCATGTAGCTCTGGCATCCGATGTTTGTCTTCGCAATGCTTGCCACGAGATTGCCACTCACACCGAAATCACAGATCTTGATCTCGCCTTTGGTGTTTATGAGGATGTTGGTTGGCTTCACGTCTCGGTGGATGATGTTATGTTCGTCCTTCAAGGTCTTCAAGCCCCTGACAGTGGAGAAGGCAATCTTGCGCAACACGTTTTCCGGGACGCCGTCGCCGTACAGCTTGTCGATGGAGCCTCCGTCCATGTACTCCATGCAGATGTATACGGCACCTTCTTGGAAGAAAGCGCCATAGAAGTCCACGATATTGGGGGATATGCAACGGTGGAGGACATCGAGCTCCATGATGATGGAAGCGAACTTGGCGTCTTCTAGCTCCAGCCGCATCTCCTTCATGGCCATGATCACGCCGGTTCCTCCCGAGGGCCTTGTGGCGGCAGGGGAGGAGTCGCTGCTGTCGCTACTTGAACCCGGGAGAGCTTTATTGCCAGCTAAGCCCTGGCCGGGTCGTCTCATGCGTGGTCTGCTATGCCGGACCTTGTAGACGGTGCCGTAGTTCCCTTTTCCGAGCTCATCGAGAGTGTCCACCTCGTCGAGGGAGATATTGAATGTGGTGCCGCTGGCGAATTGTACGCCTTCCGAGTTCAGGACGGCCTTTCCCTTGAACGTCAGACTTCCGGTTTCCTTATCCAGGAAGTCGGCGTATCGGTCCATCATGCTCTCTTGCCTTCGTGCTCCCTCGTCTTCCGGGTTCGCGTTGCCATTCATCTGAGACAGCTTCAGGCCCGGCCCCTTTCGCCTGCCAGCTGGGGCCGGAGAGGCACTCGCCGGATTCGCGCCGGGAAGCCCGCCTGGCAACTTGAGTCCTCTTTTTTCCGCCAAGGAAGGTTTGTGTGCACCTCCAGACGCAAGATTGGGGATGGCTGGGGCGGACTGAAAGTTGGGCAAGTTTGGTTTTACGCCGGGGGGGATCCGAAAGTTGGCCGGGACACCACCTGGTAGTGGAGGAGAAGTTATGCGTGGGTGTCCGGGGATCGAATTACCAGGGCTGGAATTGGGAGGACCATTCGCTGGGGCTGGGCGCCCTGGTGCTCCGCCGAGGGGAGCGCCTTGTCGACCGAGATGGACGGCCTGGATCCTGGCCAGGATATCTTGCGATACATTGAGACCGCTACCTCGACTTGAAATGGTAGGAGCGTTGGCACGGGGATTCCGAGCAGCATTTACATTCCCCAAGGGTGTGGAGGAAGCGGTCATGCTTGCGGTGGTGGCACCTGATGTGGAGTGTGTGCGGATGGCAGGGCGGGGAGGTTCCGACGAGGGGGAGGGAATTGGGGAGGCATCGAAGCTGTCGAGAGAGTCGGCGGGAGAGGGATAGTCGAGGGCATCGCCATCGAAGTCGTCTCCGGGAGCAGCGCTCATGGCTGCAGAGAGGTTGCGAGAGAAGGGTTGGGATTAGACGGGGGCGGGGAGCGGGGCGGCAAAGGCAGGAGGGCGGGCGGGGAGGAGGGGAGAAACGAGGGAAATTCGCAGCAGGCAAAGGTTCTCCAGGTCGGTGGAGGTGGGTGCAACGCGTACCGTGGTGGCGGACGGCGCGGCGGTGTCGAGGTGTCGTCGTTGTCCTTGTTGTTGTTGTTGAGAGATGGTGGCGGTGCTTGGAGCGGGAGGGAGGGATGGGAGGTCGGGGGTGGAGGGAGTGGGGTGAGCAGGGAAGAGAGAGGACGGTGACGTTTTCGTGCAGCCGGGTGAAATCAAAACGACGGCAACATTGGAGGCCAGGAACGGGAGGCCGCGACAGCAAGGACGGGCGAAGCAGGGGAAAAGCAACGATTATGACGAGAAGGATTGTCAGTGCCAGACAAACGCAGGGTGGTGGATGGATGCGGGCACAGTGCGGCGAATCCGCGAACCTGCTCGGGGCTTCTCGCGGGGATTCCACCCAGGTTTCCAAGGAACCAGCTGGGCAGCTTCACCAGATGTAGGCCAAGCGCAAGCGAACACTAATAATACTTGGTAGATACATGGTAGAGCAGCGTGGACGGGTTGCATGCAGTGGTTGATGCTATTCCCTAGACGGCACTGCATACACATATGTCGAGTATGGCTTGGTAGTCACATGATTAGTCAGCCAGCTCACTGCGCCTCTCGAGGTCCGTGTTCGCCATCGCTGTGGCTTGCCGCGTGCTCGGCCTTTTGGCTCTCAGGCTGCGGCTGTTCTTTGGTACTTCAGTAGTCTTCCTCACCAGCGAGAATTTCTTTGCAGAGCCAGGACGACCATGTCCACGATTGTCATTACACCAGCCCATCCTCCGCGGCGTTACGAGGTTGAAGGTTGAAACAAGGTTGCTGGACGATCGCGTCGCAAAACATCCCCGTCTTCCCCCCGTCTCCCGCCCCGTCACGCCGGTGACGTCGTATCTATCACGGGCGGTCCCTGCGTTGGAACGCCAAGGCATCGTTGATACTACGATAGCAGCTGGAGTCCTGAGACGCCGCCTTCCACGATCCACCCAACCCCCCAGGCCCCTCAGGGTCAATCAACACCTCTCATCCATCGACTGCCCCCCTCGGTGCATGTCCCTGGCCCTCGCCTGCGATTCCACCATGTCCTCCTTCTTCGCAGGCGTGCAGTCGCTGCGCCTGAGGAACTTCGCCGCCAACCCCTCCCCCGACCTCATGTCCATGGCCATTGACCCTTATCCAGCTGATAATGGCTTCCTCAACGTCTTCAAGAAGAAGCTGCCACCCCACAGCTCCCATCCAAACTTCGCCAATCTTACCCTGCTCGTCTTCGAGGCCGTCCTCGAGGTCGTCTGCGTCAGCTTGCCAGGCTACATCATCGCCCGCATGGGCATGTTCGACGCAGAAAGCCAAAAGTTCCTCGCCAACCTCAACACGCAGCTCTTCACCCCTTGTCTGAGTATGCGCAATTCGCCATCCACCAACCCTCAATCGCTTTCGCTGACCCTCCGACAGTCTTCACCAAGCTGGCCTCCCAGCTCTCCGCCAACAAGCTCGCCGAGCTCGGCGTCATCCCCTTCATCTTCGTCGTCCAAATGCTCGTATCCTACCTCACCGCTCTATCCGTATCCAAGATCTGTGGCTTCAAGAAGCGCGCCAAGAACTTCGTCGTGGCCATGGCTGTATGTCCAATGTCCTCATACCTGACGGCGAGGGGTCCGCTTGCTGACAATTGCAGGTTTTCGGGAACTCAAACTCCCTCCCCATCTCGCTCGTCATCTCCCTCTCCAACACCCTCTCCGGTCTCCATTGGGACAGAATCCCCGGCGACAATGACAACGAAGTCGCTGCCCGCGGCATCCTCTATCTGCTCATCTTCCAGCAATTGGGACAGCTCGTACGTTGGACGTGGGGCTTCAACGTGCTGCTGGCCCCTGCCAGCGCATACAAGGACGAGGACCTGGGCCTGAACGGCGCGCTCGAGAGCGGCGAATACAGCGAAGAGGAGGCCGAACATCTGCTCCATGACGACTCTCACTCAGACTATGAATCAGGGAACATCACACCCGAGTTTCGCCGCACCTACGCACAGTCCGAAGATTCAGAGTCCGGTAGTTGCTCGAGCGATCCGGACGTCCTTGTGCCCCGGGAGCAGGTGCAGAACGATGCCGACTTGATCACCCCGACAAATGGGAACGCGGTCGCCAAGGGCCCCGGCCACCTCCGAACTCACTCCATTGCCCAGGACGATGTTGCAAACGGCTTTGTCATGCCGCTCAAAAGAGATAGCATACCCAGGGGTCCGAAGGGATGGTGGTCTCGCATTTGCCGGGCCCTGCGACACGTTGCGCGATCCACAGGCGCGAAGATATCCAAACTGTCTAGTCGCGCTTTCGCGTCTCTCCCCATGTGGCTACAGAAGGCGCTTGTCACGGTGCAGAAGTACACATGGAGTTTTCTGCATGGCCTTTGGGAATTCATGAATCCGCCGCTATGGGCAATGCTTGTCGCCATCATTATCGCTTCGGTGCCCAAACTGCAGCACCTCTTCTTCGACCCGGGAACCTTTGTAAGCAACTCGGCCACGCGCGCCATAAACCAGAGCGGACAGGTTGCGGTGCCGCTCATTCTCGTCGTCCTGGGAGCCAATCTGGCGCGCAACACGCTGCCCAAGGACGACGCTCAGATGGCGGAAGATCCGAAGCTTGAGAGGAAGCTGGTCATCGCGTCGTTGGTCAGCCGCATGCTCCTGCCGACGATCATCATGGCGCCCCTTCTGGCGCTCACGGCCAAGTACGTGCCAGTCAGCATTCTGGACGATCCCATCTTTGTCATCGTCTGCTTCCTTCTCACCGGCGCACCGAGCGCCCTCCAGCTCGCCCAGATCTGCCAGATCAACAACGTGTATATGGGGGCTATGTCCAGACTGCTTTTCCAGAGCTACGTCGTCTGGATCCTTCCTTCTACGTTGGTGCTCGTCATGCTAGCACTCGAGACGGTGGAGTGGGCAATGGCGGGCCAGTGAGCATAGCATCCCGCTGTTGTTTTTCCTTGTACCTCCTTTGTACCTCTGTATATATAAATCGCTCGGATAGGCTCGAGGGGGCTTTGGCCTGGGTACGTCTGGCATTTGGAGTAAATATGTCTCGATGGGAATGGCGTATGGTGTACGGATGTGAATCCAGGGTGGAAATGGTTCATGCTTGTGCTGGAGTTTCAATCGCACTATATATCACTTTGGGGTTCTCCTGATTGGGTTTCTGGGTTTCTGGGTTTCGGTGACCAGCCTGCAGGCCAGGCATATGTTGGTAGACGACGTTGGCCAGATTTTGCCCTTCCTATCCGGGCAAGATATATAGAGTATATTCCTAGCGGCTGTAGAATACGCAGCCTGCATCTTTCCAAGAGTGCTGTCCCTCTACCCAGTACACGATGGTGATGTCTGACGTAGGCGGGCACGTGACTGATAAGGGTTGGCTGGCCAAATCTAAGGTAAGGGCGAAGTACCCTGATTCTGGTTTTTTTGGAGCGCTTCGCCTCCTTCAATGGTTCACAAAAAGACCACTTCATCTAGCGTCAGCAGCCACAAAGGTTTCATCCCTCTTTGCGCGGCCTCGTCCCTATCTCACTATCTTCCAAGGCTTCCTACCATTCTCGGGAGAGAGAGCCAGTCTAACCCTCCTCGGCGGTGCGGCGACACCACTCGTCGTGGCACGTGCGATCCCGGCTCAAGAGGGTTCCGCTGCTAGCCCACACGGGCTTCCCCAAAACCCACGACTCACCAACTCCTCACTCTTCCCTTCCAAAACGGCTATTTTTGCTGCCGGCCACTACTCGCTGGAGCAGACTACAACGCGCGGTGTTATACACGGAGCCAAGACCCCGGCTACCGTCCGATACTACGTCGATTAGCTACCCACGTCCATGGCATCCACCAATGAGCGGGCGGGGAGCCCGGACACCACCAGGGGAACCGTATCCCCAGACTACACTCGCGGCGATGCCCAACCTGTAGGTGAACATGTATCCTCCAGTGCGGCCTCTGCGTCAAAGGGTACGTTCTGTGTTCAGCAATTTCACCTTCGCAACTTCTTTTATCTTCCCAATGTCCCTTCCAAATACTCTCGGAGCTGTGGGGTAAACCTACCATTGCACCTCTCTGGCACATGTTTCAACCCTTTACTTTTCACCCCTTCGGACAAAAGCTCCCGCAATGTCTCGTTTTCTTCCAACTTTCCATCAGAACGCCTTTACAAAAGCAGTTCCTTCGAGATATCTTGCGCTCCTCTTACTGCCGCTGCCCCCGGTCAGTGCATTGCTTCGGAGAAAAGGCGAAGAATGTGATGCCATGTCGTCGACAAGGAGCATTTTGGACACCCGGCTTACATCATATCACAGTGGTCTTTACAAAGCATGATTCTGAACAATCTTCTTCTCAAGCCCCTTCTCAAATCAAACACAATGAGAATGACCGCACGCAATCGTTTGATTCTGATAAAGCGGGCAAGAAATTTCGTGCCAGCGTCGGTGCCAAGCGACTCTCAGGTAGACCATCAATAGAACGACTTGCCGCCTCCGCAAAGTCAATCCCCCTGAATCCCCTCAGCAACTCTTCAATCTCATCCCTCCTTTCCGAAAATGCAGAAGCGCCAGAAGCATCCCATAAGCAGCGAACTGCCTATGCCCGCTTGTCCCAGCAGGTTCACGAGTGGATGGACTCGGAGAAAGCGAGGCGAGCAGCCAGGAAAGCGAAAAAGGCTGCCGCCAAACATGCCGCCGAGGGTGCCCGTGTCACTGGTGACACGGTAACGGACCACACCAATGCCCCAGTTGCTGAATTGGCTAGACGCGATTCTGACGTAGACTCGGAAGGTTCTGCCGCTTTGGATGCTCTCGCTACCATTCTCGCGAGAACTGCCTCACTCAAGTCGAACGAAGGTTCTCCGAGGAAGCGGAGGCCATCTCATAGCCACCATCGCCTTTCCGCCATGCTGAAAAGGCAGCCAACGGTGACTTCCGACACCGACTACTTCGATGGCGCTGAAGAGCTGGTCCCAAGCTGCGATGCCGTCCTCGACAACTCCAAGACTATGGCATACACTGGAGGGGCCGCCGAACCTGGCGAGGGTCCCAGCACACCAGGTTCCGGAAAGAAAGAAAGCGAGGCTTGGGCAACCTTCAAGTACGAAATCCTACGTACCACCCATACCCTGAAACTCAGAGGGTGGCGTCGCGTACCCTTGGATCAAAGTAATGAGATCAAGGTGAAGAGACTCAGTGGTGCCTTGACAAATGCCGTATACGAAGTCTGCCCACCCAGAAACCTGCCTTCCAGAAAGGACGAGACGTCCGCCCAGCCTACACCCAAGAGGCCGCCTCCGTGAGTACTGGATCTCGCTTGTAGTGGTCTACATATTGACCTGACCCCCTCAGTAAACTCCTTCTCCGCATCTATGGCCCACAGGTCGAGCATCTCATCGACCGAGAAGCCGAGCTGCAAATCCTCCGCCGGCTTGCAAGAAAGCGTATTGGACCACGGCTGCTAGGAACGTTCGTCAATGGGCGCTTTGAGGAGTTCTTCAACGCACAAACACTTACGTTCGACGACCTGCGCGTTCCCGAGACCTCGAAACAGATTGCCAAGCGCATGCGTGAGTTGCATGATGGCATCGAACTTCTGCGCTCGGAGCGCGAGGGCGGTCCTTTTGTCTGGCGGAACTGGGATAAGTGGGTAGACCGCTGCGAGCAGATCATCACCTGGCTTGATCAGCAAGTGAAGAATCACAGGGGCGACCCTAACGAATACCGCTCGCCAGGTTCGAGGCAGCGTGGCTTCGTCTGCGGTGTGGAGTGGCCCGTCTTCCACCAGATGATTGAGAGGTACAGGAAGTGGTTGGTGGACCGGTACGGCGGGTTGCAGAATATCAACCAACGGCTCGTCTTTGCCCATAACGATGTGAGCGTTCTGTTGTACATGTCTAACGCTCGAGGTTAACAAAGATTCCGCAGGCTCAATATGGCAATATCCTCCGCCTCATGCCGGCTGGAGAGTCTCCACTACTCCTCCCAAAGAACGAGCACAAGCAGCTCGTCGTCATCGACTTCGAATACGCCAACGCGAACTTGCCCGGTCTCGAGTTCGCAAACCACTTTGTAAGTGTATACATGCGTTTGCAAACCGCATTATCCTTTCCCCACCATACTCGGATACTAATGCCTGCCACAGACAGAATGGTGCTACAATTACCATAGCGACACCTCCTACGCCTGCAACACACGCTACTACCCTACCCCGGAAGAACAATCCCGCTTCATCCGCGCTTACATCACCCACAATCCCTCCTACAAAGCCTCCGGCGCCTCCAATCCGCCAACGCCTCAGCTCGGCCCGCTCCACCACTCCGGCAGCAGCACCGCCCTCGCTGCCACCGCCGCGCCTTCGTCCATCTCAGCGTTCATGCTGGACTCGAGGGCCCCGCCGGGGGAGAGGTACTCGTACCAGGAGGTGGAGGCGCAGGCGGAGAAGGAGACCACGGAGGAGACAAGGAGGCTGATGGCAGAGACGAGGCTTTGGCGGTTGGCGAACTCGGCCCAGTGGACGGCTTGGGGGATCGTGCAGGCCATTATTCCGGGTCTGCCTGCCTTTGAGAAAGCCGAGGGCGAGGTAGAGAATGGCGATGCGCAGGAGAACGGGGTGGGGACGGACGGCAACAAGGAGGGCAAGGCTACATGCTCATCCTCACCAGAACCCGACGACGAGGAATTCGATTACCTTGCTTATGCACAGGAACGTGCCATGTTTGTCTGGGGCGACGCCATTCAGCTCGGCATCATCAAGGCGGAGGAGTTGCCGGAGGATGTCCGCGCGAAGGTCAAGCTGGTTGAGTACTAGGAAGACGGCATGTGAGACGTGTGGGCAGAGAGTGAGGAGGAGAGAGCACTCGGAGGAGCATGGCAGAGGGCTCGATGGGATAAGACGGGCCTTGTGTTGAGTGGATGCAAGGGAAAGGGGAATAGGGCTTCGGTGATTTTTGACGGCGGAGTGGGAGCCATCTACCCAACACCCGTCTCTTCTTCGCGGAGACATCGTGGCCTCAAGGGTGCATGCTCCTCGTCCCTCAGCCTTGCCTCTTGGTTGGATGGGTAATGTGTAGATGTACATATGTTTATAGGGCATACGGCAAGCGAGTTGGCACAGCAATGAGCTATGTAGAAATGTGTGTAGTGTGTTCATGCATAACCAACAGACATGCTTTCTGCTCGTCCCAAAAGCCCCATTCATCCCATGGCCGTGTAATACCCTCCCACTTCCAACAGGTTGTGAGAGCAAGTGTTTTGAAGCTTTATGATCAGAATACGTCGACATGAACGTTCCCAGCAACGACTGACAGAATCAAAAAGGACATACATCTTATAAGTGTAAAGTAATCATTCATTCCCGGCTTTAGCGGGAAAAATCTAAAAGCATTGTGGTATCAAAATGGCGCCCTCCTTCCCCCCTTTCCAGTTTTCCAATATTCCCATATCTCCATTCCCCAATTCCCCCAAGACGATGACGCCCAAAGCCAACAAAAACCCCCTAGGAAACGTGTCAAAATCCCCTCGCTCTCGCTATTCCTTTACGAGAGATCCATCCCCTCCTCCTCTCCTCCCTCCTCCTCCTTCGCCTTCACACCACCCTTTTCCTTCCGCCCACCCAAGATACCCTTCCCCACCAGCGCCTCCAACGCGCCAACCTCGTCCACGCCTCCAGGTCCGCGCGCCCCGATATCGCCGCCTTCGACCCCGTCTACCGTGTCCACGCCTCTCTTCTCCAGGATGCGTTTGCTCTGGGATTCGACGTAGAGTCTGCGCTTGCGGGCCAGATCTGCTCTGGCGCCCTGCTGACGTTGAGAGTGTTGGAGGGAGGAGGAGGAGAGGTGCGGCCGTAAAGAGGCTAGGAGGGAGCGGAGGTGTGGGAGTTGGGAGATTGTGAATTGTGTGTGCGTTGATAGTGGGGCTGGTGTGGATGTCGAGGCTGCTGCAGAGGGTGCGGATGCGGCGGCTGCTGCGGCTGCTGCTGTTGCTGCGGTGGTAGTCGTGGGTGTAGCGGTAGTAATCGAGGTCGAAGTCGAGGTAGGTAACGCCTGCACTCCCAGCGCCTGTGCCGCGGGCGTATGCGTCAAGAACGCCAACATGCCCTCCTGCCTCTTCCTTGCTTCATCCCCTTCCTTGCCCTCTCCCAACTCACTCCCCCCAGACGATCTGAATCCCTGCTTCGGCGGCGGCTGTAGCAACGATCGAAGTTGTTGGATCAGCGCCTCGTTGCGCGTTCTCTCTGCCGCGAGGGCGGCGTGGAGTTTCTGCGTTTCCTGCAGTTTGCGGCGGAGAGTGTGGAGAGAGGAGGGGGTTAGGTCGGGGTTGGAGGGAGTTGTGGTTGAGATGCCCTGGATATGGCCGTTAGTATGAGGTCCTCGCACGCAGCCGATGTGGGAAGGGAACAGGAAGGATTTTGATACATCGCCCCCCCATTCAGATGTCGCGGTCACAAGACCGGGGCAGGATTGCCATGCCGCTGACGTTCCAGGACGAGTTCAACTCACATCATAATGCCCCAACCGAATCCACTCCCCGACTCCCCCATCCTCGCCCCTCCCCAGGCTGAAAACATTTCTCAACGTCCAGATCTCCAACTTGTCGAAGTTCTTATCCACCGCATTCTCCACCAACGTCTCGAGCTTCAGCACCCCCTCTTCAATCTCCAGCTTGGCTTCAGGGTACGTCGGGTTTCCAGTCTCCGGGTCGACGTCTGTTACAGGACGGCGTTCGGCGGCGGCGCGGTCGGCGAAGCCGAGGATGGCTGGGTCGAGGGAGGAGAGTTCTGTGGAGAGGATGGTGGTGCAGCGGTAGAGGACTTCGTTGATGGTGTTGATGATGTCGTCGATCAGGGACTGGGGGTACGATTAGCAACTAACTTTTTCCTTCTCCCCTTATCCATTGGTGGGCGGCAAGGTCGAGAAACTGAGTGCAGTGCCGCCGCTGTCCCGTCGATGCTGGCTTCGCAACTGCACACTCAATTCCGTGTACAGGGGGAAAAACGGCAGAAGTCCAAAGCCGAAAAGGGAAGAAAGACGGACGTACAATAGGTGGCCAGGTGAAATGCTCCGTCAACAGCATATTTTCCTGCTGCTTCGACATCTTCAACTTGTTATTGCTGCCAGCGGCCGGCAGCATCGCCGGCGCCGCGGACGTCGCCATGGTCGCAAGGTTGGCCCGTTTCACGAACTGCTCGTCGCTTATGTGCGCGCAATGTTTCCACCGTAGTGATCTCGCGGCTTTTGAATACGCGGAAGCATGGGAATTTAAGTGTTCGTCGCGTAAATGATTCGTCCCATCGTGGGTGTCGTGTGTTTGCGACGATCGCGTTGCGGGCGACGACAGGGGTCTCCACCCGCTGTTTACCATCTGCCACTAGCCCCGCGCTTTACCACACTTGACTAGTTCTTCCGGGGTTCCACCTGCAATTCCAACCTTGGAAGGTTTGATCATGCATATCACGTGACCTAGCACTGACATTCTTCAGGTATGGTAGTCACCTACAATACCAGCTTCCGAAGAATAGCTGGCAATACGGGTATAAGGTGGAAATATTCTGTTGGATAAACCATTTCCATCTCTTTCCTCACAGCTGGTCCGACGCAGCTCGGATCCTTCCCCACTCTCTACCATCGTCGTGTCAGAGCGAGCGTCTTATAATGCAGATTAGATCAATTCCCTATATTTCCAGAGATGCCCAAAACCATGCAGTCTTCCTCGATAAAAACTGCGCCATGCTATATGTACAAATGGTGATATCATGAATGCCTCCCCGCCTCCACAACCTTGGAAACCCAACGAGGGAGGATTGCTCTTCCTCGCGAACACTTATTCTGCAATTCGTATGCCGAAACCACAAGATATCAAAAGATCCCATCTCCTGGAGATCCTCTTGAAGCGAGAGGAAAAGAAATATGCAAAAAACGCCCCAGAAGCAGTCCTTAAGTGATGCCCTTCCGCCGCCTCACAGATCTTCCCGGTCTGCCATCGTATCCAGTCCACGGTAGACCCACCCCTTCGACGCCAGAGAGTAGAACTAAAACAGAGTTGAGAGATATCTGAAATATCTCTCTGGGGAAACAAAGACGGATCTCTCCACATGAAGCCAAAAACTATCCTTCTCGAATGTCCCTGGTATCGCCGTGATATGTGAGTCTCCGGTTGCTCTGGCCTCGGGACCTCCGTACCACGCAGACAACCAGATGCTCCAGGGTTGCGTGCGTGAAAAGAGAAAAAAACAAAAGAATGCTCCTCGCTCTGACCTTCTCTCCCCTTGTGCAGCTGCACACACACTCATCAAGGACACACCCATGTTGCCAAAGACGAAAAAGCATGTTCGCTACAACCATGCATGCAAAGATCATCGATGGAACTTTTGAAAATGTTTGCATATGCATGAAAAGAAGGATGACAACCCCACACCTCCTACCATCAGGACCATAAGAACACAGTTAACCATATAAGTGGTGTTTCTTACCCCATAGATGTCCAACTCGCCGTACGCCTTTCGCGAGATTCAAAAGTGGCCAGAAGAGTCCGAGTCCTCATCAATACCCCCGATCTCGATGATACCTCGCGCTCTGCTGCTCCTGTTGTTGCTGCTGCTGTTCATGTCGTTGTTGTCGTTGCTCCTCCTCCATCGCCTCCTTCTGCAACCGCAGCTGCCTGGCCTCCTCCTCCTGTCTTGCCTTCCTCTCCTTCTCCAGCCGTATCTTGGTAGCTTCTGTGCCGTCGTCCAGGAGACTCTCCTTGAACCATGGATGCTGCAGGGCTTCCTTGGCTGTGATCCGCTTCTTGGGGTCGTAGACGAAGATGCGGCGGAGAAGGTCGAGGAATTGTCGGTTGAACGAGGTGACAGGAGGTATGGTTTCCTATTGGGTCACCGAGTCAGCAAGCCATCCAAAGAGCTTGATAAGAGGGGGGCCTTACATCGAGCTTCTTCATGGCCTTAACAAACCTCCTGGATGCTTTCGGCGTCTCGCTATTTGGGTAATCCAACCTGTAGCTCTTGAAGTACCTGCGGGCACTGACGGTCAGATTTGTATGCAGAGAAGCTTGTGCAGTGAGGTACTTACGAGGCGGCCGAGTTGCGCGATGTCCTGTCCTTGGCGTACACCTGCTTGATGAGATCCCTATCCAATTTGCCGCCACACACGGCCTCCATCATGGCCAGATGCTCCAGGTTGTCGTGAGTCTGGAACAAGGCATCGCCGGTGAAGAACTCCACCAGGATGCACCCTATGCTCCAAATGTCGCAAGGGAAACTCCACCCGAGATTGAGGATAATTTCCGGGGCACGGTAGTGGCGGGTAGAGACAACGGATGAATGGTATTCATCGTTGAATGTGGCGGACCCAAAGTCGATAAGCCGAATCTCGGGGTCAAGAAGAACCTTCCTGTGTCGAGCGGTCCGGTTCGTTTGCTGTGACGATGAAGGGATGGTCCTGTTGTATGTGAATGTCTGGTAGGCGCTATTGACCAGCAAGATGTTCTCGGGCTTGAGGTCGGTGTGTATGAGATTGAGATCATGCAAAACTGCACCTGTTAGCTGCCGCACGCATCATCGAGGCAGGGAGAGCACGTACAGGCCACGCTCGTGAACAACTGCTTCGCAAATTTCTGGATATGCGAGCTGGGGAAGGGGACGAAGCCATTGGACTTCAAGAAGTCGAAGACGCTCTGGCTATATAGATCGGTTACGATGCAGATGTGGTTTCTGAAGTCGAAGCAGTCCCGGAGGTGGATGCATCGGTTGGCGTTGTACTTGTCGTTTGAGGCGAGTGTGGATAGCACGCGCAATTCGATTCTGCTGGCATCGCGATATTTCGGGACTGATCGGATGACTTTGATGGCACACTTGGTGCCCTTTGTCTTGTCGTAGGCCTCGACGACCTTGCCGAACGTTCCTTGACCGAGCAGCTTGGTTATGGTATCTGGAGTGACAGTCAGAAGCCGGGCACAGAGGGATGACCTCGAGGAAGAACGTACATTTTTCCGTCAGGTCGGCATCTGCAACTACGATGTAGTGTCCGTCCTCATCGTCGACCTTCTGGTCCTTCATATATGATTTCTGTCGATGGTCAGTGGCCGAAAGGGTGTGACAAGGGCTGGGGAATCTTACATCTGGAATCACCTTGACGAAGACATCCTTTGCCTTGATAGGCGGATTGGGGGGAGGCTGGTAGAGGCTGAAGGGGTGATCGTCGTTGTCGAGCTCACGGCGCTTCGCCTCCTTGGCTTCGTCTTGTGCTGCCGCCCTTGTTCGCTTCCGCTTCTGGCCTACGACGCCGTTGGCAAGGGGGGAGATCTGTTGGCCACTGCTGGCTTGGGAGCCGAGGGACGTTGCGGCAGTTGTGTTCAAGCCGGAAGCTGTTCTGTCTGTGGCGACGGAGTGGTTGGGTGAATCGTAGTATGGTGTTTGCGTGGTCGAGTACGAGGTATGTTGGCTGTATACGGGGTCGAAGGCGGCCGAGGCGGCAGTCTTCCTCTTCTTGTCGGCGGGGCGATGGACTCCATTCGTGGTCCCGTTTGTGCCGTTCCTGAGGGGCTGCTGCTGCCGGGGAGGAGGACGTGCGGGAACGACGTCGTCGTCATCGTCGTCAATGACGATGACCTCCTTGGGCAGGCCGTGCTTGTAGAACTCGTTCCAATCGGGGTTCCGCTTCTTCGGGGGGCGTGGATTGCTCATGGTTTCGGAGGATGAGGTGGCAGTTGGGGGTGGTAATTGTGGTGCTGGCCTCGCGTGGGTGGTGGTGGTGGTGGTGCCGGTGCCGGTACGGCGGAGGTCAGTATTGGGAGTGCCGTTGGTGTAGCCGAAGGGAAGAGGGTTGGCTATGCGAGCAGCGCCATTCGCGAGCTGTGCATTTGGGATGTTCTGATATGTCTGGTGGTGAGAATAGAATGGGCGGGGGAGAGTTGCAGTAGCGGTGGAGGGAGTCGACATGTTCGGATTCAGACTCGGCGGGGGCGAGAGGAGACGTCGAACCTGGCCTCACCCGTAGAGACGCGACCGATCGGGGTTGGCAGAGGCAGAGGCAGAGGCAGAGGCAGAGGCAGGTGCAGGGCGTGGATCGGAAGGGCCCGCCGGAGCAGGAGTCGGTGGATGAGAAGGCCGTGCGCAAGTGGATGGCAGAGGGGCGTTGAAGGCGATGAGCAGAGGCTATCGCTGGGACCGGAGGGTTCGAGGAATGGTTGCGGAGACGGGCTCTCAGGACTCTGCGCGACGCATCAGACGGGGGGGGCGGCGCGGCGGCGACCGGGAGGCAGCGAGAAGCTACGAGGGGAAAAGGGAGATGGTGATGGGCATGCCAGGGCGGTGGAAGAGCAGAGACGGGATGTGGTGATGGTGATGGTGGTGGTGGGCTGGTGGCATGGAAGAGAAGGGAAGGGGGAAGTCCCAAGTGTGTGGTGTTCTTCTGCTTCTTCTTGCGGAGTCTTAGTCGTGCGTCTCGCACACATGGGCATGGGCAGTGAGGGTCCAAGCGCGAATCTATCGGCACCGCCTGCTCGTCATTGGGGGCACTGGGGCAGCACCCACCAATTCATCACAAGAAAAAACAACCCGCGCCGCACCGCTCGAGCACAAACGATGGTGGCGGCTGGAAAAGCACTGGAACACGCCTGGGGAAACGCCGATTCCAGCCCTCTATCCAATTCACCGCGTCTCCGCAGCATTTTTCTTGGATGTCCTTCTCATCGGAGGCGGAGGCGGAGGCGGCAGCGGCAGTACCGAGTTCACTATAACACAGTTAAAAGAGACCCTGGACTCCTGGAGACCCTCGACAATATGGGCGTCATCTGCGCTTGCTGCGGTGGGCCAAGAAAGGCGAATCCTCTCGAATTCATCCGAGCAGCACGCCGTCCAATTCGCACTTAATATTCGCCGCCGCTCTTGTGACAAGGCTAGGGGCTACTTGCTACTTGTCTTGTCTCTTCCCTCTTCCCTCTTCGTCTTCCTCTTCCTCTTCCTCTTCCCTCACAACTCCTTACCATGGGGGGAACCACTTCCGCCCGGCTGACAAGATAATAAACCATGTACATGTGCGGTGGTAGCACCGTCCGCCGTCCGCCGTCGGCCAGGCGCCCCGTTCGACCCTCTTTCTCCGCACGAGGCTGTCCGTGGGCCGTATTGCGATGCTCAGCCCGCTCCCTGCGTAATCCTAGTTAACCGTGAACCGTTAACCGTCTACCGTCCATCTGTACGCAGTCCTCGTTGTGTGCTGCTGCGAGGCGAAGCCCATTGTGAAACGACCATTGAGAAGATTCCTCTACCGTGACAATCATGGGCCGTCTGTACCGCAGTAAACGCTGCTGCAAGGCCCTGGGCGCTAAACCATCGGTCAGTTGGAAGCCCCGAAGCCCTGAAGCCCTGATTTCCAAGGCCCGCCGCTTGCGACCACCAGGCCCTGCCCAGGTGAAAGCACGTAAGTGAGAAGGACCAGTCACGTGCTCTGTCCCAATCCGACGAATCCTTGGAACTCTTCCAAGGTTGGAAGAAGGGCAACCTTTTGAAACCTTTCATCTTACGGTCCCATTATTTAATATTGTCGCAAGTCGAAAGACGAAGGACACAGCAGCACCCGCAATCGCTGAGGTGAGCTCACCACACGGCCTCCACGGACCATGTCGCTTTCCCTTCCCATTGTGCCATCCATGGATCCATCCTGCAGGCACTTCCCAAACCCGCAATGATTCCAGGTGGCTAGAATCTAGATGACCTCATCCTTGACGCCGCGCCCACCACTCCTACCGCACCCTCACCCTCCTCTTCTTTCTCTCCGTATTCCCCCCTCAGCAGCCCGCACTCCTCCCCTCTCAATAGACACAGTCTTTGTCGGGCCAAATCTCAGCAATCACACCCCAGGGTTTGGCCTCACTCTGCGCCGCTTCCTCTTCCTTCTTCTTCTCCTCCTCCTCTTCCTCCCCACCCCCCGCGCGCATGTGTAATTACTCAGCTTCGCCCCGCGCCCATCCATGGATCCATTTCGGCAAGGTGGACTGTAGATAGTAGATAGCGATATGAGGTCTGCCGCCCTCTCCGCATGCGGTGACGCTTGATGCGGCCTTGGCTGGTCCTGTGTAGTAATCAGATTCGAGCCCTCCAGATGTCTGCTCGGCTTGTGTCGGATCGCCAAGCCTCGTGAGAGAAGGGGAAGTAGTATTGAACCTTGGAAGGTTGCAGGTCAAGATCACGTGTTTTTCATGTGAGTACATAGTACCCTGTGCTTGCACCCTGGAGGAGAGGGACTAGGATCAACTTTATATCAACTATCTCTTCTGTAGTTTTGATCTTTGAAGGAGCCTTCGATTCATGTCTGACCGACGCTCTTCGGAACGCTGGTTTCCTACCCTTAAGCCTGCTCAGTGCTCAATGTAAGACCAGGAGATGGTAAGTGATCGAATTGTATTATGATAAGGAGAGAATCATTACTTGCAGCTACAGAAAGGAAGCAAATCCACTATATCCGCACCCATTAGTACGACAGCATAAAGCAGAGTTCCCCTCCGTGCAGCCCGCAACCATGCAAATACTCATAAGGGACAAGGCCACCCATACCGCCCAAATGACTGCAAGACAATTTGAAGCCTCTCCACCCTTTTCTATCCGCCCGAATTATCAGAGTGACCACCCGGCATGAGCATCCTTTATAAGCTTTTTGAAGAGAGTGTCCTAGGAAATGAACAGCAGATAACCTCCTGACACACTGGAGTAAATTAAAATGAATGACCATCCGTCGCACGGAATATTCAAGAAAAAGCCATCATATGGCGCTAGAAGCGGCACAAGAGACGGCCGAACACCCTGGAGATTCGCCCAAAACCCATCGATACCTCCTGGCTGCTCTCCTTGACGGATATAGCAGAGCTGTTGCCTGAGGTTGGTGGCATCCCTGGGTTCGCAAGCTCATGGAAGAATTCTTCAATCACAGTGCACACCCTATCGGCAACCCAGTCGATTTCGGCGTCGCTGAGGTTGAAAGCAGGCGCCAGGATGATGGCATCTCCGCAGCCGGAAGAGAGGACGAAGCCAGTGCTATGGTAGACGCGGATTTGATGCTTTAGGATACCTGCATTGGAGTTGAGTGCTGACCATGACATAATAGGGTTTCAGAGCTGCATACCTTTCTCGAATATTTGCTCAGCGACGCGCATCGCGCGGTCGAAAGGCTCTTTGGTCATTTTGTCCTTGACAAATTCGATCTGTGCAAGTTAACGTCGAGTTGAAAAGCATATAAAGGCAAGGACAATGCTTACCGCCCAGAAGCTTCCTGCCCCGCGGATATCGCCCACGTTCGGATGATCCTTGAGGCGCTGATACAATGCCTTCTGAAGCCTCTCTCCCAAATTCGAGCTCTTGACCAACAGACGCTCCCGTTCGACAATTTTCATCGTCTCCAGCGCAACGGCGCACGCTGCTGGCTCGGCCTGAAACGTATGTCCGTGGAAGAACATCCCGGACGCTGCCTGGATCTGAGCACTCACACGACGGCTCGCCAGCAGGGCACCAATCGGGGCGTGGCCGCCCGAGAACGCTTTGCCCATCGTCTGGATATCAGGCACGAACCCTTCTTCCTTTTGCCACGCATGGTAGGTGCCGCCGCACCTCCCAGCACCACACATGATTTCGTCGACAATCATGAGGGCGCCATGTTTCTCGCAGACTTCATGCATCGCCTTCAGATAGCCCGGCACAAACTTGGCACAAGCCAGTGCCTACGGTTCCGTCAGCAAACGGATCGGGGAACTGTGAATGGTGTGCACACTTACCGCACCACTCACGGGCTCGCAAATGAATGCAGCAACTCGGTGGGGTCCGACTCGTTGGAACTCTGCCTCCAGCTCATTCTTCTTCTTTTCCACGTACTCCGCATCGCTTTCACCCGGGATCCGATCCCTGTATTCGTAACACGCACTCACATAGCTGACCTTCATGTTGAGGAAGGACTTATATTTGGCTTGTCTTTCCTCGTAGCCACTGATAGCAAGAGTAGTGAGGGTGTTTCCGTGGTACGATGGCTTCCTCGAAATAATCGAGTCTCGGTCAGTGTCACCGCCGTCCACATGATATTGGCAGCACAGCTTCAGGGCGGCCTCATTATTCTCGGATCCTGTTCGCAATCAGTTAGCCATCATGCCGAGACGCCAGTCCTGGTACATGCCTGAAATGTAGAATCCGACTCTGTCCATCTTGCCGTCAGTGGATTCGATGAGTTTCGCTGCCAGCTCTTCCACCACCGGGCTCCGGAAGATGAGCTCGTCCGGGACGGATATCATGTCTCTTTGACTGCTTGCCGCTTTCACCAGCCGTTTATCGCCAAATCCCAGGCAGGCGGTGGCGGTAGTCCCAGAGGCATCGAAGAATTCCAACCCCCCTTCGAACTTCTGCCAATTGCCCTTTTGATATATGCGTAAGGGACCCGGTTGATGCCAGCGACCGAACAGTAATTTGGTTCTTGACTCCAATGAAGAACTCGAAGGAGCCCGACGGCTGCCAGTGGGAGGTTTCATGTTGGCCGGTCCTACTGTCTGGTCACTGGAATGCTTTGGGTCCTCCTGAGGTCCGCTGGCGTGAAGTTGGTTCCACGCGTCGTCAGATCTTCGCTTTAAATATGAAGGGGGGGACGTCAGGTTGGTCAGGCGGCCGCTTGCTCTTATAGATAAAGAAGCAGCCCAACACCCCGTGGGACCACTGGCTAGCGTCAGACGTGGCGATCCAGGGTATAGTATACCATGGGATCCGCACAGTCGCCCTGGGGGCGTAACGACTCATGGTAGCCGTCGAGCGATATATGTTCTCCACAATTGTTCGGCCCGGCCCTTCTACGTCAGATCGGTCCGTTCGGGCTCCCGTACGATTTCGAACAGTCATGGAAGGTGTTATTCAGACGACCTAAGCTCGTGGTTGACCTTGAGACAGCTGTTGAAGCGGTCGTGCAATCTGGCACTGTCAGGACATGGACCTGCATTTCGACCAATTGGGCAATTCAGAGTTGACCAATCTGTAGCTGATGCTGTGGCGGACGTCCCTGGTCCACGGAGCCGCCTACATGTTGCATTCACTCCAGTCACAGGGGAGGGTCTGCTTGGGCGGCACAGTAGCCACGACGGACGTTTCCAGGGGACGAGTGAGGCGGAAGGCAAGTAGCGGACAGAGTTCGCATGGTTCCGGTCAAACGCCCCTGTCCAGGTTACAAGTTGCCTACAACACTATAGATCGGGCCGTCCGACGTCAGCTCTATGAACTCCTCCCCGAGTCCTGGGGAACTTTCCTCAGCATTGTCACTTGGAAAGCTGGTGCCGGAGGACGTGCTATTCTTTTTTCGTCGTGTCAGCCAATCGGCATTTGATTGGATGGGCGCAACAGCAGTCCAATCGAGGGTGCTCGGAATGTGGCTTCGCTGCAGTGTGGATCTTGTACGAGGCGTGGCAGCATCGGTCGATCCAAATACACCCTTTCCAAACCGTGAAGCAGTCGCTATCACACCGACTCGTGCGGCGGGTATGGCGTCCTGGGTCTGGTCCCTTGGGAACCTTGGAATGCGTTCTGGGATGTGGTCCCGTGAAAATGTAAAAATGGGCTTATCACGGGATCATCATGGTGCTATAATCTTCGGGTTATTATTGGGACTGGGCGAGTAAGCTGGACAGGCTCGTCCAAGCATGATAACTTCTTGTGTGTTCATGTGCCTGTTTCTCTGACGGGAGTGCTCCACCGCTAGTCTTTACCAATTCGCAGCGGAGCCAGGTACCGCGGAAGGGTCAGAGGGCTTGCTGTTCGGTGCAAGTAGGCAGGCAGGTTATGCAGGTGGCAGGCCATCCAGACCGTCATCCAGACCCGGCCGAGTCATCGGTGCTGTATCCATCATCAGATAGCGTGGTGGTATTGCGGTGAGCAGGTATGTATGGTCGGCTCCCCCCGCTTCCTCGTCCTCGTCCTCGTCCTCTCTGCCCTCTCAGCCGGGTCATCAGGAGCCGGGATGTCGCGTGGTGAATTGGAGACAGGAACCGGGGCAATCAAACGACAATGGTCGAGGGCTGGGTGGCGAGGACGCCATGCAAGGGCACAAAAAAAGGCTTCATGTTGGGTTGGGGAAGGTCGATGCATGGGGAGAGCATACTAGACCGCTGGGCCATGATCCATCGCAGTATCCGTAATCGTAATAGTACTACGTATACCGTACGGTGTAGGTAGGGCCCCCTCGCTCGGAAGGCCTCTCGGAATGCCCTTCGGAAACGTTTTGTCGGGCCGAAGCGGCAACGTTTTGGAAGCCGGGACTGGATTCCCCAAAATGTTCTAGCGCGGACTAGAGCGCCAAGCTACCATCACACACCCCGGCCCCTGTCCACTCTTCCCCACATTGCGCGCACAACAATCCGAACCTCACAGATCATCAACCTACTGTGAACCGCACCACAGCTCTTTCTTCTGCCTGCCTTCTCTTCTGCCACAACGGCAGATATTCGCGCTAGGTAGGAAGCTGTCCCATTGAGTTTGCGTTACTCGACAGCCACTGATATGGTCTAGTTCCAGGCGATCCGTCCCGGCGCCCCCCTACCAACAACCGTCATGAATCCCCGCATCGAGGAAGTCTCAGACTCCGACAGCGAGCCATCAGAGGTCGACATCTCGGAGGTGCCCTCCCTTATCCGTCCGTCCCACATTCCCTCCTCTGCGCAAGTACCCCAGCAACTGCTGCAGCCTCACTCACCTGCTGTACGCGCCTCACCCAATCGAGAAAAGTCGAAACACTACCAATGTCTGTATCCTGTATACTTCGACCGGTCCCGCACACGTGCAGAGGGCCGCCGGGTGGGGCAGGAGTTGGCTGTCGACAATCCCCTCGCTCGAGAAATGGCTGATGCCGCTGCCAGCTTAGGCCTGGAAACTGTGCTAGAGCCCGACAAGGTCCACCCCAAGGATTGGAGTAACCCCGGCCGTATACGCGTCTTGTTGAAGCAGAACGGAAAGCTGGTGCACCGTGACATCTCCAACAAGCATCACCTCTACATCCTCATAGCCCAGTATCTCCAAAATCACCCCACAACCAAAGATACACCACTCAAGCTCCGGATAGCGGGGCTCCCTCTGCCAAAGGATTCGCTACCGGAGCCCGCTGTTCCAAAAGGGTGGAAAATGAACTCGATCCTACCCCTCCATTCGCCCGCTCTTACGGGTGGTGGCGTGCAGGAAAACTTCCTCCAAGAGATGATGGCAGAGATGCAAGGCGACGCAGGAGCAGCCGGGAGTGGCTCAGGGAGCGGCGCCGATGGCAAGAAGAAAAAGGAGAAGAAGAAGAAATGAAGAGCCCCGGAAGGTTTACCCTAGTTCCCCGTAAAGCGAGACTTTCATCACCGCTGGCTCAGCTCCCGCCTCCCCGCGGCAGCGCGTACACAGTCCAGCCTGGCTTAGTTCGATGGTCGAGAGGTGGCGGCAGGTCTTCCGCATTCCCCGCCATTGACAGCGTAGATATCAGAGTTGGCGGATATGAAATCGGATTTCAGACGAAAGCCATCAAGTATATCAGCATGAATCTAAACTTTCGGTAACGCGTACTCTCGAAAGTCAATCCAATATAGGCCAGAAGATCATATCGCGGCATTGTGGAGATATATCCTGCACTATCGAGTTGGTGATCGTTCTCCATTGTATTTGTTGTCTTTGCCTTCAACCGCTGGACATACATAGCGGCTATGCTGTCCTCGAAATTCAACTTCTGCAGTTTGGATCGGGGATCTGTGGATTCAAGATGACTTCTCCATTTCCTATCCGAATACGAGCTCAACGCCTGATCACGCATTTGCAATCTTGTTCCGAATGTCTCGCTTATGCATGAAGCACAGAGCGATCCTCTCTCATCGATTCGACAGAGCAGGCAGGGGCGGCGTCTGTAAGCGCTATTTTCCACGCCAAATCAAGGATTCGAGGTGTCATGCAGGATTCGTCAGTGTTCGGTTAAAAGTCTGCGCTCCTCTGCATAGATGGTTGGCGTCCACCTGCACACCCCCATCGAACGTCTCTCTGCGAGGGAACGCCCGATCAATCAATCAAAGCCGTGACCATCCGAAAAACACCGTCAGGGATAAGTGCAAGCCTCTCGTATCGTTAAAAGGTCTCGACACCGTCATAGGCTCGTACCCGGAAGGTGCTTGGGGTCAGCAATATAAGGCCCCTTGGGATCCCAGGGACATCGATGCGAGTCGATTACCAACAAGTTGTGATGCGAATGTTGCGTATGAAGATGGGGAAAGCCAAGAGCGTCTTTTTGCTCGTTCTGCCGTTACAACAGAACATGGGCCCGGATCCCGCCTCTGCAGCGGGCGAGTGCAATTTGTGCGCATCTTTCCCTAAGTATCCTCCGCCCTGACCTAACCCCGACCGCGACGTCTAAAAATACCTTCGGGACAACGTAGCAACTATACTCCCACGAATGAGCCTGTGAGCTACTGCATTATCATAATGCTGTTATGGCCGCTAGAGTGGCGATTACATGCACTTACGTCGGACTACGAGACGGGCGGCCACTCACTCATCCTCGCCGTTTGCTACTTTCACACCTTTCCCGGGTTCAAGGTCCCGCCACATGGTGAGAAAAGATCACAGTGGAAACAATTTTATGGAAAGCGTCATCTCAACTCGGAATCGATCCTCCCCAGCAAAACAGAGGGACGACGAATAGGAGTGCATAATCAAGTCAAGATATTTCTCCGACTCCGCCTGCATGGTACCTGCACATGGTTTAACGAAAGTATGTCGGCAATCTCTTGAAGCACACTGGGGCTTTACCGCATCCTCAGGTTACACGGCGCCTCCACGCTTATAAGTTGTCGGTTTTTGGAAAATATACTCGATCAGTGGAGGAACCCCTCGACCCTCGCGTTATCGCTCGTCAACACACCAATAATGTGGCAGGCCCTGACGGGCTCCCCTCTGCGCCTCTTAGGCACTCCGGCTTACGCCGTCGCTTAATCCATGCAGTTGACAACAAAAGCCATTCAATTTCGAGGGGCGTAGGCATCAACTGCCAGGAACATTGAGCTGCAGCAACGGCCCCACACTTCGCGAATGAACGAGATGAGGGCAAGACGAGACCGAGCTCGAGCATACATCCAGTGGCGTGGCGGCTGTCAGCCCCGCGGATGTCGCGGTTCCGACAGTCTGGTATCGACACAGGCGCTCTGCCCAGTAGAGATCCACTGGGTGCCCGGCCACATGGGGATACCGGGCAACGAGATAGCGGACGACATCGCCAAAAGAGCTACAGGATGGATATTAGAAGATGAGAAGAAGAGGAAGAAGAAGGCACCACCCCTAGCCCCCCTCCTACCTTGGCTAATAACCTAGACGACAAAGACCTATAGAAGAAGCTAGATTAAGCAGCTAGTTTAGCTTTAATAGAGCTGTTAATAGACAAAGTTAACTACTATACACTAGACGCTTAGCATATTGCTAACTCTTTAGGTAGATGTACTTATTAAATACAAAAAAATTTTAAAAGTGCTTAGCTTAATTATTACTAAATTAACTACTAGCTATATTAGTTTAAATGCTGTACTTTACAAAATGCACCTAGCTAATATTATATTGCCTAACTACTACTTATATAATAGAAACTTGCAATAAATAGTATTTTATATTTTACTTAAATACCTTGCTTTAGATAGCAAAAAAACTAAAATATAAAAGTATATAGGTAAAAAACTAAAGTTAGTTGCTAAAATACTAACTAGCTTAATAGTAGCTAAGCACGCTATACTTTTAGTATTAAAAAGCTAAGCTTTTTAATAGTTTAAGTATATTTAAGCTATAGAAAAAAAACAAGTACTACTATAAGCTAAAAAAAAACTAACGTATTCTACTACTAAAAGCAACAACCTACTAAAAGCAACAAAATGTTTTAGCAAACTTAACTTGTTAATTATTGCATTATATTTTAACAACGCAAAGCTTTATTAGAAAAACACAAAGATAGACTTTAGCTTGCTTTTTAAGCCTACAATACTAAGTAGTTTTAGAGCTATTAAGTAGCTATAGCAGCCTTTAACGTTAAGCACTATACTTTTACTAAGCGCGCTAAAGAAAAGCTATTTTAGCGCAATATACAACCTAATTGCTAGAAGCTTACTATAACTAAAGAAAAAACGCTTGTCTAATATATTTTTAACTTTAATTTATAAAAATTTGCGCTCTAGCTGTGTAAAGTAGAAAATATAGCTAATAAATTGTTAAGTATACGTAGTAGTCTACTAGTAAGCAAATACTAGGCTAAAAAATTTGTAACGCGTTTAAAACAACCTAAAATAGCCTTTAATTAAGTAAAAAATAGGCAGAAAATACTCTAGAAAAATTCTAAAGTAATTAGCGCGTAGTTTAAGCTAGTTGTAGATACTAAAGCTAAGTATAGTGTTTATAACAACAACGTGCACAACTTTAACAAAACTAGGTTCTAGATAAGTGTAATTAGTTTAATAAAAGTTGTTACAGGCTTAGAAAAATATACAAAGCTTAATTTTATCTAGCTAGGCAATTGCAAGTAGGTTATAGTTATCTAAAGTATCTACGCTACTATATATACAACTCTACTATTTATTATCTATAAAGAACGCGTCTATATTTTTGCATAGTACAAGAAAAAAAATATACTATATACTTAGAAGCTTTTAGTTTCTAAAAATAGCTAGACAAACAACACGCTTAGTCTTTAGTAGTTAAAGCACTTTAACGCGTATATAACGCTACGCTAAATAGGCAAGTATAGGCTGCTTGTTTTAAACAGCTATAAAAGCTATTTTAACTAGAATTTTAAAAACTATTACTTTAGAAACAAAATCTTTACTATTTGCATGCTACTTTACTTATTGTATATACTCTAGCTGCTTAATATAGTTTGCTTTTTACTATTAAAGTGCAAGTACTTTTAACGCGTATAAAACTTAGTACGCTAGCGCGTTTTCTATATTAACAAGAAAAGCTTCTTTCTAGCCTTTAGAAACGCGTTTTTTAACATATTTATAGAGTAGAACTATTAAAAAGCTTTTAAAGCATTAGAACTAGTTTTTACTAACGTGTAAGTAGTATTAAACTACTTTAAAGTATAGCTACGTACTTTACTAAAACTTCTACTACTAAAGACGCTATAGTAGTTAAAAACTCTAAGTAATATATATAAGTTTAGATTTTAATCTAAGTTTATAAGCAACTTTTTTATATAGTTGCTTTTTACTATATAGGCTAGTTTTTTTTAGCTTATAACAAGCGCTAAACTTATACTAACGTATTCTATTACTAAGTAGCCTACTTTACTAAGTAGCTTAAAATTTTTTAGCAAGCAATACTACAACTATATATTACAAATTATTATTACTATTAAAGAAAAAACTTTAGTATACTATACTTCTATCTAACTTAAAAAACACTTTTGTATTTTTTTTGCATATTTGCGCGTTGTGCCTAGTTTTGCTATAGTTTCTATAGCGCTATATACCTAGCTATGCTATCTAGTAACTATTCTCTACTTAAGCTTTTTTAAATTGCTAAAGCGCTAAAGAGGCTTTAGTAGCTATCTATACTACTTTTTTGCTATACTCTATTATACTACTATACTAGATTTGCTTTTGCTTGCGCAACTTTTACTAAGTTAGCGCCTCTACTTGCTTTTTAAGCTTAGTAATCTAGAAGCTTATAAGCGCGTTCTAGTATAGTATTAATTCTACTTTTTTAATAAGCTATAAAAACCTAGTTTTAGCATTAGGTAAACGCTTAATAGAACAGCGTATAAGCTTTAACTAAAAGCTAAATTTATACAAATTGCTTAGAGTTTTAGAAATCTATAGTGCCTATAGTAGTAGAAGTTCTAGCAAAGTACGTATCTATACTTTAAAGCAATCTAATACTACCTACGCGTTAGTAGAAACTAGTTCTAATACTTTAAAAGCTTTTTAGCAGTTCTACTCTATAAACATGTTAAAAAACGCGTCTTTAAAGGCTAGAAAAAAGCTTTTTTTGTTAATATAAAAAACGCGTTAGCGTGCTAAGTCTTGTACGCGTTAAAAGTACTTGCGCTTTAATAGCAAAAAGCAAACTACGTTAAGTAGCTAGAGTATATACAATAAGTAAAGTAGTATATAGATAGTAAAAATCTTGTTTTTAAAGTAGTAGTTTTTAAAATTCTAGTTAAAATAGCTTTTATAGCTGTCTAAAATAAGCAGCCTATAGCTACCTACTTAACGCAGCTTTATATACGCGTTAAAGTGCTTTAACTACTTTAGACTAAGCGCGTTGTTTGTCTAGCTGTTTTTAGAAACTAAAAGCTTTTAATTACTTAGTATACTTGCTTCTTTATACTATGCAGAGATGTAGACGCGTTTTTTGTAGATAATAAATAGCAAAGTTGTATACTTAGTAGCATAGATACTTTAAATAACTATAACCTACTTGCAATTACCTAGCTAGATAAAATTAAGCTTTGTATATTTTTCTAAGCTTGTAACAACTTTTATTAACCTAATTACACCTATCTAGAACCTAGTTTTATTAAAGTTGTGTATATTGTTGTTGTAGATACTATACTTAGCTTTAGTATCTACAACTAGCTTAAACTACGTACTAACTACCTTAGAATCTTTCTAGAGTATTCTTTGCCTATTTTTTGCTTAATTAAAGGCTATTTTAAGCTAATTTAAACGCGTTACAAATCTTTTAGCCTAGTATTTGCCTACTAGCGTACTACTACGCACGTTTAACAATTTATTAGCTATATTTTCTACTTTACATAGCTAGAGCGTAAATCTTTGCAAATTAAAGTTAAAAATATATTAAACAAGTGTTTCTTCTTTAGTTATAGTAAGCTTCTAGCAATTAGGCTAGCAATTAGCGCGCGCAAAGGTTCTATTATATTGTTGTGTTAACGTTTGTTAGAGTACGCTATATACCTTAGCAGCGCGTTGTAGGCTTGAAAATTAGCTGTTTTAGTATGCCTAGAAGGTAAGCTTAATTTAGCTTTTTTTTAAGCGTTATTTCTTTGTAAGTATTAAAGTATTGCGCGTTATAGTTGTAGTGTTGCTTGCTAAGAAATTTTAAGCTACTTAGTAAGGTAGGCTACTTAGTAATAGAATACGTTATACTAAAACGTACTTTTTTCTACTAAAGTTAATAAGCTATAAAAACAATTAGTAGTAATAACTAAGCGTAAAAAGCGTAAATAGAAGTAAATATAGTATAGTAGTACTATAAACTATAGTATTGCATTAACGTAGGTAGCTACTAAAGCATTTATAGCGTTTTAAAAATTAAAAAAAGCTTATAGTAGTAGTAATTATAGAATAGCCTAACTAGCTCTATAGCGCTATAGAAACTGCAAATAGACTAGGTATAATACTTAAACTTGCAAAAAAAATATAAAAGAATTTTCTAAGTTTAATACAAGTACAACGTATATAGAGTTTTTTTTTAATAGTAATTAAAATAAAAATTTGTAACGTAAGTTAGTTTTACTAAAATATTTTATTGCTTTTAGTAGGTTGTTGCTTTTAGTAGTAGAATACGTTACTTTTATAAACTTTAAATAGCTTGCTTTTATACTTAAATATATAAGTTTAAGTAGAAGTTTATTTAAAGTAAAAAAACTAAATAGCTATACTTAAAAGTTTTTTTTACTAAGTAGATTTAAATTTAATTTAAATATACTAACGTATTCTACTACTAAAATAGCTACTTTTTTTTAGCGCAACTAACTTACGTTACAAGTTTTTTTTTTTATTACTATTAAAAAAAAAGCCTATATACGTTGTGCTTTTGTTAGATTTAGATAATCTTTCTATATTCTTTTTGCAAGTTTAAGCATTGTACCTAGTCTATCTATAGTTTCTATAGCGCTATAGAGCTAGTTAGGCTATTTTGTAATTACTACTACTATAAGCTTTTTTTAATTGCTAAAACGCTCTAGATACTTTAGTAGCTACCTATATTAATGTAATACTATAGTTTATAGTACTACTATACTATATCTACTTTTATTTACGCTTTTTACACTTAGTTATTACTACTAATTGTTTTTATAGCTTATTAACTTTAGTAGAAAAAAGTACGTTTTAGTATAGTATAAGTTTAGCGCTTTTTACAAGCTAAAAAAAGCTAGCTTGCGTAGTAAAAAGCAACTATATAAAGAAGTTGCTTATAAGCTTAGATTAAAATCTAAACTTATATATATTACTTAGAGTTTTTAACTACTATAGCGTTTCTAGTAGTAGAAGTTCTAGCAAAGTACGCAGCTATACTTTAAAGTAGTCTAATACTACCTACGCGTTAGTAGAAACTAGTTCTAATACTTTAAAAGCTTTTTAATAGTTTTACTTTGTAAACACGTTAAAAAACGTGTTTCTAAAGGCTAAAAGAAAGCTTTTCTTATTAATGTAGAAAACGCGTTAGCGTGCTAAGTTTTATACGCGTTAAAAGTACTTACGCTTTAATAGTAAAAAGTAGACTACGTTAAGTAGCTAAAGAATATACAATAAGTAAAGTAGTATATAGATAGTAAAGATTTTGTTTCTAAAGTAATAGTTTTTAAAATTCTAGTTAAAATAGCTTTTATAGCTGTTTAAAACAAGCAGCCTATACTTGCCTATTTAGCGTAGCGTTATATACGCGTTAAAGTGCTTTAACTACTAAAGACTAAGCGTGTTGTTTGTCTAGCTATTTTTAGAAACTAAAAGCTTCTAAGTATATAGTATATTTTTTTTCTTGTACTATGCAAAAATATAGACGCGTTCTTTATAGATAATAAATAGTAGAGTTGTATATATAGTAGCGTAGATACTTTAGATAACTATAACCTACTTGCAATTGCCTAGCTAGATAAAATTAAGCCTTGTATATTTTTCTAAGCCTGTAACAACTTTTATTAAACTAATTACACTTATCTAGAACCTAGTTTTGTTAAAGTTGTGCACGTTATTGTTATAAACACTATACTTAGCTTTAGTATCTACAACTAGCTTAAACTACGCGCTAATTGCTTTAGAATTTTTCTAGAGTATTTTCTACCTATTTTTTACTTAATTAAAGGCTATTTTAAGTTGTTTTAAACGCGTTACAAATCTTTTAGCCTAGTATTTGCTTACTAGTAGACTACTATGTACACTTAACAATTTATTAGCTATATCTTCTACTTTACACAGCTAGAGCGCAAATTTTTATAAATTAAAGTTAAAAATATATTAGACAAGCGTTTTTTCTTTAGTTATAGTAAGCTTCTAGTAATTAGGTTGTATATTGCGCTAAAATAGCTTTTTTTTTAGGCTAATTAGAAAGCTTCTAGTGTTTAATGTTAAAGGCTGCTGCAGCGCGTTATAGGCTTTAAAATTAGCTAGATTTGTAGGCCTAAAGTGCAAGATTAATTCTACCTTCTTGTTTAATTAATATTGCGTTAGGTTGTTAAAACATTTCGTGTTTATTGTAATGTTAGCTGCGCTAAAGAAAAGTAGCTGTTTTAGTAGAGTAGCTATTTTAGTAGTAGAATACGTTATATAGTATATTTTATACTAATACTACTTTATAAAAAATTACAAAAATATAAAAAACAATAGTAACTAGTAGCTTAGAAAAAACAAGTTAAAAAACAAAAAACACTACTTAATGTAATAGCTACGCAAAGCTTGCAAATGCCTAGTAATAGTTTAGATTTAATAAAGCTTTAAAAAGTTTAAATAATAAGTTTCTATACTATTTTTTTTAAAGTAGAATAACTATCTACTAGTTTATCTAGTTTTTTTAAAGTAGAACTACTCTAGATTTTATCTAGTTTAAGCTACTTAGGCACTAGCTTATTATACTTAAAAGTAAAAAAGCTATACTTTTTACTATATAAATATTAAAAAACAAGTATAATTTAAACTTTTAAAGTATATAATACTATTATAAAAGTACTTTTTATAATTTAGTAAGCTAAAGCTATAGATAGTATAGAAAAAAAAGTCTACTTATATAGTTGTTAAGCTAAACCTAGCTTAAAAGTTGCTAAAAGCAAACTAACTTTATATACTTTTGCTTACTACTTAAAGCTATAGCAATTAAAGTAAAGTAAATATATATACTAAAGTATACTACTATAATAATATAAAAGCTAGTTTAGAAAAAACAATAAAAAGTACTACTTAGCTTTAGCTAGAAAAAAAGCAACTTTTAAATAGTATATAACGTTACTTAAAGCTACTTATAAAAAATAGAAGCAACTTGTAAAATAATTATAATATACTCTATAAGCAAGCTATCTATATAGACAAGCTATTTACTTTTACTAAAACTTTACTAAAATTTATATAGTTTATAATAGTATAATACAACTATAAACAATTTTTAAAAATTGTAATAAGCTAATCTATTTAGAATCTACTTCTACTTTTTTTTTATACGTGCTTAAGTTGTGCCTAGTCTTGCTACAGCGTCTATAGCGTTATTATATAGGCTTAGCTTTATTAGCGCGCGCTTTTTTCTTTGCTTTCTTTCTATTACTACGCGCTGCAAACTTTTTAAAGGTAGCTAGCTATAGGCTTTCTTTAGCTATTAGTACCTTTTTACGCTATACGCGCTTTTTTTTATATAATTTACGTTGCGTAGCAGCTTTATTTGCTGCTTAAAGCTTAGCAATCTTTTTTTACGCTAATACTAGCTTGTACGCTACTAACGCTGCACTTTTTGCTAACTTTTTAAAAGCTTTAACTATGCTAGTTAGTAAGCTATCTTAGTATTTCTAAATTTTCTTCTTTACAAGCGTTAATTAGAACCTAAATTCTAGAAAGTTGCTTAGTATTTGCAACTACTAGAAGTTTTTGTTAACAATAGAAAGTAAAAGCGTACGCAACTTAATATTAAGCTTTAATATTACTACTTCTAGGTTAAAAAAAACTAAACTAGCGCTTTAGAAACTTTTTTAAATATTACTTTTAGTAATTATAGCTTTAAAAGCAGTAATAAAGCAAGGTAGAAACTTAATTTTAGTAATATAGGTAATCTAGTTGCGTATTAAATCTTTAGCTTAGTGTCTATACGCTTTTTTTAAAAGTAAAAAACAACTTATATTAAGTAGCTATAGAAAGTACAATAAGTAAGCAAGTATATAGAAAGTAATAATCTTGTTATTTTTATAGTACTACTAGAATTTAAGCTAGTTGTAGCTTTTATAGCTGTTAAAAATAAGTAAACAAGTATTATAGCTTAAAAAAATTACTTTTATTATACTTTAGAAACAACGCAAACTAATAAACCTAAGCGTATATATAAAAAGTTACGTAACTAATTAGTAATTAGTAATGCTAAAATGCACTAAGTACTAAGTACTAATTAAGAATTAGTATAGATTAGTGTAATTAGCGCTTTAATTACAACTAATTAAAAGCTATATAGATAAGTATATAGATATAGGCAATAGGCTTTTATAGCTTATTATATTTAACTTAACAAGTACTCTATATAGTATACTTAGTTTTTAATATATAATATTTTTTTTAAAAGAATTTTACTTACTATTTTAATATTAACTACCTATGTACAAAACTCTATTACTTATTTTTAAAAACTAACTAAAATCTATAGAAAATATACTATTATCTATTAGACTTTTACAATAGGCTGCGCTAATAGTACGCTGCTTTATATGCTTGTTAAAGTGCTTTAGCTACTACAAACTAAGCTTATTTATTGTTTAACTATTTTTAGAAATTGCAATAACCTAATTATAAAGTAGATTCTTCTTTTTATACTAGGTAGAAAGGTAGTACTTGCTTTTAAAGATAATAAAAAGTAGAATTGCTTACTCTATTGCGTTAATGCTTTAAATAACTATTGTTTACTTTTAGTTGCTCTACTATACGCTTTTTAGCCTGCTTTAACGCTTAGAGCCTATAACAACTACTTCTATTAATATTATGCCTATTATAAAGCTAGACTTGTTAAAGTTGTAGGTATTATTGTCTAGAATACTATACTTAGCTTTAGTATTTTCTACAAGCTAGAACTAGCTGTATATAACTTTAGAATTCTTGTAGAAAGCTTTTTTGTAATTGTACTTTTAATTAAACTTAATTGTAAGCTCTAGCTAGCGCTTAACAAAGGTTGCAGCCTAGTTCTAGCTAACTAGGTTTTAGTGCTGCGTAGCTAGCAAGGAATTAGCTATATCTTTAACAGCAGCAAGCTAGAGTAGAAATCCTTGCGCGTTAAAGTTAAAAATATACTAAACAATTACTTTTTCTTCTATCTTTAGTAGCTTTATTAAGTTAGGCGTGCAGTTGCGTTAAAAGATTGCTTTAGCGCGTTAGTCTTGTAGTGTTGTTTAAAAGACGTTGTAGATCTATACAGCGCGTTGTTTAGAAAGATTTGCATCTTGCTTAATAGCCTAGATTGCAAGCTATACACAAGCTTCTTTTAAAGTAGGTAGATTATTGTGTTGTTAATGCATTACAAATATACTATAGTTAACAGTACAATTTAGTAGAGTTTTAGCATAGTAGACAGCTTGCTTGTGTAGACAGCTTGCCTATAGAGTACGTTACTTAGTTAAGCTAGTATTACTTAACAAAATTACTTATAGTATTTTTTAAAAGCTAGCAAGCTAGTATAATAGGTAATACTATATAGATAGAAAAAAACTAGCTAGTTAAAGCTATAAAGCTTAGTAGTTTTTAAAAAAGCTTACTTAAAGTTACTAAAACTTATAGTAGTTTTATAGAAAATTAGGTACTATAGAAACAAAAAAAAAGTTTCTAAGCTGCTAGAAAACTAGGACTACTATTATATACATAGATCTGTTGTAAAAATTAGGGCACTTAGAGGAGGGTACCTCTAAGAGCCGGCGACCTAGGGCAGCTAAGTAGGGAACCACCCCTACAGGCCGGCCCGAAGGCTGCTGGTGCGCCTGGATACCGGTTACGTGGCCACTGAGCCTCTGCACATAGCCTATGAATGAACCAACCAACCAACCATCTGGTATCGACATGCTTGCTGTCCCATACTGTGCAACGTATGAGTCGTGCTCGCGCGGAGACTTGGGGCCCTGAGGTGTGCTGTCAAGTGACGGCCTGCGTCAGCATGGACGATGAGGACCTTCCAGTTTCAAGGTTTGGGAAAGGTTCAGTTGGGAAGAGATAGACGAGATGGGAAGCGGCGTCACCCGGTGAGGGAAGCTGAAGGCAAGATTTGCACATCTATCAACTCTGCTTGGTGGGTATTACGGACTTTTCTTGGATCTTCGCTCCACTTCACCTTGCCTGTGGCATGATTTTTTTCGGAAATGACAGAGATGCTCTGGAGAGTTCAAACAATACAGATTTCGTTCGAGGAAACCAAACACCGTTGTCGACTTTCAGTGACTTAATAAGGCTGACGCTATGTTCAGATGCTGTTTGATGTATTGGTTGGACCTCCCAAACTGCCTTACGCAATTTAAACAACGATCTCTCACGTATATGGCTACTTGAGGCCTCCTAGACTCCTACCGGGACCTCAGGCGACTGTGTGGTGATATAATAAGCATGGCACTCGCCTTAGAAACCACACTGGCTTCATATATACAGAACCACTATACAACAATAAGACTGATGTATACTATGTTAGTCCAACATGGTAGTTCGCCTAGGCATCCTACCTCCATTACCTTGTTTCGTAAAGGATAGGTAATCAGAACCCGTACAATTATAGGTAGAACGCCACTCACAACCGCAATGGCTTGGTGGGTTTACAGCAGTACGGCTTTTCTATCGAGTCTAGCAATGGTTATTGTGCCCAAGGAAAAAAAAACTTTATCACAGGTAGCCAGTGCGCTGGAGCTCTTTGACTTCGCATCCAAATTTCAGAATGTATGTAAGCTGCAGATACTCAAGCCAAGAGGAACATTGCCACCTGCTCTCCCTCAAAATCTTGCCCACAAAACCTACCTATGAGATGCTCCCTCCATCAATGCCCACGTTGGCATTGCCGAACGATGATGCTGTCCTACAATTTTGCACTTTACACCGCTTCCTACAATACCAAGAACATGGAACCCCAGGTACAAGGTACAAATGTGATTTGAATTGCGCGCCTGCAGGTCCAGTCATGTGGTCGAAGTTTGCTGCAGGTTCCTCCTCAAGCGACCTGGGAACGTGGGCGTGGTGCGGTCATATCGAGTGGCGATGCTGCAGGGTGAACCGAGTACCCAGAAAGAGCGCGACCCTTGGTGAGGCGTACATGGGTAGCCAACGGGGCGTATTCTGTTCACCCTCACGGGACATCCGAGTCAAGACGGAGGCAAGGTTGAGGGTTGAGCACCACAGCGGCAAGAGAGCACAGGAGAGCGGCAGAGTCCACGTAGGCGCAGCTAGGCGAGCGTGTTCTGTGGGATCAACAATATGCACGCTATTAGGTACCTAATCCACTTTCTACCCAGCGAGCAAGATAGCATGCTTCCGCCGCAAGGGAACATAAGCTTGGTATCCCAAACGGGAAAATACAAACAGAGAACCCTGATCCGAAGGAACATCCAGTCGTGTGATCTCTGTTGTCCGCCATCTCCGTCCACGCGTACGGCACAGTTACTCCCGCTCCCCACAATCCGGTCTATCTGCAACCCCAGCTTCAGCTCCCGAGCAAACGCAACGAAGGGAAACGATGCTGCAGCTCTGTACCCAGATCATGCAGGAGCCAGCCGACCAGCCCTCTGGCTGACCATGGCACCAATCATGGGCGGTTAGGGTTCGAGTCCGGGCCTGATAACCACCGAAGACGGGTCCCTTTTGCTACTGACCGACCCCAGACGGTTCGGGCGACCTAGGACCGGGAGAGAAAATTGCTGTTGCGATCCACTACTGGCAGTCTGCCATTACCAACCGCTTCTGGAGAAAAGGACCCAGAAGACGGTCTATGCATCGTCTATCACATCGAGCGACCACAACAGCAGAGACCCAAAGCCGGATACTCCGCAGCTCCGAGCCCGATATGCACCATATCCGAGCTTACAAATTGATGACGGCAGCTACACCATGAGGGGGCCAAAAGGACAAGCGTTGCACCGCAGGACTGGATGCATGAGGAACGGTGGTGGTGGTGGTGCCACGACCACGATACGACTGACACAGCCTGGTCCTTCGTATGCGATATACATCCGTTCTCACGGTTCCGTCTTGTCGGTATTCCCCTCAACAGCCCCCTGGAGCTGTTGCAAAGCTTCTTGATACGTCCTCTTCCTATCCCATGTCACGTCGCGCTCCTTCAACTCGACTCTCACGACCTTTGTCCCCCGCGCCCTCTTCACGCTGCCTCCTTTGGCGATTTGATTCCAGAACCACCCCGCCTCATTCTTCGCAACCAGTGTCATTGTCTGGCCCTCTTTACCCGCTCGCGCAGTTCGTCCCACCCGATGCACGTAGCTGATGATGCTACTGGGCATATCATAGTTGATAACGTGGGTGATATCTGGGATATCAAGGCCGCGCGAAGCAGCGTCGGATGCGATTAAAATCTTGATTTTGCCAGCTGCGAATGAGCGAAGAAGCTTCTGAGATTGCTTCGACGTTGCCCCAGGGGTCATGGCTTCGATGAAAGGCTGTAGGGGAGGCTCAAGGACAGAGAGGAGATGTGCCAGGCGGGACGCGTTTTCGTTGCTCTTGACAAAGACGAGGATACGGTTTTGATCCTGGGTCAAGGCCGAAGTGTAGTCGGGTTTGGAGCTTGGTTCGGCTTCTGAGTCTTCTCCCGACGAGGAGTGTTCTGAACCCGAGTCGGTGTTCTTTTCGATTGGGTGGTTTAGAGGGAATATGTGACGCAAAAAGATGAACAAGAGGTATAATGGTTTTTTGGACCCGTCACCCACAGGGATCCCATACTCAGCAAGGGTGGTTGGGAGCTCGTAAATCTCACCGTCGGGAGCTGACCGCTGTTCTTCTATGTCGTCTTCGACAACGACAAGTCTAGGCCGCCTTAGACGCAGGGTCCCGAGTTTATTCAGGTCCTTCTTCATAGTGGCACTCAGGACAACCTTCGTAATCCGCCGTCTATCAGGCAGGGCTGCGGCCCAATCTGAGTTTTGTCTTTGCTTTCTTAGGCGCTCTCGGGTGTCCACAAAATCTTCTGGTGTGTCATCATGCAAAGCATCCATCAGGATAGTCGCCCAGCCTTGGAAATTCTGCGCGATGAGCTGATCGGCTTCGTCGATGATAAGCCACCTGACAGAACGTAAGAGAAATCCAGTAGTAGATTCAATGTGCTCCACGAGACGTCCCGGGGTGCATATGAGAATATCAACTTTGGAATCATACTGAGGAACGTGGTCCTTGGGGACGTTTGCAAGGTCTTCGAATATCCCTCCGCGACTGCCTAAGCCGCTTTTCATTTGCAGGGAAGCTTTCTCGTGGAGTTCCTTTGCTCTTCGCGGGTCATATCGAGCCCTGACCTTGACTAGTTGCTTCTGCTCAGTTGCAAAGGGAACACTGCCTAGTGCAGTCCCGACTTTCAGCTTTGTGCCCTCACAGAGCTCTTCAGCCACTTTCAATGCCTGGTCCACAAGCTGCCTGGTGGGAACCACAATAATGGCGGAGAGTGTCGTTACGGCTTGATCTTTTAGACCCTCAATTATGGGAAGAAGGTACGCGAGCGTCTTGCCCGAGCCCGTCCTAGCGGAAACGCATATATCGCCCAGATATTGCTCATAACCCGAACGTAGCATGGGAAGGAGTACAGACTGTACCGCCAATGCATCTTTGAAGCCCTGCTTTTCTAATTTCTTCAAGAAACTGGGGTGGATACCGAGTTCACCGAAGGGCATCGTCTGGGAGGATTCAATCGTAATGGGTTGAGCTAGCCAAGAAGGTAGAGCGGAGAAAGTAGGCTGGTATGGGATGTCGGCTATTGGTGCAGGCTGGGGAATTGGAACCAGATCTGTTCCTTGTCAGCGTGTTCTCAACTACCAGGAGGGGTTTGACTAGCCATGAAGCTTCTCCGCAGGTGTGTCATTGCTGCTTTCTGTGGGATGCTGTTCCTCTGTGGCTCGTACCGCCTCTGCCCTCTGAGAAGAACGTTCGAATTTGGATAGAATGGCCTTATGCTTCTTCGGCGTGGCTTCGTCTTCCACCTGTCCCTCGTCGTGCACAGCCGACTCTCGTCTCCGCTTTTTTGGTTTCTTAGGCTTCCTGACACTTTCCTGATTCTCCTGTGCATAATTGCCGACTGTCACTTCCCGTTCGTGCTCTTGCGACTCCAGAGGCGGAGCAGGTTGGTCGCCCAACTTGGGCTTGGGCTTGGGCTTCTCGTCCTTTCGTTGGGAAGGTTCAGGCGAGTCGATCGCGGGTTGTGGTGCCTCCGCAGGGTAGGAGACGAAGGTCTCAGACTGGACCTTAGCCGCCGGTTTGGCAGGCGGTACCCACCTCGCATATAGCTGGCCAGGCATGGTCGTGTGGGGGTGTTGGTGGTGTTCCGCTGGAGTTCGAGAAATTCACAAGGACATGCCAAGAGTTCGGGGAAGTTGGACTTCCCCGACCGCGAAACCCCTGTCGGGAAATGACGCGGGCAGCTCCATCTTCCCTCTTGCTCGCATCGCATCTCCAGTCCTACAATGCTTAGCCCTTGGTATGCAGGTCCAAAGGGCAGCCGTAGGCGCTTTTCAAAATGCCCTACAATATCGCGTAAGTTGTTCTTATGCCCACTTGCCCAGACGAGACTGAGCAGAATGCAGCATGATCAGTGACTTCTTCTTTCCACAACCTGGTACGTCAAATGTGTCTGTTTGACATTCCAAGCTCATGAATTGTAGGAGGAGTCGAGAGTCATATATACCAGCTATCAAGCGTGAGTATTCCTCTAAGCACCTGTTTCTCGACCTCCATGTGCAGCGCTAACCCTCCGTCAGAAACTCATTGATCGAGGCCATAAAGTCATTGTGATTACCCACGCATACGCTGGCCGGACAGGTGTTCGATATCTCACCAATGGTCTTAAAGTCTACCATGTACCCTTTTTTGTCGTATATCGCGAGACCACCTTCCCCACCGTCTTCTCTTTCTTTCCCTTATTCCGGAACATCGTCATTCGGGAACAAATCGAGATCGTTCATGGCCATGCTAGTCTAAGCAACCTGTGCCATGAGGGTATTCTACACGCGCGGACAATGGGATTAAGGACTGTCTTTACGGACCACAGCCTGTTCGGTTTTGCGGATGCAGGAAGTATACTTACGAACAAGCTCCTGAAGTTTACTTTGAGCGATGTGGACCATTGCATATGCGTCAGTCATACCTGGTAGGTAATATAATGGAATTTAGAGGCTTTGCTGATCGTGCATAGCAAGGAAAACACTGTGCTAAGGGCGTCCTTGGATCCCCTCATGGTCTCCGTCATTCCCAACGCCGTGGTAGCTGAGAATTTCCGACCCCTGGCGTACACTCACGATTCGCACCACCGTGTAGCCGAAAAGCCACGCCTAGGTCCGGATGACACCATAACGATTGTAGTCATATCTCGCCTGTTCTACAACAAAGGCACGGACCTGCTCATTGCGGCGATACCTCGAATCCTGGTGGCACACCCCAATGTCCGATTCATCATTGCCGGAAGTGGACCGAAGGCCATTGATCTGGAGCAAATGATTGAGCGGAATGTTCTTCAGGACCGAGTGTTACTCTTGGGACCTGTGCGCCATGAAGAGGTTAGGGACGTCATGGTTCAAGGCCACATCTACCTGCACCCTTCGCTTACAGAAGCATTTGGGACCGTCATAGTTGAGGCTGCTTCGTGTGGGTTATACGTCGTGTGCACTCGCGTTGGGGGGATCCCGGAAGTCCTTCCTGGGCATATGACGGAGTTTGCAAAGCCCGAAGAAGACGATATTGTGGCAGCTACTGGACGTGCAATTGCCGCGTTGAGGGCAGGAAAGGTTCGCACTGAACTTTTCCACAACCAAGTCAAACAGATGTATTCGTGGACGGACGTGGCCGAGCGTACGGAAAGGGTCTATGACGGCATCAGTGGAGTGTTAAGCCACGATGAATTCTATCAGGGTGCTGGAGCGGGCGGGGCTTGGAGCGCGACGCGTGGGCGTGCCGGCGTCCAGAGCTTTGCTCTGATCGAAAGACTGAAGCGGTACTACGGTTGCGGCATTTGGGCAGGGAAGCTGTTCTGCTTGTGCGCGATCATTGACTACCTGCTTTTCGTCTTTCTGGAGATCTTTGCGCCAAGGTCACGCATCGATATAGCGCGGACCTGGCCGAAGAAGGATCCCAAGGAGGGCAAAGAACGAGAAGTCATTTCCAAAGACGCCTTGGGAAGAAAGCGAAGTTCGAAGCATCGACGCGACAAACGAGATATCCGAAGCGAGGGCTAAATTTGGCCTGAGGACGCGATATCATGGGGCCTTCAATGCAACGAGGAGATCCATGGTTGACAGACAGAGCGGAGGATCACTGCGACGCCAGATTTCTCACCCTACCCGACATAATGCCATCAGCATTGCCTTGGTGGAAGTCATTCCCGCCGAACATGGATTAGATCCCTCACTGCAGGAGCCATCTTTCTGCACCTTCTCTATCGCACCCGAAGGAGGGGCACATGGTGACCAATTTTGGACCAGTCGACTAGTAAACTTCCGGGGGTATCGACTGCGAAGGGAGAACTCATGACTTGAGCGGCCCAACGCAATGATATACAGGACGTACTCCCTGATGGCACTATTCTACTAGATGGCACAAGCGCTTGGGATGCGATCGACGCACACGATGTGGCTACTCGTCCTTTGGCCTCCAGTCGTCCTCAGGCCACAGCAGAAACATCCTATCTAGTTCCAGTTGTGGTGTCTGTCACCGGCCACTCTGTCCTTGACCTCCACCTCAAAGCGCTCGGGCCGTGAAACACGCAGCCGAGACCAGCTCCCGATCACAGGCGGGTCTGTAGGCGCCCAAGTCAGGCTATTGGTTCCACCCAGGCAGACCAACATGGAGAATTTGCCGTCATTTCGGTCCTGGTTGCCAGGTCTAAAATAAGGTTAATTAATGATGATGTCTGCAGCATGTCCCCATGCGGCAGGTAATTATGCATCTTTTTTTCCGAGCTGCATGGGGCACTGGGACTGGTGGTACGGGCGGCTCTGGACCTGGGCAACACAGAGGATGGGAACAATTGTTGGAGGGAGCGTCGATTTGTGTCTCCACTCAAGTGGACAACGCTGGAAGCCGGTTTTGGTGGATGGGCTCACGAAGTTGGAGAAGACTCCCAACTTCGCGGATTGTACGAGATGACAACCAGTACTGCGATCCTCCGTGGCTACATTCAACAATTGGGAAATCTCCATACGCACAGAGCGCACAGTGCTCCCTCGTTTAGCAAGGAATACCCCACGTCCTCACTCTCACGGTTGAAGGTTCACCGTCTCTCGGAAGGTTCCTGATCCGCCCTTAGCACTTCTGAAGGATATTTCGAAAGTCTATGATGGAGGTACCCCCGACCGCAATTGCCCCAAAATAACTCGATCTAGACGCGCCATCTCGCGGCAGCTTTGCCTGTTCAGGCTAGACAATCTCTCTTTAGTACGCGGCTCGGGAGCTAGTCGAACCAAGGCCAGAGCGCCTAAGCGCACAGATGTCGACGGTGATGGAGAGCCAATCAGTTTTCCTTTCCCTATTTTTGGCTAATCGTGGCGCTAAACAACACAACGCTGGGAGAGAGTCAAGTGTATAGGTATATATGGAAAGGAAGAGGGCGTTAAAAGGATGTTTCCCTTCGCATCCAGCCATCAAAGGAAACATCCGGGGTTTTCTGTTGTTTCGTTTCCCTTTTTTGTTTCCGTCTCTCATCTTTCCTACCCTTTCTTTGGAAAAGTACGGGAATCCGCCGTGACCCTCCTCCCAATCCTAAAGCATACTACGAGGAATTTCAGTCTACCGAAGAGAAGAGTTAGAAACACTCCGCATACTTTCATACGCTACCCTCAGCCCCCTGTTCCTACTCAGGCACAATGCTCTTCATCAACACCATCTCAGCCATACTGGCCCTTGCGCCTGCAACCATTCTCGCGGCTCCCACCAAGACTGCGGATTCGATAACAGGCCTCCTCTTAAGACGTGGACTCGCCGCCAATGCCATCAAACTCCTGGAAGATGGCGTCTGTGACCTATCGAATGCAAAAATGCCTATTGGTATGCTACTCCCAGAACCACTGGTTTCTCTTGACTTACACGTGCTGCAGCACCGACTCCTCTACCCGAACCAGCACCTGGCCTCCAACTCGCCCACGTAGCCTTCGGCCAAGGGACTCAAAACTACACCTGCAAAACTGCTGCTCCAACCGACACTCCTGTCGCAGTCGGTGCCAAGGCCCAACTCTTCAACGTAACCTGTCAGGTCGTGCGAGCTCCAGCCGTCCTGGCAGACATCCCTGCTCTCGCTCTCGGGCATGCCGTCCCCACCAACGACGTCTCCCAGCGTCTTCTCTCCGGTCATCACATATTCACTGCCGCAGGGGTGCCCCTCTTCGATCTCAATACCGAGCAGCATAATTACGGTTATGTGCAGGCCAAAAAGGCGGGGGCGTCAGACGCGCCTGCTGATGCCCCCAAGGGACTCAACGGCTTGGGAAGCGTGGCTTGGTTGAAGTTGACGGCTGTGGAGGGTGACTACAAGGAGGTCTATCGGATCCATACTGCGGGTGGGGTACCGCCGAAGACCTGTGAGGGTCGCCAGGGGAACTTCGAGGTGGAGTATTCGGCACTCTATTATTTCTGGAAATAGATGCGGTCTGGTACTGGCGATAGTGACGCGGTGAGCGGGAAGGGTAACGCCCGAGGGGCAGGCAAGGGAAGGGTTGATTGGTAACACTGTACAGTGCATTCTTTGGCGTTTGTCTTATTATCTGATTCTTGGTGTGGCTGGTTTCTAGACCATGCCTGGGTGTGCGTGGTTTTCTGATGAAAAGAGTGAGCTGGCAGAAACAGCTTTTTGATATCCATGACAGCTATATCGTCATAAATCGAATCTTAATATCGTTAAACGGATTTGGGGCATTTTGGTTTGCCTTGTGATTGGAAAGCCACTACTCCAGCACAGAAATGAGAAAGTAAACTTAAAACAGCGCTCGGCGACACCTCCCTAACCCGAGAATCCCTTGAAGCAGCACCATAATGATACACGCTCGCATTTCCAGCAACACAGCAAACATTAGAATCGTACATCATACACCCCTATCCCTGGAGAGGCCCAGCTTCGTCACCGGCCCCCGCAGCAGCCCCTGCTCCATCTCCGGCACCTCCTCCAGCACCAGCCCCTCCACCTAGATGCATGGCCTGGCCTGCAGGCACGACCATAGCCCCCATGCCCGATCCCGAAGCATCACTCCACAACATGTAGAATACCAGCAGATGTAAGCCTAAACAATATAAGGCAAACAGATTCCTGCTCGTCCTCGTCGCCAGTACAAGTCTCGTCACGCGGAACACCATCCTTTCAAACACGGACATCCGTTTCAACGCTCTCGCAGACTCGCGACCCCGGAACGCAGCAAAAGGAGACAAGTTGCTTTCGTAGGCGGAGCGGTAGCGATCCATCGTCAACCCGGAACTTGTATCTGGTGCGATTTGTATCGTTGACGGGTTAGTGTTATTATTGTTGCTAGAAGCAGCTGCATATGCTGACGTCCCGGTTGCACGGTTATAACTCGAGACATATCTTGTCTTCTCGTAAAGATCGAGGTTATCCTTCTGCAAGGCGGAGATCTCCGAGCGGAGGGAAGTGACCGTTTGGTAGGTCTTCTGGAGCTCGTGTTCCAGCTCTGCATTGCGCTTCTTGAAGCGGTCGCGTTGGGCCGTTATCATGGGCAGAATCCCCTGGGGACCGCCTGGGGCACCCGAATCGCCTGCACGGAGGGATGCGAGGGTTGGGTTTGAGGAGGAGTGCGCCGGATCGAAGCCGGAGATAATGGAGGAGGTCGGAGACGTCGCGCGGCCGCCACGGCGGGTGCCTGCGAAGGAGGATTGAGGGTACCGGGACGTGTATGTTCCAGCTACGGACATGGCAGAGGAGTCGAAGGCGTTGGAAGCTTCCTGTTGCACCTTCTCAAGGTCCGCCTCTAAAGTTTCGTTCAGGTTTCTGGATTTCTCAAGCTCCATGTTTGTGGAGGAGAGCTCTTCTTGGAGGGCCTCGAGGCGGCTCTGGAGGTCTTGGTGGGAGACACGGAGAACGGTGAGCTCGTTGCTGAGCTTTTTGTTGCGCGCTAGGAGAAGTTGTTCGAGGGTTTCGCCTTTACCTTTGTTTGCAGGTCCACTCTGTGAGAGAGCCTCTTCGGTAGTCTCATCATCATCGCCAGTTGCAAATTCGATAGACTGCGAGATATTAGCCCTGCGTGGTTATAGACTCTGCTACTTGATCATATGCTTACCTTGAGAACTTCCAGTTCCTGCTTCACATTGTCGTAGTCACTCCACTTCTGCACCTTATCTCTGAGAGCCTCCTTTTCGCTCTTCAACGACTTGATCTCCCGCTCTAGACTGCGAGTTTCGGTTTCCAAACGTGTGCGCTCCCGCTCTTTTTCGAATCTAGCGGTTTCGAGTTTACGTAGGAGGGACGAGTTCTCGGACCGCAGTCGGAGGAAGGCCGGGTCGTCTTCCACATGAACTTGTTGCGTAACCTGCGCTGATGCGGACTGAGCCAACTCCAAGCGTAATTGTTCATTTCTCGCCTCAACTTCGGCCAGACGATGGCTTGTCCTCTCCAACTCCGAACTCACAATCTCGAGCTCTGCGGCTGTGGCGCCTCGACTGGTATCCCCTTCGGCTTCTTCTCCGCGGCCTAGTCTCTGCGAAACCTCGTAGCTAGCCTTTAACTCTTTCAGTAGTTTGTCCTGGCTTTCTACTTTCTCTTCCAATGCCTTCTCCTTGGCCTCCCAGTTGTCTTGTTTCTCCGTGAGAACCGCCGACCAAGAAGTCTCCACCTCTTTGATCTTGGAGTCCCGCGTATCCTCCAACGATTTGCGAGCTGTGCGCTCCTCTTCCAGCCTCTTCTCCGCTTGTTCTAACTGCGCTGTTAGGTTGGCAACCGTCTTCTGTAATTGCGTATTTTCGGAAGTAAGCTTCGGGAGGGTCTCCTCGGCGGTCACAAGGGAGTCGACAGATGCTTCTAATAGCGGATATGGATCCGGAGCTTCGGAAAGAGGCGAGTACAACTGAAAGAAGGCCGCCTGGACCGTCTTCGACTGGTTAGAGATCACATCAATGAAACTTTGGTAGGCTACACATGTCAGTTAAACCTGTCCCAGGTGTCGGGAGAGCAGCCACGTACCCTTCAAGAGACCCTTGATATCGTTCAATTTGCTTGCATCATCCAGTTTCCGGAAGTCTTTGGTCTTCTGCGCGAGGTCCTTCCGCTGCGTAAGTGCATCTCGCTGATGCGTGACGATGTCCGAGGCCACAGTATCGAGTTGCGGGATGAGGGATGTGAGGTCGATATCTAGGAATATTTAGCTGAGCTTCCTCTTCAAGAAATGTATAGCGCACTTCTCCAAGCCCCTATGGCAGTCTGGAACTTGTTGTCCGCTGCTGCATCTCCATGTGCTGTTGCTCCCTCGGCCTGGTGTGTATCGTCCTCCACGTCGACGCCTCCCTCCATTGTATACTTGTCCGGTAATAATCTTATGGAAGTCTGCTTCAGCCAGCCGATGCCGATGTTCTTTGGGCGTGGTATGTGCTAGGGATGAGGGCCAAGGATTGAGCGTTTGCGTTGACAGCTTTCATGAGGGCCGGAGGTGATGCGGCGCACGGGCACTGCCGATTGGTGGGATGCGGGACCCAGCCTCAAGCTTCCATGCTTCTCCAGCTTGAAGCAGCACCATCCTCCTCCCAGTGGTCTGCTCTCCGCGATGGAGACGCCGCTCCCGCTTTTGTAGTCTGTTCTGGCTATGATGGAGTGGAAATTTGCCTACAAAGATGGCAGAAACACCCTCAGCGGCGCAACTACCTACGCGCCCTCCTCTCGAAGACGGCGCATACATCATTCGAAAGCTTGCTGCAGACCTGCCGCTATCTGCTGATGGAGAACATGCAAATGTGCACATCACATGTGTAGAAGTTTGGAGTATGTGTTCTCTATGGTCCCGCTTGAACTGGTTTCTTGGTTAGTCGTCCCGATAGCTAACTAAGCTCGTAGATGGGAACCTATATGTCGGAACCTCCGCTGCAGAAATAATACACTTCGTCCTACTACCCCCCGAGCCTGGAGATGCTTCTGGAGAGCCTACTGCGATCATCGCTTCACGGCAAGAGCCTCCACATACCAATGCCAATGGCCCTGGCGTCCAACAAATCCTCCTGCTACCCAGTGTGAGCAAAGCTCTCATCCTTTGCAACAACACCCTATCGTTCTACACTCTTCCGGAACTTACCCTAGACTCTACGGCCAAACCGCTTACATGTTCATGGGTCGGAGGTGTGGATCTCAATATTAAGGACGATGATGGAAACGACGGGGTTATCATTATGCTGGGCTTGAAAAGCAAGCTGCGGTTGATAAAGATATCGGAAGATGCCCGGCCACTGAGTTTAAGGACAATAGAGTATGGCGGCTGTTTGGCGTCAGTACGCCGTGACAACTTTTCCTGTGCCGCGGATGGACACTCGTATGCGTTACTCGACCTCGAGCGCCAACAAAAGATTGGCCTCTTTCCTATATCTTCCCTGGATCCCGAAGCCGGTGATGTAGGCGGAGCGGCAGAAGATATAGCCACATCTCAACACACGGTTTCCAGGAGCGTGTCCTCCGCGACCGTTCCTCCTGGTCCTCCGACGGGCGATCGCGGCCATGCACGAAGTTCCAGCTTAGGGATTTTTGGCGCTGCTGCTCCTGCAGCGCGTACCGAGAGCCCCCGCCCAGGGCAAAGATATGGCTTCGACATCCCTGAGTCACTGTCCAGGACAGTATCTCCTGCTCCCGGCCGTTCTCCATCCCGAACCAGAGATGCGCATCAACATCCGGAAAGAACTTCAAGCTTATCAAGAGCGAGCACACCCGCTGCTGATAAGCCTCTTCCAGAAGCTCCAGAGCAGTCGAATCAACCGCAGAGTGAAAGTTCTTCTTCGCGAAGCTTCGTACCCCTAAAACCGCTTATTGCATCACCATCGCCGAATGAATTTCTTCTCACTGTTGGTACCACGCCTTCGGATCCGGGTGTTGGTATGTTCGTGAATTTAGACGGGGACATGTGTCGTGGAAGCATCCAGTTCAGTAGCTATCCTGAGGCTCTACTCGTCGATGGTAAGGGTATTGACCTGTCCACGTCAGGAGGTCCGGATATGGATGCGGAAGAGGGGTATGTTCTGGCGGTTGTCCGCCGTAATGAAGAGGATGAATCACGTTATGGAGTAGAAATACAACGATGGGACGTTGATGTAGGTGAAGGCGAGGCGACAAAGGAGTGGTTAAACCTCCTGTTGCTCGGGAACGAAGAGTCGGAAACCGCCGAAGCAACCTCCATACCCTTGGGCATGCGAACTGTTGTTGAGACCAGTGCGCTGGTCCTGCGAGAGGTTGGGGAGAAACTCTCTGTGAAAAACCTCCAGCTGCATCCACCATTACAGAATCCCGCACCGATAAAGGATGCCAGGAGAGCGCGAGATCAAGAGAAAGGTGATATGGAGTTCACGGAACGGTTGTCGAAGGTCGAGACAAAGATCGTGCTATGGAGTGGCAATGCCATCTGGTGGACAGTTCGAAATCCCCTAGTTGTTCGCCTGGACTCGCGTTTGCAGCAGGCACAATCGACGCCTACGGGGGATGGAATACGTATTCAACCGGTCAGAAGAGATATTGAGACTGTGCTCGGCGATATACGTGGTCAGGAGCCGCGCAGTGAAGCGGAATATCTCAGCCTCATCTACATTCGCCAGAAGGCCTCCATCTTGCTCTTTATGGATCTCATCCTTCGAAGCAGTACCAACATAATCATTTTCGAAAACGAAAAACGGATCACTGAGCAATCTCTGATCGAAGGGGAGATAGATCCCAGAGTCATCCTTTCACTATTGCCGATGCTCAACGAAGAAGTTGTACAAGGCCCGGATGGAATACAGATATCTGGTGGGATTGTCACCTTGGTGGAACAATTCTTGCAGCAGAACGATCTATCAGCTCTCCCGGCCACCGTGAACGGGCCATTCGGAGATAACATTCTTCATCTTGTTAAGAGGTATCTCCAATTCTGGAAGAAGCGGAAGGGCATGGCAAGCGTGACGAACGATCCCTATGTCTTTCGAAGCGTCGACGCTGCTTTGCTCCGTATCCTGCTGCTCTTGGACCGCGAGAGCCCAAAGGGGTTAGGAACCCCCGGATCTCTGCGAGCGGAATTGTACGAGTTCGTTGATAACGAGGTGGAGTGCTTTGAACGCGCCGTGGCACTTTTGGAGCAGTTTAAGCGTCTTTACGTCTTAAGCCGGTTCTACCAGCGCAATAGCGCAGCCTCGGTTAAGGCGTCGAAGGTGTTGTCGACGTGGAAACGCATACTGGAAGGGGAACCAGATGAAGGGGGAGAGTTCGTGGATGGTGAGGCCGAGCTGCGGAAGTATCTAAGCAGGATCAGGGATCAGTCGGTCGTTGAGGACTACGGTTCCTGGCTCGCGAACCGGAACCCAAGGCTTGGTGTCCAAATCTTTGCAGACGACCATAGCCGGGTCAAGTTTAGCCCAGGACGTGCTGTAAGCCTGCTACGAGAACGAGCCCCCGCAGCTGTAAAAGAGTATCTGGAGTACCTAGTGTTCGGAAAGAAGGTAAGGCACCGAATATCCTTTGATGATTTAGGCTGACGTGGAAAGCATTTCCAATACGTGAGCGAGTTGATAGCATTCTATCTTGACATTGTGGTCACCGAGCTGGAAAGCTCAACTGAGTCCAGAGACATTCTTCTCCAGACGTATGAGACATACCGAGCTCTTGAGCCTCCGAAACCTACATACCGCCAGTTCATTACCGACAATGCGCTTGATGCTGAGTGGTGGAATAGCAGATTGCGTCTTCTGCAGCTCCTCGGAGGTAACCAGTCAGCGACAGCCTCGTACGACGTCTCCTCCATCCTCCACCGACTAGAGCCCTACGAGCAGGAGCTGGTGCCTGAAATGATCATTCTGAACGGACGCCAGGGGCGCCACCAGGAAGCCATACGGTTGCTCGCTCAAAACCTCGAAGACTTCGACACTGCCATCAACTATTGTCTCCTGGGCGGCTCCAGTATATTTCGTCCCCCGGGCTACGTGCCCGAAGAGGAGATACCCAGTCAAGCAGAACAAGCGAAGCTGTTTAACTTCCTCTTGCAGGAATGTCTACGTCTCGACGACCCGTCGCAACGCATTCTACGAACTGGCGAGCTTCTAGAGAGATTTGGTGGATGGTTTGACGTTGCGAAGGTTCTCGAAATCATCCCCGATGAGTGGAATGTGGACATTGTGGGAGCCTTTCTGATCAATGCTCTCAGAAGGCTTGTGCAAGAGAAGGCAGAGACGAGCATAGCCAGAGCGCTCAATGGTGCGCAAAACCTGCAGATAAGCGTGGATCTTGCAGACAAGGTGGACAAGTCTGGTCCTACGGTTGAAAGGGTCAAGTGAGAGGGAATGTTTGGTGGTCATGTGCATAGCATTAGCATGGCGTTGTGGAAAGGGACGTACTTTTCAATGGTATGGCCTAGTACATTTATTGTGTAAGGTGGTAGTAGTCATGGAGTACATCTGATACCTGGGTACGTACATATATATGCATGATGCGGGACGAGTCTTGGCAAACCCCATTGGGTGGTCGGCGGAAGGCACCCACCTGGCACACTATGGCAACTACCCCTTTGGTGCCAAGACTATCACATCTCGAACCATACGCGAATATCTCTTTCTGGAACTAGTCCCTTGGTCCCTCTTCACCTCCTTCTAAACATTGCACTACTCATAGCACATAATGCAGCGGCGAATGGTAAGCATCGACGTCGAAAAATTTTGCGCAGGTGTGGTGGACGGCTCAGCTAACAAACCCAGCTCACGAAAGAGGAGGAAGCCTCGACGGGCGAAGAGGTCGAAGTGCGCCGCGAGGACCAGGACAAGATCAACAAGTTTAGCACATTACATCAGAAAGAGACTCGGTTAGAGGACGAACTGAAGGCGAAGCAGGTGAGCGCCATGCACCTTGCGGACACTCCCGTGACCGCTACCAAGGGAGAAGTACTCGGCTAAGCTCTGCTATTCGAACAGAAAGAAAAGGAGGATTTGGAAGAAATCTCGATGGAATTGGAGCTTGTTGATGAGGATGAGAAAGTGCCGTAAGTGGGCCTGTCTCGTGACCGCCTTTTCCCATCATCCTACACGCCTGATGTTGACACCAACGCTCTCATACGCAGGTACAAGGTTGGCGATTGCTTCGTTTCACTACCTCAGCCTGAAGTCCTCGAACTCCTTTCGGCTGCTACGGAAAGGATTGATGACGAGGTATCTACGCTGAAGGAGTCGCTAGACGCAATCCACGAAGAGATGGAGGGTCTGAAGAAGGTGCTCTATGGACGCTTTGGAAGGAGTATCAACCTCGAAACCTAGGGCCCTACTCGAGTACAAACAGGCAGGCACCTCCAAGTGGTTCTCCGGACCATGTGCATCAAGCTGAAGGGCCCATTGATGTAGTTCGACACCAGAAAACCACCTGGGCACCGGCTATTCGAGGCATGATATCTGAATGCTCGAGAGGCTGCTGAGAGGCAGAACGGGCCAACATCAAAAATTACAACCTCTTCAACGACTCGGAGACGTTTTTTCAAGACGCGTGTCATCCCTATTGTTCTTTTCCACTAACTTGTAATTCCCTCATCGGAATGTCGCTTTCCTTCGGGTATAACGACTCCACGTCCTGTAGTTTCCGCCATCCCCGCCGAAGTCGGTCGGCAAGTGGAGAAGTCCCCGCGGAACACTCACAAAGGTTAGCCTACCGTCTGCCCCGACACTCCCGACGACCATCGCAGACAACATCATCACAGGATCCGCACCTCTTGCTACCCGATTAGGAATGGTCTCCTCTCACCTTCGTTGGACTCTGTTTCCACCTCGGGACTTTTCCGCACAAAAAGTGACTCAATCGTGGGGGCCCCATAAATGATAACATGGATGGTAGGCCTCTTAACTTATTAATAATTCTTTTTCTGGGCTCTTCCGTCATATGTTCATGGCCATCTACGTCGTCTTATTTTTACTTTTTTCCCCTCGTTGCTTTATTTCTTGGTCCATGGATTGATTGATGGGATTCGAGCATGGAGGATCTCGAGAAGACTTACTCGATTGAGCAGCAACGGCTGGGCAATGAAGACGAGCTCAGGGCACCCACGACACCGTATTCGCTGGTTCGTAGTGGAACTCAAGGTAATCCCTTCAATCCCTCTTCCGCTTTTCAGGCTTCTCTCTAACCAATCTTCGCAGAGGAAAGATCACAATATCCAGATGTAGGGGTGGAGGACGATGAGATCGACATCCACTTCGAGTCCGAGGAAAATGAGATCAAAACAACAGCTTCCGCCATATCCACGCCGAAAGAGCTAGCGGGTAAACATGGCGGGACAACACCGACGAGGAAGATAATCCGTTTTGATGACGACGATCCCGCGCAACCCAATAACTGGAGCCAGGTGAGGCTCAGCCACCACTGCGTTGGATATGAAAGGGAACATCCGCTGACATGGCCATAGAAACGGAAATTACTGGCGGTATTCGTGGCCATCATGACAGGTTACCTCTCCCATGGCCCCAAGAGAGCGTCACGTGCTAATACACCATAGTGATGAATTCCACCATTTCCAGTTCACTAGCAGCAGGCGCCACACATGAAATATCGGAACATTTTGGAGAGACAAACGAGTACCGTCTCATTCTCCCAACGAGTATCTATCTCGTAGGATACACATGCGGACCCCTTATTTGGGGTCCCCTAAGTGAGACGTACGGGCGCAGATGGCCCATGCTCATATCCTTCGCCATGTTTACCATCTTCTCCATTGCATCCGCAGCATCGCCCAACTTCGCCGCTCTCGTGGTTTTCCGATGGCTCGTCGGGGTGGGGGGTTCGTGCGCCCTAGCCGTCGTGGGAGGAATCTGTGCGGACGTCTACCATGATCCTCAAGCCCGTGGGAGGAGTATGGCGTACTTTATGGCGGCCACGACATTTGGGCCCATCCTGGGGCCTCCGATCAGCGGCTTCATCGCAAAAGTGTCGTGGAGCTGGGCGTTCTGGATCGGTGCGATCCTCGCCGGGGCGACTTGGCCGCTCGTGCTTGCACTTCCGGAAACCTATGCACCCATCATCCTCAAGCACCAAGCGCAGAAGTTGCGAAAGGAGACTGGCGATATGTCGATCGTCGCTCCGATTGAGCTCGAGAAGACCGACATCAATCACATCGTCACGACGGTGATCTCCAGGCCCTTCCGCATGATCATCTTCGAGCCCCTTGTCCTATTCACCTGCCTGTATCTCAGCTACGCATGTACGTCCGCCCATTTGCACCGCAAACCCAATTCTGCTTCACGACTAATATCCCCCCGCTAGATGCCATCTTCTACATCTTCTTCCAATCCTATCCCATCATCTTCACAGGCATATACGGCTTCAACGCCGGCGAAACGGGCCTCACGTTCCTCCCCATCGGCGTCGGCGCCGTCATCTCCGCCGGCCTCTACCTTGCCTGGGACATCATCCTGGACCGCGCCCAGAAGTCGCAACGGCCGTGGTCCAAGTCCGAGGAGATGCGCCGCCTCCCGCTCGCATGCATCGCCGGCCCTTTCTTCGTCGTCAGCCTGTTCTGGGCGGGTTGGTCCGCCCGCGCGGACGTCCACTGGATCGTGCCCGTCCTCTCGGGTATCCCGTTCGGGATCGGGTATCTGTGCCTATTCATGGCGCTGCTGAACTACCTCGTCGACGCGTATGAGATCTTCGCCGCGAGCGCCATGGCGGCAGCGAGTTTCTCGCGCAGCGCATTCGGCGCCGTCCTGCCCTTCGCGGCACGCCCCATGTACAGGACGCTCGGGGTGCCGTGGGCGTGCAGTTTGCTCGGATTCCTGAGCGTGGGCTTGTGTGCGGTGCCGTTTGTGTTTATGAAGTGGGGGCCGGATATCCGGAGACGGAGTCGGTTCTGCCAGTATCTGGCGAAGAAGAAGATGGAGGAGGCGGAGGCGGAGAGGGAGAGGAAGGAGGGTGGTGGGGGGTCGAATGGTAACGAGCTGGGACATGTCGAGGTTCACAGGAGGAGTCTGGAGGCAGGGAAGGGCATGGACAGATGCTGAGGTGTGGATCAAGGAACGTCGAGTCCCTGAAAGAGGGGTTGGACATATTAGCATTCGATGGCGTTCGGTTTCTGGATTTGCCGGCTTATTCATGCATCTATTTGGCGTTAGCATCAGCATCAGCATACACGGGTAGGTGCAATTGGCAATGGGATACATTTATACCGGACAGGAGACGAGCGCTGACGGGGTGATTTTGCCCGAGACTCTCTTACCCGTATGCTCCTACAGTCGCCAGACGTGCTCGGGTTGTCCTCTTCTTTCACCAAAACGATCTTCATGGAACTGCTTGTTGATTCATGCACGGTGAAGATGGCCCTCTGGAGACGTAATCGATGATCGCAACCAGCCGAATGGGCCGGAAAGGGGTATCATATTCCACAGCGCATTCCTACATTCCTCCCAAACCCTACAGCTAGGAAGTAGCGGCAGCCTTGAGCCTCCTCCGCTCCTCCTCCCTCTTCGCCTCGACGCTGGCCAAAAACTCCATCCTCCCCAGATACGCGCCCTTGGTCTTCCCGTGCGCATCCAGCTCTTCCGCAATGCCCTCCTTGTCGACGAAGCTCGTCCAATCCAGCCGCGACTTGTCCACCACGTTGAGCCTCTGCGCCTTGTCTGGCCGGGCTGTTGCTCTCGCCGAATCCGCTGCGGGGGTTGCTTCCTGGGTTGGGAGCGCGGCACCTGTGACCACGGGTTTGCGAGGCCATGTAAGTTGATGTTCGGGCGGAAGAGCGCGCACGTAGCCCGTAGGGTTGGGATCATATCGGGAGGGACGACGAAGCGGGCGGTAAACCCTGGGTCCACCTGCTGCCGTTTCCGCCGCCTCATCCTGGTCCATTGGCTCGCCATCGGCCAGACCTTCCTCGGCAGACGGTTCCGCCTCCTTCCAGCCATCCGAGAGATACTGCTCGAGCGAGCTCCGAGGGACCTGTTTCTCCTCCGTGGTGCGTTGGCCAGCAAACGTGTAGATCTTCCGTATGGAGACGAGGTCCGTCTCCATATCCGCTTGCGCCGTCTTCGACACCCCGACCATCCTGTCCGCTGCAGCGCCGGCATTCTCCTTATCCTGCTCTACATACGACGGCGCGGGTCTCAAAGGGGCGGCGCTCATCTGCGCCCACAGCGCATCGACGTTGATCGTGGCGCCCTCGATCCCCGCGAGAGGTTTCCTCTCCTTCTTCTCCACCCTCCTCTGCGCCCTAGTCTTGATGAACCCGCCCTCTCCGCCCTCTTCGTCCTCCGAGAACAGCAGATCCTCATCCTCCTCAGCTTCCTCCCTTTTGCCCTTCTTTCCCTTCTTCTTCCGTCTCTTCCTCGCCGCCTGAATCGTCACTTCATCGCCCGAAGCTAGCTCCTCCTCCTCCTCGGGCACGGCCTTGCGCTTCTTTCCGCGTTGTCTCTTTTTCAGGGCTGCTGCATTGCCGGTTCCCTCCTCGTCGGAGGTGCTGGACTCGTCGCTGGGGGCGTTCTCGGCGGCGGCGGGATTGAAGTCCTCGTCGGAGGATTCGTGGTATTGAGAGTCTTCGGGGTCATCGTGGGGGCTTTGCATCCTCTTCATATGTCTGGGGAATGAAAAGTTATCTCGAAGGAGTAGTAGCCTTGTTGTGGGGGTTGGTAGGTTCGAGTGTGGAGTGGATTACGGAGGAGAGTCGCGCCAAGAGATGTAAGTCGCGGAAGCGCAGGTGCAGGGCAGGTGCAGGTGGTTAAGCTTAAGTGTTTAGCGTGGATTAGTAAGCGTACAGGGTGGAAGTCTGGAGGTGAGCACTTTCTGTGTAACTACTCACGCGCCTCACAACCGGTCATCGACCTGCTTTCGACCTGCCTTTCATCCAAGCGATCTGGATGTATGCCTGTGGAATGGATATATTTGCTCAAATGCGATGTTGGGGATTCGTTACGTCACGTGACATATTGTCTGCAAGTAGATTGAAATAAATACACGTCCACAGGGCATTACCTAGGCATACTTCCCATCACCGGACTTTGGCGTATAAAAATGGTGCATGGCACATACACATGACGGTTGTTGAGGGGGAGTCCCTTTCTGACGGCTTCCTGTTATACCTTTCCGTCTTGTCAATGTTCAATGGGTTGAAACTTGAGTGAATGAGAACCCTTCATCGATAGCGGCAGAGCAGATACGAGGAGCCAGTTTGGCTTCCAAGTTCGTATGTGAATTTATTTCTGGCCATAATGACCCTCGTCCCGGCGCGCCGACGACTGGAATGCTGACATTTCTGCCCTTCTTCTTCTCACCGAATCGAGTCCAGCCAGAAATGAGGCCATCTTACCCGCTACTCCATCTACGAGCTGACGGTTGGTTGCTGATGGTATGCGAGACCAAGTAGGTGTGCTGATGTGCTCCAGCACCTGATGCTCACCTCAGCTCGCGGATGTATACGATCTGCGCAGTGCCCATATTCCTATAGCTAGCAGAATCAGTGATAGGGCCGCGATGCGGTGAGGAAGAGTCAGCATTAAGAGAACCGCGCTATCAGTGTTGCGAAGAATCAAGATGCAGAGAGTGAGTAAGACGGCACAAGTCGGCACCGAACAGTCGTGTTTATGCCTCAAGCGTAGACGTACGATGATGCATGTCTCACTGCTCCGGAGGTCGACACCAAAGCCTCCCGCAAGGACAAGTCCAGCCCAGCCCTCGCAGCACCCAAGACAACGTGTCTCTTTCCAAGAGCCGAAATGATGATGATGCCAGCTTGGAAAGACTTCAGCAGTCCACATCGACGATCCACGTACCACACCACCGGGCTTGGGAAATCAGGTGGCTTTTTTTTCTTCCTTCCCCTTCCCGCGCGTCCCCTCCTTCTCAGGCTGAATGAAGAAAAGAGAAAAAAAAGCTTCTTCGGCTTTTCACAGGCCAGCGAGCGCCAGAAATGCCACACACTTACGCAATCCTCCGGCAAGGGGAAAGCGAGGCCGTGGTCTCCTTGAGGCTTGCACCACTCGTGGATCAGCAGTCTCGCAACGCCCGCGGGCGCAAGCCAAAGGGCATGAGAAAGTCCAAGGGAACAAGGCTGGCTGGAGTCTAGAGTCGCATACTGTGTATGCCGCGGACAAGGCTGGAGGGCGTGTGCGATGGTGGACGAATCCGGGGCCAGGGCGTGGCGAACGCTGGCTAGCGAGTGGGTTTTGTCGAACGTCTTCTGTTTTCAGCTGGGGAGTGTCGCCAGCCCTATGCGCCATGTGGCGGGCTGGGGACCCCCGGGGTGAGCGAGCTGCGAGCGTGCTGGGAAAGCCAGGTTACCAGGGAAAGAGGCACGGGCTAGCCTGGAGGCTAGCAGGCGAGGCCATGGTAAAGTAGGCGCTAGTCGTGGCGGATAGACTGTGGATGGAGATAGTGACGAAAAGCTGGTGAAGGCTTCGGTGATCATGATTCGAGTGGACGAGAGGGAAGGAGGCAGGCGTTAGGGAGCACCTACATAAGTATTCGGGAGCACCTACATAAGCCTGCGCGCCTAGTTTTCTAGGCAAGCTATCTTATTTTAAAATAGTATGTAAAATAGCAGGCAGTAAGCAATTAAAAAACTTTTCTACTATAACGTATAGCGCGCAGAGTAGGCCTAGGTAGAGTAATTAGGTAAATGTTTGCTTAACTACTACGTTAGAGTATCTTTACTATAAATAATAGAAAACTTAGCTATCTATATAGAAATTAGACTTGCTATTTTATACGCGTTTTCTAGTGTATATTTTTGCCTAAAATTACGCCTACTTACTAGCCTAACTTTGCAACTTTTTAGCGCTAGTAGTAGTTTAAATTGCTATTTTTTTTATTCTAGCTACTACTTTAGTACTTGCTTTTAGATATTTTACTAGCACTTTTTTTAAGCTAGCTTTTTTTTAGCTTTTTTTAAGCTAGAATGCTAATAAAAATACTAATAGCAAGTATAAAAAACGTAATTACAACTAGCTAAATAGCTTTACGTTTTTTAATAGTAATATAAGTATAGAAAAGTTGCTTTAGCTTTTACTAGCGCTAGACTTAGATTTAGAAAATAAAGTTTTTTAGTATAACGTAAACTATTACTAAGACAGCTATATTACTAAAACGGCTACTTTTCTTTAGCGCAACTAACATTACAATAAACGCGAAATGTCTTAACAACCTAACGCGATTTTAATTAAATAGAAAGGCAGAATTAATTTTGCGCTACAAGCCTACAAATCTAGCTAATTTTAAAGCCTACAACGTGCTGCTACAGCCTTTAACGTTATATATTAGAGGCTCTCTAATTAGCTTAAAGAAATTACGTTTTGCTCTACTACACAACCTAATTGCCTAAAGTTTACTACAACTAAAGAAGAAACACTTGTCTAATATATTTTTAACTTTAATTTGCAAAGATTTGCGCTCTAGCTGTGTAAAGTAGAAGATATAGCTAATAAATTGTTAGAAGTGCGTAGTAGTACGCTAGTAGGCAAATGCTAAGCTAAAAGATTTGTAACGCGTTTAGAACAGCTTAAAATAGCCTTTAATTAAGCAAAAAATAGGCAGAGAATACTCTAGAAAAATTCTAAGGTAATTAGCGCGTAGTTTAAGCTAGTTGTAGATACTAAAGCTAAGTATAGTGTTTATAACAACAATATATACAACTTTAACAAGACTAGGTTCTAGATAGGTGTAATTAGTTTAATAAAGGTTGTTATAAGCTTAAAAAAATGTATAAAACCTAATTTTATCTAGCTAGGCAATTGTAAGTAGGTTATAGTTATCTAGAGTATCTATGCTGCTAGGTATACAACTTTGCTATTTATTATCTACAAAAAACGTGTCTATATCTTTGCATAGTACAAAGAAGCAAGTATACTAGAAAATTAGAAGCTTTTAGTTTCTAAAAACAGCTAGATAAACAACGCGCTTAGTTTTAAGTAGTTAAAGCACTTTAACGTGTATACAAAACTATGTTAGGTAGGCAGCTATAGACTGCTTGTTTTAGACAGCTATAAAAGCTATTTTAACTAGAATTTTAAAGACTATTGCTTTAGAAATAAAATCTTTACTATCTATATACTACTTTACTTATTGCATATACTCTAGCTACTTAACGTAGTCTACTTTTTACTATTAAAGCGCAAGTACTTTTAACGCGTACAAAACTTAGCACGCTAGCGCGTTTTCTATATTAACAAGGAAAGCTTCTTTCTAGCCTTTTAAAACGCGTTTTTTAATATATTTATAGAGTAGAACTATTAAAAGGCTTTTAAAGCATTAGAACTAGTCTCTACTAACGCGTAGGTAGTGCTAGATTGCTTTAAAGTATAGATACGCACTTTGCTAGAACTTCTACTACTACAGGCACTATAGATTTCTAAAACTTTAAGCAATTTGCATAAATTTAGCTTTTAGTTAAGGCTTGTACACTGTTCTATTAAGCGTTTACCTAATACTAAAACTAGGTTTTTACAGCTTATTAAAAAAGTAGAATTAATGCTATACTAGAACGCGCTTATAAGCTTCTAGATTACTAAGCTTAAAAAGTAAGTAGAAGCGCTAACTTAGTAAAAGTTGCGCAAGCAAAAGCAAATCTAGCATAGTAGTACAATAGAGTATAGCAAGAAAGTAGTATAGGTAGCTACTAAAGCCTCTTTAGCGCTTTAGCAATCTAAAAAGGCTTAGGTAGAGAATAGTTACTAGATAGCGTAGCTAAGTGTACAGCGCTATAGAAACTATAGTAGAACTAGGCACAATATACAAACGTGCAAAAAAGATATAGAAGTGTTTTCTAAGTTAGATAGAAGTATAGTATACTAAGGTTTTTTTTTAATAGTAATAATAATTTGTAATATATAGTTGTAGTATTGCTTGCTAAAAAATTTTAGGCTACTTAGTAAGGTAGGCTACTTAGTAATAGAATACGTTATATATTTTTTAGCTAAACTTAACAGCTCTATTTACTTAATTAATACAACTTTTATAACTTTTACTTTTTTAGCTAAAGCTACTTCTACTACTTTAAAATCTAATGTTTTTTCTATTTTTAGTACTATTGCAATATTTGCTACTACTAAAGCTACTATCTATACTACTAGAAAGCTTTTAGTTTTAACTTTTTCTATTTACTTAGTAGCTATTTTTATATAGTAGCTAGAACTTTTAAAGTATTAAAAAAAAGCGCTTTTAGGCTTCTATTCTACTAAAGTTATAGAAGTAGGCAGCCTACTCTACTATATACAACTCTACCTAGTAAGTAATAGTTTTATTACTTTTTAAAATAGCAATAGATATATTTAATTTCTATGTAAAATGTAAGCTTTACCTATAGCGCGATAGCGCGTACAAAAATTCCTTAGCCTGGTGCCTCCGGGGCTTATGTGGGTGCTCCCGAATACTTATGTGGGTGCTCTCTAACGCCTGCCAGGGAAGGGAATTGTGAATAATGGTGGGGCGGGCAAGAATTTGTTGAATCTTTCTCTTTCCTCTGCGCTTCCCCTTTTGGGGGCTGTCCAATGCCACTGTCCATTAAGAATACCAATATGCTGATCGCTATGCCTAATAAGCATCTATCTCCATGCGTGCCAGTGTCTCGTCCACGCAGTAGCAAGGCGAAGAACGTGTCCTCCTCCCATTCCCCCATTCGATGACAAAGGAAACGATAAGTTGAAAAGAAAGAAGAAAGGAAATAAAGAAGTCATCTGTGAAATGGGTATATGCGCTGTGAAGTCCTTGGTCCCCATCAACCAATCGCCCAACGCCAGTCTCATGCACTTTTGAACCGCAGCACTCCTGCGTGGCCATGCTGCATGCAGGAAGAAAAAAGCAAAATACAGGATACCGCGATGATGCCACCCCATGTGCAAACAGCCCCCTCTGGTCCGTCTGGATGCCGTGAATCGTGCAAGTCGTGTTGCGCGCCCAAGGTCATGAAGGATCCTATTTCCGGAAGATGGCGATGAAGCTCTTCCGTTTCCCGATCCTCGGGGCAATGCCATCACCAGGAAGCAGTGTGTTGGCGGCAGTTACACCCGGCTTGTCCTTTAGGTATTTGGAGCCCGTGTGCTTCAAAGGCTTCTTCTGCGCAAAGGCGTCGTCGCTTTGCAGGGGGGCGAGTGAATCTTTGCCCTCGTCGTTCATGGCGACACCAGAGTCCAGTGGTCCCGGGCTGCGGAGGGGTGGTGTAGCGGCATTCCGTCCTGCCTCGGCGGCTTGCGAACTGGCCCTGGAAAGTTGCATGCCGCTCTTGGCCTTTCCGAGTCCGGAGCGTTTGGAGCTCTTGGTGAGGGCCCTCTTTAGGCCCGAGTTCTCCTCGGCCTGTTGTCGCTCTAGGCGCTCGACGTCACCGAGGATGGTCATTCCGTTGATGGCCAGGTTCTCCTCGGCGATGGGGAGGAACTTGACGATGCCACGTTCGGCGTGGACTCCGATGGATTCGAACATGAAGGATTGGATCAAGGCGGCGTTGCGTTTGTTTGTGGTGGGTTGCAGCTGAATGGGGAGGGCGGAGATGCTGAGGACATAGGTGGGATCGAAGGAGCCGCCAAGGAGAAGGCAAGCGGAGTGGTTCACGGTGATCATGATGGAGGATTCGGGACGCTGGTACCGTTGGGACAAGTGGTGGGAGAGATCGGTGACTAGGGTGTATTCATCCTTGATCTGCGAATGGCGAGGTCAGCGGGAGCGCTAGCAGACGAGGTGAAGTGATGTGCAGTGCCATGGCCTGGAGTAATCTCCACTGCCGTGCAGGGATGTGTGAAGATAGACCATAGAGGTGAGATGTTAGAGGGTATGTACGTACAATGACATTTGTTCTGAGGTCTGCGACGATGGGGGCATCTCTGATGACGCGGTCGCGGGCAGAGGAAGTGGCATCGTCCTTGTATGCGAATTGCTCCTCGAAGTACTTGTGGCGTTGGCGGGTGCTGGGACGGGCGGGTTTGCGGTCTGCGGAGGAAGTCGGGTAGGCAGGTTGCATGTCTGGCACGTCGTCGTCATGGTTGGGGACGCCCGGGCGGGACTCAAAGGAAAAAGTGGAACGGGAGGGGGAGAGAGTGTCGTTTGCTGTGTCGGGAGGTAACAGGGTGGCTCCTGCAGGTTTGGGGAAGGCATTGGCGGCCGAGGTTGTGGATGCGTTGGAGGAACGTGACATGGTGGTGAGGGAGGAACCGTGGGTGGAGTGTGGCATATCTGATGAGGAGAGGTCTGGGGTTGCTTCAAAATGAAGCCGAGGGAGTGGGAGTGAGTTGCTTTCCTGGGGAGAGGCAAACAGCGAGTGGTGGGATAGATATGTAGATAGACGACGAGCTATGCGACGTCTGTCAAGTGCCGAATGGGGCTAGTGGGGGGATGATGGGGGATGCAACAGCAGTAGCGCGGACCGTAGGCAGGGTCTTGAGTAACGGATCAAGCTTAAAGCAGACGATGGGGCCGAGTGTTGAATGTTCTAGGCAGCTCAGAGCTGGCCGTTGGCGGGGAGGGCGTGTTGACGGGTTGGGTTGGGGGCAAGGAAGAGAGAGGAATGTGGGAGGGGGAGGGAGGCAGTGCGGGTGGACGAGGGCAGGTTTTATTATTATCATGGGCGGTAGGAAGTAGAGGACACGGAATAGAATGGATGGTCGAGAGGGCCGCAGCAAACAGGCAGCGCAGGCAGGGCAGCGCCAGCAACTGGCAGAGTGCCAGGGAATCGGTGGACAGGGCAGGATGGCAGGATGGCATTGTTGGAAGTGGGCGAAACCGATATGGGTCTGGGCGAGCGCATGCCTCTCAGTGGCACTCAGAGTCTCAAAGTGGCACTCGGTGGCACTGACAAGCAACGAGTCGCTTCATGGATGCGCAAGCCAGCGAGCGGCGAGGCGCACCTGGCGACGGGGAGAGCTGACGGCGTGCGTGCGTGAATAATGGATTTGGCTGGCCGCTGCTGATGCAAAAGGGTCGACTACTCGTAACTGTCCGCGGATGATGGAGGACAACAATAATGCGGAAGGTCATGGGAGAAGCGCCGGACGCTGTTGTGGCGTTTTTTTACGACAGCAAAGGGCTGCGGGGGCGTTTTGACCATTCCCTTTCCGGAAGCTTGGCTGATGCGCTTATCTGAAAAGCTTTCCCCAAAACGGCCTCTTACGCCAGCCTTGGAACCGCCCATCCGCTCTCGGCCTCGCCCGCACTCAAGCAACATCTGTCATCCACAACTTCCATGAATCCATGCATCCATGCTGGCACATGTTCATGTTGGCAAATGCTGGCAGATGCCACGTTCTCGGCCCCGTCGCACTTCCCCCTCCAACCGTCATTCTTCTTCGCCATCTTCTTCTGGAAAATGATCCCTAGATATACTTTCAGTCAGGTCCCTCCACCAACACCATTCTTATTATTTGATGTCGCCAGCAGTAGTGAGCACTGAGCGCCGCTTTGTCTGCGCAGCCCGGCTCCCTCAGCCTCCCCGGCGTATGGACGCTGTCCGGGACTGTCAGTCAGTACCTAGACTCAGGACGTTTACCGGACACTCCGGGGCGCCACGCGCACTCACCGCAGCTGCCGCCCTCGCCCCCATTCATCTACACACCTACGCGACCTCGCGACCGCGCGACCTCACTTCCAATAATGCTTTTCTGCTCGTACTCGTATCTGCTCCCTTCCCAACACCTGTCATGGTTGTTGTCGTCCGCGCATCGAGGTTCCACCTGGGCAGGCTGCCAGCCAGGCTCCAGCTCTCTTTACATCCCTGGTCTATTACATAATCATTGTCCCATTCCCATCTTCCCTCTTTCGGTCGGCAAAAGGGGCCAATAAAATCCCCGGGCCCCATCCCAACCCTACCTAGGTACAGGCTACATAAGGTTCCAGAATACTAGAACATACTTAGCGCCCCGACGTAGTCTGGTCCAGAGATAACGCCTACCTACCTATACCTACCCCAGGTACCTAGGTACCCCGTTCCTGACTATTGACTTCTTAGCCCCTAGATATCGAATTCCGGTGAGCAGTGGGCACCACCCAGCCACAGTCTCGACCTTCTTCGGCCACATTCATCCCCTTCCTGTTGTTTGTTTGCTGACAACCCCCATTTTCCCACCTGTTCCATTCTGCAGGTACCCCGTATTGGTACCACCTCCTCCCAAACGAATCAAACCCCCATGTCTGAACCCTCTTCCAATTGGCAATTCGCGGCTGCGCGTGCGGGTGCGGCAACACGTCGTACAGTACTGGTCTTGCAGATGCTCCAGATTGCTCCCATTAAATTCCCTTGGTTCCGCCCTGCCCACTGGATGCACTCGAGTTGCACACAACCTCCACAGTACACAACCCATCTGGATCAATCATCCGATTGCTGGAGTGCAATATGGCTGTCGACGCCATCAGTCCTCCACGGGAACCACCATACGGAACGAAGCGCTCCTATTTATAATCTCGAATAAGGTCGACCCTGCTTCCCGAGGCTTGTCATGAGATTACACTCCCTTACAAGCCCAATGTGCTACTACATGATAACTCATCACATGGTGGGTGTTGGGGTGTGCCTTTTTTCGTCGGAGCGAACCTGTGTATAAAGGTATAACGTATCGGGCTAGCACCGCACGTGATCACGCGTCGGGTCCACCTGCACTCCAGGGCTCGCGCCCCCCCCCACACCATCCAGCTTACTGACATCACAACCATGCATCGTTCATCACAATATCCTCTCACCACAGAACGGAAACCACAATGGCATCGGGCACAGCAGGAACATCGAAGCGGAAAGGCCCCGCTTTCAAACCCCCACGGCCCGTCAAAGCTCCCGCTCAGTCCTCAACCTCCACGAAACCCGTCTCAAATGCAGCGACCTCGCGTACCGCAGGTCCACCGAAGAAGGCGGCATCTTCACGGCGCAGTCATGCCGCACCGATGGTCATCAATTCTTCCGACGACGAGGAAGTCGAGGAACAAGAAGAAGATCCCTTCGCAGGCTCCGACGTCGACGAGCTCATGGACGACCTCGACCAACATGCCACCGACGTCATCCAATCACAACCACAGTTGGAACCCATTCCAGAGAAACTGCTTGGTAGATTGCTGCAGGAAGGCTTCGAGGACGAGAACACCAAGATCATTCGCGGCGCAATGGAGTTGACGGCCAATTACATGGACATCTTCGTACGCGAGGCTCTCTCACGAGCCGTCCACGAACGGCGAGAGGCCGACAGGGCGCGGGGAGCGCAAAGCGGGACTGTATTCCTGCAGGTGGAGGATCTCGAGAAGTTGGCTCCGCAGCTGGTGCTGGATTTCTGAGTGGTTAGGGCCAGAGGCAAGGCGGGTCCCGCGACCCATTCGCGCCGATTCCCATCTCCTGGCGTTCAAACTTCAAAAAGACGGATTATTCTCGTTAATGAAAGGGTTTCAATGAAACGCAAGAATGTTTCCACGATTTCTGATAAGATTGTCCAGGCCGGTGGGTTTGCGACAGTCGATCGCGATAGCGCAATGTGATCGGCCACGCTATTGGGCGGAGCCAGGCATTCGCCCACGCGAGGCAGGACTGCAAATTCTCCGGGCTTGACTTTGAAATGCGTTCGTGGTCGGTGTGAACGTTTCCCGAGAGTCATGACGGTGTTGATGGGCTGGGGTCTCCTCAAACACAGACCAAACAGGGGCTGCTTCGGATTCTTGCCGCTTCGCCCAATCTGGCCCGTCCATCACCAAAATCAACCTCCAGGAAAACCCAGCCTACCACGCAGTGCAATCCACCATTACAGCGCAACGTATGACTGCGATATCCTTCCACGAGGCGCGCAAACACAGGCGGCGGTCTTTGGACTGCCAGCGATGTTGATTTTGAGTTCTCGCACCCCCTCGCTGGGTCGCTATGCGTAATTTCCTGCGAGTCGGGGCTTTCTCCTTCATCCCTTCGGGTCTGCGACATCCGGCTAAGAGGCTGAAGCAGAAACAGTAACCAAGATGTCACAGAACACACCCTCATGCGTCGGATCTGTACTAGCCGCCGAGTGCACACGCACCCCGGAGTACACTAGCCGCTTTCTTGAACTTTGCTTCATGCCTTAAGAGTCCCTATAGCCATGTGCTCTTGCTCTCCCTTCTTCCTCCATCGCTTCTCAGACGTCGTCTTGTCCTTTCCTTTCGTCTCTCACTCTTTACGCCTTTTTCACTTCATTTTTTAATATTCCTCTGGCTAGTCCAGCTCACAGCGCTAGTCGCTTTTACACTCCGACCTCGTCCCAGTAATATCAGTCGCTCACTTACGATCCCTCGTCGCGATTCACAATGTTCTTCTCCAAATCCATCATTGCATCCACCCTTCTGGGGCTGGTCACCGCAACAGAACACCTAGGAGAGATGCCGGCCGCAGTACAGCAGTCCACGATGCTCACTCAAGTTTCCGCACCTCCCGCTATGCACACTCCTCCAGCCGCACAAATGCCTCCAGCTCATGTCGCCCCGCCAATGGCCCCCCCGATGCAGCAGTCGGTTGCCATGCACGTGTCCTCGATGGCAGCAGTGCACACCACCATGTTGGCCGTGCACACCACCACCCCTCTTGCAGTAGAAACTCCCGCCGCTGCAGCTCCTCCACATATGGCCCCTCCCGCGGCGGCCCCTCCCGCGGCAGCTCCTTCTTCACACATGCCAGCGGCTGGTGCCACGGTCAAGACCCATGTCGTGAAGGTTGGCGGGCCCAATGGCACTTTGGTCTTCTCCCCCGAGAACATCGTCGCTCAGCCTGGTGATCTAGTCCAATTCCAGTTCAACCCCAAGGTCCGTATTCCCTCCTTCAGTAGCCAAAGCGTTCTTGCTAATGGTCTGCCAGAACCACTCCGTCGTGCAGTCTACTTTCGATCAGCCCTGCGTTCCCATCCAGAACATCATGCCCAACAAGACGGACGCTTTCTTCTCTGGCTTCATGCCCACCAACGCGAGCGCCGTTGCCGCTGGATCGATCCTGACCTACACCATCCGCGTCATGGACACCAAGCCCATCTGGTACTACTGCTCTCAGGGCAAGCATTGCCAGGCCGGTATGGTCGGAGCCATCAACGCGTAAGTCTCCTCTTCTCTTCACGAATCCAGTCTCCCCAAACTAACCACTCCATAGTCCTGCTTCCGGAAACAAGACCATGTCCGCCTTCAAGGGCCTCGCCGCCGTCGCGGTCGAGAATCTCAGCCCCGGCCAGCAGCCCGGACAAGGTGCCGCAGGAACACCCCCGGCGGCGGGCACCCCAGGCACCCCCAATGCCCCTGGAGGAGGCGCAAACCAGACTCCTGCAGGCACTGCGACGCCTTCCTCTCCGGACTCCCCGCCCCAGGTCACCACCAGTGCTGCAAACCGCGGGTCCCAGTCCCTGCTTACGCTGGGAATTACCCTCGCGGCGGCGTTCCTGCTGTTGTAAATGGATGGAGAATTTTCGACATGAGAAGGGCAAAAAGGAAGAGGAAACGCGGCGGAGGCAAAAGCGGACGAGAGATGGTAAAGGGGACTTCATCTATATACCCACATCCCGGGGGATGGCGGCTGGTACAACTTCATTTTTTTTTCTTGCTGGCACTTTGCTTGGGGTGTTTCTGTTCTGTATAACCACATTTTCCCCAGTCTTTAGAGACCGTGGGCGCTATATACTGCCGTCCTGGATAGAGCTGGCAAATAATACATTCTGATTGATCAATGGCGTGAACCTCCGACTGTGAATTTTGGTCTCTATTTTGGGTTCTCTTATTCATGCGAGCGTGGTTATAGCTTCTACTTGGGTCGTCGTCGGCAATTCGTGCCTCGTCCCTTCGAAGACAACTGATATACTGTATGCTGTGGCGTCACTTCTGTGGCTGGCACATGCGCCACATCCCTGTTCCTGTCATCACTCATCCCACGCTTCCTCATCCATCATCCTCCATCCTACTGGACGGCGAAACGCGTTAACGCGCACAATTGTCTTTCTCGACCACGGAGACAATTGTCCCGCTTCCTTAACGGCATTCCCGTGCCTCGATACCGCTCTTGCGGCGCGCGTCTTTGTGTTTGACCTGCGTGGGCTAATTTTCCGACGATTCCGCTCCCACGCCCGTGCCACTAGCCTTGTTGGATACGGAACGACACGCGGGGCACCATTCGACGTCCGAAAGCTCTGCAGGCGCGGTGTTACAGACTATTTGGATGGAGCAGAAACCGCTTGAATCGCTCCGGCCAAGTTGATAGCTTGGTACCGCGGAAGGAACACCTAATCACTGTGCTTGCTATATGTAGAGGGCAGCTGTCTCTAGCGAGCAGTTGAAAAAGTACCTGTCACCCACCAGTCTTCCGTCGGAGCTGTGTTCCCGTGGGCCTCCAGCACTGGGGAGGTTGTCGTACACCATCACCATGGCCCTATTTGTCCACCACCTGACCGACGGCTGGACGTTCAAACAAGCCGATAACACCAGGGAAGGCGAGTGGTTACCTGTCAAAAGAGTGCCAACCAATGTCCACCTAGACCTTATCGACAACGGGAAGTACGTCATCACGTGGGGGGTGTATTTGGAAGTCCGATTCAATGCATGACTGACCGCAACGCCTGCATAGAATTCCCGACCCCTTTCTAGGATTCAATGAATTGAAAGCGGAATGGGTTGCTGACCAGGCCTGGACATACAAAGTCAAGCTCCCGGAGATCGAGGCTCCCTCCAATGGCACTGTCGTCGTCTTGGCCTTTGATGGCCTGGACACCTTCGCGACTGTCCGGCTCAATGGGTCTGTCATCCTGGAAAGCGACAACATGTTCGTTCCCCATCGGGTGGACGTGACGGGATTCCTGAAAAATGGCACCGAGAACGTGCTGGAGATCGATTTTGCGTCCGCGAGGCTTCGCGCCATAGAGATACGGGAAGCACATCCAGAACACACTTGGGTTGGATTCAATGGTGACATGTCTCGTCTTGCCGTCCGCAAAGCACAATATCACTGGTAAGCACTGTGACCCTTCCCTTCGAATTGAAGACTACTCACCTCATTTCAGGGGTTGGGATTGGGGTCCTATATTGAACACCTGCGGTCCTTGGCGCTCTGTAAGACTCGAGAGGTACCAATCGCGAGTGTCCGATTTGAGGATTGATTACGAACTCGATCACTCACTCAAGACCGTGACCGGTACCATCACTGCGAAAATAGAGGGAACCTCAAGCACAGCTGTCGGCTTCAAGATACTAGATGGTGAAGATACCGTCTTCGAGGAATACCTGCAGGCCGAGAACGGCGTCGCTGCCGTGCGATTCCAACTCAACGAGCCCAAGTTGTGGTATCCACATGGATATGGTGACCAACCACTGTACAATGTCACCGCGACTTTATCAGCGGGCGATGCTAATAAGCTACACGACGCGTCGCGGCACATTGGCTTCAGGAGGGGAGAACTTATGCAACAGCCTGATGAGATTGGAAAGACCTTCTTCTTTCGCATAAACGGTGTGGACGTGTTCTGCGGCGGCTCCGATTGGATTCCCGCTGATTCTTTCACCCCAAGAGTTTCCGAGGAGCGTTATAGGAAATGGCTGGAGTTGATGGTGGATGGCTACCAAGTAATGATTCGGTACGCGTCTTATGCACCTTGACGTACACCCCTGTGTCCCCGCTGGCCAGGAAGCTAACGGAGTTAGGATTTGGGGCGGAGGTATCTGGGAAGAGGACGTTTTCTATGACATCTGTGACGAGCTGGGTATTCTGGTATGGCAGGACTTCATGTTTGGCTGCGGCAACTATCCAGCCTTCCCGGAGATCCTCGAGTCGATCCGGAAAGAATGCGTCACTAACGTCAGCCGGCTACGGCACCATCCCTCGATTGTCATCTACGCAGGGAACAACGAGGACTATCAAGTGCAAGAATCTTTCGGATTGACGTACGATTACGAAGACAAGAACCCAGACAACTGGCTCAAAACAGACTTTCCTGCGAGGTTCATTTATGAAAAGGTAAGCGCTTATGCTGCACGACTGCGCTAGGCGGCGCTCGTCTAACGGAGGATCTCAACAGCTTTTGCCCGAAGTCGTCGCTGCCGAAAGCCCCCATGTCCCGTATCATCCTGGAAGTCCTTGGGGCGATGGCCTGAAGACGTCCAATCCCACGGTTGGCGACATGCACCAATGGAATGGTGAGGATCTCATAATTCTGCTCCCCTTGTCAGCTTCGAGCAGCTAATGGGCCTCCAGTATGGCATGGCACGCAAGAGAAATATCAGATTTTCGACACGCTTGGCGGAAGATTCAACAGTGAATTCGGGATGGAAGCATTCCCTCACATTGATACGATCAAATACTACTGCACGGATCCTTCGCAGCTGTATCCGCAGTCTCATATGCTCGACTTCCACAACAAGGCAGATGGGCACGAACGGCGGATTGCAACGTATCTGGTCGAGAATTTCAGAATGCAAACGGATCTAGAGGTGAGTGGTATTGGCGTATTGGTGATAATATAATGGGTGCTAAAGTAAGAACATGGCAGGCATTTATCCACCTTACCCAACTTTCTCAGGCGGAAGCCTTGATGTTCGGATACCGGGGATGGCGCAGGCAGTGGGGCCGGAAGCGCTTTTGCGGAGGCGCATTGGTATGGCAACTCAACGACTGCTGGCCTGTCACATCATGGTCAATTGTGGATTACTTCCTACGCAAAAAGCCGGCATACTACGCCATGAGACGCGTCTTGGCACCAATCGCAGTCGCAGTCAAGCGTGCGCATTTCGACTGGAGTGTGGTTCATGCACGCGTCCCCAAGAGCAGTGACTACGAATTGTGGGTGGCCAGCAACCAGTCAACGGCAGTGACCGGAACGGTGGAGCTGCGATTCATATCTGTTTCGACAGGGGAGGAAATTAAGGAACGTGTCGTCAAGAGGGACATCCGCATCGTGGCAAACGGCACGACGGATGTGCTATCAGGCACGATCGACAACGTCCACGAAGAGCCTCACGTTCTGGCAGCCAGGATCTGGATTGACGGCAAGATTGTGTCACGCGACGTCGACTGGCCACAGCCGCTCAAGTATCTGGACTTTGAGGGCCGTGGCGTCGAAGTGGAGCGTCATGGCGACGGGATTCATGTTCGAGCCAGTCGACCTACAAAGGGCCTCGTGTTCGAGGAACGAAGTGGAGTCCTGGTCGACGACAGCGCCATTGACGTGGTGCCTGGCGATGAACAGGTCATCCGGGTGAGGGGCCTCGCGCCAGACGATGCAATGCTGAAGTGGACATACCTGGGAAAGAGTTGATGCAGAGGGCCCCTCACATGAAGGTCTGCTGTCCTGCAGTGTTGGACCCGATGCACCGTGGAGGTGGAGCTGGGCCCATAGAGAACAGCTACGCAGGAGGTGGGAAGGTGGAGACGCATGCATGTAACGGCCGGAGTGCTGCAAAGTTGCGATGGGCACGGTACATGCAGGAGGGACAGGGCGGGCACAAAACAGCCAGCAAACCGTAGGGCTCCAGGACGGTTACAGACAACCAGGCGGGTTGTGGAGGGTGCGAGGATGGGCGGATTACGCTATAGCAGGGCATGGCTGAAGTCGAGGTCCGACTCGAGGGCGTCCTGACTCCTCAGCGTCCTGGCGGGAGATATTGAGGGGGGGCTATATGTGAGGCATTATAGGCTGTCAATAAGATGCCTGGGCATGATGTTGCGAGGGCCGAAATGGGACGCTGTTTGGGACGTGGCCTGCAGCCAATGCGCGGCTTCAACAGGCACATTGCATATTAATTTGACTTTGGAGAAGAGCGAAAGGCACCCGGTGCAGTCGAGGGCACAGCCAGTCAGTGGAGGCGACGGGCGCGGAGTGGACAGGGTGGTGAACGATTGACCCGGACACCGGATAGAGGTCGCTGGCAGATGGCAGATGGGCTGTCGGCAAACGGGAGCGCGTTCCTCGTTCCTCTCGCGCGCAGACGCTCGTTCAGAGTTCTTCTCCTCCTGCAAGCCTGCGCCCAGCACTGTGACGGTCCATCAATCTGCACACCATGATCTCATCGCGGCCCTTCCGCCGCCGTTGGATGGCGCCAGAAGTAACGGGCGCCGGGGGACCCAGCACGGGCATGGCGACAGGGCTTGCGACACCACTGACGGCCTCTGCTTGGGAACGCTAAACGTTAAAAAAATATGCGCGGTCTCTGGACGCTGGACATTTTCTCTTCCTTCTCGAACAACATCAATCTCGCTTGTCCGAGGCCCTGGACCCGAATGCGGGCAGCATATTCTGGTTGTCAGTCTTGCCTGACATGTCCCACCGTCCCAGCGGTGCGCTCGCCCTGGCTGCTGCTGCCCACCCCAAGACCCTATCATCCGGGGGTATAATGCGGAGGCCGTTCCATCCATTATTTAGGATCCAGCGCTGGTCAACGGGGAGCGCTGGGCTGACCGAACCGAATCCACCATGGCAACCGTGAACAAGAAGGCATCGACCTGATCTGCACCGAACAGTGGACACATCTTCCTCAGGCCAGCCTCTGCCACTTCACTGCCTCACTGCTCCATCAACACCGTGGCACCTGGCCCTTCTTCCTGCTTGTTCACATCCATCTTCCCTTCATTTGCCTCAATACCCGCCATTACCTCCTTCCACGGTCCACTCTTCTGTCGTGCGTCCGCTCTTCACCGGGAACCAGGGGAGCGTGAGCGGCTACACCTCTCACACGACTACGACCGCCGCGGGGCACACGGCACGAGAATGTTCCACACGTTCCAATCTTCCGTCGGGCTGCGTTCGCCTGGGACGGAAAGCGATGGTTCATCCACGAAGCCGAACCGGGCCACGGGGTCACGCAGGATCTCGACGAGCAATGCATGCGTCGAGTGCAGAAGGAGGAAGATCCGCTGTGACGGTACTCAGCCTTGCGGACAATGCCAGTGGTATCAACACCCAGAGGCGTGCGGATACTCGAAACCAGCACAGCGGGTCATCCCGAGCAGGAAGTAAGCTCCCCCTTACCCAGGGACGCAACCCGCGCTGAACAAACAAACTTAGGTTGGTAGACAAGCTGTCCAGCAATATCGAGCAATACAAAAGCGTGCTCTCCAAGCTCTACCCCACGAAGGATCTCGAGGCTCTCGCAGCCCTACCGCGAGAGGAACTTCTTGAATTGGCTCTCTCAACGCCTGCTGCACCAACTTCTCCCTCTACCGGACCTACCCAAAGCATTTCAGAGACTGCTCTGGGATCCGACGGCGCTGAAAGCCTGGAAGCGCTCGAGCAGGCGCCTCCCGAAGACCCATATTGGGACGAAGCGAGAAAGCACCTAGTCCGGGTTCAGGGCATTTCCGACGATGTGAATGGCCTGTCCATGTCTGTCGACCGGCTGTCCTCCTACGTCGGGATATCCTCAATTACCGCCGCACTTAAGGTCATTGTGAGATGTGCGCCTCACGCGAAGCCCCTTATCGCGCACAACTCGCAGGAAACTGCACTCCCGAGTCGAGCTGGTTCTCCGCCTCCTGAGCTGACAGATCCGAGCCCTCTAGCACTTCCTCCCCCGGCCCAAGGCCAACAGCTGATCGAGAGTTATTTCGAACGAGTCCACTCGTTCTTTCCTTTGATTGATGAGCGGAAATTCTGGTCAATGTACCTCTATGGTGATAGAAAGGACCCCGCGTGGCTGGCGTTGTTGAACATGGTATTTGCATTGGGATCACTCGCCTCATCCACTGCAGACAACGAGGCTCACTACGTGTACTTCAGTCGAGCGAGGCAACAGCTCTCCTTGGACTCCTTTGGCAGTGGCAATCTGGAAGTTCTTCAGGCACTGGCGATCATGAGTGGTTACTACATGCATTACCTCAACCGACCGAACGAGGCACATTCTCTTATGGGAGCGACACTCCGAATGGCCACCGCGCTGGGCTTGCACCGGGAATATTCAGAGGCATCGAGGAGCGATCCGTCGAGACATCTTAGCATGACAGCCCCTGGCGAGGCTGACTCCATCTCGCCTGAGATGAGGAGACGCATCTGGTGGAGTCTGTTTTGTATGGATACATGGGCATCTACCACGACTGGTAGACCATCCCTGGGCAGGATGGGACCGTCAATTACTGTGCTTCCCCCGGGCACAGTTCCTAGCTCGGTTCGTTGTCCGCAAGCTTTGGCTACCTTGGGGCTGACCAGCAACATCTAGGGAATCTCTATGCCGCAGCCGAACACTCCCCAATATATAGAGCAGTTGAAGACTCTGCCCTTGATACACGCCTCCGAATTCTGCAAAATTGCCACGCGCATCCAGGATCGCCTGGTAGAGTCGCCGTTGCTCACTCCTTCCGAAACCACTCAATACGACGCAGAAATCGTGCGTTGGAACGAGGAGCTTCCTTCCATACTGTCGAACCTCAACGAGCCGTGCCCTCCGTTCCTTCAGCGCGTCCGCCTGGTCATGAAGTGGCGGTTCCAGAACATTCGCATTGTGCTCCACAGGCCGGTGTTACTAAGCACTGCCCTCCGACGCTGCACGTTTGCCAACTTGACGGCCGAAGAGAAGGTTGCAGTTGGTAAGTGCCGCATCATTGCGGCAAAGACCATCGAAGATATTTCGAATGAGTGTCTGCCAGATCTCATATCTGGCTGGAACGGCGTTTGGTTCACCTTTCAAGCCTGCATGGTGCCCCTCGTCTCTCTGTTCAGCGATGCGAGCATGCCAGAAGAGATAGAAAAGTGGAAAGCTAGCATCGAAACCGCACTTGCTTTCTTTGAGCGGAGCAAGCCATGGAGTATCGCCGCGAAGCGCAGCAAGGATGCCATTTCGAAACTCTATCAAGCCTACAAGCTGCAGTTCTCCGGGCAGATGCAGCCCGACCCGGCCCAGGCCCAGCATGCCTATCATCCCACCAATGGCGCTCCCGTCATGGAAGGCCACTTTGACTACAGCGGCGTCCCTGATGTCAGTGCGCTCTCGATGAACAATGCGGTTTGGGGCAACGATGCAAATTCCATGCAGCAGCTCAGTGGCTACTGGGATGATATGATGTGGGATACCAACCTTCCGGATATGCTGGAGACGCCTTTTGGGTTAGGCAACGAGTATGACTTCCAGGGAGCGGCTCATGCTCAGGATTCTGGTGCTGCATGCTGGATGCCCGGCAGCTGAGGCCTCTGTGTTCCTTAACAGCATGCACGAAAGCATCGTCACTTCACTCCACTGCAGCGATGAAGCAATGGCCATGCTACCATATATCTCCGGTGAAAAGGGAGAGATTTGGAATATTCCACCAGTTTGCCAAGCAAAAACCTGAAGATCGATTCCGAAGAGCGACGTGGCTCTTGTTTGGCCGGATTATCCATCAGGGATGGGCTTCATACAAATATGGAGCGTGCATCGTTCTGGGGACTTTTGGATTTTCCCGTTCCATCGGGGGGACTTGTTCTTTTGCTCCCTCATCTTTCCCCATCTTCGTTGTTTGTTCTTTGTTTTTTGGTATTTTTGTTCTTCATGGTTGCATCGCATTTTCAGCTTTTGATTGAGCATTGTTTTTTTACGTACTCGCGTTCCTTGTTTTGGTTGTCCTGGTTTCTTTGCTCGTCACGACTCGTGTTGTACGATGCACTATACATGATCGCTGCACTGTCCACGGCCTTGATGACGAGGAACGAGCACATGAGGGAGGAGTCCTTGGCCCCAGCACTCTGTGTGCACCCTCGAAAGAGGCAAGGTTAGCAAGCCTGTTTTCCCTTTCCTAACGGCGTTGCGATATAGACCGGGGTTTCTGGGATTTTCGACGTCTCGCCCCAGGTTTTCCGACAGCAAAAGGCTAAAATGGCGGAACGTTGCTGCATGGGTGCTGCAGACCTGCGGATGTGGATGCATATGCATATGCCCATGCTAAGGCGGGCTTACGATCGCAGACCAAAGGTTCTGGGTGTTGGCGAGGGAAATGGCAAGGGGAGGAGAGGGAGCGCGCATAAACGTAGATGTAGATATATTCCGGATACGAAATGGTGCTGGATGTACACGGCTGACTGGCACGCATATACGAGGCTTGGAGCGATGACGATGACGATGATGAGGGACGTACATGCAAAAGATGGAAGACGATACCATATAGACACAAACGACTCTTTCCCTCTACATTTCCTACACTACGCCTGGGTGACTGCCTCACCTTGCAAACAAGAAAATATAACGTAAACCATCACTGTTCGGCGCCGGCCCCTTTCAGTCTGACCCTGAACTCGAGTCGTATGTCTGATTCATGCTCCCTGCCCCTCGATCTATTACGCATCAAACGTATACGTAGTCCGCAAGTGTATATCCGTCCGCTATATTACAAGTCTGATATAACCCTCTCGCACTAGACGGGGAGAGGACTAGCGTCGCGGATAGGCTCGTGTCCGACCGAGAAAAGAAGCCTGTCCTGTCACCTCCAGAAGAATCGTGGAATGGTCGAGGAATCTTCGATGGGGCTTCTGGAGGATCGAAGGTGGTTCGGCAACGGTTCTTTACCAGGGCAAGGGTGGGAGGGGATATCCATGGATAGATTGGAGGGCTGAGTTTATCCGTGGTGGTCTTCTGGAGGGGGCGACCTTCCACATTGAGCGGTGAGATGTTGGATGGTGGGGAGGGCTGCTGGTATGTATGCCCACCTTAGGGTTACTTCTGGGTTGTGTACTGTTAGGGGTCAATGGGTCTTCTAAGCATAGGAGATGTAGGTACCTACACAATAAGTAGGGTAGGGCTGAAACCTGAGGCCACGACACTACCACTACGCGTTTCGCTCCGTCACATCCATTCCCCACCCTCAAACATATGTAAAAGTTGCTCCCCACCTACACAGACAGCACAGGCAACAATGCGTGAAAGAACCACGGCACGACTGGCAGCATTTGCATGACCTGCATGATCTTGGTGTAACGGTGCAGGCGGCAGACAGGAAGCAGGATCCGAGACATCGACCAGTCGACCAGCCGTCATATCTTCCTTTTTTTTCTCAAACCAGGTTTCTTTCTTGTCCCAGACACGTAAGTGCCGTGTGATGGATCGGGATGCATCGCTCGTACATTAAGCACACGCACACACACACGTAGACATGTACCGCAAACCTTCTGCCCCCCAAAGACTACACCATTCGACAACACGTCGGATTATCCACCGCTTTAGTTAACATCTCTGAGATGGCATACAGACCGAACTCGGGCTGGCCGCGCGGTAGTTGGGAGCTACGCATTTTCGGGGTCGGCAGGGAGGGCGTGGCAGGGTACGGGATGCAGGTAGATGTACCTGGGACCAGGCCTTTGGCAGAAGGGAAGGACCCAAGGTCGGGGGTTTTAAGTTTTGATATTGACGGTAGATACAGTACACAGTAGGTGAAAAGGTGGAGATGGGCGGCTTTTGGTGTTGGCTGTTGAGCGCTGGGCGTGTTATCGATAAGGGGCAGACCTTATTGTGTAAGGGCTGGACTAACCCACTCCACCACCAGGGCACACACAGGGGCTCAGGGCTGGGCCTTTGATTGCCCCTTTTTTAGGCCAGGCCGATGAGTGATGAGTGGTGAGCGATGAGTGATCGGAAGAGGGGAACGTGCAAGGCCGTGACGCCGTTGCCCGTCCGTCCATGTCTCGCCACCGCGGCGCGACATTTAGGAGGAGACGAAAAAGAACCCGGATCCTTGGCGGGAGAAGGCTCAACGGCGTGTCTTGTTCCTGTCTCCCCTGATCGTCTCTCCTCCCTCCTCTTCTGCGCATTCTTCTTCCCCTTCGTATCTGCTTGGTGAGAAAAGTCCGATGAGCAATCACCACTCCGCTTCTTCCCCTTTTCTTCCGGCTTAAACACCCTCTCCCGTTCCCACACGCTCGTCCCGCCCTTCCCGCATACTCTCCAGGCATCGCGCCGGCCGTTTCACAAACATCTTCCTCGATTTTCCCGCTGCAGACTCCCTTACCTCCGCTACTACTCCCCGCGACCTTCCCACTCCGAGTCTCCGACGCCATCTGCCCTGCCTCGAATAGATTGCCCCACACACTCCCGTCCCAGCTCCCGATCCCTTCCCGCAGCCACCCAGGACTGAGCACTCAATCCGCCTGCGCCAGCCCGGAACCTCGACCGTCTTTCCATCACTGCGAAATTTCGACCGTTCCCCGATACCGCGACCCAACATGCCTGCTCGAACCCTCCCCACCATCACCCTCGCCGACGTCAGGGCGCACAATTCGGAGAAATCCTGCTACGTCACCATTGGCACAAAGGTCTACGATGTCACGTCCTTCCTCGACGATCACCCGGGCGGCTCGGACCTCATCCTCGACTACGCAGGCAAGGATGTGGGCAAGATCATGAAGGATGTCGTTTCACACTCGCATTCGGAGGCCGCGTACGAGATCTTGGACGAGTGCTTGATTGCATTCGTCCCGACTGAGGCGATCCTGAATGGCGCAACCAAGAGCGGGAAACCGGCGGAGATAGTGCCTCTGCCTGCATCGAAAAAAGGGAAGCAAGAGTTGGAGAACCTGGGTGCGGATGGGAAGGTGGTGTATGCCGCGACGGGCATGTCGAGTGAGGAGGATCTGTCGAAGGAAACGGATCCGGACGCGGATTACAAGACACATAAGTTTTTGGACCTTTCGAGGCCGCTGTTTCCCCAGGTCTGGTATGGCGGGTTCAGCAAGGATTTCTATCTCGAGCAGGTCCATCGTCCAAGGCACTATAAAGGGGGAGAGTCCGCGCCACTGTTTGGCAATTTCCTGGAGCCCTTGACCAAGACGGCGTGGTGGATTGTACCGTTGATATGGCTCCCACCCGTTGCATATGGGACTGGTCTAGGGATTTCTAGCCTGGGTGTACCCGTTGTGGCAGCGTACTTCACCGGTGGATTGTTCATCTGGACATTGGTAGAGTATATTCTACACCGTTTCCTCTTCCATTTGGACGAGTAAGTGTCTCTGAAGAAAACCCTTTCGAAAAGCTCTAGCTAACAGGGCGCAGATACCTCCCCGACAACCGTGTCGGTCTCACGCTCCACTTCCTCCTCCACGGTATCCATCACTACCTTCCCATGGACCGCTACCGGCTCGTTATGCCGCCTACTCTCTTCCTCGTCCTTGCCACACCATTCTGGAAACTCGCCCACGCCGTCTTCTTCTACAACTGGTACGCCGCAACCAGCGTCTTCTGCGGCGGCATCTTCGGCTACGTCTGCTACGACTTGACGCATTACTTCCTGCACCACCGCAACCTCCCGGCCTGGTACCGCGCGCTCAAGAAGTACCATCTCAAGCATCATTTTGCGGATTACCAGAACGGTTTCGGCGTCACTAGCAGGTTCTGGGATTGGGTGTTCCACACGGAGCTGGAGATGGGGCCTCAGCCGAAGATTGTGAAGGCTTCATAGGGGAAGGACTTTGCATAGAGGTTTTGCGCTTTTGATGATAAAGGGGGGCATGCGATTTCATGTGCATAGGTTGTTTGAAGGGGCAAATGACCGGAAATGGGGTCATGCATTGTATAGTATTATGCAGTAATGTCTAAATGGTAACCCGGTCTGTTAGACTCGAAAATGGGATATTGTGGTGAAATTCCTTGCAGGCTATGGAATAGAACACAGTCCCAAGTCAACGGGATCTCACTCCCCTCCCTTTCCTCCACTGTTCTCGCTGCACAGCTTGAGCCTTGGAAACCAATACCAATCACGTGCAAGGCTGCCTGCCTGGCTTGGCCTGGCTTGGCGCGGCGCTGACTAAACCTGCAAACGCTCCAGCACGCGCCACCTTCCCTCGCTCTTTTTGCTGGCTTTGGCTCCGCTTCTCGACTTCACTTCGTCATCCGCGCCCCCTCTCCACTCTCACTTCTGCCGCTACTCCGCCAATTGCTAGTAGACAGTCGTTACACCAGTCGCCATCATGAGTACCGCAATGGATGTCGACGAGCTTCTCGAGGCTGCCGCCAAGGAGCGCGAAGAACTCGACCGTGCTGCGAAGGCCAGCAAGGAAGCCTCTCCCCACAAGGACGAGCGAGAGCGACGCCGTGATGAGTATCGTGAGTCTAGACATAGCAGCCGGGGACGAGACGACCGACGCCGAGACGATAGCCGACCACGTTCTTCAAATAAGGATGCTGACACAGATGGTGAAGTTCCCCAGCGTCGTTCAGACCGCTACGGTGGACGCGACCGGGAGCGCGATCGCTCTCGCGACCGCTACCGTAGGCGTGACGACCGCAGAAGTGGCGGAGACTACTACAGCGGCAGCGGCCGCAATCGCTCCCGCTCGCCTCGCCGCCGGGATGACCACCGTGACAGATACCGCGACCGCTCCCGTGACCGTCGTCGCCGCGACGAAGATCGCCCTCGCCATGGCCGACGCACAATCACTCCAGAGGCGCCAAAGGATGCTGATCAGGACAAGCGCACCGTCTTCGTGCAGCAGATCTCCCAGCGCGCGGAGACTCGTCACCTTCGCTCCTTCTTCGAAGCGGTCGGCGAGGTTATCGATGCTCAGATCGTCAAGGACCGTGTCACTGGTCGCTCCAAGGGGTAAGTCAGATTGTATGTGGTGCGTATGCGTTGCTGACATGGAACAGAGTCGGATATGTGGAATTCAAGGACGTCGAATCGGTGCCCAAGGCACTTGAGCTAACCGGCCAGAAGTTGAAGGGTGTCCCCATCATTGTCCAACTTACAGAAGCGGAGAAGAATCGCGCCTCTCGCGCTGCGGAGTCCAACGCGGCTGCTAACAGTGGAGCGCCTTTCCATCGGCTCTATGTTGGGAATATCCATTTCAGTGTGACGGAAAAGGATCTCAGGGAAGTATTCGAACCCTTCGGTGAGCTGGAGCAGGTTACACTGCAGATGGACCCTGATAATGGTGGAAGATCCAAGGGCTACGGCTTCGTGCAGTAAGACCCCATATCTACTTGGCCAACCCTATCACGTGCCACCCTATCATATGTCTTGTCTTTACCAACTCTGTATTAATCTTTCTATAGGTTCAGAGACCCGGAAAAGGCCAAGGAGGCTCTCGAGCAGATGAATGGCTTCGAGCTTGCCAATCGCCCCATCCGCGTTGGGCTCGGCAATGATAAGTTCACCCCAGAGTCCACGGCGAACCTCCTCCGAAACTTCGACGGAAAGGCCCAGAGTTTCCAGGGGTCTGCCTTCTCGGGTGCAGGCGGCCGGGGCGCGTATGCTGGCGGTTCTGGCGGTGTATTCGACCGCACCCATGGTCGTGATGATCGCGGTGTGAGCGGCGCCTCTGCTCTTGACGACACCGACGTCGCCGGTATCAACATTAACAACATGAACCGGGACAGGCTCATGAACCTGCTTGCTCGCAACCCCGTCGAAGAGCCAGCCAAAACCAAGAATGGGCACGCTGCTCCGAAGCCCCGCGCCCCGGCTGAATACACTCCTGCCCCGTCCAAGTGCATCAAGATCCAGAATGCTTTCGACCCCGAGCAGTAAGTTCTGTGCATCTTCATCTGTAACCTCACTAACAATCGCAGCGAGTTCCAGCAGTTTGGCGAAAACTGGATTCGTGACTTGGAGAATGAGGTCAAAGCCGAGTGTGCCAAGTCGTATGGCCGTGTCGTCCACATTGCCGTCGATCCCAACACCGATGGCGACATCTACGTCAAGTTCGAAGATGTGAACGGTGGTAAGAAGGCCATGCAAGGTCTCAACGGTCGCATGTTCAACTGGCGTAAGATCCGCGCTTCGTATGTCGTGGACAAGATCTACGATTCGCTCTACGCCTCCGCTGCCAAGAAATCCTGAAGAACTCTATCGGTATGCGGTCATCCCCGCCGGCCGTTGAACTGAACTACACGTAGGCTCTCAAAACAGTTTCGACTGACGAATCGGCCGTATAAACGACTTGTTTCACGGGATAGGATTGGAGGCAATCTCGGTCTTCGCCATGGATCATCAGCGTACACTCTATTTCAAAGCGGCAACTTCTTCACATGGTTCATTGAAGGTAAGGAGTTGACGAGAATTTCTTCCTGCCACTGCCAATTCCTTGCACAATCTTTTTCCTACTGTTTTCAATTTCGGAGTCTGGCGATGGGATGTGTTACCTGGGATGGATCTTCAGCAGCTGGCAATGGTGTCGGATGGGATTTCGGTTCATGGTAAGCGTCACGACGCGGGTTCGGAGCTGGTACAAGTGGTGTGCATGTTATTGGGCATGGTCTCGGAATGGGGATGGGTTATATCACACACGGTTTGCACTTCCTGTAACTCCTTAGGGTCTAGTAACAGGTTGAAAGGACTGTGTTATCTCTTAACTATACCGCAGACACACTACGGCGTTCGAGGCAGCATGGAGGAGCTGGACGATGAGCTGACGGTTATCTTGTGCACGTTGCTGGTAAAGCAAGGGGTTCCAAGCGGTTTGTCCTGTCTCAGGCTCCCTCTGCACACGTTTCCACCCTGACGTCGTGATAGATCCCACATGCGCGGTTGAGAGAGCTGACCAAAAACCCCCTCCCCCCATTGCCTCGTATCTATTTGTCTACTGATGGGTTGCAGTGTTGCGTACATTTTTTCTCTTGACCACATCTGCGAACATTAACCTGTAGGCTCGTTTTTCGCCCGCCCGTTCAACTGTCTGCCCAACTGCGGCAGTCTCACCTTGCATAGCGGAAAACACGTCCAAGAATCCACACGTTGGACCAAACGTGAATTTCCATTTGGCGCTGCTTACTGCATCGCTATGTCCTTCGTGTCTCCAGTAGGGCGGCGATAGAGGAGCAGTATTGCCCTTTTTGGGGCACAGACCTGGTACAACTGTCTTTCGGCCCCCCGCGGGCAAAGATAGCCGCGGTTCTTTCACGTCGAAAGACTGCGTGCATGGCATTCTGGATCATTTCTTGCCACTCAACTTCTTACTCTATGGCTTTCTCTGTCTTTTGATTCAATCAGTCCGGTTTCTGCAAATCCCACTGCTCATGCGTCAATCTGTCTTATATGGTTTATTTCCTACGTCAATCTGATCGATTCTTGAATACTAAGCTTACCTCAATATACTCCTTCTACCAAGCGGTCCTTCTTCCCTGCACATTATCACCCAGCAGCGTGTAGTCGCCATAATATTATGGCGAAATCTCCATCCGTGGCATCCTTGTGTAACGTAACCGTGCATCCGCACTGAGTTGCACTGGCGTTGATCCACAGTGGCACCGGCCTGTGGGGGATTGAAGGACCTCCAGCTATAGTTTAGAGAGTTATATATGAGGCCGTGTGTTACATACTGAAAGGTCCTTGCCATGTTGGGGTGCCCAGAAACACTACTTCATATGTGATTGACCCGTCGGCGTGGACGGGAGACTGGAAGCGTGGAAGCAGCTCACAGCCATGAGCAGCAAGAAAAGGCGAGGGAAATGAGTTCCAACATCGCAGCCAAATATAGCACCGACTCCAAATCACGCACGATAAGGCGGGTGTGAGATCGCGCATCACCCGCAGCTCGTGTAACCAGGCCACAGGCACCATATTTCAATCAAGATCAACACCATGGCCCGCGTGCAATGATAGGACTCGAAGGTGCCCATTGCCATTTCGCACGGCGCAGAACCGCGTCCTTGCTGGCCGAATCACTACCTGGGAGCGAATTTCTTTGACAACATGTCCCCGTGTTGGCCAGTGCCTTTCACTGCACCACGGTCAAGCGAGATGCTCAAGCCGCCGCATGGAATCTTGGAAGCATGGAAGATACCCCACACTTCTACGTGCCTTCCTCAGGCTGTCCGTACGATCGAACGTCACGGGTCTGTGCGTCCAGTGTTTATACCCCTCCACATCTCTTCCACTGATTCTCAGCTCTACAATCCAAACATACTCTCTGCATTTAGAGTCTCTTGCTTCCTTGTATCTCTCTGGCCTACCGCCTTGTGGCCACAGTTGTCTGCTATACCTATTCCACCCGATCATTGTCCGTGCATTGTTTCCACGTTGGACAGCATTTCTGGTGCGCCTCTTTCCCGAGCGGTTCTTGCCTTTGTTTATGTTTGAGATACATTTGTACGTGTTAAGCTAGGCGACTGTTGTCATTCTATCTCGGGGATACTGCAACAAGGTAAGTAGGCTCTAGCAGGCAAGAGCGGACTTGGGATTGTGTAATGACCGGTCAATACAGATGCACCTCCCTTTCAACGATATGTTTGCCGGTCCGGACAAAACGAGCGCGGGCTGGGCCCAGCAACTCCAGCGTGAGTCCCCAGTGGGGCCTCGGGCTGGAAACTGCCAGGAAGAAGCCCGGCCAAGTAGTTATGGCATTCAGTCAAGTGCTATGGATCCGTTCTGGACAGACACGAGTTCCGCTCCGGTCCGCCGTTCTCAACGCGCGACGAAGTCAGTCATTCCAGGCTCCATCCCCAATCGATACTTGCTGACCTCCATAGCCACAGGCTTCCGATCCCAGATTTCACTCCGCCTTCACTCCGTCCAACCCCGCAGTGTCATATGTAAGTCACCAAGGATTAGTGGTTATCAGGAACATATTGAGACCCGCTCTCTAGGGTTCAGTTGCCCCTTCGAGACTTCACGAAAATGGTTCAGGACTTGAACGACCTGAAGCTCAAAGTGGACAATTTGACAGAATCTCCAGCTGTATCCAGCATCAAACCTGGCACTGGGACTGGTTCGTTCTCTACCCCACACAAAAGACCTCCTCGTCTGAAACTCACATTTGCCACCCCAGCGCAGTCAACTCGTTCGAGCTTGGGTACTCCTGGATATCATTCCCGCACTCCTATATACACCGCTAGCCCTGTCAACCCAATATCTCCATTCACGACAGGAAGGTACAGTGGGGGTTTTGGGTCATACAGCCAGCGGACGGGATCCACAGCTCGTGGTCATCGACGAACTCGCACTCCCGTGCACAATAAGTCCAGTAACGGATCTGATCAGAAACAGAACATATCCCCCCTCAAGCCACAAGATGACCGTCCTTTGATTGCTGACTTCTTCGACGATATTGCGGCTTGGGCTAATCTCTGGTCTGCGCGGTTTGCCAGTCCAAAAGAGGTTTCCGAGCTTGTCAAGAAGATGCCGTACGTTGTAGTGGAATTCCTTGGTCGAGGCCTTCGGGAACCTTCGCTTGCTCTGCATGCCACGGCCGCAGCAATCCTGACTGACGACCACCTCCGGCCGAATCTCGTTGCTGGTATTGTTACCATGTGTGTAGTCTACTACACCATGGAAGACGATTTCGTCAACCACTCCTCTCTTCCGTTGGCCGTATTTGCAGAAGCTCTCGTCGAGGAGTTCGAATCTCTGGAGGATCATGAAGCGGAGAAGAAGCACGGGGTTCTCGTCCGGCAGCAACAGCTGTACACGTTCATCAAGGAGAGGCCGGGTCATCGCAAGACAAGGAGCATTATGGCCAACAAGCTCTCGAGCGCGCTTGTCGCGCAGGTATGTCACCCTCCCTCGCGCCTGCGGATGATCATTATCTGACTCTGACAGCTCGGTCCCCTTTTGCGCTCTTCTACGGAGGCCCCCGTTTTCGAAGCCAAGGACCGCAATTTTGCTCTCCAGGACCTCTTCGTGCGCGGCTATCGCATCGGTTTCCGGATGCACATGGAGCCAGCGAGGTGGACGGTCAGCTGGCCGCTTCTGGGCAAAGACTTTGACACCGCCCGAATGATCAATATGTCTCGCAATCTTCATGGCGATCCGACGACTACCTATCAGAGGGTGATGCAGGCTCCTGGACTGTATACGGTGCGCTTTGGGTTATCGCCCGTTATCGCCAAGGAGATTTTTGGCGGAGGAAAGGAGGGAGGGGCAAAGAAGAAGATGGAGGTCGTGCATCATGCGGAGGTGCATGTGGAGAAGAAGATCAGTTTCATCGGAGCTGAGAGGAGTTCTCCAAGCCTCTGCCGAATGGGTACTGATAGGCGGGAGGCACGACAATCCAGGTTGCGGTGTAGGGATGGTGGGTTATAATTCTCTGATATGAATATCGGGTTTGCTGGCGTGGGTGCTCTGAGTAGCGATGCGGAGGTAATGGGTGTTAATTGTGGTCCTGTGAGCTCTCCAAAAGCAAGGCGAGGTGGTTTTTCAGGCGGGTGTATAATATGGCTTCATTTGATTTTTGCTTCGGTTGTGTTGAATGCAGCTACTGGAGCACAGGTTCCTCCATAGAGTCTCGCTGCAAAGCACAAATGAAAAACAGATAAGAGATCCACAGAGACTGTCCATGGTGATTCTGCTAGGTACATGTACAAACACGTGCTGGCATGCGCATAGATACGCACTTCGTTATTTTATACCAATATGTGGAATATATATAGGAATTTGTGAACACCACGGCTTCGGATTCACATCTCTCCATCAAGCCTAGGTTTAATGCAGCTCGGTGCATGCACCAAATGTCCGCGCCTCCTCCTCACAAAGGCAGTATAAAGCCCTCCAGCCGTGTACACTGCGCCCACGCTAATGACAACAGGCCACTGGAACTGGTCCGGCCTAGCGAAGAGTATCGTAGTCGCATACGACAACAGCTCAAAAACGTTCTGGAAGGATGCCTCCACGGTGGAGAACGCGCCGCGATTGTCCTCATCGACCTCCTCCTGCACAATGCTCTGGGCACACAGATCGAAGCCCCACAGACCGATGCGACTTAGGATGACGCCGCCGACGAGTCCGCTGGCCGCAAAGATGGTAACCTTCATTCTTCCAAGGGCGTCGTGCTCACTGCCGGTGCCGAAGAACCAGGATATAGCCCCAGCGAGCCACAGCATTTGCCAGCTCAGGAACCAGATCCCGCCGCGCACGGCGCCGATTCGTTTCTGCACCCTTGGAGTGATCCAGGTGGCCGAGAGCTCGAAAACAGTGCTGATTGCGCGGGCAATGCCGACCTGGGTGGAGGTATAGCCGACGTCCAGGAGGAAGGTGATCATTTGGCCCGAGAAGGAGAGAACGGTGAGGTAGAGGAGAGAGAGGGAGATGGATGGAAGAAAGGCGGGGTGTTGGAGGTAGAATGGGAGGGATTTGAGTGGGAGGAGGCGGGATGCAAGAAGGTGGAGAGTGTCGAGCAGCGATTTACTTCTCTCAGCCGGAAGAGGATCGTAATAGTCCATTGCCCCTGGCCCCAGCTCAATGCCTTCTTCGGAATCCGCGGTTGCCGTGCGACGAAGGGCCGGAACCCTTTTAAAGACGGTTGCGATTGCGAAGTACTCCACAGGAAGGGAACTGCAATTCATCCCAAGAGCCACCCAGATGGCGATCATCGTAGATGCCCCATTCACCAAAGCAATGACAAGCGGTCCCATGAGCTTGCAAAACAGATCAATTCGACGCATTCTCGCATTCAGCAGCCGTCGAGCGGGGTCGTTGTCTTGCGTAATGACGACCACCCAGTCCCTTTCCACAGACACTAGGTTCATGATGGCGCACAGCTTCTCCACACAAGCCAAGACCACGGTCAGGGCGAATAGACCGGTCGTAAGCTTGCTGGCTGGCTCTTTCCTCTTCTCGTAGAGTATCCAGAACAGGCCGCACGACGAAGCCACCGCCAACCGCTGCCCGATGATGGAGAACTGCACGACATTCAGCCTGTCTCCTGTATCGATCCAGGAGCCCACGGCTGGGGAGAGTAGAATGGCGGCTCCGCTGCGTACGAGGGCGTAGATGGACATGGGGCGCAGGGTGCCAGGGAAGATGGCGGCGAGGAACAGCACGGCACCCATTTCGAAGAGGCGGGAGTTCCATGTCGAAAGGAAGTGGGAGAGAAAGAGCCGAATAGTGAGGGATTTGGATACTGCTGCATGGGCGAGTGGGGTTTCTTCGGGAGGCTCTTGCAATTGGGAACTGGCTTCGAGCATGTTTGTGCCTTCCATGCCTGCATTGACTGAGAGGCTGTTTTGCAATTGAGGTTGTTGATATTCGGGGCCAGTATTGATAACCGTATCTTCTGGGGTTTGCCGGACCCAGGCACTACTAATTGAGAAGTTAGGACGCTTTAATGGAAGGCGAAGAAGATCTCTTAGTGGTTTTTGTTCGAATGGCTTTCGATTGGGTTGACATACGAGGTAGAACGATGGTTTTCTTCCGCCCGAGGGAGTACCATGCTGGCGATGGATTCCGTTGATTTTGTCAACTTCGTAGACTCCCACTTCTACTGTAATGTTGATTTCTGCCAGCCGCAGTGGCGACATTAATTGTACATATAGACTATCAATGGCGTGCTCGAGATCGATGTTTCCAAGCTGAAACTGCGAATGCATTATGCAACAAGAGAGCCGAGTCACGGCCGTTCTCCATGTTTGGCGTCGGATGCGTTTAAGGATGTTTTTGTGTCCCAAATATGTTTGAAACAAGAAAGATCAGTCGAGCCCTTTTCCTAGCTCCGAGCTCTAACGATACCGGGAAAGGGCTGGTCTAGTCCCGGAATCTTCCAGGTTCCGCCTGGGGACGGGGGAGGTTGGACTGGCGGACAACAGACCAACAATCCGGCCTAAAGTCATTCCACACTTGATTTCTCGACGAGAGTATAGTTGCTATATAATCAGGTATTCCTCTGGACTTGACATCAAAACGGCCCCTTGGCGAAATGGTATCGCGTTGGTTTTCGGCCCTTGCCTAGCATGAGGAGATACACCAAAGATTGTGGGTTCGATCCCCATGGGGGTCGCTTGATACCTTCCTTTTTGCTTTTTTTGCTCGTGCAGAGGGAAACGCATGTCCCTCGATGTGAGACTGCGGTGTCTTGTCGCCTCCCTTTTTGTTCAGGCCTGGGAGAAATGACTCCGTAAAGGTACGAGTTATCGAGGGTTTTTTTTTAAAGCGGGACTGGTGGCAAGAGGGAAGGGAGGAGAAAAGCAAGTTTTGGTTCCTACGAATATATCTCTGTTTCTTTCAACGTCTGTTGAGGAGGAAGAAGCCACTGGAGAAAATAAATTCCCACCAATACCCAAGTAAACGGTGAAGAAGCAGAGGACTTTCGTTAATACCATTTCATGTTGACATTGTCCACATTGGTCAGTCGCACTGGTATGCGTCTGCAGGTCTCTGAGTGAGCGGCGACTTTGCACCAAATTAAAATGGGGCATATACTGGGACTCTCGACTTTCCTAAGTTTGCTTACGAAAGGTACGGAGCATGGGATTCTCCAACAGGTTCAATTCACGATGCTGCCGTGTCCAATCAAGGCCGGGCACTTACACGGCCATTTTCGGGATCGCGTGCCTTGAACCAGGACCGACACGAAGCGCTTCCACCATCCGAACCCTCCGCGGGCGGGAGATCCCCGCTTCACCTACGGACTACGTCCCCGTCCCGTCCTCTATTATATCTCGATTCTTCGCGCCAGGTTGCTCGCACCAACCCTCCCTTCACTCATTCGTCGGTCTTTCTGCACCTCGCTCATAACGAGCCGCCGCGCGCAATCGCCATTGCTGCTCTTTTCCGCACAGCACCGCCTGGAAATACTCGTCTCCCATTTCAGGGTACAATGACATAATTCCCCTCAAAGTCTGGTACAGCGCCATGTATCCTCCGCCGCAAGGTTCAGCATGTGGAAATCATCAGTCTGCATGTTCCGAGCCTCACAACGGCCTCGCCATCGTAACCCCTCCATCACTGCGACCGCCGCCTTCAGCACCCTCGCTCGCAACCGCACCCGGCACACCCGGACGACGCGCATACGTTCATACCCGCTCTGCCATGGACGATGCTTCCATGAGTACTTCATCACGCACATTCCCTCCTCCTCGCTCCACCCCGACTCGAGAATAGCGGCGGGACCGCACCACAAGCTTCCCCGAGACAAGAGCACGCCTCATGATGCGCAGGGTACTCCCGCAGCTACCATGGGCCCCTCGTCGCGCGACACGACAGTCGTCCGCATCCCGCTGAAGAGCGCAAAACATCACTTCGGCGTCTCGCTGTCCCGCGGGACGCGGCCCTACAACGAGGACGCGTTCCAAGCCGGCACCATTGAGATCCCCGCATTCGCGAAGAGGCGGCCCGTGTCGCTGACGAGGAACTCGGACGGCCTCGTCAACGGCAGCGACGTCACGCCGGCGGGGAGCGCGAGCGGGGATCCCCAGGTGTTCTACTTTGGAGTGTTTGACGGGCATGGCGGGAGTGAATGTTCTGGATTTCTGAGGGAGCAGTTGCATACGTATGTGGAGGAAGCGGCAAGGCTATTTGAGCTGGAGAGTAGTCTGAAGAGGAAGGGTGGTCAGGGCAGATGGCCCCGTAGTTTGCAGGACCCGGATGCGAAGAGAAGGGTACAGACGAAGAGTGCGGCGGATGCGGAAAGGGATGCGCTGGAGGCAGTAAAGGTACATACGCCGCAGGGGGTCAAGCCAATGAAGCCGGAGGACGAGCCGGAGACGGGCTCGGAGTCGACGGCGAAGCCCGCACCGGGCGACCTGCCGGTGCAGCAGTCTCAGAGTATAAGAAAGGCGGAGGAATTGGAGAGGAACCTGACGAGGGATTGGAAAGAGCTGGTGGGGGGTTACTTCAGGCGGTTCAAGCCCGACCATTTCTCCATGGCGGCTGGCGGGCGAGGGCATCCGGACGAGAAAGAGGTGGTCACGAAGCGCAACGCCCCCAACTCGTCCATTCCCGACAGCACGAAGGAAGGCATTGGGATTGAGACAGTGCTACAATATGCCTTCCTCAAGGCGGATTACGACTTTGTGTCGGCGCAAGTGGGCAAGCAGGACGAAGATCCTGTGCTCGCGGACAAAGCCATCAACGACGACGACATCTTGGGCCATCCGTCCCGCTCGGGCAAGTCCATTGGGGGCCCAAAGCGCTTCAAGGGAGGCAGCACCTGCAGCATTGCCCTCATCTCTACACCCACGCCCACGCCCTTCTGGAACCCGGCATCCCCTTCGTCGCTTATCACTGCGCATGTGGGCGACACGCGCATCCTCCTCTGCCGAACCGACACGGGGCTGGCCGTGCCTCTGACGACGAACCACCACCCGTCGATGCCGGAGGAAGCCACTCGTCTTCGCCGATACGCCGCGACCTTCGTGACGGACTCGTTCGGCGAGGAACGTGTCTCTGGCCTCGCAAACACACGCTCTTTTGGTGACATGGCGTCGAAGCGCATTGGGGTGAGCGCGGAGCCGGAAATCCGCCGCATCGAACTCCACCCGGCGGAGTACAGTTTCCTGGTGCTCGTCTCGGACGGCGTCTCAGGGCCGTTGAGCGACCAGGAGATTGTAGATATTGTGAAGGAGGCGAAGACGCCGGAGCAGGCGGCCAGAGATGTCACGGCGTTTGCGACGGAAGTGAACACGGATGCGGACAATGCCACCACTCTTGTTGTCAGGCTTGGGGGTTGGGAGAGGAGGTGCGAGGGGGGTCTGGGGAGTCTGGGGACGAAGGAGATGAGGGATTGGAGGAAGGCAGAGGCGGAGAATCCGAGGGGCAGGGGAGGGAGGATGTAGGTGTATTTGTATTGCATGGAGGACCACTACACTGGTTGGTGACTGTGGAGTGGCATAGCGAGCGGTGATTCCGACATAGCATAGCGGACACAGCAGACACAGTGGACATAGCGGGCGTTTGGGAGTGGGCTGTTTCTCTTGCATTTCGCACTACTTTGATGTTTATCTGATACATATGTATATAGTGCCTAACCGAGGATTGTGTAATTGGTTTTCTCAAAATGGTTTCTGTCATCGAACATGAATGGATGGATGAAAGAATGAATGACGCAGCAACTTGGTGCGCCACACTTGAAGCGGGGCCACGGGCTTGGCAGGCACCGCCATGTGGCTTGGCAGGTGAAAGAAACCGAGCTGGGAGTTCCACAGATGACAGATTGCCATAAGATAGCTGCTTCACAACGCGATGATAATGGAAGATAACTCTATCTGCTGCGATTAATTGTCCTACACAATACCATGTTATATGCATCGGCGAGGCTACACGACGAAGCGAGCCAATGCAGGTGCAGGGCCAGAGATGTCGCAGTTCGGGGTTTCCTGTCCAGGTGCATTCGCACTTCCAAGTTCCGGGGCCCCCCTATTTTTTTCGGAAGCCCAGGATGCAGCTGCCAGTTCTGGAGTATTAAATAGAGAGTAATGAAGTAAAATCATGCCAGTGAAAGTGGCTGCGTTCAAAGTCGCCCGGGTTCCAAGGTTTATCTCTGAGACTCTTGCTGCTTGTTGCGGGCGCTCGTGTGCACTTGTTCTTGTCTCTACTGTGTCTGTGTGTGCGTGCCCCTCGCAAACCACGGCAACGGTGGAACCTCTTTGTTTTTCGGCATACAAAGGGCCTTTCCCCTGCGCGCGTGCGAATCCGGCGTTGACAGAGTCGCCAGAGTCCTCCGTAGCCTTCCATAGCGGTGGGGCCAAACGGCTGGTTGCCTAGGGAGAAGTTCGCTCGCGATCCCAAGAGCCTTTCTGGTGCTTTGCTTTGCTTTGCTTTGCTTTGCGTTGCGGGACCCTGCCTGTGCACGTGTTTTTTGGCCCTGTCCTGTCCTCCCTCGTCGACCGGGTCTTTCGCTTCAAAATCCCTCCACCGCAACTCCCCAAACACTCAACCCCACACCGCAGCAACACGCCCAACACTCCACTCTCCTTCGCTGCTCGCCTCCTCCTACCACTGCCTTGTACCCCCCAGTCATCCCCCTTTGATCTCCATCCTCCCCGCCCTCCCGCAATCATGGATATCAACCAGGTGTTGGAGGGGACTCTCTCTCCCGGTATGCCTCCGCCTCCTCTGCTGCCTGCCTTGCTTTGTCTTGAACTTCACTGACTCCGCCCAGATGCTGCGATCCGCCAGAGCGCCGAGCAGCAGCTCACCCAGGCTGCCGAAGCTGATTTCGTACGTCTTCTCTGCTCCCCGCACTCGCTGCGTCATGGGCACTCCCCCTTCTCTCCCTCCCCCTTCCCTGGAGACCCCCCGCTAACCACCTCGTCTTCACTGTAGCCCCAATACCTGACCATTCTCGGGCAAGAGCTTGCCAATGAGGGCGCCCAACCGCACATTCGAACCGCCGCTGGTATTGCCCTGAAAAACGCCTTCACCGCTCGCGATCATGCTCGGTTACGTCAGGTGCAAGAGCGATGGCTGAACCTCAACCCGGAGCTCAAGGAAAACGTCAAGCGCCTGGCCTTGCACACCCTCAACACACAAGATGCCCGCGCCGGCCAGTCGGCAGCACAATTCATCGCTTCCATTGCCGCCATCGAGATCCCCCGCAACCAATGGCCCGAGCTCATGGCCACCCTCGTCGAGAACGTTGGACAAGGCGCAGATCACCAGAAACAGGCCTCGCTCACAACCATCGGCTTCATATGCGAGACCGACGAGCATGAGCTCAGGGAGTCTCTGCAACACCACTCCAATGCCATCCTCACCGCCGTCGTCCAGGGCGCTCGCAAGGAGGAGCCCAACCCAGAGGTGCGCCTGGCCGCCGTCACCGCCCTCAGCGACTCCATCGAGTTTGTCCGGTCCAACTTCGAGAATGAGGGCGAGCGGAACTACATAATGCAGGTCATCTGCGAGGCTACACAGGCCGACGATCCCCGCATTCAGCAAGGTGCTTGGGGCTGCTTGAACCGTATCATGGCCATGTACTATGATAAGATGCGCTTCTACATGGAGAAGGCCCTCTTTGGCTTGACCATACAGGGGATGAAGAGCGACGAGGAGGACGTCGCCAAGTTGGCCGTCGAATTCTGGAGTACCGTCTGCGAGGAGGAGATTTCCATCGAAGACGACAATGCCCAGGTATTGGCTACCCTTGAACAACGAAATCAGGCCTTCCCTAACTTGTTACAGGCGCAGGCGGAGGGATCCACGGAGCTGAGGGAGCTCTACTATTTTGCCCGCGTCGCAACTCGCGAGGTCATCCCCGTGCTACTCGAGCTCCTCGCTAAGCAGGATGAGGACGCCGATGACAACGAGTACAACATCTCGCGCGCCTCCTACCAGTGTCTGCAGCTCTGGGCGCAGTGCGTCGGCAGCGGCATTGTCCCTCCCGTGCTTGCCTTCGTCGAGAAGAACCTCCGCTCCGAAGACTGGCATTACCGGGATGCCTCCGTGTCGGCTTTCGGAGCCATCATGGAGGGCCCCGAGGAAAGTGTCTTGGATCCCATCGTCAAGCAGGCTCTTCCCGTGCTCATCGCCATGATGGATGACCAGGTGGTCCATGTCAAGGATTCTGCAGCCTATGCTTTGGGCCGCATCTGCGAAGCATGCCCCAACTCCCTGGATGCCGAGCAGCACCTGCAGCCCCTGATTGCTGCTCTGTTCAATGGGCTGTCGAGCCACCCCAAGATGGCGGCTTCATGCTGCTGGGCCTTGATGAACCTTGCTGAGCGCTTCGCCGGAGAGCCAGGCTGCCAGACGAATCCCATTTCCCCTCATTTCCAGGAGAGCGTTTCCCGCTTGCTTCAGGCCACTGACCGGACAGATGCTGACAGTCAGCTACGGACAGCAGCCTACGAGGTCCTCAACTCCTTCGTCACCAATGCCGCTGGCGATAACCTGAACATGGTTGGCGAGCTTTCCACCGTCATCTTGGACCGGTTGGAGAACTCGATCAAGCTCCAGTCCCAGGTTGTCAGTATTGAAGACAAGATGCAGCTCGAGGAGATGCAGACTAGCTTGGTCAGCGTCATCATGGCTATCGTCCAACGCCTCGAGGCCGATATCAAGCCTCTTGCCGACCGCATCATGCAGATCCTCCTTCACCTGCTCCAGACTGTTGGACCCAAGTCTAGCGTGCCGGACACGGTGTTCGCTGCTGTGGGCTCTGTTGCAAGCGCTTTGGAGGAGGACTTCATCAAGTACATGGATGCGTTCGTGCCATACCTGTACAATGCTCTCGCGAACCAGGAAGAGCCGGCGCTCTGCTCCATGGCCATTGGCCTTGTCAGTGACATCACCCGCTCGCTCGGCGAGAAGGTCCAGCCGTATTGCGATTCTTTCATGAACCATCTTTTGGAGAATCTGAGGGTGAGTGGCTTCCTTTTGCCCTCCTTTATGTCCCAACATCTAAGCATCGTTCAGAGCGCACACCTTGGCAACCAGTTCAAGCCGGCAATCCTCCAGTGCTTCGGCGATATCGCGCAAGCGATCGGAGGCGCCTTCGAGCTGTACCTCCCCGTCGTCGCCCAGGTGCTGCAGCAAGCATCTACTGTGTCCGTCAACGTGGATGGCACTTATGAGATGATGGAGTACGTCACTTCACTGCGCGAGGGCATCATGGATGCCTGGGATGGTGCGATCATTGCCATGAAGTCGAGCGGCAAGAGTGAGTTATTGTACCTTCTTGTTTACACACAGTGTACTAACTACGATAGCTCCCCTCATGGTGAATTATATTGAGTCCATCTTCCAGCTCCTTCGCATCATCTACGCAGATTCCAACCGCTCCGAGTCGCTCATGCGGTCGTCCTGCGGTGTCATTGGAGATATCGCGGATGCCTTCCCCAACGGTGAATTCAGAGACTACTTCCGTGAGGACTACCTGACTTCACTCACAAGGGAGACGCGCTCAAATCAGGACTACCTCGGTCGCACGCGCGATACTGCTCGGTGGGCGCGCGAGCAGATCAAGCGCCAGCTCGGTATGTCGAATCTATTTCATAGGCGTTTTTCTCGCATGTTCAGCCAGTCCGCTGCTGCTCGTCCGTTGAACCCGACTTTCGTCGATTTCAAGCTTTTCTAGATCTCGCGACGGTTGCTTTATACCCCATTTCCAACGAAGCATCGCTGACAGAACATCTAGGTGGTACGCAAGGTACTATGGCCTGATTCCGCTGATCACCATAGCATCCCCCCCTCCCATGGTCGCAGGCGGGAGACGAAGGAGTCGCATGCTTTGTTACGTTGCCGAGTGTCTTGTCCGGGGCATTTTGCATCCACGACCAAACCATGTTGTCTCTCGGGTCCTTGCAGTTGGCCCTCTGGGACTGCGTGTCGCGTTGCGCTTTCTGCGAGCTACGATGCTCCGCAGTCGCTCGTGGGACACGCCAACCCGCTCCCCCGCCCTCCACCCGTTGCAATCCCGTTGTCGCGCGTAGTGCCACTCCAACAATGGCACTGCACTCTTCCCAGTAGAGTTCGACAAGGGATCGGCATCCCACCTACCCACCCTTGTGCAAGCATCCATCCCCCATCGGCACGGTACTAGCACCCCCCACCACACCACCAACACCAGACCACCCTCGCACACCCCGACCCCGACCCCGACCCGCACCCACACCCAAAACGCACACGCATACCCCGGTTATACGCACGCTCCGAAAAGTCATGTAGCACGAAAGTCATGTAAGGCGGGACAAAGACGCCCTCGGATAGAGGGGGGAATGGAGAGATGTTTGGGCCGTTTGTCTCGCCACAGGAGAGGATTGAGAGGAAGCCATTCGTCGTCGCCCACAACGGAATCAACGTCGGTTATACCATACCATAGCACGTGAATAATGCACTGTTTTCTGTAGCTCCATGGCCTTGAACTTTGGTGATGATTTCTTTTTATTTTTATTTTTTTTGGAGTCAAGCTAGGAGAAGGATATCATCTACAATGTTTCATGGTGACGCGTCTACTTTCATCATCACGGTCATCGGCGTCCACAGAGCCATGATTATGCGGTGCCAAGTAGCTTCAATCAAGTAGGAAGAAGCTCACATGTCTCATTTCATCTCTAGCACACACGTCTCTTCCTCGACATCAGTATACTACATGCCCTTGCCATGGTTCCCTTCCCGTATTCACCATGCCCACCCCGCAGAGAGCGCACCAGTCTCATGGGAGGCTCTCCACTTTCCATGCCCAGCCTCCATGCCCTCCTCCCCATTGTCCATCTCCCTCATTAGAAAACGCTTCAAGTCCGCCTCATAAACAAATTCATTAGGGAGCGTTGAGAAAAGGAAAAAGGCCCATTCAACCGTACCATTCGCTCTCCTCGGGATCGGCCGCACGCGAGTATCGTCGCCATCTCTCGCCTTGTTCCATGGCCATTGTCGCTCGTGAGGTGGCGACGTGATCATGTCTCCAAGGTGCAAATGGCTTATTACGCAATCGAGAGCGCGATGATCCATTACTCAGATGGAGACGGAGGGAGCGAACCGGTCAGGGCTCTATGCAAGTGTATCGAAAGGCAAAAGAAAAGAAGCTCGCGCGCTGTACGCAACCATGCTCATGCTCGTACGCTCGTACGCTTCGAGAAAAACAAAACGGAATCAGTGGACGCTAAGAAACAACGCAAACCATGCTCGGATAAATCATGTTTTCAAATGGGTGCAGAAACGGAGTACAGGTCGTGGGCATATCGATCAGGCCCCGGGTATCCTGAAAGGCGAGGGGCGTATCGAACGAGAACGTATTTGGGCCGACCCGCCCATGGTAGTCTGATGATCGGATGCTAGTGAATTCAAAGTATGTCATGAGTCTCTGTGGAAGTCTCCAAGTCGTCTGGGTCTTGATCGTTTGACATCCAAATACGATCGCATACAGCGACCGTCTAGATCAGCGCCGGAAGACCGACTTGTGGGTGAGGGGGGAGTCGAAGGTGGTAGGCATGGGGCCCCTCACTCTCCCCCTCGCAACGGGCGTGGAGCCGGTGCAGAAGATGCACACATATACAGGGGGGAGGTTGTGAGCGCCGAGGCCGACACAGGCCATATGCAGCCACTTGTTACAGGACTCGCACTGCACCATGGGCCGCCCATCGTCGGCGGAATGGCAGACGCAGCGGGTGCTATCACTAGAAAGGCTGCTGCGATCGGTCGAAGGTGTCGCGAAGCCGCCATCGGCGGTCGCGGTGGGAGAAGGATTGAAGGAGCTGTTGAAAGCTTCATATTGGCTATGGGGGCTGTTTCCCGAGTTTAGCTCGGCAGAAGCCTGTGCCCATCGCTGGTTGTGGGCCTTGAGAGTATTTTGCGTGGAACGTTCTGTCCAGGTTAGCGAGGGAGAGAAGAAACGAGGCAACGCTAGCCATACCAATCCTCTTCTGCCGACCCTCGACCACTTTCTTCAGCGCGCCGAGCGCATCACCCGGCGAGTCTGACACCTGCTGCTCGCCAGCCTCTTGGATCTCGCTGAAGGTGGGGAAGTCCATCATGCTGAATCTACGGAAAGGGTTGTCTGCGGCCTTTTTACCAGGACGTACGGTCTCAAAGGAGGCCCTGTCAAAGACGCCCGACGACGGCCGGGGCATCTTGAGAGAGTTTGCGCGTTCAACACCGCCACTATCGGTCCGGGCGTGCTTGGACGCACGACGTTGAGGCATCGTAAAGGACGAGTTGCGGCTGAGGGTCACGGGGGTTTCGTCGCCCTCCGAATCGCTCTCCTCTTCGTTCCATAGACCGGGATACTGACGCCTCAGGTCCTTCTGCGAGTCTCTTCGCGAGTCTCTGTAGGAATCAGAGTCGTGATCCATGACGGTCTCTGTTCGAGCCCGACCCGTCTCGTCGATCACGAGGCGAGTCCGTGGTCTACGAACCTCAGGGATCGACATGAGCGAACCGCCGCTTTGCCGTTTGAGGGGAGACGAGCGACGGGGGATGACGAAGCCAGCGGCCGAGCTCGAGGGCCTCCCTTCGACTGAAGACGGACGGCTCTTCCTGAAACCGCTGTCTGTGGCGCTTCGCTGCAATCCAGGCCTACTCTGTTCGAAGGAGGCAGTGGAGGAGGTGGTGCTGGTACGCGAGTGCTGACTCTTCGCCTTCCTTGCCTGATCTCGTTCCCTCAGTGAATCCATGTATTGCTTCTCCTGCGTTTCATATGGCTGCCTTGTGCCTTGCCCCGCCTGGTGCATGGGCCTGGAGAAGGACGAAGTTGGCCCGGGGCTGGAGAAGCTGAATAGCATGCTGGGGTCGACGCCGGCAGGAGTAGATACGAAGGAGGTGGGCCTTGAATAGGGACCGTCGCTGGGGCCGGCATTCGTAGATGCCACGAGATTAACGGAGGCCTGGGTGGACACGCCATGCAGGGCCTGAAATGCCTGAGGGTTCATCTGCGGATTAGCGGGAGTGTGGAAGGTCTGCCATCCAATGGGGCCGCCAATCTTGTGGGGGGTCGGCCCAAAGGGGTCTGATGCCAATGGGATATCGACATCCATATTGTTGCCATCACTTTGATCCCAGAAGAGGCGGGAGTAGGGAAGGGGAGGCGCGGAAAGAGGGCCAGCGCTTGAGAAGGGCATGGTATCAGGGGAAAACTGCAGAGCTGGAAAGTCAAAGGGAGTCTGATTGAAGACAGAATCGGGTCGTTGGACCTGGACAGGAGTACGAGCGATCACAGTAGCAGGGGTTGCAAAGTCGTTCCCTGCGTGATGTTGGTGTTGCTGGTGTTGGCCTCTGCGGGAAGAGGCATCCCGAGTGGGTGGAGGGGTTTGCATGAGTGAGGGATCCATACTTTTTGGGCGAGGCCGCTGAGAGGGCGTTTGCCGTAGGTGAGACGTGGCCCCGGACGATGACAGAGGACCAGGCGATGAGGAGAGTCGCTGGGAAGGGTCGACGGGGGGTAAGGGGAGGTTGGTAGAAACGAGGTGATTGACATGAAACTCTGGATCTTCGGGGGAACGTATCTTGTGGGTATAGGAGCTCGAGGGTCGGGCTAGGGGCGTGGATATGGCGAAGGACGGCGTGCGTGTAGGGGAGTGATTCCCATTGAGCCGAGGGGTGGACCAAGCGTCGAGAAAGTGTGAATGTTGAGGGGGGTCGGTCCTAGGGGTTCTGAGGGTTGCGTCGGGAAAGGTTGCCGACTTTGGAGTGGAGGAAGGACTTGGGAGGTGCCAATCGGACGATCTGATCAAACGATGAATCAAGTCAGCGTTGAAACAGTCATTGGGTAGATGGGACGGTGCGGAGGTGGGGGGGGGGATGTCAATGATGACAGCAGGAAGGAGGGTGAAGCCAAAACCTGTTGAGGAGCCATTGGGAAGATCGTTTTGCTCGTTGTGAGGGGTGGAGAGAGGTTAAGTAGTGGAGAGGTGGAGGATTGGGGGAGAGTTGGGTTGGGGGGGTGGGGGGGTAGCGAGGGTGATGAGAGGAAGGAGCCATGGGGGAGGGTGCGGTGCTGCCTGCCTCTGCCTGCCCTCTGTCTGGGACTAGTGCACAAACAGCAAAAAGGATTTGCTGGAGAGGTTTGTAGGGAATAGGCAATTCGGAGAAAGAAACTGATGCCAATGTCTGCAGAAGAAGAAAGCGTGCTGCATCGAAGTGTGCCCTCGGCTGCGTAGGGCAGAGGAGGGTGTGGAGGAGGACGGCATCTAGGGAGAGCATGACGAGACACAAGGAGAGAGGCCATACCCATAAATCTGCTGATCCAGACTCATAGCAAAGCAGATGCAGTAGGACAGGGAGCCCAACGGCCATGTAGTGTGGAGTGTGTGCAGTGTGTGCAGTGTGTGCAGTATGAAGCGGATTGCGGCGTGGGTGGGACGGGCTCGAGAGCGGAGGAGGGTATAGCAGAGAGAGACAGAGGGAGGAGGTGGATTCGGCGAGAAGGTGTTGCGGAAAGGGTAGGGTTGATGGATGAAGCTGTGGTACCTAGGTCGGCTGTAGGAGGCTCGAAGAGGTAGGGCGTGGGAGGGAGGCGGGAGCCCAGTGCGGTGACTGCGGTGAGACGTCGTGGCTGCAGGTACCTAGGGACGCGGTACAGGAGCGAGCGAAGGGAGCCCTGGAGGGCGAGGAGCTTGAGGGTGGCAGCGACTAGCAAAGCGAATGGCACGGTTGGTGCAGGTGGAGGTGGAGGTGCAGCAGCAGGAGCAGAAGAAAGGGTTGATGCCCGATGGAGTCGGTCACGGTGAAGGAGGGTGGAGGTGAGGGTGAGGGTGAGGGTGACAGAGGAGATACATACAGGGAGTGGGGAGGGAAAAGGAGGTTCTTTGAAGAAGAGCGACAGTGGGGCGCGCAATGCAGAAAAGGTGCAAAAGGGACAGAGTGGTAGTAGTGGTAGTAGTGGTGCAGGCGGTGGGTGGGCGGTGGGCGGAGCCGAACAATTTGACGTCTGTACCGAGCTGTGTGGCCGGCCAACGGGTGTAGGAGCACAGGAATGCGTTGCTCTCTTGTCTGCTGTCTCCTGTCTCCTGTCTCCTGAGAGGTAGGGATGCGGCGGGCTCCCGGCTCAGGAGATGGCGGCCGCCAGAGGGCTGAAGGAGTGGTTGCGGGAGGGCATCATGATGATTATTGGCAGGGAGCAGGCGACATTCACTCTCGGGGCGGGAGAGTGAGATGGGCGATGGGGATGGGGATGGGATGGGAACCAGGGTGGAGAGCTGGGCCAGGGCTGGCTGGGCTGGGCAGCTGGCTAGCTTCAAGCAAGCAAGCAAAGCAAGTACATGTAGTGGGAAGCAGGTACCAGCGGAAGATACATGATAATAATAATCATAACTTGGACCAAGCAGGATAGAGAGGGAAATCTTCAAGCACGACACAAGCAGGTAATGGGGGCGGGATGGTGAGAGCTGGGTTGGCCGTGATAGCACCTCGCTGAGAGCTCTCACAGGTCGTCCGCTAGTGCATGTCGTCGTCTGCCCAGACATTTGCGCTAAACAATATGGACACAATAGAGCTAGAGCTTGCCTCTCGTCTTTGTCTCTTTGCTCCAACCTTTAACTTGGGCGCCCGTCATCATCCAAAGCAGCAAGTGGGCGTGCGCCCCTCATCCCCTATCGCGGCATGGCATACCGGACGACACCTCACCACCTCCAGCTGTTAACGTTATTAATCTACCTTGTACGGAGTATGTCCGGGCCACTTCTGCCTCGTCAAGACTCTCAACTGCTCGTCCATGCCCGTCCGCCCCATGTCCCGGTACCGAAAGCCACAAAATCTCAAAATCCTGTCCATGCCAGCCAATCCCGCTCGTCATCGGGGAGCCATGTAGGGATGTTCCTGTGCCTGCTGCCTCTCGACCTCTTGGTCCTTCATGCGACCTTTTCTTATTAAACACCGCCCTCTATCGTCCTCTAGCTCCGGAGCTGAACCCGATATCTCTCACTTCTTGAGCATATGTTTTACTACTGTAACGTGTTTTACAAGCGAGTCGGCCATACAAGCGAGTCGGCCACCCTACCAAGCCTAACTAGAACACCAACTTCTCATCACTATGGCTCTACCTCCGCGTGCTCTATCATTATATACTGAAGCTGATATAATGCTTGCCTCCTCCTCTATTGATCGTCAGCAATTTAAAAGCTCTAGACTTGCTGCTTCTACGTATAACGTTCCGAAATCAACACTGAACGACCGACGCGCTGGCAAGCCTGCCCAACGCGATTGCCAGCCCAACTCAAAGAAGCTTACTGAGCTAGAAGAGGAGGTGATTGTTACACATATACTTGACCTAGATCAACGTGGATTTGCGCCTACGTACGCAGCTGTACGTGATATAGCCAACAACCTGCTAGCTGCGCGCGGCGCAGGCCAGGTTGGCGTCCACTGGCCGCGCAACTTCGTCAAGCGTACAGACAGTCTTACAACACGTTTTAATTGGCTGTACAATAGGCAGAGGGCTCTATGCAAGGATCCTGAGTTAATTAAGAGCTGGTTCAAGCTGGTAGAGCAGACAAAGGCCAAGTACAGCATCTGTGATGAGGACGTCTACAACTTCGACGAGGCTGGCTTTATAATGGGCAAGATTACTACTCAGCTTGTTGTAACAGGGTCAGAGAGGAGAGGCCGGCCAAAGGCTATCCAGCCAGGCAATCGCGAGTGGGTGACGGTCATCCAAGGAATCAACGCTGCTGGCTGGGCTATCCTACCGTTCATCATCTTTGCTGGCCAACACTATCTCTCTGCCTGGTACGAGGAAGCTAATATCCCGCGCGACTGGGCAATTGCTGTTAGTGACAACGGCTGGACGAACAACGAGCTAGGAGTTGAGTGGCTAAAGCACTTTAACGCTCATACCAAGACTCGTGTTGTAGGTGCTCGTCGCCTGCTCATCCTTGATGGCCACGAGAGCCACCACTCCCTTGAGTTTCAAGAATTCTGCAAGGAGAACAATATCTACACGCTGTGCATGCCAGCTCACTTATCTTACCTGCTCCAGCCTCTTGACGTTGGCTGCTTTGCGCCGTTGAAGCGCGCGTACAGCCGTGAGATTGAGGCTCTGATCCGCCACCACATCAACCACATTACGAAGCTTGAGTTTCTGCCAGCCTTCAAGGCAGCCTTTGATCAATCATTTACATCAACCAACATCTGCTCAGCCTTTCGAGGCACAGGCCTAGTTCCTCTCCAGCCAGACGTTGTTCTGTCAAAGCTTGATGTGCAGCTCCGTACGCCTACTCCTCCAGCTGCTCTAGTAGAGGCTCTCTGGGAGGCTCGAACACCAAGCAACGTACGTGAGCTTGAGGCTTAATCAACGCTAATACGTAATCGTGTTCGGCAGCACAAGAGCTCATCACCAGCCTCAATTATTGAGGCGATTAATCAGCTCAAGAAGGGGGCTGAAGTCATGATGCTCTCGGCTGAGCTGATGCGCGATCGGATTGCTAGCCTTGAGAGAGCCAATGAGGCAGCTATAAAGCGGAGGCAGCGCAAGAAGAAGCGGATCCAGAAGCATGGAGTCTTAACAAAGGGAGCAGGAGAGGATATACTCGCTCACCAAGAGGTTGAGGAGCAGATTGCTCGTGAACAGCGTTAAGGTGGTGCGCGATCAGGACTCAGCCGCCAGGCTCTGGCACGCTGCACAAGGTGTAGAGAGCCTGGGCATAACTCACGTACGTGTAAAAAAGATACTTTAGATACTGCTTAATCTATTGTATTAATAACTACATACTACCTTATAATGTGGTTGAGTTGTACGCTTGAAGATGTGCGCAAACCTAGTGGGGTGGCCGACTCGCTTGTATGGCCGACTCGCTTGTAAAACACGTTACACTTTTTCCCCGATCGTGAACAATCAAGCCCCGCTACGGCGGTGTGTCGCACCACTTTGTAGCTTTTTTCCCTTTTTTTTTTCTTTTTCTTTTTTTTTCCTTCCCTTACTACTGCTGTGCTCTTCTCCTCCGCCATCGCCCGGTCCCCGCCTGCAGTGGAGATGCCACGGCGCCAACACCACTTGTTGACCCTCTCCTCTCCTCTCCTCTCCTCTCCATGTCCGCTCCCGTTACACAAATCGGCACATCATCACTCCTCCATATGTAGCCCAAATGCAAGGTACTGTCCTTTTGCCAGCAGAAGTCCCCACCCTGCCTGCAAACATGCCGTCGTATCTATCTATCTAGTCGGTCTGCTGCCCGTGGGAAAGGGGGTTTTTGCCCTCGACAGCTCGCCTGCGTGCTCTTCCCATATTGCAGTTCGTCTCTCACCCAGTCCTTGCCTGGGGTTGCTGTTCCTGCATATCGCCCTGCCGGCAAAATCTCACCTCGCCGGGATTCAGGAATACGGGGGGTATGCCAGGGGGGTGCGGGCCCACTTCTGACCGCATCCGATCGCATCTGACGAGTACGTACACAGTACACGAGCGTACATCGGAAATCCGTAGAGAGTCCCCTACATACATACATACATCGAACCATCTTGCTATACTTATCTCCTCCAGCATGTCTACGGAGTACCTACCACCTAACCACCATCCGGACCCCACCTGGTCAATTCGCCCTGCATTCCAACTTCTACCGTGTACTTTGGAAAAGAAAGAAACCTCATCACTTCGTAACTACGTTTGGAGTCTCATAAATCCCACCGTGCAGTACCAGAAAACGACCTGGTCCAAGGTCCCAAGAAGCTTCACACCTGCCGTCTCGCAACCACAGGGTCCTGCTGGTACGACAGCTCAGACACCACCGACATGCCATCTTGATTCCCTTCCAGGCCAGATGCCGACAGCTCCGAAACGGCATCCTCGTCGTCTGGGTCTGGGTCTGCGAACGGCGACCGTCCCATGTCCACTCCGTCCACATTGCTGCTGTGAAGGCCTATTTCGAAGTCCGCCGCCGCCGTCCCCCTCAAGCTCGACTGCCGTGATGTGCCCATGCCCATGCTGGAAGCCCCGTCAGTCATCACCACAGAAGGCGTCGCCTCCGTCCGATACGATGGCGGTCTTTGGCCTTGGTATAATGGAGGGGTCTCGGAACCGACGCTCTGTGTGTCGGCGAACGGGTCTGCCAAAACGCTGCCCGGACGCGCGGAGCTGATGCTTTGCGTGTCTAACCCCGTGTAGTAGCCTCTCGTAATGGGGCCCAAGATGACCGGCTGTGCAGCCGTCGGCATCGTGCCAGATGTCGCCAGCCCGCCATCAGGCATCGGTTGCGCCGTCGGGACTGGAGTGAGCAGCGAAGACCTGTCAAGCCTGAAAGCCCTCTTCCCGAACGGTCGAAAAATGCCACTTTGTTGCATGTCTGCTCTTGATGCGCCCGCTTCCTGCGCTCCTCGCTCTTTTGACATCAATTTTCTTGCCAGACAACCGAAGCCGACCAGTATAGCCGCGAGGACCACGATGCAACCAATGACCATCGCCGCCACCACGGCTCTGCCACCGTTCATACCGCTGAAGCCGCCCGGCTTGCTGCCTTCCAGCGGTGGTATTCGGGTGGCTCCTCCCCCTCCACTGCCCGTCGCCGTAAGCACCGATGTTGTCCCCGATGATGGTAGCAGATTCGTCTTGGTTGGTTGATACGCATCATCATCTGTATAGGTCGAAGTCAACAAGGTCGATTTCTCTTGTCCCACTTCAGATGCCCATGCACCGTTCAAAGGTGTCCCGGTAACACGGGGTCCTTCATACCATTTCTTCTTGGGCTCAAGGGACTGAGTGTATCCGGAGTTGGGGAGCCTGGAAATGGCTTCCTTCACGGTGATGCTATCTTCCCCACGTGAGAGATCTTCCTCTGCGTCTTCCGGGAGTGCCCATCTGTGCTCATATCTTAACTCTCCCCTCCGCTCGTCCACGACGACCATCCCGACCTCGATCAATTGAAGAGGTTAATGTCCAAGTGGGCCAGAATCTGCAGTGATCCAAATCGACGTCGATGCGAGAGTCGGCTGATGCGAGAGGATGGGAAGCAGATGCTCCAATGTTGTTACCTCCAAGGCCACGCCTCCAAACTCGTCCTCGAAATGACAATCGGCTTGCTTTATCGTAGTTGGGCTCAGCCTTGATGCGCGGGGTTCTGACACCCTGTGGAACGTTGATATCAGACTCCGCATACACGCCGTGCCAGGCAAGGAAGTGGAAGTAGAAGCCTCGACGAAGCCTAGCACTTGCCCATTAACCTTGACGAAAAGTGAAGGGACCAAGCCCCATGAGACTCATGAGATTAATACAAACTGGTGTATTGTGAGTGCGCATCACCGCTGAGGTTGGAGGACCCTTTGATTCTTTGACCAACTCCGAAGTCCCGAGCTGAGACTGCATGCCGACTGCCATGGCTGACACAGCCTCCCTGTATCCCGTATTCCCGCAGCCTCCGCCTATAGAAGCTGTCCCTTGGCCGGACTCATTCTGTACTTCGCCTCACGTCACGTTGCTGGCTTGAACAGGCAGTCTCTCCATGGCAGCGGTCCCTTTGTTCGAGCAAATTGCAATTTCCTGTTGGTTGAAAGCCAGGAACCAGGAATCTCCTTGAACAAGGATATCAACAAGCAGGGACGAGTACCTGGGTCAAAAGGTGCATGGTTCTACAACGGAGATGGATGACCCGATTCGGTCCCTGGGTCATGATGCTCCGAGTAGCGGGAGTGTAGTCTGCGTCCTAGACCATGGTTCCCCCTTGGTGCTGCAAGCCGGCAGTGAGGCAAGCGTCCATGCGGCCAATGATCCGTTGGATACGCCCTCCGGACATCTCTAGTTGCTATAATGTGTACACAGTAAGAGAATGCTGTACGGCCCGACCGCCATGTGTTTCGAGCAGGCTGGCTAGGTTTCTTTCACACCAGTCGACCGCTCTTCGCAGTGACAGCCCCAGGGACGGACGGACCTGGCGGGGGTGCTCGGAAAATGGTCGAGGGAACGATCGACAAGGTGGACTCTTTGGGTTTGACCATTTCGTTGCAGGAGAAGATGAGCATGGATCACGAAAGAGGAGGAGAGCCTCCGACTATTATCTGAGTGAGCATGTGTGAAGTTGGAGGAAGATTGGGACACAAGCAACAGACAAGACAAGCTCAAAGGGTCCCTTTTCCCCTGTCGTGGTGGGGTCACCAGTGGGGTAGTAGCTGTAGCTGAGTCAGGCTTGGCTTCGTCATTCGTCATTGCCAGTCAGTCTAGTACCATCACGGACATGGCTCCTTGGAGCCTCTGTCCTTCGCTCAACATGATCGTCTTTGAGATCGTGCTGTCGGCGACATGAGTGGTCTACGAGATCTTGCCAAAAGCGGTTGGCATCCGAAAGGCAAAGACGGGGGGAAGGAATCATGGCGGAAAGACTTCAAAGGCGTGGACAAAGTGGTAGGTAGCCGTATGAGGTTATCGAAATCACCGCAAGGACGTGGCTAACTGGACGTCTCTAGGCCGGTTGGATGGGAAAAGGAAAGAGCACAGGCGAAGATCCTCATGAGCACCAGTCGGCGCCGTTGTCCTCTCTGCGAGACCCTGCATCATTTGGTCCTCCCCCGAAACGCATCGATCAGGCTGGCAGCACCACACCTTCTGGGAGCGCGTCGGGCGGTGGGCTGCTGCACGCCAGAAGGGAAGCAGAATCAAGGGCGGAAGAGGAAGCAAACAAGCCACCACCGGGGCCTTATAGGGCAGATACCACCGGTTTACAAACCGCACACTTGCCGAAACCGCCAGTCTTCCGTCCAGGGCAAGCAGCACCATCTCCGCCTCCCTCCAGGGGTTCCAAGCCCAGCCTACCTCCCAGGTTACCTCCACGTCAGAACTCTCATCCCAATGCGCACTCACAACCACCTCCGCCGCCGTACAGTGAGGCGCCCACTACCAATACCAACACCCACCCGGAACCTCTCCTTAACCAGGCGTCTCTCAATCGGCTCGGGAATGCTGGCATCGCCGTCCCTGGCCTGAACATCGGCGGCCGTGTCCACTCACCACCCGTACCTCCTCGTCAGACCCCTCCGCCGCCTATATCTCCAGCCGAGACCAGTACTCCGCAACTCAACGAACTCCAGTCCAGGTTTGCCAATCTGTCAACGTCACGTGGCCAGGCTTCTGAGGGGGGGACGTCGTGGGCTGAGAAGCAGAATGCCCTGAAAACAGCCAGGGACATGCGTGACGACCCTTCGAAGGTGACGCTCTCAGATATGAGAGCAGCAGCGTCTACAGCCAACAACTTCCGCGAGCGCCACGGGGAACAGGCTGCAGCAGGATGGAGAACAGCAAATCAGCTCAATCAACAGCATGGCGCTGTAGAAGAATCTCCACCTGCAACCATACCTCGTCCCCCTGTCACATCTCCGACGCAGGGCAAGAGGCCGCCTCCTCCACCCCCGCCGAAGAAGAAAGAGCTGTCTTTGAATGCTCCGGGACAGCCACCACCTGTACCGCTTGCAAGCAAACCTAGATTCTAGTTTATGTAATTCCTCGAGATGTTTCAAGAATTCTCGTTTCATGCAGGGGGTGTGTGTTGCAATTGACCTTCCATTTTTCTTCTGCCTAGTGTAGCACAATCTGTTTCGTATGTTGGGAGGCTTCTTCTTCTTCTTTGTCAAGGTATTTTTTCAAAGATTGTTGACCCCCTTTCAACTATTATAGAATTGTCTTCTCGGCTGATATCAATACCATCTACCATCTATCGGAAGGTAAACGGGGCTTGGCATTTGTAAGTCATGCCAAAGTGTTTGCGTAGCAAGCCAGCTCCTCTAGGTATGCAGCAGCAAGCATCGTGCGAGGTTTCCACTACCCGACCGCGGATCGCTTGTTCCCTCACCCCAGTTTGCCTCAGTGTTCATTCATGTTGATGCCCATCACATTATTGCCCCAGTGCCCAGCAATGACATATTTCAAGGTGTCGCCTCGCAAGCTGTGCCGTTCTGGGATCGACCAAAACGGAAGCCTATCGTGAATCCCCGACCAATCAGGCCCCGCAAAGGAGAGCCTCGGCTGCGGCGAAGTGACGACAACGTTTCTTTGGTCCAAATTCCAGTCTAACCTTCTAGACCCGCTCCAACTGCAAGACCGTCATTGTTTGTCTCCCTACACCTCCGGCTCGAAACAGCGAAAATCCCGGCGCCCACACCCGCTGTTCCAACGAAGCTCGACGAGATCTTCACTCTATATCAACCTCTGCGTCTCCCTCTGCTCTCCCTCCCGCCTCCCATTCGCCTTGTGCGCGCTTTTCCACCTCCCCCCAGTCCCCAAGCAACGGCTCGCGTGCCAAACCTCACAACCATCCCAAGCCCCCAAGCGACCGATTCGTAGGCTTGCGTGCCTAGCTTTGGGCTACCCGCGACCCTTAAAAGGTTCCTTTCGACCATTGGCTCTTCCGCGCATTTCCCCGCAACCATTCCGACTGGTAAACCGCGACTTTACGTCAAGAGAACAGCTTGTCACGCTACGCCGCAGTACCTACTTCCTCCACCCTCACGATAGAAGCGACTCTCATCTCCCTTCCCTCTATACGTCCTTTCGAACAAAAACAAGTCGATATCCGCAATGTCCGGCGTTGGACCCTCCCTCCATCCGGGCGAGATCCCCTCTTGGACCGTCTTGAAGTTTCCGCCTGACCAGGCCCCCGATGCTATACCTCCGCCCTATGATGGCTCCCCATCTCTCAGGACGCCCTTCCCAATCCCCGCAGACATCTACAATTCCGTTCTCGACCTCTCGGTCCCCATTACGATCGCCTCGGTGTACGCTGTATCCGTCACCCTGTTGAACAGGTACAACAAGAGCCGTGGTAACAAGCCCTGGTCCATCAGCAAGACTGGCGCATTCAAGGCTTTCGTCATTGCCCACAATGTTTTCCTGGCCGTCTACTCCGCCGTCACCTGCTATGCCATGTTCCACGCTTTGAAGAGGACCTTCCCCAACTGGAGCGAGCACAATGCTCTCATTGGCACCGTCGACGCCCTCTGCAAGATCCATGGACCCCGTGGCCTGGGAGATGCGGCGACCTACGACACGGCAACCAACCAGTGGGTGAACAAGAACCCGCTCATCAAACTGGACGCTCAAGGCCTACCAGACTCCACTGATGTTGGAAGGATGTGGAACGAGGGCCTGGCTTTCTGGGGATGGTGGTTCTATCTCTCCAAGTTCTACGAGGTCCTCGACACCGTCATCATTCTTGCAAAGGGAAAGCGTAGCTCCACTCTCCAGACCTACCACCACGCCGGCGCTATGCTCTGCATGTGGGCAGGCATTCGCTACATGGCACCTCCCATCTGGATCTTCGTCTTGGTCAACTCGGGAATCCATGCTATGATGGTACGTCAGCCGAAGTTCACACTCACGTGCTCACTAGACTAACATCACAACAGTACACATACTACACCGTCTCCGCTCTGAGAATCCGCGTTCCTCAGATCATCAAGCGTACCCTCACCACTCTCCAAATCACTCAGTTCATCGGAGGCGGTACCCTGGCAGCGCTCTACCTATTCGTGTCCTACACCGTCCCCGTTTCCGTCCCCTATAACCCCGCCGAGTCCATCATCTCCAAAGCCGCTGCTTCCCTGACCAGCCCCGAGGCCGTAGCAACCGCCACCGCCGCGGCGGGCGTCGCTTTCCTCAAGAAATTGGTGTATCGCGCAGCCGGCGAGGAGGGTCTGGCAGAGAACATCCGCTCCGCCGGTCAGGCCGCCCACGGCATCCACGACTCTGCGCCGCATGCTGCCCATGCCGTCACACCCAAGGTCGCCTACCGCACCGAGTACCACACCGTCCCCTGCATCGACACCTCTGGCCAGGCCGTCGCCGTCTACCTCAACGTCCTCTATCTCGCGCCCCTGACCTTCCTCTTCGTCCGCTTCTTCATCAAATCCTACCTCCGCCGCACCTCGCCGAGCGCAAAGCACATGACGAAGCAAAACGCCCTGTCCAAGTCCAGCAACGACGCCATCCGCGGTGTAGAGCGCGAGCTCGAGACGCTGGGCAAGGCTCCCGAGGACTCCGAGGATGTCCCGCCCACTTCGCAGCGCGGACGCCGGGGCTCCAGGAACAGGCTCGCGGGGAGGCCGTCGCTGAGCCCGGACAACCAGAAGATTGTCCAGAACGTGAAGAGCAAGGCGAACGAGCGGTTGGAGCAGATCGGCGAGGGCCCCGAGGCGTCGCGGGAGAGGGCGAAGCAGCTGGCCAAGGAGATTGTGGACAAGGCCGAGAAGGCCGAAAAGGAGGAGAAGAAGGGGAAGTCGAACCGCAAGGCTTGAACGGTGGATGAAAGCCGCGACTGATCACTGTCGGAAATGCACCAGCGAGGAGTCTGGGGTTGTTCTTGGAGTTGGCTGAGGTGGGCTGCGAAGCGCTCGTTTCATACACGCGTCATGCAGAAGCATAGCGAGGGCGCTGTGTCGCGATACTTGGCGAAAGGGGCAGGGCTCTGCGTTCCTTGAGCGTGGCCCTTGGAGACGTAGACGCGACGTGTACGATATATGATGGGATCGGATGGTATGGGACACTGGCGCCGGTGGAGTCAAAAGGTGCTAAGCGGGTAGAAGAGGGGATGAGCTTGGGTGCAACAATCCTCCGTTGTCCCTTAGCCTGAGACGTGTAGATGGTATCTAGACAAAAGTCCCTTTTAGCGTTGCAATATTGTTTGCGTATTAGTTCCCATGTAGTCCTGTATTAATTATGATCATTCACACTCATTGGTCCTATCCTCGCTGCCTACCGAGTTACATCGCTGTAGTCTACCGCAGCATAGGTTCCACGTCCCAAGGACTCCTCGTCAATCCCCTCACCCCCTTCGCCGCCATCTCCGTTTTCACGTTCCCCCTCGCCTTGCCTTTCCCACTCCTCATACCCCCGCCCATGGCCTCCCCCTCGGCCTTTCTCTCCCCGCTTCTCCCCTCCTTGGCGAAGATCTGTAGGCCCCTCACATGCGTATCTTTGCCGTTCTGGTGGTTCTCCAGGATCCTGACTTGCAGCAGATGCACTCTTAGCACGGGGAGCCTCCTCTTCTTCCTGCGGCGCGGGGTCGACGCTGCTGGGTCGGCGGCAAAGGAGGTGGCTAGTGTTTTCGAGTACGGCGAGGATGTGTGCTCGTCGAGGGGGACGCGGGGTGTTGGGGCGGGGAGGACGGGGGAAGACGACGAGGACGCGAGGAGGGTGTGCGTTGCGGGGGTGGTGGTCGACGTGTTCGGGGCGTGGAGGGTGGTGGTGGTGGTGGGCCATGCTGGCATCGGGGTGACGGGATGGGCTTGCGCTGTCCCTGGCGTGCGTGGCTGTCGTGTAGAGCTGGCGGTTGCTGCTTCCCGCTGGAGACGAGCCAGGCGGCGACGCTCCATGGCAAGCGCGTGCTCGAGGAACGAGTCGTCCTCGTCTACCATCATGGTGTCCGCGCTGGGCCCGGCGGCACGCGTGTCATTCTCCCCGTTAGAGGAATGGCGCGCAGAAGGGTCGCGGGGCCGTTGATTGTGGTGGGTTTGTCGAGATGCCGTTGGAAGGGTTGCGGCGTCTTGCTCGCCTGGCTCGAAGGTGTAGTCTCCATGGCCATGGGTGTCGCTGTCGCCGTCGTCGCCGTCGTCGCCACCGTCATCATCCTCGTCACCGTCATCTTCATACCTGTATCCCTCCTCATCTCCATCGTCCCCTTCGTCTTCATCCTCGCTCTCTGGATCCGCGACCCCGCTGAAATCCGCCCAGACCCAACCCCTTGGCTGCTCCAACCTCATCTCACCCCACTCAACGAGATCATCCGGTCTCGATCCCGCCAGAAACATAATCCGCGTAGGCGTATAGCTCTCATCGGCCTTGAAGTCGAGATACAAGCGGAGTCCGACTATGCGCACCAGCTTGACGAAGTGAATGCTGATGTGGTGTGGTTGCGGGCCGTCAGACTGCCAGAAGAGGGCCGTGGATGGATGGCGGAGCTGTGGGATCGAGCATCCCGGTTTGGCACTGGAGACGGTCCATGAGGCCAGGGCGGAGATGTCGCGGAAGCCGGGAGGGATGGGGAAGTGGGTTTCTACGGACGGCGTGGGGGACCCTGAGCGTGTGAGTGATATAGTTCATTTCTTTTCTTTATATAAAACGATAGACTGCGCCGCAATTGGAAGGCATTGGGAAGAATGGAAGTCAGAAGAGTAGGAATAGTCGATGAGGAACCAGATGTGGGGGCTGTGAGGGAACGAAGTGAAATGCCTTGCAAGGAACATGGTTGGAGAATGACAAATGGTGGAAATGCATAAGGTATGAAAAAGCAACAAGAAGGAAACATGCAACCGAAAGGGCCTACCTGGGTCCTCTTCTTGCTCTTCTAGCTCTTCTTCTATCTCCTGCTCTTCCTCCTCTTCGTCCTCCTCGACGTCGCCTTCCTCCGGCAAGTCGTCGTCATCCAATAATTCATCGGCCTCTACTTCTTCATTTTCACCATCGGACAATGCCTGAGTAACCTCCGGGGTATGGTGCCGGTTCCGTCTCCGCAAGGAAGGCGGCATATTGAAGTTTTACAAATGCCCAGGTGCTGTCGTGGGTACCCTATGGTCACGGGACCTGGGGATTGAGGCCACCGAGCCGCCAGCCCTGGAGGCGGAGGATCCTGGGTAACGAAAGCAAGGGAGAGCGCGACTGCCGTGGACTCCAAGCTCTTGTTTGGTGCCAATAATGTACACGTTCCAGGGTACCGTACTGTTGTGACTTCTGCAGACGACTCCTATAGGTGGGTTAGCTTCCGTGGTATGGCGAGGGCGGTGAGCCGTGTCAGTGCTGTTTCGAAGATGTGCTCTGTCACGATAATCAACTCACGTTTCCTTCTGTAGAATCTCGGGTTGGGGAGGTTCCGTCTGAATGGCCTCGTCTGCGGGGGTTGTATGGAATATCTAGTTATTGGAGGTGTTGTTGAGCTGGAGAAGGAGCCCTGCCCTGATCCTTGGAGGTGTCGTGGTCCGAGCGTACGGGTAAGTTTTTTGGCGCGTGTTATGGTTCCCCCTACCACGCTTCCAACGACCTGGCCGATGCTTGCACCTCTCCCTTCGCGTTGGTTCCGACAATTAGAAATACTTCCTCAACCACCGTTGTTGACTTGTTGGCTCCATCGAGACGAATCTCTGTGCCTCGACACCAATGTGATAGGCCAGCGCAGCATATGCATGCCACTGATGATCTCGCGCGCTCTCGGTTCCATCCACTGGCTTTGTTATGCATATGGCATGCAACGACCGGCGTAGTTTGTTACTCCTAAACTCTGACGTCTACATCCTCGCAATGCTCGACTGCTGTGTTTCCGAGCAGTCTAAAACTGGAAACCCGTCGTTTCCCCTCTCAGCAAGGTCGACCACATGTTGTGACACCTCAAGCAGGAGGACAGGTCGGCGACCATGGCAAACTAGCCATGTACATGTATCCCATCCATTCTTGTCACACCTCGCTGAAGTGACATCTACGAGAACCCCCACATGAACGCCCCCTTCCTGCAGGCAAAGCGCCTGCTTTTTCTCGGTTGTCAACGTCCGTCCTTCGATGCCGCTTAGAAAGATACTCATGCGTCATCCACATCTTCTCATTCTCTCGTTGCAATAAATGATCGAAGCCCTCTTTTTCCAACCTGCATCCGCCACCGTTCTATGGCTATCCACGATAGCCAGTCCATATCCAGTCGGGGGAGGGTGCAGGCGAATGTTGCCGTGGCTTTCCTGACACTCGCTTGGGCGTTTGTTGCTCTTCGTGTTTGGACGAGAACATATGTCATTTCGAATTTTGGTTGGGATGACACGACCATGGTTCTTGCGGCTGTATGAAGATTCAAGACGGTTCTCAGCTGTTGGGTTGCCACTGATGCTTCCTGTCAGATCTCCTTCAGCTTGTATTGCAGTGCGATGCTGCTGTTGGAAGCAAATGGCGGCGGAACCCATATCACAGATATATCGGAAATGAATCGGTTGATCAAGGCGAGCATTCTGTTGGCCCATATATCCCATCTCGTTGCTAACTCCTAAAAGTATACTATTCTGGGTGAAGCCACTTATCTGCTCACCGTCATGATCCTCAAGTTATCACTGGGCATCTTCTTCATGCGCATAGTGATCAAGCCATGGCAGTTATGGACCATATATCTCTCCATGGCCGTCAACACCGTCGCATCCATAGCGGCCTTCTGCTATGTTCTCCTCAGATGCGGTCCTAACCTTGATGTCTATATTTACAGACAGCTGGCAGACCACTGCATGCCTCGGACCGTGGACCGTGTTTTCGCGTATACACAAGCATCCATCACCACTGTCACGGACTGGGTGTTCGCTATTCTACCTATATTCGTACTGTGGAATGCGCACATGGACATTCGCTCTAAGCTATCCGTAGGGTTTATTCTTTCTCTCGCTGGACTGTAAGACTCAAACCAATATCCCGCTGGCTAAGTTCTCTCTAACTCTCCCAAAGCGGGAGCGTCTGCTCCATGATTCGGTTCCAGTACGTCGACGGTCTCACTCAAATCGAAGACTTCTTCTGTAAGCTCCTAATCAGGCCCCCTTCCATGTTCTGCTTTCATCCCCCTAATCTCTACTCCAGGGAACGCAGCCAATATCGCCATATGGTCTACCATCGAGCCCGGCGCCGGAATCATAGCCGGTTGTCTTGCCACGCTGCGGCCTCTCCTTAAACGGTTCCTCGTTACTGCACGCTCTATCCGTAGCTCTACTTCTCGGTCTATCCGAACTGTTTCTCGATCTTTACAATCCTCTGGCGGGACTGGGACGACCCAACAAACTTCAAGAGAAGGTGCTACCACTCAACCTACATCGGGGAAGACAGACTGGTACGATCGTGCTATCGAACTGACTACGGCCGGCATGGTGATCAAAAATGAAGGGAGCACGGAGTGTATACTGCCCAAGCTCGAGTGCGATGAGTCTTGGAGCCCACGTGCGGAGCTTGCCATAGAGGAAGCTCAAGAACGAAGTACCATTCAGGAGACGCATAGCACGCGAACAAGTCGGAGTCGGACGCTCAGTGACGCGGTCTCCTACGCGCGGTCGTTATCATCCGAGCCAGCGAATCAGAAGACTGATCTGAAATTGGAGGGAAGATGACTTTGGGTTTCTTTTTTTCCCCTTTCTTCTGTTGTTTTTCTAACATGCATTATCTTCACTTCTTCTTCCCATGTCCTCGGAGTTACGGAGTCTCTCAAGGGTCATCTTATCGTGTGGGCTCTCGGGTATTATACCATGTTCGTATCCTTCTGCATATATCACAGTCGCACGGGACATCGGCGTGCCGTTTGGCTCTGCGGGAATGGCGTTGAGTGTTTTCTTTTTCTGCTCGGGTGTTCATGGGTGCTTCGGCAATGTGGTGTGAGGTGGAGGACCCAATGCGTTGCACGTTTGTTTCAGGAGCTGTTCCTGGGGAGCAACCCCACGCTTTGGGGGCTCGAAACTGTTGTGACGAACGTGCCGGTTCCCCGCCGTTTGGATATATGGGGAGCAGGACAATAGGTGGATGCTGTTGCCAGTGGTGATATTTGATTGTACCTATGTACGTTACTGAAGGGGTGGTCTTTTTATAGAAAAGGTCCTGAAGTAAGTACGCTGTAGATTTACATATGTATGGTAACTCTGCCCTCGAGTGTTGTCGAGCATAGCGTGCTGTTGTGGTTTGAAATGCTGACCATTGGTTAGCCCTGATGAATGTACATATGCTGCGCCCCCAATTTTTGATGGACCATCCTGTGTAAAATTGCGGGATGTTTGAACAGTATATCAAAAGGCATGTCCACGGTCGATGTAGGGAATGTTCCCAGCTTCATATGATTCCTTTTCCCACCCATGGATTCGCTCGTAGACTTCCGTGTTATAGTGATGGAGGGACGTGGAACCCTCAGGTCGGACCGTTCTCGTTCTCGTCCGAGCTCCAGCCCCGAGTTCCGAGCTCCGAGGCGGCCTCATTCCGCACTCTACACCTCTTACAAACAATGAATTCACGTCTCGCGCGATCCAGATCTCGTAATCCAACATCTCCCTAAGCCGCCATCTTCAACCGCAGAAATGGCTACATTTCTTCCGTACCCTTCTCCCTTTGACGGATCATGAGACTAGCCCGCCCCTTCTTGCTCACAGCCATAGCATCAACCTTCTCCTTCCGACTTCGTCCAGTGGCCGCAACCCGGAATAGTTCACTCTTCAACCCCCTGAATACCTTGCAAGAGCTGCTTTCTCCCTATTCCACCGTCTCCAACATGACGCGCCTCGCTCCCGTAATCTCCATCTCCCACGGCGGCGGCCCCATGCCCGTCCTCGGCGACGCAGGGCACGCCGCCCTCGTCAAGTCTCTCCGCACGCGCGTACCCCAGATTCTCAAGATTGGGACACCAGACGAGCCCCGCGCCATCGTACTCGTCACGGCGCATTGGTCGACGAACGTGCCGACGGTGTCGAGCGGCGGCAAACATGAGTTGTACTATGACTATTATGGGTTTCCCAAGGAGGCGTATCAGTTGAAGTATGATGCACCGGGAAGTCCGGAGGTGGCCGGCTTGGTCAAGAAGGCTCTGAATGAGGAGGGCTTGGAGTGTAAGGAGGATGGCAAGAGAGGTAGGTTCTGATTTCTGTCCATGGCCTTGACGTAGAAATATGTCTCGATGCTTTCCCCCTCCGTCTTTTCCAGTCCTTGGATCCAATTCGTTACACCCAAAACTAATACTCCCCACAGGCTGGGACCACGGCGTCTTCATCCCCATGCTCCTCATCCACCCATCCGCCACCATCCCCATCGTGCAACTCTCTGTCCTCTCCTCGGAATCTCCCCAGGAGCACTACCGTCTGGGCCGTGCGCTCTCCCACCTGCGATCCCAAAACATCGCCATCGTCGGCTCCGGCTTTGCCTCCCTGCACAACCTGGGCTTGATGTTCTCCGGCGTCACACGCACTCCCGATTTCAAGGCGCTGAACCAGGCGTGGAGCGCTCAGGTGGCGGACGCGGCGCAGACGGAGAATGTGGAGGAGAGGGGGAAGAAGTTCGAGGGGTGGAGGGGGTGGAAGGGCGCGTACCAGATGCATCCGAAGGGCGGGGCCGAGCATTTCCTGCCGTTGGTGGTGTGTGCTGGAGCGGCGGGGGAGGAGAAGGCGAAGAGCTGGGTGGACGATTTCATGGGGGTGGGGATGTGGAGCTTTTATTGGGACTAGGAAGGTGTACGGAAGGAAGTGATGGGAAGGCCAGGGGAGGGGGAACCGTGAGAGAGGAGGCAGGAGTAGACTGCACGCATCATAGCACCAAGTCAGTACTTTGCATAATTCATTCTCTTCCATACCTTCTTCCATACCTTCTTCCATACCTTCTTCCATACCTTCTTTCTGCTGAGTTCCTCTCAGGAGGATGCGCATTAGGCCACACGCTGCCCTCGCCCAAGCAACCACATGCATTTGAGCACTATCGTACAATATTGGTGATAAAAGTATATATTGTCTGCTACGACAGATAGGTTCGATACGCCAGTAGCCTGCAATACCGTCATCCATCATAGGAATACATATACCACCCAAGCGCCTTTAAAGTCCCTTCACTTCCAAGCCCAGATCCCATCTATTCCAACGCCAGTGATGAGAGACGCTACGGTCCGAATGATGACGATGATGGGTTCTCTATTCAAAAGTCAGAGTTCCTTGCCACGCGGTTGCTCGACGAAGAAGACGTAGGACCGATGCCAATATGCTGTGCAAACGGCGCCGACGACATGCGTTTCCACCAGCAAGCTCCAAAGTCGTAGAGTCCCCAGAAGAAGGATGGGAAGGAACTACTCCTCCTTCTCGTCCTCCTCCTCGACATCCGCTGCAGGATTGTCAGCTCGGTCCTTCGGATCGGTTCAAGCAATCAGGTACTCACCATCCTTCTTGGCCTTGGTCGTCTTGGCCTTCTTGCCAGCCTTCTTGGTGACCGCCTTGCCAGTGCCCTTGCCAGCCTTCTTCTCCTCGCCGGTGGTCAGCTCCTCTTGCTCGCCGTTTTCCTCAGGCTCGGACGCCGCGGCCTTCCGCTTCTTGCCGGCGGAGGGCTTCGAAGGCTCGGAAGGCTCGGGGACAAGGCCTTGCGACTTGGCGAACGAAGGGTACATATCGGCCGCTTTGCGCTTCACGGGTGGCCAGAACTTCTTGAGGGTTCCTTTAGTATGGCCCGTCAGCTCCTCCATGATGGCGTAGTCGATCTGCGGGGGTTAGTTGGTTAGTCCTTGTCCAAATGTATAGAAACACGGGCAGGGCGCGGCGAGAGAAGGAGGTAGAGACGGTGCGGCTTGCAGGAAAACAGGATGCGATGGAGAGCAGTATGCCGCAGTCGAGTGGCGCCGAAATGGAGGGGGTGCATACTGCACGCCACACGCCTGTCCGCACACCTTTTGCACGCCTTTTGCACGGTGGAAAGGCGGAACTGCAACACCACCGTCACCTCGCCCACAGTGTGCAGTCGCTAGAGGTACACTATCAACAGGAGATTGGAAACGTACCTTGCCATCCACAGTAGCAAGAAAGGCAGCCGCCAGAAGGCGTTGCTCCTTGGGGTCAAAGCCCTTGAGGACGAAGGGAGTGCCGGCCTTTTCTTCTTTCGGGGGCATCTTGATGACGGCAGCGATGGAAGAAGTGAGAAAAATGAGAAGAAAGAGTGTGGTGGAGTGCTCGACGTTCTGCACGCGAGGGCCGCGAAAGAAAGCGTTGGGTGTGGAGGTGGTCGTGGTGGTGGACGGAACGGTTGCGATTGTTGTGTTGGTGCGTCGTGTCAAGGAAAGAACGCAAACCCCAAGGGAACGAATGTTTATATCTCTTCCGCACGGCAGGCAGAAAGCGGGGTGAAGGCAAATTGGGCGGGGCGGAAGCAGAATCGGTGACGGCGGAGCGACGACGGGAGGGAGAGCAAACGCAGAGTTCGTGGCGGCATGGGTCCAGGTGAGAGAAGCCTTTTCAGTGACGTAGATAGGGATCCGTTAGGTTCCTGAAAGGGCGGCGGTGTGTTCAGCATGGCGCGCGATGTCGGGAAGGGAATACAGGATGCAAAGTTGTCGCCGGACGAGTTGAGGCTCAGCGTGGTGTTGTTATGTTTTGAAGAGGTGCAGCGAGATCCGCGCTGCTATGGCACAATTGAGGTATTGGTACTTAGATGAGAGTCACGGCGCCAGATGTTGGCGGAAATGCACGCGCAGCATCGACATATGGTGGACGTGTGTCTCCGAAGAAGTGAACGAACAGTGAACGGGGAGAAGCCAAGCCATTCCGCAAGCAACGTATATGGTCAACAGAAACAGTATAACTGTGTATTTTAGGAAAATTCGGAGATATAGAACTATTGTAATGGATATTTGGGTAGGAAAACGGGAGAATTGCCGGTGGAAATGGAAAAGATGAGGAGGCGTGCACGAATAGGGACCACGACTAAGAGATATGGGAACCCAAAATTCCAGCAAGTGCCAGCAATAATCGAACAGAGAAAACGGGAGGGTACGACGAGGGGATCGTAAGTTGAGATATAATGTTCTGGAGAGATGATAGAATTTTGAAAGTGAAGGCCGAGGGGTTAGAAAGAATCCGAACGAAGTGAATGAAGTCAATACCTCCATATTGAGCAGGGCATTGCCCGTATTCGGAAGATACCGAGAACCCCAGAACCCCAAGGCTATATATTGCAGCTGCGTGAACGGCTGTCCAGACTCCACAGTGCCGGCGGAGAAACTGTACCTAAACTTTGCTTAGCGTATAGATATAAAGCGTCTCTGGTAGATCGCTCCCCGAAGCCTATCTAGCCGCCCCCCATGCCTCCGTAAAAGCAACGGGCGGTTCGAAATCCAGAACGGTCGGAGGTGTCTCCCCCGAAATTCGAATCTATGGCGACGCTGTACCTTGCCTCGCAGACGCATACACAGTATAGGGCCCAGGGAGGCGGTACCCAATACCCGGGACCAGTGCAGTGCCATTTTCTGCTACAAATACGCCCCAAATGCTGAAGTGGTACGACACTTGCTAGACACGTAATCTCGGGCCATCAATGGAGCGCAGAAAGCGGTGCCGTGGTAGCATCCGCCGGAGCTCCATTGGCAGAGGCCTTAAGGGTCCGTCAACTCGGTCTTCTCGAGTCCATGGGGCTGTCGCTATGTGGCACAGGTGGGTTGAGCAGGTCGGCGAGGAGGGTTTGTGACATGTCTGTGACAGGTCTCCCAACAGCATTAGTGCTTTGATTCTGGGCGTGCTAAGGATGCATACACAGTGGACGATATCGATAATCGATTGTCAAGGTGTGCGCTGAGCAGGATGAATAGAGTTGCCAATGGCCGAATTATCCCCATCCATTAGATGTTCCGGATGTTCCGTGGTTGATAGATCCAAGTTCCTTTAGTTTAGTTCCCCATTATTCCTATAGCTATGGCGTGGAACTGCATCCCTCAACGCTGGGTCTTTGCGCGGTCTGGCGGTGTAGAGTACCACATAGTCCTCATAGTACTGTGTACTGGTGAGCAGGATGAATAATAATGATCGAGGGACCTGGGAGACGTGGGAGTCGATCGTTTCGGTCTTTCCCGCGACCCTTTCAGCGACCCGCATCTGCGCTAGAGCGGTGGATCAGCGGCGGCCCGCAGGGGACAGATACAGCGCGCGGCTTCGCGGCCGGTTCCTGGACATCCACCCGCCAACCGCGCATGGGACATGGGGGTGGGGAGAGGAAATAGAAAAAAAAAAGAAAGAAAGAAACGAATTTGATCTGCGAGAGCCCTGGCACTACTGTCGTGGGGCTTGGAAGTTGGCCGGACCTGCCGGGTAACGGTCCTCGTGTTCCCTTCCCCTCCGAAGTCGTCTTAATTATATTTTAGCCCGCGACCGCGCCAGATGGATCCCACCTGAGAGATTCCTTCAATTCCCATCCAATCTACTCTACCTACTCTTCTCTACTGCTCTCCTTTTTCTGCTGTGGGGCGCTGAGTCGCGAGCAACGACACTTGATTCCTTCTCCCTAATAGATGTCATCTACTTTTCCCGCTATTTAAATACTAACATCACACCACCCCTCGCACGCGCTCAGCTGCCCCTCCACCACTCCACAACTCCCCCAGCATCCTGTCTGCACAACAACGCCTACACAGTACAGCTTCGCCGACACCATACGGTCCAAGAGCAATGGCTTCCACCGACCGTCATCCCACATGGACCATGTCCTACCGCCAGCGTGCTTCGCTCCCCTCCACCGGGCCTCTAGCTGCATATCTCCTCCGCCTCATGTCCATAAAACAGTCAAACCTATGTCTCTCCGCCGACGTCCTAACCTCCGCTGAGCTGCTCGACCTGGCCGAAACATTGGGCGACGAGATTTGCATCCTCAAGACGCACTGCGACATCGTCACCGACTGGACCGAACGCACCGCTTTGGCTCTCAAGGAGATTGCGCGAAGAAAGCACTTTGTCATCTTCGAAGACAGGAAATTCGCAGACATCGGAGGTATGCCCCCGGAAACAAATTTGGTCCTTAGCTGCTTGGCCCCAAGTTCTGACCTGAGGCCCCTACAGGTACCGTCCAGAAGCAGTACACGTCGGGCTACCACCGCATCGCGACATGGTCAGAGATCACCAACGCACATATCCTGCCGGGTCCCGCCATCGTGACCGCTCTACACAAAGCCGCTACCGACACCATCGTCAAATATAACACCGCAGTGCATACGGAAATCTCCGCCGACCGAGCCATATCCACCGTGGACGAGGAGGACGAGGACGACGGTACATCCGGAGACGTTGCCGTGGAGTCTCCCCGCGGCGAAGACGACGACGAGCGTCGCCTGAGTGCAAACTCAGCTGACCGGAAACACAGTGTTGTCAGTATCAGCACTACCATTTCCACGCGAACCGAAAGCATATCACCCCGTCCCGAACTAGACCTGACCCCTGAAGACCACTTCAACCTCGACACCAGAACCATGCTCCAGCGCCTGGGGCCCATTCCTTTCCTCCGATCCCTCCTGTTGCTCGCCGAGATGAGCTCCGAAGGACACTTGTTGACCCCGGAATACTCCAAACGTTGCGTCGAGATTGCAAGAGAGAACAGCGACTTCGTCATGGGTTTCATCGCTCAGCGCAGTCTCAACTCCAAGCCAGATGACAACTTCCTGACCATGACACCCGGTTGCCAGCTGCCGCCGCCCGAGGAACAAGGCAAGAAGCTTGGTGATGGTCTTGGCCAGCAGTACAATACCCCCAGGAGATTGATCTACGAGCAAGGTTGCGATGTCATCATCGTCGGACGCGGAATCCTCAACGCAAAGGATCGGCTCGAGACAACCATCCGCTACAGGAAGGAGGGCTGGGCCGCATACCTCGAGAGGACAGGGAAGAAGAGCGGTTAGACCGTGAGGCTTTTCCAGAGGACATTCGAACCTTGAATCCAAGCGAAGCGTTCGCTTTTTACCTTCAGCGCACCGTGGAACTGTCAAATATATTCTGACCAGTACTTTCCAAAAGCATATAACAACGGCAATGGCGGGTTATCCACGTTTGGGCGCAAAGGACTGCATGTGCTCTTCCAAGGAACACTGACGGAGTTTGGGGGATCGGAGGGAAAAGCATATATTTGCATTGGCAGCGATTCCTTGAAGGAGTCGACTAGATATACAATTGTCTTTGCTCTCTTACATTCTTCTTACATATTGCTAAACGAACATTTTATCGTCTTCTTCGATTACTTTCGCAATCCAAGCAAGTGTATATACCTGAGAAAGTCTATGTGTACGTTTTTAACAATAGACTTTGGTAGAGCATAGCTACTCTTGTCTGAATATCTCAAAGCTTTACCTATTTCCAGTCTTGACTAGGAATGGCACTGACCTATGTCAACGTCTTGTCCTCGTCGAAACCCCCCTGGTGACCAAGTCCACATTAGTCATCCATCCAGGTTCTTGGCATCGAACCTCAAGAGGAGACGGCCACCTCAGACTTGTTCTATCGCCACCACTGTGTCGTCTTTAACATGGCGTGGCCATATCCGTGACATTTCTCTTCGTGCGGAAGACATCAAGCGTCTTCTCGTTTCTCCCTGTCCCAACCATGTCGTCGGAATCCGAACCGATCGTCATCGAACCCGGCGACCTCGTTTTACATATACGCCACGAAGAACACGATGCAGGCTTCCGATATAGAGTCGACTCCAAATCCATAAGGCAGAATTCGCGCTACTTTGATAATTTGCTCGGCGATCGGTTCAAAGAAGGACGGCTACTGTCCGAAGGCCTCGTTGCTCTAAAACAAGCTGGCTACGCTAGTCTTGCCGAAGCCCCTTCCCAGGCTCTTCCTGTGATCGAAATCATACATATCGGACGTATTTCGAAAGTGTCCACCATCCGAGAGCTTGCTGCCGACTTCCTTCGAGCCCTACATGGCCAGCCCTTGCCAGAGAAGTTTCCGATTGCGAACCTAGCCAACATCGCCGTCGTTGCTGATCGATTCGATGCGCTGGACTATTTCAGAGCCTACATTCATAGGAAGAAATATCTGGTCTCTGTGGATGCGCGGCTGAAAAGCAGCAAAACGCGTCCCACTGAAGAAAGAGTGCGCCAGAAGCTCCTTGTTGGGCTCCTATTTGGTTATGGACCGTGGATAACTAGTTGCTCTAAACACCTCATATTGCGAGACTCAACCCAATGGAAGGAAGGGTTGGAGGTGGATGAAACTGCAGCTTTGTGGTGGGACTTGCCCAACGGAGTGGAAGGTAAGTTCTTGTTCCCGTTGTACCGCGACTCCTGCTTGACCCAGAGCAATACTAATACGAGCCCAGACGAATTGATATTCAGACGGGAGTGTATCTTAGAAACCATCAACTCGCTTCAGGCGCACTTCCTCAAACTGTACACCTCTGGGGTCCGGCAATGTAAGCTTGGCTACGACTCCTCAGGCCAGTGTGACTCCTTCCAGCTCGGTGAGATGATCCGGTTCTTCCTGCGACAGGGTACCCTCCGTTTGCAAGGCACCATATACGATCCGGCCGAGCCCACGCACTATTCCGGTGACATTGACCGCTTGATCGAATCTCTACGACAGGTTCCCTCGTACCAAATCGACAGCAACCATCATCACTGCGGCATCAGAGTTCGGATATTCCCTTGGCTCGATTACATACAAGGACTTCTCAACTCGGAGACTGGGAGCTCACACATCGGTATCTGTGCGGATTGCTGGACCCAACATCGACCGGCCTACGCCTGGTGTGAGGCGAAGAGACCGGTCTCTTGGAGCCCACCGGTGAACTTACCCAAACCTCACATACCATTGAATGCGTGGAACCAAGGCCCGAAAAAGCACGCCTTAGTGAGGGATATGTTCATGGCTGTGGAGCGTAACTGGACGGCTCCGAGCGGGTAGTGCAGGTAGACGGGAGATATGCGAGCAATACGCCCAGGCCAGGACAAGCTTCGGGCTGTAGGGGCCATCAATCTACACCTCCTACCACGTGTAGGTTTGTGACCAGGCGGGTCTGTGCCCTGCTGCAGCAGTATCTGACCAGGCCTGGAGCCCTATGGTATTATTTCCGCGCTTGGCATGCTATCAAGCTTTCAGTGAATGCCTGAATGCCTCTGAATTGGTAGGCTGACCCTACGCGATTAAGTCTATCTTACTGTGGAATATCTATCCATCATTCGTTCAACCCAAAAACCGCCCTTCTATACGCCTTGGAGGACCGCTCCACCTGCCAGGAGATGGCGCCCTCCGGACCGCGCCCCTGAGTAGGCAGATTGCGAAGCTGATGTCGCCATTTGGCCTAGCCCTCGGCGGTTCCGTTCGCCGATTAAGAGGAGTAGTTCGCCAAGTGAAGGTAGTCGCGCGGCAAATGTACCGCGAATGCGATCGTTGTCTATGGTTTGGCAAATGATTGGTGCACTTTGGAGGGCTGTACCCGTGGCTGTGCACTCTACACTCTGCTCCGCCTCACGCCGCAGCTCCTGAGCCCTTCACGCGATTGTTCTCAGAGGCGAAACACAGTCTCAACATTCTAACGCGTGTCTGGAATATGTCCCTTGTGTAATTGACATGCAAGAATCATCACGACAGTGCGGGGACATGTGGCGGGTGAATCTTGCGCCACACAAGGCAGACTTGACTCTTCACGATACAACATGACCCCTTGTAACACTATTTAAGTCCAGCATTAGTCGGCCATTCTCAGCCAGCAGTGAGTTGCATCGCATCGGTGACCTAGTCACTTTTAAATACCTTTTATCGTCATAACGGAATCACGGGATATCCGGCCCCGATCCATTCCTGCACAGTCATAAGAAAGCGTTTGCTGGCTCCTTCCCGCCCCGTTTCCACCATGTCTGTGTCACTCACGTCCATCTTGTTCGACCACCCAACTCCTTCTCAACGCCACAACCCCCCGAACAGAACATCTTCTATCACCATGCCTAACTCTGTTTTCGGAAACATCAAGAAGAGCCTGTCTCGGAGGTCGAATAGGTCCAATGACAACCAGCAATCGACGTCCAGGGACCAGGTTCCTGCCACGTCGAAAAGCCGACCAAGGCCAGCTTCAAGCAGTAATCCGTTCACTTCTCAATCACCGGCTACTCGTCGTCCTGGTAAGTGCGAGTACGCTTTTAGCAACTCCACATCGTAACTTTCCCCAGACCGAACCAGTATGAATCCCTTCAGCACTCCCAATGAGCCCCCACCAGCCTACACACCTGGCCCAGCGGCTCAACAACCCCCCAATAACGCAGCCACTCCAGCAACTGCATCCTCGTCTACCACTGATGATCCATATGACTTCCTCAGAACCTTCGACACCATCTTCCTCATCGACGACTCCGGATCCATGGCCGGCCGTTCCTGGCGAGAAACCGGCAAGGCTCTCGAAGCCATCACCCCAATCTGCACCCAACGCGACGCCGACGGCATCGACATCTACTTCCTCAACCACCCGGACTCCTCTCTGTACAAGAACGTTACCTCCGCCTCCACAGTCGTCGAAATCTTCCAGACGGTGAGACCCTACGGAGGCACTCCCACAGGCCAGCGGTTGAATAACATTCTGCGCCCGTACTTGAGGGAGTATGAGAGGCACCCCGAGAGGACGAAGCCGATCAACGTCATTGTGATCACGGATGGAGAGCCTTCAGATGATGTGGAGAGTCCGATCATTGCGGCGGCGCGCAAGCTGGACAAGCTCGAGGCGCCGACTTGGCAGGTTGGAATTCAGGTATGTTCTAGCCACTAACCCTTTTACGAAGGTCTAAGATGCTGATCATATTGCGCTGCAGTTCTTCCAAGTTGGCCGTGAACCCGGCGCCCGTGAGCACCTGAAGCAGCTCGATGACGGACTCGCCGAGATCGCGGGCGACGCCGATCTGAGGGATATGGTGGATACCGTGCCTTTCAAGGGAAATGGGGATGAGGAGTTGACTGCGGCGGGCATTATGAAGGTTTGCCTCACTCCTACCGTGTCGTTCACTGCAGATTACTGAAATGTTTATGTGTAGGTTGTCCTTGGTAGTGTCCACAGACGCCTGGACAGGACCTCGAAGGAGCTGCACAGAAGGGGTGGATCATAGCGCTTGGATGTCCCCACAGAATGGGTGCTACGCACACTATCATTTCAGCGGCCACCTCTGGGTTTACTCGGTTTCTTCTCTCGTCTCCTTCATTATCGATATTCAACACTCTTGCACAGGGTTCGCGACGGTACAGACTGGATTCACCGGCGGAATACTCTCCTTCACTACCCCTGGCGTTTTGAGAGGCTCATTGGCTGGGTCGGACGGGACGGCCATTCGTGTATTTCTACTCTCACGACACTATGCATTTGATACCCTTGGGTTTAACCACATATGGATCGGCGCGTCCATGGATAGTGGGTCATGGGTGGCATAGTGGTTTCCAAACCAGGTATACCGGGTTGGGTATTCCTATAGACTGCATAAATGGTATAATAAGTCCTCGACCTGGGTCCTCTGCACTTTGCAAGTGAGGGTTGTCCACATGCATGCAGTGTTTTCGGTCGCCTTTTTTCGTGGCGGGCTGTCCATTTGCAAGTCCATCGCACTCACACTCATCCTTGCTGGTAATGGAGACTATTGCACTCAATCGACCCGTATGCTGCAGTCCCCAACTCGACACATCATAATTGGGCGATGCCAACTTTTCCCGCCCACCCCGGGAAGAAGCGAGGGGTGTGGTGCCTCTGGATGTGGATACTCCCCTAAGCCCTTGTACCATCAGCGAAATCCGCCTTGTCAGTAAGCATGCATCCGCGCGCGAGGCTGACAGCGACCCGCTGATTCCACATCTGCATCCACATCCACATCCACATCCTTCGACGCTCGTTGTAAAAGTCAGCTTTTTCCGGTCTGTGTTGGGAAGGGGAAATAGTCGACGGCATGCCTTCTTACGGCGGTCCTGAATGGGAAATTGGGGATCAGGTGGTGAGTAGTAGGATTGGGGAGGGTGTTGGTGGCCGAGGCAGATTTCGCAAAAGCCCCAACGAGGGCGAAGGGGATCCATGTGGCTGAAGGAGCTGCAGGGCAGGTTCTGCTGTTCTATATTGTCTCTGGTAGCGTTGCTTGCTGCTCTAGCCGTCTTGTATTCAATAGATCTCTGAAGCAAATGGGGCATGCTGGGGCATCTTAACCGTTCTATGAACTGCGGGAGGATATTCGGAAAATGACTCGCCTAAGTTGAACTTCATTCTATGGGAGGAATCGAGTGAAGTTCGTGAGACGATACCATGTGCCCATGAGGAATGGCTGGGGGCTGCTTGATGCAAACTTTCACTGATCGCCGTCATCGGCCTGGAGGTCTGCATGAGGCCTATCATGGATGAGCTAGCTGTGCTGGCTGAGTAAGAGTCTCTAGTACGCTATTCAAATTGCTTTGCTGTGGATCTTCGGACAGCCATCTGTATTTCCTCGCTGTTACTTTCCACCATAGCCTTAGGCTTCCATAGAGGAGGAAACCACGCCCAGTTTCCAAAGCCTCGCCGTGTAAACTAGAGGGGTGACTTTGAAAAGATGGGGCGGGTGGAGTCTGGCACTGAATTGATGGCCGTTTGATTTCTGGATATGCGTGTAACTCTGTATTTTGTCGAATGTACTCATTTCTTCTTCTTCTGTACAAGATATTCATAAATCTATAATCCAGGAAATGTTCTTGCGTGCTCTTGTTCGTGGATTATGGTCGTATCTTGGTGATATTGCCTTTTGTGCGGCACGGTATAGACCTCTACCTCAACCTAATAGTTCGGCATGGGAGTTGATGTGTTTCTACACTCGTCTTATAGCTATGTATCACGACATGTACCTTAAAATCTCATCGTATGCTGCGATCCCCCCAAGTATCCTAAATAGTACCCATTCTACACTTTTTCTCACCTATAAACACCTCGCATGTGCGAGTATTTCCAACAGAATGTGAACTGCTTTGCCTCAGCGCTTCGAAGCAATGCCACAGCAATGGAGAGGGATATGACGTTTTGCCCTGAGCGGTCGGACAAATGATGGGGGAGGAGATGGGAAGGATGGTGGCAGCTAAGAATTCGAAGATCTTGTGGGAGAAGGATGTGAGGCGATTCGGCTTGTGGCGCAAACACTGGCTTAAGGGGACTGAACGAGGCCTGAGGAAGGAAGGCGTTAGCAGAGCTTCAACACGCAGCGCGAATTTTTCTGACTCACCAGTGCCATTTCAGGCCCTCCGCTAGCCTTTCTTTCATTTTTCGGCATAGATTCTGAGTGCGAGTCCAGCGGGAACATGTTTGCTCCCATGTGCAGCAAGCCTGGAAGAATCAATGGCTTTGTAACATACTTTTTCATCACTCTAGCCTCATGATGAAGGATAGGAATGCCTTCGATGTGCGTAAAGCTCCGTGGGAGGTGATATCTCTGCGGATGGAGACCAATCATCGCGGTTCCCTGATCGTCCGCGGTCAATTATATCGTTTTCCAAAAGTGAGAGACCCTGATGTTCGATGTTCGGAAGAAAGGTAAGGGTACGTCGCAGGTCTGTTGGCGTAAGCAGCTAGCAGCATCTCCAATTTAATGCGACGGCAAAAGAATACGGGCCTTATGCTTTTGTGAGTCCGAGGAAGAAGCCCCGGTGTGGGACCTCCACAGATCCACGAACCCATTGAAGTGAGCAACTGTGACTGCACGTCTTTGGCAAACGGGCCGTGCAGCATTCAATTGTGAGATTGTGGAATGCCCCTGCTTGCAGAAGCCCGTGAATGAAGTCCGATGTGATCGGAAATACCCTACGGGCGGACATTGTCGCGCACAGAAGCGGACCCCAGCCCAGTTGCTGATATGGCCATTGAACATCGACCCCAAGCGTTTGTATGGGCAGTCTATAGGGTTAAGATTCCCCCATAATACAGCTCCTTTTGTTTTGGTGTGGCGCGCGTGTTGCTTGAGGTTCCTCCGGTTCACCTTCACATTCACCGCGCGCCTGGCCCTCTCAACCCCTCACTCACACGCGTCAACAACAAACGCAACAATACGCGTCTCTTCACAACAGAATCATATCGAAGGTGAAGGTGACTTGCTGAGTCATCAGCGCCCACAGAGAAATATTTAAACCCGCCCTGCACCCGCCTCCTCCCTCTTTCTTCCACTCTCAACCTCACCCGCTGAGTGTTCCGTTGGCACAACGTAAAGGCATGTACATGACCCTTCCTTCTTCCGGTCATTATCAAAATGGAAGCTGGACCCAAATGGATCGAACTTTCATTCAAGCGACCACGGGTACGTTGGACAGCAAGTTTTTCTTGTCTCCGGCGACTCGGACGTCTTCCAGGCGCTTGTGAGGTGAAGCCGTCGATGCCCTGGGCTTGTTCTGCGTCTTCTACTTTGCAATTTGCAGTTCATCTGTAGTTGCAGTTGTTGTTCGTAGACTTGCTTAGCAGAAGGGGCGGGTTAGATCCTTCGCATGAGCGATTTTGCGGATCGCTTTTCGCTGGTTGACGTAGGCCTTCGAAGTTGTTCAACGAAGTTCCCAGCTCCTCTTCTTCGCGAACGAGTGAGTCACGGGATGGAGGACTCCTTCGAAGGCCGGCCCCTCCGTGACAGCCCAGTCGTATCGAACGGCGTAGCAGTGATGAAGTCGCAACATCATCGGTGTTGACGGTGCAGAGTTTCAGGCGGCGGTGTTATTCCCTCAAGGAGTTTTCATCTCGGAACCTGTACTTATGTACTGGATACATCACGTCGTACCGGTAACGATTGATGGGTAAGAAGAAGAGGTTCATATGCTTAACGGTAACGATCCCTCACTTTCGTGAGGGGGAGCTGCGGGTGTATATGTGCCTCTGGGGTGCGCTGGAAAGAGCCATTGTCCGGTGTCCGATTCTCCATGCGCGTAGTCAATCCTCAGAAGTAGGGTCTGTGTTCAGGAATCTGTTCCACCTGCGGAATGATGGAGGGGCGAAACGTATGCACGTCACTCTGTGGCAGAATTGGGCTGGTCGCTGAAAGTTTGGTCCCGGTGGGTGGGTAACGAAGTCGGATCTGCTACCTCCTCGTGGTGTTGCCTGGTAACGGCTTCTTCTGAAGTCGGCTAACCGCAGAACGCATACTTTGGATATCTTGCTGTAGTCTGAAAATCAACAATACATCTTTCTTTATTCCATTCAGCTTTCCCACCTTGTATAAGTCGTTTCTACTGAGCCTGTGGAGTCATTTAGGGCCATTCGAGGCATTCTTATACTCACCCAGATTGAGTGATCTCACGGTGGTGTCTCGAGAGCTCTAAGAATAATGTTATACGTGTTGCGCACCCCAATACACATCTCCAGTACTTCCATCACAAGTTCACAGCGATCCTGAGGATATGATGCCCAAATTTTCCATATCTATTCTGTTTTATAACCGAAGCTTTCACCTTCCCGCCGTCACCTCGACATCGATCGCGATGCAGGGCATACTTCCTTATTCACCTCCTGTCTCCAGAGCCGGGGAACTGATTTGGAATGGATTCCTGGTATAGATGAAACTTCCCATCGTTGCTCCTGCATCGTCAACCCCATCGTATCTGTACTAAAGAAAGTCGACTAGGGCAAAGGAATGACTCTGTGGTCAATTCCAAAGCCATAAGTCACACTCGAACCATAGATATTGATTGTAGGTGTATTTGCTACCTTGGATGGCGAAAATCAAAGATTGAAATACGAACATCAGACCTCAGAGAAGATCCAAATCCATCCATGGCCTGAACGCTCTGTAGATGGGGTGCAAGCTCAGGCCCGTCGCGTCACCTCATTCGTCGCCATGGAAAGCGGTCTGGACCACCTAACTGCAGCTGGCAGTAGTCTACTAGCTACACGAACAAGAATACTCTCACCTTCAATTGCAACTTATAGTTCATGACCGGTCTTCCTGTTCTCACCACCAAATTTGAATGACCATGCCATTGGGATTCTCGCTGAAATCTACCGCTGGCAAACTTCTGAGAAAAAGTGCACGACGCGGTTCAAATTCAATTCCTTCATCTCGCAACCTGGTGATCACGTGTCAGGGTAAGTGTTGGAAATGTTCCTAATATCCAGTCCCAACTCTGGCAACTCATCGCAAATAGGGAGGCCGATTGGCCGCGAGGACTTGTTCAGATACTCTAACGGACGCTTCCTGATTAATGAAGAGAGCGCCCGCAACCGAAGGCATATAACATTCAACATAGACGAGCTCTGTGCAGTAGCGGCATCTGTAGGCAAACCAAAATCTCCTGTTCAAACGATCGAAAAAATGGAAGGAGGTTTCAGCAAAGCCTTGCTTATGCAAAGAGAAGATGGTAGCGAGATGATAGCGAAGATTCCTTTTCCAGTCGCAGGTCCGCCAAAATACACGACGGCTTCGGAGGTCGCGGTTCTACAATACAGTAAGAAAGCTGTTTTCCCAATCTAGCCGTGACGGTTTCTGATATCTCTCGCGCTCAGTACATAGTCAAACGCAGATACCTGTTCCTAAAGTCCTGGCCTGGAGTTCCGACGCGACAAATCCCGTTGGCACTGAGTACATTATCATGGAGAAAGCACCCGGGGTACAACTATTCACGAAGTGGAAGGCGATGACCAAAAGCGAGAGGATGCAACTTATTAAGAATCTGGCACGCATAGATGGGGAGTTAGGTAAAATTCGCTTTCCTGCGCATGGAAGCCTGTACCTGCGCGAGTCTATGTTGGACGGAGACCGTCATACGGATTTGGACCTTGAAAGAGACCCGCCGAACAATTCTGCATAGGTCCATCTTGCGAGCGAGAATGGCACCCCCAAAACGAGAAATCGTTGGCATCACCATGTTTCGACAGTGGACCATGCCAGTTGCCACACTCCCTACATTTCCGTTTGTCTAACTGTGAAAAATAGGGCAAACAATTTCAACCTACGGGATTGCCCTCGTGGAGCGCGAAAGATTACGCATTGAGCAAAATCCGCCAACGAAGATATCCTATCCACCACGCGGGACATGAGCATATCTCCGTCCTGGAGAAATCAAGACAGGTTATGGAAAGACTAGGGAACCTCCCAGTCATAGGCGACACATCTCAACCCGTTCTTTTCCACACCGATCTCCACATGGGCAATATATATGTTGCGGAAGACGGCCCTGGTAGAATCGTCTCAATCATTGATTGGCAGTCCACAGTGATCGCGCCATTGTTGATACAAGCTCGATTCCCGGAGTTCTTAGCAGATGGAGTGGACGACGAATACATGTTCGGCATGCTGGCACCACAGCTTCCCCTAAACTATGACGAGTTGGACGAGGGAGACCAAGTGTTGGCAAGCGGCAGATACGAGCGAGCCGTATACTCCAAGACATATGAACTAGCCACTGCTATGAACAACACCAAGGAATTCAAAGCATTGCAACTCCCGGATTGCGTCCGGGAGTTATTTATCCGAAGTGGAGAGGCTTCAAAAGAGGGGATTGTGCCCCTGCGGACATGCTTGATCGAGCTCTCGAGGACATGGAGCGAACTAGGATTCACAGATGAGTGCCCTTTCGTCTTCACCGACGAAGAGATACAGAAACATGAAGAGCAATATGCAGAATACCGCAAGTATCACAGAGTGCAGAAGATTGCACGGGAACTGCTTGATACGGATTCTGAGGGGTGGATCCCCTCCATATTCGATTTCGAACGAATGAGAGCCTTCAATGAAGAAGTGCTTGAGAAAATAATGCAAGAGAGCCACGAGTTCGGTTATTCGCCGGAGGAGATACGCAGGATTTGGCCTTTTTGGCCAACGTCATGAAGACCTTCGCCGTTTCTCGGCATTGTATCGAAAGGTATTCCTGGCCTGTCCTGAGTAATCAATCATCCAGGCATTTGATGATCCCTGCCATTTCTCAGTGTTTGATCAACATGAGAACGTATATAATCGTATGATTGAGAGTGGTTAAAAGACACAGAAACCGCGACGATGCTGGCGGTTGGATCAGTTTTGCAATAATCATCCTCGCACTTGGGGTCCATTGCACGATTCCTTGGCACTCTTGCCTGGTTATCGAGCATTCTACATAAGTTCGGGTTACTGAACAAGAAGAACATGAAATGCACCTTTCCAATGCAAAAGAAATCTCTCCTTTTGCCTCAAGATTTCTCATGTCAAGGGCGGAGCCATCGTGCCCAGGTGAAGTTGATTATTCGAATCACGTGCGCTCTGCTTTCACCTTCCCTAAAGTCTTGGCGAGGACTCGTCCCACTGCCTCCACCGCTGTTTAAATTTGCCACAACAACAGTTCCACTCTCTTAATTTTGAGCACCTCCCTCTCCCACTTCCTCTCGTTATAATCCACAACCCCACAACCCCACAACCCCAACCTTCCCTTCCCATTTGACAGAGGTTACCACCTGAATAACGAGGAAGAAGCGTTTTTGTGCGCCAAAAGACAGTGGGTACATTCCTCCAAGAAAAAACGTGTTAGAGAAAGGCTTTCCTAACCTGTACAGTTGATTCTCTCTCACTTCCTTGACGGCTTTCCGTCAACTTCCTGGTACCTTGAGGGAAAGATGCAGCTACTCGACCTCCCACGGGAGGTATTCGACAATATTCTCGCTCAATTCATACTTGCAAGAGGCCTCAAGCGTGGGCTACGGCTGAGGCTCGTCAGCAAATTCTTTTCTGATGCTGTCATGGACGCTTTGTACCGCTACCACCTCCTCGATCCTTTGAATAGAGACATTCTCAAAGGAAGAGGAAATGAGGAGGTCATGATCGAGTATCTCGTGCGCCGTCTAATTTCGCCAAAACCAACGAAACACATTCCCTATCTGAACTGCATACGGACAGTCGCGGAGGAGATATACCAGCTCAATGAAGGCCTTGATGACCCTCAACCACCGACAAGGGATATAGTTATCTGGAAGCCCTGCACCGCGGCTGTTACGTTACGTGGCGACTACCGACGGAAAAATTTCTGCCAGTTATATAAAGGCGACGAGATTCCCACGGAGGAGTACGAGAAGGCTCGCTTCGCTGCGGCCATTATTGCAGACGCTCGCGCTACCATTGAGGAGATTATGGCATACCGCCATGTGCAGGACCCGAATATCCTTGCTTGGTCGACCACTCGTCTGTTTGGAAATTGTTTTTATTTGGCCGGAACCTATGGAACAAAGGAGACCATTGAGTACATTTTGACCAACAGCCTTCTTGGTAATGAGGAAAAAGGCGAGCAACTGGCTAAACTCTTTCGCTACGCAGCAAATGCTGGCCGAGCAGACATGGTCCGGTTTATATACACCTTCTACGAAAAGTACCATGACATTTCCTGGGATACGTGGGCCTGCCGTGATCAAGTACTAGAGTCGTTGTGTACTCCTAGTCCTGAAGTGCTCGAGTTCGTCGTGGGTTTACTCGACATACATGAGTACGATTCAGACTGTCTAGCACATCGTCTAGCACATGCACTTGCAATCTTACCCTCTTATGGAACAGACCCCTTGGTGGTGAAAAGGCTGATGGAACTGAAACTGGCAATAACAGCCGAACGGAGTGACGATGAGCATGAAGACGAGCATGAAGACGAGCATGAAGATGAGCATGAAGATGAGCATGAAGATGAGCATGAAGACGAGCATGAAGACGAGCATGAAGATGAGCATGAAGATGAGCATGAAGATGAGCATGAAGATGAGCATGAAGATGTTTATGGAGAGGACGAGGATATTGACAACTGGACGTGGACGCTATCCTTTGCGGCGAGAGGGGCTTGTGAAACAGGAAGCAAAGAAATTTTTGAATGCCTAATGGCAGATGAAAGCTTTCCCGAACGGGCCAAACTCGAGGCTGTGTGGTTCGCAGTGGATGGAGGACAACTTGAACTGGCGCGGGATCTTCTGAATATGGGCTGCAAGCCACCCGCTTTCCTACCGACGAGCATGCTTAGACATGGCGACATGCACATGATCCGTCTGATGCTCGATGCAGGCACCATGGCAGAAGACGTTCTCTCCTCGCTTGCGTACGCCATTCGTCTGGAGCACAAGGCACTGTTCAACTTGCTGTTGGAGCGAGGAGCACGCTTGGATGATCTGGATGCTGACGAGTGCATTCGAGTTGCAAAGAAAGAAGGGCTCGACTCTATGCTGCAATTTCTACAAGAACATGGGGTTGATAGCGAAGTGGCAACGCGATAGATGATGACTATGCGAAACGGCTGCTTCCATGGTTGCCATGAACATGGTACCAGCTTCGCTGTGGTCACTGCTTTCAACGTCACTCATCTAGCAGCAAAGTAGCAAATGGGAGAAAATTAGGACAGGAATCGGTACTGTTCGGAGCTCTGGAAACTTTGAGCGGCGACTCATTGGCTGGGAGGAGCAAAGGTTACGGAAAGGAGTTCAAGGATTGGGTTTCTGGGGATTGGCGGGATCAAATTGACCAAATTGACATGCAATTCAATTCCTGACAGGCTGACGGTGAGGCATATGCAGACATTTCTTATCTCCCAGCTCCGGCTTGCGCCTGACACCGACTTCTTCCTTGCAGGTGGTAATCAGTGGAACGTATAGATGTCGAGTATATATTTGCAAGAAGAGCAGTAGACAATGCAACTCATACTGCCAGTGATAGACTCTGCCCTTCATGTGAATCCATATATCTACATATCTCGTCAAGCCATATGCATGCAAACATTCGCTCAACTAGCCAGCTTTTCCGCACCAGACATCACCCCTCAAGCCTCGATCTACGCTCTCTCCAACGCCCAACTCCGGCACTGGACTCTCAACGCCCCAACGCCCAAGCCTCAAAAAATATCCTCCAACCCCTGCTCCTCCCACCGGGCCCTCTGTTCACTAACCTCATTCCTAACCCTCCAGTACTCGTGATTGAACACCCAGTACTCCTCTCCCGTAATGTCACACCTCCCCTTGCTAAACCACCTGGGCACGAACTCCTCGCCCCTCGCCTCCCTCATCCTCCTCGTCTTCCTCTGCTTCTCCTCCACACGGTTCTTCTCCGTGGCGGCGAAGTCGTACTGCCCATCCTCCATCGCCCGCTGATCCGGCCGCAACCGCGTATCCGTCGGCGCAAGGTGCGGCCGCAGGGATTCCGTCAGCGCGTTGAGCGTGACGACAAAGGGCGTGAGGTTGAACGGGATCCCCGTGGGCCGCTCGTGGCACTCCCAGACCAGGAACGCCTTGTTCTCGTCGTTGTGCTTGTGCTTGTTCGACCCGCCCTTTTCGATCTCCGCGTCCTCGAACCCGGGCGTCAGGCGCGCGTAGATCTTGTCGTTCCATCTCCCGCCGACGCTCCATCGTACGTGGCCGTCGGCATCCAGCACTTTACCGACGACCTGGTATGCGGAACTGGCCTTCCAGCCGCGGGGTTTGAAGTCGAGCTGGCAGACTTCGCCCGTGGTCCAGTTCCTGATTTCCATGAGGCCGTAGTTGTCGACGGTGGGGTTACCGGTGATGATGCCGATGACGGAGGAGGTGACCTTTTTCCAGGTGTAGAGTTCTTCCTTGCCGCCTTCCGAGGTTGGACGCAGGCGGAGGAACCAGGTGCCGAGAGGGTTGATGTCGAAGGATTTGCCGTAGAACTTGGACTTCACGGCAGATTCGCCCTGGAAAACCTTGTTAGAGCCAATCGAATTGCGCATGTCCTGGGGAACTCACATAGTAATCCCACTTCTTCGATTCGGCGTAGGCGGCACCAATCGGCGGATGATGGCTGACTTGCTCGATGAAGAAGCGATAGCCCTTGTCTGGACGCGCATACTCGTACGTCTCGCCGAGCAGGGGATTGAAGGGCTTCGCAACACGACCGATCGTAGAGGCATACTCGGAAGCGGCGAACGCGGCGACGTAGAGCAGGCGCTCGGTGGAATCTACACGTTCGGCAGCAGTGTCGAGGAGGTCGGTGTACTCCATGTCCTCTGCAACACGCTGTAGCAGCGACGTGGGCTCGTTAAAGGACACAGGTAGCGTCATCTTGGTCATGTCTTTGCCAATCATGGACTTCAGAATGCCCTGGATATGGTTAGATTGGATTCACGAGCAGGTTGATTGCACTCACCCATAGCGAAATCTTGGGCCTGTTGTCCGCATCCATGGCGAGCCTCTTTCGCGGGCCATCCTCATAACCCCTGAAAGCCGTCTTGATCACCTCGTACCTACTCTCGAAGAGGTCCTCTGTGGGCTTGGCAGCGGGAACTTCTGGCATCTGAGCAACCTCCACCTCGCCAGCACCAACGGCATCGAAGAACTCCTCCTCCTCTTCCGACTCGGACTCTGAGATTTCGGCGACGATGTCAGCAAAGGTGGCCCTTCTCCTCAAAGCTCGCGAAGAGCGACGGGACTCGACTTTGCCAGAGATGGATATAATCTCTGAGAGCGCCTCTTCTTCCGCGTCGGTGAACTGCTCCTCTTCCTCGAGAGCCTTCCCTTCTTCTTCCGTCTTGTACTCGTCCAGTGCTTCCCGAAGGGCGCGCTTTGTCTTTCTCCGCTTAAGCTCGGATTCGCCCAGACGATTCTCCAGCTCCTCGTGCTCTCTCGCCACCTTCGCCATACTCTCCTCCCACATGCGGCGGACATTGGCTTCTCTTTCTAATCGGGACTGCCAGTATGCGTCGCGGTCTCTAGCTATCCTCAGGAGATCCCCGACTAGCCCTTTGAGGTTCCCGACAGCGGCCTCGTACGATGCCAGCGCCTGCACCATCAGCGGATCGGAAATCTGTAGCGTTGGGTTATTGCCCTTTTCTCCCTGCAGCGCCGCAGTCACCTGGGCCAACAGGTCCAACTGAACCTTGGCTGACTGAGCAGTGATGTTGAAGGCGTCCTTGCTTTGAGGCCGCAGTTCGTGGCTGCTGGCATCATCCCCGTACTCCTCATCGTCGTCCATGTCGCCTTCCACTGTAGCCGTCCCCAACTGGCTGACAATCCTTCCGAAGTCGTTGCCAGCTACGCTGTTCTCATATGCACTTTCGGGCTCCTCGTTGATGCTCGTCGCTGCACGTGACACTGCGTCTTGACTTGTTAGGGGCACTCCGAGCGAAGTGGCTGGGACAAGGTCCCTCCCGGTGCGCACCCTGGTACTAGGTTGGCTAAGTGAGTCGTTGTCTTTCGAAACGCGGGATTTGTCCAGTTGCTCTATCCTCGCCTGCTTCAATGCCTCCTGGTCGCGGGACCGCTGCTTCTCCTCCTCTCTGGCTTCGTCCTTGGCCCACTGGATGGCGTTATTCAGGGCCCAGAACCAGCGCTTGGCCTCGACCTGATGGTTCGCCTTCAAGTGGTATTTGACGGAAGATTTGCCTTGGATCTCGAAACGTAGCTTGTCTTGGGGGTCCATGAACAGCTTTGCGATCTTCATATTGATAGCGCCACGGCACGCGGAGCCAGTATCGTCTGAGCCGGTTAGTAGAATACAAAACAATAAACTGATTCCATGCTTACCTTGGTGTTTATAGTAGCTTAGAACGCCATCTTCAAGGACGAACCACCTCAGCTTGTAACCACTCGTGTAGTTTGTCCACTTCTTCAGGTAGCCCTTCATCTCTCTTGACTCCTTGGCTCCTATGCTGTTCTCCCCTGCTTGGGACTGGCTAGCTGCACCCGCCAGGATCGTCTTCTCTTGGATTCCTCTCTGCGCCGCGGCCGCTGCAGGCGAGCGCTTCAGGATGGCGCGCGTGCGGTCATCCTTGGTATAGTCCTGCGGCAGCTTTCCCTTTCTATCTCGGCGGAAGGGGTCTGCGCCATTCAGAAGCAATAACTGGGCCAGCTTTACATCCCTGCGTTTCGCGGCTTCGTGCAAAAGCGTGCCTCCAGCGTCTACAACTGCGGGATCGGTGGGTAGATCTCCGCCGTTCACGTCGAGCGTGCTCTTGACTCTTGGGTCCTGCAGCAGCTTCTCGATGCCCTCCATATCCTGCGCTGCCACGAGTTGTTGTATCTTCTTCACATTTGCCTCTATGAATATGGACCGTGCAAGCTGCAACTGTTGGAAGATCTCCGGCGTTCGCGCGAGGTCGAGGGGGGTTTGACCGTTGTAGTTGGTGATGGAATCGTTGACGTTCGGCTGATCGAGCAGCATGCGCACTACCTTCTCACGTCCGAGGGTGGCAGCCAGATGCAGAGGTGTATTCCCGTCGCGATCACGGCCATTTACGTCGATGACGGAGTCCGGGCCCGGGGTCGCATTTGACAGGACAAATTCGATGACGGGCAGCTCCGCGCATTGTATGGCCAGATGCAATATGGAAGTGCCCTCTGAACGGCCGGGCAGGGACAAGGAGGAACCGTCTCGCTCTTCGGTTTGGGGGCCTTGCTGCTCTCGAATGGCCTTGGAGATGGCCGCTGTATCGCCGTTGCGCAACGACTCAAAAACTCGGAACAACTTGACGGATTGCTCTACGGAAGCTGCTCGAGGCAGCGGCGAGGTAGGGCTGGGGCCCTGGGCAGGTGAGGCGGGAGGAAGGCTATCCTGTGATGCGGCATTCGTCATGGTGGTGGAGAGGTGAGGACGCTGGTGTTTCGAGGCGGTACGGTGGTGCTTGGAGACAGAGGAAGCGGCGTTTGAATTGATGGATGCGCCGGAGGAGGTGGGCGCTGCGGTCTCCGGGATGGAGATGTCGGTTACGTCAGGCTTGGAGGAGACGCGGTTGATGAGGCTCTTGACCGTGGACGACTTGGAACGCTTGTGCCTGGGTTGCCAGTCAGTAGCTGGAGAGGGTATATTATGACGACTCGTGCTAGCTCCAGCGTGTCCAGAGCTTGCGCCGTCCGCCGAAGCTTCAATAGTCTTGGGCCTCGGAGCACTCACCCTTCCATTGTGGGTGTGATTGGGCAGGGCGCCGGCCGTGGTGTTCGGCCAAGAGGCGCGGGGAGAGGTTATTGTGGGGGTGGAGTGGACGTTGCACGACGTTTTGAGGAGCGAAAGGGTCAAAGAAGGCGACGACGACGGAAACAGGAGTGGAGGATGCGTTTTGGAGCCAAAAGGAGGACACGCCGAGCTTGACGAATTTCCTCAGAGGATTGACGAGTGACGAGTGACGACGGTGGTTGATTGACGGCGGGGCTTTTGGATCCATGGCAACTGGCTCAATGTGCTTGTCCTCAGGGGGCCGAAGCTCGAGGTGGCGCAGCCAATCGGGGAAGAGGGAACTGGGCCAGCATAGGTTTGGATACCACGGAATATTATATTATTATTCCATCAAGGTCCCAAAGAAGATGATGGTGCAGGATGCTTATGCAGGAGTCTACCAAATTTACTGTGTACATGCGTGGTACTGTATGGGTATGTGTGGTATTATTATGCAGTGCCAAAATGTACGCTAACTGCTGACTCCCGAGTCAGATGCTAGCCACTCCTACCTAGGTGGCTTCCTAGCCCAGGCTCCTATGCTTACAGCAATACTTTTATACATGATCTTTTTTGTTTGTACAACGGCCATTATACAGCGGCTCAAGCTTCTCCCTCACGACAGGTCACCACCGACCAGGAGAACCACGCTGCCCAATTGTCTGCGCAGGTCCTCCTTCTCCACGTCGTGCGTGTCCTCCACCTCTCCCCAATTCTTTGTCTGCCATGTTACCTCGACGCTGGAAGCTTCGGCTGCCTCCTCGACGCCAAAGCGGGGACCCTCTGAAGGATCGCGGGCGGTTGCAAAAGCCTCGCCCCACTCGTGGATGAGGCGGGTGCCGACACAAAGGCTCTTGGAACCAAGAACAGCTCGCTCCAGGCCGGCGAGCTCAAAAGCAGGAATACCGGTGAGCCAGCCACGCACCACGTTTCTCGTCGTCTCCGGCTGTGGTATGGGGAGGATGCTATCCGGCTCGAGGATGGGCACGATCTCCACGCCGGGCCAAACCCTGGACGTCAGATAGGCGATGATGGGAGAGGCCAGGTTCATCTGCAGCTTGCGCAATGAGGCGCTGTCGCCGCCAGCATCGTGCACGTTCTTCTCGGGAGCCCAGCAGAGCAGGGTGTCCGTGGCCAGGTAGCGCATGAGCATACTGATGATGTCGTCCCGGATCTTGGTGTTGCCCTCGGCGTCGGCCTTTGCGATATCGATGGCGCGTGCAGCGAGAGAGGTCATTGGGATGTATTCCGTCTTGAGCGCCTGCTGCGCGCTCACCAGGAGGTCCCATTCGAGGGCAATGGCGGTGGCGAGCTGGCTCTTGGAGCGGGGGAGGGTCAGGATTTCCTTCGAGGGCGTGCGAACCGGGCGCTTGTCGAGGAAGATCTGTAGGCCTTCTGCGTCGTCGTCAGCAAGGGAGCACAGGCTTGTATTTGGGCAAAGGGATAGGGCTCACCATCCGACTCCTGGACGGAGACATCTTGCCAGAAGCGCTTCTTGAGGGCAGTGTTTGGCCGTGCTGGCGATGCCCTCAGCTCCTGTGCCTGCTTCAGCAGCTCTGCTTGTCTCCGTTTCCGGGCGACTCGCTCAAAGGCCTCTGAGGTGGGTGCCTTTGGGGGCGGTCCTGCTACAGCGGGGGTTCCGAGAGGTTGGGCGCATCGTGAAGCGGAAGTGTGGAGGCACTGGTAGAGGGAGCGGGGAGCCCTCCGGGGCGCTGCGAGCCTTAATGTGGCGAGCCTGGGCCGGAGAACCTCCATGACTTCTGCTGAAGGGGAAAAGTAGGGCGGCGTGGAGGGGAGAAGTGCCGATGTAGGACGATTGACAGGTTGACGATGGACCAGATCTTCTCAGACAGGTGTTGGATTCGGAATTCCATCCATCCCATGTCGGTTCAGACAAACGCTCGGCGCGCAGGGAGACCCCTGTCACCGGGGATAGCAGGGATCATAGGTCTGGGCAACTTGGCAAGAGCTCGGCCAGGGCTCCGAGATTTGAGATTTTCTTGGCACTCGTGACCCGTGACCCGTGACTCGTGACTCGTGAGGCCCGAGGAAGTCGGAGGGACCACCAAGCAAGTTGCAACAATGAATCATTGAATGGGGCACAATTGCGCGCGCGCTGTGGCGCTGACGCTCCGCACTCCTTCCGCGGCTTCGACGCCGCCCACGTAGTACTTATGTCCGACATGCGAGTGCCGTCCATGGACCTATGGACCCATAGGGATGGGATGGGATAGGGCCTGTTGTGGCTGCTTGCTCATCAACGGTCAAGAACAGTTTAGACATCCCGTGATGTTGCCTTTCGCTCATCCACGTCGTAACCATGCAGTCGTTCCCATCGTTCCCGTCTTTCCTGACTTCAACAAACCCAACACTGCTTTGCTCCGACTCCCGAGTCACCTCTGCGGCTCTGCCTCACTGCCTCCATTTTTCTCCCCCCCCCAGCCCCACCCCCAGTGCAACCCTCTCCAGGAGCCTTGCAATTGATCGCCTTCCGCCCCCATTTACTCCAGATGCTGCTGTCATGAGCCTTCTCTGACAGCACATCTCTCTAGCCTTTTCATGCAGAACACGGCCGCTCCAAAGCCGTCCGCGAATGCTGCTGCTCCGCTCCAGAAGCCCATTCGCTTCGTCACAAACACCGACGGTCCCTACGCAAAGCGGAGGAGAATCAATTCCGCCTGCCTAACATGTCGGAGGAAGAAGACCCGCTGCTCAGGTCCGTCAACTGTCAACATCTTCTTTGCACTTTTTTCCACCAAAGAAATATTTTCCTTTTTCTCTTTGTTTTTCATTCTAACTCCGAGCAGGTGAGCGTCCTGTCTGCGGTACATGCAAACAGAATAAACATGAGTGTGCCGGCTACGGCGCCGATGCCGATGCCACCACCACCACCACCACCGCCGCCGCAGACGCCAACCCCAAAGATCCCAAAGACTCCAAGAAACAAGTGCTGCGCGACAGCAACCCTTCCACTGAAAAACCTATCCCTAACAATGTCCGACCAAAGCAAGAACCTCCTCCTCTCCCGTCCCCAGTCCCTTCTCGCCAGACGCTCCATCATGGAGCCGTTCAAGCCTCGCCGAACCTGGACTCGTCCAGCACCGCGAGCGTGTCCAATTCCGCACGTGAGCATTCATCTCCTCCCACCTGCACTCAACCCTGCTTATGCCTTGCAGACCTTGCGCCATTGTCCCTAAGCACTCGCAACCGAATGCCCTTCTTTCGTTACTTTGGCCCAACCGCCATCATGCCGGGCTTCAAGCAGATGGTCGTCAAGGTCCGAGGCAAGGCCCACTCCACCAGCCATACCTCTTCCGAAGGTGTGTGAAAAGCCTAACACCAACAACATTCAGGTGCCCGCTGACCGTAGCCAGCTCTTGAGTCGTCTCCGGGCCAGGCTGCATCCGTTGGATCACCCACTACCCCTGGGTTCCGCACACCGGTCGAACTCCCCGTCTACGACACTTCCACCACGGCTCCACCCCCCTTGATTACCCACCTTTGCAAACTCTTCATGGTCCATTTCGGCTGCACCTTTCCGTTCCTGCAACCCGAGCGTTTTCTGCGGGATCTGGAGGAGAAGCAGGTGGACGCCATACTGGTCGATGCCGTGTGCGCACTAGCCGCACGTTTCTCCACGCACCCACTGTTAACCGGCTCGACAGAAGCCAAGAAGGAGGGAGAGAGCTTGAAATTACAACCGCACGAGTATGGCCAAGCCTTTGCGCAAAGAGCCAAGTCCGCCATCCCAGACGCTTTCCACTGCCCCAGCGTCGCCGTCGTCCAGGCTGCCCTTTTGCTGGCGTACGATGAGTTTGGCGCGAGCCGCGACAGTGGGCTGTGGATGTACCTGGGCATTGCCATCCGCATGGCGCAAGATCTGGGGATGCAGACTCTGGAAGGCCTCAAGTACGAGGGACGAGACGGGCCAACCCCCAAGTCCGTGAAGACGGACCCCAGCGGAGGCTTGAACAACGGTTCGGCCAGTTCCGGGCCGCCGCCAAGGACACCTACCACCACCACGTCGGAGGAGGCGGAGGCGGAACAACGAGCAGTCGAGCGAGAAAGATTGGACACTTTCTGGTCGATATTCTTCCTGGACCGTGTCATATCGTCGGGAACTGGACGTCCCGTGACTCTCCGAGACAGGGACATAGAGATATCATTTCCCTCCCTGGACGAGGTCGACCCGGCATCTGGCTGGCCATTGCCATTCCCCGCACTAATTCGGATCATACATTTATACGGGCGAGTTACGGACCTGCTGAATCGCATCAAGGAGAAGGCGCACATCACCGAAGCACTCCGGAAGCAACTGGATACACTGGAATTCCATCTAACAGAAATCTACCAGGGCCTCTCACCTAAGCTGCATTTCAATGCAGTCAACTTCCAACATTATGTCAAGATCAAGCAGGGCACCAACTTTCTTCTCCTGCACTGTTGGTTCCACACGCTCATTGTACTGCTCCACCAGCCAACGCTGCTCAAGACTTTCGAAGGCAGTGCACATCACCTGTCAAGCAATAGCCGAGAGCTCTCCATGTCCTCGGCCAAAACAGTGGCCGATATTTTGGCGTTCACGGATCTGATCGATGCAAAGACTGGCGTCGGGAATCCTTTCACAAGGTAGGTTCCATCTGACCCATGGTTTCTTCGGAAGTGCTCATTCTTGCTAGTCAACCCATCTACATTGTGGCATGTGCCTTCCTCAAGGAGACCGCCTTACACACGGCCTCGTCCCAGCCACACTCGCGTCCTTCAACGCCAGGCTCGACCCAGGACGACCCATCAATCAAGACCAATAAGTCTTCGCTAGATCACCTAGACTTCGATCACTCACCACGGCCGCCCCTCGCCACTCGTGCGAGTTATCCAAGCGATCACGATCAAAAGCAGGCCCAGAAACACACATTGCTCGCCTCGGCAGCAAACCAGAACTACCAACGATGCTACAGAGCTTTGAAGTCACTGGAAACCTATTGGGCCGGAGTCAAGTACATCCTCACGGTGTTGGACCAGAAAGCCAAGGGCGTGGGCGATCCGCTTCTGTATACTGCTGAAGAGGTGGAGAGCGCGTTGGAGCAGCCAAGGCCGGAGCCTTCCTTCACGAGCCCAGGATGGCGGCGAAAGCTCAGCTGGGGCGCCTATCTGACCCCCGAAAGCATCGATACGGAGAATCCGGCCAAGGTCACCGCAGCTATTCGCGCCCGGACACCCACGATTGCTAGCTCTCCGCTGCCTGCAGCAGGTCAAGGTACTGTTGAATCCTTTCCCCTTACGAGTGTCCGCTAACAGCATTCGCAGCAATCGGATGGTCACTCACTGGCACGATGAACTCGCCATCGACCAACGTCGCCGTCATGTATCCTTCAGACGCCAGCAATAATCGTGACAAGCCAGTCAAACAGATACTTCAGCCCTCCATCGCATCTGTTCTCTCTGGCTCTCCTGGTAATCTACCCCACTTGAGGCCAGACGTTCTCACACAAAGGCATGCACCCGCTCCAATGCCGCCTCCGCAAACCATAGACTCTGCAGCCATGCCTCCACCTCCAACCGTACAACTTCACCCTCTCGCCACCGACCCTTCCCTGGTCTCCGACGCCGACCTCCTCCTTAATCTTCATACCAACTTCAATGCAAACCCATCGAATAGTTTACACCCGACAACAAGAAACCCATCGCTCTCACTACCTGCCTCATCGTTCCCACACACCCCAAGCTCATTGCCAACCGCACCTCCTCATACCGTCCCTTCTTCTGCGGATTTCACCCCGCCCTCCCTCTTCGGCGCATACCCAACCGCACCCGGCTCGGAGACATTCGGCGACATGGTGATAGATTCCCAGGACGTCGATATGTCCGCTCTAGGTGCGGAAATGATGCCTTGGGATTTGGAGTACCTACCGCACGATCTCATGTTCTACGGGGAAGGGGCATTCGGGCCTGTCGAGGAAGAGCCAGGTGGTGGGGCTGGACAGGGAGACGCTGGCGCAGGGGCGGGATGAGAATAGAGGAGATGTGTGAACCTGATGAATGTTCTTAGGGCCGGAGTGTAAGAGCACGGTGTTTGGCTGTATCTGGGCTTCGTTCCATATTTTCGTGATATCCGGATCGGGTTGGGTTTCATCGGGATTTTTAAAAATGGCGTAGCATGTCGGGGATCTGCGAATGCAGATATTTCGACCATCTTATGCATGGGCTGGGTTTTACGATGGTTGTGGAAAAATAATTTGAGGATGCAATATTTTGCCTCAATGCTGCCATTGTGGTCCTCATATCTTATTGCCTTCACATGAACTCGGCATAGGTCAGTAGCTCGTTCTCAAACTATAAGGTCGACATTATCAGTCATATTTAGTTGCACGGCTTATTTTAGGTACTTGCATAAGTCCCCGAAACGCCGACTATCCAATACAGTCCTTCCTATCGCGCACCAATGCCCCAAAGGCAAAAATTTCAATCCAACAATTCAAAAGCCAAATTCCAGACAGCCATGCGCCTTCTCAAGCCTCATAACAGCCAAGTCCCTAGACCGACATCTTACCCAATACACCATCCCATACCAATCCATCATCCCACACCCTACCATCCACCATCTACGCAAACCACGCCATCATCCACTTCACCACCAGCATCGAAATCCACAGAATCAGCACGAGCTCCAGCACGGGATGCAGCCCCAGCCCGCCCTGCCCGTCCAAGCCGCGAAGGTGCGCATACGTCCAGCGCGCCAGGTTCCACGTCCTGTCATTCTCCTCGCGGAGCTGCTGGTTCTGTACATGGATGTAGGCGAGATGTGCGTGGAGTTGAGCGACGTGGGCCCTCAGCGCGTCGAGCTCTTCCGCCGTCGGGGAAGATGCACGTGCGGAGTCGCGCAAGGGCGTTAACTTCGGGGTAGGCATGAAGCCGATAGAGGGGCGCTTGGAGGACCCTGTGTCGGGACTGTCTGTTTCCGTGTCCGATCCCTCTGGAGAGGAAGAGTGGTCGCCTTGCTCTGCGGACGAAGACGCCTCTGGTGATAGCACGAGCTCAAGAGAGGAATGTGAGTGCGGGTCCTCGTCGAGCTCGCGGAGATACGAATCGTCGCCTACCACGGAGCGGATCCACGACAGCATTTCCTGCCTTTCCTCCTCTTGTTCGGGAGGCACAGGGAGCCGGGAGAGCCGGGCCTCGATGTCCCGGGCACTGGAGGTGACGGTGTCCTTGAACTTCGAGGTCCTCGAGGTGGCCTTGCCATCGCCAGCCTCGGAGTCGTCGTGCGTTGACATGATGGTTGGGGACGAGACGCTACCGGGTCTCTCCATGGCCCAGTGGAGGGGGAAAGGCTGGGAGAGCTTGTCGGTTGGAAGACCTCGCGGTTGTGTCTGTGGTAGGGGAGAAAGTTTGGGCACCACGGGAAGGAGAAATTATGGCAGCGCACCTCCAGGGTCACGGGGATGAATTCCGGGGCCAGTGTCTCCTTGGCAAGTTGATCACGTAGGAGGAGCTGTAGTTCCCCTGGTTGTTGCGTCCGCGGTGAAAGAGGCTTCAGGGGCGAGAGAAGGGGACGTATGAGAGCGCCCCTCCTGCTATCGAGCCGTGAAGTACAATGCAAAGGAGAGTGCCCGTGGATGTTGAGCGAGTTGCGATGGCCTCGTGGTTGTGCATGCGGATGGGACAAAGACGCAGAGTCTGTGGATAGACGATAACTGCGAGCGCGCCTACTACATTGTGTATTGATAATGAGACACAGCGCAGGAAAGTCGGGCACAGGCGCTACGGAAGTCATTGGAAAGGCGTAATTGAGGTCATGACGGTGGCGGAAAAGGGGTGCACATTGTTTAGATATAAGGAGGGAGTGGAGGACAGATCTACGATGCTTGAGCTGCGGGTAGCAAACAAGGGAGAGTGATCAAGTCTATCGAAGGTCTCCACCCAACCCGAGGATTCTGTAGAAAGAGGAACAGGTGACAAGATTTCGAGAGGGTTTAAAGGGTTTTCTGTCGCCTGGCCGCTAGATAGGAACTGCTCGATCGTAGACTTTAGAAACCAGAGAAACCGTAAAATAACTTTCTAGCGAAGAGAGATGACAGTTCCGATTCTCGCAAGGCGAAATGACGCTGCAGTTGACATGTAGACCACTAGTGCAACCAAGAAATGTCAACTTCCTTGGGCGAAATCGACAAGGTTTCTTATTTGTATCTATACAAAGTGAGAGTTATGGACTAGGCATTGTAGATCGTCGCAGGGGCCCTTACACAATGGGGAAAACAGTCACTCTATCCTAACAAATATCGTAGGCTTAATTCCGTAGCTATAATGCAATCTATCGCTCCTCTCGATCTGAAGATAAATATGATCCCAGATTGTCTTCCCACTACGCTCGAATCCCTAAACATTGCTACATTAGCGTCCTCGCTCTGTATTTTGCCATTGTATCGATGAAATTGCGAAAGGGTCAGTCAAGCTGCACCAGAGATTTTGGGGCTTACGAGCCGCAACACCATCCTTCGCTTACAGTTCGCGTGTGACCCCACTTCCCGCCCTCACGTATTTGTCCCTTTGACCACGCTCCGATAGCAATCTGGGTTGCCACACTACTGGCATTATAAATATTAAAATCTTGCAAAAATGCATATAACAAGCCATCCACCTTATGGTGATATCTTCGATGGTCTAGTGGTCATGATTTCCGCTTGTCAATTCACCTCGTGGATAGCAAGCGCGGGAGACCGGGGTTCGATTCCCCGTCGGAGAGTCATTTCTTTTTGTCTTTTTGCCTGTTCCTGCGACTTTTGTCACCGGCGGGGTCGGGGTGGCGACCGCTTTGCGCTTTTTGGCTAAAGAGACGAATGCTGGAGGCGCTAATTTTGGGTGTGCAAATAGCTATGGGAAGAGCACAAAAATTGAGGACACTATAACAGGAACGCTCTGTATCAATATTTGCATTCCCAGTATCCGGCCAACAAATCCTCTCTTTTCTTGTTTAAATGCCAACGACTACATATTTCCTTTGCATAAGCGAAATATGTTATATTCATTCTCACTCTTACAAAGAAAGATGTACACCATTACATGGTTCCTTCGCCCGCTAGAACTATGTATAATGTTACCTGAATACCATTTTATACGACGTACATAGACTTTTACCGTTGCTGGTAGCCTTCGCTTGCGCCATGTCTATCGCTGGAAACAGTAGTAATAGTTCAATTGTGACGGACATGATAAATCACAGATATTGTACTCTGACCCCGTCAACCTAAGTGCTCCGTAGATTTTACGCATCATCATACATAGCCTGCAGCATAAATGGGCTCCTCGCCCTGATACTCCGCCCATACGCCAACAATACCAATGGAATACAGCTCAGCACGAGCGCAAAGAATCCGAGCAGGCTGCTCGCCCAATGGAATCCCAGGTTCGTGTACATGCTCTGTGTCGCAAGCGGCAAAAATGCAGCAAGAAGGTTCTCTAGAAACGCCACTCCGGCAATAGCGCTCGCGGCGTACTTCGCATAGGAATCCAGGATGTATTGCGTAACGGCCGTGACGGCTATGAACATGCCAAAGCCCACGAAACCCAGTCCAAGCGTGGGAAGTATCCAGGGGACGTTGGCCGAGCTTGCCCAGGCGTACCAGAATAATCCCCCTGCAAGTCCGACGAAAGATCCTGGTATACTGAGATAGAGTCGTGCTTCGGGAATCGGATGCCCGGGCTCCTCGTTGTTTCTCGCCGCAGAGAGGAAGTAGAAGTGGTCCCCGAGGATGCTGGCCACCAACCCGAGCAGTTCGCCGACGACGAGCGCTGCCTGAACTACGCCGGCCTCAAAGTACGTCCATTGATATAAAGCATGGTAGACTTGGAAGATTGACTGGGTAAACATGAAGGCAATGCCTACACAGAACGCAGACCACAGCCCGAAGCTTAGAACCACGGGTTCTGTAACGAGCATTCGACTCGGCCGAATAAGGGTTTTGGCAATCACGTCCAGAAATGAGGTATGGCTCCTCTCTGCCTTGGCGAAGACTGGTTTTCCAGTGATGGATCGGATCCGCTTTGCACGGCGAGTGAGGATTACATCCTGTCGGACTTCTGGAAGAGTGAAGAGCAACAGGGGAATGAGGACAGAGTAAAAAATGATTTCCGTGTAGAATATCCTGGATGCATTCAGCGACGACATAACAGTTGAACGAGGGGACATACCAACGCCAGGACAGGTATTTCACGGTAGCACTGCCCAACACAGGCCCCAAGCTCACGCCAGCCAGCAGGTTGAACATCCATAACGATGTCGCGAAGCTTTTACTACGCCCGTCGCGCCATAGGTCACTTACGATACTACTGGTGATGTTGGCGAGGACGCCTGAACAACTGCCAGTGATCACCCGGGTGATGATGAGAGTAGCGAAACTTCTCGCTACGGCTTGCGGAACGAGGAAGGTAATTAGAGTAAAGTAGACAGCCTGTACAATTCCGTCAGAGTCATAAAGAGGAGCACGGCTCCGAAGGCACTAACGATGTAGCTCCATCTAATCCCAAAATTCTCCATCAATGGCAAGGCGAGCATAGGCGCAGCGGCTCCTCCCAGTGTCCAGGACAGAATGGGCCAGTAGGAAGTAGGGAAGTATTCTTCACTGAGCCCAAATTCGTCATTGATTTGCTCCGCAGCACTTGTCCTTCACGAGGCGTTAGTTCGCAATTCTCGCCCCAAGGTGAATCTCAGACGCAGTAATAGACGGAGCTCCAATGAGACGCGTGCGTACTTACATTTCTGTACCATTGACCTGCACCACCAGCGTCATAAAGCATGCCATCACAGTAATCATCCATTTCTTCCTCTTCGTCCAGTTGAACGGGTTCTGTGGATCTTCAGGGCCATCCCAATCCACAAATTCCTCAGCCTGTCTACGCGCTTCCGAGCCACCAACAATGTCAAAGTAGGGTCCATCATCGTTGCCTGGATAGCTGTTCAATTCGTGACTTTCCCTCTCGGAACGTCCTGTGTGGCCTTTGCGGTGGCTTGAGGTGGCTGAGATGCCGGTCGACGAGGAGCAGTCCCCGGTTTGCAGGCCTGCCATGTTGGTGGACCCTAAGTGTCAGGATAATTCGACGGAGAACCCACGGGTGGAGGGAAAGTACAAGAGGAACGGGGATAGGGGGTCAAGGAGAGAGAACCAGAGTGCCAAAAGAGAGAATCATGATGTTGTAAGTTGCAGCATTCATAAGTGACGCGGTGCGGACCAGAACTAGCGATCAAGCCAGGCCCCGAAGCCAGGTCAATCTGTTCCAGCGTCGGTAAGTCCTATATCATGATCCTCCTCCTGGAACGTGGTCCCGGGCGTCCTGCCTCTACAAGCCGTCAACGTTTTCAAACGGTCCGACAGGGCCAGGTGTGGAACCCACACAAGCGTATGGAAAACAGGCGAATGTGTCACTTTCGAGGCAGCGAAAACGGCCAGTATACTGCTACACGGTTGTCTAGAGCACGGCAGGTGACATATAGTCCAGTGGAGGGGCGAGTACAAAGGCCGAGGCACGTGTGGCAGGGTCAACCCGTCACTAGTTCCATTGTAGCGAACGGAGGGACTGACATCATAACCCAGGCGGCAGGCATCGCCATTTGCGTGGGAGAGCCACACTGCATAGGCACAAATCACAACGAGGGATAACGTAATAGAAAAAGCGTGAGGAAAGCGAGGCCGAAGTAAGAAGGCAGCTAGCCGGAAGCAGTTTACCATTTCATACTGCTGTCTCACGTCCCAAACAGGTTGCTTGCAAAACATCATCGCAATCCTATAGCCATATAGGACTCTACCAACAATACGAAGGATAAAGAACATTTTCCGACCCAAAGCAATCCGGTGACCGTTACTGTGACCCAACTCCTTAAGATGCTAGATTCCAGGGTATCTTGCAGGAAATCCCAATCGACCGTGTGATTCAAACGCCTTTCGAACGATGCATAGAGTGTCGCTTAGTTCACGCCTGACCATTCGATACCACTGCCATCGCCCTGTGCCCGCTGCTGCTGTTGCTGCTGCTGCTGTTGGTTCCTCATCTGCTGCTGCTGCCGCAACATTAACATGTGCATCTGTTGCTGCGTCATCTGGGGCATTTGGCCCATATTCATCCCCATATTCTGCATGTTCATCCCCCCCATGGCCTGCATGCCCTGCATCCCTTGCATGCCCTGCATGCCCTGCATGTTCTGCATATTCTGCATATTCTGCATGGTCTGCATATTCTGCATGTTCTGCATGTTTTGCACATTCTGCATGTTCATTGCTCCCATATTGTTCATCATGCCCATGTTGTTCATCATGTTCTGCGGCATTTGGCTCGCATTGATGTTCATGCCCGAGCGTTGCTGCTGCTGCTGTTGTTGTTGTTGTTGCTGCTGCTGCTGCTGTTGCTGCATCATCATCAATTGTTGTTGTTGTCTCGCCTGCTGGGCGCGCTGTTGCACCGCCTGCATTTGTTGAAGCTGGGCTGGATTCTGGGGTGTGCTGCCCATGAGGAGCCGCAACTCGTTTTCCTTGACTCGCACTGCATTCTCCAGTTGCGCGAGTTGCTGGGTCATTGGCATCGGGATGTTTTGGGGGCTTCCGAAGTTGCTCAGAAGCGACTGCTTGCGTTCATTGAATTGTTGTCTCAAGGTGTGAAGTTGTCGATTCAGAAACTGTACCTGTTGGTTAACCAGATTCTGGTTCATTCCCCCTTGACCCATGTTCATTCCGGCCTGTTGACCACCCATGTTTCCGGCAGCTTGACCATTCAGCTGCATTTGCCGGGCATTTTGTGCTGCTTGTTGTTGTTGTATTTGTTTGAAGTACTGCGTAGCAAGCATTTGCTTGTAGTGCGTAGGATCTTGCCCTTGAGGAACACCGTGCTGCTGGATGTGGCTCGCTGCTTTCATCATTGCAAACTGCTGAGGCGACACGGTCTGGTTGGGTGATATTTGGACGCCCTGCTGCTGCTGCATCATACGTAGGCGTTGCTGCTGCTGCAGTTGTGCCGCCTGGTACTGTTGCATCTGCTCTGGCGTCATGGTCTGGCCCGCGGGGAGTTGGGGCGTCTGCATCATCACAGGTGTTTGCCCAGGCATAACTCCGGTCGGACTTCCTTGGTTCACCCGCGGTTGCGGAGTTGCTGCCATGTTACGAGCGATGCCAGCCGAATTCATAATGGGAGTTCCTTGGACCATTTGCGGGGTTCCCGTGCGGCTCATGGGTTGGTTTTGCTGCTGACTCACGGTGCGGGCCATAGCAGCAGGATGATGAGATACCACCGAGGGTGGGCGAGGAGGACTTCCAGCCGCACCATGGCTTGACGAAGTTGCCATCATCTGAGCGCCGCCCATAGGATGCGATGCGTGCGCCGCAATACGTGGTGAGGCCGCTGCTGCCATTGGAGTCTGTTGTCGTACGACGGGCGAGGAGAACTGAGGTTGAGGGGCTGCTTGGGGGCCCTGTTGGGTAGCACCAACTCCAGCTATCTGCTGTGCATGGCTTGCCGCTCTCATCGCCTGATCTTGATGCATCGACTGCTGTTGCTGTTGCTGTCTAAGCAATTCGTTGCGCTTGGCTGTGTTCGCCTCAGCCTGCCGGGCGGCAGCCTCCAACTCCATCTTCCGCTTCCTCGCCTCCTGCTCTTGTAACTGTCTCTTTGCTTGAGCTTGGATAGCTTCTTCTTCCCGCTTGCGCCTTGACTGCTCTTCGTGCACTGCTTTGATGTTCTCAATCGTCTTGAAGCGAGAGAAATTCTGGTAGTTCGGATCTCGGATGGTGGCCTGGCCATCTTCTCCACCCGCAGCAGCAGCAAGCTTCGTCACCTGGAATTCGTCACCAGCAAGCATGAAGCGCTGAATATCGGCCGCTTCGGCTTCATCAGCTGCCAGCTCGGCAACGGTACGTTTTCTAGTTTCACGTGCTGGAGCCGGATTCTTGTTGTTAGGGTGCGTTACGGCGTCCATGAGTGCAACCGATTCCATCAAATTCTTGGTCGGATCAAGATGGAGTTTGATGGGTTGCTCGAGGTACACTGCCGCTTCGAAGTCGTAGGCATTACCCTCGTCGATGATCATCTTGGGCCTCTTTGGGCTGCGACCCTGCTGGAAGGTCGGCGTAGCAGGCACTGCTGTAAGCGGAGTGGGCGGATGACCTGTCGCCCTGCCAGCAGCTTGGTTCCTGCGGAAGGCTTGGAGATCAGATGCTGGCGTGGTGGCTAGTAATTGCATGTCCGTCAACACCGAGGAAGGAGTCGGGAAAAGGACCACCGTCGTGACTGTAGGCCTGGGAGGCACCTTTTGCGAGGGCCGCTGCCCTGGCGCACCCATGCTTTCCTTGTCGGAAGTTTTATCGTTCGTGCTGTCCGAACTTTTGTCATTCTGGCTGGCTTTGGCCGTGGGCCTCTGCGGATAGGGCACGGATGGAGACGGTGTGATGAAGTTGTTGTAGTTGTGGATAGAGAAAGGCTTCTTATTTGCCTCTGTAGAACTGTCCGACTCTTTCTTTCCGTTATCACTGTTGGAGTTGTAATCGTATAGCTCCACGATCATGCAACCTGCACACAGTATAAGCTAATGGAGATATCATGTGGCGAAGATACTATACCATCGTAGAAAGGGATGTCGAACATGTACAGCTCTTCCAGCATGTTGTGCGGTACAGTCTTGAGGCGGATATGCTGTAGCAGCTGGGACATAGGGGACCCGTATGACAGCGACTCTTGAGAGTCGTTCAGACGGAAATGGGTCGCATACAAATGGACGCGTAGTGAAGGGTTACGTCCTTTGAACTTGGCGAGGATATCATCTTGTGTCCAAACGAAGCGAACATCTCCTGCTTTCGAAGTCGTATCCTCTAAGGTGTTTGCCTTAGGCACATTCGTGCGAGCCAAGCTAGGTCGTTGCGATCGTTGGCGGAGTGCCTGTGACGGCCGCGCAACGGCTGCGGTCGACATGTCGCACCGCTAGCAGATGGGCGAAGATTTGATGGAACCTTTGGATGCGAGGAGTGTCTGTGAATGATGTGTACGGCCCGGGGACGTATGTGCGGGGAAATTTCGTGAAGCGTGCAGGTGACGCTCCGCGAGTATGGCCGCCCGATTGCCCGTTCTGGGCGCCGTCACCACCGCTCAATGTGGCTCTGGGTACGAACGAGTGTTTAATGGAGATGGCGTAAAGAATATAGTTTCGGTCGTGGTTTTGAAGCGTGGGGAAGCGCGTTTGCTGCCATTACAGGCGGTGGATTGCTCGGTGTTGACTCGTTCGTGGACCGCACCTAGGCATGTTTGAGAGGTGAGGTGACGGTGGCGCGCTTATATAATCAGCTTTCTCAGGGCTCGACACCTCATCACGTGCACGTGGGCACTGTGAATATTCAAAGCTCGCCCAACGATGTACGATCCGGTAGTTGCCAGTGTCAATGGTTTAAGGAAATTCTTTTTATTCTTTCAGTTGACATCGGCCCAAATTCGTCGAGCCCGTCCCCGGGGGCAAGTTTCCAGTCCACCGAAGGCCTAGGGTGAACGTTAACCTTTACCCTAGCTATAGCTATATGGTATGCTTCCCGAAACACAGGGGAAATATTCGTAAGAGCACTTCCCACAGCTGCTCTTATCTCTAGAATCCAATCATTGCGTACTATGGTCATGATGACGGTTTATTCCAGCGCACCGCAGTCTGCGTCATAGGGTCTATTCATGAATCGTGGGAGAACAGAGTATGAGGCTAAATATCTTTGAACAGTACGGATGCATTTCTTCGGACAGAGATTATGCCTACAAACATTAATTTGTGTGCCCTGTCGACTTGTACATGGTATCTGGCTATAATCCTCCTCTGTGCATGCTAGACGGGAAGCACCTTGCTTTCCCTAACATGCTCCACCACTAATGATAAGGGGGTTCAAAATCATTCTCCGTAGCTGAGGTCGGTAATGAGATCACAGAGATTGGTAGACAATGACTAGCTCACCTTCAGTGAACTTGACGATCAGATCAAAGACCGCCAGTCCTCCGCTGACTCTTTCCGAACGGACTGATACCCGGCCGAGAAATAGGTTGGGGAGCAGTGGGCTTCCGCGCAATTCTCTTGGTCATTTCCACATTCCTTGCCACAGAATTCGGCGTGTGTTGACCAGACTTCTCCGAAGGTTTCTTCTGCAGGTTCACAATCGCCGTAGTGGGGTGCGGGATGCGCTTTTGGGCGGGCTTTTGGGCAGGCCTTTGAGCAGGCCTTTGAGCAGATCGCCTGATATTTTCGAGGAGTATGTTCGCAGGGTGGTCAGCATGAGGTGCGTCTTCGATGCCGCATTGATTGCAATGCTTGTGGAAGCAATACTTGCACTCCTGGTCTTCGTCGCCCAGTCCGCGATTGGCGACATCACAAGTGCAGCAGTACCAGCCCATACTGCTGTAAACCTCGAAGCTTCAGTAGGAAAATGGAGGCCTGTGTAAGAGTTGAGTGCGAGTGTACCGGACTTCGATCCTAGTTTTGGGTATCAGCAGGTTTGGGCGATTATGCCAGGGCGATGTCAAGAAATCAAGGCAGGCGAGTGGGGTCTTTAGAGGCAAAGGGGAAGAACACTGTGAATGGCCTCGGTGACTCTAAAGGGTGACAAACATCGCGCGTCACACTAGTGAATGCTGTGAGAACTCGACCATAAATTCAAGTCGGAAACTATTGACCACTCTCGCCTTTCCGGTGTGTCAGAATTGCGCAGCCCCTCAGCCTATCTCCACGAATCCCCGCTCCGTCCAGTCAGACCTGGCGGAATTATACATCGCTGTCTAGTGAGATTCATCATGAATCTGTGCCGTGTTGGATGCCTTTGAATGATCATGTTCAGATTGCTGGGTGCACCCATCGTTTCGACAGTTGATCCTAAGGGCCGACTCGAAACCACACTGCCAACATGCCGGGTGTGAGCAAACCCTACACCTCTTGCGCGCCGCGATATTATCGTTACCACAGGTGCAACAGTACCGGCCAGCCATTTCAGGGGGTTGTTGGTTCGGTATTGAGTTTGAGTTTTTCTGTAAAGAGGCGATCTGGGGCGTGACAACTTTGTCAGACTCGTGTCGGGATAATCAGTGTGTGGGAATTTAACGGTTGCCGAATGTTTTGCCAGAAGCTTTGTGGAGTTTCTGCATGGCTTCAGGAGTGCATATATATATTTCCGTGGAGTGAATGACGAAGCTTTGTACAGTGATGGTCAAGCTAAATCTGATGTCACTCTGTGAACGGTGAGTCAGATCATACTGAAAGTAGAAGATGATGAAGGAGTCAGATAGCGCACATGAATTATGAAGTGCAACTATGAATTCGAACAAAATGGCTCAAAGAATTAACCTTTGCTGACGTGTCCAATTGCAACTTCCAAACGTGAATGAACTTACAAGATCCACGGGTTGACTTATGGGCATTTGTATATGCAGATCGACCGTTTCAAAGTAACTACACTTGCCCTGATATTAGACTCCATGTTCAAGGTCTGTGGAAACATCACGTACTATAAAATCAAAGTGTGCCAGCAATGGATCATGATGATTAGTCAGTGATAATATTCCGCTAAAGGCCACCCGGTGTTCGTTTGAGGTTTAAACCTTCACTGCCTCTTTCGGAGGTCTTACGCGTGGTGAAAGTCCGGAGGCTTTCACCACCTGCAACTCTCCACAGGGAAGAAAATGACACATTGTCAATGCACACACTCACGTAATGTCCGAGGCAATTTTGATTGGTCGCCTCGAAAAGACGTCAGTCTCGGCGCTACTTTTCTTGGACCATATATTCGCCTTGATCCAGCTCCGACCTTCCTCCCTTACAACTCCCGCCATACAATCAAAGTCTAGGCAAGATCACGCCCCGCAAAGTGTCATTGTCGGAAATATTCAATCCCACAGAATCTCTGCTTGCAACACTCAAGATGCCCTACGGTGAGGACGAGTACTTCGACGATGAGGACTTACCCATGGAGGACCTGGACAACGGTTACAGTTCGCCGAGTGACGATGAGGGAGTTGATGAACAGGCCGAAGAGATGTTCCGAAATCCATCACGTAGAGCTCAAGAGGAACCTTTTGGGTCATTCAACTTTTGCAGCTACGCTTCTTCACCTTCCAAGCGCGATGAATCAGATTCTGCGTTGCGGGCTGGGTGTGAAGCACAGACAGACATCAAGGATGGGCTGGCCGGCCTGACGGAGGATGGCCTGGCCGCGCTAACAGAGGAGGAGCTAATTTGGTTGGTTTTCGACAAGGAGCGACAGAAACAGCAAGATGGGGCTCAAGAGTTCCAACCCTCGGGAGGTCAGACTCAGGCCGCAAACGACGCCCTCACACCGAGCACATCCAATATCGTTACCCGTACGCAAGTAGCTACCATTAGCAGCCAACTTCCCAATGGTGCCAATACGTCCACCGATATGCCTTTGCATAACACCGCCAATGCCATCCTGAACAGTGCAGAAGGAGAAGGTGTCCCACTTCCGGCAGCCACTCCCAATCCCCTCTCCTCTTCTGTCCCTGCTTCTGAGCATGGCCACGTGAAGAAGCCTAGCGGTTCTGGTCATGGCCGGTACAAGCGTCGAGACAAACATAGCCGTCGAGAGAACCGCCATCGCGCTACCTCTCACCGCGTCAAGTCAGGTCGTGTCGACAAAGGACGAGGCCGGGTCAACAACGGATCGGGTCGGCCGAAGCACAATAGGAGCGCTGCTGCTTCCACTAAAGCTCGCCTCTCCAATGTGTCCCTGGAGTCACGCGTGTCGTTCCTTCCACTTGAGCGTCGTGTGACATACGGTGAACCTCGCTCCCCAGCGATAGAGCGAGGGCCTCCCAGCTTCCGCCGGCCGTGTCGCTACGAAGACAAAGGCCGTCACTGCAAGAAATCTGACTGCAAGTTTCTCCATAGGAACCAGGTTGGACCTTTCCGAGGCCTACTGTTCTCGCTTCCTTGGTCTTCCAAGTAGTGATCATCCCGCCGTATCTACCCGTATGTTGACCAGAATTTCCCAGTCATTTCGATGGACGAGATACGGGTTATCGGTTTCTTATGGATAGGTTTGTCTAAGCTGGTTTCGAAAGGAAATGGAGCGCATACATTTGCTTGTACCGGGACCTCTGTGTCCCCGTCGATTAGACGAATTTCAATATTGGCTTTGTCGCCGGTTCGGATATGGAGGCATCAGCAATGCTATGGCCAGGAAAGGTAAATGTGGACGTGAAGCTTTGCATCATGCATGAAAGGAGGGTGGGCGCCGAGTGGGGCACTGTTTCTCCAAAGCCAGGTTCGCATGTGTGAACCTTGATACAATATAATATTCTCTCTGGAATTGTTGACCAGCGTGCATTGACATTTCCCACGTCAATAAAATAATGGTGTTCCATTTAGATTTTGCTCTGTGGCCCTACTTGCGAGCCCATGAATGGGATTAAGTTTTGAGAATTTCAATGTTTGCAGCGGCCCCTATTCTGTTTCTTAAGAGTGCCTTCCCAGACGACTTGTCCACAACCCACCTATATACCTTCCATAATACGACTCGTTATCTAGACGTGGAAATTTCCCGTTATGTATCTGTGTCTGTCGGGTTATTTGCGTGCTTGCGTAGCCAACCTGCACTACCACTTCCCCTGGACATCTTACATAATACGCCATAACCAATGAGGTACCTCACCATCTCTCTACGGCTTCATCAGATTCCAGGTTCCATAATTCTGTCACAAGTGCAATACAGTCATATCCGTTATAATAATTATGGCATGCACGTACTTGAGAAACCACCAGCAACTTCCTTCTTTCCCTCCTCCAGCATTGCGGCAACCCTAGAGAACAACTGCCATGGATATATGCCCTCTGACGGACTGTTCGCACAGAGAAGTGTGAAGAATAACTAACTTTACAGGGATAAGCGTCAACTACAGGGCAATGTGTTCCCAGGATTGACGAGTCACGTCTCATGATGACATCCGTCTTCCGCATGATACTTAACCTACCGCATCGACGCTCACGGCGAGAATATGGTCTTCAAACGCTCAGTCACCACCCGCCAACGCAATCGCGGAAAAGCGTAGGTCCCCGCCATTCTCCGTTTCAATCCTCATCAGCCTCCCCAACCCTTTCTCTAACGCCGACTCACTTAACAGGTCCTCATCCTCCTCGAGGGCGCCCCTGTCCAGGGGACCCCTCCTCGACCCCTCCAATTCCCATAGATGCCGATCCGGCCCCTTCACAAATGCCACAAAATGCTGTCCGGTGTGCTCGTGCTCGTGTTCATCCGGCATCGGTGAGTCCCCCAGCTTCGCAGCCTCCTGGTGCGCAGTTTCGTACTCTGCGTTCTCTTCTAGCACTCGCGCACGCTCCCACATGCTCTTGTCTAGCGCATCGCTTCTGATTTGATCGAGAGTCGAGCCGGGTACGATGGACTTTGCTGCTTCACCGTTCAGTAGGCAGTGTATGAGACCGATGCTGCCACATGCATCGCCGATGGTCTGCTTAAACCACAGTACCGGTTCCTGACTCCCTTTCCCAGGATATTCGGCCGGCATTGTGTTGTCTTCTGCGGTACGTGCGGCATGCCATGTGGGTGTAAAGGGGATGATGACAAGCAGGGCGTGAACGGGCCGAGGGACCAAAGCGAGGAGGTCCGGGTCGGTGAGGGAGTAGATGTCGTGGAAGGTAAGTGGAGAGGAGGCCGAGAGGCCGAGAGAGTGCGCAAGGAAGTTCATTACTTGAGGATTGTTCTCGAGCATCGTGAAGTACTTCTTCTCTTTTGGAGGCATGTTCGCTGCCTGCCGTACGTTCAGGATGTGTGATTGCTTGTTGTTGATATATGGTGTTGGAGGGCCTGCTGTATGGCTGTTGCTGAAGATTAGTGTGAGAAATTTAGCGGGGTTTGAATTGTGAACAGGCACTACGGGAACAACAAGTAGATATAGGTACAATGTCGGCAAGCCTCCTGCAGATTTTGGTGTTTGCGTTGCCAGTTCCAAGGTTGGTGCCTGGCAGCTGGGGGTGCAACCTATGACGATCTCCCACCCCCCCCCGCGCTTGCGCTAGGCTGTTTATAGATGAGCATCTCATGAGTACGCACACCTACAGCTGACTTGCATCCCGAAGTTTATTATACGAATTTCAGTTTTCCGAGGATAGCCTTCCTATCTCTGCAAGAAGTGATTTGCTCTTCCCAAGTACAGCTGAATGGTAGTTGTCACTATTTCCACTTCTCCCAAGGTGGTATCACTGATAGTCGCAACCATAGATCGGCTCTCCACTCGGATCTTTGAAGACTCCCGTCGGATCATATTTATATGCAAACTCCAGCAAGGACGCCCACGACTGTTTGATTCTCTCATTGTACCTCTGAAATTTCTCCCTGCCCTGCTCAGTTGCCGCATTACATAGCCAGCTGGCTCCCGATCCAACCAGTTCACCTCAGGTGCAACTACCCCTCATCAAAGCTCTTTAGAGATTCCGGTAAACAACCTTGGAAATCTTGCGCGACACTCACGCAAGCCGTCACCATGGACGAAGAAGCAAGACAAGCTTTGGCAAGCATGAAGATGCCTCGCCGCCCTATAAACTATGTCCCCGCAAAGACAGGCGAGATTCTTAAGCTCGGCCATCTAACATGTCGGATCATGGAAGACGGATCGCGGACAGGTAACCTGGAGCCTATAATCCCTCAAGCTCCTTCGTCCAGGAGTCGCTTGCTGAGTATACGTTACAACAGACAATCGCATCGGCAGCGCCGAAATCACCATTCCCCCGGGGACTTCGGGCCCACCCGCCCACTGGCATGAGATGCACGACGAAACCTTCCTCGTCACAGCCGGCACAGTGCGCTTTCACGCACCCGACGGCGCCCATATCGACGCAAAAGTAGGAGACTACGTGACAGTCCCGACGCGCTCGCCACACACGTTCTCGAACCCCTTCGATGAAGAAGCAAAATTTTTCAATACGTATACACCCGCATTTTACATTGATTATTTCCGGATCCTGGCAGAGTTGAGCAAGGGAGATGGGGTTATGAGCAAGGAGAAAAATTTGGAGGTTATGGCGAGGTTTGGGACGGTACCCGTCAAGGAGATGATGGAGGGGATTGGTAAGGGAGAGGAGAAAGGTGAGGCCTGAGGGGACTGATGGAGTCCAAATAACAGCAAGGGCTTCTCGGAGCATAAAGGTCTGAAAGAAAACGGTGAAGTGATGCTATTCATAATCGTCGAAATCCGATGGGGACTCCCATAGCCCCTCGCGCACCTATTTTCATTAGGGCATAAAAATATATAAGTGAATAGATGAGCTGGAAAGCCGTAAAAACCCTAAATTGCTGGTCGTCAAAACTGTACGGCACGCTTTTTCACAGCGAAGAACACCACGACGCCCGTAAGGGTGAGCAGCACCAACGCCCCGATGAGCTTAGCCACTGCTCGCTCCACGCTGAATCGTATGTCATCTGGATATACCACTGTCTCGCCTTGCTCTTCGTCGCCATCTTCGCCAAGCGTGTCGGAGGGAATATGCGATAGCAGCGTATCTCGATACGATTGCCTGACCACTACGGTGTAAGGCGGAGGGGCTTCGGCAGGATGCGGGTAGAGGAGTGCGAGAGGTACGTCGTCATTTTCGAGATCAGGGCTGGCATCTCTATAGGGTGGAAAGTAGGTAGGTCCATCTCGGTGACAATGTTGCGATTGCGGCGCAGGAATGGTTTCACTGGTTTCTTGAAGGGGGACGGGCTCGTCACGATAAGTCTCGACTACGTCAACAGAATACTGAGGCGGGACTTCGGGAGTTGATTTGGTGTACAATGCAACATCGTTAGAAGTCGACGATGATGAGCCGGATCGACAAGGCAAGTCTCGATATTGGGCTTGAGGGAGAGAGCTCTAGATGGATCAGCTACCGTATTGGAAAGGTCAAGAAGGGTCTGAGGCATACCTCCATGATTGTCGCTCGCAAACGTCCAGGCTGCCGTGCGTTGTCAGTTAGAAGGGACCGGTCTAGTCGTTCACGGCAATGTAGGGAACGGGGACAAATGGTGGGAAGACTGCTTCATATAAGGCAGCTACGGCCTGCTCTGTAAGATGAAACCCCAGCGGCGCAGTGGATAAGGCACAGTCGCACAGTGACCTTTTTGGGGGGCGGAAGCGCCCCATCTCCACCTTGTGAGACACTCGATCCTCCGAGGCGTCAGACTGGACATGTCGTGTACTCGACTGGTTTGTAAATGAAAATTCGTAGCTTGTCGTGTTGCTCTCTTCCAAACGTAAAAGAGCAATGCAGTGATACAGCAATCTAGCCGGAGGAGCCTACACTGGGGTCGATGTTTAAGAGGGTGAGCGCCTTTCTATGGCGCCATGCACACGAAGACGTCGACGATAAGGGGAGTTGAGTAGTTTAAGGTTGTGGCGGTGCTGCGGCTGAGTTTGGCATCGGGGTTTATGTTTTTCCAGGCCGCTAGCGTCCTCTCCAAAACTTGACGAGAATTTCTCCGACTTCTTCAACCTTCGAACACATGCATCCCCAACCGAGAGATATGCGCAGTCCTATGATATTATGATGGCATGTGGCTGCCGCTGCACTCGAAATTACTACTCGCCATGATCTGGCACACGTATCCTGATCACTAACGTCCGCTGCAGAGGTGTGCACCAGTTCCACAGGTGGGAAATGGTACGTCTTGCTCCCCAGACCCCTTTCCAATGATGAAAAAACACGCAAATTCACAGACCTGTTCTGAAACACCGTGTGGATTACTTGCTTTACCTCTCTGATTGGATTTCACTTTTTCACCTCTCATGAACAACGTGAATGCTCCTGACTAACGGCCTCAGGTGTTTCGTTCGATGTCAAGTACCCATCCAGTGGCTTGGAAAGCTTGCCACACTCCGAGTATCGTTCTTTATTCCGCGCTTTGGGCGAAACACTAGCCGCTTGGAGAGTAATTTTTCTATTGTTGCCGGCTTTGTTCAAGTACATGAGGCTCTGTTCTTTATCAGAATCGCATTGTTTTTCCATAACCCTCGTTGTTCAGCTCCAAATTTAGTACTTGGGCAAAATGGACAAAGACGTTATTCCTACACATATATCTTCATAATGTACAATCCTGCACTGTACAATTTCATTTTGGTGATTCGACCACCTTAAATACCCCACGTTCATGACCACTATCAGACCATCGAGACACACACACACATACATTCGACATCATCCTTCGCACTCTCAGCGATAGAACGGAATTTCACGATACACTTGAAAGCCGTTCTGTAGTAACAGGTAGAAAGGGCGCTGACCGCTCACATCTCGATCTTCATTCCCGAGCAGAGCGTTGACCGCTCCTAACTCAGGCGAAGAGCGTTGATCGCTCCACTTCCTGAACTGCAAATAGCAAACCATCTTCATCATGAGTAGCCATTCCCGCCGGAGCTCAGAGCCCTCTCATGAGGGTCGCCGCAGCTCTAGGCTTAGCAATCGGTCTCTTCAGTCCCTTAACTTCGACGACGTGCCCCCGCCTACAGAGTGGATTGCACACGGCGTCGGACTCGATCTCTGGGATGACCTGAACCCTGATCTCGGGTTCATCAACGAAGGTACAGCTATGGCCGCAGGTTCAACCCAGAACCCTGCTGAGAGTATAAAGGGTGATGGCTCCGGATGGCCTTACCCCATTGACGAGTTCACTGAGCAAGGCAATTTTGCCCAGGTTCCGGATGGGCCCACAGCCCTCCCCACCAATTTCCCTGTAGATCCGGCTGTCTATGCCCCCAACCCGATCCCGGAGTTGGACGAAACCTGGGGCTTTCTTCCTGAGAATCCTCTAGTCTCTCTACCCACGAACTCGGGCTATGAAAATACACTGGCCCCGGAAGCCTCTCAGCAACTGACGGATGCCTACCAGAACAATCCTCAGGCCACTTACGACTACCACCTGTATCAGAACCAGGCCCCGGCGGCGGATACCGACAATGCTGTGTACGTATATCCGCCTCCAGACGTTTCCGGGCAAGTCTACTACCTCCCTTCTCAATCAGCATTCGTTGCGGCTCCCACACAAGAGGAAACTAGCCTGTTCTTCCCAGACACATCTGCACGCGCTGACCGGCGCCGCGTTAGTGCTGCGCCCGAATCGGATCGTCGGTTCTGCAGCGACCTTTCGAATTACAGCCACGCCAACACCACGGATACCGATGAGCTTCATGAGCTTCGTAGAACACGCAAAGTTAGGACCCGTGGCCCCGCAAAGCATGTTCAATACAAACCCGAGAAACCTCAGGCCCGCGCTGATAAGCCATGGGTTCGACAAAACACGACAACTGAGGGTCTAACATCACGTACAGGCAAGATCAACAACTATCGGCCTGTCTACTACGAGGACCGCCCCCACCCGATCGGCGGCCCTTGGGAGACGCCCAACGGGTATACCTTCGATTACACTGACAAGTGGGAATTCTCCGAGAAGACCTACTCTGCAGAGCAGTTGAATGACTTCATCTTTCATTACCCGCGGGACAAGAACAAGCATTCCAAGCTGACAATCTGGATCCAGAAGAGCTCTACCGACTGCGCGTTTCGATACCAGTCTGCACGTCACAACAAATGCCGCTTTAGGGACTGCCCGGCTAACGTATATGGCAATGGCGTTATCACGGTTGGCCACCCTCGTGTAGCATTTGATGAGCGCTGGCATGAACATGGAATGAACGTCGACCCATACTGCGTAGCGGGCTACGCCCATTTGTATTGTATGGAACGGTTCCTTGACTTCGAGGCTATCTGCAAGCTAGGTATTGTCAAAGTTGACGAGCGCGTCTTCCGTCAAGAGCCAAACGGCCGGTTTGCAGCCACCCTTGATGGAGAGCCAGAGGCTTTCGTTGCTGCACAGTTTATCAAAGCGGCCATGGGTAAGCTTCGAGTGTACGAGGACCTGCCGCAGTTCCGGAACTATCCGATCCACTCGCGGTATAGGCATGGCCGCCCCAAGCCTCATGATGATACATTGACCTTCTGGATGATGGAGGAGGCCGACCAGGCTCGCCCACCTTCCCAGGTGTACATGTTCTGGAAACGGGGTCTTAGCGGCACACAGGGCCTCGTGAACAAGGGCAACGTGGAGCTGGCCTTTAGGGCGAAGATCAGCAAGAAGAATGCCATGCGGAAGGCTAGAGCCAAGGGCAATCGCAACAAGAAAGGGGCTGCAGACGATTGGGATGATTCCGACGACGAGCTTGAATACGCGCAGGATGAGGAACTGCGTGTCAAATTGGACAAGGCCACGGCCTACTGCCTTGATAAGCTGCAGGATTTCCCCAAGTTCCACAACCCGAACGCGGGGCGGACGAAGAAGGCCGCCCAGCCCGCCACTAAAGCATCCAAGCGCAAACGCAAGGTCTTCGAGGTCGAGGACGACGATGAAGAGCCTGAAGAGCCTCAGGACTATGGTAGCGAGGACGACGATGACCAAGTTCCTGGTCCACGGGTACGAGGCTCTCGACAAAGCCCGCGCCTGAGGAACAAGACTCGACAGGTCACTTATGCTATCTCTTCACCTGTAGAGCCGCTTGATAATCAACCGCAGAACGCGGAAGAGCCAGCTCCCAAGCGCCAGCGTCGTCAGTATTCACGAGAGTTCGGAACTCAATACCCGCCCGAGCAACACCCAGGTCACGTCAACGATCCGTATCAGCCTGCGCCTTATCCTTCTGGCTTTGAGTTCTACAATCTCGACCCGGCGGACCCAGACTATGCGTTGGCCGAAGATCTTTCCAAGCAACTTACGCGTCGTCGCTCCAGCCTATCTACCGCTAGCCATTACACCCGCGGCTCGTCCGTTCTCAAGTCCGTGACGAGCTTTCCCAGGGCTTCCGATCGTCGCAAGGTGTCCATTGGCGGCGTGACTACCCATCACTTCGATACGAGTGCCTCGCCGAAGGCTGGTCTTCGTCGCTCTCCTCGTATGTATCAGTAATTCGCTGTCGCCTTCAAACGGGATAGGGTGCTGGCACTCTTGCTTTGGAAAGGTGAATGGTGTTCATGGCGTCTTCTGTTTGTTTCCATGATTCCCCATTGGTTTTCGGGATCAGCGGCATTTGGTATTCGCATCTGAGATGGTTATGGTATCGTCTCGCAACGTTATATGTATAATACGTAGTGTAATAATAGCAGGGAGATGATTATGATATCGTCTCCCAATGTCATTCCCGTAATGAGTATATCGATGAAGTAGAGCTTCAATCTGAGTATATTGAACTGTGATGTGTGTGATGGAAAAGCTAATTAGCCAGAAGAGACTGGTTGGAACGTATAAGTTTTCAAGAACGTGAGATGCCGCAGCTATTCAAGTCAACTTGAGAAAGTGCACCGCTCATGCTCAGAATTGGCTTTATTTAACAAGACAGGTTCCTTAGCCAGGGAATTGGGCTTCTGATGATGGTTGGGATAGAGCGACTCGTTTTTCTCACTCTGCAGCTGGTGGTCAGGCTTTGACGTGAGGCGAGCTCTTTGGTGTCGTGTGTGGTGTGGCGGGTCAAACCTTGGAGCATGGGTTGTTGCTTGGCACGCTAAACCCGAACGATCACTAAGCGAAGACCAGTCAACCCACACCCAAAATTCATTGAGCAACCACGACCAAGACCACGACAATCGACATCACGAACCCAACACCGTCGCAATGGGTCGCGTTATCAGGAACCAGCGTAAGGGTCGCGGCTCCATCTTCACGGCCAACACCCGTCTGAACAAGGCCCCCGCCCAGTTCCGTACCTTGGACTATGTACGTCTGCAGCCGACAGCGAAAACACGAGACAGAGGATGGAGGGCTAATAGGCGTAGGCTGAGCGCAATGGCTACATCCGCGGCGTTGTGAAGGAGATTGTCCACGACTCCGGCCGTGGTATGTACTTCTCCTCCGATTTTACGAAATGGAACCTGGGCTGACGAGATTGATAGGTGCTCCTCTCGCGAAGGTCGTCTTCCGCAACGTACGAAACCCTCACCCGCAGACCGCTAAAGATCCATTACTCACGAAATTGTAGCCCTACCGGTTCAAGCACGACACCCAGACCTTCATTGCCAACGAGGGCATGTACACCGGCCAGGTTCGTTTCGACATATCTGGGCCATCTGGATATGTAGGCTGACAAGTCCAAGTTCATCTATGCCGGAAAGCACGCCGCTCTGACCATTGGCAACGTCCTTCCCCTCGCCTCCGTCCCCGAAGGTACCGTCCTCACCAACGTCGAGGACAAGTCTGGTGACCGTGGTGCGCTCGGCCGTACCTCCGGCAACTACGTTACTGTCATCGGCCACAACCCCGAGGAGGGCAAGACCCGTGTCAAGCTCCCCTCCGGCGCCAAGAAGGTCCTCCCCAACACTGCCCGCGGCATGGTCGGTATCGTTGCCGGAGGTGGACGTACAGACAAGCCTCTCCTGAAGGCTTCCCGCGCTAAGCATAAGGTAAATGGTCTAGAATCGCTATTCAGATGGACGGGGCCGCTGACCAGAATTTTCAGTTCGCTGCCAAGCGCAACAGCTGGCCCAAGACTCGTGGTGTGGCCATGAACCCCGTCGACCATCCCCACGGTGGTGGTAACCACCAGCATATCGGCAAGGCCTCCACCATCTCCCGGGAGGCGGCACAGGGTCAAAAGGCCGGTCTCATTGCGGCGCGGAGGACGGGTCTGCTCCGCGGTACGCAAAAGACGAAGGACTAAATGTGCGGGGAACGACGATAGCGATGTGGTGCTGGGGTCCGTGGCGACCGGCGACAACGAGCGTGCAGCCGGTGATTCTCATAACTCTTTATGCGGATGGCGGGGCGTTATGAACTTCTACACACAAATAGGCATCTTACTCGGGTGCATGATAGGGCCCTTGGGAATGCAATCCAAAATTTGCATGGTACTCTACGGACGATGTCTCGGAGATTGGTGATCCTATCGTGTGTCTGAGATGCCTTTGCCGGACTGTCTCGTCCGCACATCTACTCTTATGCCATTATATGCTAGATACGACCCCACCGAAAGTCAAGATGAGCGTTCAAAACATGCCCTTTGCCTGCAACATGTACGCCGCAAAATGCCCTGAGTGCTGATCGTCGGAACTCGAGTTCGCAAAGACGAGGACATGACCCTCCGCCCTAGCCTTCCTTATACGTGTCACAGCCAACCGAAGCAAGCCATCTCTTATCCCCAGCACGATATATATCTTACCCTATGGGCATTGACTCCCCTACTCAATCTCAGCCCTCCCCCCTACTCCCCTTCTCAGCACTCCCCTCTCCCTCCAAGAAATCCAAGTCAAACACCCTCCAACCCCTGACCCCTTCGGCCAACACAAGCACCACTCTCCTGCCCTGCCGTCCATTGACTTCCATTTTCATCGGGACGAAGGCGTCATCGTCCCCTCCTTCTGCCTCCCCGTCGGCCGCTTCATCGCCACCCTGCCCACCGGGAGAAAATACGTGTCGCGTATGTGCCTGGATATCTTCCCAAGACAGCGGAATCGATGTCCGTGGCGGAGAGGAGCGGGGAGGTGGTGTACCATGAGGGAGGCTGTACTGTTCCATGGACTTGTCCTTATGTCCAGCGTGCTTGTTGGTGAGAATAGGAGTGTAGTGTATGATCTGCTGCCTCTCGCCCGGCGGTTGCAAGGATGCTGTCGTGGGAGTATAGGGGAGGGAGAGGATGGCCCATTTCCTCTTGTTCTCTTTGCTTCTGAGTTCCAGTAGCACCAACAGGGCGACATCGTCGGCGAATTTTGCGTCGAGGATTCTGCAGTCGCTCGGCTGCGAGGGGAATTGCAGCGTGGAGATGGAGTAGGTGTGTAGGGAGGAGGGGATGTCTGTTATCGTTGGGGAGTGCGAGAGGCGGTGGATGTGGAGTTGTGTATTGTTATGGGGCGAAGGAGATTTGCTCGTGTCGTGATAGAGGATGTATGTCGTTAGTGCGTCTGGGGGTTCGGAGTTTTCGGTCTGAGAAGACGAAGAATGCGTCGGCTTGGAAAGCGTTAGCGATGATAAGCCATTCGTCAGAGAGCGAATGGCGAGTGCAGTAGTAGCAGCAGACGAGCGAACTGTATGGGCGGGATCATTTGCCTGGGCGTCGAGGAACATGTGTAAGTGTTGGGAAAAGGAAGCAAGGAAACAAGGCAAGACTTACCAGTTCAAACACCATGCGCATATCCATCACCGCGCCGTCATTCCCCCCCTCAACCACATCCTCCAGCACAACTCCACAATCCATACGGGCATTCCGCCTTTGCCACGTACTTATTCCACTCAGCAAAGCCTTGAAGCCCTCCCTCACTCCCCCAAGCACAAACTCTATGCACACGCTCTGCGCCCCGAACGCCGCCCCCTGCCTCACCCCATCCACCGCCTTAACTGTTTCTTCATACCCCACCTTCCCCTTCCCCTTCACCTTTTCATCCAACTTCCCTTCCCCTTTAAGCAGCGGCTCAAGGTCGCTCCTCTGTAACGAGAACTGGATATACTGCAGCACCAACTCGACATCAATGGCGGGATCTTTATTTTCCCATTCTTCCCACGCCTCACTCCCCGGCTGTTGGCTCTGGACCTCGATGGAATACCGCAGCCAGCGAGACATGTAGTACCACCCCTTCTTTTCCTCGGCGGCGTAGTTCATCGCCTTATGGCCCAGTAGGCGCAGGTTCTGGATCTGCTCGAGCAGCGAGGTGAAATCTCGGACGGGCGTGTTGAAGATCCATTCCCCGGAGCTGGAGATGTCCTCGGATCGTTCGCTGTCGATGTCGTGGTACCGGGCCAGGCCGCGCAGGCGGGACAGAATGATACTGCAGCGATCTAGCGCAGGTAGGAAGTTCTCCTGGAGAAGCTGGATTACGGTGGTCAGGGATGACTTCACGTTCGTATCCCAACGCTTCCACCCAGGCTCGCCTAACTCCTCACGCAGCCACATGCTGACGTCGGGGTACCAGTGACCGGTGCAGACTGAATGATAGAAATTGTCAACGAGGGAGCCGTGCCCTTTCTCCTGCAGCGTTTCGGAGATGTTGCGCATGAATTTCGAGGGGAGGTCGATGGAGTGCTGCCACCATGTCTGGATCCTTGAAAGGGTTTGCTGGATATATAGTAGCAGATTCTGCAGTTGAGCGGCTTTGGAGGAGATGATGTGGAGGTAGATACCCGCGGAGGGAATGAAGCCGAGAGTGAGGGGGATGAAGGCGACTTTCGTGTCGTTGGATTGGGTTACGAGTTCGGTCAGGAGTGCGTGGCTGCTGCTATATGGGTGGGAGGCGTGGAGGAGGGGTTTACTGCTTTTGAGGGGCCAGGTGGATGGGAGCTGGATGTTTACTGTCTCGAGAGAGTCATAGATGGAGGGGTGGACGGTTCCTTGATCTGTACAGCGTATGAACATATCCACGGAATTTTGGTCTTTCAGGTGCTGTGAGTGTAATAATGAATCCACTTGTGTCTGTGAAGTGAAACCGCCCGCGTCTGCCTGCGCGCCTGGCCGCATGAAGGGGTTAGCAGGAGGAAGGGCAATGGCTGGGAGTCGCGGAAGCAAAGTTTCCATATCCATCATGGCCAATTGGTCTGGTAGATCAGGGTCGATGTCCAGCTTTTGCAGATCAGGCTGTCTCTGCAAGAAATCTTCGATGGTCGTATCATCGCGAACTGCATCCCAATCGTCCGTCGTCTCCGCCGCAAAGGTGACAGTTGTTTTGCTGGTCGCATCTCTCTTCGGTGGTCGCAAGCCAGTCCTCCTCTTTACAGACTCCACATTGATGAAATTTAGACCCCAACCAATACACTTGATCCTCGGCGCCTTCTCCCCCATTGCGGGCGCAGGTACGTTTGGATGTATCACCTTCCCCGTCTCCGCAGAGAGAATATCTGTGAATCCATCACTCCATGCAACGGCAATGGCTTGGCCGTTAAATTCCCAGCAAATAGCGTCAACAGACACAGTCTTCTTCTTTCTTTTGAGCCCAAAGGCTCGCTGCCCGTTGATTCTGTACACGTCCAGGTTCTCCTCGTCCGTGACCACCGCGATCAAATCCATGGTTGGGCAGTAGGAGACCAGATGGGAATGAATGGGTCGTAGCAGGAGCTTTTCAGCCTGCTTGAGCAGCTTGGGGCCCTTGACAGACTCCATCTCGGTGAGATTCGTCTCGACGGCGCCCCTTCTCGTCCCCGGCGATGGTGGCAGCGCTGGATATTGTCATGAACCTTGGAAGGTCGTGACGCGCCCCAACCCAGAACGACTAGCGTCGGCACGGAATCACGTGATGGGAGCCCAACCTCGCCCGGGCAACACCTCACGCTTACGTACAGAGAGGGGAGGTTGGGGGTTAACTTATAGATCCTTGCGTGTATCAGTCACTCGGGAAGTTACATAAAAAAAGGGCAAGTGGAGCAACCTCACACTGCCAGCTGGGTCATTCATGATTTGGCCTTTGCACTGCGTAAACCAAATGAGACAAAATGCGGTCCTTCAGAGCATGTTCCAATAGATAGTATTTCCCAGCGCGAAGGCGGGCATTATAGATAGAAATGGATCGTGGCGGCGTCGCGGCTCCGCAAGCAATGCGTCCTTCTCAAATACAAAGACCCCTTTTGACCCAGGGACGTCTCCCTGCTCAACCAAAGGAAATACTCATGCGTCCTTTGAACTGAAGGAGACGCGGAAATCCTCTAACGCCGCAAGCCCGCCTCAATGAATAGCTAACCCAACAAGGATGCTCTATGCAATATCAAAAGCGCACTGAAATAGAAAGATACCGAACCGCCCAGCCAGCGGCGCGGTCTTTGCCGGGTCAGATGTCGTATGTACAAACGCGTGATCGTGGTGCGATGTTCTGTGGAAGAATGGAGAAACGGTACGTAAGACATGCGAGGAGGGGGTTCAGCCATTCGACCGTGACGCCTCTTTCTTCACTCTTACAGAACCCTTCTTGGGACGACCATTCTGTGACCGAACCCCGTCATCAAAACTCGTGCGCTTGCCACTAGAAGAGCCTTCGTCCGAGTCTTCCACCAGATCGCCGAGTTCGACCTGGTTTTCAATGTCATAATCTTGCATGAGGGCCCTGCGGTCGCCCGTGCTGCCTCGCCTGCTTCCGCCGCCCAAGAAGGGACTCCTAAATCCGTCTTCCGCGCTCCTTCTCGCCTGCATACTCCTCCTTGTTGGAAATCCAGAAATGGCATCCGTCGGCACGGCGTCCGAGAAGCGGTTTCCCAAGGCACTTCGTCCATCGGGGTCGTCTCGGGAGAGATTGAGGAGGTAGACACCGGAGAAGATGATCAAGAAGCCGCAAAGTAATGAAATGGTGTTGACGGCGGATGTTGTGTTGAACCCTTGGAAGAGCAGAAACGACGCGATAAGTGTGCAAGTGGTGAAGGTGACGTAGTAAAGGGGATTGACACTGGTAGATGTTAGCTTTTGTAGTAGGGTCTTGACTGGGTCCTAGCGTACATGTTTGTTGAGAATTGGCTGAGGGCTTTGTTGAAGTAGTTCATCTGTGTGAGAATGCATCCGACAATCATAATGACGAAAACATAGGTCGATGGGTGGGTGAACTGGTTCTGGCCCTTGAAGGTCATCCTCAAGGCGGTACCGAAAGCTTTGATGGCCATGATGGAAATGGAGCCGGTGGTAGAGCAGATGGAGAGGTAGATGAGTGGGTTCTTGCGGCCGTACTTTGGGGAGATCTTGTAGATCATAAAGATGGAGAAGACGGCGACGAAGGCGCAGTAAAACAGGAAACCTAAGGAGTGGTTGTGTAAGCAAGGGTCGGCATTGAGCAGAGCTCCAAGGAACTTAGGCCATGGGCCACATACCTGGCTGGATTGCGAAGTTCAATATCTCGTCCACCGAAGAGACATCTCTGTCGGGCGGCGCGTGCAGGACGATGATGACGGATCCGATAAGACATATGGCGCAGCCAATCTTTCCCAGCAGACCTAAAGTTTCACCCAGGAAGTAGGTACCAAGGATTGCTCTAAGGTCGAGTTAGCAGAGCCATGGGCAGCTGGGACGTGGGAACGCACCCGATGAGCACGGATAGGGCGCCGAGCGGGGTGACTAGAATTGCGGGCGCAAATGCATATGCGGCGAAGTTGAATATTTCTCCCAAAACCACTGCCGCTGGTCAGCCTGATGTTCCCGTGTTCCCTGCCGACGCATACTTGTCAAGATTCCAGCCCACCAGGTGGGATTCCGCAGATATGAAAAGCCCTCGCCATCAAATCCATGCTTCTCAGCACTGGCATTCAATCCCTAGACGGCCTATTATTAGCGATGCGAGTCGATGCGGCTGGGTGCGAAGCGTTTGTATAGCGGCTGGAGAAAGCGGGAGGCGGCGGGTCGGGCGAACGAACCTTCTTGGTAATGACAAAACTGGTGCCTATGATGGGTTCATTAGTGCAAATGCATTGAACGGCATGACAGGAAGAGGTACCTATGGCAAGCGAGGAGGACACGGCCAAGAGGAGGCCGATATATCTGTCCAGTTGTGAGCGACTGCATATGCGTCTACGATGAGGCGCTGTGACGCACTTCTCTTCCATGCTGCGGCCAGGTGGTCTCAACGACCAAAGGTCTTGTTGTGTACTTGGCCGTAGCTACAATCGGGAAGAATGGGATCGCGGGTTGATTGCGCTCGAGAGGGTCGAGGGTGGAGGTGTCACTGGGAGGTTGGGGAGGGCGAGCTTGAGGGCGCGAGGTGGGTGGGTGAACAGCGATCAACCTGGGAAAGCAGCGACGATGGTGGTGCGCGCAACGACAACGTGGAGGGCACAGAATCGATACGCGTTTCACCAAACGCCTGGCGATGGCGTCGCTCAGGACGGCGTCGGCGCAAGGGTGGAGCAGGGCCGTGGAACGGTGGAACCTGTGGTGGGTGCGGTGCGCCGCGCGTGATGAGCGGTGGTGGTGCGCAGTGCGGAGGCGACAGTGAACGAACGACAAGACGCAAGGGACCAGCTGGCAGCTAGGGGAGGGCGAGGTAGAAAGAGTTTCACGGAAGAGAACTCGCAGGCATGGGATTTCTCAAACGATATGGACGGCAGAAACGATACGGCTGAGTCCTGACCATCTGATCCTCGGGAGATGCAGGGGCTCCCGGCTCTTCTCTATTTCGGTCGCGGTGTTGTGGGTGGGTGGGTGGCTAGTAGGGCCAAGCTGCACAGCCAGCCTCAGCAAGCCTCAACTTGTTCAAGCCTCAAGCCTCGCCAACCTTGGGACCTTGGAACTTGGAAGCTAGAGAACTATAGAGAGGTTGGAGTTGTTCACTCCTCCAACCAATTCCCTCTTTGTAACCTCTGCCACGTCTGCACCTTCATCCCTACCAGTTCTTGAACACTGCTACAAAAGGGCATTTGTACATCGTATGAAGTATTAAACGTTTTCATTGTGGGAGAGACAATTATAGAACAGGCCAACATCGCCTACCAGAGCTCCTCACAGGTACCCGCTTCTCGGGGGCTTTTCTCCACCGCTGCTCCGCCACAAAAGGGAAAGTCGAAATAAGAAGAAGAAGAAGTAGAAGAATCCATGGATATACCCGATAACGCCACGTGATGCTGAAGTGGGTGTGGGTATACAAATCCGAGAAAGTAGACAGTCGATTCAACATGCCGTCCAATCCCTCCCCTCCTCCCCTCGCACTGTCCGCCACCACCGCCTCGAAACCCAGATAAAGTGCGTCGGTAGCAAAGATATCCTCCGTTTTGCCGCCGACACCAGAGTCGCCCGTCGAGAAGTGTTTTCCGGTACGCCGTAGAGTAGAAAAGAACAGAATTCGAACAGTGAAACCCCGCCCTGGCAAGGCGGGGGGGACGTATTGTAACGCAAACATACCTTGAGCTTCTTCATCTCACTCAAATATTGCAAGTCAAACCAAACCTCGATTGAGCGAGGTAGTTGTGGCTGTTTTGTCACTAAAGACCTGTGGTTAGTCTCTATCAGTCATGGGCTTCCCGGCATCCGCTTCGAAGACGCCCTAGTCTCGGTATCATTCGTCATGGGCGTCATCGCTATGGTAGTACATGAAATCGCTTTCGTCATAACCGCCATAACAGTAGCCCAGGGCCAGATAGCTGTGGTTAGTGTAGATGGTGTTAAAGTCTTCGGAGGCGGGCAATAATTACAGCTTCGGTCTCTTCGCGTCTGGGGACCCACTGTCAGCATCGAGCCCTGCGCCCCACCATAGAGAGGTGCACTCACCTGTGAAGTCGCCAGCACCACCAATGCCGCCATCAACTTCTCCCAGTGGTCTCTTCTGTCCCTGGGAGCATCCAAGGTCTTCGAGCCCAGTGGACGGAGCGACGTCGGTCCGTGCTGCCACAGTCGCAGGGACTTCGGCTTGCTCTACCGGCTCCGCCTCGTCTTCATATTCAAGGTCAAATTCATCATCGGCTATGTCGGTCTGTACGGCCGCAGATTCATCGGGCTGCTCGGCATCAAGGTCATTGTCCCCATCGTCGATGCCACCTTCATCCTCGTTCGCGGCTGTCTGGTAGAACGTGTCCGAGGCCTGTCCAGTCTCAGCTGCTTCTGGACCGGTTAGGTAGCTCTGCTCATCGGCATATGCGTTCTCTGCGCCACCTTCTTCGTAGTCCTCGAACTCGTAGGCAGTATATCCATCCCCGTCTTGGAAGAAGACTTCTTCTCCGTGCTCAACATTCTCATACTCCTCAGGCACTTCGTCCCCTTCATCGCCCTCGATCGGCAGATCATGTTGCCCATCTTCTGTGCCGGGTGCCAGCGCGTCAGTATAAGATTCGTCTTCGGACAGTTCATCGGGCTGAAGGGTAGCCGAAGTGGACGACGCTTCGCGGACTGGCTGTCGATCAGGTTGCGGCGCTTCTCCCTCGTCATCACTGTAATCGATCAAGTCGTCTTCCGCTTGATCGTACGTTGCGGCAGCTGAAGTACGACTGCTGCCCACAGAGCCAGGAGGTGCCTGGGTAGAAGCTTTCGAGGGCGCCTCCTCCTTTTGAATAACATCAGCGTGGGTATCATGGCTTGTGAGTTGCTGATGCAAACGATCGGCTTCCTTATCCCCCTCCGCTGCGACGCCTTGGACGGGTCCCTCCTCTTCCTCCTTGGCACGTTCGTCTCGGCTCTCCGTGTCTCCGTGATCAGCGCCTTCACCTTCGTAATGGTATGGAGCCTCGCCTTCAGCCGCATGTTGTTCTTCATCCTCGCCTGCTCCTGCGTATTCATCTTCATCCCGGTCTGCTCCTGTATACTGGTCCTCCGGTTTGCCTTCACCAGCATAGTCTTCTCCCTGTTGGCCTTCGCCTGGCTGATAATCTTCGCCTTGGCATTCACCTTCCCACTCCCCATCGTACGCGTCACCTTGGTTAGCAGACAACATCATACTGAAATTGTTGAGGCCAGCGTCAATAGCGCGGCGTAACCCTGAGAAGCCGATCCCCTCTTGGACGGCTTTTTTCAAGTCGCCGACAAGGGCCGAGACGCGTGGGCGGAACTGCAGAGTGACATAGAAGGGTTCGGGGTCGGTCTGGTCATCCTGGGCGTGTAAAGTTGTATATATGTCCAGGAATTCGTTCAAGGTAGAGTAGGCACAGGCTGTGCAATCTTCGTACAATTCCAACCCTTGGAAACTATCGAAGCGTAGACCTAGTTCTGTCTCATTATCCAGGTCTTTATTCAATTTGGCACGGCAGGCGTGGATGAGGTACAGAAAGGGTTGGTTAGCGATAGATTCGTCCTCAAGAAGCCACTCCCCGTCGTCGAAATCATGGGGCTTGAACAGCCATAACTCCGCCCCGTTGTAGTTGACGGTTACAGGGTAGAGTGCTCCCGATTGGAATGTGTGTTGCGCCTCGTCATCGCCCGCTTCGGAATAGGATGGGCCGGCATTTTGCACCAGAGGTTCCTGAGGGTGAAAGCTCGTATCCGCATCGTTGGGCTCCTCAGCAACAGCAACATCCGCTTCAAGCTCTTCATCGATTCCATGGCTTTGTTCAACAGCGTCGTGTTCATGGGAATCAACGGACAGATTACCTTGTTGTGGTTGCTGCTCCTCACTGGGACCTTCATCTTCATCTGCAGGTGTGACTCCGTCATAGGTTGCATCTGTCTGCTGCTGGTGCTCCTCGAGATGGGCATCGTCCTCATTTGCATGGGGAACATCGGTATAGGTACCATCTGCCTCATGCTGCTCCCATTGCTCGTCTTCGCCTTCAACCCAATTGAGGCCTTCTTCATCCACGTCTTCATCTGCATGAACATGGTCCACCATGTAAGCGCCTTCATCTTCTGGAGAGTATTCGTGAGCGCCATCGGTGCACAATTTTGGAGGGCTCGGGGCCTGCGCAGCGTCGACGTGCTGTTCTGATACTTCAACGTTCGAGGTGGGTTCAAATGTCGCTTGCGCTTCTTCTTCGTCATCCGAATAGTCTATGAGATCCTCATCGAAAGCTTCGTCCGTATGTGAGCGGGTGTCAACAAGATTGGCTGCATTCACAGCGTCCACCGCCTCGTCTTGTGCATTGGCTAAGCTGCCAGCAGCAGCATCATCAGCATCATCTAAGACGAGATCATATTCGTCATTGTCCTCTTCAATAAGGTCGTCTTTGTCGACCATGTAGTCATCTTGATCGTCTGAGGCGGTACGAACGTCTACGTCGCCATCTGTTCCAGCGTCTTGGAGCGAGAGGTCATCGTCGTCTCTACGGTTCACGACATGGTCTGAACTAGTATCAACGTTTACATCGCCGTCGGCGTCAATACGGTGATCAGTGTGGACATCCATAGTGTCCATGGACGTGTTGTTGCTGCCAGAGAGATGGCCTCTGTTGCCAGATATAGGAGGGGCAGTCGCCGCCATGTTGTGGATGGTTGCGGGCGACGGCTCTGCTCTGCTCTGTTCTTAATGCGAATGCCGGACAGAGAAGTACTGGGTGGTTACGGAAGGAGAAAACAACGCCCTCTACGCGTCAGCGGTGGCGCGCGGCGAGCGCGGAGCGGGGCAAGGTCTGCGGTCGCTTGCTATGTGACTGTCCGAGAAATCAAGGAAACACACAGATTCGCATCGCAGTCGGCGCATAGAACAGAGAGAGTCGGCAGTGAGGCGATGTATATTTGCAGTGGAAGACAGGCGGAAGGCGTCGGCAGGCACAAAGGAGAGGCGATGCCAAGGTTTGGGCGGGAGCTCTAGTCTAACTGCTGGAAGGGGCGACAGCGGACGAGAAGCGGCGTATAGGACTCAGAATGACGATGTTCTGAGTTGCAGCTAAGGAACACAGCACAAAACCGTAAAGGAGGCGTTTCAGAAGCGCTTCCAGTTGCTGTGTCTGGAGGGGCGTGGTGGAGAGAGTGTGTAAAAGGAGGGAGCGAGGTGAAGGTGCGATCAATGAGGCCCTGGACTTTTGCCAGGCAGCCTTGGCGATCACGTGATAGGATTTGGACACATCACTGGATGCCCGGTGAACTCTGGTGAGGAGCAGCTCCCACCCCTACACTTTTACTTACACAGCGGACGAAAGACATCTGCAAGCTCCGCCAGTCCCCTGCGTACTGCCTACAGGATTTTTTGCGAGGATCATCTGGCGTGGGTGGTCTGCAAGCTCGGGAACCCTCATCCCACGTTTCTTCCCCGCGACCAACTACTCCACTCCTGCGCCCCTTAGACTGCTGTTCGCGCCGTCGAAGTTGACACGCAAGTCTCGTCGTCTCATTGGCAATCATCCATTGGAACAATGGTGGGGAAATTGAGCCCTACGGGCTCGCGCACGTCTGTCAACATTCTCTAATTCTCGCTTCAGGTCGTTCTAGCAGCTTCAATATGCACACGAGGCGGTAAGGCCGTTCTCTCGCGCCAGTTCCGCGAAATGCAGCGCTCGCGGATCGAAGCCCTCCTTGCCTCCTTTCCTAAACTCGCCGACAGTGGTACTCAGCATACCACATGCGAGCAAGACAACGTCCGCTATGTTTACCAACCCCTGGACGAGCTCTATATGGTGCTAATCACCAACCTACAATCCAATATCCTACAAGACATCAATTCGCTGCACTTGTTCGCACAGGTCGTGTCGTCGATATGCAAGTCTTTGGATGAGCGAGAGATCCTCAAGAATGCATTCGAGCTCCTGACGGCTTTCGATGAGATTGTGACACTGGGTTACCGGGAGAACTTGACACTGAGCCAGATTAAGACTTTCTTGGACATGGAGTCGCACGAGGAGCGCATCCAGGAGATTATTGCCCGTAATAAGGAGTTGGAAGCTTCTGAAGAGCGCAAACGGAAGGCCAAACAGCTGGAGATGCAACGCAAAGAGATGTCAAGGTCTTCAAGAGTCGGCGGCGGTATGGGTGGTGGCTCGATGCGTACGCCACAATACCCTACTTTCACACCCAGTGTTCCTACTACTGTTCCAGACACCTACGACTCTTACGAGGCGGCGAAGAAGACAGCTAGCAAGCCTTTGGCTTTGGGCAAGAAGGGCATGCAACTCGGCAAGAAGAGTAAGACGACAAACATATTCGAGCAAGTTGCTGGCGATCTTCCTGTAGAAACCGAACCACTCGTTCCCTCACCTAAGGCGACCGCCCACCCGACTCCAGCCAGTGCACGCCCCTCCCTCTCGTCAGACCGTGAGGCTGTGCATATCACGACTTCAGAGCACATTTCGGCGCGCCTGGACCGCGAAGGTCTTCTCAAGTCTTTCGAAGTCAAAGGCGAGCTACAACTCAAGATCTCAGACCCAGCTTTCACGCAAGTCAAGCTCGATCTACACACCGGCGAGACCCGTGGCGCTCAGCTTATCACCCACCCCAAAGTGGACAAAGCTGCTTTCCGAAACAGCAAATCCATTCAACTCGCAGACACTACCAAGGGCTTTCCTTCCAATATGGGTATCGGGGTGATGAAGTGGAAGCTCGCTCCGAAGGCGGACGATATCGCCGATCCTCCCATCACCTTCAGAGTGTGGGTTGAGGAATCGGGCAAGATGTTCAACATCACTGTTGAGTATGAGCTGACTGGGGGCGATACTTTGAAGGACGTGTCGGTCACGATCCCCTTCAGCACCGATGAGCCCAACGTCTCCTCTTTCGACGCTGTTTATGAAGTCAGCGGCGACAGCTTGGAGTGGAACATTGGTACCGTGGACGAAGCGAACAGCTCCGGTAGCTTCGAGTTTGAGGCCCAGGCTGACAGTGAGACTGAGTTCTTTCCCATGAGTGTCCGGTTCAGCAAAACGAATCCTTTTGTTGACGTCAGCGTAAGTCTTCCAACGGCTCTTTGTGCCGTTCACTTCCGTACTGACAGCCATCCAGGTATCTGCCGTTACACTTCTCTCAATGAACCAGGAGATCAACTTTTCCAAAGACATTAAGTCCGTTGCAGATGTCTACGAGATCGCTTAAGTGTTTAGTTATTGTTTTCTGCTGAAGGTGCGGTGGTACGTCTCTATGACTGCAGGAGAGTTTCCGAATGAGCGAGCAAGCGAGCATGGTATAGACAGAGTCCACAGCAAAACAGACATCATGATCGCAATTCATCTTACTCAAGTCTCTATTAACTCTGCCACTATTACCAAGGCACAGTTCAAAGAAGAATGGGCCGTTAGCGCAAGCGACGAAATGCATATATACTCATAGCCTGTCTACAGCCCATCGATCGTGACAGCCGATCTGTCACTTAAAGCCGCCGAATCGTCGGGTGCGTCTGTGGCGGTGCCGCTGTAACCTCCATCTGTTAAGCTCGAAATGGGAGAGGGTGCACCATGGACTCGCCTCCAAGTCTCTATCTTTCCCTATAACAGCATGCACATGTGATCTGGTGCATGTGATCTCGTAGACGATATGGACATCATTTCAATGCCCGAAAGTGTCCACGGGTGGCATGTGACGGACCTGGTACGTAAGTAAGCGGTCGCTCTCTGGCTGTACCTAAGCTAACGAAGTGGACTAGGCCGCATGCGGTAATACACGATCGAGCAATACTGAGATCGTTAACGGCGAGGGAGGTCTCAGGCTTTGCAAATACACTCTTTGAAAGATCATGTCGTCACGAAACGAGCTTTTTATTGGCGCATGGAACGGAATGTTCGCCTTGAAGATGTGAACTGAACAGTACTAAGATCTTCTTGGTACTCCCCCTGGCAGCATGTGCGATCTCTATGCCATCATAATGCTCGGTAGTGACGGTGACTAGACGCCTAGCTAGGCATTTAGACTCGGTCAATCTCCAGGTCTTGCGTATTCTCCCACTGAACAAATCCATATAAGCAGTACATCCTGAATTCCTCTTCCCTTCAACACCACTGCACTCGTCTCCTCCATATCTTCACCGTCCAGCAACACCACTGCACTGCCTTCGTCCATAACTTCACCGTCAGCAACACCACAGAGTCTCGCTCCAACATTATCGAATCAAGACACTCGGAGAATCATCGAAAATGGCACCAACACCCTACTCAGAGCACTACTATGCCAAGTCCGAGGACCACGTCGTGGTAAGTCCAACCAACCTACGAACTGCGGATGCACGGCACCACAGCACCACAGCACCACCCAGTGCATTCGTGCTGTTCCATGCTTGACCGTTCCGCAGTATGGTGGCCTCGCTAATGCTAATATCTCTCCAGGATGCTGGCCTCGAGCGTAATATAATCATAGGCCTAGGCGTCCTAGCGGCCTTCCTCGTTGCCGTCGCCATCTACTACGGCTACAGGGGCTGCATCCGCCTCTTCAACCCCAAGAGGCACGAAGCCCGGGAAGCATATAACGAGCGCCGGGCCAAGTTTCTTCCCTTCAACAGGGAGTGGCACCGCCGCAGACAGGACGGCGCCGGCCAGCCCACGTCCCAGAACAAGAAGGCGGCCCCCAGGACCGTGGAGCAGGTTGAACGTCAGCGCGAGGTCCGGAATCTCAGGCGCGCCGAAAACGCCGATGACGCTGCTGAGGACGCCGGCTTCCTCATGGTTCCCGTGATCTCTCGTCCAAGGTATGTGTCTCCACTCCATGCGGTTGTGAAATGAGTTGTGCTAAGTCATGAGTAGTATTCCCCAGGACGTCTACATCTCGCCCCGCGCACACTGGAACCAGCCGCCGCCTCCTTACAGGGAGCACTAAGTCTTCGGCAACGAGGCCTTTCTGCAACACCACAAGGCCATGGTCGACAGTCGCATCGTTCACATCAGCTGGCGCAGGGATCGTCTTCACCACGGAAATCTTTTGTATCGACGGCTTCAGGTTGGCATCTAGTAGTTAGCTTGTTTGTGAAGTCTTTTGAAGTGCGCCCCATATGGTTAAATGGCGGAGCGGTAGGTGCCCGTGAGGGTGTCGGCTGCTCCTCATTCCGACCATGTACATGGATGCGTCTCTTCTGTATATAGTAATGTTTAAAACCGGCTTCCAAATGTTCTTCCCATTAGCTGGGTGAGGTCTGTGAGGGTTTGTAGTAATTGCGTCACACCGAACCAGCCACGATATCTGTGCTCGCCACATCTTACATCCAGGGCCAGCAACTAGCTCTCTGACGAGCTCTTGCGGAAAGATCCCAGGTCAACCCCAACGCAACGAGCCGGCCACCCGATGAGATCCACCCTATCATCCCCGAGGACAAGCGCAGCGGCGGTAACGATATCCGAAGGCATGGATTCCAGCCACCAGACATCTCTGACTTTAGCAGGGAGCATGGCATAGTGTGCATATATAACCCAAGCCTGCGGCACTTGGTTTTCCAAAAGGGAGCAAAACGCCGAAGGAATCTGTGTAATCCAGACGAGCACAGATGTCCAGTCAGCCAACGCCGTCGTGCATGTGCCGTCCGCGCGAGGTGTTTGCAGAGTGAGTTGAGAAACCAACGCAAAGTTGTCGCGCAACTTTCTCAGCGCCGAGTTCAGTATCTTAACGTGATCCTCCGAACAGGTCGACGTTTTGGTCCATAGTGATTGCAAGGCGTCGAGCTTCCTGCCCTCATCGATCGCTCTTGGTGAGGCTGGAATGGCATCGGGCCACTGCTTCTTCATAAGGGGGCCGAACAAGCCTCGCTCGAGACTATCCCAATGGGGAACCAGGATAACGAGTACTCCTCGATGGATTCGTAGTATTTTTGTTGTGGCCTGAACTATTGCGGACATGTTTTCTCGACGCTGAGATTCCGACTGTCTGCCGTTTCTCATTGCGCACAACACTATCTGGCATTCGTCGTGAAGCGTAGCGGGGATCCAAGACGACGCAATGGTCGAAAAATAGAACAGTGCTTCAGCATTGGTATTCTTGACGTCCTGAATTTCCTGTCGGTACTGAACCAGACCGCTGTTGAGTTGTTCGATAGCAGTGGTCAGATATGCTCCCTTCTCAGCCTCATTCACCATGCAACGCGACAGGTGCAAGGAGGCAAGGGCAAGAATCCCATGCACGATGAACGGATATCTGGCTGCGAATCTTAGGATGACCTCTGGCCAGGCAGCGCGACTTGGACCATCTACCGCAAGGGTTGCACTCGTAGCATTAATGAAGTGGTGCAAGCTGTGTCGAAGGCGGGATCGCAGAGCTCCTGGGATAACCTGGAGGAAGCCATCATGGAGAAGCATGTCCAGTAGGGGCGTGGACGCCAGAGGACGTGCGGATATCTCGCAGACAGGTTTCGTAATTGAAAGTACCAGGACTCCAGACAGTCCCTCTTGGGCGAGATATTTGCTCACGTTCGCTAGAGAGCGGTCATTGGCAACCACTGGCACAGTATCGCACTGGAGCCCGCGCTTGGCGCAATTGCGACATGATGTACGGGTTTGATCGCACTGTGCGCCATGTCAGTAATTTATTCTGGATCTTATGTCTCAACATCTATGACAAACCGACTTTTACCCTTCGCTTCTTGCATGTCATGCATCCTAACCTTGATTTTGGGTGAGGCTGACGAGTATGGGCTGGAATGGCAAGAGGGGTTGCCATCGGGACCAGTTGATTCCAATGGCTGGCCAGGAGGCTCTGCATCCATAACTACACGAGCAGAGCGGGCCGGAAACGCCAGATAACCGACAGCGAGACGAAGTCCATAATGGAGATGGATTGAGGGTGAAGGAAAGAAGGTGACCTTCCAAGGTTGGGAGGAACAAGACAGGTGAGCTATCCCCGAACGGGGAACGGGCATAAAATCGACGGCTACCCCTGGCGGACTTTGCTCCTCCTCCCAACCTCATGAAAGAAGCTCTGAAGCATGACAGCAGTAGTGACTTTGTGGTAGTCATTTCCATGTACTGCTAGGACTTCCACCTGCATGCACCTTTGCCGATGTCGTCATAAACAGCTACCCGCCGGCAGCCTGCAGGGCAGACGGAGAGACCGCTGCAAACCACCCTCCGCATCCCCGCAATATATACCAGTATATATCTGTATCCTGATCACAACGTCTCGTGCCTGGTAGTCCCCTGTACCGATCCGCGCGAACCCACCATGGAGTCTAGGGCCTTATTGTCTTCCATCTCGTCTCCTAATTTCTCCATGATCCACGATTTCGTTCAACCTATCCGCACTTGCCCCACCGAGCCGTGCAATTACCTCTCGGGTATTATAATTACGCTTCCATGGCCTCAATTTCTGTTACATGCGCGTTCTCTTTGTACAGACTTTGTTCACGGGATATGCTGGTCCAGCAGCGGGGTACAGCAATATGGAAGGTGACAAGGCGGTCAGGATGAGCGCTGCGGTTACCGCATACAGCTGTTGGATGGTTGCTCTTCCAAGGTTATTATGTAGCGTTTTCTCGACTTTACTTCTCCTATCTCATTTGCATTAGAGTTTTCGACTTTTCTCATCAGACTCGTCATGGTAAAACTTTCTCTCTTGGTGGGATCGACCATCGGTTGGGCAATAGTGCTGCCGGCATTGGCAGTCGCGCAATGTCCCGACTACTCTTCCTATGCCTCGCAGGTTCATGAACCCCTCAGTTCCGGGAAATACAAGCTGTCGTATCAACGCCCTTCCGAGGAATGCCGTACCTTCAAATCCCCCGGCATAGAAGATACTCTCACCCGAATGCAATCAGTCATCAAAGACCCGGACCTCTATCGCCTCTTTCAGAATGCGTACCCCAACACATTAGACACCGCCATCAAATGGAAAGGCTACTCAGGGAGCAACCCAGAAGAAGATTTGACCTTCGTCATCACAGGAGACATCAACGCAATGTGGCTTCGGGATTCTTCCAACCAGATGCATAGCTACCTTCCTCTTCTGAACGCCAGCAACGACCCCAATTCGATTGCAAGTCTGTACCGAGGCGTTATAAACCTACAGGCCAGATACTTGCTGACCTCACCGTACTGTAACTCCTTCCAGCCGCCAGCTGAGAGCGGGATACCGAATGCGCCTAACCCTAGCCACGGCGACGATAACGTATGGCCCAGCTATGACCCTCAGTTTGTCTTCGAGTGCAAGTATGAGCTGGACTCTCTCGCGGCCTTCCTAGAGGTGTCGGCAAATTACTATCACGCGACTGGAGACTACCAATTTTTCGAAAAGTTCCACTGGGTAGAGGCAATCGAAGCCGTCCTGAAGGTCGCCGAGGACATGAAAACGCCGACATATGGTGACGATGGGGCTGTGTTGCAAAGCCCGTATACTTGGACCCGTCTAACTACGAGAGCAACGGAGACGGTTTCCAACGACGGTGTTGGAAGTCCCGTTGCCAATGGAACAGGTTTGATTCGCTCCTTTTTCCGACCCAGCGATGACTCGACCGTCTATCAACTGTTCATACCAGCCAATATGATGTTCAGTTCCTATCTGACATCGGCGGCGGAGATCATGGGCAAGCTGAACGCACCGAATGCGGCACCTCTAGCGGAAAGGATGTCCACGTTGTCGAAATCACTGCGCGATGCCATAGAAGAGCATGGAACTATCAACCATCCACGGTTCGGCAAGATATATGCCTACGAAGTGGATGGCTTTGGATCCACAACCATGATGGACGATGCCAACATACCGTCCCTCCTCTCTGCCCCATTTTTGGGTTATCCAGTCGATCGTGAAGTTTATCAAAACACACGCAGACTCGTGTTATCTGCGTCTAATCCATATTTCATGCGAGGGCCTGTTCTTACTGCCGTTGGCGGCCCACACGCAGGGCTCGGTATGGCGTGGCCGATGGCATCCATCGTTCGAATTCTAACAAGCGACAACGATAACGAGATCATCTCCGAGTTGAGACAGATTCTCAGCACGACCAATGGCTTGGGTCTGATCCATGAGAGCGTGAACAGCTTTGATGCTGCTCGTTGGACGAGGCAGTGGTTTTCATGGGCGAATGGGTTGTTTGGCCAGATGATATTGGACTTAGAGACGAGGAAACCTGACATCTTGAAAACAACCTTTCAGTAGTTTTCAATTCAGAGGGAGGTCTTGAGGGAAATGGGGCAAGCCAACTTTTGAAGTACTTCTATAAACATATGTAAAGATCGAGGTACCGTGTGCATGGGCCTCTAACGGCATTGATGTTTTTCCCTCTCTTGCAACAATGAAACAATGGCCCTACTTTGCTTTATGCACCTCAAATATAGCCCTATGATCCATGGATAAGTCTCCGTCCGCTAGGAGCAGAAGCTTTTGTTTTCGGATGGTTGAAGAATACTGGATAATGAGTGTGCATAGCGCATGTAGTAGTAGGCGGAGATAACTTTAAGCCCGCTCAATGAGCTATAATTGCGATATTATTGGACCCTTGATTTTGGGTTGCTTGTATAAGACGCGTCTCGCTACACGTGTTGGCAAGCATAGGCTCTGGCGAGCTTTGGTTGACGCCAGCACAAGCGCTCCCTCGGGACGTGCACAGCCTTTGGTGTTGGAGTTTCACCCTCGCCAGCCCCCTTCAAACCCTGAGCGGTGACTCTATCAGAGTCCATCATCAAACGAAAGAGCATGAGCTTGCGGTTCGAATTTCAATGGCGGAGGGGGAATTCAGCCCTGTTACCGTATCGTCCCGCATCGTATCTCATTTTGCGCGGATCGCGCTGCCGCATGCAGGGATGATACCACGCCTTCACCCGCCAAAACCGGGAATGGGGGCGCCATTCCTCACAGAGACAGTTGGCGATCCTCCATGGCGTGGCTGATATTCGGGCGCACTCGACATCTGTCGTTGGTCAGAGGATGCAGGGGCTGGTCGAAAAGAGCAGTCCTTGGGAAGCTGGACTCGACACCCCTTCCACCGACAATGTCGTGGCATCATATCCATCTATTCTCATAGAGCTGTCGAAAACGCCTGCTGGCAGTTGGTGATCTACGGCAGCGCGCTAAGAGATGTCTAATGAGGAGCTGAATCGGACCGTTGGGAATCCTATAAAAATAATGGGACAGCGAGGAAATGAGAAGAGGAGCCCCCCGCGGTTGCGCCAACCGCCAGCCCATCACGAATCGTGATTTGACGAACCACGGAGCTCTGTGAGCCTAGCGCTCTCCGTCTCGCTGCTTGTTTCTCCTCTCGACCTCGCTCCAAAAGCCTCATCGACGCTGGGTTATTCCCTCCCGGCCAAGGAGGCGCCATGGCGAGCGGATCTCCTCAGCGCGAGCAGCGCCGCTTCCGGACCATCGCATTATTTGACATGTCCTTTCCACCTCAGCTTCCCTTTTTCATTTCTACTTTGCTTTTTCCGTTATTTTCTCCAACCTCCGAAGAGACCCCCCCTTTTTTTGCTTGTCTCAATTGTTCTGTTTCACTGGAGGCGGATTCTAGCTCTCAAGCGCCCACAATAAGCGCCTCGTCCCTTATCCTCTCAACCCAGCTTCCACGCCGGTGATCTGACCAATTGAACTTCCAATTGTTGCCGCCTACACGCCATTCCGGGTGCTTCTACATAGGAATATCTCAAGTGGAAGCAGAGAGATCGCATTGCTGAGCCTCCATATCCCTGTCTAGTTTCACACTCTGTGAAGTCGCACCATAATCCATCTTCCAGTAATATCGTCCCCGACCCTGTCCACGGTATCCTCAAACAAACGCGAAGGCCGTTGGCAGCCTCAGAATTGACATGGGAGTCAACCTGTAACAAAAATATCTGGGGAAACATGTATAGCGATTGGTAAATGCCGGGTTCGGACGCGATTGCGGCTCAGCATCTCATTCTCCTCCGCGTTTCAAGGCTTCTTGGGATTGTTGGCCATGGCTACCACTCTCGTTACTTTCTTATTGTACGTCCTTCCCGGTGGAGCTCACTACTCGGGGGTTCGTGGCTCATCCATCATCACAGTGATTGCCCAGTTCCGGCACGATCCGTGGAACTGCTGGGTTCTTGGGACAACTTCCGAACATCCTACTCCTTGAAGCAAGATCGAAAAAGGGGACCAAGGTTCTGGGCAGGCTGCTTCACCTTTCAAGACATCTTCTGTGACGGAGACCCTAGTAATCTTGGCCCAAGAAGAACCGGTGCTTTGAAGGTGGGAGGTACATATTGGTACTACGTAGGTCCCGACAGATGTCCTCGGAACAGGATGGTGGTATGTTGACTTCTCATAGTACAAGATCGACGACGACGAAGAAATCCACAATCCTCGTGAGCCTTCTACAACTCTTTGCCCGCTGCTCCCCGGTCAGCGTCTGAATATCCTCGAGGTGCCCATGGAGTCCGCAAGTCAAGCTTACTCGCAGTCGTCTGATGTATTCACACGCAATCCTGACGATAGGTACCTAACCCCAGTACCTCCGAGGCCTTTTCTATCGCCTCGACTAGGGGATCTTTGTATCCAGCCTTATACTGTTCCCATCCTCACAGATGGCAACCCCCGGTCGGCGACATATCCAGGGGCTACTCCTTCAAGCCCGTACTCGCTGCATCCACGGTCGAAAAGCGCTTCAACTTCACCGCTTCTCGGGAATGCCGCAAGTTTTATGGACTTGAAGGCCTTGAAACAGAAGGTCACTAATCCTAAAGGAGCACCATCACATCCTCCGCCACGAAATGCCAAAGAGCTTCAGATTGGAGCCCCGATCCTCATTAGTACAACTGCAGAGGACATGACCCTGGTGCCGTTGCCTCCCCGGACCACCCCGGTATCTTCGTCATTACCTGACCACATTGCGAAACGACTCAGAGAATTCTCACCTCTAGGTTCCCATCCTGTCGACCTGGTGAAAGACACTCTACACGGACAATATCTTGACAGCGAGGAAATTCTATCAACTAGGCGCCGGTCCCAAAGCCAACCCACGAGGGCGCATATCGCCGAAATCATACCAGGACGCGAACGGGCGAATTCGGCTGACACAAGACGAACGCGGCATTACCACATCTTCTCCAACGAGCCTTGGCTAAATTCACCCAAGGTATCGTCCAAAGAGTTTGGTCCTGCGGGGCTGGACGGCGACCCTGCCCCAATGCTCCGACGACCACCCTTGACTATCACACCTCCTTCAACATCTACGGTGGGACGGCCCCAGTCGAGACGCGGACCTGCAGGAGCCAGAAGTTTGCAAGCCACGACACCTTTGGATAAAGAGCTCCCTGCTCTACCTCGATATCTAGTTCCCGCCCCGTTGTTCGCGTGTAACTCAGTCAGCCCTAGCCCTGTGTTGCCAGACGAACAGAACTCTGGACTAGGGCCCTCACGATCCGATGGTCAGCCGTCGATTTTGAACCCGCGACAAACTGATTCATCTCTGCAAAGTTCAGACACGAGCGCTGATCCGTCTCCTACATCCAGCTCATTCACCATCAACTCCAGTGCTTCGTATTCGCCCCAACATCATTCCCCCGCTCCTACGGCCTACAAACAGCCGGAGTATATTACGAGTCCTTTTCCCACGCAGGATACCTCTCGTGATGGCGAAGCCGTCCCGACCTCGTCGAACCGTGTGAACGCGAGTCAAACGCCCTTCCTCACCCCGCCCCATCTCTCCATCCCATATACACCAGATGACCAAGTAAAAACCGAATCAGATTCCAAACGACGCCGACGCTACGGTTATTCCGGTATTCATATGCACACTCCCATCATTTCCGAGTTCGACAACGAATCTCCAACCACCATAAGTGGTCCTTTCTCATTGCCACTGATGGCGCCGCTCTCCGATAGAGGTGCATCTGTTGGTCTCTTTGAGGAGATGATAAGCGAATTTGGGTTTCTTGGGGAGGCTGTACATTGAGATTGGCTTTTTGTCGTTCCCAAGGTTCGCATTCATGGAATTCGACTCCCGATTTATTGCATTCTTACTGGCGTTCGTACGCATCGGGGAACGGATTCTGAGCTTATTTATACGGCCAACCGTTATCTACGCATTCCAGAATGGCCGTGTATCTCGATTTGCATCGTCTTTTTATTCTAGCCTTCGTTGTAGCAATCATCTAGCGGCGGCGTTCTAGGTGCCTTAATTATGTAACCAAGCATAGGGATCTGTTTCTACGTAGCCAGCATTTAGGTCGCTAGCAATATGGGATATGCTTGCGCTTCGCGGCTAAACGAAGCTGTGTCAAGAGTTTGACTTTTCAAACCTGATATGGGAAGCTCTTTCCCGTACCTTTATCACGCGTTTTCCCAGCACACCCTATTTCGGATTCGGTTAAGGGGCTCGGCAAATACTCGGGTTGCTCTTTACGTCTTGCCTTACCCTCCTCCCTTGAGCTCGATCCCACTTTCAGGTTACACCAACAACTGTTCCTTGCAATTCTCGGATGCACAACGGCGTTTGGCATTCCTCGGACCTCCTGGAATGGACCCCAGGCGAGTAAGTCGCTCTTCTTCACGCTACGCCACCAGGCACTTCGTTGGGAGTCTCAATATTGCACATGCAGCTGTACTGCGAAAATATGTATTCCATTCATCAGGTCGTTTTCCCTCTCATAAAAGCAGTGATATACAAAGTGCCATACATAATGAGTTTACTTCCATTAGATTAAACAAGCCGAAGCCGATTTTCCTTCCAGCGAAATGGACAAACGCCGCCGAAGAAAAAGAAAATACAGGGAAAAGTTGTGTCCGCACCACGGTCTATCCCAGCCTGGCCGATGGGTATATCCTCCAACGGTGTCATCCCCTTTCATGCAAATCGATCGGCCCCGTCATCCTTCAAGATCAAGAGGCCACTCTCGAGAGCCCACTGCCGAATCTTCGTCTTAATCCTTTCGTCTTCGATCATGATCAGCAGATCGTTGACCTCGTACTTCTGGTTCTCGTTGCCTCGCGGCTTCTTCTTGTCTGCGAACTTGATATGCGTCTTGTAGTGCTGTATACAGTTGTCGTTTCGAGGAAACTCTTTGCCGCAAATCTCACACTTGGATTTCATTACGGGGAAGTGGGATTGCTCATGGCGTCTGCAATGCTCCAATCTCTTGTACGTGTTGCCGCATATCTTGCATGTGTGCACATATTTCTTTTCAATGGTAAAGCCAGGCCTGCAGTCAGGAGGTATCATGGGAACGGTACGGCCCCTGGGGCCATCCTTTCTCTTTTTCTGGATGCCCGAGGATGATCGTTGCAGCTTGACGCCCTTCGCTCCAGTGGACCGATGCACAATTCGACTCCGCATCCTTCCAAGGCTTCGCTTCGTCTCTTCATCCTTGGACCGTGGGGACTCCCCGCTTGGGCGAAGCTCCTCCTCTTGATGCCCCATGAAGCTATCGTGAGCATGAGCATCGGACGGGACCATGTCATCGAAGGCTTCCATCTTCAGGTCGACGTAGTCCTCATTCAGCGTGTCACCGAGGATTTCCGGTCCATTAGGAGCCAACGGATTCAATGGCGTTGGATACTCGTCCTCGATCCAGCTGAACGCAGACGGAGCTGCCCATGGAGGCCCGCTAGACGCGAGGGTAACATCCTCCAAATCGTGATGTCTTTCTAAGTGTCGTGGCACAAAGTCATATGCCCTAGCGGCGGCCAGAGTTGCGTATGGGAGCCCAGTCAGGATGGGTGGAGGTGCACTTGTCGACAGATTGTAAAAGCTGTCGCTTTGCGAGAGCGCCTTCTGGTGCTGGACGACCGACAATCCATGCATGGGCTGAAGTTGCTCGTATGGATTCACGACCAGGAAGCTGTCCTGAGAATGGAATGTCATGGGGCTCCGCCCGCACGTAGTCGGCGTCACGGGGGCGGAGAAATCGAAACTGTTGCAGTACGAAGATTGGCTCGAGGCTAAGGAGTCCCTCCGTCCGTCATATGACATCGGAGTCATGAAGCCAGAAGAGAGGAGTTCCGGAGTCACTTGGAAGACCTCTTCAGTCTTCACATGATGTGACGAACCGTCGGAAGCCATCGTGGTGGTGACGTAGCGTTGCTCTCCTATGTTCACTGCGACAGACAATCAGTTGGAATTGGGAACGTTGACGGTAAGGGTGTTGAGAGAATGGTCCATATGATGTGCTTACAGTGGAATGAAAGGAATGTGAGGAAGTGACCAAGGAGGAAAGCGCTCACAGTTTGGTACAGTACATGTGGAAAAGAAAAAGGGGTGCGAGGGATGCTTTTGTATCAGGGTCTTCGCTCTAGAGCGTAGACAGACCCCATCAAAGAGAAGACTGACCTCTGTGACACATCCCACAGCCTGCAGGCGCGGTCCAGGACGCGGCAGAGGCAGGGTAGGAATGGGGCGAAAGTCGCGATCCGTCGTGGTGCGATTTTAGACTGATTGGCACCGCACGTCTGGTCTGTCAACCGTGCCGGCGGATTCCAATGAGATACAGGAATTGGGGGAAGATTGTATTGCAAAGGAACTGCAAGGGCATCCACAAGACTTGAAGAAATTTGAGAGGCGAGTACCGAACAGTTCAAGAGATATCGAGAACTAGGAGAACGTTATGTGCAGGGACCTTGCGGCAGCTTAATGTATATCGCTCACAAGAGTTCGCGACACAGGCCTTGAAGATCATCAGGAAAGGGCTAGACAGGCGGGGATGGCGATGGCTTGTTTGAGACGACTGATCGGTCTACTCGCGACTGTTACATCGGCCTTCGTAAACGCCTCTCCTCAAGGAATGGTACCTCGCCCTGCCATGGGGTAACCAACCCACAGCCACCCCCGACACCTGAGATTGCTTTACTCTTCTCAGCGCCTCCAGTGCAGGTAGAGCATGCAATCATTTCCGCCGCAGCAGAGCATGCATCGGCCAGCCTCTCAGTATGAACGGGACTTCCGCGTATACTTGCTTTTCGCATTTGCGGACCATCCGCAACTGCTGGTGTTACTCAACGCCTTTCCCGATCGAAACGATGCTCCACATGAAGCTGTCCACTGCCCTCAGGAATGCGGATCGACTGCATTTGACGCCACTCCAATGATAGGCTCTTGCTGGACGGTTACAGAGCCAAGATTCTTCTACCAAAGAAGGCCTTGAAGCACAGACACCTTGCGGGAGCCTGCAGATGTTAACTTTGAACGCAGCCGAGGCCGTGATGATTGAGGACGACTTGTTTATGTACCAACGTTTGATCAAAACAAAACTCAATGACGCCAACTACTAATTTTTCTTCTTCATCACAACCAGTCTTTTCTTCTCAACCCAATGGGAGAAGTCTGCTGCTTCCTGACGGCGATGACTGATGATTGGATATATCCGAAACTGCTGTGTAACTGAGCGAAGCCCGGGGACCCTGACCACAACTGACGATGAAAACAATATTGATGGAATTCGAAGACCTACCTAACAAAACATGCGATATCGGCGGCTAGAGCTGCCTAAATTGGAACTTACTTGGCCAACTCTTCGATTCTGTTGATGGAAAAGAGACGAGGCATAATCGCGTGGACCGTCGCGCCCTCCATGACAGAATGATTCCTTGCCTTCACCACGCAGCTTGGAAGAGCCTCGAACCGAGGGCCTCATCCCATATTGCGCCATAATGGTATTTCCTATCCAGCTTAAGGGACGCACTTGATCCACAACGGCTAGTCTAACGGTGAGGGACCTTAGACGCTAGCCGCGGACCATTTCTCCTCATCAACACTTCCGAGGCGTCTTGTCAATTGCAACACCGCTAAGCTTCATATGCAGTGTCAAGGTGGCCTGCATGAGGCCAGCGAACGCGAGGTTTTGGCGCGATCTTATAGGTAGCAACAGGAGGACATGATGTGAGATAAGTTGACGAACACTGACAAGAGAATCCGTCAATCCGTACCACCACTCCATCCGAAAAGGGCCACTGCCATCCTGCCGAAAACCTGGAAAAGTACCTGCAGACGCTGAGGTCGTCGTATGGTCCGTTGACTCAGATCCTGCGGGCATCCACAGATCGATACCCACCGTCACGGCCATGCCTGATTGATTGCCTGAATCACTGACCTTCAGAAACGGGTGAATTGTTTTTAAAAGCCTTCCAACCTTTGCGGTCGCCTTCGACTCATGAATGATGACGTGCAGGGGCTGGCCGGGGCCCGGAACGCGAGAAGTTCATGGGAAAGACTGGGACGCACAAACCTCCACATAGCTCCACTCCGATTCCCTGAGCAGTTAGCAAGTCGACGCGTCTTAAGGGGAAGTGAGTATCATTTCTCCCATCGCCACACTTCATGTTCATGGCTCATTCCAGTTGATGCATGCGTTAATGACAGGCAGCATGTTTGCAGGTTGGTGCAGCGTTTGATCTGCCGACGCCCTCCTATCAACATAAAGGTCGATGATGCTAGGGTTCGGTATCCAGATGCCCATTCCCCAGGTATGACGAGGCAGGAGGAGTGTCTCCAAGGGCTCTGCCCACTCGTCCAACGGTTTTTGCATCACCCAACAACCACAAGATGGAAAGATCATCCAGGTCACGGGCCCATATGCAAGTTGTACCGATCGGTGTGAGGCACAAAGACGCACTTACCTACGCGGCAAGGGGCAGGAAAGGGACCGTGAAGTCGCGTCAAGGAACTAATGTAGGTCAACGGAGGTACACGGATCTTTGTGTGAGGGCCCGTAGCAACGATATGGACGCTAGGTCGGAGAATTGAGGCGCTGAAAGGAGTGGAAACTATGTGGCGCCGTGCCGTGTCTGATCACTGCAGGCTCTCCGCTCTGCAGAGAGGTCAGTGTGTACTGTAGGTACCGCGATACCGTGGAGTCTGCGGTAGGCCCAGGCCGAGGACGCTGCAACGCGTTGACAGATGCCGTCAGGAGACTGTGGAGATTGCGGTCGGCACTGGAAGCTGCGGTTTATCGGCAGGGGATACGTCTAGATGATCGGTCGGCGTCGCGGATATGCGCGCTCCATCTGGCCTCAAGCCCCTAGACTGATCTTCGGAGAGTTAGCCCACATTCCGTTGCCTCGCCCACCAGAGACAAGCCATCGAAGGCCAAGGCTCATCTGCTGGTGTGCCTGGGGAGACAGTCTTCTGAGCAGATGTGCTCGGGGTCTTCTTTCCCGCAACTGCCGATGGTGCCTGACGACCTTTCTCCCGTACCACGAGAGGCACTTCTAGAAGCAGTTGGGCAAACTCTCACCTCGTGTGAGGGCTGAGAGGGAATGTATGCCCATTTCTGGCCACCAGTCAACTCTCTTCGAGACCAATTGTGGTCCTTGTCTCGCACTTGGATGGAGCGTGAGCCCCATGACCGAACCTGGAGTCAGCCCACGGGGCCTCCGAAGGTAGTGGTGGTAGCCGCCGCGCCGCTCCCTGCTGCCTCTTCCCCAGAGACGAGCTCTCGATGCGACGTGAACCTATCTGTGCTACCCACCTACTCTTACTGATTGTATTGGATGTCTCCCGTGGCCTTGGATCCGCACACTGTCGCCACCACAACGTTCTCTCCATATTTGGGTTTGGAGGCACTGATCGAGAACTAGACTCAGGGGTCCGGCAGACGCGGACCTGTCCCTCTTCGACTGATCAGCACACTGGGTCGCTCGTCCGGGACTTTACTCGCCTGGTCTTGAATGGAAGCGCCGGGGAACAGGTGTTCGGCGCTTGGACTGCCGGATGTCTTGCATTTCGAGCGCCTGGCTGGGTATTGGAGGACGGGGGCCTGCATGCCGACCGGTTTAGAACCTCGCTGCAGTGAGTCAAAGTCTCGTATGTGTGTGGGTGTGTGGTGATGGTGGTGTGCATGCGAGACAGAGATGCAGACTGATTTGGTTGTTCGGTGGGGGCCGGTAGAGATAGGGTGCGGGTTGGGAGTGTGGGATGGGTGGGAGGGAGGTGGTGAGATCTATCTTCAGACAACTCGACTTGGTCAGCGATTCGCAGGGCAGCGGAAGTGCAGGCACATGGTGCTCTCACTGCCATTGATCTTCGAAAGATGAGAAGCCGGGACTGGAGAGCTCCACGCAGAGAGGTTGATTGCTCTCGTCCTCTGGATCAGACGAAGCTGATTAGTCACAATTCACAAGCCCAAGGCGGATCTCTTCACCCAGACTGTAATTTTGTTGTCTAGAGAATTTGGTATCGACTGGTCATGGGTTGGAATGCCCCCATTAAGGACGACGAGGAAATGGTTCCAATACATGGAAAGTGAAGCGAGTTCACACCTCGTCGGATCAAATCCTGCGATTCGATCCGAATATCCCGAAGAGGCAGTGCGTAGGCATATTGATGCCCCTTGATCCCATACAGTAAACCAAACCCCAAAGTGAAATTCCCAGATTCGCCTCGAATCCGGAGGATCTATGCAACGACAGAACGCCCCGTCTTAGGTCTATGTCTATAGAGTTCCCGTAGAATGCGCCCCCGCTGCAAAAAGGCACGCCAGCCTAGACAAATACGCTTCCAAATATGCCGCTCAAAACCGATGTTATATGTACAGTGAAATCGAAACATAGGGGAAAATGAAGTGCCGAACGACTGATCTCATCTCGCTCTCTCTCCTCGTCTTCACTCCTCGCCAGAATCCCCGACGACCACTAACCAGCTCATGGAGGTTGTGCGCCATCCACGTATATCGTCTGTTGCTGTCGCAGTTAGGACGCAGTCTTCCTGAAGAGTCGTGGTTATTGCGGCCGTTGTTGCTCTTGTTAGTGGCAACGATGCAGGGGTTTTATCGGCGGCCGTCGGTGTCAGGCACTCTTCTGGCAAAGGTGTTGGTGGTGGCGGTAGGGACGCAACGCTTTCTTCGATGCTCGTGGGGATGAGTGTTTCTTCTGGTAGAGTCGGAGTGGGTAGAGATGTGGACCTCTCCTCGACGGGCATTACGATAATGCCTTTTTCTGACAGAGTCATCGGTAATGGTAAGGATGCGGAGCTCATATCGGCGAGCTTGGACATGAAGCTCTCTTCTGGCAGAGCTGTTGGAAGCGGTAACGATGCGATACTCTTGTGGACGGGCGGGGTAGCTGTCAAGATGCTGCCACACAAACTCGACCCGATGCCACTATCCACTTCCGCTCTCTCATAGAGTTTCGTTGAATGTATCCCTCCTTCGTCTTCGACCGTGTGCGCCGTTCCCGCGGACGTCATATCAGCCGAAGTGCCCGGGTCTACGCCCGCTATACTGTTCGCTCGAGTCGCTACGCGCGTGCCCATGGGTGAATACTGGTGCTCGGGTGTCTTGTCCCTCCATGCGGCTGCCCAGCTCCAGGCCTCGAGAGCAGCGGTGTGTTTTGGATCTGGGCGTGCTCGGTATTTGAGACGGGGCATTTTCTCGCCGGGCTGGTAGACGTCGGGATCCTTCAGCTTGGGATCTCTGCTGAAGGCCCTTTTCGGGTAGTGCAGGCATCGTTTTACACGTTCGCGGAGCGGCATTGTGGATTGGCGGTGCGAATGCCAAAGAAGTGTGTCGGCTGGATGCGGAAAAGAACGATCGGATCGAGGGTGCGGAAAGGTGGGCAGACAGATTGGGGGGTTAAGGTGTAAGGGAGCACGATGGGAGAGAGGGTACGGGCGCGACAGGATGCGTGGAGTGATGATTGCCGTGGAGTGACGATTGCGACGATTGCGACGATCGAGGTGTGGTAGTGTCGTGGGGTTCAAGAGTGGGATGACAATGAGGCCGAAAGGGGGGTATTCGCGATATATGATAATGGCGTTGAGGGGTGCGGAGGATTTAGCGGAGGTAGCAGTGGGTCGAGGGGGGGGAAGCGGTTGGCCTATCCATGTGTGCGCGCGATCCGACGTTCCCGCGAGTCGATGTGAGAGGTGTGATTGTGAGTCGGCGCTTCAACGGTGTGATGTCAAGTCGCAATTACGACGGCTGGAAATCGCATCTGAGGGTTTTACGGCCGCCCGGCGTCGAGTTGGAGAGCGGGCTTGGGCCGGATATAACTCTGGGGAGTTGAGATTGTGGCAATGATGTGCTACCGGCTGTGGCCGAGGGAAGACGGCACTAAGGGGAACGTCGAATTGTCCCTGAGTAGTGTAGGGCAGAGCAGGGCGGGAAACGATTACAGCATCCAAGAGGAAAGGTGAGGATGGGGGTTCCCAAGTTGGAGCCGCTGCGGCCGAGCGCTGCTGGGCAGAGGGGGGCGGATCGTGTACTAGTGTGGGTCGAGACATGGTAGCGGCGCGGGATATCGGCGGTGGATGCGTGGATGCGCGAATTATCGCTTCCAGAAGGCGCAGAAGTTAGAACAGCAGCGACGTTGGTGTATGGTCGTTGAGATAGGCGTTGTGTGTGCTCCCGAGTACGAAGAATGGCATGAAGGGTAAGTACACATGGGGTGTGGTCAGCCGTCTGCGGTGCCCAGCTTGTGCCCAGCTGTGCATCCATCAGGTCCGTTCACAGGTGATCCATCTTCCCCAGATACGTCTCCCCGCGCTAACCGGTTTTGGTGAGTACATCACGTGAACTACACTTATCTCCCTTCAGCCCACGTGCACAGGACAGGAACATTCGCACCAGCGGTCTCCATGTCTGAAAACTGAAATATTTCCATCTTTCTATATATTGGTTTTTTTTCACAAGAGGATTTGGTCCACAAAGGGCTCATGACGATGTGGCGGGATGGTCGTCGGATATTGTGGGGTTACAGTTCACCCGGGCACGGCAGGACGCCCTACGTCATCATGGCCGCCAATGCCAATAATGGCAAACAACAAACAACCTGGAGTGGCCGAATCCACGCCTTCAGCTGGGCCTTGGAGGGAGTCGTGGAGTCGACATGAGGTCAGGGAACACGGCGATCCTGGAGAAAGCGAGACGTGGAGAGCACGTTCGGGGCGGACGTGGCTCCTTCTCGGGAGCCAGATTGGATGCTCCCATGGGTGCAGGGCCAAACTGGGAAACCAGATCTGATGTGCTCCAAGGTTCTGTCTTTCTGTGGGCCTGTGCCTTCCCGCATTCGTGCACACTTGATGAGGTCATTGCTGGTGATGGGTTTGTGGACCAGTCCCTACTGCCTACTTGAACATACAGCTTCTGATGTTTGCTCGTGTTCCTCTTCTCTTCTTACCTTGCAATAACGGAAACATTGCAACTCATTCCTCACCATGGGTCTGAAGGACGTGCTGTGAGTGCTTCCGTGGTCGATTTCCCATTACCTAGGTCAACGCGATACTAACTGTGCGGCACAGCTCCCACAGTTCCAGAAAGGGTATTCAGGGTGAAGGGAGCCATCTCCAGCAATCCCATCAGTCAGATGCTCTGCCCATTGTCGGGAAACAAAAGGAGTAAGCACATATACCCAATGCCCTGTGACAGCAGCCTCAGCGTGCTGACTTGCTAGGCTCCATCCCATATATGATGAGTTCACGGGCCAGAAGACCCCTGGAACAGCACCCGCTGCTGGTGGTCCTTCCAAGACGAGCGGCAATGTCCCTCATTTCTCCAACACTACAAGCCTGAATTCAGCAGATTCGACCAACGGCCTCCACCAGTCCACAAGGCAGGGCGATTCAACAGCATCCAGTCTTCGTCCTGGAAACACCGCCGAGGAAGCAAGCACTGCCAGCATCAAGTCTGGAGTCGCCGGCCTCCCCCAAGGCAAACAGCACCGTGTGGCTCAGAGTGGTTCCGATCAGTCACACGTGCCCGGGAATCTCCCCCCTACTGGGTTAGTCATCTTCCCCCCCTATCTTGGTGATTTCCCTACCTCCAAGCTGACTCAGCTCCAGTGCGCAACAGATGCACTCTACCTTTGCAGAGGATGTCAATCAAGCTGCTACTGAACCAAAACTTCACCATCAGAAGGATTATGATGACCTGAGATACCCGGAAAGCTCGAAGACAATAGCGGCAAATCAGCCCATCAAACGGTCTTCCCTTCCATCACTCATTTCCCCTGAGACTGGCCGAACTTTCCCCTTGGCTGGTGGAGGCGACTCCCGACACGAATGCAAACCTCTTCCCATTCGCGATGAGACCCGGACGAGCGGGGGCAAGTTTCACGAGAATCTATCTGAGATGGGGCACGTAGACTCGACGGCCTCACGTGACCATGGTCGAGGGGGCCTTGCTGGAGCCGCAGCCTTCGCAGCGACCGGTGCTGCCTCGTCACTTGGTCGACCTCATCATACCCCACGAGAGGGACACGTTGCTACTGCGTATCCCCAAAACCAGATCCAGAGGGACGCGTTGGCGGGAGCGACGACGGCATTTTCGCGTTCCTCTGCCCATGACACCGTTGATCCTTGCGTCACAGAGGGAAGCACCGGATCTGCTCCATTCACGTCCGGTCCCCATCGCACAGACACTGCGAATCGCTTAGATCAACACCTCCATATACCAGGAGAATTCCCTGAAACTCCCATGGAGACGCCTGGTGAACGAGACGGCGCTAGCGCGAGCTATATTCCTGGTACTGCTTTTGAAAAGTCTGGAGCAACGGATCATGACGGGGCTCCTGACGCTGCCGCCGTAGGGCCTGCTTTCTTGGGAGCTTCTGGGTTGAGCAAGCCCCACAATGGCGAGCCTGCAGCAAGTGAAGGAGAGACAATGGCCGCATCCCCCAATCCGTACACATCCCAGCAGATAGACCCACGTGTAGACTCCAGGCCGGCGGGATCTGGAGCGCCCGCCACCGCACCCTTCAGTGCTTCAGACCACTACTCAAGGGATGTGCAGCAGACTTCACATAGTGAGGTCGCACAGCCACACGAGGATCATCACTATGCCCGTAACGCTGGACTGGCAGGGACCAGCGCTGTTGCCGCTAGTGGTCTCTATTATACCAATCAACAGGAGGACATGGGGCAGCCTGTGCGCAGTGAAGTACCTACGAATGCCTCTCACCGTCAAACTGGCACTGGATCTTCACTAGATGGGAATCTACCTCCAGAAACGACGCCAGAGGCCCTGTACAAAGCTCCCCAATCAGAATCTAGGATTGGAGGCTTAGGAAGTACGGATACCGGAAAGTCTGATATTGATCAGATCGTCGAAAAGTATGTGCAACATCCTAGCACTCGGTCTCGCGCTTCTTTGGATGACCAGAGATATGATCCTTCTGCACCGGGTGCACATGACCCTAGTCATCCTCATCATCATGGCACAGATCAGCTTGGAACAACCGAAGGCTCCGAACACCATCACGGACGGAATGCAGCCATTGGAGCCGCTGGAGTGGGTGCCGCTGGAGCCGGCCTTTACGCAGCGTCCGGGAAGACAGGTCACGGCATTGAACAGACTGCACCATATGGACAGCATGAACAATTGACAGTGCAGCCGCAAATAGCTCAACGGCCTCCTCAGCAACAGACGCAACAACCCTTGTACCAGCAGCACTCTCAGCAGCAACCTCGTCCCCAAGAACACATTCACCAGCAAACTCAGCAGCTGCTTCAGCAAGATAATTCAGACCGCGAGTCAAACCACCATGGTCGGAATGCGGCTCTCGGCGCTGCCGGAGCGGGAGCTGTGGGCGCAGGAATCTATGCTGCTTCCCGTCATGATGATGACCCTCAGACCACGAATCCCTTTCCGGAGCGTGATCAGGCGGGTATGCAGCAGCGGCCTCTACAGCAGGCCACTCAACAACCTCTGCAGCAACAACCTTTCCGTGACGAAACACAGCATAGTACCAATCACCATGGCCGCAATGCTGTCTTCGGAGCCGCAGGCGTCGGAGCCACAGGTGCCGGCCTCTATGCCGCATCGAGGTCCTCCAATGAGAACACCAATACGCAGGATTTTGCCCAACCGCAGGGTAACCAGCCTGCTGCCCACCAGCGTTACGACTCCGTTCAGTATCCTAATGCCCAGTATCCACAAGATGTGGATAAGCAACAGCAACAGCATCATGATAGCCGCAATCCTGCGTTAGCTGGCGTGGCCGTTGTTGGAGCCGCTGGTGCCGGTGCAGGATACGCGTATGCGCACCAGCAGCAGCAGAAGACGGAAGCCCAGGCTCAGGCGGAGAAAGAACGCCTTGCAAAGGAGAAAGCCGAGCAAAAGGAGATTGAGCATCAGCGGAAAGAGAATGCGAAGGCGGCGGAGAAGAAACAGAAAGCTGAACAGAAGGCTCACGAGAAAGAGCTTGAACATGAGAAGAAGGAGGCTGAGAAGAAGCAAAAAGCTGAGCAGAAGGCTCATGAGAAAGAAGAGGAGCACCAGCGAAAGGAAGAACATAAGGCATTTATCGCGCAGCAGAAGGCACAGGAGAAGGAGCGGGAGAGGGAGAAGAGAGAACATGATAAGCTTCTGGCTGCTGAGGATAGGGAGAGGGAGGAAGCGGAGCGTGCAGCCGCCTCGGAGCAGCAGCAGCAGGAAGGCAAAGAGAAGAAGCACCATCTCTTCGGATTTCTGCACAAAGACAAGAAGGATAAGGCGACCTCTCCTGAGCAGAGTCCCCGCGCATCGAAGGAGGATGCTGCGGCTGCACGCGATGGGTCTGCCAGTCCGACGGGCAGCATCGACAGACATCGCATAGCTCAAGGCCCAGATGGACGCAACAAGCTGCACAAGGATCCGCCGAAGGGTCATCCGGCATGGCAGGCTATGGAGGAGCAGAAGCGGAACGAGGAAGATGATAATCTGAGGCATCCTGTGCAGGTTGCTGGGGACGAGTGAGTCCTTGGACGATATTTTATAGACTGTGGCCGGAGTTGCTAACGAGGTGACAGGACCTTACATAGTGGTGTGTATGAGGCGCCTCGGAACCCCAATCAAGACCACATGGGCATGGAGACGCAGGCGAGAAGAGGAGATGTGCAGGCCCCTGGAAATGAGAGCGAGGCTCAGGGTATGGAGGGGTATAGGCAGTTAACTGAGTATTGAGTGGGTTGAGACGAGTGAGAATTCGGTGGATGCGTAGGAAGGTGCTGATTTCTTTTACATCACTTGCTATATACCTGAGCGAGTTCGTATATCTAGTATATGGGTTATGAGTACATGCATGGTTTGATCAATGTCCTACTTTGAGTTGCTTGACCTAAACCGCCAATGCTGTTCATAGTCCGCTTTTCGAGGAGTTCAACTGAGTGGCGATGAAACATATCGTCGGCTGGGGGTCAAGGGACGGCCTGAACACGGTACCTAGGTATCTCTTTCCGTTTTTACCACGGCAAAAAGGTCCTATAAAAAAGGAGACATATGAAGCCATCGCAGCCTACTTAGGTAGTGTATGTGAATAGGTAGTGTATGGGAATGGGCAGTCCCTTGAAAGTGTGGCGGTGCAGGCATGTGACGTCAACGCCTCTGACCGGAAAGGGGAAGGCGCAGGCGCCTTTCCGTTTCAGGCCAGCTTTCGTATTGAGCTGGAGTGAGCATGTGGATGCCTGTCCACTGTCAACCTCCAGCTCTCAAACACCTCATTCTTGAGCTTTACACAGCCTCAGGGGGATTGCGGACACGTTACAAGCTTTGAGCTGCTCGCGACTGCCTTGTATTGACCCGTTAGCGCTGCTGGGCTTTGCTCTGCCATCGATACCTCAGAATCTCCGGGGTCCGACTCACACTCCCTTTCTCACACCATTTTGAGGGGAATATTATCCACCAGGAGTCCGTAGCTATCGAGTTGGATTGGAGCCTGGTGCTTTCGCCATCACCTGCTGAAAGAGTTATTTCGTCCTAGCAGAGTAATCATCGGCTCCGAGAACAGCACTATAACAACGGTATTGGAGTTTCACGGAGATAGCGCCGCCCTCCCTGCGATTTCCGACTGGTAACAACCTTGGGAAACGGACTCCACTCACTTTATCATCATTGAAGGGGAAAAGAACAGAGATCCAGACGGCTGGTCTCTAGTCGCCAGAACACGAGAAAATAGGAGTTTAAGCCGAAACCCCCGGGACACGCCTCCATCCCGTTCGTTATACATAAGCCGCACCCATCCCAGACACCCTCCTGAGAGAAACCAGAGTCTGGTAGTAGGAGTCCTCTCTAAGAAGGAAGATCAAATCACGAACCTAAATTTCCACCTTCACCGGAGCGAACTACTGTCTCGAGGTTTTGCATTTCCTCAACCACGGTAGTGCCACTTCTCCCATGGCCCTGGCTCCGGAAACGGACGGCGCGCCGGCCACGGTCGCAGCACAGGAGGCATTCTTACCAAATGGCCGTGTGCTGCCCAGTTGGCTATCCACATTGAAAGGAATCGTTATAACAGCAACTGCAGCTCTCCCTCTCCCAACATCCAAGAACGCGCCAACTTCTCCTCCTTCTAGCGCGTCGTCTACAGCCACAACCATGTACTATAGCCTAGTTGCTTTCACCTTCATTTACGCCACATACCTGCTCCTCCGGCCCCTGCGATCGCGTCTGTCATCACGACCGTCCATCCCGCCGGCCCCGACTGGCCCGTTCCCCTTTCTCGAACTGCCCGCTGAGCTCAGGAATATGGTCTACGAGCATCTGCTTCAAGACCCGTATTATGCGGCGCGTCCGTCCCCATTAGTATCCTCCTCCTCTAGGGCATCCCGAAGACGTCCCAGAGGAGTCGTACGCAACTCCTCACTGTGGAGCATTCCGTTCAGCGTGGCCAGGCCGACAACCCCTCCATACTTCTCCCTTCCTGCAGGGAGAAGGGGAAGGCGAGCGCTAGACGAGCAACACGAAGGCAACTGCTGCCCACCTCCGGGCCCGAAATCCTCCAGCTGGATCATTCTGGCGAATAAGCGAGTCCATGCTGAGTTCATGGACCTGTTGGCGAAGAAACGAATGTGGCACTTTACCGTATCGCCGGCGAATTGTCCGGACTGGATGTTGCTGGAAGGGCCGTCTTCGTCCATGCCGCCGCCATCCATACCGACCCTGACGCCGACGGCGACGGTATCCACGTCCCCGTCCACGTCCACATCGCCATCCTCATCCTCATTCAATTCAGCAGCAATAGCGCATCCTACCCCCACCCTAATCCCCCTCTTCCCGCTGCCCCTCTCCACCTTCTCCTCCCTCACCCACATCACCCTGCACCTCCTCACCACCTCCTCCATGCTCGGGTCCCCGGACCCGCGCGCCATGTCCCCCTCCTCCTGGCCCCTGGCCCAGCACCTGCAATCCGCGCTCCAGACGTCCCTGTCCGCCGCACGGGTCAAGCGGCTGGAGATCCACGTCAAGGCGGTCGGGGACCCGCTGTGGAATCCGCTGTGGGTGTGGTTCCACGCGGCGATGGGCTTCGTGGGGATGGGCGAGGGGGAGCCGGGCAACGGGGATGGGGACGGGCGCATCAAGGTGAGCAAGATCTACTTCAGCCTCGACAACGAGGCGGCCGATACGGCGGCCGTGGGGCTCGCGATCGGCGAGAACTATCTCGGGCGGCTGGAGGACGACGGCAGGCGGAATGGGAATGGGAATGGGGAGTGGTACTTCCACTGCCCGGCCCACCATGTCATCATGCCCGTCGGCACGGCCGTCGACGAGAGTGGGAGGGCGCGGGTGAACGTGACGGTGCGCGAGTTCTGCGCGAAGCTGTTTGAGGAGTGCGAGGTGTGCACGGCGGAGAGGAGGGGGGAGGGCGAGGGAGTGGATAGCAGCGAGGCGGAGGAGGATGACGCCGACATGGACGAGAGCGAGGAAGATTGGGATGAGTTCTTGCCGCTGCCGATGGGCGAGGAGGACGAGTCCAGCGACGAGGGGGACGATGCGGATGGAGATGATGTGTGAGGTGGGGAGAGGTGGGGGATACCTGAAGTGTCATGTACTGAGATTCCAGGATCATGGAGGCATGCACAATAGCGTAATCGAACCAGTCAGCCAGTCGCATAGGTATATTCTGCGATAGCTGCCGATGTTCATGTCGAACTGCTCGAATACACACGTCCTATTGCTTTCGCGGGCATCGCCAATACCTAAGTATCGCTGAAGTATGAAAGGGAAGCGGAGAAAGCACCTTGGTATCTTTCTTCCCACCAGCCGGACGCACCGGCCCACCAAATCCAACCCAAGCCGCCAACCCGTCCAGTCGAGAAAGAAGTATGAAACAAGAAAGAAGAACTAAGTATACTGAATGGAAAAGAAAGCAAGTGGTATCAAACAACCTCAACTTCCCCCCTGAAGGCATCGTGGCCAAGATTCGGAAACGCAGAAACGCACAATCCTCTCTATCTGAGCACATTGTCAGAATCGCTTGATCCGTCTCGCGCGCTCTTTAGACTGCTCAACCCCAGTTCCCCTTCCAGACTTGTAGGTGGCTAGTCCTACGCAACCATAGCCTGGAACTGCGCTTGTGCCTGCGCTCCGTCCCCATGCCCCGGAGCGTGGCCCGTCCCATGTACCGCACCTGCGCCCGTTCCTGGCCCGGGGCCCTGTCCCTGCTGCTGCTGTGCATGCACCGCCTGCTGGGCGAGGCTCAACCTCGCCGCTTCTTGGAGGCGGTCGCGGGTATCTCGATCCCGGTCTCGCTCCCGATCTCGCTCCCGATCTCGCGTGTCCGCCTCCGCTGCTACTGATGATGATGATGTCGATGTCGTCGTGGTTGCTCGTGGTGGCGAAGGAAGGTGTGCGATGGAGCGGACGTCTGGAGGCGGATAGGGAGGTTGCTGCTGCTGGGGCTGCTGCTGCGGCTGTGGTATTCCACCCCCACCGCCATGTACGTGACTGGGACTCGCCATCCCATACTGACTGGGACTCACACCCGCTCCAGCACCAGGCGACCCGGTACTCGCCCTCTCCTGGATCTCCGGGCCGTGCTCCCCCTCCAACCCTGCACCAACCCTCTCCGCCACAAATATGGTCGGTCTGCCCGGCAACTCCGACTCCCTCACCTCTCTCCACGAACACTTTGCGTGCTTCTTTGTGCACCCCATGCAGGCCGTCAGGTTCTTCAAACAATCCATGTGGAGTCTCCTGCAGCGGTCGCAGGGCGGGAGGATACGCTCGCCTTTGGCAAGACCTTCCATGCGGTGTACCATTTCGGCCTTGAACGGGCCCCCATCGTCCTTCTCGGCGGGCTGGCTGGCGCGTTGGGATGCTGCTGAGAGGAGGGTAGAGGGCGTGTTGGGGATAGGAACGGGGGAATTGAGCATATGCTGGAGTTCTGTCTCGGGATAGGGCCCGGCACCGCGGGGGATGGGTGCTGGGCCCACGGGCTCCACCGATTTCGAGGTCGCTTTGACGACCTGTCCATGGGGGGAGGCTGCGGTTGCGGGTGGGGGTTGGCCGATGGAAAGACGGCGGCTGTCGGATGGCGGGTTTGTGGATTGGGACGAGGAGCGCCTGTCGTGCAGTGTGTGGAACTTGGTGAGCAGGTCCTGGCGCGTGACTGGAGAAGCGCCGTTTCCGTTCTGGTCGGCATGTTGGCGAGCGTTAATCGCCACGAAGGCGCCAGGAGAGGACTGTGAGGACAGGGCCATGGTCGGTACTCCCGGGCCAGCAACTTGCGAAGAGGCGCCGTTCATGAGGGCAACGTTGGAGGGGCTCGCTGGGCGCATGGGCGGCGCAGGGCTGGCCGTTGCCCGTCTGTCTAGGATCGCTTGTCTCCTACCCTTCAGTCTGTGGTTGAGCTGCCTCGTCCGTGCAGCGACTGTGTTCCGTTAGCATGTCATGTCATGCCCATCCCGACCGTCCTCGGATGGAAGCCGAACGCACCTTGATCCGCCAAGTTGGCAACCTGCACCAGATTCTTCTCCAGGATCTCCAAGGTCCCGAGCTCCTTCTCCTCATCCTCGACAATCGGCTGTGGCGGAATCATCTTCTGGGGGATCCCCGAGCTGATGAGCTGGAAATCCTCCTCGGAGATCTGGACGCGGCATTGTTTGGTGTAGAATTGGCATACACGGACGCCCTCGCTCATCTGGCCCAGCTGGAACTGCTCGGGCTTGTTTCGCGCAAACTCGACGACGTCGAGCCATGTCACCGTGGTGCCGTCCTTGCCGTGGCTCTTGAGGACGCGGGGAGGCCCGTCGAAGAGGCGCTCGAAGCGCTTGACAAGCATGGGGCCGAGTGGGCGGGCACCGAGGTTGCACGCCATGGACTCGTGGCGGTCGAGGACGCCCTGGTAGTCATTGAGGAGGGAGAGGATGTTTGGGATGGTGTCGTCGCCGGTGATCAAGGGCAGGTCGGTTTCGCATTGGCGGGCGAGATAGTTGATCTGCAAGTGATTGTGGGTCTTTGCGGCTTTGGGAAGCGGCGCAGCGGCGGGGTGGATGGTGTCGTGGGAGGGGCTCCGTTTACGCTTCAGGTCGGGAGTGTTTTGAGGTTGCTGAGGTTGGGGAGGGGGTGGTTGCTGGTGGTGCTGGTGCTGGGCAGGCGGCGGCGGGTGGAGAGGCGCGCCCATCTGCTGGGCCTGGGAGTCGGCCATGGCCATGGAGAGCTTGAAGAAAGCCGGCGCAGGGGCGCTACGGGGCCCCGGGGTGAAGGGCGACACGGAGGTGTTTATGTAAGGGTGGAAGTTGGAGAGGCGTGGTGGTGGTGGAGGAGGACCGCAATCGGCCGGAGGATGGGGCAGTTGGGGGGGGTGGGAGGAGTGGGAGGAGTGGGAGGAGTGGGAGCAGAGCAAGAGGTAAGGCGGAGCGGGAATAAGGACGCGGATTGTCTTCTTTTTCTGGCAATCGGGTTCTTAGCGTAGCAGCTTGCGTGGCGTCACGGCAGGGCCATGTCAGGGTCGGCGACGAGAGCAGGAGGGCATGAAACAGGGAGAAAAGGCGGGAGGGGAGGCAGGCGAGGCTTGGTGAGGCAGGATAATGGACAGCGCACAATAGTGGAGTGGAGGAGAGGAGCAGGATCTCCGAACAGAAAGACGGGAGGAGGAAGAGGAGGGCAAAGGCAGCGCAGGTGGAGAAGGGCAGTCAGCACAGACCAAGGCCGCGCCGCTGGGCTTCGGGGCGGGCGAAAAAGAGTCGAAGCAAAAAACCCAAGGGGGGGCGGAGAGTCGGAGACGTCCCAGCGACCCCAGCGACCCAAGTCCGCATCCAATCAGAGCTCAACGGGGCGCGCTGAAGCCACTGCTTTTTGCTTGGGCGGCGCTGGGCGGGCGACGCGTGGACAACTGCTGGACGGGTTACGGCAGAGACGGCGTGGAGGGTGGGCATCGTGGACAGCTATCTGCATTGAGTAAGACGTATGGGATGTGTGCCATCATGGTGCCAGATGAGGCTTTTTATCACGGAAGAAGCATCTCCAGAGCAACTGAATGCGCTGTACCGTGTATGCCGTACTCCGTACATAGACGCCGTTGTTGAGCCCGTGGAGGCAATTTTACAACCCTCGATCCCGCTCGCTCCTCTCCTCCTCTCCTCTCCCTCCTCGCCTTTATTAGTCAGCCGAGTCTTCCACTGCGGACCCCGGGACCGGCGGACTCTCCCTCCCGCGCCAGCTCAAACAGCACGCCTGTCTCGCACGGGTAAGGGAAGGTTAAGGACGGTTGTATCCGTTGCCTACAATGCTTATGCTAGGCACATAGAAGTTAAAAGATGCAGTTTTTGCTAGATTTGCTATTTAAGAAACATTCCTATTGTTAATATACATAAAAAAGCATTCTTTAGGATGCTCATGCGAGCGTTATAGCGACGTCAACGTTGGAAGAGAAGAAGCTTAAAAAAGAAGTTTGTCCCGACACGTGCCGGGCAACTCCATGCGGCCCGTGCTATCCATGTCGCAGTCACGTGGCCTTTCTGTCCGCATCATGTGCACAGACCCTTGTGGAAAGCTTGGTCCCAACGACAACCCCAAGTTCGAGCTGCAAGTGCATCATCGTCGTCAAAAGCCAAGACCGAAACGACACGACCTTCCCAACGTCCATATTCTTCCCCTCCCGAATCCGCCATCCAACCACCCACGCGCTAGTCCAATCCAATCTAATCCATCCAATGTCCTCGGAACGCGGCGCATTTCGCGGAGGAGGTGGCCGCGGCGGCGGAGGTAGAGGTCACCACGGCGGGCGCGGAGGCAGAGGCGGCGGGGGACAACAACAGCGTGGCGCCGGCGAGCAGGCAGAGCGGCCGAAGAAGGAGAATATCCTCGACCTGGGAAAGTACATGGACAAGCGCATCACGGTCAAGTTCAGCGGCGGAAGAGAGGTCATCGGCACGCTCAAGGGCTACGACCAGCTCATGAATCTCGTCCTGGACGAGGTCAAGGAGGCCATGACCGGTACACACTTCCTCTTCTACTTCTACTCTTTCCCTCCAGTCTGCTGACCCCTCCCCAGATGACGAAGGCAACGTCCGCTACCGAAAACTCGGCCTCATCGTCGCTCGCGGCACCCTCCTCGTCGTCATCTCGCCCGTCGACGGCAGCGAGGAGATATCCAACCCATTCCTCCAGGAGGAGGAGTGATGCCAGATGAGGATTTGATGGATTGCGTCGAAGAAAGAAAGAATGATGTGAGAAGAAAGTCGGGCCACGTTTTGTCTAAGGCAAGCGAGGAAAGAGTCGCCGCGAGGCCCGGGAGATGGATGTTTTCACGACATACTTGTGCTCAATCAAAACCGTGCTTAGCGCTCCAAGACGGGACGGAAAAGGTGGTAGGATACCCAAGGCAGGCCAGACAACATGGTATGAGAAAAGGCGTCTTTTCTGGTTCACTTAAGCATGCATTTTCGGGCACTGGGCCCCTCGTTCTATCTAGAAACCCCATATCCTCCATGCAGGAAGGCGTATCACGAGGAGGGCGATAGGCCCTTAGGAGTGCTCATCACTCCCTTCCTCAGTGTTATCAAATGGAAAAACTGGAACGGATATCCGCCATAAACTCCGCAGATGCCGCGCCCTTTCCGTGTCCCATTGAACCATGCCCGTACCCATTACCCATGTCTCCATCCCAGACCGTACCTAGGGGTACATGTCCGTATTTCCGTATGCCAACCTGCGCCTAACCATTGCACCGACCTTAGAAAGACGTGTTCATAACGTCGTCATCAACCGGCAGTCGTCTTCTGATCACGCCTGTCAGCCTGCCCGTCCCACCAGGCAAGAAGTCGTCGTATTCCGGTCCCTCCGCCTCTTCAGCATCCTCCCACCCCGTCACCAGATCCCATGCCGCATTCAATGCAGCAAACTCTTCCTCATTGATGTCCTGCAGAATGTCCGCCAGCAGCTCCCACGCCCCGCCGTTCAACATGACCGGAAACACGTTGCTTCTCCTAGTTTGCTGCAGCGTGTCCCTGGCAAGGCGTGCGAAGAGGCCCCCGTTGAGCGCATTCGTGAAAACCCTGGCGTATCCGCATGAGCGCAGAGAGATGGTCTCGAGAGTCGTCTCGCGTGCTTCGTCCGCTCGCGAGAATTCGGACCCGAAATCGCTAAGATTGACCCCAGGTGAGATCAAGTCGAGCACACTCAGCCACGACCCGTTGCGCGGCGGAGCCCTCAGCTGCGCTTGCGCGTTGGGGCCGTCCGTACCATTGCCCACCTGAGGGACCAGTGCCATCAGATTCTGTGTTTCCTGATACCACGCCCCCAGTCGTTGATGAAGTTGTTGATACTCCTGTATCTCGACCTGCTTTGCCTGCTCCGCCGAAGTGCCCGACCAATACCGAAAACTTTGCCGGATCCCAGAATCCACTCGTGCCCGCTGCGTCTTAAGCTGCTCATACGAGTTGTTAACAGTATGAAACGCCAACAACAGCGTCGTCTGGAGTTGCGGCTGCATCTGCCAAAGCGTCGGCCCCAGGCGGGCCATCTGGGCTCGCAGCTGGGTCATCCGGCCTTGCCAATCCTCGGTCAGGGAGAAATGGCTTGAGCCCTCGGCAAAGGCAGTGAGCCGCACCAAGACATCCTTCACCCCTTGCGCTTGATACATGAGTCCCCGGAACAACTCGACTAGTTGCTCCAGTACGGGTGGCGGCCCTCCAGCCTGGCCATTCTGGCCGTTGCCATGGTCGGGGAGCCAGATGAGCGACACCGAGTCCAGTTCCAGGTGTTCAAGGTTCAGGCTGTCGTGCTGTTTGACGAATTGCTCCAAGGCGGGAGCCATGATCCAGCAATTCTCGAGGGTGAGGGACTCAGCATGGGGGAACCGGAGAAGACCACCGTCAATGGCCCTCCGGTCGAGGGAAGTAGAGACTCGCCTAGGAAGAACAGGAGCGGGTAAGAGATGTTGATTCCTGGCATGCAGTCCTTCCGCACGCTCGCCACCAGCGGCCCAACCAACAATCAACTGAGGGATACGGCGTGGGCAGATCCTCTTCTGCAAGAGGTTGTAGAAGCCGTCGATGCCACTGGCGGGGTCGATAGTCATGTCCTTGGCAAAACCGGCTTGATCGGTGCGCACTGTGCGCCAGGTTGGTATGGCGCGCAAGATGAGTTTCTTTAGGCTGGGTAACGCGTCCCAAAAATCCGGTCGGTCTAACAAGGCGAGGTACCCGTCAGATATCCGGGAGATGTGCAACGTATGTACCAAATGGAAGGTGGCCGAATTGTCGATTATAGCGAGCATATAGGACAACAAGAAGGCTTTCTGAGCCCACTCGGTTTCCAGTAGCCATTCTTTCTGCGCTTTCGTGAGCTGTGAGGGGGCGAGTGCTGGCCAGTCGCGAGACGGGTTCTTCTCCGGTTCCACGGTCGCAGTGAACAATACCCCGGTACCAGCGAATGGAGATGCCAGGCCCAGGTTATCTCTATCCGTGACCTCGGTGGCTTCGCGGAGCATATATGGCTCAAAATAAGGCACCTGCGGCTGCTCTGGAGAATCGCGGATCGACTCTGGGTCGAGGAACAAGCCGGTTGTATCCATCTTGTAGAGAAACGCACGCTTGGGATCGAGATTCTTCTGCCGATGACAGAATTCGACATGGCGCCAGAGCTCGTCCTGCGCCAGTGTTCGCCGGTCGGGCACTGTCGCCTTACTCCCAAAAACTTCGGGAGGGCGGCGTTTGATAAGAGCTCGTAGAGACCGATCAGGACCATTGAGCCAGCCGAGCCCACTATCAATAGATAACGCAAGCTCACGCACCTTCTTGAGCTCGGAGAAAGCAATCTTCATCTTTGGAGTCTCGTCGGCAGCATTTTCGAGACCAGCTATCGCGGCGAACCTCCTATATTCTGCGTATGGCCATTCGTATGTCCCCCAGAAGCTCGTCCGAGATTCCGTCTCCTTTTTCTCGGGCAGATTCTGCAACATTTCTTCGGTCACCTCGAAGCTCATCCCAAATCTCAAAATGTGCTTCCCGAATCCCTTGAAAACATTGAGCCCATGCCCAACGTAGTAGGCATCGTTTTCCGCATTCGTCCATGACAGTTTGTCAAGCTTTCCATCCAGGGTAACCTTCTGTTTGCTGATCATGCCGTAGATTTCCGCGTTGAAAGGAACAACCACTGTTTTGAACAGAACTTGTGAGACGTGCTGGTCGAATTCGCGACATACTAGCCTCATGGATTTGATGTCGTCCCGATTCAGATAACTTGCTACCAGTTCGTATAATTCGGTGGGCATCCGACGCGGAGGCCAGCCAGGGGATTTTATCAGTGGACTTTCGGATTGTACACCCGATGTAGAAGCCTGCTCGCTGGAGTCTTCGCGCGATTTACTGGCTGGAAACCTCGTGGTCTCAATCCGCCCAGGTCGAACAGCTGGTCGCAGTTGCGATGGGTCTATCGGAAGATATTGGACTGGACAGCGAGTGGGATTGCGCAGCTCCGGCCAAATGTCATTTGCTGCAGGATTGGGGCGGTCGATATGATAAAGGAAGACAGCCGTTGCGCCTAATCTTCGTAAAGCGGCTTTGCGAATTCGTCCTTCTTCGCTTCCCCCCTGGTCGCTAGGTGGAATGGACGTTGACGGAGCCGACCCCGGAGCTGCTACATAGTGGGTGATTCTTTGCCTGATATAGCCAGGAAGCCGTCCTATAAACGTTTGCAGGGGAGTGTCGCCCGTCGTATGCTGAGCAGTTGGTGGGAGCTGGTCTTGGCCGGCATCGGCATGCGGACGAGATCCTTCTCCTAGCCGGAGTTGGGGCCTTTGTGATGAAGTGCTGGAAACCGGCACGTCTCCTTGAGCCGGCATGAATGTTGACACCCAAGTGTTCATGTTCAGGTCCATGTCTGTTGGGGCTGGCTGTGTCGATGGGGAGCCAGCTCCCGCCTCAGCATTATCGGTGATCTGCAGATCAATCTGCGCATCCTGCCAAATCATGCGTTCACGAGCCGTTGATTGAGGGGCATTTGCCTGCATCTGTGAGGAACTCTGGCGGGCAGCTCCTTGCGGTGTCTGAGAGCGAAAGGTCAGCAATGCAAGTAGGATTGTGATAACAGTTACTTCAAAGAAGAGACTTACTTCCTGGAATGAAGAGTTTGGTGATTGCGTTGCATCGCCGAAGATGCTGTTTTCTCGTTGGTCCGCCATACCTGGAAAGCTCTTATACGATCTTTGGGGGATGCGATGTGAGCTCGAGGCACCCTGGGGTTGGATGTGGAGTGAGGTAAGGTCGGAGCATGGAGAAGGAAAATTGGAAGGAAGCAGTTTAAAAGAACGGATCCAGGTTTAACGGTGAGTGAGTGAGAGTGAGAGTATGCGGCACTTTCACCGCTTGTATGGTGTTAATGGTAAAAAGCTCCCCGCCTAGAACCGGGGGGGATTGAGAATGACATGTGCAGCCGGGGTGCGGTTGGGCAGCGCTAGTATATTTGCGGTTAGTGTGGCTAGACTAAATTTCCGCCCCGCCTGCGCGTGGGAGCCCTGGAGATCGACCTGTGGGAAACGCCACAAATCACATGATCATGCACCGCCACTTCATGTCTAAAAGCTCAAGCTTGAACATCTGTGCATAAATACCATGCTCTGCAGCATCTGAATTTCGGATTACTGTGGACCTTTACTTCGTCTTGATCTCCTCTCGGACTCGTCTTCAGAGCGATCTCTCCGCCCCGCAGCACTCCCGCGTACAAGAATGTCTTCATTTCCCCTGTTTTCGCAGCTGATACGCGAACACTTCTCGACTGTGCAGCAGCCGACCTTGACTGTCCACCTCGTCCAGAATGTCCTCATTGGCCGTCTCTGCTGCCAGGACCTCGACATATTCACGCCAGGAGTGAAAATTGCTCAGTTCTAGCGTCTGGGGCGACCACACGGTAACAATCCAGTCGAGCTGGCTTGGGTCTTCGACGCCAGCGTAAAAGTATTCCATCATGGTCTTGACATGCTGTTGCTCCTTGGGAGGAAGCTGCGCAACTACAGAAAAGAACGTCGCTGCAAACCTTTTGATGTCTTCCGGCAAGATGAACCACACGAATTTGGTTTCGTTCGTTCCGTCGTTAAGTTGGACCACGCGTGACAATGGCCCATACTCAGGTTTGATGCTCATGTTCATGTAGAACCCGATGTTGACTGAGGCCTCGATCATCACCTTCTGCTGCTTGGTAGCGTCGAAGATATGGACGTCAGCCGTGCCCAGCAGTCTAGGCTCCCCGTGGTACCCGTTCCAAAGCGTTTCCATACCATTGGTCACCGAAAGGAATTCCTTGTAGTCCTGCGGTAAGCTATGATTGAGCCTTTTCTCCAAATCAGCCAGCTCGTCGGGGGTGGCGCCTTTATGTAGGACCGTGTCTGGTGGGGCTTCCGGGTCCACGTCCATTTCCTCCCAAACGGCGTTCTTCAGTGTATTTTCATTGCACATCTCCACAAGCTCTTTCATCGGTATGTTCTTTAGCGTTCTACGAGGACCCTTGTCGAGTCGCTCCTTGAATGTCTCGAGCACTTCCGTCTGGAACTGGTTGAGATGTTCGCCATCTACGTCGATCGCCCTTAACAGCGCACCATCTTTTAGCAACCTCCACGCCAGCCGCGATTTAGACAGTTCCTCCCAGGTACGATCGAAGTTTTCGGCGAAGATTTGGATAATGTGGAGGGCTTTGTCCTCTCTGTCCATATATACTGCAAGGTCAAAGGCGGCAGTCAGGTCATCGGCTCTGAGGTGTTTATGTCCCCAAGCGTCCTTATCGCCGTTCCCGATAGCCTTGACAATCAAACTATCCAACCCTTCATCCGTTGCGCTAGTGTCCCTCTTCCACACGATCCTTTCTACTTCTAATTTTTTGAGAGCTTCCGGCGTCCGCTGAGCCGGTGGTATCGATTCTGGCCATAGGCCTGTGGTTTCCCAAGCAAAGTACAGCCCTGGGCTCCATGTCGATTTGCAGTCCGCAGCGAAACGGTGAAAAAGCTCATAGAGGTTTGTTGCCCCTGAGATTTGACCTAACAGCGCCAGCTCTAGCGCTATCTCGAAGGCATTTCTTGAGACTTCCCACGGGTCTTTCTGCTGAAGAATATGTTCTCTGCTGAACTTCCTCCACGTTCGCTGCTCCATGGGGGTCCAGACTGGGGTGCTCACTAGCAGAGGGCAAGAGCGTGACGCAGAGGTTCGGGGAATTCCAATGTTCAGCAAGAAAAGGGGACGAGAATCTTTTGAAGCAGCAACTGTCGCCGGATTTGGAGAGAGGGCCTATCATACATAAAATCCAACGAAACAAGCCCTGCCACTGCCTGCATGGCACCTGAATCGTGGACATGCGCCTAGCCATCGATCCAAGCCCTACAAGCGGACTTTTATCGGAGCCATGGTGAACGGCACGGCTCGACCCTCCATTAGATTCCGCAAGGGAACTGGTGAGTCCCTCTCGATGTCCCAGGTTAACGCTTCGAGGCGTTCAGCAGATGGAGACTGGCACGCGGTCTGTTCAACTCCGCAACTTCACCACCGGAATCGGTGGCTCTTCTCAACATACTGTACACGCACTCAGATTCCGACGTCGCTGAAACCAAAGTACTGGCGAGGCGTTGGTGCATCTCCCCTTTTGGTTTAAACGGCGTCGATCACGGAGATCGTGTGGTTGAACATTTTTGTCAACCCCTCCGCACTAACGCTATCAATTTCCCGACCATGCGTGGATGCTGCGAACACCCCGTTCCACCCCTACACATATAGGCAAATCTTTAGCGGCGATGAATTACGTGCGGCCCCGGGGCAATTGGAATCCCACTGTCTAGCGGCTGCATTAGGGTAGGCTTTGACCAACAGAAACAGGCAGGTGGTGTTGAGTCTGTTGGTGTGCGTCGGAAATATCGGAATCATTCCGATTCTGGAGGATGCTCCTCAACCTATGGACTTGAACAAATTTCGAGGACGCAGATCTTGGACTGAGAGACTCGATTATCGGTTGCCAACAGAATACTACCTGCCTCAGTGGGGAAGCTGATTCCTGAATCCTAACAGGCTCCGGCGATGGGCTAACAAGCACGATTCATGCCCGGATTGTCTGCCCAGCTTCGTGAGTCGTAGCTTGCGAGGAACGAACCCTGGTTGGGATTTCAGCACGCTCGTTCTGGCGATGAATGTTCTCCCATCAACCTAGAACTGGACTACCGATTCAAAGACTCTACGGAAAGCTGCGATGCTCCTCTGGCCGAGTTTCTTTGCTCGAACAATTGTACCGCATCAGTGGCACACATCCGAAACGGTCAAAATCCCTCTCAAAATGTTCGGCGGTCGTAATCGGCAGCTTTCGTCACAACGGTCTTTGTCCTCGAACACTCCTGCCCTCTCCGGGTCTCAGCATTTTTCTCGTCAACGGACGTGAAACACGCCACATTGATGGCAATCAGTACCCAGGGACCTGAAACCACAGCCCTCCGCTGCGCCGCAGGACTCGTCAAGGAAGACGAACGATGTCAACCTCTCTCGCAAGCTCGTTCCTGCGCAAACCATACCAACTCCGGCTCACGGAGAATTCCATGTTCAGCATCCAGCGACAGCCGTTGAATTCGTATTGTGATACGTACAGTACCACCCGAACACGCTTGTTGGGGCGGTGCTTCACTGCGTTCTTGTCAGCCCCCGTCCTTGGCCCAGAAATGGCATGAGCTACGAGTACTGTACTGTGTATATGCCACACAGATCTCCATACTCTGGCGCGTGTCCCTCCTTGTTGATTTCGAAAGATGGCCATCTGCCCGCAGCTATGCGACTCGCTATACACAGTAATTCGAAGACCAATCCGAGGAACTCTCCATAAGCAATAATAAGTCAGACCGGGCGTGCCTTGTGTGGTATGCCTAGCCGTAAGCCTGGCTGCCAGAACGCCGCACAAAGCAAAGCGCGAGGAACAAGCAAGCCACACATCCCTCGACGCCCCGGAGGCTGCGAATTGGGTCTCGTCCTGGTCCGCTAACGCATTGTCATCGGACGCCAAAGCTGCGTCGCCGTGTGCCTTTGCGCTTTGCTCTTTCTCAGCAGCCGTGGCTGAGTTGCGGGCTAAACAACGGTGGTGCCGCTGGCTGCGGTCTCGTGTACCACGCTGATCTTCCGTTCTACTTTCTGGATTCTGACCGTCGTTCTTCTCTGGTTACTTGCTGTTGTGATCGTGAATCTGGGGATAGATCTCACTGTGCCGCTCCTCCACCTGCAGGTCTGCCTGGTACCCTGGACCAGGCGCGTAACCGCCGCAGGATAAATCCAACGAAGCGCCTCAGTCCACCAGGCTGGATTGCTGCCTTCCCAACCCAAAAACTCGCCTTTGACGGTTCTCGGTCGGAGTCAGGAACTGGTCATAGTCTAACAACGACACATCGCCTTGCGCTGCACGTACTGGTCCGCCGTGGCCTTCCCGTGCAAGCGCCCTCACTGAAACATCCAACGGACAGCGAGACGACTGCGCACGCCCTCCTCTGCTCCAATGCCCCTCCACTCGAGCTCGAACAAGAGCTACATCAATCTACACGACCCACAACATGATGCCCGCGCTTCTACGCCATGGTATTGGCGATTCATTGCGTTGGCGGCGTCGTGGATGATTCTGGGAGGGTATGTTTGTCGATCATCCGCTCGTAGAACTCTGTGCCATACCGCATTGCTACCGGCTTGAGCATACATGTAGCTAACAGCACGCGCATTAGTTATCTGATGCTACCCGGCTTGTACGCAAAGGACCCGGAACTCAAATTCGGCCAATCCGTCCTGTCGGCCTTCGTGGTCGCATTGCTGACGGCAGGATATTCGTTCACCGCACTGCTCTGCTTTGCCTGCCGCAACGAAGCCTTCCAAGCCGAAGGCATATTCCTGTATGAACCCCCAATACCCAGAATCCTTAGTCGATACTTCCATAAATCCATAGATAGACTAACAGGAGCCACCAGCCCAGCCCTCCAGTCCTCCGCGCTCGGCCTCCTCACCATCGCCTACAACTTCTTGATCTCCCGGGCCTACCTCTGGAACACCCCTGCCATAACTGGCACCGTTGTCTCCACCTCCTCGACCCTCCTGTACGGCGCCTTACTTCTCTGGACCCACCGCCGCATTGTAAAACTCAATGAAGCCTCTTCTTCCCGCACGCCGAACGCCCTCTGGTCGGAACCGAGCTGGTATGATCATTATAACGCGAATATGTATCCGACTGTGACTGGAGCGTCTTCCGCGTCGAGAGCCTCGTACTCTCCACCGGTCCTAGAAGGGGGTTATGCAGGGGCGGGATCAGGAACATATGCAACTGCGGCATACACCCCCGATTCCGCGTCCCTAGCTCCTCCTCACCGTACTCCACAGCTCCAAATCCAACATCAACTCCCCACCCACTCGCGACCCCACTCACGAACGCATTCCCGCCAACTCTCCGAAGACGACCGCATTAACCAACAGATGGCGCTCCTCCTTGCCAAACAATCGGACGCCGGCCCCTCGCCCGACGCAGCGAGCTCGACCTTCAAGATCGACCTACCCGGCCGCGGCGACGGCGACGATGACGATGACGATGACGATGAAGAGAAGGAGTTGGCAGGCTCTCCCGCGCCCGTCAGGGCGTCTTTGCAGGCAGCGGATCAGGGGAGAGGAAGGAGCAGAAGCGGGGGTGGGGTAAGGCAGAGTTTGAGCGAGGAGGAGGCGTGGAGGAGGTGGGATAGGGGGAGGACGAGGGAGGTTAGCACTTCTTCGAGAACAACGGCGGGCCATTCGAGAGCGGTGAGTAGAGAGGAGAGGAGGAGAGAGATTGAGATGGGTGGGGTGTGATGTTTGCTTGGATATTTCTCTTTCTTTCCGTTTATTTGGCAAGGTGTTTTTGGATCCTTTTGGGGTTGTTGAGGGAGGTTGGCGTTAAGTGGAGCGGTGTTCGGATCCGAATAGGAACGAATGGCGCTTGGGCTGTTTTCACGGCATGTCCTGCCTTGGTTTGCTAAAGGGGAAGTGGATGCTCGCGAACTAAATGCTACAGGCTACAGCAGTTCGGGTGGGTTCGGTTTGATGCAGCTAAACGGCTGGAAGGAGGGACTGTAATAAAATAGTACATATACTGTGGCTCAAGCCGCTGAGCTGATACTGAAATATAAGTACGACACTTCTAGCCTCACCGTCTGGCAAGTCTTCAGCTGCACTGGGAATGGAGATGAGGATGGAGCAAGTGACGTAGACAGATCCTGACTTCTAAATGCGTTAACTATTGGAGCACGGAGTCACCAGAGTCAAGCAACAAAGATTTCTTCTTGCACGGACACACAAATCCAGCGAAGGGACATAGAATCTGCGTCTCCATGTGTAGCCAAGGTTAACTTCTAAGATTGGGATACTTGAGCATTGGAAACTAACACTGAAGTGGAATCGCCTCTCTGGCGAACCATACTGCATACGCTTGAACAGCGGGCCCATCGTCATCATCTCATCACCTCTCGCCAGTCTATTCATTGCCAACCTCCACCGCTTCCCACACCTCCTCCACCGGCCGCGTAGGCCTCCCTTTCCTCGCCTCCTCACACAAGTCTCTCTTGGGCAACTTCTCCAACCACCCTTGCTCCCTCTCCACCTCGCCCACCTTGAAGTACGGCTTCCCCTTGTCCCCGCGGAACAACACATGCCAATGCTCCAGACCGTCCTTGACCTGCTTCCTCGCCTTCCTCAGCTCCTGCGCATGACGATTCTTGACCTCCGACTTGCTCAGCTCCTTCATTCTCCACGTCTTGCCCTGTCCCGCGGCTTCGGTGGGTTGGGGCGGGTCAATGGGTATGTACATCTCCTCCACGCCGCGTAGATCGGGGGTCCTGTCTTCCTGAAAACAGCCCGTGAGAAAGGCGCGCGCGGCGTCCCGGCCCGCGAAGAAGTGGTAGCTTCCGCCGGGGCCGTAGGTCTTGGGGTTGGCGCTGACATCGTAGATGGTTCCGTTCAAGGCGAGGTAGATGGGTTTGGAGGGGTCTGTGCCGTCGTAGTGGGAGAGGTCGGTGTCCGTTAGACGAATGTGGCCGTTCTGGAATGGGAGGTCAGTGAGCGGGGGGGATCGAGGGGATGGGATGGGACGGGATATACCCAGAGGGCTTTCCATTCTCGGGCTCGAGTCCACCATGGATTATAACCCCATGTCATGCTTTCGCCTGATGTGGAGAGGTAGCTCATGCCGCAGCTCAGGACCAGCAGGCCCCCTAGTACTCGCAAGACGTCGAAGAGGGAGAACCCGCTCGACGACGCATCTGCTCTGGGTTTGCCAGCTGCATATTTCTGCTTCTCGGTCGAAGTCGCGGAGTCTGCAGGTGCGGGAGCAGACGTTTGGGAGGGTTTTGAGGAGGTGGTTTGTCGGTATCGGGCTGGTGTCGCCATAGTGTCCTGGGTGTCTCGTCTGATGTCGTGTCGATTTGTTCAATCGTATGCGTGTGGTGAACTTGAAGACGCCGACCGTCGTCGTGCGTTTCTGCGGGTAATAATTCCAATGCTTTTCCCTGAACCTGATTGATGTCGCTCAATCAATTCAGTTCAAATCTCAAAGCTTCCAAGCTGCACTTCCCCGTCCACTCAAAACGACGTAAGTGAGTACGTGAAGGCTTGACGGGCTTTGCTTGAATCAAACCTCCCTCCTGGTGGCAACCGGGAGCGACTGCTAAGTCAGTTCAATTCAGTACCTCGAGGCAAAATCGTGTCCTCAACCCGACTAAGGGAGGGCGTCACTAATAAACGCGATGCGATATACGTATGCATATGGTCATGCAGGCCCGGGGAATCGCATGCTAACAATAACCTTGGAAACACTCATTGGTGGGGGAGGGCTTCGGGCTTGGCAGGGTCCCCGGTCTCTTTCCGCGGGCGGAGTCGCGGCACGGGAGGCACGTGGGTGGGACGGGATGGTGCACAGCCACAGTTGAACGCCACAATTGCCCATTCACGGATGAAGGTGAAGGTGACGGTGAAGGTGAACATGAGTTTTTGGAAGGTGAACGTGAAGATAGATGAAGATAGAGCTCACAGCGAAGTACCGCTTTCCATGTCAGATATTATAATTTCATATCCTCTTTCGCTACGTAGGTACACCTGCGCCGTAGGTATCAATGTTACAAGCATAGAGACCACGCTCCTTAGGATGCCTCGCGCTATCAGATTCCTTTGCCTCATGCGATCGTACCCTTATATACGCTTGGTCACCGTGCCATCTTAAAACCACATGCGCATGTCAAGACCATAGCGCTAGCTAGTATCCAAAGATCTAGTCAGATCCTCAGTTATGAAGTACAGGTTTCTGCACCCAGAACCCACATCTCGCATTCAGCAAGGGGGCATCACCGCCCATTCCCCGCTACGGGTTCGTCATGTCCAAATTCCACTCCATCATATCTCTGATGATGGCCCGGTGGCTCTCTCTCCGCGCGCGGAAAGACTTGTTTGAGAGCTGTCTGAAAGACGCCGACGTTGTAGTCGATAAGGGCCTTCTTCTCCGCGGGGCTGTCGTCACCCATTAGGCAGATGAGAGCAAGATATCTGGTTTTACCCGTTAGCTTTTCATTTCCCTCGACGTCGCGTTTGTGAGGGAGAATATCGGAGTGCTGTGCGTCGCCCACTCCACCAGAGCAGACGTACTTGTTGATCTCCCTCAGATAGAGGTAATGACTCCCTTTCCTTTCCATCGTAATCAAGCTCTCGGCATCATTGCACCCGCTCTCTCCCCTCACTTCTTCCTCTTCCAGCTCTTGCCCTCCCTCCATTCCATCCCTTCCTCCATCCTCACTCAAGACCAAACTCCTATCCCACCCATAGATTTCGCTCACGTCAATCACCACATCGATATAATCACTCGCAACCTCGTAACTTCCCCCATCCGTTGGGCTCGTGTCGGCAGCAATGTAAATTTTGCTCATGATATCGAACAGGTACGCTTTTTCGATTCTGCAGCTTTGGCACAGGGAGTCGAGGAGAGCTTCTAGGGTGGGGAGTTGAGGGATGAGCTTTTGGATGACTTTGCTGAAGGCTTCGAAGATGGAGTGGTCGTAGATACTGGTTTGGTAGAAGCTGACGGGTGCATTTTCGTAGCCGTGGTCGCTGAGTTCGTCCGTCACGCGTTGGATAATGTCCCTAAAGGTGTCGGATTTGTAGTCATCGCTTAAGCCATCGACTTTGTGCACGAAGACCTCGACATTGATGGAGGGATAAGAGTGCTGGAGATTTAGAATGGTCTTGTTAAGTTGCATGATCGCTTCGAGGTATTCGTCTTGGGCGTCTATGACCCAAATGAGCGCACCGATTTCTTCGAAAATGTGGTCGACATCAAAGGATGGGTCGAAGTAGTCGACATGGCCGGGAAGATCCCAAACTTGGAAGTCCATAAAGGAGCTATAGGTTGGAGAAGAAAAGACGTTAGCTGTGACCCAAGGGAAGGGGCGAATGGGGTGGGTTGGACTGTTGACGACGTACTGCATAGACTCCTTCTTGATCCTTGTTGTCGTCTCGAGATACAACGTCTCGCTCGGCGGCAACTTATGAAACACAACACTCGATATGGATGACTTGCCGCTCCTGCACGTGGCACGCTGTCAGTAGGTGAACGTGGCTCAACGTCGCACAAGAACGACTTGTTGGTCTCACTCACCTCCGCTGGCCCATAAGCAGCAGTCTCGGCTTATCGTCGCCTGCCTTGCTGTTGGGTAGCCGCCCGGTATGGTAGCGAGGGGGCATCTCTGTGTGCGGTATATCGGCGTCGGGCAGGTCCTGCAGGTAGCGCATCATGGTTAGCTGGGCGGCTGGCTGGAGGCGGGAAGGATCCCCGGGTGAGGTAGACGGTTCGGCTGGCGTTGGATGGGAGTCGCCATATTGAGAACTCTGAGAGAAGGATGATAGACGGCGGGTATATGAAGCCATTGGAGGGGATTGAAGCAGATATGGTTTTGAGCTCGGGAAAGAAGGAGGGAAAGAGGCGGGAGTGAAGTGAGAGAGTTCGAGTTTAGAGGAAAGAGGAGTTGAAGTGAAGAGCTTCGGTGCGCCACCAGGAGATATCCAGCTCTTCTCTCACCTGCCAGCCATTGCAAACGCGCAGCGTGGCCCGCCCGGAGAGAGAAGAGACGATAAATGACGTGGGCAGCGGTCCGCACAGAGCAGGAGCAGCAATGGCCAGGTCAGGACGGCGCGATCAGCGATGGGGCAAGGAGGAGTCGGAGATGATTTGAGGTTCTACAAGCGTGATACGTGCAGGGCCCTCTGATCCCACCAGACGGAGACACGACGATATCAAGCCTAGGGGGCCCTGGGGGGAGGCGCAAGGCCCAGGGCGGTAGGGCTGTGGGAATGCGATGGATGGGGGAGCTGGATGGATGGGTTGAAGAAAAAGGAAGCAGACGGGAGAGATGGTTGGGAAAAGGAGCGACAACGTAAGAAAAAAGCCGGGCCAGGCAAAAGGAGAATCTAGGGAAAAGGAAAAAGGAAAAAGGAAGAAAACAGGGACAGAGAAGATCAAGGCGAAGAGAAACAGCGGAAGCTCACCTCCATGGTGGGTAGCACTGGTAGTAATAGCTGTCTAGACGCGCACGGCCTGCGGTAGTGGTGATATGCCTTGGGCCGTCACCGTTACCGTCGCCCACACCCCTCCCCCTTGGCCGTGGCCCCTACGCAGCCCAGCGCTGAGCGAGTGCACGTTGCGACCCTTTCAGCGGCGAGCGGCGAGCGCAGTCTCTGACCGCTGGCGGCGCCCGGTCGGAGTGCCAGGGAGTTCCGCGGCGCGGAGGCGGGAGCTAGAAGAGGCAGTCGGGCCTTTCCCTTTCTTTTTCCTTCCCTCTCCGAAGTTCCTCGACGGCTTGGGATTATTGGAGATGGATGATGGGGCTTCGGTGCCGGGTGCACAGCAGAATAATGGCGTGAATGGGTAGGGATGAGCTCTCCAAACTCTGGTGTCTTGTCTGGCTGGCGAGGCGGGACCGGCAGGCAGTCCGTGGCACGGCGGAGCAGAAGAAATGAAGAAAAAGGCGTGTGACGCACGAGTCGCAGCAAGGCGATGGTCCAGGATCGTGGACTCTAGAGAGGTGACGATGTGGAGATGGGTGGGTGGATGGGGTCCTTGCAAGTTGCAAGTTGCTGGGACGCAAGAGAATGTCGCTTCTTTTGTTCCGCGTCGCTTAAACAGCCGATAGATCTGATCTCCTTCAACGACATCATCGCATCCATGGATGGACATTGTCATTCATGCTCCCCACGAGGGAAACGACCATGTACACAGTGCTGGATAGGATACGCAGGAACGTTTTGCGCCAGAGTCCTACTTCTGACGCATCTACTGCAGGCCCGTTGCAATCGGGTGCCATGCAGCCCGAATCCAGCCTCCACGGCCCATCAACAGTGATCACACCCCTCCATCTGAACATAATCTGGACAAAAGCACCAGGACCGGGACCCATGCTGTCATATCATCTTCCGGAGGTACACAACACCACACAGCGCAACTTGTCCGGGTCCTCGAAAATTCTGGACCGCCGTTGATGCCCATGTCCAGGTTCTTGAATCAGCCATGCTGCGGTGAGGGTGTACGGGCGTGACGGGGGAGTCGCTATAGATGGGTGTGGTGTGCCCAATTTATCCGCCCAAGACTCGAGAGCAAGGCCGCTGCTGCTGCAAAGCTTTGATGAAGGGCCCAGAGCTGCAGAGCATGGATCCTGGGTTCCGGAAGTTGGAACCAACAAGGCGCTGGGATATGGAGGGACATGTGCATCGGCGTCGGTACATAGGATAGGTAGGCCCTCTTTTCCGGTTTTCGGGTGGCTTCTACCTATCTAGAGTGTATATGCGTCAGTGAAGGGAAGACTAATGCACAGTCTACGGAACCAATCGTCCTTTCTACAAGTTCCAATGCAATAGACACACCCGAGCTTTAGGTCTAAAGAAGTTAAGGCACAGCGAGTTGGAGCCAGCGGCGTCGGATGTCTGAGGTCGGACATGCACAGGGTACGAGAACGAGATATGCAACCGGATCTGATAACACACATCTACCAGACGGGACGGGAGAGCTGGAATATTGCTGCATGTACCCAAGTCTGCCTCTGGATATGATAGACATAGTCGCTGCAGGAAAAGCAAATTCCCTTGCGACATAATACACGTATGCCTCGTGGCTTCCTGGTACCATGCATGCATCGATATCCGCGCACCTTTTGTTTCACGCTTAATGGCTGCAAATGCCTATTCTTGGATAGCTGGAAAGGGCCGCCCGGTAGTATGCCCTACATAGCATAGCAGCATCTTGTTGATGGCCTTTCTATAAAGATGATGGCGTTCAAAACGAAAAAAGTGAAGCAATACATATTGGCCGTTGACTTGGTCCACCCCAGTTGATGTTCAAACCCTCACGTGAGACATATGGAGAATCAAAAACTGTCTATCCATGTCTGCCGAAGAGGGTGTACGCCTAATAACACATCCAGGGAGAGCTATAGGCCGGCCGGCCGTTGTTAGTGTTGCTAACTAGGGTTTTTGTGCACGACGAAGACTCCCGCGGCGTGGCGCAAGTCATGATGAGAAGCTTTGACCACCTCGACCAGAAAAAGATTGACCAGACGCAAAGCAACCCCAATGTCGCTCTACTACGAGGCTGCCGCCCTCCTTGCGAACCCCGACAACGCAGGCGGGTCTTTGAAGTCCAGGATCTACCGGAAAAAGGACCTGAAAAGCCCGCCTGCTCAGATCGTTGCCCTCATCACCGAATCGGCAAAGTGGTCGGTCGTCCTCAAGGATGTCATTGAAAAGAGCGGGTTGCTGGCCGAGGAGAAGAAGGTAGCCCCACGATGTCTGCTGGCCAAGTATATCCACTGACTTGGTAAACTAGTTGACTCCAACACTCGCTCTTCTATTAGCTCACGACCTTCTCCTCTCGAAGAGAGGCGTTGCTGCCCCTGCGAACCATGTCCTAAAACTCGCGATCAACCGACACAAGGCCCGCCTAAGCGCCGAGCTCACCAAAGCTCGTGTGAAAGGGGGTCATGCTACACTGGAAGCGTTCCGAGAAGCCTTGAGCAATGGACGAACCGACGCGGGCCGTCAACACCCGCGATGGGTGCGGATAAACACACTGAAGACAAGTCTACAGAAGGAACTCTCTTCTACATTTGCTGGCTATGAGAAAACTTCGGATTTGAAACAAGTCATGTCGGCACGGGCTTCCTCCAAGACGTATTTTCTGGATCCGCATATTCCTAATCTGCTTGCGCTTCCCCCGCGGGTTGATCTTAGCAGGACAACGGCATACACGAGCGGTCGAATCATCTTTCAGGACAAGGCTTCATGTTTTCCGGCCTATCTTCTTGACCCTATGCTTGAGGATGGGGCTGTCATCGACGGTTGTGCTGCTCCTGGGAACAAGACGACACATCTGGCCGCCATCTTGACGGAGCGATCATCGCGAGGCGGAGACATGGACCCCAATCCGCATGTGATAGCCTTTGAGCGGGACAAGCTCCGGACGAAAACTCTGGAGAAGATGGTCAAGCTCGCTTCTGCGGACAAAGTGGTGTCTATAAAAGGTGGATCTGATTTCCTGAATGCCAATCCAGACGCGCAGGAATTCGAAGATGTTGGAGCCATTCTTCTGGACCCTAGCTGCTCTGGGACGGGTATCGTTGGTCGAGATGATGCTCTCACCATCCATTTGCCTGAAATGAACCCAACCGCCAACGGAATCGGGAAGGCTCCCCATGGCAAGAAGCGTAAACGGGACGGGAAGGAGAAGACAGCCGCCCAGCTCAACGCTCCGTTGCAATTGGATGTAGATGATGCTGTCGAGGAGGAGAATCCCGTGGAGGACCAGCTCTCGGAGAGACTCGGTGCCCTTGCAACTTTCCAGCTTCGTATCCTGACCCATGCTATGCGGTTTCCAAAAGCGCGGAAAATCACATACTCCACCTGCTCTATTCATTTCGAGGAAAACGAAGGTGTCGTCTTCCAGGCCCTGAGCTCACCCGTAGCCAAGCAACACGGCTGGAGGATCTTGAAGAGGGAAGATCAAGTGAGTGGCATGAAGACGTGGCCAAGGAGAGGAGTCAGGGATGAAAGTAAGTTGGAGGCGGACGCGGAGTTTACCCCTGAGGAGAAGCAGGATGTTCTGGAGGCATGTATCCGTTGTGACAAGGCGACCGAGGACGGCACAATGGGCTTTTTCGTTGCTGCATTTTTCCGGAACGATGAGCCAATACAAACTAGGGCTGAGAGCGACGATGATGCCCCAGGCGAAGACATGGAAGAGGAGTGGAATGGCTTCAGCGATGAAGAAGCAGACTCTGTGGGAAGAGACAGCCTGGAAAATCAGGAGACAGGGGCATCAAACCGTATCAAAAGGAGCAAGCGGCATGGATGAACGAGTCTCCCTGAGGCCAGGTCCATCTTGGCTTCACTCAATCACTTGTGCCATTCTTGTGTTTTGATGGTGGGTGATTGGTCCTTCAGCGGTCCCTACGGATGGCGGTGCCCGCTATCGGCCTTCCCCACACCCCATCCAACACAGCGCTGCATTCGGCGCGGCTTCTCTAGTGCAAGGCCGTTGATCTTTCGACTTCATAGTGGTATGGCGTGAGATGCTTCTGTTTGGTTGATGCTCAACGGGGTGACATCAAGATGATGTCAAATCATCCGATGGCATATATGAGCCTCTTCGAGCCGCACATTGCAGCTTCCCATATTTAACATCAATAACCAGACCGAAAGGAAAAGGAAATATACTCTACCACCGAGAATTCCGACCTCAACCCTTTGTTGCTTGATTTCATCAGCGTCACAATGAGCTTCAATCCCGATTCCGTGTCCAACCAGGGCGAGTTCCACCCTGGGCATAAACATGCTACACCTTTAGAAAGGGGAGGAGTACGTACAGCTTTTCTCGATTGCTCTGTTAGATGGTCATACGATCTTGACACTGTTCACTGATTGTTCGTCGATCTTCTGCTCACCCGTTAACAGCATCAAATTGGCCGCCACGCTTCACCCACGGATGAGGTCCCCACCTTTTCCGCCCAAACTCTTCCCGCAGGCTCAGCACCAAAGTCCTCAACCTACCAGCCCAACCCCGAAATCCACAATCAAGGCATGTACCAGGCGGCGGCGACGACCCTCACTGGAGCCGACTCCGCCGACGTGAACCGCGGACTCGGTGCTCCAACCCAGGGACAATCCAGCGCAGAGCTTCACCACGACGGACAGGCACACAGGCACCAGCACCATAAGGGCGTCTTGGGCCATGGTAGTTCCATGGCTCAGGCCAATATCAACCCACAACATCCATCGTTTGCGGGCCAGAGAGCTTTGGAGGAGGACTACCCCACCGGAAGGAGCACCGGGGCTGGAGGCGAGCCAGCCGAGGATAGGTACCCGGAGCAGGCCGGTTACAATGTAAGGAGATAAATGCGATGCTTGGAAAAGTTCCGAGGGAACCATATGTGTACGAGTAGGGAAGTGATCACGGAAGTTGCGAAAGCTAAGCATGTCACGAATTCATGAAAACAAATGTTCTCCCATCTTATGTTTGATTGCAGTCACACGATGGATCATTACTATGCACCTGATCTCCGTGCCCATCTGTGTGCGCATACAACCATGAGCTGTAAGATATCTGTAACCCTTGCATAGGTGCGATCCGGATGTTATGATGGCAGTGATCTGGTACCCCACGCTTACCTGTTTGAGCCTGTTTGACCCTGAAGCTCAGGTGAAGCTTTGGAATCCTCGACTGAACCATGGGCGCTAGGATCTTCCATAGTCTTTCCCATGTACTGCACCTCTCTGGCCCCACAGTGAAGTTGAAGAAGCATGGAAGCTGATGCCCAGCTGGAGCCATCGCGGGGTGGGCGGCCCATCCCAAAACGGCTTAGCTCCCGGTGAGGGGCTTGCGCGAGTGACATCAACGGCTTCGCATCTCCAGGGCTCCAAGACAAACTGCGTTCAGGGCCCCCAACAGCCCTGCAAGCCGAGTATCCTTCAGCTCTGTTTCTTGTCTCCCACATTTGTATCCGGCCAGGCCGCATTACCCGAACCCTCTTCTCCCATATACAGTTAAGAGGCATTGGGTTATGACCGCACACTTCGTATGGGACTCCCTTTGTCCCGCACCAGGGACGCCAGGTACAGGTAATCCTGGCAAACCACCTTCGCATGCACTCCCACTAGTATAAGTAGCCCACTTCTCTGCGCCCTGTTTGTAGTTGGAGTGAGATCGCTTCTTTGCCTCGCCTCCATCGCCCCCCAGCCCCTAAAAAAGCCTGTTAGTCAACGACAACCGACCCGCAATTGCAACCTGGGCGCAATTGCTTGCTTGCCTCCTTCCCGTCGAGACGATACTTAATCTCCCTGCTGGCCTGTTGATTCCCCTCAGCTTTCACGATACCACGTAGACTTTTGATACCCCGATTCTAGACGTAGACATAGACCTGGCCAGCATGTCTCAGAAGCCCTTATTCGTGGCTACCCACCCCAGGGCATGCTCCACGGCCTTTGAGCGGGTATGTTCAGTTCCCATAGTCATACCCTTCCCCCGGTCTACCACGACGATTGAAGTTGCTAACTTGTGCAAGGTCTTCATGACCCGACGGGAGACGCTCCAAACCGTCCATGAACCTTTCGGAGATGCCTACTACTTTGGCCCCGAAAGGCTACATCCCAGATATGAAAACGACCCAGAGGCCCGGAAGGCCTCAGGCTATTCAGGCACTACCTTCAAGGACGTGTTTGATGATATCGCCAAAGCTGGCGCAGAGGTTGGCAATTCCCCTTCCATTTCACAAGTTGTCACAATTCTTTTTTTCTCTCCTTCGATTCCTTCACTCTAGTTCTTTTCTTGACGTCTCCTCTGTCCAATCACCATCATCCTCATTCCCAGCCGCTCCCATTCGTTCCCTACTACCCATCACGTGCAGCCTGTCCTGCACCCCACGTTTGACGACAGAACGGTGGCTTATGTCGTAAGATGCATGGGCTTCGACTGGTTCGGAGAATAGAGGCCACCCAGGCTCTGGACCATCTGCTCGCAGCCACATATCTACGTATAGGTGCCACAGCAGGAAGACACGCACGCGATCGTTTTCCCACACCATCACAAACACGCCGCCCTGTCTTTCCTTTTCCTCCTCCTTCAATCCTTTCCCTCCTTCCAATTCGTCGACTCTGTCTCGCAATGCCCTCCTCCACTCGCTCCCACGATATGCCACGCATGCACTCACACCACCGTCTAGGGGAAACGACCCTTCATCAAGGACATGGCGCAGTACTGGATTCCGCCCAACAACCAACCAGCCCAAATCGCCCCCAGCCTCACCTCCTACAAACGCGGTGTCGGCACCGACACCACCGTCCTCCCTTCGACACATCCTGCAGCCGACTCCCCCTATCCCTTCGGAACGGCGGGTGAAGAAGGAAACCCCACCGTCGTTCCCAAGGACCTGCTTGAGAACTTCCACTTCGCCTTCCTGATTCGCCATCCAAAATACAGTATCCCGAGTTATTATCGCTGCACCATTCCGCCGCTAGATAAGCTCACGGGTTTCTATAACTTCAGGCCCGATGAGGCTGGTTACAACGAATTGCGCCGTCTTTTCGACTACCTGCGCTCCGTCGGCCAAGTAGGCCCGCACTCCGCTGGCGAAACCAATGGGGAAACTGCTCCAAACGGAGCCGCAAGTGGCGTACTCATCACGCTCATTGACGCTGACGACCTTCTCGACAATCCCTCGGGCATCATCGAAGCATTTTGCAAGGGAACTGGCGTGAAGTACGAGCCTGAGATGCTCAAATGGGGGGAGGACCATCACCAAAATTATGCGAAAGAAGTGTTCGCCAAGTGGCCGGGTTTCCATGAGGATGCGCTGGATAGTGAGGAGTTGAAGGCGAGGACGCATGTGAGTTTCCTTTGGCTTTTCAAAGTTCCACTGCTCCTTTGGTCATGATCACCGAGGACATGTACATCGATCAAGAGTTCAGGGGGCGAAGAGGAGTCTATGTCCCAACATTAGCGAACAACATACTGACATTTTGAAAAGAAGAAGGCGCCAAAGACCGACGAACAGCTCTTCGCCGAATGGACCGAAAAGTACGGCGAGGAAGGCGCCAAGGTGATTCGCGATACCGTGGCAGCCAATGTCGAGGATTACGAGTATCTTAAGCAGTTCGCCATTAAGCTTCCTGTCCCAAATTAATCCTGGTTGAGGGAAATGTGGAATAGGGGGTTTCGAGAGTGGGAAGGGCTCTTCGAGCACTGCCCGGTGGAGTGGGTGGGCTTGCGGTTTCCTGGCTGCTTTATGCTGTGTACGCCTCCTGGATGGGATACTGCCTTTGCGAGCCGGCGAGTGGAATGAAGCAGAAAGCATGTTGAAACAGGAGCTCTACTTAGTTTCTCAATTCAGATCACCGTATTCCTCCTATCCCTAAGACGAGAATCCACTATGATGTCGATCACTCATGTGCCTTCACGGTACTTTTACAATGAGGAAACGAAACCATAGCACCAAATCCTCATAATTTCAGTATCTACGTAGTTATTGTTTATGATGGCACTTATTAAAAAAAATCATTCATTTGTACCTAAGTAGAATGCGCAAGATGCTAATAAATGCATTTGGCGGAGAACCAGAACAGGGGGGCCGCATCACGTGCAGTGCTCGCTTCCTTAGTCAGTTGCCAAGACGCGCTCCGCACTTCAATTTCTCCCTCACGTCGTTGCACTCCGACGCCAGGACTTTGCATCTTCAAACACCACCACATCCTCCAAAATGGTATGTTGCCAGGCGCAACGGCACCGACACTTGCAATGGACGGCGTTTAACTGATAATTCACAGGCACCTGCAGCAACCGGCGGCAAGAAGCAAAAGAAGAAGTGGTCCAAGGGAAAGGGTATGTGACCTCGCTCTTCCACCACCTCAACACGTCGAGCGCCCCAGCATAATCATTTTCGCACCTCCGGAGCGTGTACCCGCATGAACCTGCCGTGCCTCCTCGATTCTCCAATCGATCGGCACCCTATACAAGTTCCACAACTGACAGACCGTAGTCAAGGATAAGGCCAACCACGCCGTCGTCCTCGACAAGCAGACCAACGACAAGCTCCAGAAGGATGTCCAGTCATACCGCCTGATCACCGTTGCCACCCTCGTCGACCGTCTCAAGATCAACGGATCCCTGGCACGGAAAGCGCTTGCGGATCTTGAGGAGAAGGGCCAGATCAAGAAGGTTGTCGGTCACTCTAAGTTGAGCGTTTACAGTATGTGGCCCTCATCCCTCCCCGGCTTCCCAGTGCCGGGGTGATGTCGCAATAGGTACTAACGGAACAACAGCTCGCGCTGTCGGTGCTTCGGAATAAGCGAACAATCGGATGGACGGGTGGTAGATGCGAGACTCGGGGTTCTTCACAGCAATCGGCTTTTCAAAAACCGACATTCCTCTTTCCCAACTATCGGCGTATTCGACATGAAAGGGTCTTTACTCTCTGGGCATGGCAGGCATGATATAAGAGGACTGCTTGGGACAGCGCTCCCGGGCGGGGTTATGTATTGAATGAAAAGGAATCAGAATCTGCATTATTTCGCCTGAGCGGCTGTCGGATTGATTATGTTGTGATTGTGCAGTCGTGGATGGCCAGTGTCACCATGCAATAGAACCGGCTTCATACGCATCTACTTCAAGCGAAATGCTGGCAGCCGTCTTACATCCACGTTCGCACCTGTCAGGCTTCGTTCTGCTTTCCTTGAAAGACCTATCATGACCCGCGTCGCTGCATACATTATTCCTGCTATGCAAATGCTCTGTCCAAAACAAACAAGTGGGTATAGTCATCATCTCATAACCGGTGGCCTTGACTCCTTATTCCACTTCACCCTACTACACAACCACTCGACCGCCTCCTGGACCCCCGTTCCCGTCAGCGCCGAACAAGGCAGCACCCTACTGTCCCTCACACTCCCGCCCTTCTCCCCTTCAAACACCCTCCTCACCAACCCCTCCTTGATCCTCACCACCTCCACGCAGTCCTCCCGATCCTGCTTATTCGCCAGCACCAGAATCGGGACCCCCGCGGCGTCCTCATTCTGCAACACACTCTCCAAGACCGCCCTGCACTCGTCCAGCCTCCCCATTTCCTCCTCGTTTCTGCCGGCGTCCGTACTCAGCGTCGCGATATCCGCGCTCCCGACATCTGTGCTATCGATCACAAAGACGATCGCATGGCAGGATGCGTAGTAGGATTGCCACAGGCCCCGGAGACTGTGTTGGCCGCCGACGTCCCAGATCTTCAGGTAGAGGGATTGCGGTGCGGGCAGTTCAATGGTAGCGACGTTCTGGCCGACCGTGGGGACGGTTTTGAGGTTCGGGTGGAGGGACGGGGAGAATTGGGCGCGGAGTTGCTCGAGGAGGGTGGTCTTCCCGGCGTTGTCGAGGCCCAGGAGGAGAATGGAGTATTCTATTGAGAGTTAGTTAGGCCCGCGGAAGGGACGGTTTCTTGAGGTGGAGGTGGAGAGAAAAGAGGGAGAGCGGGGGTTAGGGGCTGGCACACCTTCTTTACTGGTCGCGTGCAGGTAGATGGACTTGAAGAGGTGGTACATTCTCCAGTGCAGGTGGATGGCGGGATCGCGCTTTACATAGCGCGGATGGATGGTGGTTTGGTTTGGTTTGGCTCCCCACAGCCACATGTTGAGAGCAAGCCTCACATATGGATCGGGCTTAGCGCAATCTATTCCGAGCGGGAACGCTTGGCACGTATCCCACCTGGGCAGCCGTCTGTTGTTATGACGTGCGTGGGGTAGCACAAAGTGAGCTCGCCGCCCAGTTCCTGCGCGCGCAAGTCAAAACAACCCAAGCTTCCACCACTCCACTTCACAACGCACACATTCCTCACCACGCGCACAATGCGCCGCGCGTCGGATTGCTAGTCTTACCTCGCATTTTCCGCATCGTACACCCACCAGCGCAGCACATCATGGCTCCGCTCGACCCAGACGTCGCAGGCCGCTCCAACGCGCTCCCTCTCGCCGTCTTCTCCAGCCAGATCCTCGCTGTCGCAGGCCTCTCGGCACACGTCCTCCGCACGATATACCGTTCGGCGAAAGCTCTACCGCCCTCTACCGCGACACGCGCCCAGCAATCGACCCGCCGCCGCAACGCCGCCATCTTCTTCAGCCTCGGCGCCCTCGCCCTCGCATCCGTGACTACTTTCGCGGTCGCGTGGCGCGTCCTTTCATACTTCGAATGGGCAGACGACAAGGCAGACGCGCGCGAGGCCCCCGGGAGTTTATGGACGGGCTGGTACGGGACTGGAGAGAAAGGCGTGGGAACGTGGAGGTTGGGAGACTGGTGGAGTGATGTGGATGACATCTCCAAGGCGGATGCGGCGGTTCTGGCTGCGCCGGAGAGTTTCTTTTATTTGTATGAGCACTTCACGGGGATCACCGCGGCGGCGATCTTCTTTGGGGTGGAGGGTAGGTTGGCCTATTTGGATTCTCATGCGATTCCACGTGGGATGAATGCTGACTTCAATGCGCAGGACGCAGACGAAACCTGCCTGTCTCTGCAATTACCTCGTTCGTTCTTCTTAGTGCCCTGGGCTCGCTCGGTTGGGCGCTGAATCTCTTCTTCGTTACGCTGTTGTACACGCCCATGGCTGTTCACGACGACCACTCTGTCCGACATGACACCCACTTTGCGCCGCATCCTGCAGTACTATATGTCCCTGTCCTGGGTGCTATCGCTTTGGAGCAGTGCTTACCCGTGCTCCTGGCACGCAGGGCGGACCTCACGCTTTTTCGCATCGCGTATGTTGCCATCCCGCTGTTTTTGGCTTTTGCGCCTGAGGTATATATACTCGTGCACATTCCCTCATTTGGGCCTGTAACTGACACCCACAGATCGTACCCGTTACGTGGGGCCGCCGCCATGCCACCAAGGCAGCAGCGCACCACTCGTACGTCCGCGCCTTCTACATGCTAGGTCTCGCCTCGTTCGCCATCCACTGGGTCCAATTCTTCAACGCCATCCTGATCAACACTCCCCCCGCCCGCACGTCGGCCTACGACCTCTTTAAGCGCGCCATAGGGAAGCCGAATGAGAAGCCGAACCGCCTCCGCATCGGATTGGGAAATACCTTTGACAAGCTCAAGCTGGTGAGCGGACATCCGGCGGTCTCTGTGACGGGCACGGATGTGCTGATTACGGGGGCGAGCCTGTTGGTTTGGACGTTCGTTCGGCAGTTGGATGTGAGCGATCTGCTAGAGAATAGCATCCTACGGTTCTTGGTCCGGAAGAGAGAGAGGCATGTAGCCTTCAGGGAGTTTGGAGAGCGGCCGGAGACCTTCAAGGCGAAGATCGAGAGAGAGGATACGCCGCCGAAGGCGACCCCACCCAGAAAGAGGGGACGGCCCAAGAAAAGTGCTGCAACGACGAGGAGCCCGAAAGCGGCTGAACCGGCGCCTTCTGCGGCCGCGCATTCTAGTACCACGGAGTCGGCATCGGGATCGGGGTCGCTACGCCGCAGTACACGCCGCAGGACGCGCGCGAAAGCGGCGGGAGAAGAGGCATTACACCGCGCTGTGGAGTCCTCCGAGGAAGAAGAGGCAGATTCCACGTACGAACCGTCGGCGCGCGTGTCGTCGGCGCTGGACCAGACTGAATTTGAAGGCAGCCCCGGGGTGGAGGATTTGGTCGAGGGAGGCGAGGCCACGGCCGTGGCGCTGTTGTTGACGTTTCTGGGCGGGTTGGGCCAGGTTGCGGCGGGCGTGTTGGGGGCGGAGGTCACGGGGACTGTTTAGTATGGAGCTGTTTGTGAGATGGGAGGAGGTGAAGGAAAGGGGAAGAAGGGGAGTCCGGTTTCCTTGGGCGCACGTGCACGGATTTCATGAACTGATGCGGAGTTGGGGGTAGGAAGGTGTCCATGGCGTTCTATCGCGGAGTATGTTTCACTTCTGGGACTAGGCGGTTTGCACAATTGGTCCCCTTTTGACGTTTTCTTTAGCAAGCAACAATTCAGGACGGCATATGTTTGGCTGCGGAAGCCTACCTGTACTATGCGGGTGTGTTTGCAATTGTTATTTCATCTGCAATTCGATTGGACGAATACCTTGGAGGGCTGAAGTGAGTGAAGTGAGTGAAGTAAGTGAAGTGAAGTAAAGCTAAAGTAAAGGTAAAGATAAAGATAGAAATACCTGTCCTAACTATATAGCTAAAACACCTAGACAAGAATTGCCCTAGAATATAGCACAACCTCCTACACCTCTCTTCCTCCTATAACCCCCGTCAGCCTAACTAACAACAAACATTAATTGCCCCAAGACTACACCCTCGCTCCCACCTCTCTTTCACACGCATTCAATCAGGCCGCCCGCTAATCTAATCTCCGTACTAAACCCAATCATCCCCTCACCCCGTTTCAACCCTCGCTCTCCCCTCCTCATCTCCACCAGACACCGTCAAACGCAGATCCAGATCCAGATGCCCCCCAACACCACAGGCCCCCCCTTCCCTCGAAACCACTCAACCTCAAACACGGTGTAACGCGCCGCCGCCCCGCCTCAGGGAAGAGAGGCAAAGTCAATAAGACAACAGGGAAAGCAGTTTAATGAACCTGGTCGAGTACATACGTACGTTGTAACTACAGGGATACACCCGTTCCACGTCGACCATAGACGCGACGCCAAGTAGCCGCAGCTGCTTACCGGTTTTACCAGTAGCAGTAGCAGTGCTACTATGTATACATAGCAGTGTTGGCGAAACACGGGGCAGGATGACGGCGGACAGGCGGAGGACAAGGCGGGTTGGGCTGATCAGATGCTGCTGCCCAGGCGGACGGGAGGGTAGGAGGACAGTGTCTCGGGCGGTGCGAAACAGGCGCCCTGGTGGCATGTACGTGCGACCTATGGAGCCAGCGAAGGAGGGAAGGGATGGTTCCAAGGCAGGAGTGACGAGCCTTGAAATCGGCTTGACTTGATGGTACAGATGTGTCTGCAGGCGATGTCTAGGGAGGACCTGGACTCCTGCCGGTTCTGTGTACATGGTACGCTACATTATCAAGGCAGGCAAGCCTGCATGCATGCATACATACATACATACATGGGCACGGGTGCAAAAGTACAGGACATGGCGAACATGTACGCACTGTATCCACCCCCGTTTCCACACCAGACGGTACGAGTACCTGCTGCTACATAGACTTCGGCAACATCCGAAGAAACATCTAGATCCTCCATGGCCCGTCGATGAGGCTGCTAGTAAAACGGTACGGTTGGGCTTGGGTACAAGTCGATCACCGATACACGCACCCCGGTCCCCCTGACTTTGTCTACTACCTACTGCGAAGGTAGGCTGCATCGTCGATTTCCATACTGACAATGAACTCCCGTCGCCTCCCAAACAGACAGGTCCTCTATATCGCTTCACGCACTGGGTTAGCCGCACCTGTACGAATGGCACCATTGCCTGCTTTTCCGCCGTTAGCATCGGAGATGGCTACCCAACCAGCCTCCCGTCGCCATCTGCCGCGCCGCATCGCGACATCGCAAATGTACATGGTGATCACAAGACCTCGCATCCTTCCCACAATTGCCATGCACGTGGGGTTCACGGTGTCCCCGACCTTGGAAACCTTGGAACGCAGCCGACTGGTCTGAATAAGAGCGGGGGGTCTTCTATTCGAGATATCCATGTGATTGTGATAGATGGCACACACACACTCTCTCTCCACCCCAAAACCCCACGCTAAGAGGTCAACGGGTCGCTCCTCCAGCCCATAGACACCAAGATCCAGTCCCTGGTCAGGGATCCAAACTTCCCATCTCGCCCACTGATTTCCCTCGCCTGCAGCGCACCAATAACCTGGAGGAGACTTTCCAAGGAAAAGGAAATGAACACAAGGAAATGGGTAGGAAACGAGAGAGAGAAAAGCACACCTACGCCGCAACTAAACGAGAAAAAGAAAAAGGAAAGAAAGCCAGTTAAACGAACTGAGACATGTGCTAGAAAAACACACAGATAGAGACAGCAATGCAAGAGAAAGACCACTTCGCTTTTGACCACTGCCCCGCTGCTCGCCCACCATTGGGGCGCCCCTCTCCATCTGATCGCTATTCGCTATGCTCGCTAAGACAGAAGAAATGCCCTGGTATTGCTCGCTGTTCCTGAAAGACATGGTGACAAGTCCATCGTAACCAGAAAACGGAGGAGAGCAAAGGCGCAAATCATGAGTGCTGTTCGCTCCCGTGATAACTGTATATAAAGGTATTCGCCAAGACGCCGTGATGTCCGGATGGATGCATAATCATTAGAAGAAATGTGTGTGGGGTTTCGACAGCTCGTGCACTTCCATCTCCTGCTCCTGTGTGAGTCGCCTCGCGGGGAAAAGAACAGACGTGGAGACATACCATTTTGAAGGAGTTGAGCTCCTCTTTGATCTGCTGGGCCAGCATTGGGGTAAGCCTGTTGCACGTGGCTATATCTCCGCGGCGGTCGTAGTCCGCGCTGGACCATGCCTCGTGGCATTGTACCTTGGGACTGAAGGTGATGGTTCTCGCCAGAGTCTGGGGTGTGTTGGGCAGACTGCGCGTGCTGTGGTTGGGAAAGCGGGGCTGCCTTCCGAAGTAATCGTCTCCGCTGATGTGGACCTGAACATGGCGGGCCTGATCATCGTTGGGTGTGCTGGGAGCGCTAGACTTGGGAGTCTCGCTCTGGGCATCCGCAGGTCGCGAGACTGGGGAAGATGCATTGGAGCCGGTTCCTGTGCCTGGAGCGTTGTTAGAGTGCACAATCGCCCAACTTGCACGACGTTTCCACTTACGTTTGAGGATCCCCTTCTTGATGGAGGAGAGGACTTCGGCTCTTTCTCTATCTCCACCCACGATACTCTTCCTAGAAGACTCGTTCCCGGCGCCTGGGTGGCCAAGGCCAACAACGTCATTGGCAGTTCTACCGGCGTCCAAGGAGTTGCGCTCCAGCCTGGGGTATCCCGTCCCACCTCCCGCCTGCTCGTGAGGATCTGCGTTCACGTTGACCTTGTGCCGCTCGGCCTCAACTGTCACCATTGACACCTGGGCGGCGCTCGGTCGTACGACGGGACCGTCGGCGGCGGGCACCCCAATCACGGACTTCGGCCTGAAAAGGCCCTTGATCGACCTTCCACCCTTCCTCATGCCATTCCCCATCTTTCGGAGCATGATGGATGCAGACGACGCCGTGGAGGATATGGACAGATTGTCGGTCGACCCGGTGAAACCACCTTGCCCGTTGTAGATACCAGCGCCGATGCCGGCGGCCTCTTGCTTCGCAACAATGGCGGCCTGTTCGGCATCCTGCTCATTTTGGTATCTGTCCTTTCGTAGCTTCGCACGCTCTGCAGACAGACTGTTCTCGGCGGTGGCTCGACGAAGCTCGGCGGCGCTACCGAACGAGAAGGCCCTTCGCAGGCGAGACTTCATGCCTCGACTCGAGTCCTTGTCATTCAGGGCAACGAGGTGTTGGACGGCTGGGCTCGAAGGTGCAGTCGGTTTCGCCGGGCTAGGGGGCTCAGAGGGCGAAATGGGATGGGAAAGGGGAGAGGGGGCTATGACGCGCTTTGTAGTCTCGGGTGTTCCACGTGGAGAGGATGATGGCGACGTCGCCGGTGCGGTGCGGGGCTGGCTGGAGTTGGAGTTCTGTCGAGACTGTGGGGCAATCAGTATTCTGACGGAGTCGCATTCGAGCACGGCCACTTACAGATGACGGTCTGCTCGAAGCGGCAGAGGACACACTCCCCGAGCTCAATTGTCGGTCGTGGCTCTGCTTGGAAGCAGGGCGGCTTGCCGGGCGACTGGAGCTCGATGCGGGCCGGATCTCTGCCGAGGATGGTCTCACGAGGGACGGAGAGGCGAGCATCGTGTTCAGCTGGTTGAGGGGTGGAGGGCTGACGACCTGGGTGGTGGTATCGAACCCGCTGTGGCTTCGTCGCCTATATCGTTTGGCCTGTTCTAGGGTGGCCTGGCGGGTTGCTTGCATGTCATCCACACTGCTGGCGCGGTGATGGCCAGGCCTGGCAGAGGTATCCAAAACAGCAGGAAGCACAGGGGAAGGATTGCTGGCAGGGGAGCTTCCAGCAACGACGGGCCCACCAATCGAAGGCGAAGCTTGAGGCGTTGTCGGTGCCGAAGACGAAGCGGCACCACTCGAGTCTGTTCTCCGAGCACCACGACGGTAGCGATCAGGGGAAGGCTTCACGGGCGCATCTAGAGCGGCAGCGGCCAGTGCGAGGTCTGGCACCGAGGTGGAAAGATTGATTGCGGAGACGATTGACCTGCGGGCATCAGAGCCAATGGCGCCGTCATCCTTTGCGGCAAAAGGGGGCCCGACCGCGGACCTGCTGGATGAGCCAGAGGTCGATACGGTGGAGTCGGAGGAAGACGAGGCATGGGTGGGGTGACCCTGCCTGGCAGGAGTCACCTGCTGCAAGGTATGTAGGTTGGGTGCAGAGGTCGACTTGCCCTCCTGCCTTAGCTGAGGAGTGGTGGAGAAGGCATAGGGAGCTATGGGGGCAGTGGCTCCCCGGTATCCTGTAGGGCCATTCTGGGGATTATAGACCTGGGTGCGCGACATTTGGGAGGGGCGGGACGGGTGAGGCTGTGCAGCGGGCGGGCTCTGGAAGGCATCGGTGGAAGGATGTAGCATGGTAATTGTAGCGGAAGTCTGGACAATGGGCGCGAGTACCTGAGCCATCGGATAGCTTCGAGGTCCAAGGTCCCGTACGCAGGTTGGATCGTAAGCAGAGCACGAATTGTGGCTGGCTGTGGGAAGAAGGCGGGTAAGGTCGAGGCGAGGGTGAAGGCTAGAAGCGAGGTGGTGTCAGTGAGGAAGATTACAGTGATGAATGGAGATTCAACAAAGGAGCAGCAGACGAATGGGTGGTGGTGGTCTGATGGGTGGTGACGAAGAGGGAAGCAGGGGGGTGGGTTCAGGAATAGTGGGCCTTGTGAGGGCGGTGATGAGGAGACTTTGATGACTGGAGAGAGTACGTACCCCTTTTCTCGACGTGCAGGCGGGCGGCGACGAGGGATTAGAAGAGAATGGTAGCAAATGAGAAGGGAGGAACGGAGCAAGTATTAATAAAACAGCGAAGGAGAAGGCGAGAAAGGCGTGGATAGCGGTGGGAGAGGCAGTGGGTGAAGAAGGACGGAGCTGGCGAGGGTGCACCAGGGCTCCTGGGGAGGGCGATCAAGCGTGCATTTGGGGGATCGGTGGGAGTGCAAAGTCGACGGGGACGCGGTGGATGTGGCGGGCGGGACGGAGACGAGAAGTTAGAAGTTGGAAGAAGAAAAACCTGGGGATGGAAAAGAATAGAGAGGGAGGGCGAAGCGGCGAAGCTGGTGGGCGTGGACTGGGCTGTTGGGGGGGGAAGAGAGAGAGACTGTCAGGAGTGAGGACAGTGAGGAGCCCTGGAGGGTGAAGACTGGGATGGGCGACCGAATAGGACTAGCGTGGACTCACGGACCGCGCCTGCTGTTCCTGTCGAGAAAAGTGGGTCCGTGGGTCCGTGCGTCTGTGGGTCCTTGCACCTTTTGGCAACTTTGGCAACGGACAAATGCGAGCGATTTCCAGGCTTGGCACGGGTAGCGTTTTTGGGGTGTGGACGGTTGGACTCCTGGAGAGGGAGAGAGAGAGAGAGAGAGAGAGAGAAAGAAGGGTAGGCAGTTCGAGAAGCCTGTGGAACCGTTCGGTGGAAGAAGGAGTTGATATCGACGATGCAAGCAAGCCTCGCCTCGGTCACGGTGCCAATAATAATCCATGCGACCCTGTTCACCAGATGCCCAGCACAAGCTGCGATGCTCAATAATGACCGACCCGCGATTCCAAGGTTGGGTTTATTAGCACCTATTCCGTACACAGTTATTAGTAAGTAAGCTACCCTGGGGATGGAGTGGTAGTGGCTGGTAGCTACGCGCGCAGACGGGGATGACGCCTGATACAGTACATATTGCAATTGCCTTCCCCGCCACGGCAGCATATCGCAAATTCGCAATATCGCCCGCCTTGCGCCCAACCCCGTAACGAGAGTATAAGGTCTACATTATTGATTACTCCATGCTGTGGGGAGAACAGGCCGTTGGCGTGCGCCAGACAAAGACCGATGTACTGTGTAGCAACGGAGCACCGCAGGACACTTTGTACAATCGTGCATTCCGAGGCCATCTGTCCGCTTGCGAGCAGAGGACCAGAGGAACGCCTGCATTCCACCCTCCCCCCACCTTCTACTCCATGGATACTGCTACTGCTAGACGACTGCTCTCGACGATGCGACGCGCGGTTGCACCGGACGGTGTTTCCGTACGGGCGCTGGTTGGCAAAGAGCAAGAGGCGGTGGGCGGAACTGCAGGTGGAGTGCACGGCAGGGTCCATGGCCGCCAGCCATCCATGGATTTCAACGAGGCGAGATACAAAAAAAAATCCTGTTGTTGAGGAATAATCTCACACAGAACCGTCCGGAGTACTCCTCCATGATGGCGGGGATAGCGCCGCAGCCGTGCAGCCGTGCAGCGATGCAGCGATGCCGCGATAAGGGGAGGTTGGGATGATGCCGGTAAGCTGGTCGCAACTTGCAAGCGCAGAAGAGACCACACCACCGGCCTCACACTGTATGATATGATATCACGACCCGAGCGAACACAAACAGAAACCACTCTCCCTCCGCTCGCCGACACGTGGCCCTGGCGGGCGCCGTAGCCGTTGGCTGTGTGTGAGAGAGGACGAGATGGGACGAGAACGAGAACGCGACGCCCGCTAGACCGCATAGCGCCAACCCTCGGGAGCGGGTGAGGCACTGAAAAGGCACAAAATCCACTGGCCCTCTCTTCTCGTGGCGTTCGAAGCCTTCAAGGACGCGTGCTCCCCGCCAAGCCCGGGGGGAAGGTGGCCATATGCATCCACCGAGGACAATATCGTCTGCGGTATCTACTAGCAATCTAGGTACGGTGAATGCCTGAGGGTTCAAGCAAGGCGGGGACGTGGTGCGTTACCCCATGCCATGCAATGATTTCACACATGTCGCTTGGGTAGGTAGGTATGTATTATTGTCGGTTTTCTTTACACCACTACGGTTTCCAATTCCCGGATCCCGTCTCTCGTTTCCCTTGAAACAGCGGAGGCGAGTAGTAGGCCAGGAGGCGAGTCGAATCATCCCATCCATTCGTCCCATGTCCACAATAATAATAGTCCTCAGTCGGCCGCTTCAGCATCCCCGCTTTTCTCTTCCTGGTTCGGTTCACTCCAGTGGTGCTTGACTTCCAAGGTTCGCGCGGCGGCGGAACTCTGCCGCTTCCGGTTTCTTATTCTCAGCCTGTTATACCTCACCCGCCAATCGCCTCCCTCAACCCCCAACGTCGCCTTCGCCAGGTGGATACTCTTCGCCATCTGATAACCACTCCTCCTCCACACTGCTTCACTCTCAGGCATCCAGTGGCATCCCGCCTGGGTTGATCTGGCATGCACTTTATTATTAGTCACCACAAAGCCACCGTATACACGTCCGTTTTATAGCCGAGTCTCTCCTCGTACGAAAGCCGTTTCTCTGGCGTTCGGCTCCTCATCACTCTCCTACACTTTCTCTCGTCTTCCGAGTCCCACCCAGCCCTCCGCCCGGGGCCAAGCCTCGACGGCCTCGAATTCTTGATGACTGTCGCGCAACAGATGCTCGGGATCCCCGGCACAAGACAATAGAGAACCAATGACGTCGACTCTTGCTTTGCTCTTCTTCCGATTCATCACCCTGTCGAATAATGTGCTCGTTCTGTGCGATGCGTCTGACTGGCATTGCTCACCGACCTTACTGTGTACACAGTATACACAGTAGATGGTGGTGCCAGGCGGAAGCCGTTAGGTCCCTGCAGCCAGCTGCCGGAAAGGTTAGAGGCTCGATACAGAAGCCAGCAACCTGGGAACTTTCAACTTTGGAATGAGACCATCCATCTCCCAACATCAACCACGCTAGACCACTCGACCAACTCGCCTTTCACCATCAAATCAGACCACTTCTTACCATTCAACCGGACATGTCCCCCGACTAGTCCCCCCGTGGCTTTACAGAAAGTACCCCCTTCGCCTGTTCTCGACCGCCAAGACAATAGTCCCATGGGCAGAATCCCCAACTCCCATGCCCCAGGCATGCTGAATCGCGATGCAGGATTCAACAATTCCATCTCTACCCCACGCGTTTCCTCAGAAACACCGTCGCGACTCGCTTCAACTGCGGTCCCATCTTATCTTTTGGGTCCTCCACTCCGGCGCTAGGTCCTCGAGCCCGACAAATCAGAGAGATAGCACGCCTGCCTATGTCCCGCTACTATCCATGACTGGTTTCCTCTGAGCCTCGCATGCTTCCACAATCTCGCCATCGCTATCAACCTGCTGACGACGACAACGTTCTAGGTCGTGGCCCCCTTCCAAGGTTCCATCATGCGCTTTCATTCCTCCGGTGCGACGTAATCATGTCGTCTTACGAGCAGCCGCCTTCTCCTTTGCTTCTCCTGGCACATGAGGCGAGCCTTATTCGACTGGATCGTCGATCTCATCCATCCATGGCCCGCTGGATCTCGGAATGAAGAGCCTTTGCTAAATACCAGAACGGCGGAGCCGCTCGCCTGCTGTTGCTTCCTCGGACCGTACATAGTGCCACTTCTTGTTTCTGCTGTTGCCGGTGGGTTCAGCGGTGGCAGCTGGAGAAACCATCAGCCAACCGCCTAGGTAGGTACTACTTGCTTCCCCAGCACCTGCACGCGCGGCACTCTACTTGGCCTTCTCGTAGGCCCCCGGGAATATACATCGATAGTGACACCAGTAGGGCTGAGCGCTGGTCTGAGTTGTATATCCACTCTTGACAAGCTACCTACACAGTGCAGTACAGCAGGGGGTCCGTCTTGTTACACTCTGACAGGCAATTGTACAATCGAGGCAGCCCCTTTTGAAACAAAACGAAGGATGGACGTTGCAAGTGATACGCAACTCATAGATCCCAATTTCGCTAAATCCATCCCTTTTCCCCACGTCCACCCGTAAGCTGCTGATCCCCTGGACCCTGAAACACCGGAAAGCACTCATGATGTAATCCATCTTCCACGGCCCTGTCTTGTTCTGCGGAGCGAACACAGACGTGCTTGAAACGCTCATGCCACGTCGCCGGTTTGCTTAACACGTGGATCCAAAGTTAAATCCTGGGGTGCACTAAGAAGCCTATGTCATATTTTCGGGTCCGATCTGAGATTCGCATCGAGGCGAGAATCGTCGTGCAGGAACGGTAAGCTTCTGGTAAGCTTCTCAGTCCGCACACCTTATTCTGTTAGACGTACCACATGTCAACATTTTTTCGTACCCAACTACAGTGCTACAGTAGACTCGATAAATGAGCTTTGCTTCCTTCCACAGGAACTGGGCATGATGAAAGAGATATCATTTAGAGACATTTTGGACAGCAGTCACAAGGAGTCAAAGCCATTAACTCCTACAAAACTAACCGCTGTTTCTCGAAGACTCCACTATTCCCCAATTACATGGATCAATGGGATGCGTTCAGATTGTCTCATCGCCTCTACGCGAGACACAGCTAGCACGCCCTCGTCTTCCCCTTCTCGAACAATCCTTCTGAAGGTCCATTCTATCTCTTCTACCTTGTCTCTGTTCCCTTTGTTTGCTCTCTTCTCCTACACTACAAAGGCCGATTAGTTGGCAACAAATATCTCACTTCCTCAAACACATCACAATGTCCTCTCGCTTCCGTGTTCCTCCCTTTGTTGTCTTTCTTATATACAATGCTTGCTTTCTCACTGACCCGAACCGCCTTTTCACGCCCACGGTCTGCACTTGTACCTGTACAATGTGCTGCTCTCGAACAATGGGAGGGGGCGCGCACACATTTCTGTCTCCGTCAGATTCTCTGCCTCTCTCCCCAGGATTCCCCAAACACGAGACAACAGCTTCTCTCAACCGTTACGATCGGTATAACACCTGTCACACCTTATCGTCACAACCAGAAACTCTACCGTTACAACGTCAACCATGGCTCCAGCAGGATTAGGTGGGCTTTACAGCCGCATCCCGTCTTCTCCTAGTACGCGGAACATCATCTACCGTGATCTCCACAATCACGAAATCAAACTTCTGGCCACCATCCTACGAGGTCACCCCGTCGACCCAGAGTCCGAGCCGACCTACTGGGCTAACGTCAAAGATCTCACCAAAGAACTCCCGTCCAATCTTCGTTCCTCCGCGCTCTCCCGACTCTCCACCTCGCAGACAAAAGATGGCAAAGCCAAAGAGGGCAAGCTATGCGCCGGCCACGCGGCTCTCAACGCCCCGTTGATCCACTCCATCTTTCACACCCTCCGCTCCGAGATCGATCACCGCCTCGGCGCCTTCTTATTCCCTGTCCTGATGTTCGCCGGCGCGCCACAGGGGATCGAACTTCGCCTTCGCCAGCTCGAACCCGTGGGCCAGATGTGGCGTCCCGACTTCGACATCTACGACCATACGCTGCCCGGCCGTCAATCTCTCACCCCTACCGAGCGGGCAGAAGGCGGACGCGACGTCCCCAAGTGGCGAGAGCAGCGCAATGGATGCGCTGCGTGCATGCTCGCCCGCCTGGGAAGCGACAAGGACGTCCAATTCGCTCTGATGGCCGCGATGGTCGGTTGTTACAGCTCCCGTGCTCTTGGGAAGAAGCCCTCTGACATCAAGAGCAAGCGCGTCCGCTTCGTGCGGTACTGGCTCAAGAAGTTTGGGCGCGAGGGCGAGAAGATGGCGGAGGAGGCGTGGGAGTTAGGCAAGGAACTGAGGCGCCTTAGGAGGAGCTGGAAGGAACAGACCCAGCGCAACAGTGCCGGTGGTGGTTTCTACGGTAGGTTCCCCCAGCAAGACGTGGGTGAAATGCTGCCGGGTAGCCCCGTGTCCCAAACATTCCGTCGACACCACGACGACGATGCTGCCCCGTCCACCCGCACGGCATCTACCCTCTGGACTCCTATTGACCGCGACCAGGACGGGTTTCCCAACGAGCAAATCCTCCGCACTGGCCGCACCGCTGCCCACCTGCCTACGACGCAGGATCCTTCTCCCCGTAGATCCTCTCGAGCGGGACTCATCTACGACAACGTTCCGGCTCGTACGTCTCGACCCCACCGCTCTCTTTCAAACCCCTCCGTGCATTCAGAGACCGCGAGCATAGCGTCAGAGAGCGTACACAGCAGTGCATCTCAAGCACGGCCCACGACCTCTTTCGGTCTCAATCTCCCTCGCCCTCCCATAGGCGTACAGCGCCATCCAGATGGCCTGAGGGGCATGTACCGTGCCCCCGCCCCCGCCCCCCTGAACATCCGCCGTCCTCAAACGCAGAGGACAGACCCGCCGTCCGTCTCTCGAAATAGCATCTACGCCGGGTTCCAGGACGAGCAGGACGGCGACCCATACGATAGCGAGCCCGAATCTCCACTGCGGTCGCGTACGCCGGTCGCACCTGTGGGACCGCTGGAGGACTCGGCCGCGGGCGGGTATGGGGAGAGTAGGACGACGATGTGGAGTGATTTCTACTGAGTTGGCTGCTCTCCCCCTTCTTCGAAGTTCTTAGGATCAAGGTGAGTAGATGAGCAGGCGAAGGTAAGTTTGTCGCGTATGAAGGGGATGCGAGGAGTGAGCATGAGATCCCGAAAAATGGATGCTGGGAATGCGGAGAGCGGCGTGGAAGCCCGTTCAACTGTACGCTGATGGAGTTTACCCACTGCTTTCTATGCTCGAGGCAGTTCCATCGACGTATTGGTATAGTTTGACAATATGATTTTTTTTCTTCTGCTTTTGAATTCCTCCCGCTTTTGAATTCCTCCCGGTTTCGTTTGCTACCGATTTCTAATGACGTGATGGTGAAATCCCCTTGGATGAGTTCGCCACTCTTGCCTCACTGAATCTCGTATGTGTGGGGTCATGGTAATGCACTGTCCGTATGAGTTGTGTGTGATTAAGTCGTACTGTCTGCGATGCATGCATGCAACTACGTAACAATGGCAGTCCCAACACCACCTCTTTACGCCCAGAACCCCGATTCCCATGATTGAAAAGTCGAACAAAAATCAAAGGGGCACATAGGGCCGTACGAAACCCAGAGTCTGAGTATGGTACAAGAAGGAGAAGAAGAGGAAGAAGCAGGAGAAGAAGAAAGTGGTAGAAGGCGTCGACCCAATGTCGACGGAAAACAAGCGAATGGAGGAATATAAAGCCCAAAGAGAAGTCCCCCTAGAAGTATAAAACAAGAATCGCATGATCATACACTACCCCAACGTGGTCCAACCCAGCCCCCAATCGGATGTTCGCCAGCACCGTCTTGCACATCTATTAGAAATTAATGGCCCCTTTCGAGGCCCAAAACGTTCGCGCCCCGCCCATGCAAGCTCTCATTCACCTTCGTCCGTAGGCCCTTCAGATTCCCGGAGGGCGACTGCGAGATACTGGACGCCTTCTTCCTCGCCGCCAACGGCGTCGTCGACTTCGTCGGCAGTCTCGCGCTGGTACTCGCGCTCACGGGCTCTTTCTCCGGAGCAGCGCCCCTCCCCCCGTTCTCCTGCTCCTGCTCCAACTTCTGCTGCGCCGCGTGCCGGCTCCTCTCGTACCTGAGCTTCACGTCGCCCGCCCACCGCGTCCCCAGGAACCGATCCCAAAACGTGAAGAACGGCTGCGAGAAGTTCGTCTTGATCCCCCAACTCTGGTGGTGGATATCATGGTACGCGGCATTGTTGCTCGTCAGGTGTTGCAGGGGGTCGAAGGGGAGGGCGTAGCCGCAATGATCGTCGACGGTTTTCAAGGTAGAGCCCGTGAAGAACCAGATCGATTGGCGGACGGTCATCCCCGTGAGGAGGTAGGCGAGGCCGGTGCCCAGGGTGTCGAGGAGGAAGCCTTCGAAGGGGTGGTTGTAGAGGGCGCCGTAGGCGTAGGGGACGTAGAGGCGGTGGTGGCGGGAGTGGAATGTGACTGGAAAGGCGAGGTTAGATGGATGCGCGAAGGAATATAGCTACTCTTGCTGACGTACCGTAAAGCCACTTGTTCATGTGCATGGCACGGTGGAGGAAATACTCCCAGGTGTCCACGGCAAGGATGCCAGCGAGGAACTGCAGAGCCGGGACGCCGTACCAGTACAGGATCTTTGCGACCAACATCTCCCAGGAGGCGAACGTGGGGACAACCGTTTCCACGCCTCCAATTGTCGCCAGTTCGTACAACCCCGGATACCGGCCACCAGCCAGTGCGGCCGCGACCATGGGCTGCGACCCGGCTACCTTGGAGGCCAGAGCCGTCGGATTCAGCCCGACCGTTGCGAGGCACACGGGGATCGCGCGCTGGGCCAGTCGGATCTTCTGGGCGTACCAGGCAACATTGTAATCGTCCTTTCCAAACATGGGCTCCTCATCGAACATGTTCATCAACAGCCCGAATATGGTTTGGATGACCTGTTGTATGATGACGTCGCGGAAGACCTCCCACCTCGACACATGGTTGCGCTTGAGCACCTCGGCGGGCGTGTGTAACCGGTATTGCGGGAAGAGGTCGTATACGTCGATGAGGTGGAAAAAGCCGGACAGCGCCCAGTAGCCGATGATGGGGAGGGCGAGCGCGAGGTGGGCATCGGAAATCCAGGGTATCAGGGGCGGAAGCGGGCGAAGTGTGTAGTCCGGGAGCGGAGGGAGCTCGTAGGAAGCATTCGCCATGGCCATGACGCGCAATGGCCCGTAGGTTATGATGAGTGCTTGAAGAGCTGACAGGGGCGACGCAGGCGGCGAAGGGGGAGTCGGGGGAGTCGGAGGAGTCGAGTCGTCGTCGTCGTCTATGCAGGAGGTGGAAGAAGGGTGCAATGAGATGTTGATTCTTCTCTCCTTGGAAATAGCGTGAGAGGCGGGTAGAACGGCGTTGAATTGTTATATTCCCGGCGAGGGACGGAAGACGGAGACAGGCGAGGCCGGGGAAGGAGCGGTGCAAAACTAGGGCCCAAGGTTCAGCTCTGGGGGCTCTTGGGTCAATTGGGAGGCGGCAGACGCTCAAGGAGAGGCAGCGGTCGGCGTGAGCGGTAAGGGGATAGGGAGGTGGTGAGAGTTGGGAGGAGTCGTGTGAGGGTGGTGCTCGCAGTCCAATTCAGTGCAGGTGGCGCGCGCGCATTATTATTCGGGCATGACAGATCCCCGGGGCTGGAAGCGGACAAGACAACAAATCTGACCTTGGAAACCCCCCGTTTTGCCTCCAGCCCTAATGGAGAGTGCGCTAGTCCAAAAGCGGCATGGCGTAAAAGCGGCTTAGTGCCCATCTGCCTCAAATTTCAACCCCACCAAACCCTCTTTTCTTCGACGTCCAAACTACAAAAAGAGTCGATCCTCACCACTCCATCTTCTCCCTGGATTCGTGTCCTTTGTTCCCTTACCCCAAGACTTCCTTTCGAATCCTCCGTCAACATGATCATTTACAAGGTCCGTACGCCCCGTCGAGGACTCGGCGCATCGACAGATTCCCATTTGACCCCGCCCCCTCCTTCAAGCGCCACAATATGCCTTTACAACAGTTATCCTCGAGACCCAACAAGGAGCAATGATGCTGACTTCCAGTGTTGCAGGACCTCATCACCGGTGACGAGATCATCTCCGACTCGTACAACCTCAAGGAGGTCGATGGCGTCGCCTACGAGGCCGATTGCTCCAAGATCACCATCGGCGCTGACAACATCGGTATGCAGGCTTCTTCCATCCACGACTCTCCCATCACTCGGGTCCCCCCGATCCTCCCTGGCCACCGGCGGCTAACATGACCTTCAGATATCGGCGCCAACCCCTCTGCTGAGGAGGCCGACGAGGGTACCGATGATCAGTCCCAGACCGTCATTGACGTTGTTCACTCCTTCCGCCTCAACGAGACCTCCTTCGACAAGAAGTCCTATCTCACCCACCTTAAGAGTAATTCTACGTTGCCCCATCATCCCTGCATATCGGCCGCTGACCACCTCCAGGCTACATGAAGAAGGTCAAGGAGGGCCTCAAGGAGAGGGGTGCCAGCGACGAGGAGGTGGCCGCCTTCGAGAAGGGCGCCTCTACCTTCGCCAAGAAGATCGTTGCCAACTTCAAGGACTACGAGTTCCTTATTGGCGAGTCCATGGACCCTGATGGCATGTACGTACACCCCTTGCCCTTGGCCGATTTCCGTTGCGCTAACACTGCCACAGGGTCATCCTTCTCAACTACCGCGAGGACGGTGTCACTCCCTTTGTTACCGTCTGGAAGCACGGTTTGACTGAGATGAAGGTTTGAGTTTTTGCTGCTGCCCGTGCATGGGCAAGGGGTTCTGGTGGGGCTGGATTCTTGGATTTACGACCTAAATGCATTGGACGGATATCAATTGCAACGCCGCAAACGAGCACGAATAGGAGCTCACGCGGTCTCCCAAAAAACGTATTACCTGACCACTGTACCTTCACCGTGATGCTGCTTGTCGTCTTTGTACCCGTTCGCGCTATTGCCATCCCAATTCACCATCTGCAGGGGGAAAAGGGGTAAAACATGGCTTGGAAGCGAATACGGGAAGTCCCTCCTCACGTAATCCTGCTCAGCTCTTGCTCAGCTCGAGCTATCTTTGTAGACAAATTGTTTTCCAAGGCGAAAAGCACTTCCACCAGCGCTTAACGCGTGATCTGTTTGGTCAAGTGACTTCGCGTTGGCGCGTTCCCGCCCCCTCCCCGGACGGGCCGACCCCTCCGAACTGGGAAATACATGGGTTCTAGCATAGCAACCGCTGCGTGGCTGCAGGATGCCTCAGGCATCTTTTACCCACAGCCTTCTCCTATGATTCCTCCCTTTCAATCACATCCTCAAGACTTATTCTTTTTTCTTTTTAGACCTGAATGTTGTGCCGTTTGCTAGTTGCTATCTCGCTGTGCGAACAGCGGCGTTGCATATGAGACTTTCACCCGACCCGCATGCAACGGGTTCTCCCCACCTTGCATCGGGTGCTCCAGCTCCAGCTCCAGACCATCAGTCAGGGAGCACTCCGCGGCGGGCCGCCATAAGCATTGATGACCTCATCACTCGGCTCAATGCTTCGTGCGACTTGGGTTTCCGAGTTCGCGACGCTACTTGGTCCCCCAGCAGACGGGCCGACTCACTAGACGAAAAAATCCAAGGTTTAATCAAGAGGTTATTTTTTTCGAGGAAGCTGGGGGAGAAGGAGGGATTGCTGAGGGTATTACGGGAGTTTGAGGGCAAAGCAGGGGCCCTCAAGGTGAGGCAAGAGCGACTCGACTTGTTGTGGCTCGAGTTGAAGACTGTGGGCGCTGCCTCTCCAGCAGCTGAGATCAGGGGTGGGGATGTGAACGCGACTGCGTCACGTGCAGCAGCACCAGCACCATTGAAGGAAGAGGTCTTCAAATCGTTTGGTGAGCAGAATGCGAAGAGAAACCCTGGATCGCCGCGGGAGTTCCATCTCTATCGTACCGATGATCCGGAATCACTGTACACCACTGCGCCAGAGTCTGGATCAACAACCGAGGACGAAGGAGATTGCAGCCCTCCTCCCTCTCCATCAGCTTCCATCAGATCAGTTGCTGGACGTGTTCAATCTATTCCGTACATCTCGCTAGATCCAAGAGGCAGGAAGAGACCGTCTCAGAGTTCGGACGAAGATGGAGCGTCCCCAAAACTTACGAAAACGTCCAAAGGAAAGTGGCCATCTGATCAACCCCTCCCACGTCTCTCCGCGAATCTCAAGGCCGACATGAAGCAACCGTCACCCTTTAAGAAGCCTTCTCTAGACATGGCCCGTTCTTACAAAGCGCCCTCTGCAAACACTTCGTTCAATACCTCGTTCAATTCCAATACTGTGAGCTCATCACAGCAGACAGCGGACACGCAGCTGACGGCTGCTACATCTTTCAACTCCGAATTTGGAAACATCGATCGTGTCTCTCCGAAAGTAACACGCAGTAGCTCAACTACATTGGGATCTCTAGAAGACCAGGACCTCCTCGACGGCATCAGAAAATTTGAAGAACCTCTTCGTCAAGGGGGCCGCTCGGATCGCCCCTCCAATGCCACCACTCGAAGCTCGACAACGTATGGATCCATCGATGAGGATGTGATGATGGATCTGTCCTCAAATTACGGTGAAGCGCAAACTTACGATCCAACACCGGAAATCCTGAGCACTGTGTCCCGGAGGACGGGGTTCGGAAAAAAGCGAGAGGAGCAGACGTACTCACCGGTACTCCGGAATCCGCCACCTTTACCTTCGAAAGTGGCCAAGCCTGTAGAGCTACCTGGTCCCCGTACCCCTTCTCCTTCAAAACATACACCTGCGTCTAAAGTTATTCCTTCCCCAAAGACACTCTCACCATCAAAGAACCACATTTCCATTCACAACGCTGGATCATCCCAACCAATGGCCACAACAAAAATCTCCCCGTTAAAGGGCGGCCGATGGAAAATCGATGAGATCCCTGCTCGAAATATCTTCGTCGACGATATCGACTACAGTTTGCGAAAATACCCATATTTTATTCTCTTCATCTGCCTTCGTGTCGCCATGGAGCGCAACCTGTCTCTCGTGGATTTGATGAACGGTTTGGACCCAAGCGTCGCAGAAGCAGACTATGACAGGTTCTGGGCCCACATAGAAGACCGCACGGGGATGGCAGCTTCCGTTCGAGAGTCGAGATCAGTGTGGGCCGCCGCCAAGGATGATTTGGATGGCTACACATTCAAAGGGAGGGTGAGTTTCAACCCGAAACTTAACAATGGCAACTTGGAACCCATATTCAAGCTTGATCTTTCTCCGATACAGAAAGACAACTCTTGTCGCTTGCAGCGGAATTTCGGTGCTGACCGTTTCTTGTACCTGACGTTTCCGTCCATGCAATCGAAAGTAGACGTTCCCCACGATATCGGCAACGAGAAAGACCTTCGTAGTATTGAGAGGAAATGGATGGAGTGGGTTCTTGTTCAACATTCATTCTTAGGTCGGAAGTGGAGGGCTTTTCACCTCGAGCCTGTGAAAAAGGCAAAAGGCTCCCAGGGTGCGCAAACCTTCGGGTCAAGAGTCGTCCTATTTTCGACTCAAGGACTGCAAATCACTACTCCATGCTCGATCGGCGACATGATCAACTGGTTTTTCCCCTTCGAACGCAATCGGAAACAAACTATCTGCAAGGCGTTTGCCAGGTTGGACCTTGCATTGTCAAGGACTGTGCCGACACTAGTCTTCAAGCCGTCCCAAGTTCGGTATGTCAGGGACATTGTAGCAGATGGTTTGCCGGAGGATGCTCAGTTCAATGATCAGAGTATTCAGTGGGATGACATCAGGGGCGAACCGGCTGTTATGAACGACGGCTGCTCGTTGATCTCGCTTGGAGCTGCACAAGAGGTTTGGAGACTGTACAAAAGGAAAACTGGCCACACCGATCGCATGCCAACGGCCTTCCAAGCGAGAATTGGGGGTGCTAAGGGTCTATGGGTTGTCAGTCCGGAGGCCCCCAGATTATCAACTGAAGTTGCGCCCGTTTGGATTAACATCAGCGAGAGCCAACGGAAGTTCCAGCCTCATTCAGACGACCTGGTCGACGAAAGATTTGATCCCATGCGGTTAACCTTTGAAGTTAATGATTACAGCAAGATGTCGACTCCTTCTGAGCTGCATATCTCCTTCATACCGATACTGGTTGATCGAGGTGTACCTAAAGCGACCATCGAGAATGTCATGATTCGCCAACTTGGGGTAGAAAGAAACGAACGCCTCGAAATGTTGGAGAATATCCAGAAGACCTACAATTGGGCTTCCACGCAGAGCAATACGGTGCAGACCCTGGAAGCTTTGAGATGGGAGACAGGTTTGCCGGCCGCCTTTCGCGACAAGGTGAAGCTGCTGATTGAAGCCGGCTTCGATCCTAGGCAAGAGCCATACCTGGCAAGTGTTCTAACGAAGCTCATCAAACAGAAACACATTGAAGAAGAGCGGAAGCTTCGCATACCTCTGCCGAAGTCGACATTCATGTTTGGCATTGCGGATCCTCGGGGGGTGCTTGCTCCTGGTGAAGTACATGTCCAATTCTCGAGTTTCTTCGAAATTACGGAAACCGACGAACGGTTTCTCGCCATTGAGAACATGGATGTCTTGGTGGCTCGTCAGCCGGCCTGTCGAAGATCCGACTTGCAGAGAGCCCGAGCCGTCTCTCACCCCAGCCTAAGCTACCTGGTCGATGTCATAGTATTCCCCTCACGCGGTCAATATCCGATGGCGGGGAAGCTACAGGGCGGGGATTACGACGGAGATAGATTCTGGGTTTGCTGGGAGGAGGAGCTGGTACGGCCTTTCAAGAATGCTCCCGCTCCCACGCAGTCTCTTGACCATACACGATACGGCATCAAGCAGGATATAACCACGGTAAATGACGTAATGTCACCCGCCGGCGGCAATTACCCACTGACCGACGACGGCGAGTTTTCCTGGGTCAATGAGTTCTTGCGCAGAGCCTCTGAATTCCGCATACAACCTTCACTTTTGGGACAAGTGACGAACTTCCTTGAGATGCAAGCCTACATGGAGAACAGAGTGTATTCCGACACCCTCGATGCACTTTGCGATATGCACGATCTCCTGGTTGACGCGCCTAAACAGGGCTATATCTTCGGTTGGAAGGATTTCGGTGCAGTGACGAGGCGTTTAAAGATTGAACGCAGACCGCCAGTGCCGGCATATAAACGAGCTATGGAGATAGCTGCGGGTATGAATCCAGAGGGGGGAAAAGTGGCCTTAAACGAACACAACGTGATCGAGTACTTGTATTGCCGGGTCGTCAAGCACCATGAGGAGACGCAGGGCCTTGTCAAGAAGCGCCTCTCCAAGGAGATTCAGAACGACGAGCAGGTCACTTTCCTGTACTTCCGCGAAGCCAACAGGGGCAATGAGGCCATCAGTGTCGAGTTGGACCGTTTGAAGGCATCTTTCGACGAAATTCATGAGGAGTGGCCCCGAAATTTTGGAAGAAACGACTCTGGGCTCAAAAGCAAGGACAAGAAAACTATTTTCGAGCGAAATAAAGAGGCAATGTGGAAGTGCTATAGTGCATACCAAGCACTAAAACCAGAGAACGACCAGTTGCCGGAAATTCAAAGGTGGATGGAACCGTATCTGTCACCGAACATAACACTCTGGCCTTTGCTTCGAGCTTCGGCGCTGTATGCCGCCTACCCTAGAAAACCTAATTTTGTGTACCAATTGGCAGGTGAATATATTGCGCAGTTAAAGGCATACAGTTTGGATACTAGAGGATCCCGTACGATTACGGGTCCGATTTATTCCATGCTGCGCCCGAGATTGCCTGCGAATCCGGTCCAAGCTGGTTCGGGAGGGAGCGACGAGGAAGAGGAGGTGCACGTTGAAGAGGAGGCTGACGACGATGATAGCTTCATCACTCCCATGGAGGGAGTGATTTGAATCATGGCTGTTTTCAGCTGCCCTCGGACCATGCGTAAATCGACAGCACAGCGAAGGAACCCTTGGTGGTTAATATTTACGCCCCAGCGAAAGAAAAGAAAAGAAGCCAAGCAGGAAAACCCATGACCTTCCTTGTTTCGGAACTGTACACTTTAACCCCTGAGTGGCAGCTATCTGCCTTGGTTCCTTCAGCTATGCTCATACTCAACATTATTCGAAGACATTGGGCGGTGGGTGGTACATCAATAAACTTACTATGTCTTCATTTCCCCCCGGGTTAGACATGGGACTTGGATATGCGGGATTCGATATGTATGATGGATCTAGAGGTCTATTTCAGAGGGCCGGTCAGAGGGTATATGCTTATGCCCGTTCCCAGGCACAAACATGCGACTTGCATCCTCTTTTCCTTTTCTTATTATGTTCCTCATTTTTGTGTACTTTTAGCGACTCTTGTTTCTTTCCTTATTCCTATCTGCGTAGATACCCCTCTAGCCCTGGCATGTCCGTTGTTGCGGTCATTGCATACCGGTACAGCGGAAGCGATCCAGATGCCGGATATGTGGTAGCATTTCATAACCATTTATCAATCCATTGCTACATTTCATTATTCAGATCCTGCTGTTGCAACTTCGCACAGAGACCAACTGACCGATTACGCGTCCTTCCCAGCGAGTGACACCATAAATTGTAACAAACCGTACATTTGTCGACATACACACAACTGACAGGATCTAATGGCTCACCCCCGGAGCATGGACTGGTAGGCTGGCCCGTGGAAACACTCGTCCCAAACAGGAAATCAGCTTGTGTATCAAAAATGGATATCTGCGGGGTAACCTTGGAACTTACATCTCACGACAACATTATAGTGAACGTTACATCCGGGAAATCTTGCAACTAGCTCCTGGTTTTTAAGTTATATACCTTTCCTTTTCTGCCTGATATGACTTCCCATTCTTCTTCCCAATGATCTCTGGGCTCATTTGAATGATCTCTCCACAATGACCACGACACAAACCCTTCCCCAGAACACCTCTACCGCTACCACAAACATCCCCACTGCTTCAGACCCCTACAACACTGCCCTCTCCTCCCTCCGTAAAAATGGTTTCGTAGTCCTTCCCGCCACCCTCTTCCCCACCTTCGATCTCCCCACCCTCCGCACCGCGGCCTCACAACTCACCCACCTCGCCCGCAGCGGCCAATGGCCCTACCTCCGCACCCTCCCCAAACAATTCCCTCCCTGGTCGTCCGACCCGTCAAACGGAATATGGGGCGTCCAGCACCTACTCCACCCCTCGAATCCGCACGCCGCTACATTCGCAAAGAGCTACTTCGACCCTGAGCTTCTGAAATATGCGCACGTGCTCATAGGCTGCGACGAGGAAGAGCTAGTCATGGAATTGTACAACATGCTCGTTCGCCCGGACTCCGCTTTTGCACTGCGCTGGCACAGAGACGACATCCCTGCCAGCGCTACTCCCGAGGAAGAGCTCCAGAGACTGGTCGAGAAAGAGGCGTTCCATGCGCAGTGGAATTTGGCCCTCTACGAAGACGAGAGCCTCGTCGTGGTACCTGGGAGCCATAGACGCGCTCGCACCGAGGAGGAGCGGAGTGCCGACCCTTACGAGGACAACATGCCCGGACAGTTGGTCGTGAAACTCAAAGCTGGGGAGGTGGTGTTCTACGATAATAACATCCTGCACCGCGGGGTGTACGATCCGAGCAAGGAGAGGATGACGCTACATGGGAGTGTAGGGAGTTGTAAGAAGGGAGCTGGGAAGGAGAGGGCGAGGAACGTGTTGCAGCACGGGATTGGATCGTGGGTGGGGGACGTGGACGTCAGGACGTGGGTGGAGGGAGAGGCGGGGGAAAGGGCGGAGAGGATGAGAGAGAGATTGGTAAGGCTTGGGAAAGAGAGCGGAGAGGTGGGATTTTTCAGTAGGGATGAGTAGCGCATGAGGAAGGGAATTGATGTGTCGAAAATGAGGCCTGTGTATATAACCCTCTAATCCCTTTATACCTGCCCAGGACCAGTGACCAGCTCCCATTGTTACCTGACCCGTGCCTCTCCAAACGCCGTATACTTCTATTCAATAGCTCCGTTCCACCTAACCCTACTCCCCGTAGATATTCGAGTCGAAGTTCGTAGGAAACCTATCCCTCCCTTCGGCATCTTTCCTCACCCAAACGCTCACGCTGACTCCGCTGCACCTGAACGTGGCAAAGCCATCATCACCTATTGTCACCTCTCCCTGCTCCCACCCCAAAATGTCCGTCCAAACCTCTCCAGCATGCATCTCCCCCACCGCCATCCTGATCTCGCCTGGTCCTGCATTGCTCATGACACACGCCAACCCCGCAGGGCGATCCCATGTGCCCCGTCTCACAAACCCAATGCAATTGGGGTCGTCCCAGTAATCTTCCTGGTCGCCGTATGCGTATAATTGGCGCGCAAGGACCAGGTCGGCGAGTTTGTCTCCGCAGGAGGGCGGCTCGGGGTGTTCGCCTTTGATGCCGTAGAGGTCGCCGTAAAAAACGCAGGGGTAGCCCTCTCTGCGGAGAAGAATGAGACTGTACGCTATCGGTTTGAAGAAACCCTCGATGGGTGTTTCTACGGTCTGCCCAGGCTGTGTGTCGTGGTTCATCACCAAGGTGACTGCTCTCGTGGGTGCTTTCTGTACGAGCGTGTCGTCGAAAACTTGGCGCAAGTCCGCTTTCTCGGTCTTACTGATGCGGGAGAAGTTGAAGACGAGGGCAGAGTCGTACAAGGTGAAGTTGTCGTGTTGCATCCCGCTTAACCAGTCCAGTTGCTGCTGCACGTCGGGGACCCAGTGCTCACCGACCATGAAGATTTCGTCGTCGGAATTCCCACGCACATGCGAAATCCAGTCGTTCGTAAACCTTTGACTGTAATGCTGCACAGCATCCAGCCTGAACCCCTTCAGTCCCAACTCCTTCGTGATCCAAGCCCCCCAATTCTTCACATCTTCCTGCGTCTCGGGATTCGCATAATCCACATCCGCAAACATCATATAATCGGCATTCCCCTGCTCTTTATCCACGTTATCGGACCATCCCTTATTCTCCCCCAGAATCTTGTAGATCCCCTGCTTTCCGTTCTCCTGGTTGAAATCCGTCCCGCTGAAATGGTACCAATGGTACTTCATTCTGCTGTACTTGTCCCCGCGGCCGGGGAACTCGAAACCAAGCCACCCCTCAATCTCGTACGGCTCGGAGATCTCCTTGGTGCGGTCATTGGGGTCCACCTCGACCACGCGGCACCGCTCCGTTTTGTCGGCGCCGGCTTTGTGGTTTGGTACCGCATCCCAGTATACGCCCACGCCTTGCTCCTGCGCCTTCTTGCATAGCTCCTGCAATTCCTCTTTGGAGCCCCATTTCGTGGGCCGTTTCCCCTTTTGCTCGAATTCACCCAGGTCGTAGAGGTCGTAAATGTCGTAGCCGTTGCCTTCAGGGGACGCGGCTTTGCAGCCTGGTGGGAGCCAGATGTTGGAGATGCCCATGCGTTTGAGTGAGGGGAGGACGGAGGTTAGGCGCCGCCAGTGGGCATTGTCGGCAGGGACGTGCCATTCATACGCTTGGAATAGGGTGTGGTTTTCTGGGGTTGGGGCTTGGGAGTCTGGTGGCTATTAGATATGCACATAGATATCAGCATGGGCAGTGTACCTTGTTCGCCCATGTTTGGCTACTGTAGGTTGTTGCTAAGGAGATAGGAGGTATAGTGGCAATGATATTTGCAGGTGGTCGTTGAGGATAGAACGGTTGGTTGCGGTGATGTAGAAGGAGAGAGAGTGAAGTAAAGAGTTCGCGAATTCGAAGGAGGGCAAGGGAAATATATGAATTCTAAGACACCATGCAAGCGAGGAAAAAGTTCGAAATCCTTAGGTACCGTGGAAGGAACCCTGTGCTACCTAGTCTGCACAAACAGGTTTTAAGGGTGACCGCTTGTTTTCCGGCATGTAGGATTTGATGGGACGCGGAAGCTATCACCTGCAACTGGGGACGACGCGTTGGTGGCGCCTGGTGACGTAGTGCATACAACAGGGAACGCGATTCTTAGGGTGGTCGAGAACACAACTTTCGGGGGCTAGTAGTACTAGTTACTCGTGGTGCCCCCATACGCTATTTTGCTGTGACCTTGCGGTGATAAGTCCATAGGAGGCAACCCTACAGCCCCTGGATACCAGTCACTGATGCGTGAGGGGTTTACTGCGCTTTCACTGGTCGTTGTGGGAGATGCACTCCATTCTGTCATTCTGTGACAGGAGTCGCATTTCGTAAGGATGCGGAACTGTCCATGGAACTGGCCTGGGGGTTTACCTCATTCTGATATGCCCCTGCAACTAGGGAAGTTGATGAGACGTGAAGATGGCGGAACGTGGAGAATGAATCGCTTGGGACATCGCGAGAATTTCGCTAGTCCCAAAACGGGTAATCTCTAACCGGAAGCGGGATCCTTCCATCCAAACCACATGCCCGTACGCTCCTGTCTGTACGTTGATAGATTTTTATAAAGCCAGATTGTTTTCGAGAGGTATAATTGCCGGTTCCGAAGCGTATAATATTGGGAGTTTCCGCAGGCACATCTCGCAGGAGCTTCTTGTTTGCCCGAACCAGCTGAAGTCAGTTCGCTTTTGTAAAGCGGGAGGTGGCTTCCTCCACGTGCCATGCCTCATATCGCGAGCAATGGCTGACCAAACCGCGGAAGGTACAGAGCAAAAGAGAAACGCATCTCCCCGCCGCCTTTCCCAACCGGTCTCACCATACCCCAACATTGTTACATCAACGCTATTCCTACTCAACCTCAAACATGACCGCTCGTTTATTAGGACGTCGGACCAACAAGAATCAGTCGCCCTTTGACCTCAGCAATACCGAAGACTTCGAGCCCACCCTTTGGGGACGCTGCCGAGCACGCATTCGCACTCTCCCTTTCTACAACACCTTGAAAGGCTACGTCCTCGAGTCCCCAACCGCCCAGGAGCCCCTCACAATCCGCTTCTACGACCCCAAGGTTCAGGCCCCCGATCAATTCGGCCGCCGCTTAGATGATATACTCGCGTGGGACGAGGCGCGCTTCCGCGAAGATGTCGCCTATGCTGTTACTCTGTTCCCCACCCTGGAAGGTGACGCGCTCGTCGAGTCAGGCACCATGATCCCTTTGGTCGACCGAAGAGTCTAGGAGGCGTTTCGTCAAAGAAGAGATTTGCAGGAGAGGCTAAGGCAAGCCTACGCACGGGTATTGGCTGCGTTGGGCTTCGAGGTCATCGTGGAATATGAGAATGCAAGCCAACCGGGGCCAAGCACGGCGTCTAGCGGGAAAAGGAGGGCGTTCAGCGTGGGGAGCCAACGTGAAGACGATGCGCAGTCTGAAGCAGAGAGCCTGGGCGATGAACTAGCCGACAGGGTTCAAGGAAGAAGGGAACACTCCACAGGACAGGAACGTTCTCTTGGACAAGCGGAAACCGGGCGAATAGACGGGAACACTTTGCGGGACAGGAGCAGGTATTCCGTGGGAAGCAATTACAGAAGGGCTAAGGGAGTACAGAAAGGGAATGAAGAGACATTGAAAGCCACCGGGGAGGGGACAGGAAGAGCGGAAGACGGAGGTACAGAGGAAAGGCGGGACCCAACAGGAGAGGAGAGTGAGGTCGGCCAGGAAGCAACGCGCACGCCGAAAGAGAAGGGTAAGACGGAAGAATCGTTGAGCGAGACAGAGGCGTCAAATATTCCTGAACCAGGGCCATCTCACACCACCCAACGCCATGATTGTCGCCCCACTATCAGAGTCATTCTAGGCCCAGCTTGGTGGGAGAGATCCCGATACTGGGCGTGGTCCCCTTCTCACTCTCCTTCTCCTTCATCCTCAGGCAGCTCCAGTATTCAGTGGCGCGGGCGAATACCCCTCCGTCGAAGAATCGGGATGGTCCGGGCATCAGGAAGCGCCCACGCATCGCATTGGAGCGACAGATTCCTCAAGTGGGCGACGAGAGGCCGGGTCAACCACATGCATCTGCGCATTACACGAATCATCCGGTCTCTTCGCATCCTTGGCATGCACAAAGAAGCGGATGCCTTCCTTCAGGCCCTTCATGCTATAATCGGGGATCCACATCATTGCATCCCGGAAAGGATCATTCGCCAGTGGACATGGGCTGCCGGTTATTCCATTCTTGAGTCACCTGACGGCAAAAGACTTCGAGAACGTGAAAGAGTGGCAAATTATGTGGTAGAGTACGATAGGCTGGATGCTGGGTCGCAGGTTCGTTCGCCGTGGACAAGGCACATCGGGATAATCGGGGGTAGTCGATTCATCGAGCACTTGCCGAAATAATGTTGAATACAAAAAGGGGGAGACTCTGCTGTATTAGTAGCTCAGGAGTTTGAAAGCAAGTCCCTTTTAGTAACAATCTTCCTGATATCGTCAAGGTCATCATCAAAAACGAGAACTTGTCGATGTCCGCTCCGATTCCACTTTATATATACATTCGTGTACCTCCCCTTCTCCTCTGCATGTAAAGTTTAGTATTCGACAAGGAGATCGCCCCTCCTCTTCCCCCGCAAGTCCCATTTGCCCTGCCGACTTGTTAGTATCTTCCTTCCTCGACACATGCATGCATTGGCCATCCCACGAACCTCGGTGAACCATCCCCCGGTGAAAACAACCGCCGGAACAGCCACAATGTAAATGAATGAGACAGTCGCGGTGTATTTCGTCCAGCGGAAGTACTTGTATCGGTTCGAGGTCATTTCTGGTCCAAGCTGTTAGTACGGGTTGTGCCCCATCATTGGTTCCTTCCTATCCGCATAGCCTCTTTCACCAATTAGGAACAAGGAGATTGATTCCAGCGCGATAATTTACGACCGACAGCCGGGGCTTTTCGAGGAGGAAAACGCGGGTGACGTACTGTACCACTTCATGAGTGCTGGGTCCAAGCGGACCACATCTGTAGGAATATCGCGTCAGCAATTGAGGTCAATGAGCCACGGAATCAATCGTTACGCACTGGGTCCGTGTCCTTTGCCCGCCATCTTGAATGTGAGGGCGGTTGCTGCGGTTTGGGATGTGGGGTGCTGAGTGTGGTGGTGATGTGAGGTCGGGTTGAGGTTGAGTCTTGGCGGGTTGAGCTTGGGTTAGTGGCTTGGCGGCAGGTTTGGAGAACGTTAACAACGTTAACCCCAGAGCTCGCGTCCAGTCGAAGGCCATTGCGACTGCAGCGGCACACTCTTTGTAAGCTTCCCATGTATGTGCGAGACCCATCTCCACACCCGTGTGGTCTCTGATTGGAAGGCGACCTCCAGAATATCATCGGTGCCCTCAATTGAAGGGTATTTATTTTGGGGGTAATTTCAATATCCCAATATCACCGTGTAGCAAAATTCGACAAAACCAAATTCGACCAATCCGCCAAAGTACTGGTATGGTATGGAGAATAATTCCCATTTGGGCGGTATGCCTTTATAACGACTCTTCTGCGAAAGAAACCACAATCACATGTGCTTCGACATCAATTCAAAGTTGGGGTGTGGACCTGAAAGGCCCATGCTCCAGCTCTGCTCGAACAATCGTGGGACGATTTACCTCCTCATTCGTCCATCATGCATCGAAGTCTCTAATCTACTCCTTCTGGCTGAAGGAAGCCGCCGGCTATATTTGGATGCATATTTCAATCTTCAGGGTATCATTCACGCGATAAGAACTTCTTCCAATACGACACTTCAGGGACATCATTGCGAAATCGTCTGTCGATTATCTAGAAATAATAAACTGTGTGGCCTGGCCATTAAATCACCGTTGGGGACAGACTGCTTGTTAATGCCCAAACACACAATAACGCCACAATACTTTGGTCAACCACTCAGAGAGCGCACCCAAATCCGAGGACCTGTTCACCCACCAATGCATTGGGACCAATTTCAGCCCTTCATGCCAACCGATCCGTCAGACCACCCACTATCTGAGAGTGCGTCGTGGTTTGTTATCTGATTGATGCCCGTCTTGAGCACCCATCTCTCATACATCCTACGATATGAGTTAGCTCAGGAGACCGCGCCGTTCAAGTCCATACATATACAAATATAAATATGGTCGACAAAGGCTGGGAAAAATTCACCTTCTGCCCTTTCGCTTCACGGCCGCCAGAACAGCTTTGGGTTCAGATATAAGGAGTGCCCCGGATGCGATGTTTTGTATGGCTCGACGAAGGCTGTTTTTCACAGTATCAAATCGGTTGGGATTTGACAGAGGAGTAGGAAGATCTGGATATGGTGAAAGAGCGCATCGAGGAGACGAGGTTCGAAGGAGAGGCATGCCATCAGGGTCCACATTGTACGACAAGTCATTGTGGTGCTCATGATGGGACGAATTGTGCACCGGAGCTTGCCAGTTGTGGCCCGTCGTTGCAAGTAGCTGATAGGGTTCGGGAGGATTCATGCTCAATGGTGACATCGCCCCCTGAGGAACCATCATTCTCAGATGTGGCAACACATTTTGCGGGAACTGTAGAAGTTCCGACGCGTTGCAATTTAGGGTTTCGTTGGGTAACCGGAGAGAGTCAGGTTCTGTCGTTAAATGAGACTCCACGTCGCTGTTCGAGATGGCTTTGGACCATGAAGCATAAATATCCGACTCGCTTCCTGAACGGCCCTTAGACCGTCGGGGGGATTCAAGCTCGGAAGAATGATGGGAGCTCCAATCGCACAAAGCACTCTCCCCACTTGTCGACCCCAAACAACTTGGTATGGGAATAGGTTGGTCTGCCAATTGAGGATTGCAGTCTTGACAGATCTCTATGTGGAGAATCAGTGTGGCCATGAGTCCTCGTCTGAAAGCGGCACATGATGGAATAAGATATGAACATGAATTCATACCCAGTTCGTGCAACGCCTGGCACTCGAAATGGAAACAATTCGCCAAATGCAATTCTCCCCACGTATCGAATGCGTTCTTCCACTTGTCGCACGCCAGCATGTCCAGCAGCCAGCGACCGGCAGGGTTTATTTTCACCTCCGCAGCTGTATCATCCTGTACTCGGTCTGATGGATGCGATGCGGGATGATTAAAAACATTAGGCGGGATTGGCTCTTCCAAGTGTTGAGAATATATGGAAGAGCTTGTAGAAGCTGGAAGTGACGGTGCTCTATCAGATGTAATCGATGATGGGCCCGCTGATGTCGATCTCCTCATTCCACACAATGGAAAGTCGTTGAGTTCTCGAGTCGTTGGTCGCGGTGCATCCGATGGGAGCCCTATTGTCTCATCCCGTTCTTCGGAGTCCCCCAAATTGGTTACCGCCACCCGAAATCCCGGAAGGCCGTTCACAGATAGTTTTCCCGCCGGGCTATATTTGACAGCTCGGGAACGCCAGTGGTAACGACCACTGTTCTCGCCATTGACTTTTACCACAAGGATAAGGTTAACGCGTGGTAAATCAGATTCTATGTTATGCACTTTGACCTCGGCACGTGTTGTCTCTAGGTGAGATCTTTGGGAAATAAGTATGTGCAACCTGCCAGCTGGTCCATATTCGGGCGTTTCTAACAGCAAAGCACGAGGTCCGCTCAGTTCGCCTTCAATTTGATATTCAAGATGCGCAGTAGTATCAGCATGTTTCGGGACAAGGATAATGGGCAGAGTTGAACTGCACGGGAACGATGTGTCTGGTGTTGTTGGAGGTGCCGCTTTCAAACATAAGGGAGAATTGCTTGACGGAAATCTTGGGTCCTTGTCATTTGTCTTCGTCTGCTCCGTGTCTGACTCGTCGCCCTTCTGTAGGCCCCCCTCTGTTTGAGATTAGCGCTGGTGATAGGGACGAGCAATGGTGCAGATCTCATACCTTCCACTATAATGGATGTGGCAGCCGCTTCAGTGTTTGCTTCGCTGGTCATGTCTGTATGGCCCATCCCATTATCATTCCTGCTGTCCTCATGTCCAGTGGCTTTGGAGACGCTGTAGTTGCAAAAATCGGCCGGGGTATAAAGCTCGGTCGGTTCTCCCGTAGTCAGATGGGCATTAAAAGCATTATCGTGATCGCTTTCAATGTCCCTGATTTCAATAACATCGACTTCCAAGGTGCTTGAGTGCTCGCTCATGTCTCCATTTCCTGAGTAGACGTCATCACTGTCCCAGGCTTCATAACCGCTCATGTCTTCGTACAATTCGTCGTAATAACATTGATGAACATCCAGGTCTTCCGAGAATAGATTTCTCCCATTCTGTGTCTCGGTGCCGATGCGCTGTAGGACCCCAGGACATCCATGGCATAACTTGCTCAGTTTGAGGAGCGGCGGTCGGTCAAATTCCATTGTGGGGAACATATGGGCCTTCAGCCTCGTCGCTCTGGCCGAAAACGGGGACATTCTCTTCCCTGAGCGAGTGATGAGCGGCTCGGTCTGATTAAGAGTAAGAGAAGGATGAACGGCCGCAAGTCTATTGAAAAATATTAGTATAAGACATCCACAAAAGATAGTGAAGCTAAAAGTGCAGTAAAGGCATTTGCTGGTCAGAGCGGCTGCGGAGATGGGGTAGCGAAGCTCTCTAGGAGTGAGAAGGCGCACTGGGTGGAAATCCACAAAGAAGGTGCACGGGGATGACACACGGAACTGGAAGGTCCAACAATTGTCCCGTGGAAGGTGCAACCTTGGAAACATGATAAGCTGTATTAAGACAGGTTGATGTGGTGAGAAAAGAACTCTTTATCACAGGCTACATCATCTGTTTACATTCACCTATATTCTTCACACCTAGCTTAAATATGACCTGTACACCACTAGAAATGGAGAAAAGGAAAAGACCCCTGGAAAAATGTCGCTCTCGCCCTGTTGCTCAGAATCCACAACAGCAGTCCTGGATCCGATCTCTTCTCAAAAGGCCCAAGCTCATGTTCTGTGCCTAGTTTCCCTTGGCTTTTCCCTTCCCCTTTCCTTTGCCCTGGTGGTGAGGCTCGGGTGCGCGCTTGTCAAGTTCATCGTCGGCAGTGGTTTCGGCCTCATCCTCAGCTGTTAGTTGACGGGCGGCATTCTTCGCCTTCTTTCCCTTCTTTCCTTTGCCCTGGTGGTGAGGCTCGGGCTCGCGTTTGGCAAGTTCATCGTCGGCAGTGGTTTCGGCGTCGTCTTCAGCTTGACGGGCGGCATTCTTCCCCTTCTTCCCCTTCTTTCCTTTGCCCTGGTGGTGAGGCTCGGGCTCGCGTTTGGCAAGTTCATCGTCGGCAGTGGTTTCGGCGTCGTCTTCAGCTTGACGGGCGGCATTCTTCCCCTTCTTCCCCTTCTTTCCTTTGCCCTGGTGGTGAGGCTCGCGCTTGGTCAGTTCGTCCTCAACGTCAGAAGCAGCCTCGGCCTCATCCTCAGCTGCAACTTGCCGGGCGTTATTCTGAGCCTTGGCTTTCTTGCCCTGTTTCCCCTTCTTCCCCTGATGGTGCGGTTCGCGCTTGGTTAGTTCGTCCTCGGCGTCGGAAGTAATTTCGGCATCCTCGACATCGCGGGCTGCATTGGTTTTTGCCTTAGCCTTTTTTCCCTTCTTGCCCTGGTGGTGAGGCTCGGGTTCGCGTTTGGCCAGCTCGTCCTCGGCGTCGGAAGTAATTTCGGCGTCCTCGACATCGCGGGCTGCATTATTATTCTTTGCTTTAGCTTTTTTCCCCTTCTTCTTCCCCTTGCCCTTGCGTTTGCCCTTTCCCTTCGCCTGCGGGTAAGGATCCCGCTTGACAAGGTCTCCATCGAGCTCAGCATCGGCTGCACGGATGGGGAGGGCATCAACGCCACGGGCAACTACGGCACCGTTCTCCTATGGGTCAATTAGGACAAAGCTCTTCTGATAGACATGTTGTGGAGCTTAGCTTACCAGATCTCGTGCCTCAATAGCATTGTTCTTCGCCTTTTCTGGGATGACATAGGCGGCACTGAGTGCGAGAAGAGGGAGAAGGCTGACGAACTTCATGATCTATAGGTGACGAAGAAAGGTGAACTGTAAAAAATGAATGGAGTTATTATGTGAAAATGAAAGGATGGTCCGGCCACCAGTAGGTTGAGAATACAAAAGATCGAAAAGACTCGGAAGCGTTGCTTGCCTGAGAAGAAGACTGATGAGGGTACCATGCCGAGCCTTTTATATGGGGGATTCCTCCACCATAGCAAACTCCTCTCCTGGTAATCATCATTTTGGGAACGCTAGGGGTAGTCAGTCTCAGGGCATGCACACAGGTCTAGCCACAGGGCAGTTCCGTCCTCACAGTCACGGCTCATCCGCGTCCGCCTGCGAATAATCCGAATGACACCTCAACCTACCTGTTCGTGGCATGGTTCCGCGATTTCTGGCACAGCGGCATTTTGGAAACCTCCGAGTCTGCCAATGGCATGCACTTACCACATTCCAGGATACCCTAGGGTAGTTTCATGTGGTCCACATTGCCCCAGAAATACGCAATGCTGGGCATTTCAAACACTCCCTTGGCATTCCTGTTTGGCGTGCAAGAAATTGGCCATGGCGTGGTTCTCCTGACGCCACAACGCTTTTCAGCAGCTTCTAAGCGCGTCACGTGACCCGCGCTATGACGGTTCGGGCGGTGCACCGCAAGTCGCACCATGGTTGAAGCAGTTCATGTCCGGCGGTGAAAGAAGGTGGACGCGGAGAAGAACGTGGCACCAGAGTGTCAGTGTTGTGTCGCAGGGTCCGCAAGCCCCTGTCCGTTCATCGCCAAGCTGAAACTCTGATGAAGGATCAACAGTCCCAAGACTTCGCCTCAAGCCCATCCTCGAGGGTTGCCAAACCTAAAACGAGCGACACCCAACCAGGCTCTCTGTCAGTGGGCTTGCGTGTCCAGCAGCCGCCCTCTTGGATCTCTCACAAAGCTTGTGTCGCGGTTCGCATTGCCACGCATGCATCCACGCGTCCCTAGGGTAGGCAAATGTTGCCTCGAGGAGATATCTGGAGCACATATCCTGAAATCCTGAAATGTGACGATCCATATCGCTTGGGATTTTGTGCGGCATGAGAGCAGTTTGCGGGCGGAGCGGCGGCCCACCTGCAGCTGCAGGCTCCGTGATGAGACAGGGACGGGAGTGCGAGACGTTTGGTCTAGCCACCTTGGTCCATCTTCCAGAGCTCATGCACTTGTTTCTTGCCGTAATTCCCCCAGAGTCCACTCTTCACTCATCAATAATCAATCTTCTTCGCGACAATCCTTAGGGCACCTTTTGTCTTCTGTACCTTTTACTTTCTTCAGCGCTGAGCGCAACTACTTTCTTTCAACAGCACAAATCGGCCTTCCGAGACTGGCTCTCCGCATTTCCTCAGCCATTTCCCCTTGCAATCCTTCAAAATCCTCGTAGACATGAACAAGTACCCAGATGACGAGCAGTACTCCAACCCCCCGAACCACGACGAAAAGACTGCATTCCTAAACGCGCATTTCACAAAGGATGATACTAAACGTCGCCATCTCCTCTTCCTCACCTTCTTTAATCTCTTCCTCTTCACTGTCTCGGCTATAATTCTCCTCTGCGCAGTCGTATCGCAAAGATCAACGCCCACGCACGCAGCGGCAAAACTAATGGACCAGTTTCAAATATTTTGTAAGTTCTCTTGACGTACTAGACTATGCATTTTCGGAGGAGGCAGAGGAATCCGGAAGGCCATTGCTAAATGTCAATTAGCACCTGCCATGCACGTGGTCGAATACCAGCATATGAAGTTTGAGATGCCAAATCCGCTCAACTCGTCCAAATACGTGGGTACCACGGAAGAGGTAGACAATGCGTGGATGGATATCGCGTATCGTACGTTCCCCCTTTCCCTTCACCCCTTTCCTTTGCCTTCTAACAATCTTGCAGTACCCGATCAGATGGTCTCCTTTGCCGACTTCCCCAAACTCCGCAAACCCACTACTTCCCTCAAAGTCACAGACCCAAGGACAGGCGAGACAGGCTACCGCGTTGGGCTTGAAGTGTTCCACCAACTCCACTGCCTGAACCTGCTGCGCATGTCGACGCACCCCGAGTACTATACCAAGATTTCGTGGTCAGATACGAACGACAAAGCCGAAAAGGTGCGGGCGCATTTAGGTATGCAATTTCTCCTTCTCTACTTATCACCCTGCGCAGTTGTGCCTGTGTGCTGATGACCATTGTGTGAATAGATCACTGCATTGAGATTCTGCGAATGAATCTTATGTGCCTCGCGGACGTCAATGCGTTCACGTTCCACACCATTCCTGGTCGAGAGTCAGAGGGAGCATGGCCGGATTACGAGTCGCACCACGTGTGCAGAAACTTTGATAGGATCAAGCAGTGGGCTAATGATAATTCTGTGGGGTTCGCGGATGTATGATATCAGAATATGGCTAGATGTAATGCAATAAATAATAGGTGCACCCACGACCGGTGCGGAGGGGCTGAAGAATAAGTAATCAACACCATAGTGCTGAGCACAATACTGTGAATGGCTGTTTGAACCATTCGTTCATTATGAGAATAAGGATCCCAGTCCACACATCTCAGCGTATTCATTCCTCCTCGGCGATCTCGTCACCAGTTAATCCGCCACGCAGCTTTTCAGAGTATTCATCAAACTTTCCAGCAAATCCCAAAGCTATCTTCAGGTGCCCACGCGGTTGCTGGTCAGAATAAGTATACCCTCATGATACTCAATGACACGGGGGAAGACCGAGACGAGGGCATTTCTTTGGAGATCGTCCAGGCTTCTTCGCTCTAGGAAGACTTCCCCTTTGTCAAGGAGGACGACGCAGCCTCAAATTTCTGCAAGGTTGAATACTGACTCAAGATACTGCTCAAATCCCTCGGCTTTCATCCCTGCGTTGCCATATGTTACCTAGCAAGCATTAGGGTAAGTGCTAAAGCAGAATGCGAAACGTAATCCACATACCCTGTACAATGAGTCCTTTGCTATCTCCGCGACCCCTTCCGCCGCCAAAGACGTTCCGGTACCTGGCCCGCCATGGAGCAACAGAATGAGACCATTACTCTTACCTGCAAAAACATCAGTCGAGTTTGTAGGCGAGATCTGCTCGCTGACTAGGGCCGTGGTTAGTACCTTCGCCTTCTTCTCAAGCACAAGCGTATCGAAGGCCGTCTTTTTCCACACAGGATGAACGCGGTCTACATCGAGATCCATTGATTTCTCGCTATGCATGTTGAACCCCTTGATTTGTGTTGGAACAGGGTAAATTGACGATTCCCCCCGCGGCCCATCTGTATCCCTCTCCCCAGAAGTCATGATCTTCGCTTGTGTGTACCTTCATGTTTTAAGTGGCTTTTGTTCTCCAGATGTAGTTTTCAAAATGTACGGGAATTCCACCATAAAGCGATCACAAGCCTTCTAGCTGTTAGCAACCATTGTCTTCTTTGTAAAGATGATAGAGCTTTACTGGACTTACCTCGGCCGTGGTATCTATATCCGGGCTGTGCTCTTCGTACGAAATGAGATGCCTTCTGCAATAATTCCAGAATATATTCCCCTCACCGTTCAACACAAGGCACGACCGATTCCGAAGCGAATTTCAAGGATATAAATTTAGCTCATCCATAGCCTACTCGATGACCTTTTCAGAGACTTCGTCTGCAGTCTGAAGTATATCGATATGGACATGCTGGCTCCTTTTCTGAACACTCCGTCAAAAATCCAGTCAAAAGTATCGGGACAGAACTTTTGGAAGCAACATCCGGCGTGATCATTCGAGGATTCTTCTCTTCTCAAAGGTCCCAGAATCAGTACGGCTTAACCCGTAAATATGTCTTTCACTCTTCCATCGTGCTGCGAGCAACATTTCGTGGTCTCTCCAGTATTCGAGATTTCTGCGTCAACGTGATTGACCAGCTTTTTGGATCCGGTGTGACCGTAGTGTGGATCCTCCACGATGTACACCGTCCTCGAGGTTCTTAAAAGTTTTATTGCGCAATCACCGAGTAAAATAATCCTTTTACATACCGATATTGCCGTGTCTTCGTACATTCAGGCTTTCCAAACAGCGCGCTCAATGGATCACTATGAGGCCCTTTTTGCGCGGATACTCGCGCAAAGCAGGATTTATATCATTATTGACACTGGGTCGAGATCCTCAACCGCCATGGAGGCTTGCCGTCTAGTATTTGTGAAATTTGAACGAACTTTAAGTGAGTGGAACCCGAGAATAGGCTGAAGGTTATGTTCATTGGACACAAGGCGAATCAGATAAGCACTGCGAGCAATGAAGAAAAGTGCACAAGGACCCATTCAGCACTCCGTATAGTCCAGATGCGGAAGCGGAGGCGCATGAGTGGTCCACAGGCACGACTAATAAGAGGGAGGCCGAAACTCAGGCCAGTTTTCAACGACGATGGCACACAAAACTCGGCAGGCGAGGACTATGACCTGCAAATGCAAAGCGAAGAGGAAAAGGGCTTAGTAAATCATGGAAATGACAAAGAGATACGATCCCTCTGCCAGGTTGTGTGTAGTAACCTACACGCATCGTAGTTGAGACGACAGCAAGATGAGAGAGTTCCAGGCATACATGCCAGCTCCGTGGGACGTTGAGGTCCACAAAACTCCAATCACAAAAAGCACACCCAAAGTCCCTAGCACCGCAAACCTAACGTTCCAGCATCTAGCCCATTGCAGGGGTCCTGGAGAACTTAGCCCACCTGAGCTGCATCGCAATGGCAACAACAGGCAAAACAGAGACCAGCTCTCCGAGACCGGCAAACTCCGGAGGAATGCGGACATCAACAAGTGCTCCAGAGGCAAAGAGGATGGCCAGAATGTTATACACAAAAGACCACCCGAAGTTGAACGCAATACGTAGCATCGATGCCTTGGATAAATCGATCAGCGTCAGGATGTCAACGAGCGAGGAGCGCACGAGGACCACATCGGCAGCGCTCTGTGCGACGTCGGTGCCCTCATTCATGTGCACCCCAATGGTGGATTGCGCAAGGGCGACTGCGTCATTAGTCCCGTCACCGCAGAAGATAGTGATCTTCCCTGCGTCGGTGAGATCTTTCATGAACTGCAACTTGTCTGCTGGAGTGCATTTGGAGCGGCTATTGGTGATGCCGAGTTGGTGGGCCACGACAGAAACAGGGCCTTCATCGTCGCCACTAACAATAGAGACTTGGATGCCGCGGCGTTGGAGCTCTGCAACGGTCTCTCTAGCGTCCGATCGCAAGGAATCTTCGAGACCGAAAACAGCTGCAAATCTACCATCAATGGTGACGCAGAAGGTAGTAAACCCCTGCGAAAGGAAGTTCTTTACCGCGGCGTGGTCGCTAAGGCCGAGCCAGCGTGAGTTGCCCGCCTTGATAACTGTTCCGTTGACGGTGCCCTCTACGCCTTTGCTAGTGTGAGAGGTAACGTTAGAGGCTTCGGGCCTGGAGGTAATTCTACCCTCGAGGTACTTCTTAACTGCGAGCGAAACCGGATGTTTGATGTTGGATACAAGAGCGTAAACCGATGTGGCAACAAGTTGTCCGTCTTCGAAGTATAAGTCCGTAGAAACACTCAGTTGTCCCTGGGTCAATGTTCCAGTCTTGTCAAACACCACGTGGGACGTCTTGCGAGCAATCTCAATGGTTGTAGCTGTTTTGAAGATGCAACCATGTCTAGCAGCAACACCTCCAGCGACCACGATAACCATGGGTACGGCCAGGCCAATTGCGCACGGACAGGAGACAATGATGACCGTGATGGCGTATGTCAACGCCTCTGTGACAGCTCGGGAGCCATTGTAGTGCCGCACTTTGAGCCCAATTGGGATCCAGATGACGAAAACCAGAAGAGCGAGTGCGATCACCGTAGGTACGAAGTAGCTGGCTACCTTGTCCGCGGCATCCTGTATCTTCGGTTTGGACAGTTTCGCCTCATCGACCATGTTTGCGATAGCAGCGATGGTGTTATTGCCTGGTAATCTGCTTAGCCGGACAGTGAGGGTCCCGGATCCGTTTACGGAACCGGCCACAACAACACTACCTGATCGCTTTTGCACGGGTAGAGACTCGCCAGTGATCATAGACTCGTCAATCTCAGAGGTTCCTGCAATAACCGTACCATCGGTAGGAATGCGAGAGTCTGGGGGTACTCGAAAGATGTCGCCGTACTGCAGGAGCCTCGTATCAATCTCTCTCTCAGTTCCGTCTTCCTCTCCGACAAGGATTGCTGTCTGTGTCTGCAAGGAGCGTACGGAGACGGATTCGACTGCTTTTTGGCGGGCTAGGGCGCTGACCCAGCGCCCAAGCATAATCAGAGTGACAAGGAGTGTACTGGTTTCGAAAAACTCCCCAGTGGCTAGTGGCTTTCCGGCGACCGTGTAGGCAAAAGCCACGACGGAGTAAATATATGCCGCACTGGTGCTGATGACAACGAGGAGCTCCATCTCAACCATTCTCGCAAAGATCAAGCTCTTTAGCGCGGTTGGGTAGAACGGGCCCGCAATGACGAACTGGACCAAGGTGGCTAAGGCCAAAGATGCGCTGTCATAAACGATGGGGCGTTCGTGAATAGGCGCCCACATAAATACCAGGACGGGAATCGTGAGCGCTGCCGAGAGTAGAGTCATCATTCCGACATGTCGAACGTGTTTACTGCCAGCTGCAAGGCCTGGGTCTGGACTAATTGGAGCAATGGATAGAGGGATGCCAAACTTTCGCTCGAGTAGGTCTCTCGCCCCTACGACACTGGGGTCGTAAGAGATGCGCACAGTAGTCTTGTCGACCGCTTGAAGCGAAGAAACCCCAACAGGCAAGTCTTGCTGTACGAAATCTTTAGGGTTGGAGACGCAGATATCTATTTCAGCCCCATCTTGCTTGAGTTCTTCATACTTGAACTCCGTCGTCCGCTGCAGTTGGCGAATGATGCTATCAACCGATTCGTAGCGAAGATCCAGGTCAAACTCAGCTCGACAGAGAAGGAGACTGGTCTTCAGATTCTGCACCGTTTTGATCGACGCGAGAGACCGGTGAAGCTTCGTCTCGCAACCGACACAGGTCATGCCGGATACGCTGAGGACGACATGACCGGTCTCAGCAACGCCATCCTCCAGGCTTGGTGGACTCACCCCTGAAATTTCCCGAACGTTCACTTCCGGAAGACTCTCTTTGGAAATGCCCCGGACACGGCCGATGCCAGCGCAGCAACCGTCACCATCGCCGCCACAAGTCTTTGCGTTAGGCAGAGAAGAGGGAGGTCTGTCGCTGCTGGAACGGGGGACACGTCTATTCTGCTTCTTGGAACCAGAATATCGAGCATTCTTCGCGGAGTCAAGAGACGCTCGAGTAGAAACATTGCAGCATGACGCCCCACCACGAGCTTTAACCGTACGACAAAGACAGCCCAGGCTTTTGAGGAGATCACGGTAGAAGCGACGTGCAGTGATACCGTTAGGACAACATTCTGAGCCATTATCGGATGACGGTGAGGACCGAGACTTGCGCATGTGGTCTTACGGTAACTCGTTAGCGGCTCTGTTACGACCGGGCATATATAAACATACCTTTCGCTCCTTTCGTGACACACTCAATATTACACTCTCGAGCAACCAGGCGATCGACGCAATCCTCTACGGAACTATTAGCGAATTTCGATGAGGTTCTAGAAGATAATATACCATCACAGCATCCAGCGGACGGGGACTTCTCATTGCAGCAGTTCTCTGCCGAAATTTCAGGTTCCTTGTGATCGGTAGGGGAGCAGCATGCATCTTTGCACCCGGGATTTCCAGTCGATACTTCACCATCTTCGGACTCCTGAGATTCTTCGGACTTCACGCTCGCACAGCAGTTTCCATTGCCATCGGCTGCATGGGTCTCCTCCACGGCAACTGCGACAGGCTTCGCGGAGCAGCAGCTCTGGCCACAAGCCTCCCTAGAGGGAACCTCTCTCGCAGGTCCCGGAACCACACGGCAGGAGGCGTCAGTTGCTGTCCCGCAGCATCCACTCCCGGACTCTAATCCAGCCTCTTCGGTTGTCTCTGGGGTTGCCATTATGGTCACTCAGTATGTTGTTGAATTAAGGTTCTAGGAAAGAATTTAGATGTACGATGGGGGAGGGGAAGCAAACGAGAGGTGCACTCCTGTTCTTGAGAAACCGAAGAGGATGGGAACATGAAACCACGGATGTCGTCCATTGCCGCCTCGGAAACGTCCGGCGCTGGAGGCATGCATGTGTCACAGATGTTCGTGATCAGGCTAAACTCCTCGTGGAATAGCGTGATCCAACACTGGGGGTCATTTTTGGGTTCTGTCCAGGTATCCGAGGAATCAAGTCTGTATTCAAAGGGATTGGACTTAACCAGGCTTGCAATTGATTTGCTCTACAACAACACATCAACCTCATGTATATACGCTGTCTTAAGGCATCAGAAATCAAGATTAACCATTCTCCAATTATATGCTATATTCAAAGCAGTCCATAATTTTACTGTAGCTTTTCCTTTCGCCTTTTCCCGCTTGTATAAAGTAACACCTTGCTATCTATGTACTGTTGGAGGCAAGCATGGAAGACCATTCCAGACAAAACCGCAGTCGAAGAAAAGATTATAGTGGGATGTTTTACCAAGAATTCGCCTGCAAATGCCAACCCCAAATCCAATACAACAGCTACGTCATCCCTCTCCCCGTTCTCAGTCATTACAACTCCCTACTCCTCCCTTCCTGTCATGGTCCACCTCCGTTTACTCCCATGTGCTCTCTCCGCCAACTCATCCGTATCCTTCCTTGGCGGGCCCCACAGAGTCTTGCTCGCAGAAGATGCTGATCTCGGTTCCCAAAGCCCCGAACTGCTTGCGGTGCTAGGATGGCGTTCGAGACCGCCTCCCGGTAAAGAAGAAATGCTCCCCTTGGTCTCTGTTTGCTGCCTATTGGTCAGGCCGCTGGTGACGTTGTCGGTTGGGGCACAATCTTCGTTAGTTGTCGTCGTCGTCTTGCTTGATCCGCCGTTCACAGTACTTTTGGGGGGTAACCTGTACTCGTCGAAATTAGGCAGCATATCAATCCCCGAGCTCTTCCGGCCATCTGCTTTCTTCGCAATCGAAAGCAACGGGGCGCCCCAAAGTCCAGCTGTGGGAGACGCTAGCGGCCCTGGATTTGCACTCGCGTTCGCCAGCGACCGCGATGACGATTCGGATGATCCTCTGCGGCGCATACTACCTAGAGAGCTGTTGACAGGTTTCCAGGGCTCGACGAAAAGAATGCTTTTATTAGGATCATCGGAAGTGAAGCGTCGGCGCGAGTCTAACGACGGGCGAGATGCAATAGCTGGTGGGGACTGCGCTTTGGGGAGTTCTGAGGGGTCGACTCCGGGCTGATAATGGTCTGTCGAGGCGAGGATTTTCAGCTCGTAGGTATCTGACATGCCGACGTCGATAACGGACGAGCGCCTTGTTGGGAGTGGAGGAGCGCTTTCGGACGGTCGGCGGCGTTCATCTCGACGGACGGCCATGGAGAGGGAGGCGACGAGGACGTCCAGGAGAACGGGTTGGTTGGTGATGGCTCCGAGAAGGGCATTACAGCCTGCGCCATGGGTGACGATGACTAGAACGAGATCTTCTTCGTCGTCTTCCGGGGCTTGTGCTACTGACGATGGGAAATTGGAGCCGTTAGGTTGTTTTCCGAAGTATGAATCTCTCTCTGCAACTGGAGAAGACATGTACGGGCTCTTAACTCCGTGTTTCTTGTACCAGGACATCATACCACCCAACCCTTTCCTGAACCGCTTATGCATGGTGCTCCACTCATCAGCATATTCGCCTCCATCTCCCCACTCTTGCGGCGCACGCATACTATCCCATTGATAATCCACCTGCACACAAGCCTCCCTTGCATGGCTGACGTACCCCCTCGGTATTGGCTCCGAAGTCTTCAATGCGTACGAAGGAACTGGCGGATCGTAGATATGCGCCGGCGGTTTATGGCCCGCAGCTCTACTCCCCGGCCTCGATGGATGGCCCGAAGCACTCCCCTGGCTACTCGCTCTTTCACGATGCTGCAGCGCTTGAGCCAAGCTCCCCATGGTGGGAAACGTTCCATCGACCGTGCTATTCCTGCCCCCAGCAACAGGCGATGTGGGACTGGGATTGCTCTTCTTCCAGCCTCCAGGAAAGTGTCCCTGATTGCTATTCGCGCTCTGCGGTACCTCGACATAATCCTCCCTCCGCATCAACCCTGCCTTCGCACCCGTGACCATCAATGTCGACTGCGGCGGAGGCGTAATGTCCTGAAAGTACTCCTCGGACAGCCATTCCCCCAGGAAAGCATCGATCCGCAGGAGAAGCTTCTCAGGCCCAATTCGTGGTTTCGGAGACACCTCCTGGTCCCCATTCACCGTATGCCGATGGGTCACTACGCGTTTCCTATCACCGGGGTTCGGTGACTTCAACATCGGCGCTGTAACAGGCGGCTGGAACTGTGAAATACCTGCCGCAACGGCAATGCTCGTCTGAACGCATCTCAGGTACGGACTCGAATGGATGACGATTCTATGCTTCGGCTTCGACCTCGGCGTGGCAGCCTCGGTGTGCGAGTACTCTCCATTCGCCAGTCCGCTGCTCTCGTCGGTTTCCCGGGCGTGCAATAGGGCAGCTATGCGTAGGCCGAGGGCCTTGCCCTGCGTCCAGCCTCCGTAGGTAAGGGGAGGGTCGTAGGGGGTTGGGGAGGTGAGGTGCCATGTTGGGTCTTCGGCGTCGAGCCGGGAGCCATGTCTGCGTTGCACCGGGTTAGCTACATAAAGAAAGAAGGGTGTGGACCCAGGGTCAAGGAGGTGGGCGTGAAAGGTACGGACCTTGCGATGAAGACGACGGCGGGCCCCTTTGCCATTGCAAAAGCTTCTGCTCTGGTCTGGGCGCCGCGGCGCAGAGACGAGAGGCTTTCAAGCTCCTGCAGAAGGATGCATGCAGCAGAAGAACCAGCAATGGCGGAGTGGTTGGTGGTGCTGGCAAAAAGGTGTAACAGCGGTAGGTGTGCTTGCGGCGTGGGCGGGGTTGGCAAAAGAGACAGTCACAAGCAAGAAAATGAGGTGACGGATTGGATCTAAAGAGACGCATGTGATTCTAAGGGGACTGTGCCCTTTCTCAGCCTGGCGCAGACTACGAAGCTCTAGCCATCCCTCTACTACTACACGCCTTTCTACAAACAGCTCCTCTTCCTTTGTTTTTACATATATATCCCCGTCATTCGGCTTTGTCGCAGCTGCAGTAGCCAGTCTACCTAGGTATTGCTGACGTCCCAAATAGGCTTAGTGGATTGCGATCCCTGACCTTCCTTTCCGTCCACCCCTCTGAACTTTATCATGCCTCGCCTCGAATTCATTCCAAGTATTCGCCATTCGTCTCCTTGTGGATGACATCAAACATCGGCTTCGCGCTGAACCACCCTGCCATCGGCGTCCCCACAGTCTTATACGTATACTGCGCCTCCTCCTCTCCGATCTGGATGATTTGCCCTCCGCGGCCAGCACAAGCCGCGTCCGCCATCAGCTGTGTGTGGCAACACTTCTCCAGCGAAACAAACCAGAAGACGCATTCCTCAATGGACTTGCCCACCGTCAGAAGGCCGTGGTTCTGCAGAAGCGCAGCCTTCTTGTCCCCCAAAGCCTTAGCAATGTTCTTGCCTTCCTCCTCTGCCAGCACTATTCCATTGAAGGAGTCGTACACCACGTGATCCTATCACCGTCAGCACACGCACCTGATGCTTCTGAGCTGGGGAAGACCGACATTATGGAAAGCGCACGCGTCCTGCGTAATCGTGTCCAGCTTCCTTCCCAGCGCGCAGAACGTCCGACCATAGATGGTATGCGAATGGGCGGCAGCATTGACGTCAGGCCGCGCCTTGTGGATGGCCGAGTGAATCATATAAGCCGCCGAGTTGAGCAGTCTGCACTCCCCTCCGTCAAGGATCTCGCCCTCTTCGCTAACGCGGAGGAGGTCAGATGCCTTCATCATGGAGAAAGCGACGCCGAAGGGGTTAACCCAGAAGGTGTCCTTCTCGACGGGGTCCTACAGGCAAGGAAGTTTATTAGCCGATATTTCCCTCTCCTGTTACAAGTCCCGGGGTAACAGTACATACCCTTAGAGTGATGTGACCTGCAACACCCTCATCGAACCCGTTCTTGCCAAAAATCCTGAACGCGGCCGCCAGTCTCCCCTTCAGGTACTCTCGCTCCTTGTACAGATCATCAAACTTGGGCGGCCCCACGAACTTGGGCATCTTGACTTTGGGCTCGACCTTCTCCTGGCCATCGCCTGCGGGCTTGATGGCTGGGATCTCCGTGGGCTCGATGGCGGAGGGGGGAGACATATTGGGCCTTGGTGTTGTGATGGGAAGGGCCGGTATCAAAGCTGATGGAGAAGAAGGAACGATGGGAGAAGGTGACAGGTAGAAATACCGCTGGAACGAATCCTCACCAGTATGCTCTATTATACTCTAGGTACAAAAGTAGATGCTAGATTCCAAATCGCCCCGCCCGCAGCATGTCTTATAGGTTCCCCTCCAACAAACAAGAGCCTCGGAACCTGTGTACGCCCTTTCCCGTTACCCCACACTCTGACTAGCTAGGTAAGACGGGGCGACGGGCCACGAGTTCAGGTGGCGAGACTTGGGCTTAGCTTAGTAGTGCGGGGCGGAGAACTCAGAACCCAGGCATTTCGTGGTGCTCGGATTTAAGCACCCCGCAGTCCTCTTTTGTGAGACTTTTATTGGTCTGTTCGCGCCAGAGTAGTGCGAGAATGGAGTCCGGAAAATAGAGGTGTTGATAGGATGAGATGGAATGGGGAGAGCAGGATTGCGGCATCAGGGACAGTTAGGATCGTCCGACTGTGTATTCACAGGTAGAGGAATTCCCGCAAGGGCTCTGCTTTGGCGCGGATTTGATCTTTAAAGTCATGTATATATTGAGTGGTGTCTATTTCATTATCGGATTTTGCTTACATTAAATTAGAAAAGCCCTCCATGTATCCGTACCCACAATGACACCAACCAACACCAATCCCAAACATGATCAATCTTATGAAGGAAAACCCACGCATACTTTTGGTATCAAACGATCAAAACACCAAGACGGCCGTAACCACATTACCGCTTGCTCAAGGACCGCCATTCAACGCAGCACCCATATCCAACCCATCAAAGTCCAGATCCATGTCCATATCCAGCGGGAAACTCAGGTCCACATCATCCCATTGCATCGACGGCATACTTCCCATGCCCTGCTCCGCTCCGGTGAGGAAGCTTGATGGCATAGGCGCCGCCATTCCGAATGCTGGCATACTGGACGATAGGCCAAACTGCCCTGCGCCAGTCGACGCCGGCAGACCGCTAGGCAGGACCATTGAGCCTGTGTTGGCGAACTGCGACCAGTCTAGTAAGTCGAGGGGTCCGCTCCCAGCCGTAGACGTAGAAGTTCTCTGGCCCGGATGAAGATGCTGCTCAGCCAGTGAGACACTCGTCTCATCAAGGAAATACGCTTGTTTCCCTAGCCCAGTCCCCAGTCTGCGCGCTGAGATGCCCAACTCGCCGTTCTCGCCGTAGCATGGACCACCACCGGCTGGGCACATCAGTTCGGAAATCGGCGGCGGTTGCAATCCCACGAACGCATTCAACTGCGAGGCAGAAGCAGAAACTGATGTTGAGGGCGACGTCCCGGAAGAAGCTGATGACATGGCAGGTACCGTCTGATGCGCCGACGGAGACTGAGACCGCCTCTTCCACTCCCTCGCAGCCTGAGAGATCTTCATGCTTCCAGCAAGAGTACACTCATTCGCTAGTGTTTCAGTCTCCATCCCACCATGGCGTCCCTGAAGCACACATTCGAAATTGTTCAGGTTAAAGCTCTTATCGAGCTTCGCTCCCGGGCCTAATCCCAAATCTTCCAGGACCTCGTGGTGGGACAAGGAGCGATTGGGCTGCGGGTCTTCGTGGGGTTTGCTGATTCCGTGCGCCGCCTTGAAGAGGCCCAACCATTCCGGGTTATCGGCTGCAGTCTGGTTCCAAGGGTCATCGCAGTCGTAGAGGATGCGTCGTGCGTGCGCCTGCAGCATCTCGTCGGTAATCGAGTTGGGGCCATGGGCGTCGATGTATTGGCGGGCCATCTGACCCAGACGTAGGGTCAGAATCTCCCAGCACGTGGCGGTCGGATTGGGATTTTCGTCCTGGTTCGAGTCCGCAGAGGGGGACTGTTGGTTGTTTTGGGGCGTATTGGAAGGGCCCGTTGTAGCTGTGTGAGAGGAGGTGGGTTGGGATAGATCGCCTGACGGACAAGTAGGGCTGGTAGGGGCGCTTGGAATGAGGTATTCGAGGTCAGACTGGCCGAGGTAGAGGTTCGAGTGCTGTGGCAAATTAGTTGACATTGTCCTTAAAAGACGAGATCAAAACCCACCTTCATACTGGTAGCATTGGTGGCGGAGAAGGGGAACGGCGATTTGCTCTCGTTAGCAATCAAGTAAGGCGGCATCGCGTTGGTAACGTGAGCGGCGATGTGAGCATCAAGCCCTCTACACCCCTTCCAGTCTTTCATAGTTGCCCCGTTACGGAACTCCTTTGCTAGGTGGTCAACGCGATCTTGCCACTTGTCAAAGTCTGTACCGCAGAACCCGCAGCGCGATCTGATGTTCTGTACTTCGGCTTTCCAGGAATCCATGCTGGGGATCATCTTACAACCATGCCTATTATAATGTCAATCATTGCTGTATCAGGTCCGAGATGTCCCTTGACTTACATCAGACGAAGATGTTGGCGGAGATGGTCCTTCCGATAGAAAGTCCTGGCGTCTCGTCCCTTCTCCTCGCAAGCTCGATGATTGTGTGCTGCCAAGTGGTCGTCTGTAGGATCAAGCTCGTCGCAGTATACACACTGTCGTCGACCGGACGACGTACAGGTAATGACATCTCCCAGCGGTGCGCATATCCATTTCTCCAACGATAGGTGTAGAGACTTTTCATGTCGCGACCAGTCATATTTGTTCTTGAAGCGATCGGTGCAAAAGGTGCATTGGAACAACCGCTTCTCGCCTTCCAGATCCAACTTGGGCGCCCGCATAGGCATCCGTCGTCTCCTCCGTCGCTCCTTAGACTTCAAGCTGTTCAGTGAGCCAAGGGAATTACGGGAGCCGTGCGACCAGGCTGATCCAAGAGAGCCCGAGGACATGTTCGTGAAACTGGTCTCTCCTGAGGTGGATGATGGTGCTCGGAACACAGAGAAACTACCGGTACTGCCGCTTGAGTGCTTCTTTTTGCCATTGTAGCTGCTCGACAAGCTGCTTGGTTCCGGGGGGTCAAGGGCGTCTATGGCCTTGGCGATGGCCGTCAGGGGAGCCGGTTCGTTCTCAGGTGGAGAGTGCTTCCAACGTTCCAAAGGATCTAACGCGCGTTAATTCTGGTCATTGGAAAGCGACAGATAACTTGACAAGGTATCTATGACAGGAGTGTAGTGGAAGGGCAATACTCACTCAGATCGTCCCACGTCCGCCCAGGTGGGATATTTACCGGCTCTGTCGAAGGTCGGATACTAGGGGAAGCCGCTCGCTTGGGACGAGCTTTATGCCTTCGCCTTGTATTTGCCATCCAGTTCGATATTTGACCAATGGTAAGACCTGTTTCCATCTTCAAAGCCTCCTTCTCTTCCTCAGTCGGGTACGGATGATCGATATGTGCGATCATCCAGTCCTTCAGGATCTTCACCGCTTCACGTGGGAATCGTGAAGCACCGGCACCTCGTTTGGGCGCATCGTCAGCGAGAAGGTCGGCAGAGACAATGGGACCGATGTAACCTAGAGAACGCAGAGGCTTCTTGCCCGTGCGGCCGCCAAAACACTGAGCAGCATCCTCGGTCACTGCGTTTAGCGTGTCGAGCGCGGTTCTGCTCCTCAGCATTGGTAGTTTCTCAGGGTCGCTGAAGCTGCAGGGTCTGAACAAGGCGTTGCATGGGGAACAGCTTGTGGGCTTGCCACTCTGAGCATTGTAGATAAAGCATTCCAGGTTGCGGGATCGACAGTATTCACACGGGTGAACAGGTTTTGTGTAGCGAGGGAGCCAGTTGGAGAAGTTGGTATCAAACTCCGGTTGTTCCTGGACAGATTGTAGACCATTTGCAAGAGCTTGGTCTGATTTGTCACACAAGCAGCTAATGGTCGTCAGTAACATATCCAGGCCGGCGATTGAGCAAGGGAGGATGGTGGGATATTGTAGATGTAGATGAAAATTGCAGAATGCTTCGCTCAATTAGGCCAACGAGCTATCTTTTTTTCACTACATCCAATCCAGCTTTCGCAAGTCCCTTTTTGGAATCGACAGAGGTCCCAAGGAACCATGTGTGATGAGTTTCAAGGAGGTGTCGGTGTGAAAGGAAGAGGTGAACATACACATCGGATGCGGTAATCCCTTCCACCAGGTCATGGACAGGGCATGCCGGGCTTTCCTGGGCAGCTAAGAGATCTCCGTGATTCTCTCCCCGCATTTCAGGCAGCGCTGCCTCTCCGAAATCGAAAAATTGAGCCATATCGGCGTTCGTAGAAGCCATGCTGACGAAGGGGAGAGAGGAAGCAGACCAGACGAGGTTAGAAGCACGCCCAATTGTCCCGTCCACCTCTCGAGATTGGTAAGGCAGTTGTGTATCCACGCCCTTTGACGATTGTCGATTAGAGACGCAGAAGGAAGGCGAATATGAGTTTAGAATGCAGGGCGCGCAAAGGTGTTTGTTCAAAGGTCAGCAAGGCATGGAGTCACAAGGCACAGAGAAACTTGATTGGACCGCCGATAATCGCATGGAAGGGTCATGTCAAGTCGAAGGGCGTGCAGGGGTGCACCGCTCCAGATTGGGATTACATGCACGCTAGTCGGCAATGGCAGATGAGGGAGGATTACTAATCTACCTGCCAAGCTTTGGGTTGGAGCTTGCCCGGCACGTGTCGGGACAACCTTCTTTTTTAAGCTTCTTCCAACGTCGCCATGACGCCGGCATGAGCGTCCTGAAGAATGCTTCTTTATGTATATTAACAGTAGGAATGTTTCTTAAACAGCAAATTTAGCAAGAGCTGCATCTTTTAACTTCTATTTGCCTAGCATAAGGATTGTAGGCAACAGATACCGCTGTCCTCAACCTTTTGTTACCCTTGCGAGACGAAGGTGTGCTGTTGGAGATTACACTGTGTATGCGCTAACAGCGTATTTGGATAGGTCTATAAGGGTCTGTACTTAGCTTACCTCTACATATTGAGGTCCTCTCGAAATGGTGTGGCTTTTGACTCCTTTCATATGAAAAATCTGACAGGCTCATGTGCACTCCAACCCCTCTCAGCCCTTTTCGACGCATCGAGTAACCGCTTGTTGCAATGCAGCACTCCGATATCGAACCGTAAGCTCTTTGTATGCGAGGAATACGGCAATCTATCCGGCTGGATTCATCTAGACCATACCGTCGATAGCCGGCGCAGTCACGTGTCGGGGACTGAAGCCCTCTTCCGATCTGGTAGGTAGCAGCATAAGGGGGATCAAACAAAAAAACCCTCGAAAGTCATTATTGAAAGGTCATGCCAATGCCTACTATAATAAAACTTGTAAAATTGACATGCTACCATTTACCTCACTTAGGTGATCATTGCGGCCCTTATCGTTCGTACGGGAATTAGATAGATCCGCGGCCGCCTAGGCTTTGGACATGGCTTGACATGGCTTGACTATCCTGTGCTTACCCCGCCATCGCTGTAAACTTCCATCTACGTCTTCGGATTGAATCCACAGTGATACACGAGGAAACATTCCCAGAATGGCGCCCTCTGCAGTGCCCGTCTCAGATGACACTCCACACAAGACGAATGACGCAAATTTAAAAGACCGAAGTGACTTGACTCCTCTCCAAGCAATATCTCAAGGGGTCTGTCTCCCCAGCATCCCCGTCTTCCCATCCTTCGACAAACACCGAGCATGGATTCTCAACCACATGGCCGGCGCATTCCGTGTTTTCGCCCGCAAAGGGTTCACGGAGGGCATGTCCGGTCATATTAGTGTTCGCGACCCCGAATATCCTCACGCGTTCTGGACGAACCCACTGGGAAAGCATTTCGCTACCCTCAAAGCATCTGATATGGTTCTCGTGGACTACGATGGCAAGATTGTTGGAGGCAATACATCGAGGCCTGCGAATGCCGCCGGGTTTCTTATTCACAGTGCCGTACACAAGGCGAGGCCGGATGTGCACGCGGCGTGCCACTGCCATGGGAAGGCAGGCAAAGCATGGAGTGCTTTCGGAAGGAAATTGGAGATGGTCAATCAAGATGTGGCTTACTTCTACGGTGATGCACAGGCGGTTTATGATGAGTTCGGAGGTGTCGTCTTGAGCGAAGCAGAAGGCAAGCGCCTTGCAGCATCCTTGGGACCCAGAGGCAAAGGTTTGATACTAAGAAACCACGGGCTGTTGGTATGTAATGAACATGTTCTCCGTTGCACAACGCTCACTGATGGGTTTAGACTGTCGGGACGACTGTCGACGAGGCCGCATACCTTTACACTCTCATGGAGCGCTCGTGCGAGATTCAGCTCATGGTCGACGCTGCAGCGGCGAACGGCATCCCCAAGGTTTATGTTGACGATGAAGCTGCTGCGTATACGTTCAAGATGGCCAGCGATCCGGAATCCCTGTACTGGGAGTTCCAGCCTGATTTAGAATATGAACGTGAGACGAGCAAGGTCGTGTTCGAAGACGCCGAAAGCCTCCCTTTGACATTGTAAAGATGCGAAGAGAGTTGGGTACTAGGCTATAGAGGTCACGGTATTTGCGGGTTTACATCACTAGAACAACGGTTAGAGGACAATGCAACTATATGCAAAGAGTATCGATTTGCATTCAAGATCAAATCACCTCGCTACCAATATTTAATATCACACTTATATTATCTATGTCACCAGTGTTCAGGACCTAGTAACAAGTCTAGCACCACGTTGGCCGAATTCATCATCAGCCAGCTACGCGTTTTGCACTTGCTCCCCGGCTCTACATGGAGGCGGTGCCGAAGCGCTTGCTGCCCTGCGATTTCCCTGAGCTGAACTTTGCCAGGAAGGTTGCCCATATATCTGGCTTGCGCTGCAGCTTACCCAAGAATGCCCGCACCGTCTGGTCAACATCCTCAAGCGTTTCCTGGAACATATTAGCTATAAGGGCCAAACGGCCCAGCTCTTCCCGCACCTCATATTCCTCGGGATCTACACCATACTCGCCATCAATTGCAGTGCGGATGCAGACAAAGCCAGCTAGCTCCGTCGCAGCATTCATCATGTGAGCGTCGTGATCACGCGGGAGCCGGAGCGACTTGTTTGAGCCTTCTAGTACGCCCTTGATGATTTTGGCATGAGAATTGAGCGCCTGAAGCGAGAAGTTGAAGTACTTGGTCATGGTCTTGATCTCCGACACCGCTGCAATATTCAACTGCGCGTTTTGGCGGATGTGGAACACGTCCTTCTCCAGTTGGTCTTCGGCGAGAATGTGCTGCGCTTCCATGCTCGAGAGTAGCTCACTGTGCATGTTCTCAATCTCCTTCAAAGCTGTAATCTCGTTCTGCAGCATATGCTCACGCTTATCCGCCTCATGAAGCGCCTGGCGCAGATGTCCCAACTGCTCTTCAAATCCGGACTTGTTCTTCCCTTCCAGCTGGGTGTTGAGCTCAAGAAGCTGGTCCTTCTCCTTGTACAGCGTGTCCACTTTGTCTTGTAAGCGCGCGATCTCTGCTTCTTGAGCTTCGATTTTGGCCTTATTGTGGTCAGCAGCTACTGCACGTTCCATAGCCACCGTATAACGCTTCTCAAAGTTGATAGCGCGCTGCTCCTCATTCTCCAACAAGATCTTCAAAGCGTCAATGCGGCGCTCAAGCTGTTTGTTATCCACAATCAGCTGTTTGTGCTCCTCCGGCAACTCCTCAACTTTCTGCTTCTCCTCCGCCAGTGCTTTCTCCAATTTGATCTTCTCCCCTTCCAGGACCTTCTCGCGGCCTTGAAGGTCTTTAGCTAAGCCTTCTGCATTGCGGAGCTTCGTAAGGAAATGTTCCTGCATCTCCTTTGGGATCAGCCCTTCGGGACGATAGCCGTGCGATAGGGCCTCTTTCCAGACCTCCGACAAGCGGTTGCGGATCTCTTCCGGGTTGGGCGGGAGTGTGGCCGACATGGCACGCGGCTGAGGATCGCTCGATCCGCGAATTGCGGGAGTGATGTTCGCTGCTGGTATGGGTTCAGTAGTGATCTTGAATGAGTCTGAAGGGTAGGAGGGGTGAATGGAATTCTTGAAGGGTATTTAACAGACTTCCCGTCTCCGGGAGACAACATTGTGCATGGAGGTGTTCGACGTACAATGTGCATTGACAAAACTGACAAAGGCAGGCCATAGGTGCACAATGTTATCCACCACACTAAACCGCCGACCCGTGCGCGTTCGGTCGCGTAGTATTTGATATGATGCTCGCTCGAGGCGCTCAACTTCGCGATACGTCAGCCTCTGTATGTCGCCACCAAGCTCACTGAGGCAATCAACGGCCATTTTGTACAGTGCGCGGGAACTCATCTTCTGACTGTTTTCTTGCCCTGTTTCTTTTGCATGGGCTAAGCTTATCTTTTTTATAGGGCGTCAGGTGGTTCTTCGGCTTGCTAGGCTGTTCTGCTGAGACTGTGTGGGAAGTTTCATTCAATTGCTAGCAAGCGGACTCGAGGGGCATATGTTGATGCTTGCGGTCCGCTTCGAGAAGGTTCTCCGTCCTTCCTGTATAATTACTCATTCCGAGGTGCGGTGACGGTCTAGCGATCGGGTGGAGGTGCGCCTGGCGATGGCTTGCGTCTGCCGAATCCCAATGTCGGTGGATTGCGGGCTTGGTGCATTGCGGATACGTCTCTCCTCAAGGAAACGGTAATACTGGCGACGGTCTCCCGGGGAATTATATGTCATCTTCGCATGCGAGATCATTCTAAGTGGAGCCCAGTCACAGCATCGCTATGGGCGGTCCCCCATTGCCAGGGCGACGAGGACAAGCCTCAGGCACCCACATTAAGCTTTCACAACCTTAATCTCTAGCCACACAAATCTACCCTTAATATAAAATGTCTCAGTGCTTCTGCCACCTCATTGGCCAGTCTCTTGGTGTTTCTATTATACCATTCACTGATTGCTTATAGTTTCCCCAAATATTTCCAAGCATACCCTTGGAACATTTGCTCCAATGCGGTGACATATGTTACGCTGCTGGTAGCCATCCTGGAGACTTGGTGTGGCGCAGGCGACGCGTCTGTAGTGCGCCAGACTTGAAGTTCTTCTGTTGACATCCTGCTACTCTCCTCCCGCTTCTTTCCCCCCAAACATAACTTCCACCAACTTCGACGCAGACGCACTCACAATAGTCCACTGTGCCCACCTTTTCATTTGCTCCAAACTTTTCTTTCTGATGCGACGGATCTCAGCACGTTCCCTATTCGCACACGGCTTATCCCAACGATACTGAGCAGTGGTCACTGCGACTGCAAACATTGATCATGGCCACCAAGAGGAAGGCCGAGGACCCTGAGGGCGCCTCCTTCTCTAAGAAGTTCAAGATTTCTCTTGAAACTTCAAAACAGACACCGGAAACGACGCCCGCGTTGTACTCTACACCCGCCTCCGGCAATACTGGCTCCTCGCGCCCAGCACACGCCCCCCACACTGATTGGGGCAAAAGCCTTCCAGCAGCAATATGCACCGGACCAGTGGAGAAAGACGGTAGGAAGCCGATCCAAGGTCGAACAACTGTGAACGAAGATGCTGAACCAACCACAGCGGGGTCCCAACCGAATGGCATGATAGGCCCTATATCGGTAAATGCTACCCAACAGTCAAAACATGGGGCGGCATCCACTGCTAAGAAGACGAAATTCACAACAATTCCCAGTACAGGGAGCAAGTCTAAGAAGTCAAGCGACGAGGGCAAGAAGTGGACAGAGATCGAGTTTGTAATCCATGCTCGTGACAACAACCTTCCAGAACCCTTCGGTACGCGATCGACAACAACTGGCCCTCTTCCATGGGAGGAAGTAGCCAGGCGATACAATGCCCACTTCAGTAAGAACGCGAAGGGCTCTGTGAGGGGGCCTGCTTGCGAGAAGCGGTACAGGGTCAATATCAATGAGTATCGTCTTAGGCAGCCGAGGTATCCTAAGCGATCCGATATTGTGTACACTACAAAGTCATCTCTGAAGAGGACTGGGGCTCAGAAGGGAACTTCAGGCGATACATATGGAGCGGACACAGGCACTCAGCTTACCGTACAAGCCACGCAACCAATCGCCCAACGCTACCCAAATCAATTCTCCACACAACAAAACCCAGAGACGAGCCTCAGAAGCGCGAAACCACTTGATGCAAAGTCCAGTTACAAGGGCTCCAAGAAGTCTGCCGGACCCTGTGATGAAGAGCTAAAGGAGATTGGTCATCCGGACTACTACTTTGATTATCGCGGCCCGGTAAAGAAGAGCGAGTACAGGAAAGTCTCCACGGCGGGGCGTTTGCGCTGCCCGCCAAGCCCTGGTCGGCGTTGGCCGGTCTCCCGTATCGACCCCCTCAAGCACTGGCCGCCCGTATCGTAAACCCGCTTATGTTATGTACTATTTCTGGGCACCGCCTTGTCTATTATTACTAATGATCTTGGTAACGATTAAGCTAGCACCAGCTCTGCCCTTTCTACGCAGTCTACCTATATATAAGAGGGCCTAGACCTGCAGCATCTACTCTCTTTTCCTTTATGCTTACTCTTTTATTTCTTTGCTCTCTCTTTCCCCTCTCTTGTCCTCTACAAAGTACTCTTTGCGCCTGCTCTAACAGCTTTATACTTACCTTAGGTTAATTTAAAGCATTTAAACACGCTTCCTTGCTTATTCTGTCTAAAGCCTCCTTCTTTAAGAGAAGACGCCTAGCAGTGCTTAGATATAGAGCGCCTGCAAGGTGTGAGGACGGTTACGGTCTCTCTCGATCTGCTGCCGGAACGCACGAGTGACGAGCAAGGCGAGCACTAAGGCAAGCTAGATGAAGAGGTAGTAATCTATTACACGAAGAATCCAAAGGTGGAGAGCAGAGGACTGCTCCCACCTAAGCTCTAAATACATAGTGCTGCGGCTCGCTTGCAAGCAAGCTTGGCAGCTAAAAAAGCAAAGAGCGGAGAGTTGAGATAAGATGAAAGAACAAACACGTAATGTAGCTAGCATGTGACCGGCATCGACCTGGTCACGTAACAAAGGGAACGCCTTAGGGCAGGCGCCTTAGGTCAAGCTGTTACAGCACCCCCCCTTCTATCTAAGGCTTGTGTGCAAGCTCTTAAGGGAGCTGCAAGCTGTAAGAACAAGGGAAATCTATCGCGATCGTACAATTGCCTGATTCTAGCAAGTTCCAGGCGTTGGCTGCCTTATTTGCAGCGGCGCAAACGCAGCGTTTGTACAGCGCTAGCTAGCTTGGAATCCTTATCTGTCTCCTCTAGGTCCTTGTTGTTTTAGAATGCTTTAAGCTAGCGTTAAAGCCTTGCAGGCAGTCCTGCCTTGTTTAGGTAGGCTTTATAGAACTCTTTAACCTTAAGCAGAGCGTAGAGGAATCCTCTAGCATTATACTAGGCTAGATCTAGATCCTACCCTTCCTAAGCAACGCAATACTGCAGACAGCTATAGAAGATTTAGCTGTCTAGAATCTAATAGACGACCTATTCTAGTTGCCTATTAACCTTAATTAGTAGCTGCTTAGGCTTAATTTAACTAGGTAGGCCCTTAGGATACTTGCAGAGCTAATTAGCATAGAAGATGCGTCCTATCTTTATGTGTAATAGAAGGTCTACCTTATACAAGTAACTTTTTATGCTAACAATCTTGTAGAGTCTATAAGTTTGCTAGTCTAGCTTAGTGCTTAGTCGTCCTGTAGTAAAGCCTTTAGAAGTAATTAGAACTTAGTTTCTAACAACAAAATTAGGCTTGCAGCGCTTCTTGTTCGCCTGTTTAGCTTGTTAAGCCTGCGCGTGCGCAAGGTTATACCGCGCAATCTTAGTAGCCTTCTTAACTGCGTTGTAACGCTTCTAAGCAAACTTCTAAGCCTTTTTTCTAGACATATAGTTTTATAGCAACTTTAGCTTTATTATACAAAGCTGCTAGTTCTAGTAGTGCACTAGCTTATAGCTAAACTTAATTTTATAGAATAAAAAGCTTGTAGACTTGTAAAGTAGTGTAGCTTAGGCTTAATCTATAGAAGGTAGAAAATCTAACTAGTTGTTCTAATAATAGTTAACAAATAGGCAAAGGCGCTAGTCTAGGTACTAATTAACAATCTCTATATTGCTGTTAGTCTAGAAATAGTAAGCTATTAACAGCTTTTGCTAGACGCTAATAAGCTTGTATAACTTGTCTATAAATGTAGAAGTAAACTATAGGCTATAATTAGAAACAATAGAGCAAAGTAGTCTAAACATCTACTAGATATACTAGTAGTATAGCTTTGTAGTCTTTTTAGTAGTAACTTTTTTATAGCAAAGAAAAGAAAAGTAGCGTTTACTTAGTTAATCTACAACTATAAAAGCATAGTTGTAACTTTTTTTGTTAGAAAGCATGCTTTTAAAATCTATTAAAACGTTTTGCTAGGCGCGCTTAGAGATTAAAAGCAGCCTAAGCAGGCTAAGTTTCTTGTCGCGTAGTACGTAGCTCTATTAACACGCCTTGTATGCAGCAACGTAGGTAGATACGTTCTTTGCAAGTGTTTTCTAGTAGTACTTTTTCTAGAAGAAAGTAGTAGTCTTTTAGGCTTCTAGGTGCGTAGTAACCTAAAAAGTATAGATAGCTTAAATAAGCTAAACGCGTAGAAAGTTTGTTTCTAAAACAATAAAACGTTTCTAGTATAGCAACAAGCTGTTTTCTATAAAGAAAAAAAAAGAACTTTTTTGCGCTTTTTTAGCTTTGTTCTACTATTTCTAGAAAATTTTATCTATTTAGTTAGCTTAAAAAACTTAGTTAATTACTACGTTAGCATCTATAGAAAAAGAATTGCTTAGAAAGGTGTTATAGCTGCAGATTTTAAGTAGAGAAAAAGATAACTTGTTCTAGGCTAGAGCGCAGAGGTAGGCAACTATACAGCGCTTTAAAACAGTAATAGAAATAATCTAGTTAAGTGTAAAAAAAGCGCAAGTGCGCTCTATATAGCTCTTTTCTTTCTAGGTTTTAAAAACTTTCTACTTTTTTAACAAAGCATCTATAGCAACGTTAGCAAAGCTTAGGTAGTAAGTAAGCTTAAAATAAAAGTTTAAAAAAAAGCCTACCTACCTAACCTAGCAGGCGTTAAGCTTGCGCTTTATGCTAAAGTATTCTAAAGTATAATAGTTAGTAAACATAGTAAATAGCTTTTCTATCTATAGGCTAATAAGCTAGCTGCGCTACTTTTCTAAGCTATGTACTACTGCTAGCATTTCTTTATTATAGATATTGTAGTTTATTTTAGCAAAGCTTATAGTTTTAGAGAAAAAAGCTACAAAGCGCTAGGTGCTATTCTTCTAAAGCTAGAAAAGTACGCTAGCAACAACTCTATTTAAAGCGTTAGTTTCTATACAAGCCTTTTTATAAAGTAAGTAATAGGCAAAAAAAGCGTTTAAAAGTAGCAAGTTTTTTGCGTTCTAGAACACTTCTATTTTCTTTTTTCTAAAAAGTTTCTAGGTACTTTTTTTTAGTAGGTTAGTAAAAAAACAAACTATCTATCTATAGTTTTTTAGAAACTTGTAGTAGAAGTTATAGAAGCTAAAAAAAAACTAGAAAGCTTTAAAAGTTTTAGAAACTTTCTAGTTATAAACTATAGCTGTTTTTTTAGAGTCTATTTTAATACTTTTAGTACTAATAATTAGGCTAAAAAACTTTGTTTTTATAATAGTAAATTTTAACTTTTTAATATTAACCTAAAGCCTAGCGTCTTTAAAGCGCTATAGTACCTTTGCAACGTATACTTTGTACTTAAAAGAATTTTTAGAGTAAATAAAAATGTTGTCTATATAGGCTGTATAGATATTGTCTAGCAAGCCTATAAAAACTATATTAATATACTATTAAAAAGTAGCTAAGCTATTATAGAAGCTAAAAAAAAGTATACAATATTTATAGTTGCTATAGCAAGTATAGAACGTAGTAAAGTCTTTAATATTTTTACTAAAGCAAATTTAGTAGAAAGCTTGCTAGATATTAAGCTTTGTAAACACTTTAGCGCAAGCAAGTTGCGTAAGCGTTTTCTAGATTAGTAGAATTAAATATACGTCGCGCTTAGTAATAGCGTTAAGCTTCTAATAGTTAATATAGAATTGCTAGCTTCTACTAGGCTTTTTTGCAAACAGAACTAGTAAAGTATAAAAAGTATTGCTAGAAACAATTATACTATAGTAGAAGTGCTTTACTACTTAATTTTTTAGAACTTTAAGCTACTTTATAGATATACTATAAAGCAAACTTGTACTTAGCGTGTTTATAAAACCTATAAGCGTAATTGTATAGTTTATACTAGGCTTGTAAAGTAGTAGCTAGTTAGAATTCTACTTAAAAAAGTAGGCTAAAGAAGCGCTAGCCTAGCCTAGCCTAGAAAGCTTTTTTTTAAGCATTTACTATATTTCTACTTTAGAGTTTTCTAATAGTAGTTCTTTTTTGTTTTAATAAGCTAGTTAATTTTGTAGACGCTAATGTAGCTAATTACTATCTTTTTGTTCTAAACGTGCGTAAAGAAAAGCGCGGCTCTAATAGTATAGACTTCTAGCAATTTAACCTTTTTAAAGTTTTCTAAAGTAGAAATACGTTTCTAACGTACTTAGCGCTTTAGGCAAGGTTCTTTAACTAGTATTTTAATTGTTAGCTTAAGCTAATAGTCTATTTTAGCTATAGCTTGTTTAAATTTTTTTTTAAAAGTTAAACCTTTCTAGCGTTTAAAGATAGTAACAAGCTTGCTTAGAGCAGCTATCTAGCTATTCTAGCAATTTGCATCTACCTAGTAGACATTCTAGAGGGCTTCTAGAATTAGTAGAATATATATAGAAATTACAGCATCTCTTTTTACGTTAGAAAGGTAGCTGTTAGGCTAGAAAAGTTAGCAGCGCTTGCAGTTAACCTAAACGTTTGTATTTTCTAGTAGCTTGCGTTCTACAATTATATTATAACGCTCTATGTTGTAGAAAGCAAAAAACAAGTAAAGGTAGTACTTGTCTAGTACTAGATTAGCTTAGAAATACTTGTCTACTTAGCTATTAGCAATACTATTATATCTAGCAATAGCAATTGCTTCTATCTTTTTTAGTTAAATATAGAAGTATTTTCTAAGCATCTAGGCATACTTTAGATATACTAGAACGTAGCTACTAGCACTAGTATTAATTAGACTATAAAGCTTTAGAAACAAACTTCTAGAAAAAATCTAGTAAAGTAGAGTAAAAGCTAGTTCTAAAAAAAGCTTCTACTTTATTATATCTATTGCTTCTTTTTGCAACTTTAGAAAAAAAACTTTCTCTAAAGTAACTTGTTTTCTAAATTAAAGTTAGAAAAAAAAAACTTTTCTACTTAAAGCTTGTTCTAGTATTTACTTTCTAAGTTTTTAGTTTTTTTTTTTTTTTAATTAGCTTTTTTAATTACTTTATATTCTAGTAGGTTTATAGAATAGTTATAGCTAATATAGCCTATATAGCTATAGTAGTAGCAAGTAAGTAGACGTTAAGCTTTAGTAGTAGGTTTAGAAACAGCTAGCTTTAGCGTAAAAGAATAGGCAAGTAGAGAGACGCGTGCTAGAGCAGAAGTCCTTGCTACAGCCTTAGTTAGCTTAGCTTTGCGCTAGGCTTTCTAGCTGTTAGCTAGAGCAATCTTGCAAGCCTATTCTCTAGCTAGCTTAATATATGCTTAGTAGTTGTTTTAGAATTAGTAGTAGTAGACGCTTAAAGCTATCTAGAGTATAGTAAGTAGCTTTTTATAGAACTTTTCTACCTACTAGTTTTCTAAAAAGCTTTGTTTCTAAGCAAAGCGCGTAAACTTAGCCTAGAACTTTTAAAACTCTATAGTATTATAGTAGAAAAGCTTTCTAAAAGCGTTTTAGGCGTCTAAGCGCTTGTAGAGGTTGCTAAAGTTTTTTTCTAAAAAGTCTAGAATTAAATCTATATTAATAGAAAAGCTATTGCTTGTTAAAGTATAGATATAGGTTAAAAGCTGTTTATTAGCTTTTTTTTTAGTACGTATACAAATATAGGCTACTTAATTGCGTTTAGTAACTTTTTTTATTAAGCTAATAAACTAGTTAAAGTTAGCACGCAGCTTGTCTTCTATAATATTACGCTAGAATTTAAACGTAACGTTTTTTCTATCTAAAAGCATTAGCAGGTTAGAAAACTTTTAAAAATAACGTAGCTTTAAGCTTGTTGCTTCTATAGAAATAAAAAAAGAAACAAACAGCGTAGCTAGCATAAATAGAGCCTAAGTAAAAGCTAAAGAATTAAAAATTAAATTTTCTATAACTATAGCTTTAGAGATTAGAGCTAGCTTGCGCAATATTAGAAAGTTAAAGCAGGTTTAACGTTTAGTAGCAGGCAAAGCTATTACTAGAGCAGCCTAGGTAGTAGAAGTAGCCTTAGCTACTTTTACTTATTTTAATGTTGTAATTTTAAGCTTTAACTAGGCAACTTTGCGCTTAAAGCGCTTATTTTTATTTTTAAAAACTATTGTATTGTTATAAATCTAATCTTTTTTAGCAAAAGCGTTTATTGCTAAGCTATAGTACATGTTAAGCTATTAGGTATCTACAATCTATAGCTTAATCTACTAGGCTAATTTTTGTATAAGCTTTTTAGAATTGTTTTTAAATTTTCTAATTAACTAGTCTAGATTAGTACTAAAAATACAGTAGCTTAAAAAAGCAAGCAAAGTGCCTAGCTTAACTTTTAAGCAATTTAGTTTAGTTGTATAATTTTTTTTGTAATTTTTTTTAGTTATTATATTGTATAAAATATTAGCGCGCTTCTAGTACTTATAGAAAGCTATGCTGTTTTTAATGCTATAGGCGTTAACTTTTAAAAGCGTAAAAAGAAAAAAAAGTAAAGTAGTGCTTTTAACTAGCCTAGAAAAACCTACTATTGTATTCTAGTGCTTTATAGGTAGAGTAGCGTTTGTAAAAAAGTAGAAAGTTAGTAGTAATAGTTATTTTAGTTTTTAAAACACGTAGAAGTTGTAGTAGTAGTAGTAATACAAAAGTAAAGTAAAGGTAAAAGTTAGTTTACGCAATTAGAAGTTTTTTTTAAATATTCTAAACTATAGAGCGCAAGTTAGACTTGCTAATAGCAGCGTTAAAGTGCTAGAAAAGCAATTATATAGTTAGTTAGTAATCTTTAATTAAAAATAGGTAGTAATATAGAAAACAACTTTAATAGAGCTTTTAGCTTATACTAGATATTATATTACTATTGCTAGCTAAAAAAAGTTAGACTTTTAAATTATATAAAGATAGTTATAGTTTTTTTTAATTTACTACTAGAACGTACAAGTAATAAGCAAAGCAAGTACTAAAGCAAGCTAAATAAAAAAGTAGTAATCTATTATATAAAGAATCTAAAGGTAGAAAGTAGAAAACTACTTCTACTTAAGCTCTAAATATATAGTGCTGCAGCTTGCTTGCAAGCAAGCTTAGTAGCTAAAAAAGCAAAAAGTAGAAAGTTAAAATAAAATAAAAAAATAAACATGTAATATAGCTAGTATATAACTAGTATTAACCTAGTTATATAACAAAAAAAACGCTTTAGAGTAGGCGCTTTAAGTTAAGCTATTATACAAAGCAATAATTAAAGGTAGAATATAGAAGCGCTGCAAGTTTATACTCTATTTTCTAGCAATATAGAATTAAAAAAAGCAAAAGTATAGTTAACTCTACAATTGTACACGTTGTAGCTACTAAACAACTAGCTAATAATTACGCTAGTAATAGATAGCTACTACTATTGCGCTATAGAAAATTAGGTTTTTAAGTGTTTTTCTTTCTATTTATACTTAAAACTAGCTAATTTAATGTTAATTTCTAATATATACTTTTAGATACTTTACTAACGTAATATAAATTAACTTAAACTATATTTAGCTTAGCCTATACTTTAAAACTAAAAAAGCTATAAACTACTACTACTTATACTTTAACAACTATATTAAAAATTTAGTAACGTATTCTACTACTAAGTAGCCTACTCTACTAAGTAGCTTAAAATTTTTTAGCAAGTAATACTACAACTACAACACGCGATGCTTTAATACTTATAGAAAGATAACGCTTAAAAAGAAAGCTAAATTAAGCTTACTTTCTAAGCATACTAAAACAGCTAATTTTTAAGCCTATAACGCGCTGCTAAAGCATATAGCGTACTCTAACAAACGTTAACGCAACAATATAATAGAACTTTTGCGCGCGCTAATTGCTAACCTAATTGCTAGAAACTTACTACAACTAAAAAGTAGACAATTGTACAATATATTTTTAACTTTAACTTGTAAAAGTTTACGCTCTAGCTATGCAAGGTAGTAGATATAGTAGATAAACTGTTAGCTACGCGTAGTAGAAAGCTAGTAAGCAAAAACTAGGTAGAGAGGTTTGTAGAGCGCATGCCTAAGCTTAAAATAGCCTAGAATAGAGCAAAAGATTGCTAGAAAATTTGCTAGAAAGATTCTAAAGTTATTAGCGCGTAGTTTAAGCTAGTAAGTAAAACTATTGCAAAGTACAGCGTTTACAACAATAACGTGCACAACTTTAACAAAACTAGCTTCTAGATAGGCATTATTAGGTCTATAAAGGTTGTTATAGGCTTAGAAAAGTATAACAAGCCTAATATTGTTTAGCTAGGCAATTAAAAGTAGGTTACTATTATCTAAAGCATATGCGCTGCAAAGTACGCAACTTTACTATTTATTATCTACAAAAAGCGCGTATATATCTCTACATAGTATAAAAAGTTAAGTATACTAGAAAATTAAAAGCTTTTAGTTTTTAAAAATAGCTAAACAAACAACGCGCTTAGTCTAGAGTAGTTAAAGCACTTTAACGCGTATATAAAGCTACGTTAAGTAGGTAGCTATAGGCTGCTTATTTTAGATAGCTATAAAAGCTATTTTAACTAGAATTTTAAAAACTATTGCTTTAAAAACAAGATTTTTACTATTTATATACTACTTTACTTTTTGTATATACTTTAGCTACTTAATATAGTTTGCTTTTTACTATTAAATTGCAAGTACTTTTAACGCGTACAAGACTTAGCACGCTAGCGCGTTTTCTATATTAACAAGAAAGGCTTTTTTCTAGTTTTTAAAGACGCGTTTTTTAACATATTTATAGAGTAGAACTGCTAAAAAGCTTTTAAAGCATTAGAACTAGTTTCTACTAACGCGTAGGTAGTATTAAACTACTTTAAAGTATAGCTACGTACTTTACTAAAACTTCTACTACTAGAAACGCTATAGTAGTTAAAAACTCTAAGTAATATATATAAGTTTAGATTTTAATCTAAGCTTGTAAGCAACTTCTTTATATAGTTGCTTTTTACTACCTAGGCTAGCTTTTTTTAGCTTGTAAAAAGCGCTAAACTTATGCTTTATTAAAACGCGCTTTAAGCTTTCTAAATTACTAAGCTTAAAAAGCAAGTAGAAGCGCTAACTTAGTAGAAGTTGCGCAAGCAAAAGCAAATCTAGCATAGTAGTACAATAGAGTATAGCAAAAAAGTAGCATACGCAGCTACTAAAGTCTTTTTAGCGCTTTAGCAATCTAAAAAGGCTTAAGTTAAAAATAGCTACTAGACAGCGTAGCTAGGTATATAGCGCTATAGAAACTATAGCAAAACTAGGTATAACGCGCAAACGTATAAAAAAAATATAAAAGTGTTTTCTAAGTTAGATAAAAGTATAGTATACTAAGGTTCTTTTTTTAATAGTAATAATAATTTGTAATCTATTGTTATAGTATTACTTGCTAAAAAATTTTAGGCTCTTTAGTAGAGTAAGCTACTTAGTAGTAAAATACGTTATAGAAGTTTGTAGTTTTTAGGCTAAAAAAGTACAAGTATAAATAGACTATAAATTTAGCTTTTATAGTTATTTAATACTAGAAAAAGCTTATTACCTAGGCTAACTCTACTATTTTTTAGATAAAAGGCGTAAAAACTTAGAAAATTTCTAGTAGTAGCAACTTAAGTTTATAGACTATATAAACTAATATAGATAGAGTTCTATTTTTAAAATTTACTAAGTAGGTGCTTTGCTTTGCCTATTCTAAATCTACAAGAAAAGCTAATCTATATCTAGTAGATTTTTTATACTTTTGCAAAAAAGTATAAACTTGCAACTACTTTTACTTTTTAAAAAATTAAAGCTACTACTAAAGATATTATTGTCTTTTTTAAAACGCTATAGCAGCGTGCTAATAACATACTTTGCTAGCTTAGCACCTGCGTTTTTTTCTATAGTATTCTTTTTCTAGCTGCTATTAAAGGCTTTAGGCAAGCAACAATAGCAAGCGTTAAGTATAGAAACGTTTGCCTAGCTATTGTATAGAACTCTAACAACTAGTTAAAAACAAAGCTTGTTGTTACTTCTATAATTAGAAAAAACAAGTTAAAGCTAGCTTTTTGCGTCTCTAGAGCACTTACGTAAGTATAACTACGCTGTTTTTTTTTTTTATATTTTTCTTTCTACTCTTTACTACTACAATTGCTTACTTTTTTTAAACTAAATAGAATTTTTTTTCTATAACTTTTATTCTATATAGCTTTGTCTATTTTGCTAGTATTATTACTACGCAAGCAATTAAAAACAATGCTTTTAAAGTAGAGTTTAAGTTTGTTAAAGTACTACTTTTCTACTTTACTTTTAAAAGCGTAGACTTTCTACTACTAGACTAGAAAAAAAAAATACTTAATTGCTTTATTTTTAATTTTTCTAATAGTACTTTCTACAATCTATAGTACTAGACTTGCTTTGTTAGTAAATTGCGCAAAAATCTATAGTTCTATACAATATAAGTTAGCGCTAGTAAACAATTTAATAGTAAGTAAACTCTATAAAGCTTGCATAATAGAAAGTAGAAAATTTTACTACTAACTTCTAAACTTTGTAGGCGTTTTTACTAATACTTTACGTAATTATATTCTTTTTAACACTACTTAGGTTTTCTAGAAAAGTTACTAGACAAAACAAGTCTATAAAAATTTTATAAAGCTAGCTTTTAAAGCTATAGCTAGGCGCAACAATAACTTTTTCTAAAGCTTCTATAGCATGTTTCTAAGCTAGAACGCAAGCGCTTCTATAGACGTAAGTATAGAAAACTTAGAAAAGTTTAAAAAGCGTTGTAATATATAAAGCTTTTGCGCTAATATTAAAAAATATAATAGGCTAGTACCTAGGTAGCTTTACCTAGATAAAATCTAGAGTAGTTTTGCTTTAAAAAGGCAAAATAAACTAGTAGATAGTTGTTTTACTCTAAAAAAAATAGTATAAAAACCTATTATTTAAACTTTTTAGAGCTTTATTAAATCTAAACTATTACTAGGTATTTGCAAGCTTTGCGTAGCTATTATATTTAGATTTAATTACTTCTATTATACGCTAGAGTAGAGACTCTAGTAGTAGAACGCCTGCCTAAGCAAAAAAAAAGTCTACTAGCTAGTACAGTATTCTATTGTTATAGAATAGAGCTAAAGCAAAAACTTTAGTAGTAGAATGCTTGCTTAAGCCTATATTAAAAGCTTTACCTATTTCTATTATATAGAAAGTAGGCTATATTAAAAGCTCTACTTACTTCTATTGTATAAAAAGTAGGCTATATTAAAAATTAAGCAATTAATAGATTAAGCAATTAAAATACTAAGTAGAAGCTTTGTATACGCTAAGCTGCAAGTATATATAAAAGATATAAAGATAAAAAGCTACTTAATTAATAATATAACAGCCTACGCTATTAGAAAACTAAAAAAAATATAGTTATATAACTAAGTTGCTACTAGTATACAAAAAATACTAGCTAAAAAGCAATAGCTAGTTTAAGCTATTAAAGTAATAGTAAGTTAGATTAAAACTTAAATATAGGCAAAGAATTAACTAGCAAGACAATTAAATCTTTCTACAATAATAATAGAAATAATAAAGTAGATAATAGGTAGAATAAAAGCGTTAGAAAGTTAAAAAGCTACTACTATAATACTACCTAGCTAGAAGCTACTATACTTTAAAACACTACTAGTTACTACTAAAAAGCAAGCTAAGTTCTCTAACCTAGAACTTTTTAATAAAGACTATGCAAAATACCTAGCTTTCTAGTTTAAAGCAAAAGTAAAGCTCTATAATAACTTTAGTAGCAAGTTAAAGTAATATAAAATTAAATACCTAATAGAAAGAATAAAAGATTACGCTACTAGCGTAGTTTTTTTTTAGTATAAAACCTATACTAAATTTTTTTCTATTAACAAAATATAGGCATTTCTAAACTAGTAGTTTAATAACTTTTATCTAAAAGCCTAAGTACTTAATTAGCTAAATAGCTTAAAGTAAAAAAAGAAAGCTATAAAAAATTATTATATAGAGTTTAATTACTTAATACTTTAGAGTAGAAAAACTTTTAAAAATGCAAGCAAAAAAATTAGTTTTTAAAAAGCTTTAATACTAAACTTTAAAAGAGCATAGCTATAGTAGATAAAAGCTTTAACTTTAGCAATTTTATTAATAAAGTTATTAGAACGTTAGATAACCTATTCTAAGTAAGCTTAAATAGTTAGACTACAAGGCTCTATAGCTAATTAGTAGCTAGCTTTAACCTATACAAAAAGCGTTAATTGCCTAATTGCAACAAGCTAGCGTTTCTAGAATAGATAGACTAGCAACCTATAAAAAGTAACTAGAGTAGCATAAAACAAAAGCAAGCTAAATAAATGCTAGAAAAAAAAATTTAGTAGTAGCAAGCTAATTAGCTATATATACGCTATAGAGTAGAAAGCTACTATATTTAGAAGTGCCTTTACCTACTAGCTAACTGCTTGTTGCCTATAAAGTTAGTAAAAGCTACTACTACTTAGGTACTTCTACTACTTTTGCTTAAAAACAAGCCTACTAGCAAATTAGATTTAGAAAAAAAGTAGCTTCTATTAAAAGTTACTAATAGAAGCTACTTGCAACCTATAAGCAAGCTTTTAAAAAGTAGAAAAAGTTTAAAAGCTAGTATATAGATAGAAAGGCTATTAGCGTATATACGTTAGTTAATTAAACTACCTACGCTTTCTATATAATTAATTCTAGTACGCTTGCTAATACTTTAGTTTTACCTTTACTAGCAAAGGCTATAGGCTTGCTATGCATTAATATTACTTTTTAACAACTGCTAGGCATAGCTAGCAAAGGCGTAACAACGCAGGTAGCTTAGTACACTGCTAATATTAAAGGATTTAAGGACACTAGATAGGCCTACGTTGCTACTAACAACATAGAGTTTAACTTAATCTTTAGGCAGCTTTAGATAAATTAGCTGCAGGTAACAATTGCGCTAGCTAAGCGCTTAATCTATATTTATTTAACGCGCTAATAGATTTAGATTTAAAGCAAAAAGGAAGAACCTATCTCTATACTACAAGGCTACGTACTTCTACAAGAAATTAGCGCTGTAGTATATAGTTACTACTTCTAAGCTGCAAAGAAAAACTAGTCTATTGTCTTTGCAGCCTTACTAGCAAATATTAAAAAAGCTTTAGCGCTAAAATTAACAATAGACTTTAAAAAGCTGTTGCTAACCTACTACGCTTATTATAAGTAGATATTTAACCTAAAAACTGCATTAAAAATGCTACTACTCTAAAGATCTAATATTAACTACTAAATTAACTTAGTTTAAAAGAATAGAAAGAATCTAGAGGTGCTATAGAGCCTACTATACAATATAAGCAAAGGAAAGCTACTAGTATTATAGAAAGAACTTACGTTACTACTTAAAAAAAAATAGATCTACGCAAGTAATTCGCTAGCAGCTATACTAGTTTTCTTTGCAAAAAAACTAAGTAATAGCTTCTACTTTTGCGTTAACTATAGAGCTTTTAATGCTATTACGTAAAAAAACTAATATCTACTACTACTAATCTAAAAAATTCTAAACAACTTTAGCAAAGCTTAGTAGTTTACAAAGCTTAACGTTTTAGCTGCTTTTTACAAAATTTAGATCTACGCTAGAAATAAATAGAAAATAGCTTTTTGCACTTGTTTTAAGCTGTATAAATAGCTAGTTACTTTCTTTAGCTTAGTAAACGCGCCTAGTACTTTTTAAAAATATATTAACTAGGTTCTATACAAGTATTTTAACAACTTTTGCATAGTATACTTTAATAACGTACTTATATACACAAGTAGCTCTTTAGCTACGTACTAAACTTAAGTTAACCTAGTGCTTAAAGAGCTAGGCAAGGCAGGCCTTCTACTAGACATTAAAAAGTGCAAATTTAAAGTTAAGTTAACAAAATACCTAGGCTTTATTGTTAATGCAAGTAAAGGCCTACGTATAGACTTTAAAAAAATTAAAGCTATTAAAAAATAAAAAGCGCCTAAAACTATTAAAGGCATGCAAAGCTTTTTAAGCTTTGCTAACTTCTATTAGCAGTTTATCTATAGATTTTTAGAGCTTGTAGCACCTTTTATACAACTTATAAGCAATATACTCTTTTAATAAACTTTTATTAAATAGAAAGCTTTTAATACGCTTAAAGATATTTTTGTTACAAAGCTAGTTCTAGCCTAATTTAACTCTAAAAAAAAGATAGTACTTAAAACTAATACTTCTAGATATATAATAGCAAAGTATTTTTTATAGTATAACAATTAAAGTTTACTATAGCTAGTAGCCTACTTTTTACAAAAAATAAACGTATATAAGTGTAACTATAAAATCTACAACAAAAAGTTACTTGCTATAGTATAGTACCTATAGAAATAGAACGCTAAGCTATAATTAGTTAAAAAGTTTACTATTATTACAAATTACAAAAATCTAGAGTATTTTACAAAGCTAAAAATGCTTAACAAAAAACAAATACAATAGTTTTTTTTTCTAAAACGCTATAATATAGAAATTGCTTATTAACCTAGAAAAAAAAACTTCTAAGCTAATACTCTATTCTAGCGCAAACAAGATATGCTTTAAAACGCTTCTAATAATTGTATACAGCATTGTTACAAGCAACTATTTAAGCTAACAACATCTACTTTGCTAACTATAGACAACGAAAATAAAGGCAATGTAATTACGTTTTAATCTATAGCACTTAGTACTTATGCTAATACTAATGCTAACACTAATACTAATACTAATATAGATACTAATACTACTATAGATAGCAACAATAGCATAAATTCTAGTACTACTTTAACGTTTCTAGAAAAAAACTTTCTAACGCTAGAACAACTATAGTAGGCTGTAATAGAAAACAACAACTAATATATTAACATCTAGCAATATATACTTAATAGAAAGCAATAAGTTCTACTAAGCCTAGGCTTAAAAATATCTATTATAGACTATATAGTAGATTAGAAAAAATGCCTACTCTATAGAAACTAGAAGTAGGTACTGCAATTAAAACTTCTATAAACAAGCCTAATTAATAGAGTATACTTCTTTGCTATAGCTAGCTACCTAGAACGTGCAGCTACTTACTAAGCAATTGCAAAAAATTACTTCTAGCCTAGAATGTTTAAAGATATTAGGCGCTTTTTCTAGAACTGCGCTGTTTGTAGTAGAATTAAGCTATAGAAAAATAGTATTTATAGCCTACTTAAGCTTCTACTACTTTCTAATTAAATATAGAAAAAAATATTAATAGATTTTATTACTAACCTTTCTAAAAGTAAAAAATATACAATCTTTTTTGTAGTTACTAATTAGTTAAGCAAAAATATAGTGCTAATACTCTAACTAAATATAGATACTAAAACTATTGTATAGGCATTTATTAGGCACGTAGTAGCGTACTACTAGCTACCTAACGCTATTATATTAGATTAAAGCAGTTAGTTTACAAGCAAGCTATAGAAACAACTTTGCAAAATTCTAGAAATTAAACAATAACTATTAACAGCTTTCTACTTCTAGACTAATAGATTAACTAAAAGAATAAACAGTATAGTAGAAGCTTATCTACAAGCGTACGTTAACTAAAACTAGAAAAACTAGGCTAAGCTTCTAGGTATAGCTATAATAGCTATCTAATTAAAACAAGCTGCGTTAATAAAAGTAAGCTTGTTTTTTTTCTAGCATAGCTACTACGTAGATTCTATACAGCTTTTAGCCCTTTAACAAAGCCTAAATTACGCTACTAATAAACAATTAGAAGAAAAAGCTGCTAAAGCAATTGTTAAAAAGTTTAAAAAAGTATTTAAGCTAGCTTAAGCCTTAATAGCTAAAGCTTAGCAAGAGTAAAAAAAGTAGGCAAATTAACGCTAGCAGGTGCTTTAGCAACTAAAAGTAGAAAACAAAGTATAGCTAGCTCTAAAAAAATACTTTAAAACTTAATAGCTAAACAAGAAGCTTAACTAGAAAAACGCTAAATATATAGTTACTAAAGTAATTAGTACGCATTCTATGCGCTTTAATATACTATTTAGCTTCTACAACGTATTCTATATTAATTAATTGCAGCTAGCTGCTAACAATCTACTACTAAGCTAGCTAAATAATAACTTGCAACCTAAAGCTATTGTAGTTAATAGCAAACTAGAATAGGTAGTAGAAAATATTATTGCAAAAAAAGTTACTTAAAAAAGTAGAAAGCGCTAAGTATAGTATAAAGTAAAATAGGTAGAGTATACTAAAACTATATAGAAGCTATTTTAATTATTTAAAAAAATAGAAGCGCTAGATTAATAGATTAAGTATACAAAAAACGTGCGCAATACTTGCAGCTAGCTGCTGCAAAGCTTCTACTAAAATACGCTTTAAAGAAAACTTTTAAAGCTAGAAAAAAAGTATTATAATAGGCTAGTGCCTAGGTAGCTTTACTTAGATAAAATCTAGAGTAGTTCTACTTTAAAAAGGCAAAATAAACTAGTAGATAGTTGTTCTACTCTAAAAAAAATAGTATAGAAACCTATTATCTAAACTTTTTAAAGCTTTATTAAATCTAAACTATTACTAAGCATTTGCAAGCTTTGCGCAGCTATTATAAAAAAGCACAATAGAAAAACAAAAAAAAAATCTAGTTAGTTAAAGCGTAGATTAAAAATTTTATTAAAACTCTATTGCATCTAAAACTATAAAAAAAAAAGCAGCGTATTTTAAATATATAGATAGCTTAAAAGTTTTAAAAATTACCTACTATAGCTTTTTTAAAAGAAATATATTATAGTAGCGCTTTGTTTACTATTGTATAGTTTCTATAAAGCTACGCTTAAAAGTTTAAAAAAAGCTATTTAGTAGAGCAACGCGCGTAGTACTATATAGAGCTTCTAGTTAATTACCTAGCTTGTTAGCTATTGCGCCTACTACTAGAGCCTAGCACTTTAAAAATTGTAGTTAAAAGTAGTAGCAACGTAGTAGAGCCTATATACAACAAAAGCGTTAACTTTATCTATATATATACAAAGTAGTCTAGGTGCCTTTTCTATAATACTTTTTTTTATAGCTAGAGCAAACTTACTAAGTACTACTAGAAAATCTACGTTAAAAATAGAACGTTTAATTAGCTTTTTTTTTACTTTAAATGTTTTTGTTTAGAAATAAGCAACATTACAATTACTAAAAGCTTGCTAGCTTAGAGCTACTACGCTAAAGCATTCTATAGTAAAATGTCTACGCTAATTTCTTTATTAATTTTTTGTTTAGTAAAAAGTTCTAAGCGCTGTCTACTCTACAAGTACTTTTTTCTAGGCAAAAGTAGCTTTTAGAAACATATACGTTAGACCTACTACTAAAATAAAAACAAGTTTGCGTAGCTATTTTTATACTTTAAATGTTTTTGTTAAAAAAAAGCAATGCTTCTATTAGTAGCTTTAATAACTAGAAAAATTACGTTCTATTAGATTATATAGAGATAGAAAAACTCTAGCTTCTACCTAGTTAGTAATGTTTACCTAATACTTGTTTTAATAATAGATATTGCTAAAAAAGCAACGCAGGCAAGCAAAAAAAAGACAAAGCTAATACTAACTAGCTAGAAAGCACTAAAGCCTTGTTAGATACAACCTACTTTATACTAGAAATAGTTACTAACTCTATATCTAGCACCTAAACTCTAGCCTTTTTAGTAGACTTAGAAAACATTTAAAATATTAATTTTTGCCTACTACTAGACTACTTAAAAAAAGGCTTAAAAAAAGTAAAAAGTAGCTTTTTAAACAATCTAGAGTCTAAAAATAGCAAGTAGCGCGTGTTAGCTTAGAAAACAAAATTAGGTACTAAACTAGAAAGCCTAGAAGCTAATTATAAACTAATAACTATAGACTACTTCTACTAGCAAAAATAAAAAGTTATAGAAATTTTTAAAAGTCTGCTATTAGAAGCAATTACAGCTTTAGCGCTTGTAATAATAGATTTTAGAAACAATAGTCTATAGAAAATAAATTCTAAAAACTTTTTATATACTAATCTTTTTAATAGTAAAAATGTCTAGCAAACCTAACTAGCTAAACTTAATTAATATCTAGTTAAAGAAAAGAAAAAGCTAAGTAATAGCCTACTTTTAGTGTTAACGCTAGATTCTAAAGATTTAAGCAATGTAGCTAAGCTTTACTAGAGTAGAAGCTACGCTTTTATTCTAGAAAAGTGTAAGCTAAATTAAACTATAAATAATATACAAAAATATAAAAAAATAAGTAGTAATATTAGCTTATAGTATATAATTATAGGTAGAAAGTTAAAAAGCTTAGTAAAGAAATTGCGTGCAAGCAAGTAATACTATTAAAAAACTTGCAAGCACTACAAAGCTAAAAAGCTATAAAAATATATATACTAGCACTTAATATAGCTTAGAAATATAAACAAACTTTTTTTAGTATTAAAATAGTTTTTAGGTATATAAGCAATAGGTATTGCAAAATAAATAGTATTTAGTTACTAGATTTATAGAACTAATTTAGATATAAACAAAATATAATTAGTTTTACTTAACAATTATTTGCACTAATTTTGCTATAATGTTAGTATCTGCTTAGATTAGTTTGCTACACGTTTGTTTACTGCATGTTTGTTTGCTATACGTTTGTTTACTACACGTTTGTATACTACACGTTTGTTTGCTATATATTTAGTTGCTACACGTTTGTTTACTACTTATTGTTTGCTATTTAAGTATAATTACTTAATAAACTACTTTGTAATTGTTTTCTTTATAGAAAAAATAAAAAAAGCAAACTTTTTTCTAAAATAAATAATTAAATTTATTAGTTTTTTAGCTTTACAATTGTTTTACAAAGCTTATTAATGCTACTATAAAGTATTACTACTAGGTAATCTAATTTTACTATAGCGTTGCTATGTAACCTTTTAGCGCCTATTGCGCTTAGAAAAACAAATAGGTAGAATAGCGCTTTAGTACTAAAGCACTTAATTAATTGCTATATTTTTCTATTTTTTTAGCAAGTTGTAAAAAAACTATTTCTATAAGCGTTTATATATAAATAACGTAAAAATATAGTACTATTATAGAAAACTTAGTAGTACTTACTTTATTTATATTAACGTTTAACTCTATTGCAAAGTACCTAATTTCTATACAAAAAACTTTAGAAAACAACTATTACTAGTTTTCTTTTAAGTATAAGCAACAACTTGCTAAAGTATTTGCTATACTACTAGCAAATAACAATAACTCTAGCGTAGTAAAAGTAGTCTATATAGAAAAATAGAAAAAAATTAATAAAATTGTAATTTAAATAGCTGTTAATATAGGCAATTAGAAAAAAAAATAGTAAAGTTTAATAGAATAGCTAAAGTTTTAAAAAGCTATTTAATAAGTTTTTAAATTTAGTTTATATAATAGCGCTTTACTAATTAGATAGTAGAAAACAACTAAAATACTTTTTTTAGAAAGATTATAGCAGCTTGTTAGCTACAATTATTAGCTTGCTTTTGTTTATTCTACTTAAAAGCTGTTTAAAAGCTTTAAAAACTGCTAATTATTCTAAAGCTAGTTAAAAGTATAAAAAAACTAAATAAACGTCTATAAACTTTAAACTACTTTACTTTTGCTAAAAAACAAATTACTACGCTTAGTATTGTATTTAAAAAGCTAGAAGCTCTAGTACTAGTTAAAGTATATAGGCAGCCTAGTAGATAGCTATTTAAAAATATTTTATTAGGCATTAAACAAGTGCTTAAACAAGCTAATTTTAGAAGTTTTTTAGCTATAATACTTAAAACTATTTCTTTCTAGTCTAGTAGTACAAGTAAAAAGCTAGTAAAGAGTTTAGAAAAGCTTGCTTAATATTAATCTACTGTCTATTACTTTTTTAGGCAAGCGCGTTAAGATTCTAGATTTTGTAATTTAGAAATACAAGATATTCTAGCTTAATTAGTTTCTAAAAATATATAGATATTTAAAACTAAGTTAGTTTCTATAGCTTTTTAAGTTGCTATTTTAAAAAAAAACTAAAGCAAGTAGATATACTTTAAAAAAAGCTTAAAACTTAACTTAAAAAAACTAAAGCAAGTATTATAGATTAAGTTTGTTATTACGCTTTCTAAACAAAACGTGTCTATATAAAGATCTAGCTATTGTTTTATTACAAATCTAAAAAGTTTACTAGCTTCTAACTCTAGGTAATCTACTTAAACAAGCATGCTTGCTTTTTCTATAGTTTATTTATAAAAGCTTATAGCAAGTTCTATATCTATAGCTATTATAGAAAGTTATATCTAAAATAGAAAATTTTTACTTTTAATAAAATTAAAGTAGTAGAAAATTTAAAAGCTTGTCTATTGTAGTTACTAGACGCTTTTAACTAGCTTTTTAAAAATATAATTAAAGTATACTTTAATTAGCTTTAACGCACAATACTAGATTTAAGTAAAAGCATTATTTTTGCTTTAGCATTGTACACGCTATCTACTTTGTTTATAGCAACGTTAAAAAAAGTCTATTAAAATATAAACAAGTTATTACTCTAAAATATAGTCTAGAAAATCTAGAAAACTACATTCTAAAGCGTTATAAGCTATTATTTAGTTGCGTTTTAAAAGCTATATACTTTTTTGCTAGGTAGAATTATTACTATTTAGTTGTATTAAAACACATTTATATAGCTCTATACTTGCTATATTTATATAAATTTGTTGTATAATTAGGCTTTTTTAGTAATTTTAAAAGCTTCTACTCTAGAAACATTTTAGAAAAACGCTAGCTTATTAGTAGAAGTAGAATAGAAAAACTTTTCTAAATATAAAGCATTCTAAAGGTTAGAAAAATTTATTAATTTTAACTTATTATAGGTATTTAAAAAAGCTTTAAATAGTATTATTTTTAGTAATCTAGGTCTAATATTATAGAAAAAAAACAATATTATAGCTTTCTAAGTTTTAGAATAAAAAATTACTTTGTTTTTTATTACGTAATTAGCTATAGAAAAGCAATACTAGTTTATTTTAGCAAGCAAGCTACTTTGCAAGTTAAAAAAACTTTAGGCTTTATATAGACTTTAGCCTAGAAATTGCTTTTGTATAACTTTAACTTTGTTTTTACTTAATTGCATTCTAGTAATACTAGTCTATTAGTAGTATTGTTGTTGTATACTTAAAACAATATAAGCTTATTTTTTAGTTCTAGCTTCTAGTACTATAACTAGCTATAAATAATAGAAACTTTAAAGCTATAGGTAGCTTAACGCGTATAGAAAATAAAGCTTGCAACAATAGACTTGTAATTAGCTGCTAGTAAAAGCGCTGCCTTTTGTTAAATTGTATATAATAGCGCTTGTTATAGTATAGCAATTAGGTAGCAATACTTATTTTGTACTACTACGTTAGCTATTCTATAGACTAAAGTATACTACTTTTAGAAAATCTATAAACGTTTTTTTTGTTATTATTAAATTTTATTATACTAACTTTTAAAAACAAGTATATAGATAGTATAAAATACTAGAAACTTTAGTTTAAGTATAAAATCTATAACAAAAGATTTTATATACAATGCTTAGTAGATTAGTATATAGACAATATAAAACACTAGAAGCTTTAGCTTAAGTATAAAACTTGTAATAAAAAATTCTATATATAACGCTTAGTAGATTAGTATATAGACAATATAGAATACTAGAAGCTTTAGCTTAAGTATAAAACTTATAACAAAAAATTCTATATATAACGCTTAGTAGATTAGTATATAGATAATATAGAATACTAGAAGCTTTAGCTTAAGTATAAAACTTGTAACAAAAAATTCTATATCTAGTTATCTACTAATTAGTATATAGACGCTTTAAATTACTACAAGCAATACTACTACTATAATTGTAGCAAAGTATTTTAAAGTAAAAATACTTTAAATATAGTATGTTTTTTATATAACTATACTTTAGTACTTATTTATACTTTTACTTAAGTTTAAAAATATTAATAACTATTGTTAGCACTTTAACTTAAGTACCTACTATATTAAAAACGTTGTATACTTTTTCTATTAGGCAACTTTAACTTTAGCTAGTAGTCTTTTATACTACTTTAAAACTAGCTTATGCTTATAAGCTAAAAACATTAATTACTATACAATTTTTTAAGCTATTAGTTAGCACAACTCTAATAGCTTATTAACAAATAAGCTGCTTACCTACTCTAACTCTAATATATAGAACATTACAACAAATGCAAGTTAAAACAGCTTTAGCTACAAGTGCTACTTTTATTACTAAAAGTATAATACTTTTATAGTACTAAACTAACATCTAAATTTATTAGTCTATAGCAAAAAGCTATATTATTGTCTAAACTATAGCTATAACTACTAACTTGTAAGTTTAGTAGCGCTTTTTAATTATTTTAAAAGTAAAAGCTGCAAGTTTATATAATTTAAAAAGGTTTAAAAGCATGTTTATAATTTTATTACAAAACAATAGAAGCTACTTAGCTTTATATAAGCGCACTCTAGTATTTTTAAACGCTAAAAAGCATTGCTTTGTTAGCAATATCTATCTAGTAATTTAATATTATAGTTTTTCTTTTTTTCTACTATATTTGCACTACTAGAGCATAGAAACAACACTATATTTACTAGAAAAATAATAATTGCTTTTGTAATAACTATAGCTAAATACAGCAATGTATTAAGCTTTAACTTAACGTAGTCTAGGTCTTTAACTTCTACAATAGCAAGAAACAAAAGTAGGCATTAGAGTTAGCAAAATTAGTAACGTAATAACTTTCTACTAGCTTTTAAGTTGCTAAAAGCTGTTATTAAACCTAGCTTTGCTTTGTAGTCTACTAACTAAACTAAAAAGCGCTTGTAGAAATAGTTTTAGAAAGTTAAAAAAAGTTGCTAAACGTCTAGTTTTAGTACTGTAATTAAAAGACTAAAATTAGAACCTAGAAACTAAATTTTAATTATAAAGTTTTATTTATCTAGAATTTAGCTAAAGCGTATAAAATATGCTAGTTACTACTAGTTTATATATTCTAAGCTTAATTATATCTTTTTACTAGAGTCTACTACTATTTTTAAGCGTTACTTATCGCTTTGCAACACGTGCAAAGAATTAACTAAGCTTGCCTATTTTAACTTGTAATAAGTAACTATATTAGTTTATTAATTGTTATATTTTAGTACTATAATATTTAATATATATAAACGTTTAATCTATACAAACCTTTATTTCTATTGCAAGAATCTAGCACGCCTAAGTATTTTGTAAATTAGCAATATTATAGGTTAGCAAGATTACTAGTTAGCAATCTAGTAAGCGATATTACTAGTTAGTAATAACAAGTTAGCAATATAATTAGTAACTCTATAGCAGCATTACTAGTTAGCAATCTTAGTAGAGATTTTAGTAGCAATCTAGCTACTAACGTTACTTTAGTTTTTTTTTTAGTAGAAAACTAAGTTAGTAGAGCCTAAGTAGTTGTTGTTACTATTTTAACATTAAAATTTGCAGCTTTAAAAACTTCTATAGTTAATATATTCTATAGTAAGCTTACTTTAAAATATATGTTTTTTAATATAGTATTTAGCATTTTAAATGCACTTGTATTTTTACTACTAACTTGCTTAATTCTTTTACATAACATATTTTGCGCTAAATAGCAAAGTAGTAGAACTCTATAGCAACGAAAATCTACTAGCTTTAGTGCACTAGCATTTTAGCAATTATAATATTAAAGCTGCAACTTATAGCTTTAAATAGTTGCTTTCTATATAGTACTACTAAGTGCAAGCACGTATACTTTAAAAAAATAGAAACTTTAGAAGATTTAGAGTTAGAAACTTAAACAAAAAAACTTAAATAGAAAAACTTTAAAAGTTCTAAAAGCTATTTTATTATAGCTGCTTTAAGCAATAAAACAAATAACTACAATTTTAAAACTAAAAAGTCTATTAAAAAGTTAATATAATTAGAATAGTATAGTGCTTTTTTAGTTAGTATATGTTGCTGCAAGTGCCTAACGCTGCTAAAGCGCATGCTTGCTTAGCTTGCAACAGCGTTAGGCAGAAATTTAGGTTTCTAGCACCTAACACGCAGTTTAGATACTAACTTTTTTTAACTAACCTTTATTGCAAGCTTTCTATATAGAAATAGTATATTATATTCAACTTGCAAAAACTTAGAACAATGCTAATAGCGCTAGAATAGAATCTATATTACCTATCTTTAAAGCGCTAGGTACTCTAAATTAAACGCAAGCGCGAAAAATACAAATAGTAGATAAAGATACAAAAAAAGCTATAACAAAACAAACTTTAGTATAGTAACTTTTAGAGTCTAGAAAAAAAAACTAATATTTATAGCGCAACTAATAGAAAGGCTTTATAGTTTATTAGACTTTTTTAGTAGCTATAAAAAGCAACTAATTAATTACATAGTTGCAGTAGGTTTTTTAAAAAAAGTCTATTTTTTAGAGTATAAAAACATTGCTTTTTAGAATAAAAAAAGCAAGAACATTTAGTTAACAACAAAGAATAGAAAAATAGACTTTCTAGTAAACGTAGAAGTTTATATTGTTAAAAAAAAGTAGAAAACTATATAATACTATTAGAAAATGCTAGTTTTGTATACAAATCTTTAACTATGCAAATACTATTAAAAAATTTAATATGTAAAAAAAAAGTGCTGTGCTAAAGCTTTTTGCGTTGTATTTCTATTCTAACGCAATCTATTGTTTTTAAAAGTAGATATTTTTTTTTTCTATATCTATAACTGCGCTTTTTTAATTGCATTACAAATCTAAAGGTAGAAAATTAACTTTATAGCAAAAATAAATACTTTCTACAAAGTAAAATATACGTAGTTTTCTACTTTAGTAAAGTTGTATTTGTTTAAAAGTAGAGTAGCAATATAGCTTGTCTATAGAAATAAAATTCTAGCAAACTTACAAGCAAGTCTAATATCTAGAAAAATAATAGCGTTTTAAAAATTGTATAAAAAAAAGCTTGTTTTTATATATTTTATAACCTGCAACGTTTAAGCTTTAGCTTTTTTGCGCAACTATAGAAAGGCGCTTTTAAAAGCGTTAACAACGTAATTACTAAAAACTAAGCAAATATAGTTAATATCTACTATATAGTATGTTTAATATATATTGCTTTCTACTATAGTAATAGGCTTTGTACTTAGAATAAAAACTTGCTTTCTATTAGCCTAGCTATATTTCTAAAATATTATATAAACTTTATAAAAATAATATATCTATTAATTTTTTATAGTAAAAGCTTTAACTAATATTACTATTGTTTGCTATGTTTTTAAAAATTGCCTTTGCGTTGCTATAAAGTTAAAATTAGTGCTTCTACTAAAGACTTTAGCAAAACTTAAATAGATTAAATCTTTTGCAAGCTTTAGAAAAAATAGCAAGTATAAAAAGCAAGAATATATAAAAAGCGTTATTAAAAATCTATAGATATATACTTTTTACTTTCTTTTGTTTATAGTATAACTAAATTTTTTAACAAAAATGTAGTACTTTTTAGCGTAGTTAGTAGGTTAGTAGTTTGCATACTATAACAAGCTATTTTTTAAAAGTTGCTTAATATATTAATAGAATAGTTTAGCGTTAACTAATATCTTTCGAGATTTTATTAATATAGAACAAATGTTAAAATAACATTATTATTGTCTAGAATAGTTAAAGCTTTAGAAAAGTTTCGTAGCATATAAAAAGAAACATAGAAGCACTTTAGAAAACAACAAAAATTACTAAAGTATAGAAATTGTACGTTTAAGCTTCTATATTTTACTAGAATATACAAGAAAACACGTTAAACATTTGCTAAAATAAAACAAAAACGTACGTAGAACTAATGCTACTATTCTTTACAGTACCTAAGCGCTTTTTATACTTTGTTTTCTTTTTTAAGTATTTTAATATTAGTTGTAGAAGCTTTTATAGCTTTCTATTGCCTAGTAAATATATTGTAAAAATAAAGCAGTAAAAAGCTTATTATTAGCTTAGCGTTGTAGAAAAAAGCAAACCTAAAGTTTAGAAGTGCCTATAGTTAAACGCTTGCTTGCTTCTATAGGTGTTTTGCGCTAGCCTAGTAGAAATAACAAAATTTATAAGCGTTTTTTAGTTTCTTTCTATAAATAAGTAGTAGATTATACTAGAAATACTATGTAGATTACGTTTAAGCTTTCTATAATTAGTTAGCTAGTTTACTATTTTAGCTTAAAAAGCAAAAACAATTATTATTCTTTCTACTAGCTAGGCTATTGCTTGCAAAGGTTATCTATATTGTATAGTTATTACTTTCTAAAACAAGTAGACTTCTAAAACGTTATTTTACTATTAAGTAGGTAGAAACTAGCTGTACGCAATACTTTAACTAGTACTAGCAATATATTGTTTACTAGTGCTCTATAGCGCAACGCATTTTTGTTAATTGCTAGTTAAATTACAATTCTATTATTGTTAAAAACTTTGCTTGTAAAAACCTTTTTAGTTAAAAGTATATATATAGAAAAAACTTTATATAATAAGTAGAAAACTTTAAAAACCTATAAAGCTCTACTAAATACTAAGTTTTAATTAACTATAGCTTTGCAAACTACAATTCTAATCTAAAAATATATCTAATATACTACAATACAACTTTAAATAGAGATTAAATATAAAGCAAGTTATTATACTTAGTAAAATTTAGGTTGCTAATGCATAACTATAGAACTTTTTTTTAATTTAACTTTTTACTAATACTATACAACTGTTTCTAAACCTATTATTTCTAGAGTAAAAGTAGATTTTTCTAAGTATTTTTGCTTTGCAGCTAGCAACAAAGAGAGTTTTTTTAGAAAGAAGAAGTTTGTGTTTAGGTTTTTAAGCTAGAATGTTAAAAATAATTACAACACTATTTGTATATCTATAGAAATTAATTGCATTGTAACCTAGTTGCAAAATATTGTAAAAGCATTATATAGTAGCTGCGCAAAGCTTGTAGATACCTAGTAATAGTTTAAATTTAATAAAGCTTTAAAAAGTTTAAATAATAAGTTTCTATGCTATTTGTATTAAAGTAAAACAACTATCTACTAGTCTATTTTGCCTTTTTAAAGTAGAACTACTTTAGATTTTATCTAGGTAAAGCTATCTAGGTACTAGCCTATTACAATACTTTTTTTCTAGCTTTAAAAGTTTTCTTTAAAGCGTATTTTAGTAGAAGCTTTGTAGTAGCTAGCTACAAGTATTGCGCACGTTTTTTGTATACTTAATCTATTAATCTAGCGCTTCTATTTTTTTAAACAATTAAAATAGCTTCTATATAGTTTTAGTATACTCTACCTATTTTACTTTATACTATACTTAGCGCTTTTTACTTTTTTAACTAACTTTTTTAGCAATAATATTTTCTACTACCTACTTTAGTTTGCTATTAACTACAATAGCTTCTAGCTATAAATTGTTATTTAGCTAGCTAGGTAGTAGATTGTTAGTAGCTAGCTGTAATTAATTAATATAGAATACGTTGTAGAAGCTAAGTAATATATTAAAGCGTATAGAATGCGTACTAATTACTTTAGTAACTATATATTTAGCGTTTTTCTAGTTAAGCTTTTTGTTTAGCTGTTAAGTTTTAAAGTGTTTGCTTAGAGCTAGCTAAACTTTATTTTCTACTCTTAGCTGCTAAAGTACTTGCTAGCGTTAATTTGCCTACTTTTTTTGCTTTTGCTAAGCTTTAGCTATTAAAGCTTAGGCTAGCTTAAATACTTTTTTAAACTTGTTAACTATTGTTTTAGCAGCTTTTTTACCTACTTGTTTGTTAGTAGTATAATTTAATCTACGTTATAGAGCTGTAAGTTAGATAAAATTAACGTAGTAACTATACTAGAGAAAAAATAGGCTAATAGCTATTAAAGTAGTATTTTTTAATTAAATAGCTATTATAGCTATATCTAGTAGCTTAGCTTAATTTTTTTAGTTCTAGTTAACGTACGCTTATAGATAGGCTTCTACTATACTGTTTATTTTTTTAGTTAATCTATTAGTCTAGAAGTAGAATGCTATTAATAGTTGTTGTTTAATTTCTAGAATTTTGCAAAGTTGTTTCTATAGCCTGCTTGTAAACTAACTACTTTAATCTAATACAATAGCGTTAGATAGCTAGTAGTACGCTACTATATGCTTAATAAATGCTTATACAACTATTTTAATATCTATATTTAGCAAAAGTATTAGCACTATATTCTTGCTTAACTAATTAGTAACTATAAAAAAAATTGTATATTTTTTGCTTTTAGAAAAGTTAGTAATAAAATCTATTAATATCTTTTTTTATATTTAGTTAAAAAGTAGCAAAAGCTTAAGTAGGCTATAAATACTATTTTTCTATAGCTTAATCTTGCTATAAACAGCGTAGTTCTAAAGAAAGCGCCTAATATCTTTAAACATTCTAGGCTAGAAGTAATTTTTTGCAATTGCTTAGTAAGTAGCTACACGTTCTAGGTAGCTAGCTATAGCAAGAAAGTATATTTTATTAATTAGGCTTGTTTATAGAAGTTTTAATTATAGTACCTACTTCTAATTTCTATTAAGTAGGCATTTTTTCTAATCTACTATATAGTCTATAATAGATATTTTTAGGCCTAGGCTTAGTAGAACCTATTGCTTTCTATTAAGTATATATTGCTAGATGTTAATATATTAGTTATTACTTTCTATTATAGACTACTATAGTTGTTCTAGCGTTAGAAAGTTTTTTTTCTAGAAAAGTTAAAGTAGTACTAGAATTTGTGCTATTATTGCTATCTATAGTAGTATTAGTATCTATATCTATATTAGTATTAGTATTAGTATTAGTATTAGTATTAGTGTTAGCATTAGTGTTAGCATTAGTATTAGCATTAGTATTAGTATTAGTATTAGTATTAGTATTAGTATTAGTGTTAGCATTAGTGCTAAGTACTATAAATTAAAACGTAATTACACTGCTTTTATCTTTGTTGTCTATAGCTAGTAAAGTAGACGTTAGCTTAAGTAGCTACTTGTAATAGTATTGTATACAATTATTAGAAGCGTTTTAAAGTATATTTTGTTTGCGCTAAAATAAAGCATTAGCTTAAAAGTTTTTTTTTCTAAGTTAATAAGCAATTTCTATATTATAGCGTTCTAGAAAAAAAAACTATTGTATTTGTTTTTTGTTAAGTATTTTTAGTTTTGTAAAATACTCTAGATTTTTATAATCTATAATAATAGTAAATTTTTTAACTAATTATAGCTTAGCATTCTATTTTTATAGGTACTATACTATAGCAAGTAACTTTTTATTATAAATTTTGTAGTTGCACTTATATACGTTTATTTTTTATAAAAAGTAAGCTACTAGCTATAGTAAACTTTAATTATTATACTATAAAAAACACTCTACTATTGTATATCTAGAAGCATTAGTTTTAAGTACTGTTTTTTTTTAAAGTTAAATTAGGCTAGAACTAGCTCTATAATAAAAATATTTTTAAGCATATTAAAAGCTTTCTATTTAATAGAAGTTTTTTAAAAAGCTACGTTGCTTATAAGTTGCGTAAAAAGTGCTATAAGCTTTAAAAATCTATAGATAAAGCGCTAATAGAAGTTAGTAAAGCTTAAAAAGCTTTGTATACGTTTAATAGTTTTAAGCGCTTTTTATTTTTTAATAGCTTTAATTTTTTTAGAGTCTATGCGTAGGCCTTTACCTATATTAATAATAAAGCTTTAGTATTTTGTTAACTTAACTTTAAATTTGCACTTTTTAATGTTTAGTAGAAGGCTTGCCTTGCCTAGCTCTTTAAGTACTAGGTTAACCTAAGTTTAGTATAGAGCTAGAAAGCTACTTGTATATATAAGTACGTTATTAAAGTATACTATACAAAAGTTGTTAAAATACTTGCGTAGAACCTAGTTAATATATTTTTAAAATATGCTAGGCGCGTTTACTAAGCTAAAAAAAGTAACTAGCTATTTATATAGACTAAACTAGGTGTAAAAAGCTATTTTTTGTTTATTTCTAGCGTAGATTTAAATTTTATAGAAAGTAGCTAAAACGTTAAGCTTTGTAAACTACTAAGCTTTACTAAAGTTGTTTAGAGTTTTTTAGATTAGTAGTAGTAGATATTAGTTTTTTTGCATAATAGTATTAAAAGCTCTATAGTTAACGCAAAAGTAGAAGCTACTACCTAGTTTCTTTGCAAAGAAAACTAGTGCAGCTACTAGCAAATTACTTGCGTAGATCTATTCTTTTTTAAGCAGTAATATAAGTTTTTTCTATAATACTAGTAGCTTTTCTTTGCTTATATTGTATAGTAGGCTTTATAGCACTTTTAGATTCTTTCTATTTTTTAAAACTAAGTTAATTTAGTAGTTAATATTAAGCTTTTAGAGTAGTAGCATTTTTAATGCAGTTTTTAGGTTAAATATCTACTTGTAATAAGCGTAGTAGGTTAGCAATAGCTTTTTAAAATCTATTGTTAATTTTAGTACTAAAGCTTTTTTAATATCTACTAGTAAAGCTGCAAAAACAATAGACTAGTTTTTTTTTATAGCTTAAAAGTAGTAACTATATACTATAGCGCTAATCTTTTGCAAAAATACGTAGCTTTATAGAGTAGAAACAAGTTTTTTTTCTTTGCTTTAAATCTAAATCTATTAGCGCGTTAAATAAATATAGATTAAGCGCTTAGCTAGCGCAATTGTTACCTGCAGCTAATTTATCTAAAGCTGCCTAAAGATTAAGTTAAACTCTATGTTGTTAGTAGCAACGTAGGCCTATCTAGTGTCCTTAAATCCTTTAATATTAGCAGTGTACTAAGCTACCTGCGTTGTTACGCCTTTGCTAGCTATGCCTAGCAGTTGTTAAAAAGTAATATTAATACATAGCAAGCCTGTAGCCTTTGCTAGTAAAGGTAAAACTAGAGCATTTGCAAGCGTGCTAGAATTAATTATATAGAAAGCGTAGGTAGTTTAATTAACTAATATATATACGCTAATAGCCTTTCTATCTATATACTAGCTTTTAAACTTTTTCTACTTTTTAAAAGCTTGCTTATAGGTTGCAAGTAGCTTCTATTAGTAACTTTTAATAGAAGCTACTTTTTTTCTAAATCTAATTTGCTAGTAGGCTTGTTTTTAAGCAAAAGTAGTAGAAGTACCTAAGTAGTAGTAGCTTTTACTAACTTTATAGGCAACAAGTAGTTAGCTAGTAGGTAAAAGCACTTCTAAATATAGTAGCTTTCTACTTTGCAGTATATATATAGCTAATTAGCCTACTACTACTAGATTTTCTTTTCTAGCACTTATTTAGCTTGTTTTTGTTTTATACTACTCTAGTTACTTTTTAAAAGTTGCTAGTCTATCTATTCTAGAAACGCTAGCCTATTGTAATTAAGTAATTAAAGCTTTTTATATATAGCAAGGCTAGCTACTAACTAGCTATAGAGCTTTGCTATTTAACTATTTAAGCTTACTTAAAACAAGTTATTAAACGTCTAAATAACTTTATTAACAAAATTGCTAAAGTTAAAGCTTTTATCTACTATAGCTATGCTTTTTTAAAGTTTAGTATTAAAGCTTTTTAAAAACTAGTTTTTTTTGCTTGCATTTTTAAAAGTTTTACTACTCTAAAGTATTAAGTAGTTAAACTCTATATAATAATCTTTTATAGGCTTTTTTTTTTGCTTTAAGCTATTTAGCTAATTAAGTACTTAGGCTTTTAAGTAGAAGTTATTAAACTACTAGTTTAAAAATACCTATATTTTGTTAATAAAAAAGAATTTAGCGTAGAGTTTGCACTAAAACAAAACTATACTAGTAGTATAGTTTTTTATTTTTTCTATTAAGTACTTAATTTTATATTGCTTTAGCCTACTACTAAAGTTGTTATAAAGCTTTGCTTTTGCTTTAAATTAGAAAGCTAGGTATTTTGTATAGTTTCTATTAAAAGGTTCTAAGTTAAAACACTTACCTTGCTTTTTAGTAGTAATTAGTAGTGTTTTAGAGTATAGTAGCTTCTAGCTAAGTAGTATTGTAGTAGTAGCTTTTTAACTTTCTAACGTATTTATTCTATTTATTATCTACTTTATTATTTCTATTATTATAGTAGAAAAATCTAATTATTCTACTAGTTAATTTTTCGCTTGTAACTAAGTTTTAATCTAACTTACTATTGCTTTAATAGCCTAAACTAGCTATTGCTTTTTAGCTAGTATTTTATTTTTTATATACTAGTAGCAACTTAGTTATATAACTATTTTCTTTCTAGTTTTCTAATAGCGTAGACTATTATATTATTAATTAAATAGCTTTCTATTTCTATATTTTTTATATATACTTGCAGCTTAGCGCGTATAAAGCTTCTACTTAGTATTTTAATTGCTTAATCTATTAATTGCTTAATAGTTTAATAGCTTAATAGCTTAATTTTTAATATAGCCTACTTTCTATATAATAGAAATAGGTAGAGCTTCTAATATAGGCTTAGGCAAGCGTTCTACTACTAGAGTTTCTACTCTAGCTTTGTTTCTATAACAATAGAATACTATACTAGCTAGTAAACTTTTTCTAAAATAATAAAATACTATACTAGCTAGTAGACTTTTTTTAAAACAATAGAATACTATACTAGCTAGTAGACTTTTTTTAAAACAATAGGCAATTAAATCTAAATATAGTAGCTACGCAAAGCTTACAAATGCTTAGTAATAGTTTAGATTTAATAAAGCTTTAAAAAGTTTAAATAATAGGTTTTTCTACTATTTTTTTTAAAGTAAAACAACTATCTACTAGTTTATTTTGCTTTTTTAAAGTAAAACTACTCTAGATTTTATCTAGATAAAGCTACCTAGGCACTAGCCTATTATATATTACTAAAGCAACAATTTTGTTTTAGTTAATATTTGTTCTATAGCTACTAAGTTATAAAGTTAGTAAAGTTTGCCTATTATAGTTATTATATTAAAAAAGCATTTATATTATTTTTTAAAGTATATTTAAAAAGTAAAGTAGCTATACTTAGAGTATTTGCTATTTTTTTTGCTATAATAGTATACTAGTTGCATTCTACTATATAGGCTTTTTTACGCTTTACTAGTATAGAAAATAGTTATACCTACAACTCTATGCTTATAGTTGTAATTATATAGCTTAAGCTAATATATAGTTTAAATAGCAAACTAAATAATAATAAGTAACTAGTATAATTTATATAGCACTTATAAAGCGTACTTATATTGTTTAACTTAGATTTTATAAAAAATAAAATACTATAGCTAATAGAAAAGTTTATATATATCTATACTTATATATTTTTCTAATTCTATTAAATACTACTTAATATTTGTTGCTAATATAAGTATAGTATAAATAAACAATTTATATAGAGTTTAAAAGCAAACGTTTTATAAACTTAAAGTCTATAGAAACTATAAAAGTAGTAATTAGTATATAGATATAGCGCTTAGTTTAGATTAGTAAAAGCTATACTTTAGTATAAAAGCTAGTTAGTTTAGTAGAATTTACTTTAACGTATTGTATTTAAAAACTATTAGAAGTTTTATAGAATTAAATTGTATACTTTTTTAATAACAGCTTTTTATTAACGTGTTTTATAAGCAAGCGCTCTACCTAAGCAAGCGCTTTAGCAAACACTACTAAAGCGCGTGTATAGCAATAATATATAATGTTACAACAATACTAAGCTTAGAAAACCTATACTAAAGGTAACGTGTAGCTTGCTATTTCTAATATTTAAAAAAATTAAATTAAAAGCTTTTAGCATGCTAAATTAGTCTATACTGTTTTTTAAAAAACAATACAATAGCAACATACTAGAACGCGCTTTTAACGCGACTATAAGCTAAACTTAAAGCGCTTAACAAAACTAGAAAAAAAGGTAATTATAGAACGTATACTTAACAAAAGTTTATATAGTATGCTAGTATTAAAGGCAAACGTACAAAATATAGCTAATAGACTAGTAAAAAAGCGTAGTAGAAAGCCTACTAGTAAAAACTAAGTTAATAACTTTATTAAGCGTATATCTAAGCTGCAAACACAATAAAGCTGTCTATACAATCGCTAGCAAGCTGCCTACAAAGATCTAGTAGTTATCTAGCTTTAGTTTACGCTTGTTTAGTTAATAAAAGCAAAATATAGTATTCTAAATAAAAACATCTATAACTTTAACAAATCTAGCTTTTTAATAGGCAAGATATTGTTTTAGCTTATTGTTACAAGTTTAGAAAAACCTAGAAAATAAAAAAAACTACAGCCTAGCAATTGCAAGTAAGTTACTTTAGTACAAAGTGTTAGCGCAACAAAACGTATTATTCTACTTTTTATTATCTTTATAGGCAAGGTTTTTATTTTCTTCTAGTTTAACAATCTACTTTGCAACTAGATTATTAATGTTTCTTCTACTAGCTAGATTAATAATAGCCTTGCGCTAGCATAGCTTAAGTACTTTAACGTATATACAAAAGCTTATACTATAGAAGTATATAGACTACTTATTATTAATAGATATAAAAGCTATTGCTTAGTAGAATTCTAAAACTACTACAAAAAAAACAAGATTATAGCTTTCTATATACTTCTATACTTATTATACTTTCTATAGCTATTTAATATAGTTTGCTACTTGCTACTAAAACGTTTATATAGCAATAGAATTTTAGTTTTAGCACGCAGCCGCGTCTACTATATTAGCAAAAAAACTTTTTTACTAGCTTTTAAAGCAGCTTTTAAAAAAGCGTTTATAAAAAAAAATATTTGCGTAGAGTTTTAAAGTGCTAGAATAGTTCTATACAACTTAAAGGCTATGCTATTAAAGCTAGATATATAGCTGCGTATGCTAATACTATCTATACTAGGCGCTATTAATTAGAAAGTAAAAACACTACGCAACGCCTACAAAATAGAAGCGCAGTTAACGCTTATTTAAAACAAGATTTAAAAGCGCCTAGAATCTTTAGCAAGTTCTATAGATAAGTAGATATAGTAGCTTACTAAAGGCGCTTAGCAAATAGCGTATAATATTATGCTAATGCAAAAAAAATTAAGTTGCTTAAAAAACGCTATAGAAGTAGCTACAAAGTGTAAAAGTTGTAAGTAGCAATATATATAGATAGAGAAAACTTTAATAGTTAGTAAAATATCTAATTTAATTGCTAAAAAAAAGTAACAGTTGTAATAGAAGCAAAATGCCTGCAAAAAAAGTGCGTAGAAAAAGGCACTACAGCTATTGTAGTAAAACTAGGTACAACTTCTATACTTGCAAAGTTAAAATACAAAATGTAAAAAATAGCAAAGCTTCTAAATAATACTATATTATTGCGTATAGCGCTAATTATTGTTGTAGTATTGTAGAACGTTGCTATACACGCGCTTTAGTAGTGTTTGCTAGAGTGCTTACTTAGGTAGAGCGCTTGCTTATAAAACACGTTATTTTAAAACATTTAAAATTTTATCTAATTAAATAAAGCAGCTTTAACCTGCTATAGATACTAATATCTACTTTTTTAACGCTTTATAGTTACTTTAGGTTGCTAAAGTTTCTAAAGCTTCTAAAGTTTCTAAAGCTTTTTAAAAATCTTTTGCTAATACTAAAGTTTTTAAAAGTTTCTAATAGTTTCTAACATTGCTAAGTTCTATAATTTTAAACTTACTACAACTTTTTTGTTATATAGTTAGATCTATTAATATATATAAAAATAGGTAGGTAAACTTTCTATAAAACAGGCTATATTAATTATACGCTTTTTTCTACAAAATCTAGCAACTTGCTAAACATTTTTACGCTTAAAATAGCAAAAGCTAAACCTAGAATAGTTTGTTTACTTACGTTTAAAAAAGTTGTTAAAGTATATATATATTTTAATAGTATACAAGTTAACAAGCTTATATATTTTAGTTTTAACTTAGATCTATACTAATATACTATTGTAGACACTTTAAGTAACAAGCTTATATATTTAAACTACTACGTTTTTATTGTTTACTACTAAATAGGTTAGTATTATAGCTTTTAACTATAACGTATTCTACTACTAAATCTAACAACCTACTAAACCTAACAACCTACTAAACCTAATAAAATATTTTAGTAAAACTAACTTACGTTACAAATTTATATTTTAATTACTATTAAAGAAAAAGCCTATATATATTATGCTTGCATTAAATTTAGAAGATTTTTTTATATTTTTTTTGCAAGTTTAAGTATTATACCTAGTCTACCTACAGCTTCTATAGCGCTGTAGACCTAGCTAGGCTGTTTTATAGTTACTACTACTATAGGCTTTTTTTAATCTTTAAAACGCTACAAATGCTTTAGTAGCTACTTACGCTAACGCTATACTATAGTTTATTATACTACTATACTAAATCTACTTCTATTTACATACTTTACGCTTAGTTATTACTACTAATTGTTTTTGTAGCTTATTAACCTTAGCAAAAAAAAGCGCGTTTTAGTAGAGTATAAGTTTAGCGCTTTTTACAAGCTAAAAAAAGCTAGCCTAAGTAGTAAAAAGTAACTATATAAAAAAGTTACTTACAAGCTTAGATTAAAATCTAAACTTATACGTATTACTTAGAGTTTTTAACTACTATAGCGTTTCTAGTAGTAGAAGTTCTAGTAAAGTATGCAGCTATACTTTAAAGCAATTTAATACTATCTACGCATTAGTAGAAACTAGTTCTAATGCTTTAAAAGCTTTTTAGTAGTTCTACTTTGTAAACACGTTAAAAAACGCGTTTTTAAAAGCTAGAAAAAAGCCTTTCTTGTTAATATAGAAGACGCGTTAGTATACTAAGTTTTGTACGCGTTAAAAGTACTTACACTTTAATAGTAAAAAGCAAACTATATTAAGTAGCTAAAGTATATATAACAAGTAAAGTAGTATATAGATAGTAAAAATCTTGTTTTTAAAGTAATAGTTTTTAAAATTCTAGTTAAAATAGCTTTTATAGCTATCTAAAATAAGTAGCCTATACTTGCCTACTTAGCGTAGCTTTATATACGTGTTAAAGTGCTTTAACTACTTAAAACTAAAGGCATTGTTTGTCTAGCTATTTTTAGAAACTAAAAGCTTCTAAGTATATAGTATATTTTTCTTTTTATACTATATAGAAATATAAACGCGCTTTTTATAGATAATAAATAGTAGAATTATATACCTAGTAGCGTAGATACTCTAGATAACTATAACCTACTTGCAATTGCCTAGCTAGATAAAATTAGGCCTTGTACGCTTTTCTAAGCCTATAACAACTTTTATTAACCTAATTACACTTATCTAAAACCTAGTTTTGTTAAAGTTGTGTATATTGTTGTTGTAAACACTATACTTAGCTTTAGTATTTGCAACTAGCTTAAACTACGCGCTAACTACTTTAGAATTTTTCTAGAGTATCTTTTGCCTATTTTTTGCTTAATTAAAAGCTATTTTAAGCTAATCTAAACGCGTTACAAATCTTTTAGCCTAGTATTTGCTTGCTAATATACTACTACGCACACCTAACAATTTATTAGCTATATTTTCTACTTTACACAGCTAGAGCGCAAATTCTTGCAAATTAAAATTAAAAATATATTAAACAAGCGTTTTTTCTTTAGTTATAGTAAGCTTCTAGCAATTAGGTTGTATATTGCGTTGAAATTGCTTTTCTTTAGCGCGCTTAGTAAAAGTATAATGCTTAACATTAAAAGCTACTACAGCTGCTTAATAGCTTTAAAACTGCTTAGCATTATAGGCTTAAAAAGCAAGCTAAAGTCTACTTTTGTATTTTTCTAATAAAGCCTTGCGTTGTTAAAACATAATATAATAATAAACAAGTTAGTTTTACTAAAATATTTTGTTAGGTTTAGTAGGTTGTTAGGTTTAGTAGTAGAATACGTTATAACTTTTTCTATGCTAGAATTTATAGCTTACTAAATTTAAGTTAAGTAATATTTGCTATACTACTTACTTCTAAAGCTAGATTAAATCTAGTTTTAGAACAACGTGTATTCTATAGACTATACAAGCAAAAAGTACTTTTAATTGCTTATTAACTATATTAAAAATATCTATAAAGCTATAGCCTAGCACCTATATACACTTCTATAAAGTTGCAAAATTATATATAACTTGCTATAAGCTCTATTTAAACTAAATGCTTATATATATACAACTTGCTTTAGTACTAGGTACTTTTAATATATAAAGTACAATTTTAGAAAGTAAGAAAAAACAAAGTCTAGTTCTAAATACTAGAAAATTAATTGCTTCTATTTTAATTTTAATAGTACTAATTTTAGTAAAGCTTCTATAGTAGTTAAAATTACTAAGTTCTATAGAGTAAAGTAGATTAATTACTTTCTTGCATTTTTTTTTAATACTACGCAAATGCTAGCAAAGTTAAAGCTAATCTACTATAGTATAGAAAGAAGTTTTTTTACTTAATTAGAACCTACTACTATTACTACAATAGGTAGGCTTTTATTATGCACAAAGAAAATAAAATTAGATTTTCTATTAACAGCTAGATTATAGTTAACGCTGCTTTTTTTTAGAAAAGAAATTCTAATTATAGTATACTAGAAGTTAATAGAAACAACTCTTTTTATAACACTTAACTACAGCCTAAGTAGATTAAAAGTACTAGCTTAGAACCTACAAATGTAACTAAAAACAATTTGCTTATTAGTAGCTTTACTATACCTAGTTTTAGCTTTAGTAAAAAACAATAGAGTAGAATATATCTTTTTTGCTAATAGTTATTACGCTAATACGTAGATATAGTAGAATTTCTAGTTACTAGCATTAGTAAAATCTAATAGTTATCTACTTTTTATAATTGCTTTACTTTTCTAATAGAATAGAAAGAAACAATTATAGCTTTTGCAAAAGCCTATACAAATATAGCAAATAGGTTTAAATTTAATAACTTTATTACTAAAAAAGGTTGTAGTCTAGTTGTACTTTTATAGTATAATTTCTAAAGTTTTTTTTTCTATATTTGCTTATATACTCTAGTAGCTTTCTAGAAGTAAAAAAGACTTTTATAGCTAAAGCTATTGCTAAGTATTTTTAGCAACTTTTTTATTCTATAAGTAGACTCTATATCTACGCTTTTATTATATAAAGTCTAACTACTTAGATTTTTGCTAGCAAATTAGACATTGTTTTATTATTGCTAAAAAAGCAACTTTTAAACATATTCTAGATTGCTAGTTATTAGAATGCAATTTTTTTTTTAAATAAAGCTAATGTCTATTTTAAGCAGTATTTATTCTAGAACTTAACACGCAATAGTCTTGTTACTATATTTCTTTGCAAGCTAGAATATCTAGATAGAATTATGTTTTTAACAACAAATTAAGTGTCTAATTTTAATAAAGCAATATTTAGCTGTATTTATTTTATAATAAAATACAACAAGCTAACTAAAAATGCAAAAATACAAATCTAGAAGTATTTTTTTGCGTAGTTATACACTTTTTATAGAGCTTTAAAAGTCTATAATAACAAACTAAAACAACTAGTTAGAAATAAGCTAAATAGATAGTAAGTAGAGTGCCTATACTACGTATCTAAGTACTTGTTTTACTTACAGCGTACTTTAGATTAAAAATGCTATTTCTATAGCCTATGCGCTAGCTATAAAAAAAAATGCAAAATAAACTTTATATACTTTTCTAAAGCTATAACTATAAGCAAAAATTTTATATACAAATTTACTAAAGTAGAAAACTTTAATAAAATGTATAGCTAGAGCTTTTTATTAGTTGCTAATTAAAAAAAGTTAGCTTTTTTCTATAATAAACTGTCTAAAAATAGATAACGTTCTTTGTCTATGCTTGCAAAACCTACTACGCTAGAAAATGTAATTTTTTACATATATAGAACCTCTTACTAGAAAATTGCGCTTAAGTAGCTTTAACTTAGTTAGACAACTTTTTAGTAAAATCTTTTTTAAAAATATAGCTAGAATAACTTATTTCTATTAGAATAGTTAGTTGTAGTATGCTTTACTTTCTTTTTTTTTTTAAGTTGCTTTTTAAAAGTAGAAAAAAAAGCTATTTATCTTTAGGTGTAGAAGCCTAATCTAGGTAGGTCTAATTATCCTCTACTAGTAGAGATGTTTTTTAAGCTACTAGCAGTTTCTTTTAAAATATAATCGACCTACTCTGCTTAGGCTTATTTGCTAGTTTTGTAGCATCTTGTTAGCTAGGGTAATATCTAAGATTAACTAGTCGCACCTTTTATTAATATTTCGTTAATATCTAAATGCTGTTAGTTTTTCTTTTCCTTCTAATTAGTTCTCTGTAAGATTCTTGTACCTTGTAGAACTAACAAAAATTCTCGAACATTCTAAAGAGCTCTCAGCCCGTCTTCTAGGATCTTGAGCTTCTTAGTGCAGAGCGTTCTTTCTGCTAAGCACTCCTCGCTCTCTAATGCCAGGGAAGCCACTGTCGCGTCGTTGATATTGATAACGTCGGCGGGCAAGAACAATAAGGGGAGTTCTTGCATAAGGCGCGTTTCGACAGCAAGCACACTGAAGTCATCGACGATTTGCTTCATCGCTACCTGTTGCGGTCAGGCTTTGGCACAACGCGCACGCCGATTATGCTTACCTTGTAGTAGGCTTCCATGAAATCTGTAGCAGTAGAGCTGGCATAACTGTTCATGTCTGCTTCAGTCTTCGAAACCAGCGTGTTAATCAATGTGTTCACGTTGATCGGGATATTGACGATGCCGACACCGGTGTAGTCTGCGCCGAGGACTTTCTCCAAAGATTTCTTAATCTCTTGTGCTCGTCATGGATCATTTTGAAGTCAATCTCTTCCCCCTTCAACTGCAGCTAGAGTATTCCATCGGAAGGAAACTATTCGAGTATGTGTTTCCTGGGATAAAGGACAAGTCCATAACGAACAGCATGTCTCCTTTCTTAGTCAAGCACATCGTCCATCCCAATAAACAAGATAGGGATAGTGTCAGCAATGCATTAGGTGCACTAGCGCAGAAGACGTCTCTGCCTAACAATAAAGACGAGGTCAACGCTCTAAAATTAAGACTTACACTAACGTTGCACCTACTAACCCTAAACAAAAAACTACTAGCAAAGAGGAAACCAAGCTATAAGAAGCGCCTAAACATCTATTACCTGCGCTTGTTTTGCAATACAAATACCCGCTCTACCTTAGAACCTTGCAGCTTACTTTACTCTTAATCTGCTGCAGCTAAACTATTATCCCTACCTTCTACTAGACTAAGCAGTTTGCAGTCTAGATCTAACGTGTCTGCTAGTACAACTAAATTAGAAAAAACTACTAGGAAGTTTATAATTTATCGTTTAAATACAGATAATTAGAGGACGAAAAAGAGAAGGTCTAACAATCTTACAGAAATAATAGCATAGGCTAGCAACTACATAACTCTTGCCTATGTTAAAATCCTGTCTATAATACTTTGCTTGTCCTACAAGAGAAAGTTAAATTGTAATCTAGAGGATGTACACAATCTTGTATTTTAAATGCTAAACCTAGAGTATTGCAACAAGACCTAGTCTAACCTTAATCTAGCTTAACAAATTAAGAAAGACGTTACGCGTGCGCTTTTTGCACACGCTAGCGCTATTGTTAGCAACAAGCTTACGCACTATTAGGCAGCAAAGCATAGGCCCTCGCGCCTTTGCTAGATTGCTAATAGTTTAATTGTAATAAACACTTCGCTAGATCTATTAAACAATATTAGCACAAGGGACTCTTCTCTAGGTAGGAGTAATGTATTAGAAGAGGTGCCTTCGCGTTGCTTTTTTGCAAGTAGAAGAGCTAGTACTTTCTTAGCTATAAGTAAGCAAAGCAGTCTTTAAAGCAGTAGAAGTAGGCATAAAGTTGCTAGAAGTGTCTTAGGCCCTAACTAGCAGGACAATAACGCAATTATTAAGGATAGAAAAGGCTTCGCAGATAAGCTTTTGCGAGTTAACTAGACAGAGCTAGAACATGCAAACATAATGCAAAGTCTTTTAAAGCATGTTACCTAACTAGCGCCCTTTAGCTACAAGCTGCGTAGTAGAAGCTTTAGGGACTTTGCAAGTCTTAGAGAAGACAGCAAAGACACGTAAGTTAATAATTATGTTAGCGCCTTATAGCATTGTGCTAACTAGATACCTAGGTTAAAAAGGAAGTCCTGTATTCTACTTAGAGGAGCTAAGAAGTTCTTCGGCTATAGCTAGGTGTCCTAATCTATTGCAGATTAGTGCGGTTATTGTTTTACTTTTCTATCCTTTGCCTAGGGCAGAGGTTATGCTAGCATTCTATATATCCTTAGGCAGTATTAAATTTTATTTGTAAATATTCAAGTATTTCTTTTGTCTGTCCTAATCTTTCTAAGAAAGCGGGCCGGTCTTTTGTACTGCATTTGAGGCGTTAGGTCTTTAGGCAGAGTGTAGAACTGCACATTAGGAGTTTAGAGATTGTAAGCGACTATGCAAATAGTAACAAATAATGCACTTTTTAGGCAGAGCGAAGTTGGTGCTTTAATATAATTGTTTGGAATTTGGTATCAATTGCAATGAACTAACTCTACCATTGCTTTCTGCACATCTGCGATCTAATCACGTGGTTTCACGCGGATTTAAAGTACACCCTTTTTACGACGATATTTGCGTAGAGAGTATCTACCCCTTGTAGTATAAGGGTCAATAGTCGCAAGCTAGCGTTCTCCTGTGACCTATTGATGGCGAAACGGAGTTGGTACCGGTATCCCCATCCATCTCCATCTCCTCCTAATTTCTAACTCTTTCATGCCTATCTTCTTAATTTTATCTGCGTTAGCTTCTCGGTTATCTCTACCGTCGTGTCTCGGCTCCCGTCTGCCTCCTTCTATTAACTAGGTTTTCAACAAGGGTAAGCATCTTATAGATTACTAGGAGAGGGAATGGAGGAAGAAACAGGAAAGGAGGGGAGGAGGTTTCATGCACAGAAGAACCAGGAGATCTGCTAAGTCCAAGATCCTCACGATACTACGCAAGCAGTAGTTAATAGATCGCTATACGGCAAGAATTCGGGCATTATGTTTAGATGATACGCTGGTTCAAGGATATCCTCATCATGCAATTGGGATTGATTAGAGTAATGGGTGGGTTCTATTACGAGGTTCTATGACATAGAAGGCGTGGCGGCTATTTTTATTAACCGGTCGAGCAGTTACCAAACTTAGACTGACAGCCAGAACCACAATAGGCTGCGCTGCTTCCACAATATCCTGAGCTACTGCAACAATTGCCAAAGGAAGTACCCCTGCATTTGTAGCCTTTGGTGCCGCCACATGTACCTATCAGAAGTGAAATGTCAGCAAAGATACGTAGAGTATTAGCACCGTTCTAGGAAGAAGCCGTTCGTTTTCATTTTAAGAGAAGCTCGGGGGTTACTTGATAAGATCGTGCGGGGCAGGTCCCACTGACTAGAAAGTGGCAGAAGATAGGAATACGAGGCTCCAAAAATGACCCTCGTACTTGACGAATCCAATCATACGTACCGTCGGGAGATAGAGAGGTGTCGGTACAGCTGCCGAAGGTAGGCTGACAACCACCAGTGCCTGTTTTGTCCAGATCAGAACACCACAACATGACAGTTTTGGAATAGTAACTCACAATGACCTGTTGTGGACCCGCAATAGCCAGATGAGCTACAGCAGTCGCCGAATGCAGATCCTTTGCATTTGTATTTGTTAGTACCGCCACCTAGAGAAGAGTCTAAGGTCAGCATATGTTCCTCTGTGCTTAGAGTATTGAGAGCACCTACAAGTGCCATCTGGAGAGATGTCGGTGACCGTGCAATTGCCGTATGTGCTTTGGCATCCTGCGCCACCTGATATTGATGTCAGCACATGAGAAACGCCGACGAAAATCTTGGCAAATGCGTTACGCACAGTGTCCGGATGTTGAGCCGCAGTACCCTGAGCTGCTACAACAGTCGCCGAAGCCGGAGTCTTTGCACTTGTATTTGTTGACTCCACCGCCTAAAATGGCATGTTAGTCTAATATTGACAGAGAACGCCTCCTAGGGACAGAATATCACTAACAGGTTCCGTCAGGAGAGAGGTCCGGAGCGGTACAGATGCCAAAGGCAACCTGACATCCCCCGGCACCTAAGGAAGCGTTAGCAGAATATCCTGAATTGGGTAGATATTTTTATACACACAATGTCCTGCTGTTGTACCACAGAAACCTGAACTACTGCAACAATCACCGAAAGCAGAGCCCTTGCAAGTGAATTTGTTCGTTGAGCCACAGCTGCCATCAGGACTGACTGATCCCGGTGTAGGAGCTGGTGTACCAGAACTAGTGATTGGAGAAGGCAAAGGCGTCTCTCCTGGTTGAGGCAATGTACAGTTACCGCTTTGACAGACTCCTAGCCCACAGAATGCGGGGCCGGTACCTGCGGCTGGGGTCAAACCAATGTTTCGAACGTTTCGACAGAGAGTGTATATATACCACACTGGCCGCTGGCATTGCAGCAGTCACCCCATTTTCCACCACAGAGCTTGTGGTTATTTTGTATACCGCACTTCCCGTCAAGGCTGTACTCTGACGGGAAGCCGAAGCAGGCCCCGTTAAAGCAAGTACCGGGAAGGCAATCGTCGCTGTTGGGTATTTTAGTGAAGGAAAAAAGGTTTCCCAAAGGCAAATTTCGTACAACGTATCCCCGCACTCCCAAGTCTCCGAGTTGCAACAGGGTCTGTCCGTGTCAAGGCATGTAGTGTTGGCATGCAACGGTCCGCAGAAGCCATCCTTGGAGATACGCTGCTGGATCCCTGGAAGGCATCAAAAGAGATTTTGCAGAGAACGGAGGTGTCTTACAGCCTCTGACACAGTAATCCGTGTCTGGTTTGATCTTTTCGCAGTCTCTGTCTACGTCGGGGTTCAGCTCGAAGAACTTATCCACAGTGATTTGGTATTTGCGAGCCAGCCTGATGCAACTGTAGTAGTTGACTTCGGAACCCGTCGTAGCGTTGTAGCGACAGACAACTTCGCCTGGTACAGCTTCATCTGGTGACACAGCGGCTTGAGCTCCGAGGAACCAAAGTTGGAAGAAAAGGACGGTGAATGAGTGTACGTTCATGGTCGCTCGAAGTATGTTCGATCGCAAGACCTCAAGCGTAAGGGACACTCGATATGATTGTGCCTTAGCAAAGGGCAAACGGAGATCACCTCACGACATGCACACCTGCAGGCAGACCAACATTGGAAACTTTGAGGCCCCGTTTATAGACCTCGACTGAGGCTTAGGTCGTAATCTCCAGTTCAAGCATTGGCCACGGAACGGGTAACCTGATTCATGGTCGCTTCGAATGTTTACGAGGCTGATATATCGAGAGGAAGGTGGAAGTACTAGCTTTAGGCCGGAGCAAGACAAAAGCGGCCACATGCATGTCCACGCCACACACGTGCACGAAAAATATATGGAGACACGACGGGAGGCGGGTGCCTGCTGCTGTGCCGCAAGCGGGTCAGACCCGCCAGGCCGCCCGAGATGGGAAGAATCTTAAGTTTATCATGCCTCATCTCCGTATCCATACAGGAGTGTGTGGATACTATTTTCGCATAGTATGCCCGAGTGCGGCGTATGTCAATATGGGCTGAAATTTAACCCAATACAAGGTCACTTGCCGTGTTAAGCAAGCGTGACAATCCCAGATATGTGGAACAGGGAGTCGGACTCTGCGCCAGCCTCGATCTTCCGCGATTATCATTGGCTGTTTATCCCATCGAGTAACCTATATAAGCCCGCCCACCTTGCAGCGTAGACTCTATTGTCCCACATCCGAATCATGTTATGACTCCATCCACACTCTGATTCCGCCCCGACGCACTCTGCACCTTGCCATCGCCCACCGTCGTAGGTTACATCCCCTGCATATCGGCACAATTCTGTATTCTCTTCGCCCAGCCTAAAATCAGTCCCATGGCAACCGTCCATCCATATCGGGACCCTCCTGGCCGCGTTAAGGAGTCCTTTTTTTTCCGCCTCCGCTGGAACATCCTTGGAGACCTAAGCCAAATTGAGGTAGAGGACGGCGTCGACGAAAATGGCACGGAAAAGCGCAGCCCGTTCCTCTCCCATCCTATTGCCTCAGAGTCTATTGCAGAACCGCCAGTCACCGTGGCCAGGGTTTCTTGCATGGATATCAACGATACCGTCACTTTTTATATGGCCCCGTATGGATGGAAATACAAAAAACTCCTGATTGAAAATACAGATGGACGCCCAATCACAGTAAACGACGTTGTAACCCAACTGCACGACCACCTGAATCAGCCAATCTTGCCCAACCAGGATCAGCCAATCTTGCACAAGGACCTCATCATCCTGCTTAAAAAGCATCTCATCCCAAGGCCAACCGGTACGGAGCCTATTAGGGCTCCTGACGAAATCTTCTTCGAGGGTGTAAATCCTCAAAGTTCGGAGAACAGGGCTACGCTAAGCATCTCCACTTTTGCTCTAGGCACGGGAGTCTCAGAAACTACTGTTGAGGAGTTTTGGGCCCGCCAGCGCGAACGCGCTTCAACAGCTCTCAATCAATCCAAGCCTTCCAAGCCTTCCCATTAGTCCGTACCCCGGAGCTGCGGCACAGTAGCACTCACGATTCGCCGGGCCGCAAAGAAAAAAGACCTGTACGGTAGTGTGCTTTGGTATGCGAGCGGGCACGACTGTGGCGGATGCGATGGTTTGTCAGTTGGGATTGCAAGGTGCTCCGGGTGACGAACACGGCCCCTAAACGTACAGTGGATGCAAACGCGTTATAGGGTGCGTGCGGCTTTGTGAGCTTAAAGTTGGGTTATTTTCGTCTAAATTGCCTTCCTATAATATATGACTGGGGCCCTGGATCAATAGCTCTGAACTAGTGGCACGAGCCGCCTTCCAACATGTATCTATTATCTATGCGTAGACGAATAGGCACTAGCCTCTAGACGCATAGTCAACAATTCTGTGGCATGTTAAAGTCCCTAGCAGCGTCTGATAAGCAACTGTTGGTATTGTTTTATTTTATTTTGTTTTTCCGCAAACCGCTCCTCGATCAGTAGCTTATAACCTCTGCCCGTAGTTATTTCCTCGCCATCATCGTCCTCTACGGGCTGCGAATATTATGGCGGGGGTGAAATTGCGTACCATAGTCCGCCTTCTAGTATCGTACATACTTCTGCATCATGACTCCGTACAGGCTCAGTTCAACCAGCGTGTCAGTTTCTTTCCTGTTCAAGTCGCTCCCGGCGTTTGGGACCCAGCAGTTCCACACTGGCGACGGGAGGATTGGTTGAATTGGCAGCGTGTTATCCAGCTCCCTCGTCCAGTATGTTGCATCCATCCCCGCGGTTCTCTTCATGTCTCTTCTACTCAGATGATTGACTCGGAAAACTTCTTTAGATTGTACTCGAGTGAGAAGCTACATTCAATTGATGCTGAATCCGCCGTCTGATTCACACTAGATATAATTGTGACAAAATGCCGGCTATATGCAACAATGTGGACAGATGGTACGCACGGAATACAAATGGACCCTCTCCAACCAATGCTCCACACATTTTCCACTGGGACGTTGGCCAAAGAAAGGATCAAGACCACCTTATGGGCCAAGAACCAGCGGATCTGCGGAGAGCGCAGATGTGTCCGCCCAGTTGGAAAGGAACCTATGCACGCCCAAGGTATATTTCAGCGCCCCGTTGCACAAGTTCAAACTTCAACTATACTTATACTGAATCCTGCGTAGATGCCCCGAGTCCAACCAACCCCAGGTTGTACCCCCTTTGTGGGACGAGCGCGGGCAACCTGTGACTGGTCTCAAGTGGCCTACTATACTCCATGTTGGCGCACCGGCCGAGTTGTCTCTAATGATCGAAGACGGCAGAGACAATCAACTTGCAGGTGCAGTTCAGCCATCCGGCCGCACTTATAGTTGCGACGAGTTTCCGCCCGCCTCTTGGATTGAGGGCGGAGATGGGCCCACTCACCAGACCCCAGGCACCACATATTGTGCACCCATACATGCAATGTAAGCTGTTGGAGAAAAGAAGGAAGGGTCAAATGTAAATATTGAAGGCTGACACAGATTAGGTGCGATAGCATTACCAATCCTGCTGATGCCCGGGGCTCTGAACAGAACTGGCAAGGCTTTCTTCACGGAATTCTGGGAAGAGAACTGAACTCGAAAGCTGTGCAAGATGCACACCTGCAAATTGGATCTGAAGAGTATAACTGGGATAGTGCTATCAAGTTCTATTTTAGGATTGACAGGAGCGGTGCCAATCACTCTTGGGCGGGTAGGGTCTACTACTATAACGGACTTATCCTCGACACGCTCAATCCTGGTACGCCGTGGCGGCCTTGCTTACTAAACGAGAATGTCTCGGGTATGAACACGTCTGTAAGTGCTCTCTTGAGCTCGATAGAGTTCAAGACTGCCAACTTGACGGAATACGGGTTCGATGCGATCGACGTTATTCCCGACATGACGACCGGAGCTCTCAGAGTCAAGATATCGGGTGGCTATGAATTTGCAGCAGAAGATTCTCTAGAGTTCTTCGAAGCATTAAGGGCAGCTCGCTCTGGGAACTTGACAGTCACCGCCCTATTCATACTAGATCCAACAAGGCATGTTGGCGAAGGAGCCGCAGCATCAATGGCCAACAGTGTCTCTGCTCTATTGTCCAGTTCCGCTGCGAACTCCTCTGACGCAGATCCCAAACTTGAGGAATGGCACATCACTGCTGCTGATCTCGATGTAACACTAGCTACCTATAGTCTCGAAACGCAACAGCAACCGATCGAAGGAGTAATTGACATCCTCGAAGTAGGCACTCGGTATATTCGGGGACAGATTGGTCAGTCTAATCAAACCCGGAACGGCACCACAAATACCACAGTTGCACTGCGCCGCTGGTCATATGACAGAAATCCGCAACATACATCTCTCAAGCCGCGGGCCGTCGAGGGGCCAATTCAATGCGGGCCGGGCCAGCCCTGTCTTAATAGGTCATGCTGTAAGTAGTGCACCACTGGAATCGTGTGATACAAATGCGGGCTTACATAGGTCTCTCAATAGGCAATACCAATGGAAAGTGCGGCTTCAAGTCATACAATTGTGGAGACACATGCATATCCAATTGTAATGCAAAAGCCATGTGTGGCATTGATTTAGCAGACGGGAAGACGCCCTGCGGCCTCAAGTTATGCTGCTCGTACTACGGCTGGTAAGGAGAGTCCCGTTGCCGTCCCTTTTCGCCCAAGAAACTAGTTCATACAAAAGCTGACAGTCACTAGGTGTAGCACAGAGGATGTGCATTGCCTAGATCCTGAGCCTCAAATTGGCAAAACCCCCTGTTAGGCAGGGTACGGAGGTTGCAAAATTATCCCATCGCCTACCTGTAGGAAAGACTGGAACTGTGAAAGGTCGCTGTGTTGGCTACTATCAAGGCTAGAATACGAGAGAGCGGATGTGCGACAAGGTCTCGCCGCGCCAGATCAACACTCGCGGTCTAACGCATCTCTTTTATTCTTTTGCGTTCTTCCATCCAACTACATTTAAAGTAATGCCTATAAACGCTGGGGACATCTCCCTCTATAGCGAGTTCACGGCTCTCAAGCGAAACGGACTGCAAACATAGATTGCAATTGGTGGAGTAAGTTCCTCGCCCGCGACATACCAATTGAGAGAGGTTGTTGATCTTTGATAGTAGTCTTTCAATAACCCTAAGACCACGACCTTCAATGCTTTTTCTGATATAGTCTCTACTTCAGCCAACCGGGCTGCCTTTATTACCTCGCTCATTGCCTTTATAGAGCTCTACAGTTTCCAAGGGGCCGATATTAATTGGGAGTACCCCGCTGAACCTAAGCGTGGTGGCCGTAAAGAAGATACCGACAATCTTGTTCTTCTCATGAAGGAGCTGCATGAAGCATTTGGTGGACGCTACAGCTCTAGTTTGACTATCGCCCCTAACTACTAGTATCTCCGGGGTAAGCTCTTCCTGCTTCTTTAAAGACGACATGCTGACTGCATTTCCTCCGCAGGTTTCAAACCGGCCAACATGCAGAATTACGTCGACTTCATAGGTTTCATGAGGTAAGAATATCGTATTTGACCAATACGCTAGAGGGTCTAACCATCTAAACAGCTACGACCTCCATAGCCCATGGGACGAGGACGTAAAGACTCTAGGATCCATTGTTCGGCCGCAAACAGATATCACTAAAATCGATCGAAACTTGAAACCTTTGTGGTTTGATGGCGTTGACCCCGCAAAGATCAATTTTGGCATTGCATACTACAGTCGAACGTACAAGCTCACGGATCCTTCCTGCTCGAAGATGGGCTGCCGCTTCCTTGGGGAGGGTGCTGCAGGCCCTTGCACTAACTTCCCCAGCGTGCTTTCAAACCATGAGATTTGAAGAATAATCAAGGACGAAAACATTACGCCATACTTCAATACAACAGCTATAGTAAAGTATTTCAAGTACAAGGGAGATAGCTAGGTGGGGTACGATGACGCAGAGACGTACGCGATGAAGGAGGCTTTTGCAAATGATCGATGCTTGGTAAGTCAGCCACAATGAGAATGTATCGGGATCGAATTAACAGCCTGCCAGGGCGGGACCATGATTTGGTCTATTGATTTCGACGATAAGACGGGTGGTAGTATTGGTCTAGACGATCCAAATGGCTACAAGTCCCCTAAATCTGCAACTATAATTCCAATGTCGCATACCACCGTCCCCGTTGGCCAAACCTTTACAGTTAGCACTAGCGCCGCTACAGACATCCCCAGGCTGCCGAACTCTAGAAACCAGAATGTCCCAAGTGGTCCTGGATCGGATAAATGCAGCCAATGCAGTTTCTTCCGGAGGATAACTTCGACATGTTGCGGTACTGGCGGTTCTGTAGGAAACGCAATCATGATTCCGGCTGGAGTTCCAACACCCATGGATATCCCTCTACCTTCAGGCTTTGTTCCAAACCAACAATTTACTGATTCCAATGGTAAATTAATCCTAGCAAACCAACCATTGCCAAGGGAGACAATTATTCCGCGCAACACCGTCTTTGAGCAACCGTTCGTTATTGGTGAAGGAATACCACTTCGCGAAGGTGAAGGAGACGACTAGAATTCGAACTCTTCAAGCCTTATCTGGCTCTCACCACATATTTGGGACGATCCAAATCCTCAAGTGCAGTGTTTCTTCCCCTGTACTTTTGTGCTGCCGCCTTGGCCGTTATTCACGTCTACTGTCGACTACCCTCGCATTACCGTGACCCGAAGTGGAACCATCCAAACCACACTAACGTTTCCTCCGCTAACTGTTAGTCTCTGGGAGCCCTCAACTATTATCGTCGCTGGTCCTTGTACTTTAACTTCATGCCCTGAAGATGAACAAACGCGCACGGCAAGTGTTCGGATTAGAACGACGAGCACCTGGCCCATCGTGAAATACACATCTTCAGGAACCGTACATTCTACACGGCCGCCAACCAGAACTGCTGATCCATCTTCTCCACCTGGTAAAGATGATGATCTAGATGATGGGCCATGTTTATTCAACTGCCCGCCACCCCCTCCTCTGGGCATACACATCCCAAACCTTACCATCAGACCCGGCCCACCACGTCCTACTACAACACCATGCGCGTTTCCGGCGAAGGATTGTCCATCACCGGGAAAGGGGCCTCTCCCTGGGCCTGGAGGGCTCCTTGGTCCAGCGGAGGAGGAAGTTGAGGAGGTTGACCCGGAAGAATTCTGCCTTCTTCAACCCTCCAAGACGAAGACGTTGACAGCCATAGCGACAGTCACTAAAGATGTCACGGCCACCGCCACCCCCGATCCCGCTCCGTCGGAGCCGCCCACCATCCCACACAGTCCGCACGAGGGTTGGAGACAGCCCAATCATTCTAAAGACGAAGTCAGGTGTTACAACCGAGGACAGCAGGCGCTCAGGGCAAAACTGATCACCTCAGTGGATGCGTACTGCGACAGAGTCCTCACGGATGGTAATACCATTTCCCCCGGATGGAAGGGAGCGGAAGACAAACATTCGTTCGGGTGCTGTGATCGTACAGTTGAGCATGTGCCCATTGTTGTCTACGTCCAAATGGAGTTGAAGGACGGCTGTACATGGGCTTTCAGCAGGAACGAGTGTAAGCAAGAGTTCAGAAAGATTATTGATGGGTGTGATACGCAAGGGGAGAATCGAAAGCAAGGTGGTGTTATCGAGGGCGACTGTTTGAGATGGAGAGTCGACCCTAACGATGGAACTTAGAAGTGCTCCGTCTGATGCCATCTATTTCTGTCACTCCGCAGCCGCCTTTTTGTAGCTCCTTAAGTCCTAGTCCGTGTTGCTTCTTCTAAATCAGTTACCAGTATGGCCTTCTCAATCGAGTAAATAGTTCGGAACGTTCTTCATCTCTCTAGGCATTGCGGCCTTGGAGGTGTCATGCTTGTCGCGGCAGACACGGTCCCGTACGGGAAATGGTCCCTTGCGGGAAACGGTCCCATGCGGGAAACGGTCCCATGCGGGAAGCGGTCCCATGCGGAAAACAGTCCCGTACGGGAAACGGACCCCTGAGAATTCTAGTGTGCGCCCGCCGTGGGCTTTCTAGCCACAGGTGTCAAACATCACGGTGACTGAAACAGCAGTGTGTAACAGGTGTCGGAGCCGCGTGTATATATATATATATATGTGGTGCCCCACTCATCTATACTACAATCTTAACAACACAATCACTTGCTTCAATAGCCTGCTTCAACAGGTTATAAGCCCGGGTTTGCACACAACAAGATCTAAGATTCTATACCTACAGCTAAGCTTCTGCAGCAAGTAATAACTCTATTAACAAAAGAAGCTAACCCCTACAATGCAGAAATTCAGTAGAAGTTCAGACTATTAAAAAAGGGCGAGCTGGATGAACTTCCTTCTGTTAAGAAAAAGAAAAGAGAAAAGAGCATTACAAATGTTACAGCTACACAGATATTACAGTAACAGCCCCTGTAATTAATTAACTAAAACTAAACTAAGACAGATAGAATTAAATCTAGTTACATGCGCTTTAGCTAACTTTATTAGAACAGCACGCAACATAAGAACAAGAATAAAAAATATTAACTAGGACTAGAACTAACTTCTCTTAACTGCTAACTCTACCTTTAAAAGAACTGCTACAGCTACTTCTAAAAAGACTACTTTAGCAATTATTACGCTATCTCTAGACAAACAAGAAGCTTAATCTTATTTTATACCTTCAACTGTATTACTACTAGACTTAGAATTAAATTTAAAAAACGCATATTTTGTTTCTGTTAAAAAGTGCTATTAGTAACGCCTACACGCGCATATCTAATAAAGACTAGGTGTACTGCGCGTTAATTGTTGCTTCTCTAACTAATAGAACTTCTAATAGCGCTAGTGCTTTAGGTATTACTTACTACAAAGCTCTTGCACGCGCCTCTTCCTCTAGACAAAGACTACGCTGCTTTTTTTGCTCTGCTTGTAATTTTGCTTTTTAACTTAGAAACTATAGAATAACTAGCAACCTATCTTTATTAGATTCTAAAGATAAAAGCACACCTATAGTTTATAATAGTACTATAACTTGCTACAATTTTTAACTAAATAGGCTTTGCAGCTTCTAGAAACGTAGGTTACTATACTAGGTTAATTGTTAACAGTTTTTCTACTTTTTTAGAGCGTGCAAGCATTTTTTAAAATTGCGCACAATACTAAACAAAGACTATATACTTCTATTTTATTTGCCTACGCTAGACTTGTCTAATTATAGTTCTTTTGTTGTGTTAAGCTAGCTTAGTAACGTATTAAGCCTAAACTTCTTTAGTCTAGAAGCACGTTCTATTAGCTTGTTAGACTATAACTCTATTGTTCTAAGCTTACCTAGTAACAACTTAAGCTTTAAGTTCTTTAGTATAGAAAAGCGTTTAACTTTACTATAACTAACATTACAAAGTTTAAATAATTTAGTCTAAACGCATTCTATAATGCTATTTTAACTCTAGACAATGCTAACAACTAGTTTAAGTAAAACTAGAAAGTTAGTAAGTTTATTTAAATCTCTACTATTGCTAATAATAAAACAACACTTCTAATAGAAAAAAAAGATGCACAACAATAGCACTACTATTAGAAGTTTTATACAGCAATGCTTATAGCAAAGCTAACGCACAATGCTACGCAATAGATTAATGCTTTTAAAATCTATTAAGTGCAGCCTTTCTTTAGAGTAGTTAAAGAAAGCTTTAAGCTAGAAAGCTTTAGAATATATATTAATCTCTAGCAATAGTATATGTTTTTTACGCGCAAAAAGTATAGAAGTGCTTAGGTACTTAGAGCTAAGATTAGAAAAATCTACGCTAAAAAGCTTCTACTTAATTCTAACTATATTACTTTAGAAATTAAACAGATATTTTTTTTTATACATGCGCTAAGCGCTAAGTATAAAGGCTTTTGTAACTATATCTTTAGACAAATAGACTTTGTTAACAATAGAAACGTAGACAAGAATATTATTAAAGTAGCACCTACGTTTAACTATATTAAAAACAAAGCAATTAAAAAAGAATACAGAAAAGAATAGCTAACAAAACAATTAGTTAAAGCGCAAGCGCTTTCTACTTTTGCTTTAATTTAGAGACCTAGCTATAAAAAACTTATACTGTTATTAGATAGAACTACTTATTAAATTAAAATTAACAACGTTCTATACTACTTATTCTATTAGAAACTCTACTACGTATAGACTAAGTGCTTTAGAAAGAACCTAAAACTAAAGACTAGAAAAAAGCACAATACAAAGCTAGAAAACTTGCACTCTAGTAGACGCAAACTATTAAAAAAGCAGCATACTACTAATAATAAAAACAACAAAGTAGGCAGCTTAAAAAATCTAAAGAAGCTAACTTTTATAGCAGCAAAAGCTACAAAAAATAATATTAATGTAGCGTTTAGAAAAAATGTCTAATGCAATCTTGCTATAGCTAGTTACACTTTTGCAATAATAGCTACAAAAACACCTTCTATCTACAACGCTTAGATTGTTAATAGCAGCTGTGCCTAGCATATATATAATAACGCTTTAAAGTTTATTTAGATAGACAAGTATTATAGGCTACTACTTTAAAGCGTTAATACTTCTACGTTTCTATTAAAAGTAGAGATAGTAAATATTCTATGCAACATACAAGGTAGAAAGAAGTAGCTTGTTATTAATAATGTTTTTTTTGTACTATCTACGCACGCAAACTTTATATCTATGCTTTAGCTACTTAAACGTAGAGCAAAAGTTAAGTTTTCTAGCTAGAGCGCTAGAATTTGCAACAAGTTAAATAGAAAAAACCTATATACTACAAGCTAATATTAAAAAGTCTATACTCTTAATATATAGACAAACCTTTTTTTTCTAGCATATTACGTTAGCTAACAAATAACTCTTTAGTACAAACAACTAGCCTATCTAAGCAACGCAAATTTATAGCAGCTTAAAAAACAAGCTTATAGCATTTAAAATATAGAGCTATAGAACCTATACAACCTATATTTCTAGAAACAAATAACTAAAAAACTCTACAATTATTTAGAATAAAAAAAAAAATACCTAATAAAGCTTCTTTATATAGACGTTGCAAGGCTATTTAATAAAAAGCTTAATAGCAGTTGTTACTAGCTAATAGTTGTTAATAACGCAACTAGCTAGATTAAAACTATCTCTATACTGCAACGAAAAGAATTTGTTGTAGAATTACTACGCTTCTTTTTTAACTATAACAAACGTTCTAAACAAAAGTATAGACAAATATACTTTAACTAGATTTCTAAACAAGTAGAAAAAGAAATAAAATTTATGCTATTTTCTTGCGCAATTTAAGCTAAAGTTACAAGTATTAATTAATACTAGCAAAATAGCGTTGCTAAAAAAGCTTATAAAACTATATATAATTAAATAGAGCTAATACTAGCCTATACAAAACTTCTATCTAAATTCTAGCTAAAAATAGCTTAAATAGCAGCATTTTTTTTAAACTAATTACTGTTGTTAAAGCTATATATAACACTATACTAAGCGTAGTATAGTAAAAAGCCTAATCTATTACAACTATAGGTAATTAGGTTAAAAAAGAAATACCTAATCTTGCCTAAGCAAAGAAAAAAGTTAATAGAGCCTAGAATAAAGCTATATATTCTATTAGGCTACAAGAAAAATACTAACTACTACATTCTACTTAAAGATAAAAAAATTGTTAGAACTCTAAACGCTAAATTCTAAAAAGTTTTTATAACTTTTTTTATACAAACTATACTAGATATAGAAGCTAAATAATATAGTTTATTTAAAGCAATAGCTACTGCTATAAAAAAGAGTTTAGTAGTAGAACTATTAAACTAACTGTTAGTAAGTATATAGCAAGCATTTATGCTAGCATCTAGACGTTATATATCTATAGCTGCGCTAGAGCAGGCTTTAGCTAAAACAAGCAACAAAGACTTGCAAATATTACTTTGTGCAGGCACTAAAAACTTGCAAAAACTACTTTAGGTAGGCTATAGAAACTTGCAAAAACTACCTTGCGCAAGTAATAATAACTTGCAAACACTACTTTAACTAAGTAACAATAACTTAGAAAAGAGAGTGTTGTTCTAATTAAGTAACAATAACTTGCAGCTAGTTGCTAAACAAAAAAATAAAACTTTGTTGCTTTTTAAAAGTAATAATGCTTTTAGATTATTTTTAGAAATTCTAGAAAGAAACAAATTACTACCTAATAGCAACTAGTAATAGAACAACGCTTAATAAAATTAAGCATTAGAAGTATAGCTACAATATCTAGAACTTTAACTTAATTGCTTAGCTTATATAGTATAGTATAAAAGACTACTACGCTACTTTAAACTAAAAGTTTGTTTTTTGCAAGCTATTATAGATACTTTTAGTAGTAGTAAAAAAAAGCTTACGCTAATAAATGTACCTAAAAGCAACGTAATTCTAACGTTTTTAATAGTAGCTATAGAAAAAACAAAACTTTTTAAACTAAAAACTTTCTACTAAGCAAAAAACAATACAAGCTAGCTAGAATAGAAAATGTTAATGCTTAAAGAAGTTAATTTGCTAAAATAGAACAAAACGTAGAAGCTTGTTAACTTTTCTAAAAACTAATAGGTTTTTAGTAGCAAATAGATATACAAGCTTAAACAAAAACTATATAGAAAAGTTATCTATTACAAAAGCTAATAGGTAGTAAAAAGCTTTATACAAGAAAAAAGCATTAACTATAACAAAACATTTGCTTTAGTTGTTAAGCTAATAAGCTATAAAGTACTATTTGCAATTAAAGCTGCTTTTAGCTTTAAAATTAAACAGATAGATGTTAAAATAGCTTTTCTATACAGTAACATCGACTATAAAATCTACGTTAAACAGCTTTACTACATAACAAATAGAATATCTAAAGTTTGCAAGCTTTGCAAAGCGCTCTACAGCCTAAAACAAGCTTTTTGCATCTAGTACTAAACACTTATAAACTTTTTGCAGAATTTTAGCTTTAAACTAATTAATGCTAACTTTAGCATCTTTATACAAAGCAATATGTATATTGCAGTTTATATTAACAACCTTTTAATTGTTAGGCTAAGCATTGCAGAAATTAAAAGGATTAAAAAAGCCTTTAGAAATTGTTTCTAGATAATAGACTTTAAACTATATAGTTACTACTTTAGAATAGCTATCTAGCAAAATTAGCAAAATAGAATCTTTTTTTTAAGCTAAAAAGCCTACATTAACAAAGTTATTTATTAAGCTAGGCTTAGCAACTACACTTTTATTAGCACGCTAATAGAAACTTTACTACTACTAGCAAACGCTTTAGACTATATTTGCTCTTTAAATTAAAAAGCTAAATACTAACGTATTGTAGAATTCTTTATATACATTATGCTTAGAACTAGAAAAGATATTGCATTTGCAGTCTCTATAGCAAGTTAGTATCTAGCAAACTCTAAACTACAATATATAAAGCTTGCTTAGCGTATTCTACAATACTTTAAAAGTATAAAAAGCTTTAAGCTTACGTATAAAAGCTACCTTTAGATGCTTAAAGAATTTACTAACGCTAACTAGGCTAGCTGTTACAATACTTAACAATTAACTACTAGATACCTATTTAACATTAGAAGTAGAGCAATTAGTTAGCAATCTAAGCGCTAGAGTATTATTGCTTTTTTAACCTATAAAGCTAAGTTTATTAGGTAGATACAAGCAACTAAAAAAGCAATTTAGCTGCAAAAACTACTTTATAAACTATATTTAAGCTAAAAAAAAGCTGCAACAATTATCTATAGCAACAACTAAAAAGCTATTGCTTTGTTTTTAAACCTATAGTACTACTTACGCACAAAGTATATAGACATTTAATACAAGTAGCAAGAAAAGGTTTAAAAAGCTAGAACTATTAAACTAAAGTATGTTTTAACAATAGAGCAAATTGCTAATAGCTTTACTAAGCTTTTTGTATAAAATAGATTTAAATAGTTTTAAAAAAAGCTAGGTATTAAGTAACGCCTAGAGTCTATTAGCGTTCTATAGATATAGAAAATATAAATACTTTTTTTTTTTTTTCTATAAAATAGTTTTTAAAGGTTTTAATAAAGCTTGTTAAAACTATAATATATAGTTGCTAGTGTTTTTAAAGTTACTATTAAGTAGAAGTATTAAATATTATAGTAACTAAAATAGCAGTATATAACAAGTGTTAAAGCTACGTATATATATATATATATATATAGTGCTCTACTTATCTATACTACAATTTTAACAATATAATTACTTGCTTTAATAGCCTACTTTAACAATAGAAGCTTTCTAGCTATAGAAGCTTTTTTTCTATATAGAATTATTAGCTCTATAGAATAGAAACGTTTAAACACAGTTTCTAGAAAACTCTAACTAGAACTATAGCTATATAGAAGCTAGCTTCTATATAGAATAGAAACTTGCAAAGTATTCGACTAGCCTGCATTTTAACGCTATTTTTACACGTGTCTTGCATAATATTACGCAGCAAGCTTTGTAGGCTATAATAAAAGTAAACTCTAGAACTAGAATCTATCTTTTCTACTACTAACATTAGTAACTATCTATTCTATTTTGCAAACTTACGTTAGCACTTAGAAAGTTATAACATAGAACTATTGCAAATAACTAGGTACTAGCAAAAAAATAAGTTACGCTTTTAGCTAACTAGTTTATTAGGTTAACTTTTGTAATACGTTTCTAGGTTGCTTAACTTAAAATTACGCACTTTAAGTATATAGAATAGTTTTGCAAAAAAATACTACTTGCTTTTGTTATATTTAGTAGAAATGTACTAGCAAGTTTATTACAAGTTTAGAATACAATTTACTCTAATAGAAGTTATTTATAATAGGTGTTTAATAGAAAAAGTACTTACTAAAACTTCTAGGCTTAGTAGCAACTAAAGTTAGCTTGTTTTATTAGTTAATAAAAATCTATAAAATTAGCTATTATAATACGCAATAAAATATATGTTTGTATAGTACTCTAGAAACAACTTAGTTAATTTCTAGTTAAAAGTTGCTAATAGCTTGTAATAGCCGCGCAAAGCTTGTAGATACTTAGTAATAGTTTAAATTTAATAAAGCTTTAAAAGGTTTAGATAATAGGTTTCTATACTATTTTTTTTAAAGCAAAACAACTATCTACTAGTCTATTTTGTTTTTTTAGAGTAGAACTACTCTAGATTTTATCTAGGTTAAGCTTTCTAGGCACTAGCCTATTACAATACCTTTTTTCTAGCCTTAAAGGTCTTCTTTAAAGCGCATCTTAGCAAAAGCCTTGCAGCAGCTAGCTGCAAGTATTGCGTACGTTTTTTGTATACTTAATCTATTAATCTAGCGCTGCTGTTTCTTTAAACAATTAAGCTAGTTTCTATATAGTTTTAGCGTAGCCTACCTATTTAACTTTATACTATATTTGCTGTTCTCTACTTCTTTAAGTAACTTTTTTAGCAACAATATTCTCTACTACCTACTCTAGTTCGCTGTTAACTACAATAGCTTCTAGCTGTAAGTTATTGTTTAGCTAGCTTAGCAGTAGATTGTTAGCAGCTAGCTACAATCGATTAATATAGAATATGTTGTAGAAGCTAGGCAGTATATTAAAGCGCATAGAATGCGTACTAATTACTTTAGTAACTGTGTATTTAGCGTTCTTCTAGTTAAGCTTCTTGTTTAGCTGTTAAGTTTTAAAGTGTTTGCCTAGAGCTAGCTAGACCTTGTTTTCTACTTTTAGCTGCTAAAGCACTTGCTAGCGTTAATTTGCTTGCTTTTTTTGCTCTTGCTAAGCTTTAGCTATTAAAGCTTAAGCTAGCTTAAATACTTTTTTAAACTTGTTAACTATTGTTTTAGCAGCCTTCTTGCCTACTTGTTTGTTAGCAGTGTAATTTAATCCGCGTTGTAGAGCTGTAAGTTAGATAGAATTAACGTAGTAACTATGCTAGAAAAAGAATAGGCTAACGCCTGTTAAAGCAGCATTCTTTAACTAAATAGCTATTATAGCTATACCTAGTAGCTTAGCTTAGTTTTTTTAGTTCTAGTTAATATACGCCTATAGATAAGCTTCTACTATGCTGTTTATTCTTTTAGTTAATCTATTAGTCTAAGAGTAGAAAGCTATTAATAGTTGTTGTTTAATTTCTAGAATTTTGCAGAGTTATTTCTACAGCCTGCTTGTAAACTAACTGCCTTAATCTAATATAATAGCGTTAGGTAGCTAGTAGTACGCTACTACGTGCCTAATAAATGCCTATACAACTATTTTAGTATCTATATTTAGAAGTAGTACAAGTACAATATCTTTACTTAACTAATTAGTAACTATAAAGAAAATTGTACATTCTTTGCTTTCTAGAAAATTAGTAATAAAATCTATTAATATTTTCTTCTATATTTAATTAGAAAGTAGCAAAAGCTTAAGTAGGCTATAGATACTATTTTTCTATAGCTTAATTCTGCTACAAACAGCGTAGTTCTAGAAAAAGCGCCTAATATTTTTAGACATTCTAAGCTAGAAGTAATTCTTTACAATTGCTTAGTAAGTAGCTGCACGTTCTAAGTAGCTAGCTATAGCTAGAAAGTATACTCTATTAATTAAGCTTGTCTATAGAAGTTTTAATTATAGTACCTATTTCTAATCTCTATAGAGTAGGCATTTTTTTTAATCTACTATATAGTCTATAATAGATATTTTAAAGCCTAGGCTTAGTAGAACCTATTGCTTTCTATTAAGCACACATTGCTAGATGTTAATATATTAGTTGTTGCTTTCTATTGCAGCTTGCTATAGTTGTTTTAGCGTTAGAAGGTTCTTTTCTAAAAGGGTTAGAGTAGTACTAGAATTTGTGCTGCTATTGCTATCTATAGTAGTATTAGTATTAGTATCTATATTTGTATTAGCATTAGTGTTAGTATAAGTGTTAGTATTAGTGTTAGTATTAGTGCTAAGTGCTATAGATTAAAACGTAATTACACTACCTTTATCTTCGTTGTCTATAGCTAGTAAAGCAGACGTTAGCTTAAGTAGCTGCTTGTAATAGTGCTGTATACAATTGTTAAAAGCGTTTTAAAGCATATCTTGTTCGCGCTAGAATAAAGTATTAGCGTAGAAGTTTTCTTTTCTAGGTTAGTAGGCAATCTCTATATTGTAGCGTCCTAGAAAGAAAGACTATTGCATTTGCTTTTTGTTAAGCATTTTTAGCTTTGTAAAGTACTCTAAATTCTTGTAGTTTGTAATAATAGTAAATTTTTTAACTAATTGTAGCTTAGCGTTCTATTTCTATAGGCACTATACTATAGCAAGTAACTTTTTGTTATAGATTTTATAGTTGCACTTATACACGTTTATTTTTTGTAAAAAATAGGCTACTAGGCGTAGTAGGCTTCGATTATTGTACTATAAAAAACACTCTACTATTGCGTACCTAGAAGCATTAGTTTTAAGTACTATTTTCTTTTTAGAGTTAAATTAGGCTAGAACTAGCTTTGTAACAAAAATATTTTTAAGCATATTAAAAGCTTTCTATTTAATAGAAGTTTATTAAAAGGCTATGTTGCTTGTAAGTTGCGTAAAAAGTGCTACAAGCTTTAAAAATCTATAGATAAACTGCTAATAGAAGTTAGCAAAGCCTAAAAAGCTTTGCACGCTTTTAATAGTTTTAGAAGCCTTCTATTCTTTAATAGCTTTAATCTTTTTAGAGTCTATGCGCAGGCCTTTGCTTGCATTAATAATAAACCTAAAATATTTTGTTAACTTAACTTTAAATTCGCACTTTTTAATATCTAGTAGAAGGCCTACCTTGCCTAGCTTTTTAAGTACTAGGTTAACCTAAGTTTAGTACGTAGCTAGAGAGCTACTTGTGTATATAAGTATGTTATTAAAGTACGCTATGCAAAAGTTGTTAAAATACTTGCGTAGAACCTAGTTAATATATCTTTAAAAGGTACTAGGCGCGTTTGCTAAGCTAAAGAGAGTAACTAGCTATTTATACAGCCTAAAACAAGTATAGAAAGCTGTTTTCTATTTATTTCTAGCGTAGATTTAAATCTTGTAAAAGGCAGCTAAAACGTTAAGCTTTGTAAACTACTAAGCTTTGCTAAAGTTGTTTAGAGTTTCTTAGATTAGTAGTAGTAGATATTAGTTTTTTTGCGTAATAGCATTAAGAGCTCTATAGTCAACGCAAAAGCAAAGGCTGCTACCTAGTTTCTTTGCAAAAAGAACTAGCGTAGCTGCTAGCGAATTACTTGCGTAGATCTATTTTTTTTTAAGTAGTAACGTAAGTTCTTTCTATAATACTAGTAGCTTTCCTTTGCTTATGTTGTATAGTAGGCTCTATAGCACTTCTAGATTCTTTCTATTCTTTTAAACTAAGTTAATTTAGTAGTTAATATTAGATCTTTAGAGTAGTAGCATTTTTAATGCAGTTTTTAGGTTAAATATCTACTTATAATAAGCGTAGTAGGTTAGCAACAGCTTTTTAAAGTCTATTGTTAATTTTAGCGCTAAAGCTTTTTTAATATTTGCTAGTAAGGCTGCAAAGACAATAGACTAGTTTTTCTTTGCAGCTTAGAAGTAGTAACTATATACTATAGCGCTAATTTCTTGTAGAAGTACGTAGCCTTGTAGTATAGAGATAGGTTCTTTCTTTTTGCTTTAAATCTAAATCTGTTAGCGCGTTAAATAAATATAGATTAAGCGCTTAGCTAGCGCAATTGTTACCTGCAGCTAATTTATCTAAAGCTGCCTAAAGATTAAGTTAAACTCTATGTTGTTAGTAGCAACGTAGGCCTATCTAGTGTCCTTAAATCCTTTAATATTAGCAGTATACTAAGCTACCTAGGTTATTACGCCTTTGCTAGCTATGCCTAGCAGTTGTTAGAAAGTAATATTAATGCATAGCAAGCCTGCAGGCTTTGCTAGTAAGGGTAAAACTAGAGCATTTGCAAGCGTGCTAGAATTAATTATATAGAAGGCGTAGGTAGTTTAATTAACTAACGCATGTACGCTAATAGCTTTTCTATCTATGTGCTAGCTTTTAAACTTCTTCTACTTTTTAAAAGCTTGCTTGTAGGTTGTAGGTAGCTTTTGTTAGTAACTTTTAATAGAAGCTACTTTTTTTCTAAATCTAATTTGCTAGTAGGCTTGTCTTTAAGCAATAGTAGTAGAGATGCCTAAGTAGCTATAGCTTTTGCTAACTTTATAGGCAATAGGTAGTTAGCTAGTAGGTAAAGGCACTTCTAGATATAGTAGCCTTCTACTTTGCAGCGCATACACAGCTAATTAGCTTGCTACTGCTAGATTTTCTTTTCTAGCACCTATTTAGCTTGTTTCTATTCTATGCTACTCTAGTTACTTTTTGTAGGTTGCTAGTCTATCTATTCTAGAGGCGCTAGCCTGTTGCAATTAAGCAATTAACGTCTTTTGTATATGTTAAAGCTAGCTGTTAGCTAGTTGTAAGTATAATTTTAGTGTTTTGCTAATAGGTTTACTTAGTATAGAATATTAGCAATCTAAATTACTTTATAGACAAAGCCTTTATATAAAAGATTTTCTAGAATTGTAATAGTACTTTTTAGAGTTTAATACTTAGCTTTTATACAAAGAGATTTTTTTTTGTTTATATTGCTAAAAGTTTTTCTAGTTAATTAGACTAGTTAGTTAAATTCTATTAAATATTCTTGTATAGGTTGTCTACTCTAGTAGATTCTATAGAGTTAATCTAGAGCTTTGCTTTTAAAGTATAGATTATTAAATTAGAAATCTATAAAAGCCTATAGGCTTTAAAAAGTTAAAGTAGCTTAATTAAGTATCTATAGTAGCAAGACTTTTGCTACATCTTCTATACACTTCTAGAAAACGTAATTAACCTAAGCTTTTTTAGAAATACTTTTGTAGTTAGCTTTAAGCTTAGCTTTTGCTTAATATTAAAAGGTTAGATACTAGGCTTAGTTACTATTAAACTTTTTAGAATTAGAGAATTTAGCGCGTTGTTCTATATACGCAGTTAGTAGAATTTAGAGAAACGTTAGCTTCTAGCTAGGTAGTGTTGTAGCAACAGCTTTTTAATTTTCTAACGCGTTTATTCTACTTATTAACTACTTTATTATTTCTATTATTATTATAGAAAGATCTAATTGTTTTGCTAGTCGATTCTTTGCTTGTATTTAAGTTTTAATCTAACTTACTATTGCTTTAATAGCCTAAACTAGCTATTACTCTTTAGCTAGTATCTTTTGTATGCTAGCAGCAACTTAGTTATATAACTATTTTCTTTCTAGTTTTCTAATAGCGTAGGCTGTTATATTATTAATTAAATAGCTTTCTATTTTTATATTTTTTATATATGCCTGCAGCTTAGCGCGTATAGAGCTTCTACTTAGTATTTTAATTGTTCGATCTATTAATTGCTTAATAGCTTAATTTTTAATATAGCCTACTTTTTGTACAATAGAAATAGGTAGAGCTTTTAATATAGGCTTAGGCAGGCGTTTTACTACTAAAGTTTCTACTCTAGCTTTGTTCTATAACAATAGAATACTATACTAGCTAGTAGACTTTCTTTTTACTTAGGCAAGCGTTCTACTACTAGAGTTTCTACTCTAGCTCTATTCTATAACAATAGAATACTATACTAGCTAGTAGACTTTTTTCTTGCTTAGGTAGGCGTTCTACTACTAGAGTTTCTACTCTAGCTCTATTCTATAACAATAGAATACTACACTAGCTAGTAGACTTTTTTCTTGCTTAGGCAAGCGTTCTACTACTAGAGTCTCTGCACTAGCGTATAATAGAAGTAATTAAATCTAAATATAATAGCTACGCAAAGCTTGCAAATGCCTAGTAATAGTTTAGATTTAATAAAGCTCTAAAAAGTTTAGATAATAAGTTTCTATACTATCTTCTTTAGAGTAGAACAACTATCTACTAGTTTATTTTGTTTTTTTAGAGTAGAACTACTCTAGATTTTATCTAGGTTAAGCTTTCTAGGCACTAGCCTATTATATAGCTTTCTATAATTGTTGTTAGCAAGTTGTTTTGTTTTTGCTTCTAGTTAGTCTAGCAGTAGTATAATTCTACTACAAAGAATTGCTGCTAATTAGATATTCTTTAACAAAAGTAGTCTACTATAGAAATATTAGAACTTAGCAAAAAGCTACGCTTGTAAACGTAGATTTAATATAAAATCTAAAACTAAGCTAGTTTTTATAACTAGGTATATATTTATATTTTTTTTTAGATGCTGTTTCTAAAAATAGGCTAACTTTATTTGCAAAAAACAACTAGTTATTAGTAACTAGTTATCGATAACTATTAATATTGCTAATGTAATAGGCTCTATTACATGCGCTACGCTAAGGGCGTAGCTAGCATTACGTAGCTTCTAATATTGCCTAACATTGGTTCTAATCGGTATATTGTTGTTCCGCTCTGTAGCAGCCTACATAGAGTCGAGCTAAAGCTACTCTTTAGCTTTCTAGCAAATCTACTCTGTTATAACAGTATTTTTAATTAGTTATCTATGTATAGTTATTTGTACAGCTCTCTAGGTCTATTCTATTACAGCTAAAAAGCTATTCTAACTAGTAATATTACTAACTAGTAATATTACTAACTAGTAATATTGCAAATTTTTAAAACATTTAGGCGTTAGTATAGTTTTTTGCGTTCTAAATCTAAAGATTAGAACTAAAATAGCTATTTTTTTAACAGCAACTCTAGGTTAATAGGCTAGTACCTAGAGGCTTAACCTAGATAAAATCTAAAGTAGTTCTACTTTAAAAAAAACAAAATAGAATCTAGTAGATAGTTATCTAAAAAAAATTGTATAAAAACTTGTTACTAACTTTCTTTAAAGCTTTATTAAATCTATACTATTACTAGGCATTTATAAGCTTTGCGTAGCTATTATATATATAGTATAAAAGCAATACTAAGCTATTTAAAACGTGCGTTTTATCTAAAGCGCAATTAAAATCTATTTTAGTATTAAACGTTACATACTTTATTTAATAGGCTAAAATAGATAACTTGTTTAAAAAAAATTTTTTTATTAGAATCTATAGTTGTGTTTCTATTATACAAAACCTAATATTACTTAATTTGCTTCTATTTACATTTCTATTTCTAAAGCAAGCTATTTTTTATTATACTTGCTTTCTATATAAAATGCTTAATTTCTTTTTTACGTTAACTAAAACGTTAGCTAAAATTAGCAACTTTAAAAATTAAGTCTTTAAACTCTAGAATACTCTTTAGCGCTTAGAAAAATTAGAAAAAGTTAACTTTTTTTTTTTACTTGTTAACGTTATAGCTGTAAACTTTATTATAAAACGCTTTTACCTTGTTTCTTTTTTAGCGTAGAGTGCATTAGCAAAGTTTTGCAAAATTAAGCGTTTAGTAGGCTTAGAACCTTTAAAATCTACGTATATTTTAATGTTTCTAACGTAGTTAAAGGCATTTCTACTAAAGAATTAGAAAAGCGCAAACACGCTAATATTCTACTTTTAATAGCATCTAATATAGTAACGCTATCTACTTTAGTTGTAAAAATCTATGTTTAAGTTTAAGTTATTTTGCTTATACTTAAGTTTAAGCAGCTTTATACTATATATTAAACTTATAACTTTTTTATAAACTTGTTTATTTGCTTTAAAAAGCTATATACTACTTTTGTTAAAACTTTGCTAAAGAAAAAGCTTTAAAAATAGAAAAAACGCGTGTTTATAAATTTTATTTTAGATTTTGCCTAGAACTTTAAATAGTTTAAGCTGTTTTTTTGCAAGTAATATAGCGTAGCTACTATAGTACTATTGCTAGTTTTGTATATCTATATAGAAAAATAGCTACCTATATTAATTTCTATATAAAAGCGTTGCTACGCATTAAACTTAAAAAAAATATAGATGTAGGTGTTTCTAAGTATAGTTTTATAACTATACTTTATAGTTCTATAAAAACAATAGTATTATACTAAAGTAAAGTGTATATTCTATAAAATAAAACTTTTTTTTAGCGCTTAACGTAGATATATACAATTGCTTTTTAATAGTCTAGGTTTGTTAAAGTAAAAGTTTAAGTTTTAGCTATATTTTTTTATTTAGCTATTTTTAAGTCTTTATATTATAGAGTAAAGAAAAAAAATAAATAAAATAGAAAAATATAAATAAAAATATTAAGTGTTTATAGAGTAGAAACTATAAGTAGATTAAAAAATATTTTATATACAATTTTTTAGTATACTTTTGTTATTCTAACTATTATAGCGTAGTAGTACTATTGTTATAGCAAAATTAGATGTTTTTCTACGCTAAAGAACTTGTTACTAGACAAGCTTAGAGTAATAGAAAAGTTCTAGTCTAGTAGGCTAAAAAGTTGTATTTTAAAGCTAAAAAGTTCTAGGCTTAATACGTTACTAAGCTAACTTAAAACAATAGAAAGACTATAATAAAACAAGCCTAGTATAGGTAAGTAAAATAAAAAAATATATTTTGCGTCTAGTATAGTACGTTGTTTTAGGTAGTTTTTACAAGCTTTAGAAAAATAAAAAAATTATAAGTAGTTAACTAGACATAGCAAGCTGTTTTTTCTAAATTTTTTAAGTTTGTTTAGTTAAAAATTGTAGATATAAGCTATACTACTATTAGCTATAAGTTTATAGACATTTTTAAAGCTTAGTATATATAGTACTATAGAGTTAACTTTGTTTTTAATCTAAGTAGTACTAGAAAAAAAGTAAAAAAGTAGGCTTAATTTCTATCTAGAAAAAAAAGCAAGTATAGAAACTTAGATACAAGCGCTATTCTATAGACTAGTAATTTTTCTAAAGTTAACAACTAAATTAGATACTACTAATACGCGCTATACACGTTTTTTAAAAAGTATATACGTAAAAATAAGTCTAATTGTATAGACTAGACGCAATAGAAAAAATGTTTTTTAGATTTAAACCTAGCTCTAGCTACAATGCAGCTAAAGATACGCTATAAAGTTTTGCTTTTTATCTATTTAGTAGTATAGCTTCTATTAATTTTTTTTCTATATTTATAGTAGTAGCTTTTTTAAAAGTAGCGTTGTTAAGTAAAAAAAGTTAACTAAAAATCTAGTAATTAAAGTTGTTATATATTATTTAATTGTTTGCAACATGCTTTTCTAATTAAATAGTTTAAACTTGCGCTTCTAGAGTAAGCAGTACTTTTTTTTTGTTAGCTAACGTAGCTTCTAGACAAGCTAGTATATTATGTTAATTAGTATATAAAGCTATTGTTATGCAAAATTTAACTAGTTTTCTAAATTTAGCAAAAGTACAAAGTTTTTTTATACTAGCTAATACGCTTATAACTTAGGTTTTATACTAGTATAAAGCTATTATTGTATAGGTTTTATCTATTATTCTAAGTATAATTAGTTTGTTTAGACAATTTTTATACAAAACTTTATGCAAAAAAAAGTTTTTTTTTTTTTTTTCTAACTTTATTTGCTATATTTTAAAAATTAGTTTTTTTTTATTATATAGTATAGAAGCTTAGCTTAAGTATAATTTTTTTATATATACATTCTAGGCTTATAACTTATTAAGTTGTATAATTGTTTATTAACTAACTAGCTTGTATAAATAGGTAGAAACTATATATATATATATATAGCTTTAATACCTATTATATACTACTATTTTAGCTACTATAATATTTAATAAAAGTAACTATTTTAAGTAACTTTTATACTAGGTACTTTTATATAAGTAATAGAACTTAAGTAAAGTAACTAGAGTTTTATTACTTAAAAAAGTAACTATTTTAAGTAAGTTTTATACTAGGTACTTTTACTTAAGTAATAAAACTTAAGTAAAGTAACTAAAGTTCTATTACTTAAAAAAGTAACTATTTTAAATAACTTTTATACTTAAGTACTTCTATTTAAATAATAGGTAAAGTAATTGTTTTATAGCTTTTAATATAATAAGCTACTACCTAAAAAGCTTAACTTAGATAAAATCTAAAGTAATTTTACTTTAAAAAAAACAAAAGAAAAACTAGTAAATAGCTGTTTTTTTTTAAAAAGTATAAAAGTTTAATAGATAATAGTATATTTTCTATAGATTTTGCTTAGTTTGTTAAAAAATAAGCAATAAAGTCTAGTATATAGAGTAATATTAAAATAGTAAGTAAAGTTTTTTTAAAATAGATATTATATATAGTAAACTAAGTATACTAACGTTATAAAAGTACTTAACTAAATTAAATATAATAAGCTATAAAGACTTATTAACTACTATTATATACTTACTTACTTGCAACGCTTGCTATAAGCGTTATAAACGTAAAAAGTTATATACTATAACGTTTAGCGTACTTACTATAAGCGTAAGTAGAGTGCTTTTGCTACTTAGTACTTACTTTACTTACTATAAGCGTTATAAGCTACGCGCTTAAGTTATATAACGTATAGCGTAGTTTATTATAGTTGTATTGTTTTATATTACTATTATTAGTAGTCTATAAATTCTATTACTACGCTTAAATTATAAATTATTATTCTATAACAAAGAATAGAATAGAAACTTATTATCTAACCTTTTTAAAGTTTTATTAAATCTATACTATTACTAGATACTTGCAAGCTTTGCGTAGCTATTATAGACTTTTAGTCTATAAAATATGTTTTAATTATACTATTATATAAGTAGAAGTAGTATAAAATTCTAAAACTTCTAACAACTACTATTTTTTCTAAACTTATAGCTTTTTGTTTTTATATTCTATATATTACTATAGCTTACGTTTAAATTGCTAAAAGCTATTATTAAATCTAGCTTTGTTTAGCTGTTTATAGCTAGATTACTAAAAATTATTTTATATTAATAGCTTTAAAAAGCTAAAATATATTACTAAAGCAAAAGCCTAGTTTTAGTTTACTATAATAGAAACTAAAATAGAAACTAGAATATATACCTAAATATAAAAGTTTACTAAATCTACGCAATTTTAGCTAAAATATATAAAATCTACTACTAGTTTATATATTCTAAGTATAGCTACTATGTTTTTTTAGAAGAAATTTTAGGCGCTTGCGTTGTTAAAAGCAAAGCAAGCTGCAAACAACAATTTTTACAAGCAAATAAAAACTTTTAATAAAAAGCTTACTAAGTTGCAATACAACTACAATATAGATATCTATTTTTTAGCTTATTGCAATAGATAATTTTATATTTTTACTTCTATAAACTAGCCTTTGTAGCCTCTAGGTCTAGACACGCTAGTAAGCTTTTTTTTTTTAATTATCTACTAAAACGTAACTTAGATAGAAAAAGCTATACTTTTTACTAATAAAATAGTTTCTACCTACGTTAGCTAGCTTAAAAGTAGGTAGTTAGAAAAAAATAAGCAAAGTTAAACACGCTATTGCAAAGCAAGTAGGTAGAAAAGCTAGGTGTTTCTAATTAGCTACAAGTAAAAAGTAGAAAAGTAGGCAAGATTTTCTAAAACGTTAGAAACAAAAAAGTATAGAAGTAAAAAGCAAATTTAACCTATATATTTTTAGAATAAAGTTATTGTCTACTACTAACGTATTCTATTACTAAGTAGCCTACTTTACTAAGTAGCTTAAAATTTTTTAGCAAGCAATACTACAACTATATATTACAAATTATTATTACTATTAAAGAAAGAACTTTAGTATACTATACTTTTATCTAACTTAAAAAACACTTCTATATTTTTTTTATATATTTGCGTATTGTACCTAGTCTTGCTATAGTTTCTATAGCGCTATACACCTAGCTATACTATCTAGTAACTATTTTCTACCTAAGCTTTTTTAGATTGCTAAAGCGCTAAAGAAGCTTTAGTAGCTACCTATACTACTTTTTTGCTATACTTTATTATACTACTATACTGCATTTGCTTTTTTTTGCGCAACTTCTACTAAGTTAGCGCTTCTACCTACTTTTTAAGCTTAGTAATCTAAAAGCTTATTAGCATAATTAGATATAGTATTAATTTAGCCTTTTTAATAAGCTGTATATACCTACTTTTAGCGTTAGGCAAGCGCTTAATAGAACTGCGTACAAGCTTTAACTAAAAGCTAAATTTATGCAAATTGCTTAGAGTTTTTAGTATCTATAGCGCTAGAAGAGTAGGTTGTTCTAGTAGAGTACGTATCTACACTTTAAAGCAATTTAATACTACTTGCGTATTAGTAGAAACTATTTCTAATGCTTTAAAAGCTTTTTAACAGTTCTACTCTATAAACACGTTAAAAAACGCGTTTTTAAAAGCTAGAAAAAAGCTTTTCTTGTTAATATAAAAGACGCGTTAGCGTGCTAAGTTTTGTATATATTGCAAGTACTTTTGCTTTAAAAGCAAGAAATAGACTATATTTAATAGCTAGAAAATATATAATAAATAAAAAAGTATATAGAGTATTAGAATCTTGTTTTCTAAATAGTAGTTTTTAAAATACTAGTTAAAATAGCTTTTGTAGCTATCTAGAATTAGTAGCTAGTATACTTCTACTTAACGCGCCTTTATATGCGCATTAAAATGCTTTAACTACGCAAAACTAAAGTTGTTGTTTGTTTAGCTATTTTCTAAAACTAAAAGCTTTTAATTATATAGAATATTTATTTTTTTGTACTATATAGAAATATAGACGCGCTTTTTATAGATAATAAAAAGTAGAGTTGTAAATTCTATAGCATAGATGCTTTAGATAATAGTAACTTACTTGCAATTGCTTAGCTAGATAAAATTAGGTCTATTATATTTTTCTAAGCCTATAACAACTTTTATAGACTTAATTACGCCTATCTAGAAGCTAGTTTTGTTAAAGTTGTATATATTGTTGTTGTAAATACTATACTTAGCTATTGTATTTTCTACTAGCTTAAACTACGTGCGTATAACTTTAGAATCTTTTTGTTGTATTTTCTAGCAGTTTTTTACTTAAGTAAACGTAGTTTAAAGCTTATCTAAACGCGTTACAAACCTTTCTACTTAGTTTTTGCCTATAGGCTTTCTAGCACGCTTGCGCAATAGTTTATTTGCTATATCTACTACTTTACAAAGCTAGAGTAGAAATCTTTGCAAATTAAAGTTAAAAATATATTGTATAATTGTTTGCTTTTTAGTTATAGTAAGCTTAGAGCAATTAAAGTAGGTATTAGCTTAAGCGTAGGTTTTGTTATATTTTTGCTAAAGTATTTGTATTAAAACATTATATACTTTAGTAGCGTATTGCAAGCTTTAAAATTAGCTATTGCTATACGCTTAGAGTGCAAGCTTAATTCTACCTTCTTGCTAAGTTCTATCTACTTGCAAGTGTTAAAGCATTACGCGTTAAAGTAGTAGTAATAGTTGCTAAAAAATTCTACAATACTTAGTAGTATACAATACTTAGTAGTAGAATACGTTATAGAGTAAAGTTTATAATAGTATATTGCAAGTTGCTTATTATTATAAATTTTAAAAGTAGATAGAAAATTAAAGTTAATAGCTTAAAGCTTACTTTAGAAAAGTTTTTATACTTTTTTATACTCTATTTAACTAATAAAAAGCTTAAAGTAGACTTATCTACATTTACTCTAGCTTTAATAGCGTATTAACTTTTTATATACATTTAACTCTACCTTTATAACAAGTTATACTAGCTAGAAAGTGCTACTATTTTTTTAAGCATGCTAAAAATATATATAGTTTAACTAATATCTATTTATATAGTAGCGCTTGTTTATTTTTATTATATTTTTATTATATTTTACTTTAGTAGCGTAGAGTATAGGTATATATAAGCAACGCTACTTTCTATATACTTAATACTAAGCGCTAGAAAATATTTTAGAAAAACTTGTTTAAAATTAGCAATATACTTAACGCTTAGTTTTACTTTCTACTTATACTAGTAGAAATACTAGCTATAGTACTATTAATTTTTTATAGTTATAAACTTTAAGCAAATTATATATTACTAGCAAAGTATATCTACTCTAGTAGATATATTATATAGCTACTACTTTTTACTACTTTACTCTACTCTATATATACCTACTAGTTAATTTTTTTTCTTTTTCTAGCACTACTAAAATGCCTAGCAAACAGTAGCTTTTTTAGTTTTTTTTTAAGCTTTTAACAGCATTACTAAAACTTCTATGTACTTTTTTCTACTACTTAGTACTAGAAGCTTTTTTAAATAGAATATATATATAATAAAAAAGCTATAGAAAAGGTAGTAGTTTATAAATGCTACTATTTTTAGAATAAAACAAAAAGATAAAGCAACTATAATCTAGTTATTATATATACAAGTTAACTTCTAGGTAGCTTAATACATAGCTTATAGTTTTAGAAAGTTTTTAAACAGCTTTGCTTTTTTGTTTCTATAGACTTTTATATAATTTCTACTAATTTTTTTTTTATATATAAAAAATATAGTATAATTAACTTTTAATAGCGCTTTATTTATACTTAATAGCTATAGTTTTAAGTATGCTTAGTAGAATTCTACGCGTTACTATTAGCAAGTAAGCTAGAAAAAAAGCTTAATATACTTTTTTTAAGCTTAGCTCTAGAGTAGTTATTTTATAAAGGCTATATTGTTTCTATAATATAAATAGCTAGTAAATACAAGTAGGTAACAATACTAGCAAAGCTTGTTCTATAATTATAGCAAATAATTTCTACTAAAAAAATCTAAATTAAGTAGTATTATAATAGCTGCGCAAAGCTTGCAAATGCCTAGTAATAGTTTAGATTTAATAAAGCTTTAAAAAGTTTAGATAATAGGTTTTTATACTATTTTCTTTAGAGTAGAACAACTATCTACTAGTTTTTATTTTTTTTTAAAGTAGAATAAGCCTAGATTTTATCTAGGTTAAGCTTTCTAGGCACTAGCCTATTATAATACCTTCTTTCTAGCTTTAAAAGTCTTTCTTAAAGCGTATTTTAGTAGAAGCCTTGTAGTAGCTAGGTGCTAGTATTACGCAAGTTCTTTGTATAGTTAATCTACTAATCTAGCGCTACTATTTTTTTAAACAATTAAGCTAGTTTCTAAGTAGTTTTAGCGTAGCCTACCTATTTAACTTTGTACTATATTTGCTGTTTTCTACTTTTTTAAACAACTTTTTTAGCAATAATATTTTCTACTACCTACTCTAGTTTACTATTAACTATAATAGCTTCTAGCTGTAAATTATTATATAGCTAGCTAGGTAGTAGATTGTTAGCAGCTAGCTATAGTTAATTAATATAGAATACGTTGTAGAAGCTAGATAGTATATTAAAGCGCATAGAATGCGTACTAATTACTTTAGTAACTATGTATTTAGCGTTTTTCTAGTTAAGCTTCTTGTTTAGCTATTAAGTTTTAAAGTGTTTTTCTAGAGCTAGCTATACTTTGTTTTCTACTCTTAGTTGCTATAGTACTTGCTAGCGTTAATTTGCTTACTTTTTCTATTTTTGCTAAGCTGCAGCTATTAAAGCTTAGGCTAGTTTAAATACTTTTTTAAACTTGTTAACTATTGTTTTAGCAGCTTTCTTGCTTGCTTGCTTGTTAGTAGTATAGTTTAATCTATGTTATAGAGCTGTAAGCTAGATAGAATTTACGTAGTAACTATACTAGAGTGTAATAGCCGCGCAAAGCTTGTAGATGCCTAGTAATAGTTTAGATTCGATAAGGCTCTAAAGAGTTTAGATAATAAGTTTCTATACTATTTCTTTTAGAGCAAAACAACTATCTACTAGTCTATCTTGCTTTTTTAAAGCAGAACTGCTCTAGATTTTATCTAGGTAAAGCTACCTAGGCACTAGCCTATTACAATACCTCTCTTCTAGCTTTAAAAGTCTTCTTTAAAGCGTATCTTAGCAGAAGCTTTGTAGTAGCTAGCTGCAAGTATTGCGCACGTTTTTTGTATACTTAATCTATTAATCTAGCGCTTCTATTTCTTTAAACAATTAAAATAGCTTCTATATAGTTTTAGCATACTCTACCTATTTTACTTTGTACTATACTTAGCGCTCTCTACTCTTTTAAGTAACTTTTTCTACAACAATATTTTCTACTACCTATTCTAGTTTGCTATTAACTACAATAGCTTTAGGCTGCAAGTTATTATTTAGCTAGCTTAGCAGTAGATTGTTAGCAGCTAGCTGCAATCAATTAATATAGAATACGTTGTAGGGGCTAGGCAGTATGTTAAGGCGCATAGAATGCGTACTAATTACCTTAGTAACTGTGTATTTAGCGTTTTTCTAGTTAAGCTTCTTGTTTAGCTATTAGGTTTTAAAGTGTTTTTCTAGAGCTAGCTACACTTTGTTTTCTACTTTTAGTTGCTATAGTACTTGCTAGCGTTAATTTGCTTGCCTTTCTTACTCTTGCTAAGCTTTAGCTATTAAAGCTTAGGCTAGCTTAAATACTTTCTTAAACTTGTTAACTATTGTTTTAGCAGTTCTCTTGCCTGCTTGTTTGTTAACAGTGTAATTTAATCTATGTTGTAGAGCTGTAAGCTAGATAGAATCTACGTAGTAACTGTACTAGAAAAAAAATAGGCTAACGCCTATTAAAGCAGCATTCTTTAATTAGATAGCTATTATAGCTATACCTAGCAGCTTAGCCTAGTTCTTTTAGTTTTAGTTAACGTACGCCTATAGATAAGCTTCTACTATGCTGTTTATTCTTTTAGTTAATCTATTAGTTTAGAGGTAGAAGGCTGTTAACAGTTGTTGCTTAATTTCTAGAATTTTGCAGAGTTGTTTCTATAGTCTGCTTGTAAACTAACTGCTTTAATCTAATATAATAGCGTTAGGTAGCTAGTAGTACGCTACTACGTGCCTAATAAATGCCTATACAACTGTTTTAGTGTCTATACTTAGTAGAAGTATTAGCACTATATTCTTGCTTAACTAATTAGTAATTACTAGAAAGGTTGTACATTTTTTGCTTTCTAGAAAATTAGTAACAAAATCTATAGATATTTCTTTCTATATTTAATTAGAAAGTAGCAAGAGCTTAAGCAGGCTATAAATACTATCTTTCTATAGCTTAGTTCTGCTACAAATAGTATAGTTCTAGAGAAAGCGCCTAATATCTTTAGACATTCTAGGCTAGAAGTAATCTTTTGCAATTACTTAGTAAGTAGCTGCGCGTTCTAGGTAGCTAGCTATAGCAAGAGAGTGTACTTTGTTAATTAGGCTTGTTTGTAGAGATTCTAATTGCAGTACCTACTTCTAATCTCTATAGAGCAGGCATTTCTTCTAATCTACTATATAGTCTATAATAGATATCTTTAGGCCTAGGCTTAGTAGAACTTGTTGCTTTCTATTAAGTATATATTGCTAGATGTTAATATATTAGTTGTTGCTTTCTATTGCAGCCTACTATAGTTGTTTTAGCGTTTAGAGGTCCTTTTCTAGAAAAGTTAAAGTAGTGCTAGAATTTGTGCTATTATTGCTATCTATAGTAGTATTAGCATCTATATCTATGTTAGCATTAGTATTAGCATTAGTGCTAAGTGCTACAGATTAAAACGTAATTACACTGCCTTTGTTTTTGTTGTTAGTAGCTAGTAAAGCAGGCGTAGTTAGCTTAAGTAGCTGTTTGTAACAATGCTGTATACAATTGTTAGAGGCGTTTTAAAGCATATCTTGTTTGCGCTAGAATAAAGCATTAGCGCAAGAGTTTTTCTTTCTAGGTTAGTAGGCAATCTCTATATTGTAGCGTTCTAGAAAAAGAAACTATTGTATTTGTTTTTTGTTAAGCATCTTTAGCTTTGTAAAATACTCTAGATTCTTGTAATCTATAATAATAGTAAATTTTTTAACTAATTATAGCTTAGCGTTCTATTTCTATAGGCACTATACTATAGCAAGTAACTTTTTATTGTAGATTTTATAGTTGCACTTATATACGTTTATTTTCTATAAAAAATAGGCTACTAGCTATAGTAGGCTTTAATTGTTATACTGTAAAAAACACCCTGCTATTGCGTACCTAGAGGCATCTGTTTTAAGCACTATTTTCTTTTTAAAGTTAAATTAGGCTAGAACTAGTTCTGTAACAAAAATATCTTTAAGCGTGTTAAAGGCCTTCTACTTAATAAAAGTCTATTAAAAGAGTACGTTGCCTATAAGTTGTATAAAGAGTGCTACAAGCTCTAAAAATCTACAAATAAATTGCTAATAGAAGTTAGCAAAACCTAGAAAGCTTTGCACGCCTTTAATAGTCTTAGAGGCCTTCTATTCTTTAATAGCTTTAATCTTTTTAAAGTCTATGCGTAGGCCTTTGCCTGCATTAATAATAAACTCTAGATATTTTGTTAACTTAACTTTAAATTTGCACTTTTTAATGTCTAGTAGAAGGCTTGCTTTGCCTAGCTTTTTAAAAACTAGGTTAACCTAAGTTTAGTACGTAGCTAGAAAGCTACTTATATATATAAGTACGTTATTAAAGTACGCTGTATAAAAGTTGTTAAAATACTTGCGTAGAACCTAGTAAATATATCTTTAAAAGGTACTAGGCGCGTTTGCTAAGCTAAAGAAAGTAACTAGCTATTTATACAGCCTAAAACAAGTATAGAAAGCTATCTTCTATTTATTTCTAGCGTAGATCTAAATTTTATAAAAGGTAGCTAAAACGTTAAGCTTTGTAAACTACTAAGCTTTGCTAAAGTTGTTTAGAGTCTTTTAGATTAGCAGTAGCAAATATTAGTTTTTTTGCGTAATAGCATTAAGAGCTCTATAGTTAACGCAAAAGCAGAAGCTGCTGCCTAGTTTCTTTGCAAAAAGAACTAGTGCAGCTGCTAGCAAATTACTTGCGTAGATCTATTTTTTTTTAAGCAGTAACGTAAGTTTTTTCTATAATACTAGTAGCTTTTTCTTGCTTATGTTGTATAGTAGGCTCTATAGCACTTCTAGATTCTTTCTATTCCTTTAAACTAAGTTAATTTAGTAGTTAATATTAGGTTCTTAGAGTAGTAGCATTTTTAATGCGGTTTTTAGGTTAAATATCTACTTGTAATAAGCGTACTAGGTTAGCAACAGCTCTTTAAAGTCTATTGTTAATTTTAGTACTAAAGCTTTTTTAATATCTACTAGTAAAGCTACAAAAACAATAGACTAGTTTTTCTTTGCAGCTTAGAAGTAGTAACTATATACTACAGCGCTAATTTTTTGCAAAGGTACGTAGCTCTGTAGAGTAGAAACAGGTTTTTTTTCTTTGCTTTAAATCTAAATCTATTAGCGCGTTGAATAAATATAGATTAAGCGCTTAGCTAGCGCAATTGTAACCTGTAGCTAATTTATCTAAGGCTGCCTAAAAATTAGATTAAACTCTATGCTGTTAGTAGCAACATAGGCCTATCTAGTGTCCTTAAATCCTTTAATATTAGCAGTGTACTAAGCTACCTGCGTTATTACGCCTTCGCTAGCTATGCCTAGCAGTTGTTAGAGAGTAATATTAATGCACAGCAAGCCTGCAGCCTTTGCTAGTAAGGGTAAAACTAGAGCATTTGCAAGCGTGCTAGAATTAATTATACAAGAGGCGTAGGTAGTTTAATTAACTAACGCGTGTACGCTAATAGCCTCTCTATCTATGTGCTAGCTTTTAAACTTTTTCTACTTTTTAAAAGCTTGCCTATAGGTTGCAAGTAGCTTCTATTAGTAACTTTTAATAGAAGCTACTTTTTTTCTAAATCTAATTTGCTAGTAGGCTTGTCTTTAAGCAATAGTAGTAGAAATGCCTAAGTAGTAGTAGCTTTTGCTAACTTTATAGGCAACAGGCAGTTAGCTAGTAGGTAAAGGCACTTCTAGATGTAGTAGCCTTCTGCTCTACAGCGTATACATAGCTAATTAGCTTGCTGCTGCTAGATTTCCTTCTCTAGCACCTATTTAGCTTGTTTCTGTTCTATTCTACTCTAGTTACCCTTTGTAGGTTGCTAGTCTATCTATTCTAGAAGCGCTAGCCTGTTGCAATTAGGCAATTAACGCTTTTCGTACGTGTTAAAGCTAGCTGCTAGCTAGTTGTAAGTATAATTTTAGTGTCTTGCTAATAGGTTTACTTAGTATAGAATGTTAGCAATCTAAATTACTTTATAAACAAAGCTTTTATATAAAAGATTTTCTAAAATTGTAATAGTACTTTTTTAGAGTTTAATACTTAGCTTTTATATAAAGAAGTTTTTTTTATTTGTGTTGCTAAAGGTCTTTCTAGTTAATTAGAGTAGCTAGTTAAATTCTATTAGATATTCTTGTATAGGTTGTCTGCTTTAGCAAATTCTATAGAGTTAATCTATAGCCTTGCTTTTAAAGTATAGATTGTTAAATTAGAAATCTATAAAAGCCTATAGGCTTTAAAAGGTTAGAGTAGCCTAATTAAGTATCTATAGTAGTAAAACTTTTGCTGCATCTTCTATACACTTCTAGAAAACGTAATTAACCTAAGCTTTTTTAGAAATACTTTTGTAGTTAGCTTTAAGCTTAGCTTTTACTTAATATTAAAAGGTTAGATACTAGGCTTAGTTGCTATTAAACTTTTTAGAATTAGAAAACTTAGCGCGTTGTTCTATATACGCAGTTAGGGGAGACGTTAGCCTCTAGCTAGGTAGTATTGTAGCAACAGCTTTCTAATTCTCTAACGCGTCTATTCTACTTATTATCTGCTTTATTATTTCTATTATTATTGTAGAAAGATCTAATTGTTTTGTTAGTTAATTTTTCGTCTATATCTAAGTTTTAATCTAACTTACTATTGCTTTAATAGCCTAAACTAGCTATTGCTCTTTAGCTAGTATTTTTTGTATACTAGCAGCAACTTAGTTATATAACTATTCTCCTTCTAGTTTTCTAATAGCGTAGGCTATTATGTTATTAATTAAATAGCTTTTTATTTTTATATTTCTTATATATGCCTGCAGCTTAGCGCGTACAAGGCTTCCGCTTAGTATTTCAATCGCTTAATCTATTAATTGCTTAATAGCTCGATAGCTTAATAGCTTAATTTTTAATATAGCCTACTTCCTATACAATAGAAACAGGTAGAGCTTCTAATATAGGCTTAGGCAAGCGTTCTACTACTAGAGTTCTTGCTCTAGCTCTATTTCTATAACAATAGAATACTATACTAGCTAGTAGACTTTCTTTTTACTTAGGCAGGCGTTTTACTACTAGAGTCTCTACTCTAGCTTTGTTCTATAACGATAGGATACTATACTAGCTAGTAGACTTTCTTTTTGCTTAGGCAGGCGTTCTACTACTAGAGTTTCTGCACTAGCGTATAATAGAAGTAATTAAATCTAAATATAATAGCTGCGCAAAGCTTGCAAATGCCTAGTAACAGTTTAGATTTAATAAGGCTCTAAAGAGTTTAGATAATAGGTCTCTATGCTATCTTTTTTAGAGTAGAACAACTATCTACTAGTTTATTTTACCTTTTTAAAGTAGAACTACTCTAGATTTTATCTAGGTAAAGCTACCTAGGCACTAGCCTATTACATAGAGAAAGAATAGGCTAACGCTTATTAAAGTAGTATTCTTTGCTTAAATAGCTATTATAGCTATACCTAGCAGCTTAGCCTAGTTTTTTTAGTTCTAGTTAACGTACGCCTATAGATAAGCTTCTACTATACTATTTATTTTTTTAGTTAATCTATTAGTCTAGAAGTAGAAAGCTAATAATAGTTGTTGTTTAATTTCTAGAATTTTGCAAAGTTGTTTCTATAGCCTGCTTGTAAACTAACTACTTTAATTTAATACAATAGCATTAGGTAGCTAGTAGTATACTACTACATGCCTAATAAATGCCTATACAACTGTTTTAGTGTCTATATTTAGTAGAAGTATTAGTACTATATCTTTGCTTAATTAATTAGTAATTACTAGAAAAGTTGTATATTTTTTGCTTTCTAGAAAATTAGTAATAAAGTCTATAGATATTTCTTTCTATATTTAATTAAAAAGTAGTAGAAGCCTAAGTAGGCTATAAATACTATTTTTTTATAGCTTAATCTTGCTACAAACAGCGCAGTTGTAGAGAAAGCGCCTAATATTCTTAGATATTCTAGGCTAGAAGTAATCTTTTGCAATTGCTTAGTAAGTAGCTATAGGTTCTAGATAGCTAGCTATAGTAGAAAAGTATACTCTATTAATTAGGCTTGTTTATAAAGGTTTTAATTATAGTATCTACTTTTAGTTTCTATAAAGTAGGCATTTTTTCTAATCTACTATATAGTCTATAATAGATATTTTAAAGTCTAGGCTTAGTAGAACCTATTGCTTTCTATTAAGCACGTATTGCTAGATGTTAATATATTAGTTGTTGCTTTCTATTGCAGCCTACTATAGTTGTTCTAGCGTTGCAAGGCTCTTTTCTAGAAAAGTTAAAGTAGTGCTAGAATTTGTGCTATTATTGCTATTTATAGTAGTATTAGTATCTATATTTGTATTAGTATTAGTGCTAAGTACTATAGATTAAAACGTAATTATACTACCTTTATTTTTGTTGTCTATAGCTAGTAAAGTAGACGTTAGCTTAAGTAGCTACTTGTAATAGTACTATATACAATTGTTAGAAGCATTTTAAAGTATATTTTGTTCGCGCTAGAATAAAGCATTAGCCTAGAAGTTTTTTTTTTCTAGTTAATAGGCAATCTCTATATTATAGCGTTCTAGAAAGAAAAACTATTGTATTTGTTTTTTATTAAATATTTTTAGCTTTGTAAAGTACTTTAGATTTTTGTAGTCTATAATAATAGTAAATTTTTTAACTAATTGTAGCTTAGCGTTCTATTTCTATAGGTACTATACTATAGCAAGTAACTTCTTGTTATAGATTTTATAGTTATACTTATACACGTTTATTTTCTATAAAAAATAGGCTACTAGGCGTAGTAGGCTTTAATTATTGTGCTGTAAAAAACACTTTACTATTGCGTACCTAGAAGCATTAGTTTTAAGTACTATTTTTTTTAGAGTTAAATTAGGCTAGAACTAGCTTTGTAACAAAAATATTTTTAAGCGTATTAAAAGCTTTCTATTTAATAAAAGTTAATTAAAAAGCTATATTGCCTATAAGTTGTATAAAAAGTGCTATAAGCTCTAAAAATCTATAGATAAACTACTAATAAAAGTTAGCAAAGCTTAAAAAGCTTTGCATACTTTTAATAGTTTTAGAAGCTTTCTATTTTTTAATAGCTTTAATTTTTTTAAAGTCTATGCGCAGGCCTTTACTTGTATTAATAATAAACTCTAGATATTTTATTAACTTAACTATAAATTTGTACTTTCTAATATCTAGTAGAAAGCTTGCTTTGTCTAGCGCTTTAAGCACTAGGTTAACCTAGCTTTAGTACTTAGCTAGAAAGCTATTTGTATATATAAGTACGTTATTAAAGTAAGCTATATAGAAGTTGTTAAAATACTTGCGTAGAGCTTAGTTAATATATTTCTAAAAGGTACTAGGCGCGTTTACTAAGCTAAAGAAAGTAACTAGCTATTTATATAGCTTAAACTAAGTATAAAAAGCTATTTTCTATTTATTTCTAGCGTAGATCTAAATTTTATAGAAAGTAGCTAAAACGTTAAGCTTTGTAAACTACTAAGCTTTGCTAAAGTTGTTTAGAGTTTTTTAGATTAGTAGTAGCAAGTATTAGTCTTTCTAGGTAATAGCGTTAAAAGCTTTGTAGTCTACGCAAAAGCAAAAGCTACTACCTAGTTTTTTTGCAAAAAAGACTAGTGCAGCTGCTAGCAAATTACTTGCGCAAATCTATTTTTTTTTAAGTAGTAACGTAAGTTCTTTCTATAATACTAGTAGCTTTCCTTTGTTTATATTGTATAATAGGCTTTATAGCACTTTTAAATTCTTTCTATTCTTTTAAACTAAGTTAATTTAGTAGTTAATATTAGATCTTTAGAGTAGTAGCATCTTTAATATAGTTTTTAGGTTAAATATCTACTTGTAATAAGCGTAGTAGGTTAGCAACAGCTTTTTAAAGTCTATTGTTAATTTTAGCGCTAAAGCTTTTTAATATCTACTAGTAAAGCTGCAAAGATACTAAAGTAGCATAGAATAGAAACAAGCTAAATAAGTGCTAGAAAAAGAAATTTAATAGCAACAAGCTAATTAGCTATATATGCGCTATAGAGTAGAAAGCTACTATATCTAGAAGTGCTTTTACTTACTAGATAACTACCTATTGCCTATAAAGTTAGCAAAAGCTACTACTACTTAGGTATTTCTACTACTATTGCTTAAAAACAAGCCTACTAGCAAATTAAATTTAGAAAAAAAGTAGCTTTTGTTAAAAGTTACTAATAGAAGCTACTTGCAACCTATAGGCAAGCTTTTAAAAAGTAGAAAAAGTTTAAAAGCTAGTATATAGATAGAAAGGCTATTAGCGTATATACGTTAGTTAATTAAACTACCTACGCTTTCTATATAATTAATTCTAGCACGCTTGCAAATAGTCTAGTTTTACTCTTACTAGCAAAGGCTGTAGGCTTGCTATGCATTAATATTACTTTTTAACAACTGCTAGGCATAGCTAGCAAAAGCGTAATAACCTAGGTAGCTTAGTACACTACTAATATTAAAAGATTTAAAAATACTAAATAGGCCTACGTTGCTACTAACAATATAGATTTTAACCTAATCTTTAGGTAGCTTTAAATAGATTAGCTGCAGGTTATAATTACGCTAGCTAAGCGCTTAATCTATATTTATTTAACGCGCTAATAGATTTAAATTTAAAGTAAAAAAAGAAAACCTATTTCTACTCTATAGAGCTATATACTTCTATTAAATAAAAAGCTTTTAATACGCTTAAAAATATTTTTGTTATAAAGCTAGTTCTAGCCTAATTTAACTTTAAAAAAGAAATAGTACTTAAAACTAATGCTTTTAGATACGCAATAGTAGAGTGTTTTTTATAGTATAACAATTAAAGCTTACTACGCTTAGTAGCCTATTTTTTATAAAAAATAAACGTATATAAATGTAACTATAAAATCTATAACAAAAAGTTACTTGCTATAGTATAGTGCCTATAGAAATAGAACGCTAAGCTGCAATTAGTTAAAAAATTTACTATTATTATAGATTACAAAAATCTAAAGTATTTTACAAAGCTAAAAATACTTAATAAAAAGCAAATACAATAGTTTTTTTTTCTAGAACGCTATAATATAGAAATTGCCTATTAACTAAAAAAAAAAACTTCTAGGCTAATGCTTTATTTTAGCGCGAATAAAATATACTTTAAAATGCTTCTAATAATTGTATACAGTACTGTTACAAGTAGCTACTTAAGCTAACGTTTGCTTTACTAGCTATAGACAACAAAGATAAAAGTAGTATAATTACGTTTTAATCTATAGCACTTAGTACTAATGCTAATATAGATATAGATACTAATACAACTATAGATAGTAATAATAGTATAAATTCTAGTACTATTTTAACCTTTCTAGAAAAAAGCTCTATAACGCTAAAACAACTATAGTAGGCTGCAATAGAAAGTAACAACTAATATATTAACATCTAGCAATATATACTTAATAGAAAGCAATAGATTCTACTAAGCCTAGGCTTTAAAATATCTATTATAGACTATATAGTAGATTAGAAAAAATACCTACTTTATAGAAACTAAAAGTAGATACTATAATTAAAACTTTTCTAAACAAGCCTAATTAATAGAGTATACTTTTCTACTATAGCTAGCTATCTAGAACCTATAGCTACTTACTAAGCAATTGCAAAAAATTACTTCTAGCCTAGAATATCTAAAGATATTAGGCGTTTTTTCTAGAACTACGCTGTTTATAGCAAGATTAAGCTATAAAAAAATAGTATTTATAGCCTACTTAAGCTTCTACTACTTTCTAATTAGATATAGAAAAAAATTTCTATAGACTTTATTACTAATCTTTTAGAAAGCAAGAAATATACAACTTTTTTAGTAATTACTAATTAATTAAGCAAAAATATAGTGCTAATACTTCTACTAAACATAGATACTAAAACAGTTGTATAGGCATTTATTAAGTATATAGTAGTATACTACTAGCTATCTAATGCTATTGTATTAGATTAAAGTAGTTAGTTTACAAGCAAGCTATAGAAACAACTTTGCAAAATTCTAGAAAATAAGCAACAACTATTAACAACCTTCTACTTCTAGACTAATAGATTAACTAAAAAAATAAATAGTATAGTAGAAGCTTATCTATAGGCGTACGTTAACTAGAACTAAAAAAACTAGGCTAAGCTACTAGGTATAGCTATAATAGCTATTTAGTTAAAAAATACTACTTTAACAAGCGTTAGCCTATTCTTTTTCTAGTATAGTTACTACGTAGATTCTATCTAGCTTATAGCTTTTTAACGTAGAGTAGACTACTTTACTAATAAACAAGTAGGCAAGAAAACTACTAACGCAATAATTAACAAGTTTAAAAAAGTATTTAAACTAGCCTAGGCTTTAATAGCTATAGCTTAGTAGAAATAGAAAAAGCAAGCAAACTAACGCTAGTAGGTACTATAGCAATTAAAAGTAGAAAACAAAGTATAGCTAGCTTTAGGCAAATACTTTAAAATTTAACAGCTAAACAAAAAGCTTAACTAGAAAAACGCTAAATACATAGTTACTAAAGTAATTAGTACGTACTCTATACGCTTTAATACGCTACTTAGCTTCTATAACGTTTTCTATATTAATTAACTATAGCTAGCTACTAACAATCTACTACCTAGCTAGCTAAGTAATAATTTATAGCTAGAAGCTATTGTAGTTAATAGCAAACTAGAATAGGTAGTAGAAAATATTATTGTAGAAAAAGTTACTTAAAAAAGTAGAAAGCGCTAAGTATAGTATAAAGTAAAATAGATAGAGTACGCTAAAACTATATAGAAGCTATTTTAATTGTTTAAAAAAATAAAAGCGCTAGATTAATAGATTAAGTATATAAAAAACGTGCGTAATACTTGCAGCTAGCTGCTACAAAGCTTCTACTAAAATACGCTTTAAAAAAAACTTTTAAAGCTAGAAAAAAAGTATTATAATAGGCTAGTGCCTAGAAAGCTTAACCTAGATAAAATCTAGAGTAGTTTTACTTTAAAAAAACAAAATAAACTAGTAGATAGTTGTTTTACTTTAAAGAAAATAGTATAGAAACTTATTATCTATACTTTTTAAAGCTTTATTAAATCTAAACTATTACTAGGTATCTATAAGCTTTACGTAGCTATTATAGTTAAAGTAGCGCCTACGTTTAAATATATTAAAAGTAAAGTAATTAAAAAAAAATAGAAAAAAGCAGCTAGAAAAACACTTAAGTAAGAAACAAACATTCTCTACTCTTGCTTTAATTAGAAAGCCTAGCTAGAAAAAAATTATTTTATTATCTAATAGAACTACATACTAAATTAAAATTAACAATGTTTTTTACTATTCTTTCTACTAAAAACTCTACTATATTAAAGCTAAGTGCTTTAAAAAAAATCTAACGCTAAAAAGCTAAAGAAAAGATAAAAAAAGCTACAAAGCAAAAGCCTAGAGTTTCTAAGCTAATAGACGCAAGCTGTTAAAGTAACAGCACTCTACTAATAATAAAAATAACAATAGAAATAGTTTAAAAAATCTAAAAAAGCTTACTTTTATAGTAATAAAAGCTATAGAAAAAGATATTAATGCTATATTTAGAAAAAACATTAAAAGTAGTTAGCTTAAACGCAATTACGCTTTCGCAATAATAGCAATAAAGATGCTTCTAATCTAAAACGCCTAGATTGTTAATAGTAGCTATGCCTAGTATATTTATAATAATACTTTAAAGTTTGTTTAAATAGACAAGTACTATAGACTACTACTTAAAAGTGTTAATACTTTAACGTTTTCTTTAGAAGTTAGAACAATTAACATTCTATATAGTGTTTAAAGAAAAAAAAGTAGCTAGTTTTTAATAACGTTTTTTTATTCTATCTACGCATGCAAACTTTGTTTCTATGCTTAAACTTTTTTAATAAAAAGTAAAAAAGTTAAGTTTTCTAGCTAGAGTACAAGTATTAGCAACAAAATAAGTAAAAAAAACCTATAACGTGTTTTACAAGCAAGTTAGCTATACAAGCAAGTTAGCTACTCTACTAGGTTTGCGCACATCTTTAAGCGTACAACTTAACTATATTATAAGGTAGTATATAGTTATTAATACAATAGATTAAGCAGTATCTAAAGTATCTTTTTTACACGTACGTAAGTTATGCCTAGGCTTTCTACACCTTGTGCAGCGTGCTAGAGCCTAGCAGCTAAGTTCTAATCGCGCACTACTTTAACGCTATTTATAAGCAATCTACTTTTTAACCTTTTAGTAAGCAAGTATATTCTTTTCTACTCTTTAAAACTCTATGCTTCTAGATCTACTTCTTTTTGCGCTGCCTCTACTTTATAGCTGCCTTATTAGCTCTTTTAAGGCTAGCAATCTAATTGCGCATTAGCTTAGCTAAGAGCATTATAACTTTAGCCTTCTTTTTAAGCTAATTAATCGCTTTAATAATTAAAGCTAGTAATAAGCTCTTGTGCTGCTAAACACAATTACGTATTAGCGTTAATTAAGCCTTAAGCTTACGTACGTTGCTTAGTGTTTAAGCTTTCTAGAGAGCCTCTACTAGAGTAGCTAAAAGAGTAGGCGTATAGAGCTACACATTAAGCTTTAACAGAACAACGTCTAGCTAGAGAGGAACTAGGCCTGTGCCTTAAAAGGCTAAGCAGATGTTAGTTAATATAAATAATTAATTAAAGGCTGCTTTAAAGGCTAGCAGAAACTTAAGCTTTGTAATGTAGTTAATATAGTAGTAGATTAGAGCCTTAATTTTACAGCTATACGCGCGCTTTAATAGCGCAAAGCAGCTAACGTTAAGAGGCTAGAGCAGGTAAGATAAGTAAGCTAGCATGCATAGCGTGTAGATATTGTTCTCTTTGCAGAATTTTTAAAACTTAAGAAAGTAGTAGCTTTTGTAGCTATTAAGGATAAGCAAGCAACAAGCACCTACAATACAAGTCTTAGTATAAGCGTTAAAGTGCTTTAGCTACTTAACTTCTAGCTCGTTGTTCGTCTAGCTGTTGTTACTAACAGCGATTGCCTAGTTGCGCGAGATATTAGCTTCCTTGTACTAGGTAGAGAGATAGTGTTAGCTAGCAAAGATAATAAACAGTAGAATAGCCTAGCTAGCAGCGTTAATTCCTTAGATAACTGTTACCTACTCGCAATTGCCTAGCTAGATAGCCTTTAGCTAGCTTCTCTTCTCTAACTCTATTACAACAAGCTAAGTAGTAATCTTGCCTATTATAAAGCTAGCCTTGTTAAAGTTGTAGACGTTCTTATTATAGATGCTATACTTAGCCTTTGTCTACTCTACTAGCTTAAACTAGCTCTTAATTAACTTAGAATCCTTGCATAGAGCTTTCTACCTATTGTACAGCTAATTAAAACGTGTTGTAAAACTGTCTATACGCTTAACAAAGTTGCGCAGCTAGTAGACGCTAACCTAGCCTGCGCTGCGCGCAGCTAGCAAGTTGTTGGCTATATTACGTACAGCTGTGTACGTAGGCGCAAATCTACGTTAATCTAGGTTAAGTATATATGTAACAATTACCTCCTTTTCTAGCTTAGTAAGCTTCTTTAAGTTAGGCTAGCAATTGCGTTAGGTAGGCTTGCTAGCGCGTTAGTTGTTTAGTATTGATTTTAGAACGTTATATGTAGAAGCAGCAAGTCTAGAGCTTTTAAATTGCTAACAATTAATAGAAGAAAAGGCAAGCATTATATTAGCTTTAGTATATAATAATAGAGCACGCAGAGGTAGAGCTATAGTAATAAGAAGTTAGTGTTCTAGTTAGGCTTAGTAGAGTAGCTAACTTGCTTGTATAGCTAACTTGCTTGTAAAACACGTTATACTACAAGCTAATACTAAAAAGTCTATACGCTTAACTTATAAATATACCTAGCTTTTTTAGCCTACTATACTAGCGCGCAAATAAAGCTCTAGTATAACTACCTAGCCTACTTAAGCAATGCAAATATATAGCAACTAAAAAAGTAAGCTTATAGCATTTAAAACGTAGAACTATAAAAACTATACAACTTATACTTTTAAAAACAAATAACTAAAAAGCTTTACAACTACTTAGGTAAAAAAAAAATATCTAATAGAACTTCTTTATATAGACGTTGCAAAACTATTTAATAAAAGTCTAGATAGTAGTTGTTACTAGCTTACTATTGTTAACAACTTTACTAGTTAAATTAAAATTATTTCTATACTAAAAAAACAAGGCTTTGTTATTAAATTACTATGCTTTTTTTAATTACAACAAACGTTCTAAAAAAAAATACAAATAGATACGCTTTAATTAGATTTCTAAGTAGGTAGAAAAAGAAATAAAGTTTACTTTTTTTTTTTAGGCAATTTAAGCTAAAGTAACAAGTATTAATTAATACTAATAAAATAGCGTTGTAGAAAAAGCCTATAAAACAATATACAATTAAGTTAGGCTTATACTAGCTTACTTAAAACTTCTATACAAATTTTAGCTAAAAATAGCTTAAATAGTAGCATTTTTTTTAAACTAATTTCTATTGTCTAGGCTTTGCATAATACTATACTAGGCGTAGTATAGTAAAAAGCCTAACCTATCTAGGCTAAAAGTAATTAGGTTAAAGAAAAAATACTTAGTCTTGCTTAAGCAAAGAAAAAAGCTAATAAAGCTAAAAAAAAAGCTATATATACTATTAAGCTATAAAGAAAATACTAACTACTATATTTTACTTAAAAATAGAAAGATTGTTAAAACTCTAAACGCTAAATTTTAAAAAGCTTTTATAACTTTTTTTATATAGACTATATAAAATATAAAAACTAAATAATATAGCTTACTTAAAGCAATAGCTACTACTATAGAAAAAAGTATAATAGTAGCGCAACTTAATTTACTAGTAAGTATATAGCAAGCATTTATACTAGCTTCTAAACAATATATATTTATAGTACTACTAAAGCAAGCGTAATCTAGATTAAATAATTAAAACTTGCAAGCGCAATTCTAAACAAGCGCTAAAAACTTGCAAATACTATTTTAGGTAGGTAATAGAAACTTGCAAAAACTACTCTAGGTAAGTAACAAAAACTTGCAAATACTACTTTGCGCAAGTAACAAAGACTTGCAAACACTAAATAGATTAGACAAAAAGCTACTATTCTAATTAAGTAACAATAACTTGCAGCTAGTTGCTAAGTAGAAAATTTAGACTTTGTTGCTATAGAGTAACAATTTTTTTAGACTATTTTTAGAAGATTTGCAAGTAGGCAAAATACTTTCTACTAACAACTAGCAATAGAATAGCACCTAGTATAATTAAGTTTATAGAATGCAACAAGTACTAAAACGCTATTTTAAACTTAGAATTTGTATTTTGTAGGCTTTACTAAATACGTTTAGTAATAGTAAAAAAAAACTTGCACTAATAAACATATCTAAAAGCAACGTAATTCTAACGTTTTTAATAGTAGCTATAGAAAAAACAAAGCTTTTTAAACTAAAAACTTTAAATTAAGCAAAAAACAATGCAAGCTAGCTAGAATAGAAAAAGGCTATGCTTAAAGAAGTTAATTTGCTTAAGTAGAACAAAACGTAGAAGCTTGCTAAACTTTCTAAAAACTAACAAGTTTTTAGTAGCAAATAAGTTTTTAAACTTAAATAAAACCTATATAGTAAAGTTATCTACTACAAGTACTAATAGGTAGTAAAAGGTTTTATATAAAAAAAAAGTATTAACTATAATAAAACATTTGCTTTAGTTGTTAAACTAATAAGCTACAAAGCGTTATTTGCAATTAAAGCTGCTTTAAGCCTAGAAATTAAACAAATAGACGTTAAAACAGCTTTTTTCTACAGCAATATTAACTATAAAATCTATATTAAGCAGCTTTATTATATGTTTAATAGAACGCTAAAAGTTTGCAAGCTCTAAAAAGCGCTTTATAGTTTAAAACAAGCACTTTGTATATAGTTCTAAACGCTAACAAATTTTTTTTAACACTTTAGCTTTAAACCTATTAATGCTAACTTTAGCATTTTTATACAAAGCAATATATATATTACAGTATATATTAATAATTTTTTAATTGTTAAGCTAAGTATTATAGAAATTAAGTAGATTAAAAAAGCTTTTAGAAACTACTTTTAAATAACTAACTTTAGACTATATAGCTACTACTTTAGTATATCTATCTAGTAAAACTATTAGAATAAAGTTTTATACTTAAGTTAAAAAGCCTATATTAACAAGGTTATCTACTAGTTTAGACTTAGTAGCTACGCTCTAGTTAGCATGCTAATTAAAGCTTTACTACTACAAGAAAATAGCCTAGACTATAGCTATTTTCTAGATTAAAAAGTAAAATACTAGCGTATTATAGAGTTTTTTATATATATTATACTTAGTACTAGAAAAAACATTATATACGTAGTTTCTATAGCAAGCTAGTATTTATTTAACTTTAGACTATAATATATAAAGCTTGCCTAGCGTATTTTATAATACTTAAAAAGTATAAAAAGCTTTAAACTTATATATAAAGGCTATTTTTAGATACTAAAAAAATACATAAATATAGACTAGGCTAGCTATTACAACACTTAACAATTAACTACTAGATACTTTTTTAACATTAGAAGTAGAGCAATTAGCTAGCAATCTAAGCGTTAGAATATTATTGCGCTTTTAACCTATAAAGCTAAGTTTATAAAGTAGACGTAGGCAACTAAAAAAGCAATCTAGCTTTAAAAACTACTTAATAAACTAAACTTAAGCTAAAAAAAGCTACAACAATTATCTATAGCACTAACTAGAAAGCTATTACCTTGTTTTTAAATCTATAGTACTACTTTTGCATAAATTATATAGATATCTAACGTAAATAGTAAAAAAAAGTTTAAAAAGCTAAAACTATTAAATTAAAGTACATTCTAACTATAGAATAGATTGCTAATAGATTTACTAAGCTTTTTGCATAGAATAGATTTAAATAGTTTTAAAAAAGGCTAGGTATTAAATAATACCTATAGCTTATTAGTGTTCTATAGATATAGAATATACAAGTTTTTTTTAGTTTTTTTTTTATAAAATAGTTTTTTTAAAAAGTTTTAATAGAGCCTATTAAAAGCGTAATATATAGTTGCTAGTATTTTTATAGTTGCTATTAAGTAAAAGTATTAAATATTATAGTAGCTAAAATAGCAGTATATAATAGATATTAAAGCTGTATATATATATATATAGTTTCTACCTATTTATAAAAGCTAGTTAGTTAATAAACAATTATACAACTTAACAACTTTTTTAAATAATAGAACTCTAGTTACTCTACTTAAGTTTTATTACTTAGGTAGAAGTACCTAGGTATAAAAGTTACTAAAATAGTTACTTTTTTAAGTAATAAAACTTAGGTTACTCTACTTAAATTCTATTACTTAGGTAGAAATACCTAGGTGCTAAAGTTACTTAAGTTTACCTATTAAACATTTTTATTAATTAGTATTAGCGCTATACGCAACTATTAGTATTACTTTTTTATTACTAGTTGCTTTGCGTTTTTTACTATGTTTTGTTATTTAAAAAGCTTACTTGCTATTCTAAAGCTAAGTAGCGTATTTTAGTAGCTATTTTTTATTTTTTCTACGCAAATTTAGAAGTTTTTTTCTTGTCTACTTAAGTATACTTATAGACTATTGCTTTTTTTTTTAGTTTACTAGAATATTACCTAGTATAGTTTATAGCTTTATAACTTCTACCTACTTAAAATTAATTAATATTACTTAACCTATTTCTATATTTTATAATATGTTTTAAAGTATAAAGTTTTTATATAAAACTTTAAAGCTATAGATTGCTTATACTACGTAGTTAGTAAACTTAGTAATATAGACTTTGTTTTTACTAGTAAAGTACTTAGAAATAAGCTATTTTTTAAAGCTAAAAAACATTATATAAACAAGTTTGCAAATACTTTTATAGTAGTATAGTATTTTTAGGTCTAACGTATTCTACTACTAAGTATTGCACACTACTAAGTGTTGCAAAATTTTTTAGCAACTATTACTACTACTTTAACGCGTAATGCTTTAACACTTGCAAGTAGATAGAACTTAGCAAGAAGGTAGAATTAAGCTTGCACTCTAAGCGTATAGCAATAGCTAATTTTAAAGCTTGCAATACGCTACTAAAGTATATAATGTTTTAATACAAATACTTTAGCAAAAATATAACAAAACCTACGCTTAAGCTAATACCTACTTTAATTACTCTAAGCTTACTATAACTAAAAAGCAAACAATTATACAATATATTTTTAACTTTAATTTGCAAAGATTTCTACTCTAGCTTTGTAAAGTAGTAGATATAGCAAATAAACTATTGCGCAAGCGTGCTAGAAAGCCTATAGGCAAAAACTAAGTAGAAAGGTTTGTAACGCGTTTAGATAAGCTTTAAACTACGTTTACCTAAGCAAAAAACTACTAGAGAATATAATAGAAAAATTCTAAAGTTATACGCACGTAGTTTAAGCTAGTAGAAAATACAATAGCTAAGTATAGTGTCTACAACAACAATATATATAACTTTAACAAAACTAGCTTCTAAATAGGCGTAATTAAGTCTATAAAAGTTGTTATAGGCTTAAAAAAACGCAATAGATCTAATTTTATCTAGCTAGGCAATTGCAAGTAGGTTACTATTATCTAAAGCATCTACGCTATAAAATCTACAAAAAGCGCGTCTACATTTCTACGTAGTACAAGAAAACAAATATTCTACGCAATTAGAAGCTTTTAGTTTTAGAAAATAGCTAGACAAACAACAACTTTAGTCTTGCGTAGTTAAAGCATTTTAATGCGCATATAAAGGCGCGTTAGATAGAAGTATACTAGCTACTAATTTTAGACAGCTATAAAAGCTATTTTAACTAGCATTTTAAAAACTACTATCTAAAAAACAAGATTTTAACGCTTTATATACTTTTTTATTTATTGTATATTTTCTAGCTATTAAATATAGTTTGTTTTTTACTTTTAAAGTAAAAGTACTTGCAATATATACAAAACTTAGCACGCTAACGCGTCTTTTATATTAACAAGAAAAGCTTTTTTTTAGCTTTTAAAAACGCGTTTTTTAACGTATTTATAGAGTAGAACTATTAAAAAGCTTTTAAAGTATTAGAAATAGTTTCTACTAACGCGTAGGTAGTATTAAATTGCTTTAAAGTGTAGATATATACTCTACTAAAACAACCTACTTTTCTAGCGCTATAGATATTAAAAACTCTAAGCAATTTGCATAAATTTAGCTTTTAGTTAAAGCTTGTACGTAGTTCTATTAAGCGCTTGCCTAACGCTAAAAGCAAGTATGCGCAGCTTATTAAAAGAGCTAAATTAATACTACACCTAATTGCGCTAATAAGCTCTTAAATTACTAAGCTTAAAAAGTAGGTAGAAGCGCTAACTTAGTAGAAGTTATGTAAAAAAAAGCAAATATAGTATAGTAGTATAATAAAGTATAGTAAAAAGATAGTATAGGTAGCTACTAAAGCTTTTTTAGTACTTTAGCAATCTAAAAAAGCTTAGGTTAAAAATAGTTACTAAACAGCGCAGCTAGGTATATAGCGCTATAGAAACTATAGCAAAACTAGGTATAATACGCAAATGTGCAAAAAAAATACAAAAGTATTTTCTAAGTTAGATAAAAGTATAGTATACTAAGGTTTTTTTTTTAATAGTAAATAATATAGTATTCTATATAATAAGTTAGTTATACTAAAAAGTTCTACAATACTTAGTAGTATACAATACTTAGTAGTAGAATACGTTATATTGCCTAAATAAACTAGTATATAGATTTTTTAAACTAGATAGAAAAGTTTATAAATAGTAGCTTTCTATTTAAAATAATAAACAAAGTTAATAAAAGTATACTTAGCTATAATAGTATATTTATATAATTTTAGTTAAATATAAAATAAAATACTATATACTCTAAGTAGACTTATAGAGTTGTAGTTAGTATTAAAGTTGTTAAAAAGTTGCTAGCGTATATAAGTAAAAAAGTTAAATTAATTAATCTAGTAGTATATTTTTCTATAAACTTACACGTTAGAATACTATATATTAAGTAGACTACCTTTAACTAATCTACGCAAATAATTCTAAGTGCAATACTATCTACTCTAGGCTGCTTAGAGCGCATAGCAGCTAGACAAGCTGCTAGTAGTAGTTAAAGCCTAAAACTAATCTTAGAGTAGACTTTAGCGTTAGCTTAAAGTATCTAGATTAGAGTTTTTGTTACTAAAGCTATATTAATTCTATAGCTACTAGCAGCTAAAAAAGCTAGTTTAAGCAAGTATAACAACCTAGAAAAGCTAGGCTCTACCTAACTAAAGTTGCTTTCGATTAAGCAAGAAAATTACAAAGCACTTCTATAGCTAACTTAAGTTAAACAAAACAACAAGCTTTAGCTCTATATACACTGCACTTTTACTAAACGTGCTACAAAGAGAGTTACGTAATCTATAGAATGCTTTCTCTAATTCTACGCTTTCTACAAAGTACTAAAAGCAACAGAGCAGCTAAAATACAGTATGCTCTCTATGCTCTTTTAATATTAATAGAGTAGGCAGAGCACCTTATATATATAACAGTAGGCAATAGGCTTTTACAGCTTATTATGTTTAACCTAACAAGTACTTTTAATAGTACGCTTAGTTTTTAATACAATATTCTTTTTAGAAGAATTCTACTTACTATTTTAATATTAACTACCTATAGAGACAGGCAAACTTCTCTCGTGTGGCCAGTTCCGGTTACAGTCGCTCGCCTGAGCAGCCGCTGCTTTAACCTGAGCTGAGGTGAGTCGCTCCAGGAGACCCCTGATCTGAGCCTGAGCACATAGTAGAAGGTCCAAAAGTGGACCCGCACAGCCTCTGAGCATGAACGAAGGGGCCTGTTTAGGGAACTCCACGCTCGGCTATACTTTCCTAGTCACGGTGTTGCTATGTTTCGGCCAAGGCTGCTGCCTTCGGCTAAGCCACCTCCATCAACCGTCCGTCTCTCGTCGCCCAAACCTCACCTTCTCTAACTGCTATCTACGTATTCAACGCCTTGTAGAGAGGTAAGAAGGCAGTGTAGTCTATTACCTATGTCTTACTTTCCGTACGCACTCTCAACGTTTATCCAGACCACTAATAAATATAGCTACGCCCTGGTTCCCTCTACGTTCGATAGTACGGCAAAAAACTGCAACAAGTGACATGCTGGGTAGCATTCGAGCCATGTCTGAGTGGCAGAAATCAGCCTACATCTCCAGTGACGAGCTGAGTGACAGCCTCGGCAGAGAGTGCAATTTCCGTCCCCTCACCACCGAACCCATCACTTTGGCCTGGGTCCACGCACAATGAGACTGGATTGGATCAGTCTAGAATTGAGGATGTGTTGGATGAGGGTATATTCATGCGAAGATAGACACTAGGGCATCGAACCACTCAACCTGCTGAGACAGGAGCCAACATCCAGTACAACCGAAGAGGAGCTCGAGCCGCCGGAGAGGCGTGGTATTACGGCATGCTACGCTTATAAGTCGGCAAGAGAGGGGATATGACGTGGTCTCTGGCTAACGGAGCGCTGACAGTGAGTGGAAGGATCAAATTCGACTCAAACATGGCGCTGCCATGACCTCGTGAGCGGCTTAGGATTCATATAGGAGTGGGGCAACTTCATGCGTAGAACGTCATACGGGAATCCTTGGAGTGTATGTTGCATGGATTCAAGGAAGAGTTGGATCGGATGGTGGTGTGGCTGAATTTGATGGCAGAACCAGGTGGTGGAGATTCATGTGCCGGAACAACTGCGACTTCGAGTGGGACGGAGCTGGCCATCCCCTAAACATCGTGGAAAACCTTGACAAAGTGTGTCCAGACCAATTTCCCGTAAGGCCATCAGTCAAGAGGCGCAGCTTCCAGGCACACCTTATTCGGTGTTCCGGAAGGTATTAGTGGCAACGTCCGGCGGTCAGGATCGCAGGATGCATTTATGCCGGCCACAGCCAGGGAGAAAGATGACCCCAATTATGGCGCTCTTCCGGCGGAGCTAGCGGCAGACAGTCCATACTTATTGGAGGGAGGCTTGTAATTGGATGGCACGGAGATTTGGAGGTGACGGAAGGTGTAGCTGAGAGCGACGCCGAGCATTTCTTATGTCCGCCGTCAAACCGCGCCCTATCCCGCCGCTTGGCCACCGAGGCCGTGTTCCAACGCTTGTCAAGCTGCCACCCCCCCGACGATGGGGACACAATCGACTACGATGCAGCCCTCACCATCTGCGGCATCATATCCAACAGCTAGAGCACCGGCTACTTCACTTCGCTCGCTCACCCCATGGCAGCAACGGGTGCGAGCAAGGTGCGCAGTTGGAGAAGGGAATAATCCGCTCTTCCAAGAGGAGAGCGGCTGGCAGGGCTGGCCTGCGAGCGCGAGGGAACGCGACGTCTTAAGCTGGTTTGCGCCACTTACCGGCCAGCTCCTGGACTTCGCAGCAGAGAATCAGCCCGCCTCCAGGCCTCGACGACGACCGCTGGCCCAGCCTCACCAGCCCGTGCAAGGGTCCACCGCCGACCGCAAGTTGGATGTCGGCTTCGTAGACGACCCGAGCGCCGGCGCCGATTCCAAGTGCCACTGGTCCCAGATCCTCATACCAGGAGAACTCAAGAGCAATCCATCGGCAGACAGAGCGTCCAAAGCGTGGCTTGACCTGGGGCGATATGCGAGGGAGGTGTTCGCGGCTCAGGATAGCCGCCGCTTCGTACTCGGCTTTACATTGTGCGGGTCACTCATGCGGCTGTGGGAATTCGACCGACTGGGCGGCATCGCGTCCGAACAATTCGACATCAACGAAGATGGGCTACAGTTCGTATCCGCCGTGCTCGGATTCTTGTGGCTGAACGAGGAGCAACTTGGATTTGACCCTACCATCATCACAGCCGGGGACAAGCGGTACATCGAAATCGAACGAGACAACCACACCGAGCGACTCGTCATTGACAAGGTTGTGAAACGGGTACCCTGTGTCGCCGGTCGAGCGACAACCTGCTGGAGAGCACATCGCGAGGGAGACGATTCGCGAATATCTCTAGTGATCAAGGACTCATGGCAATTCCCGGAACGCGAGGAGGAGGGCGAATTGCTGCGCGAGGCGACTGCCAAGGACGTGGTCAACGTCGCGAGATACTATCACCACGAGACGGTCTGTGTGGGCGGCCAGGAGGACGATATCCGCGGAAACGCACGACGTAGCCTGGACATAACAAAAGCGACAAACTACAGGCCGGAAAGCTCTATGCCGCCTCCAAGTACAGCCGGGCGTCGCGTCTCACGGATAGGCCGGAGCAGCAGCGTCGCCGGGCGCAAGCGGTCCTCCAGCTGCACCGGCGCACCATTGCCGCCTACCAAGCGAACCTGTTCGAGCTCTCCAACAAAGGGCGGAAGGGCGACAGCAAATCGGGTGCATCGTCGCGTCATTGTCCGAGACTATGGGAAGGCCATATATAAAGCAAGCTCCCGGACTAGTCTTCTTGCTGCGTTGGAAGGCTGCATCGAAGGATACGAGTCGTTGCACACGCGAGCCGGTATGCTACAATGCGATATCTCACCGAACAACCTCATGATGAACGAAGAGGATGATAATCCCTCCTGGCGCGCGTTCTTGATCGACCTCGACCTTGCTATTAAGGAGCAGCGCGAGGACTCTTCAGGAGCTCGGGGGAAGACCGGCACACGGGCGTTCATGGCGATCGGGGTGCTTCTAGACGACGAGAAGCATTCGTTCATGCACGATCTGGAGTCGTTTTTCTGGGTGCTCTTCTGGATATGCATTCACTATGATGGGTCGAACAATGAAAAAGTTGTCAAACGTTTCGATAAGTGGAATTATGTGGACACGGAAGAGCTTGCTGAGATAAAGAAAGGAATGGTAGGTGATGAGAGAGATTTTCTCAAGAGTGCAGAAGCGACCTTCACGCCACATTATCAACCTTTAATTCCTTACGTCAACAGATTGCGGAGGAAGGTGTTTCCCGATGGCAGAAGATGGAGGGATGTAAATCCAAAGCTGTACCTTGATATGAAGGAGATACTCCGGGCAGCACGGGATGACTTGAGGCAACTAGAGGGATAAGAAGATGTGTTATCGGCGTGTTCGAGAACTATGAGGTACGATACGAAAGTGATGGGTTATGGATAAATCTATTTCTCAATCCTTGCTGCGTGCATCGTGTGACAAATTGCCGCCCTCAAAAACACCCGTCTAACGTATATGCGATGTGGCGCGTTTGCTAAATCCGTTAGTTTGCATCCTGCACTGTCTACTATGTTCTGACCATCGTCAAGTCCCTCAAGAAGAGCCCACAAAATCGCCAGTCAAGGTACCCGATTCCAGGCCTTCGACCACGACGAGTTCCCGTTTTATGCCCCAGCTGGCGTCCAATTTTGCTTCCCGTTTCCGGTTCGGGATCAGAACAGGCGTTGCGGCAAAGCGTCAGCCGCTGTCAGTGCAGCCACAGGCGGGCCGCTGCGGATCATGCCTTGTAAGTTACATGACCGGGCGGCTAGCGCGTTGACCCGCACAGACAAAACTTGTATGAGAAAAGATGGAATTGTATGGAAGATGTGCGAACCACGCTAGCCGCCCGCACTTGTAGGTCTTGCGGCGGTAGATGACACACATACGCCAGTCAGTCGGGACGGTAAGACGCATGAACTCGCAGCATCTGCGTTCTACGAACGCGCGTTATGACCGAGTTGACTGCAAGACTGGCAAATCCAGCAGTAGCAGTATAGCTACAGACACTAGCCAGAGCAATCAGTGGTCATGATTTAGGTGGTGACCAAAATGTAGCCGTGGAGGTTGAATCGCGTTCTTAACTCCATTCAAAGTGATGGCTTCGGCAATAGGTGGATTCACTGGGTGATAGATCTGGTTGTGTGTTCGGGCCACTGATTAGTCATGCGACTTGCATCATTGGTGTCATGCATTCGCCTGAGGCTGAAATGCCTTAAATAGCGTATTTTAGCACGGATCGGCTGAACATGAGTGAACGATGCACGTGATGCTTTCGCTGGACCCTTTTGCTGGGCCGTTAACCGGAATGTGCAAGGCCGAACGAATTGAAACGATTGCTAGAATGCTCAGGTGCAGATTGCTTAACAAACTTGACAGTCTACAGTATCAAATAAGGTCTTAACACGACGGGACCGTTTGGGGTTACCATAGCCACGCGCACATTAAAAAGTGGAAAGGCCAGTCATGCGCACATCTCCAGCACAAATACGAAAGCGGAATAGTATATTTTGCACGTGATAACACCACCCTCGTAAAAGTCTAGGCGGCCAGGCCCAGTCGCAATGCCCCGCTCGATAAATAAGCCGCTGGTGATTCTTCTTTCGTTGGGCACCGACATATCCCATCCACCGACGTGGCAATACATTTTATGTTCTTTGTATATTCTTTAAATTCCCTTGATAGCGCTCTTGGACGTATATCCCACTGCTTCATCTTTGCGCTTCTCTTCTCGGTCACAGCTCGCGCACCTTGGGCTATTCAGGTAACGGCCCAACCTTCGTTTGCTTCAGTTGCATACGCCGACGACTTCTGCGGAATATAGCCTGATTATAACTCAGTTGTTCAGTTCGACTATACCGCCAATATCCTTCATCCCACCGTGCGCGAAGGTAACGCCAGCCGCGTCATAGTTGTCGTACATCAGCGTTTTATCGTGCGCCTGGCTCCTCACCTCTTCTAAATCACCACGCAAATTAGCAAGTCTCTATCAAGTCCAGGTGAAGATAGTTCAGCGCTATTAATGTCCGCCTAGGTGCTTATCTCTATAGAAGTCGCGCTTCCCCTCGACCGTGCCTACGCATTTCCTAATAAAATCCCAGCGCATCTCTCAACAACTCTCCCTTGGCTGACTGCCTGCCCTTCGAGAAGGCTTTACGAAGTCCGTTGTCGTGCTTCTTGCTCGAGAGATTAGGAAGCTATGCCAGGGCCGATCAAGAAAGGGGAGACCAAGGAGGTGAAAGCTGCTACCTTTTTCACCATAGCAGAAGGTGGAACACTTAGTTTTGAAGGTCTATCCTGCGAAATATACAACGATAAAGAGGAGAGAGTAGGGCCTATAGGAGATGGAAGTAGTATGGCAGTGTCTGAGGGATGGTCTTGTTACATACAGAAAGGAACAGTTACACTAGAGTAAGAGCTATGTCACGACTGTAATGTATCGGGCTCTCCCAGTCCGAGCCGATCTGAGATCGCAATTCCCTGTCTATATCCCACTCGCACCATCACGTAACAGTCCGCATGTTCTTTAGGTAGGAGCACAGTCACGCAATTGGTGAGATCGCTTCCGTTCTCTGATGCCCACAAGTCGCTGCTCGGCATGTTTGTTGCAATGAGGTCAGGGACCTTAATCGTATCGGTGCGCCGCATTACCGAGAAGGGGGTATAGTTTCCGTCAGGAACTATACTAGTCAGGACTGACCACCTCTTTACTTGTTCGTCTAGGAAGAAGCATTAACATCTCGGTCGAAATAGATCACTCTTGATGGAAAGTCTGAGGCCATACCATTCGAAGAAAGAGGTATCCTAAGCTGTGTAGCAAGTTCTTGCATAATACTGACACTCGCCCACTGGTTTCTATTCCTTTCAATTCTGCCCAGAAGGTCTTTCAGGACACGTTGAGGTGTGTCAACTATTTCGCCTTGAGACCAAGCGATGGCGCCTACAAGGACGAATGTAGGGCCACCTCTGCTGTGGACTTCATAAAAGAACTGTTTGTACTTTTTGCGTTTCGGAGACGTTTCCATCCTGCTTAGCAAAGCCACCACGTCCCGAACACGGCCGGTTTGGACGCGGTCCAGATGGTTAAGAGCCTCCAACTTCTTCGCAGTATGGAGAAACTTATTCCACCCATCCCGCTCGCTAGTCAGCCCACGAGAGCCCTTTCCTTTCCTTGATGGCGCAGGCATTGGGGTGAACTGAATCGTAATCAGGAGCGAAATTTGCTGAGCGTAGTAAAGACCGTGGTGCAGAGTGTGGTGCAGAGGGTGGTGCAGAGTGTGGTGTAGAGTGTGGTGCAGAGTGTGGTGAAAAGTGTGGTGAAAAGTGTGATGGTGCAGGGACCGGGGTATGGTGAGCTTGAGTGGGATCTGCGACTAGTCGCAAAACTAAAAATATCGACGCCCGTGCTGTCGTCCAATGAAGTTTGAGTCCCGACTACATTTGAGTCGAAATCACGAGTCCTCAGAATTAACTGGAAAATGGAACTAGCATTCTCTATGCAGGTGTCACGATAATTCCGCAATCGAGACAACGCCCACGGCCTACGCGTATACAATACACACGACATAGTATCTTCGTTTCGATGCTACTTGCCCTCTCCTGGATTATCTCAACTTGCAGGCGAACGCCAGAGGCTTGGTGCATGTTAGAAGACGAGGTGGCTACTTCACACACCGCATTTCCAGATGGAAGTCCACGTCCATATGAAACCCTTGAAGATCAGATGATTCGTTGGACGTGAATGCAAGACAAGGGGTGGCTTGAAGCCCACAGGGTGAGAGGCGGGAGGTTCCTTCGCAACAGCTCGGTTTGCAATAATGCGAGCTCAAATCGATGTCCTGCGGTAGTCAATCGGTCTGCAAGCCCCTTGATCAATCATAGCACTGCTTCCATCTCACCACATCCCCAGGACCAAAGCTAGTAGCGCCCGCCGTATGCCCAGCATGCATGCAGGCCGTGAGCACTTCCAGGATTATGCTTTTGCGACTTGACTCCTTCGGGGCTTGGAGTATGCAATATCGACAATGGAACATCTGCACAAGGGGGATGCCGCTGTCGCTTCTGCAGACACGCTCTACAGTGCTAGGATGTACGGATCGAGGGAGCAGACGGCATCAAACAAGGGGCAAGAAGAGGCGTATAAAGTCAACGATCAAACCGAGTTATTCGTCTTCCATCTCAAAGCCACTCCTCGATCAACATATCCTGCAAAGATTAGCCGCCCGTAACGCATCTTTTGACTTCGTCAAGCTCGTCGTCCGTCATCCCTATTACCATTGCCGACATATTCCTCCAGCAGCAGGGCTCTCACCATCAAGAGTCAATCTACAGTAACCTCCGTTTGCTGTACCAAAGACAGTTCGAACCAGTTGCTCTTACACGCTGCAAAATCCAAAGGTTAGAATAGACCAAGGCAGAGTCAAACCTTTTACTTATCCCGAGTTAAAGTGTGCTTGACTGATCGCTTCACACTGCGAGAAGAACTCGAAGGTACATTTTGTCTTCCCCTTACTCCCAGCCATATGTTGACCTTCAGGGAGAGTTGCCGTACACCATGCCCACTGCCAATAGCCAAGAAGACTCTACCTCAACCAACCATGGCCAATCCGGTCAGCAAGATAACTCGAACACGGCGACCTCCGGAGGAGGTAATCAAAGCAGCCAAGCGCAGAACAGCACCGGCACCAACGGCCAAGAACCCGCGGGTGGTCCTATCAACTTGGGCGATCATATGACAGATACTTTTGTACCGACGGAAGAGGAAAAGCAACTCTGGCAGAGAGGTTCTAACAATTCTAATAGCAATTAAGGATAGCTATGGAGATAAAAACCATCCTTTCACCATCGCCCGGACCCAAGCACAAGTGCATTCCCCGACTTTCCTTAACCATCACGTGCGGGCGAAGGATGAATGTTTTTCCGTACGGGCCACGCAGCGGCCGAAAAAGGTCAGGTGCTGGAGTAAAGCACAATATCGGAGGAATTGGGTCATGTGATACATTGTACTAGTGCCCTTTAGGCTTAGAGCCGGGCGGAATAAACTTCATCATCATCAAGGTCAGGTGCTCAGGCGTGGCTCTTGGCTCCATCGAATTCCGCCACGTCTGCGCTTAACACACGAGCGAACCTTAGTCTTTCATTCCATAGCAATATAAATATACCTTGCCCACCAGCTGTGTTAAGCTTCTTCCTACTAACAGTACCGTTCTTCGCCCGCATCATGTCACTACACACCCTTATACCTTCAGACTCACGCCTAAAAGAGCTCGTTGCACGTACGGCTCTGGAAGGACGGGTCCGTGAACCCGTGAATGGGGACGCCGTCTTATATCGATACAGTTTACCTGCAGAATTGGAAGAAGAGATCAGAAGAGAAGTTTTCCTTAAGGTATAAGCGAAAAAGTTTATCTAAGCATCACTCCTTGATTAATATGTCACAGAGCTATGCTATAAAGGCGGCAATAGAAGGCGCGACTGTGCATACGCCAAAGAAGAAAGGCGTACTCTTTTCCCTACAATCTGGAGAAATCGCGACTGGGCCAGATGCTATCGCCATTCTGCTACCGTGCAAATCCCCCGATGCGCTCAGAAATGCAAAGTTGGAGGCATGGAGGGTGGGAGGGGATCGAGTAAAGACGCAGTTGGAGCCAGGCTTGGTTGTCATCCATCCTGACGTGCGTTACACCATGCCAGCCGATGTCCCCTTCATCGCCTACCTCACTTCTGTAGAACGGGTGCAGGATACTATGCTCAACAAGAGCGAGGGGCAATAGTGTCCTGTGACCCTGGATTCCATAGATGCTCCCATCCAACAATGATACCATCGATATCGTCCCTCACGTAATCTTCCAGTCGTATTGCGGCATTCTCTTTGCCAGCGGCTTCAATTGGAGTCATCAGTCCATCGGTCTGTTCCTGTTGAGAGGGGTTCTTTGGGTCTGCAGCAGAATTCGTGACACCGTCCAGTCCATCCCGTGGGAATGCGCCCGTCGGGTAACCGAAGCCGGCATGCAAGGGAACGTCTGGCGTGGTCTCAGAGGATGGAGCCATGTCAGGTAGGGCAGATTGATCGGGTGGTTGTGCAAGTGCACGCTGCTGCTGCGATGGGCGGGCATGTGGTCGTTCGTTTGTCGCTTCAACATCGCTTTCGGGATTGAGTTGCCAACAGTCAAAACGCCCTTCAAGGCCTGCAGACGGGTGTGCATTGCGCATGTTCCGTTCGCGTGCGCTTGCCCATCGGAGCGGGGTTGAAGCGCGAGGAGATTGAGTTGAGTCATCTGCTCACCTCTTTCAGCCAAGGTACAATGCGAGGAAAGCAAGACTCACCATCTATCACGGCTCTCTTTTGTGGGATAATTGAATCCCCAGTCAGGTAGGTACACAACCGGTTCGCCACCTCATTGTACTTTCGGGAATTCGTCACCGTCTCCTCCCCCAGCAAGTCTGAGACAGAAGCGCCATTTGACAACTGCTGGGAGATGAACTTACAGCTGTCGTCCGTAAGTAGGCGGTGTGGAGTGTTGAGAGATAGACGTACTCATCCAGACTTAGAACGGGGCCAATTGTCAATAGTAAGCCCTCATCTCTACAGAGCGAGCGAAGAGCGTTTCCGCAGTCGATTGAACGGCTGTATTTCCTTGCAATACTGTCGCGTTTTTGCTGAGGCAGCTCCTTATATCCAATATGAATGGTATCTAGCAGTGCCCTGCGGCAGTTGGCCACTTCCCGTTCACTTTTCTTAGCCGTCCCTGTACGTTTTCTGTCGAAGAAGGCGAGGCATACTTTGTGAAACGGCGCTTGGAAGTTATGGAGTTTGTCCTCCGCGTTTTGTAATGATCGATAGGACCAGGCCTCGTTTGACTGGGCGACGGGGACTGCAAAGAAAATGGTAGGTTGCTTCCAGGATTCCACATTCTCCGCTATGGTCGATTTGGTGTTCTCCCAGTGGCTAGCAATTTTTTCCCGTAACTTTGACGCCTTTCTTTGTGGCTCTTCCTTATCTTTACAAGCAATGGTACCGTCCAGATCGACAGCCTGGCTTGGTGGACTGGGAGCATTTGATACTTGTAGCTCAAAAGTTATCTCGCGTGAATCGTTTGTGTTTCGCTCCGCGCGAGTCCAAGATGGAAGCCTCTCGGTGACCTTGAGGGCGCAGTTGATCGAGATACTGATGGAGCCGTCTTCTTTCAGTCTCCACTGTGCGGCCACCGCAGATCCCAGCGATAGGACGAATTCCGTAGATCTCATCGTGGAGAGATTGTGGGAAGACTAAGACGTGCCTCTTTGCCCATCGATGTCCTCAGCCAGAAGCGGTTTAGTGCTTGACATCATGTCAAGCACTAAACCGCTTCTGGCTGAGCGGGAGACTCTGACCACCTTTCAGCTTGCTAATCTCGTCTAGGAGATGTCCTGTCCCAAATGCATTGCCCGTTTTACTCTCCACACTTCAGACAGCTAATGCCATGCTTCCAAAAGAGAAACTGTTGCCGCGAAATATGGGGACCTGCCAAGCACTGATCTCAAAAAGCAAGAAGCTTCTCTGAGCGGGCGTGCTCGCCCGGGATATATTATGCACTTCCTCTCACAAGGCTAAGACCTCCTTCGTCCTTCACTCATTACCATGCCGCCTCCACCGGTTGCCTTCCTGCACGTCTTTGTTATCTGCATATATGCATCTTGAGTGCCGCAAGGCTGATGCTGTGTTCTGATTACCTTCTTCACCCACCCGTTCGTTTCTAATCAGTTGCCTCGTTTCCGATGACTGCAACAAAGTCAAAAACTGTTCAATCGGGGCTCATTGATCCTCCTCCTACCCCTGTAGTAGGTCCTCCCCGCGACGCATATCTAAGTCATCTATTCTAACGACACCAGCTACGGACAGCTATTCACATTCGTATCGAGAGGAGGATCTCGATATCCTCGAGTCCAGCAGACACAGGGTGGGGAGTTGCAATCTTTGGCATCATCGTTAGAAACGCAATACTTTTCAATATTGAGGGACCAGCCTCCGCCAATGCTCACACTGAACCGGAGCACTGATTACATTTCGCTTCCATTTGATACCTGTATGCAAATCGATTTTCCACTACCCCGTAATCTGGAGTCTTGGGGCATGGTATATAATGCATGGTTGCTAGCATGTAACTCTTCCCCGTGCCTCTGATATCTCAAGCCCAGCCCTGTTGCGTAGGTAGGTTGCCGTCCTATCTGCAGTACTTTTTCGTCTGATAACTTTTAACATAGGCTATACGCTAAACAATCCGAACCAGTCCGATGCCTCCAAGGTCATCAATAGCCTCTACCACGCCGCCGACTTACTTGTCCCTGGTAGCTGGGTGTGTGGCAGTATATACAATATTGGGGTTACTAGGACGCCAGGCCGCACTATCGATCACCGACAAAGCAACTACTTATGTTCAAGGCGGTGGTGGGATTCTGCTGGAGTTTTTGTTTGCAGCTTATCTGGTGATTGGTGTGATTGGGATGATTAGGGCTTTGATCCTTATGAGATTATATGGGAGGCCAGTTCATGCCTCTGACGGAAGGGGGATGTTCACGGTATGAGCTCCCTGGGGAGCCACCTACCTTAACGTAATTGTCTTCACAGTTCTCTTATGGACTAACTCGGTTGAGCAACCCAGTTTCTGCCGATCTCTGGGCGAGTCTGTCGTTATACATTAATTCACATGAGCTGACAATTCATACATGCAACCCGTGCTGTGACGGATCCTGTGTCATTTAACACGAATGGCGACCTTTGCACGGTTATTGTGTTCCTTTCAGGGTATCGGTGAGGAGGCTTTTTCTTTCCATTCTTTGGACCACTCAAACCGCCGTGGTTCGAAGTCGCGATATGTATTTCTTGTCTGCGTTACAACGTCCTTGCACCTTTGTGCAACTGCGGTGAAGGCGAGTGCCAGAGTGCATCGAGTGGGTTGCAGCCGCGATTCATTTCCCGCTCGCTGCACGGCACGGTTCTGGTTGCAGGCGACGGTAGATTACTTTTCAACGCCCTTGGAAAGCTTGCGTAATGAATTGATTCAGACGCGATACCGCCAAGGGGAACCTGAGAAGCATATAAACCGAGCTCTCAGCCTTACTACGCCGCTGCCTTCTTCCACCTCTCGTTCCCTTGTTTGCCTTCTATCTGCGCTGTGCAGCCTCGTTCCCGCCTGAGTGATTTGCTCCCGTCGCCGGCGTTGGCCAAAAGATCTATTCCCGGTAAAGTTGATTGCCCTGCCCCCGCGAATGTATTGTACAAATTGAAAGAGGCTGGCTTCTGATGTTCCTAATTTGTAGTTGAATCATGGCCACTAACGTGCCTCCGACCCCGCCTGTGACACCTCTTTCGACCCCGTTCGATTCGACTATCATTGAACCCGTGACGCAGCACCAGAATCAGCATAGGCTCGTCATAGAACAACATGAGTCGGCAACAGACACTATGGACGGCTCTCAGCATAGTTCTGAGACGGGATGGTTCGGCGCATTGGTGAAAGCCCCGGATCGAGTCGCCGCTGGGGGCCCGCCATCTTATTCGTCTCTGCCGAATAGGTCTTCGCAAGTAAGCAGTCATGGACAGAATTTTGATTCGAGTATTAAACAGTGCCTAGGAATCTAAGGTGGTCTCGGGGTCATCTCCACCCCCACCTCCCCCTCTGCCGTGTTCGGTGCCATCCCAAACATCCACCTCCGCACCACTCCTTACAGGCTCGGGAATTTGGAAAGCGGATGGCCTGTACACACTTCCTTTCTTCGGCTGCGAAGGCCGAATCTTCACATTTCGACGCCTCTCTACATACGCACATCTCAGAACATTGGACCAGTATGAGAAACTCAGGATGAGTGCACCTCCTGAGCGATGGAGCGATCTATGTGGCAATACACTCACGTGCGGTCGCCCTACTGCGCCGGATAGCCCACAGGTGAATATCGGACCAGTTCTGGCCGGTGACCTCAGCGAACTGCAGGACACGGGAGAATACAGCTACGTCCTGATTCTGAAAGCCAGATGTATGAAAAGTTTTCGAGATAATGATGGATCCGCGCATCTGGACGGCGACCCGATATACCAATGGGTGCCCTTCGTATCTCTGGAGCATGCACAGAAAGGGGTAGTAGAGTCCCTTGGTTTGGGCTACTCTATCGTAGGGACTTGGGCAGAACTCGACGTATCCAAAGTTGGTAGGAAGAAATTGATGCAGCTTGCTGGCAAAAAGATCGTCGTAGAGAAACGTCGTATCTTTGCTGCCGTTGATGCTGCAAGCTTCATGGGATGGCGAGAGAGGATGCGTCTTCTTTGCAGCATTTAGCTCTAGAGGCGGAATGGAATGAAGTTGGGGTAATGGTTAGAGCCGTTTGTAGTTAGCGGACAAAAGTTAGCTGTCTTCACTCTACCTGTCGCTCTGCACTTCTTACGACTGTTACCTGGCATTCCCACGCCAAATTGTCGTCAAGGTAGTACCGCCATCGCCCCGCTTGTTATCCGCGCGGAGCTAGGGTCGATTCAAACCAGAAGCGCCGGCCAGCTCCACATCCTTGCAGATTGTGTGAACAATGCAGCAGCCACCGATCTTCAGCTTGCAGTAGCCGATATTACCCTGCACGGCGCGGTGCCGAAAGGGTCGCGCTTCCAGCTACTTTAAAGAATGAGTTATCGCCGTGGACATACCCTAATGTCTCTCACAATTTCTCTTAAAATGAATTCCTTCTGGCGAACGCAATTGATAGGGCCGTCCATCTTTGGGTACACACATGCTTTAACTATTGTGCTCTGCTATTCCGCAGTGTTGGCATACAGAATTTGCGTATGTCGAGCACCGGCCGATCTACATGGGAAAAGACGGAAACGGTTGGTTGTTATTGCCATTGCAATTGCCTCAAGCTATTTCGCAGAAGCAGTGTACTACGCCATTAATCACGGCTCGTCAGTCCATCAACCGACCACATTCCACGCTATCAGTACGGCAATCGTGTGGACGGCCATGGCTCTCACGCTGCTCTCGAAGGAGCCGTATTTGTCCGCATTCATTGGGGCTTTCACCGTAGATGGTCTATTTCAAGTGGCCTCTTCATTCTGTTCAGGCCTTGGCTCTCAGGAAGAGTGCTCTTCTCTGGCATAAGAGGTGGCATATATGCTGCGTCAGCATCGTACATTTAGCATATCTCCCGTTTTTCCGGCGGGCAAGGCAATATAGACGAAGAGACATCTCCACTTATCGCGAATTCTGGCACCAGACGAGATCAAAACGCCGCTTGGCCCGCCTTCAAGGAGTCCATCCTTCTCTGCCTTCGGGTTAAGGATGATAGGCACTTCACCTTTTGTGTCACCGCTAGATTTATCATCCTATTGGCTGGACGTTTCATAAACTTGGCGATACCTCGAGAACTGGGCATTATCGCGGACAAGATTGTCCCTCAGTCAGGTATTATGCCATGGACAAACATCACTGCGCTAGCTGGCTACTATTTGCTTGATGGCGTACTTGACAGCGTCGACAACTATGCAAGTGCTTATCTGCAATCGTCCGCTTATTTCTCCATCTCTTCGGTAGCTTTCTCACACGTCATGAGATTATCCACGGACTTTCATACCGACGAAACTTCAGCAGAAATCAACAAATCCATCGACCAAGCCCAATCGCTCGGCATCATAGTCAACGAGATTTTCTTCGGCCTCGCCCCAACGCTTCTAGACATTGCCGTTGCACTCGTGTATTTAGCACCCAAGTTCGGTGCGTACATGGCTTTACTAGTTGTCAGCTTCATACTATTCTACGGGCTTGTTGGACGTCTAGGCATCGAATGGACCAAGCCTAAGCGCGCTCAATGGGTAGACAACGTTCGTAAGGCTTCCCACACTTCCACGGAGTCTCTTCGACTACACGAAATGGTCATTTCTTTCAACCAAATCCCATCCTAGTGTACGCGATTCGAGCAGTATCTCAAGGCAACTATAGAAAATTACCTAGGTTATACCTATTTCATTGCGATTCAGAGCTTCATTCAAGACGTTATATCCGACCAAAGCTTGGTGATTGGCTGTGCCTTTGTCATCTGGCACATTGTTTGCCACTCAAGCTTGGTTGGGAGTTTTGTTTCATTTATATCCTATTGGAAAAACATCACCAGCCCAACTAAGAGGATGGTGAATTCTTACCAAACTATGAGCACAGCGCTTGTCGACGCGGAAAGAATTCTTCAGTTACCGCGTAAAAAGCCCCTCCGTACGAGATGAGGGGAAAGAAGAGCTCTGTTCTGGCAAGTTCGAGATTAACTTTCGCAATGTCAGCTTTTCCTACAACCGCAAAGCAATCCTCAAGGGCATAACTTTCACTGCAGAAGCCAACCAAACAACAGCGATTGTGGGCTTATCTGGAAGTGGAAAAACCACAATACTTCGTCTGATACTTCGACTCTTCGACCCCAACGAGGGAGAAATTACAATAGACGGCCGTAAGCTAAGCTCCATCTCGCTATCTAGTCTTCGAGAAGCCATTGGTGTGGTACATCAACATCCGGAACTGTTCAATGTATCCATCGCCGACAACGTACAATTGGGTGGAAATTTTCGTCAGGCGGACATAGAGATGGCATGCAGGAAAGCCTGCATCCACGATGAGATCGTGTCCTTTCCAGACGGCTATGAGTCTATAGTTGGCGAAGGAAGCGTTCGCCTCTCTAGCGGTCAACGCCAACGTATTGCAATCGCCCGTATCATACTCCGGAATCCATCCATCATCCTGTTAGACGAAGCTACTTCTGCAGTCGACAACATTACAGAGCGAGGGATCTAAGAGGCTCTTAGAAGTCTTACCTCGAGCCGAACTACGGTAGTAGTTGCACACCGCATGTCTACCGTTGCCAAAGCAGATAAGATTGTAGTGGTCGAAGATGGCCGGATCATCGACCAAGGCACCCATAGTGAGCTATTGGAGAAAAAAGGATTATATAAAAAGCTCTGGGAAACTTCAACAGTGTCCTGTAAAGCAGGATGACCAATTCATATTCGAGCTGGAAAGAAAGGAGTGAAATCGTCCATGGGCGACTGATAGCAATCCTGTATATAATTTGACTACAATCTCAAAGCATTTATCACACACGAGTTAGGGGCTGTTATGATGAGCTACGTCAACCTTAGCGACCAGGGCGATGACCCTTTGCGCTTACTGGTGTTAGTAGCACAAAACAGAAGTCAATCCGGGCCGATGTAGGAGGATACAGGTAGCCAGGTCGCTAGCCAACTTAATCCAACTGTGGGCTTCGGCCAATCTGCATCACCCGTGCCAGCACAGGACGCAGACCAATCTGCGTCAGTCGTAACATCAAGTATTGCTTCTTCTGCAAGGAGCCGTCCATACGATCCTGTACGTGACATCTGAGAGAGGGGTAGAGGCTGGAGCCACTTACGTAGACTCCACGGTGCGGATAATACAGTACCCAGAGTCTTGCCTCGCAACCCCCATTTTCCGCTCCCTTGCTGCCACCCCCCTCCTAGCACCGTTTGATTCTCCCATCCTTCTTTCCTTTGGTCTCCCATCCTTTATCCGTTTGACTCTCATCATGTCAGCGTTCAACGCACTCAACCGTAAGCCAGGCTTCAAATATGGTCCGGAACCAACGAGAACCCAGCACGAACTGTTCCGAGAATTTACCAAGGTCAAGGTTGAAACCGCAGAATTGAAGCTCGTTGTTTACGTACCGGAAGAGATCGCAACCGGTCAGGTCCGGACACCGTACGATGTCCACGTCTTCTGGCATGGAGGTGGCATGGTACGTTACCATCTCTGTCTCTTTACAGAGTGGCATCTAACAATTTATAGCTTTCTGGAGACGCCGAGTATAAACAATGGCACCAAGAGCACCTGAGCGGTATTATTAGTCAAGGATTGGTAGTTATCTGGCCGCAGTATCCTCTCATGCCAGAGAGTAGCGGTAAGGAGATCGAAGAGGACATACCCAATCTCGGATACTTCCTTAGCGACGGTTCAATCAACAGCCATCTTTCGCAGAAACTCCCCGATATGAAGGCACGTTTCTCACTCCAAGACATCGTTTGCAGTGGCGTAAGCGCAGGTGGCCACATGGGGTGGACCTGTTGGGTAAAGTGGGATAGGTTGGACGACGTCAAAGTCAGGATCGGCTTGATGCTACCGTATTATCCTATGTGGAGTCAATACAAGCGCGATGCCAGCAACGAATACTGCAATGTCAAGTCAACAAAAGAAGAGCTTAAGGAGATCGCTCTGGATCAGCTGAATGAAGCTGTTGTCAAGCGTAGTTCCGGGGAGAAGGTACGCAGCAGGATCCCACCAGATCACATGGGCAGCTTACCCCTCACCGCGTGCATAACCTATGCGGTCACTAGAGACGAAGGAAGCAAGAAATTTGTTGTGTCTTTCTGGCAGCTACTCTGGAACCGCCCGAGCACCCTCGATTATGTCAGAGCCTGGTCCAAACCAGAGCCCGAGTCCGATAGAGTCACAACATTAGGAGAGGAAAACGGGTGCATTTATGTTCCCCCAAGTGAGATAGAGAAGAGAATTGGGAAAGGGGGATTGGTCGCTCTTAATCTCAAGCCGGATCTAGAGCAGGAGTGCTTCGTGCTTGGGTATGCGCTGCAGGAGCTGGGGTCTCCCCCAAGCTACTGCCCGCAAATCGACTTTGTTCACGGAACGGAAGACCGTAATTGCAACCTTCAAGACACGCGTGAGGTGAAAAGATTTATTGAGGAGGAGTATGGGAAAGAGTACATTCGCGGCGAGGAGGTTCCCGGTAAGAATCATGGCTTCGATATTACTGGGACCCATGACCAGCTTCAGCTCCACCAAAACCGTGTGTGCGCATTTGTTCAAACCCGTAGAGCTTCTCCACACCTGCAATGTTAGAGACGCAATCTATCCAGTATGTAAGGTGAAAATCCACTCTATTCTCTGCCTTAACCTTAGCCTCCAATCTTCTTTTGCTGATTAATGCCTTCACAAAAGGTGACTGGAAGGACTCTGCGGACAGAACGAAGTGAATCTCGAGGGTGGTTCAGTGAGGGAGACAGAAGGCTCTGGATGCGATCAACTTTTGGGATAGCGGGTATAGCTGACTGAACACTGATCTCTCCTGGTCAGCTTAACGGTAACCACCTTTTCCTCTCATGTATGAATAGGATCTGCTTGGCACCGCTTTGACGAAGCCAGGGAATTTGGCCTCCTTCACTAGGAGCATATTGGACACGTTCCCCGGTGCTTGATGTTTTTCATTATCGGCTCTTCATCCGTACTATTTGCTTTATCCTTGTTGAGCATTCCACTTGCATATTCATGTTCATATATACTATAGACATACTTTTGAATAAATGCCATTTCTATGCCTTTTATTCTTTTATTTTCTTTGTTAGTAATAGAGAGCAATGCAAGGTGCGGAGCAGTCTTAGGTTTATATAGTTGTCTAACTTTTTTTAGTTCTAAAGGAATAGTATCTAAAATTAGTGTTCCCTAATTAGAGACCTTGGGGCTAGTTTTAGGCTCATTACTGGTGCCTAATCTGTTACCCTCTTGAGTTACTATCCTTAACGTTACAGGGGGATTAACTTTACGCGTTACCATCTTACGTAATTTAAGAACCCTCTTTGCGGACCCTACTATAAGGTTCTATTTTACTTCCACGCGCTGTATCTTGCATTTAGTAGCCTTTTTGCCCAGACTATAAGCGCCTTTTCAAGTTTTCTGTTGAGTTGTTGTACTATAATATAAAGCTAGTAGCTAAGATATAATAAATGTAATTCTAAATATAACTATGGGACTGGAAATGGAACTGCACATTCGATTGAACCTAGATTAGCTGTTGAAGCGTCTATTTCTAATCTAAAGAGACCACTTCTAGGAACTATCTACTATAAGTTGCGTTTACTAGTGCATTTTTTTCAATACATCCACTACAACAATGCTGAGAACAGGAATATTATTGGCAACCTTTATCGTTACTGTAGTCTCTATTGGTTTGATAGGGCGAATTCTGGGTAAGAGCAACGCTAAGACTAGTATCTTAACCCTAAGTGTAAGGCTACATCTTCTGCTCGTGCGAAGAGATTGGCTAACAGGATCAAAACCATAGTTTAATTCCACCAATATAGTCCCGGATAGTCTGTTCTTGAAGTCGCGTACTGTTCAAAATCGCGATATTTTTCAAGATATCCAGAACAAGGTAAATAGTGTCAAAGATGCAGCCACAACTGGCCTTCCAGCCGCTATTGCGACTCCCATCCAGGATATCCAGAGCAAAGTCAACAGTGTTAAAGACGCAATCGCGACTGGCCTTCCGGATGCTATCGCGGCTCCCATTCAAGAGATCGAGGAATACATTCCTAAGAATTGCTCACTAGGTACAAAAGAGTTCTGTGTCGGCATTGGGCACAACATAACCTGTAAAAATCTGCCACTAAGCCTTTCGGATCTGGTGCCGGACATTGCTCAAAACTTGTCAGATGTTGTTCGAATCCTTCTAGATACTCTCGAAAAACCCCTTCAAGATCAACTAAAAAAGGTACAGGAAAAGCTTCAAGAAAAGCTTCAGCCTCTGGAGCGCACCCTAGCAAAAGTCACCACTCTATATATCCAATATTGCTTAGTTGCTAGATTAGTCCTTCTCGCAATTATTGCTATTATATATGCCTGCGCAGTTTTTAGCGGGTTGTTCAGCATCACAAGCATTCTCACAAGGCTCACTATTGGATTGAGAGTGGTAATGGTCTTAGGTTTGTTGTGTTGCGTCCTTCTTTTTATACCTACTGTCATTTTAGGGCTATTCCAGGCCAAAACCAAGGCATTACCATCTGAGATTGAAGTAGAAAAGGGAGAAGTTGGAGGGTTGTGCATCAGAGCTCTCTGCTGCACTGTCTTTATGACGATTTTAACTGCTATCACACCGACAAAGGGTATTTAAAATTGTTACATCGCAGTTAGCTCTATGGCAGGTCTAGGGCAATATAAATAGCTTTCTCTCAATAGTTTACAATCAACGCAGTTTACCTCCATTCACACAGCCAACGCAAATTTATCACAATCGCCGAGAAATTGATAGTCCAGCTCGAAATCGACCCTAAATTTCGGAGGCTCCCGGTTGACCCACACCGTTAAGCATTCCTTGTTGCCCGACTTTGCCTTTTTGCAGAGCTTTTCCACAAAGTCCCTCAAATCACCAATCTCTAACCTTGTTCCTACAATGATGACTGCGTCAACGGGCTGATGTAGATCATTGTTAAAAGCTGCCAATATCTCTGACTCGTCGGGATTGGATTCTCCATAAAGTAGTACGTTTGATCGAAGGCTACCTGTAGAGCGTCGTCGTTTGCCCTCTAGCTCTCGCTGCATCTGCTCCTTTTCGCACATCGGGCAGCGCTCATTCACTAGCTGAGGGAATGATTCTGCTGTAACACGAAAAGTATGCTGAGGACGAATACTGCATCTAAGTGTGTCAACCCGACCGTGAAGCATGACCGTCCTCTAGGATAGCGAGGGAAGTCTATCGCTGCGGCAGTCGATGTTTTGGGTATAATGTCGTCGTACGCGACCACACTGAGCCCATGCTTCCATGAGGCGGTCAAGTGATGTGGGGCCAGAGGTCGAAGCGGATTTAAATATAGTCAACAGCTGGTTGTGCAACTAGGTAGCTCGTTCAGGGATAGAGTACGCAGATGAGTGGAATAGGTTTCGGCTTGACATTCGAGTCTTTGAAAAACTGCGAAAGTCGTTCACTATGGCTAAATTAGGATACCTTTCTAGTGGAAATGGTTAGTTTTGAAACTTACCGCCTGCATTGGTGGAAATTCCGGCTCCACTAATAATCACGATGTTTTTCTTCACGCTGAGATCCTTCTTCAGTTGCTCTATTTGTGATAAGTCCTCGATCGACGTATTTGAAATGTAGCCAGGTCCATTTTTCCTGGCTTTCTGGACGCATGAACCTTTCCGTTGGCGGCACCTCGAATACGATTGCTTCGCCATTTTGATGTTGGAGATGGTGTTGTGCAAAGGGTTAAATAAGAGGAAGAAAAAGTTGTAGGGGTGGAAAAGAATGCATGGTATGAGTGGGGGAAGCCCTGATTTATACCGTAGACGCACATGACGGAGAGGGTTAGTAACTTGAGCACAGCCATGGGCTGCTTCATGCAAACTCACTGTTTCCACACAGGCCACGTTCTAGATCGGGTTCTAACTATACAGCTCAAGGCTTCAGCGTTTAAATGGGTCTATTTGACTTGATGCCTGCATAGTGATAGGCTGAGCCGGCAAAAACAAGCCTTGGAGGCAGGGAAGCTTCCATGACAGACTCAGTCCTTTGACAGCTGCAGCATTGAGTGAGGTCTCAGGGGCTGTGGCTGGATGGTATGACATGAACGAAAACACTCTAAATTCTAGTAGCTTCCGCCAATGTTGGAGAGTGAGCCTAAAGTCCACTCTTTTACGTACCATGTAGGGCAGTAGTATTGTTGGTTTGAGCTTCGAGTTTGCTCGATCCTGAAGGGATAGGGCGGTAACATAACAGAACATGGATACGGTGCCTTGATTGCTACGAGGATGCTTAAAGCAGGGATGAATTACATTGCTCTAATGTGTGCCTTGCTGCTGCTCGGACATAGCAAGCCTCTGGGTAACCCCATCCCTGTGGATGCTAGCCATGCCGTTTCAAGGTGCATGAAGTGGGAAGACAGCGTCATGCAGTCGTGCTTGGGATTGCAGCCAATGTGGCCACGACCATCATGATGGCATCGCACTGCCCCCTCATCCACGTATGAGAAAACTTCATTTTGGCGTCAGCTGCCTCACTATATCAGTGATGACTCCTACTCTTATGCGGAGGCGAAATCGCGGCCCAGGAAACGAGAGGCTTAAGGTAAGGGGTGTGTCGATGTCGTCGTTCTTTAATGCATACCTAACTGCGCCTCCACAAAAATTTACACCAACCAGGAGCATGTGCCATCCACTCTTTACTTCACGTAGGGCGAGGTGAGTATGGGTGCAGCCAGGAGAACAAGGCTTTCGTGGAGCACAGCCTACCAACCAAATCATGGGTTCCCGAGGGGGCGGGGTTGACCAGCATATGGTAAGGAAGGATCCATTAGCCCCAATATGTGTCTCGTATACATGTCACGTGGTATATCCTTGAGTTATCCAGGTTGTTTCCTTGAGGTTAGCTTCTTGGCTGCCTCGATCGTATATAAACTTCTCTTAGCCCTTAGCCCTCAATCAACGCATTTTCTCCCCCTTTCTCCCGACCATCAGAGCCCACCAGTTCTGACAATATAAATAAGAAATTCCCACTATCAACTCGTACAATCTCGCCAGCATCCATATTTTGTCCCTGAATCCGTCGCATACTCCCGCCGTGATCTATCCTTCACGCAGAAGCAAACGTATGTCATCAAAGCGCCCAGCTGGATATTATGGAGCGTCAACACTACGAACTGTGCCTCGCAAACCATTTCCCAAACCTGGAGACCCTACGATACTAAAGTCGATGGAGGAGTCGCGTCAGCTCGCCCAAAGACTGAAATGCCTACCACTCGAATTACGGCGGCTTATCTACGAGTCGTACTGGGCGGTCAATCCCGGATGGTTACCTTGGATCTATAAACAAAGAGGAAACGAGACTGTGAAAGAACCTGGCCGACTGCACCTTATTGCTCCCATCTTTTTCGGAAATGAAATCGCTCGCGAGGCTCTCCAGACTGCCTATGAAACGACTGAATGTACTATTTCAAAGGAGAGCATACCCGTGGACGAACTTCGTGCCTTCCTACGCTCTAAAACGCTTCCCCTTCGTTTGGTACCGAAAACTTTTATACAAAGACTTAAGATCCACCTCTCGTTGAGGGATCTATTGGATGCCACTCATGATTTTACCGATATCGGACACAGCCTCAAGGAGCTGTCACAAATAGGTGACCCGTCGGCCTTCTTACACGAAAAACCAACGCCTTTGTCCGTAACGCTCCTCCTCGATACCGAGATTATAGTTCCATGTCTCGTCTATTTTCTCCAAAACGACCATGTTCGCTCCATTCTGGAAAAACTTGTCTCGCGACCCGCCACCGTTAACCTAGAATACCATCATCATAGCAGAGAAAATAATGATCCAATAGTTTTTTCTTGGAATGATGTCCGAGAGAAATCAAAGAAAGAGATATCGCTGATGTTATTGGATAACTGCAATAAACTTCAAAACTACAGTAAATTTCTCAAATATGAGGGACTAGGGGCAAAACCGCGAACCGACGACGTAACCACATTAGGGACTGACTATTGGGGATGGATGGTGCTTTCTTAAACAGATATTGCTGGAGGAATTTAGGTAGTTGTATTTATTTCGGGTTATTATGCGAACTTATACGGAATGGTACTTTTCCTTACTTAGGTCTGGATAAGTTCGATGTGAGCCTAAAACGGTAAGTCAGGTGTTAGAATTGCTTCTTCTAGGTAATCTCATCACTGTATGAGGATTTCACATACTGTTTGAGTTCCTGAAGATCCCCCTATTTACTGTAGCCACCTAGAATATATATTGAGGATCTCTCACCTCTTAGATAGTTCAACAAGTCATATTTTGAGTTACCCACACAAAGATCCGATATTCTGTGGTGAAAGGGAACTGTTTCGCCACGAAAGGAGCCGCTGAGCGGACCAGGCGAGAAGGCGGCGATGCGCACGTAATTTTTAGATCAAAGGGTTCCTAGATGTTTAGAAATAGCTACAGCACGTCATCTGTGTAGGTTAAAACCAAATTAACGTGTGAACGGAATTTGATTTGTTTGAAGTCCAAGTACCCCTACTCTATATATATTACAGTAATAATACAGAATGCAGTGAATCGCGACTCTAGGTCCTTTGAGGAAATTCGTAGAAATTACCAAGAAACTAGAGACGGGCTTCATTTTATTATCATTTGACGATTTATTTGAATGGCATGTACATATTAATTCTCTGGGGACGGAGTTAAGTCTAGAAATCTACCTTTAAAGAGAACGCCTGCGGAGATGTGCCTATAAATATACAGTCGCTTGGAAAACTAACTTCCCTTCTAAGCGCGCTTCTAATTGTAACAATTGCCTCAGGGATCACAATTGAACGAGGTGTCCGTTTTGTTCCCCATGATGACGTAATTGGCCAGCTCTAGCGGGGCAGAAATACTAAGCCTAGGATTAAAAGTTAGTCACGACTGAGGGCTTGGAAATTTTCTAATAATATCGAGGGGCTGTTTTAGCACCCTGAGTAACTACAGGGGCATGGCATAGATTTAAGGAAGGAAATTGCATAAGCCGTCTATAGGAATCTACAACTCCCCTCAACCTATGGCTCCAATGCGCTCAAGCAATCTGGAACGACAAAAGTGGAGGACGAAGTGCCGTGAGCAACTGTCGGAGCATATACGTAATTTAAACCAGCTCCTGTATCTACCGAAGCTAATAAGTCCTAGGAAGTAGGCTCGGTATCATTGTAGAGCCAGCGCAGGTTCGTCTCCTTCCCGGCCCAGATGATCCATACAGTTGGAGATTTCTCCCCGAGAAAAAGCACTTGTTCTCGAAAAATATAAGCGATCATTCTATTGGCGCGTACAAGGACCTTTGTGATGGTGTCGGGAAGAGTTTTGAGGTTATTCCAGCCAAACAAGGAAATTCCACCAACTCGTTGGGAATGTTGGACTGCGCTGTAGCGTCAACTGTCAGCGAAACGGGGATCAGTTTCAGTGCTGTGATCGACCGGCTGCAAGAAGAGAACGCCATATTAAGTCACGCAATGGAGAAAATGAGAACAGAAGTATCAGCCGAATTGGAACGCCGACAGCATGCGGAAAGGGAACTGGAACGTCTCAAAGAAGTAAACCAGAGACTCCAAGAGGAATCTAAAGAGAGTTCGTTAGTTGCAATGCGTTTAAAAGGAGTCTTCGACACTCAATTTCAAGGATTAAAAGCTGTTGTGCAGGAGCTGCAAGCGCTACAAGACGGGCTCTCCATGGACACTTAGCTTAGAGAATAGTTTCATAGTAATTCCAAGATACGCGACTATGCTAGGTATGAGACTTAGCCCTAACGGTTCCTTTTGCGGCTTTGTGCATTGGAAGTTGAGTCATTGGCGACCGTGAGCGCTTTCGCGGTGTCGCGGCCAGGTCCCAAGCCCAGTACTATAGTGTAAGAACGATCGTTAAGAACATGATCGAAACATGTACCCGGCCTTAGACGAGTTCCTTTCGTATCGAAAAGGAGAAACTGTTTCCTTTCATACTTTAGGGCTACTCTGCGGACTTGAGAACGGTCAAGTGGGAGAGTGTCTACAGTCAGCCAGCGCCCATTCTCATAAGCCGTAAATTCTATTTGTAACGGTTCACGGCTGCTTTCTGTTGGAGAGATCTGATTCTGCAGAAGTTAGTTCAGACAATGAAAAGTGGGCCTCCCGCTCGCGCCTCACCTGCTTCACGCTAGATTCGTCCTTAGCGACTTGGTGGTCTTCTGGTGTTTGGCGGGCGTTTTCTGCCTGCTCTTGCACTGTCAGGGAAGATTCGCTATCCAGCGGTTCGAATGCTATTTGCGCGGTCCGTTCCACTGCCTTTTTACTAGAGGCTAAAGCGCCAATGCCCTTTCTCGCACTAGTACTTTTAGCCGCCTTCGAGTTATCTTCTAGTAGCCTCAACCTAGTCTCCTTCTCCTTCTTCTTCTTCCGCTTTTCCTTCCATTGCCGTTTGATTAAAAGCCGTTCCTGCGCAAGTCTTCTTTCCTCTTCTTGTTCCAGCCGCTCCAGCTCCAGCTTTTCTTTACCTTGCGCCACTCGTTCCAACTGTTGGTTACGCTCCTGCTGCTGCTGGTCGGATGAAAATTGTGCCTGTCGCTCGCTCAGTAGCTGGTCCAGCTGTTCTCGCTGTTCACGTAATTTCATCTCGGCTGCTTGTCGAGCCTTCGTCTCACTTGCTAGTTGGCCCAATTGTTCCTGTTCACGTAGCTTCAGCTTTTCCACGAGCCCTGCCTGGTGTTCCAGTTTCGTTTGCTGCTCTTGTAACATGTTCTTGGCTAGTTCTTCAGCTTGTTCCTTACTTGCTAGCTGGGCTTTGTATTCCAGTTCACGTCGCTCTATTTCGGCCAAAGCGCGGACCTGTTGTTGTAGCTTGTCCACTTGTTCTTGCTGTTCTTGTACCTTCCTTTCAGCCGCTTTCCTAGCTTGCCGCTCACCTTCGAGCTCCCCTAATGGATCCATTTCAAGTAGCCCCTGCTGCAATAGGACGCGCGCCTGTTGTTCTCGTCGTTCCAGTTGTTGTTGTAGCCTCGTCTCGGCTATTTCTCGGGCCTGGCGCTCACCGACTAATTGGTTCTGCAGCTCAAAGAGCTTCTCCTGGTCTATGCATTGCCTCTGCAGTTTGCTCCTCAGTTGTTCTAACTGCTCCTCGGCCGCAGCCCGCTTCTGCTGCTCAACCGTTAGCCGTTGGCGCTGGCCATTGTTAAGCCGCTCTAGCTCTTGCCTAGCTGCAAGCCACTTCTGCATCTCGTTCTCTAAATGCGCCTGCTGCTTGCGTACCTCCTGTTCAGCTGCGACACGCTTCTGTTGTTCCATCCGTAGCTGTTCCTGCCGCTCACGTATTTCTTCCGCTGCAGTACGCTCCTCCAGGTTCTGTGTGCGAAGGAGCTGCCCACGTCCCTGTTGTCGTTGATTCCTCGATATGTGGAAGTGCTCACCTGGGGGAACTTCCGGCAGGCTAGGCTTGCCAAAGAAGGCGAAGTATACAGATCTACGTATAAAGAAAGGCGTTAAGATTTCGAAGGATTGGTCGCTAGCATTCTGCAGCCGCCTTAGGAAAAGCATTTGTTTTTCGCATTTGCGATCTCGGGTGAGCGGCTTCCCACATCTTCTGGGTGGTAGTCTTCCACAACTATCGTCATGTCGTTGCATTTCTTCAATAGGCTGAGCAAAAGAGAACAATCCAACCATTTGCTCCACGGCGTTCTCAAAGTCAAGATCAGCGTACCTATAGCAATACGGTTTCCGAGCTTTTAAAAGGGTTCTACGCGCAAGCACCTTGTCTGGGTGCTCCTGCATCAACTGGTCGATCTGTTCCGATCGAAAGCCGAGCTGGTAAGCAAGAGAGGCGAATTCGCATAGCACACCCGGATCTGCCTCACGGGCTGGATTTACCAACCGACTTTCCCTTTTTGACTCAGGTGGTAATTCGTCACCGTCGCGCATAGCAGCAATCCACACCTGTCGGCATGCTGCGTCTATTCGCTCTGCTAGTGATCCTAATTGGTACGTAAATGTGGTTGCCGATTCTTGGACTACAAATTGCTGAGCGGCCTGGTTTGCATCGGAAAAGCAGTGTTCTAATGCGGAGGACACCGTATTATATCGGGGCGATAGGTTGACCAGTCGTTTGACGCATTGAGCTAGCCCTTCCAAGTAGTTAACATCTTCAAAAAAGCTAAAGAAAGAAGGGATTAAACGAGAAGTGGATATAGAGAGTATTGTGTGCCATATAGCTTCCCGATCGGCTTCGCCAAATGCGCTGAAAATCTCTCCGTTTCGTAATTTCTCGTATAGAACCTGAGCATCCTTATTGCACGCCCCTGGAGCAGTGAGCTGTAAAGCTTCTACGGTAGGTCGATCAATTTTCAGCATTGCTTGTTTATCCCCGCGAAGTATTTTATACCAGACTTCTTTGATATATTGAAGGTAGCAGAGCATTTCCTGTAGACAGTTAGCAAATTCACGCAGTTGAAGTGATTAGCCCCACCTCATCACATCGCATGCCCATAATTTTGTGCAAACTTCCGATCCTTATTCCGCCTGCAAGTCCAGGAATGTCCAACACAATGTCAAAGGCCGCCTTCATATCGGCGTTACCGAAAAGCCGTTCCAAACGTCCCTTTTTAATCACGGATATGGCAGCTAACCGAGCCCACCACCGTTTCTCGAAATAGACATTTTCTTCTAGCTGGTACCCGCGAATTTTGCGATAGATTTCGCCATCATCAGGCTCTTTCTCGCTTGAGTATTCTTCAATTAGTGTGGTCTTGAGTTCAAGGCTGAGGTCTAGCAAAACGATTAGCGCCTCCACCGTGTACGCAACACAGAGAAGTAATACCTGCGAGATATAGATCTACTATCCAACGTCTGTCGTGTAATGGGAGAACTTCCATACCTGCACGGAGTCGATGTTGACCGTGGAGACATTCCAGTTGGCAGTGAGGCGGAAAGTCGATTTCAGGGTAGGAATCGCTTAGCAGTGCGTTGGTGGTAGTTCCCGCAGCCTCGAGAGCAGCACTAAGCTGCTCCTGGCTAATAATCGCCGGCACGTGGTTTTGGATGTCTGTGCGACGACATCCTTCCGCCTCAAACAACCTCTTCAATCTCTTAACATTTCCTTCGTCCAAGTCTCTCAAATGTTGGGGCGAAATATACAGTGCATCAATTCTTATACTAGCTGTACCTTGATACTTAATCGCTCTCTCTGCTGCCCAGCTCCGGTCTTGGTCTTGGAAGCGTAATGCAGACATTTTTGCGGCTTCGAAGAGTAGAAACTAACTTTTGTTTGGCTTCCAAAATATATAGATCGCCCCTTTGTCTATTTTTTATTTAGTTACGTCCTACTTATAATAGCCACTGTAGAGGTAATCAAAATAGGTCACCGCGGAGCTAATTTTAGCCCTCTCTGGTATATCTAAGCCTCCCCATCGGTCATCATAAAATCATCCAGTATTCAAATATCTATATTCAAGTTTGTACCGAGAATGTCTACCAAGCGCACAACGCAGTTCGGTTTTAGGGAGCTTCAGCTGGCACAGTCCAAGAATCCCCCGAAACCAGCAGCACCGGCAGGAAACCGCACAATACTAGGTTCTAGCGCTCCTGACGAATTACAGAGGAAAAGGAAACACTCGGTCGATGAGCAGTCCCTCAATGGCTTGCTCCCTCTTGCCCTCCCAGAAGCAGTTCGATCCGGCGTGAGAGCAAGCCGTTTTATAAGGCAAAAGCACGAGTCTCCTTGGGCTTACTACCGCAAGCTCTATATGCTGCAACTCGGAGACGACGAGAGCGATCGCCTTTTTGTGACTATGCAAAGGGAAGATCCATTCGATGTTGTCAGCATTAGACGCCTCTCTGGTTCTGATATAGACGAGAAAATTGCTGTAATCCAAGCCCTTAGGCATCCGAACATTGTGTCCCCCCTCGAAATATTTCGGTTTCAGCATTCTGTTTACGTTGCATTCGAACATATGCCCATTTCGCTTTATCATATAGCTGGAAATCCGGAAATCGACGAACTCAACCTTGCCGCGATCCTTGGACAAGTAAGTGAAGGCATTCACATGTATTGCTGCATGCTAACTCGTGCAGATCGTAGCTGGCCTAGAATTTATTGCAGACAATGGAAGGGAACATGGTTCGCTTAGCTCTGCGAGCGTTGTCCTTGGTCCTGATGGTCATGTCAAAATTTGTATGTTACTCTTCTCCTCACAAAATTCCGCTAACCTACGGAAAAGTCGATCAAGAAAGCTGTCAGCTTAGAAAAGGGTGCCAAGATATCAGAGCTCTTGGCTCGATCGCCACGGAGTTGATGGATGGTTTCACTAGAGAAGATGGAGTCATTGGTGTGCAGGACCTGCAACGTTGGCCCGCTGATTCCAAAGCCGTTAGGTTCGTCTCCGAGACGACGTCTGCAGAGTCACCCCGAGAGTTGCTAAATGTTTGTATCCCTTGACTTCCGGTTATACACGCTAATTTTTCCAGCATGCGCTCTTGCAACTCCCTTGGAGAAAGGAGCATTTGAAAGGGGTTTTTTCCTTTGCTATGGTAGAAATGGGGAGACTATTCAAATACCCTGCAGACTAGCCGTTCTACGTTAGCATCTGCTAAATGCAAGAACGGGGGGCTTCAATTGGTCACCCTTCCTTAGTCCCGGTTTTGGTCCCTTACTATTTTTAGCCTAAGGTACTATTTTGAATTACTTCCCTACGGCCTCAACTATATATCGTTGGAAATATCGTAGCCTTAGATTCTGCAAATACCAAATTTTGTTCGCATATTGTTCTCTTAGGCGCTCCTACTAACTATACTCCCACGGGTTACGCCATGGAGATAGTTGCGTTGTATGCGTTAACCACAAGCGGTATATTCCTCGTCGCCGTTTTGTTCAATATCCGATTCTACCTAACACGAATTATCCACGCTTGCTTATTCATTTCCGTAAAATACCTCGTATACCCACAAATTCTCCGTCGTCACCACTACCTTGGACCTTGGAGCCGAGCTAGTATTCTCCTGCACCTAACATACCTCGCTGTGAATGTATTCTGTCTCACTTTTAAGGTGCCATCTGTGCAAATGGCGGGCCTACGGGCTGGAAATCTCGCGCTATTCCATCTCGTACCTCTTATTGCTAGTCCACATTTAACGTTCCTCGCAGACCTCGTCGGCCTAAACTTATCCGGGATCCGACGGCTCCATAGGTCAATAGGAGTAATGTCAGGTCTACTCCAGGTCCTTCATGTCCTTGTAATGGTGGCTGTTCAAGCCCCTATCTCTATACATATGCCGCAGATGTTGTGGGGCGTAATTGTAATTACTTCCCGTATATCTTACTACAGTGAACTGACAGTATACAGGGAGTGTCTTCTCTATGCATCCTTCTTGCAGGCTCCTACCCACTCTTTCGCAAAGCGTCATATGAGGTCTTTCTTCGCGCACATCAGGTACTCACCGCTCTGGTCGTGTACTCTGTATGGCGGCATGTAGCGTCGCAACCATTCCTCCCTCTGCTCTATGTGTACGCAATTCCTGCTACCTTCTTTTCAACGCTTTTACTCCAATGCGCACTGATCCTCTATCGGAACCTATCTTTCGATCGTGGATGCACTCGAGCCTCCATTCAGAATATCAATGGCAGCGTCCAGATTCGATTGTCTCTATCAAGGTCCTTGAAACTGGACGCTGGGCAATACATCAATCTATGGATACCTTCTGTCAGTTCTCGGTCCTTTCTCCAAAGCCATCCTTTCGTCGTGACGTCATGGTCTGAGGAAAAACAGAGCCAGTTAGACTTATACATCAAGCCTCGCCAAGGATGGACTCACAAATTACTCGAGTGCTGCAAAGCAGATCCAACGGGTGATATCTCTCGCGTAGCGCTTTTTAGTGGGCCTCATGGGAAAACTGCGAAGGTGGAGAACTATGAGACGGTCCTAATGGTTGCTAGCGGGTATGGTATCGTAACGCAAATGCCATATCTTAAACAGTTGATACACGGATACAATACCTGTAAAACACGCACACGTCGTGTGCACCTGGTATGGCAAATTGAGACGATTGGTGAGTTTATATTCAAGCCGTTAGAAACTCCTGCTAAATAGCCGTAGACATAGCGATTTCGATGGAAAATTTGCTGAACGATGCCCTAGACGAAGACATATTGGACGATGGTTATGTCAGTCCCCTAGTGTATTCGTCTAGTCAAGGAGTACACTAACTCTTTTATAGATCCTGACTATCTCTGTCTTTATCGAGCGAGGGCTTCTAACACGAAAACCCTACAGCCGACGTGCAATAGCAGATTGTGGTACAGCAGATTTTGAGAGGATCCTCCAAGAGGAGTCTGCAGGAAAGCATATCAAACGGATGGAAGGAGAGAGCGAAGATCAAGGAAGAATGCTTGTAATGGGTAAGTGTTCAACTGCGGCAGGCTTAACTACTGCTAACCACGTCAGTGTCATCAACCAACCTCCTGCGAGATCAGCTACGATCCCTAGTTCGGAAATATTTAGACAACAAAGTGGAGTTGCTGGAGTTAGAGTATCAGCCAGACTAGGTGGCCTACATAGGCTTGTATAAGCGCATGTTGGATTGTGTGTAAGACTCCGCATTTTTAGAGTTAGACTATCAATCACTATCGTACGGTATACAAAACTCGGGATCATGTTGGGCTGCATCTCAGCCTTTACAAACCGGACGAGCCAATATGGTGTCCTGACCTCGCATAATTTTGCGTGACTGTTCACGCTCCATGAATCATACTGCGCGCGAGCACAACTATGATATTGCCCGCAAGCGCGATTGAAAGACCCTTTAAGTAGTTATCAGACGGAGATTGAAGATGATGAATTGGCGGAAGGGATAATTGAGGTAAACAATTACCAGCACGGTAACGTTAGAAACCGACTCTGATAACAGGGTCTAACGTCCCTCCCTACGTGGCGAGGCTTCAACGCTTGTAGTACGTCGACAATCAATTAAGCCGTCATAACGAGAATTATGCAAGGATCTCGACACGCAGATGTCTAGGCAGAGGCGAGCTTAAACAATAGAAACATTCTGTTTGCCTACGCGGTCGCAGCGAAGAGCAAAACCTGTAACCTTGGGCGAGGAGTGGGACGCTGTTGTGAGACGCACGATATGCTGACAAAACAAGCCATATAGCTGACAGAGATGACCTGCGCTACATATACCGATAGGGAACGTCAAATCGAAGCCGTGTGAAGGAGGAGTAACTCCACCAGAAATCAACGAGCGTGGGCAGGCGGCTGGACAACACAACTGCCGCGCTTCCTTTTGAGAACTGGACCTGCGCAACCGGATGCAGCAGACGTAGTCTAGTTGTATCTACAAAACACGGAACCTAAGAGGATAGAGGATGTTTGGGTTGATTTCCTAAACGGTGTAACGACACTTTTGACAGGCAATGAGACAGTTGCTATAATAAATTGAGGCTTCGTGTAATGGAACTCGATGGACGCTAGGACTGGCATCGTAGGGACATTCAGGCCTCGCGCGATGGGGCTTGAGTTGGCCAGACGGGGCTCCGGCCCGGTGCGCGTGCAGAGGCTTCATTGAGCTTGTTACTCCTTACAGACCAGTGTCAGGGTCATGTTCCCGTGCAGTGAGGTTTCCCACAGAACCGCATAAGCGGGCACGGCAGCAACGGAAGTGTACACAGAGCCATGGCTATGGAGACAGAGAATCTTCATTCGTCGCTACATTCTTGCAAGCTCCGACCGGGATGTTTCGCGGCGCTCTCTTCACATACCGTCGACAGTGAACGGAATATCCCCGCCGGCCTTCCAATCCACCGCCCCCGACTTCTCCGCGCTGGTTGACGCCCCCAAGTCTCGCCTGGCAAACGACTTGAATTCCGTCCTACGCAGTTGGCGCAACTCCAGCTCCGAATCGGGGTTGAAGAGCACAACCCCATACCTCTTCTCCTCGCGCGATCCAATGCGGTTGATTCGGGCGAGCAATTGGTCCTGCTTTGCCACTGTTTCCTGGGGCTCCATGACCACGATCGTGTCCGCTTCGGTGAGGGTGATGGATTCAGCATAGGCGTAGGCAGACAGTGCGGCGATCCTGCTCCCGTCACTCCGCCTCCACTTGCTGAGTCGCTCCATCTTCAGGGCAGGGCCAATGCCACCGGGAAGGAGCTCCAGCTCCTCAATGCCGAATTCCAGACAGAGACCGTAGAACGTGATCAGGTTGACCACTGGCTTCCGGCTGGCGAAGATCATCTTCGCCAATTTCTTGGCATCCAAAGGCGCCTTGGGTGTGGTATCGAAAGTCCGACGGTTCATAACGTGGTCGGCCCAGATCTTCCGAAGTTCCTGGTACTTGGGGCTATCATTGCATAGCATTTGGATCGTATCCGCGCTAAAGGCGGCTCTGTACTGCCTCATGGTGCCATCGCGGTGCATGAGCTTCAGCAGGATAGGGTTCGCGTTCTCCTTCACAGACTGCGTTTCCTCGGCCTGCGGTTTCTGGGTAGATCCTTTCGTCTTCCTTTTCTTCGCCGCCGGTTTGCGTTTCCCTCGTTGTTCGTCTTCAAGCGGCTGCAGGGGTAGCTTGATCCACTTCTCCAGTGTCTGAACAGTATAACTTTGCATCTTTTTGACACTGCTCTCCTCCGCAATCTGAACATAGACGTCGATGAGAGTTGGATATGTAGCGAACGCGACGAGGTCAGAGTACGCAAATTCCCATGGCACTCCTGCAAGCTCAGACATCCTCTTGTTCCCAAGCTCGATGCGTTGAGCAAGACCAGGTGTTGGACAGGGGCGGTACAAGGTGATGAATTCGCCTGAGACGCCCTTAACCGGGAGCCCCACAGGGTTTGGTGTTGACAAGGTTCTTCTGAACATGAAGACGGGCAAAATCTTCTCGGCTTTTTCCAACAGGGCCAAGTAATCCTCTGTTCCGACAATCTCACCAACGGTGCCCCTCCCCGCTTGCTTGGTAAGACTCGTCCATCTCTTTACCATCTCGAGGCCACGGTCAATATATTGCAATTCCTTAACTTCCTCACCTTTCAGATTTTTTCTTTTTGTCACAATTTCTTCGATTTCGAAAAAATCAAAGGCGTCGTTGTTGAACCACCATTCCTTCTTTGCTGGGTCGAAGTTGACCCAGTTGCCTCTGTGGGGGTCTTTTGCCTTGGGGTGAAAATCTCTCAACGCATAGCAGATGACGTTCAGCGACTCTGCGATACCGTTTTCCATAGGGGTGCCGCTGAGAACCCAACACTTCGCCCTGTACCCCCTGTTGCTAGACTTAAGATACTTGTACAGGGCGCCGAACGCTGTTGACTCGGAGTTGCATGAATGGAACTCATCCACGACGGTCCTTCCCCAGATGCCCAAATTCTTGAGTTTTTTCTCTTTTGATGCTCTGTGGGTTGGGTCTCTCCCAGTGGGTTCTTCTCTCGTGAATCTAAGAGTCATCTCATTCATCATGGTCAGAAGCCGCTTCGATCCAGCATGGAGCAGCGCGTGCTTGACGACAAAGACGAACCGTCCACTGGTAGGTGACGGTCTAGACTCTGTAGCTCTCGGGTGGTTTGGGACAGTGGATCTCTCGTCCAACTCCCATTCCGTGTTAGGTGGGACAATCTCCTGGCGGTTCTTTTGGTACGGTGATGGCGCCGTCCGATTCTTGTTTTCTTCTTTAACAAGAGCCTCGTAGTCGATGCGGGTGCGCACTTCCGCCCATTCAGCAGAATCAGGCTCGAACAGTTGGAACTTGCATGGGAGACGGTCACATTCCTTGACGGATTGCGCATATGCTGCCCGAAATTCGAGTGGCCAGGGAACCTCTTCTGACTTCTTTGTCCACTTGGTGTCCATGAGTATGGTTTTGAATTCATTAACCCAGGCATCGGTGGAATTGAGGTAGCCCGTGACCAATGTAGGTGCCACCCTGGGCTCTTTGCCGTGGAAAGGACTGGCCGGGTCACAGGGACACAGAAAGGTCCGCCGAGACGCCGAAGGACACGGACGCTCCACTAGGTCAACAACACCGTCCTCAGCGATCTCAGCGATGTTGTGGCGTTTGCTTTCCCCCGCCTTCTTGTCCTCGAGGATCTCTAGATGGCAGTGCAGGTGGAGGAAACCGATGAGTATCATGAGCAGCATGGATCGGGTCTTACCCATACCCATAGTATTGGCAAATATTCCCCCGTTGGGGTTGCCAATACCCTCCCCACCCAACTCCTGCATTGCCATTTGGTATGCTTCCGTCAATTGGTAGGAGAAGAAGGACACATTTTTCGGGAAACCCCAGCGCTGATCCAAGTAAATGGGTTTCGTTCCCAATATGCGGTTGGGTGGGTCGACTCCAAAGAAGCTCGCAGCTTGCAGCCATTCGTCCTTGTCGAGTCTAGCGATCCTCGTGGCAATGCGGTGCTGCAACTCGAGGTTCAACCTGTAGAATAGCAACGTTAGCACGGCTCCACTGGCGTTAGGCGGGGCAACGACATACTTAAAATGGAACTCGTCGATCCTGCGCTGCTCTTCCGTCCGCTCTTCCAATTGCTCCATTCGCTTGCGCTCTGCTTCTTCCTCCTCGTCATTCTCGGCGGGATCAAGGTTGTCGGCTGGCGCGTCCAGGTCGATGCCGAACCCTTTTTCTTTGACAGGTCGTCCATCCGTTGTGGGTTGTGCTGCACCGTTGTTGGAGGCTATAGCATCTGCTCTGCTCTTGCGGTCTGGTCGCGAATCTGAACCTGACTCATCGTCGCTGGATTGAATTATCCGACGGCCCCTCTTGCGCGTTGACCCGCTTGGCACTGGGCCTCGTTCGTCCGCTGTCTCATCGGCCTCCAGGTTCACGGCGCCTGTGCCGTCGCCTTCGTCCACGATCATGCGGGCCCCTTCGGGGAGCTTTTCCGTCGATTCGATCGGGTCATCCGGGCCGATGGCACCGTTTCCGTTCTGTGCGCCTGTTGGAGCTTGGTCTTGACCAACGTAATGGTTGGGGGTCTGTATGTCGTATGTTGATGGACTGGAAGAGTCGCTCCCGCAGTCTTCCCTCACTGAGTTGCGGTCCTTCGCCTGGGAGTGAGTCTGGGCCTGCGGTGCTGCGTGGAGGGGGGCGTCAGGGACATCTGTATTCGCGTCAGCAGAAGGGCCGGGAGATGGATGTGTGATAAGCTTACCGGTGTCTGCATTTGCTAGGTACAACGGGAGGAACTTGTACCGCTCCACGTCAGCTCTGTTGCATGCGGACATGAGATCCACCTCGTCCTCTATGGCGTCGCCGTCCCAATCACAGATTTCGCATCTTTCGGTGAATGATCCCTTGGTCCTTGACGGGATGAAGCTGCGCAGTTTGGTGAGATCAAACATCTCAGGGCTTAAGAAAGCGTCGGGATCCGAAGCAATAGTGTCTTTTCCTTTCTGAGTTATAACGAGTGTGATTGGGAAACTCTTGAACCGCGTGCCGCTGACTTTTTCGAATAAAGTTATATTGAGTTTTCGCAGCGGTACCGCGTGGATGCCCTGCAATGGCGCAAGACGAGCGGACCTGGGGGTGTGGCCGTCCTGAAGATCCATCCGCGCAACCGATGCCGAAGCTCCGGAGACCACGGATTCCTCTGACGGGGCTCGCTGGTTGCGGCCCAACGGAGGGAGTCGGCGACTCTCATCCTCCTTCCTCATCTTTGCGGGATTGTACTTTGCGTGGTGCTCATGACCTCTCTTCCCACACACGGGTCCGGGTGCCGTTAAGAGCCCGTGGCGGGAATCGCGAATCTCAAAGTGATGTGCGTACAACCAGGAACCCAAGAACAGACAAACTAGAGGATGCGATTTCGACGCGAGGGCAACGGGTGTGACTCTGGACCAAGGACGCGATTGCAGGAGGATGCGTGGGTTGAGGTAAGAGAATTTTGGCTCGGTTGCGTGCGCGCGCACGGCTGATCGTTGTTTCGACGCACGACCCCATGGTGAAAGTGGAGAGATGTTGTGGAAGAGTGTTCGGTGAAAGTGAAGACGTGGTGGTGAGGACGTCTGCGCGGTTGGTTTGATATGGTTCGGGTATGAGTGCGGCCCGGCCAATCTATCGTGGCCCGTGCGCCAGAGCCGCATGGAGTCAATTGGCGTGTGAGAGGCATGGTCATCTAGAATCAGGAGACGGTATCCGCAAAGGAGAAGTATTTGGTATGCAAATACGCTTTAGCCATTCATATCCAATTGAATTTGAAGCCCATCCATTCTCAGACGTCGTGTACAGCCATTCAGGTGTATTTTGAGCAGGAAACCAGGTAGACTGCAGGTGCTTGCCCTTGAAGGTAACTAGGCATTGGAGCTTGGCCCCGGTGGCAGAGATGGCCTCAATGACAGAAACCTACTTACGATCCTCTGGAGATTTGATATAAGCATTCTTCTTTGATGAACTGGCAATCACCTGAGTGTTGGTACATATTCTAAGAGCACTGCCAGTCTCGTCCATATTCTAGATATCCTCATACTGTATCCCTAGCTTAATCCTTGTACGCTCAAACAGTTCAAGAAACATTTGAACTGTCTGGTAGTGAGCAGCAGTTGTCCTTGTACTTTCAATTGTTCGCCCAACAACTGAAGAAACGCGTAAATTTCGGCTGAGGAAGTGTGGCACCCACTGCTAGCCGAGGGGTTTGTGGTTGCTATTTATCTCGAGAATTCGGGTGGCCATTTCTCGTACGCGGAGGTGGGAGGGAGGCTGCGCGCGTGAGTCCATATCCAGTATCCAATCTACTAGAAAGGCCTCCTGCTCAGGAGTCAACCGCTGTTCATTCTGGTGAGCAGTCGCGTGAGGTTGGCGACCTCTCAGGCGCTCCTGGAGGGAAGAGCTCGGGATGCCGTACGCCTTGGCAGCTTGCTGCTGGCTCTTGAAAATGCCGGCAGAAAGATCACGGATAGCAGATTGTATAGCTAACTCACGGGGGTCCATTTTTGGTAGCGTTGTGTGGGTGAATTACGCGTTAGGATGGCCTGTATGGAGAGTGGGGTTGTGGCCGAAAACGATACCTGGCCGAGAAATATACAGCCGAGCTTGAAGGATTAAATCTAGCTAGTACGTGTACTGGCCAAATCCAGATACTAGCCCAGAACGGCCTCGCCGAAGGCCGAAAGGTATAATTACCGCACGCGTACGCTAGTGCCCGATCGGGCCTTTCCCGCAGCGAGGAGGCCTCAAACTTGCAAGCCTTACGCATCAGAAGGCGAGTAGCATTAGAGTAAGATCGCCACAATCAAATCGGTTCTTAAATAACGTTACCTTAGTCGCATCGACTACTATGGCGTTACGTTTGACCACCTCGTTCCAGCCAATGATAGAAACCCAGAAGTACGCGCAGTTAATATCATCGAAGTGGACAACGACGGGGGAGCAGGGGAGAAAGTGCTTGCTGTGCCGAGATGTGGTTAGAAAAAGAAAGACACGCAGGATCGTGGGCGAATAAATAGCTTGGTAGTAGAGAGAGATTATAAGTGAGTGGCAGGAAATGATAACGCTCAAAGCCTTCGCTCACAGGTCGTAGGTAATTCATTCTAATTCCATTTCTAAATGTGTGATAAACATATCTCAGAAAGAGCCTAAGGTGACACGCTACGTATTGAGACACGTGGTGTAGCGGGACGCTTTCACAGATGAAACTTGAATGACTTCTTAGCAGAGATTGGAGGGGGATAAAGAGATTCCAAGCGTTTGCATAGAAAGTGGAAGGTTCCGCAATCCAGCTAGCGGTCAATGAATGCGCCAGAGATTCGTATGTGCTGCTGCATCCTCATTCCTCGTCGTCAACACTATGCCGCTTCTCAAGCCACTTGATCAACTTGGCCATCTTGTCTTCGTGCAAACCCTGATTGCACGCTTTGCTATACACGTGTTGGAATAGACCCGATAGCTTCGTAAAACATGTATCGCATTTAGGGCACCGGAATGGATGGATCAACTCATACTCAGACTGGAGATCGACACGCTTAAGTAATTCATCTCGGTAGTCTTCATCAAGGTATGCCTTCCACTGGAAACATAACGCAGCTGACTCATTCAGGTCAACTATATCGATTCCAGAGGTGCATGTGCCAGACTCCAAGTGTATGATCATCGCAGGTAAGGTGGCGAATTTCCGATAGCAGCCGTAGCATTCAATCGATCGCGGTAAATGCACCATTTTATGCTAGGACTAGTGTTAACGTCGACTTAGAAGGACATTGCTTCTACTTACATGATGAAGATTACTAGGGCTTCCAAAATGCTCCTCACAAGCCTGGCAAACATTCTGTTCCTTCAGATGAGCGAGATATTCCTGCGACCCAGCGATCCACGTCATTCCGACCCCATTATCGCAGCCCTGGCATACAACTTGGTGCCCAGTCTTTCGGTGATGTTTTAGAAACCTCTCCCATGTGAATCCATCGAATCCACAGGTGTCGCATCGATAATGGCGAGCAGAATCATCGTAGTGCTGTTGTAATGCCTGCTGTGAGGGGAACTTCCGTTCGCACCGAGCACAGTATGCTTCCCTGCTTGCTCTGTTAGAGAGATATGAACAGGAGCAATCATTTGGACAGTAACTCACCCCATTAGGACGAATATAGGCCTTCGTATGATAGCGAAACTGTTAGTGTCGAGGCGGCGCCAGGAGTAGTGTAGATATGCCCCCGCATTTCTATAATTAAAGACAGTACTCCCCTAAAAGGTTAGGGCGCGCAGCCACATATAGTTACTGTGCCCAATCAGGCAACGCCCGGTATCACCCCGCGCCCGTTTTTGTGAAATCCACCACAAACTTCAAAAACTCGTAACTCCACCACTACACACGATATGGATGAAGCAATTGCAGCAATCGAATCGCTGAAACTCGGAGAATAACGAAATTACCCTCAGCTTGCAAAAAATACGGCGTTGATCGCAATACCCTGTCATGACGCGCGCAGCGTTCAATCCACACGTACAGATGCCGACACAGCTGACTCCGCCTTCAAATACAAGCTGTATTTTGACCTCCTACGCGATAAGATTACCCAGTACGATGTCGAGCCGCGAAATATTTACAATATGGATGAAAAAGGCTTCCTTATTGGGGTGCTGAGTAGAATGAAGAGAGTGTTCTCCCGCGCGCGATATGATCGCGGAGAGATCAAGCAAATGATACAGGACGAGTTATACCGGTCGGCCGGGTATACCCCCGACCGTCCGCCTCTGGAGCGACTGAGACGGGGAACGCCGTACGGAATAATCCATGACAGCCCCCCATCGTCGCCCAATGGGGTCAATCGGTTGCAACGGGTTCTCTTTTGACAAGCGAGTACGTAGGGGCGGGTGATTAGAGTCGCGCGTCCCTGTGAGATGTCTCTTGGTTTGGAATAATACCAGTATCTTCCGCACCTGGCTACCCCGGACTGCGGATATTGTTTGAGTTGGAGATGACGCTTTCAGACTGCTGCAAAGCAGATCCAACGGGTGATATCTCTCGCGTCGCGCTTTTTAGTGGGCCTCATGGAAAAACTGCGAAGGTAGAGAACTATAAGACGGTCCTAATAGTTGCTAGCGGGTATAGTATTGTAACGCAAATGCTATATCTTAAACAGTTAATACACGGATACAATACCCGTAAAACACGCACACGTCGTGCAGGAAAGCATATCAAACAGATAGAAGGAGAAGGCGAAGATCGAGGAAAAATGCTCGTAATAGGTAAGTGTTCAACTGCGGCAGGATTAACTACTGCTAATCACGTTAGTGTCATCAACTAACCTCCCGCGAGATTAGCTACAATCCCTAGTTCAGAAATATTTAGATAATAAAGTGAAGTTGCTGGAGTTAGAGTATCAGCCAGACTAAGTGGCCCACATAGACTTGTACAAGCGCAATTTGTATTGTGTGCAAGAATACGCATTTTTAGAGTTAAACTACAAACACTATTGTACGGTGAAACGTCCGTTCCCGACTCTAATAACAGGGTCTGGCTCACAGATTCGGTAGGGATTAGTAAACATTAGAAATGGTTAATTAGACCGCTATGGAATTGAAGACGAAGCAGAGGAAGGACATAGTGTTGGACAACGGTTATACTAGCAGGGCAAGTAGAGCGGCAAGTTAACTTCAGCCCGTTTGCTTAGACTAAATGTGGATATCCTCTATGTTTCACAATCTCAAGTTTAGACAGCAGGAGCTCGGCAAGAGAGCCTTCCGTTATCGCGTACGAACACGCCGTTGCCGTCGACTTCCGCTGTCCCATCTGTCTTCTTAGTTAGTTCTCTATCCCATACAAACGTACAAAACCACTTTACCAATATTGATGGCGGACGCGCGAATCTTCCCGCCTTTTGTTTTACAGTTGCAAGTTAAATTAAGCGTATTTGGGTCTAGATTACAGCTAGAACAGGAGCTAAAAGCACCAGCGCTATTCCGCATCACATTAGTGCGTTATACGCCGTGAATTGGTGGATTAGAACGTACTGGGACCGATATACCATATTTCCATCATCATTTGCAATGCAGGCATTTAAATCGATGCTACTGGACACAGGTGTACCATCAACCGATGAGCATACAGCGCTGAATGCATTGCCACTAAACCTAAAATTGAAGCAGTCCGAGTTTGGCCCCTGGAGTAAGAAGGTGGCTAGAGTAGTGTCTTGACGCCGTGCGAGGGTCAGGCCTACAGGGGAGGAGAAGACGAGGTGGGGGATAACGCTGAGAAAGACTGCGGACGTAGAATGCTGTGAGAGAATCATTGAGGACTGATAATAGAAGACTGAAGGTAGTGGATCTCGACTCTAGGTAAGAACAAGTGACCCTTTTATTATTGTTTGCCCATCTATTTTTGGATAGGATGCAAATAGCATTGGTCTAGTGAGGGAACAAATCTGACTCAGAATGGAGACAAAATAAGCGAAAGAGACGGTTAGATGCATTAAAAAGCAAATGCTACCAGTACGGAAAGCTGCCTAACATAGACTTGGAGTTCGAAAGTTGCCGCCTATGGAACAGATTGTAAGTGGACTGCGAAGCTGCAAACACCTCCACTCCTAACATTTGTAAATCGTTCGCGTATCCCAATTCCAAAAGTAAGCTTCCTAAGTTAGTGATATACTTTAGTTAGAGAGGCTTGGTTTAGCTCCCTTATCTGCGGCACGGCTAAGAAAAGAAAGGGAAGATCAGTCGCGAGAGATACGCGGGACTTTCCAGCACTATCGTCGCTTGACATAACTATACTGAAGAGGATGAAGCAATAGAATGCTTAAGTTAAACTTTAACAAGACAATATATATTCCAGAACGCGTAAAGAATGGCATATTGTACAAACACCTAGAGATACAGAACAGATAGCGTCTAAATATGCTAATAGCGTGGAGTTCTACAGGAAGGAACATAAAAAGGGTAAAAGCAACAACTGGGAAAGAGGTGGATGTGCCAAAGAGTCCCAATTCTCTAGCTAGCTTTCCTCTTTCGAGATTTCTTTGCTGGCAGCTTGTGTCCCTTTGTCACTTTATTTTCGCTCTCATCATGGTTCTGCCTCTTTCCAACTTTTGGAGACTGTTTCTCTGCAGAGTCTAGCGCCGACTCTTGCGGGCCCGCTGCTTGATTGGTGCTTTCAAGCTCCTTGACTCTTCCCTCTAAATAGTTGATAAATTCGGCAGCATTAGCCAATGTAGTACGTAATTCGCTGTCCTCTCTCTCGAGATCTCTGATTCGACTTTCGAGTCGCTCTTTTGCGTCCACCTGTTCCGCTGAATTGTGGTGAGCAAGGCGTCGTTCGTATTGCTGGACAACCAATTCATGGGCAAGGGCAGCTGTTCGGGCGCTCTGGAGCTCTTTTTCCAGGGACCGGTAGTCGTTAACAATTTTAGCGTGTCGAGTGTAAAGATCTCGGTATTCCTGAGTACACTGAATATTCAGATGCTGCTGTTGGCGATAAGCATCCTCGTACGCTACGCATGTTCTCTGCGTGCTATTAAAAACGTCCCTAATTCCGTAGAGGTCCCTGCGACAGAGTTCCAAGCCTTCAGCAGCTCCGTGGAGTTGTTGATTGATAGAGGCCAAGTCTTCGTCCGTAGGCAGTTCGCCCTCGTTGTAGGATTTGGCAGGCTGGCTTTGTCTGTCCACGTTGGTCGTCTAAGAAGAGTTAGATGCAATAAACATTAAATAAGGGACCCTTACAGGTACGGAGGCTTGTTGCTCAGAGGCTTGTACGGTTACTGTTGGTTGCGAGGCCATTGTTTTGCACGATCTTGGATTTCTTAGGCGCGTTTTCGTGAATCTTTTATCGATGCATAAAGTTGAAAGAGCTGGCCACTTTATAATCCTCAGCACTAAACTTTGTCAAATGCTATCCAAGCTTGATATTAATAGATGCTGCAATTGCGCGGTTTAAAGACTTTATCTCCGTTGATATTTTGAGAACCAAATGTTTGGCTGTTTAGCGCATACTGTGCCGCCTCGGCACAGTAGCGGTGGGCACAACTGCTAAGATCCGGATGTTTGACTGTTTTGGCGCATGCTGTGCCGCTTCCGCACAGCAGGAGTGGGCACATGCTAAAAATATTATGGGACCTTGTTTGACATCGGTACAGAGTAAGATGTTTCTATGGTTATACCTCACCAAGAACATAGAAGTGGAACTAACTAGAAAAGGGCAACCCTAAACCTAGAGTTTGTCAATTCCTGTATACATATGAGGGCATCCTCGTAGTTGGTAGACATATTTCGTGTGAAGCCATCCTGAACTAGCTGCAATATCTCTTCTTAGAACATGCCGAGAAGGTCAATAGGGAGAAAGAGAACGGACTCAGAGCGTTTTTTTCAGGAAGCATTCTTCCCTATCCGCACTCTTGCCTTACTATCCGACGAAACTGCTCCCAATACAGGAGATGATCTATTTCCAAACCAAGATGCTACTGTAAGTGATCAGACGATGACTGCAGCGAGTCAGGAACCTAGAACCAATGCACTGAGCGGGGAAGCGAATAGCCCAGAACAATGCGCTGCAACGGAGGATCACGCAACGACTGCAGCCGGAAAGTGATCAAAAACGACCTCTAAAATAATGAGGAAATAACCCCTACCAAGACCTCGCCATGGACGATCAGACAGCCCCTGCTGCAGGCACCGCGTTACTCAAGAACAGTCTAGGAGAATGGTAGTTGGATGAAGAAGAGAGGCGTTGCAGCCGTGATCAAATAGAAGGAGCTTTAAGGAGGTATATATGGTCAAATATGCTGCCATCCTTATAACAAAGAAGGTCGGGGTTGAATTTTCTCCAATTCCTCTCTTCGAAATAGGACATATTATTTTTATTGGTTATATTGTTTGCTACTCGCTTGGGATACTTCTTACCGTCAGGCTTACATACAGAACGAAAGACATGAATAGCGCCTTCAGGGCGGACAGGTGCTGGGAGAGGGGTTTGGCTGCTGTAGACTTCGCTCAAACTGTCTTACTTGTCAACGATATAGCGGCGATTGCAACGATGGTCACTCTACTATCTAGTTTAACTAGACAGAGCTATCTATTCTATGCACCCTCCAGTTGGTGGTCGGCACAAAATGTAAGAACACCTATTAGAACTGGTTAACTTGCGTTTCCACTCTCCCATAGGGCCACTCGTTTCTGCCGCAATCCTTCGTCAATGTAAGAATTCGGGGCGAAACAACCGAGTGGTCAAAGGGTTATTGATACTCTTTATCGTTACAAACACAATTGCGGCGCTGCCTAATGTACTTCTTCTTTCACAAGCAAATGAAAGCCCTTGATAAGGAGCTCGCTGAGTTACAGAACGACTACAGAGTACAACACAGACATTTAGTTTTTAGCCTATCGCAATGGACGTGTTTACATTTTTACATCTGTACATCAGCCTTTGTAGCCTCCAGGTCTAGAGACTCTAGTAAGCCCCTTTCCTTTAATAATCTACTGTGACGTAAATTGGATAAAGGAAAAGTTGTACCATCCACCAATAAAAAGATCTCCAGCCTACGCTAGCCAGCCCAAGTGTGGGCAGTTAGAGAAGAACGAGCAAAGTTAAACATGCCATTGTGAAGCAAAGTAGGACGAAAAAGAGATGGATGTTTCCAATTGGCTGCGAACGGAAGAAAGTGGAAAGCAGGCGAGATTTTCCAACATTTGAGAATCCAGTCTCACTCAAATTCAACACGCACTTTCTAAACGATCAAAGACCGTACCACCGTAGTCCACCATTGCTCACCCCCCGACTTAATTGACACGCGTCTTCTGTCTTTTGGGTCGCTCTTCAGCCCTTCCAACGACGTTGACTTGGTCTGTTGCATCCCTACCTCTCTTGTTTGCGCGAATTCCTGTTTTCTCCCCCTGTATTTGAGCCTTTATTTCTCTCATACCCTCTTTCAAGCTGTCAAGCTCGTGGTACAGCTTTCTCACATGTTTCGTGAGGAAGCGGTTACTCTCTTTGAGGCTGCTTATCTTTCCCTCCTGGTCGCAGAGTATGTGCTTAAATCCGCCTATGGCCATTGCAGCATCATTCTCTCCGCATGGAAGGTCAGTGAGCCCTTCAGTGCTCGATACCGGCAAGGTGTCTACATCTAGTAGAATTAGCTAAGTCACGCTTTAGGTATTTTTGGAAGACTTACGAAGTATGTCACGGGACTGCTTCACCTCATCAGGTGCTTCTTTTCCAACCATTTCATCCGTCTTTACATCGTCACCCCCCACATCAATTCCCTGTCCATCTCGTGTTAGTAGGCTATCCTGAGTAGCAAGGGTTAGTCGTCACATACTTGTTCTTCAGGATTCGATGAGAGTAAGTAACCCTAGCACAGTTAACATTTTCCCAGAAAGCGCATAATGCTTATACGTACCATTCCCTCATATAGAGTAGGGTCTTCAACAGTGCTTTGCGAGTCGCTCATTGTTAACTATTTCAAAGGCAGATGGATGACAGAGGTCAATAGTTTGGGGCTCACTCGAGGGGGTTTTATACTTTTCCGCACTCTATTCAACTAATAAGAGAGCCCAAGGCAGACTCATCCGCATTCACTCTGGCTTCGATAGCGCATGGACCTTTCATGCACATTCGACCCTGCCTCTACGACAAGTCATGCTAGCCAGGGAGTGCTACCATGTCTTTAGGCATGCCGAGATGTATGCACAAAGTTGGACCAATGTGGGTTCGTACAGCAGCGCTTGTCCACCTACCCTCCATGTCTCACTTCAGCGGCACAGGGCATGGGCATGCATGAGCAACGCCACCTCCCATGTGCTCGACACCAAACGCCAGGAGACATTCCAGAGAGACTCGTTCGGGATCAGCAATGTAACTGACGCCTTGTTTCACTCCCTGCCCATGCCAGCGGAGATGCTAGTAGCACCATTAATCCTTTGTGGTCATGAACTCCGAGCGAATCGCATATCACCAGCAGGGTATGTGTCCAGCAGCATATCACATGAGTTCATGTGGCTGCTGCTTTTCACTGCCCTACTCCACCCTATACATATACCCCAGTCAAGTTCCTTCCCCTTCCTGGCACCGCCGAAATGCCCAGCAAGCGGCGGCTTCCCTGTCCCTTCCTCGGGGTCCTAAAGGCATCACCGAGAGGTCCGCATGAATTTCTCCTGCCGCTTAGTACTGAGGCCCCCTCGGATGGAACACATGCATGAATAGAGAGCTATAGTTAGAGTAGGCAGTGGCTCATGAATGCCGCTGTCCTCGGCACGGAACGAGGAGATAGAGCAGCCGTAATCTGGTCATCACAACTCAGTGGTAACCGTCAGCTGCAGCAAATGTAAGCATGGCTGTTGTATTTTCCGCATGCTCACTGGAGAGGGTCATGAAATATGTGCAGGTCAACCTCTGCGCGGTTCAGCGCACAGCTCATCGTTCCAGGGAGCCTCCAAGCAGCCTTGCCCTCTCGTCCCTGCAGACTCTCACAAAACTTCCGCCAATCCCTTCCCCTCACGCATGACGGATGCGGCGTGATCAACTTTCGACAGCGGCCCATTCATGCTCGACGGCCACGGTTTCGAGTATGTCTAGCGGGATTTAGGGCGTTACCGTCAGCTAGCGGGCCGCAAACAGGGCTCAAGGGGTGTAGTGATGAGGTTCAGGGTGAAAGCCACCAACGTACCCGTTTCAAGCTCAGCCCTGGAGCGGTTATCCTACGAAGGGCCATATTGCCTCCACAACGTAAATGGCTGGCGAATACAAGTGGGTGCGGTACCAGCGGGGCTTGTTCGACGATCACAACAAATGATCCCTACCAAGGAAATCCAAATCAAGTGGTGTTGCGCCCTTTGTGTCGGAGAGGAGAGACACCCATGAAGAGCACCGCCCCTAAGGCATCACCTGGCTAGAGGTATTTCAAGATATAAGAAGGCTACGTTTGAGGTCTCTGTACAATTCATCAGCTTCAACATGACTTATATTCTACTCCATCTTTACCTCGTCTGCCTCTCTCTCGGATTAATTCCGAGCACTTGCCTCGTCTATCAAGATATGAAGCCATTCGTCAAAAAACTGTGCGAATGGATTCGGTCCACCGGGAGACAACTTGACCAGATATCCGATTCACGTTGGAGAAGATCTTTTGCCGTTCTATATGGTACTTCTCAGATCGTTGTTCTCGCAGTTGATGTGGTCATCATAGCCATCTCCCGAAAGACAGATGGGCTAATAGAAGTGGCCGAAGTCATGATATCTTGTACAATCCAGCTCATCTGCAGCACAAACGTAGGTACTCTGTTACGGGTTTCGCACTGGCTAATTGTATACAGCTAGCCCGCCTTCTTTGGGCCATGACCTTTAGCACTTGGACAAGTATGGTACCATACGTCTTCGTCATCCTTTCGATCTTGTGTAATGTTATGATCTACCAGGTCAAGTACGTATAATGCAGCATTGTTGGATGGACTCTAATCGAGAGTAGAAGGCAGTGGGATGCCAAGGCTTCCTACGAGCTTGTTAACGCAATGCCTATATACAACGTTGTACTCCTGTTTGTGCTTTCCAGTGGCACGGCATTTTCCGCTGGAGTTTCATTTTGGAAGCGTTACGAACACCAAAAATCAGGAGCCTACCCTCAAAATCAAAGATATGTGCGGGTGCTATCTGTCTTCATTGTTACCAACACCATCGCGACACTATGCACGTTAGTTGGAGCAGGAATCATTATTCATTGGATCGACAAAGGCCAGTTTGAGACGCGTAAAGACCACCTTCGCGAAAGGATTCTTCTTCTATATCTCGTACGTCTAATTCCCCCTTTTAGATTACGTAATCTAACTCTTTCTAGATCTGCTTGGCTGCTCAGCTTCTATGTACCGTTGTATTCTGCTCTGGGTTGATCAAACGCAGGATTGTTCAGCCATTAGTGGAAATCCGCATGAATCTATCCGCTATTTGGACTGATAGGGAATCCGCTGTCGACCTGAGGCTGAATCAACCCCCAGATTCGGAGGCAATTAGCTTAGAGAGCATATCACGCTAGAGAGAGTGGCAAAAAACGCCTGGGAAATTTAGTTCCGCATGTTTTCCCCAAAACGCTTATCCCCAATGGCCCCTTGCAATATATTGCCGTGACAGTTAGTGGCCATGATAACCGTGGCCTGTTTCTTCGGAGCTGGATAAGGAGAGTTAGCGCTAGTCTCAGCTATGCTCCGCATTGATGCACCAGATCTATGCGACTCCCATCCCCTTCACTGAAAGGGTGCTAATCTTTACCTCTCCTAAGTCTGTCCCATAGCTGTGCCGTATCCTCCCGGATTCCCAGCGAATGTAGGAATGATATCACCAAGGAATGACCGGTGTGAACTCTCAATATCTGCCCTCGGCTCCCCCTGGCCTTGCTTCCTGGTCAGTCTGCCGCGCAGCAACCGGGTTACCGATGGATGTGGACGCCATGGCCCTAACTTGACACTGAGTGACCTCCGCCACAGGGACATTCACACCGCCACCTATGCAGAAGGTGGATCAAAGCCTTGGCCAGAATCCGTGGGCGAGACGTTTTGATTGCAAATATATTGACGCCGTCCTCCTGTTGGAGGCTTGGGTTGCGCTAGTGTTTTGTCATCGAGATATCTGCATGAAGCCTCCTAGCACTTCGCGTGACATATATGTAGCAGTAAAGCATACGCTAAACGAGTGGCTTAAACGCTGCAGAGATTATCCAAGGATGCCTTTTGGAGGAAGCAACGACCAAACCTGCGGTGTCCCGCTCTTGTTTATGGCACCGCGTTTAGGTAAACTCAGTCAGCCCAGCCTGATAGCGGAGAGCTTTCATACAAAGAAAGGTCTGCCCTAGCTAACGGTCTAAAGGACTCACCGGTCGAGGAGAAGGCGAAGAGTCAACTTTAGTCACGCCTCGTCATCGCTTCTAGGCCTAACAGCCGTGTCTCAATATTCAGCTCGGTTTATATGAGAGCTAGTTTCAGCAATAAGTCTGCAGATAGGGCTCCTGCTAGGAGGCATTGGTTTCCAAATCCTGGATGTGCATTCACCCGTCATGCGCCTCTTTTCTTTCCCCTGCTGTGTCAGGCGGACACGAACCCTAGTCTGAATAGCAAGCTCCATGACTGCGTCCCGTCTCTCGGCAGCAGCAATGCCACAGAAGTTGGTGTCTAACATCGTATGACATTCCTGGCCATGAGATACTCGCCGCTGTCTCCAGGGGAGAGATTGGCCAGACCCCGGTTTCGGAGCATGAAGGAGCTGTTGGCATCAGCAGATAGTTGCATGCCGTTAGGCTGCGACGCACATGGCCAACAGCGGATCAAATCATAGCATTAGTGTTGACCAGGCGTACGTACTAAGGCTTGCGGATTGGGCCTGGAGGCATGAACGGGTCTCCCTGACTTTCAAATTCAAATGCTGATGGAAGAGTGACACCCTGTCCTAGCTTAACGGCAGCAATAACTGCCGAGCTGTAATCGTTAGGACAACGGGGTGTGCTAGAGATGTTGCACATAAAACATTCTTCGGTCCGCTTGCAGTTTCCGCTCTGTATACACTCAATATCTTTGTCTACATTCTTCTATTTTATCTATCTGCTCTCTTCTCTCCTCCATTCTACAACATGGAGACTCGAGGACGGCGAAATGGGGAGACATGGCCAAAACCGGGGCCTCTACTTCACCAAACCCAGACTATCGAAGGGCAATCGTACACATCTGCATTGAGCGCTGAGGAGGAGCCCCATTTTGCGGAATGTACACTTCACTTCGGCACGATACCGTTGCTTTCATGGGACCGTAGGGCGTGGTCACAGCACGGCATTCGGAAACACGCACATCCGCGTTCCCTTCAAGCCCGATGTGCAGCGACGCTTCTATGTGGGAGTCGATGCGGGCGGCCATTTCTCCGTACAGATGAACGAGATCAGCAATGGTACTGCAGCGGCCACGACATATTACTTGCGGAAAGACGGCCCAGGCTGCTCGAACTTCCAGGCGAAATCCGAAATGAGATTTACAAGCACGCCTTTCCTCCATTTTTAGGGCTCTTTCCTCGGAAAAGACTTGATAGGAGCATTATACAGCTCCTTGAAGTGAACAGACAGGTTCATAAAGAAGTTATAAGTCTAATGTATGGCGCGAAGCCACTTAGACTTAGGTATGAGGGAGACGACTTATCCCTAGACCCAAATTTTGACGACTGGGACGGACAGCGTCACCGCATTAGACGCTATCATGAGAGGGGTCTTAGCGCGTCTGCTCTTCTCCGATTCGTCGGCAGAAATGCCTTTGACTACGTTAGGGAAATCGAGATATACGTGGATCTCGAAGGCTCTGGGCCAGCCGAACGCTCGATTTTGCGAGACTTCGCCGATGCACTCCGCGCTGAAAGAAGGACGAGGCAAAGGCGTCTCACGATAAAGTTTACAGCAGCGACGTTGATGGGTAAGGGAGAGGAGGTCAACTTTTTCCGATTCCTTCAGGCGCTAAGGGGAGTTCCGGAGTTCAGAAACGCAATTTTTGAAGTTGCCGATCTTGGCCAACGTCTTCGTCAACGTAAGGGGGAAATGGAGCAACATCTCGTACAGAGAGCAAGTGCAATGAGAGACAGCTTGCTTCAGGGACAGAAACGTAAATGGGAGCGAGTTGAGTAACTAGGTCTTGTATGACAGGAACAAGTCTATAGATCCTAATAAGAAAGGTTTCTTAGACAAGTTGTCTATTTCAGCCTGTTGAACCAGTACACACATTATAAGTCAATTTCAACACTAAGGTGTCACGTTATTACTCCTATAGTGTGCAAAAGAATAACGTATAAGTCTAAACTTGATATTCACCTAAAGCGCGTGCTACTACTCCCTCCACCGTTAGATCGCAACGATTGTCGTTCCCTATAAACAGTCTGGATAGCAGAGTCTTAGAGCTATAGCATCGTTTTCAATCCAAAACTAGATCGACCGTCAGAATAAAGAGCAGATTAGGAGAGGTTGTACGTAAGAACCCCCATCACTCTCACCTAAGATGCCTTGCCCCTCAAGCCTTTCATGGCCGGCACCTAGCCAGTTCTAGGTGTTACCATCCTCTGCACATCATTCAATGCCACAACAATGCTATTTAGAGGGGCTTGTTTGGTATATGCCAGGGTCGAATCCTCCAGCACATGATACCGCCACTGGATCACCGAATGCACTGGAGCCGTTATGCAAATTAGCAGCCTCTAGCACTGCTTGTATGAGGATGACCACTTATTCAAGGATTGTGGCTCTATTGGCGCTCTTAGACTCCCCGACGGCCACTCATGGGCCTGCTCTATACCCGTATTCGGGTACTCCTGCGTGTAGGCTCCACCCGGCGCCAGAGAAGGCAGCATCGTTTCACAATTCCAGTGGGAGCGGGAGTGTTCTCGGACGAACCTGCTGGATAGGATGTGCGGAGGGTGTGGGTTGCTGCTCAGCTGTGGCACCTGACGTATCACTAACCTAGGCACTGGCATCAGAACGAGGCGCAATGGAGCTCTTACTATGCCGAAGCCCACTCGACGGCTGTCAGCCAATAGCTCCGGCATGACACGGTTTCCGATAGATCACAACCCATGAGACGCCGTACCACCTTCCGCACTGCCAACCCCAGCCAGAAATGGCATGAGAACCGTGGCCATGACTATGAGCATGGCGCGGCCGGAAGTGATTCCCTGAATCTTCATGCATGGAGGGAGGAAGTGCTTCGATTGGGTGAGACGCTTGCCTATTCTTGTTTCGAGCAAGTTTCTGTTCTACTTTAAGACTTGGGCAGAGAGTGTGCTTTAAACATGAAGCCACACAGAACTTTGGTTTGCAGGGATGTCGTCGTGGAGTTTCATGGAGGTACACCCAGCCACCCCCTAAAGTCGAGCCACTGCTGTTTCACTGTCTAGGAGCTGAGTATAAGTTGCAGTTGGTCTGTCCTTAGGTGCGTTGTTCTTTACTTGCGAACTATCCCACTATTACCTCTGCTCTTACAAGAGAAAACGCAAGATGGCTGGAGTTTCTTATGGTCCTTTTGAAAATGTCGACATATTCGGCCTCCTCGCCCTCGATCCGCGCCGTCTTCGCCACCTCCCAATCCCCACTGTCCTCAAAGTATTTCGAGCGGCATATCGGAGGGCAATACTTCGCTTCCATCCCGACAGAACTGGAATGACAAACTCGGAACCCGCTCAGCAATTGAATGCGCTGAAAGATTTCCTCTGCGGCTTTAGCGACGTTAATCCAGACAGAGTCACCAAGCTAGTAGAGAGCGGTTGTCAGAACCAGCGGTCAATACCCAGCGCTTGCCTGAACGGGAAAATGCCACTGCGACAGACAGTATCCCCACCTGGCTCATCACCTTCGAATCCCATCGTTATTGACCCAGCTAGAACCAGCACCGCAAATCTGGGTTCGTCTTCCAATCCTATTGTCCTCGACGCATCTGAAATCAACGCGGCAACCCCGGAGCAAGGACGAAATAGGAGCAAGTCGACGGCTAGGCGCCGCAAGGAACACCGCATCCATCGACGCACGACAGGAAAGGCCTACCATCCGTCACAGGGCTCTCGGTGGCGTCCTGCGCCATACGCTGATGAGAGTGATGTCGAAAGCGTATGGGAGCAAGATTGGGATAGTGATGATGTTCTCTAGAATACATTCAAACATACACTAGTCTGATTCTTATCTGAAGCCTAACTGAATTTCTTTCATTGCGCGTCTAAGACTCTAAAGGGATCACGGACGACAAGCAAGTCCGTACTAGGACCAGGATCTTGCGTCAATCTTACGTTGTCCCGTGACATAGACCGTACCCTGTCTTACATAGAGTAGCTGAGATATCTGTTCTTCACAGTAATACTAGTTCTAGAGAGGAGCGATCAATAAGACTAGCACTGTTATTGCAGTACTATTACTAAGATACAGTGGGGACATAGATTAATTGCTAGAAATGGAATCACGCAGATCCCTATTGTATTTCAACTCGTCTAGGTTGTCATCTGTAAGCCGATAGATCGCCTCAGGTTTGGTATTGGTTTTTGTTGCTGTCTCTCACCAATCAGATCGCGTTAGCTGGTACGATTGCTCACTAGATTGTCTCACAATCGTCCTCTCCTCATTATATAGAGAGAGCAGGCTCCCTCCTAAGATAGAGGATCAAGATTCATCAGATTCATGGGTCTTTCAGCTTCACGATTGTTCCACATCATCTTAGTAGATAAATATCTTCGGTCGACATTATATACCAATGCGAAGTGCCCTTTGCCTCTTATCTCTCGATGTTTGTTAGCAGCCTCGCGCTTTCTACTCGAGCATCACCATAGATGGCCATCTAGATTCCTCAAGTCCCATTACCTAGGTAGGTACAAAGGGTCCTAAAGAGGTCACTTTCCTTGTTAAGTTGTGTGATTGTTCATTGACTGACTAGCTTGTGTAGATGGGTGGGAACCACATATATATATATACACGGCTCCGACACCTATTACACACTGCTGTTTCAGCCACCGTGATGTTTAACATTCCTAAGTAATAGTACTTAGGTCAGTCTACTCAAGTCCTATTACCTAGGAAAGAGTACCTAGGTACAAAGGGTCCTAAAACAGTCACTTTCCTAAGTAATAGTACTTGGGTTAGTGTACTCAAGTCCCCTTACCTAGGAATAAGTACCTAGGTACAAAGGGTCCTAAAACAGTCACTTTCCTAAGTAATAGTACTTGGGTTAGTGTACTCAAGTCCCCTTACCTAGGAATAAGTACCTAGGTACAAAGGGTCCTAAAACAGTCACTTTCCTAAGTAATAGTACTTGGGTTAGTGTACTCAAGTCCCCTTACCTAGGAAAGAGTACCTAGGTACAAAGGGTCCTAAAACAGTCACTTTCCTAAGTAATAGTACTTAGGTTAGTCTACTCAAGTCCCCTTACGTAGGTAGGTCTACCTAGGGACAAAGGTTACCTAGAAGAGACACCTTTGCTATATATAGCATTACTTAGGTACAACGTGTGAGGACGGCTCTAGTCTCCACGAGCGCTACACTGCGGGGATCCCACAAGCAAGATCACAAGGCGATCACTGGATGCAGATGGCTCAGGAAGTCGGAGTCTATTTCATGAAGAATCCAAAGGTAGAGAGCAGAGGACTGCTCCTACCGATGGGACTAAATACAGAGTGCGGCCTCGCTCGCAAGCGAGCTTGGCAGCCGAAGAAGAGTTGAGATGAGATGGTGAAAGAGCAACCACGTGATGATCAGTATCTGACCGGCATCGACCTGGCCACGTGACGAAGGGAACACCTCAGGGCAGGCGTCTTAGGTCGAGCCGTCACAATTACCTAGGTAGGAGTACCTAGGTACAAAGGTTACCTCAAAGAGACACTTTTGCTATATAGCATTACTTAGGTACAACGGCTATTAGAGTTAACCTACCTAAGCTCCGTTACTTTAGTAAGAGTACTAAGATGTAGAGGTGCTAAAATTTCCTTACTACCGGTACTTAGGAGGCTCGATCACGCTAGGATCTCTCCTCGCGAGTGTTGGACGTCCTCACGTGTTTGCTTAGTCAGGAGTCTAGGGGAACGAAAATGGCCTTGACAAAAATAGAATCAAGATTGAGAACCAGAACCAGTCACCTTGCAATAGCATTTAAGAAGATAAACTTTTGCACGTATACGTATGCCCAACACATTTTCACTGCAATCAATCTTTAGGTCACTGCAACTATGTACTTCCCAACAGATATTAGTGCCCTTCTTCCGTTATCATCCATCGCAATAGGAGCCCTTGCAGTCGCTGCTCCTATTTGTTCAGAAACCATTGATGTAGCTGGAGGCGGAAGACCCGACAGCGGGTTTCCAACTTTAATCTCTGCTGGTGCAATCAAAGAGATTCAGCTCGCTCACTTTCTCGAGAATCTAGAAGCTTCGTTTTTCAACGCAGGCTTGGAAAACATTACAAAGTGGGGTACAGATGGACTTCCTAATGGTACCGTAGAGGTCGTCCAAAAAATCAGCGCCGTAAGTGTGTTGTTTTGCGGAATATTTCCTCTGTTCCTAATTCGGTTTCAGCAAGAGGAGGTGCATCTTTCAAGCCTAAGAGACCTTCTCGATTTCTATAACGCGCCACATATTCCTCCTTGCAACTACTCCTTCCCAGTGAGCACCACCAAGGAATTTTTTGAGCTCGGCCATGCCATCACTTCAGTCGGTATTGGCGCTATCATTGGAATGAATGAGCGCCTTGCAATCACGGATCCCCTGCTTGTAAAATCACTATCGTCCATTGTACCGGTTGAATCCCGCCATGACGCATTCTTCCAGTACCTTCAGGGAACGGCTCCAAACCCAGCGCCATTCGAGACCGGTATTAGCGATATCTGGGCCTATAATCTGGCATTTTCGTTTATTCGGCCTGCATCATGTTCGGTGGAACTTCCTATCCCCATCACGCCCCGACTGACTGTTTCACAAACTCCTCTTCTGCAGTCCGCAAATGGCACACGCAACGGCCGGAGGGAATTCACATGGGATGCCACAGAGACGCCATTCGTTTTCGAAGCCGGTAAACAATTACTTGTTGGGTGGGTAAATCAACTCAACAAACCTGTATACACGCCTCTTACTGTTACGGCCAAAGGTAAAGGGATTGGATTGGTACCACAAGGTCTGAATGGAGTAGCTTTTGCTGCGGTGACCGTCCAGCAGCCGGATAACGTAAATGATCTGGCTCTTGCAGCATTGGCGGGGCCGGCCATCGTGTCTCTATCGTAGAGAGATAAACTTGTTACTCGAGTTGTGCTTGTTCTCCCTCATTTGCTACTATTTAATTATTTTCCCTAACTATTACTTTAGTAAATGCAACTATAAACATCATTCTTCTAGTAAATGAATACCCGTTGTTAAATACAGAAAAAAACTCCAGTAACGTTATTTGATAAAGAAGCAATGTGACGGAGTCAGTCTAAACATCCCTCACTGCAGGCCGACAAACACCCCGTGCCAAGAAATATAAGGATAACGTTACTAAGTTAAGTTAGTTACCAGTATGTAACGTTATAACTTTAACTAGGGGTCTAAAACAGGCCCAAAGACAAGGGCAACAACATTCTCGTATAATGTTAATAATTGATTCATTAAGTTTTTGCTAGTTTGCTGAGATTGTAACAGTAACGTTAGGCATCCAATGGCTAATAGACCGACTGCTAAGCTGATGCATATCGGCTATGGCCAATCAGATCCCTCACTCATTCTGGTCTCTGTCCACTCCTCACTTCGTCCCGTACCCTCTCCGCTACAAGCAGCATTGTTGGCGCTGCCCCTACCAGACTCCTTCCTTGCGCCCGCACTTACACCCACATTCGCAGTCCCGTGTCGGGCCGCTTGAGCCCTAGCAGCGAAGGAACTGGCTTCTAAGTACGTAATTAGCCAAAGTTGCTACAACTGTTATAACTTAAGTTACAGGACGTAAAACTACCTGTATACAAGTCAGTTATCTAACGTCCATCCACGCGTAACGGAACAACCACCGTAACGGGACAAAAATGGGTACTTTAACTTTAGAGCTAAAGGCGGCCAGCACACCTTTTAAATAATGTACTATTTTCGTACGGTCCTATACTATGGCTACTTCTATACCTCTAATAAGCTTTAAATATAAAAATTACCCTTACATTGATGCCTTCCCTCCAAACTAACAGAGGTTCGTTCACATGGCCAAAACGAGGGGTACTCCGAAGAGGGCCACCACAATGCATCTCCTGCTCCCACAACTTATTAAGCGCCTGTAACTAGGTCTAAGACTCGAATACTATTGGTAAGGAGGATTATTTAGCCGTAAGGCTGCGAGTGGCAAGCATTTCATGCGGGCTCGCCACCCCTGTCGGTACCTCGGAAGAAAGCTATCCAATCAAAGCGACCATCGACTCTCTGCCGAAACAAGTCCGGGTCCTTTCAATACGGCATATATTCATTAGATAATATATGGCTGTGTTGCCCTTGTGGCTCGTGGCTGTATCCTTACATCAGCAGTCCAGGACACAGCACGACTAGCGTCCACGCCCTCCATCAACGTTGAGAGCCTCCGTCACCCTCCGTTTCTCCGTCGCCCCCGGCCTTAGGCCAGCGATGCCTCCAATGATGCCGACGCTATGAGCCAGCAGACAGCGACACAATAGCGGCAGGACAGCAGCGGGGCATCGATCGCGAGCCTGATACAGTGGCAATAGACAGGCCGAAAAGGCCATCGAAAGGCATGAGCCTGGCAGCGTCATCTCAATAGCGCAGCACGGCGGGCACGACGCTTAGGTAGCAAGCAAGATATGCGAGTTTTAGTTTTCCTACGATGCAAGTCTGTAACTCCAAGCTATTGTAACTAGATACTAGTACATGCGTGCTACTGGGGCTCTATAACGTGGTGGTGCACTCTCCTCTGCAATATATGCTGCGCTTGTCTGCATTATAACTTCCTCTGCCTCTTTCGTAGCATTACCACCTTTGCGCTTCTTACGCTTTTTCTTCTCTGTCGTCGCATCTCCTTCTGAAGCCACGCGCTTCGGCCGACCTGGATTCCTTTTGCCTTTGGCTTCTTTACTTGCCTCCTGCTCAGCACGCTTCGCCCGCGCCGCTTCGATCATAACCCTCGCTTTCCCAAGAATATCGGACCTCGTCTTGCGACGGGGTTTAGATTCATCGATGCAATGGCGGACGAGACGCGCCGAAAATAGAACAGGACACTTGGCATGAGTGGAACCAAATCAAGCATAGCGGGTTTTCGATATGGCGTTTCATCGAGTTGCCAAAATGTCGCCGTACACAGACTCAAGCTACTGATAGCGTGCAAGACGCTATCGTGCTTCTGTACTATGTAGTGCCAACCTGACGGGAGATACAGATTTAGCTAGGCGTGAGGACAACCGCCAACAGACCGTGTTACGATCCGGTGATAACCTGGTGGTGTGGCGTGTGGCTATGCGCGGCAGGTCCTATCGCTAGCGGAGCTGGCGCAGGCAACTCTGCTTGTCCACGTCGACGCCTGACGCTGCAGCGTTCAGCCGCAGCAGCCTTCTCAGCCTCGCCGCACTCACGATGAACAGCAACATCTATTCACACCCACAGAGCGGCCTCGCTGCCTCGCGAGACTGCGCCGGGCCTTTACAGAGCCGCGTCCGCCGTAGGCCATACAGCGCGCCGCATCATGGACGGCCTTTCGGGAGCGGCAAGCGTGATAGCCGTCGTCGACATATCCGCCAAAGTCGCGTCGCTCTGCTACCAATACTCGGTCGAGGTCAAGCACGCAAAGGGTGATATCGAGCGCCTCCGCCGAAAGGTGAACGATACCAAGAATGTCCTCGAAAAGCTTCAATCGCTTCTAGAGAAGCAGGACGAGTCGCAGCTTCCCACCACACGCACCTTACCAGACTCGCTTCAAAAATGTTTTCAGGAGCTTACAGAGCTTGAGACGACCTTGCAAGCCAAACTCGAACCCAGTGGACGCCGGAAAGCGATGCAGCGATTCGGTCTCCGAGCCTTGAAATGGCCATTCACGAGCAAGGACGTGGAGAAGACGGTTCAGAATCTTGAGAAGTATGGGCATACCTTCAGCCTTGCGCTTCAAGTTGATCAGACGTAAGCCTCTACACTTATTATTTTATCGCGCATAGATGCATTATCTCACTAATCACACAGAGTGCTTGTGGTTGATATAAGCCAGAAGCTAGACTTGACCAAACTGCCTATCGCTACAGGCGCCTCCTTCAACTCGCACACCGAAGAACACAACGCACGATGCCTGCCAAATACCCGCACTGAGCTGCGGAAGACGATTGCAGAATGGGCGAACAATAAGGACGGTAAACCTATATTCTGGTTATGCGGAATGGCTGGCACAGGGAAGTCAACGATTGCGCGGACTGCTGCCCAATCGTTTGCTGAAGCCGGTCAGCTAGGAGCAAGCTTCTTCTTCAAAAAAGGCGAGGGCGAGCGCGGAAACGCCTCCCGGGTTTTCAGCACTATTGCTGCTGACCTAGTCGCTCACGAACCGGGCATGCTACCAGGCATCAGGAAAGCACTCGACGAAGACCCAGCTTTGTCACAGAGGGCACTGAGGGATCAGTTTGAGAAACTCATCCTAAATCCGCTTTCGGGGGTGCAAACAACACACTCGACTATTCCTGCGTGGGTAGTCGTCATCGACGCACTGGACGAATGCGAGAGAGAAGAAGACATACGAGCCATACTCCAGCTGCTCACTCGGGCCAAGGACATGCAGCCAGTATCGTTGCGAGTGTTAGTGACCAGCAGGCCAGAGCTCCACATTCGTCTTGGCTTTAAGCAGATGCCTAACGGAACGTACCAAGACCTCGTCCTCCATAAAGTCGCAAAGAATACTATTGAACACGACATACGCCTCTTCTACGAGCACGAGCTTAGTGCGATTCGCCAAGAGCGCGAGCTATCTCCGGACTGGCCAACAAACGATCAGATTCAGGCCTTGGTCGACCTAGCTGTGCCGCTTTTCATTTTTGCTGCCACTGTGTGCCGATACATTGGCACAAAAGGAGGCCACCCTGAAGGATACTTGAGCAAGGTGCTAGGGTATCAAAAATCGACCTTCTCTCAGCTCGATCGAACGTATCTTCCTATTCTAGAGCAGGTGCTTGTCCAACAGGAGGATGATGAGAAGGAAGCGTGGCTCCAGGCATTTCGAAAAATTGTGGGCAGCATTGGTGTTCTAGAGAGCCCGCTCTCCATTGCCTCGCTTGCACGCCTCCTGCAAATCCCACAAAAAGAGCTGAGGTGTCGGCTGGATGCTCTACACTCTGTCCTTAGTGTTCCTGAAAGTGAAGACGTTCCTGTCAGGTTGCTTCACTTGTCTTTCCGCGACTTCCTTGTCGATCGCTCAAGAAAGGATAAGAGCCAGTTCTGGGTAGATGCGAGAGATACGCATAGTAGTCTCGCATCTTCCTGCCTTGCGCTCATGTCTAGGCCGGATGGCCTACGTCAGAACATATGCAGCCTGTCAGGAGCTGGGACCATGAGGAGTGAGATTGATGAAGGCACAATCACCAGTAGTTTGTCACCTGAGCTACAGTATGCGTGTCGTTACTGGGTCAATCATCTCGAGCAAAGTCGGCAAAAGATAGCTGACGGAGATGCAACACACCTCTTTCTTCGACAGCATTTTCTGCATTGGTTCGAAGCTATGAGCCTTATGAGAGAGTCAAGCAGATGCGTCCACTTGCTTGCTAACCTTCAGGCTCTTGTAGCTGTAAGATCCCTGCCAAAGACACTACTTGATGCTTGTGCTAATGTGCAGTGTAGTCATCAGCAAACACTGTTTCCGGTTTCCTCTCAGACACCAAGCGATTTGTACTACGGTTCCAAGCTATAGTAGCAGATGCTCCATTACAGGTTTATTGCTCTGCACTTATATTTGCGCCAGAGAACAGTTTAATACGCCAAGCCTTTGAGAACCGAGTCCCTAAGGGTATTAAGATGGTGTCGAAGAGGGAAGTAGATTGGGATGCATGTCGCAGCACGCTCGAGGGCCATAGCGGCTCGGTCAGGGCGGTGGCCTTCTCGCCAGACGGGAAGCTGGTCGCGTCCGCGTCGGACGACAAGACAGTGCGGCTCTGGGACGCGGAGACGGGAGCGCACCGCAGCACGCTCGAGGGCCATAGCCAGTGGGTCAGGGCGGTGGCCTTCTCGCCAGACGGGAAGCTGGTCGCGTCCGCGTCGCTCGACGAGACAGTGCGGCTCTGGGACGCGGAGACGGGAGCGCACCGCAGCACGCTCGAGGGCCATAGCCACTCGGTCAGCGCGGTGGCCTTCTCGCCAGACGGGAAGCTGGTCGCGTCCGCGTCGCTCGACAAGACAGTGCGGCTCTGGGACGCGGAGACGGGGGCGCACCGCAGCACGCTCGAGGGCCATAGCCGCTCGGTCAGCGCGGTGGCCTTCTCGCCAGACGGGAAGCTGGTCGCGTCCGCGTCGCACGACAAGACAGTGCGGCTCTGGGACGCGGAGACGGGAGCGCACCGCAGCACGCTCGAGGGCCATAGCGGCTGGGTCAGCGCGGTGGCCTTCTCGCCAGACGGGAAGCTGGTCGCGTCCGCGTCGGGCGACAAGACAGTGCGGCTCTGGGACGCGGAGACGGGAGCGCACCGCAGCACGCTCGAGGGCCATAGCGACTGGGTCAGCGCGGTGGCCTTCTCGCCAGACGGGAAGCTGGTCGCGTCCGCGTCGGACGACAAGACAGTGCGGCTCTGGGACGCGGAGACGGGAGCGCACCGCAGCACGCTCGAGGGCCATAGCGGCTGGGTCAGCGCGGTGGCCTTCTCGCCAGACGGGAAGCTGGTCGCGTCCGCGTCGCACGACAAGACAGTGCGGCTCTGGGACGCGGAGACGGGAGCGCACCGCAGCACGCTCGAGGGCCATAGCGACTGGGTCAGCGCGGTGGCCTTCTCGCCAGACGGGAAGCTGGTCGCGTCCGCGTCGGTCGACGAGACAGTGCGGCTCTGGGACGCGGAGACGGGAGCGCACCGCAGCACGCTCGAGGGCCATAGCCACGAGGTCAGCGCGGTGGCCTTCTCGCCAGACGGGAAGCTGGTCGCGTCCGCGTCGGGCGACAAGACAGTGCGGCTCTGGGACGCGGAAACGGGAGCGCACCGCAGCACGCTCGAGGGCCATAGCGACTGGGTCAGCGCGGTGGCCTTCTCGCCAGACGGGAAGCTGGTCGCGTCCACGTCGGACGACAAGACAGTGCGGCTCTGGGACGCGGAGACGGGAGCGCACCGCAGCACGCTCGAGGGCCATAGCGACTGGGTCAGCGCGGTGGCCTTCTCGCCAGACGGGAAGCTGGTCGCGTCCGCGTCGGGCGACAAGACAGTGCGGCTCTGGGACGCGGAGACGGGAGCGCACCGCAGCACGCTCGAGGGCCATAGCGACTCGGTCAGCGCGGTGGCCTTCTCGCCAGACGGGAAGCTGGTCGCGTCCGCGTCGGGCGACAAGACAGTGCGGCTCTGGGACGCGGAGACGGGAGCGCACCGCAGCACGCTCGAGGGCCATAGCCACTCGGTCAGCGCGGTGGCCTTCTCGCCAGACGGGAAGCTGGTCGCGTCCGCGTCGGACGACAAGACAGTGCGGCTCTGGGACGCGGAGACGGGAGCGCACCGCAGCACGCTCGAGGGCCATAGCGGCTGGGTCAGCGCGGTGGCCTTCTCGCCAGACGGGAAGCTGGTCGCGTCCGCGTCGGGCGACGAGACAGTGCGGCTCTGGGACGCGGAGACGGGAGCGCACCGCAGCACGCTCGAGGGCCATAGCGACTCGGTCAGCGCGGTGGCCTTCTCGCCAGACGGGAAGCTGCTTCAAACAGATTATGGTGACCTTGCTCTACCTTTTCCTACCACGCCATCGCCCTCAGTCCCGCCACCACAGCCGTCTCACATTTTCGTCGAGGACCAATGGATCTCTATAGGTCAACAGCGGCTGCTCTGGCTTCCTCCTGAGTATCGGCCGACCTGCTCTGCCGTCAACGGACAGATGGTGTGTTTAGGACATTCTTCAGGCCGCACATCCCTCTTTAGCCTTTATGTACCGTAAACTCTTTATTACCTTTTTCTCTTCCTCTTTATTTTTTATTATCTCTATTTCATAGAGGGGGCCGGGGAGAAGCAAGTATTTATGTGCCTTAAGTATAACGTATTCCACCACCGAACCCGACAACCCACCGAACCCGACAAAATGTCTTGGCAAAACTAACTTGTTCATTATTGCATCATGTCTCAACAACGCAAGGCTTTATTGGAAGAACACGAAGGTAGACTTTAGCTTGCCCTTCAAGCCTACAATGCTAAGCAGTTTCGGAGCTATCGAGCAGCTGCAGCAGCCTTTAATGTCAAGCATCATACCCTTACTAAGCGCGCCAAAGGAAAGCAATTTCGACGCGATACACGACCTAATTGCCAGAAGCTCACTACAACTAAAGAAGAGACGCTCGTCCGATATATCCTCGATCTCGATTCGCGAGGATTTGCGCCCCAGCTGTGTAAGGTAGAAGATATAGCCAATAAATTGTTGGGTGTGCGTAGTAGTACATCAGCAGGCAAACACTAGGCTGAGAGATTCGTGACGCGTTCAGATCAGCTCAAGATAGCCTTCAATCGAGCAAAAGATAGGCAGAGGATACTCCAGGAAGATCCTAAGGTGGTTAGCGCGTGGTTCAAGCTGGTTGCAGATACCAAAGCCAAGTACAGTGTTCACGACGACGATGTGCACAACTTCGACGAGACTAGGTTTTAGATAGGTGTAATTGGGTTAATAAAGGTTGTTACAGGCTCAGAGAGGCGTACAAGGCCTAATCTCATCTAGCCAAGCGATCGCGAGTGGGTTACGGTTATCCAGAGTATCTGCGCTGCTGGGTATGCAATCCCGCCATTCATTATCTACAAAGGGCGCGTCCACATCTCTGCATGGTATGAGGAGGAAGATATACCGCGTACTTGAGAGCTCTCAGTCTCTAAGAACGGCTAGACAAACAATGCCCTTGGTCTCAAGTAGTTGAAGCACTTTGACACGCATACGAAGCCACGCCAGGTGGGCAGGTATAGGCTGCTTATTTTGGACGGCCATAAGAGCCATCTCAACTAGGATTTCAAGGACTATTGCCTCGAAAACAAGATCCTTACTATCTGCATGCCACCTCACTCGTCACATATACTCTAGCCGCTTAACGTGGTCTGCTTTTCGCCGTTAAAGCGCAAGTACTCTCAACGCGTACAAGACTTGGCACGCCGACGCGTCTTCTACATTAACAAGGAAGGCTTCCTTCCAGCCTTTAAAGACGCGTTTTTCGACGTGTTTACAGAGCAGAACTGCCGAAAGGCCTTTGAGGCATCAGGACTAGTCCCTACCAATGCGCAGATAGTATTGGATCGCCTTGAAGTACGGCTGCGTACCCCACCAGGACCCCCACTACCAGAGACGCCGTGGCAGTCGAAGACCCCAAGTAATACGCATGAGTTTGGATCTCAATCTAAGCTCGTGAGTGACTCCTTTATGCGGTCACCTCTTACTGCTTATGCTGGCTTCTCTCAGCTTGTAAAGGGCGCTGAACTTATGCTCTACTAAAACGCGCTTCTCTCTGCTAAGGTCAATAAGCTACGAGAACAATTAGCAGTAATAACTAAGCGCAAAGCACGTAAACGGAAGCGGATCCAGCACGGTGGCACAATGAACTATGGTATAGCGTCAGCGCAGGTAGCTGCTGAGGCATCTGCGGCGTCTCAAGGATCAAAGAAAGCTCGTAGTAGTAGTAATCATGAAACAGCCCAACCAGCTCTACAGCGCTGTGGGAACTGCGGAGGGACTGGGCACAATGCTCGAACCTGCAAAAAGGATACAGAAGGATCTTCTGAATCTGATGCAAGCACGATGTATGCAGGCTCTCTCTTTGATAGTGATTAAAATATAAATTCGTAACGTAAGTTGGTTTTGCCAAGACATTTTGTCGGGTTCGGTGGGTTGTCGGGTTCGGTGGTGGAATACGTTATCTCTAGAAAGTTCTAGATAGTGCTAGTTTTGCCATTAGTAACACAAATGGAGACGACCACGCTAGTCTTAGATTAACAAGCATAGGGTTTATTCTTTTGCGCAGATGGGCGTAACTCGCGTTGCCATGGGTTTGACTGATAAGGCAGTATAGGATAGGAAATGCAGGGTTGCGACGACTACACACATTTTGAAGCGAACTTCTCATTTTAGGACTAGGCTAAGCTAGTGGGACTCTAGACAAGTGGGAGCCGGCACGTGAGTGCCAAGACATCTAATTGAGTATAGCGCATGGCTATCATGCGATTTCCTTACGTCTGACAAAGCAATGCATCATCACGCGCTAAGGCAGGCAAGAATTCTCACACCGCACGGAGAAACTCTCGGATTTCTACTCCAGAAAGGGGCTTTAGCTGAAAAGCATAGAATTAATAGATGTCCAGTGATTCCCTTGTCCTATGTCTCCGAAAGTCCTAGAAATGCCTTGTCATACGATTAAGCAGGGGGGCAATAGCGAAGGCGCAATCCATCACCACGAACAAAATCTCCAAAAGCAGGGCACAACATTTGTAATTTTGAATTTGAGATCTGCTAGAGTATATAAAAATGGCTAAATGAAATGCTAATAGTATGCGTATTCCTCTAAAATCGACTTGCTAAATCTGAAGTGGTGAAGAAGAAGGTGTTGTTCCGCTACAGGGGTTGTTCCGGTACGCTTGGATAGACGTTAGAAAAGCGAATAACGTTAACGTTAATTACTTTGAGGAGGCATTCCGCTCAGGGTTCGGCAAAGGATGCTAGAATACGATTACGTTTAATAAGAGAACTAGGGCCCTATATTAGGTCACCCTTTGTTGATTCTGTTAATGGATGTATTAACGTGTCCAAAGCTATGTTACATATGGTTTGCAACTACCCCTAATTTGTTTTTTTCATACCCCTTTAGTTGATAGTCGCAGTAACAGCAGTCAAAAGCGTCATAATGACGGCGCAGCAGAGAGCTCCGATGCACAACCCTCCGACTTCCCCTTTCTCTACTTCAATCCAAGATGGTAGTTTTTTGGTGTTCGCCTGGAAGAGCCCTAAAATGACAGTAGGTAGAGAAAAGAGGATGCAGCAAATCAAACCTAAGACTATGACCACTCTCAATCCAACAACGAGCCTTTGAAGAATGCTTACGATAGTGAACAACCCGCTCAAAAATGCACAGGCCAAAAGAAGGGCAATAATTACCATAAGGACTGATCCTGTAACTAAGCAACTTTGGATATAAGGAACGGTGACTTTCGTTAGGGTGCGCTCTAGGGGCTGAAGACTTTCTTGAAGCTCTTCCTGAAACTCTTTTACTTTATCTTGAAGGGGTTTTTCGAGAGTATCCGGTAGGACTTGAACACCATCCGGCAAGCTTTGGAGAATGTCCGGCACCAGATCCAAGAAGTTTAGTGGCAACCTTTTACAGGTTATGTTATGACTATAGCCAACACAGAACTCCCTTGTGCCTAGCGAGCAATTCTTAGGGATATATTTCTTGATATCTTGACTAGAAGCCGCAACAGCACCTGGAAGGCCTGTCGCGACTGCGTTTTTAACGCTGTTGACCTTGCTCTGAATCTCTTGGAAAATACCGCGATTTTGGACGGTACGCGACTTCAGGAACGGACTTCCTGGGAGTATATCGGTGGAATTGAACTTTAGTTTTGGTTCTGTGAGCTAATCTCTTCGCACAAGAGCAAATGATGTAGCCTTACACGTAGGGTTAAAATACCAGTCTTGGCGTTGCTCTCACCTAGAATTCGCCCCATCAGGCCAATAGAAACGGCGGTGACGATTAAAGTCGCTAGCAATATTCCTGTTCTCAGCATTGTTGTAGTTAATCTGTTTAACATGCGCTTGTAAGCACAGTTTATTGGACAGGACCTAGAACTGGCGTATCAGATTAGAAGTGAACTCTTCACTTGCTAATCTTGGTTGATAGATTTTTAGGGTTAAGTGTATGCATAGAACTATGATATAGAGTGGACTAGTGCTAGAAAAAAACCCATTAAGTACCGACATCGCTCCTTACATACCTGACTAGGGACGACATAGGGCTCTCTTTTGTACCCCATAATATAAATAGTTCAATGTGCCCAAATAAGACCTTTCTATTTATAGGTTGTTAACCTAAGCTGAATGGTATAACTATTAGCCGAATCAGCTCACTCGAGAGGAGACCTTGGCATTGGAGCCTAATTCTGCTCTACATTCGAGGTTGGTTTTACAGCTTGGACCCAATTCCGCTCCACGCCCTTGAAGACATGTTTAGGGCCTGAAACCAATTTAGCTTTAGATTCCATGCACTATTTAACTATATATGGAACTAAGTTCGACTCTATAGGCTCATCAGAACTCTACTACCTCGCAACTAATGGGTTCCTTAACCAAGAAGTATCGATGCTTGCACTCATTCGAAGAACATATAATAAGTGTCTATGATTTTGCTAAAGCAGATCTTAGACAAAAGCAACAGTTATATAACACGAACAAAAGCCTGCGTTCAGTCTATATGTTTCTCCTTCGCATCGATAAATTTGACGAAGGCATCCTAGCTCTCTACAAGAAAATGTCACCTTCCGGTCGCATGGATATGCTCAAACGCATGCCTCCAGCTGACCTGTCACTTCTTGTTGATTCACTTACGGAAAGGCATTGTCAAGAAAAAATTATCGAATTTGCCTATGAAAGATTGGACAAAGATGATTATGCAGAATTTGTTCAGTATATTGAGTCTGATGGCATACGAAGTTTAGCGCTTGATAACGCCAATGATAAGGAATTCATACTTGACTGGGATCCTTGATCAAGCGAGTCTTTCAAAGTCAAGGAGTTGCTCCATTCAGGTGGTTGGGAATCAAGGACTTCAGTAGAGTATATAGTCTCGATACCTCTTAGTTTATGTCCAATTCCACTCACTACCATGTCAAATTTAGTAACTTATGTGCATATTAATCCTTGTTGAGTGTCCACCGCTAGCTACAGCCTCTTCTAGACTTCCGCCTGCTCGCCGGTGCCACTGTGCGCTTTGAGTGACTTCGCTTTCTTAATGGTTTCTAGGGATGTAAGTGTGAAGTTCCAACGGCTCTTGGTATGTCCGCTATGGATATCAACCACAGTAAGTGGTATTCTTCTGAAAAGGGTATCGTGTAGTGAAACCAAGTGTACTGCACTTATCAAGCTTGAACACGATGAGCTAACGTTAACGTTATAACGTTAAGGATTCATCGCCTTCGTCTATATACTATGGTGCTCACAGCGGTCACCGTGGCCTTCGCAGGATACATGACTGTCGATACCGTAGCCATTATGCTTACCGTGCGCCGAGTGACTCCGTAGCATGTGCCCGCTCCGGTCACCGTGATCATCGTAATCGACACGTATTAGTTACGTGAATTGTTGTTTGCGTTTCATTCTTCGTCCATCGTCTATTGGTTGTCCAGACTTCTCTTACATGCATCCTAGTCCTTGAGTCGCTGTTCGCACCAAAAGGGTATTGATTGCCTATAACTAAAACGACGTTGAAGAAGGTACACATCTAAGTAAAACTAACATTTGGATGTATCCTTTGGTCCTAGAGTATTCATGCGAAAACGATCTCTAGGATCCATTTCTTAGGCCACGCACTCGCAGACACTTCTTCTATATTTAGGTATAGAGCTAAACCAGTCACTTGCCTGCAAGGTCACAAAATGTGCACTATGAAAGGGGAGGCCTATTATATCCCCCGTCTATATCCTGGATATAGGCTTGACGGTAAACTTATATAGAGCGCCTCCCTACTTTAACTGCTATATATTCATTGCATATATAGCAACAAGATTTCACAAAATTTCTTCTCCCATTTATTCTAGCACGAGCGAAAAGTCAAAGTAGGTTTCTAAAATTCGCTTTAATCGCTGCAAACTATGCCATCGCCACTTGACAAGGATACACATGTTCCGGAGAATCGGCATGAACTTTCCAGAGAGTATCCCTTGCATGTGATTAAAATGGAAGTTTTAGAATTCAGATCCAAAACCAGCCATTTCATCAATTGTGTGCTAGACCAAGTCTCTTCTCTAGAGGAAAGAGTAATGTAGGCTCCTTTAATCGCTCCTAGATTCTCTGCTTACAGATCTACATAGATGGAGCAATTCTCCGCCAAGGACCCAAGAGGAATAAAGAGACCCGCATTAACGTTAGATTCTGTGGGAGAAACGTCCAAACGCCAACGCCGCGGGAGTGGAACAACACATCCTATGTCGACACGACTGAGTGTAAAGAGTTCAAAGCTAGCGTCAGAAGGCCAAGAGACTGTCACCCCAGTGAAGGGAACGAAGAGACCCGCATCAGAACCCGAGGATCAAGCTGTCAAGCGCCGACGCCATGAGGGGACGACGCAACCAATGGTAATTCCGTTGAGAATGAAGAGCTCAAAGTTGGAGGCGGAAGATCCAAAGACTGACACCCTCATGAGAGGAGTGAAAAGATCCGCATCCGACTGGGAATGGGGAAATGCTAAGCGACAGAATCAAGGCACTGAAACCCTCCACGGCATCATAGAGGATTTAAGGGAGTATCTTGTGTAGATAAGCGTCAGCTGTCGGATCGGTAATTAATGTATACATGACCATCCCCAACTAGACGCGTATCTGTAATAACGTTACGTATATAACATTCCTGGAGTAAGTTATTTAGTGTTTCGTAATCGACATGTACGCTGCAAGAGTCCCTTCTTTCGCTGACGAGATCGAAATGTTCAGAGGAATGGGTCCTGGTTGCACAGTTCAACGGAAACTTAATAACGTGCATCCAACCGAAACGGAACAACACCCGTAACGGAACAATATCGTCTTCTTAGACGATTTGAATCCTACCACACAGCCGCACAGCTTTGCTTACAATAGAATATTATTCTGTAGCTAATTCCACATGCAGTAAGGGGTTCCAGATAGAAAATTACGTCAATTGCAGGAATAGTTCTGATCGCTCCGTTCGCGGCAGCAGTTGGCGTCTCAGATATTGTGAGCCTAAAACGGTAAGTTAGGGGTTGCAATTGCTTTTTCTAGGTAATCTCATCACTGTATAAGGATTTCACATAGTGTTTGAGCTCCTAAAGATTCCCCTATTCACTTTATCCACCTAGTGTATATATTGAGGATCTCTCACCTCTTAGATAGTTTAACAAGTCATATTTTCAGTTAGCCACACAAAGATCCGATAGATATTCACCCCTGTGCCATGACAAGTTGTAACTAGAATGCTATCTTCGGTGCTCTAGGGTGAAAGGCTAGCTCCAAAAGCTTACCTTACTACCAACTAAATGCCTCAAAAATGTGGACTTTGAGAAATCCGGAAGCTCCGTTCAGAACAGAGGCAGGACCTATCTCAGCACGTTAAAATTATCACAGCTTAGTAATAGTGTTATATCTACGCTATGTTCACTTTGCCCTAGTGTCAGCCCTTTCAATTTTCTTTTTAGCGCAGCCTCTACATTGTTGAGAAGCTACACAGAGCTCCAGTAGCGAAGATGTATTAATCAATAGAAAACACATGAGCGAGCAGTTCGAGTTGAGGCGGTTTCCATATCAGCGCTTTGGAAGATTGACAACGCGATTGCGGCTTCACTTTGCGAGCAACAGTAGTACAACCTCGCCCGGTCCTAGACAGCTTAAAATATTATGGTTATGAAAGAAAGCTGCAAGAATCAAATTCATGTCATTCGACCACAAATGACATCCAAGGCGAGTCGAAAGCTTTGATCATAGACCCCATGAGATACCACAGTTGCGCACTCTCTCCCCTGATGCCAGTGTGCATGTAGATCGTATTTTCAAGCTTCTCCTGTGCGGTTGCCCCAGGTGCAGTAGTCATGAATCCATCTGGGACGGTAGTGGATCCAATAAGTCCAGGTACACCTAAGGTGACACCCCGCTCCTCTTGTCCGTCAAATACGGCCAACAATCTGTAATCATCTGCCGAGATGCTTCCGTGGATAAGGTATTCATTATCGTGATTCCGTCTGCCGTCGTTATTGCATCCCAGCATTTCGGCAACCTCACTTGCGTCGTAAACATTCCGCAAGCCCTTTGCCCAAATTGCTATAATTACGATCTGTTTCCCGCCATCTTTTAAAAGTTTCTGTCTTCGCCTCATCGCTCTTTCCCAACTCCTGGTGAAAGGTATCAAAGGTGTCTTAACTTTCTTCCATGAGAGACAGTTGTTAAAAGCTTCTCTAGTTAACGGTACATTTGGACCTCTCGACACTATATTACAATTCCGAAAGGTCGAATTGTATGCCACCGAGTTACTGTCATGACATTCCGTGCGGAAAAGGACAACTGGAGGGTCTCGGAGCGGAGATGGAACTCGATTTGTGAGACAAGCGGAATGCATCGCTTGCACTGATTGCAAGTATCGGCCCTGTCAGTCGTGTAAGTGAACTATAGGAGCGCGAATTTCTTTGGGGGTTTCCAGACCTCTACCCAGCTGCTAATTCTAACTGCAAATCGTTTGCGACTTCACTGTAGATGCAAAACAGGTTAGTTATGAGAGCGAGTAGCGTGCTGAGAGAGAGACGAAATCCATGAAGATCTATCGGAGAAGGCAGGGCCTACTAATACTACACGAAATGGGCGATTGCCAGAGGCAATCGTACAGAAACAAGCAACAAGCAGCGTGAAACAACAGGCACCAAACAGGTGACAAACCTGAGGTGCCAAAACAGTGCAAACAAGCCAAAACTGAGGCTACCTAGCCTCACATCTATTAGTGCCAAGCGTGCTGCTAAAGAAGCAAACGCGAACGAGGCAAAGCGCGGCCGCAAGCGCAAGTCTATGCAAGAAGAGGCGGACTTGTCAGCGCCCGAGAATGAAAGCGATGAGAAGCTACGACGCCTGTGCTAATGATATATTATTGAGTACGGTGGGGCGATTACGTGGGCTGAGCGGGGTCTTTCACGCTAGTTAGCCGAAAGCATCAGGCGCGCAATCATGCAGAAGTATCAACCAGGGCGACCACGCCGCACAGTTCCACGCGCCATGCCAGAGACAAGACTGATGCAGCTGCCAAACGTCGCTTTCAGGTTCTAGGACTCACGAGAAGTCTACAATTTGCTGTCGTGGGCGATAAAAGTGTGGCGCTGAAGCTGCACCCCAGAGGCTCTTTTGCGCTGCAACAGAAGGCAATTTGTAAAGAAGCCCGTAGAGGTAGCAAGACACATGCATTTTTCTGCTTAGAGAAGTATTCTATACTTAGGAATGGCTGCTATAAACAATCCCGGAACGCAAGAAAATTATTTTGCTCTGTGTGCAGAAGCACGTCAGGATGAAGTCAAAGTACCTATCATTTGTTCCGCTACGGGTGTTGTTCCGTTTCGGTTGGATGCACAGTAGTTAATTAGCTCAAAAACAAATGGACAAGAGAATCAGCCTGTACAATAGTTTGACAGTAGCTACGTCTGGTGGAACATGTGCCGCGACCATAACTCGGCGTACTGTCCGTCCGGTCTTTGCAACAACTCATCAGATGTTCCCTGCTCAATGACTTTGCCCTCATTCAAAACTAATATCATGTCTGCTCCAACGATTGTGGACAGGCGATGTGCTATCACAATTGTAGTGCGGTTGGAGCAAAAACGTTCCAGCGCCGCCTGAATCTGGGACTCAGTTGACGTATCGACCGCTGAGGTAGCTTCGTCTAAGAATACAATCCTCGGGTCCTTGAGGAAAAGACGGGCTATTGTGATGCGTTGTCTTTCTCCACCTGAAAGTAGGTTTCCATTCTCGCCAACTTTGAAGTCGTACCCCCCTGGAAGAGACAAAATCCTCTCATGAATCCCGGCCGCTTTGCACGCTTCCTCAATATCGTCCTTGTTTGCGCTCGAATGGCCATACCGTACATTCTCAAGGATAGAGGTGTTGAAAAGTCTGCAATCTTGAGGTACCGACCCAAGTGCTTCCTTCAGGCTGTTTATCTTTACCGAGCGGATATCCTGGCCATCTATCGTAATGGAACCTGCTGTAATATCATAGTGTCGATGGAGGAGCTCTCCAATTGTAGACTTTCCACTGCCGCTTTCACCTACAATAGCAATTGTCTTGCCAGGTTCCGCCACGAAGCTGACGCCTTGGAGGGTCTGCTTGCAGTCGCTGTAGCCGAATGCGACATCGTGGAAGATGACCTTGCCGGGCCCATCAACAAGATCTTCCGCAAGCTCGGCTTCAAGGACAGAAGGCTTTGTATTCAGTAATTTACTAGATGCCTCGGCGCTAGTAACGGCGGCGGTTATGTTGTCCCAGGACTGCTTGATTATCTTAAGAGGCTTTCGAATGTTTTCCCAGTGCATTAAAAAGCGGACAAAATCGCCAACGGGGTGCTGCTTGGACCTAAAATCCCGGAGGACCACGATGGCAACCACCAAGTACCCTAGCGTCATGACGGCATCCTGGGCGGCTTTTCCAAAGCAGACACCGACCTTGCAGCTGCACTGGGCAACAACATTAGCCGTAATGGCTTTCGTATATCGGTCTTGTTCATATGCTTCGTTGCCAAGATAAGAAACAAGTCGGTAGTTTGATAATGTTTCTGTTGCGATCGAACTAGTTGCACGGTCTGCCTGGGCTAAGGCGCGGCGCTTCGGATTGATCCACGCTGCGAGGGCGATGCTGAGCAAGATGTAGGCTATCACCACGGACAAGAGAGCAAACATGGCCGATAAGCCAAAGTCCGAGGCTACGTACACCATGGTGTTGATCAGATCGAGGAGCACTGAGAGGATTTGGAAGAGGACAAGGTCGACCAGTTGGGTGAGTGACTGAGCCTGGTCTATACATTTTATAATCTCGCCAGTGTCTTTCCTAGAATGGAAAGGCACTCCAAGCTTCAGGATGTAGCTGAACAAATGGACTGCTAGTTTCTTGTACGAAGCACACGCCGTATACGTGCTCGCCAAATTTCCGATCCCATCTAGTCCAAGGTCGCTCGAGAGGACTTTGAGGGAGGCCCACGCAAAGACGTTTCCCCAAGGCGGTGTTTTCGATGCCGCGAGATGATTGGCAATTATTCCGAGCTGTCTTGGGATCTGGACATTCGCGTACCGCACCGCGAAAACGCTGGCGAACCGAAGCCCCATACACGCGTTGAACTCCCAGTTATGCCACAACCACAAGTAGGGAAACAGGTGCCGCATCCGACCGCGGTTTTCAACGGCTTGGTTTTGAGGACGGGAGCTGAGAAGAGGCATCGCCTCTAGGTCGGTATGGGCCATTGCGGGGATCCGGGCGGCTGCGATTGAGAGCTTCATTTGGAGAGAGTTGACTGTGCTTGATAAGTTAATGACAGTGAAGCGTAGGCAAAAGTAGAAAGTTGAAGATAAACCTACCTATGCTTCTTGCGTTTGTACATACAGTGGTTGAGAAGACGTGATGCTTCCTCGCGAATGGTGTTTGAGAAAAGTAATGGCAGCAACAAGTCTCAGTAGAGAAGGACCATTTCACCGTCGGCACATTAAGGCCAGAATCTAATTTTCCCCTCGCAGCATGCAGTTCATCCAGTGAGGGGAAAGTCAAACGCCAGGGCCCTGGGCTTAAGAGAGGCAGGTGGCTTGCTGCATTTCCCCTGGTCGGTGCTGAGACACCACCGGCTAGCTGTCACTGAGGCGGCGGCGGCTTGCTTGCGGCATGGCGGCATAACCAAGTTTTTTGGGTGAGCTCAAGCTGCATCTCTTTGCTGGGTTTCCCTGCGCTTCTTCTCTGCTGAAATTCGTGGAAGCGCTCCTATCGTTGCTCGAGAATTTAGGCAGTAGTATTGGATGTCACACTTTGAAGAGGGAGCGGAGAAGATAACCCGTGATGCAGCATTTCGCCGATTTGGCACAAGATACACGTCAGATAGGTGAAATATAATATTGTGAAAAAGCCTGTAAGGTACGCATCCCTGACCGTATCGGCACCGGGATTCAGGTGGTCGCTCTCAGGTAAAAACTCTTCATCATCAGAGTACCAAGTACCTCCGCCAAAGACGCAACTGGTTCGCTTTCATCCCATCCAAGCTCTCCATAGGGCTCCAATTATCGTAGCTGAGGCATCCTCTGGTCAGCTTTCGCTCACCTGTAAAGTATATAGTGTAACTTTAACGTACTACATTGATCTTGCATCCATATCCAGAAACTTTGCATGTACTTGAGCGGGATCTTTAGTGAGTCTATCAACCAGTCTACGTATATCTCATCAGAAACCACATGAAAACGACTGGTGTGAATCCACTTGCCTGGCGTCTCCTCCACGGGATGGTAGCGCTCTTCATACATCCCAACAACAGCGCTGAGTTGAGGCCAAAATCCCCGGTGACGGCGGCAAGAGTTGAGAGCGAAGGATAACGGAGGTGTGCCTCTTAATTATTACTTGGGGCATGTTCGGGTGCGTAAACATCCGATGTAATGGTGCACTTGGACTCCATTGGGGCGCCCTCACCGCCTCAACAATAGCTGGGCCCACGCCACCCTTGGGTACGGCATCGGGAGGCTTATAGTCGGCTCCAGACAGGTCCACTTCCCGTCTCACCACACGGTTACACGATTTGCCTATTTCCTCATTCACCAATCCGACCAGTAGTAGGGTTGCATCAGAGACGGGTCGGAAGATAAGGAGTATGTGTCATTGCAGTGGGTTACGGGAGCGATATTCATGTTTGCTCTGTCACAGCGGACCACATCCATGCAACGGTGGTGCGATCCCGCACGGAAAGGAGAGGGGTCTGCCAGTTAACTCAAGACGATCAGACGTGCTTCAACAACCTCCCTGTGTACCCGTAGGTGACATTTTCCAATCGTCGCCTAAGCACTGCAGCCATCCTGGTTACCGTGGTCAGCTGATTCCGTGTCAACTCCCACGAGATGCAGTCAGGCAAGTTATTGAATACGGCAGAAAGCTGGAGATTGGTGTTCTTGACAACCCCATGCCACCCCTGGGGGGCTTCTGGGGAGTTCACTACCGCGTATGCTCTTGCCGCCGAAACGACAGCTGCGGCGATAGCGACCTCATGGATGATTGTAAAGTCTTTTTGGTTGCGGCATTTCAACTCCACAGGTCCAGCTTGTTCCATTAAATGCGTGAATAACAGAAGCTTTGACACTGATCTGCCCAAGGCCGGCTTGTCCCAGCAGTAACAGGTGACACGGTCACAACGAACCAGCCTGCCACCATTTGCTATCCGTCCACATCCAATTTCCGTTCTCTTGTGCAAAGTTCATCCAGGTCGACAAGTGATGCAATGATATCATCCACATTCTCCGCTTCCGAGGGGAACATCGTCACTGCCTCTTGCCAAAGTTTATTCCATAACAGCGAAATCTCGCAACAGATGCCGTCCCGAATATAAGGTCCGCGAAGCTCGCTCTCCCGAGTCTCCCTGTATATCAATCCAATCAGTCCAGCTAAAGCGCCCAATGCTTCAGCGCTTAGAGGACCTACATCAAGCTTCATCTGTATCTCCCTCCACAGGTTGGAGAAGGCCTGCCACTTTGTCTGTCGGTCTATACAGTATATTTTCCAGCGTGCTAACGGTATTGTAGGATCCTGAAAAGTGTTAGTTAGAAGTAAGGGTGCTTAAAGATGCTCCTTACCTCCACAACAGTTGGGAATTGCCACCAGTTGGCTTGAGGTTCCTTCCAATCCGTTCCGTTGTACGGGTGTTCATCGCAGCATGATGGGCATGAGGTACGGATTGAATTTAAAGTGAGTTGCGAACGTTGAAAAAGGATATCTAGGCAGAATACGTGACCTGAGCGTAGCGTGAGCGATATGGTAAAGCAAATATGCTTTCAGTCACTTACCACATGGTAACAGCCTCGCAGATCTTGGATCACAACGACTGCATTTCCCGCAGAAACCTCGGCTGACTCGCCTAATATCTGTCTTGAGCTGATGCCTATCGGTTGAACAACGCACTGTAGTCCCCACGCTAGGTCAGCAAAAACTGCAATACACATGAAGAAAGCTACATTCGCATTTAACAGCGAAGAGCGGTCCAGCTCGAACGGGTCTTCCGTGGCAATTGACGCAAGCTTGACGTATGTCTGCACGTTCGTTAGAGAAATTAACAAACGATAAAGCATTTGCCTACCCGCAGTTTGACTTGGAGCCTCTCTGAACCTTTTACTTTCTTCTTCCACCTTGACGTGTACCTCTTCAGAGCCCCTCACACGATGGTCCACGTCAGGAGGAGAGTCTTCAGCCGCAAACATGATCAGATCGTCGTTCCCTGCCATTTCAAAAGATTTAGGTATGTGGATGTGATGTTGTGGTAGAAAAGAAAGATAGGGCAAGCTCGGCTGGGCGAGAGGGGATCGAGTCGAAAGGTACTAGGCACTGAGGAAGTGCCCGGGGGGAAGTGCCCGGGGGGAGTGCTTAGTGCTCAGTGCTTCATCACAGTATCCAAGCGCCTCTTGCACCTCGTCTGGCCTTGCATGCATCCAAATGTTAGCAGGGGCCATATTTCCAGGTTTTTCTTGTCCAGTGAATGTGTTGTGACGATGCACATACGGCCGGGCTCGAATCGGGGACGTGCCTAGAAGATATTGGCTTGGCGCAGAATGTGGAAAATCCTTCGCCAATCATCTTGTGGCCTTCGACTTCGTACGATTTCGACGAAATCGAAAGCCGCATCCTGTGACGGATCGCACTGACAGAGGAACACGACAGTCGCACGGGCGCCTTCTCACTGAGAACTTGTCAGCTTTGAGGATGCCGGCGCAGAATATGCTTGCGGAAAATGGTAGAGGGGTGATATTGCTACCTACACGATCTCTGACGCAAAGAAATGAACCGACCAAACCCCCTGGTAGCTATACTAAGTAAAAAAATCCAGACAACCATCTCGCCTCGCACAATTTTATGTTGATTCTCCCCCTTCAGTTCAAGTTCCATTCTTTCAGTGTTCTTATCAAGTTCATGAGCGGTCCATCTGAACGCAGAGAACCTGAGGAGAATAAGAGGTCCAAATTTGTTGCAATTTTGGACATCCGGCCTGAGTTCACTCGGATTTCCATCGAGGTCCGGATCGAATTTGATAGCGTCCAAGAGTGCCCTTATGTCGAGCAGCCCGAGCTCTTGCACACGCCGTCTAAGTCGGGTTGATTCCTTGACCAATGCTTCGTCCTATTAAATGTCAGCAAAGCCAAAACGCAATTTCAGAGTCGCTTCTCTAGATACCAAACAGTACTGCTTCTGCCCCAGCTGGTTGGACGCGTTGGAAGGCGATGCGAGTCCGTAGGCATGGTTATCCCCAACAGGCGCGGGGGAGGGCTCGCTGCTAGGAATCGCACTTGGAAGCTCCATTTTTTGACTTGAAGGATCGATTGCTTAAACGTCAAGGGTAGAGAGCGATGGAGATAAGGCGGCAAGGCGGCTCGACTCCTTTAAATGGGAAGTATGGTTTGAGCGTGGGTGACAAACGCACCCTAGGTCACTCTGCAGTGACACTTCAATTTTATTCGTGCATCGCAATCCAAATTAGGAATGTGGCGGGACGGGCTGTGTCCTGAACCCCACCGTTGCCTTGAAAGCTCCTCTCAACAGGCCCCGTTCAGACATCGCCCGCAGACAACATGGTCTCCTGCTACGCTGATGAGCATACCCCTGGCAGCATCAAGGTCAATGCAGCATTGGATGTGTGGGATGTGCTGTACCTTATAGTTACTTGGCTCTACTATCGCTCCCAAGAACAGAACAAAGCACAAAGTGGCACATGCTTGAAATTTCACTCCTTGAGAAAGGTTGAGCAATCGCTCCGTAGAATTTGCTTTGACGGAATTGCAAATGCATTGGATGTTAGGTTAGATCTAGAAACAGATTTGATGCTAGCCTCATGCGCAATGCCTTGGAATGGACAATTATAATCGATGATACAAGTCAAGAGTCCAGCAGCGGCGGGGCCTGGTTGGAAGGAGAGGGAGACCACCGTTCCTCCGTACAGTCAGAACAGCTTATTGATGCTGCTTTCTCGCCGCATCCCACTGATTAACTAGACCGTTGACCCGTTCCAAGCCCTCGCGTGTACGTTTGAACTCGAGGCCTGGCACATTTTCCACTCGTTCTGTTCCCATAAGCGGAGTTCTTTATATGCTTTGATTGACTTACTGATCTCGTCTATGCTATAATATCGATTGTGGATGGTTTTGGCATTATCCTCGCTGAACCTATAGCATGTCTTGACGTATGTTGGAAAAAATCTAGAGCCAGTTGTGTATGGTGTAGCAGAGATATGTTGAAGGCCGTGCAGAGCAGTTGGGATTTCATCCTTGCGCGTGTGGACCACAAAATGGACGAAGAAGCTCCAGTCGACTTCCCGCAAAACAATGTCGTCCGGCCTGTCTGGGGAGGCAATCCAGAGGGGCAGGTCGGGTGGTGAAGTGGAAGTGCTTTGCGCCAGATTCGCTGGGAAGCTCATGATGACTGCGTTACAATGTGCGGTAAAAGTTCCTAACTACAAGTTCGGGGCCATTTATATACATAGAGCGAATTTTCCATAACTCATTCCATCACAGTGCGCCGACGACCGGCCGTAACGTCTGGGGGTCGCAGTGCGCTATTGCAGAACTAGATGCCAACGCAGGTCAATGACATTGCACATGGAACCTGGTCTAGGCACTTAGGCAAGCACGGCACCTCCATGTGGAGGTCCTTCCAAGGTTTGCCCTCAATCTGCAGGTGGCCAGTTTCCCCTGGGCCAACTCCCTCCGATCCAGAGTCCCACGTAAAGACAAGGGTCGGGGAGGCGTCTATCTGGCCTACGCGGCCCAGCCCAGGACACGAGGGCATTGGTGCTTAAGCTTGGGTTTGTGGCACGGTTTCCATTGGAAACGGCAGGGCTAGGTGTTGCCGTTGTTGGAGACCCTAATCATGCACACTCCAAAACACCAGCCCTTTCAATTACATCACAACGCAGTAAATTGGCCGCCAGGGATACATGGGTCTTAGTGCACTCTTCATGATCATCGTCCCCTGCGATCGGTGAAATTTGGGAGAGAGAAAAACGACCAAAGCAAGGCTGCCAAGGCATGAGGCGTCTAATGTGCATCGTGCCCTCCTAGGATCTACTCGCCCACTGCAATACTATTGCCTGTTGAGGAGCTGCATTGGAGACGCAACTTTCTGCCGCAGTTTGATGGAGTGATTGGCTTACGAGACACCCCACCGAACTTCTCGTGCATATGCCACTGGATATGCATAGTGCTGTCATCATCAAGTCAATAGAAGCATTGGATGTGTGAACTGCCACTTGCATTTGATTTATCAGCAGTTGGCATTTCAAGCCTTCACATAAACGAGCTGTTGGGGAAGTGCAACTGCACTCCGGAATTCGAACATCCAAGAGAACTCCAACCAGGGTGGTCCTCAATCAACCAAGTCCATCGGCTCAAATCTCCCACGCCCAATTTTTATTCGCTCAGCGTGGTATCTGAATTCCCTTTGGATGTGTACCAGGCTTTATGCTCTCTCGAGGAGCGAATTGGTGTTTGCCGGGCCGTTCTAGGATTCTCGAACACTAGATATGATCAGATATGCTTCTATGTAAGAGGTAGATGTATTGTACCCTTTGGGTCTCCAGCATATTGGAGGAGTCTATCTCGGGCTTGCATAGGGCCTTTGTTATGCAGTACAACAATGACCGCTCCACAAATTATAACAGCGGCAGGAATCGCAAGCGCTAGAATACCAGGCGTAGGAACCATGATTGCTGTATAAGTCGTTATGGAGACCGGGAGGTGAGAGCGACTGCAACGGAATGTGCTGTACCTAGTAGAAGAATAACGCTCGTCTTTAAGTGGGACTCCGGACCGGAGGGGGTTGGCCCAGGAAAGATCAGCGCCCACCTGCAGGTTGGGGGCAAGCTTTGGAAGGACCTTCAAGTAGAGGCGCCGCTCTTGCTTAGGTGCATAGACCAGGTTCCACGTTCGCTCAAGTCCGTTCTTACGCAGCATAAATTGGCTTTCAGGGGTTGCTGAGTCTCGCCGCTACGTCATGGTCAAGGATCGCGGGTGGGCGAATAATCACTCTTAAGGATTAGTGGCACAGGGAGTGCTCACCGAGGGCGGGAGGGAAGCTACTCCACTCAGCGCGGCTCCCACTTCCAACGGTCTAGATGCTACTGCACCAGCACCCACTCTCACTGCACATGCGTATTTCTAGGCGGTTACTAGAAACTTAAGGCAACCTTTCGAAGATTTGCCTAAGTCTACAAGGTACTCTAAGTCCTACAGCAAAACGTGACGAGCTAGGAGAAAATTTGCTACAGTCCCCCAGTAGGAATGGCAGCAAAACAGCCTCACTCGGTCTTGCCATCCGGCTTGCTGATTACGTAATCAATAGGGGTGCTCGTGTGCAAAGCCCAGGACCGTCGATGCTGGTCAAGAAGAGGGAGAATAATAAGCAATCCCAGAGCTCCACACAGATCAACTATTTTTGACGTTGGCCTAGCATTGAACATTCGAATTGAAGCTAATTTCCCACTATGCCTAACTTGTTCGGAGAAGAAAGCAAAAAGTCACTGAACACTTGGCTGTCCTCCACTGTCGAAGCTTCCCTGTACGTAGCATTTCCAACCGTCACCTAGAAACTCTAGCAGCCTCTTCACTCTTGCCACCTGTTCCAATGTCAAGCTTTCCTGCGAGCGGTAAAACTCATCGACTATGGAAGCAAACTGGATGTTAAGCCCACGCAATCCCCGGGGGTCCTCGGATTGAAAGTGGTCTACTGATCTCTCCGCCATCAAAACGACAGCCGCGGCTATAGCAGCCTTCTGAGTGATGAAAAAGCTTCTGAGATCGTAGGAAACCTTCAAATCCCTTATAATTTGAAGCGTCTCCTTGTCACAGAATTGCCTGGTACCAGACGGGTTGGCTTTTGGGATGAACAGCGGCGTCGCATTCAACAACGTTCATTCGTTATACGCGGGCACAGGGGGATGGAGCCACAAATGTGATGTACGTGTAGCCGCTGTGCAGGTTGTGTAACTAGGTTTGGAATTTATTAAATTGTGGCGTCCCAGGGCTCAGCTGCAGACCCCACGGTTCAGATTCTCACAATTCATGGATTTCCGCATTTCTTTTGTTGTGTGGGAAAGGGACGGCGTGGGCGGAACCGATCCTCGTCTGCTTTGTTGTTTTGCACCCATTGCAGGACGAAACATGACTGGAAGCCATGCACGCTAACTTGATTTGATTAGTACATCTGGTCAGAATTAACTTAGGCACAGAGAAACGGAAAATGGTATTAGAGGTGGTGGATGGGGACGGATAACAAATGGTGGCAAGCACAGTGTCAAAGAGTAGTTTAGTGTCAATCACAGGTTTTGTAAATTCCACATTTGTGGCTCCGTTCCAGATACAATGAATGAACTAAAGAAGGCTTGGGAATTTCTGCAAGGAAGCATTAATATTCTTTCACATACTGTCGGCACATGCAGAGCGGCAGCTTCCCAGGCCTGACCAAATCGACCGCGCCGCCCATCACCAGAGAACCAAGAACCTCCTTCAAACTCGCAGCTGTGGTCCTGTCATCCCATCCAGCCTCTAAATAGGGCACCAATTATCACTGGTGAAGCACGTTCCTCTGGTCAGCAATATGTGTATGGAATGACCTTCAACTTACTACACTGATCTTGCATCCACACCCAGACACCTTTCAAGTACTCGAGAACGATCTTCGGTAAGTCTAACAACCAGCCTACGTGCTCCTCGTCAGAAACCGCATGGAAACAACTGTTGTGAATTCACTTACCAGGTATCTCCTCCACTGGAGGGTAGCGCTCTTCATACATCCCAACAAGAGGGCTGAATTGAGGCCGAAGTGCGAGGCGATGACGGTCAGAGCTGAGAGCGAAGGAATGTGGACATATGCCCCTGAATTACGGATCAATAGTTGGTGCATAATCACGTGCGTCCACGTCCGATGTCATGGTGCACCTGGCTTCCCCCGGGCGCCCTCACCGCCTCAACAACAGCTGAGTCCCAGACAACCCTGGGGCACGCCATCGTGGGCTTGTGGACGGCTCCAAGTCCACTTACAATCCGACCAGTAGTAGGGTTGCATCAGGGAAGCATGCGTCACTGCAGTGGGGAACGGGTGTGATATTCATGTTTGCTCTGTCACAACAGACCACATCCATGCAACTCTGCCAGCCAACTCGAAGATAATTAGACCGGGGTGCTTCAACAATCCTTCTGTACCTGTAGCTAGCATTTTCAGGCTATCCTGTTCCTGCAGGAAGACGCCTCTAGTGCGGTGCCCCAGACAGCTATCGTCCACGAAAGGTATGCGGACTGGGTGCAGCAACAGGATCAGAAGCCACACAGCGATTCGAACTACTTACACCCGATGATTCCCCTAGAGATCCACCACTCCGTTCGTACAACAGCTCCCGTGGTCGGGCTTACCGCTGGTCCGGAGAAGCGCCTTTATGCGCCTCTCCACAGTTCTCCACTACAGTGTTTACAGCTTGTAGGAATTCCTTTCTGAATATCCAAGTACAGTCAGAGCTAATCTCCTCACCCTCGCACTAGAAAACATTCCGCTGCTCGCTGCTAATACCCCGCCAAGCCTTGAACTGAATGAAGTGATTTTATGGTATGGTTAAGCCTCAAAATCTTGATCTGTTGTTTCCACTTCTAGTGCAATGCGCCGCCACTCATGCCCCAGGACATTTGCTCAGTTGACTGGATATCGGAATAGGCCTCTGTGGGCACCAACCGCGCAGGCTTCGTAGACGATGACCGGACCGAAGGAGCGGCCCACGTGTCGGAGTACAGAGGTGGAGAGGAATCATCCTGGTACGTAGGCGGAGGCGGAGAGGAATTATCTTGCAATAGAGTATCAGGCCCTTCTTTTAGAGCCCTCTTATTGGGGATTAGACCGCCTATGGGAAGTTAGTTGGACTTCGTAAGAGATGTAGTTGAACGTTACCCTCGTTCTTAGAGTCATCTACGCTGTTAGCGGGCTCATATTCGATGGTAATTGTTATAGTCCTGGTGATGCCCTTTGGTACCCGGTCGTTAGATCTTAGACTTAAGAGGCTACGGCAGAGGCTACGACAGAGAAGCTCAAAGCATGTGAGTAGCCCCATTGGAAGCAATGCATGCAGGGTAACAAAGACGTGGACGAAGGCAGCCGGTGAAGCGCCAAGGCAAGGAGGAAAGGGCGAATTCGGTCTCAGCTCTGTGAGAGGGCATGCACGATATATCTTAGGCGAGCACGCCCGCTCCGGAAAGCTGTCTAGCATTGATATGTTGGTTTTCGAGACAAGTACTCATATTTCGTGTGGCTCGTCGGCCATGGATGCGCATGCGGCGTTGATGGCTTCGCAGTGCTCCGTGTGATGAGGCGCACAGATTCAGCAAGAACAACCCGTCCATGGGCGTGATTGATGGCGCGTATAGAGCCAATGAACAAGCTGTGCACGGTATTCAGTAGATGGCTGTTTGTGGAAACGGATCGCTGGACCGTTGTACGCTAGTGGGTCGGTCTGGAGACTGTTCTATTGATGTTGATAAACTTCAAACAACGCTATTCCGCTTTCGCTGCGGCCAGCCTGCAGCGAAAGCGGAATAGCGTTGTTTGTTTGCAGCTTGATCAACGAACAGACTTTAACCCCTGTCTTATCGTTTTGGGACTAAGTGGGGTTGGCGTCCCCGCGCCCTGCCTCTGGATACCTTGGCGTTGCTCACAGTCTAAGCAACGCCGCCTGGTCGAGCGACTCGTCCCACGCGAATTGTCCGGGTTTAGCAGCTATTAGCTAGCCATTGTACCGTGCTACACATTGCACATATTTCCTGTTCCCCGGTCAACCCTTAGAAGCACCGTTAATCCCACGCTACAAGCATTAGCTCTCGCTTAATGGTCTACGTCGGTATTGTAACGGTCGCTGATTCCCCATCCATTGGGATTATGGCACATAACCTAACAGGCAAATGTGTTGCGAAAAGAATCATGGTTCGCACATCCCTGTTAGAGACTCACGCGACGAGGTCGAGAATCTACGAATTCAAGTGTCTGGAAAGGCCCTCTTAGAAACGGTGGAGGAGCTGGCGGTACTGTTTTCCAGGTCTTACATCGAGGCTTCACCAATGGCGGGAGGCAGTGAGATGCGTATTAACTTATTTGTTCCTCCTCCACCTGACAAAGACAAAGGATACACCATGCTTCAAGCTCTACCGCACCCAGTTAGAGATCATTATAGACGAAAACGAAGACTAGAACAAATGCTGCATCCCTCCTTCGCATTCGACATCATTCGTCCTCCGTTCCATGATATACCCCATCATAATGTCCAGAGGCGGTTCAATAGAATCCATGCTGAAGTGGTGTACCTCGATATCTTTTCCTGGGTAGAACCCCGCCATTCTGTATCCCTAATATCCCCCCCCTGTGCACATCACTGGAAACTTGGCTCCCTCCAGCAGCCTTTTCACTCTTGTCACCTGTTCCGATGTCAAGCTTTTCTGAGAGCGGTAAAACTCATCGACCACGGAAGCAAGATTGGAATCAAGCTGACGCCACTCCTGGGGGTCATTGGGGTGAGAGGGGTCTTTTGATCTTTCCGCTATCAAAACCAGAGCCGCGGTCATGACGACCTTCTGAGTGATAGATAATTTCTCCCCATTGTAGGAACTCTTCAAATCCTTTAGAATTTTCACGGTCTCGCTGAGGATAACTCTATCATCGTCCTTGATCCTGAAATGCCCGTAGACAACGATAGCCACCGTAAATGTATTGAAATATCGCGTAGTTATACGACAGCTCGTAGGAGGATGAATCCATTCTTGCCTTTCAATCAATTAAGAAGAATCCAAACGAACGTAGCAAGATTGACTCACAACCAATCTTCTAATTCTGCTGCTTGTCCAGATAACAAATGACTGTCGATAAACTGGAGGATGGCGTCTGAAAGAACCTAAAAACATTAGAAAGGGACAGGGGTAAGTGTATGACCACATACATATGGCGGTTCGGTTTCCTGGAACCATTTTTTCAAGCCCATTGTAACTTAAAGGGTTATGACATTGAGGCAGGGAGGATACAGGAACTTGTACTTGGCGGGTTAGCTCTGGAGATGAACAATTCGTTGTACGCGGGCACAGTGGGATGGAGCCATAAATGTGATGTGCATGCACCACCCTAGTGGATAACCCCTATCTGTGTCACTGCTTCCACCGACAGGAACAGGGGCAACTTTGTTTCTGTTTCTGGTGCAGCACATATGCAGAGCGGCAGGTGGCTTTCTATTTTATTGGGTCGACGTGAACTCTCAGCTGGGCGGGCGGAGGAGGTGGAAGGCTGGGCCTCGCCATCACTCCCGGTTTCACAGTTTACTTCCACGAGTGACAAATCCGCGTCCATAAGGTGCCGTTCCCCTAGCATATACGCATCTAGCAGCAACCCCATGACTGCTCTTCCTCCAGAGATTTCTCTTCTACATAAATTATGCGTGGACGGTGATATTGATGTTCCAGACATCGAGAACCAGTTTCTAAGCAACTTGAAAGCATTCGCGGACGCCAGGGACTCTTTGTGGAAGCGGTGCAAGCTTCAGCGCCTTCTCGCGTCTGCGATACTTCACGCTCGGCCAGGGATCGTCAAGCTCCTTTTATCCCACGGCGTGGAGGTATTTGAGGTGTCCATCAAGGCGGCAGTTGAGACCAGGTCAAAGCAGCTCTTCCAATTATTAATAGACGGCGGATGGGATGTAAACCGGCCATTAGGACCCTTCGACCCCCCAGTCCTTGCGTAAGTTAAAGGCGTCTTAGCTCGTTGAATAGCACAAGCTAATGCCTCATAGATGCTTTGTGGATGACCCTGACTTTACGCAATGGTTCCTTAACCGAGGGGCGGATCCCAATGCTAGATGTTTCTTGGACTTGACTCCAATGTCTATCGCCGTTAAAGACGCTCAGCTTAAGAACATTGAGAACCTACTTTATCGAAGGGGAGTGAGCATTACAAAGGGGCAGTTAGTCTATCATGCTGTTGAGCGAAGCAAGAACGCCGTCGAGGTTTTGCAAATGCTTGTCTCTAGGGGAGCACCTCTAGACAACATAAAATACTCAGACCACATGAGATCTTGGGAGCACGAGCACTTCAGGGGTCTAGGTTCTCCATTGCACAGAGCGGTTGAGTTACAAAAAGTCGACGTGGTTGATTTTCTTCTTCGCGAGGGGGCGGATCCAACAAGGGAAGACACGAAGCGCCGCACTCCTTTAGCTATTGCAAAGCATGTAGAGGACGCAACCTTGGTTGACCTAATAACTTGCGCTACAAGAGAGTGGGTTGATCAGAAGGACCCTCGGGGAGAGGCGAGAAAAGGTTAAACCAGTTTGAATGCAGAATACATTACCGAGTTGCGATCTTGCGACAGCAAGGCTTGGCGAAAGTAATGAGGAAACCAATCAAGCCTAGGATTCAAGTTCAGCAGAAGGGGCTGCTACTGCTTCTAGCACGTCATTCGATCCCATAAGGGATATATGATGTGACATGATGTGACACGAGCATCTCCACAGCAGACTGGTTGCATGGACTCATGCTTCGGTCGAAGCATCCCCCGTGCGTGGGTTGGGTGCTCCTGGCCTACGATGGGCCAGCTAATTGGGGTTTTAGTTCGAGTTGATTGGAGCTGCCCCTTTTCGTGTGGGATCGCATAACTGTTGCATGGATGTGGTTCGTTGGACGGAGCAACATGCACATCGCATCTTTTCATACATCCCAACAAGAGGGCTGAATTGAGGCCGAAGTGCGATGTGATGACGGCCAGAGCTGATAGCGGAGGAATGTGGAGAAACGCCCCTGAATTAGGATCAATAGTTGGTGCATAATCGGGCGCGTCCACGTCCGATATCATGGTGCACCTGGCTCCCTCGGGCGCCCTCACCGCATCAACAACAGCTGAGTCCCAGACAACCCTGGGGCACGCCATCGTGGGCTTGTGGACGGCTCCAAGTCCACTTACAATCCGACCAGTAGTAGGGTTGCATCGGGGAAGCATGTGTCACTGCAGTGGGAAACGGGTGTGATATTTGTGTTTGCTCTGTCACATCCATGCAACTCTGCCAGTCAACTCGAAGACAATTAGACCGGGGGTGCTTCAACAATCCTCCTGTAGCTGTAGCTAGCATTTTCAGGGTATCCTGTTTGTGCAGAAAGACGCCTCTAGTGCGGTGCCACAGACAGCTATGATCTACGAAAGGTAGGCGGCCTGGGTGCAACAGAGATCAGCACAGCGATTCGAACAACCCGCACCCTATCCTAGAGATCTGCCACTCCGTTCGTACAACACCTCCCGTGGTTGGGCTCACCGCTAGCCTGGAGAGGCGCCTTCATAAACCTCTCTACAGTTCTCCAAAGCCAATCTTCTCGCCCTCCCACTAGAAAACATCCCGCTGCTTCAAGTGTAAGATCGCAGTTCTCACTCGGTAGTGACAAACACAAAAAGGCAGAACGATCTTCCAGGCGGCCAGCGTATCGCACGGACACCCACTCATTCCTAGCCTGGCGCTCCACCTTGGCCCCCTAAACCCCTGCAGCGCGTCAACTGTTGGAAGAAGAAAAGACGGGCAGTCTATATTTTGTGGACACGAATAGGGGAGGAGAGTTGCCGGGTCGCCTGCTCTCCCGACATATGACCGTCGTCTGTCGGCGCAATCTCCTTGATGACAGAAAACTTTCTTTGTCTGTAGCTGCGATATATCCACGCGCGCACCTCTATCGCCGTCTGACGGATCTCCCATGTCGCAGCGAGAGTACCATATCGTGGTCCTAGGGTCGGGTGCGTGAACTGAAAAAAGCTACCACCATTTGTGGATTCACTAATCGTTGCTAAATAGGTGGGGTGGGAAAGAGCTGTCTGACTGGTGTGTTCTGCGATCAGCTACCTTTCTCAAACTCATCCTAGGCAGCACAATTTGTTCAGAACGTCTGGATAGAGAACTACGACCCTACGATTGAGGATTCCTACCGGAAAGCTATCGAGGTAGATGTGCGTGCGTTGATCTCTTGCCCACGTCAGAAATGTTGACTCACAATCCAGGGCCGCCATGTCATTCTTGAGATATTGGATACGGCCGGAACAGAGCAGTTCAGTAAGTTGACACATCCTGACAGTCGGTGGCAGTGCTAACAAATACCTAGCTGCCATGAGGTAGATTTCCCTATTGACCGCCAGTTTCAACATACTAACACCCCCAACGAGAACTCTACATGAAAACTGGCCAAGGCTTCCTCCTCGTCTTCAGCATAACCTCTATGTCCTCTTTCTCCGAACTCACGGAACTCCGCGAACAAATCCGCCACATCAAGGAAGACGACAACGTCCCCATGGTCCTCGTCGGCAACAAATCAGATCTCGAAAACCGCGCCGTGACGCGACCCCGCGCGTTCAAAACCTCCCAGGATTGGGGGAATCTGCCGTACTATGAGACGAGTGCGCGACGGCGCACCAATGTCGATAAAGCCTTTATCGACCTGTGCAGACAGATTATGCGCAAGGACCAGCGGCAGGAAGAGTATGTACCAAGACATGTGAGGACGAAGACACCACGTGAATGCGGCACCCACTGTACGATTCTTTGACCCTAGATGTTTAGAGGCCGTTTAATTTTCTAGGTTTGCCTTGATAAAAAAGCTACAACTCTCGGTGCGTTTGTTTAGGCAGACGCCCTTGTTGTTCACTGTTATCGCTTCTTCTTCAAGTAGTAGTGCTTGTCCTGTGCAGATGGAGCGGCGGTAGCTGGAGCCTAGAGGAAATACCTCTGCACCGTTCAGTTTAACGGCTTATTGATTGAGGATTTTGTAGGTTATCTGTAAACTAATAACAACTATGTCCTATACGCAAAGAGTTAGGCATTAACTCCTTACGCACGCCGTGCGGAAACCTCCGCCTCCAGCTTCCACCGTTTTCTCTACTAATCCGCCTCACACAATCTCTACTCCCAGCGACCAGAAGGCAAGGGACGAGAAGAGTGCGCTGTACGGACCAAAACTGGCTTACCTCCGCGTGACGCCACTAAGAACTTCAACCGATATCGATATCCATGCAAGAAGTGTAAAACTGGCAGAAATTAGTGAGAATGCCACACAATAGTTTATTTGCGTACCTCTATATGCCCAGTATTGTTTCCAAGCTTACCAGAGTAGTCCCAGAGCCAGTAGATTGTATAGATGCTTCCTACTGTTATGTCGTTTGGTAGCTGAATGGTGCTACGGCAAGGCAATGCAGAATCTCCGCGGCCGCAGCTACCGTCGTCAAACGGGGTAATGCCTAGAACTGAGGAAGGAATTAGTAAAAGGCGCTGCGAATACTTCTAAGAAGTCTTACATTTGCCTCTCCCAACACCTGCCTTCCAGCTTTGGGCTTCGCCAAACGTCGTACTATCTTTAGTATTGTTCGTACCTTCGAATCCAAACCAATATATATTACCTACAATGCTCTCTGGCGATACAGGGGCAGATATATGTCCATTTTCTAGATATTGTGCGACGATCTGTGAACCGGGGCTGGCCTTCAGTCTGTGAAATCCGTTAGCCTGGAATTGTGAACTTTGAAAGGGACTGCAGAAGGTCTGCTCTGCAGAACTTGTGGTTAGTAGATGTGTATTCCCCTTATCGGGGTCCGCGTTAGCAACACGAGCAGCTAATCGATTCGTTAACAGTATGCCCTTGCATAGGGGAGGATGACATCCTACTATAATTGCGAACGAATCCGAGCTCGCCAACGGTTTGGCCGTCTACTCGAATGACTTGTATGTTGTCAACCTTAGAAAACGTCATTATGTGGCGGCATGGTGGAGTAGCGATGTACGTGCCCAAGAGTGACTAGTTACCGCAACTACGGAGATGAGGCAGAGGAGCATTGACTTGGCCAAATTCTTCATGTTGGAATATGTTGAAAACCTTCGTCACTTTAGACTCTGTATTTATGCTGATGTCGGGGGTCATATTCCTAGCACCCAAGAGGGAGAGACTTCAAGGCATCATACTGGTCCACAATCGTTCACCACGTATTTACTAAGTCAGTGAGAAACGAGACGGGATAAAAGAGTCACCACAAAGGGTGCAAAAATGGCAATAGGCATTATTCGGACTGCGAATAGCAACATGTCTAATAATAAACCCTTCATTGTTCTAATGCTTCTATTCTAGTGGGTGAAACGAAGTAGTGAAAGGAAAGGAATTGAACACCGCGGTATATCGATACGATTCTCATGGTTTCCTCTTTGTAAGCATAGGGAAGTTGAAAGTAGGCGGTTCTGGAAAGTAGAGTTCGTCTTTAGCCACAGGGTCTTTAGCGGCATCTTGGTTCGAAGTTGCTCCTGATGGGGTTTGCGCTAATGGTTTCCTGGGCCCCCCAGTTCCCGTCTTTTTAATCCTGCTTGGAAATCCAGAATTAAGCCTTAAACGGTCATTTTCTATATCCCCAGGTGATCTATTCACAGTTTTGGGATGCGACCGCTCCTCGCAAGTGGTTAGGGAAATGTGAACAAAGGGACTTGGGTCACTTACAACCTGCTGGATTCTTTGAAAAAACTCCTCTGAAGATACATAAGAGTATCCTGCGTCCTTCTCTGGAAACCCAAGGACCAAAACTACCTTCACTCCAAGCTTTCTAATCCCATCTACTTTGTTTTCCAGGGCTTGCGTTCTTTTTTTCAGCTGCCTGTTTCGGTATTTTGTCGACTGTTGCGCCATACCTATGATACGAGGGACCTAAGTAGAACTTCTAATGCAATGGGGCGCATCTGTATATGAACTGCGATTGTGTTTCTAAAGATAGACTTTTCTTAAGATAGAGCCGCTTCCGCATCCCAAGAGAACATCTAATATTAGCAGCATCGGTTTGGGTAACATCTGCGGAGCGTATGCAATTTTATGTTGTAATTCCAGGCTATTATTTTTTATATAAAGCCGTTGTGGGAGCTAGTACTACTATTTTTTGCGACTTGACTTTAGGAGGCATAGCTGCCGGTATGCACGCTGCATCTATATTTATTCTGTCTCTTAGTCAGATCGCTTTTGGTCAGACGATTGAGAGAGTACAGTTGCGCTAGAGACGGATCGCCGGCTGTGATAATGAATGTAAATATATAAGGCCAGCTTAGCTGTCACCTAGTAGGTTGTACAGTCGAGCCAACGCCAATAAATACGTGAAGAATCCGCCTAGACTCACCCATGTGTGACGTCCTTTTCGATTTCCTTGTTTAGCTGCTCGAAATTCCTCAGAGCCTGCTGAAGAGACTCGACAACCCGTCCTGCTTCTGCAGCGATATACATCCTTGCACGGTAACTCGCACGATACCTCTCTCGCTCTTGCTCAAGCTCGCGCCTTAGCTGATCATTCTCCCAAGTCTTCTGCTCGATCAGCTGCGAGAAATTTGGCCTAGGCATCTTCTTCGACCCATCCGCTTGCTCATAGGTGTTGTGGAGCGTCTCTGTATCGACAGCATTATTTAGAGAAGACCCATCAGAGGGACGGTGTTCTTGAAAGATTTTTGTTCGCTTATGTCGGAGCATCATTCTGCATTTCTACAGATCGTAGATGCACAGACCGCGGTGCTTATATACTGCAAGTTTGATTCAAATGCGTTCGGGGCAGGTTTAGGGCCCATGTCTATGATTAGCACTTGGACGAAGCTGGAACAGGACCTCTTAGATCATGGCCTTCTCTACCCCTTCCCAGACTGTATTTAGAGTGAATTGTTGGAGAAGCAAGAAACAGGAAATAAGCCCCCAGCCAATATTTTTCCTTCGAGATTTCTTAGCAAGCACTTTATCTTCTGCCTCTTCATTGTCGTCTCTTCCCAATGCTTGGGAACTGTTTCTCTACAGTACCTGATTCCGCTGCTTGTGGTTCTCCGGCTTTGTTCGTGCTTTCACCCTCGTTGACTTCTTGCTCCAAAAGGAGGATAAGTTTGGCAGCATTAGCCAGTGCGTTATGCAATTAACTCTCTTCTATTGCATCCTCTTGTCCCTCTAAAGTACACTTAGCAATACGTAGTTCGTACGCCTGGACTACCGATCCTGGGCAAGGACAGTTGTCTAAGCGCTCTCCAGCTCTTTCTCCAGGAACCGGTATCTGCCGGCCAAGTCGGCAAGCTCATCAGCCCTTTTGGCATGATAAGCGCAAAGATCTTGGTATACATGAGACCCAGGGACATTTCGATGCTTCTCTTAACGATAAGCGTGCTTAGATGCGTCTCGAAATTTGTACAGGTTACTACAGCAAACATTTAAGACTTCAGCAAGACCCCAGAGTTGTTAGTCGATGTAGACTAGGTATTAGTCTGTAAGCAGTCCGCCCTTATTGCAAGATTTGGGAGTTTGCCTTGGTTTGTTAACCTATGTCGTCTAAGAAGAGTTAGCTACGATAAAGAAGCTGATAGAGGACTCTTACAGATACAGAAGATTGTTGCTCTTGGAGCTCTACAGTAACTGTCTGCTGCGAGGCGATTGTTCTCGACGATCCTGGATTTTCTTGAGCGTGTTGTGAGGAAGAGCTCGTCCCACATTATACACTTCAACACCCGACTTTGTAGAACATCGTAAATTCATCTGCTTGCACTTTAATCATGACGAATGTGCTCTCATACACCATATTCCACTCAAATTTAAAGAATGAAAAAGTCAAAGGGACTTAAACCGTATGGGACCTAAACTGTGAGCCGAAATAGGTAAGCAGGAGCTTCTTCCAAAAGAAAACGCCTCCTGTTCGAACCTCGTATGAGCCACTGTTTGAGGCGCTGTAGGAGTAACAGCCACCGGATGCTGCGACATCCGAAAGGTTGCTCCTTCTATATTTATATCTCTCTTTTCCTACCTATTTTCAATAGGATTAGCAAGTTCTATTTCCAGTTGCGCAATTCACCCGATTCTACCTGAATCTCACATAAACCGTATGGGACCTAACGTTAAACCGTATCTTTAACGCCTTCCAAGCGTGGAAACACTAAACAAAAATATAGCACACCACGAACCCTAGAGTTAAAGGCCTTCCGAGCTTGCCATACTGAACCCAGTATAGTTCCAAAAATGGAAACATACAAACACAACACAAAACAGATAGAGCCCATAGAGAAGCACAGTCAAGCCATGCTCTTCTTCTTTCGACCCCGTTTGGGGGAGGGTCGCTTCGTTTGCATGGCTTTGTCCTCCCACTCGGAATCCTCGCTCCTGGATCTCTTAGTGGTGTGCTGTGGCTCGGCCGAATGCTCAATCTCCTCTCCACGATCAGAGTGTCGACCCACTCCTTCACTCGCGTCGTTTTCTGAGGCCATGATCTTGTCCGCACAGCTTGCCAGTGCATTCCTTAGCTCCGAATTTTCGTTTTCTAATTGCCTGATGCGGCCCTCCAAAATCTCTTTCTGGTCGGAGGGTAGGTTTGAGGCCATTCGGCGCTCGTATTCAAAGGTCACGGCTGCTTGACCAAGTATAGTAGTTTGAGCACTTTCAAAATCTTTCTGCAGTTGCCGATATCTGGCGCTCAATGCCCGGAGGTCCTGCAAAGTATGTTCGTGCTGGCTGTACAGAAGTTGGTATTTCTGGGAACCACTGTTGTTCTTCTGTCGTTCCATGTAGTAGGCTTCTTCGAGCGCAGAAGCCCTTTTCTGCCAATCATTTAGGATTCCTTGATACTGATACAGATGGTGGCGGAAAGTCTCCAGGACTCTAATCGCGTCGTAGAGCGTTTTGTCAATGGAGCCGAGGGTTTCGTCCACAGGGACCCGCTCATTTCCGGAAACGTCCACCGTCGGGCGGGCTGTCTAATCTAAGTTAGCTAAAGGGCAAACGGCACAAATCTCATCGGGTTGGCAACCTGCTGGTGCTCAGCTTTGACGATTGATGTTGATGGGGAAGCCATAACGTTTAGTTGGTCTCGAGGGAGGATTTTATTAGGATTGGAGTTGGATTGAGTGTTAGAGACTCGATTGATGTCGCGTGGGTGCCGATTTTTGTATCTAGAACTATCTTTATATGCCAATTCCACGTCGTGATGAGCGTCAGGAGTCTCACCGGTCAAGACTCTCGCTTGCCTAAAAAACCAACATGATCAGATTTCATAATGATACAAATATATCTGCGTGCGAGTGCGGCGTAGCCCACGCGACGAGGGTCCGAAATTGACCTCCACGAACTCCATTCTTGGTGATGGGGAATTGAGATTTGCCCCTTATCAGCGTATACAAGAAGTGCTCTGCTCTGCTCAAGTTCTCAGTTCTCGTGCCACAACGACACGAACACTTATGAACATGGCCATCAAGAATGAACGTATTTTGGAGAAACTCAATCAGGACAAGCGATGCCTTCGTAAACTCATCGGACATAAGAGCCTAATCAAGAAGCTCCCGGTAAGCGAACGCGGGGTTCTGGTGTCACGTGCCGAACGATCTGAGGGCACTGTCCACCCTTCTATCATGCCCGTCACAGTCTATCATGGGAAATCAGTATGAGGCCAGATATCTAAAATAAAGCGTGGATGTTAATTGCGGAAAGACTAGGTTCACACCCAAGCACAACTTGATATGAGCTTGGAGGCATTGGGAGAATAGCGCTGTGCCTTTGATGGAAGTTGGGTGGCCGGGAACAGTACTCAACGGGGTTAGAGATACCATTTTTTTTCCTTGGACCATGAATGCAAAGCTGCGGCGCGGTTGGTGCGTCTGACGTGTCTATTTTTGTGCAACAATAGTGTCACACAGGATGCCGCCAGCCCGAGGGAGACGGAACGCGGCTATTTATGTGACTTTCGCGCCCTATGCAGAGTTTCCTTCATCATTTTCATGCCATCAGCGACCCGCCAGTTATCAATCATCAGGCAGAATTCATTGCTAAGACCGATTCTCGATCCAGAATGAGTTGCAATACCAAAGAGCAGGGAGACGGCGTAACTGCCGCAACCGAATATGCCAGTTGCCCCGTTGACAACACGACGGACGAAAACGGCGAAGTTGCAATGAATGAGCAAGCAAACCATGCCATGAAATATCATCATGAACCATCCTGGATCAACGCTGGCCAAGATCCCGAACTATTCCTAGACTTCATGCTGAACCCCATTGACGCGACAACCCTAAAGCGGAACCAAATGCTGTATCCAACGAACGGTATGCAACAGCCAGTCCGCTACGACCAAGCCAACACGACCATCGAATCTGTTCTTGAATCGCAGCTGGCATATAACAGCAATGAAAGGTATTTAAATAATTGGGTGCAGCATCAGGATGGAAAGCTAGGAGCAAGAGCTCAGGTAATTCTACATTCCTTCTCACCACCGGTCTAACTCAGTGCGGATCAGACACAGCTGCTGTTCAAGAGTTCCAAGCGTGGTCAGAACGGTTTATTAGAAAGGCAGAGAGTCAGCCAAGGATATGCTCGAGGTCTAAGTCGAAATGATCTGCACCCAACCCTGTTATTTACATCCTCGCCACGCACACGGCACTGATGTTATATCCTTTTCTTTGTATCGAAGCCACGTCATTCTATCTTCTCTTCGATTGATTGGCATTGCTCGAGGGCATCCTGTTTTCGGAGCACTGCTGTACATAGCCTCAAGTAGATCTATGGTGAGGAACACGTGTTTCTTGTATTGTGGAATATAGCGTTGGATGGACGCGTTTTCTTCTGTAAGCTCTTCTAAGGTCTTCACCCATCCGTCTTAAGATCCTCTGGCAAAGCAGGGAAACAACCGCTCCACCTGACGATGACTACGACGAAAAATTCCAACCCCAAGATCGTGATCCCGGACTAACGTTAGAGTTGAGGGTTATCTTAAACGGCTGCACCCATCCGGGCGAGGAGCCACAATTGGCTGCGCGCCGGGGCTCAGCGCTGCGGCCTCCCTAAAGTAGACATCTATAGATGGCAGCACGGAAGCACATCTGACTTTGTTGATCCGATCCACATCGCCAATTCCAGCAATTCCCTGATCAACCATATCTTGCAGAAGATCGACCACCATTTGGAATGTGCCTTGCTCGACCAGAGTCTGGTTGGCGCCTTGAATCAAGGTGTTACCCACCAGGGCTTGGTCCAATGTGGCCTTGAACATCAACTCCTCTTTCTCAAAAGCCAATGCAGCCGCTGCCCGAGATTGAAAGGCGTCTGCTGATATACTCGCTGCTTCGTCTAGGAAGGCTGTAACATGGCCAACGTCGTTGGCCCATAGCGATGCAGCTGTAAGCAAATCGCCCCGTATGGAGATCGAAGAAACTGACGCAACAGGAAGGAGGAAGAGTAGCTTCATGACGACGGATTGAGGTCTGTTGCCCACAGGGAGCGCTCGGCCTCGACTTTAAATACTCATGTGTCTATGTTCAGATTTCTGGGTGAGCGTTTTCGTACCCTTTGCGTAAGCTGTGACTGAAATAGTAGCCGTGCTTTCTTGGTCAAATCGCCGAAGCGTATTTTTATACTGAAATTCCCTCGCATGGGCTATGCAAATCATGCGTTCCTTTTTGGCCATTCTTGTACGTGCCTGGGTTCTAGGCTCGACAGTACTCTGAAACTGTGTTAGGAAGCCGCCGATGACGAGGAATTCCGAAACTACGGGCGTGCAAAGATTAAAGAAGAAGATGTGTCTCTCTCCTGCCTTTGAAGTGCCCGCTGATAGCGGTTTAGTTCATCGAGTCGGGAAAACAGTTTCTGTCGGTCCTCGCAGTGGCCCACACGGAGGACCTGGAAGAACTCTGCTCAAGGCTCCGGCCACACACACTCACTTTCAGTTCAACTTCTCCCTTCACACCCGAGAGCGCCGGTCGGCAAAGTTCAATTGTGGAGAGCGGGGCCAAACCTATGGAGGGCATGCAGGGCGACCCGAATAGGCCCGTAAATTGGAACGTTGTGACAGAGTCGTTGACGGGCGACACTATATATAACCTTAAGTAAGGAACGAAACTTGTTACTAGTTTGTCCACTCATCTTTGGAAATACACAAAATCGGTCGCGTGTTGTCTGAAGTTATACAGTTCTCGCAGTTAATTTAGAAGGGTGTTTAAAATATTCTCTTTAATGTGCTCCATGTCTAACTATCTGCATTCGCAACTCCGCCAGAAAGAGTGGAGAAGAGGAGCCAGCCCTGATGTAAGTTAAGTTACAACTCAGAACTTTGAGAATTCTGGCAACGCTACCCTTATTGCGAGACAGTCTATTATGCCTCCTTTCAAGAAGCAGGCCACTTTCCAGAGGTCAAGCACACCGTCTACAGAACCAAAAGATTGACAATATAATAGTTCAGTTATACTACCACAATCCTGTCCTACTCATCTTATCCAAAAACCAATACAAGCACAGATTGAACCAAAAAAATGGCTAAAATGCTACTCCTGCTAATAGAAGCCCTGCTAGTGAAAAGATCTCCCAAGGTTGGGGTGCCAAAGGAACTTCGTGGCGGCAGACTTCTTGTTGCATTTGCTGAGGAGTTCGAGAAAACTGACGAATTTGCAGTAGGATAGCTTACTGCTATAGATTTTGTAACTGGTATTGTAGTTGTATTTGACGTGTTGGAAAAGGAACATGTGGGATAAACCATGCTAGAGGTGTTGGATGCCAGCCATCGTGTCTCAGTGTCTCGGAGTGGAATCACAGCTGAACCCCAGAGTCCTTGGAATGAAATCTCAATTGTGGCTTCATTCTGGAAAGGCATAGACCAGGATAGATTCAAGCGTGGAAAGTTTGGAGGAGATGCAATGAGAGATTTGAAGGAGATGTCGTGATCGCAGCAACGTGGCCAAAGAACGTTGAAGCAGCTGCAATGATAGGAAGCATTACTATTGATGGAGCAATAGAAAATCTGTTCCTATATATCGTCGCAGCGGTTCCAGAACAGTGCATTTGCTATTTTTAGCAAGATCCTTATTTATAAAGAAGGGTCAATTCCTGTCCTTCATGAAGTATAAAATACCAGGAGCTTTGCAAGGTCGGTTCGGCACCAGTCGCGAGTTTCTTAAAATATCAAAGACGGAAGCAAGAATCCATTGAGTGAACACAAACCAATATCGAAAATGGCCATCATACCGATGTTCATACATTAGCAGGGACAGGGGCATGAGAGCTAGGACGGCGGCGGCCGCAGCGGACGTAATAGACAGGGACCGTTATCATCATTGAGAGGAGAACCGTAATCACGGGGGAGCCTCATGCTTCTGTTCACACTAGCCTGGCTTCTACTAATACATACAACGTTCAGTTGTTTTGGGCCATGCTGTGCCGCCTCGGCACAGCCGTACGGGAGGCGGCGTAGGCGCAACTGATGCCTAATATCATGGCACCTTGTTTGAAATCCCCGCAGAGTAAGTAGTTTTCAATGTTTTACACCTTTTTTGTATGTTCTTATCGCAGAACAGGGAAGCCGATCAAAAAGGGCTTCTCTCCACAACCCAACATAGGGCTCATTTCCGAACACCCAGGGTATCAAATTTTGGGTTGGGATGATCCCTTTTCCAGTCTCTGAAGAGCGGGCTGCGTACATGATCTGCTGTATGATGGATCTCCACATACCAATGCAAACAGCAACCGCTACCACCATGTCTAGTACTCGAGATCTATTCCTTCAGGTCGCACCATTGAAAAACTCGGTCGCGACAAAGACGACCTGCGTAAATTATCGCCACAAAATTCTAAATAATGGAACGTCGGTCAACCCTATCAAAGGTTAATGACAGGCAATTAGAACGCGAACAGGTCCCTGGTTAACGTTAGCGCACCTAAATTAGACGACTCAGCGGAGTGGGGCCATTTGGATTCGAGGCTTGTAGAATCACTAGAATGGAAGTCAACTCTCAAATAGTCCTGGTGAGAGCTGATCGGTCTGAAACAACTAGTTTTTCCCAATGGGAAGATGAAACAAGTGTCCGTGGCGCAGCCGCGCTAAGCGCCCTAGCCCTATTTCTTTTTATGTCCCGACGTTACCGCTTAAAAGCCTCCTACCACTTGCGCCGTTAACATCACAAATCGAGCCATCATGTCTTTCCAGAATACGTTCAACACCCAACTCCACGTCCAGCCTCTTAATAACTACCTCTCCGGTAGAACAGACGACATGATGCAATGCTTTGCCGCCGAGCAAAATACGCAGCAATTCCTGGACCTGCTGTCCAATCCGACCAACGGTACTGACTTTGCTTGGCCACATGAAGAAAACTTTCTCGGGTATCCGATGGTATTCGATAACTCACTGCAGGCAGAGCCAGCCGTCGTCTGCGGCAATCCGCCTACCTCCAATGAGACCCCATCAACCACGGGCGATCAGTATTTTATGACCGAGCCTGCAGTTGAAACACAGCTCACGAATGAACAACAATATAACCATGAACAAAATTCAATACTCAAAACCTTTGAGAGCAGATTAGAGAGGCTAGAAGAGCGACTAGCATCGATTGAAGAGCAAACGACGTAAGTGACCCTATTCGCTAGCTCCTCCTCGTCTAACTGTCCTGTAGATACATTACGGGTGTTCATGCCTACATCGAAAAATTTCAGGCGTGGTCAATGGAATTCATGCAGAGAGCGGAGACCCTAGCAAGAGATATGAAAGCCTCTACTAGGGCAACCACCTTGTAGATTCATTCATATTCTTTCCTTCTACCTGCCTCTCCAAACCCCCTCTCCCTCTCTCTATAATTGAAAAGAAGAAATCAATAAAACGAAAAAAAAGAAAAAAAGAAAAAGGCTCTGCAGTGTTAATTGGGTTATAGAAACCACTACACCTCTAAGCGCACTTCATTATCTAAAACAAATTGCACGCTGTAAGAAGGCCTTGGCTACTCTAGAGATTTATCTAGAATATTTTTATAGGGAAGGGAGCGTATTAGGGTCGAACAAAGAGGACTAAGTTTATTGTGAATGGATATCTACAGCCCTTAGATACGAATTGGCCACTAGCCCCGTAGGTGGCTTGCCGTACTGTAACTCTTTTTGCCAGCTATACCCATCTCACAGGACCTTGTCTAGAATCATTTGTGCCCCTATCTCTAAATAGGAGCCAAGCTTGTTCGACCGCTCTTTCCTCTCGTAAGCATTTTTCTAATACATTTTGCATTCCTAGCCGGACTTCGTATAACGATTCTAATATATCTATCGCCATGTACCAATGTTTGCGGTAGCTCAAGATGCTCCTTTGAAGTGAGCAGTTCTCTTCTGTAAGCTTCTCAAGTGTATCTAGCTGGTCTCTCCTCTGAAACTCCTCTACCCTCTGTATGAGTTGATTAATAGAGAATTCATCGGACTGCGTAAGAGAACTGCCGCGTTTCCGCAATTCCGTATTAGATCCTGTTTCCATTCTGTCAATCGTATAGGAGAGAGCTGGACGTCTGGGAATACGGCGCAGCAGTCTTGACTTGGACTCTAATTTAAACCAGTGTGCTAGGTTCTTTTTATTACCCTGCGGCGGCTGGTGCTCATCTCTGGTCCCTGGCACCGGTTTTGGACATGTGCCTAAACGGAGTCGAAATAGGTCTAAGTCTTATTGCTATTTTTGGAGTTAAATTTCTCCATAAAAAGCTCCTTTCTGCCTCCAGCATCCTTCCACTCTAATACTAACAGACTTTCAAACTCCTCTGACGATCTATACACTAAAGATGTGCTGTATTGGGCTTATTCTGTTACGGCTAAAATCTCGCGCTTTGGCTTCTGGCGGAATAGAAGACAGAGGAGTGGAAGATACGGCGATTACGGTCAAGTTCTTCAAGGCAAAGAATATCAGGCGAATTTCGTTCCAAAGGTCCACAGCACCCTCACCGGACCTAGTGGAATCCAGCGATTAGAGAGCATCGGGCAAGCGCGACGAGTGCGTAGCGGTGTAACTATAAGTTTTGGGATGATAAACTAGAGATAACGATTAGCAGCGGAGGCGAGTTTTAATGAGCGGAAATAAATATAAATTCTTCTAGCATGATTTACTTGTAAATCCGTTTATAACTCATAGCGCATAGCTTTAAAATGTGTTACTGTAGGGGGGAGAATAATATATTAATGCACACTGTCTATAAATCTTCTGCCTCTAAGCACGCCAATTCAAAGAGCTAGAGGAACCAAACTAACGTCCCTCCCTGCAGGTCGAAAAACCCCCTGGTTCGAAAAATGCGAGTGGTACATCGACTTTAAACTACGACAACTCAGCCCACATGTTAATACGTGCTATTGTTCTTAATAAATATTCCGCTGCTGCTATCCAAGAGCTCCAAATGTGTGATCAATATAAAAAATACCATCACGTCGTCCCCTAATCGCCTGATCTGCAGAGAGCCTGCGTCTATTGTAGTTTAGGCTTCCGTCGCTACAGGCCCACCACGAGGCTTTTGCCTCTATCTACTCATCTGAGAAGGTTCTACGTGCACCTGCAGTTCCCTCTAGAGTACAGAGAGGCTGTCCCTCGTCCTGTGGCTGGTGTCGCACAGAGATTCATGCAGCATCGCCGTGCCCGCTGGTACTTCCGCCCGAAGCTAGTCGCTAATCCTCGCTAATGCAGCACTCACCTAGTTCTAAGCGCTTGTTTACGGAACCGTAGTAAGCTAGCAAAAGTAGGAGCAGGCCTTAAGTCTAGAAACCCGGTAATTTTAGTACCTACGGCCGCTGACTTACGCCAGAAGTACAACTGTGGCTAGTGCCTGGACGCTTGTTTTGGAACGGACGTCGGTCATGCTTTAGATCTTGAGATAGCAGTATCTAAAGTATTAGTGCTAAACAGGCTAGTATAATAGAAATAGTAAGATTTAGAGCGCTATAGAACGAAAACCTACTGCTTATTTTTTTTCTGTGTAAGAAGAACAGCTCTCATGCCTCCCTTCCCTGTAGGGCAGATTCATAGTTGTAAAGGCATGCTGTAGTAGTAGGATGCTGTGCACCAAGTACTTTAACGTAGCCTTCGTACGCTCGCTGATACAGCTCGACAGCAGCAAAGAAATGTTGCTTTCGATGGAGGAGGAATGCTAAATGATGTACGCTGGTGAGCGTGTCTGGGTGCTCTCGTCCAAGCACCTTCTCATTTCCTTCCAGCGCTCGTCGATGCATCGCTTCCGCTTCTTCGTACTTTCCCTGCCTCTCCAGCACCGACCCAAGGTTGTTGACGCTGGTGAGCGTTTCGGGGTGCTCTCGCCCAAGCACTTTCTCATATCCTTCCAGCGCTCGTCGATGCATCGCTTCCGCCTCTTCGTACTTTCCCTGGCTCGACAACACCAACCCAAGGTTGTTAACGCTGGCGAGCGTGTGGGGGTGCTCTCGCCCAAGCACTTTCTCCTTTCCTTCCAGCGCTCGTCGATGCATCGCCTCCGCCTCTTCGTACTTTCCCTGGCTCAACAACACCAACCCAAGGTTACTGAGGCTGGCGAGCATTTCGGGGTGCTCTCGCCCAAGCACTTTCTCCTTTCCTTCCAGCGCTCGTCGATGCATCGCCTCCGCCTCTTCGTACTTTCCCTGCCTCTCCAGCACCGACCCAAGGTTGTTGACGCTGGCGAGCGTGTCGGGGTGCTCTCGTCCAAGCACCTTCTCCTTTCCTTCCAGCGCTCGTCGATGCATCGCCTCCGCCTCTTCGTACTTTCCCTGCCTCTCCAGCACCCACCCAAGGTTGTTGACGCTGGTGAGCGTTTCGGGGTGCTCTCGCCCAAGCACTTTCTCCTTTCCTTCCAGCGCTCGTCGATGCATCGCCTCCGCCTCTTCGTACTTTCCCTGCCTCTCCAGCACCGACCCAAGGTTACCAACGCTGGCGAGCGTGTTGGGGTGCTCTTGCCCAAGCATCTTCTCATATCCTTCCAGCGCTCGTCGATGCATCCCTTCCGCCCCTTCGTACTTTCCCTGCCTCTCCAGCACTGACCCAAGGTTACTGAGGCTGGTGAGCGTGTCGGGGTGCTCTCGCCCAAGCACCCTCTCCCTGGTGTCTAACGACAGCCGAAGCAACCCCTCCGCTGCCGCGTACTCTCCCCTTAGAAACAAATGCCATCCTGCCCTTGAAGCGCTCTCTGCTTGCTTCTCCAACCCTTCACTGTCTTCAGTCCTGTGGGTTACCACCTCTTTCACGTGCGGCAGCAGCCCTTTGCACTGCTCCCAAGTCGGATAGTCCCCGCTTGGAAATGCCGCGCTTAGCGCCTGGATTGACTCCTTCACCCATCTACCGAGCTCCTTCTCTGCATCTAGCCATCTCCTCATCGACAGCTGCACGAGCCGGTGCATCGTCAACGCCTGCGCCCTAATCTCCGTCCTTACGAGGGAGAAGCTGAGCAGAGGCGCCAGAGCGTCGTTAAAGTCCAACTGGTTGGTATGGGTCTGCTGTAGCAGCCAGTGCGGGATCCCCTGCTTGTCAAACATGCTCATCAGCGCAAGCAGATCCGCAGCCGACCGCTCCGTCTTCTGGATGTGCTCGAACGAGATCTGCCATGTCGCAATCACCGCGCCCCGGATGCTGTGGTCTCGCCGAATGTCTTTCCACTCCTTCTTGCTGAGCAGGTGCACCTGGTTAGCCTCGCTCTCGCGGAACAGCTCGAGGTAGGTAGAAATGGAGATGGTAGATGCTCGCGTCTTGATGTACGCCGCAGCGTGCGTAATAGCAAGAGGTATGCACTCTAGCGCGTGGACAAGCGCCTTGGCGTCCGCTTGACTGGACCCGCTAAACGGCACCCTGGTGCGGAGCAGTGCCAGCGCCTCGTCTTCTCCCATCGGCTCGACCTGGACAACGCCGCCGTGTCCGCCAACGAGATTAGTGGCTGCCACGTTGTTCCTTGACGTGATCAGGATCGTCCCATGCGCCGCCTGAGGAAGGAAGCTTTCGAGTGGCCTGCTATGATCTGCCGCTGTGGCCGTGCTGTCTTGTTCGTCTCCAAAGAAAACGCCGTCGTCGTCAACGTTGTCGAGTATCATCAGCCATGGCCCGTTCTGCTGGTCTAACAGCCAGGCATGCACCAGCTGCAAGACGTCTGCCCTTGCGTCTTCCCGCCCAGGCAGCAGAAGCTTGTCGGCCACGTCTCTGTATCCTTGACGGAACCGAGTAGGAGTGCTCGCATGTATCCAAAATACTCCTGCACGTGGCTCTGCCGTCTGCATCCTGTAGGCATACTCGATTGCAATCTGCGACTTCCTAGTCTCTAGTTAGTGCTACCGCTCGCAGCAGGCACCGTACAACAACGCTCACCCAACACCTCCGAGCCCAACCAAAGCTACGCGCGTGTGTGTTGGCGTGGCTGCTTTGCGCTCGCTGATCTTGGCGATGGTGTCCTCTCGACCGATGAACGAGTCATCCCTCGCAAAGGGCACCATGAATAGGGCGTTACTCGCTAGTGGCAGCAATATTCCATAAGTGCTTGGTCTTGCTATGCTCTAAAGGCAACGGCCTTACGTACATGGGGCATCCACCACATCCACCACACCCGCAGGCAGGGTCTGCTGGCGTTCCAGCTCCTGCCGCACAGAGGCTTTCAACACACCAGAGATGGCACGATAGCCTTGGTCATCCTTGCTGCTGTATCTAGCCATCTGCATGTGGTTCGCGTCGATGCTTTCGACGGTCTCCAGCGTTTGTGGGAGGCCGAGTTTCGACGAAAAGTCGTCCACCACCTGCAGCTGTCAGCCTTGCTTTCCGGCCTGTCTGCGGCGCACGACGTATAGCTATACGGAACACATACCTTCGCACTTACACCCTTCATACCTGTGATGCCCTGTGCCTCCTGGAACGAATGAATCTTCATAGCTCCAGTAGACGCGATTAGTATAAAGTCTTCGTGGATGTTGTCCAAGACCTCGTTGTTTACTTCGAGCGTCTCGAGGATCTTCTTATTCGAGTCTTGAAAGGCAAGGCGGGCGAGGTTGGAGGCGACCTGACCCCAGCCTGCGTACGCGCTGCCCCGGTGCGGCGTCCCTAGGAAGACGACGAGCTTTGTCCGACTGCGGACCATCTCTGACCGGCGGATAGCCTGCAGCAGCACGTTAATAGTCGTTGTTGTCTTGTGCATTACTAGGTCCTTACATCTTTTAGGATGATGCCACCTAGACTGTGCACTACGAAGGCAAGCGGTTTCTGCGCTGCTGTTAGCCCCTGCCTTTGAGCGACTTAGCAATCAGGCTAGCCCATACTCCATTGTCGATTTCCCGCTCAAGCCTGACTGACAGATCTCGGCCATGCTGGGAGATACTGTTCTTGTTGTTGGCCTGGAAAAGACCCCCAATGACGTCTGCATTGTATCCGTACGCCCACACGCAAGCTTGGGGGAGGTCTGATGCGAGGAACTCTTCAGGCCAGAAGACGGTAGACGGCGTCGGCGTCGGCGACGGTGACGATGACGCGGGGCTAGAGGGAGTCTGCGCTTGCCCTGCCTCTGTTGCAGAAGACCCGGCCGTCCGTCGTTTAAACAAAGCCTTTAGACTCTTGGACCCCTTGGACTTTTTCACCACATCGCTGCCGCCGTTGCTTGCGCTCGCCGCCGCCGCTGCCGCCTCCCACGTCCGACGAGGATGTCCTCGCAGGCCGTGGACAAACACGATACTGCACAACGTTAGCACGTCTCTCACAACATGTACGAAGGCGGCATTACTTCAGGATGATCTGGTCGTCGTTCTGCGTACTAGCAGTCAGCCTTGTGAATCCGAGCCGGTGCACGGTCGCCATGCGTGCTACTGTATATACTGTGCAAGTTCGATACAGCGTCACGTCGTTAAGAGCACCACAGCACTGCACAGCTGTCGGAAGCTAGAGTTAAGGTGGTCGCGGAGTGTGCAGCGGCGTGTGTAGAAGGAGTTCATGATGGCCATAATTCCAGCTGCAGCGGATTGCGACGCGCAGGAGGCTGCATCGACTTCAGCCGTACGCACAGCGGCTACACCTAGGTATGACCCCATGCTGGGCATCTGTGCTCTGCCAGTCCTCGGGCGCCATTTAGCGCTGCTTTGCGCGCTTGCGCAGATGCCACACTCTATTCGTCTGCCCTGCCGTCGCGCCCTGCAGCTCCTGTGAACAACCCTGGCCTAGTTAAATATGGAAGCCGCTCGGCTCTAGAAGCTTCCTTGCCCTCCCCAGGCTATTACTATTCTTTAGAACCTGCGCATTGTGCTTGTTCTTGCCTCTGGCTCGCTCTTTTCAACACAAAGATCGCTCTCATGGACCGAGCAAGCCAGGCGTTAGCTCGTGACTTGCCAGCCGGCGTAAAGAAGACCTATGCTGCTATCTCAGAACGGAATGACGTACCTCTCAGCACTCTTTACCATCGTGATCATGGACGGCGCTCTAGAGGGGAACATGCCCAGACTCAGCAATACCTCACTCCAGACGAGGAGAAGGCTATGGTCAGATTTCTGCTGCTAATGTCTAGTCTTGGACGTCCTGTGCGTATCAAGTATATACCTTCACTAGCCTTCAGCATCGCCCGTAAGCGGTCTACAACCAGTAAGCCAATCAAGCCTCCAGGCAAGAATTGGCCTCGAGCCTTCGAGAAACGACATCCGGAACTAAAAGCAAGAAAAGTGAGGGCAATTGACTGGAAGCGCCACGAAAATAACATACACGAAAAGATCGTAGAGTGGTTTGAGGTGATTGGAAAGGTGCTGCAGGATCCAGCGACACTAGCAGAGAATGTGTACAACATGGACGAAACAGGCATCATGCTAAGTAAGCTTGGCTCTGTCAAAGTCTTTGTAGGTAAGGACGACGTGCGGGACTACAGAGGTACGGGTGTCAAGCGGACAATGGTTACTGCTGTCGAGTGCATAAGCGCTGATGGTAGGTCGCTACAACCTTTGATAATCTGGCCAGCTACAACCCACCGGAGTAACTGGACCACGTACCCTACCCCCGGCTGGCATTATGCACATTCTGAGAACGGATACAACGACTCGAAGATTAGCTTAGAATGGCTTATGCGTGTATTCGACCCGCAAACTAGAGAGCGTGCTAACGGTAAACCGCGGGTGCTAATCTGCGATGGCTTCGGAACACACGAGACCCTAGAGACTCTGGAGTTTTGCCTTGGCAACAACATTATCCTGTGTCGTATCCCCTCTCATACATCTCATAGAACCCAACCCTGTGATGTCGGACCCTTTGCCCCCTTGAAGACAGCCTATCGCGAGCAGGTAGAACAACTGAACCAAGGAGGAGTAGATACAGTTGGCAAGGAGCATTTCACGTCCTTATACAAGCCTGCAAGGGAAAAGGCATTAACTAGAAGGAACATCATGGCTGGCTGGGCTGCTACTGGTCTGTTTCCATTCGACCCAGAGAGAGTGCTCGGAGATGTACCGAAGTTCGCTGCAGGTGTTACCGTGTCAAAAGACCACGAGGTGCTAGAGTCTTACGTGCAGGACGAAGTGCCACAGACCCCTATAACACCTGTAACGCCCGTAACAGCAGAAGCCCTTGCGTCATTGCACAACATGATTAAAGAGGATGCTCATGCGGATGATACAAAGAGCAAGCAGCGATTACAAAAGTACGTGCAGAAGCTTGCAAGTGCCGCCCAAATCTCCTTCGCCGAACGAGCTCTTCTTCAGGATCAGAATCATTTTCTTCTCAAGGTTAATAATGAAACTAAAGTTCGACGGTCTACAAAGTCGATCGTCCTGGGGAGAGCCAAGGTGATGAGCTTCCAAGAACTCGAGGAAGCACGATCGAAACGCGCCACCAAAGATAGACTTAGCGCGGACAAGAAGAAACGCAGCAAGAAGCGCAAGCTTCTAGCGTTAGAAGAAGATGCAGCTCTGTTAGTAGTACCAGAGGAAGATGTGGTACAGACGGGTGAAACGTTAGGGCTAACGCAGCCCCCAATGTCGCCCTACATAGCTCCTGTAGCTCGAATGTATTAGACCATGCTCTTGTGCCTAGAGCTCGCAGATTATGTAGAATAACAGGTGCGAACTAGAGTAGTGCAGGGTAAAAATTACTATGCTGCTTGCTCAGCACGTACGCTCTAAGATAACACTGTCTACCTTTTGAGGGCTAGAGCGTCAATAGTGTTAGTTTAGGAATAAGGCTGCTACAGCTACAAGCCACAGCTAGGCGTCTTAATTATGTTAGTCATTGTGACATGTAACTAACTAACCAACGAATTATGTAAGACATGCAGGCTGCGCTGTGTTAGCCAGGATTAGCCGTTAGCTCCGGGCGAAGTACTAGCGGGCATGACAACTACGCATAAATCTGTATGCAACAGCAGCCACAGGGCTAGCGAAGACTCCCCGCTTTCTAGTAAGGCTTGTAGGCTTAGACAGAACCTCCCTATAGGATTCAACCGCGGTGCATGCTTTACAGTGGCCTTGTGCAGATAGCAGTCTAATCTGCGATACATAGGCACTCTCTGTGCATCAAGCGACTAGGCAACAACGCGAAGGTATCTTTTGTATTGGCTAGGTTCTAGGTGCTCTAAGGTAGTTGTAGCAGGAGAACCACGAAACACAACAGCCAACTTGAAGGCGTGGGCTGATTTCCAGTAGTTGGAAGTACAGGTACCTCGCTCATTTTTCTAACCGGGGGGGTTTTCGACCCGCAGGGAGGGACGTTATACCAGCCTGAACTAAAATGGCTCCTAGAAACCTAATAGCATGATGGCTACTTGATAGACTACCGCTACCGGCGAGACTAAGGTTTGCCGGCGTCGGTGTTGGGAATCGTCGGGCAGGTAAGAATCCGGTAGTCGCATTTACGGTTGAATTAACAAAACCGGACGTGGCTATTGTAGCATGGGTAGAGGCTGTGTTACAGATCGGAGCTGCTGCTGACGCATGGGAACCATGGTACGTACTAGGAGTTGAAATAGGGAGCGAAAGACTTTCGCGACCGAGCGAAGGAGAGCTCACATCGGTGCTGACCAGCGGAATGACAGCTGACCCCCACAGCCTGCCTATCTGAATTTCAATTGTGGCATCTGCTGGGAGTGACGGACTATTCCACACTACCGCAAGACGGGGTATTGGAGCTGTCATGGGCGTGGCCTCAATCAAAGCGTTGCTGACGCTCGTTACGTCACGAGTTGAAGCCAAGTTAAAAATGACGAGTGTTAGCACGGTGGTTAGGAAGCGCATTGCTTGCTCGCAGACGTCGATTATTTCAAATTCTATCAAGAATAAGGCTTGGTTTTGGGTGTTTGGGAGTACGAATCAAAAGGAAAAGTATGCTTCGCAGTGGTAGACTAATTTGAAGTACAAAGGGGGCACGAAACGGAGCCTACACATGCCGGTGCGATAGCTACCCGTTCCTCTAAATATGGGATGGTGTACCCTTACGGACCCTGTCTTCTTCGGGCAACCCTAGGTCCTAAATTGAGCTCAAAAAGGGGGCCAATTTAGTTCCCTTGGAGGATGAGCATAAAAGGGCGGCTGAAGCGCTCGAGGTGAATGAGCATCCAATTCCTACGTACCCACAATGAGTTCAGAAGCTATCGGAAGTAGTCACCCACATCCCTCCAAAGACAAGCTTGACCCTAGAGGAAGGGCAGAGGTCCAGGGCGGTTACTTCACACCAGAGCCAAGTCTTGGGCCTGACACTGCCAGAAACGAGGCCGACAAAGCCCGACAGGCAGTCGTAACACAGGCTGAGCAAGCCCAAAGTTCACAGAGCCGACCAAAATCAGACGTCGAGGCCCACTCAGAAAATAGAAGTAATACCGACAATGGCTCGACGGCTCCTAAATATCCTCCCAATCCATCAGTCTCCGAAGACCTTGGCGATAAAGGAGCCTTGGTTCCTACCAGCAAAGAGAACCAACCAGCCAATGACTCGGCGGCTCCAACTCCCAATCCATCAATATCCGAAGACCTTAGCGATAAAGGAGCCTTGATTTCTACCAGCAAAGAGAACCAGCCAGCCAATGGCTCGGCGGCTCTTAGCGATAAAGGAGCCTTGATTTCTACAAACAAAGAGAAAAACTTAGCCAAGGGCAACGGGAAAAAGTCAACCAAAAGCAAAGAAAAATCGGTTGGAACTGCCAAGGCCATAGCCTCCCCAGAAGCCGAGGCGACAGGCGCAGCAACTAGCGAAGAGAATAGCGATTCGCTCTTTGTTCCAAGTACTGAGACACCCAAAAAGGCGCAACAACCAAGGAATACCAAGGACCAAACTGCGAAGAATGGGGGAAATGATAAGGAGGGCAAAGGGGAGAAAAGTTGGACTGACAAACAAGAACAGGCGGTCATCAGAGTACTACAGGAACGCCCCAACTTCTACTACAAAATTCTTGGGTTGAATGACTTTAGGGATGCAGAACGGGTCCCGGGGGCTTATAAAAGGCTTGCTCTTCAGGTCCACCCGGACAAGAACAGACACCCGAAAGCGAAGGAAGCCTTTACAAGTAAGTAGTATTGGTGACAATATTGGTGAGAGTCTTATGCTTAATGTTTCCAGGGGTAAAAGCAGCTGCCGAAGCACTCGGAGTCACGGAAGACATTGAGGCTGGTGAGTCGTTTGTCGACCACAATGGGGTGGAAATTGATCCAGACGAGCAAAGTGACGGCGATACTACCGACTCAGATGCTGAAGAAGAAAAAACCAAGGAGAATGTGGATTTACAGGGAGATACTACTATGGGCGAAGAAGATGCAGACACAGTCGCACAGAGCATAGAGATTGATGAGACGGCTCAGGGTAGATCAACAACGAACCAATCCGAAAACACCCAATCCACGCCAGCCAACGAATTCACCCCAGCCACCCAATTCACCCCAACCACCCAATTCACCTCAACCACCCAATTCACCCCAACAAACCAACCAGGAAATACGCAATCCACGTCGGCAGAAAATGGGTCCCAACATACCCAATCTAAGCCAACGGACGTTGAATGGCCTTGGACAACCGGCTTGACTGCCGAAGGGGAAAGAATTATGGCGTATCGTACGCACGGCAGAGGTCACAGATGTGTCGTTGAGACAGAACCAGGAGTCCCAATATTCAAGATTCAATCTGGAGTCAGCTGTGGCAAGTTTCAAGTCGAACAATACCTTAACCAAGCGGGAATAAAGCAGTTGAGCCCTCCGAAAATGAGGAGAGATTGGAGTTTCCGACACCGAAAGAATTTTAGGGGGCTCGAGTGGCTCGGGATATCGGACTACGGAACACATAACCCTTACTCCAAGACGGGACGCCGCAAGGATCCTGAATCATGGTGTGGTGCGGTGTGGGATTGGGGCCGCGAAGAGCTGCCAACATCCGACCTCCGAAAAGTACTGAGTGTTACAAGCGCCGACGCAGAAATCAGAAAACTCTGCGGAAAATATGGCCGAACACCCCCAATGGACCTAGCGCCGGAGTTTGAGCTCACAAAAGCACCTAAGAGTGGCATTCACAAGGAGAAAGATTATGCTGTTAATGAAAACCTTGGGGATGGTGAGTTCAAGGTGCCAGTGTTTAAGAGAGATATCGATTCGCCTACGGAGAGTGCCATAGAGACAGCTCTTGCAAAGATGAACGAGAGGTTGGCTTCTATGGAAGCAAAGTTGTCAAAGGTTGATAGGCTGGAAGAAGATACAATCACGCCACTTGCGCTAATTGTTAAGCAACTGGTAGAGAAGGTAGGTTTGGGGGGTAATTCTTGAGGGGTCTGAGGATTCGGCTATCTTGTCCATTTTTCCTTTGCTACTGTTGGTCGGCTGGCCCCGATTGTTAGGCTTTCGAGTGGAAGTGGCTACAATACGAGCTAGTAATAGACACTTTGGCGATATTCCTCCTAAAAGATGTTGCGTTGGCTTAGATGCCTCCGTTTCTAGAGAGTTTTGCGTCCAAAATGGGCGCCTCCAAGCGACTCCATGGGCGCGAAACATTAGATTCGCGTATATCACGTAGAATTTGGAACTGCAACACCGATTGGACCTGCTGACGGCCGGAGGGTTCGATAGCTGACGGGATGGTTGTCTAGCGTTAAGCTCGTTTGGATCGACATTGTGGGAATTCAGGGTCCGCCTATCTTTGTCGCTCAAGGAACTTTAGGGAACGTCCGTGAAGCCTAAGTTGTCACATTAATTTAGGAATAAAAATTTTCTCATGTGCTTCTTGCTATCTAGATTTCTCCACGTACTCCCTCGAGCAGACATGCTGCGAGAGAGCGTAGAGTAGCGATTGCAGATCTAAAAGGAAGAATTAGTCATTGTTTAAGTCAAGTGTTAAATAGTTACCTTAAGCTCGAAGTCGGTGGCTTGTTAAATATTTCTTGGGAATCCGTCCAGAAGAAATTTATTCTTTCCTTCTGCTTGCGCTTTGCCCATTTCCCTTTTCAAGAGTTGAGTGGTTAGTTGAGCTGGGAGCAGAACTGACTTCTTTATGCTTTTTGGGATGAACTCCTGGAAAGGAGATGTTGGACTCGTTGCTTCTTCCCGTAATAACTCGCCAACCGAAATATGGTGGAAACGGAATTCTGTGGCAAGTAGGGCGCACTGTGTTCCCTTCCCAACGCCGGGCCCTCCTAAATAGGCTTTAGCCAGATCAGAAAAAAGGGCGGATGGGGTCATACTAGAGACAAAGACAACAGTAATATCTGCCTGTCTTCTTTTTTTCAACTTATCGTAGTTCTGTAAACAGGTTTCCAGTAGAGGTTTAAGCTCCCGCAGAGTGATTCTTCCCTCTATTTTCATGACATCACTCATGTCTCTCCCTGTCCGTTCCTCATATATCACAGCTTGTCGTACATACTGCAATTTATCGATTTGTCTCACTAGAACTGCGGCCCTGGTTTTTCCTTCCTCGATTTCATGCCAAAGCTCCATTATCTGGCTGGCGAAGTTTGGGTTCGTAGCGCGGATGGGACACGCGAAAAACTCGAGGGCCATTTCTTTGCGACTGTATTTCTCCTCTATCTCGGTTTAGATACAATTCGTTGAAAAGGAAAAGGATGACTCGCCTGGGCTCAGTCCGTCGGAAGCAGGAATATCCCTCCCTAAGGCCTCTCCTATATCGTGAACTAACGACATATACTCCGCCCTCGCCCGCGTTTCTCGTCAATCTAGCAGATATTAGCTAGGGAAGAAGCACGGTGCATGATGTCACTGAACTCAGGCGCTGCTCGGCACATAATTGCCATGCGGTACATGTGGTCGGCGACACTCTCAGACCCAGGAAAGCCACGCATGACCCAGGCACGGCGCTCAATGTTCTTTAAGTGTTCGATTAGCTCGAGAAACAGATTCAGCTCTGCCATTGTGACTTGGGAATGGATAAGGACTAGTTTTGTAGGTGGCGTGGAGGGCCTGGCATAGATTATGACGGAAAGCTGCAGGGTGGGGCTCGGCATCCAAACCCCGCCCTCAGTTGGCAGATCTATCGTGTGCGTTGATACGTGATTTCTTCAGACTGGTGCGTGAATGGTCCAAGAGGGGAAAACCCCTCCCTCCCTGAAAGGGTGCTCCAGCTGCGCAGAGAGAGCGCAGGAACTCATCGCATTTCTTCTCCGCGTTCCGTCTGAGATCTCGCACATCGCGCTCCTCTCGCTGGCGCAGCCGCGCAAACCCTTTGTCCTGCAGACGGTCCCTTCCGCGGTCCTCAAAGTTGAATTTCTCAAGGAGCAGGAGACAGTTGGGGAAGAGGACATTTTAACGCTTCTTCAAAAAGAGGTAGTAGAGCTCGTCGTTGGTCATGTCATCATATGCACCAGGTTTTAGGGAGTCCGAAATCGTCGTTATCCATTCCCCATAGTTATTCTGCCAAGACCCAACCAAAATTACAACAATTCGCAGCGATTTACAGCAAACACTTTAATTTACAGCGAATTGTCTAGTTACAGAAAAGCGAAGGTGTCTCTTGTCCTAGTAGTCGGAGTGATAAAGATTTGAATTTGGATATACGTGACGGGCAGGCCCTACTACAGGAGATGGAGGAGGAGGAATGGACGGCCTTGGACTTTGCTGCAGGCATTGAAACGAGGCCACTCATCCTTACTCCGACCGAGCATCAGCTAAACGCAATACCTGTGAGAGTTGTGAGAGTGCTAGAAGACGGTTCTATTCCAACAAAAACTGGCTTCCACCATTCCAAATAGAGGAACCTCCTTGAACCTCTACCAATCAAAGCGTAGTAAGGAGGTTGACAGATCGCCGAAGGCGGATCACCCGAGGTGGGGCCGTGCACGAGGCGGTGAGCTGGAACAAAGTTATAACTTCGGCACAATCCCCCCGCAAAACCTAGTAGATTATCGATCACAACACACTATCATGTCCGGCCAAGTCGCCAAGACACCCTGCGTATTCCTTGTTCGCCATGGTAAATTCCCTAACTACCAAAAACACCAATAGAGTTCAACCTTTGAAGTAAACCGCTTGTTAACCATATATTTTCTCCTAATAGGAGAAACGGAATGGGCCAAATCAGGCCGCTTCACAGGCGTTACTGAGATCGAGCTGACTCAAGCGGGCACAGCTCAGGTCTCCTCGGCCGCTGCGAGACTCGTGGGCGCCGGCAAACTCCTCGATCCACAACGCCTTGTTCAGGTCTTCGTCAGCCCGAGGGTGCGGGCTGTAAGGACCTTTGAGTTGTTGCTGCAGCCTTCCTCTGGTGTCGTTGAAGGAAAGGTTACCTACACTGACGATATTACGGAATGGGACTATGGTAACTATGAAGGACTTACCGACCAGGAAATTAGAATCAAGAGGAGGGAAAAGGGCCTGGACCTAGAGAAGGAGTGGAATATTTGGTCAGATGGATGCGAGGGTGGCGAGTATGTGTATCCTGGTTTGGCTGGCGCTGTTGCTAATATTTGAAGATCAAAGGAGCAAGTCACCGTACGGCTGGACGGGCTTATCACGAAGATCAAAGAGATCCAGGAGCCTTGCATGCGTGAGGGGAAACCCGCTGATGTCCTTCTTGTACGTTTTCTCTTCCCGCCTCCTCATCCATGACTCTGCTTTCCGCGCCTAGCTTGGACCACAGCGTCTAAGAAACGAGCTCTGCAGGTTGCACATGGCCTCATCCTTCGCTGTTTCGTAAAGCGCTGGCTTGGCAAACCAATTGATGAATCTCTCGAGATGGTGTTAGATCCTGGGGCAATTGCGGTTTTAAGGTACACAAAATACATCTATGGTAGGCTATAGAGCTGATCTTATTAACAGCTACAAAAACAACGACATCACCAAGCCTGCCTTCCATCTTGGCCTGGTCCTTCCGTCCGAGTAGGAACGTAGGAGTAAGAAGACGATGCCTTTTAACATATAAAAACGTGGGTTCATCATCGTGTATTTCGCTGCCTTGGATCCTTGGCGAAGTCAACGGTTCGGATTTTAGAATGAATATCTATCTTCATGAGTCTCGTTCGGATGTGGTGAACTTTTGACTGGATAGGGGACTTTTTGGACCCTATTAACCGAAGAGAACGTGCCTACGGTGGAAGCATATAAGTAGGTTGCGATGCGTACGTAGAGAAAGCCTATTTTGGAAACGACACTTTGATTCCTCGCTGTTGACTACGGCAGTAATGGCAGAACCCAACGGGACGCTGCTCAAGTCCGCAACGCAAAAGTGTACCATCCCGATCCCATCCTCTCCAGCGTCGAATCATGATACGGGCACTGACGCTCATCCCGGATTCAGTCGGTCGCCGTCCGAGAGGCTGTTACCTCGTTGCCGGCCCTGGCAGCGGCGATCAACCCCTCGAAGGCGCATCCCAGCTCTTCATCATAATCCGTTCGCGTCCGAAGGGTTTCCCAGGCCGCAGTGAAGCCGTACCCGTTGTGCAGAGTCAGCTTTAGCCGGTCTGAAGATGCGAGTATCGCCATCGTCTCCGCATCCGCCCATTCCGATATTATTGGCAGCAGCGGGGGCCCCTTTAGGCGGCCGGTGTCGCACCAGTCGATAAAGAGCTTCAGCACAGCATGATTGTTGTACATTATTGCGGTCGTAAGCGGCGAGTGTCCATTCGTCGACATGTAACCCAGGTCGGCGCCATGACGGAGCAGAACGTCTGCGCATTCCACGTTTTCCGGCATGTGGGCAACCGTCAGCAGCGCCGTCCGACCCTCCGGGTTGCACGCGTCGACCTCGGCGCCGGACTCGAGGAGTAGCTTGACCATCTCCACGAGACCGCCAAAACTGGCCGCAGTGAGCGGGCTGCTGCGGAACAGGCCTTTCCGCAGTTTGGGGTTAGGATTGGCGCCGGCCTCGAGGACGATGCGGAGGGCGTCTTTATTGTGGCTATCGACTGCGTGCAGGATCGTAGTGCGGCCGCTGATATCCATCGTGTTTACGGAGGAGCCGCGGTCGATCAGGAGCTTCATGTCAGCTAGCTGGGCGCGGGACGTGGCCCAGTCAAGCGCGGTGCGGCCCATGGCGTCCGTGAGCCGGACGGCGTCCGGATTATCATCAAGCTCGGCGATAAGCAGCTTCTCTGATCGGCCAAAAATAATCATGTGGACTAGGGGAAATTGCTGCTCTTCGACCCAGGCATCCCTATTTGGATTTGGGGGATGCAATGTGATGCAACGAAGTTCCCTCAGCTCGTCAACGCTGCATTGCTGGCGGTATGCATAATCCCATGCATGGTGATACGATCTAGATTAGGTGCTTTGTTAGTGGTTTCATCGACATAGCTGATGGTAACATACTCTTCATCCACAAACGCCCCGCAATCAAGCAGGAATTGGACAGTCTTATAGTTGTGCATTCCACCGTAGAGCGCCCACTGGCATCGTGCTCAACATTTCTGCAAAATAGAATAGGGAAGAAGGGGTAGTAAGACCTACCCTCACCAAGCTAAACTCTCGGGAATGGCTCACGTCCGTGGGAGATGCAAGCCCTTGGCTAAATAGATACTTTAAACCTTCGATATTCCCGGCAATAGCGAACTGAATTGAATGAGCCGTATCCGGAACCTTCATCGTCACCCGGAGCTGGAGCTCCGGCCCCGGATTCCCCGCGGATCCTCCAAAACATGGTGTCTCCAGTGCACTTGTATCAACCATGGCGCCACCTTCCTCGCTCCGTTGTCGGGATTGTAATGCAATTGATGGTTCCTGGTCCGAATCATTTGTTAGCTGTTGGATATCGTAGGACAGGTTCGGGTATTTTGCCGCGTGAGTGACAAATTCCAGAACTGGAGCGCTTTTGGCCTGGTGAACCTTGTGAATCTCTTCCGCTGACGACGGCAGACCTAGCAAGCTGTATCCCAGCGTATCATATAGGGTTTGAAGCCTGACATCGTTAGCCTAATTCGCTTCACTCTATCAAGCCCCATACAAATTTGTATCAGTGGAATCGACTAAACGAAGCTGAGAAGCAATGAGTCCCGGAATGGTATAGCTGGGAGTCAAGCAGTCGTCGTAGTTGTATTTCGCAAACGTGTCTGCCGAAAGGGATTGGAGAATATAATCGAAGGCTTCCTCGCTTTGAATATAAATTAGGTCAGAAATGGATAGAGCGTCTGCGATTTTAGATATTAGTGCAACTCTAGAATTAGGGAAATTGGCAGCATACTAATGAAAAATAATTCTGTAGCCCGGTAAAGTGTCCAGCCTCTGCGAACTAGGTTCACGATCAACGTGTGTATTCGTGGAATGGTATCGAGAAGCGTCCGCCGGTCACGCTCTCTGACTCCGACGGGTTGAATGAGTTCGTCGATCGTGTGTTTAGAAACACCTTTTTGCCGGAGGAATTCGCAGTAGGAAAGGAGAATGAGCACCTGAAAATAAGCGAACGATCTTAGGAGATTCGCGTTCTCAAGGGATGCCTTTGTGAGATTGGCCAAATGTTTTCCCAAGGCAATGAGCCCACTGCCTGATCCTCCAGGCTCATTCCTTTGTTCCATAACATACACCCGAGAACAGAAACTCTTTACAACATCTTCGTACTCTTGTACTGTATTCAGTCCCAGCCTTGCCTGCCTCTCACGCCATCCAGTGCGTATGGGTACCTTTCCAAGAAACCGATGCAATGCGAAGGTCATTTTCTTTCCCATTCCCTTTGGTGGGGTTGTTGGCCCTGTACCGGGCAGCAGTGATGACCATGTTCCAGATGGTTGTAAAGAAGGTCGTAATCCGGTGTCGTTGGTAGCCGAACGTCGCGAAATCTTAGTCGAGACATCCGTTGTAGACTCGGTTGATTGGGAGACTTTCCGTTTCTTTAGGTTGGGCAATGATACTTCTGGAGCGACACGTCCATCACTCAAGTCTTGTAGAGGACCGTTGAATTGATCGCAGTTCATGCAGTGTCGTCGCATGCGGTGGAACAACGCTGATGATATCAATACAAAGCCCTCTTCGGTCGCCATAATTAATGAAAGTGGGTCGGTCTACAGTGTAGGCTGTTCCATTGATGTTGAAATACTTCAAGTCGCGCTATTCTGCTTTCGGTGCGGCCTGCCCGCACTGAAACTGGAATAGCGCTTTTCGCTTGGTCGCATAAATTGCGCGGGTATGAACTGCAGGGCGCCACCAGGATCTCGTGGATTGATCAATAGTCTTGCACGAACTGTTTGGAAAAGTCAGCCCGGAGGAAAGCTCACGGGCACCCTGATGGCGAGGACGCCACCCGCCTCCCTCGCAAATGATCTCGCTTTCTCGCTGGTTCACGCGCCAAATCAATCCCGATCGTGTAGCCCACACTTCCCAATTCCGATGATCCCGCTAACGCTGCTGCTTGATTTTGATAGAGCTATGACCTAAAAGTAAAGCTCCCCGCGTTTTCAAAGTTCTCGCAATTGAAATTGATAAGGGATAGGGATGCGGATTCTCTGATATATAGACGCTGACCGACGCGACTGAGGCGTCCTTCGTCCTTCGTTCTCCGCTGTCTTTCTGCCTTTATCGTGGGGGTTGGTCATGTGGCTCGTGCTGGGATCCGTGCACCAGTCCGGGGAATTTGCTTTTCGGCTGTTCTAATTAAGGCGTGGCCCGTTCAGGATTAGTTTTATTGAGATCATGACGTCCTTCCTTCTCTCTCCAGTCGCCTCCGTATAACGTACAGCATCCAAAAACATATCTGTACGCCTCTCCTCTCCGATAGAAAAGAAATAGGAGGAAGATTCACATTCTCGGTCCACGTAGACCTGCTTCAATGTTCTTCATCTTGGAGGAAACTGTAATGTCCGCGGGAATAGTCTCCATGCTTGCAAGGGGACGACTCACGTAATTTATGGTTCCTGGGTTGGCTTGTTTCTAGAGGGGATAGTGATCCATCGATATATGAGAAGTAACATCATAAGGAAATTACCCAAGACAAGTGAGCCTGCTATAGTCAATAATGTTGCCTCTTGTATGCGGTGACCTTACCAAATAAAGCCAGAATTCACTGCGAATAGATATAAATGCTAAACCTCCAAGAGCGGCAACGAGATATAGCAGTCCTAACATTCTAAACTTAATCTTCCTAACTCCCGCGTATGTATAAAGCAGCTGTGTGAATTCGAAAACTGCAGCAGAGGCATCAGTCTCTCGTCCTCTGATGCGCTTTTGCCTGGAACACCAGGAGTCAAGCAGCCTCTCCTTGATCAGTCTTCGACCCCTCGATCATGGAAAGGCGCTAATGGTCTTGGGCACTTTTCAAGGAGAATCAGCAAGCTGCCAAGGACACTGCGTTCGAATTCAACAACGAGCTTTAGAAAGCTATCAATGTGGGGGAGCACGCCGTGAACAAGCAACTCTTCGAGTCTCATCCCGTCCCCCAGGGTTCAGGACCACCCTCCGTGCTGTGGCGTGTCCTTGTTCCTGCATCAAGCCGCCCTGTATCTTCAAGCGCTCTCTTCCTTGCTTGGCGTCACATATAGTGCTTCAATCCTGTTAGCTTATGTAAAGCCCTCTCTTTTCCGCCCACTCTGAGCTTCAAACGAGTCTAAACATTCAACCTTTGTGAATTGCCTTCCCCCCTTCTATCACCTGTTATTTGAAGTCGCTCTACGCGCTACCGTTCCGGCCAGCCCGCCGCTACTTTTCCACATTCTCTCGCTCCTCACCAGGCTCCCACGGCTTCAGCTAGGGCCGCCTTCACGAACATGCACCTCGACCAACAACTTTTTGACAATCTTTTTACGCCTGCTTTCTCGTCGGCGTCGTTCAGGACGTCGGAGGACTTGGGGACCTCCGGAGTCTTTTAAGCGGCAACCGAACAGATGCACAATCAGGTGGCACAGACAGAGTACCCTGATCCATACCAATCTGATCATTTGTTCTCCTCATCTATGACTCAGTACAGCCTGCAAGCGCCGTTCCAGGCGGACTTCACTCCCGCGATGCCGATATATCACTCAGTCAACAATGGTCAACCTGCCCCCGGGCCAGGCGAATCAAGAATGTGCTTCCCTCTGGAAAGAGTTGTAGCCCCAGCAGTGAAAGTGGAGATGCCTTCTCCCACCTACGCTTCCCTGAGTCCTCCGCATCGTGGAGAGTCGATCACGAGCTTTCCCCAACCTGTCCAAGGTAACAGGGCTGAGTTCAATACTCGGGTCGATACCTTGATGAAAGCAATCCAGGCCAAGCAGAAGCTTGTGCCTCAACAGATGAAGCACATTTCGGAGGTACGTCCAGAGGGACTTAGACGAGAATGAGACTCACCCTCGCAACAGGACGCCAAAGAGCAGACGAGGTCACAAAAGAAGCCTAGGAAATATGAGTGCCTCTTGCAGGACTGCAACAAACGATTCTGTCAGAAGACACAACTTGTCATCCATATGCGCAGCCACACTGGCGAGAAGCCCCATGTACGTGTTCCCAATCTGTGGTAGACACGACTAATGGTTCCACAGGTTTGTAGACACCCAGGCTGTGGCCAAAGCTTTTCACAGCTGGGAAACCTTAGGGTACAGTTTCCTAGATGCTCTTTATACGGGACTTGCTGACGGTTAGCAGACCCATGAACGGCGACACACCGGAGAGAGGCCGTACAACTGTGACATATGCGGGAAAAGCTTCGCTCAACGCAGGAATGTACGAGAACATCAAATCGTGCATCAGCAGATCAAGCGCTTTACTTGCGAACTTGACAAGTGCGGGAAGCGCTTCACTCAACGTGGGAACCTCAAGGTAAACATCTATAGTACGTCTCCATATGATAGCTAACCCAACACAGAATCATCAGAACAGGTCCCACGCAGACACCATAGCCGAACTCACGAAGAAGTTCACTTCGATACAAGAAATCGACAACGCCACAGACGAGGACCGGAAACTCTGGGAGTACTTCGCTTCCATGTACAAGAACTTAAATAAGGGCATTAGGGGGCGTGGCAAGTACCGGTGGATCTCAGTGGCATCTTCAACCACCACCATGGTTCCTTCAGCCAGGCAAGACTCAATGGATACAGGGATATATACACTGTCTGCCAGTAAAAGTCGATGCTCCGCTTTGCCGTTGGCTGGCTTCGAGATGGCTGCGGGCTACACAGGCTCGTCGGGTTACGAGAATGGTGTGTTCCCTGACCGGGAGTCTGCCAGTAGCCAAAGCAGCCGACGCTCCTCACTGTCTTCGGCTGGCTTGATCCAGGCCGATGACGGCTACGACTTCAACGGCGATATGGCTAGGGGCTACACAGCCTCGTCGGACTACAAGAATGAGGTGTTCCCTGAACGGGCTGCTTAGGGACCCTATACCTCCTTGATACGTTTACTGGAGGAAAGATCCTGGCATTGAACCGTTGAAGAAGGGCAGGAACGCAAGAGGAAGCGACGGGTGGGATACATTTCAATTAGACCGAAGCCCGTTTGCTTGTGGCTTGCGTTGCTGCGAGGAGGAATTGGAGATCAGTCACAAATATTGCGTCAGAGAATTCCCAAAAAGCTGGTTTGCAGGAGTTTTCGCACTTTTTTAACGCTTTGTTATCGTTAAGCGTATACTGTCCCAAACGTGTTCGTCTTAACATGTGTTCGTAGTCTTGGAATCCTAGTAACGCTTATCCGGTCCTTGACGTCCTTGACATTAGGCTCAGGCTAATTTACAACGCGGAAGGGATGCGCTATAATAAGATCAAGGCCAGTAAACTATCTCAGCTACTAATTCTTCCAGCGGTGATCTCGTTCTGGTAAATGTAAGTGCTAAACCCTGAAACCGGCGCTTTTTTCGCAATCCAATTGCGCCGAACTTGAACTATGGTAGAAGGCGGAGGCTGGTATACGGAATGGTGGAAACGCTATACTAGGAGGGGAAATAAGTCGTGAACTTTTCGATTCCGTTGAGCTGGGGGTTTATTTCGGTGTTGTTCTGCAGGCCGCTCTCGCACCAAGCGTCACTTCATGAGTCCATAGTCCCATCTCTGTCCCGAACACCTCACTGCCTCTCCCTCCTCACCGACAGTTATGGATTCCGAGTTGCCCCCTCTAAGCAAGGAGGACCATGCCCCGTTGCCCTCGGAGAGGTACAGTTCTAGAGGGTTGCATAATGGGTCTGGCCAGCCTTGCAAATCCTTGCCGCTCACCGGATCGGATAGGCGGTGTGAATATCTGTGAAGTGACTATGCTTTTCAGGGGCGTTACTTGCGGCACAGGCGCCCCTGATACGAGACTACAGCCTGATCGGCCGAAGCTGTTTGTTTTCATTGAAAATATGCATACAGGGGTATTTTCCTCGCCTAGCATTGTTCTTCTATTTAGTCTCGCCCGTTCAACCTATACGTCCGCCCATCTTCAGCCATCTTTTCCTTCCGTTGATTTTTAGAGAGAAACGCAGCCATGGCGAATGAAAGGCTTCTTGTTGCCGGCTTTATCCTCCAGCTGGCCATAGTCTACTCATTGTACCATGTCTTTACTAAGGAACCCCCACCAACTGGAAGAGGTTACGTTGCTTCTAGCAACCCCGAGCCAGCTCAGGACGAATTGGGATGTGAGCCATTGTCAAAGGATGACGTTGGAACAGGGGTTCGGGAAAGAGGAATGCGCCTTGAGTTCAAACGGGTGGACAGAGTGTGGAAAGGTATGACGTTAGAACGCTAGATGAGCATGAGTAACAAGAATCAGACTTCAGTGTGCAACAAATACCAACGGGCACGAATGAACAAGATTACGACAGTTATGTACGATAATCACTCAGGCGCATGGGTGGTACTAATTTTCTAGGTATTTCTTGTCCGCCGGAACTTTGATTTTGACGGCAAGTTCCAGGACAGTAGTGTTGTCATTTACTCCCCACCCCTTCGAGCAGTTGTTCTCTCCATTATGGGAGCTGTCAAGGGCATCTCGCTTGCCGATGAAACTCCAGAGGTATGTGGGATAAACGATTCAACAGCTAGTCGCTTACATTGCTTAGATTCCATCGCACACTCTGTTCTTCTATACCGAAGAGATAACGGCTTATGTTGAGACTCTATCCGCTGACACCTTGGAAGCAAAACACTGCGGCCTGCTACTTCAATACCTCGAGGAAGATTACAAAGAGACCAGGATAAAGCTGAAAGGGATGATACATAACGGAGTCATCACCTTTGACCTTGTCTGGGTACTCTTCAAGCCTGATACGCTCGCTGTTGCCCGCACGGATAGCTCAATCGACGACTACCGATGCTTTAGAGTCGACGACGCTACCAAGGACGACCAGGCGAATGGCGGCAAGAAACGTAAGGAACGATACATTGTTCATGGACACTATGTTTCTACAGACGGAGAGAAACTGGGCTACAGGGAGCTGATCTTCTACATTGATCGATTCAAGGGGACTAAACCTATTAAAAAGCTACCCGCCTACCCAATGCAACATTGCGATAATCAGGAGAAAATGGAGGCCAATCTGATCTCACGAGGAAAGATCCTTGCTGGTCTGCTACATCAGCGGGGGGTTGTTTACTGTTACAATGACATGGCCGTTGTTGATACTATGAGGAACAAACGTCATTTTGAAGGCCGCATTGTCTTGGATCCACTGTCTCATCGGAAGTTTAACGAAGGCGATGCTTAGTACTTAACCCCTTCTCTGTAACTTGGGACCGTTGCTCACCAATCTATAGTCCTATTCTCGACGATCTGGATAGTGCCGATTCCTCGGAATGTATTTTCACCAGTACAAACGGGCAGGCGCTCACCAAAGAACATCTCCTTATTTGTGCACCATCCGTTGCTGGCTTCTCCTTGAAGGAGAACTTCTGGGCTTTTTTTTACTTGTCCCGGGTCAACATACTCCAGTGGGATAACCAGGCCTTTGGCTCTCTCGTTCTGAAGCAGTCGACGAAAGTAACCATCCAAGGTTTGATAGCATCACACATGAAACCCAATCTTGTTCTCAAGGACATCATTGAAGGCAAAGGTGAAGGCGTCATCCTTGTCCTGCATGGCCCTCCGGGAACCGGCAAGACCCTTACGGCGGAATCGGTGGCGGAACATCTGCAGGCTCCTCTGTGCTCTGTCTCAGCTGGTCAGTTGGGCAAATCTGCAAATGAAGTGGAGTCGAATCTCAAAACCATGTTCTATCTAGCCCATGACTGGGGCGCTGTTCTCCTTATTGATGAAGCGGACGTCTTTCTCGAGGAGCGCGGAGAATTCGATACCAAACGAAATGCTCTCGTGGGGTCGATCCTCCGCACGCTAGAGTACTACCGAGGTGTCTTAATAATGACTACAAATCGCCTACAACGTATTGACTCGGCTATGGCATCCCGGATCAATCTTTCCATTGAGTACAAGGAACTAAGTGAAGAGGAGAGAAAAAAACTCTGGAAGTTGTTTATCAGGAAGGGAACCAATCAGGAGAATTCACAAGTTGATGAGATAGTTGGCTTCAAACCAGCCGATCTGGAGGAATTCGCAAAAGTAGACCTCAATGGCCGCCAGGTACGTTTGACTCCCCTCTATTCGCATCTCATTAACGTTAGACCTCAGATCAAGAATATAGTCAAGCTGGCAAGGTCCAAAGCATTAGTGGAGGGCCAAAGCCTGTCAAGCTCCTATATCAGGGAAGCATTATCCGAACAGCAGGAAATGAACAAAAATCATTATGGGTTGATGTATGTATAATTGAAGTGGTTTGAGGTTATGCCATAGAGATGCGACTTGCCGAGCAGCACATGGCGTTGTTGGCCATTCAAATGATGAGGGTATTTGGATAGTTTGATAAAACGAAACAATGCTCCTGAACGCACACTGCGACATTCAGACTTTCATTAAGCAGCATCAAAAGGGGAGCGAAGGTCAGCGAATGGATACCTATGGCGTCAGCTTTGTTGGCCTTCCAGGAACTGGCAACGGGGGCATGTGGCATAAGTTGGATAATCGCGGCAGCGGAAAGATGGATTTTATCGATTATGAGGTGATTCCTACATATATTCATTCGCACGGTGTTAGCGGGAAGTTCATGCGTAAACTGCTCCTTGGTTCGGTGGATCCGACGTTAGACGCGGTTAAGAGCAAACGCACCTAGACCAGAGCCTGGAGAATGTTCTAGAAATCAGGTTTTTTAGTTTCGATCTTGCGCGTTGAACAAGTTGTATGATGCTACATTATCATGAAAAGACTAAAGTGAAGCTTCGCAACTCAAATTCTCCGCCGTTTCCTTCGGGCTTGCTGACATTCACACGACGGCCTCTTCCGCTTGCCGTGGTCTGCCCTACCAAATACAGCATCTAATCCTTGCGCAGCTACTAGCCTTTGGACAGAAAAAGGCGAGCCGCTAATGTTGTACGCTTTGCTCTCTTTGAGTTTCAAACACACTGTAAACCTATCAAGAACTTCTACCCGGATTTGCATCGCGAAGTTTCTGTCTTTCCCGAAGCAGGAAGAAGTATGAGTCAACTCTAGAATCGGCCAATCGTTCACCAAAAATTTAGCAGATCCTTTTAATAGCCTGCTGAATAAGGCTTCGAATGCCGGTTCGCTGCGCCGTATCGAGCATAAAATATGCCCCACAATTGTGTACTTCCCTTCTTGTCTCTCGGGTGGGGAGTCCAGCTCAAAATAGAAAAGAGAAGCGATCATGCAATATGCTACTTCGTTAATACCTGCAGAGAGTCCCTGGTCCGCTTCGACTTTTGAGATTAGTTTGGGTATGCTGTTCACGTCGTCGAGCCTCGGCTCGGTGGTCTCGAAATTGACGCTGAGGCGGTGGATTTTGTGGAGGATCTGTGCTACCAGCCCAACGGTCTTATACGCTCTCCTTATTGACTTATCACGCATTTTCTCCAGGACCAGATCGCGAAGTCTGTGGAACATCCCGTTCGTCCAGATATTACGACAGTCCTCGGTGGACACTTCGTAATTCCTTTGACCCGGTTCGCCGGTGCCCAAGGATATAACGAAATCGGGCTCTTGAACAAATGGAAACATTGCTGTCATCTCTGAGAGCGCCCATATTACTGGATCATTTTCGAGAGCCCCTACATCTTGGAATGTGCCTACCCCATTGATATGTTTTGGGGGAAAGAACCTATAAAGCAATTAGCAAGAAATGAGAGACTAGGAAGGTCGACTATACCCAGGCGCAGCAGATGCAGATCGTGCACTATTCTCGTTAGTCAGTACCTACATGGGAGGCGTAGCTAATCTTACATTTCCCATAGAGGGATGTTCCCAAATCCGTCTTTTGGCTTTATGATAGCGTGTTCTGAACGACTTTTAGAGGCCAGCCTTCTCATGTCTTGTGGGGCTTACCTTCGTCACTACCTCGTTCACCGACCCCATTATAATTCGTGAAGAATCGATGGGAGGGGTGGTTACTTACCGTAGCAACCGGCAAACCAATCTTTGTTCCCATTGACGTGGCATAGGAGCAGTCGAGAATTCTCTTATTCGCGGCCCACTCTTGTAGCACGGCGTCAGCGTTTCTAGCTGGATACAAGCCGTCAGTGAAATACGATAGCACCAACTCTCCTACTCGGGAGACGAGTGGGACAGAAGAAGAGAGCCGGCGTTTGAATACACGACTCGCTAACCGGGAGAAGGTTTTAATGGACTCTTCTGGAGTTCGTCCAAGCACAAAGTGATCGATGGCAATAATTACACCTTCCTATAGTGAGTATTTCCCTCCCTACGTGATCTATTAGGAAACTTACCTACACTAACTCCAAAACTCAATGTGATGCACCTTTGAAGAGGAATCGGGCCAAGCCGATCCTGGATTAGCTTCATCACTGTTAAAGGCACGATGCCCCGTGTCCCTCCTCCGTCAATACACAAAACACCTACTCCTGCAGTCGGCGGATGTACTCTCACGGCTACGTCGCTCGATAGATGGCAGAGAAAACAATGGTCAACGTTGAAGATCCAGGGGTCCTCTTCGCTGCTCCGTCCAAACACGACGATGCAATTTTCGCATATACAGTGTCCGCATGGTAGGCAGTGCTGCGGCCTCCTGCGTAGACAGCACAAGCAGGTGTTGCTGCTCTGGATATGGCTCCAGTTATCCCGAAAACGTGCAAGGTTGCTTCTATGAATTTCCACTGCCGCTGACATAGACTTTTCGGAGACAGAATCTTGGAATAATCGCACCAGATTGTTTTTCACCATGGCAATGAGGCCGCTTCGCAAGATAATATCATTGGACTGTTCGAAGGCGACAGTGCGGGACTTACCCATCCTGCAGAAAGCGTCCTTGTACAGCGCGTTGAAGACGGCCGCAGGTCGAAAAACTATACTGGTCAGCATGGCCAAAACCTTGCATTGATGACACTTACTATGGGCTCCAGGAGGGTAGTTGTCTAGCAAGAGTGTAGAAGCAATCATTGGAGCTGCGAATTCGGTCAGTTCATTAGACGATTTGATATGCCTTAGGAAGTTTGATAGATGCTGATCCAGATCTGGTGCGAGCGGATTGTGGATCCTCGAGGCCGTAAAAAAATTGAACGGCCTGTCCATTGCCTCTGAGAAATGCGTGCTTGCATGTCTGAAAAAGGCGGCGAGATGAGTTGCAGAGAACAGCGTTCGCGTGTCTTCTCTGTTCCTGCGTGCTTGATCTGATCTCTGCATGAGACGCTCCCTTACGCGCCTATAGCGGGCTTGAGTAGACATCGTCTTGCTTGGGGAAAGAGTGATGACGTCAATCGCCGAGATCTGGTTGAACAAATCTTCTGTCGTTTCCTCTCGCAACATCCACAGGAACGCTCTTCTAGCATCCTCTTCCGTTTCCGCTCCTGGAGTGATCTTATCCGTCACGATAATGATACTCGGGAGCGGATACATTGGAAGGGTCGACAAGTGGCCTTTACTTAGCCACAGAGCCAAGTGCTGTGCGATCTGTCGAAACCCGCCGAGATCTGCAGCAAAGAAGCAGAAGACGTCTGCGAATGGGAACAATAAGTGCGTGTAAATGTCACTTGCGAAGCTGTTTCCGTTATTGGATGGGCGAATGGGCCGCCTGATAATTTCGTGGCATTTTTCGATTTTTGCATGCTTCTCCTTGGAGCTGTGTTTGGGCAAGTCGCCGTCCGCAAGCAATATAGGTCGGTCACTAAAGAGGCTAGAGGGATCCAGATGTAGATGTACTTCGCCAAGGTTTCGCTTAGTCGTACCAGTACATTTCCGAACCCTCTTTAGTCCAAATAAGGCTCGAAGGCCGATTGACTTTTCTGTACTACCGATTAGTATAAAGAGGCTTGGGCGCTGCGCATCGGGATTGGGTATTTGATTTATTAGCGTCTGGAGTCTGTCAGACTCTAAAAGAACTGCGTCACCGCTTTGCGTGCAGTGGCTAAGCCAATGGGTATGGTCACAACGCTTCATGGTTATAGAACTGATGTTTAGCTACCGCAGGGTCACGCGATTTATACGTGTATCTACGGTGCTAAATACAGACTTGGGCGTTAAAGGAACTAAAATAGGAAACTACTAAATTTATCCGTGCCGCTTACGGTGACCTTTTTCCTCTCTTTGGGGAGGAGCTAAACGGGACTGTTCGCCAAGTAGACGGTTTAGGGCCCTGCAGCTGATTTTGCGCACTAGTGCGTTCCTGCGCCACGCAGCTCCAACGTTAAAACAACATCGTATTCTCCAGCGAAGCGTAGTTTGCAGGGTAAAATTTCGCGTGAATGGTCTTCAGTCTACCTTCTCGAGATTTGAGAGTAAGTGATTCATGTTAAGCATGAGCAACGGACCTAAAGAAGAATTCTAGGTTTGGTTAACACAGTAATCAAACTTCGAAACTATGAGTTCCACGCTTCCACTATACTCGTCTAGTCGCCGGGAGGGGCTGGACGCATGCGCTCTTTGTGGCCATCCTCGATCACGTCGTTATCTCGAGAGCCGAAGCCGGGAACCACTTATTTGCTCCAAGTGCGTGAGACGGAAGGAGCGGATGGAAGCTTCGTCTAAACGGATCGTCATTGAGATTCATTATCATCACTATACGACTCGAGGTCCAGAACAGAGTGCGGCTCACACGATGGAGGTCGATAGGCATAGATCTTCAAACAAGCCTGTCGAGCTGCCTGGAGATTCCCCATTCATCCCATATTTGCGGAGACATGGTACGGGCAAACTGTCTCCAATAATGGAAGAAGCACCGCCTGTGGTAAATCTGTATAGCAAACCCTCATTAGGCAATTAGAACTAGATTACTGTATTAGTCAAACATTAAGACACGTAAATGCCAATGCGCTGCAAGAAGTGATACGTTAGCCAATTTTTACTTAGGTAATGGCAGGGATTCAGTTTGCCGACTAACTTGCATTGACCTGTCCACTCGTGATCCCTCCAGTCTGCCGTGGAAAGAGGCAGTAACTTAGAGCTATTATGGTAAAAATAACGAATCTAAAAGTAGTGACTGGTGAAAACCGAAAATCGGAAATCTCATCGCAAGATCGCCGGGCGTGACAGCTTCTCGATTTTCGGAAACCTTTGAGTTACCGCAAAAGACTAAGCCCCCGAAACTGAGAACACAAAGTGCATGCAAATCAAAGGGCCCTTGAGGGTCGCATGTTCGCAGAAATTCAAAACCAAGAAGTGGACGCAACTGAGGGGGCTCTGGACGGTGGCTGTTTTCGCAGCACTTCATCCTAAAAATAGAGGCAAGCAGTGCATTGCTTCCACTGCCCTATTTTTAGGTTTTTGGAATCGAGTAATGGCCCGCTAAAGTCAGCAACGATGTAGGTGCTAATTTCAAACAGCTCCGACTCTGCTCTTTATAAAGATGGACACTATGAACTAGAGGAGTGCAACCCGTAACCTTCTCGTGAACACTATGTGCCTACTTATATTCATCTCACGAACCCCTAAGGCAACTGCTAGAACTCAGAGCCGACAACCGTTCAGCAATCGAATTAGAAGATTTGGGCAAAGGGTGTTGCATTTTGTGTTCAATTGGGCTGAGTCGGAGGAATACTCCCGATCGAGACCATACTCGCCCGCGCCCCCACCCTATCAGAGGATTGCATGGGCATCGCTCCCAGTGCCATCTGTCTTGGACATCGATAGTGAAAGCCAAGAGGATGTTAACAAAGGTTCTTTGGAAGTTGTGGACATTATGCAGTCTATAGAATAAAACACTCACCCTATGTGCTTTATCTGTATTTCTATCTTCTCTTTGAGATTCTTTGTGCCCTAGATAACGCTGTATTTGTGCGGATCATGGTGTTTCGGAACACATACCACGTCGCCAGTCTGCAAAATGGCAGGTCCAATGCCCACGTAGCCGTTAGAGGTGTAGAATAGCCTCCTTCCACTACACGCGGATCTAGCCGCCATCAGGAAGTGATGGGCGTTGCCGCCATGTATACCTTCTTCACAAGGCAGCCAACGCGAATGATTCCCCCTCGTTTGTTTACCATGGGTAATGCAGCAAAGTCGGACATATGTTGTGACTCATTCTCCACGATCATCCCGTATTCATCTTTGCCAGCCGTCAAGGTCCAGCAACATACGCGAGCGGGGGACTCGCCTGTTGGATAAGAAGATACTTCGGTAAACAAGTGGTGTGAAAGCTCCAGTAACACCGCCGTCATTTGGCGAAGACTCGTCAAAGTGGCTATCACTTCAGTCGCCCTAGTGACGGTACCAAACTCGATGCCTGTAGCACGCAGAAACTGTTTCCAGTTCCCTGTCCACTCAATCAAAGGGGATGCAAGACCCTGGCAGGCAGCATATTTGTTGTACCTCGACCCAAGCGGTGCCAGAGCTTCGACAGTGCATATATTCCACTTCGGAACCCCTTTGATCAGTGCTCAGTGCTGATGAGGTCTTGGCGCTACTGATCACTTAGCAGTCACGTGACCACTCGTGCAACAGGCCCATGTTTTATCGGTCTGCACCAACCCTTGGAGAGATGGGGCCGGATTTCCTTGATCCGTAACACAGTGATGGACGTTAGGCCTCGCCTTGGCAAGAGGCTTCTTCCGCCCATTCCCCATAGATCCTTCCATCCTTCCTCGGATGCCATGCATCACAGCACTCTCACCTACTTCACCACCAGTACCTCCTACAACCGATGTTCGAACGGAAACATGACTTTTGGATGCATCCGCCTTGCTTTGTTCCATAATGGTTCAATTCACCGTAGCGCATGCTTGGCTCCTGCGCAGCCTCTACCTGCAGGTCGAGAAGGTCGGACTTGGCCATTTTCCTTGTGTCTGACATGGAGCCGTTCGTCATATTATCGTGCGACATATGCAGAGCCATTCCAGCTTCGTGTGTTGGCGTTCTGCTGGTGACACGTGTACGACTTCAGTGTGTTGGATTCACCACCGCTCCGTATATTGTGACCCGTCAGCCTTCCCACGACACGGTTTTGAGCAACAGGACTTGGCCAGATCTGCCACCAACCCCGCCGTCGCCAGCATGCCCGTGTCGCGAACGTGAGAAGTCCTGTTGCGCAGGCTCCTATTGCAGGTCAAGCCTGTTACATGATATTCTCTATTCTCTTCGTAGAGGGCCGAGGGATATTTTGATCTATCTGCATAGACGGAAAATGTCATTCGGGTCTGCCTTACTACATCACGAGAAAAACTATGTCTTCCATTGTGATGACTTCCAGCGCGCTTTCCTAATTCTCAGCGCGGGTCTGTTCAGAAGTCGCTTCAATTCTTCGAGCCGGGGGATTCCACCTTCATCCTTGCTGAAAATGCCGGCAGCCGTGTGTACTGCACGCACCCGTCGGGGATCCACAGTGTGGCACAAACGAGAACAATCCCTGCTTGAGGCGGATCAAATGATGAGCCACAAAGGGCCATATATCACCAGTCCTGCCCAAAGTTGCGCGCCGTTTTTCGTGCACGCAACTCTTTTAAACCCACTTTCACATGGCTGCTCCACGGCCACACCTACGATGGGCGCCCTGGCATCTATCGGAATGCAGCGTTTGTGGATGTCCCATCAACGATCGGGAGATCACGTCCTACCAGGCCATTCCAGCTCATTCGGACATAAGCGGTCACGCGGTTCCAAGCCACTTCCATGGATCATTCTGTTTACGGATAGGTTCAACGAGATCGTTTTCAAGCTGCCGCGAGACGGGAACACGTCCAGCACTGTACCTTGTGGACAATGCCTGTTACGATATACTCGTTCCGAAATCCCTCGACGCCGAATCTGTCGGTCCTGAGCCGCTTCAACTCGAGTCTCTCCGCCAAGTTATTCTTGTCGCTAGACCAACACGTCCTACAGACCCTAAGAACAATCATCTTCTATCTGCTTCGGACTCAGCTGCGCTAGTTGCGGCATTCGACCCAGCCGCGCCTAGATCAAAGTTCCAACACTATCGACTCCCAGTTAAGCTTCAAAATGACCTGCTTCAACTCCCAGTTGAATTGCGAGACAAGATCCTGTCGTACTGTGACCTTAATGGTGTTCTGGAGCTGGCTAGAAAGCTGGAAGCTCCGTACTTTGGTCATGTGGTCAAGAATGATCCTGTTAGGAAACGTGTCGCCATGTCTATCCAAGCAAACCGGCTTCTCCGCAATGACGAACGTCAGCCACTTCCTAGAGAAAGAATCGTTACACTATCAGCGAAGATGAAGGCAATTTTCATTGACATTGGCGGACAGAAGTATCTGCAAGAAATTGTCGAGGAGTCATCCTGCCCCACGGCAGTAGATGTTGTTATTGAGGATGGACGACCACAACTACTGGCGCTCCATGTAGATGACTGGGGAGTCCGAAATATTGCCTTTTCGCTGGATGAAAAAGGCCGCCCGAAATGGCTACGGGATGACACTCGCATCCACAGAATTTTCATGGACAGAGGAGATTTTAAACGTATTCGAATCGTGTCTGACGTAAGTACCATTCGCCTGTTATAAAGTTTTAGCTCTAATATATACAGCCCCTCAAATGCCGCATGGTAGACGCAGACCTGCCTGATCGGAACAGCTTCCATCCTCGGGCCCTGTTACCAAGTGGACTTGGCACTTGGCGCCCGTGGGCTGTCAATATGGCGAAATGGCGTTACCTCGAATTGGAAGGATATGCCGAACCGTCTTATATCAATTTTGCTTCGTGTCCGGCCGTCTACCTCTCCTACAGCCCATCCGGTGGCCTTCGTGGGATCTTCACTGAACCGGCAGAAGGTCATCAAGAGGTTTCCCTTGGAGCTGGTTCAAAGAGAGCGGTGAAGCTCTATGGTCTGGATAAGCTTGGAAATCATGGGTTTGCCTTGCTCCAGGTAAATACTGCTTCGCCCAACACCCCGTCATATGCTAACGATAGGAGATTCAAGCAAACAACGGAAAATACCTCCCGGACATTGATATTTCTGATTGTGAAGAGTTGGGCATCGAGAGCTATCAAGAAGTCGAGGGTATATGGTGGGTTGAAACGGAGGGGAAATTTCTCTTCAATGTTGTTTATAGCTTTGAGTCCTGAAAAGAGGTAAACATACAGTGCATCGGTGTGTGGTGTTGGTACGGGTATTGACTCGAAGCGTGTTCGTCCGCCGTGGAAGGATAGACATTCACTATCAAACCCCATTGACTACGGTCCCGGAGCCAGGAGATGGGTATTGCGATAACACAGTGAGTTGAGATTACACGCTACACGAGTACTGAGCAGAGTGGATGGATGATGAATCCTGAATCCGAGCGGACGGCAGTTGAATGCCCATATATGTGCTTCTCCACTCCAGCCACACCAATTCCCCCGAACCTATTCCTACCGGGTCTGAAAGCCGTACATACCCGCGTTATATCTCGCAAACTGGATGAGAAGAGGGCCCGCATTTTGTATTTCCGAAGATTGGATGAAAGACCAGGTGCGGGTAGCGAAGTAGAAAATGTAAAAATGGACCATCCTAGGCTGGACCCAGTAATCCAGGACGGCAAAATATACAGTAGCTTGTGTTCCAGTCGGGCGGTAGCGTATTTGTAATTGTTCAGCAACAATCGCGGCCGCATCATCAATCGATACCGCAGGCCTCCCAGGTCTCCGGTTCGTCAGTGCCATCAGCATAACCACTCGGGGTGACCCTTGCCGCTCCTCATTTCTGGGTTGGAAGCACACATGCAGCAACCGGCAATTCGGATCTGGAATCCAGCCCTCGTCAATCTCAAGCGAACCGAATGAATCCCACGGTAGGTGACTGAAGTATGTGTGATAAAGTCGGACGATATCATCGCTAACGATAGTCAGCTGGCTACAGTACAATATGTAGAAATACGTACTAATTAGCGGTTGTAGCGGCCATGGTGGTTGGTGACGCACGCAAGAGAGGCAGAACCAAATGTGGAGATGGGCTGGTGTGCTTTGGAATGAAGATGTCCAACTGGAGGAAACCTTCCCCGTTCTTATACTAGTTGATGTGCAGTGATAACCATCTCGGAACTTGCGTATAGATTACCCATTTCACAATAACTTGCATCGAAGGCGCTCTCGAGTGGCAGAGATGAACGGGCTCAATCCTTCGCAAAGCATTCTGAAACTTGCATATGGATCGTGGCCGGAATAGGATGAAGAGCGGCTGGTGTTGAGGAATCGAGCGTCCGCGATTCGCTAACGCACCCAACTGCGCGTTTTCCTCAACTGAGCGTCTTCTCACCTGTGCGCTCTCCTCACCTAACTGTTTTCCTCATCCATGAGCAAGCGGTCCAGCTGAAGCCACCGCCGTACTGATGCATCTACCAGGCCATTGCTATGGCAAGCCCTTGGGTGCGCTTTTGACGCCGATGCCTGCATCCGCTTATTGCGGCTTCCTAACCAGGCCCGAGCATCCTTGGCTAGGATACCAGGCCCTCGACCGCGTAGTATTGCACAGGCGCGCGCAGTGCCCAATCCAGTCAAGCCTTGGAGTGTTTTACGGCCTATAACTCGGTTTGTCCGGAGCTTGTGCAATGTACAAGTTCTATCCTAAACCGGCTAGCGTTGGCAAATGCTTGCGTTCTATTAAGGGCCGCCTAGCGTACACTAAGATCACTATGTAGGTTGGCAGTGGAGCGGTAGTCACCGCTATTGGATGACCAGTTCCCCTTCATCAGCAAAATGATGTTGGATAGCGAATCGAGCTCCCCGACGAGCGAACATGGAACAGGTTCCTGGCCATGCTGATATGCATGCCAGAAGAGTGTCGCTGCAGCTTATGGGTTCTAGGGGGTCGAAATGGCGGTGTTTAATGGTATGCATTAGGTGAGAACAAGGGAGGCACCCATTGCACTGGTCGGCGGCACTCGCACCGGGTTCCGTGGCCAATGAAACCATATCTTGAGCTGCGCGCACGGTTGATCACTTCTTCGGGGTCAACAGATCTTATTGCCGTGGATAGACATCGAAAGGTAGGATCGCTAGCCAGAAGGCGGAGGCATAGATGGGACTCCGTGGGCTTGGGCCTAATTAATTTGCGCTCGGCGCATACTGCAACGAGGTAGTTAGGGCCAACTTCCTTGGAGACACCCCCTTAGTCACCCAAACCCGGGGCCCCCAAAATCCCGACTTGGCGTGGCGTCATTACTGCGCTAATCTGGATGTGTGCAAATCTTGTACCGTGCGCCAGCCTAGCTCTAATCAGGTGGGCTTTCGAAACAGGCGAAATCTCGGCTTACTACTAGCGTCCGTTCCCTCCTCTCGTCCACAACCCGCGTCACAATGTCGTGTCTTTGCTCTCGACTTCGGAGAGGCCAGTATAACACCATCAATGAGACTGAGGTAAGGTATCAAATCACATCCATCGTCAGAGAGCTCTCACTTATTACCTTTAAGACCGAGATCTTGAAGCGGACGTGGGTCGAGGCTCCTCAACTGTTCCAGGCCAACTCGCATGCGTCTCGACGACGAAGGCATCCACGCAAGCTCTCCAACGTTTCTTCTGAAATACCGATCTCCGGAGACCAGCCATTGCAGGTCATATCGACATTGCCAATTTCGATCTCTGTCCTTGTACGTTCGTACTCCTACAAGGACGCCGAGAAGGTCTTTGGAGAGAGCGGGCCCTACATACAACAGGCAAACGGCCCCAGCGGTGCTTTCGTTAGACTCTACCTCGCTATTGAGAGCAGCAATTGGAAGATCGAGATTCAGCAACTGTTTCGGCGGACTTGCTGCTACGCATTTGCGCGGTTACATAAGAAAGGCACGTCTGTCGACCCCATAGTGGAGGAAATCCAGAATGCGCTGCAGCGCGATCGAGAAGCTACCAGGACAAAAGTTTACCATATCCTCCGTATTGGGACGAAGTGGATTGCGATTGTTGAACAATTCGCGTCTATCGTCAAAGACCACTCCGCTCAGCAGCTTACTGGGCTCCTTTGCCTCCTGGGATCCGCATCTACGTGAGTTTGGCCGACAATCTAGGCAGCCTCCTGACTCATCGGCGTTCAGATGGGAAAGAGCAGCAACCGATGACCTTCGCTCTGCCCTTAAATATCTCCGCAACTCTTCGGACCTATACCAGCAGACTTTACGCTTCACACCCTTTGTTGATAGAGTGTTGAAGCAATTACACCGTAATTCCCCCAGTCTAGGCCTACCTTCGGCGCTAACTCTCCCCAGTAGAGCACTCCTTCGTCAACGAAACGAGCAAGCTCACAGCAAATTCGAATACAATCCTTACAGGGCCGCTGGGCCAGCCCGGCCGAAGCAGCCGTAATGCTGCATTTGTATCCAGGGATTTGCATACCATGTCAGAGCCACAGCCTGAGTGGAAGTCTCCGTCCTTGATCGCTCTGTGCGAAGCCGTTCCTGGTTGGAGCCATTCCGAAGATGCCGCTATCTTATTGATCGTTCTGTCCTTCTTCTCGACGTCTGAGAAAGTACCCTTGGATCTTTTGATGCGGGGAGCCACGCCTCGGAAACGCTGGACACCAGCAGGCGAAGTTGAAGAAGTTGATGCACTTCTTGTTGGCCTTGTTCCAGAATTGTGTAGTCTGTTATCTGACCACTCTAGAATGGCCGGAGCCTTCGAGGAACTGATATCATCGACATTTATCATTTCGGACTGTAGGGAGGTGTACACCTTAAACGAAGATATTGGGCGTTGTGTTCGTGAAAAACTGCCTGCAGAGTACCGTTCTTTCTGGGAAATCCAGGCCTTAATTGTCACGTATAGAGCAATTCCTTGGAAATACATAGAGGCTCCGTAAGTCAAGCTGTCCACGGAAACGATCATCATTCTCATACTCACACAGCATCCCCAACATTCAATTATTTCTGCCGCACCTTAAACAGACTCTACAGCCACTTCAAAATCGCATCGGTATTCTAACAGCGAGTATCAGAGCCGATGTTGCGCTCACACTCATCGAGGCATCTCGATTTCCCAATATGGCATGGAAACGATTCGCCATCGGTCAAGCGGAACTTGTTGCGCATAATCTAGAGGACCCGTACCTTGGAGCTTGCATTGCACAATCACAGAGCCTTCTGGCGCGAATTGCAGGAAATTTGAACCAAGCAGTCAGCAGCGTTGGCGGTCTCAAAAAAGACAAGCTCTCGAACGCTCGCGACAAGAGGATGCACTCATCCATGGGGCAAGTCACTATGCAGCGTTCTCTAAACTGTGTCCAGGTTGAAGACATCTCTACCGCCAGAAAATTGTTGGAGGATTGGAATCCCCTCAGCCAGCCGTCCCCAATGGAAGAAGTTGTGCTCTTCCGGAAACACATGTTGCTTGGGAGGCTGCTACGGTTCCAAGGCGATTTCAGAGAATCATTAGCGCACCTTGAAAGGGCACGGAAGAACGCAGAAGATTGCATGGTCTTAATCTTCGACGAAGACCTTCGTGATCTCATATGTGACCTTGCCGACACATTGCGAGAGCTTGACGATCCAGAGACAGCAGAACGCCATCTTCGTGCAGAAATCGCACGGCGAAGCCACAGTTGTGTCTGCTCTCCAGGCCAGTCTCTTCTGGAATTGTCTCTAGCGGAAGCCCTGTTTGCCCAAGAACGCTTGAACGAAGCAGAAGAGCTTTGCTTGCACGTCCAGACTCGTGCCAACCTCCTGAAATTTGAGACGCTGCGCTTACACATCACAAGGGCAAAGATCCACCATGTTAATTTGGACGATAAGGGTGCATTCGCTTGTTGGAGCGAAGCGATGCGAGCCATTACCAAGTTTCCGTTGACTAATGGACGTTCGACTCGGATAATTGCACTATCCATTTGCGACTCTTTGAGTCGTTTAGGCCAGACCTGGTTGGTAGAACAGACTCAGGAGCAGGCCGCCTGTCTGGATCAGCTGGCAAAGCCAGGGGGCACTCAATACTGGATCGCTGGGATGCGGCATTGGTTGGAATATCTGCAGAATCGAGGTCGTCTTGGTCGTCTATAGCATTATCCACATGCAACCCTTCTCCCATTGTTCGGCTCTTCGCTTAGTGTATTGTCAGCGGAGTCTACTCTTAATAACACCCACGAACTGGCTTTCTGGTCAATTAAGTTGGCCAAAGCAAAGTTTAGCTTGAAGGACAGTTCAAGCGGATGCTGGATGCTGGCAAAACATTGAAATTTTATATTAGGAACTAAGATAAGTTTTCTCATCCTATGCTGCCCGAGACATCTCTTTCATACAGCTTCGAATTTGGATCCCTCCACCTGGACCTTCCCTCACCGCCTATTGACATGGGATCAGTAGTTGGTGATATGGTGCGAAGTCTGTCAGCTCACGCGCGAAAATCCCCTTTCCTCATTTTAGCTAGCCCTTCAGTATATAATTCCACTTCTGAAACGTGGTATCACTCTTTGTTTAGTCCATCATAATAGATGTTTGTCTAGAAAGGCGCCCGGAAGAACTTTCCTCAATGGTAGGAAAGGGAATGTTGCGGGCCGTAATTATGAAACTGATTCAAATACAGACGAAGTACGAGGGTGGTAAGATGGGGATGATGCAAGCTGGAGGTGAGAGGGACAACTGTCACTTACTAAAGTAAAAGCAGCGGATAGGTTTGTTCTGCCCAACGACCGTTTGCACCATTTTCGCCACGACGTCGGTACCGGTGGACAGCATCAAACGCAGCCACTCGAAACTCAGAAGGCAGTCAACCCATACACCTGCTCCTCTCCACCACCTCACCTCTGCGACGTGGTATACAAAGCAGCTTCGGTGGCATACTTTTTTGCACCAACTCGCCCATTATGGCTGCACCTACTCACTATCAACATGCAGAAGCAGATCTCCAAAATTTGCTCGTTTGGGGTGAGTGAGCTTTCCTATGGCAGGGAAAAATACAGACTAACACGTCTACAGTGCGCGACAACGCTAACGAGACGGCGACGCCAGGCAAGGTTTGGGAACTGATCCAAACCGTCCGAGCGATCCACAAGCGAAATCCAGAGGCTATCCGTCGCCGTTATCACCTTTTCCCGCTGATCCAAGGAGGTGCCGGATGCGATCCGCGATATGGAGCCGTGAACGAGCACGTCAACCAGGAACTCACGGTTGGTGAGATGCTCAAACTCACTCGCAACGCCTCTATGGCCCAACTCATCGCCGCGCTCCCCCGTGCAACGCCTGCCTGCTTCAACCAGCTCACTGGCGCCGTTATCACAAGACGCCCATGTTCGCGTTGCTGCACCAACACAGGAGACTGTCTGATCCGCCCATGTCGCGTCGCGAGAGGCGCCTACGGGGAGGACCACTTCCGTGGTTCTTGCACGAATTGCCACTATGCCGGCAAATCTGCTTCCTGCGAATACACAGATGGTAAGTAGCCTACACAACGGGACAGCGGGCATGCGCTAACCATGCATATGAAGGTGGGGTCCCTCCGCGCTCTGCCCGCCCAAGAAACGGTGGACCTGTCGAATCAAGATGACGAAGATGAAGAAGATGAGTGGTATGTTGGCTATATGATTCACACACAGTGATTGGCAGCAGGTCTAGGGCGAGCTTTTGTGAGATTCTGAGCTAGGTGGCATTGGGAACTCAAGGGTATGAAATCCGGGTCATGCCGGGGATTCTGGAACTCATATAGCATGAATAAGAACTGTTTATAATATTTGGCAGAGTTCCAGTTATTATTAGGCTCAGATCGACTTTTGATGTTACTAGCATTACGGAGCCAGACTGTGGGTACTAATATTCCGATGAACGTAGATGAATGATCTCCACTCGAAACCATCGATCGATTACGCAAACGATGCTCCAAAACTATTATAGTCACTACAACTGTTGAGACAAATTGCGGGAATTGTACCATGAAATTGACGACAGAGACTACTGTATGGTGGCGTTGGAAGTAAGGCTTCTGCATTGTGACACTATCAACGCAGGACGACGTACTACGATCGCAAGATTCTCCAAAAGGTGTTTCTGGAGTCTGAACCAGTGAAGCGGTTATAGGAGCCCTCCATCGGAAGTATGAAGGAGCCTTCTCTGCGATATTGTTCGTCGAGATCGTCGCCTCGCCGAGAAACACTCTCGGATAGATGCCGTAGCCATTGGATGCTTCGCCCGCTGGTTCTCCTGACTGTTGAATAGATATCTCGCATGAGGCCAACTTGGTGAGACCTCTCGAGTATGTTTGGTTGATCAATACATATTTGATCAACCTATAGGAGAAGCTCTTTTGTGCCATACACCCTCTTCCAGAAGTAGCGCGCTTCTGCAAGAGCGTGTGCCAGATTTGCAAACACTCGGAATTTGACACCGTTGACGCGGATTAACTGCGTCTTTGTTGGGTCGCCAGCGCAATATGAAAGCGCAGAGTACATCCCAGTAATTGCACTAAGGGGTTTTTTGCATTGCAATTCGCATTCGATCAAGCCACCGCCATGGTCACGGAGAACCTTGAGTAAGCGTATCTCGTGCTTGAACGCATCTATTTCGTCGTATGCATAAGCACCATAGAATTCGTCGTTAGGAGGCGTACTAAATATGTCATGTCCAGGCTGTCTTATTGGACTTCGACATGTCTGGAGTCGTTCATCCATTACAGCATCAGCCTTAGACCAAAGTAGTGTCAGTTTCGGACGAAGCGTGATGTTTTGGTTCGCAATGTTGACGGATCACGCAAGCCGACGGGGCTGTCATAGATCTATATAATTCATGATGCGACCGGCTAGGCAGCAGGGCTGATGACTCGTGGCGGATGAAGGCGGCTGGAATACTGTGCGAGGTCGACATAAGCTAATATAGTTAACATTAAGCAACGCGTAAACCCGGATGCTGCAATTGCACGCAAGTTAACTATGTAGTTTCCGCAGCAATCAACTTAAAGTAGGCCCCCTTTCGAATTCCCCAGAACCCTGACCCAAGATTAGCTCCAGTTATCTCAGGGTCCCATAAAGCCCACCATGTGAAATCGACGCGGGAACCCCAGAGCAAGGACGAAATGGGAGCAAGTCAGCGGCCAGGCATCGCAAGGAACGCCGCATCCATCGACGCTCGACAGGGAAAGCCTATGATCCGTTGCGGGGCCACGCTATTGGACCAACACAGAGTCAAATAAACAAAGAAGTGTATGCGAAGTCGGGGTTACACTAAATACAATGTACCTACGATTTGGCTCGCCACGGAGGGTGGCTCGCGACATTGTTAGATGTTACTACGCAGGAATGCAGTCAACTAGATAACTAGACTTAAATAATTCTGTTCCTACAGGAATACTATGCAGGAAATGCAGCGCCCTAGATAAATAGCAATTATTGCAAAGAAACTTGATCATTTTCCTTTACGCATTACGCACGTGATAAATAAAATAAACCAGACGATTCAGGTCTACCTAGACAGTCTAGCAGTATTATTAACCAAGATCCTGGGCGAAATCTGCATCCTAAGTGTTGGCTTCGGATTGTACATTTAATTCTTGCCAAGGGAAAGAATCCAATTTAGGACCCTTGGAGCTAATTCGAGTTTGACCATCGCTAAGTTTAGCATAGTACAGCATCTCGGAAGCGAAGGGACTTCCCCACGCGCCGGCATTTGGGCACCCTGTTCCTTGGTAATAGCTGTTGCCTGAGCAGGAGTAGTTGTCGCTGGCGCAGGGAAGGGGGGCTGGCGCATCGGCGCTTCTGCCACCAACGATACTCAGACCCTATCCCGCAAGGGAGATTATCGCTGGTAACCCTGGGCTTCTAGTCGCCGCCAATTGACACGAAGGGTGGACTCTATGGTTACGCGCTCCACGCGGCTTCAGGTGACAAGAAAATTGTGGACCTGCTGCTCAAGTGGGACGCCAACGTCAACGCGCTGGGGGGGACAGTGCGGCAGCGCAGCTATATTGGGACGCGACGAGGGGCTTGTGAACCTGCTACTGGACAATGGAGCCGACGTTAACCTGCAGCATGAAAAGCATGGCGACGCGCTCCTGACGGCTGTAACGAGAGGGTCCAAGAAATTTGTGAAGCTGCTGCTGGAGCAGGGCGCCGACGTCATCCAGCGGGCGCGCCTGGCCTCTGTGGGGACATGCCGCAATCACATTGAGAAGCTGCTTGAGAAGAGTCTCCGTCAAAAACCCGCCTATTAAAAAATCCAATCCGCTCCCGGCGGCCCCGACATTAGGGGAGATTCGGGACAAACCGAAAAAAATTGGCTATAAGGACACGACAGTTCATAGCAAGTTCATATGCAACAGGACCTTCTAGCACTTCTGGTGATTTAGGTATTTAAAGCGGTCCCGTTTTGTTCATCACGTCAACATGAAATGAAAGGTCATTGCTCTATTGTAATTATCCCCCTCAGTTGTAGTGTAAAAGGCTGGAGTAACAGTCAACGGAGTCCAAAAGCAATACGGCACAACTAGACGTTTGTACATTCCCTCGGTGTTCATATGTGTACAATTCTAGAAAATTCAAATCTAACGTTTGTACCCACATGCATTCTCTTAGCAAGGTCCTTTCACGACTCTCTTACCCAGGTAAACTACTATACTACTGTACAAACCGATTACCCTCCCCAGCCGTCAGACTACTTATCCTCCAAGAAGTCATCTTCCGTCAACATCACACCGTTGAGAAGTTTGCCGACCTGGGTCTTGTCGATGCCCTCACTCTCACGCCGAAGCTTCATCAACTCCCTGAAGAATCTCACCGCGCTGTCCTTCAATCCCCACTTTCCTCGTGAGCCCCTGATGAAGCCATCCGTCTGCACTTCCTGTCCTTCTTTTGCAGTAGCCCATGCCAATCCGAGATATTCACACATCTCTGTATATTCGCCGTAGGAATTGAAGTACAGTTGTCCAGCGAACAGGTTCAATTGCACAATCAGGCTTCGGTCGACTGTGCCCACGTCGAATGCTCGATTCCCAATCTTGAACAAGTCCAAATTGTCTAGAGGTCTGAAGACCTGGTTTCGGCGAGGCGCATACAGATGCAAGGTGACATAACTAGAGATCCGGATCAGGGGTAATAGTTGGTCGGCTTCGAATGGGCTGATGATCATGAGCTGGTGTTTAGAGATATACGCACTCTTCTCGTTTGGGAACGAAAGAATCCATTGCACTGGTCTCAAGTAGAAGTCAATGTTGAATAACATAGAAGATTTACCCCTGGGATGCTTCACAGTGCGGATAAAGTCATGTGTGACTAGTAGATCAGTAGGAAGTTGCTTGACATCAAAAGACCTTGCCGCACTAGTTTGCTGGAGAGCCCGGAAAGCAGGTGTATAAGCCGTCGATCCTTCGATAAGTTGCCCTGTCCTGACCAGGTGTGTGAGATGTTGATGAATTTCGTGTATCTCAGGGCTCATTGGCGGTGGTCGCTCTAGCTGGCGCTCTTCCTCAATCTCCGGGGAAAGCTCTCGCTCCTGCTCTTCCTGGAGAGAGGCAGCGTTGAAGTTGAGAGTATCAAAGTCATGACACCGCTGGATAATCTTCTTGACAATGGGGCTGGAGATATCCCAGCCTTTGAAAGCTTCGTTGGTACTGATGTTTATGCGCGGCCGGTACCGACGTTCGACAGGCTGGGCCTCTTCTTCAAGGAACCGTTTTGCTTGATCCACCGTCGTTTGAATGCCATTTAGCAGATCTTTGTGTTCTTCATATCTCCGGCCTTGAGTGGCCCAGAGAGGTATGCTCCGACGTAAATCGCTCCACGTCTCAGTTATTGCCCATATCAAAATGTCCAAAACTTGAATTTCGCCTGCTTCTTTGGACGTGCACTCTATTATCTTGCCCTGGATTTCTTCAGAAATGCAGAAAACTACTGATTGACCCTTTCCGAGTTTCCGCAGTCTCATGCACGCCTGAACCAGTCGATCTTTGGTAAGATTGGCACCCAACGTAACTGCTGCGCGGTAATTCTTAGGTAGCTTCAAATTCGTTCCTCGGGTATGAGATTCGTCTAGATAGATGAGGCAATCCTCAAGATGCGTTGAAAATGCAGAGGTTTGGAGGGGCTCAATTCGACCACTGCGATCGAGGACCGAAAGTTCTTCGTTATCGTCGAAAAAGACTACCGCTCGACTGGTCTCCGGATTGCTCAGCGATAGCCAAGTCTCTGCAACTTCGAGGTTATTAAGCTCTAGGATCTGAGCGCCGACATCAAGAATTACTCTGGTGTTTGGTTCCATTCTATTTACAATCGTGAGCAAGGTTTCCGCAGTAGAAGTTTTCGAAGCCGACTGAGGTGGCAGAAGTATCAAAGAGTTCTCATCCTGCAGAAGATACGCGAGGACAAGAGCATTTGTGTGTTTTTGCTCTTGGAGATCAAGGTGTTCAATAGTTAAGGGTAGAATGTGACGTGAATCGTTGGTACCGCTGAATCCAGTGGTTGGTTTTGGCTTAACTGCTGCCATATCCCATCCGGAAGCCGAGAGTTTTTCGGGGAACTCTTTCATCTCTTTTGGAAAGACGGTATGCGACAAGAAATAGTCGATGGCTCCCTTGGAGAAACGTAGCAAAGGAAAGACTTCGTTTTTGCATTGTTGCCGATCTTTGATATTGACACCCGAAAGAAGGCGGAAGGCTTCTGGCATGACTTTGAGATCGCGTACCCAGTCGTTGTATTCGGCATCTTTCTGGTCCGACTTTGCCAAGTGAGCAAAGGTGTCGAAGAGTTCTTCGTCGCTCAAGCCACGATAGTAATACGTTAAAGAAGTGAGCGCGACGATAACCTCCGGGTGACTGAACTCTGACCGAGGGGACGGGCTATCTTTTGAACGGTATGGCACGGCTAGTTTTGTTCTGGGTAAGCGATTGCAATCCAGCCCATAGTTTACTCGCCACCTCTTGAAGCGCAGAACAAAGCGTAGCACGCCGCCTGCAATTAAACCTCGCAGAAGCATGAGGGTGTCCTTCATCGCAGCCCATGATTTTCCAGTCTCCACCTTCTCAATGTCGTCAGACGAGGGCTTCGCATGTCGAATGTACCGAAGTATGGCGTCTTGTTCGCTCTCGGATAGTCGGTTGATAGCCAGGACGGGAGACCCAAGCTTGCAAATCCGCGTTGCAACCAGATCGAGCAGCCTATCTTCAGCATCGTTACGTAAGATTCGAATACGAGGGTACCTTCCTTCCCAGCGATCATCAACTTCTATCGACGAAGGGTGTAAGGTCTTGACCTGCTTTGCGTATTGGGATACTAGCAACAGCACAGCGTGTACTAGGTTCCATCTCTCTGGGCTCAGTTCGATGGGCTTTTGAGCGCCCATAGTGTAGACTAGCTCGAACTTGACGCTGAAATTCTCGTCACTCTCGTCAACGATGTCGCGGGAATGTGCATCGTAAAATTGTTGTGTCCGGAGTAAAGACCGTCCCAAAGCTTCGTTGCCAGTAATAAGCGATTCTATGCACATTAGTTTCAATGACAATACATGCTCAGGCTGTACAAGCAATACACCACGCTGCTCCATACAGTCACGATATATTCTCCCAAGTGCGTCAGCTTCATCTGGGGATGGCCGCAAGGCTCTCGAAAAAGGCATGTGATAGATGCGTCGATCCAGCAGTCCGCCTAGTTTCGAAATAAGCATCTCCAGCATCTGCTTCGATTGCGGTTTTGCGACAACAACTCTCACGAGACTAGCAATGATATGAGCATAATTCAAGAGGAACTCTACGAGGGAAACTTACGTGTCACCATCGGCTAAAGCAGCTGCAACTATTGGTACGATCACTGTTGATTTCCCTTCACCCATGTTCAACTGCATCACTGCATTGTCTCTGTTGGGTGGTTGGCGCATATGTAGTGCAATGCGTTCTTGAACTGGTCGGACTAAGATTCCACTCTCAGCCTCGAGCAGCAAAGTCTCTGGATATTCAGCTGGATCCCAGTTCAGATGGCCTCGGTTTCGAAGTTCTTCAGCGAGCTCTCTCGGGTGGTCGGCAAGGGCAAGTAACCGTCGAGAGCGCTGTAATTGAGTGACTGCAAGGCCATATTGAACGATGACAAGCTTCCAGGCTGGGGAGAGTTGATCAAAATGCCTCTTGTTCAGTCGCTGCAACCAAAAGATTGGGCAAGTGCGAGGACGCTGGCGAATATGGCCAAAATTATCGGTTGAAATTACTAGGTCTTCAAGCAGCTTGTTTGCTTGGGTGAAGTATTTTCGACATTGAATTGCATAGGACTGCAAACTTGCGACCAAGTCTGTGCGAAAGTTGACTCGTGTCTCGTTTTCAGAGAGCGAATCGCAACTTCTCCGCAAATCTGACACATATTGCTTCTCTTGACTGGATTTAGCCCGCAAATCGAGCTGATGGCAGAGTGCGGCCAAACGCTTCTTAGACTGGCTGTTCTCGGAAAGAGTGCTCTCTTCTGTCAGCACGCTAGGCTCGGTTGGCGAGGGCGGCCACTTGCGGCCATCGCCATTGACCAAACTCGATCCCATAACCGGGGGTGGCAGAGCGAAGATGTTACTAATGAGAAAGCTCCTGAGATCCAAATCTGCCCCATTGATTTGCTGAGGCTCGACGGCTACGTTCGATTGGATCGCAACCTTGATAAGACGCTGTTGCTGAAGGGTGCAGGTTGCGGATTCGAGGTACTGGTAGAAACATCGATTATCTAACCAGGATTTAAACTCAGCTTTGGCACTTTTCATAGCTTCTCCCGTGTGGATGTAGGTTTCAGCACCTTGGGTAGTTGGCTCTGATGGCTCTTCACACGGCCACTGGTCCAGAAGAGCGGATACGAATGCATTTACCGCATAGCGTTGATTTTTTTCGAACTCATGCATCCGCCTCTTTAAATATTGCTTGTTGCTCTCCGTATCGTTCTTTGGAAGCATGGATTCTGGGGATCCATGAAACTGACGCTTGTGTGTCGATGTGCAATTGTGCAATACGTTCCAGGTGGCACTATCTCCCTTGCTAAGATCACACTTCGCAATGTCGGGGATAGCGACCGAAGTCATTTGAGGGATCCTGTAGAACGCAACTAGCGCTTGGATGACATCCATGTCAGCAGTCTCTGCAAAAGCAGCGCTCGAGAGCCACATCATGATGTTGTATTTGTTGAATTTTCCGTTAACTGGCAAGGATGCATGGAGGCGACACCAGAGTTCTGGCAGCCAAGTAGAGGGCTTGTGGAGCCACTTTGCGGAATACGTCAAGGTGGTCGGAACGATTGCTGCGCTTGGGCCTAGAATCTGACTGTCCTTGAGATAACGATTCCGAAGAGACTCTTGGAGCCTTTCCGCATTGATGCTCGAATGAAGGAATGGTTGTTCGCGCAATACCAGGGTTGAAGTGATAAAGGACAACTGGCCTCTGGTGGATGAGTGATTTTCTCGGCCCTGATAGACAACGTCGAGATCGCGAGTGAAGCGTTCGCCTCCAAAACCATCAACTCGGAATATAGATGATGATATCATATGCCTCTTTAGCAGCTCGGCATTGCCAGATCGTAAACTAGGAGGTTGAACGAGGATATCTTTTGGACGCAGCAACTGCCCATCTCGACATATTGTGAAGATCTTTTCCACCTCTAGAACAAGCTCAGGATGTTGCGACATAAAAGAGAGACGGCTGTCCCAAGATACTTGTTGCATGACTCTCAAGTGGCTAGGATAATAATTTCGTTTTGGAGTCAAATTCGCTATCAGCTCCAGGAGATTGATGTTATGGTTTGAAAGGACATCAAAGGATGCAACGGCTGCTGATCTCAAGATCAGCAGGGCAGCTTCCGTTCCCGTATGGCTGGTAAGATCATCTGGGAGGATATACGAGGTGAGGGAATGCAGATAGCAGAGGAACAGTTTGCTCTGTAGACTTCCATTGTCTTCTAGTCGACCGAGAGTTGCATTAATCTGATATGAATGTACTTTTGAAGCAGTGTTGGGGTCGATGGAAGCCATCACATGGTCAGAAGCCTTGAAGAAAGAAACCAATCCTTCAGGGATCAGGACCATTCGATTGTCAAAACCGGAGATGTGCTTTAGAACGAGCTTGTTCTGGAGGCCGACCAATGTGCCGAATTGCTGATTAGGATCGATCACCATGCCTCGATATTGGTTGGAGTGGATGACTGACTGGCCAAGATCAAAATTGAAATCAAGCTGGAGCCTAGGCAGGCTGATATTCGCGGATGAAGGTTCAAGAAAGGTGACGTGAATGTGCGGCTCATTTTCCAAAGGAGCAAAAAGCGCAGATAGCGTGCGACCAGATTTACTGACTGGATTGACAAGTGACAATGATCCTTTAACGAGCTTCCACATTGAATGCACCTTCTTCAAATGCCACAGTTCGGTGGCAGAGTCCCACGGCTTCTCTCGAGGGCGGAACTCCACCACATCTTTGCTATGATCATACCAGTGGAAAAAGTCTGTAACAAGAGCTGAAGGGAGAACTCCTTCAAAGACCTTGGACGGTACCAAGTCGTACTTCTTCTCGCCTTGGACTGCGACCACAAGCATTTGACTGTGATGATGCATTCCAAAACTGAGTGCGTAGCCGTGATGGTCAAACTTAGAAGAGAAACACATGCCAGGCTCGTTGGATGGCATAACCTCGATGAAGGATTGTTGGAAGAGCTCCAAGTACATAGGGTGGGAGGTGTACTTTCGTGGTAGTCGAGCTAACGGTATGCCGTTGACGAGAAGTTCTGCCGTAAGAAGGTTGAAATGAATCTTGCGTTCGCCACAGTCGAGCCATATCCATTGAGGATGGTCATCATCAAAAGGTGTCCAGAAACCGGGTTCAAACCCAGACCAAGACAATTTCAGTGCTTCGTTGAGGCCTTCTTGGAGATTGCGGCGAAGTATCCCATCCCGTAGCACCGGCAAGATTCGAAAATGTAAGGACCTCCAAGCTTCCATCATTGCACGCAGCAAGTGGCTGTGCTCAGAAGTTACATTACATTGATTTTCCTGTACCACGATCGAGCTTTGGATCAGAACAGAAGCTTCGCGAGGCAACGAAAGGATGCGATCCAGATGAATCTCATCAACGTCGAACGTACTCGTGCAGAGAAGTGCGATTTCTGTGGCCCGAGACATTAGGTCAAGACGCTGTTTGTGGTCGGTAGAAGATCGGGCTTTGCTTTGGAGATGGTTGAGCCAGTCTAAAGCCACCTTACGGGCCTCTCCAAGCCAAGCTAAGCTCCGATCCTGCACAGTTTCTGCGGGAGTGAGTTCGAACATTCGGATTGCAAGCTGAACAAATGTTGCCAACCCCCTCCAAGACTCCCAATTCCTCGCAACCGTAGGTAAAACAGCCTCCAGATTGTTCAAGGTCGCCTCGCAGAAATTCCTGTCTGTAAGGATTTGATGAGCAACCCGTTCGATGTTAACATTGTTTGATGGCGGACCGGCTTGGTGAATGGTTTGTAAGATTAGACACTGTGTCTCAACCTTTGCAAAGTCAACCGTGGGCACGGCCAGTTGTGTCAATATGTTCAGATACTGAATATCATGTCCAATAGGAAGCGCACCAAATGCTTTGTACTCGGACTGAGCAATGTGGTGGGGACAATCTGAGAGAGAGCTGATAACAGAATTAGGTGATACTTCACCTGTACTAGGTCCGGCGAGAAGATAGCGTTCGAGGGTTTGGGAACGAACTGGAAGTTGATACGAACAGTTCTGCTTGACATGATCTGTGGGCCCGAGCACGCCAGGGAAAGATCCGCTGATAGTATCATAGTATGTGCAATGCATGGCATTAGGTACACAAATATCCTCGTTTTCGACATGAATGATGGCCCCCTTGGTTTTATAATGACTCCTGTTGAGGGGCTTTACCTTGGATACTGTCACTAGGCGCTGTTGAGGCGCAATTCGCTGACGGCTCCGTAGACAGTCCTGGTTCTCCAGCGTATATGCAGGCATCTCCTCAGGCTGAATGTGTTTGGTAAATTCCAAAACGGATATCATGAGATACCTTGTTGTGTCTCGCCAGCGGGAAAACCAACGAGGGATCTGCAACTCGAAGACGGCAGCCTTGGCTTCAGCAAGGTTGGACGGGAGCGGCCATTCGTGTACGCTAATGGAAAGGTTTTCGGCTTGTACCTTCAAGGAGCATTTCAGGCAATACGATGCGTGCTCTTGATAAACATCGCCGTAGCGATTGTGCACGTCGACATACGTGCAGCTAAGTCGATCCGATTCCGCCATGAGTCGTCTGTATTGTTTCTTTTGTTGAGCCAACTCCGCTCGCTTTTGCTCGCGCTGACCTGTCGCTTCCTGTTCGATGGATTGTTTGAGCTGTTGATGTTCAAGTGAATCATCGTAATATCTGACGCCGAACGATGTGGGGTGGCCGAAATCGCGGAAGAGAGACGGCGCCTTCAACGTGGAGTTACAACGAGACCCAACATACCGCTCAATCTCAACCAGCCGCTCCATTTGACTCTTGAAAGGGAGGGAAAGGGACCGGAGACATTCAACATCAACCTCGGGGTTGTAATCGAGCAGCAGTTTGTGACGATGGCATGCGCATTTGTCGCAGGCCACCCACAATTCCATGATAGTGAGGTACATGATAGAGAAATTCCGAGGTATGTTGGCATAGGTAATGCATGCCTGGCCATGGTAAGCCTCCATAAGACTGCCTATGTGTCCACACGAATCCTCCGCTCTAATGTGTTGTTTGAGCCAAGAAGAGAGATGATCCTGAACCCACTTCTCTATCGCAGCCAGCTGGAAAAAAGAGGCCTCTCCAGAGGTATTCGAAAGCGCTGGAAGTTCGGTTACTGGAAATTTCGGAAAGGAGAAGTCAGGTAGGAATGTTGAGGTGACAAGTTGGGGTGACCGAGCATTGATCTGACAGATGAGTCGGTCCAGCTTCGGAGTGTTCAAACCTAGGTCGTCTTCCACCTGCAGGGTTGCCACGCCATCCATGTCGATATTGCGTTCCTGATCGCGCATGATACGTTCCCAGTTGTTCTTCATGAAGCGATTTGCATTGGAAAGGCTTGACAAGGCAGATTTTGCACATAAGGAATAAGCCAGTTCGGTTTGTGAGGCTTTCAACTTTCGAAGACGGCGGTCGAGCTTTACGGATACAGTGTGCAGTAAGTCTATGCCAACAGATCCATGACGAGCTGTGGCAGAGTCGAGAAGGTTTGTTAGCACATGGACCATTCCCGCCTTGTACAGGTCAAAAGCCGCAAGTGATTTATCGGAATGACGCGAAAGCTGAATTTGCAAAGCAACGCGGACCAAGAGCCACAAGGGAGATCGTCTCCAAGGATGAAGAGTATCAGACCACAAGACGTCCTCGCGTGTATTCTTGGTAACGCCACTGAGAACAGTTGGTTGTCCAATGGCGGAAAGAACGTTGATAAGGTATTCGGTGACGAGGGCAGGGTGTGTCGTATCGCGAATCTCACTATGTTTTTTCCCACCTTTGGAAACCTTGGGTTGAAACTCTGGAACCTGGTGGGCGCACATCTCCGCCACGGCATGAGCCAAGGATTCAACAAGTCCCTCTTCCTGAAATTTGATAGCGGGGATTCTAGAAGCGTATGTTGGAAACGTTCGGACAAGACGACCCGGCGTGGACATAACCGTTGCGTTCAGAGGCGACAGTTCAAAGACTTCCAAGAGAACGTCCGTATCAGAGCGACTAATGATTATGCCGGCGTTCTGCTCGTTTACTCGTAAAGGTATGGTGCCCGAGAGATGGCCAGCAGCAAGACGTTGAAGGGATTCAGCCAGCCCCGTTTCTGAAATGCATCCATTGCTAGAACAGTGGATCAGATTCTCTGGAGTCACAACTGAGTTAGCTGTGGTTTCCAAACATCCAATCTCAAGATAACAGCACTTACCGATGGTGTCAACCACAGACGCGATCTGTTGCGCGGCTTCTGCGTGCTCAACTACCAGTGTGTTGTGGAACTCTTGAAAAGCCTGTACTGTGTGATTAAGCAAGGCTCGCTCGTTGGAAACACTCCAGTCATCTTTTTGAGGCAGTTTCGGAGGTAAGACGATATGATGGATGAGATATCTCAACTCTTCTGCCTCCGTCTGGTCCATCGCGATCAGCGAGCGTCGGTTACGAAGAGGAGTGGATGTCAGAGTGAAACTTCGTGAGGCGCGATTTATCAAGTGAAGAGATAGGGAAAGACGATTGCTGTATAGGAGTGCAAAAGGGTTGTACCAAAAAGTGATGGTGGAGCACACTGAGTGGCGGGGAGTGGTGGGATGAAATTATGTACTACCCAGATACGCTACGCCTTCACCCCTGCTCTTCTGGCTGCATATTTGTGACAGGTTGATTGGGTTTGTTTGTTGTTTGTGGCGGTTAGTTTGTGGCGGTCAGTTTGTGGCGGTTAGTTTGTGGCGGTTAGCTTGTGGCGGTTAGCTTGTGGCGGTTAGCTTGTGGCGGTTAGCTTGTGGCGGTTAGCTTGTGGCGGTTAGCTTGTGGCGGTTAGCTTGTGGCGGTTAGTTTGTGGCGGTTAGTTTGTGGCAGTTAGTTTGTGGCGGTTAGTTTGTGACGGTGAGTTCGTGAAAGGTTGTTTGTAACGGGTTGTTTGTAACGGTTTGTTGATTGGTCGATTTAGTTGTACAAACTTTACTTTGTACGCTGCTATAAGCCTCCCGTATATAAGCTAGCTCCTACACTTCTGTAGAGCGGCAACAAGTTGCGTTTTACTCAAATCTGTCAATACATTCTTCCTCCCAACGCCGCGGATGCCATGTTGTGGTCAGCGACCTGGTCAGCGATCTGGTTAGCGATATCACATAACAGAAAATAATGATAACGTTAGCAATAGGCTAAAACGCAAAGTACAATACGAACAGGAGCAAATTCCGCCGCTCTATTCTTGAACAAAGGTCCCACCTCCTTATAGGTGACTTGGAATCCCACGGACGGCATGCCTGGACAAGACCAAGGAGAGCAGTGGAAACCGCACAGATGCTCCTGCGGGTGATGAGTCAGGCATCATTTGTGGAAGCTAAGGTGCAAGGTGTAGGCAAAGGGACGCAGTGAGGCGATGAGCAAAGGGGGGAAAGGTGCTTAATAGATCCCATTCGCTGCTTGCTTAATTCTGTCTTATGGCCGCACGGCGCAAATTACTGATAACCAAGCAAACGGAGTTTGATCGGGTCTTCCAGCTTCTTATGGCATCCGATAATAAACTTCCTACAATGGACGATGAAGGACGAACCGTTCATTATTACTATCGTTACTATCCCCCAGGAGTGAAGCAAGCCCTCGCCTCGGGAACTAGTGCATGGATCGGGGAGGTGGATGACTCAACTGTTTTCAAGTATCCTCTTGCCTCTGGCGGAGACATGACCCATCTCGACGTGGAGAGGAAGCTTCTTGAGATTATCGGGCCACATGAGCGGATTATAGGCCTCAAGGGCTTCTCAGACACGGGTATTTACTTAGAACGCGCCGTAAACGGAACTGTTGCTAAGTACATAGTCGAATCGGGCAAACCACCCCCTTCGCTCAAGCAGCGACTGGTCTGGTGCCGAGAGGCTGCGGAGGCAGTTGCATGGGTCCATTCACGACGTGTTCTTCACTGCGACATTTAGCCCACAAACCTACTTCTCGACGAGGGGCTCCACATCAAGCTTTCCGACTTCCAGGGGAAACAACTCTCGGAGAACGGCGAGGTGCTCCTTGACGGGTGTAGCGGTGAACCTTGCAGGTTCTACTGCCCTCGAGATGATCCCTTCGATGCGGACGTCAAAACGGACCTCTTTGCGCTGGGGTGCACTATCTACTTCATCATGATGGGCCATGCTGTGTTCCCTGACATTATCGACGGGGAAGACAGATGGTATGAGAAGGTGGGAGACAGATTCGCGAGCCGGCAGTTTCCCCAAGACCAATATGCCTGCAGTGCTATCACCTTGAAGTGATGGCAGAAGGAATATGAATCTGCCCAGGAAGTGGTTCGAGATATCGAGTCTCTCGAAAGGAAGTGGTGATTTTGGGGTGCTTGCCGTATTTCACTTTCCCAGGTCTCCGGCTGGGAACCGGGAAACATCGTTAAATAAAGGGGATTGTCTTGCATGGCGGGGAGGTCGCATTCACGAATTGGGCACTCGGCGTCCTGAGCTTCGACGTTTTGGGGGTTGTGCGGGGCGTACGATGAACATAAAATGAAGCATAATATTAGAAATCGCTACCACTCTGTTTCCTGGTCGGCTCATGTGCGTTCGCTGCTTTCCTCTTCCGCTCCGCGAAACAATTTCACAACTCAAACGCGTATCAAGCTCTATAAACCAGATTCAGAGCTTACAAATTGACACCTTCGATAGTAAGGTAAATTATCGGTATCCATCCTTTGCTAGGCAGATCGCATGTGAAGTAGAAGATCAAATAACAGGATTGAGACTGCTTCGCAATCATAACTAGCTATTTTGCAGCACTTCTTCTCGGCTTCTTTGATCCTCCTTGTCCAGTAAATGAGGTGTCCGGAGTGATATCTACTGCATGAACAATGCCCGACTGACTGCCACGCTCCCGCGGTAAGGATTCTGGCTCCGTGAACGATCGCAGGAAATGATGACTTTGTAAGTCTTGGGAAAGTCCGGATTCCTCTGGCAGCGGCGGGACTTCGAAGTCGAAATCGTTGCTACGCCGGTTCCAATCCACCAGACCCTTGGGAGGTCGTCTGCGGAGGGCCGAGGATGGTAGCGAAGCTTATCTAGCACAGGCTTCACGCACCCTCGCCACAACCACAACAAGAACTGGCGGTAGGCTTTGCTCTTTTTCTCACCGTCCTCGGATGAACTCGTAAGGTCCCGGTTGACCCAGTCCTTAGCTTGGTAACCAAACGAGAATTTTGATCAAGGGAGGTGGAATTGGAGGATGGGAGGCATTGCCATTAAGAATACAAGATTTCACGGGTCGCTGATACCCACAGCCTCCATTTCTTCCCTTCCTGGCCAGGCCAGCCCTGATCGAAGTAAATCCACACATCGGCAGGAGTATCCTTCTGCTCCTTCACAAGGTCTCGTCCTTTGTAACATTGAAATTTGTCAGTTGTCCGCGACCACCTTACACTCTGCTCGATTGTTGCATTGGACGCCGAAGAACGACCTGATACAGACGTAACGGCCGATCTATGACTGTGCCCTGTATCACTAGTTTCGCCTGCATTGAGTCGCTTTCGCGCTGTCTGCGGGTGCTTTGAACGCTTACTAGAACGTTTTGCCGGGAGTGTGTACTCCACAACGTCCTCTATCGAACTATCGGATTCCTCAAGGCCCCCAAGTATATTAGAGTCTTCATTTAGGGATGTCCGAGACTCCTGACTCATGGTGTAGGCCTCTGTCTCTGACACTGCAGTCACAAAGCTTGGAGCTGGGCTGGCGCCTGCATCACTAGTCGGTGCCTCAGGTTCCACAGAGTTTGCTCTCTCGTTCGCCTGTCTGATTGCCTCGTTTCTCTGCTTCTCAGCCCAATCTCGTCCGTTCCTGTATGCTTGCAGTCCGGCTACACAGGTGTCTCGTGTGTCAGTTATGGCAAAGGAGCGCACCTGAGTCATGTGGTACTCAGGCCGGCTTCCAGGAGCGCGCGGTGGCGCAACGTGGCTGGTGTACATCTTGAGAGTGCCGCCATGGTAAATGGAAGTAATGGTATATGCGTTGTTGTCATAAACTGGTCCGTCCTGCCCATATGACTGTAAGCTGTGTATGGCTCTTGCTCCTAATGCTCCGTCATAACACGCTTGTCGCCCAGCTACCGCTAGTGATCCATCAGGCCCCTTGGCTGCTAGGAAAAAGTTCGGCGCGATGGGAAGGTCATGTTGCGTTGAGGGGATGATTTTGCCGCCGAGCTCGTGACGGACATTTCGGCTGAGTTGTTCTGGGCGCGCCCCATAGTAGACATCCGGGTTGCCAGGCTTGAGCGTGCCGTCAGTCAAAGGGTCGAGGTTGGTGAACGGGATCCCTCCTGAGCGGCACTTCGCATCCCTGATATTCCCTTCGATGAGGGGTATCACCAATTCCGACACTTGTTTTTCTTTAGAGGCATCTGCATCTGCCTGTACAATTTTCTCAAACTCTTCGTCATTGAATATAGACGGTGAGAGGGAAGGTCGAGGCTGTGCCAATATTTGATTGAACTCCCTATGATTATCTGGCTTTGCAGGCAATGTGCCATCTGGATGCCTGTAGCCATGAGGATAAACATCATGGTCAATAATATGCTGTTGAAAGTCGCGGTCATAAACCCCTGAGCTCTTAGTTCTTGTGGTATTCGTTGTAGGATTAGTGCTAGGTGGGTTTACTGAGCCCTGCTGTGGGGTCCGACAACTCGACCGGCTCGAGCTCATTGCGTGATCTGAAGGGCGAAGAGGTTCGGGGTACTGGAGCGCATCGTTAGCATTAACGCAAGCCGGCGAGCATCTTGCAACACGTACATTCCTTAGGTCTGACAGATCTGGGCCACCGTGTCTTGCAAACAACTTTATGTCCTTCAATATCTTTGGCTCACAGCTGCAAAGATAGTCAACGTTGTGCTGAGCAGCTTGGCGATCTCTCTTCAACTCGGCGAGGAAGTTTCGGGTGACCGGCCGGCGGACCTGTCGATGCGGTGAACGAGATGGACTTGGAGCAGCTTGAGCGTTTCTCCTGTTTAGCTCTCTTAACGCTCCTTTGGTCAGCCAGATCTTTGACAAGTTATCCCAAAATGCTGCTGGTGGTTGAGATCCACTAGAATCGTTAAGCCTCTGTTTTTTCAATCTAGACTGCGACGTTTCGTTGGGCTGGGGTGGCTCTGAACGTTGACGTTTTCGTGAACTTGGGAGCGGCGATTCAAGCATATGGGAATCAACGATTGTGGGGACCTTGGACTCTGCGACATGGAAAGGCTGAATGAAGTTGGGTTGAGAGCGGCGCTTATATCGTGCGTAGTACACCATATCTGCAACAGAGAAGAGACATGGTTTGGGATTCGCGTTGGCTGGGGTTTGCTGGCTGGGTTAGAGCTGGATCGTGCTTTCACTTCTTGGCGGCGGCAGTTGAGTCACTCGAATGCAGGGGGATGGATGAGAACCAATCATTGCCAAAGGTTGCTAGTTATTACCGGGTATGTCCGTTGAGCTTCGCGCCGTCTCATCAAAAGCCTTGGCGTGTTCCCGTCTGGACCGATGCAGCTCCCCACAGCGGATTCCGTGTGCTGTCGCTGCACTAACAGTACGTCTTTGATCATGTCCGGGAGCATATATTCGGAACAAACTATGTAGACACATGATGGTGCATTTTCGAAGGTATGATACGCGGTCTGCAGGCCAAGTCTGTTGCATTATAGATGGCTTGGGCTCCTCTTCGCGGAGTCGCGTCCGTGTTGCTGAGGCCGAGGGATCATTTGATGTATCTGCATCGTCGGCAAGTTAAGGTTCGATCGATGCCTCTAGTGTTGATATCTGATCGTTTTGGAGATCCGGATTGCAGGATCCCCGGGCGTCATTCTGGTCTGCCTTATTACATCGCAGAAAAAGCCAAGTCTTTATTGTGATGGCCTCTCCAGGATGACAGTCGCTTTGCGATGGGGACGCGATTCCACATTTCCTCATCCTTGCTGGAAATGTCCGCAGCCGTGTGGACAGAAGCTAAGCGCCCAGTGCGTACGCCAACAATAAGCACTAGAGTTTCGGGTGTTGGTTCTATTAAGCAAGGTAAAACCAGCGCTGTGCCAAGCAGGCTCCAGGTTCCTCCAACAAGTAATCTACTGTGTATATTTCCTTCTTGACACCAGCCGATTCACTACCACCATCCGGAGAAATATAGGTGAGGAGAATTCAGTGCCTGGGCAGACTCTCTCGGTGTGTTCATCGAATGTATCAGCACCCAATGACTCAACGCAATCATTTGTCGAAAGGAAGGGAGGATGTAACTCATGATTCCCGGTCATCAAACTAGGCAGATATTTGTTAGTCGTTGGGCTCCGACGATAAAGCTCAACACTGGTTGCCTAGATAGCAGGCCAATAATATTGATATGCGGATGTTAGTTGGTCGACCCATCTCGGAGAAAGATTTGCAGGACCTAGCCGAAGCAGTTCACATCACTCCAAGCCTGGTGAGGCTTTGCCCTGAAAAGATGTTCACAATCTACTTAACTATTTCAAAAATAAACATCAAGCTTGGAGCCTCAAAAGCTATGTTATAAATCTGAGTGTGATCGCTGGGTCGGGCGAGTTTCAGGTGAAGGGTCTTCCTCTTTACAAAGCGAATCAGCCAAACTGGCAATGATATCATACTATGGTCGGGGGACGGTCACCCACACGGATATTCCAGGAGTTCAGTAATCTCACGGTCAGCAGAACATGGCTGACAAAGACCGCAGGCGAAATGTACCCATCTCAGAGAAAAACCGCCTGGCGTCGCACCACTTTCGCGCATACATCCAAGTTCATCATCCGACCGCGAAGTTTCGGTGGCGATGCAGCCCTCACATGAAGTCCCTCTTTGTTGAATGAAGACGTGCGCGAATATCCCACCGTTAGTACAGGAGCGCCATCATAGCTATTACCCGCTTGCAGAGCTCAGGTAATCGCAATGAAGCAGATATTGCATTCAACTATAACGTTAACAACAACCTCTAGATCGCCCTGTCTTTTGTAGATGTACACTGATTTCTTGTGAAGGAATGCCTGAAGACACATTCTATCATGATCTCAACTTAATAGAATGGCGTGCAGTGAATTAAAATGCCTAAGCATTGGATTTGTTGCGGCATCGGGGATTTGCGCCACTCAGGGAGGAACGTTAGCTTCGAGTTAGCTGAATAGATGCCAAGAACACGTGACAAGTTGTTAACGCTGTCCTGCTGCCTGGCGTGGATTCAGAACATTGCCCACCAGCGTTCCGTACCCCACCCTTTCCCTGCTATTTTCATGCTCTAGTTGCTAGAGCAAGTAGGTGCAAAATTGCCCGCGGCCCTCAAGAGATGATAAGGCAGCTAAATGCAGTGTTTGCCGGCGACCCTTTGGAGAGAAGGAGGTTGCAGTCGTCCAATGTTAATGCACATATCTGTGCTGTCGTACCCCAACTATGTTAGTCCAATACACCCTTCAAAGGTGCTTAGAACGCTAAAATATCTGCTAGTAAACGACGAATGGCGGATAGAAGATGGGTGCGCGCATGACACCCTACATGTAGCTCCTACTGAGCACGATACCAAAGGTAGAACATACCATGATGAACTGAACGAGAACGCAAGCAGTAAGCTCTGATCTTTCCAGGCAGCGCACTCGGTGTTTCTAACTGCGATTTTAAGAAGCACCTAGAGGGTATAGACACCATTCTTGCGTGGGCGATATATATCAGCCTCTTCTTCAACCAAGAACGATACGGTTAATGCGAATTAATCCTAGTCAAGAAAGTAGTTCATCTCTGTCTTGCCATCTCCAAACTGTCCACCTCGATTCATTGCCATCGTATGAAGCGCTATCTTATAGATGGCGTGGACAAGACGATTGCGTCTTGCGGTGCAGTGGAAAAGATCTCAGCATCCGGCAGAATTTGGAGGATGCCCTCAAGCGTATCCGCCTAACCAATACTCAGCGAGCTATATGGACAGATGCCGTCTGCATAAACCAAAAGAACGAGGAGGAGAGAGCGAATCAAATCAACCTCATGCAAGAGATCTACAGCAGGGCAAGTCGTGTCCTTGTTTGGCTTGGGGAAGATCCAGAGAATGAAGCTAAGCGAGCGTTCGATCGACTTAGGCAAATTGCCAAGGCCAGGACTAGCCTCCCTCCTCCTCAAGACCCATGGTGGAATTCAGTAGCAGCTTTCTACAGGAATGACTGGTTCTCGCGACTATGGGTGTTCCAGGAAGTAGCTATGGCGACCGCTGCAGACGTACTCTGGGGAGCATTCAGGATTCCTTGGAAAACAGTTGGCCGCGCTTCTATTCAAATGCGGACGTTGTTCCACCAACAGATTTTGGTTCATTCCATGATGAATGTCTACCACGGATACTTGTTCTACAAGTGGTCTGTCCTCAACGAACGGCCCAACCCGCCCGAGAGCTTTCTATATATGTTGCAAATCACCCGAAAGCTCCAGTGTTCCAATCAAAAAGACCGCATCTATGCACTCTCAGGATTCATGACTGTGGATACCTGTCCGGCCGACTTTTATGTTGACTTTGGCATCAAAAGACGTCTCCGGTCGGTATATCAAGATTTTGCCAGAAAGGTACTTCAGCGGATGCAGACGCTTGATGTGCTTTCAGCCGTTCAGTATAAGCCTGATAGAGCTCGCGTTTGGAAAATGACATGGGTTCCAAGGTGGAATATATGCACTGCCGACACTCTGGCACCGCTTGGGTCAAGGTACAAGAAATATACTGCCTGCCAGGGTCTTGCACCCCCCTTGATTGAGTGGACAGGGAACTGGAAACAGTTTCTGCGTGCTACAGGCATCGAGTTTGGTACCGTCACTAGGGCAACTGAAGTGATAGCCGATTTTAAGAGTATTCGCCAAATGACGACGCTGTTACTGGAGCTTTCAGACCACTTGTTTACCGAAATATCTTCTTATCCAACAGGCGAGTCCCCCGCTCGCGTATGTTGCTGGACCTTGACGGCTGGCAAAGATGAATACGGGATGATCGTGGAGAATGTGTCACAACATCTGTCCGATTTTGCTGCATTCCGAGCCTATGGTATGCAAACCATGGAGAAAAATTCGCGTTGGCTGCCTTGTGCAGAAGGTATAGATGGCGGTAACGCCTATCACTTCCTTATGGCGGCTAGATCTGCGTGTAGTGGAAGGAGGCTATTCTACACCTCTAACGGCTACGTGGGCATTGGCTCTGCCACTTTGCAGTCTGGCGACGTGGTATGTGTTCTTTCTGGGGGAGCTATGCCCTTCGTGTTAAGGCGAGACTCGCGTTCACGGCAGTCGAAAAGAAGGTTTGCGCTCATCGGAGAGGCGTACGTCCATGGTATAATGTACGGCGAGGGTGTTAGTAAATATTGCGATGATAAACACGCGACTGTGGCATTCGACATTATCTAGATAGTCATAGATTTACATCCTATTGCTTCACTTTTGATCTGCAAAGGCGTTGGGGAGTCTGGATGCTAACTGTCCTGGAATATCCGTGAGGCCGAGTGTTAACTATTCTAAAATCTGCTTCCGGGAATTCTCACAATCAGGGCATACAGTATTTGTAACATATATGACTTGCCTAATAACCTCTACAGGTGGACCATGGTAGCTCTGGCAATGCTCTGTACATATAACCATAGGGTGTGTACTATTACGAATGCATTGGCGCTTTTGATGCAAGCGCCTGTGCAACTGAGGGCCTTTTGTCTAGATAAGTGGCGCACGAGGTGGGTTCGGGATTGAGGGTAGCATCTTTTTTGTAGCGTGTAGCAAACCCCCAATTCACTGCCGCGTTCCTTCCGCTACTATTGCCACTTCTCTAGCTGGCTGCACGAGAGTGGGCATGCTTGGAACCATCGTCAAGGCCCAGCTTCCCCGTCGGGCGAGCAGAAGTGAGTGAGGGGTAGGTGTGCGGACACATTGGACATATAATAGCTCCAAGCATAACTTAACTAAGGGGCCTCTCTCCGAATTCGCTTTACGCTTTGCTACACACGTCCGCCTCCATCATATCTCTACCTACTTGCCTCACTCAGTGCCTTGTTACCCCTGGGCAGCTGTAGCAGCTGCTTTGGTCCGCATGAAGCTCTACTCCAAGGTTCCACTCTCCATTCAAGGGTTCTCGTTGTTTGAACCGGGCTCTCCCTTGCTAAATGCACGACCACCATTTTCATGTACAGTGGCTGCATGAAGTTGCCATCCTGTTGATATGCACACCCTTAATAACCATGACAGCGCTGGACTGAAACGGATCCTTCAGGTCACTCTCCTTGCTCTCACAGCAATCTGCGCCGTACATCATAGCTCCTTGTATGCGTTGATAGAATGATCGCTTATGTTTTTCGAGAACAAGTGTTTTTTCTCAGGGAGAAATCTCCAAGCGTACGGATTGTCTGGGCTTGGAAGGAGACGAACCTGAGCTGGCTCTACAACGATACCAAGTCTACTTTCTAGGACTTATTAGCTTCCCTAAATACAGAAACTGGTTTGTATTACGTATATGTGTTTACAGTTCCTCACGGCACTTCGTCCTCCACTCTCGTCGTTCCAGATTGCTCACGCGAATTGGAGCCATAGATTGATGGGGAATGTGGATTCCTGTAGAGACGATTCGCACGATTTCCTCCTTAAAATCCGCGCCATCTCCCTGTAGTTGTTCAGGGTACCGAAATGGCCTCTCGCTATTATTAGGAATATTCAAGCGCTCGGCTGTGACTAGCTGTGAGATGTCTATATATAGAATGGGACCAAAACTGTCATTACCCCTAAGCCAGAAAATAGAGGCTCCCATTACGCTAGGAGGAAGTTAGATGTAAATTTGTGACGTTATCGAAGATGTTGACGTCACTTCATTCGGTATCCGTTAGTATTGCTGGGTGGTAGTCTCTTTTGATAGTGAGGTCGAAAACTGACCAGGCTAAGCCGCTCCGGACCGTCGCCACGTGCGCTGCGCTAGCTTACCTAAGCGGCTGTGGCGTCTTTAGGCGCTGGTGCAACATCCCGAACAACGAACAATCGTTCCCGCCCGTCCTTCCACATGCCCAGCACCTTGCCTTAGCTGCGATCCTAGAAGCATCCGGTACTTGCGCACTTCCTCAACGTTTCAGTTCCGCCGTCCTCTGCGAATAGCTCGCCGACCCGCTCGCCTCGTCCCGTCCGTCCTAAAAACACGCCCCCCACCTTCCCAACAGGCACCCACAACCCAAGTGACGTCAACCGCTCCGGCCTACGAATATGAACCGTCACTCACTATGGCGGAAGGTCAACACAGGCAATAGGCCCCGAACAGGCAAGCTCAGCGTAGTAAAAACAACATATATTAGATAAGGGCGATGTAGAGGAGAATGCTGTCTTAGTAGACACACCATCGCCCCGTCCTCTATTCATCCAACACCGACCTAAGCACCTCCGCACAATCTAGGAAGTCCAAATTAAAGCCAGCAATAAGTCCGGCCAAGACCTTGTAGGTCGAGCTAGTATCCGTGTATTAACTAGCAGTAATACCAAGGCTCTAACGCAATTTCCACGCTCCCTACGCGCAACATTAACCGTACGCCGAAACAATTCGAATTTGCAAAAACTTTCTGCCTAAGCCTTATTATCACGATCCGAGTGAAACATTCCACCAACACCTAACTTCTAATCCTTCTCCTTAGCAAAGTTTTCCACGTCGCCCAACCAACCCATTTATCGGCTTGTTGTCATCTGGATGGTCGTCAGCGTCCCTATCCTCCTTCCAACATTGTATCCAATGATCCAGCCTTTGTGGAGGTCCGGGTCGGGTTGGATGGGCTCTATGGAAGTCATGGAGCTTGTGTGGGCTGTTCTTGAAGTTTGCTGCGTCATACCACTTCGGATCGTCGTCGTAGCCAAGCCATTTCACGCGGTATTTAAGCTTTCTTCCAAAGACACGGGCCCCCAAAACTTGCTCAACCTCATATTCGTCTTCATCCTCTTGGGTGGAATGAGCCGGGTCGGACTCGGGGCGCGCCGCTAGAGCGCACTCAAGCTGAAGCCCAGGCCACGACTCCTCATGGAAGCTTGTGCTCTGGAAACTATCATTCTGCTCATTTACCTCAGCTTCTCCGGTGTCCGGAATCGTAATATCGTCTGTTAACCTGTCAGAGTTTGTGGGTGATTGCTCTCCAGATGGTTAATCTCACCAATGTGTTCCCGATCCCCATCATCGGCTTCGTCACTGAGAGCATCTTTGTCGTCAAGACCATTGTTCGATTCGCCACACCAGGAGGATAATGGTGTATCATCTTCGCTGTCATTTTGATCTGATATGGAATCCGAGATTGACGAGGAGCCTGAGCTGGCAGAAGACGGAGCTTTGGGTAGAGCAGGACGGGATGTCGACCTCTTCTCTTGGTTCCGAATCTTATTACTTTCGTCGACAAATTCATATGTCAGATCTTCCGTCTTCGGTCTCGACGGCCGTCTCCTGCCAACGCATGTCCGCTTGGTTGGTCCAGGTCTCCCTTCGCCCACTGACCTAGGCCTTTTGAGAGGACTCCTAAAATCGACACAGTGGACGTCTTCAAGATGGAACTGGAGTTCCTGCAATGACGTAAATGACTCTCCACAATGGAGCTTGCTTAAAGGGCATGTCGGTGACTTAGAATCTTTGGAATGCTGATTGTGGATATGATCTTTCCATTCAGCCGTCTCGGGGAACTGCCGCATTCGCATGTTAGGGGGTAGGGACTCATCGCCCAAACAGTCGGGACAGAATCCCGGATCAGCAAGTGTTCCTCCGTAGATCAGTGGGTTGCACTGCGTGGGGATCGTTTCGGGCTTGTCTAAATGGGCTTGGCAATGATCTTTCCAGTCCTCCTGATCAACGAACCATCTACTGCAGAGGAAGCAAAACTCTACGAATTCGTGACTTTTCTTGAGCCATTTCCGATGGCAACCAAGTATGTGTTTCCACTGTGTGGCAGCTGGTTGACTATTGCTCTGATTAGACGCTACATTATAACGACAAGTGGGGTTGCGTACCTGTGAATCTTTCGCGTGAGGCCTGTTTCCGGACAGTGGCATTTGTCCAGCTCGAGACCTGGTCGGAATGCTACTTCCTCTTCTTGCAAATAGAGCTCAACCAGATCTTGGAGGACAGCCTTGCCTACATCACTGCGTATAGTGGCCTGGATAAACATGCTGGACGCCAAGCGGTCGCGCACCGGCATGAGCTTGCGCACTCGCTGGAATACGGTTCTATGACGGCCGGTGCATTCTTTCGTATAGGCGTCGACTTTGCTCGCCGGTCGAGCAGGCTGTTCTTCTCGACACCTACGAAGCGCTTCCGAAATCAGCTTCCGTTTCCGGGCCTGCAACTCCTTGCGTTTATTCTTTGATAGTGCGTCGTCCGAAGAAAGGCCCTCAAGTTTCGCTTCAATATCCTTGAACTCGGCGCTCTGCTCAAGCTCGTGCCGCTTTTCTGCTGGCAGCGACTGCCACAGCTCTGGATTCCGAGTGATAAGCAGGGAACGGAAAAGGTCCGCAATATCCGTGCGATGGTCTTTATCGTGGAAGAAGGTGGCCTGGCCGTCCACTCCGGCATTGTTGGCTGCGTAATGATCACGATATACCGCTGGGTCACGCTGTCCGCCCTGTTTCATTCTCGTATCCTGCGAATAGTTTCTGTCTGCACACAGCATGAGTTGGGTATATGGAGTGCCATGGATTAGTATACGTACCGGTAAGAATCAGACCCTCTGCTCTGAAATCATGCACCGTGGGGGGTTCGTTGTAGCCGGCACGAAAGCCCCATTCTCGAAGATATCGGCCGAATGCGCTTGCAGTCTCCATCTTTCCATCACTTCCCTCGAAGAACGGCAGGTCCAGGACGCTTGGATTCCAGTGGAGTTGAATCATTTGCTCATCTTGTGGAGGCTCTAGTGCCAGAACCTCGTCTATCGACTTGTAATCTCTAAATGCACTTCTTGCTATGCACATAGCGACGATTACAAGCATCGGATTACAAAACAGCGGGCGAGTCTCAACACCTTCATGCAACGCGTGCTCCGGTCTATTCCGCAATCAGTATTAGGTGCATACATAACAAGGATTGATTTTACCTCTTGTCTGGAGTGAACGTCATGCACTTGGCGTCTCGCCGGAGTTGTACAGCAAATTCTATGTTGCCGCACTTGTTGCGAAAGACAGCAAATATTGTTTCCTAACCCGTCGCTGTTAGTTTATGTAGGCTACGATAAGACGGACTCACCCGAAAACGTAAGCCCCTACCAGATCCAAGGCGACATGTAGATTCTATATATTCGCCAATTCTTGCAGTGCTGAAAACAATGGCCGAAAAAAGAGCCCAAATATCGCCTCTACGCCGCGGCTTTGGAAGCACGAACCAATCGTTTCCCCACCACTGTATTCCTAGGTGAAGAAAATGAATTTGCGAGCCGTATCTCCGCAGTCTCTTTCTGAAGGGCAGCTCAAGGATATTGTACAGCTCGTACTTGATGAACTGTCCGATGCGATTAGTACTAATGCTATAAAACGCCTGGATTGCCGCGGTAGACTTACATTTGAGGTGGACAGCGTCACGTTTGGGCTTATCACGTTCACCAGCTCCTTCTTCTCTCCCTCTTCATTCGTCTCCTCACTGTCCTGTTCCTCCTCCATCCTAGCTCGCCTCCAGCCAGCAGTGAAGTCCTTGTAGTACTGGACTACGGTCCATAAGCCTGGTTTTTCGTTACCATACCCACCCTCAATTCCAAGCGCAATAGACATAACGTAGTCCTTGGATGTCTCGATATTGTTCGGGTTCGCCCCTGGATTCAACTTCTCATATCTGGTGTTAAAATTTCACGTTAGTGAGGTGTACTACTCTCAGAGATACCATTGTAGACTTACTGATCCCATAGCTCCAACGCGCGCTTGTAGTTTTTCTTTGTCTTTGGTTGAAGTGCTTTTAGAATCTGCTTTCCATTGACGACATCTTTCTTCTTCTCAATGGCCACATTATGGCTAGCACGCTCAAAGAAGGCCTCTGGAGAAATCTTCGCTGGCATTTTGACAGACAAGACGCTACAGTGTGAAAAATAGGAAAAATAGCACGAAGTTCCAAAACTGATGGTGATGCTGCCAAGAAGACGACAGTGTTGCAGTGATGGCTGAGGTAGTCAGGTAGGCTTGACCCAGCAGCACGACGGTGCCTTTATACTGCAAAGGCATAGCACAAGCCAACTTGGCAAGGAGGGATAGCATTGCGTTGTAAGACAGTAGGGGGCGCATGGCGAGGGGGCCTATTTTGTCCCCAGCCCTTGGGGACAATTCCGTCCCCCTTCCAAAACGCACCCCAGAGCCCAAAAACTGCCTCCAAGCATCCTTCTCGTCTAGACTTAACGGAATCGTGAGGGTCTGCCTAACTCATTAAATTAGTACGATTGGCTATCAGCGGAGCGCGGGGCAACGTGACTGAGCAGCAGGTGAGCAGCCTGAGGGGTAGGTGAGCCGAGGGTGATAGGCGCCTGAGTAAAGCAGCACTGCTTACTAGCTATAGTAAGAAAGAGAGCGCTGGAGAAATTTAACTGACTACCTATGTATAGAACTCTATTGCTTATTTCTAAAAACTAACTAAAATCTATAGAGAATATACTATTATCTATTAGACTTTTACATTTTAAACACTTTTAAAATAAGCAACACTTCTATATACACTCTAGCCTAAACCTAAAAAGAAAGCAACAAGGTTGCTAAACCTAATTTCTATTATAGAAACTGCAACAAGCTTAAAGACTAGCTTTTCTAGTTTAACCTATTCTTTAAGTTTTAAAAAGATAACATTAACAACAATAACTAGGCTTTTTTAGTTGCTTTCTACATGCGTAGACAAGCTAGCAAATAGGTTTAACTCTATTTAATTAAATATATAGACAACAACAACAACAAAAACACTATTACCTATATGTTTAACAACTACTCTATCTTTAAAAAAAAGCTTTAACAAACCTTTTTAGTTGCTAACAAGACTTTTCTAGCTAAACAAAAGATCTAGAAGCTTTGCTAGACTAAGTCTACTACTAACTACGCTAACAAATTTTAGTAGTACTTTGTAGAGACTAGATAGAACGACAAAGCACTAATAAAAATGTACTAACAAGGTTTTAAAGACACTGTTAAAGCAGAACTTATGCAAAGCAGCTTAGTTTTAGAAACTTTAGATAAATTAATTAACAAATCTATCTATATTAACAACAACTTCTATAAGTTAGCAATAGAAATGCATTTAGAACGTTACTTGCTAGACAATTAAAACAACTAACGCCCTTTCTACTCTAATTTAGAACAACAACGTCTACTACTACAACTTTAAACCTTAGAATACTATACTTTAATAGAACTAGAACTAATGCACTTTAACGCAGCCTTTAAAGGCAAGAACTCTATAATAAAGAAAGATAAGAAAGGCAAAAGCCTAATAACGTGCTATAGCTGTAGCAAGCTAGGCTACATTGCACAAAACTATTAATCTAAAAACAAGGTTATTTAACAGCTAAATACTCTTATTACCTTTAATTAAGAAAACGCTACTATTAGACAAGATAGCAAGCTAGAATAGACAGTTATACCTAACTAGTTATAGAAGCTAGCTAACAACAATATACCCTAGTATAAAGAAAATAAAGATGCTAATACTCTTTTATTAGAAGATGCTAAAGACAATACTACTAGATACAAGACACTAGAGAAAAGGCAACTACTTACGCCTTTTTTTGTTATAGTTTAAACTAAACTATACTTTGCTAGCTATAACAAACTTTTACTAACTGCTATCTAATACCTACTAAAGAGAGCACCTAGTAACGCGTAGAAACTTAATAGCTTTGCTTAAAAGAAAGATCTCTAATTACAAACTAGAAAAGAAACTTAAAAGCAGGATAGTTAAAAACAAGTAGAAAAACAACAAATTAATTAGTGCAAAGAATAATAGCTACAAGGAAAGCCTAAAAATTAACTCTAGCTAATGTATTACCTATACAATTAGAACTACCGCAATTCTAAGTATAGATTACTTTTTTAGACTGTTTGCTTCTACAACGTATATACTATATATAGGTTTAAAAAGAAAGGTTTAGAATAGTTTTCTAAAAGAAAACAGTTTTGCAAACTTTTCTAGATAAATTGCTTTAACAACATTTATAGCAAACACCTATAGAATAAACAACTAGCATTATACTTTCTAGAATATAATAAGCAAGATATTATCTAGATAAAAACACTTTGCAATTAGATGTATAACTAAAAGAATTAGCAAACGTACTTAAACTCTAACTGCATACTGCACTAGAAAGAAAAAGAAAGTAATAGATTTGCTTAGCTAAAGTCTTTTTTAGAAGAACGCTTAGCTTCTAGAATTAACCTAAAAGCTGCAACGCTATTAACTCTACAAGACTCTGCAAACTACCTATTATAATAAATAGAATACAGATAAGCGCACTAATAGACTTAGAATTAATAGCAGAATTTATATCTAAAGAAGTAGTAAAAAAAGCTAGACTCTAACTCTAAAACTAACAGCAACTATATCTATTACATGCTATTAATAGAAAGCTAATCTTTATTGTCTAAAAAAAAGTCTAAGCTACACTACGCGTCTAAAACTACTAGAAAGAAATTATTTTTAACGTTACTAGATTAGCTACCTAAAACGTTATATTAGAACTTCTATAGTTACAAAAGCACAACCTGCAGATAAATTAGAAAACACAAAAGCTTTTGTTTGCAAACTGCAACTACGCCTGTAGTTTAAAGCCTGCGCGCTAATAGTAATTAACAGTAGATAAAAAGATAATTATAGAGTATATTACTTTAAACAAGACGTACCTAAAGGAAGTAGTTAACTTAGTAGATACTAACAAGGCATTAGGTTATCTAGCAAAAAAACAGAATACCTAGAACAAAAACGCTAACACTAGAGTATTAGAAACTTGCGCACTTCTAGCTATCTCTAAAGAATACTAAGAATTTGCAGAACTCTTTTAGAAAGAAACAAGTATAGCTATACTACCTAAGCATTAACTTTAGAACTATAAGATTAAACTCTAGAAAAGAAAGCAACTAACTTTTAGCCTAATATACAAACTATTAGAAAAAAAGCTTAAAACTTTACAAGACTATATTAACAAGAATCTTAAAAAAGGCTTTATATAGAAATTAACTTTACTTGTAGAATACTCTATACTGTTTATACTAAAAAAAGATAGAAAGCTACAACTATATATAGATTATAGAAAGCTTAACAATATTACAATTAAGGATTGATACCTACTACTAAACATTGCAAAACTATAGAATTAATTAAGTTATGCAAAAATATTTACTACATTAGACCTATAAGAAGCGTACAACCTTATACAAATAAAAGAAGGCAAAGAATAGAAAACTGCATTTTAAACAAAATATAGACATTACAAATATCTAGTAATGCTTTTTAGTCTTACTAACGCTCTAGCAACATGCTAGAAACTTATTAACAACGTATTAAGAGCATATCTAGATAGATTTGTTATAGCATACTTTAACAACATTTTAGTATACTCTAACAACCTTAAAGAGCATATTAAGCACGTAAAGACTGTCCTTACATGCCTTAGAAATGCTAGACTTTAACTTAAACCTAAAAAATGCAAATTCTACAAGAATAAAGTAGAATTTTTAGAACATATAGTAGGAGTTTATAGAGTAAAAATAAGCAAAAAGAAAATTAAAGTTGTACAAGAATAGCTAGAACTTAGAAACGTTAAAGACGTATAGTTGTTTCTAGAATTTATTAATTTTAATTAACAATTTATTAAAGACTTTTTAAAGAAAGCAATACTTCTTACTAAGCTTACAAAAAAGGATACCTAATAGAGATAGGATTTAGACTAGAAGCAAGCATTTAAAAAACTTAAACAAGCAAGTATTAAACTACTAGTATTAGTAGCTTTTAGAAGTAGAAAATTACTATAGTTTAAAACAAACGCATTAGACCTTGCTATTAGAGCAACAGCACTGCAAGAACGTAATAGAAAATAGCACCTAATTGCGTACTACTTAAAAAAGTTAACAGGACCTAAAAAACGATACAACGTATATAATAAAAAGCTACTTGCTATTGTAGTAGCACTACAGCATTAGAAGATCTACGTAGAAAGCTGCTTAGACTTTACAATATTTATAGACTACAAGAACTTAGTTAACTTTACTACAACAAAGCAACTTAATTAACAACAAGTACAATAGTTAGAACTTCTAGGCTAATACAAGTTTAAGATTATATACACGCTAGAAAAAGACAACAAACAAGCTAATGCTCTTAGCTAATAGCTAGATATTGCGGGTATAAAAGAAATTACTAACGCTGCAATATTATAGAACAATAAAGATAGATTACTAGAACTAGCAAAAATAATCAATGCTATTCTATCTATTACTGCTAAAGTACTAGAGAAATTACAAAAACAAATTATACAACAATACTACAACAACCTAGTGTATAGTTACTCTAGAATTACGCAAACAATAGAACTTATCTAATAAAACTACAACTTTAACAAAATAAAAGAGAAAGTTACTAGGTTTATTAAAAAGTGTGCTAATTGTTAAAGGAATAAGCACAGTACTTACGCACTATATAGAGAAATGCAAGCTTTTAAACTACTAGATAAACTTTAGACTAATATATTAATAGATTTTATTATAGAGCTGCTAGCCTTAAGAAATTCTACTATAGAAATTAGTTACAACGCAATTCTAGTAATTGTATGCTAATTTACTAAGTACGCTAAAATAATACTATTTAGAAGCGACTATACTGCTGCTTAACTTGGATATCTAATTCTAGATCGACTAATTAGATACTACAGCATTCTAAAGTTAATTATTAGCGATAGAAACAAGCTGTTTACCTTAAATTATTAGACAATACTACTTGTAGCAATTAGAACAAAACAAAAGTTGTTAACAGCATATTATCTACAGACTAATAGATAAATAGAAAGAATAAACAGAATATTAAAAATATATCTACAAATCTATAGTAACTAGAAACAAAACAATTAGGTTTTACTACTACCTATAGCACAACTTTTCTATAACAACAAATTGTTAGAATTAATAGGCAAGATACTATTCTATGCTAATTATAGAAAACACCTATATTTTTTTAAAAAAACATTACCTAGACTAAAAGTAGAAGCTGCTATTGCAATAGCTAAAGAATTAAAAAAAACATATAAAGAAATAAAAAAAAAACTTAAAAAGGCGCAACGCTAAAGCATTTTATATGTTAACAAGAAACAAAAAATAGCACTTTAGCTAAAGAAAGAAAATAAAGTTTACCTACTTACAAGCAACTAGCGTATAAAAAGACTAAGCAAAGAACTTAACAACGTTAAAGTTAGACTGTTTTTAATTTTTAATTAAATAGAACTAGTTAACTACACACTTAACCTACTACTAGACGTAAAAATATACTCTAGATTCTATATATTACGTTTAGAACTAGCTAACCTAGAAACGCTACTACAAAAAACATTCTATTATAAGCCTAAAGAAAAAAACAAGTTTAAAGTTAAGTAGATTATTGTAGAACAAAGCAGATACAACAGGCGCGAATTTCTAATTAAATAGAAAGGTTACTCTAGTTTAGAAAATATATAGAAGCTAGAAACAAACTTTATAAACTACTGCTAGAAGCTTGTACAGTTCTATTAGTTTTAACGCAAAAGTTGCTAAGATACTTAGAAACGCTAGCAGCCTATACTTTGTTACTAAAACTAGACAAGGAGCTCTAGATAAAAAAGAACAACGCGAGCCTACTAGAAGGGACAGCAGTTGCTTCTTGCTACTTAAAAAGCAATAGACTAGCCTCTTCTATAGCAATAGCCTTAGCTACTTTCTTTGTATTAAAGCGCAGCGCTTCTTTTACTTTTTGCTTTTCTTTTTAAATTGCTTCTAGCTAAGCCTAAAGACGCTTCTTTTTCTCTAGAATTAAAAACTACTTACTTTCTAAAATCTAAATATTACAATTTTGCAAATTGCGCTAATTACACTTATTGTACTAACCTAACTAAACATGTACCTAGTAGGTTAGACCTATAGTACAACAATTGCAACAAGCAATAGGTATTTTGTCTCTAAAGTTATTAATAAAGGTTGCAAGATTAAAACAACAAAAAGTACTAGAAGAAAAAAAAGCTTTAGGTATAACAAGAAGCAAGCTTTAAAGTTAAAGCACAAGAGAAGAAAAATAGTGTAACAACCTAGAAAAGCTAGGCTCTACCTAACTAGAGTTGCTTTTAATTAAGCAAAAAAATTATAGAGCACTTTTGCAGCTAACCTAAGTTAGATAAAATAACAAGCTTTAGCTTTATATATACTGCACCTTTGCTAAACGTGCTATAAAGAAAGTTACGTAATCTATAGAATGCTTTTTCTAATTCTACACTCTCTACAAAGCACTAAAAGCAACAAAGCAGCTAAAATACAGTATACTCTCTATACTTTTTTAATATTAATAAAGTAGGCAAAGCACCTTATATATATAATAGTAGGCAATAGGCTTTTATAGCTTATTGTATTTAACCTAACAAGTACTTTTAATAGTATACTTAGTTTTTAATACAATATTCTTTTTAGAAAAATTCTACTTACTATTTTAATATTAACTACCTATGCATAGAACTCTATTGCTTATTTCTAAAAACTAACTAAAATCTATAGAAAACATACTATTATCTATTAAACCTTTATAGCAAGCTTCTATTGTAGCTAGATAGAAAACATACGTAGAAAATTGCTATAGCAAAGTAGTTTGTACTCTAATAATAGTGCGTTTTCTAGAAGTATATTATCTAGTAGGTTATTATATATAACTTTCTAGCTACTTAACTAACTAGTAGCCTAGGCTTTCTACTACTAGTGTAATAGGCTAGTGCCTAGGTAGCTTTACCTAGATAAAATCTAGAGCGGTTCTACTTTAAAAAAGCAAAATAGACTAGTAGATAGTTGTTCTACTCTAAAGAAGATAGTATAGAAACCTATTATCTAAACTCTTTAGAGCTTTATTAAATCTAAACTGTTACTAGGCATTTGCAAGCTTTGCGCAGCTATTACATTTAGATTCGATTACTTCTATTATACGCTAGTGCAGGGACTCTAGTAGTAGAACGCCTGCCTAAGCAAAAGAAAAGTCTACTAGCTAGTGTAGTATTCTATCGTTATAGAAACAAAGCTAGAGTAGAAACTCTAGTAGTAGAACGCCTGCCTAAGCCTATATTAGAAGCTCTACCTGTTTCTATTGTATAGAGAGTAGGCTACATTAAAAATTAAGCAATTAATAGATTAAGCAATTGAAATACTAAGTAGAAGCCCTGTACGCGCTAAGCTATAGGCATACATAAGGGATACAGGAATAGAAAGCTACTTAATTAATAACATAACAGCCTACGCTATTAGAAAACTAGAAGGAAGATAGTTATATAACTAAGTTGCTACTAGTATACAAAAGATACTAGCTAAAGAGCAATAGCTAGTTTAGGCTATTAAAGCAATAGTAAGTTAGATTAAAACTTAGATACAGGCAAAGAATTAACTAGCAGGACAATTAGATCCTTCTACAATAATAATAGAAATAATAAAGCAGATAATAAGCAGAATAGAAGCGTTAAAGAGTCGAAAAGCTGCTACTACAACACTACCTAGCTAGGAGCTACTATACTCTAAAACACTACTAGTTACTACTAAAAAGCAAGCTAAGTTTCCTAACCTAGAACCTTTTAATAGAAACTATGCAAAATACCTAGCTTTCTAGTTTAAAGCAAAAGCAAAGCTTTGCAACAACTTTAGCAGCAGGTTAGAGCAATATAAGATTAAGTACCTAATAGAAAGAATAAAAGATTACGCTGCTAGCGTAGTCCTTTTTTAGTGCAAAACCTATGCTAAATCCTTTTCTATTAACAAAATGTAGGCATTTCTAGACTAGCAGTTTAATAACCTCTATCTAAAAGCCTAAGCACTTAATTAGCTAAACAGCTTAAAGCAAAAAAAGAAGGCTGTAAAAGATTATTACATAGAGTTTAACTGCTTAATACTTTAGAGTAGAGAGACCTTTAGAAATGCAAGTAAAAAGAATTAGTTTTTAAAAGGCCTTGATACTAAACTTTAAAAGAGCATAGCTACAGTAGATAAAAGCTTTAACTTTAGCAATTTTGTTAATAAAGTTATTAGAACGTTAGATAACCTATTCTAAGTAAGCTTAAATAGTTAGACTGCAAGGCTCTACAGCTAATTAGTAGCTAGCTTTAACCTACACGAAAAGCGTTAATTGCCTAATTGCAACAGGCTAGCGTCTCTAGAACAGATAGACTAGCAACCTACAAGAAGTAACTAGAGTAGCATAGAACAGAAGCAAGCTAAATAGGTGCTAGAGGAGAAGATTTAGCGCTAGCAAGCTAATTAGCTGTGTATGCGCTGCAAAGCAGAAGGCTACTATATCTAGAAGTGCCTTTACCTACTAGCTAACTACCTGTTGCCTATAAGGTTAGCAAGAGCTACTGCTACTTAGGCATCTCTACTGCTATTGCTTAAAGACAAGCCTACTAGCAAATTAGATTTGGAAAAAAAGTAGCTCTTGTTAAAAGTTACTAACAAAAGCTACCTACAACCTATAGGCAAGCTTTTAAAAAGTAGAAGAAGTTTAAAGGCTAGCATATAGATAGAGAAGCTATTAGCGTACACGCGTTAGTTAATTAAACTACCTACGCTTTCTACATAATTAATTCTAGCACGCTTGCAAATGCTCTAGTTTTACCCTTACTAGCAAAGGCTGCAGGCTTGCTGTGCATTGATATTACTTTCTAACAACTGCTAGGCATAGCTAGCAAAGGCGTAATAACGCAGGTAGCTTAGTACACTGCTAATATCAAAGGATTTAAGGACACTAGATAGGCCTACGTTGCTACTAACAGTATAGAGTTTAATCTAATCTTTAGGCAGCCTTAGATAAATTAGCTGCAAGTTACAATTGCGCTAGCTAAGCGCTTAATCTACATTTATTTAACGCGCTAATAGATTTAGATTTAAAGCAAAGAGAAGGAACCTGTTTCTACTCTACAGAGCTATGTACTTTTGCAAGAGATTAGCGCTGTAGCATATAGTTACTACTTCTAAGCTGCGAAGAAGAACTAGTCTATTGTCTTTGCAGCCTTACTAGCAGATATTAAAAAAGCCTTAGCGCTAAAATTAACAATAGACTTTAAAAAGCTGTTGCTAACCTAGTACGCTTATTACAGGTAGATATTTAACCTAAAAACTGCATTAAAAATGCTACTACTCTAAGAACCTAATATTAACTACTAAATTAACTTGGTTTAAAAGAATAGAAAGGATCTAGAAGTGCTATAGAGCCTATTGTACAATATAAGCAAAGAAGAGCTACTAGTATTATAGAAAGAACTTACGTTACTGCTTAAAAAAGAATAGATCTACGCAAGTAATTTGCTAGCAGCCGCACTAGTCTTTTTTGCAAAGAAACTAGGTAGTAGCCTTTGCTTTTGCGTAGACTATAGAGCTCTTAACGCTATTACCTAGAAGAACTAATACCTGCTACTGCTAATCTAGAAAACTCTAAACAACTTTAGCAAAGCTTAGTAGTTTACAAAGCTTAACGTTTTAGCTACTTTCTACAAGATTTAGATCTACGCTAGAGATAAATAGAAGATAGCCTTCTACACTTAGTTTAGGCTGTACAAATAGCTAGTTACCTTCTTTAGCTTAGCAAACGCGCCTAGTACCTTTTAGAGATATATTAACTAGGCCTTGCGCAAGTATTTTAACAACTTCTATACAGCCTACTTTAATAACGTACTTATATATACAAACAGCTCTCTAGCTAAGCACTAAAGCTAGGTTAACCTAGTACTTAAGGCGCTAGGCAAGGCAGGCCTCCTGCTAGATATTAGGAAGTGCGAATTTAAAGTTAAGTTAACAAAATACCTAGGCTTTATTATTAATGCAAGCAAAGGCCTGCGCATAGACTCTAAGAAAATTAAAGCTATTAAAGAATAGAAGGCTTCTAAAACTGTTAAAGGCGTGCAAAGCTTTTTAGGCTTTGCTAACTTCTATTAGCAGTTTATCTATAGATTTTTAGAGCTTGTAGCACCTTTTACACAACTTACAAGCAATATACCTTTTTAATAGACTTCTATTAAATAGAAAGCCTTTAATACGCTTAAGGATATTTTTGTTACAAAGCTAGTTCTAGCCTAATTTAACTCTAAAAAGGAAACAGTGCTTGAAACTAACGCTTTTAGATATGCAATAGCAGAGTGTCTTTTATAGTACAACAATTAAAGTTTACTATAGCTAGTAGCCTACTTTTTACAAAAGATAAACGTATATAAGTGCAACTACAAAATCTACAACAAGAAGTTACTTGCTATAGTACAGTGCCTATAGAAATAGAACGCTAAGCTACAATTAGTTAAAAAGTTTACTATTATTATAGATTACAAGAATCTAGAGTATTTTACAAAGCTAAAAATGCTTAACAAAAAACAAATGCAATAGTCTTTTCTTCTAGAACGCTATAATGTAGAGATTGCTTATTAACCTAGAAAGAAAAACCTCTAAGCTAATGCTCTATTCTAGCGCGAACAAGATATGCTTTAAAACGCTTCTAACAATTGTATACAGTATTGTTACAAGCAACTATTCAAGCTAACAATATCTGCTTCGCTAACTACAGACAACAAAGATAAAGGCGATGTAATTACGTTTTAATCTGTAGCACTTAGCACTTATGCTAACACTAATGCTAATACTAATGCTAATACTAATACAGATACTAATACTGCTATAGATAGCAACAACAGCACAAATTCTAGCACTGCTTTAACCTTTCTAGAAAAAAACCCTTTAACGCTAGAACAACTATAGTAGGCTGCAACAAAAGACGACAACTAATATATTAACATCTAGCAATATGTGCTTAATAGAGAGCGATAGGTTCTACTAAGCCTAGGCTTAAAGATATCTATTACAGACTATATAGTAGATTAGAAGGAATGCCTACTCTATAGAAACTAGAAGTAGGTACTACAATTAGAACCTCTATAAACAAGCCTAATTAATAGAGTACACTCTCCTGCTATAGCTAGCTACCTAGAACGTGCAGCTACTTACTAAGCAATTGCAAGAAATTACTTCTAGCCTAGAATGTTTAAAGATATTAGGTGCTTTTTCTAGAACTGCGCTGTTTATAGCAAGATTAAGCTATAAAAGAATAGTATTTATAGCCTACTTAAGCTTTTGCTACTTCCTAATTAAATATAGAAGAAGATATTAATAGATTTTATTACTAACCTTTCTAAAAGCAAAAAATGTACAATCTTTTTTGTAGTTACTAATTAGTTAAGCAAAGATATAGTGCTAATACCCCTGCTAAACATAGACACTAAAACTGTTGTATAGACATTTATTAGGCACGTAGTAGCGTACTACTAGCTACCTAACGCTATTGTATTAGATTAAGGCAGTTAGTTTACAAGCAGGCTATAGAAACAACTCTGCAAAATTCTAGAAATTAAACAACAACTGTTAACAGCCTTCTACCTCTAGACTAATAGATTAACTAAAAAAATAAACAGCACAGTAGAAGCTTATCTACAGGCGTACGTTAACTAGAACTAAAGAAACTAGGCTAAGCTTCTAAGCATAGCTATAATAGCTATCTAATTAAAACAAGCTGCGTTAACAAGAGTAAGCCTGTTCTTTCTCTAGCATAGCTACTACGTAGATCCTATACAGCTCTTAGCCCCTTAACAAAGCTTAAATTACGCTGCTAATAAACAATTAGAAGAAAAGGCTGCTAAAGCAATTGTTAAGAAGTTTAAAAGAGTATTTAAGCTAGCCTAAGCCTTAATAGCTAAAGCTTAGCAAAAGCAAAAAAAGCAGGCAAATTAACGCTAGCAGGTGCCTTAGCAACTAAGAGTAGGAAACAAGGTGTAGCTAGCCCTAGGGAAACACTTTAAGACTTAACAGCTAAACAAGAAGCTCGACTAGAAGAACGCTAAATACATAGTTACTAAAGTAATTAGTACGCATTCTATGCGCTTTAATATACTGCCTAGCCTCTACAACGTATTCTATATCAATTAATTGCGGCTAGCTACTAACAATCTACTGCTAAGCTAGCTAAATAATAACTTGCAGCCTAAAGCTATTGTAGTTAATAGCAAACTAAAATAGGTAGTAGAGAATATTGTTGCAGAAAAAGTTACTTAAAGAAGTAGAAGGCGCTAAGTATAGTACAAAGTAAAATAGGTAGAGTATGCTAAAACTACATAGAAGCTATCTTAATTGTTTAAAAAAATAGAAGCGCTAAATTAATAGATTAAGTATACAAAAAACGTGCGCAATACTTGCAGCTAGCTGCCGCAAGGCTTCTGCTAAGATACGCCTTAAAAAAGACCTTTAAGGCTAGAAGAGGAGTATTGTAATAGGCTAGTGCCTAGGTAGCTTTACCTAGATAAGATCTAGAGCGGTTCTACCTTAAAAAGGCAAGATAGACTAGTAGATAGTTGTTCTACTCTAAAGAGAATAGCATAGAAACCTATTATCTAAACCTTTTAAAGCTTTATTAAATCTAAACTATTACTAGGCATTTGCAAGCTTTGCGCAGCTATTACAACTAGCTCTATAAAAGCGTTTTTAGCGTCTAAAAAGTAAATGCTAGCATCTACTTAATAGCTATTAGGTACAAGCAATTTATACTATCTAGATCTAGTATCTATTTAGTAGTAGGCCTAATATTACTCTTTAGAATAGATAGAAAGTAGTAGACTATTTTTAGATTATTAAGCACTTGCAAAAACACAAACGCTTTGCTAGTATATACGCAACTAAACTCTACTCTAATTCTAACTATATAAAAAAATACTTGCGTAATAACTATAGTAACAAAGTAGCAAAAGCAATTTTGCAAAGTATTAGCTTTACTATACTATATTACTTTTGTAAGCTTTATATTTTCTAGATTTTTGCAAATATAGCTAAGTAGCAGCTTATAGAAAGCTTTGTATTCTATAATAAAAGCTATAATATAATTTTTTTAATTCTAAGTACTAGTATTATAAACGTAAAACTAATCTATACAAGAATAGAAAGATTATATTTCTAAGTATAGTGCTACTACTACAAGCTTTAATTAACTAGGCAGCTTTTTAGCTAGCAAGCGTAGTAACTATTACTATTAATTGCTAGATACTAACATTTGCTCTATGCTGTTTGCTAGCAAGTCTAGAGTAAAAGTGTTAGTATAATTTTTAAAGCTTATCGATTTTTGCAAACTAAACTTTTATTAAAGCGCGCAGCTATTGTATAGTTGTTTAACAATTAAAGCTATAGAATTTTTAATAGTAAACTACTAAAAAAAGTGCAAGTTAAGCTCTAAGCTTACTATCTATTGTTAGACTACTTTTTTAGACTTTTGTAAAGTGTATACTAAAGTAAAAAATTGCTTAGAAACAAACGCTAACGTTATAAAGTTATTCTAGATTGCTTTCTAACGCGCTAAAAAATCTTTCTATCTATAGAGTCTTTTAGGCTAAAGTTTGTTATTTGTATTAGTAGAGTTGCTCTATATTAACAAGGTTGTATTAGTTTAGATAGTAAAACTTAAGTAAAAGTATTTATAGCAAGCGTTAAAAAACTTAAAAAGCGTAGTTTTACAAGTTCTTTCTTCTACCTATTTGCGTCTACGTTGCTTTTTTTTGCATTTGCGTTGTTTTTCTAGAAAGAGTTGTTTATAATTAGGCAACTATCTAGCTATGCTACGCTAATAATATAATAGCTATTGTTTTTAGTATAGTTTGTTAACAATAAGCGTACAAGCGCGTTTTATAGATGTTAAACAATATAACAAATAAAATTTTTAGTTTAATTAAACTTTGCCTACTAGTAGAACGAATTAATTTGCGTTAAAGCTAAATAGAAAGTAGTATAGAGTTAAAAAATAGAAAAAAAATAGGTTTGCTTAACTTTTAATATACTTTTGTTTAGGTACTCTAGTTTTAGCAAAGGCTTTGCGCTTTGTTTTAGCTACTTTTAGTGTTTGTAAATTGTACACTAGACTATCTAATAAAAAAGCTCTAATGTAAATTACTAAAACTCTAATATAATTAGTTATTAAACTTACTAATTAGATATTGCAAGCTTTGTTCTAGTAGAATAGACGCGTTTTTTTTTTAAAAACATTACATTTATTTGCAGTACGTTAATAACTAGCGTTAGGTTGCAACTGTTAAAAATAGTTTAAAAGGTAGATAAAAGCGCAAGATTGTATAGAAAAACAAGCGCGCGCAACCTATTGTTATTTTAGCGTACAAGCCTATAGTAAATGTAAAAGTAACAACTACATCTAATAAAAACTTATCTTTTTAAATTAAATGCAAATTTACAATTTTAGCAAAAAACTACAACAAATGCTATAGAAACGTATTATTATTTCTATAACGTTATACCTAAATAAAAGTAGATACTAAAAAAGTATTAATATAGTTTTATTATCTAACTATTATTTTTAAAACTTCTATATTTTTTTTACTTTAGTATACTAGCTTAAACTTTCTAGACGCAGCTCTATAGTAGAAAACTTGTTTAGTTGTTTTAAAATTTATTTCTATTATTAAGCGCCTATAATGCTATTCTAGTTAGTTTTATATAATAGGCTAGTGCCTAGGTAGCTTTACCTAGATAAAATCTAAAGCAGTTCTACTTTAAAAAAGCAAAATAGACTAGTAGATAGTTGTTCTACTCTAAAGAAAATAGCATAGAAACCTATTATCTAAACTTTTTAGAGCTTTATTAAATCTAAACTATTACTAGGCATCTACAAGCTTTGCGTAGCTATTATATTTAGATTCGATTACTTCTATTATACGCTAGTACAGGGACTTTAGTAGTAGAACGCTTGCCTAAGCAAAAAGAAAGTCTACTAGCTAGTGTAGTATTCTATCGTTATAGAATAGAGCTAGAGCAGGGACCCTAGTAGTAGAACGCTTGCCTAAGCAAAAAAAAAGTCTACTAGCTAGTGTAGTATTCTATTGTTATAGAAATAAAGCTAGAGTAGAAACTCTAGTAGTAGAACGCCTACCTAAGCCTATATTAGAAGCTTTACCTGTTTCTATTGTATAGAGAGTAGGCTATATTAAGAATCGAGCTATCGAGCTATCGAGCTATTAAGCAATTAACAGATTAAGCAATTAAAATACTAAGTAGAAGCTCTATACGCGCTAAGCTGCAGGCATATATAAAGAATATAGAGATAGAAAGCTATTTAATTAATAACATAACAGCCTACGCTATTAGAAAACTAGAAGAAGAATAGTTATATAACTAAGTTGCTACTAGCATATAAAAAATACTAGCTAAAAAGCAATAGCTAGTTTAGGCTATTAAAGCAATAGTAAGTTAGATTAAAACTTAAATACAGACAAAGAATCGACTAACAGAACAATTAGATCCTTTTACAATAATAATAGAAATAATAAAGCAGATAATAAGTAGAATAGACGCGTTAGAGAATTAGAAAGCTGTTGCTACAACACTACCTAGCTAGAGGCTAACGTCCCCTCTAACCGCGTATATAGAACAACGCGCTAAGTTTTCTAATTCTAAGAAGTTTAATAGCAACTAAGCCTAGTATCTAACCTTTTAATATTAAGCAAAAGCTAAGCTTAAAGCTAACTATAGAAGTATTTCTAAAAAGGCTTAGGTTAATTACGTCTTCTAGAAGTGTATAGAAAATGCAGCAAAAGTTTTACTACTATAGATACTTAATTAGGCTGCTTTAACTTTTTAAAGCCTATAGGCTTTTATAGATTTCTAATTTAACAATCTATACTTTAAAAGCAAAGCTATAGATTAACTCTATAGAATCTACTAGAGTAGACAACCTATACAAGAATATCTAATAGAATTTAACTAGCTAGTCTAATTAACTAGAGAAACTTTTAGCAATATAAATAAAAAGAACTTCTTTGTATAAAAGCTAAGTATTAAACTTTAAAAAAGTACTATTACAATTCTAGAAAATCTTTTATATAAGGGCTTTGTTTATAAAGTAATTTAGATTGCTAACATTTTGTACTAAGTAAACCTATTAGCAAAACACTAAAATTATACTTACAACTAGCTAGCAGCTAGCTTTAACACGTACAAAAAGCGTTAATTGCCTAATTGCAACAGGCTAGCGCTTCTAGAACAGATAGACTAGCAACCTACAAAAAGTAACTAGAGTAGAACAAAACAGAAACAAGCTAAATAAGTGCTAGAGAAAGAAATCTAGCGGTAGCAAGCTAATTAGCTGTGTATGCGCTGCGAAGCAAAAGGCTACTACATCTAGAAGTGCTTTTACCTACTAGCTAACTACCTATTGCCTATAAAGTTAGCAAAAGCTACTACTACTTAGGCATCTCTACTACTATTGCTTAAAAACAAGCTTACTAGCAAATTAGATTTAGAAAAAGAGTAGCTTCTATTAAAAGTTACTAATAGAAGCTACTTGCAACCTACAAGCAAGCTTTTAAAAAGTAGAAAAAGTTTAAAGGCTAGCACATAGATAGAGAGGCTATTAGCGTACACGCGTTAGTTAATTAAACTACCTACGCTTTCTATATAATTAATTCTAGCACGCTTGCAAATGCTCTAGTTTTACCCTTACTAGCAAAGGCTGCAGGCTTGCTGTGCATTAATATTACTTTCTAACAACTGCTAGGCATAGCTAGCAAAGGCGTAATAACGCAAGTAGCTTAGTATACTACTAATATTAAAGGATTTAAAGACACTAGATAGGCCTATGTTGCTACTAACAGCATAGAGTTTAATCTAATCCTTAGGCAGCTTTAGATAAATTAGCTGCAGGTTACAATTGCGCTAGCTAAGCGCTTAATCTATATTTATTTAACGCGCTAATAGATTTAGATTTAAAGCAAGAAAAAAAAACTTGTCTTTACTCTATAGGGCTACGTACTTGTACAAAAAATTAGCGCTGTAGTATATAGTTACTACTTTTAAGCTATAAAAAAAAACTAGTCTATTGTTTTTGTAGCCTTACTAGTAGATATTAAAAAAGCTTTAGCGCTAAAATTAACAATAGACTTTAAAGAGCTGTTGCTAACCTAGTACGCTTATTACAGGTAGATATTTAACCTAAAAACTGCATTAAAGATGCTACTACTCTAAAAACCTAATATTAACTACTAAATTAACTTAGTTTAAAGGAATAGAAAGAATTTAAAGGTGCTATAGAGCCTACTATACAATATAAGCAAGAGAAAGCTACTAGTATTATAGAAAGAACTTACGTTACTGCTTAAAAAAGAATAGATCTACGCAAGTAATTTGCTAGCAGCTACACTAGTTCTTTTTGCAAAAAAACTAGGTAGCAGCTTCTACTTTTGCGTTAACTATAGAGCTTTTAATACTATTATATAAAAGAACTAATATTTGCTACTACTAATCTAAAAGACTCTAAACAACTTTAGCAAAGCTTAGTAGTTTACAAAGCTTAACGTTTTAGCTACTTTTTACAAAATTTAGATCTACGCTAGAAATAAATAGAAAACAGCTTTCTATACTTGTTTTAGGCTGTATAAATAGCTAGTTACTTTCTTTAGCTTAGTAAACGCGCCTAGTACCTTTTAAAAATATATTAACTAGGTTCTACGCAAGTATTTTAACAACTTTTGCATAGTATACCTTAATAACGTACTTATATACACAAGTAGCTCTCTAGCTACGTACTAAACTTAGGTTAACCTAGTCTTTAAAGAGCTAGGCAAGGCAAGCCTTCTACTAGACATTAAAAAGTGCAAATTTAAAGTTAAGTTAACAAAATATCTAGAGTTTATTATTAATACAGGCAAAGGCCTGCGTATAAACTCTAAGAAAATTAAAGCTATTAAAGAATAGAAAGCTTCTAAAACTATTAAAAGCGTACAAAGCTTTCTAGGTTTTGCTAACTTCTATTAGCAATTTATTTGTAGATTTTTAGAGCTTGTAGCACTTTTTATACAACTTATAAGCAATATACTTTTTTAATAGACTTCTATTAAGTAGAAAGCTTTTAATACGCTTAAAGATATTTTTGTTACAGAACTAGTTCTAGCCTAATTTAACTTTAAAAAAAAGATAGTACTTAAAACAGATGCTTCTAGGTACGCAATAGTAGAGTGTTTTTTATAGTATAACAATTAAAGCCTACTATAGCTAGTAGCCTATTTTTTATAAAAAATAAACGTATATAAGTACAACTATAAAATCTACAATAAAAAGTTACTTGCTATAGTATAGTACCTATAGAAATAGAACGCTAAGCTATAATTAGTTAAAAAATTTACTATTATTACAAATTACAAGAATCTAGAGTATTTTACAAAGCTAAAAATGCTTAACAAAAAACAAATACAATAGTTTTTTCTTCTAGAACGCTACAATATAGAGATTGCCTACTAACCTAGAAAGGAAAACCCCTGCGCTAATGCTTTATTCTAGCGCGAACAAGATATGCTTTAAAACGCTTCTAACAATTGTATATAGCATTGTTACAAACAGCTACTTAAGCTAACTACGCTTGCTTTACTAGCTACTAACAACAAAAACAAGAGCAGTGTAATTACGTTTTAATCTATAGCACTTAGCACTAATGCTAATACTAATGCTAACATAGATACAGATGCTAATACTGCTATAGATAGCAATAACAGCACAAATTCTAGCACTGCTCTAACCTTTCTAGAAGAGGACCTCTAAACGCTAGAACAACTATAGCAGGCTGCAATAGAAAGCAACAACTAATATATTAACATTTAGCAATATGTGCTTAATAGAAAGCAACAGGTTCTACTAAGCCTAGGCCTAAAAATATCTATTATAGACTATATAGTAGATTAGAAAGAATGCCTGCTCTATAGAGATTAGAAGTAGGTACTACAATTAGAATCTTTGCAAACAAGCCTAATTAACAAAGTACACTCTTCTGCTATAGCTAGCTACCTAGGACGCGCAGCTACTTACTAAGCAATTGCAAAAGATTACTTCTAGCCTAGAATGTCTAAAGATATTAAGCGCTTCTTCTAGAACTATACTGTTTGTAGCAGAACTAAGCTATAAAAAAACAGTATTTATAGCTTGCTTAAGCTTCTACTACTTTTTAATTAAATATAGAAGAAAATATCTATAGATTTTGTTACTAATTTTTTAAAAAGCAAGAAATATACAACCTTTCTAGTAATTACTAATTAGTTAAGCAAGAATATAGTGCTAATACTTCTACTAAGCATAGACACTAAAACAGTTGTATAGGCATTTATTAGGTACGTAGTAGCGTACTACTAGCTACCTAACGCTATTGTATTAGATTAAAGCAGTTAGTTTACAAGCAGACTATAGAAACAACTTTGCAAAATTCTAGAAATTAAGCAACAACTGTTAACAGCCTTCTACTTCTAGACTAATAGATTAACTAAAAGAATAAACAGTATAGTAGAAGCTTATCTACAAGCGTATATTAACTAGAACTAAAACAACTAAGCTAAGCTGCTAGGTATAGCTATAATAGCTATCTAATTAAAGAATACTACTTTAACAAGCGTTAGCCTATTCTTTTTCTAGTATAGTTACTACGTAGATTCTATCTAGCTTATAGCTCTACAACATAGATTAAATTATACTGTTAACAAACAAGCAGGCAAAAAAACTGCTAAAACAATAGTTAACAAGTTTAAAAAAGTATTTAAGCTAGCCTAAGCTTTAATAGCTAAAGCTTAGCAAGAGCAAAAAAGGCAAGCAAATTAACGCTAGCAAGTACTATAGCAACTAAAAGTAGAAGACAAAGTATAGCTAGCTCTAAAAAAACACTTTAAAACCTAACAGCTAAACAAGAAGCTCGACTAGAAAAACGCTAAATACACAGTTACTAAGGTAATTAGTACGCATTCTATGCGCTTTAATATACTACCTAGCCTCTACAACGTATTCTATATTAATTAATTGCAGCTAGCTGCTAACAATCTACTGCTAAGCTAGCTAAATAATAACTTGCAGCCTAAAGCTATTGTAGTTAATAGCAAACTAGAATAGGTAGTAGAAAATATTATTGCAAAAAGAGTTACTTAAAAGAGTAGAGGGCGCTAAGTACAGTACAAAGTAAAATAGGTAGAGTATGCTAAAACTACATAGAAGCTATTTTAATTGTTTAAAAAAACAAAAGCGCTAGATTAATAGATTAAGTATACAAAGAACGTGCGCAATACTTGCAGCTAGCTACTACAAGGCTTCTACTAAGATACGCTTTAAGGAAGACCTTTAAAGCTAGAAAAAGAGTATTGTAATAGGCTAGTGCCTAGGTAGCTTTACTTAGATAAAATCTAGAGCAGTTCTACTTTAAAAAGGCAAGATAGACTAGTAGATAGTTGTTTTGCTTTAAAAGAAATAGTATAGAGACCTATTATCTAAACTCTTTAGAGCTTTATTAAATCTAAACTATTACTAGGCATTTGCAAGCTTTGCGCGGCTATTATATTTTGTTTTTTTTTTTTAAGTTTATCTATCTACGCTGCTATATTAGCAATAGCATAATAGAGTAAATGCTTGTTTGCTAGCAAAAAAAACAAGATTTTAGCTAGACTAAATTCTAGCTTAGGCACTTTTGCTACAAACTTTTGCTCTAAATAAAGTAACTTGTAGTTTTCTATAAACTTTTCTTGCCTAGTTAATAGAAAATCTTTTCTAAGTTAGAAATGTTAGTTTTTAAAAAGTAGTTGTAGACAAAATAAAATAGCTAGTTAATTATATTTTTATTAGCTAGATAAAGCTCTAGCTTTATATCTATATAGCTAGGTTATAAAAGTACTAGATCTAGGCGTTTAATATAGTTAGTTGTTATAATTAACAATCTACTTTTAAATAATGCAAAGCTATCTAAAATATTAAAAAAAGTTAATAGAAACACTTTGTTAGCAAGGCTATTTAGGCTAACTTTCTAGCTTGTATCTACGCTACTATTAGGTTTTTAACGCATAGTAGTTGCGTTAACATTTTTAAAAAAAATAATATAGTGCTATAGAAGCTTAGCAAAAAGAAATTTTAAAATATAATTGTTTAAACTAAATATAGTAAAAACGTAAACGTTTAAATTAAAGTGCTTTATAATAGAAAAATAGAAGCTAGATTTTCTAGTTCTAGGTAGTTTGTAAAATAAGTACTTTTATTAATAAAAAAAGCTGCGTCTAAAGTACTAAGTTCTATTTTAAAGTCTAGAAACTCTACTATATTGTTTAGCAACATTTTTTTAAGTTTTTTATTAATAATTATAGTTAATATTTTTTTTTAGCTATTAACTTAGAAGCTTTCTACTTGTTTTTTTAGTGCTTAAAAATAGAAGTTTTGTATTTAACTAACTCTAAATAGTACTATTAGCACTTGTTAAACAGCTTCTAGAAAATAGTAAAATTGCGCCTAAAGTACAAAATATAGGCTTGCTTCTAAGTAGTACTAAACTTTTCTAAAGTTTTTTAGTGCTTAAATATAAATAAATAGCGTTTATACTAGAAGTATAAGTAACTATTGCAAAGTAAATAGTATAGTAACTTTTTTTTAGTATACAATCTAGATTTTGCAAATAATTTAAAATTAATTCTAGTAAAGAAAGTGCGTGCTAATTGCGTAAAAGTCTAGAAGTAAACTTAGAAAATAAGTACATTATACGCTTTATTAGTATAAAGTACTTTAACTATTAATACTATAAGCTTGTTAAAAGTTAATACTATTGTTGCTTGTAGTAAATTTACTTACAAAAGTAGGTTTCTACTAGCTTTTCTATATATTCTAAAGTATACTTTCTAAATAATAGAAGCAAACTACTAATACAAAGCGCCTAACTATAGATGCTAGAACTACTAGTAAAAAAAAACTATATAGAAAAGGTTATAGAAGCAATACTAAAGAAAAAAATATTTAAAAAAAGTAGCTAATTAAATAGAAAAAAGTAATTGTAGGTAAAGCTAGCGTTGCTAGGTAAAGCTATATTAGAAAGTGCTTTAAGTAAGTAGGCTAATAGAAAAAGCGTAAAAGTAAATTGTTAAATAGATATTGTTTTTAAAAAGTAAATAGCTATTTTTATACTTTTTAAAAATAAACTAATAAAAGAAACTAATACGTACTAACTAATATAGCGTCTAATAAATTCTATATTATATTAATATACAAGTAGGTAATATACTTTTAGAAAAAACTATATAGTTAGTATCTATATATACATTAATTAATACTTTGTAACGTAGGTATATAGCAAGCTAATTAGTATAGCAAGCTAATTACTCTACTAAAACTCTACTAAACTATGCTATTACCTATAGTATAATTGTAATGTTTTAACAATAGAACAAGCCTTTAGAACTAAAAGAAGCTTAACTATAGCTTGCGCTTTGCGCTATTAAACAAAACTTAACACTTTTTTAACAACGCGCTATAGCTATCTATAACGTTTTTTAAAGTATACTAAGTATACAACGTACTAGAATTACTTTTTAACGTAACTATATACTTAACTTAATAAAACTACTTTAAATAGAAAAGTAGGTAACTATTTAGTATATATTTAAACTAGATACGCAAGAATTTCTGCTCTAGCTTGCTACTATAAAAGATATAGCTAATTTTCTACTAGCTAAGCGCTATTACAACTCTATTAGCTCTAGGTAGGCTGCAAGCTTTGTTAAGCGTTAGCTAGAGCTTATAATTAAGTTTAATTAAAAGTACAATTATAAAAAAGCTTTCTATAAAGATTCTAAAGTTATATAAAGCTAGTTCTAGCTTGTAGAAAATACTAAAGCTAGGTATAGTATTCTAAACAATAATACCTACAACTTTAACAAGTTTAGCTTTATAATAGGCATAATATTAATAGAAGTAGTTGTTATAGGCTCTAAGCGTTAAAGTAAGCTAAAAAGTATATAGCAAAGCAACTAAAAGTAGACAATAGTTATTTAAAGCATTAACGTAATAAGTTAGGCAATTCTACTCTTTATTATTTTCTAAAGCAAGTACTACCTTTCTACTTAGTATAAAAAGAAAAATCTACTTTATAATTAGGTTATTGCAATTTCTAAAAACAGCTAGATAATAAATAAGCTTAGTCTATAGTAGCTATAGCACTTTAACAAGTATACAAAGCAGCGTACTATTAGTACAGCTTGTTTGCTTATTTTTAACAGCTATAAAAGCTACAACTTGCTTAAATTCTAGAAGTACTATAAAAATAACAAGATTATTACTTTTTATATACTTCTATACTTATTATACTTTCTATAGCTACTTAATATAAAGTGTTTTTTACTTTTAAAAAAGTATATAAGCGCTAAGCTAAAAATTTAATACGCAACTAGATTACCTATATTATAAAAATAGAGTTTCTACTTTACTTTATTGCTGCTTTTAAAGCTATAATTACTAAAAGCAATATCTAAAAAAGCTTCTAAAGCGCTAGCTTAGTTTTTTTTAACCTAGAAGCAGTAATATTAAAGCTTAATATTAAGTTGCGTACGCTTTTACTTTCTATTATAGACAAAAACTTCTAGTAGTTGCAAACGCTTAGCAATACTCTAGAATTTAGGTTGCAATTAACGCTTGTAAAAGAAAGGATTTAAAGACACCTAGATAGCTTGCTAACTAGCATAGTTAAAGCTTTTAAAAAAATAGCAAAAAGCGTAGTAGTAATTGCGTATAAGCTAGTGTTAGCGTAGAAAAAGATTGCTAAGCTTTAAGCAGCTAATAAAGCTGCTATAGAGCGTAAATTGTATAAAAAAAAGCAAATACAACGTAAAAAAGTACTAATAGCTAAAGATAGCCTACGCCTAGCTACTCTAAAGAACGTTGCGCTATATAGTAATAGAAAAAAAGTAAAGAAAAAAGCGCGCGCTAATAAAGGCAAGCCTACCTAGTAATACTATAGACGCTATAGCAAGACTAAAAACAACTTGCGTACGTGTAAAAAAAAAGTAGAAGTAGATTCTAAATAGATTTGCATACTACAATTATTAAAAACTTTTTATAGTTGTTTTATATTATTAAAAGTAGTATAAATTTTAGTAGAGTTTTAGTAGAGTAATTAGCTTACTATGCTAATTAGCTTGCTATGCACCTACGTTAGTAGATTTTCTATTTTTTTTAGTAGTAAAATAAAAAAATAAAATAGTAATTTTTTTTTAAACAAGCTATATTTAAACTAAAATATAGTAGAGTATAGATATTAGCAAGACCTAAATAAGTAATTCTACGTTTAATAGAATATTTTCTAGTTCTATATCTAGTATTAAATAGATAAGCTCTAGTTTTAAACAAAGCAAAGTATAATATATTCTATGCCTATATACTTAATTTATTCTAATTACTTGTTTGCTAAAAGTTACTATTATACTACTATTAAAAAAAAAGTATAAAGCTAAAGTTAGTTTAGTATAAAACTATATAGCTATAGTTAGTTTAGTATAAAATTATAAAGTAGTAGTTAATATAGTAAAATACTATAAAGTTGTAGTTTTTTTATAATAGTACTATAGGCTTACTTAACAAGCTTTATTTATAGTAGTTATATACTTATATAGCGTTATAGATATAGCGTAGTTTATTATCTACTCTACTTAAAGCTTATAGCTTTTTTAAAAATTTTAATACGTATGTTTAGCTATATATAATTAGTTTAATATATAGTCTAGTTATAAAATAGTTTTATTTATAGTATTAATAGCGTTTTACTAGACGCTACTATAAAGTCTATTAACAAAAATAGATTTATAGATTTAGAAAATATATTAGTAGATAAACTAGTTTTAAAAATAGAGTAGAAAAGGTTTGCTTTCTTGTTAATATATAGCTTTAACTATTGTAAAAACAATATTTTTTGCAATATAGTAAAGTCTTTTCTATTTTTAGAATTAATCTATAGCTAACAACTACTAGCGTATTAAATCTATTTTAAAGTTACTTTTTTGCAAGTATAGCTTTAGATATTTGTTGCAATATACTACTTTTTCTAGATATATTAAGTTTTTTTTAAAAAAAAAACTAGAAGCTAGTTTGTATAATAGGCTAGTGCCTAGAAAGCTTAACCTAGATAAAATCTAGGCTTATTCTACTTTAAAAAAGAATAGAAACTAGTAGATAGTTGTTCTACTCTAAAGAGAATAGCATAGAAACCTATTATCTAAACTTTTTAAAGCTTTATTAAATCTAAACTATTACTAGGCATCTACAAGCTTTGCGTAGCTATTATATTTAGATTCGATTACTTCTATTATACGCTAGTGCAGAAACTCTAGTAGTAGAACGCCTACCTAAGCAAAAAAAAAGTCTACTAGCTAGTATAGTATTCTATTGTTATAGAACAAAGCTAGAGTAGAAACTCTAGTAGTAGAACGCCTGCCTAAGCCTATATTAGAAGCTCTACCTGTTTCTATTGTATAGAAAGTAGGCTATATTAAAAATTAAGCTATTAAGCTATTAAGCTATCAAGCTATTAAGCAATTAATAGATTAAGCAATTAACAGATTAAGCAATTAAAATACTAACTAGAAGCTCTATACGCGCTAAGCTGCAAGCATATATAAAAAATATAGAAATAGAAAGCTATTTAATTAATAATATAACAGCCTACGCTATTAAAAAACTAGAAAAAGAATAGTTATATAACTAAGTTGCTACTAGTATACAAAAAATACTAGCTAAAGAGTAATAGCTAGTTTAAGCTATTAAAGCAATAGTAAGTTAGATTAAAACTTAAATATAGGCGAAAAATTAACTAGTAGAACAATTAGATCTTTCTATAATAATAATAGAAATAATAAAGTAGATAATAAGCAAAGTAAACGCGTTAGAAAATTAGAAAGCTGCTGCTACAATACTACCTAGCTAGAGGCTAACGTTCTTCTAAATTCCAACCGCGTATATAGAACAACGCGCTAAATTCTCTAATTTTAAAAAGTTCGATAGTAACTAAGCCTAGTATCTAACCTTTTAATATTAAGCAAAAGCTAAGCTTAAAGCTAACTACAAGAGTATTTCTAAAAAAGCTTAGGTTAATTACGTTTTCTAGAAGTGTATAGAAAATATAGCAAAAGTTTTGCTACTATAGATACTTAATTAAGCTACTTTAACTTTTTAAAGCCTATAGGCTTTTATAAATCTTTAATTTAACAACCTATACTTTAAAAGCAAAGCTATAGATTAACTCTATAGAATCTACTAAAGTAGACAACCTATACAAGAATATTTAATAGAATTTAACTAACTAGTCTAATTAACTAGAGAAACTTTTAGTAATATAAACAAAAAAAACTTCTTTATATAAAGGCTAAGTATTAAACTCTAAAAAAGTACTATTATAATTCTAAAAAATCTTTTATATAAAGGCTTTGTCTATAAAGTAATTTAAATTGCTAACATTCTATACTAAGTAAATCTATTAGCAAAACACTAAAATTATACTTATAACTAGCTAATAGCTAGCTTTAATACGTATAAAAAGCGTTAATTACCTAATTACAATAGGCTAGCGCTTCTAGAATAGATAGACTAGCAACCTATAAAAAGTAACTAGAGTAGTATAGAATAAAAACAAGCTAAATAGGTGCTAGAAAAGAAAATCTAGCGCTAGCAAGCTAATTAGCTGTGTATGCGCTGCAAAGCAAAAGGCTACTATATCTAGAAGTGCCTTTACCTACTAGCTAACTACTTGTTGCCTATAAAGTTAGCAAAAGCTACTACTACTTAGGTATTTCTACTACTATTGCTTAAAAACAAGCCTACTAGCAAATTAAATTTAGAAAAAAAGTAGCTTCTATTAAAAGTTACTAATAGAAGCTATCTACAACCTATAAGCAAGCTTTTAAAAAGTAAAAAAAGTTTAAAAGCTAGTATATAAATAGAGAAGCTATTAGCGTATATACGTTAGTTAATTAAACTACCTACGCTTTCTATATAATTAATTCTAGCACGCTTGCAAATGCTCTAGTTTTACCTTTACTAGCAAAGGCTATAGGCTTGCTATGCATTAATATTACTTTCTAACAACTACTAGGCATAGCTAGCAAAGGCGTAATAACGCAGGTAGCTTAGTATACTACTAATATTAAAGGATTTAAAAACACTAGATAGGCCTACGTTGCTACTAATAGTATAGAGTTTAATCTAATCTTTAGGCAGCTTTAGATAAATTAGCTGCAGGTTACAATTGCGCTAGCTAAGCGCTTAATCTACATTTATTTAACGCGCTAATAGATTTAGATTTAAAGTAAGAAAAGAAAACCTGTTTCTACTCTATAGAGCTACGTACTTCTATAAAAAATTAGCGCTATAGCGTATAGTTACTACTTCTAAGCTGCAAAAAAAAACTAGTCTATTGTTTTTGCAGCTTTACTAGTAGATATTAAAAAAGCCTTAGCACTAAAATTAACAATAGACTTTAAAAAGCTGTTGCTAACCTACTACGCTTATTACAAGTAGATATTTAATCTAAAAACTGCATTAAAAATGCTACTACTCTAAAAACCTAATATTAACTACTAAATTAACTTAGTTTAAAAGAATAGAAAGAATCTAGAAGTACTATAGAGCCTATTATACAATATAAGCAAAAAAAAGCTACTAGTATTATAAAAAAAACTTACGTTACTACTTAAAAAAAAATAGATCTACGCAAGTAATTTGCTAGTAGCTACACTAGTCTTTTTTGCAAAAAAACTAGGTAGTAGCCTTTGCTTTTGCGTAGACTATAGAGCTTTTAACGCTATTACCTAGAAAGACTAATACCTACTACTACTAATCTAGAAAACTCTAAACAACTTTAGCAAAGCTTAGTAGTTTACAAAGCTTAACGTTTTAGCTGCTTTTTACAAAATTTAGATTAACGCTAGAAATAAATAGAAAATAGCTTTCTACACTTAGTTTAGGCTATACAAATAGCTAGTTACTTTCTTTAGCTTAGCAAACGCGCCTAGTACCTTTTAGAAATATATTAACTAGGCTTTACGCAAGTATTTTAACAACTTCTATACAGCCTACTTTAATAACGTACTTATATATACAAACAGCTTTCTAGCTAAGTACTAAAGCTAAGTTAACCTAGTACTTAAAGCGCTAGGCAAAGTAGGCTTTTTGCTAGATATTAGAAAGTGCAAATTTAAAGTTAAGTTAACAAAATATCTAGAGTTTATTATTAATACAAGCAAAAGCCTACGTATAGACTCTAAAAAGATTAAAGCTATTAAAAAATAGAAAGCTTCTAAAACTATTAAAAGTATGCAAAGCTTTTTAAACTTTACTAACTTTTATTAGCAGTTTATTTGTAGATTTTTAGAGCTTATAGTACTTTTTATACAATTTATAGATAATATAGCCTTTTAATAGACTTCTATTAAATAGAAAGCTTTTAATACGCTTAAAAATATTTTTGTTATAAAGCTAGTTCTAGCCTAATTTAACTTTAAAAAAAAAATAGTACTTAAAACTAATGCTTTTAGATACGTAATAGTAGAGTGTTTTTTATAGTATAACAATTAAAGCTTACTACGCTTAGTAGCCTATTTTTTATAGAAAATAAACGTATATAAGTGCAACTATAAAATCTATAACAAAAAGTTACTTGCTATAGTATAGTGTCTATAGAAATAGAACGCTAAGCTATAATTAGTTAAAAAATTTACTATTATTATAGACTATAAAAATCTAAAGTACTTTACAAAGCTAAAAATACTTAACACAAAGCAAATACAATAGTTTTTTTTTCTAGAACGCTACAATATAGAAATTGCCTATTAACTAGAAAAAAAAAACCTCTAGGCTAATACTTTATTCTAGCGCAAACAAGATATACTTTAAAATGCTTCTAATAATTGTATACAGTACTGTTATAAGTAGCTACTTAAGCTAACGTTTACTTTACTAGCTATAGACAACAAAAATAAAGGTAGTATAATTACGTTTTAATCTATAGCACTTAGTACTAATGCTAACATAGATATAGATACTAATACTGCTATAAATAGCAATAATAGCACAAATTCTAGTACTACTCTAACTTTTCTAGAAAAAGGCTCTACAATACTAGAACAACTATAGCAAGCTACAATAGAAAGCAACAACTAATATATTAACATCTAGCAATACGTGCTTAATAGAAAGCAATAGGTTCTACTAAGCCTAGGCTTTAAAATATCTATTATAGACTATATAGTAGATTAGAAAAAATGCCTACTTTATAGAAACTAGAAGTAGGTACTACAATTAGAACTTTTATAAACAAGCTTAATTAATAAAGTATACTTTCTTGCTATAGCTAGCTACCTAGAACGTGTAGCTACTTACTAAGCAATTGCAAAAGATTACTTCTAGCCTAGAATATCTAAGAATATTAGGCGCTTTCTCTACAACTGCGCTGTTTGTAGCAAGATTAAGCTATAGAAAAATAGTATTTATAGCCTATTTAGGCTTCTACTACTTTTTAATTAAATATAGAAAAAGATATCTATAGACTTTATTACTAATTTTCTAGAAAGCAAAAAATATACAACTTTTCTAGTAATTACTAATTAATTAAGCAAAGATATAGTACTAATACTCCTGCTAAATATAGATACTAAAACAGTTGTATAGGCATTTGTTAGGTATGTAGTAGCGTACTACTAGCTACCTAATGCTATTGTATTAAATTAAAGTAGTTAGTTTACAAGCAGGCTATAGAAACAACTTTGCAAAATTCTAGAAATTAAATAACAACTGTTAACAGCTTTTTACTTCTAAACTAATAGATTAACTAAAAGAATAAACAGTATAGTAAAAGCTTATCTATAGGCGTATATTAACTAGAACTAAAAAAACTAGGCTAAGCTACTAGGTATAGCTATAATAGCTATTTAAGCAAAAAATACTACTTTAACAAGCGTTAGCCTATTTTTTCTCTAGTATAGTTACTATATAGATTCTATCTAGCTTATAGCTCTACAATATAGATTAAACTATACTACTAACAAGCAAGTAGGCAAAAAAGCTGCTAAAACAATAGTTAACAAGTTTAAAGAAGTATTCGAACTAGCCTAAGCTTTAATAGCTGCAGCTTAGTAGAAACAAAAAAAGCAAGCAAATTAACGCTAGCAAGTGCTATAGCAACTAAGAGTAGAAAACAAAATGTAGCTAGCTTTAGAAAAACACTTTAAAACTTAATAGCTAAACAAAAAGCTTAACTAGAAAAACGCTAAATACACAGTTACTAAAGTAATTAGTACGCATTCTATGCGCTTTAATATACTACCTAGCTTCTACAACGTATTTTATATTAATTAACTATAGCTAGCTGCTAACAATCTACTACCTAGCTAGCTATATAATAATTTATAGCTAGAAGCTATTATAGTTAATAGTAAACTAGAGTAGGTAGTAGAAAATATTATTGCTAAAAAAGTTGCTTAAAAAAGTAAAAGACAGCAAATATAGTACAAAGTTAAATAAGTAGGCTACGCTAAAACTACTTAGAAACTAGCTTAATTGTTTAAAAAAATAGTAGCGCTAGATTAGTAGATTAACTACACAAAAAACTTGCGTAATACTAGCACCTAGCTACTACAAGGCTTCTACTAAAATACGCTTTAAGAAAAACTTTTAAAGCTAGAAAGGAGGTATTATAATAGGCTAGTGCCTAGAAAGCTTAACCTAGATAAAATCTAGGCTTATTCTACTTTAAAAAAAAATAAAAACTAGTAGATAGTTGTTCTACTCTAAAGAAAATAGTATAAAAACCTATTATCTAAACTTTTTAAAGCTTTATTAAATCTAAACTATTACTAGGCATTTGCAAGCTTTGCGCAGCTATTATAGTTTGCGTGTTATTATAGTATAGTAGTAGGTAAAAAACTTGCAAGTTGTTTATTATAGCAGCTTGCATAAATATAATTTTCTAATAGTTAATAGTATATAGCAATTATACAAAATATAAAAGACTATACTTAATAGAATAAGCTATAAAGCTATTATAAAAAACTTTCTAAATAGAAGCTTATAAGCTTTTCTAGCTATATAATATAGCTATATACTCTAATAGAATACAAAGTAGTTTGTAACGCTTAACTCTATGCTAAAACTAAAAGTAGCTACGTATTAACTTTTATATTCGCTACTAATAAAGTAATTGCTTTGTAGCCTAAAATAAAAGTTTTAAATTTGCAAAATTTTAAATAGAAAGCTATTAACATAGAAAGTTCTATAATAGAAGTAAATTTTTTATTTTTAAGTTTAACTAGAAGCTTAGAATAGGCTAGGTTAATCTACTACTACTTTATATAGTAGATAGCTAAGCTAATATAAAAAAAAAGCGTTAAAAATATTATTTATACCTACTATAGCACTTTAAAAAACTATTAAACTACTACTAAAGCTGTTTATAGTTAGCTTTGCTTTAAATTCTACTATTTCTAGAGTTACTAGGTATATAGTAGCTAATTGCGTAGGTATTAAAAAAATAGCGCCTAAATTAATGTTAGTAAATAGAAATCTAGAAATAGAAAAAACTAATATGTTAAAATTCGTCTATAATAGGTTTATTAATTTTTGTTACTTCTATATTTTTAGCCTTGCAATCTAGGCATGCTTTATTCTAATTTTTTTTTATACTTTTTAACTATCTATTGTTACTTTCTAAAAGACTTCTACTTTGCGCAAAAGAATATAGCTTGTATTTAGCAGCGCGTTTTAGTTTATTGCATGCTTTTTTTATATATTTTGCTTTTCTATCTATTCTACTTAGAAGCGAATCTTTAGCATGTAACTCTTTAGCATGTTTTCTAAAAGTAGATAATTTTGTAAATTTTTTAGAATAATAATTGTATGTTTTATTGCAAATAAAGTCTGTAATTAAATTGCTACTTAGTTGTTATTATATTAAAACAAGGCAAAAACTTACGCTACTTAAAGTGTTGTTAGAGTTTCTACTTAGTTGCAAATAGCTTTTGCTTAACACAATTTTTATAAAAACAAAACGTGTTTTAAGCTATTAGTTTTAATTCTACCTTTAAATAGGTTTAGCACTACTTAATTAGCGTAGTAAGCAACTTTTCTTGTATCTATAGATAAATAGTTAGTTTGTATAATAAATTAGCTTTTAGATAGTAATCTAGATTTCTACTAAATATTTGTTTAACAACTTACTATTTAGAAAGAATGCATTGTAGCTATATTAGGTAGGCTTTTTTAACATGTTAATACTTATTAGTAGTAGTAGGCAAATAGTTTTAGAAAATGCTACTTAGAATAAAGTATTGCTATTAGCTATTTATTTATCTAGCTTAATAAAAAAGCCTAGCGTTGCTTAGCAAGTCTAACTTGTTATATAATAAATTGCATCTAATTATTATTATAGATAGTCTACTAAAAAAACAGTACTAAAGGTATAAATTACGTTAGAGTCTATTTGCTATACTTTATAGTACTATTTTTTTATTTTTTAAATACAACTTTTAAACTTGTTTTTTTTAAAAACTTTGTTGCTTTATATACAAAACTAAAACATTTTTTACTTTTTAAGCAAAAAATATTGTTTTTTTATAAACTTGTAGAAGCAAAAGCATTTTAAGCAAAGTATACTCTACTTGTAGCTATTTAGCAAGCTTTTAAAGTAGAATTTACTAGGTAAGCATACTTTAATTAAATTTTAAATTTATACGCTATTTAAAAAAACTACTATTAATTGTTTCTAAAGAAAATAATAAACGTTAAAAAGGTATTAAAATATATTAGAAGTTAGGCGCATTTACTAAGCGCTATTATTCTAAATTATATTAGTTTAAAGCTTAGAAATTTAGCTAAACGCGTTTAATTCTAATAAAAAGCTTAATAATAATTATATTTCTAGTATACTAATATATAATACTATTTACTATACTATATATAGACTAGTTATATATATATAATACTTCTACTATACTTTAGCTATATTTAGTAGCTTAGTTAATGCTAGCTAAAGCTCTATAGTGCTTTGCTAGACTAACTATAGCTATATAGTATCTAGTAAACTAACTATAGAAACGTAGTGCTTTGCTAAACTAACTATAGCGTTGTAGTATTTTGCTAGACTAACTACTGCGTAGAAAAATAGAAAGAAAAATGCTAACTTTTTTTAACTAATAAAATTTTATGTCTATAGTAAAGCGTGTAACATAGTTAAAAGTACTATGCATTATACTATGCAAATTAATACTTCTTGTTGCTTTGTGCTTTCTACTAACCTAGGTAAGCATGCGCGTTAGCAGCTTTTCTAAACGTTTTTTTATCTTGCTTTAATTAGTTTATTCTAATTGTGCTGCTTATATAGCTAGAGACAATGTCTATAATTTTCTAGAAAAATATACCTATAACTATTTAGCAACTTTAGTTTAAAAAGAATTAAAACTTGCTATTAGTTGTATTAAAATTAGAGAAAGTATAGTTGCTAGAGTTGCTAGAGTTGTTAAAAGTAAGCTTTTTTTTCTAGGTACATTGCTATTAAAATAAAAGGTAGAAAACAACCTAAACGCTAGCTTTAGCTTTAAACGCTAATATCTATAGATAAAAAAAAGCGTTGCTACTTTAGCGCATGCGCGCTTTATTCTAGGTACAAGTAAGCGCCTATAGTAATTAAGTTTGCTTAGCTAATTACTAGTTAGTTTGTTTCTACTAATTACTACTAAAAACAAATAGTATAAAAAGTAGCTAGTTATTAAAAAGGTTAATTCTCTAGCTAATTTTATACAAGTAGAAAAAAACCTTTTAGTTTTAAATATAGTCTATACTTTTATAAAAAACGCTTGTTTTCTATATATATAGCAATGTAAAATAGAAGCTAGGTGCTTGTTTATAGAAAAGCTATATAAAAAAAAAAACTATAGACAAATATAAGTATTATTTTATTTAACTAAGTACTTTATAAACTAACTTAGCAAAATCTATATATTTTCTACTACATTTTTATAATATAGCTTATTGTAATATTCTACTACTTGTTAACGCTTGCAAGTAGATTATAAAGTACAATAAAAATAGATTATTATATAAAGCAAAAATATTAGACTATAGATAGATAGATTGCAAATAGTTAAACAATTATATTCTACTAAATTAGTAAAAGTATAAGCAAAATGCTAGTTAAAAATGTATTTTTTTAACATTCTAAAATATATTAAAAAAGAGTTTATACTACGCAAAACAAGCAACTAAAGAAAACTTAATAGAAAAGTAATAGAACTAGCTATATACTTTTTAATCTTTTTTTATAAAAGCTGCTTTTATTTTAAAAAAGCTATAGAAGTTATTATTTTGCTTTATATAGTTTTTGCTATCTAGTAACGTAAACTATTACTAAAACAGCTATATTACCAAGACGGCTACTTTTCCTTAGCGCAACTAACATTACAATAAACGCGAAATGTCTTAACAACCTAACGCGATTTTAATTAAACAGGAAAGTAGAATTAATCTTGCGCTACAGGCCTACAAATCTAGCTAATTTTAAAGCCTACAACGTGCTGCTGCAGCCTTTAACGTTAAACATTAGAGGCTCTCTAATTAGCTTAAAGGAATTATGTTTTGCTCTACTATACAACCTAATTGCTAGAAGCTTACTACAACTAAAGAAGAAACACTTGTCTAATATATTTTTAACTTTAACTTACAAAGATTTGCGCTCTAGCTGTGTAAAGTAGAAGATATAGCTAATAAATTGTTAGAAGTGCGTAGTAGTATGCTAGTAGGCAAATGCTAGGCTAAAAAATTTGTAACGCGTTTAGATTAGCTTAAAATAGCCTTTAATTAAGCAAAAAATAGACAAAGAATACTCTAGAAAGATTCTAAGGTAGTTAGCACGTAGTTTAAGCTAGTTGTAGATACTAAAGCCAAGTACAGTGTCTACAACAATAACGTGCACAACTTTAACAAGACTAGGTTCTAGATAGGCGTAATTAGGTTAATAAAGGTTGTTATAGGCTTAAAAAAACGTACAAGGCTTGCTTTTGTCTAGCTAGGCGATTGCAAGTAGGTTATAGTTATCTAAAGTATCTGCGCTGCTAGGTATACAACCCTGCTATTTATTATCTACAAAGAACACGTCTACATCTCTATATAGTACAAGAAAAAAGATATACTATATACTTAGAAGCTTTTAGTTTCTAAAAATAGCTAGATAAACAACACGCTTAGTCTTTAGTAGTTAAAGCACTTTAACGCGCATACAAGACTGCGCTAGGTAAGTAGATACTAGCTACTTATTTTAGACAGCTATAAAAGCTATTTTAACTAGAATTTTAAAAATTATTGCTTTAAAAACAATATTTTTACTATCTATATGCTACTTTACTTATTGCATATACTCTAGCTGCTTAACGTAGTCTACTTTTTGCTATTAAAGCGCAAGTACTTTTAACGCATACAAGACTTAGCACGCTAACGCGTTTTCTACATTAATAAAAAAGGCTTCTTTCTAGCCTTTAGAAACGCGTTTTTTAACGTGTTTATAAAGTAGAACTGTTAAAAAGCTTTTAAAGCATTAGAACTAGTCTCTACTAACGCGTAGGTAGTGTTAGACTGCTTTAAAGTACAGCTGCGTACTCTACTAGAACTTCTACTACTAGAAACACTATAGCAGTTAAAGACTCTAAGTAATACGCATAAGTTTAGATCTTAATCTAAGCTTGTAAGCAACTTTTTTACGCAGTTGCTTTTTACTACCTAGTCTAGCTTCTTTTAGCTTGTAAAAGGCGCTAAACTTATGCTATACTAAAACGCGCTTCTTTCTACTAAGGTTAATAAGCTACAAGAACAATTAGCAGTAATAACTAAGCGCAAAGAGCGTAAATAGAAGTAGATATAGCATAGTAGAACAATAAACTATAGTATAGTATTAACATAGGTAGCTACTAAAGCATTTGCAGCGTTTTAGAAATTAAAGAAAGCTTGTAGTAGTAGTAATTACAAAAGAGCCTAACTAGCTTAACAGCGCTGTAGAAACTGCAAAGGGACTAGGCATAATGCTTAAACTTGCAAAAAGGATACAGAAAAATCTTCTAAGTCTAATGCAAGCACAACTTACGCAGGCTTTCTCTTTAATAGTAATTAAAATAAAAGCTTGTAACATAAGTTAGTTGCGCTAAAAAAAAGTAGCTGTTTTAGTAATATAGCTGTTTTAGTAATAGTTTACGTTATCTACTTACAAGTTTCTACTTTTAAACCTAGTTTGTTTTTTTTTTACTTATAGAAGTTAAAGTCTATAATAATAAAATTATTTCTATCTATTATAATATTTAATAGGTTAAAATTGTTATATACAAGTTTTAAGTTATATATATACTAAATACTAGCTTTAATTCTATATAAACAATAGCTTTTATTAAAAAGTATTCTATTTTTTAACATTTACAAAAAAGTTACAAAGTATCTAGTAAAGCAAAGCTTTTTTATTCTACTATCTTTAACAACGCACTCTAAGTATTAAGCAATATTAGAATATAGGTGTTTTTTTAAAACATTGCACGCTTCTATTTTAGTTAGAATCTAACAATTGTAGTTAAGTTTGTTAAAAGTATTTTTATAATATAGAAAGCTAGGTTGCTTTAGATAGTATATAGAAAGTAAAGGTTCTAAAGCTTAAGTAAATTTAGAATTAGCTAATAGCTAAATATAGTTTGTAGAAATTTAAATTATATCTAGTCTATTAATATTAATTTAAAAAAACTAAAAGATGCGCTAGCTAGTTCTAGCATAGAAGTATTTGTTATTAGCTTTTTATAGAATAATTTTTAAGTAATTAAAAACGTAGTTGTTATTTTTTTTCTAAAGATTTAGCCTTTTTTACAAATTTCTATTATAGTCTAAATATTAGATTATTAGTATTAAAGCTATTAAAGCAAACAAAAAAAGCTACTTTTTATAGTTGTTTAGAGCGCTGTTATATTAGAAGTTATCTACTATAGTAGTAGAATATTTAGAAAAACAAGCAATATATAAAGCTACGTAGCAGCTATAGAATTATCTACTTAAGCTATAGCTAGCTAAGCTACTAGGCTTTCTAAAACGCAAGCTATACTATCTACCTATGTTAAAATAGATGCTATTATAGAAACAAGATTGTCTAATAAAGAATAAAGTCTAGATTTAGCAATTTTAACAGGTAAGAAGTTTGTATACAGCGCTTTAAACCTAGAACAAACGTTTAACTCTAATAGAAATAGTTTTCTACGCTTAGGTATAACTACGCCTAGTTTAGTTAATAGATTTTATTCTAGTTGCTACTATAGATTCTATTTCTAGTACTTAGTTTTAGAACTTGCTTTATTTATAACTACACTTTTAGAATTTAAAACTATACAATAGTATTTTTTATACAACTTTTGTATAGCTAATATATAGAAGATAGCTATGCTTTTATTTTCTTTAGTATTGTTTTTTTATTGCTATTTACTTCTATTATAATTAGGCAGCATCTTTAGAATAGCTATATAGAACGCAACGTTTTATTTAAGTAGATATTAAAGCATCTATAGTAGAAGTAGCTGTAAAGCAGCTATATAAAAAAATTTTTAAAGTATTAAGTATTTTTAAGCAAAGTTAGTAATATAAAAAACTATGCGCTATTGTATATAATAGGCTTTGTTACTAAACGTTAGATGCTATAAGCTAGAAAAAAGCAAATGCTATACTTTATAGTTAAAAAAGCCTAATAAAATAGATTTATTGTTTATAAAGCAAACAAACGTAGAGTATACAAATAGTAGGTTCTACTACAACTTCTAAGTTAAGCTTGTATACAAGTATTAAGCAACTATACTATATTTAAGTAAGCTAACTATGTATTTCTACTTTACGTTAAAGAATTGTACAAAATAGGCAGGATTTGTTAGCAGAAGCGCTTTGTTAAACTCGAACGTTTTTATTAAAAATCTGCTAGCAAAAACCTAGAAAAGCTTTGTCTACATTTGCTTCTAGCTTTGCGCTTGTTTTGTAGTATAGCAACTCTAGAAAAGCTTTAAAAACCTACAAGTAGAGTATAGATTAGTTGTTTTTAGTATCTAACTTGTTTCTAACAAGTACTAAAGAAACTACAATATTTTTGTTTATATTCTATATTTGTTTTTACTACGTTATAAGCTTGTTAAAAAATAGCTGTAATGTTACGCTAAAAACAAAAAGAAATTATAACGTATTCTATTACTAAACCTAATATATTACTAAACCTAACAAAATATTTTAGTACTACTAACTTATATAAAAGATTATAAATTTTTATTACTATTAAATAGTAAGCTTGTATATATTGTGCTTATATTAGATTTAAAAAATCTTTCTATATTTTTTTTGCAAGTTTAAGCGTTGTATCTAGTTTTTCTATAGTTTCTACAGCGCTATAGAGCTAGTTAGGCTATTCTATAATTACTACTACTACAAGCTTTTTTTAATTTCTAAAACGCTATAGATGCTTTAGTAGCTACTTGCGTTAATGCAATACTATAGTTTATTATACTACTATACTATATCTACTTCTATTTACGCTTTTTGCGCTTAGTTATTACTGCTAATTGTTTTTGTAGCTTATTAACTTTAGTAAAAAAAAGTGCGTTTTAGTGTAGTATAAGTTTAGCGCTCTTTACAAGCTAAAAAAAGCTAGCCTACGTAGTAAAAAGCAACTGCATAAAAAAGTTGCTTATAAGCTTAGATTAGAATCTAAACTTATACGTATTACTTAGAGTTTTTAGCTACTATAGCGTTTCTAGTAGTAGAAGTTCTAGCAAAGTACGTAGCTATACTTTAAAGCAGTTTAACACTACCTACGCGTTAGTAGAAACTAGTTCTAATACTTTAAAAGCTTTTTAATAGTTCTACTCTATAAACACGTTAAAAAACGCGTTTCTAAAAGCTAGAAAAAAGCCTTTCTTGTTAATATAGAAGACGCGTTAGCGTGCTAAGTTTTATACGCGTTAAAAGTACTTGCGCTTTAATAGCAAAAAGCAAACTATATTAAGTAGCTAGAGTATATACAATAAGTAAAGTAGCATGCAAATAGTAAAGATTTTGTTTTTAAAGTAGTAGTTTTTAAAATTCTAGTTAAAATAGCTTTTATAGCTGTTTAAAATAAGCAGCCTATAGCTACCTACTTAACGCAGCTTTATATGCGCGTTAAAGTGCTTTAACTACTAAAAACTAAGCGCGTTGTTTGTCTAGCTGTTTTTAGAAACTAAAAGCTTCTAAGTATATAGTATATCTTTCTTTTTATACTATACAAAAATGTAAACGCGCTTTTTGTAGATTATAAATAGTAGAGTTGTATACTTAGTAGCGCAAATACTCTAGATAACTATAACCTACTTGCAATTGCCTAGCTAGATAAAATTAAGCTTTGTACGTTTTTCTAAACCTATAACAACCTTTATTAACCTAATTATACTTATCTAGAACCTAGTTTTATTAAAGTTGTGCACGTTGTTGTTATAGATACTATACTTAGCTTTAGTATTTGCAACTAGCTTAAACTACGCGCTAATAACCTCTAGGTCTTTCTAAAGTATTTTCTGCTTGTTTTTTGCTTAATTAAAGGCTATTTTAAGCTAATTTAAACGCGTTACAAATCTTTTAGTCTAGCATTTGCCTACTAGCGTACTACTACGCATACCTAACAATTTATTAGCTATATCTTCTACTTTACATAGGCAGAGCGCAAATCTTTGCAAATTAAAGTTAAAAATATATTAGACAAGCGTCTCTTTTTTAGTTATAGTAAGCTTCTAGCAATTAGATTGTATATTGCGTTAAAATAGCTTTTTTTTAGCGCGCTTAGTAAAGGTAAAGTGCTTAACGTTAAAGGCTATAGCAGCTACTTAATAGCTTTAAAACTGCTTAGCATTATAGGCTTAAAAAGCAAGCTAAAGTCTACTTTTGTATTTTTCTAATAAAGCTTTGCGCTATTAAAACATAATACAATAATTAAAAAGTTAGTAGTGCTAAAATATTTTGTTAGGTTTAGTAATGTATTAGGTTTAGTAATAGAACACGTTAAGCTATTTTAATGTTAAGTTTTCTAAATATTGTTAACTAGCACTATAGAACTAGCATTAAATAATTACTTTGTTCTAGCTATATACTTGTTAGTAGAATTTAGCTACTTTATGCCTAATACTTTAAAAATGTCTAGTACAAAGCAGCAACTTTAAAAAACGTTAGTAAAGGTGCTGTAAAAGCTAGGTGTTTACTTACGTTTATGTTAATATTCTTCTAGTAGAAGTAATTTGTAGTGCTAGCAACGTACTTTTTTTTCTAACTATTTTAGATAAATCGTGCTATAGAGTTAACAATTGCAAATAAAAAAATTAGCTCTAGATTATACATAACTTACTAATTAGAAAGCTTTTTCTAACTCTACCTAGCAAGATCTTTTTAGTAATTACCTAGCTAGAAACTATAATTAAGCTTACTTGCGCTAAAAACAACAATATAAAACTTTTCTATGTTTTTAGAAAAAGCTATACAAACAAGAATAGGCTAGCCTAGTAGCAAAATAGTTGTTAATATAGATATATTTTAGTAGCGTTCTAATAGTTAAAAGCTGCAAACAAGAAAGTAAAGCAACAATATAAATTAAAAAGTTGCGTTTTATTATATAGCAAAAAAAGCCTATATTTCTAAGTAGCTAGTTTTTTTCTACTTATATATACAGCTTTATTTAGGCGTTAGAAATGTTTAAACGTCTATACAATTAACGCTAGAGTTATAGTTACTAGAGTATATATAGATAGTATAGCAAAGCCTATACTATAAGTTAGTTGTATACTATTGTTTAAATTAGCAATAGTATAATTATATATTTTACGTTGTTATTATAGCTCTAAAATAGTATTGTAGAAGTCTAGAGTATAGATAGTAAAGTTAAAGTACAACCTAAAATAGTTACTTAGTATAGGTTCTTTACTATAGAAAATATAGTCTAGTATTTAGTTTTAAAAAATATAAAGTATAGAAAATAAAAAGAATAAAACAAAGCTTTAGTAAACAAAAAAAAAAAGTTCTATATAAAGCCTATAGAGTATTTAAAAATAGCAATATAGAAACTTATTAGAGTAGATAATGCCTTTTAGTGTGTTTAATTTAACTACTACTTGCGTAGATGCGTTTTCTATAGTAGACGTAGAGTAAAAAATATAAACAATTTCTAAAACTTTGTTTTTTCTAAAGGCTTAGTATAAAGAATATATAGAAGTACTTAAAAAAGTACTAAAAGTATTTTTTTCTAGGTAATTAATAGCGTAAAGTATATAGCTAGTATACTGTTAGTAATTAGTAACATAGAAAATAGGCGTTTTACTACTTTTTTGTCTACTTCTACAAGCTTTTTATAACTAAAGACGCATTCTAAAGGTTATTTTGTAGCTTTAAAGTTCGACTAATTAGCTAATTAATTAGCTTAGAAAGTTGCTTAATAAGTTTTCTAGAGTATTGCAACACAATTATAAAGAAGTTTACTAAACATTACAGAATATTGTTTGCCTGCTTAAGTTAGTCTATAAAAACATGCTGTATTGTAGACTTACTAGAAACAACTAGTTATTAGTAAGAACTGCTAAGCTCTCTAATATGCCCGCGACCGCAATTATTAAGGCAGCTGTAAAAACTACAAAGGGCCATGTCTTTATGTAGAGCTTGTAGAGGCAATTAGCTGCAATACCTGCTAGAAGCACTTGGAACAGGATGGCTTCAGCAATAAAGAAGCCTCTTGCGTTTTCACTGTACTAAGTTTGCAAGAGCCTAAAACCTATAACTTAAATTAAGACAGCAATCGCAGCGATAAGGGCAACTTTAATACAGTAGCTTTCCGAGCATATCTTTTGGAAAGTGTAGACCTAAAACCTGTCAAAAATGTTCTTTCTAATGGACCTAATACGAACTTGGCCACTCAAACCATTCAGCCAGGTTAACTCCAACAGTAACTGGAGTGCAATATGCGGTTTCAGCTAGAAATAAGAGGTAATAGCAATGGCGCCTGCGATAGCAACAGAGTAGCAGAACAGGAAATAGACGGGCCATTCATGTTTGGACCATGATCTCCATGGATGGAAATGGTACACATGTACAAAGACCAACAGACCACTAACCGCCGCGAAGACGAGTACGACTGCATCGAATGGCACCATAGCCATACATTCAAAGAGACGCAGGGCGTAGAATGCAGGCAAAGAACATGCAGGAATGCAACCGGTGAAGGACTGAAGGACGAAATGAGGGACTCAGCCTCGTTAGAGGACGTGCATGATATATCGCAGTCTCTCGTTTGCTCCTGGGTTTCTACATCTCAGGCGCATGGCAGGGATATGGCAATTGGAGGCATATTAGTTGGGTGAGGCCGTCACCTATTGGTCAACGCATCTTGCTTGCCCTCCACGTAACGAGAGTCGTATTGGTCCTGCAGGAATGCGGCACAAATGGGATGCGCTGCATGGGGAGATGCGACGGATGTGCCCTGCATTAAGAAAGCGAGCGTCCCTCTGCATCGCATCCCTCTGCATCGCATCCTTTTGCACCGGACTACATCGCATCCTCCGCATCCCTCTGCATCGCATCGCATCCCTCTCCATCGCATCCCTCTCCATCGCATCCCTCTCCATCGCATCCCTCTCCATCGCATCCCTCTCCATCGCATCCCTCTCCATCGCATCCCTCTCCATCGCATCCCTCTCCATCGCATCCCTCTCCATCGCATCCCTCTCCATCGCATCCCTCTCCATCGCATCCCTCTCCATCGCATCCCTCTCCATCGCATCCCTCTCCATCGCATCCCTCTCCATCGCATCCCTCTCCATCGCATCCCTCTCCATCGCATCCCTCTCCATCGCATCCCTCTCCATCGCATCCTTCTGCAGCGCACTGCATCGCATCCTCCGCATCCCTCTGCGTCGCATCCCTCTGCATCGCATCGCATCCCTCTCCATCGCTCTCCATCGCTCTCCATCGCATGTCATACTCCGACATAAGCCATGACTACTGCTCCGAATACCTCCCAAACTTCCCAATCAAGTAGCTGGCTTATCGAACAGCTAAAGAAGACGGAATTGGAATTTGACGACAAGACTTCCATGCTATCGACTTATCAAAAAGAGGCATTCGAAAAATGCCATAAGTTGTTGCAAGACGGCACAACATCTTTGATAACTGGGGCAAGCCAACGGTCGAGAGCAGCTAGGGCTCGCGCTCTTTTGGTAGACGTCTTCTTGCAGCTAGGGGCTGAGGTATTCCTACTATGCACTCTAGCAACGTCAATCACCAAATTGTCCTCCCTAAAACAAAATGGTCTCATTGGGGGGCTTCGCCGCTGGTGGGAGGCTACGTCACACCCTCAAGGGCTGACAGCTGTCGCAAGTGACCTTTGCAAGACATATTCAATCCAATCATTAATTTCTCCGCCTCGAAAGCGTGGTATCTCAGAGGAGATTTCTACAGCTGCCGGTATGAGAATGATCGATAAATGAGGAGATATCACTAATAGTCCATAGACTCTGCGTTATCGCAAACCAACCCCATTCTGGAAGACCACGTGCTAGAGCATATACATATCGGTGCCAAACAGAAAACTGGACTAGCTGAGTTGAGGCTGCACGATGGGCAGATACACACTATGTCAAGCTTGAGTCCCAAGGCTGCCCAGTCGATGCAGGCTCAGTCAGCAGACGAAGGTGCGCATTCTAACCTTGTTATACAGCTGTTATTAATGTTTTGCTAGAACTTACCGGAAAGGTGTACAAGCTCACCGCGCTAGACGCCATTAAAGCAGTCGTATCTGATCAGCTTGAAGGTGACATAATTTTGACTGTTCCCGTTTATCACACTACTTCACCATTCATTAGTATTTCTATCTCAGATAAACTCCTCAAACAATTCATATCGAAACGCCCACGGATCATGTAGCAGATAAATAATCATCCCTCATTTCTTCATGACCCAGCCCACTTGAGGTGAACCAGTGCAAAGATATGTCCAATCATCCTGCCATGGGACAATCACTAAATTTTGCTTCTCTTCCATCCCAACCATATCCACGTAATCATCATTCTGTGTCTCGTAAATCCTAATAGAACCCCAAGCATTGCGCAGATCGACTACTATAGCCACAGTTCCCGCCGGGGGCGTTACTTCGTCACAATCCTGATGTGTTGTCCAGGTCGGTTCTGAACAGTCGTATTGGGTCTAGAACAGTACTTAATGTCCGCAAGGTATATAGGATATAGCTTGACGTTTACAATTTCCTTGCATTTCTCTGCTAGTTTAAACCCGGCAGAGTCCATAGTCCTAATCTTGGTGGCTCCCATAATCGAGTGTTCGATGATGTTGCCGGCAGATAAAGCTCTGAGTAGACTACAAAGGTTCCGGAAGGATGTTTATGTGGATGTCGAGGTCGGTACGATGCAGGAGAATCAGGAGAAGAAAATTTGTCGACTGAAGATAAAATTTAGCGAAGTGTGGCCGGGAACAAAAGGCGCAGTCGTGCGCATGCCGGCCTCATCATGGCTAAAGATGGGATCAGGTTGATTGATATTCACCTTGATGACTCAAAAGACCGTAGTTCGCCTGTCGCAATGTAACAAGGGGACAAAGGATTTTTGGCGCGCGGTCATTGCAAGCTGCGCATGTGTATACGCCTTTCGTGCAAAAGGACTGCTGAAACGAGACGATATTATCAAGAAGGAGGGCGTTACAAATGAGACTCTGTGATGGTCAACCGGTGAGCAACATATGGTGGCATTGAGAGCAATCACCTTCGTGACTAGACAGCGACCATTTGCGCGAAACTTTGGCTCGATGGGACTGGAGATGTCACAGGCGCTCGGTGGAGTAGAAGAAGGGCTTGAGTGGTAACATACACGTCGCAGCATGTGTTGGCGCCCAACGTTGACCAGACTCGTTGTCTCCGGAGCATTACTGTTGCCCCACCACTAGCGCGGGGACCGTCACGTGAGCATAATAAGCCTGGAGCGGGAAATCTATATCTCCGTAGCCGAAAAAGGCCTGGAAACAAAGACACAGACAATAAGAGCTCAAATTTTCACAAAGACAACAGCATCAAATACGCCTGCCTATGGCCGCGAGCCGCTGCAAAGTCTATCACAAGCCCCGCAGCGTCAATCCGGTACCTGTAGAATCACTTTCGCAGACACGGCAGCGACAGAACCCGAAAACCTACACGCAAGCTACACAACATGACACCTCTATTGAAGGCGGCAGAAAAGTTATACCTGACGAGAGTGGGTACATAGTGGGAACATAGAGATGTTAGGCAACTGTTGTTAGTCTTGCCCAGGCGTTGCGCTCTCTATGGGAGGCCGTAGCCACCCATCTGTAGTCATTTGTGATGAAGGGAAGGCCATCTTCATATTAGACCGTTGAGGTAGACTTCAGGCGCCCATTGCTTCGACGGGAGCAGCGATCACCGTTTTCTTCATCACCTTCGTCTCTATTGTTGCTGCTGCTGCTGCTGTCGTTTTCGCGATCGCAGGTATTGCTACTGAGAGTGTGGTTTGGAAGCAGCTTGTTGTGGAAAGGTGATGGCTGTTGTCGTTTCGCGGAGCGTGCGGCATGCTCAACGTGGCACTTCGACGCCGCATTCGGCGTGCGACTATGACGTTGGCGGGCAATAGGATCAGAGGGAGAGGCAGCCTTCGAAACGTATCAACGTTAGAGGAGAGTTATCACCATCAACGCTAATAGATATCCACCTAAATCATGCAGCGGTCGATTCGCAAGAACTAGTTCTACCTGTCTGATCCATTAGCAGCCCGCCTATATACCGCCTTCATACCACTCCACGCGTCGAAATTCCAGGTTAGGTAGGCCTAAGGTCGTCTCTATACAGGTATTAACTTCGCTCTTTAGGGGTTCAGCTAGGTTCAGCTGGGTTTAGAGGGGTTTAGAGGGACCTATTCAACCTAAGGTATCGACGTGTATATTGTTGAAGGGGGTCCAGCAAGGTTCAGCTAGTAAGTCTGCCTATTAGCACCTAAGCTCGATTGCTGCCCACTCCTCCTTAATATATTGTATTAGTTCTTCCTTCGTCTTCGGAATCGCCTTTCTACGCGATACTTGAGCAATCGCCATACATTCTCAATTGGATTTAGATCAGGGCTGTTAGCGGGCCACCATAGAAGCCGGATAGCACGTTCGTGCCAGAACTACTCCGTCGCGTACGCGCGATGAGAGGAGGTGTTATCCTGCATAAGCAGAGCGTTGCCAACGTCTACACAGAATAGCTTATGCTCTATTTTAAAGCTCTGTAACTATAAGTAGATGGATATTCTGAATATGGCTGGCGGAGGTGATGTTGCCCCAGCTCACTGAGATCCCATAACTATAAGTAAAGGTCCTTTTAAGCTATCGCCGCTAATACAGGCCTATACAAGAACGCAGCTATAGTCCTTAAACTTTAGGACACAGCAATTGCGTATATATATTTTTCCTCAGCACGCCGAGTAACGTATATTGGACAAGGGCGGCCTGCCAACGACAGACAATCTAGCGCTGCACAGCCAAATGAATGTGATGTTCATCGACAAGATATCAGATAAGCCGCTGAAGCAAGTGCCCCTGCGGGCAATTGCGACTGACGATGGAGAGAAACTCCTGGAGGTGAACCCCATAGCCCAGCTAAAGGAGCGGTTCATAGACGTAAAGAAACTCAAGCAACCGATCGTCAAAAAAGCTAAATTCCCCAAAGACTGTCAAGTGACAGACATTGAGGGTCAGGACATCGTAGATGAGATGGACGTTGTGATGGAGCCCATCACAACACGTATTTCCAGAGGAATGCTAGTGCAGATACAACAGTAGAAATTTGTCCAGCCTGATGACGCATTTCACCTTAACGTCCGATAATTCCAGCATTCTACAAAGTCAGGAATAGCCTTTCCCCCGTCGGCAGATAACGACTACAGAACGCAGGATGATGCTGCATGTGGGAGAGGTAAGGGTAAGGGGCGGGGGAAAAGTTGCATGTCGTGATAGAACACTATCTTGTTCCACCATCTCCGAGTTGACAACATCCTTTATATTCACCACCGTAGGAGGACACCCTTTCTTAAGACCGTCCAGAATCAGCATTCCCGAGCCTTCGAGTTGATTGCCTGTCTGCGCACTGCTAAGTTCTGTCCCGTGGAGGAGGGTAATCGTCCTGAAAGTCCGCATTGGCCTCTGGTTCAGTTTGGTACCCACCAAGGTCGATCGTATTGTCTACCCCACCTCTTCTAACGCCCAATTGCCTTGGGACCCTGCTCCGTTTGGACTAGACGAGGGAGCAGAATGTGCGAGACGGCCTTCGCGCATCGCCCCCTCGACAGCGGCTTCTTAGCCGTCGCCGCCGCATGAAGCGCAGTCGGGTCAAGTGCGCGAAATTTCCACCAGTATCCGTCAGCTAAAAAGGGGGTTGGTGACGCCAACACTGTAGGAGACAAGGATGTGCTGGCGGTTATGCATCCTTCTCTCTATTAGAGTCCGCCCAACAGTCTTAGATCCTTCTAGCTGTCCTTTTCGTATAACCCGCACCACGTTAGCCAACAGGGACTGAATAAAACTGGGAGCTGGTAAAAACTCCAATTGTCATACAAGTCTCTAATCGTCGGCAAGACCAAGACCAATTGTATCCTTACTTCCGCACTAGTGCTGCAACAGTGAGCAACCCAGAGGAGCACCAAGATATAGCTACCTAGAATGTAGCAATTCGGCGGCCCTCCTACACAAGCGACTGTGTGGCTGGAGGGAGAGTCCAGAAGGGCAAACTAAAGGTTAAAGATGTCTAGTTTAGGGCTCCTGTTCCGCACCATAAATATCAAATTTCGGTAGAGCTCGTCCATCACACCGAGGTTTCAATTGATCTGAAGGGAATAGTCGAACCCAGGATTAGGGCCAGCCGTTAAACCTGGAACAGCGGAAGCCGGATTGAGGTGTAAATATGAGCTTGAGCGCTTGGCAACGCCGGTATCTGTTGAGGCGCAATAAGGAAAGGGCACCATAGGGCATTTTAGTGATTGGAATGCTTTCATTGTATGACATGGCGCGTAACTTCGTGGCCATTTAGTGCAGCAACCGAGCTCGGTGACCTGGCTGAGGCAGGGAAGTGGGTCGCATGAGAATCAACCTCTGAGCCCTTGTTCAGCTGATTGCAATTTGTAATGCCGTCCGTTAATCTAAGCGAAGTGTTGTCCGTGTTACGTGGCTATCTCGAGCGGAGGCACAGAGATCAAGCTTCGGCGGATTCTAAGAGCGCTGTTCCTGAAGTCGTCGAAAGGTAATGCGAACTATAGGATTAAAATACTAGACGGGTGCAATAAAGCAGAGAGGCTGCTTTATAGAGGAAAAATATTAATAACAGTCGAAGTTGCTATTAGTAAAATGCAGACCCGGAGCATTATGTAGGTACACTTACCTTCGTGCTGATAAGTAGGAATAGTAAAACAGGGTATTAGAGGTGGTTGTACCGTGCGCAAGAAAGTGCTAGTGAAAAAGTATAGGGAGGCCGCGCGAGGGTTGAGAGGGTTGAGGTGAAATAAAACCAAGACGGGGAAAGCTTCTTATACCTAACGACGATTATGTAATGAACATGGATTGCTCGCAGATCTAAGAATCTCTGGTGCCAAGATTTTGCTGGCTTGGAGGCGCCCATTTTCGGACGCAAAACACTCCAGATATGGACGCATCTAAGCCAACCCAACATCGTTTATGAGGAAATGGATTACCATAGAGGTTCTCAACGACAATGGTCTTCAATGTGGAACTGTGGATGTCCCCCTTAGTGACATCCGAGCAAACTCAGCTATCGTCGAGACCGCATTGACCCACGGCAGGACAATCGGTGTCGCCATGGAATCCCAAGGATTTTCTAAGTCAACTTTGGAACTTTTCCTGCAGTGTATCCTTCCCGCCGTTGACAAAGACACGCTCCCCGAATGTTTGTCCGTCTGCAAAACATGGCAGGAATTGGTCAAGGGCGATTCCTCCCGGCCCAGGTCGGCTATACTTTGTATGCCCGAATGTTCTCAGAATCTTGCAAAATATGCGCAGATTCCTCGCGATATCGCTAAGGAGGACTTTCCGCCGTTTCTTCGCAGCCCCTGCAAAAGCCTGATGCTCCCAGAGTACCATTATACTCTGGTACGCCAACGTCAGCAAGACGGGTCATTGAGACTTCACCCAGTGGTTCGTCGCATGGATTGGACAATGGATGAACTTATTGAACTATACTTGGTCGCGACACAGTTTGAGGCTAGCCATGTGCAAGCGATGGTCAGATGGCGCTGGGAGTTGATGATGGACGGGCTGATCTCACCCAAAGAAGTGGAACTTGACTCCATCAATCGTTTATTTGCACACCCAGAGGTCAGCTCAAGCGTCAAGAAGCTCCTCGCGCAGTGGTTACATGACTCAGGGCTTACGGCCGCCATCCTCGACTCAGAGGAACAAGTGGACAAAACCCTCTCTTCGATGCTTTCTAATCTTCGGAACGGGCGCATACTGTGCGTACGGCTCCGCAGCCAGTATGCGGACTTTTCTATGATTTCAGAATCAAAGGACACCGATGTCAAAGCGATCGCTATAAGGATTCTACACGCCGCACGTCGTGACTACCCTGACGCATGCGACCGGCTAATGAGCCAGCTTGGGGTACCCGTGAACAAGGCCTCAATTGCAAGCTCGCTTCTGGATAGCAAGGGCTCCGATGAGCTAGCTCATGAGTTTCAAAATCAGCAGCGCTTGCTGGAGGCTGGCAGAGCAGAGAATTTCTTCATCCAACAAGGTTGGGAGACGCTTTCGGAGGGGACCCCAGAGGAGGAATCCCGAATTGGTCGGAACGAAGTCAATCGCCACGACGATTCGGAAGACGACGAAGATTGGGACGACGAAATTGATCGCTGGTAAGCAAGGTGATTGACGGCGATTCCACTGGTTGAGTCGTTGTATCTAACTCGGCACAGAAAATCATCCAAGGCAGTCAGTCCCGGAGGAAAGGATTCGCAGAATACGTGCGGTGGAACGGAGGGTTAACTGAAGGCGCCCCCTATCAATTTGCCAGCATTTATACAGCCATGCATACGAAAGGACTGTGGAGACGCATGCATGTAAGAGGCCGTCCCAGGACGTATTTTCGGTTTTTGAGGATCCGTTGGGGGAACCTTTAGAATGCCCATTTGACGATGTCATTTGGTGGTGTAGAACCTTCAACCTTACTATCTCAAATGTGTTGCACAATACACCTCTGCGCGTCATCGGCCATGAGTAATAATCATGGTCCTTTTCTAGTGCCATTTCTTATCCTTGTGATAGCAAAAAAATGAACTCAAACACAACGCTATTGACAGCAACCCCATCTCAATTTCGTTCCACAGCGTTGCCACGAGACCTTATAACCTTATCGGAGACAGTTCTCCACGACCAACCGCATCCATGTATTAGTGGTGTTGCGGTCACTAATTGTATGTCCTTCCTTTTTTCAATACGGTGGTGGGTTCTGGGTGAAATAATTTTGCCAGCCATCAGCACCATCAGAGCAGTGCAGACTGATCCAAGTGTCAAGTGACATCCAGGCATAGCTATCTGCATTGATCTCGCAAAGCCCGGGGTTTTCCTCGACCAGAGCATGGGTCCGAGAAGGCCCATATGCAACCTCTTCGTCGTCATTTTTTACATCGATTATTTGATCCCCCAGAAGCGAATCAGGTCCCATCGTACTGTAGTGCGTCATTTCGTGGAGGGCGACACGCACAAAGGAGTCGAACTTTTCGCTGGGATAGGGATCCAGAGATCCGCAGTCGACATCGGCAGTTGATTGTAAATTGTACGAGGCATCACAGAAATGGATCTTCTCACGATTATCCGCTTCGTCGGTGTTTGTGTATGCCAACGTGCCTTCCGGGCAGTCGTTGTCAAAGTCTAGAATTAAGTCAGCACATAGGCTCAACTGAAGAACATAAAGGCGGCACATCGGCAACTATCATATGCGGAACGTACCGTGGTTATCTACGATGAAAGATGCAACAATTTGACCAACACTTCCGTCTGTGCTGCTCTCGCCGGCGACTTTGCGCAAAACGTCGCTAACCTTGGCTTGATAGTCATCTTCTTCATCATTTGCCGGGAAATAGCGCTGATAACTTGGATAGTTATTGCTCGCTGCGGATTGGCCGTAGCTGGAGATGGCACGCATTTCCCCACTGCAAATTACATCATGTAGTTTTTGAAGTCGACTTTTATCTGTGTCGTCATCTGGGTTGAAATTGAGGTACTGCCACTCGTGCCCACACTGGTCACCCAGTGGGAAGGCGGACGGTGCTGGAGGCTCCTGGCGAGCGACCACTTTCGAAGGGTGTCTAAGAACTGGAGTGGCATTGGCAAGTGCTACCACAATTCCGAGGAAGATGACTCGGGAGAATATCATTTTGACGGCGACAGTACAAAATGGAGTGGTTGAATGATACTGGATCTTTGGGATACGAATGACCGTGAATGTGCTTCTTGTAACTGATCACGCAGTTTCAGCGTACCTTATATATGTACATTCCGCCCCCAAACGAGGCTGTAGAAGTCAATTATCACTCGACAAGGGACGGCAGGAACGGCACATTCGGACAAGGCCAATGAAGGAGCAAGCAAGGACTAGTTTAGGAATCAAGGGTGGTGGGAGGAATTGTCTCGAGACAAGTCAGACCGCGAGCCTGGAGGCCCTGATATTGATCCTATAAATTTAAACATTTAGGGCTTATGTATGGAGATACGATGGTCAAGGGTTACTTACACAAGCAAGTGTATGATGATTCGTCGCGGCCATGAAGAGAGTTGGGGATTCGGGAGCCACTCCGCACAAGTAGGAAATGATCACCGTTCACCTTGTACGCGTGATGGGCTACAAGCATCATTCTTACCAAAACACGGCACCAGGATAGGAGCCTATACGCTCAGCCACGCTGCAGAGAATACGATTACTGAAACAAACAAGCCCACCATCGGAATTGATGCAGAGTATGCCACCAAGTCCGGTTCTTACACTGACTTGGTTATCACTGGTGCTCAGTGGGTGATATTCCTTTCGTTTCAACTGGAATTGTATTTCTTTTATGAAGGACTGTAGTTAATTATCGAATGCATCTAATGCATCATCATATGGTTGTAGTAGTAACAGCCGCTTCACTCCCGCTACCACTCTAATGACTAATCATGCTCCGGTCAGATAGTAAGCGTGGATGCCAGTTCACAAGCAATGTCTCTGACAAGACTGGGTTCCTAACTGGAGCTAAGGCTAAGGACCAAACTGACGTCATCGAGCTGTCGGGGTCCTCAATAATACGCCTATTCTCGGCCCCAAGGAACGTGAAACGGGCCTTGCAAAGCTGACATGCCACACGAGGCAAGTCTTGCCTCATGAACAGTGTTATCTGCCATTCGGTCTGTCAACCGTATATTTGAGGACCATATGGGCCATGCCCTCGAGAAGTTGGGTGCCGTTTCTTGCCTTTGGCTGATTTCTAGGTGTCGCTTCTTGTTGAACACGCTCCTAGTCTAGGGCTATACAAATGTCAAGTGACCAGTTTCCTGGCAATAAACCCATCTGCATTTTCTGCAAAACAAGATACATTGATTTGAGAGACATGGAGTCTAGGGAAACATTATTTGGGGTCCATGTGGCCTCCTCGTCGCACCTGTTGCGTAAGCTAATGTGGTTGCGGGCCGAACTTCAACAGCTGTTTTGAGACCAAAAGAGTTGAACCAGCCTCATCCGGCGTTAGGGGCGGGCAGGCTGCAGGTATGTCGAGACTAACGAGTTCTAATGCGTGAAGGCTCAATGGCTGCCTTCAGCTGAATGGGGAGGTACCTGCAGTATATCACAGGTCTACGAATAAAAGCTACTTGCCGTTGAGACGAATAAGGCTTCGGGGTAAGACAATAGCGTCATACCAACATCTTCGCTTACCACGAGGTAGCTGTAAGCGGATAAGACGGCTCTTACACTGTCGGCGTTTCCAAGGGTGAGATTTGGCGAAACGCGGGGCCGCATTCCACGTAAAAGAGACGCACATACGTCATAGCATTGTTGATGGAAGATGCAGCCTAAATCCGTTCTTGACATATCAATTTACAGTACTGGACGCATCGTCCAACCAATTTCAAGTCAACCTCGCCTCGACAATTGAGTCCATTCAGAGAATTCAGCAAAGAACTTTCCAGGGAAAAAAGAATTTGCCTGAAAGGGACAACTAAATGGAAGAATTGCCAATTCACACGCAAATCAACAGTCGGTACCAGATATTCGACGCCTCTGGCCAGCTTCCCTTCAGCATTGTTTTCGGTCTTTGTCGCCGGTCGCCATCCGATACCGACTCGCGGACAATTATTCTCAACACGGCGGGCTCCGCACTAGACGTCCCGTATGCGTTGGGCCACGGCCTGCTTAAGCTCCAAACTGAGGAGGAATCCGCCAGCACGAAAGAGTGGATCGACGTAGATATCAACAAACTGAAAGACGTCAAGACGAAAGACGCCGGCGCTATTGCCCTGCCATCACCAGTCAACAGAAAGGAGAGCAAATTTGAAGCTTTCACGGTGTATCAGTGTCATGTCTCTGCTCATGACGTTCTTGCCTCGATACTAGAGCCCGGAAAGAAGTACAGACTACAGTTCACAGGTAGAGGCCTTGGTGTGAAACAATGGGTGTACGCTGAGCCAGAGGACCTGGAGAAGGAAGACGCACTCCATCTACTATCCCAACCCAGCGAATCCGCTCGGTTGGTGAGCAGCAAGTTCAATGCGGGAAACGCCACTTTCAAAGTCGTACAGAGCCTGCCGTGGCCACCCAAAATCGAGACAAAACTGCATCTATCCGACACCGCGCTCTTAGAAGTCACCGTCACCAACCATGGTCCTGAGCCCGTCACTGTGCAGATGCGGGGCCAGCAGCGCTTTTTGGTGCCGTGGGGGCCCTTTCAGCCCGAGCATTCTTCCATCAGTGAACGCGGGTCGAGGATTATTGATCCCAATTCTGGGCCGGGTAAAAATGGCTGGGAGGTGATCAATTCTTCCACAGGAATGGTCGTCCGCGGAAAAGACAAGCCTAAGACTGGATGTCTCGGATTGACTTCGTCGAATGTGGATCGACGACCAAAGATCGAGGATACGGTGGTGTTGAACTCTGGTGTTCCGCTCGCCAGGAACATAGATATTCGAGAACTAATAGAGGGGCTCGAAGATGGGCAGTACAGAGTTCGGCTGAAACCCAGGGGTTGTCGATGGTGGAATGGTGAGATCGGGGAAGCTGAAGATGGAAGAGTCCCGGTGCATTTAGGTGGAGTGAATATTCCCCCCTTGGTACTTGAATCATCGGATGAGGTAGAGATCCATATCAGAGGCGGGAAGAGAAGTTTCCAGCGAATACTTTATAGCTCGGGTAGATGAACGGTTTACTTTATCCATGCTTCATGCATTCCATGTCACACCCGTCCACCATGCCAGCATACTCAAGTCCTGAACCCGGCCACGCTTGCTTGCAGATACTATAAGGAATTCTACCGGGAATTCCATAGAAGGGTTTGCTTAGCTACCTATATATAACGCCACAATATTCCATCCATGTTCGGATCCTTTTTGAACTTCCTATTTTCTTTCACTCCCAAAATCGTTCCCGCCGATCCAATGCTTCCGATATTTTAATGGCAGACGACGCCTCACGCCTTGGGCCGCAAGCAAGCTCTACAAACAGCCAGACAGACAAACATTTTCTCACCCTCTTCCAAACACAACAAGCCTGCCCATCAAGGTTGACTGCAACAAGATTCTCAAAACAGGCCCGCGTACACAACACCCCCAAACACCAAAACGAGCAGCAACACATAAATCATTTGAGACCCCATCCGCTATGCATGAGCATGAGCCCAAAGCAGCAGCCGTGACATGCTTCGTCCCAGCTTTCCTACTTACCCCTCGTACTTCCTTATTTCCTCGGGGCCCGAACCCGCGAAATTCATATGCATAATGGCTTCTCTCGCCCAGGTATCCGTCGTATCCGTCGACGCGGAGTCGCGGTTCATTACCCTGAGACCCCCCCCGCCGCCTCCGCCACGACCGCCTGAATCTTGCTGCTCTTGTTGCTGATCTGCATATCCTCCTCGATACTGGTACTCCTGTTCTCCATAGCCTTCTTGCCGTTGTTGCTGTTGTCCTTGTTGCGATGGATAACCACCCTGTTGCGTACTCTGAATTGGTAACTGCCAGTCATCGCCCAGGGGTGCATACTCTGCTCTCCCAGCACTCTGCGCCTCAGTATTCAAGAACGGTTTATTCGCATACCTCGGTTCTGGAGGGCCCATCCCGTCCTCGGGTATACCTGGCCTCAGCACCGTGGGAAGTGGACTTGTCGATAAACCTTCTGCGCCATACTGTTGATGCTGCTGCTGCTGGTTCTGCGTCTCGTCGAAAACGTCACCGCGTCCGGCGGGACTGTAATCTGTAACACCGCTGCCCGCCAGGTTGGGAGGATACGACCCTCTCGGTGCCTCCGTAGGTGTATCGTCGCTCTCATCTCTATTTCCGGGGCTCATCTCTCCTCCTGCCGGGCTAGCTTGCAGCTCTGCACGCTCGGGAATTGATTCGGGGTATCCCATCGTGCTCTGTCCTGGCAAATCGCCAGGAGGGGGGGCGCCCTGTCCCGTCTGGAACGACAAGTTCTGCATCTGCGTCGTCGCCAATCCCAACAAGCTCCCCTTGAGACTCCCCTTCACACTCCCAGGGCCGCCTGTCCTCGTAAATGTACCCGTGCCCGCCCTTCCAGGAACCATCATGCCTGGCTCTGCAACTTCCTGAATCCCACCCGTCTTATCACCGCCGTTGGGATCGCGGATACTATACTGGGCAATGGTGCGCATCTTTCTTGTCACCCATCCCGCAAGGACCTTTCCGCGTTGTTTTTCGCCCAGGCGGGAGCGATGGAAGTCGCCCTTGTGGACGAAGGCGACAATATCGATGACGAGCTGGTGCTCGTTTAGGACGGAGTTGACGATGACGGGGACCATGGAGGCGAGGAAGTTGCGGCGGAAGACTTCGACGACCACTACGACAAGGCCGCCGGCTTGAAACACAGCGCTGTAATAAGGATAGTCATTAGCGGAGGGGAATTTAGCGTGGAACAGTAGATGACATACCAGCCGCCGGGGACGATGTTGCGGTGAGACCGCTCCACTGAGGATTCAATATCAATAGAGAAATGATTAAGTCCGTTGACTTCAAAGGTATCGCCGATACTGCCCAGCACGAACAGGACTTGCATATCAATAGGCGCGCCATTGGGTCCGATGGGTCGTGTGACATAGTGCAAGAAACCCAAGTCTCCTGTCCGCACATAGCGCACATTCGGGTCGCCATCGACTGTTCTACCATTAAATCGTTCCGCATCAAGACGTTCCTTTGACCCATAGAAGGCATGTGCATTCGCTTCTGACTGTACCCAGATCTCACCGTACTCTCCAACAAGGCAGAGTTGATTCGTCTCTGGATTTACAATGGAGATCTGGGTGCTGACGGGTACCATTCCAGACTCCTGCACGAGGAGAGCGTTAGGTTCCGTATCAGGGTCCACAGGTACGACGAGGCCTCTCCGCAGTGCATTCATGTCCAAATGCAGCTCAATAGGCTCGATGCACATGTATGACCGTGATGCGACCATCGGGTTGAGAACATGGGAGTAGACAGTGTTGATAGCTGTGCGGTCTAAGCTCGCTGGTGCAAAATGCACACGTACTCTTGAATCTGCTCGACGGTTAGAGGTCAACTTTTCTGTAACAATATGGTTACTTACAAACATCTGCTCGCGGGCGGCCGTCGGTCGCGATCATTATATTCTTGAGTTCGTGTAGCGCCATGGCCTTACCCGCACCGTGCGCAATCGCGTGGTCAAGCATTTGGCTCGTGGCGTACGCGTCCTTGACCTTGTATCTTGATAGAGTCTGGAAGAGGAGGTTTGGATTCTGGGCGAAGTCGACAGGCGAGACCAAGTACGTCGGGGCAGCGAGGAAGATGCCCATCAGACAGGTGTGGATGAAGCCCAAACCAACTGTACTTCTCACACATCCAAGGACCGGTCTCGTGCTAACCATCTGACAGGTCAACTTTTGGACCTTGCAAAGTGCCATGATGGTGTCGTGGCCCAGCTGAACCGCAATGCGTCTCTGGTCTGGCGTCCAATAAGTCCAGATCAGCACCGGGTAGTCTGGCTGTACCCAGGCCGGCTTCATCTTGAGGCCCAGATCCCTGCATCCACTTGACTGTTTAGGCGGTTTCGTCGTATTATAGGTCGAGGGCATGTTAACTTTGAGAATGGCGGCCGACTGCTTTATATGTTGCGACACCTGCTTCACCTTGAGCAAATGGTCCACGTCATGGTTGACCAAAATTGCCTTTACTCCAAAGTCGGCGATGATGTGCAATAAAGCCGGGGCGTCTTCGTTCAGTCGGTTCTGATCAATAGGCGCCATGGGTATGGCAACAACGCCAAGGCAGAAACATGCTTGAACCGCATACACAAAATCCTCCGAATGAGTGTACATCAGGAGGAGACGGTCTCCTTCCTTGACCTTGACCTTATTTCTCAGGTACATGGCGACACCGGCCACCTTGAGATCGAATTTCTTCCAGTTGATCCCTTTGCCTTCCTTGCCACGGCCATCGATAGTGCAATATGCCAGTTCCTCAGCTTGTCGCGACACACGCCACTGCATGAGGTCGTGGATGTTTGAAAATTGGTTCAGAGGGGTGGATGTGCGGTCGTCGATGACGACTTCTCGGTGGTCGACACCGGAATACTGTTTGTCCTGCATCAGCAGAAGCTGCCCTCTTGCCATGGACGCGGCTTGAGACCAGATGCCACCAACGGGATCATCGCCCAAACCGATGTTCTGAACAGACCGCTCTACACCAAACTTGACGTGCACGCATGGCAGAGAGCCATTGTCGAACTCCCTTCGGCAAAGCATGTTTCCGATCTCTCGCCGACCGTTCTTGACTACCCTGGGAAGTGTGTTGGGTGCTGTGATCATGACACAGTAGACTCGCAGATGGTGTTCGTTGTACAGCACATCCATCACGCGTTCCGATAGTGAGTCGAGGAAGGGTATTTCTAGTTGCCTTGGAGGGCCTCCAGGGTTGGTAGGTGCAGTCGACGCAGCCTGAGTCTCTATCAGTATGATGGGGAGATATTCGCCATTCACATGAGCGTCGAAGGCAGAGCTGATAACGTTAGCAGAGCAACAGCTATTAGAGTACCTGTGACTCACCAATCGTATATCTTTGGGACAGTTTTCATAATAGTGACAACAAGATGCTGCACAAAGAAATAACGGTGTTCGGCCTCGAACACGCCATGTTCCACCCACTCTACTCTTTGCCGTATCCTGTCTTCGTACAGCCCAAGCACGAAGACCTTGCCTTCAACGATAAAGCCAAGCAAGCCCGTGCGCAGGAATTCCAGCTCTAGCAACTGGGGCGTCGGGCTACCCTCAACAAACCGATACGGTCTGGCATGGAAGATCGTCTCGGTATGTTTCTGGAGCTGCCAGAAACCACCAGAGAGCGAGGGCGAATCCACCCAGATCTCGCCAATGGTGTATGGAGAGCAGAGTAGGCTTGTCTCTGGGTCTACTACTGCAAGTGTCGCATCCGGGATGGGGTATCCAAAAGCGCCAACACGCAACGTTCCCGGCTCGTTTGCGCGCTTTCTGGCTTCTTCTCCTGTAGCAACCACAACGACCTCATTCATTTTCAAGGCTTCTTTATCCAAAAGAATTTCTGTCAACTCAACACGGCTCTTCTTCTGTTTAGTTTTCTTGGTTACGCCACCGCCAATGAGACTGGTATACCCGTTGTTGACGATCGGGTCCTCGGCTTTCTTGTCTTCTTCATCTGATTCCTCTCCCTCGTGCATGCTTAATGGACAGCCCATACGTTCTTCCCCGCCTAGCCAATCTCTGACAGAGATGATCATGCCACCATGTTCGGGAAGACATAACATGGGCGCAATCAGCTCTCGTGCTCTAGGGTTCCTCATGGGGCGCAACCACCGATCTCCTAGAATTTCGTGGAATTCGCAGTCAACCGTGAGCGTATCGATGAAGCAGATCTTGACAGAAGAAAAGTTGGGCTCTGAGCCTTTCTTGAAGTTCCTTGTAGCCATGGGATCTTGCTGATAGTTATAGGCTGCACGTTTCAGACCGGGATAGTCAGCGACCATGATGGTAGCTTTGTACTTGGAGATCAGGTGTGCGTAGAGGCCAGGGGTTTCAACCGTCTTGGCCTCCAGCCATACTGTTGTATGGCCGCCATAGACTGCAAATAACACTCCTAGGATCATCCCGGCGCTTTCACGTGGATCCAGATAGCTGAGAATGGTCTCGGTAGACGAAGTCTTCGAAGGTCGATTGATGAAATTTCCATTTTGATCCCGTAGAGTAGAGCTGAATGTATCCGTGTTCTCGTTCCCAGTGGGTATCGTGGATATTATGGCGCTAATACATGCCATCTGATGCATGATGGTCCTGTGGCTGAGGACGACGCCTCTAAGGTCGCCCGTTGGCGCACGGGCAAACTCAATGTATGCGACTTCAGGTACCTGTAATGGAGAGCTGTCGTCATGCTTCCGTGAGGCAAACTCATTGGTCTTCCACCATTCGACACCGCTTGGCCACTTCCAACGGCCTTGACTGACATCCCGCGTGAAGCCCTTCAGATTAATATCAGTCGTAAGGGCAAGGCGAGCTTGGGTCGTAGATAGGAGCAGGATGATCTTCTGGTAGTCGTCCACACTATTGATGGGGACGGCAACCACGCCAGCGATGAAACAGCCGAGCAGGGCAACCACGAATTCGATGATCTCGGTATCCCGGTATACTAGGGCGACCCGGTCGCCTCGATACAGGTTGCTCTTGGCCATCTCTTTCGCGACCTTCTCAGCACGGCTTGCGACCTTTTCCCATGTTATGGACGCGGTTTCCTTTCCTTTGGAGTCCAGCACCTCGAAGGCGGTCTGGCGACCCTGAGTCCGGCCACGATGGCGAAGTACAGCCCCGATGTTATCGAACTTGGACATCAAAATGTTGGGGTTGTGTGGATCGTAGACATTGAAGGGCAAGTCGCGTGGTTCCAAAGGTAACTGGGTTTCCACCATCCCACCGCCAGCAAAATCATTCGTCGACATCATGGGTGGAGCCATTGCAGCGGTGGGGGAGAAGGCGTCTGCGGATCCGTATCTTTGCGGGCCGCCGTACGATTCTGGATTGTCCTGCATCTGCTGACCAGTGAAGTCGGAGAAGTAACCCTGATGGGCGTCCAGCATCGTGCTCTGCCTTGTCACGTCCCCAGGCGATCCATATTGCCCGTCATAACCAGCTTGTGATTCGGGATTGAAGGCATAATTCGTGGACATCATGGTATTATCGCGAGAGTACGGTCTATATTCTGGAGTTTGCGGTCGAGGCAGGAAGGTCTCGCTAGTTTGAGAAGCACGACGCTGCGTCGCATTTGGTATCCCCAGTTGCTTCTCTTGAAACCGCCCAACTTGGCTGGGAGGATACGCAATGTACTCGGAATTCCTCGCCGTACTTGGATTCGAGATTGTATATGGCGATTCTGCACGGGATATCTCTACGGAGGGTCCCGCGGGACGGCCGGAGAGGGCTGCGAGGGATGCAGTTCGCGATCCTGTGCCCTCGGCCAAGGGGCTCTGACTGCGCAGATCATTCTGGAGCTGGGCTGCCTGCGCCGGGTCCAAGTATTGGGATAGAAGGATCGTTTTGCGCTTTTCGTAGCTGCCCGTGAATATTAGCGCAATCTGCGCGCGGAAAGCCGGGGTTATAGTATGGGGCCGCAAGAACCCACCCTTTCTGTGTGATGTCTCCCTCTGCTAGCTCTTGCTCAAGCGCCTGCAGTTTCGCCTGCAACTCTGGATTCGTCTCAGCCATGGTATCGGGCGGAGAGGACGAAGCTACGGAAATCTCGGAGTTCGTACGATGGCGGCGGGGCGCGACATGTCAATGTTTCGAAGGCGAGAGGAGATGGTGGCTGTCAGAGGGCGGATCTGAGGGAGGATCGTCAATTGCAGGGTCGCGCGCCGTAGTCCGTGTGCGGATAGCTGGGGATCAGATTCTTGATATGTGGACTCTGACAGAGATGCCAGAGAACGGTCGCATCGGGCGCCCAGGGACCTCGACTATGACGCAGTGGTAGTCGACTGCTTGGCGGAGACGGCTTATGTCAGCCTCCTTTGAGAGATCCATTTGGGGAATGGCTTCATGGAGTTCGAGTCCCGTGCACGTGTGTGTTATGCCTCGGCTCAGCGCAGCCATCCACGATCATTGATGGTTTAAATGTTTCCCGGCGTCGGTCGGCCGTCAGACGTTTGAGCACCCTTCCTCTTCCTTTCTTTCCTTTCAAGTCTACCTACTGTGAATTTGTGCTGCAATGTCGACGCTTATCCGGCCACCGCCCGCCAATCCGGCGAATTCGAAGATTGAGAACCTCCTTGAACTGACCCAACTCTCCGACATAGATCCTGACCTGTTCACCAACACGCGGCCCCTGTGGCATCCTCCGGGTGCGCGTGGTATCTACGGCGGCGCGGCGATTGCGCAGTGTTTGAGCGCGGCTCAGAAGACGATACCGAAGGACTTTACTGTCCACTCCATGCACTGCTACTTTGTCCTTGCCGGAAACTCAGATATCCCCATCATTTACCATGTGGAGAGGGTACGGTCGGGCAAGTCCTTTGCTACCCGAACTGTCCAGGCAAGACAGAGGGGCAGGGTTATATTTACTACCACCTTGAGCTTTGTGAAACAGAACAGCGGCGGCAAGCAGCTGGTCCAGCATGCTGTAAAGATGCCCGAAGTCCCCCCTCCGGTCGAAGGCATGGACGACCTGGACGACCGTGGTGCTGCTTCAGGTCCCTTCCAGAGCCAGCGGATTGAGATCTTCAACAGTGAGCCGCTCTGAAATGCTCGCTGAACGGCCAGGATAGCTGACGGTTCTAGACGACTCTCCGAATCCTGAAGACAAGAGATGCCGACAGTGGATCAAAGCCCGCGGCCGCATATCCCCCGAAGGCGGCCACGAAGCGCACCTCTCCGCCCTCGCCTACATGTCGGACAGCTACTTCGTCGGCACGATTGCGCGCGCACATAAGCTCTGGAGGTACTCTGCTTTTAGGAAAGACAAGTCGAAGTCGAGCATTGACGAGGAGACACTCAAGAAGCTGCTCGCGCTGGACGACGAGAAGCTCAAACGGTTCAAACACGTAGATGAGGCCGATCTTCAGCATATTCGCGCACTCAGGAATGGTGAGCCTGTCGAGGACAAGCCGGAGATTGGCATGATGGTCAGCCTGGATCACACCATCTACTTCCACAACCCGAGGAATTTCAGGGCGGATGAGTGGATGATGACGGAGATGGAGACCCCTTGGAGTGACGATGGCCGTGGGCTTGTCTTCCAGAGGATGTTCACTCGTGACGGGACCCTCATCGCTACCTGCGTCCAGGAGGTGAGCTTTTCCACCTGGTATAAATAAGCATTGAGCTTGCCTGCTAACTTGTGCCTGCAGGGTCTCATTCGCCTCAAGCAGAAGGAGGAAGCTAAGCTATAGACTCAGCATCACTAAGCTTGACTTTCTTTTGTAAATGCGTACGTCATTTGTTGAATTATTTTCTTTTATTTCCGCAGTTCTAGAGGCTTAGATACCGCTGGGTGTTTCGGGTGAATCGTGATGCTGCATATCCCGGATAGGAAGACAGCAAGCGGATGAGGGAATAGACAGGCACGACAGAGCCTTGGGAATTATCAAACTCGCCCACATGCATACACAGAGTGCCGTCCAGTGACGACCTGGGGAACGTTCTACCTGCTATTAGTACACAATCTTTAACAGCAGGCCAAGATTCATGGAAATGCTTCATCTTCATGACCCCGCCATGACGCTACGAAGGACTGTTCCATGCCAGCACCCTGGTCCATTGTCCGCAGTTGGTTCCAACTTCGTCATCCATATTCAGCTTTCACAGTGTTTGATTGTACGCGTACCCAAACCCAATAAGTCTGGCACTTGAGCGCAGACGCGCCATGCGGGGCCAGCTTATTGGAAGGCGCAAGAGATGAGGTGCAGCTTACCGTGTTCGCACCCCACCTGGGCACCTGGACTGGTGCTGCCCCGCCAACCCGAACGGGCATGCCCTGCTGGCCGTGCAGGTCTGGAGACGGGAATCCTACAAAGCGTGGGTGACACCGCCCTTTGCAATTGTATCAGACCACTTCGCTTTTCTCCCTCACTCCTATTCTACGTGGCTTCGGTTCTGTCCTTCACTCTGTCATTCTTCAATTGATTGACCTTTCGTTATCCCAATCCACCCTACAGTCGACCGACAATGGTGCACCTCAACCGCGTCGCCACCGACCACGAACTCAATGAGGCCAAAATCACCGAAGCCGTCAACAACATCCAGCTAGGCCCTGATGATGAGCCTGATGAGTATACGACAACCGTGTACGGGTCTCGGTATGCAGCTAGTAAGGAGATGCCACCTCGGGTTTGGGCGACAGCACTCCTAACTTACGAAAACAGTCGACCTCCCTCGCACCGAGATGCCCGAGAAAGAGATGCCCCCTCAGGTGTCAGTACCAACGCTCCTAATTCGTGAAGAAAATGGCCTAATGCAGAAAAAAGAGCATACCGATTGATCAAAGATGACCTGACGCTTGATGGAACCCCCACACTCAACTTGGCGAGCTTCGTGACCACCTACATGGAGGAGGAGGCTGAGAAGCTCATGATGTAAGAGTCCACATCGATAGATTGAGGAGTAACAGCAATTGAGACCTCTCAGGGAAGCATTCTCGAAGAATTTCATTGGCAAGTCCCTCAATTGACTCTATCTACCTGTTCGGCGACTAACTTCAATGCGCAGACTACGAAGAGTACAAGCCATTTGTCCTTTCTCCATAAGTACACTACGTCCTAACGATACGTCATAGGTACCCAGTCAGTGCTGACATCCAGGTTGGTCCATCACCGATCCTGCATCTGAAAACAATTTGACTAACACCATTCCTGAACCGCTGTGTATCCATGCTTGCAAGACTTTTCAACGCCCCTCTCCATGATGAGAAGACCAACGTCATGGGCACTAGCACCATAGGAAGCTCAGAGGTAAGTTGAGACGGAATGGAGATCCCTGATAAGCCGTCGCTAACAGATTGTTCCAGGCCATCATGGTAATCTCCTTTATCCTCCCCATGTTCACTCGCCTATAGCTACTAACATCACCCTAGCTCGCAGTCCTTGCGATGAAGAGGATTTGGAAAGAAAAGCGCAAAGCCGAAGGCAAACCTTACGATAACCCTAACATCGTCATGAACTCAGCTGTTCAGGTATGCTGGGAGAAAGCCGCACGCTATTTCGAGATCGAAGAGAAGTACGTATACTGCACCGAGGATCGCTTCGTGATCGATCCCCAGCAAGCGGTGGATCTCATCGATGAGAATACCATTGGTATCGCTGCAATCCTAGGAACCACTTATACTGGAGAGTATGAGGATGTCAAGAGTCTGAACGACCTGCTGGTGGAGAGGAACATTGACTGTCCTATTCATGTTGACGCTGCCTCTGGCGGTTTCGTCGCCCCGTTCGTTAACCCAGGACTCGTCTGGGATTTCCGTCTCCCCAAGGTGGTTTCGATCAACGTCTCCGGCCACAAGTATGGTCTCGTCTATCCTGGCGTCGGTTGGGTTCTTTGGAGAGAAGCAAAATTTCTACCTCCTGACCTTATTTTTTCAATAAACTACCTCGGTGCTCAACAGGCTAGTTTCACTCTTAATTTCAGTCGATCGGCATCTCAAATTCTGGCCCAGTATTTTCAATTAATACGGCTGGGAAAACGCGGATACCGCCGTATAATGCAAAATCTTACCCGCACTGCCGACTACCTGGCCGCGAATCTGGAGGCATTGGGGTTCATCATTCTCTCCCAGAGAAGCGGTGCGGGCCTCCCCCTCGTGGCCCTGCGCCTCGACGAAGATCTAGAGAAACAGTACGACGAATTCGCCATGTAAGTGATTTCCACAGAATCCCCAATCACTCGCACTGAGACCACTCCAGTGCCCACCAACTCCGCGAGCGCGGTTGGGTCGTCCCGGCGTATACGATGGCGCCTCACTCTGAAAACATGCGCCTAATGCGCATCGTCGTTCGCGAGGACTTCTCCAAGTCCCGCTGCGATGCTTTGATCACAGACTTCAAGCTGGCGCTCCAGACGCTCGATGCCATGGACGCGAAGAAGCTGCAAGATCACAAAGAGTATGTACTTTGATTTCGTCTCCACTCCGCAGCACTGATGGGTTCAGGCATCGGCATACTATGCACGCGCAACGACGCGCTAGCATCATTGGGCGTCTGCAGAATATTCCCAACCCATTTAGTGATGAGACACACAGTCTGCAGGGGAAGACGGGAAAGACGCATGCGGTGTGTTAGTTGGTCTCTGGCTGACTGTCATGACGAGTTATGATGAGCCTGTCCTTGGCTGAAAATAGCCCTGTATGAGAGCGTGCCGACATATATACTTGGACATGCGTTCGATCTTCCGGACGGTTCCTGGGCAACAGTTCTCCTTGAGAGCTCGAACTCAAATCTAAAACTGCTGTTATGAGCGCCTGTGCCTACGTTGTGAAGTATTTTTTGAACATAAGATCGGTGGTGGGGTAATTACGCCTTGCCCTTCTCCCCTAGCAGTAAATCAGGCATTTCGCGGACGATCGCCCCAAAAAGCTTCGCTAACTGTGCTTATTTCCGCTCCACAAATCTTGTTTTCTGTGACCACAGAGTATACCCTTACCCATTTGCGCTTACGGATGCATCAACAACAAAGTGCATCCTAGGCCTGTGAAGACGTATGTGATGCCGAACCCAGTTCAATTCGGACACAGATCTGGGACCGGGTCTAGGTCGATCTTTTCTATCCTGTGCCCGGTTGGGGAAGCCGTTGTGTATCCCCAGATTCTGGGGAGTCGTCTGATTCGTGCCCAGGAGTGTGACGGAGGAATATCGATGCAGAATGGATAATCGGAATTTACCCCTCATCCGCAGCACGGGACTGCAGGTCGATCTTCGAGAGTCCGTTGCGACGTTTATGAATCGTAGATAGGTATTCTTCAGCCACCCAAAGCTTGAGTCCTGGGCAGTACCGACTGCATTTCCAACATGAGTACCTCGGAGAAAGTACAGGTTCAGAAGAACGAGAGTGTTGGTGTCCATGGTGAGGATTCCACCATGGGGGAAACCGAAGCGGTGCAGTTGAGTATGACGCGCAGTGTTCTGTGGAAGATGGACGTTAGGTATCTGCGCTCCATGATCTTGTCCGATTCCGATATCTGACTATACAGGCTATTACCGGTGCTGGCATTGCTCTTTCTATGCTCCTTCATCGACCGAACCAACGTCGGCAATGCGAAGATCCTGGGACTGGAGCATGACATCCACATCACGAACCATCAGTACGCCATTGGGTTGTGCGTCTTCTATGCCACATATATCGCCAGGTAGGTCTTGCCGAAAACAAAGTACTATCTCTTCTTTTCGAGCTGACGGTCCAGTGAGTTGCCGAGCAACCTCGTCCTCAAACGTTTCTCGCCCAGAGTATGGCTACCACTACTTACATCGGTCTGGGGCACGTTGACCTTGTGCCTGGGCTTTGTACGCAGCTTTGGTTCATTCGTCGCGGTTCGAGCGCTTCTAGGTGCGGCAGAGGGTGGTCTTCTCCCTGGAATGGTGTTGTATCTATCCCACTTCTACAAACGCACTGAACTGGCCTTCCGCATTGGCATCTTTTACACGGCAGCCTCCCTCTCCGGAGCATTTGGAGGCCTCCTCGCCCGCGGACTGAACGCCATTGGGACCAGAGCAGGCCTCGCCGGCTGGCGCTGGATCTTCATCATCGAAGGCCTCCTTACCGTCCTCATCGGCTTCCTCTCCTACTTCGCCCTCCCCAACAACATCGAAACCGCGCGCTTCTTCACACCTGCCGAAAAGGCACACGCCCGCCATCGCCTGGAGGAATCCCACCCTCACCACGAGCCCTTCGCCTGGTCCGAGGTCCGCCGCGGCATCTTGAACCTCCAGGTTTGGCTCTCGGCGACGGCCTACTTCGCCATACTCAGCGGCCTCTATTCCTTTGGCCTCTTCCTCCCCACCATCATCAACAACTTGAACTTCGCCCACGACCCCAACAAGGCCCAACTCTGGACCGTCATCCCCTACGCCGTGGCCGTCCCCAACACCATCCTCGCGGCCTTTCTATCGGACAGGCTCGGTCTCAGGGGCCCCATCATGCTCTGCACGCTGCCCATCGCGATCGTAGGCTACGGCGTCATCGCCTGGTCCGCGAACCCAAAAGTGCAGTACGGAATGACCTTCCTCATGGCGACGGGTATGTACGCCAGCGTGCCGTGCATCCTCTCGTGGAACAGCAACAATTCGGCCGGCCATTATAAACGCGCCACGACGTCCGCCCTGCAGCTTGCGATTGCGAATTGCGGGGGGTTTGTGGCGAGTTTTATCTACCAGAAGAAGGAGGCGCCGCTGTTCCATCGAAGCCATAGGCTGATCTTGGGTTTGTTGTGCGCGGCTTGGGCGCTGTAAGTTGTGATCCTCTTTCTTTCTCGATTCTCTTCCTCGCCTTGGACCATGGCTACCGTGTGTCTCACATTCGGCATTCTATTTTCGTGGCTATATCTCTTGGCTATATGTACTGTATCTCGTGTTTTGACGCGCGTCACGCTTCAGCCTTCTTGTTCTCCTTCCAGTTTTGCGTTTATCCGGCGTCGTTGGTGTTTTGTAAGCTTCCCAGGGGCCCCATTACGGTAGAGTTGTGTCCACGCCTCTTGGCTGACGCGCGTCATGCTGGATCCTTCTACTCCTCCTTCTACATCTTGGGTTACCCCCCGAGCTCGAGCCCTTTATCTTTCTGACTTCGAACAAGTCTGCCATCGTGTTTTGTGTTGCGTGTTGGGGCGCAGTCACATGGCCAGACCTGTTGTTGTCACCTTCCCATTATCTTCCAAGTTCTCGTCAATCATCCCAGTCGTAACGGTCTTGGATAGATGAAAATAGCAGGAAAAGGGCTAACGTATGACACAGCATCGCCGCAAATGTTCTCTGGTGCTGGAAAATCAACCGCGACAAAGCGCGGGGGAAATATGCAGCTTTTGAAGGGAAGGGGGATGACCGGGATCCACAGTTCAAGATGGTGTTGTAGGCGAGGAAAGGAGGGAAGTTGGGGAGATATGTAAGAGGATAGGTGGTGCATTTTCCGATTTGGGTATTCTTAGAGATAGATGGCTTGAACGATATGGTACTGGTACTGTTACTACTGTACAGCCTCTGGGGAAGTCTGGAGTCGAGATTCCGAATTCGAGGGCTGGAACCGTTCATTACTCGCCGCCAAAGTCCAGCAACCGAGGCACCAACCTCCGGCCCCCCAATAATGTCCTCCTAACGACAGCCATCCACGCCATCATCGCCATGACTGACTGGCCCACGAAACGGACTCCGCCCGCGTCCCCACGTTTTCTTTTCTTACAAAAAATCCAATATTACGGCGCATGCGTCTAGTTAGCGCGCCATCAAGCTTTTGGTGGGAGAACCCTTGGGAAACGACGTGACGCTAACCTGATCTCGTATTGCTTCGCCTAAAAATACCTGCTTGAACTTGGAAGGCTGGGTTCAGGGGCGGTGGCGCGCTGCGCATCGTCGAGCTTATGGATCCAGGACGGATCGGGTTGGGGGTGGTCTCGAAGTGGCTTGCGGTGGTGAGTTGTTTTTCCCCCCTTATTTCCAGGAGGTCCAAGAACACGATTCCAATATGTAGTTCCTTGTTCTACGGGGAACGTCTGCGTACACAGAACGTCTCTGCAGAGATGTAAAGGAGCACTCTTGAACATGACTCAGCGGATAGGACCTACGTACCTCCCGGTCGCTCAGCCACCCACCGACCAGGACTTCTCGAAACGCTGACGGCCAAGGGATCCTGATTGGCCCCATAGAGCGTTTTCCATACTTACGAGCAGATAACAAAACCATAAGCGGAAATACATAGTAGGGATGCGGCGCCTGGCGTCAGCGACCAGCGGACGCGGATCAGCAGGGAGCGGCGACGCCGTCTCGCGTCCGTCCTCAGCCCATCGGCCTCCCTGGCCGTGAACCCTTGATTTCCCAAGAGTTGCTGATTCGACCTGCTGAAGGGGGTTTGCAACTTTGCATGAGCGGCTTTGAGGGCGCGAGGTAGTACGAGGGCGATGAGGTTCCACAGAGGTCAAAAGACGGTTTCTGTGTCTTTGTCTGCGAGGACAACGGGATACGCTCTACTAAGCTTCCCATATCTCCACCGTCAATCATTCCCTCCCGAATCTCGATTCTCGACTAGGAAATCATTCGACCCGTGTGGCTTGCTGAAGAGCGACTAATCCGCTGGTAGCGTCGTATCCCGCCAGCCTGGGCCTTCCTCCCCAGGGACTGAAAGGGGAACCCCCCCAGAAGAAACACGCTCCCGTGGGTCGTGACACTGATCCACTCACCCAAGGGCCAATCCAAGGGAGCTTCCTAGCCCCGGTCCAGCACATCTGGCTTATTATGCAGCCAAAAGCCGCACGCTTTGTTCTTAAAAAGCGATGGGCTGCCGCAAGGCGGGCGGGAGGCATTCGATGTAGGCTCCCACATTCCTGTTCACAACCTCGCTGCACGCCATTCATTCTTTTGCATTCTTCGCGTCGCGGGTTGGACATACCATACGCCCTCCTAATACCGACGACTTCACGAAAGCCACTCTTCCAATTTATTCTCTAGCCGCCCATACATATTCAGAACATTCGACACGCCGTCGTCCAGCACTGACTTATCTGCGGTGCGAGAGTGCCCCTCTCCACGCTGATCGCTCCCCGTCCACCAGCATCATGATATCCACCGCACGGATTACCCTCCCGCCCGCCGGCCTCGCCATCAAAGTCGCCCTCACCCTCGTCCTCTTCATCCTCCTCATCGAACTCTTCTCCACCTCACATCCCATCACCTCGCGGGTTCTTCCCCCCTCGAAAACCGGCCCCCAACTGATACACCACGGCAACAACCGGTGTCTCCCGCGTGCCGACGAGACCCTCAACACGCTCGCCCTCCAGTTCCGGGAGTCTTGCACCGAAAATGCCCCCTTCGAGCCCGCCGCGACCCGCATCGGCGTCGTGACGGCGCAGTTCGGAAACCCAGAGACGCACTATGCGAAGGGCCTCCAGACGCACCACCTCCACAGCATGGTCCACAGCACGGAGCTCCACGTCATGTGCGAGCAGATGATCGACGACCTCTGGAACAAGCCGGCCTTCCTGCTCGCGCTGCTGCTCGACGAGATGCTCAAGCCGCAGCACCAGCGCCTGGAATGGATCTTCTGGGTCGACCGCGACACCATCATCCTGGACCAGTGCCGGCCCATCTCGTCGTTCCTGCCGCCCCCGCCTTCGGACCCCAAGCAGGAGATCAAGACGCACATGCTCGCGACCAACGACTTGAACGGGCTCAACAACGGCATCTTCGCGATGCGCGTCTCGCACTGGAGCATCAACCTGCTCATGGACATCCTCGCGTTCCGCGACTACAAGCCCGAGGTGCAGCTGACGTTCACGGAGCAGAGCGCCATGGAGCTCGTCCTGCAGATGCCCAAGTTCTCGCCGCACGTGCAGTTCGTGCCGCAGGAGTGGTTCAACGCGTACCCGCACGGCGACGCGGCCGAGTACGAGCGCGCCGAGAACAACGACGGCTGGGAGCGGTACCACGCGCGGCGCGGCGACTTCCTCGTGCACTTCGCCGGCAGGGGCAACCGGGCCAAGGAGATGAACGAGTGGGTCGGCACCGTCAAGCGCATGGGGAACGTGTGGGCGGGCAACACCACGACCGGTGCGAGCCGCATCCAGAGGGACGCGACGGCCGACATTGAGCGGTTCTGGAAACACGTCGAGGAGGATCGGAGCAGGATTAGCGATTAGCGATTAGGCGGTGCCTGTTTGAGGGTTGGCCTGGATGGGAGGGTTTTTTTTCGTTTTCGTTTCCATTTCCATTTGTACATATTGTTTGGGTTTTTAGGGATATTCCCGCGCGGGGATGGTCGGCGTTGTAACGGCGTCGTTGACTTGCACTGATTTCATTTCATGTATTGACCAGCATTTTTCGCGCCGGCGACGGAACCATATTTGAAAAGGCTTCATTTACTTCGCACCGTTCTTCTCGCCCCGAATGTAGACCTAAATGAAAAGTAGCAGCAAAGAACCTAGTTCGGTTTCGACGAAAGACCGTCATGTGCTTTTGATACATGGTGATTCTCAAGCCGTTGTCTTTGAGAACCAACCACACTCTTCACTTTGAGTAATAAAACATCTCGAAGGCAATCATCTGGATAGTCTCCCCTCTCCCTTCGTCACGCAAACGTGCCATTTAGCTCGCAGAGTAATAACTACGCCCGTCGGGTCGGAGTAATACGTCCCCCATTCCTTCGACGGGTTACGCCCGACGAGGCAGGTGGTGAGGTCAGCGTGTTCCTGTTCCTGGTACGAGTACAGTAGGTACATACGCACGGCTGCTCCAGGGCTGTGCTAGGATTACCACGTCACATGCCGTGGTGATTCATGCTTACGTGTCCTGGTAGGGGGGAAACATCGACAGGGTCCAGCTTGGAGATACTATTATGTACCTTCTTACGCAAAAGGCGCTGCTGACGGATCACGACGCGCGTAATCTCTCGACGTCGTCTTCTTATACGGGATGTGAAGCTATCGTCAAGATTTATAGAGTCCGCGACAACATGCACTTGCGGTTCCCATCAGGCCAGGACGGAACCTCGGTGTCGGTATACTTTCTCTGAGTCTTAGAATCTTAGAAGAGACATGCACATGCCCGCGTAGACTTTCTGGAATCCAATGTGCGTCCGCGGCGGCCCTGCCTTGGAGTTACGCCTTACCGCGGATGATGAAAGACGCGACATACGGTACGGTACCACACGCCGCGGTCGGGTCTCCAACCACCAGGGACGTCATAGCGTGATACCGACCGAGCATGTATGTAGTAATTCCCATATCACTGTCGATCCGAGTGCACCGCTTCGTGGCACATCCATACACGCATGCATGCAGAGGCTGTGGGAAGACGGAGACGGCGGTACTGCGTATGGCGCACGTGGACGTGGACGCGTAACCCATCCGATCCGATCTCATCCAGGCCGACGTCGTCCTGTCCACCCTCCCCGAGGTTAAAATGTGCGGGTCTCCCCAGACAAGAGTGCGCCTAGTAGTCTCAGACACTACTAAGTAGACTGACGGAGGCAAAGGAACGGAGGGATAAGGTCACAAGATGCAGAGGGGGTCCAAGTGAAGATACATGTAGATCAGCCGCGTAAATATTCCATAGAAATCTACTTTTCGAAATAAGTATGAAGATAATATATTACAATCAGAAGGGTAGAAGAAAAAAAAAATCAAACATGCCGCGCACGCTAAACGCTGAAATGCAAAAAAAAGCAACCAACCAACCCAGGGCGTCTCGAGGAACCCAGCATAGGGTCCCGAGGCCTCATCTTCCCCATATGTGAAAATACGAGTCGCGGCTCGTGTCGAAGATCGCGAACAGCCACCGCCGCGATATGCAGCCCCGACTCCACCGAGTCCAGGGAGAAAAACGTCAAAAAAAAAGGGCTAATAGGTGAAAGCCTCCTCGATGAAATCGACACTGCCCTTCTCCAAGAACGGCCGCACACTCCCCCGGACGTCGTCCGCGAACGCGCCGGATCCACAGACCGTCACCGCCATCGCCCCCACACGATTCCGCACCTCCTCCTCCAGCAGCGGGACCATCTTCGGCCGTCCTGCAAACATCTTCACCGAAGAGGAATTCACATTCTCGAGCTTCTTCTTCGGCCGCGTGATGAACAGCATCACGCGAAGGACCTTCTTACGGCCCTTGAGACGCAGGACGTCATCCATCCAAGGGCGCACCCATTCCAAACACTCGCTCTCGGGGACGGTCCAGACGAGGAGGAGCTTCTGGATGGCGGTGGTGCCGGCTTCGAATCCCTTGACCAAATGCTGAAGGTACATGACCTGATGGGTGATGCCGACACCGCCGGCGAAAAGCAACACGGTGCCGTAGGAGTCGAGCGAGTGGTGGCCGCCATAAGGGCCCTCGATGGCGCCCCAAGTAGTGAACATGGTGTGTTCACTGTTGGCGGCCTTGTCGTACAGCTGGCGAGTGAGGCCAGTGCGGGCGCGGCAGATGAGGCTGATCTGGCGAGACGGGCGGGGGCCGTGGGGAGCAAGTGTTTGGCCTTCGAGTGTAGGGAGGCCCATCTCGGCCATTTCCTTGTGGGAGGGTTCGTCGGTGGGGGACCATGCAACGGAGAAGGGGTGGGATGTCCACGGCATGAGAGGGTTCATCGCGGGCATGTAGATGTGGACATGGCAGCCAGGGCGCGGATACCAGGGACGCTGGAGGTCGACGGTGACGCGGACAGCCTCGCCGGGCATGGCCTCGACGGTGATGTGCGACGCTTTTGTCAGGCGCAGGCTGTTGTACGAGAGGCGGAGCATGCGCATGGCAACTTCGACGCTCCACATGACGATGACGACCCATAGCCATGGGAGTTGGGGGAGCATATGGCGCTCGAGATGGAGGTAGAGGCCCACCAGGGCGGCCACGACGCAGAGACGGTGGATGTTGAGGAACGTCTCGTAGAAGGCGTGGCGAATGGGGGACCAGGCTTGGATGCCGATGAAGACGAAGGCAACGGTGCCAACCATACCCCAGCTGTAGGAGGGTTCGTCGCGAAGCGCAGCGGCGACCTGCTTCCAGCCGCCACCATTCTTCGTGTTGGCCATCCAGGCGGCCGTGTGGACAACTGCCTCGGCAATGGTGATGCGTGCGGCCCATCGATGGAAGAGGTTGAAGTCGTCGTAGGAGACCTGGAGCAAGGGGATGAGAGGGTTGTTCCGAAGAGCGAAGAGAACGGTGGGGATGAGGTTGAGCGCCGCAAGGGTGCCGCTGCGTCCTCGAAGCGCAGCAATGACCTCTCCACGCTCCTCGTCGTAGGGCAAGATGCAGCACCAGGCAATGTTGAGGCCGACATAGATGACCAGCATGATGGTGTGCCAGCGGCCAGGCAGGGTTCCATTCTCGATTGCGCTCGAGAGCTGGAAAGTGCGATTGTGTCGCTTCCTCCACAGAGGGGCGGTGAGGAGGTGCCGCTGGATCCAAGGCCACCAGCGCGTCTTGTTGTCTTTGAAGTAGGCTTGCCGGCTCGGTTGGCCCATGACGCTCAGCTGCCGCATCTGGCGCCATCCCATGTTACAGATGTGCAGAGCGAGGGTAGCCAAGGCGACGACAAGGAGCAGCCATCCAAAGACATCGACCCATAGGAAGTTGCCCTTCTGGTCGACGCCGGTCAGGCCGAAGGAGTACCGAAGCTCCTCATTGTCATCGATGTCCCATCCTTTCAGGAAGTTGACAGAGTCGCCGTGGCGTTTGGAGAAGGTGGTTGAGATTGCTGTCGAGATGGAATCCACCCTCCCGGGGCGGGGGTAAGGGGACATGTGGTTGCTAGATTCCGGATGGCGCTTGCGCAGTCGGGGCCTCCCGTTCCTCGGGCTGAGTATGTATATCCAAGCGCGCCGCGCGCAAATGTGCAAAAGGGGTCGAACGAGATAGCAGCGCACTCCAGAGTGCGGGTTATCTCCGTGCAGGCGGGGGAAGATCTGATGAAGCAAAGTGGGATGCGAGTGAATAGATTGGTCAATAGGACTCTTTATATCGGTAGGTTTGCACTGGGCAACCTAGAAATGGGCGGAATCGACGATGGAAGATCCGGTCCATACAAGGGGGACTGTTGGTTAACAGACAAGTGCCTTGTTCATGTACAAAGCGTGGCAGCTATTGTACAGAAGGGTCGAAGGTTGAGGTGCGACCGGGGCAAGTGAGAATGCACAAAGTAACGAGCTCGTTGCGGAACCGCGCTGCAGACGGGGAGAAGGTGGGAAAAAAAAAAAAAAAAAAAAAAAAAAACCAAGCGGTAGTGATAGGCCCGAGGCAGTCAATGCCGGGTGGATGAAGGGCAGGAATGAGTGACGAAAAAGAACCTTGGGAAGGGTCGCAGAAGTCGGGTTCACAAGTACTTGTGTGTAGGGAGGGAGTAGGTGTCGGGAGAGTGGGGTGTCACTTGGGGGGGGGGAGGCGGAAGGCAATAAACGAAAGTCTGGCGGAGTCGGTGAAAAGTCGCCCAGCAGGATTGAAGAAACGAAGGTAACGGGTCGGGCAGAACGAAGGACGACAGTTGGGCTTGGAGGCACTCTCCTGAAAGGAACGGCAAGTCGGGGCTGAAGGGGACGCGACGGTGACGGTGACGGTGACGGGTGAGTGAGAAGAGAAGAAGGGAGAGCCCCAACGAGTGGCTATGAGGCCGTCGTTGCGGCCAGCTGCAGGGCCCCGGTCGCTTTTTTAGCGGGGTCACTAGCGGTCCTAGCGGTACTAGCGGTACTAAAAGGTACTAGCGGGGCCTAGCGCGGGGTGATTTTCCGGCGACCATTGGCCGGATTGGCCAGGGGCCCGCCGCTCGTAAGCGAACGAGGCGTGTTTCGAAACGTCCAAGCGGGGCCGTCGCAACCTTGGAAGTCGTCGCAACCACTCGTGCCGTACCTTTAGGGTAGAAACGCGCCATCCTTGCCGCTCCTGGCCGACCATTTCGGGTCTAGACGTAAAACCAGGGCCCACTTGGCGTCGCCACACGGCCGGGTCACCCGGGGGCCCTGTTTCACGTTTGAATGTCAGATTATGAGATTTATCAGATGGATGGTTGGTCATGGATGGCTTCAGGTTGATGTGAGTCTACTGAGTCTGAGGGAGACGAGCTTCAACAGAGGCCTGGAGTAGAGCGTTCATTTGGATGCTTTCCACAAATGTGCCCGAGGTTATGGTGTGGAGTTTCAAAGAACCGAAAAGAGTACTGTGTGTGGTCGCAAACACTCGGTTCCACTGCGGAAAATGCTGCCTCCCGCAACACAAAGAGGCCCCGCCCTCATCTCACCATCAGGAGACGGGCATGTTCTATTAAAATTCGGCGGAAATGGCGTGCACCCCACGTGTTTCGTGGTGAGGTACTGTGTACTCTACTGTAGTCTGTAGTAACTGTCCTTATGGTTGCGAGTAATGTGCAACCCCATGCTCACACCACTCACAGCACTCCAATCTCCGCACAGGGGGGGACGTCTTTCCAAGCGCCGGGCTACTGGTGACAGGTGTACCGCCGTGAAATTGCGGCGGCTTCTAGGCCCGTCATATCAGACCTCGAATTTGGACAACGGATAACACTGAGATGTCTACGGCCGCCAGTGATGCCAATGCCACGCCGTTGTGTCTGGTGTACTCCGTATACATACGCATGCATGGAAAGATAAACGCCGTCGCTCATATAAACACAAACGCTAAGCCCCATTATTCATATCCATTCCGATCCCAAGAACCTCATCCCGAGCGCCAGGAAATGCAAATCTCGCTAAAATAGTACTTGCCATCGTCATCGTCATCACCATCATCACGCTCAAGTCGAAGTCGAAGTCGATACGCCGCCCGAGACAGGAGACGAACTCCCCTCCCCAGCGTCTCCGATCCGCCCACTCACCACCTCCTCCGAGGCCTTTCCCTTACCTTTCTCCTCTGCACTGGGCCCCGCTGCACCCTCCTCCTCGTTTTTCTGCCTTTCCTCTCCCTCTTCCTCCTGCTTCTTCCTCTCCTCTTCTTCGCGCCGCTGTCTCTCCTCCTCGGCTGCCCGCTCAGCCCTCACCCTCTCCTCCTGCGCCCTCACCATCCTTTCCCCCACTCCGGGCCACAGACTGGCCACAAACAGCGCAAACGCCCGCTCCACATTTCTTACCGACTGCCTCACCCACCCCTGCTGCTGCTCTTGCCGCTGCTCTACCATCCTCCGCGCTGCCTGCTCAGGCGTCAGGTTCCGCCCTGGGTCGAGCTGTCCCTGTTGGCCTGCACCATGGCCTCCTTGCCCCTGATTTCCCCGTGCAGCACCGCCGTTGTTGTTATTGTTGTCGTGGTCTCCCATCGGCAACAACGCCTCGAAATGCCCTCGAATCTCGCGGATCCTCTCCTCAAACAACCCAATCTGAAATAGATAGATGATGATGGACGCCAGTCCCAGGAAAACAGGCCTGTACCACCCGAACGGCCCTCCGAAGATGTACACAAACACGGCGAGTTTGAACATGAGCCAAGCGTGACCAGCCCAAAGCGCGAACCGATCCGGTTGCGCTTCCTGGCCTGGCGCCGCGTTCGCACCAGCTGCTCCACCCGCTGCTTGGCCTGCCCCCTGGTTTGCGTTCGCTGCTTGCTGTTGATTGCCCTGGGCTTGACCCGCTTGGTTCGCCGCGGCACCTGGATTCTGCACATCCCCAATGGCTCCGAGCGGTTGCAGATTCTGAGCAACATTCTGCGTCATCGTCAGCTGCTGTCCCAGACCGGCGAGCAACTGGCGGTTCGACGTAAATTGCTGCGTGAACGCCTGGAAAGGGAGCGTGTTGACCATGGGTGCCGTCGTGTAGGTCCCTCTCTGATCGAACAGTATGCCCACAGAACCCTGTGGGCTGGAGAGAATAAACAGCTCCGGCCTAGTGTCGGGGGTGCCTGTGTTCGTGTTGGCACCGATACTGGTCGCGGCTCCAGGTGTCGGTCCAACGGCGCTCGCGCCGGAAGTCGTGGAGGGGTGTATTGCCGACGTGGGAGGTTGTGCTGACGCCATTGCTCCATGAGAGCTGTTCTCTGCGTGCGCCGGGTCTAGCATTGCATTCACGCTCTCCGCAATCTGTCTTAGCTCGTTGGCGGCCTGTGCTAGCTGCGCTATCTCCTGGTTGTTCGTGAAGCTGGGGTCCGAAGTAAGTGATGCCAACCCTTGCTGGAGCTGGTTCAACCCTTGCGTATGGTTCAGCATATGGTTCCGTATCTGCTCCATCCGCCATGTAGGAGGGTGGTTTAGAGGTGCCTGACCCGGCATTTGGAGCAATGTACGGACGTTGTTCATCTCTTGCCGTGCAGTATCCAAGCCGTGCCGAGCACGAGCCAGCTGTTGGTCCACTGGTCCTCCGGCTGGTCGTGGCGACGAACGTGCTGCTTGAGGGAAACCAGGTGGGTGCGGAAACGGCCGTGGTAGAAGAGGCTGTGCAGGAAGAGGCGCCGCTAAGGGTACATTCGTGTTGTTCCATATGCGTGTCACTGTGACATGCTCGCCATTGGGTCCGACAGTGTCTGTACGCACAGTGTGGGTCGAGTTGACGGGAAGGCCACCAACAGGAACAGGTATCGCCCCCGGCGGTAAGACGACCGGGCTCTGTCTCCCAGTTCCCTGGACAGGAGTCCCGCTCCTAGATCGTACTTCTTGTGTATGTGTGGGAGGCGCGTTCACCTGTCCGGGAGGTTGCGCCAACTGCATGCGTACGGGGATGGGAATAGGAGACCCATACTGATGTGGAGGCGGGTGATTGTGATGGTGATGCTGAGGATGAATGCCGTGCGGCGGAAGACCATGAGTCGGCAGTTGAGGTTGCGAACTGGGGCGTGGTTCAGGTATCGCTCGGAAAGGGTTCGTAGGTGCTAAGCCGGCGGGCGGAGGGCCCTGGCCAGGTCGGAATGGGTTGGGCGGAGCTCTTTGAGCTGGAGCTGGCCCTGGGGAGGACACTGTGGACATTGGATTCTGCTCGCGCAAGACTAGGTGAAGCGTCTGATCTTTCGAGCTGCGGATCTGAGGCTGTTAGCTGGCTCCTCTGCCGGTGGGCGGTGACCTACATTATCAAGTCCAAATACATCACTCAGGGTATCCGTTTCGCGAGAAAGAGCCCGACCGCGGTAAATGAGCCGCATACGCTCTGGTGCTGGACGGGTGGGAATCTCATTTTGTATCCGCTCGCGGAGCTCCTTGAGAGTGAGCGAGATGGGAAGATCCGGCAAGCTGATATCGCGGTGGACCTCGGTGGACGGGGATAGGACCTTGAGATTAATGGCCGTAGCCGCTTCTGCTGAGTCGGAGGCCATTACCAGAGCCTCAGTACTGCCAGCGAAGGAATGGCTGAGGATGGAGAGCAGCACCAAGTCGGTACACGTTGCGCTTAGAAGCTCGGAATACGCGCGGGCGCAGTCCGAACGCCGCGCCAAGACATTAAACGTCATGCCGCGGCGTGGAGAACATCGGCGGGATTCTTCAAACTTCTATAGATTGAGAAATTCAAGTCCAGAACCCGCCGTGTATACAGCCCACTGCGCCCCCTTCTCTCGTTTGATACCCCGATGAAGCAATAATGTCGTTCGTTTGCGCCCGTCATGCTGCGCGCGCGCAGCTTCGAGTTCGATACTCTCCGACCACCCCCCGCTCCGTACCTAGCCGGCCTTTCTCTTCGTCGAGACCTCTCTTTGATCAGCAGCAGCGGCAATCCTTTAGATCAAGGCTCAATTCCGCACTTAAGAACACAAAGATAGAATGGAAACCTATACCGGTCGCTCTGGGAGTGACGTTCTTGGGAGCATTCCAGTTCTATCGCATCCAGCGGCGGGAGAAGCATACACAGAGCATAGAGGGAGAAGATGTTCCAAAGAGAAGGGAACGTATACGGCCCAGTGGACCATGGTGCGTTTAGAAAATGCCTTCAGGACATGTTGATTTTAACATCTTCCAGGACTGTTCAGGTCATGTCGACATTGCCCTTAAAAGCGCTGTCAAGACTATGGGGTCGCTTTAACGAACTCACAATCCCGTACTACCTGCGGGTGCCTGGTTTCAAGCTGTACGCCTTCGTCTTTGGTGTCAAGTATGACCTTCTCAGATTATCAGCCAAGCTTCTTTGTTGACCCCTAGCAGCCTCTCTGAAGTCGCCGAGCCTGATCTCCACACTTATCCCAACCTCGCGTCTTTCTTCTATCGCACCCTTAAACCCGGCGTCCGTCCTCTAGACCCTAACCCTAATGCCATCCTATCTCCTTCGGATGGCAAGATCATCCAGTTCGGCCACATCGAGAATGGGGAAGTGGAACAGGTCAAGGGTGTAACGTACAGCTTGGATGCACTTCTCGGATCCGAACGTCCATCGCAAAAGGCACCCGTCGCTGATGCGCGCATTGATGCGGCGCACGAACACAAGAAGATCGACCACGAGGATGTAATACGTACAGACCAGGAATTTGCCAACGTCAATGGCATCACATATACCCTTCCGAATCTCTTCTCCGGCCCATGGCCAAAGGACGGAAGGCCTTCCGAAATGCCTTCTGATCAGTCCATACCTGCTTCTCCCTCGATAGAGGCGGAAGTGCGCGCCGATCTAGAAAGTAGCGAGGCAGCCATTCCTTGGTGGGCCCCGACATCAGCAAAAACGCCCACCGGTCTCTATTTTTGCGTCATCTACCTGGCTCCCGGTGACTACCATCGATTCCATTCCCCCGTCCCTTGGGTCGTCGAAAGCCGTCGCCACTTCGCTGGGGAGCTCTATAGTGTCTCGCCTTATCTTCAACGCACCCTGCCTGGTCTGTTCACCTTGAATGAAAGAGTTGTGCTGCTTGGTCGCTGGCGCTGGGGCTTCTTCTCCTACATACCTGTAGGTGCGACAAATGTCGGCTCCATTAAAATCAATTTCGACCGCGAGCTTCGCACCAACTCTCTAACTACCGACACGGCTGCGGATCGTGCTGCTGAGGAGGCTGCAAAACGAGGCGAACCCTACTCCGGTTTCGCAGAAGCGTCATATGTCAATGCCAGCCGAGTCCTGGGAGGCCATGCGCTCAGACGTGGAGAGGAGATGGGTGGCTTCCAGCTGGGAAGCACTATCGTGCTCGTCTTCGAGGCGCCGAAGGGCAGGCGACCCACTATAGATGAAGGCGAGGGCCATGAAGGGGAACCAAAAGGGGGTCTTCGCTGGACCATCACTGAGGGACAGAAAGTCAAGGTTGGCGAGGCTTTGTGCGTTGTGGAAGGGGTTGACTAATACCCTACTTGTCTGTATATAAATATGTATCTACTCTGTAGCCATTGGTGTACATCTCGGGACGGTTAAATATGTAACTAGAGCAACACCTTTTCTCATTCACGCCAATATCAATGGTTGAAGGTCCTCAAACCATAAAATGGCAGTTGTAGCCGGCGCCAAGTCCGACGCCAGGGCAAGCTCAACCGCCTCACAGCGAACGATTGCAACTTTCCATCGTCAATTCATCAAAAGAATATTATTGATCATCTCGTCACTCCTCTATATAACTTGCCATGCTTGCAGTCATCCTGCCCCAACCAACAAGAGCCGTGGAGAACTCGTAGCACATTCCGTGACTCAGCATGTAAACAATGGCAACTAATTATAAACAGGCTGCATGCCTGAATTGTAGGAAAAGCAAGATCAAATGCAAGCGGAATCCCGGATCCAGCATTTGTGATAAATGCGAAGCTTCCAGTAGCGACTGCGTGATCCCAACTTTCCATGTTGGGAGGCAGAAAGGAGTTAAAAAGTAGGTTCAACCCGGAGTTTTTGTCTCAGCGCTTACGTGGTGAACAGCAAGCGAAAGGGGCTGGATAAGGCAATATACCAGATCGAGGAAGCAATCAGGAAATCTAAGACGGATGGCTCCTCCAGCGAGGGAACCCTCGCACATCTGCAGCAGTTGCTCGACGAAGCTCGTGATGGATCAGGGCGATCTGCCTCAGCCTCTGCGCCTTCGCGACCGACCGAGCCCATCCATCCCGCGAGAGCGGAAATCGTTCAGACCGGGGATGACCTGCTCAGCTTGGATGATGCAGAAAACCCTCTTCAACTCCTCGCTCGTGCGTCGGATCTCCGTCATACAGTGCCTCAGCAGGCATCTGTAATTGCATCCACTCCCTCTAGTATCACCTTTCCCGCGGAGAGAGGTGACTCAATGGACATCCATCGCTTCTTTCAACCCATCAAAGCACGGCTGGATCACGGCCCCGATTTGGACCCCATCGATGTCGGTCTCTTGAGTATGGAGGAGGCCGGAATGCTGATCTCTTAGTATGAGACTCCCCTATTGTCACCTAGTATTCCAGCTTACCACCGCAGCTTTTACGATCAACTGGCACACACCAGATGGGGTCTTGACCCTGTTATGCACACAGTGCATTTCATCCGTGCACAGTCGGCATTTCTTTTCACTTCCTTGTTGCTTGCTTCCGCGAGGTTCATGCCTTCAGCTTCGGCGTTGGCGAAGAGGTTATTGTTGCACCGAAAGTTCTTACTACAGCAAGTGATTGCGCGAAGGTTTCGCTCTGTGGAGATTGTTCTCGCCTTCATGGTCAACGTACCATGGATGCATCCTCTTGATCATGCAGCCGATGACGATACAGGTGTCTTCATTTCGCTGGCCCTGAGCATAGCGCTGGATCTTTCTCTCAACAAGATCATTATCCCATCATCTTCCGTTCGCCAAGACGTTCTGAAGGCGGTTCAAAAGTCCGACTGCCTGGAAGCAAAGAGAGCCTTAGCAATGGATGGTTTCGAGGGCGTCAATGAAGATTCTGAATGGGGTCAAAGACTATTACGCCGTAGAGAAAGAGCGTGGTTGTCCTTGTTCGTGCTTGAGCGGGGGGTATGTCTCGCTCGCGGCCGTAGCTATTGCCTCCCCATTACACCTCTTGTCAAACACTGCGACGGATGGCACAACAATAGCTTCTCGGATGTCCATGACGCCTCACTGATATCCATGGCTGTTCTCCGACGAGACCTTGACAATCTGCTTGCGGCCATTCGGACGAGATGCGACAACTACAGAGTCGTGGACGTGGGCACAAAAGTTGCCGAAGAAATCGAGGCCATGATACAGGATTTCTTCGATCGCTGGCTCGCAAATTGGACTTCGACTTTGGCGAAAGGAGGACAGAGATCACTTCCCTCGTATGTCGAAATCCTCATCACGCACACACGACTTTCCACCTACAGCAGCGTCATCAACCATCCGACAGCCCCTCTTGAAGTCAAACGCCAGTTCAGAGCCTCCACTTTGTCTTCGGCAATCAACGTCATGCGGGCTGCGGTCCAAGGCGAACGATCTCTAACCTCCATGCCCAACAACACCGTCATCATGATTTGTTTTGCAGCATGTGTGGCATTGAATCTGAGCCGCACGACTGGACGGACGCGCCACCATCTTGCACCGAGCATTAGGAATCTTATCGGGGAGACGGCCGCAGTTCTGGAGCGTATTGGAGCTGTCCCAAGCCATCGAAACGGTGCGTCTGTCCTCTATGGACGGTATCTGCGCGAACTCCTGAGTCAGGCTTCCGGCCGTGAAGCGGAATTGGGTCCTCTCTTGGACCGCATTGGTAGCCAAACTGCCACGGACGTGCATTTACCAAGTACCATAGCCATCAATGGGTCGGCGCCAACGTTTGACGAGAAATTCCAGAACCGACCCGCTACGGCCAACTCGCCCTTCCAGTTTTCCACCATGTCCAGTAACCAAGTCAACGAGACCATCATGAGCGCGGGAGACTTTGATGCTCAGCTCTTCGACCTCTCTGCTATCGACACGGGTGCTTTCAACTGGATGGACTGGATGGATCCCGCTGAATTCGGGCGCTGGTAATTTGCACCAGGACCTCCTGGTTTCGTACACTTTAGTCGAGTAACCGACTTCTTCCCGCACGACTAAGAAGACGAATGGTCTGGACACATCACCTCGTTGTGTCCCATAAAGGGACTGTCTCTGTTCTTTGGAAACTGGAGGCATCCCAGCCAAGACCCCTTATTGCTTTCTCGTCCTGAGGTAGCACAGCAGTTTTTTCATTTCTCCACCACATGTCGAGAAGGTCTTTACGGGTTGACCTTATATGACGCAACACTCATGGTGGCTGGTATCTGATATAAGAGTGATTGTACTGACGGATTTACGCGCGTACATGTGAGAACGTATACATGTGCATTGCAGTTCAGACTAGTACCTTCTGGTACCTTGCTCGGAACTATTTCTGGCACCGAGAAAAACAAGGGTCCCCTTCTGTATGGCGTCACGACGACAGCGTCCTGTCGCACGCGATGACATGAGGATATAGCAGTCTCCAACTCTTTCGCTGACCATACAGTCTCTCGTTGCGGCGACCGCTGTCGCATTACCATCATGGAGGCGTTCCCCGCAGCCTCACGTCTGTTCTGCAACACGGTACGGCCTCGGCTATGTACACATCGAGCGATCTATTTGGAGAGGAGAGCCGCCGATATAGCTGTCCCGTCCTGGGGTTTATCATCGCAGCAGAGACGACACCGTCACATCCCAAGTGAACCGGTTGAGAGCGCCCCTGTTATAGACCGCTCGAAGCCCAAAGTCTGGAGTTCAGCAACAGAAGCTGTGGCCGACCTTCGGTCAGGGTCCACCGTTCTCAGTGCCGGATTCGGTCTTTGCGGTGTTGCAGAGACACTTATCCATGCGATACGCGATCGCGGGGCGGAGTCGCTCCATTCGCTCACGGCTGTCTCGAACAACGCTGGCATTGAAGATGTTGGTGGGCTAGCGCTGCTCACCAAATCGGGCCAGGTCAGCAAGCTGATTATCAGCTTCTTGGGCAACAACAAAGCGCTCGAAAGGCAGTATCTGAGTGGAGGTATTGCTATTGAGCTTTGCCCTCAGGGGACGCTGGCGGAGAGGATCAGGGCCGGAGGAGCGGGGATCCCCGCGTTTTACACGCCTACGGCTGTGGATACGTTCATCCAGGACGGCAAAATCCCGATAAAGTTCGATAGTGAGGGCAAAGTGGACAAGTACGGGCCGTCGAGAGAGGTCAGGGAATTCAACGGTCGAAAGTATCTCATGGAGACGGCGTTGACGGGCGATGTCGCTATCATAAGAGCATGGAAAGCGGATCGAGCCGGGAATTGCGTCTTTAGGTGAGTATACCCATGAAGAAATAGAAACCACGCTAGGATGTGAGCTCATGCCTGGCCGTTCTAGATACACGACCAAAGCATTCGGGCCCATCATGGCCAAGGCCGCCCGGCTAACCATTGTTGAAGCGGAGCACATTGTGGAAACAGGAGCCCTTGACCCGAATGACATTGATCTTCCCGGTATCTTCGTCGACCGCATCGTTCCCGCCACAGCAAAGAAGCACATTGAAATCAAAAAGCTGCGGCCATCTGGAACAAGCAGCGCGAAACGGTCGCCAACCAACGAAGCCGCGGCGCGAAGAGATCGAATTTCCCGGCGCGCAGCCAAGGAACTGAAAAATGGTTACTACGTCAACCTCGGCGTGGGCATCCCCACGTCTGCAGCGGCCTACGTGCCCGAGGGGACCCAAGTTTGGCTCCAAAGCGAAAATGGGATCCTGGGCATGGGCCCCCATCCAGCCGAAGATCAAGTCGACCCAGACATCATCAACGCAGGCAAGGAGACGGTTACGCTTCTGCCAGGGGCCTCGACTTTCGACAGCTCCGAATCGTTTGGCATGATCCGCGGTGGACACGTTGACGTTTCGATCCTAGGAGCGCTGCAAGTCAGTGCTTCTGGAGATCTGGCGAATTACATGGTTCCGGGGAAGGTGTTCAAGGGCATGGGAGGAGCCATGGACCTGGTGGGAAATCCCGATGCAACGAAGGTGGTTGTCGCGACGGAGCACGTGGCGAAGGATGGGAGCCCGAAGATTGTGCAGGAGTGCGATCTACCGCTCACGGGAGCGAGGTGCGTGAGTCTGATTATCACGGACTTGGGCGTGTTTGAGGTGGATAGGCAGAGGGAAGGGGGTGGATTGGTGTTGACGGAGATTGCGGAAGGTGTGAGTGTGGACGAGGTGAGGCAGAAGACGAGGGCGAGATTTGAGGTCGCGAAGGAGCTGAGGAAGATGGAATAGGGGTATAGGTGCCTCTCAGTGCTTGAGGCAAGTGCGATTCTCTCAAAGGAAATGCCATTCGATCAACAGCCTCCCCCTCCCTCGTCCTTCCACCTTGGAATGTTATGTCGTTTTCTCATCTTCACCCTCGACACTCCGACGCTTCCACCCTCCCACCCTCGTGATCCAGCCTTTCAAAAGCCAGACGGCCCTATGCTTCATTAACCGACTTCCGCGTCCTTTTGCCGTCCTCGTGCCTTTTGAACGGCAGTTGTTTCGTGTCGGGCCGCGGAGCGATGACGAGGTATCGGCGCCTTCTGATTGGCCAATCACCGCCAAGGCCTTTTCACCAGACGTCAAGGCGGACCATGTGCCAGATCCTGATCTCCCACCATGAGAAAGATGCAAATCCCGTCGGACCGACTTCCGCCCAGCATCGGATTTTTCACGCGCCAACCAGATGATTCAAATCCCATATTCGGCGGGCCCCTGGGCCTTGGCTTTTCACCTCGGAGAGAGTGCAGATCCACCCTCTGCGCGCGCCCCGGGCTTGAGCCGGATCGCCCGCATCGCCCCCGGTGGCAATTCACCACAACTCCTGTTGCAGACAATGTCAAGGTACTTGTGGTGATCAGTAGACTCCTGAGAGCCGACTGCATGAGCCGATCGCGAGTCCTCAGTCGCCATTCGAGATTTGGGTGTGAATTTGTCTCGCATTTGACGATCGCTGCGGCATACCCATGCTCCTAGCTAGCTTGCAATCAGGATTCAGTTGGGGGACTGACAGGTCGAACCGACCCACGGTTCGCCATCGGTCCAACTGTTTATAGCAACGACAAGATGGACGTTCTAATCAGCGACGCAATCCGTCAAATCAGGACGTCACGGTCAAGGCAAACAGCGGGGGCGCGACGATCTCCTTGCGAAGACCCTTTGAAAATCTCAAGTTCTCCCCAGCGGCCCACACCAAGCGCCCCCTGATGGGACCAAACGACGCGTTGTTATCTCCATTTCCCAAGATCGGCAAGTCATGCAGTGTGATTGGGAAACGATATTCGACATTCTCGAGAATCCGCTCATCTATTCCCGCCGTCAACATCCAAAAGTTGGTATTACCATGTCGGCAACTTCCGACCCGCCACTCCAACGCCCGAGCCCTACTGTGAACTGTTTAATGTTGGCTGTGTGGCTGTTTGGACGTGGGCATCCTTGCCTGCATACGCCGCCCCAACTCAAGGCATCTCACAGCATCCAGGCAATCATCGTCTACCGGGTGCTCCGTATACCGTACACATATACGGGGAGGGAAATGTATACGGAGCGTCGGTGCTGTTATGGTGCCTTATAAGCCGCCGCCGTTGCACGCGACGTTACCTAGGAGACACAGGCGGGATCAAACGGATCCGAAGATGACGCCCACGAGACGGGCGCGACGGAAATACTCTTCATCAGCTTGGACAGAACGAGGGCCCGCCAGGAATTGACCGATGGATGTTAGCATGTGTTCAATGTCGCCTTGTTTCCCCTGGACAAAGCAGCTCCGCGGCGGATGAAATAGAAGTGGCTCCTCAGGTCCACTGGGGCGGTCTCAAAGGGCACTAGGCAGACCCGCAAAAGCTTGTTAAACACTGGAAAACAGCCACACCACACTAAAAGTACTGTACCCAGAGCCTAGAGCATATAGGGCACACGCCTCGGTCGACGAGGGACGACTCTCCAAGTGGCCCCTCTTGTCCCTTGTTATGATTGATGTTCATTTTGCCCTCCAGCTTTCAGGCTTGCGGTCGTACTCCGGGCGCCGGTTTTGCAACCTTTTTTTTCTTCTGTCGATGAAAAGTGGACGCCAAGATTCGCCTCTCAACCATAAGCCCTGTTCCATGACATGTGTGGCACTGTGGCACCCCTCGTGGGCCCGTGGCCGGCTATCTTGTTGAAGTCTTGTTAGTCGGGTCAACCACGTTTTCCCCACGTCTCAGCCCCTCCGGATGCAGTGATGCGCTCGCTTGACCAATCTTGCCGTTACTTGCAAGACTGGTACAGTACCAAGTACTTTGCCCCGTGGATCGGAGTAATGGGTCTGCAAGCTGTTGACGACCCAGAACCACTCGAGATTGGTGGGAATGGGTGGCTGGCTGAAGGCGATATGTCGTCCTCATTACCTTATACCTTTTCCCTCCAATTGCCCCATGGCCGATCCAATCCATCGCTGATGGTGCCCTCTTGAACCTCTGCGGTATCCGCAATTGCGCGTACATACTCGCCGAGTTTTGCCTTTCCATCATTCGGGACGCAACGCTGTCCCACATCCACTTTCCCATGCCAATGGTCTTTCCTGCATGTGTCATGTTGTGGCGGCATCTCTCTTCCACGGTGGACCTGTACTCTCGGCTTCCCTGTGTGGACGCGGCGAATACCTAGCCTCAGTCCTCCCGAACCGACCACAGCTCCACAACAAACAAGGGAATAATCTTCGTCTGTCCCCTTCCCTTCTCGGATCTGGGCCGGCCCAGCCGCAAATGCACGCAGGGTTTGGCGAGGCGGGAACTCTTTGCTTCCCCTGCATTCCTCCCCTCATCCTTGGTTTTTCCAAGGGGATCATGCTTGGATTTTTTTGGGCAGGAGGGATGGGCCGCTTCTAGATCCTGCACTCCCATTGCTGAAAAATGTCAAAGGGGCCGGGGTCGCCGTTGCTAATCAGCCCTCCAGCTCCAGTTCTGGCCGTCGGCGTGTCAACCGAGTCGTTGGGCACGCGCGAAATCCCTCTTCCGACAGTGAATTCCCAAAGATCAACAGTCCGTATTCGGGCAACCTGGGGATCTTTCCTACATGAAACATTTGCACTCCTGCGCATCAGCCACAGGGATCAATCCATTGCCCGTTAGCTTCTGCGTATGTGCTTGGAGCTCTATGCTTGGGAGGCCACTCTGGCGACCATTCATTCAGCGGCAATCACTCTGGATTTCATTCTCTTCAAGGCCTTACTCCGGCACTAGCATTTGGCCGCCACTTCTTTGCACCCTTCTCTCTTGCTACATGCCCATGGATGTCTAGATTCGATTCCTTCAAGAACTGAACATCCGCTACTACACCATCCACCTGTCAATGTAACATGGGAAGCGTCTGTCCATCATCTTGTGAGCAGACCCGTGAACTGCCAATCTTAAGTCCGGCTGTACTCACCGACCCATAGAGAAACCAACCATATCATTGCGCCCTCGTGGAGCGGCATTCACCCTATTCTGGTCAGATCTTCTATCTGAACCCCTCTCCTCTGCGTTGAAGGTCCTCGTGGCAATTCACCCCTGTCGCAGCCTGTTTCTCACAGACCCATTCAGGTGAGCTAACTCCTCCCACTAGCAACCCGCATCGCACGCTGACCACTAGGCGTAACGTCAAGGTAGTGGTGAAATTCTCGTCACTTCTCGCTGCCTTCTCACAGCAACCGGTCCAGAGCGCTGTACCCAGTCGTGTGGAGCTCCATTCGTGCTTGCCTGCCCATCTCTTCCCCACTGCAGTAGGACTTCGAGGCAGTAAGCACCCCTCCTTGGGTACATCTCGATTGGCCTGTCCTGCGGCACTTCCTCTCTGCCAATCTTCAAAATCCCCCTGGCCTTCCGACTGGCCCTCGCCGATCTGGCGTGCCGTGCTCGAGCGTCAAGCAAACCCCAGCCCTCAAATTTTCGTCTGAAGCGCCCGCCATCCGAGCCTCAGTCCTAGGACCCAGGGTACCTCAATTCTGCAGGTGGTCTCCTTCAGCTGGCCGTGCGCTTTCACGCGTCGGTAATCCTTGCCCCCTAGGCTGTGACAGCCTCAAGATACGACTGAGGAACCGTCCAACCTACTGCGTGCTTTCGGTAGACTCTTTTCCATTGGCCTAAGGGACATTCGGCACCGGGAACCTCCCATATTGTTGGGTATACCCGAGCGAACGTTCGGTTGGTGCCGAGACGACATACTCTTGACCCCACCGCATCCCTATTTTCCTCCGAATAGTCCGGTTGCGCTACCTTCGACTCCCCTGGGAATGAAAGGCTCTTTACCAAACCTACCCCGACGTCATATGGAGCCATCGCCCCCTTCTGGCGTGCCCACTCCCCCTCCAGGACCGACAATTTCTTCTCCACAAAACATGGCACCTGGGCCACCTCACCCATTTACCCTAGCCCCAGCTTCAAGAACACCCGGCCTCCCAAATCACCTTCCTCAGTTAGAATTGCGGTCTCCAGCATCTTACAATGCCTCTTTTCACAACCACTCCTATAGCGCATCCTCAGCGTCGCCAAGCACGACATCTGGTCTCCCACAAGAGACCCAACAGGCCCAAGGCTTCCCTGGGCCTGGGGTGTCACCCACGCAGATGTCTGCCTCTACTTTGAACGCGCAGAAACGAGCCTATCGTCAACGGCGCAAGGATCCCAGCTGTGATGCTTGCAGAGAGCGGAAAGTCAAGGTGAGTGAAAACAGTCCTAATCATTTCTCATTCCGATTTATGATCCTACCTCGAAGGCCCAATTTATCCAAGTCATTGTCAATATTCTCTGAATATCATAAGTCCAATATTGTGCACGACTCTAGATTCATACTTGGCTTTGCAGAGGGTGACTCAACGCGCGAGACATGGGGCTACGAGTTGTTTGGATGATACCTATAGAGGACTCTTAACATCTTCTGCGCGGTGTTACTTTCGCATTCGACAACTAATAGAATTGCAGTGCGACGCAACGGAGACCACAGCATGTTCCGAGTGCTCGAGCAGAAACCACAAATGCCAGTTCACCAAGGAGACAAACCGCCGCATGTCTTCCATCAAGTGAGCCGCCGCGTAAACTGCTCAAAGTTTATAGCTATGCTGACTAGATACTAGACAGGTTCAAGATCTGCAGAGCCGAATCGCCGAACTCACGGAAGAGAACGCACTCTTGCGGACAAGATTATCAGACCCGAACGCCTCAGAACCGAAGGGCGAGGTAGCAACAAGTCACATTCGTGACGAATCAGGCGCAGATTCAGGGAAGCCACAAAAACGCCCCGTGCCAGTGATGAAAGGGTTCGAAAGCGTACGAGAAAACATCGAAAATCATGCGTACGGTATCTTCGACCCTCCCCTGCACGAGAAGATCAGGAACGCATCCATCAGTGGACAGACCTCCATTGCCGACTTGCCATCACGGTCCGAGTTCGTGCACCTTTCCCGAGCCTATTTCGAATCTACACATCGACTCTTTCCCGCCCTTAACTGGTCCACATTTCGACAGGAAGCCGAACAGGTCTACACAGCAGGAAGCTTAGATGGCAGACCTCAAGAATGGGTTGGCTTGTTTTTCGCGGTGTTGGCTTGCGGCGCGTTGCATGAGGAACACACGCCCGCTGCCACGCAACTCCCCCACCGAAGCTCGATCTATTTCAAGTTGGCCAGTCAGTCTGTCGATCCATTTCCGCAGACTGTTTCAGTCACACATGTATCATTGGTCTTTCTGTTGAGTGTATTCGCAATGGAGAACAACATGAAGGCAGCCGGAGCGGCTTGGTTGGCGTCCGCTGTGAGGCTTGCCCATGTCGTGAGGCTGCATATGGAAACTGAAGCACCTCCGGCCGAAGCGGAAATGCGGCGCCGTCTTTGGTGGTCAGTGTATACTCTGGATAGGTCAGTCATCGCTAATGGAACGCCATGAGATTAAGTTGACGGTTTCTGCAGGTTATCATCCCTCGATGCCCACCTCCCCATGTGCATCAACGAAATGGATTGTCATGCCACCTTACCCACCGCAGTCGACACTCCAGGATTTGGACATCCCGCCGACCAAGACACCCTGGACGTCTCCCTCGCAATCGTCCATGTAGCTCGCCAGGTTACATATATTGAACAGGCGCTCAGAGCTGTCATCATTAGCCCACAAATGCTCCAGACCATCGATGAGAAATTCCAATCCATTTTCAGGGTTTTGCCGAAACCATATCAACAGTCGCACGAAACCCCCTTGGACCCAACGTTGTTGCCTCCTCTACTAGCCCTTCAAAGCGCGCGCTTCCTGGTCTACAGGCATAACCTGTCTCCCGTTTGCCGACAATCAGAAAGGATGGAGGCTCTTCATCGCTGTTCTCTGGTAGCGCAAGATACATCAAATCTCATATCACGAGCAACCCACGCGTCATTCGGGACTGGCGATCCCGAAGGATGGCGAGCCAAAGCTTTGCCGCTGGCTTCGAATAGAATCTGCCTCCACCTTTGGAGATGTGTGCTTGTCTCCTGCTTTTGCAGCGACTATGAGACTGCTTCGATCTGCGTGCGTCTCTCAGCAGCTATCGGCAGTGCGCGCAAGGTCAATGGAGCATGCGGAAAGTATCTCGCCTTCTTTCTGCGTCGTGTATTAGACAGGATACATAGCGGCAACTGGGGCCAACACCAACTCGACCTAGACGAGGAGATCCTCGCCTACGCAAGTGGCGACATTCAAGGCCACCCGCAGCATTCCTGGGTGTGGGAAGGGAGCAGTGATCTGGCTGATCCATCGCCCATGTCTCCACCGTATCCAAAAGCACAATCTCACCACAGTCAAGGAGAGCCCATGCAAGACGTTACCACGACTAACGGCCTGGCGATACGGACCATAGGGTCACTGAAGAACGGTATGGAGTCTGAATGGAACGACTGGGCTAGCATCGAGCATCAGATCCGTCAAATCCAGGAAGAGCACCGCCCTCGCCTTGGGCAGCCTTCATCCTATTATTCGCAGCCGCATAATCCAGTCAAACGGCTGCACTTGACGACCCCAGCGCCGGCTCCCACGGTGAGGGCTGAGACAGCCCCGCAACCGGCACCGTCAGATCGAAGTCGCATCAGTATCGCGAACATCATATGACGCGGATCTTTCGGATAGTTGTCGCGTCATCTACCTATAAAATTGGAGGGGAGGGCACCTTCGATGTTTTCGAGGTCCATGGAGCATGCCGAATCAGCAACGAATCGCGTTCGTCCACTGTTGGCATTCGCATTCATTCCCTTGCGCGCTCGCGCTGAAGTCGAAGGGAAATAGCATTCCACTTGGAGGCGTTGTCGCAGTTTCGCCATTTCATAAAAGCATGCTGTCGTTATCATGTTATCGTGCCAAGTACTTTTTTGTTCTATGTTGCATTTGCGTTTCGACAAGAAGGGGCTTAGAGCTAGAAGCGAAGGGAGTTGGCGGGAAGGGTATTGCTGCTGTTGTATGATACCCGTATGATGATGATGCGAGTTCGACCTCCAAGTAACAATTAATATTTTTCCGCGCCTTCCCCATCGCTATTCTCGATTGATTGGACCAAGATGTGTCTAACAACCAATGTGAGAATCCGCTAGATGCGTTACAGTCCCTCGCCAACAGGTACCGTCATCCCATGCATCCCACTATACGCGCTCCGTTCCGGCCTCTTCCAATCCCTCAACACGTCCGCCCTCACCTCTCCCTTGATCTCAAATACTTCGACGCGAATGGGCCTACAAGTCTCCTTCATCCCTGCATCCTCTTTTCCCACCGCTTCCACCGATATCCCCTCTCCCTGGCCTTCCTCGGACTCCTCTCCCCATCCCCACCGCGACAAATCGCCCCCCGGGCATGCACTTAGCGCGCACAGGAGATCCTGCTCGGCAAAGAAGTCGAGGAACGAGTGCTCCGTGGCGGGCGAGGCCTCCATGAAGTAGCGCCCTTGCTCGTCGAGGCCGGTGACCTGGAAGACGTTGAGGACGTCGTGGACGTCGAATTCGGTCAGGTGGTGAGGGAGGATGGCGCGGGCGAGGTTGGAGTGACAGTGATGTGGGGGCGTGGTGTCGGGGTTCGAGGTTAGGAGTGCGGAGACTTGGGAGTGGGGTCAGTGTCGGTGCGAGAGAAAGGGGGGAATGTAAGGAGAGGGAGTTTTGCATGATGGTGATTGGAAAGGTGGGGAGAGGCAAATGGGAGACGGAGGACGGAAGCATGGTCCTGTTCTTGGACGGACTGGTAGGGTTGTCTAACTAAGGGTTGTGCTATGAGAGTCATTGCCATAGGCGCAAGCGGGAATAGGAAATGAGAATGCAAATACGAAAGGGGACAGAAAACAAAAGGGAAAGGGAAAGGGAAAGGGAAAGGGAAAGGGAAAGGGAAAGGGAAAGGGAAAGGGAAAGGGAAAGGGAAAGGGAAAGGGAAAGGGAAAGGGAAAGGGAAAGGGAAAGGGAAAGGGAAAGGGAAAGGGAAAGGGAAAGGGAAAGGGAAAGGGAAAGGGAAAGGGAAAGAGGATAGGAATATGTGTGTATGCCTACGAGAATTAACGCGCTAGCAGAAGATGAGAAGCAAAAAACAAGACGGAGATGTCATAAAAAGGGCCTAAGACTGAAGGATTCTCGATCCCTAGCACCACCTTTGATAACAAACCAAACCTACCATAAGGATCACACCGCGTCCCAAGCAAATCATGACATCTCCCACCCCATCTCGTCTTCCTCCTCCTCAACCTCCCCCTTCCATCACTTCCATCCTCCTCTTCCCCCTCCTCCTCATCAACCCCCCTATCACCCAACCCACACCCATCTCTCACCACCCCACAAAGTGGCCGCATGAATGGCAAACAACTCCACAGCCGATCCCCCTCCACCACGTGGCTTCCCTGCAACTGCCTCGTCCGTGCAGCCCAGAATCTCTCTCTCGGATCATGCGCATTCCACACGTTCAGGTCGCCAACTTGCGGGCCTTGGGGCGTGGACAGGCGGAAGAGCGAGCCGGCTGGGACGCGCCAGGCGTGACCCGAACGAGGGGGGATGAGATGCGTGTAGGTGAGGGTTAGGTGGGGGTGAGACTCGGGAGAGGGGGAGGAGGGGGAGGACCTGGGTGGGAGGAGAGAGGCGAGGCGAGTGTAGAGGGCGGTTGGGGGATGGAGGGGGGAGAGGGGAGACGTGGGGAAGTAGGCGGGTTTGGGGGGTTGGTTGGGGTTTGGCGGCGGCATGGTATGGTAGTTTGCTTAAGGAGTGTGGGGGATTTGTGCGGTTCTTTGCTAACACGAATATTTGTAAGAAAATGGATATATTCGTGTTGGAGAATTTGAGAGGTGGAAGGACGTTGGATGTGTCTGCAAGGATACATGTGCGTCAACGGATCGTAAGCCGTGCATAAGCGTCATTGGGCGGCGATCATGGGCATGTCCACAATTCGATATGTGTGCAATCGCAATCTGTAAAGACACCATGAAACACCATGGCCGGGGAGCGCCGGAATTCGAGATAGGTAGTTTCGCTTAGGCTAGAATGCTGCTCGGTAATCAGAACGAACATCTGAAGCGGAACAAAATGCGCGACTCCTTTGCGTAAGAGTCCTCGAGATATTAACAGCCCATTGATAATTTTGAATCCTTTCCATTAACAGATCTTCCGAAATCGTCGAAATTACAACCTCTCCAACTTGGCGCTTCCCAGCATCTTCCCTCCATCCAACACGATCGTGTCACCGTTGACATGACCTCCAGCCCTCGAGCTCAAAAACACAACCGTCGCTGCAATATCCTCCGCCTTACCCACCCTCCCATTCGGATTCGCCTTATTGAGGGCCTCGGTCCCGCCACTCCTCTCCATGAGCACGTTCGCCATCTTACTAGGGAAGAAACCCGGCGCAATGCCGTTCACGAGGATGTGCCGGGGTCCCAGCTCGACGGCCAGGTTGCGCACCAGGTGCAGGACCGCCGCTTTGGAGGCTGCATAGCTGTAGGCGGCGGATTCGCCGAGGGAGCCGACGGCGATACCCGCCACGGAACCGGTGACGATGACGCGCGAGGGGTCGGCGGTGGTACCGCGCTTCTCGAGGAGAGGAGCGAATCTAGTGTATATGTTAGCTTGTGAGAGCTGCGAGGATGCAGAAAGCGGACGCACTTCTGAATGGTGAAGAACACGCCCTTGACGTTCAAGTCCATGACCTTGTCCCACCCATTCTTCTCGTCCACCTTGTCGAAGTAGGCGCCCCAGGTAGCTCCGGCGTTGGCGAACAGGATGTCGACGTGGTCGGTGTGCTTGCTCACTTCCTTGACGAGGCGTTCGATCTCAGCGATTTTGCTGCTGTCGGCGGGGATGGAGTAGGCGCGGGCATTTGGGGATTTGTTGGGGAGGGCGTTGAGGGCTGCAACGGCTTCGTCGCAGGCGGAGGCTTTGCGGGAGGTAATGAAGACTTTGGAGCAGCCGGCCTGGAGGAGGCTGAGCGGTGTGAGTGCTGGGATGGTGGTGGTTTGAAGTGTGCTTGGACGGGGGTGGGTTTGGGGTTGTTGATGGCATGAGGCGGAGGCATTGGGGTGTAATTACTTACCCAGAGGCGGCATGCAGTCCCAGACCGCGAGATCCACCGGAAACAACAGCTACCTTACCCTCAAGGGAGAAAATATTTCTGAAGTCCTGGAGCTGAACATCCGCCTGTGCTTCGGACATTTTCGCGGATTGAGGGGTGGAGATGGAGAACTGAGGGAGTTACGGGAATATCAATCAGAGGCGGAAGTTGTGGGAGAAGGTTTTCAGAACGTTGGAGGGCAGAGAGAAAGGCAGAGAGAGCGCCGAGCTTCTTTTGTTGGACCTCGGGGTGAAGTTCTAGGTCATCGATGGTCGTCGAGTCTTATAGAGCTGAGAGGGGATTAGCCTCGGCATGGCTGAATTGGGCAAGAGACGTCTCATCGTGTTGGAGCGGTAGGGCACTATCTTGGATGGGTATGTTTGCGGCCGTAAGTTTGTGAATTCCATATAGGCCACTGGGTTCCGTGTCTAAAGTGCAAGTGAGGCGTCGAAGTCCCCGGAGGCTTCGTCGCAGGTGGGATGGGATGAAAGCTGGATGGTGCTGGGGGAAGGTCTAAGCGACAAACGGTTGAATGAGGAAGGAATGTCTAGACGGTTGACAATACTGTCCATGCAAAACTTCATACGACATACTCCTCAATACAAGCTTCTGCCCATTTCTTGTACAGTTATTACAATCATAGGTTGTTCTTTGGTATATGGCTGAAATGGTAGAGCTTTTGGTTCCCTTCAGGCGAATTCCCGCATGGTATTGCATATCGAAACATCTTGCAAACCACGTTCTGAATCGTTACGTCTTCCACACATAAGCAGGTTCCGCCAAAGCTCAGGGTGTCTAGCTTATTAGGAACCCCACACCCATGAATTGCGCAACAGGAGACCCTAGTCCTACGACACCGAGGCCTTCCAGCTGGGCCACCAGCGAGTGTTTTCATCAACGCTTCCTGGGGCCTCACATTTGCCCCGCCTAATTAAATTAGGGAAAGTAGCGTGCTTTTTTCGGTCATCATTGTCGAAGGCAGGTGTACAGTACGTGTGCAGAGTCACGACATTAGTACAGCAGCTACATACACGATGCACTACTAAAGGTGGTCGACTTTTTTTGCTCAGATTACAAGGGATTCATCACAACGATACTGCGGACAAGGTCGAACGTCCCATCAGTCTTGGGCGTTTAGGGCAAAGCCATCCTTGATCAGTCTTTCGCCAATGACTGATAAAGTACCTTCTTTGAAGCGTGAAGTATCTAAGTTATTGGCGTTTGCTGACAACCACGACGAAGTAGTATCGAAATTGGCGTCGAGTCCTCAGATATACCGTCGTTACCGGTTTCTACGCATCTCTATATGTTGCCCGGGTCGTTTTTGCCTCGTGATGGAGATGACCGGGTCTTGGCGCGGGGATGGTGTTGACCAGAATGCCAACGCATCCACGCATCTCGATCTGTCCAATACATTCCGGCCTGGCCTATAAGCCGCAAAGCTAACCCACTTCTCGTTCACTGGCTCCGCTGCAGCGTCATGTATTATGTACCTCGTCACCGCCTCCGCGCTCAACCGCCTTAACCTCCACCTGTCGTCCTGACCCTTGCCGCGATATCGTCAGGTCCTCCACGAGATATTCCTCCCTTCAACGCCATTGCAACCCACTATATCGGCTACAGTACCGCACTACGGAACCCATCGACAGCCGCTATAATGTACCCGACGGTCCTATGAGCATGAAGAGATGGATGCGGCCCCAAACTGTGCTATTTGCAATGGACCGGCGTATCCAGAATGTTCCTGCGAGGCAGAACGTCTTCAGGTAGCCGTCAAGCAAGCCGAGCATCGTGCCATGGAGTCGAAGCTGGCTGAAATCAGGTGCGTGCCGTTGCGCAAGCCGTAGGGACAGTATAACTGATTGCTTCCTAGGGACTGGGTCATAACACATGCGCGGCAACACATCCTCAACGCCTTCGAACGGCTGACGTCGACGCGCAAGCAAGCGCATTCAGCGTACCTCGCCTCTCTCCCCAACTACTCCATCTACATGCAGTACTCTGGCCACCCTCCAATACATCCAGGGTACATTGCTCAGCTGCAAACCCAGATCGCAGAGGCCCATGCGGAGCTGAAGCGGGGTATCGATGCGGACTGGCGCGCCTCCGTTCTCCGTTACCCGGAAGTCCTAGACTACTTTTACAGTCTGATAGACCTGAAAATACCTAGCGATCGCTCTCCTAGGGTGGTGGAGCCGCCCTTTGCTGCTGCAGGGTATGCGGATCGGGGATACGATCATTCGAGGATTGGCAAAGAGTCCAAGAAGAAGAGGAGGAGGGAAAGAGAGGCCTCGGCGGGCTATAGGGAAGAGCAGATGATTTCTGTGGCAGGAAGAGCGATGAGAGGACCGCCTGCCGCGCCCACGCCGCCAATTATGCCAGGAGGGTACCCGAGGCCTCCGGGAATGTATCCTTATTGATGGAGAGAGGCATGACAAAGCGAGACAGAACCCCCAAGTTTGTTTCGAGCAATGCGACATCTGTGGTTGTCCCTCTCCATCAGGGTTTTACGGTGTATCACACCCAGAAGCAACACAACACTAACCATTTCCAAATGCTATCTACTGGGACAGCAAGACACAGGCTCGACATGTTTCTGGGCGGATTATCTTTTGATTTACTGAGGCATAGCGAGGAGTTTTTGGCTGTTAGGAGGACATTCTTCTTCAGTTATGAAGCTTTCAGTACATCATCTTAGGAAGACAGATGATCTTCGGGTTGGACATGGCATATAATTCAATACGCAAACGAATTTCTAGGGCGCCCTTCCAGAGCACAGAAAGAGGATCAGAATAGTCCTTTCTTTGCGAAACAGTTTGTGATCTAATGGTGAATACATATATCAGTCAGGTGACGATCCACCTGATCGGGGAAATATTTAGCCGGAGTGAAAGGGTCAAAGCTCCACCAGACCTCCGAGATCACCTAGACGTGAACTTTATCTTGAATGTTTATCTCGAGATCCTACAACGCGCCACCCCACACCCAAACACACCACTACTGAATACCCAGAACTGACTACCATGACTGAAAAACGCACCGCCGCCGGCGGTGATACCGACTTCCGCCGCACGTTCAATCGCGAAGAGGCCGCCGCTCGAGGCGCGGAGCGGGAACGCCGCGAACGCGAAGAAGCCAAAGCACGCTATGAAGCCAAACTCGAAGGCAAGAAGTACCACCGACGAGCCTCCACGCCCCCGGATGCGCGCGAGACGGAGGCCCGCAAGAAACGCCTCGATGTATCGAGTATGGTAGGCAAGACGATGGTGGTACCTGCGGGGGCGGGCGTGGGCAAGAGAGGAAGAGGTGCCGGATTTTACTGCGAGGCTTGCGACTTGACGTTCAAAGACAATCTTCAGCTTGTTGAGCATGAGAATAGTAAACAGCATCTTATTGCCATCGGGGAGACGGGCTTGGTCAAGGTCGCGACGGTGGAAGAGGTCCGGGAACGGCTGAGGTACTTGGCGAGGAAGAAGAGAGAGGCTAAGGCGGCAAAAAATGAGGTCGTTGATGTGGATGCGCGGTTAGAAATGGCGAGGGAGAAGGAGGAGCAAGAGAGGCAGGAGAAGAGAGAGAAGAGGAATCAAAAGAGGAGGAAGCAGATGGATCCGTTGGCGATGGCGGAGGCTATGGTGAAGCAAGAGATTGGGGATTGAAGGACTGGTATGGAAACATCTCAGGCAAGAGTCTGTTATGAGTCAAGGATGTCAGGCTTCTGCGCCCGGACAACTACATGGTGGTAGTCGCGCGCATACTGGGCCAGGTTGAAGCAATCTGGGGTGGTTGACAGGCCGCAGCCTAGCCACGTTGGAGGCATTCGGAGCATTGATTCGATGCACGGCACTGCTTCGCCGCGTCCACTACTATCGTTCATACTCCACAGCCTCGAGAGTCGACATATCTGGACACAACCGTTCTCTCTGGCACCCAGAGGTTCATTCTCGATCAGCTCCATGTGGGCGGCTGCTCAACACGAGGATACTACATTATCAACGAGAGGGTAATTGCCAATGGCCATCCATACGCTTCTTGGTCGCTCCCAGCACCTGACAACGGGTTTGGTATACCCAGGTGAATTGCGCATTCAGCAGCGGTGCGGATGCGGATCCATGATGCTTCCTCAGTTTTTTGTCCGACTGGCGAATCGGGTCCGGATGCGGGGCAGCAGCCTCATTGTGTAATAAGTCGGCCGGTGTGTAAGATGCGATTTGCGGACGATTGACGCAATCCCTTGATTTCTAAGCATTGAGACACTGTCACAATTATCTCTCCTCGTCGCCAGATATAAAATTCATCCTGAGTTCCCTCCTGGAGAACTGTTCGTCTTTGTTCTTGGTCTTTTCCCATCCGTGCTGTCCGCCACAGTCTCCCCTCATCCCACTTGGCCATAGCTCCTTGTTACCTGACTCGCGTACATTTCCTCAATCGCAACCACAACAACAGTTCCACAGAAGGAGAAAAGGACACTGACCCGCAATGGCTTCTCCAAATATTACCCTATACACTAACCACCGCTGCCCGTGGGCGCACCGGGCGCATATTGTGATCAAGGAACTGGGCCTTCCGTATGAAGAGGTTATCATTGATCTGGACAAGCCAAGGGAGCCGTGGTATTTGGAGGTGAACCCGGTATGCTTCGACTGATGCGTCTCTGGTCTTTCAGAGGCTTCACTCCCAGAGCCATCACTGATGGCATTCATAGCGCGGTCTTGTACCTGCCATCAAGTTCTCGGATGGGTCCGTCACGGATGAAATCATTACCGAGTCGGGTATCGTCTCCCAGTTCCTCGCAGACGCCTACCCGTCGCATCTCCTGCCAGCTTCTGGTGACGCTAAGTCTGCGTTAAGACGCGCCCGCATCAACTTCTTCGTGGACACGTGGTTCAGCAAAGCTGGGTCATATTGGTTCCAGATTGCGCAGAAAGGTACCGAAGAGGAAAAGGAGGCCCTCGTTAAGGACTTCGTGAGCATTGTTGGCAAAGAGATTGAGCCTTTGCTGAAGGATGCTGCACCATTCTTCGGGGGCAGTGGAAAGCTGACACTGGCCGAGGTAGGCTGACGTCAATCATGGTAGAGATATTTGTTTTGACTGACTGCTTTAGGCGCTCACTGCTCCCTTCATTCTCCGCATCTACGCGTTCGCCAAACATGGAATCCTGCCACAGTCTCTCCTTACAGGACTAAATGCTCTGCCGAATTTCGCCAAGTGGGCTGCGGAAGTGATCAAGCATGAGAGCGTTACTTACATCTGGAATGAGCAGGCGGTGATCGAGGGGACATTGAGGAAATTCGCGTCGCTCAAGGCGCAAAACAAATAGTTGCTGCGTGGCATAGCCGGTCCATCGCACCATTACCAGCAAGTCTATACACATGATGACAAATATTGCTATATCCAAACGAGAAAGTCGTAGAAAAACATGATAACATTATAAAGTCAACACCCCGGTACTCCAGTCAGATCCATTGTAAATGCGTGAGGATACCCACTCACAGAGCGAGCATTGAAAACAAGGATTACCTCCGACGACACATGCCAATGTTTCAGATGACCAACCTTCACCTGATCCTTGTTATCAGGATCTGGAGCCATGGCGGGTGCGTTTGGCCGGATGAAGTGATCTATCAGTAGCTCGAAGGCCCAACAGAGTCGTGGCAGCGTCGAAATCCACTTGCGTGTGACGGTACTGCCTGGAATCCATTTCCGAATCAGTGTCGCCCCCAGCGACGGATTCCGCTGTTGAGGGCGCGGTAGATATCGCAGTCGAAGGACGGATAGGCTCTCTGTGATCTTCATATGCTACCTTCGATAGCGTACGCTTCGCCACAAGCGGTACGTTTTTACCCGGAACGGAGGTGAGCCAACGTTGAGGGAAACTAAATCCCGACATCGATGTGGGAGAGTGTGGCTGATTGATCGCTGTCCATCCACAGCTGCGAGGAGAAACCTCGGGTGAGAAGATGTACTTCTCCTGCGTGTCCTCGTCCGTCGACCCATATCCGCTTTCCTGGTCGCTGACTTTTATGCGATGTCGCTTCGTGTCTTTAGGTGACCATGGTGGGCTTATAAAATTCATACCCGGCGTTATGGGTGGTGTGTTCGCCTTCACCACTCGATACGACAGTCCCTCTTCCCGCCAACGATGCGTGTCTATGGTGCATTTCTTCACAATAGCAGGATCGATGATGAATTTAGCGAAGTTAGGGTCTTTGGGGTGCATGCAAGTCGAAGGGAAGTCGTTGCCGAAAATAGGGGTCAGAGCATAGCGGATGCTGTAGCTGAAGGTGGCTGCGACGGCTTTGGCGGCATCGTATGGCATCCAGTACCCTAAGAAGCGTGAGTGGGATGGCAACGTATTGAATGAGATCAGTGCATACCTTGCGCTGCTAGTGCACCCCCTGTTATGCTGTATGATATATCCCGGAGACCAGGATTGAGGTTGAGGACTTTGGCGGGAGTGGTCTGCCACCGTCAGTAAACGGAGCGATTTTCGCGTCAATATCACCGACCTTGCTGTATTTACAGCATTTAAAGAAAGGTGTTATGCGGACAAGGCCCACCTGGTAATCCCAGAGCACATTGTATGTCTTTTCATCACCAGGAACTTTGAACTGATATTGGAACACTGAGGGGCCGTCTTAGTACTGAGACCAGGGAAAGCCAACGGACAACACACCTTCAAATGCCTCCCTGCCCGTCTTTGGCATGAAATCCTTCTTGTCGCTGTTATAAGGTATGCGACGAGCACTTCTCCGCTCAATTTCGTCCAACGGGGGATACACTTGGAATTTGCGGTGATGTGCTAGCAGCCCCTCGTCGGCCCCCGCACCATGTGGAGGATAGTTGACGGGCCCGTTTACTTCTGCTTCGGCGAATATGGCAGCGTCCTTGGGTATCTTCTGGCGTTTGGGATAAGGACAAGAGACTGTTGGACGAGCCTGAATGGGTGGACTGACACTTTTGGAGTTTCGGCGCCCCTGGGTCTCACCGCACTCGAACGGATTGAGCAATGACTGGATTCTCATGGTTCAACTTGGAGGAGTGAAACTTCGAGGATGCGGGTCGGGAAAGAACCTGTGTTTCGGATCTTGCCTCTCGACACCGGGGCTTGACGGCTCTGAAGCAACGACTAGAGTGGGAAGTGAGCCAAGCTTCAGTGCGACGAAGCGGGAGAAGGATATCGCGGGTTGGTGACCGTCGGAGACAGATTAAGAGCTGACCACAGCGCGTTTGCTGGTATGTCCACGAGACAGGGCGGCGATCTTATACGATGAGCCAGCAGAATTTGGTCGAACAAGAGCAGTCACTGGGAACGCTAACAGGCACTGTCAGGTCGAGAAATAGCGGTACATGCATGCAGACCTCAAACGTACGTATCTGGTTCAGACAATAATGCTGGCCGATGAGCTTTGCTGGAACCCAGGGCTTCTTGCAGCGGAACGGACGCGCTATGAGCAACTGACCACCCAACCAGAGGTGTCCAGGATCCCGTTTGTCAATGACTGGTCAAGGGCAAAGAGAACGGCCTCGCTTCGAAGACCAACGGAAATCACGGAACGGTGGCCTGGAGGATGGTAGGAGGTGCTACTGTTTTCTTGAGGGGCTAGCGCAAAGTAGTAATGCTGTCGGAATATCGAAGATATCGAACACAATGCCGACGCCTCTTTGCGGCGGGTCTGACCGCCTGTAAACAATGAAGGCGGTTTCGGTGCGCAGAGAATGTTGAGACTTCTCTCAGAAAGGGGTTTGGAGTCGGTCGAGAGATTCTAAGTCCCGAAGGCCTTATAAAACGGATGCTCTCTTGTTTCATAGGGCCTCAGTTGCTACGGCTTGCGGAACGTGCGTCGCCAAACCCTGCAGTCAAAGCTTCCAGCATAGTCCATCCGGTGTACACGGTGCTCTGGGATGTATGCGGTTTCAGACTGCACGCTCAGTGGCGTATACTTGTTAGCACGCGGAAGTGGAGCTGATTGCACAGCCTTTCGACGCTAATGGAATTCACTGGACCAACAATCATGCCAAAGGTGGGGGGATAAGGTCGAGGGAAGGCCTGTTTCACTGCATCAATCACTCTTTCCGTCTAAACCCTGCATCCTGACCGGATTATCCTTCCACTCTCTTTGTCTACTGTCAACATGCTTCTTCCATTTCAAGAGCAAATTCGACATGTTTTGCTGCAGCCTCATACCAGCAAATGGCTTGCGATTTTTGACCAACTTTCGAAAAACAGTAGGAATGATTGCCCATATATTACTACTGAGAAAAGTACCTATTTCAGCAGTCTGTTGCATTGACGAAAAGACTCATCTGTCAGAGTGCTGGCGGGTGGTTGCCAGATCCCAGGATGTCACTTGTACCTCCAGGACCACTTGCTGCAGGATGCCAAGCTAGTCTACTAGACTCTTGTCGGAAGCCTTGCTGGCAATTATAAATGTCCCACTTCCCTATCATGCTCTCTGACGGCATGGCTTGGTTCAGCGAATCGGTACCTGGTAGTACTGCAGCTTCCCGTTGAAACAAGTGCACGTACCTACTTAGCCGTCTGCCGTGCAAACGTGGTTGCATTACCGCGTCAGTACATCTATCTCATTTCGGATTCGTACACTATCTGCATTTCTACTGAGGAAATAATTGGTTTACTTAAAATGTCGGTGAGGCAATTGGACGGCCTTGGAAAGAAAGTACTCGAGAGCCCAGGACGTTGCCCCCTGAATGGTCGTTTGCGGGGAGCATCTGGCTCGGCGAGCACCGTTCCTCCCGGATGGTCAGTCCAGCTTACATACAATTCGATTGATTACTCCTCAGTATGCCTTACGCCACCACCGAGAGAAGTATGACTATAACAGGGCAATGCGCGACCGCTCTAGATCGTGCCGCTCCCATCGGCGTCCCCAGGGTAGAGTCCAGGCGTCTCAACTACGCGAATGTGCATGGCTGACCGCTATTTCTTTCCGCCAGAAAGAAAGAGCGGTGATTCTGTCTCAGTCGTGACCGCCCAGAGGGACCTGCAGGCCTTTAGTCACTGCTCCACGCACGGCTTCTAGGATTCCAGAAACAGCGTCGAGCCAATATGCATTTCTCTATGTATGCAGGAAGCCTAGCGGTAAGTACATCCGCTTAATTTGCCGGGTCTTTGACTAGGCGGTGGGAGAGTGGACAGCTCAGTGATGTCGGACGTGGAAGGAAAGGATCCTGATGAGCCCTCGCTCTACTCGTGTCTCACTTCAAGCCCACGGGCTGAGCCGTGAAGTGGGTCTGAAACTCGTAGTCATTTGCTCGACGCCATAATGGCGGAAAGATGTTCATAATGGAGGAAGATGTGCATCGGGGTAAAATGGCCTGTTGCCAGGAGATCACTTCCGCTTCCGCCTCTGTAGTCTGACAAATGTATTTTTCTAGAGTAATTCGACGTCAAAATGCGTTATTTGGTCCAGTAACATTGAAGAGGTTATCTAGCAAGGCAGCAGCTTCGTGAACAGGTGGAACGCCATGATAGTTGTGACTCGACATCTGCATGTTGGCGCATTTTCGGCTGTCAGCAACTCACAATGCGGCGGACGAAACATTTGATCATTTTGCATGATAATGTCTATGAACACGGTTTCAGTCTTTTTGGTGCCTAGCAGTCCTTCCAAAATAAAGTTTCCGGGCTTGGATTCTCGGTCGCGTGATGTTGAGCATTACAGGATAGGTATGGCGCGCCTGCTTCCGGATGACGGCGTCTGTCCGATAAATTATATTGTGTCTCAGAACACCTAAGTATCGCCGACGCGGACCATATCCCAGAATTCACACTGTTCAACTGAATAACTAGGTGCGTGGAGGCCTACCTATGGTAAGCAGTGGTCTTTAAACACTCAAGACTCAGTTTTAGACATGGGGAGCTGTACAATTACTTGCACTCATATTACGACGACACCTTAGGCGTTATCAAGTTCCTCCTTTTATGCTGCGCTTTCTTTCTCTCTACGGCTTTATTGTCCCAGAAGAGCTAGTAACAGACATAGATAGCCGACCTTGAGGTGGGACTTGAAAATTTCCTCACTTACAGTTTTATCCTAGCCATGTCGTTTGCTGGCTGAAACAACTAGACAGCATCGCAGAATAAGAGCCCTCGTCCCCTCACTATTGCTGCTATCTTCATTCGAGGCACGCCAATGTCACGTCCCACGCGAGGCAGCATTCGCCGTAACCCGTTCCCCGCCCGCCAGTTGTCACCAAACATACTGTGCCACGATAAAAGACGCTGAAACTACAACACCGCGATCCACAAGACGGCGACTAGGTGGCAGGTCCCCCAAACGCCCGTTTAGACACTCCCATGCGGTACCATGATGTGCGACGAAGCAGTCAAATTGTCGAAGACTCAGCATTATTGAATCGCCGCCATCAGCCATTGTACGCGTGATACGATCGATGAGCTGGATATTGATGACAAACGCGGTTGTTCCTCCTATTTAACCCAGCGCAGAGATTGGTCTCCGTTCGATAGAGAGAAATTGATACGCCTGGCTTAGAAGTTTGCTCAGGAAGCGCAAGCTAGCAGCCGCGACAATCTGTGGACCGTCTACCGAGGCTCATAAGGTTAGTAACGATATGATGTGAGCACATGGCCTCGACTTTCGATAATATCGTTGATATGACCATGGACACCAACTTAGTTTAAGGGCCTTAAGCCGACTTTTTCCATATACGGAATGCAGGGGCCCTATGGATCTGCGAAAAGTCGGGAGAAGCAGCATGGTCTGGTATTCCCCAACCCAATCTCGATGAACTCACAACTGTCGACAGCAAAGTCAATGGAGAGTCGTTGAAGGTGTACTGTTTGACTATATCCAGCCTTACTGGGATCAATTGGGGCAGATGAGTGCCAAATTCGTGTTCGAGAGGATCACTTCAACGGCTAGCTAGCCAGCCTCACCGATTAAGTTCTGACCATCAGCTGTTGTGCTACGGTTAAATTTCGTGGCGTCTTCGGTGTCTTCCAACAGCAAATCCTGGCCAGGGTACACTCTCGAAGCCTTATTTACGCAGAAGTCATCCCGATTCCTGCAAGGGTTAACGCCGAACAGTGACAGGTGAGGGCAGCGTCGCCTTTCCTTTTGGTTGCCAGTTGAACCCAGAGAATGATAATCACTCGACAGTAACGCAAGGTACAACAATCGCAGCCGAATTCGGCCTGCCGCCTTCCAGCCTCGAGCACAGTGCGGCGGGCAACGTGTGGAGTATCAATTTCGACATCAACGCTGACATCCCCGAGCAGTCTAACTCTGCAACCAGGAATTTAGTTCTCGTTTCCGTAGTACATCATATGGCGTGCCAGTCCACCTGGTTGCTATCACTACTTTTCACTCCACCAACTAGTTATGTCTCGCTTGCGGCCGTACGCCTCGGAATCATCACAACAGCACACAGAACCCACGATCCGAACGATTCTGACGACTCCTTGCTCCAGGCATGTCATTTTGCGACCCCATAGCTTATCCTGCCGCACTGATGTGGGCAAAGTAATATTTCGGCAGCGAGGGATCAGTTGTCGGGCTGGGATTGCCTGTGCGTTCCGCAACGGTGACCCAGCGAGAGGGGTTTGACAGACATGGCAAAAAAGATGACAGGCCGGTTGTACGTGTGCGAGGGAAATGACGAGGCGGCGTGGTGCTGGCCTGATGGCTGGAGGGTGGTGTAACTGCTTGGGATGGGTGATTGGAAGTTTGGATCCGGAAGGGTGGTTAGGTCTAAGGCTGTGTGTCGGGACAGTGCGGAGTATTTCGAGACCCGACGTCGGCGAGTTTCCTTTTGATCTACACGTTTGTGCGGATTTCTTCTCATCGATTAGGCATTGTCCGCGGAGCTGGTCCTCGACTTCGACTGCCGTACAGTCAGTGCATTGGCAATTGTGCCAAGCTCATCAGCTCGCGATCTCTATCATGCGCGCTTAGGGTACTCAGAACTTAGCTGCAGGGGGTGTATACCCTCCTCGGTGGCGTAATATTTAACTTAAGTTAATCCCAAGAAGCTTAAAATGTCAGTCCCAACATTTTGAGGATTAATCAGGTTGTCTGATGGCCTTGATGAAGCTGTATCGTGTGCCACGGATTCTCAATCTCCTGCTCTAGACTTCAGTATCAACGTTTGTGCGTTGTACCCTTATGGTGAGTACAAAGGGTGCCCATGCTCTGATATAACCGGAATAAACCATTGTTACATTTTTCCAGTTGGCGCGCCCGATTATGAGGATTGATAGCTGACGAGGGACTTGAAAAACATCCCATGCGACGACACTGCTGTTCTGTATAAGGAGATTCTTATTACAAGCAGCCACATCGCACCAGCAACTTGGAACGTTGTAGAAGACCAATGAAATTTCGCATTGCACCAGGGGCGATGAAAGAATTTAAAAACACCCTCGAGAAACTCATCCCATGTCGGCGCGTATTATGTAAGCCCCCTGAAACCGTATAACCCCGATGAACCGCATGCAAAGTTAACCCGTAACCATAACCCCGAGGCTAACTACAATATGCCCCCGTCCTCCTTCCTCAGGTGAAGACATCGCAAACCGGCTACGATGCTAGATTGAAAGAAAAACAAGGAAAAGGGACGGATACCTCTCATGCCCGTCCTGGTCCATGGCCTCCCCGCCATCGACCACCAAGCCGCGTCGCAGGGCAGGAGTCCGCTTAATCACTCTCGTCATTAAAATCGGAAGCCGCTTCATCACTGTTCTCATCATCGCTGACCGTATACTTGGCCGGCTTCGCTGCAGCCCTGCGACCTGGTCTCGCAGTCTGTGCGACAGCTCGCCCCTTAGGTTTGGATACTGCCAGATCATCTTCCTCATCATCGGATAAGATATCGTTAGCCAAATCATCCGCATCTTCCATATCTTTGTCGGAGTCAACGGCATCCGTTTTCGTAACCCTGGGAGCCGACGCCGCAGCCGCTGTCTTCTTGGCAAGTTTTGCTGCATAGGCCTTTGCTGCAGGGCTGAGGGGAGCTTTCTTCGTGGCTATGATAGCTGCCGCGGCGGAAGCCTTAGGTTTAGCAACTGGCTTATGGGCAGGCTTAGCAGCTGTTTTGACAGCGGGTTTTGTCGCGGGCTTTGCCGTGCTCCTGCTGGCTGCCTTTTTGGTGGCATTGAATCCAAAGTCTTCCTCATCGGAGGATTCGTCGAGAACGTCAATGACTTTGCCCGTAGCGGGCTTTGGTGGCACTAGTGATTCGTCTTCCGAGTCATCTTCCGCTACCACGGGACTCGTCTTCTTCGCGGGAGCCTTTGCAGTGATGCCGCTTGAAGCGTTGTCTGAACTAGTCCCACCAACGGCAGGACGATTGGCAAAGTAGTCGCTCTCATCACTGTCTTCGTCAACGGTGTACTTCGGAGCCTTAGCTGCAGCTCCACGAGCATTCCTAGACGTTGCAGGTGCCGGTTCTTTCGCGACAGCTGCAAAGATGTCCGTCTCGTCTTCAGAGTCTGACACGACAGGGGCGGGCTTCTTTGCGACGGCCTTACTTCCAGCAGGTCGTCCTCGCTTAGCTGGGGCAGGCGGCTTATCAACATCCATAGCCCTATCAGTGTCGACGCTGTCCTTCTTCAAATACCCGAGCAATCCGGTCTGCTTTGATGCAGCCGGAGCGGTCTTCTTTGGCGGGTCCTCTTTCCGCAGATAACTCAAAAGCCCTCCGGGCTTAGGCTTGTTGACGGCAGTCTTCTTCTTAACAGGGCCGAAGTCAGAGCCGGAGTCGCTCGGAGAGTCGCTGTTATCCATCTTTCTCTTCTTCTTCGGCTTTCCTTTCCCGCCAATTCCAAGCTTTCTGGACTCGCGGCGACCCATACTGGCTATCTTTTTGGCTCGTTTCTGGTCTTCCGCAAGTTGGGTGTTCCACTCGTTTACAAACGCATCTAAGTCCTGATTCCAGAGATCCTTCGGTGCAAGTTTGATAAGAACATCGATCTCTGTCTCCTTATCTCCAATTTGCTTTTGCAGTCTTTCAACTTTCTCCTGGGTCAAGGACCAGATTGCCATCTAGAGAATGTCAACCGTGAATACTGCATAAGCAAAAACGTGTACTTACACCTAGCAGATAATCGAAGTCGTTGAGCCCGGCCTCACCATCACTCTCCTCCTCTTCATCTTCCACGGTTTGCTCGACCTCGCCAACCTTTTTCGCTTCAGTGATCTTTGGGATCCGCTTGAACCCGAGCTTCGACAGCTCAGCGACCAAAACCGGCTTCTTCTTCTTTGCGACCACAAGTTTACCGTCGATGATCATTTGGATGAACCGGGCCTGATTGGTCAGTTTCTCGAGCTGTTGTTGCAACTCGTCCAACTGATGTTGCTGTATTGTGTTAGTACTTGATCATATCGACCGGTCTGATTGACGTACCTTGCGTTTCTGGTAGAATGAAAGACGAATATGGTAGAATTCTTCCATGATATCAAGAACAGTGGCATACTTGTGAATCCGGCCTTGCGCATCGAAAGCGACCAAGTTCGACGTTGCCATGGTCTTGTACAACTTGAAGGTTTCTTCGAGGCCCTTAGCAAGAGAGCTTGCCATATGCTTATCCTCCATCTTGATGATGAAGTGGACCTTGTCAGGAGTATTGTACTCCGTGTAGTCTTTGATGAAGGAAGGCGCCTTTTCTGCCTTGATGATGTCCTCAAGCTTGTCCTTGAAATCTTGTGTCCAGAAACGGACGGGCAACTCGGTGACTTCAACCTCGTTATCGCTGATCTGTCGAACTGTGCCCGTAAACTTGAAGCGATCTCCCCCCAGGTCCTCCGTCTGGCCTGTAAACCCTCGGAACCAAGGTGTCATGGGCTTCATATCCTCCTTTGAGCTCCCTTCTGCCATCCGGATTCTCAAGTTCTCCACAATCTCAATTGGATTGTAATTGGGAATGGAAGAGCTCCATCCGGTACCAATACCGTCTGCACCGTTAACCAAGACCATCGGAAGTATCGGAACGTACATATCGGGCTCGATTTTGTTGCCATCAGACTCGCCATACTTGAGGATAGCGTCGTCGTGGGGGTGGAAAATCCTGCGTGCAAAAGGACTCAACCTGGTATAGATGTACCTTGCGCTGGCAGCATCGGCACCACCTTGCAAGCGGGAGCCAAAGTTACCACTAGGTTCCAAGCAGTTGATGTTGTTCGAGCCCACGAAATTCTGAGCCATACCAACGATAGTTCCCTGCATCGATGCTTCACCATAAGCATAATCTGTGGTCCCGGAAACTGAACCGGCGAGATCCACAACCTTCACGTCCTTCTTGATATTGCGCTTGAAACAAGTATACAGAACTTTACGTTGCCCCGGCTTAAACCCATCTACCACTGACGGAATCGACCGCATGTTATCGGCAATGCTGAACAGGATCAGCTCCTTGTTCACGAAGTCTTCGTATGTGATCTCAGGTTTGGTAAGATCGAGATGGTTTCCAGGTGTGAAGTCTCGTAGCCACTCCTTACGAGCATCAGCCTTCTTCTTAGAGAAAGCTAATTCGATTAGCTGCTCTTCCTGCGCCTGCATCACGTGAAACTCCTTCATGTGCGTATCCAAATCTCTGAAATAGATCTGGGCATCCTCAGGGCTGCTGGTACCCAATCCCTTGTAGTACTTGTGCTCCCAATCTTTTTGGTGTCTATGGGCCTCCTTGAATTCCTCATATTCGGGCATCGAAAAGAAACTGCGCATGTCCTTGGGATTCTTGATGTCTCCTCTCCATGTTTTCACAATTGGGGTAATGAATTCGAGCAAGAAACCGGGTATCTTGAGGAGACTGGGGAATTGGCATTGCAGGAAATTGATGAGAAGACCTTTGATATGGCTACCATCATGATCCTGATCTGTCATGATCATAATGTGACCGTAGCGAAGGCCTTTGGTATCGGTGTACTCCTTCTTGTGCTGTAGGCCAATAAACTTCTTGATGTTTTGGATCTCTTGATTCTTCGAAATCTGGTCGATTGAAGCGTCGCGGACGTTGAGCAGCTTGCCACGAAGTGGGAACACCCCGAAAAGATCAGGATTGACAACGGCTCGCCCAGCCAATGCAAGCAGACTGGCCGAATCTCCTTCTGTGAGGATCAGGGTGCAGAGATGTCCGTCCTTGGTGCCGGCCTTATTTGCATCCGTGAGTTTCGAATTACTCATACGACTACGCTTGTTGCCGTCCGTCTTCTTGAGAATTTGATCCGCCTTTTGCTGCGCGAAGTGCAGAATATTTTGGATGACCTCGGTCTTCTCAATGGACTTCAGAAACTTATCACTCAGAACCGGGGTACTGCCGAACTTGGAAGACTTTGTTGTCAACTGCTCCTTCGTCTGAGAGGTGAAGGCGGGGTTTACAATATGGCAGTTGACAAACAAGAAAATGTGGTTCTTGATCTGAGCTGGTTTGAGTTTGACGCCGCCTTTGTTCTTCTTATTTACGATAGCCATGAGCTTTGTGACGATCTGGTCTGCAATATAGTTGACGTGCGTACCACCGGAGTATGTGGCAATGGAATTGACGAATGAGACTTGGTTAAAGGCCCCATCCGAGACCGCAAAGCCGATGTCCCAGCGCTCGAGTCTGTCGGTGATGATAACAGGTTTCTCTTTGTCATCGCTGTCCTCCTTCCCCGTCTCCTTAGCGATAGCCTTTGTGTACATTTCCATGTACTTGGCAAAACTGTTGATCTTGATTCTGTCGTTATTGAGGTAGACTTTGACTCCTTTCAAAGTTCCGGCCATATCATATACTCGGCGTTTGACCAGTGCCTCAAAGTCGTCGTCAATACCTGACATGCCGAACTTGGAGTAATCAGCCAGATAGGTGACCTTGGTGTAGTCATCTGCCTTGATATCAGTGATGGAAGCCTTTCCCATCTTGCTCATATTGTCAGTCCACGTCTGCTTATACTTCTTCTTCTGTCTTGAATCCACTGTCTCCAGAGTGAACTTCTTGCTGAAGACATTGCAGAGCTTGGCACCATAGCCGTTACGGCCACCGGTAATCTTCTGCTGGTCATCATTGTAGTTGGAGGATGTAAGAAGATGTCCGAAAATCATTTCCGGGACGTAGATGCCGTGTTCTTTGTGGATTTCAACCGGAATACCCCTGCCGTTATTCCTTACAGAGATCTCGCCTGACTCTTTGTCAACTGTGACGCGAATCTCGTCCATATTCTTGTCATTCTGCTTATTATCCGCGGCGTTCACCAGAATTTCATCGAAAATCTTGTAGAGACCAGGAACAAAGGTGATCTCCCTGTACTCCATTGATTCGGTATTCGAGTTGTAGACCCACATTTTATCTTGTGTGGGCTCGACAGATCCGATATATGTGTCGGGACGCTTCATGATATGTTCCAAATGGGTGAGCTATGTAGATAATTAGCATTGGTCCTTTGCCGTCCATATGAGCAGCCTACCATCTGGTACTTGTCACTTGCGCCGCCAGCGGCGTTCTTCGCTTTTGGAGTAGGATCCTCTGTCCCATCGAATCCAAAGCTCTCGTTCACGATCTCAGCCATCTGTTTACCGTTTGACTTTACAGGTCGCGAGGCAGCGGCCTTCTTCGCTTTTGGTGGTGTATCGTTGAGTAATGACTCGTCATCAAATGGAGCCTCGTCCATATCGACGTCGGAGTTCTCTACGTCGGAGAGAGGCTTTGCTTTCTTCTTTGGTGCCGCCTTTGCCTTCGGTTTCGCCGGGGCGGGATCTTTCGGTGGTCTGCCTCGTGGTTTCGCGGGTCCCGCAGCCTTTTTGGGTGCAGCAGCTTTTGTTTTGGCAGCTTTGACGGGTTTTGCGAGAGCAAAGTCGGAGCTCTCGCCCTCGTCGAATACAGACTCCGGGTCAGAATCCATGGTGCGTGTAGAACAAGGAAGGAAACGGGAGAAAGTCCCGTAGGACGAAATAGACGAGAAATACGAAATTCGCAGGCGTATTGAAAGAAGAGCAGGTCCTAACGCGAAGGGAAGGAGACAAAGTTGCGGCGGTGAGCGTGAGGCGCCGGAGTGAAAGTTGTGGTGTTTCTGGCGCGTGTTTGTTTAGGTGATCGCGGTTTCTATGATACGCGGAGACCGAAGTTTTGCCGGCGCCGACAAGGGGTCGCCCTCTTTTCTTGGCCGTTCACACTTCGTCTCGATTCGATTGCTTCACCTTCACCTCATTTCATCTCCTCCTTTATACCCTCCACAGAGATGTGATGGTGAATAGACATTCAAGATTCGATAGAGTCTCATTTGAAGAATCGAATGCCGTCAGCTGAAAAGCTATGGTCACGTGGCTTCCAGCGATCCACCATTCCACGATTCATCGTCTTCTCTCAAGATACGGTTATCAATCCGAGCTGTACTAAACTTGCATCCTAATCACGACCTTCCCGAACACTATCCCATTTATTGACAGCTTCAATCCTTCCTCCACCCTCTCGATCGGCAGGACAGCACCCATATATGGCTCAAGGTCCTTCTCGCTCACAATTCTGGCCAGCCCTTCAAAGTCATCTTTGTTCCCCGCATATGAGCCAACGATCTCGACGTTTGCCGTGGACAACTTCATTGGATCCACTTGGGCAAACCGACTTCCACTGTGCACCCCGCAACAGAGGACCGTGCCTCCAGTCTCAACAATCTCCATGGAATGTTGAAACGTCTGGGCGCCACTGAAGTCAAAAACCGTTAGGACTTTTACTAGAAGCTGCTCGCCCGGTGCGAAGGTGCGAAGTGCTCCCAGCGTCGTTGCCAGAGCTCGCTTTTCTTCAGTGCGCCCGGTGGCCCAGACTTCCATTCTGGTCACGACCCGACTTGGATAATGGCTATTGCATCTCCATCCGTCGACCCTTGCACGAGCATCTTCTGGCCTTCTTGGAGGCCTGACCGAGCCAACAGCGTTCGATAAGCGGAGAGCCAACCCACACCAAGCACTGAAGCCGTTTCAAAGGACATATTCTTCGGCTTGGACACAACATTGGCCTTAGGAACTACCACATAATCTGCCAGTGAACCCTGTGTGAGCTCACCAAGTACGTGGCGGTCAGCATGCATGGTGACATCGCCCTTGAGCCGTCTATTGCCCATGACTGGGAAGATAGTGGCGTCGCTGCTGTCATCCAGCGTGCCACCGCCCTCGTTCCCCGATATCGAGGGAAGTGTGAGCTTCCTCATACGCAGGCCCTGAAGCGTGAAAATATGATGATGATTTAGCCCCAAACTTCAATTTCGACTCCGCAGCATCCTCCTGGTGGAACAGCTACTCTCCAAAGGCCAATCCTGGAAGTGGATAGTCCGTCCATTTTGTTGCCCGAGGATGCCCATACCGCACGCATCGTCGGCTCTCCAGGTGCTATCTGATCAATACGGAGCAGCTTGATCTTTTCCTCATCTTCATCAAGGTGAAAGTGGTAGTGTAGCGGAAAAGGTTCCGTAATACCCAAGTCATCCGCTTAGCCCACATCCATCAGGCCATGGACCCAATACTTATCACTGCGAAGCCCGGCGTCTACGACGTCCCTTATCGACTTACTCCTGCAACACTGGCGCGAGAGGCATAGAAGTCATTCTCCGATCAGGCCGCACGTTTTCCATGACCAAAGCCCCTTATGGACGTAAGTGGCATTTCAAGCTCAGTGAAAGCAAGTGCTGCGTGCTCACCCTGCACAGGCGTACGCAGCCTGCGCAATCTATTCAACAACCATAACACCAACCAACAAAACTATTGCCCTAGACATAATCGAACCCAATGGCTCTCGCTTCTCCACTCTCCGGACGAACCTTTTTGGACGCCCCTGGACGTTTTAGCCGCCAATCAGCTACTCATAATCTTCCAATCCATCCGCTTCTTCGGCGGCGACATTCGCCAACGCTTCCTCGCCGAATCTGCTGAGCCCACGCTTCTGGTCGGGACCAAAAGGCTCCTATTCCTTACCTCACAGGATCAACACTTTACCACCACTGCAGGCGCACCTTTCTGGCGCACCTGGCTCCTCGCAGAAAGTGCCCGCCGCACAGCCACCATGTTCCTTTTTCTTACGAGCATATGTTCTCTCATTGAACAGGGTTTCTACACCGTGGCCGACGAAGTCACAGCAAACTGCTTCACGGCGCAACGCGCGTTGTGGAAGCAACTTCAGAGCTCGAATGGGCGAGAAGGAAACAGACACTGAATCCGCATTGGATCGAGAGAACATGGAATTTACGCGGATGCCACAAGAAGGTGAAAGGCAAAGAGCTAGGTGACATCGGAATGGTTATGTTGAACACATATCGTGGACAAGGTGCTGTTGATCATTGGATGGCTACGGAGAGTACTGTCAAAGTGGCGAACTTTGAGCAAAGTTTGGAGCAGATAGTACAGTTTGGACAGGCTGAAGGAGCATGAGCATAATTCGGAGGCGACACGAAAGGAGAGGATTGATCTTCCAATTCATTGGCGCCACATTTATGTGGACGTTGCGGACGTCGAACCCCCATTCTAAGTATGGTATGCTCAACGGCCGACTCTCGCACGACGTCGCGTTGTGCCTCCATCGCCAGAACGTACATGCAGCTAAGTGGAGCTGTGTCACGATGCTGCAGCTGTGTGGGGGCTTCAGACACCCCTGGACAATTTCCTCCTCCATTCTTTCATAACCACTGAGCAATGGGCGTGTAAAGCTGTCAAACAGCGATATATGGATCCTCGTCATGGAAATCATTCTAGCTCTATCCAGTTTGAAGGCATGGTGGCGGAGTGGTTATCGCGCAAGACTTGAAATCTTGTTCCTTAGGGAGCGTCAGTTCGAATCTGGCCCATGTCGTTTTATTTTGCTCATGCAATAGTTTCCCTTCTTTTGCTTTATTTTTGTTCCCCTGCAAACATGCGAAGAAATCTCGGTTGACGTCGCGCAGGCGAAAAGCATGTGTAGCAATATGGAAGCCAAGACGCAGAACGGAAGCGAAGACACCAACAGTGGGCAAACATGGACGAGAAAAGAAATGAACAAAGGTCGTAAAATACATTATTTTCTACCCACCCTTTCCCGAATCCCACATTTATAGGGATCCAGCGTCCACCCTCTGCACAATCATACCCGATGCGGCACCACCTCCATTGCAGATGGCCACAGCGCCATACTGGCCAACTTGAAGCTGGTGGAGCAGCGTGACCAAAATCCTGCTACCGGAGCTGCCGAGCGCGTGTCCGAGAGCAATAGCACCACCGCGGGGATTGACGTTCTCAACACCAAGGCCCAGGATCTTACCGTTGGCCTTAATCACGGCAGCAAAGGCCTCGTTGAATTCCCAGATGGCGATGTCGGATTTGGAGAGACCAGATTGCTTGAGGAGTTTCTCGACGACGGCAGAGGGGGCGATGGGGAAGTCAATGGGGTCTTCAAGTTGTCAGCGATTGACTGTGGTGGAGGACTGTACAGGGTACATACCAAGCGCAGCATCAGCATAGGTAATGATCTTGGCCAGCACGCGGCTGTCTTTGCCATACTGCTGCGCAATCTCCTTGCTGCCCAAGACCAGCGCGGACGCACCATCGCTGAAAGCTGAGCTGTTCGCCGCAGTGACAGTTCCGCTAGGATCCTTGGTGAACGCCGGCTTCAAGGTGGGCAGCTTCTCAAGTTTCAGCTTGTTGTAGGACTCGTCCTCGGTCACGACCACCTCGCCCTTCCTCGTTTTGACGGTTACAGGCACGATCTCCTCGTTGAACAGACCGTCCTTCCATGCTTGCTGTGCGCGCTTGTACGTCAAGATGGAATACTCGTCCTGCTCCTCGCGCGAGACCTGGTACTTCTTCGCCGTGTTTTCCGCGCAGTTGCCCATGTGAATCTGGTTGTAAACATCCCACAGTCCATCTCCGACCAAACCATCGTGAAGTTTCTGGTCGCCAAAGGCCGGCTGTTGGCTCGCGCGGGATAGATAGTACGGCACCCGGGTCATGTTCTCCATTCCGCCTGCGACCTGCGCTTCCGCCTGTCCGAGCTCGATCGTCGACGCGGCAAGCATCGTAGCCTTCAGTCCTGAGGCGCACACCTTGTTGACGGTGGTTGCCTCGATGCTGGTAGGGAGACCTGCGAAGATGGCGGCTTGCCGTGCGGGGGCCTGCCCAACGCCGGCGGCAAGGACGTTGCCCATGTAGACCGCATCTATCGAGGAGATGGGAACCTTTGACTTCTCGACGGCAGACTTGATGGCCGCGGCACCGAGCTGCGTCGCCGAAACGGTTGTGAATTGGCCATTGAACTATGATTCTGTGAGCAAGCCATTCGAAGACGATGGTAGAACCGTGTGGTAGGGCAACGTACGGCACCAGTTGGTGTCCGGCTGCCACTTATGATATACGCATCCCGCACTTCCTTGGCCGCAGGTCGCGAAGTACTGAACTGTCTTTGTATGCTAGCAAGACGTTGCTGCGGGCGGGATTGGGAAGCCATTTTGGCACAGGCGCGGAAGGTTGAAGCGGACATGGCTCGAAAACGGGAACGGGCACAGGCTGTGGGAATGGAAGAGGAAGGCCTGCGAGTCGAAAAGAAGCTGTCACACCATTGCGAAGGCCTCCGTCACTTTTCAGCAACATGGGAGATCGCCACCCGTAGTGGACAAGAGTGCCGAGGCTCAACGGATGCCGGCTAGGACCGGGTTTGCCGTCCAGCTGGTTATCGTGGCTTAGTCATTCGCACGACGTTTACTGATCGCAAATGCCTCACACTCACTTCTGTACCGTCACAGGAACGGACTTCTTTTTACTAGTCTCGACTTCCTTACGATTTATCATTTAAACTTTCGTGCTTCCTCGGTTATGACCTCCAGATAAACTCCTGTTCAGCTCATGACTTGAGAACTTGCTACTCCTTGCTGGACGACCCCCTCGCCTCTGATCAGCACTTAGCAATAGTGTAGGGGTAGCAGGTGGCTGTAATCGCTCTATGAATTGACGTAGACGGCACAAGGGGAAGAATTGGGGCATGATGGTCTAGATATCTCATCTCAGAAGTCCGTCTTTACTTGAGTTAGAGCACTTCCAGTTCCAGTTGATCGCCATAGCCCCCTCCAGCCTGGGGAGCCACACCATATCGTAACAGCGATTTTCGGTCCACTCTTGACTGAACACCAGCTTGCCCTCGTAGGTGCATCGTATCGGTTTCCTTTTCTGGTCTTTTATTGCTTGAACTGCTCTGGACATTGCGTCAATACTCTTCTTGACAGCATGCAACGTTGAACTTCCTTTGACCCCCCGTTTCCTCTACTGTCATTATTTCACCCTGTCATATTCGCCCAGCCTATCCTTCTCCTCCTCGCATTTCTCAAAGCCATACTATAGGCGGATGCGACTGGTGCCTGCACCAAATTGTCCGTTCCACAGCATAGCCGTGTGGCTCCCTGTACGACACGGCATGATCGTAGACTCGTAGTTTTACCTTGCACACATGCACTTCATCACATCACCTCACGTCGCCGTCCTTGCCTCTAGGCCGTGCAGTCTTGCTATGGCCGTAAGAAAAGGGTCATGCTGGCATGCTTAGGCCTTTGCAGAGGTGAGACTTCAGACTGTTGGAGCTTGGTCCCGTTCCCTTACTGCTGGACACAGTTTCACCTCCCTATTCCAATGTTGTAGGAGGCGATCTTCACGTTCTATCGTTGCTGGAGGCCATTCCAAATGCGCTTTAGACATTTGAAGCAAGGCCTTTCGCAGGAGAACTATAAAATCCCTTCCCTATGTCGCTTGTTATTCACATCTGCGAGCTCGCACAAACCATCACTTCTACTTTCCATCTCCGTCACAATCACGACGAGCATCATGCAACTCAAATCCCTCCTCCCCACCATCTCTCTCCTGCTTTCTCCCCTCACCTTTGCCTCCCCCGTCCAAGCCTCCAACAACGTCAACTCTTCCACAACCTTAACCTCTGGCCACGCCTACGTTGCCAACAAATGCCCCTTCACCGTGTACCTCTGGTCTGTCTCCAGCGTCGTCGGTCCCATACAAACCGTCCCGACGGGCGCCACCTACCGCGAAAAATTCCGCTATGATCCCGCCACGGGCATTGCCATCAAGATCGGCACCACGGACCACGCTCTCTACACAGCCCAACCCTTGCTGCACTTCAACTATGCGCTGAATAACGCCGAGGGGTCTATCTATTATGATCTCAGTACTGTGTTTGGATTCGATCAGAAGTTTCAGGGGCAGAAGTTTGTGGTTAAGGGGACGGAGGGGAAGAATGTGCCGGGCATTGAGTGGTACGGGGGTGCCCCAAGTGGGACGAAGGCATACTTTGGGGATACGGACCTTACGCTTACGCTTTGCGCGTAAAGGGCGAGACGATGCAAATGGCCGACGGCCGTATCTGGTGGGGCGGGGAGAGGGGGAGTGGACGGCGGATGAAGAGGAAAGATGTGAGCAAAAATGTGTGTCATGAAGTGATCGGAGCGCTGGGCAATTGACGTATGCCATTTGGTTTTGCTGCAAAAGAATACAAAAGTCATTCTGGAGAGGCGTAAGCACAGCACTCTGCACCGTTGAGTATTTTCAAAGTGATGTTTGCACTAGGAAGTAACATTTGTTATATGATGTACCGATGCCATGGAAGAAAAAGCCTAAACCTTGAAGTCGTATCTTCATTTCATATCCCCAGAGTGACCCTCCCCTTCAATGCCGACTGATGAATGCCACCTGACCCAAACGCCATCATATGCAACCCATATCGCTTTGCCATCCATGTCCGTTCTGGTACCAGTACCAGGCCTCCACAAGGCAATACTCGCCACGAAACACTTTTGTCGGCTCGGGATATACAGAATGCTTGCCCGAGATGTGGAAACCGTGGGAAAAACCACACTACTGTCCTCTCCGGCCCCCACGACGGCCAGATCCACTAGCGGTCCTCGCCATCGGCACTGCACTGTCTCCAACCCTGCCAAGGGGTGTGGCATTTGCGCTCGTGTCACTGTATCCACCCATGCTGCTCTGTGCGCTCATCGGCACGCCACCAAGGGCACGCTGAACCTCGAGATGAGGAGCCATGGAGCGTACATGGCTAGTGATCTCGGACTCCGGCAGCTGAAAGTCGGGTGTTTGGATCTGATACTCTCTCGCTTTCATTGGTTGAATCCCAGCCTGGAGAAGCTTCTCGTTCAGCTCATCGTTGGGAGGCGCATCGCGTTTCATGAGAAGCCAATCTTGATCCACATCATGGGCAGCAAGTGGAGGCGGCGTTGGAGCCCGGGCGTTGTTCTTTTGGAAAGCCTTAGCGTCCAAGAAGAAAGGCTGATTGTAGATGAAGGGAATGTGGCCGTTGGCGATTGTGGTTGAGTTGAAGGCTGACCGCGTAGCACCCCTAGTAGCGTGCGGGTTCGAGGAGACCTGCCTCGTCATCTCCGGCGCTCCTATAGGCGACTCCGGCTCATGATCCCCTTCCTGCACTTCCGCAGTCTCGTCTCTCCCATCCTGCCCAGTACCATTCGTCGCACCGTCTTGCGCCAACTCTGCATTCTTCATCTTAGCGAAGAAGTTCGACGCAGCAGTTGTAGCTCGGTTCGTGGCCATGTTGAGTTCCTTTTCGGTGAATAACTTCTCGACCGCATAGGCACCTTCCTCGAATTGTGATTGCATGGTACGTGCTTTAGCTTCACGGAAAGGCGAGTCGACGCCGATGTCAATGTGCCTGCCAGAAGGGCCGGGCGATCCGTTGTCGTCCTCGAAAAGTTTGCGCCTCCGCTTGTTCTCAGTGCCCGTGACGTCTTCACTGTCTCCGAACCTGTGTCCGGTCCTTCTTGTCTTGCGTGGAGCCAGCGGTCCGCCTGGACTAGCAGGATGTCCAATGCTGTACTGGTTGGGATGTAGAAGCATCGCGTTGCTGTCGGAGAGGTCGAGTTGCTCTTTCTCACGCTTCAGTTTGTTCAATCGAGCCTGGATTGAGTTCGCAAGTCGTTCGCGCACTGTGCCGGCGAGGAGCTTGTGCTCCTCCTCAGCAATTTGCACCTTGTAGAGGTAGTTGTTCTCGATTTCGTTGGTTTGGTTCTGATGCTTCTTCTGTTACGACTTGTTAGCAACGCCACGAGGTCGGTGATTATGGCCGGGACTTACGAATAGCATGGTGAGGTTATAGTCGCGCTCCTCCATAGCATCATTGACGGCATCCACAAAGCGAGCATAATGCTTGCCGACCTCGGCGATATAATCAGTGCCAGCACTGGGCGCCGTTGGAATAGCGTTGCCCATGATCTGGGCGATGAGCTCTTTGGCCTCCTCACCATCATCTGCAAGCGGCTCATTGTTGTAAGGACTGGCGCGGGTGATGAGGTTTATGTCCGCTTGGAGAGCAGAGAGCTGCGCGCGATAATGGTTGTCGCGATTGTCGTTGAACGAGGCCGTCATTTCTTGGTACTTGTTGTCTAACTGGTTGCGACGCTTGTCGCGCTTGGAAAGTTGCGGCTGTGGAGAAGCGAAGCTATCCCCTGGCGATGGGCTGCGAGTGGGAGCCATTGCGATGTGGTCAAGTCCTCCCAGTGTGAAGGTTGAGGGAAGCTGAGAGTTGGAGGTCAGTGGGACTGCGCAATGGATCGCTGCCAAGGCTCGGGAGCGACTAGGAGGCCAGGGGTCAGGACTAGTGCCTTGGTGGATACATCAAAGGTTCTGCTCCTTATTCACGCTTCACTGTGGCTTGGCACCAACCACCAAACTCCATTCGCAAAGCAGCATCGATATCGGCCCTCCCTTGTAGACTACTCTGGTTTTACGTTTCTAACCCAGTTGCACGTTAATTAGGAGAAAATGCGCACAGCATTCAAGTCATTTCACAGTACCTTGTTATGCGGAAATGGAACTAGGTTTCTCGGTATATCTGGAGTATCTAGCGGCACGCTTCCTATTCTCTGACCGCCAGCTGTTTCGGTACTTTTGGACGTTGATAAATGGAATCCCAGTACCCATGTTAGAACTCCCCTGAACTTTCACATTCTTCTGAACGGATTAGCCACCTTCCTGTACTTAATCTCTCGCACAAAGCGTCAACCACATGTCCACCCCGAGAAGACATCTCTGGATATTCCCCTCCGACGGCTCCTTCCCATCCTGCCACGTAATCTCAGGACAACTATCTCCTCCCAGCCAGACAATCTGCCCTTCGAACGGACTCCCATGCAAAGTATCCAACTGATACCAAAGCCATGGGGTTGTATCCTCTCCCGGCTTTATCTGATCGGCCGAGTACGCCAGAAGCAGCAATGGGGAGTTGTTATTCAGTCCATTGGGATCCTTGGAGATGAATACGGTAATGCCGCCGCCTGTTTGGGGGTTGCGGTGCGCATACTCGATGAAGGATTGGCCTGTCGATAGAGTTTGCATGGGACCGACGGTATCGGCTGTGGACCAGATGTAGACGGTTTCGGGGCAGATGTTCGTAATTTCAAATGAGCCGAGATACTGGGCTGAGGAGAGGGCTCCTGCACCGAGTAAAAGAGGTAGGAGAGTGGAGAAGATCATGATGATGGTTATCGGTCTTGTACTGCAATCGATGATATTGGAGATGATGAATTGTGAGATGTAAGCTTATGAGGAGATGTGTCGGCCCTTATATAGAAGATTTCAATATTGGAACACGAGCTGTAATCGATAGTAATCACAAACTTAAACTCCTTCAATTTTAGATCATTTGATTCGACTATTCCTTCACTCTCTAGACTAAAAGCGTTCGATGGGGAGGCCAGAACTCCATGTACAACCCCTAGATCATGGCACATCTGGACAGTGTCGAACCAATGTACGGGAACAGTCGCTTAGGAGAACAGCACGCTCTATTTCGGAGGTAGCACGCCGAGTTCCGCACGTAAAGAAAAGATGCGCTTCACTGGCTAGCTAGCCTAAGGTGCATGACGAGACATCTCAGGATCACAACCAACAAGTCGGTTCGGCAGAATTTACCTCGAATGACGGGTAGAGTGGCAACGGTAGCCGTCATCGGCAGGAGCCATCGGGTGGTGAATGCGTGCGAGCAACTACTATGCCATTGTAGCACGTTGTGTTGTCAGCCGAATAACAAAAGCAGGACTGCATAGCGACCGTGTAGCTACCATGGAGTATAGCTTCCCTCTGTGGGACATCGAAGAACATCTAGATATCCAGGCAACAGAACATGACGAGCAATGACAACTGACGTCCCAGCTCCCATGGGTAATAAGGCGTAAAGGCAGAAGTTAGGTGTCAGGAATGAACAGGGATGATGAGGTGCAAGAAGAAGGAGGAAGAGGACTGCTTTGCTACTAACTCAATAACATACTCATTAATCAATGGATCAGCAACCACAGTCACAAGTCTCCTTCATGCCTCTGTCCGACGTTTCAGGTATACTACCAGCCTGCATCCCCATGTAGAGGTTGTCACGTTCCTGCGACCGTCCCGTTGCCTCTTCCACTGGCCGCTGCAGTAGTTGTCATATTGGTGATGCCTTTCGGTGGCTCCGGTTCTTCATCAGTGGTCCAGTTGACGTCAGGATATTTCCGCTCGAACTCAGCAAGCATGTCCGACGAGTCATATCCCGGAGCGTGCTCCTTCTTCTTCGTTCCGAGATAGACCTTTTTCTTCCCGTACTTGATCTTGATGTCTTTGTAGATCTCATTGCAATCGAAGCTGTTGAACTCATGCCTAAACAGGTTTTCCAGGTTCAGGCAAATCTGGGTGTCGTCTCCGGCACGCTTCGCTTCGGCATGACTTCCACGTCTGTATGGAAGTAGCACGGTACTGTTGCGTTGTCCGACGACCGGATGAATCCTGCCAACCTGGGGGAATGCATCCTGGAGGGCCGATTTGAAATCCTCACAGTCCCAGTGGTGGATCTCAGAGAGTTTGCACGCATGTAACCACATCGTCTCGAGTAGTGGTTTGGCGTACTTGTCGGCGAAGGCCTTGGGGCTACCAGTTTTCTTCGCAACGTTGTCGCTGTAGCAGTATCGGAATGAACCAGTCGTGATGCAGGTGTCCTTCCTTTTGCCGTGTTCACAGTCGCACTTGTATCCGTCGTCATACCAGGCGCAGACGCAGTCTAGCCGGTGCGTATCAGGTAGAAGGTCTTGGCGTGACGGCTCTGTCGTTCCTTGTCGTTCTTCCGCGAAATGCGTAGAGTTCCATAGCTTCTTGGGGAATTTTTGTGCAACAGAATGGCCATGACATGGCCGGACCCGGCGGGAGAACGTGTCATTGAGACGGTGTCGCATAAACGGGCGAGCACAGTGTCGCGGTACCCCAACAGGCGCAGGATCCACCGCTGTGCTTTCGCGGTTGCCTCCGCAAAGGACCACTTCGATCTGGTCATAGATGGTGCATTTACGGGCTGGGACGTGCGGTGTAGTGTATGCCCCGAAGCAGGTGTGAAAGGTGACGTTGCCACCAAAAGCCGCTCCTCGTACATGGTTCAGGTTGACCCACACAAAGGATGGATCGGATTTATCGATGGTGTAGGCGAAGTCGAGCTCCTCTCTCCCAAGGTAGATGCCATTGGGGTCGGGCGAGAGCTTGATGGTAATGCCAGGGTTCCGTTCTGTTCCTCGATGAAAGGGTTCGAAGTACTGTCCGCCATGGCTCCGTATGACCCTGTTGAGAGCATAGCCCTTGTTGTTTGGTATAGACCAAACGTAGACATTGTGCTTGCAATTGTTGGTGACAATGGCTTTGGACTGAGCTAGGGCCGCAAGGGCACCAAGCAGAAGAGTGGTACTGCCGATCATGGAAGTTGCTCTCGTACTGGCAATAGGGGTGGACGAGGGGCAATAGAACACAAGAAATTCTATCGATAAAGCTGCTGTAAAGCTGCTAGCTGGATCGATGTATGAGTGCAAATGGTTGGTGATGGAGAAGGGGAAGCAACCAGAGGCGGGACGGAAGAAGGCCCCCCTCCATGTTGCTCAGGGAGACGGAGAGAGAAAGAGCGATTCTGTTGTCTTTACATTTGAGGAAGCGGCTGTCCTTAGCTGGAAAGAAGCCCGCAATTCCCGTGCCATTCCTCGATCGAGAAGCAGCAGCGCCGTATCCGTTAGATCCGTTAGGAGGCCGTGAAGGGAAATGGCGCACATTGCTGCCTCGCCAAGATCACCATCGATGATAATCGATTATGAGAGACGTTGTCGACCTCTCCTCAGCCGACGGCACTGTAACTTCCATTATCAATGGCCTTATGATAGCTGTCGCCATGGTTGGATGAGCAGATGTATAATGAATGGCCCCAAGGGACAAATTTCCGGAGCGGGGGGCTCGAGGATCATCTCCCATCAAATTACAATAAGACAAGAAGAGGGCTGGTAAAGGATGCAACCACCCTGATGGCAATAAGCCGCCGTTGTGGTGTTGGTGGAGCAGCAGTGGCTCAAAATTTCCTGCTGGGCGTGGTCAGTACGTAGTATACCTACGTAGTAATCCGGAGCGGGCTCCCCCGAACTGATACGGAGCACGCCGCGGCAACCCCAGCCCCAGACCGTGAGGGATGAAACGCAATTCACCTCAGATCCTGGTGTCCCACGCGGCACAATAAAGATGGCCAGGTATCCTCGACCCTCTGAATTTCCCTTAACACTCACCTTATACCTTTCTGCAGCTCCAGGTTGAGCCTTTTTGTACTGTAGACATTCGTTAAACAACCTACCTAATCGCTTCACCCAGCACTCGCGCGCGACGCCCAACATCCCCTTCCGCCGCTCCCTTGTTCTTCGAAATAGTTGCATACGCTCCTACGCACCCCGACCATGGAGTCCAGAGAGCACAAGCTCCGCGAAGTCCCCGCCCAATTCCCTAAATCCTTCAACAAACCCGACGAACCATGGCATCGTTACCTGACCCTGGACCTAATCACCTACGTTCTCAGCTACACCTTCTTCCACCCATGGACATGCTGGATCATCGTTCTCTGCCTCCGCGCGCAATATACGCCATATGGTAACATCGAAATGCGGATTGCCATGGCGTGGGCTATGCTCATGTCTGGCATTGGCATCTTTGGGATCTTCAGCGATAGGTTTGCCTATGGCAGGCCTAGGGAGGTTGATTTGAGTGAGGAGGTAATCGTAATCACTGGAGGCGTGGAGGGCTTGGGTGGGTTATTGGCGGATACGTATGGGATGAGGCACGCGAATGTTGCGGTGCTCGACAAAAAGAAGGTATCAGACGAAGAGGCGGAGGAGCGAGGTGTGTTGTTCTATGAGTGTGACGTTGGCGATGCAGAGCAAGTGGAGCGTGCTGCGAAGGAGATTGTCGAGGATGTGAGTTCCCCCCTTGAATCAAGTTGTCATCATGGACTGACCCAACCAGCTCGGTCCCCCTACCATTCTCATCAACAATGCCGGCATCGTCCGCCCGAAATCCATCCTCGACACCACCGCCTCAGACGTCGAGCAGTATGTTGCTCTCTTTCCCCTTAGATACACTGTAGACTTACACAAGCAACCAGAGTCTTCCGCACTAACACTCTCTCCCACTTCTACACCCTCCGAGCCTTTCTACCGCACATGCTAGCCTCCCGCTGCGGCACGATCGTGACCGTCTCCTCTGTCCTCGGACACCTAGGCGCTGCCAACCTCTCCACATACTCTGCTTCCAAGGCTGCCCTGCACGCCCTTCACCACTCGCTCCGCGCAGAACTCGCCCAGCACCCCCACGGTGAGGACATCAAGACCATTCTCGTCTCTCCGGGCCAAATGAGCACAAAGATGTTTGAGGGAGTTGAGACACCGTCCAACTTCCTCGCTCCGGTGGTGGCGCCAACGGATGTTGCGAAGGAGATTTTGAGACTCGTAGAGAGGGGGGAGAGTGGGGAGGTGGTGATGCCACTGTATGCGAGGTGGATTTCTGTCTTCGGCGTCTTGCCTGTTGGGGTACAGAAAGTGCTGAGGAGGCTAAGTGGGGTGGATACGACTATTAAGAGGGCAGGCCTTGTCAAGGAGGGAATTGTTGGGGAGAAGAGTGGTTAGACTTGCAAGATACCCATGTGAGTGCTTATTGTACGAGGAGTTGCCGTACTTTTTAGTGTATAGTTGTGTCCGTCTTAATACGTCATCAAATTAGGGGAATATTTCCCCATGGGTGCTACATCCTAGAGTCGCCTGGAACAAACCCAATGAATAAGCTTATGGTTTCTACAAATTGTAGCCGAATTGCGGCATAAGATTTAAGTGCAGTTGATCGTCCCGGCCTCGAACTCGTCGTAATGAAATGTCGTCGTGTAGACCACCGGCTCGGCGTTATAGGCTATGGTGTTGTCATTTCATAGCCGGCACAAGTGGGTGGTCCCTTGCAAAGTCCGTCACAACAGAAGGTTCAGATTTGCGATGTCTCGCTTATATTTAACTCAAGCTTGAAGGTAGCAAACCCTATATATGTATTTAGAGTTGATGCTGCACCGCATACGATCATGGGCGCCCTCATTACTTCTGCATCAGAGCCATTGGAGGTACTCGTTGCACTCAGGCGCCGATATGACCCTAAAGCAGCAGGTAACGCAGTTTGCTGTGACTGCGCCCTCAGAGCTTCTCATTGCGCTTCTGTTTCGTTGGGTATCGTTATGTGTTGGATTTGGATGTGCTGCAAAGCGAGGGCGTGCATGATGCGCCCTGGCTCAGGATGACATGATGTGCATTCATCAGTCAATGCCTCGGAAGCATGAACAGGCTGCACTTCATGAAGCCGGATGATTACATGTCCATGTGGGCCTAGAAAACCATCTCATGTGGACGCTGGTGGTTCTGCAGGCTGAAGCTCGAGGCAAGGTAAGCCTCCAAATCCTGGACCTTGCGGATATTAGCCATGAGGGGCTTGTCAACCTTCTTCTGGTCCTCGATACGCTGGGGGTCGGTCTCCTTCTTCTACACGCTGTTAGCTTCCACATGAGTTTGACCTCGCCTACGTGTAGCATACAGGTGATGTCTCGGAATCCTGGAAGAAGGCCTCTTCGCCCTTGCCCTCCTTCTTTTCCCGCGCCCAATACTCGTCCTGGCTGACTCTGTCAAGGACCTCGCCGTCCACGCCTGAGATGTCGACAGTGGTCTGCGTGGCGATCACGTAGCGGTGGTTGACGCGGCGGAGGGGTACACCATTGGACTTGAAGGGACCGGTAATGAGGAGGACTCCTTGCGAGAGCTGGCGAAGCAGCACAACGCGCTTGCCTCTGAACCGACCAGCAAGAAGAATGAGGACGGTGCCGGGAGCGAGGGAATCACGATACTTGGTGGGGTGGGCTGTCTTGCGGGCCTAATGTCTTGTAAGCTATATATTCACATCTATACATTCCTCAACCAGAAAGATATGAATTCCAGTGTTTTGAGGACCAATTACCTTCTTCATTTGAACCTCATCCTCGGCGGGATAGTACTTGGAAATATTGTTGGTGGACATGGTGCCAATCGTTTCCGTGGATGTAAATCAAGAATGCTCGTGCTGCGGAAAGATGGAAATTCGAGAAAGTCAATCTTTGATCCTGTATTCGTGAAGTGCTTTTGTTTGTTTAATGTCAGAGTATGATACCCCAAATTGACGTCGCCGGGTGCGCCTCGCTTGACGATCTGCACTAGACCGCATATGTACAAGCTGCCGATCGTCTGTGAGGTTGTTCAGACGTCACGGGTTCTCCCTTGAGCGGCACCGCTCCTGCAATTCCCATATACGTAAATTTAAATGTATTTGAACCGTACCAAAACAGATTTCAAGCATTAGGAATTTTCGCTGAAAGCGACCTTCCCCCTTCCTTATCGGATTGCTAACGAGAAGTCCGCTTGCACCTGCCGCCTATCATTGACCCACGGTTGCCCAAACCTACAGCCTACAGAACTCCACTATTATTCTTAGATGAAGAGGATCAACTTGTCCTGCATCTCCTTCGCTATATTCCAAAGTATCCAGTATAGCGCCCCATGGGCCGCCATCCCGAAAAACACCTTAAGCCTCAACGCTCGCGGACTTGTTCCCGTGAGATGCAAGTAGGCGTGCGCGATGAGCAGGGCGAAGTACACTGCCGACCAGTCGTTTAAGTTACCTGCTCCGGGATTTTATTAGTTTCGTTTCTCTTCATCACCCTGGGGCAAGCAGAGTTTTATGACGCTAACTCACTCTTCTCCTTGAACGCAATGCTTCCCAGCACGACTACGACAAGATATAACGGAAACTCCTCCAGATATCCATCCCTAAGCCCCTGGAGCCTCTTATACCAATCCCAGGTCTGAGCGGTCACTTTCCCCCTGATCTCTGCTTCTATGTCTGGTGTGCGGCGGCGGCCGAAGTAGACCTGGAAGTATCCGATGTTGCTTTGGGAGAGGAGCAGCTCCTATTTGATTCGATTAATTTTTAGAGTGTGGCTGGGCTGAATTGGAGGACTGAAGAGGGCTGGGATGGAGGGGAGGTGAAGAAAACTTACGCCTAGGATCTTCGGCAACACCACGAGAAGTCCTCAATAGGCCACAAGCCCGTAAACTCCGTAATTCTCAAATTGCAGGGTCATTCTGTCTTGCCTGAAAAGTCCCATTTATGATGTTGCCTATGTATGATATGGTGCTGTTTGTTTCTAGAGAGATTAAGGGGAGAGATGGTTTTGTCTCTTGTGTATTGTCTGTTGTTTCTTTGTTGTTGTGTCTAAGGAGCCCCAATTCGCCGTTTGCGGATAGGCGCTGCATCAAAGGCACTGAAACACGGGGAGACAGGCCAACCCGCACAGGTATGACGCAGATTATTAGTCGGAGACCCTTTGTTGGGTGCCTTTGAGGCGAAGCTGTGCCTCTTTGTGCGAAAGCATGTTAACCAGCCACCGCAGAAAGATGCAACGTCCAGATCAACCAATGAACCGTTGTTTAAAATCATCACGAGCGGAACACGAATGCACTGACAATACCGATAGGCTTATTATATTCCTTGAAGGGTATTACCTCATCATGGTATACATACCCGAACCCAATTTTGCTTCTCTTTCCCATCTGTGATCATGCTCCTTCGGTCGGCATGCACCCGAAATTCGTCGGTGCAAAGAAATGCCAAAGAGAAGCGAATTCTAACGTCATGCAGCACACTCAAAACATCTCCCGGTGCCAACCCGCAGCAAAATGCCGTAAAAAGTAGATACCATCTACTTGCCAGCAGCCATGAGGGCCTTATAGTAGTTCAAACTCAAGTCACAAGAGTGACGCAGCCACATATCCTCCGCAAGTGGCAACTTCAGAATGCGGGCGGGCTCCAAATGCTGGAATAGGTTAACAGTTATACTCCAATCTCCGGATGTACTGCGGCATACCTTGTTCTTAGCCACCAGATTCGCGACGACGCCTGCAATCTCCGTCAGAGCCGCACGCTCCTGCAAGTCGCATCCTTCCCATCGATCGCGGGCAACTACTTCGAGCCCATGCTGTAACCTGGAGAGGAGGTTCCCGATCTCTTTATTGAGCTCTTCATCGACACGATAGCTTGACTGGTGGCTTGTGAGGTCGAGAAGGTGGATATAGTCGAAATAGATTTGTCCCCCATGAGTCCAGCCTGGAACAGGTTCCCTGGTATGGCGACCGCGAGATATAGTAGACGAGACTTCATCAACGGGACTGTTCACCGGTGTCGGCACGAACTCGCCAAGGAGCTCGCGCAGAGCATCATAATCGCGAGAAATGATCGATTCTGGACCGACACTGCGACAGAGAACCTCGTGGGCCTCTTCCAATTCACCAGCTTTGATAAGATGTACGGTTTGACGGAGATCATCGCCCTCAGTCTTCGCCTGGAGAGCCGCAGCAGCATGCAACCACTCAGCAGGCACCTTGAGATCTTGCACAAGATGCATATATGTGGCGTCAGACTCGGTAATAGAGTATGTGCTGGAGTACTGGCAAAGGAGTGTGCGAATGTAGTGCTCCCGCATAGCTGCATTCGAGAGATGAGCGTAGACGAACACTGCAGTTGTCCAGTAAGTTGGCGTATGCAGGGTGGCCGCGTACGTGATGGCAATTTTGTCACCTAAATCCACCAGCGGTCTCTCAGACTGCTCATCCTTGGCAGCGGACGAGGCAATCGACGACGACATAAAGGACTGTCGAAGACCAGCACTGTATCGGACTGTTGGCATGCCGATCTTACGTTCCCACAGCTCGTTCTTATCGTCCTTCCGTGATTTGAAGAACTGGAAAAGCTGGAACGACAGACGAGCGTTTAGGGGATGGCCGGAGACGTTTTCGGGAGCTACGACATCCTCTACGTTGGTAGGTAGCTCCAATTTCGCAGATGCATATAACTTCAAAATGCCCCATAGGAGATCCTCGCGAGAATCTGCTTCGGGGTCTTGCCAGCCCATACTGCGCTGCTGTTTGACAAACCAAGGCGTCGGCTTGACAGTTTCGACACCATCTCGAAGAGCATCCGCGAATTGCGCAACCGCGAGCTCAATGGGCTCGTCGGAAAGAATCCCATACCATAGACGGAGTCCGAATGCACGACGCCAATCCAGACCGAACTCTTTGGAAATGCAAAAGGTCTTCGCTTTGTTCTCACGGCCCTCAAGCTGCTTCCCCTCGGATTGTGCACAGTTACCAGCGATGAGTTCGTACAGAGCGCGGACGGGTTCTGTCATCTCGGACACGACATCCAGACGTCGCCACTCCTCAATCTGAGAGGCCATATCTTGACGCATTGCAAGATCTCCGCCGATCTGAGCTACCATGGTTGCCAGGCGAAGATCCAGGCCGGATAGAAGAGCATGACACGCGTCCGGGATATTGTGAGCGGTAAGATAAGCGAGTGCCTTCTCCTCGAGTGTAGAAGCTTGCTGGGCGTGCTTCTCCGCGTCTCGAAACACTAGTGACTCCCAGAACTTGGATAGCTTCTCCTTGCGAAAACGGTTCCTGTACTTCTCGAAATAGAACGGGCCCATCTCGCTGGGGATCTCATCAACCTCATCAAACAGGATAGACAACAGCTGCCATGCCTCATGTTCGTGTTGACCAGCTGCAGTGTCGATAGCAACACGTTTTGCGACATCAGCAAAATCCAGGGGTTCTGGTTCGGTGATGATCTTGGCCAAGGGTACACCGTCTTGAAGCGAGATCGTAGTTTGCTTCTTCTGTAGGGTTAGGGTCTCCGGTGCCGCGTCATCGAACGTGGGTATCTTCGTGAAGCGGATGTCCCTATCAGGACCAGAGATCGGCTGATGAACAGTTGGGTAGATTGCTCCTTCCAAGGTTTTAGCGCCTTTAGCGGCGTAGATCAAGGTGCCGGATTCATCGAAATGAGGTTTGTTGCAGGAATGGAAGGCCCTATCCTCGGCACTTAAGTCGTTCAGATCGTGAGAAGTTTTAGGTCGCTTGGCATAGGGGAACTGTAACAGATGAATTTAGTATTGATCATAATATGAATTTGGTAGGTACATGATGCAACATGCCCGTCCCAGACGACAATTTGCCCAAGGATAGCCTAAGGAATTGCGACTTCAAGCACCGAAGGTGGGGGATGGGGAAAACAAACCTCAAACCCTTTTCCGGCTCTCTTCCCATTCATTTCCCGATCCTCCGATTCTCCAAACAGTGATTCCATCATACCTAGCCGTGTGAAAATAGGCTGGTTGATGACGTTGGTAGAACGTGCGACCTTCGAAAATCCATCCTGTTCTCGCAAAACATCTCCTTGGCTCTCCCTAAGAGCATGACGATCCTGCTTCCTAGGACTGATCGTGCGTTGCAATTGGTTTGCCCAGTCATCATCAAATACCAAATGGGCTTTTGAGGGGGTACCTGTTCCCGGCAAGAGCATCTGGCTGTTCTTGAGGATAGACTTGGGCACGTTGATATTGGCGACTTGTTGCTCCGTGGTCTGGGTCGGCACTGATACGGGACCCGCCATGTCCTGATCGTGGTCCGATCCCGATTCGCTTTCGGAATATTCAGCGTCTTGCTGTCCATCAAGCGAACCCACGGAGCGCTCCCCTAAAAAAGACTCCCCGCCAGTAGAGTCCATGTTAACGTCTTCTTCAAAGGCTGCTTCATTCCCATACCCTCCAGGTACATGGGCACGCCTCCGCCTGAACTCGAATGTATCGTCGACGCTCGACTGAGTCGGGCTGTCACTACCCTCGGAAGGGGTGCCAGTCAAGCGACTAGGTTGCTGTTGGAGTGGGGTATCCGGAGCGGGGCTCAGCTCGCTGGAGTCATCGTCCTCATCCTCATTATCACTGTATTGATCCCCATCATAATCAAGACCATATGAGCTGTAATGTGGTACGGTGAAGACCCACTCGCCAGTGTCTGGACGATACTCCTCAAAGGTAGTGCCATGAACACGCTTCAACCGTTCCACGTGCTTTCGATCCTTCTTTCCGGCCTTGTTACGCGGCCAGGAATTGCCTAGCGTGATTCGGGAAAAGACATTAAGCCCCGTACCCCGTGCTGGTTTCGGCACAGTGCAAGTCTCTCCATAAACGGTGGCATTGCGAGTGGTGAGCTGCACGATGTCGCCGAAGAGCTTGTCCAGATCGACTCCAGTGATTTCGACAGGGTGTCCCGGGTTGAACTGAATCTCTCCAATGCGATCACGTCCGACAACGAAATTGTCGACCTTGGAAAGTTCTGTGCGGCTCATCTTGCGGAGCTCGTCCATCTTGGGGCGGGAATAGTAATTTCCAGGAGTTGGGTCCACGACAGCCCCGCCTTGCCTATTGAGGGGTGCGGAAGTGGTGCTCTCGGGAACGATAGTAAGCTCCTTGCCGTTGACCTGGGTCATCTCGGGCTGTTCAAACACTCCATTGGCTTCTCTGCTAGTGCGGGTAGGAGGAGACTGTTCCCGTTCAACTGTCGTCTCGGATTCAGGCTCTGCACGCAGAACCAGTTCGCCGCCGGTTGACGGACGAGTGGGGGTGCCATTGGTCCCATTGGTCTCGAGGCCATTGACAAAGCTCACACGCTTCTTTTCAGAAGGTGTTTCATCGAATAACGCGGGGCGTGTGTTAATGGATCGGTTAATCGTAAGTTTCTTGAGACCACCAGAGCCAAATGAGCGACCAGTCGTCGAGAACGCGCCAGGAGCAAGAATACTCGCCTCTGGAGTAAAGCTAGTCCGTAGGTTGCTGGTGGACAGGCTCTTGCCAAGGGACCTAGTAAAACTGCCACCACCCAGGAAGCTCGATGTGAAGCTAGGGCTAGTGGTCGCGCTTGTCGGAGTGCCATAAGTCGAGTACGTGAATCCATAACCTCCGGGCCGCTTGGACTGGGGCGTGAGGAGGCGTGTGGAAGCAGAGGGGTTCAACTTGTGCTGCGGCAGGAGCGCCGGCTTCCGCGTCTTCTGGCTACTTGAGAGAGGCGTAGCAAGCGGGCCAGGGCTCTGTGTAGGTGTGGCAAGGCCCGCAAACAGCGCATCATTGCCATAGGGATTCGTAGTGACAGAAGTCTGAAGCGAGGCACCCAACCCAACTGAAGGTTGTTGCGGCTGTTGCTGCGCCTGACTGGAAAACAGCGATCCCCCGAAAGCCGGGGTAGTGGTGGGCTGGGTTTGACCGAAGAGACCTGTGCCACCAGTGGCAGTCGTCGTCGACGTACCGAAGAGTCCGCCGGGCTTCTGTTGTTGAGCCTGCTGGCCAAACAAACTGGTTCCCGGAGTCGGCTGGGTTGAGGCGCCCAAGCTACCGAAAAGCCCTCCACCAGTGGTTCCGGCGCCCTGGGTGGTGCTGCCGAAAAGACCACCGCCTGTGGCGGGTTTGGCACCAAATAGACTCGTTCCCTGGGGCTGGGTCTGCTGTGTTTGACCGAAGAGACCACCGCCAGTCTGCTGCTGTGGCTGGGCAGCTTGACCAAACAAACCGCCACCGCCGGTGGCAGTTGTGGTGGAACCCCCAAACAATCCACCCGGTTTTTGTTGCTGTTGTTGAGCGCCGGTTTGGCCAAACCCGCCGAAGAGTCCGCCAGATGATTGAGCTTGAGTCTGTGCTTGCTGGCCCTGTCCGAAGAGACCACCACCGGTAGTAGTGCCGCCTCCGAAGAGCCCTCCACCTGCGGTCGTTGTCTGGGTACCGCCGAAAGCTGGAGCGGAGGTGGTTTGAGGTTGTTGTCCGAACAAGCCGCCACCAGTGCCAGTGGTGCCCCCAAAGGCACCACCAGTGGTAGTGCCAGTTGCACCGAAACCACCAAAGGCGGGCTTCTGGGCTTGGGGTTGTTGTCCAAAGAGGCCACCCCCGGCGGTCGGAGTGCCGAATCCTGTTCCTCCACCGGTTCCGAAACCTGAAGTGCCCGTCGTCGTAGTGGAGCCCCCTCCGAAGAGGCCTCCTCCGCTTGGCTGACTCGTAGTCGAAGTGCCAAAGAGACCCCCGGCCGGTTTATTCTGCTGCCCGAAAAGTCCTCCTCCGGTGGTCGAGGTACCGCCAAAGCCTGTGCCTGTGGTGCTGCTCTGTCCGAAAGGCGTGGTGGTAGAGGTGCTGCCACCGCCGAAGAGACCACCGCCGGTACTCGTACCAAAGCCTGATGTTGTGCCGGTACCGGCGCCAAAGCCGCCAAAGCCTGTGCTCTGCCCGAATGCTCCTGCCTGCCCGTTCTGATTTCCATACCGCCGTCCCTGATTATAATCGGCCAGCCTTAACTCCTCGAGAGAGTAATTTTGATACGGTTGTTGGAACGTTATGGTCTGGTAATGTTGTGCACCTGGGCCATCCTTCTCTTGGAACGCGTTGAAGGGTACGCTGCCAGTGCCATTGTTGGGTTGGGTTGATGTTCCGGCCCCGAAGCCTGAAGTGGACGCGCCGAATCCTCCAGTTGCAGTTGAGCCAAACCCACTGCCTGTGCTGCCGCCGCCAAACAAGCCGCCGGTGCCAGTTCCAGTACCAGCAGATCCAAACCCAGTCGTCTTGTTCTGACCGAAGAGTCCACCGCCCGTGCTTCCTCCACCGAAAGCGGGTGTAGAGGTACTCGCACCACCGCCGAAGCCGCCAAATGTTGTCCCAGTCGAGCCGCCGCCGCCGAAAAGGCCAGTGCCTGTTGTACCAGTGCTGCCGAAAGGTTTTGAACCGAAGGTGGTGTTGGTGTTGGTGCCGAAGCCGCTACCTAAAGAGATATCAGTCAGTATATCCTGTTTCCAAAGCAAACGGTGAAGCAGAAAATCCGAGTGGCAATGCTGCAAGTGATATGGCGGTTGATGTGCCGGGCCGCAGGGTATCGGCTAGCCATCCCAACCGAATGATCGATCCACCAGAGCCAAGTCGCAAGCATATAGTGGGTTGCCCTAAAGACGCGACCGCAACGCACAAATGGGAACGTACCTCCGCCTCCAAACGGAGAGCTTGTAGTAGTCGAACCGCCGCCAAAGAGGCTGCCACCCGTGCTGGGTTGACCGAAACCGCTGGTGGCGGTATTGGAACCAAAGCCTGGACGGAGGTGTCGAGTTAGAGACGTCTTGCAAAGGTCGATGGCCCTCGTCCGAAGTCGCGAATCCGAACAAGATGGCGAAGCGCCGCATTTCCACCATCGTATCAGTGGAGAAAAGGAAGTGCATACCTGTATTGCTAGTGTTGGTCGAGCCAAAACCGCCAAATGTGGGTTGATTGGCATTGGAGCCGAAGCCCCCAAAGCCGGAGCCGCTCCCAAAAGACATTATGGGTAGCCCGGCAAGAGCGCGCGTGTATGATCGCGCTTGGTAATGATGAATGATGCGCGAAAAGATGCCCGCGAGTGCGATGTAGGTGTGGGAGAGCAGGTGTGGGAGGAGCGAGTGCGGTCGCAGCGCAAGCGCGCACTAAAAAGCTCTCGGTCGAGGAAAACACGCCAAGACCACTGTGAGCGTGACCGTGCGCGGCACCCTGGAAGTAATTGAAGGAGCTCAGAGAGCAACTGACGAGGGGAAAAAATGAACCGTCGCAAGAGGGGACGTGGCGGGCGGGTGCAAAAGTTGCGCGGGAGAGAGAGTAGGGTGGATGGCGAGGAGGAACGTCGTCAGTATATAGCCAAGCAAATAAGGCCCGAGCGCGTTTGCCAAGACATATGTCTCTGAAGTGGAGCTTGTTGCTAGATCACGTGGTTTTGCATATCAATGATGGACATCAAGACTTTCACGCAGACGAATGCAAGACCAATGTTTGTTCCAATTGTGTTCAGAAATGTAAGGATCAAGCTTTCCTGAACAGCGGTCTTATAAAGACTCATTCAGTGCTGCGCCTGTGCAGGAAAATCGGTTACCTAGACTGCCTGGTAGCTGCCTGAAGCTTGCCTACAGCTTGCCTACAGCTCGGCAGTACCTGGGCATCAACACAACTGCATGTTCAACTGTTCCAGCACTGCATCTCTTTCTGTACAGCATGCCGGTGGAACCATGGTGGCCATAAATTCTAGACAGCTCAAGCAACCATCCGAGGCCCCGTCGTGGAGCTCGAGCACTTGAGAGTCGAGGACCACCTAGCTAGGTACCCGGGACCCCATCGTCAGTAAGGTTGCCCGACTCGCGCTAAGCCGTTCGCGGCCCACGCGAAGCGCGTCCATCACCCACTTCAACCAGCAGCTCCAAACAAAGAGTAGCGAACTTAGTACTCCGTACTGCGCATTGTTACGGTCAACCTCACCAACCTCGACTCATTCCTCCTCGCTGTACCGTCAATGGCATCTTCCTCCAACAACCCACCACTGGCTCCCCGTTACGGCCTCGGCCGCGCCAGTGGTCCCAGCGGCGCGCAGAACACATTCGCCACGCCCGCCGCGCCGTACGGTTCGAGCGCAAAGACACAGCAGAGACTGGAGGCTGAGCGGTTAGAGCGAGAGCGCAAAATGCGGGAGGAGAGGGAGAGATTGGAGCAAGCGGGGCAGAACAGTCTTGCCGAATTGAGTGAAGAGCAGAGAGAAGAGATCACAGAAGCGGTATGTCTCGCCCGGGACTATCCCTTATATTAAGGTCTGGATAATGCAGTTGCTGATGATGAATTAGTTCAATCTCTTCGACCTGGACAAAGATCAATACATCGACTACCACGAGCTCAAAGTCGCCATGCGCGCCCTAGGGTTCGACCTACCCAAACAAGAAATCCTCTCAATCCTCCAAACTCACGGTGTGCAATCTGCGCCACCCGCGCAACCGACATCATCCAAGGCGAAGCAGGCGGCGCAGCAGGCATACCAAGCTCCACCCAGGCTGCTGCTTCCGTTCCAGACGTTTCAGACACTCATGGCGCAGCGGATACTGAGTAGAGATCCGACCGAGGAGATCATACGCGCGTTCGATCTATTCGATGAGGGTGGGAAGGGAAGGATTACGTTACAGGATCTGCGGCGGGTGGCAAGAGAACTCGGTGAGGGTCTGCAAGAGGATGAATTGGTTGCTATGATTGAGGAGTTTGACATGGATGGGGACTCGGCAATAAGCAGAGAGGAATTCATCAATATCTGTCTGGGCTGAGCCTCATGGGAAGGGTTTTGTTCTTCGCATTTTCCGCTTGGGCGTTGGCAGGTTGGCGCATTTCTTGTGGGCAACGGGATCAAAAATCTAGTTTGCGTTTGCTGGGCCGGAGTCTACGGTCCCGAGATACCATCATCACGAATCAATTCTATGAATGCAAGCAGATGAAGTCGTTTTTGCACTGATGATTTAATATGCACAGGTTCAGTGATCTACAAGCTCGAATTGAACGCAAGGAAACGTTGTACAGCGGCGACTCCTACTGTCCTGGCGCCACGAGCTGGCCCTTCTTCGCCGCGTCGTGGTCCCACCCTCCAGCCAGCGCCTCTCCGCCATGCTTCAGGCCATAATCTTTTATTCTTGCCTCCAGCTCAGGCCTGAAATGCCGGATCAAACCTTGCAGAGGCCATGCAAAAGCCTCGCCAAGGGCGCAGATGGTGTGGCCCTCAACCTGCTTCGTTAACTCCTGGAGCATGTCGATTTCACGGGGCCGAGCCTGTCCCTTGTAGAAACGATCCATGATCTGGTGAGTCCATTTCGAGCCCTCTCGGCACGGTGTGCACTGTCCGCAGGACTCGTGGTGGTAGAACTTAGCGAGGCGGGTAATGGCACGGACGACGTCCGTGGACTTGTCCATGACGATGACAGCGGCAGTACCGAAACCAGACTGGGCGTCCTTGAGAGCATCGAAGTCCATGATCTGGTCGTCGCAGATATGCTTAGGAAGGATGGGAGTGGATGAGCCGCCAGGAATAACAGCCAGCAGGTTATCCCATCCTCCACGGACACCACCACAGTGCCTTTCAATCAGCTCCCGTAGCGAAATGCTCATCTCCTCCTCAACGGTGCAAGGGTTGTTGACGTGACCGGAGATGGCGAAGAGTTTGGTACCTGAGTTGCGCTCACGCCCAAAGGAGGCGAACCAATTGCCTCCTCGTCGGCAGATGGTAGGCGCAACTGCAACGGTCTCGACGTTCGCAACGGTAGAAGGGCATCCGAACAGACCAACCGCAGCTGGGAACGGAGGCTTAAGGCGAGGTTTACCAGGCTTTCCTTCCAAGGATTCAATGAGAGAGGTCTCCTCACCACAAACGTATGCTCCCATTCCTCGGTGGACATAAACATCGAAATCATAGCCGGAACCGCAGGCGTTCTTGCCAATAAGACCCGCTTGATACGCTTCATGGATGGCGCGCTGAAGCACGGTAGCCTCGTGGTAGAATTCTCCACGGATGTAAATGTAAGCAGCAGTGGCATTCATCGCACGGCCAGCAACGAGACATCCTTCGATGAGCTTGTGGGGGTCTTTGCGCATGATCTCACGGTCCTTGCAGGTACCAGGCTCTCCTTCATCGGCATTGACGACCAGATAGCGAGGCTTATTATCTTTGTCCCAGTCCTTGAAGTTCATGAATGACTGCAATGAAATCAGCGAGAGAAACCTTGCCCATGCCATTCACACATACCCATTTCAACCCCGATGGGAAACCGGCACCACCTCGGCCACGCAACCCTGAAGCCTTGATCTCCGAGATGATCTACATTGAGTAAGCACTGAGTCTTCTAGCCCTTGTGTTGTCCAATCGTACCCAATCGTGGCCCTTCAGAAGAATCTCCTTGGTCTTGTACCAATCACCATATTTCATCGCGCTCTTCAAATCAGCTCCATGATGGCCGTAGAGGTTTTGAAAGATTCGGTCCTGATCCTTCAAACCGCCATACGTCCTCTTTGGCGCTGAATCCTGTACAGTCGCGAGGTTCCTCCTTTGGGGTCGAGACGGGGTGGCGGCTGTGGAAAGGCGCGAAGCTACCGAAGCTGCGGGGAGGGTCGAGTGCGGGACGGCGCTCAGCGCCTGGGCGGCACGCGTATGCCGTGCGAGCATCTTGCCGCAAGAATGAAGGTAACTCGCACAATTGGTGCTCTCAGCGCTCGGGAAAGGGCGTTGTCGAGGATACCTCTAGCTGTGGTACGGATGTGGTTGAGATAGAGATGTCAGTCTTGGCAAAACTACTTCGGATTCGGCTTAGCGTCTTCTCGATGACATCTGCATTGTTTTGAGTGGCCGAGGCATCAACACCATTGCTATTGCGATGTTCCTGTCACCGTACATATAGGGCTTGTCGAACCCCCCCCCCCCCGGGAGCTTTGGAAACTTGTTTCAATGAGTTCCTCTTATCCGCTCGGTGCACTGCGCATGCCGAAATATTCACCATATGTTGACGACCATATGCATCCTACTGACCAAGGACCATCCACAATGGCATCGTGTTGAATCCGCTAAATACAGGCTCATGTAGTGACCTAGGCATATACGTCTTCTGCCCCGAGCCCTGACTTGGCACAATATCAAAATTGATGAAAGACTGGCTCATCATCAGTCGGTGAAAGCGTCTTGGCTTCCACTCAGATCTTCGACAGTGCGAGGTAAGTTCTGAGAGGTACAGAGTTAGAAGGTCAAAAACCGGAGCCTTCTTTCACTCGGTCCGGTTGCCACGGGAGCAGGCGGGTGCGTACCCAAAGGCCGACCGCCTCTTCTCGCCATAAAGTCCCAACTTCACCTTTTCTTCTTCCTCTCACCCATTCTCAACCGCTCTTGCCGTCCCTTTCTTTTCGGTTCTGTTCGCAGATTCACTCTTTATTCCACACGTTCTTCCTTCCTGTCGGCCTAATGTCCGAGCGTGAGAACATGAAGGATCTGGAAGGCTTCCTTCAATCAGACGGTGCAGGCGACGCGCCTCTACCAGACAATCCGGATGACGCCCTCTCAAGCGACAGTGAAAATGGCAGCGACAACGAAGAGCCTCAACAGCCTGAGATGGTCTCTGACGGCCGTCGCATGCGTATGGTGTGGCAACCCGGCGACGGCAACGGCGACTCCACCCGTCACTTGATTGAGCGTTCCATGACTCTCGTTCGCGGTCATCCCACCTGGAAAATCTTCATCAGCGAGATCGAGCTACCCATTGTGCGTGGAAGCAAGACCGAGCCACCGCGCTACGTTTATCTTGACGACAGGGCCTGCTACGCTATATATTCGTCGCAGGCGTATACTAAGGAGGAGATGCGAGAGTTCTGGCCTTTGGATTTCAACCATCAGGGTCACATCAAGCAGGGTCGATTGAATCGAGGCCATCCTGCTTATTTGGATGATTCGAACACTGAGTATGCACTGGGAAAGCTGCGCGCGAAGGGGCAGTGGTATACGTTCTCAGGCGCCCCAGAGGTGACTGAGTACAAGCCCTTGCGGCCGAAGAAGCCTACCAAGATCGAGGAGCAAGTCGCCAAAGAGTTCAAAGAAGGGGTGAAACAAGTTCGTACACCAAAAACCGTCTCCAAAGGCCGGCCTGTCAAACGAAACACGGTTCCAAGCGCACCTACGCCAAAAGAACTGCCCCCAGCTCGCTCGCCTGGTCTTAGTTCACTACATGAGCCTCCAGCAGTCAGTATAGGTCTTCAACCACGGCGCCTTCCGCCGCGGCCGCTGCCTCCCAACGCTCGCGACGCCCCTCCGTTTCTCGCCAGCCGATCGACCACCAGGCCTGGGACTCTCGCGCATTTCAACCCGAAACCCATGACTGCCGATAGAGTCCGCAGCAACAAAACTCCAGCCGATCACACCAGCTCATTAAGCTATACTACTATTCCAACTTCGAATGCGCGCTCGACGGGCGGAATATCTACCAAACGCCCCCTTGTGCACTTCCCCGATGAAGGCTCCGATGATGGCAGTGAATTCGGCCCGCCACTAAGAAAGCGTAGGCGTGGGAAACATCAGGTACATTGCTTGGATGAGGATGGGGGAATGGAATGACATTACTCCCAGATCATGGCAGCCTTGCTACTTCATCGACATGGTCTAAGGAGTAACTGGTATGCGGATTGCGTCTTGAGATCGCGAAGTCGGACCCTCTTTTCCAAGGCAGGGAAGCAGAGGAAATCCGAAAAGCTTCCTGTATTATCAAATGGTATCAGGGTCAGACCCAGGTCCTCGTTCGCACTGGTGAATAAATGAGCATATGTTCCACGTCCCGTTCAAATGTGCAATCATGCGTGCTTCTGTTAATAAAAAGACCTTGCAATTGGAAATGTAGGCTCGAAGCCTGCGGACCGCTCCATCTTACCACCCGTGGACCAGCCACAGCCTTGAACCTGAGCTAGCGCGCCAAGCATCACGGCCAGGGTCTCCTGCAGCACTGTGCAGTGGATGCCAAAGGCGCCCTCAATTTTCCGAGAAACCCAATTACAGCAGCTAGCACGACAGTTTCCACGATGCCACATTCTTGCCATGTGCCATGCGCATAGGCACCATGAACAGCGGTCGACCTTTCACACGTAGTACCCAGAAATTCTTCCGACCCGCTCTTGACCTCCTGAACAACTACAATCCCGGTACCCAGAAGACACCTCTCGACAGCAATAGGAAGCGCTCCCACCAACGACTGCAACCCCAACCACGCCGCACGGGTTCCTCAAGCTCGCTCGATGATACAGACCACGAAGATATAGAACACTACGCGCAAATGGAGTCGACACGGACAAGTCACTCGAGCAAGAACTCGCTGTCGGAGCTGCAACCTCCGGTTCCACTGATTGACATTGGGAGTGCGAGTGGGAGTAGAGCTCCTTCTCCGTACCCAAGAGCCCGCAGCGCGGCCCAGAGCGAGGACGAAGACGACGAATTCGAACCGGCGAGTAGTATCAGGCCGCTTGTAAGCAGTGATGTTGCGAGCGGGGGGCGAGGGTGGAGGGGAATACTGAGGGAGGGTGGCCTAGGGGCATTCTTTCTGGGGACGTGGATGGGGTGGCAGATCTGGGTAGCGCTCCTGGTTTTCTGGGTAGGCGGGTGCAGTTTCGGATTGCTCCTCATGAACCGGTTCATCCTGCTAACGGGCGTCTACAAGTATGTTTGGTTCCGCTCTGTTAGGGGATGGGGCTAACTGCTGCACAGATTCATTTATCCACTAACTTCGACGTACCTCCAACTTATCTTCACCCACATACTACTGATTGGCTTTTCGAGCCTCACACGAGGCCTGGGAGGAACACTGCGAAGGTTGGGGTTCGGTGCTGCGGTGGCTCCATCCTACCCTGCCGCCCCCACCGGAGGAGCATATAGACAATCCCCCATGAAGCTATCAGCTCGACAGGTTGGGCGCTGGCTGGTGAGCGGTACAGGTGGCATCGCCGGAGGAGGGCTCTTCGAATTCGAGACGAAGGTAGCGAAGCAAGTGCTCCCTTTGGCCATCGTCTTTGTCGCCCGAGTCCTCCTCAGCAACGCCTCATTTGCGTGATTAGCCCGATCTCCGCTGATACAGTATCACTCAGACTAACTCGTCTCCAGTTACGCAGACCTCTCGGTCTACCAACTCGCTCGCATAGGCATCACGCCCGTCGCATGCATCCTCTCCTGCATCCTCCAAAAGGAGAACCACAGCCCCTCCACCCTCTCTGCTGCCCTCATTGCAACCCTCAACCTCCTCTTTGCCTCGATTCGCACCCACGACCGCGTTACTAACGAGTCCGTCGTCGCCGGGGTCTTCTCCTCCTTCTTCGTCGCCCTCTACCCCATCGTCCTCCTCCGCACCTACCGCACCCTGGTTGCCTCTCTAGTCCCACAAGGCGATCTTCTAACAAACTACTACCCTGGAAACGGCGGCAGCGCGGGCGACTCCTCCAATCGTGAAGAAACTCGCGCCTATTACCGCATCCTGCACTACACCTCTCTCCTCTCGATCATTATTCTCACCCCCATGGTCCCCCTCTCCGGCGAGCTGCGCGACATTTTGCGCAATATTTACTTCCTCGATGTGCCCTTCTTCTGGTTCCTGGTTCTCTGCGGCTCGCTCGGCAGTTTCGCCGTCTTCGTATCTACCCTCTTGCTTGTGAAAGCGACGTCGCCGCTGACGTTTACGTTCGTGGCGGTTCCCAGGAGTGCGATTCAGTTGGTGCTGTTGTCGAAGTTTAAGATGCCGGCACACAGTTGGGTGGGCGTGGCACTTTGCTTGGTCAGCAGTGCGTGGTTTGCTGTGGCGAGGAGAGAGGAGGGAAGGGTGTCTGGACGGTTGAGGCTGGAGGGGCGGTAGAGGTCGATATTGTGCCCCTTCGGTGGTGGGTTTTTATTCTTCTCGCATAGACATTGGACGGGACCATGCCGATCCATGAGGTTGATGGAGATATCGATCAAGATGGAATAGGATTGTGCACATATTTTGTTAGAACAGTAATGCTAATTTCTGGCTCAGGGGATCTGGGTTGGGGAAATCCCGCCTTGGGCAGTTTCGGCCGTTTCGTTGGCATTCGCATTTGATAGTCATGCATGCATATACATATAATGTTGAGGATACCATGTGGGTGAGAAGGGAAGGGCCCATGAGCATCAATCTGATCATTTGTAATCTGATACATTGGATCTTTGCATTTGCTTTCAGTGAGATGGTGTTCTTCATTCTACTATAAAAGAAAGAATGGAACAGGAGAAGTAAATTGCACGCCAGCACGGAAAAGTAGCTCCCACTGGCAAGTTGTCTCGACATTTCGAGGGCTTCGGGTCCAAATCCTGGACTATCTAGTACAGAAGAACAGCAAGCACGTATGCATGTGGTTTTCCATTCCGAGATCGCTCATTACTAACTCAGTAGACGAAATTCTGAGGCTGCTTTCTTGATGGACAGCAACTCATGCAACACTGTAAACGGTAGTATAACAGGAGAGACTGCCTGGCAGTGTCTCCAAAATCCACAATTACTAGACCCTGTCATACTTGATGCCTTTCAGTGGGCCTGCGCGGTGACTGGTGACCATGTATAAATAGAATGGCATCCATGGATGATTGCGAATCATTCATCAGCTAATCAACATCCCTTGGCTTCATTTCACGACTGAACTACGTGGATAGGGCACGAACTTAACCTTGGAATGGTCACCGCAACACACAACATACCAATGTAACGTTTAACAGAATCACCATCAGTCAAGTCTTCAACTCACAGAACTGATTCAAAGGGCAATTATTTAGGTTTCGGCGTTCCATGCTCCAAGTGCCTACCTATGTAAGATGGACGACACGTGAAGACTGTGCAGTGTGGTTAAGAACACAGGGGGCAATTCAAGGCCGAGCCATAACCTCAACCTTCCGTTGGACGTGCTTGGAAAGCACACCTGATCACAGCAACGGCGGAAGGTGCTACACTCATTGGCAATAGTTTCTTATTAGCTTATTACACAACAACAGAAATTGGTCTTCTCCACAAGGCCCTTTCGCATCTCCGCATTTCCTAGCTCCCGTATTCGGGGTCACGGCCAGCGGGATACCAGTCGGTACACCCACTTATTATTAGACCATCTTCCCATCAGCATCTCGAACATTTGTAAAGCCATTGTTCCAAGCTCTCGACCACTCAAAGAATAAAAATATAATAATAAAACACCTCAAGAGTGACATCAAATTGCGGCAAACCCCGTGACCGACCCCTTCCCGCCCTTACCCCTGGCAATCCCCCGGTCCCTGCCGCTTTCCCAGTCGGGCAAACCCGGCGCCCGATTTCTCCGTACGTAACACTGGCACCACTTGGGCTGATCGGGAACGGTCAGGCCATCGGCCCATCCCCGTCCTACTTTCAAATTTTTCTCTCTGGTGATGCGGCAACGGCGAGACGAGTCTTAGTGATGATGGACCTGCTAGAGTCGAGAGAAACACTGCATCTCCGTGGAGATGCTGAAGTTGAGGGAGATGGGGGATCTGTATAAAGCGTGAGGGTGGGTAGGAACTCGTGGGGATCTATACAATTTACAGTCATTTGGGTTTGGACACCTGCATAGCATTGCTGTTGGATCATCATCATCATCATCATCGCGTTGGATTGGCATTTGCACTGGCATATTTGATCCAAGCATTTACACCATATCGTTTATAGACCACGCATACGCCTCACCAGCTCTTCCCATTCTGCGCCTCTTCAGCGTTTTGTCTTTCTCCGCGGTGTGAAGCAACAAAGACGATACAACAGTTCCACAACAGTCCTGCATTATCTTTGACGAGACAGGCTTCGACTTTCTGGAGTTTCCGGACGAAAAGGGAGAAGGATCAGCAAGAGATATACGAGGCAGCTGCAGCAAAGAGATAAGGAAACTACAGCGAGCGACTGCATAGCTATCTCGACCTACCGAATCCGAGCTTTTTATACTGCGAATAAGCAAAGGAAACCACCAACCACCCCAATAGCACCAACCCCCCATCTCAACACCACCTACCCGCCATGGCTCCCTCCTTGACCCCCGCCCAGGTGTCCACCATCAAGGCCACCGTGCCCGTATTGGCAGAGCACGGCTTGACCATCACCAAGAAATTCTACGAGGACATGCTTGCCGCCAACCCTTCCCTCAAAAATGTCTTCAACACCACCCACCAGAAAACGGGACACCAGCCCTCCGCCCTGGCAGGGGCCCTCTATGCCTACGCCTCCAACATCGACGCCCTGGGCAACTTGGCTCCTGCTGTTGAACTCATCTGCCACAAGCATGCTAGCCTGTATATTCGTCCCGAACAGTACGAAATCGTCGGCACGCATCTGCTTGCTACGTTGAAGGCGGTACTCGGGGAGGCGGCGACGCCTGACATCATGGACGCGTGGGGCGCGGCGTATTGGCAACTTGCGGATTTGATGATTGCGCGGGAGAAGGCCCTGTATGATGCGGCGACCGAGTGGAGTGATTGGCGGGACTTCAAGATCGCGAGGAAGGAGACGGAGAGCGAGGAGATCACCTCGTTTTACCTGGAGCCGGTGGAGCAGGGATTCAAGCTGCCCAAGTTCAAGCCGGGACAGTACATCTCCGTCAACGTCTTCGTGGACGAGTTGGACGGAGGTGTTTGGCAGGCACGACAGTACAGTCTCAGCGACGCCCCGGGGAAGCCGTATCTACGCATCTCCGTGAAGAAAGAGCCCGGAGTGGAAATCGGCGAGCCGAAAAGCATGACCCACCCAGGCTACCTCTCCAACATCCTGCACGAGAAGAAGAACGTCGGCGACGTCGTTCGTGTGTCTCACCCCTTCGGAGACTTCTTCCTCGAGGAGCCCGAAGATGTCAAGGAGAGCACGCCCGTTGTGTTGATTTCCGCCGGTGTGGGGTTGACCTGTTTGATGAGCGTCCTCAACTCCCTCGTCGAGGAAGGGAAGAGCACCGATAGGAAGATCTCCTGGATCCACGCTGCACGCAATGAGAAGATCAGGGCGTTCAGGAAACACACCGACGCGCTCGCCGCACAGCACAAGAACGTCAAGACGGTGTACTTCTCCTCCGAGCCGAAGGAGGACGAGGTCGAGGGTAGAGATTACCACGTCCAAGGCCGTCTCGACCTGGACAGGGTGAGCAAGGAGGATGTGTTTGCGGATAACGACAAGACGCAATATTTCGTCTGTGGGCCGCCCCAGTTCATGGTGCAGACGGCGAAGAAGCTTGCGAGCTACGGCGTACCGGAAAGCAGGATTCACATGGAGCTCTTCGGTACTGGCGGTGTGCCCAAGGTCTAATGGGCGTCGCACCGGGGGAGTAATATGGTTTTAAGAGTTGGGATATCTCCATCATGAGCCATGCCTGCCTTTCCTTACTTTTCTTTCTCTTTGGCGTGTGGATATCTTGAGCATTGCGCAGCACGTATATACCTATAGTAGTTTCTATTAGTTTTCCGAACCAAACTCACCTCATCAACCGGCCCTCCTGCTCGATCCTCCATGATGCATTGCAATGTCAATCCAGCTAATCCTCCCACCACTAGACGAATTCCCATTTCCCACTCCAAATCTCCATCCTACATCCTCGTCAGTGAGACAAGCGGTGAACTTCCCCTCACCCCCACCCACCTAACCAACCACATACCTAACCGCAGGTCCAACCGCATGACCAACACCGTGATCCTCCTGTACGACGCGGTCCCGCATCCCAGCGACATGGATTCTCCTACTTGCTGATTTCCGGGACAAGCGATTGGTCAGGTCTTGTAGCGGAGTCCCCGTCAGGCAGTGCGCATGTATAAGATTGTATTATCAATCACCGATTTCTGTGAGATTAGGATGAGGAGCAGATGGGATGAGTAGGCCTGATCTTTCTGCGGTGCAGGAGACTATCTACAGAAAGTCTGCTTGGCAGAAACAAACACATAGAAAGGAACAACCTAATCATACACAGGATGGAACTGCTAGATAAAGGGAAACCAACGATTTCCAATGATCGTTGCTCATCGCTTATTGTTGATTGTCAAAGGATTATTGGCGACAAGCATAGTGCTCAAAGCCAAAATTGAGGTCGATGTCGTGTTGCTCGATCTGCCCAGTAGTGGTCCAGGGGACAAGCGCATTCACTGCAGAATTGAAGCACCCTATCCTTTTGCGGCGTTGAAGCAACCATCCTGGCAGTAAATGCATAGTGGGAGCTGCCAAAAGGGGTCTCGAGCAAAGTCCGACGTCTAGGGATACCTGCTCAACTTCCTCATTCCCGACGCTGGGTTAGTGACTGGTCTCCGTATCGATATCCCTAGCAGAGACAATACAAGTCTGAGTTCGGCACCTGCCATGTCACTGCTGTACTTGCCCTGCAGGTAGTGATAGACCACCCCGGGTAATCACTATTACCTAACGACTACTTCTCATCATCGTCATCACCGCCCTGGAGCACCATCAAACATCCAATCTGCCAGAAGGAGCTGAAGGACCACTCCAACACCCCGGGGCGCCACGAGAAACAAGCTACTCCCAAAACGGAAGTCTTCTGGAAGGGCGCTTGGATAATCTGCTCGCCCCAGGGCCTCATCTGCACAGCGCACAGACTGTGTCATGGTGAAGATGATGCTGGTGGTGCATGGGCCTCGCTGGATCCTTGATGATGTTGGCGTGAGGGGAAGATATCAAGGATGTAAAAAGTGCACAGCACATAGCCTAGGTCCGAGTGAAGTCAATGCACGAATCTCTGCTGGTAGGATTCAGGAACCTCCTACCGGTACTTTGTGTAGCCACAGTCGGGGCCACAGCCGCCGCATGATGAACCCCCAACAACGTGGAGTTTCCCGAGAAGAAGCAAAAAGGGAATCCTTCAGGACGGAAGCGGGAGAGGCCTGCACGCATGATCTCGAAACGGCCAGGGGCGTGTTGGAACGAGGGTTGTTGCTGTTGCAGTTTAAACGGCTGTTTGTGAGAGGTCCAAGGGAGGGAATGGGCGGCGACTATCATCGCGACGAGACGACAAGGCTGCGGGAGCCCGGAGAGCAAGCGTGCACGCATGCATGCATACAGGCATTCCTTGCCTTCTTTCGAAGCCCTTCCAAGCAAGTTAACACCACAGTGTGAGGAATTCTTTCCCCATTGCTCCCCGAAGCCGGTCTTGGAGCCGCGTGTCGCTGCCTGCTGGTCTGCATGTGCCAACAATCCCACGGATGCATGCCGGACGTGGCATAAACGTGGTCGATGAAGAGGCCGCTCAGGAATGTGGAGTCCCGTACGACGCCTGCGTCGGGGAAGTTCGAGCAGAGCCGCCGGTTGGGAACAGGCACAGACAGTGGAAGACGATCGTGATCCGGGGGCACTGCGCAGTCCGCATGACGCCCCCAGATGAGTGAGGCTGTTAGCCTTGTCGTGCTTGTCAGGGGCTTCGTGATACGAAGCACAGACGGATCTGATGGAAGGTTCAGGGAAGATTGGTGGAACCCAGGGGTAATGACATGAGTGAATGTGAGGAGGATGTCGGGCCGCTACATGGGTGACCTCGGGAAAGGAAGTTTAGAACGAGCAGCGGAAGGATCTGTTCGGCGATATTATGCCTGAAGTTGAGAGAGGAGAATGGGAATTGATATTGTGTCCATCTGCACAGCCAGTCATGACGAACTCATGGTTGCCAATTTGCCGGACGGGCAAGATCAACCGGACAGTTCAGTGCAGTGTGATATTGCGCGTAATTAGCATGGGGCTCTAGACGTGTGAAGTCGCTCTCGTGGCGCGTCGGAAGCTTCCCAGGTTGATGAAATCAAGGACTCAGGGGAAAGGGAGGAAGGGAACGCTGATGAGTGAATTCCAACGTCTCCCCGAACCTTCCACCTTCTGTCCGACATGTCATTTGAGCTCTTGAAACAACCTTCGGCGATGCTCCGGCAATGCTTGGATGACGGTGTTTCGCAATCAGCTAAATTTAGGCCCGCGTCAAACCCCTCATTGACGGGTCTCCGACTCTGACGACGCCAGAGGGGAGAGAAGTGGAGAAAGTGTGGCTGCATCACCATTGACCAGCACCGACGCAGAAGGCTTCTAGAAGGCTTCGACTAGCTTCCATTGGAGATGGAGCTCGGGACTTTGGGCGCATGCTGGCATGCTGGCATGCTGGCGGGCGTGCACGCAGCCCGACGGCGCTTGATGCGATGCTTGAACACTGCGTTAAAAATGGGCCGTGCTTACAGACCGCTGACCAGCCTGCCGGTGGCCGGAAAGGCGAGAGGGACCTAACTTTGGAAGCAGAGCGATGCATTATCGTGACGAAAAGCCTCTCAAATCGGCGCCAGTACATAACGAGATTTGATGTAGGGCGATCTTGTTTGGTTCTGGGACACGCGTGACAATATGGTGCTCAGTACCAAGTATAGTAACTTATAAAAAAAGGGGGAAGGGGGAAGGGAAATCGACGGACTGCATGAGAGAGAAATGGAATGGCGACTGTGGCTTCAGTTGCATTGCACACAACAGGAACACCAGGCTGCATGCATGCATATACTGCGTAGATACGAGATGCAAAGCCAAGAAGAGCCGGCTGTCCACTTCAAGAATCAACAGTCATCCCTCTGCTTTCCCCGAAGAGCAGGGCAGCAGGGCACGCGAGGGGAGGAGTTTGCAGTCAGGGGTGGCTTGTGTCCAATCCGAGGAATGATGGTGTTCTGTCTTTGTTGGTCTCCAGACACAGTCAGCCCAATCGCCCACGCCCATTCGCATTTGCCCAAGCCGTACAAGCAGATAGGGGGTTCGCGAACGCCACAATTGCCTAGTTTGATCGCAGCCTCACGGTGCAGGACAACGGCGGGCGGACAGTTCCACGCCGTGTGACGTGCTGGAGGGAGAGAAGAACCCCAACTGTGCGGCAATCTACCCGTGAGAAATCCCTCCGGAGTGAGAGGGATATCCAGAGGGCCTGAGCTGAGAACAATAATGAACGCAACGTGACGACACTCTTGGTGCTACGTACAGGTACCTAGGGTTCACTGGGTTCAACAGGAGGGCACTGGTACCACAGTCAGCCGTCTTAGTCATCCCTGGGCCAGCTGGGAGTCCTCAGTCGGGAGTGCTGGGAGAGTGCTGGGATGTACTCCGTACAGGCCACCATGGTGAGATGGCTAGGTTTCAGCAGGCCCAAAACAGCGGCGGAGCACAGCCGCGAGCGGACGCTCTGTCCACCTTGTTGTGCAGGGCAGCCAGGACAGCAGCCCTGAGCACTGAGCAGCGGAAGCGGCCCAGGATCTAGCGCGTGGGCATTGCAGGCGCTGGGCCGCTGGCAGTGTGTAGTGGGTCGCCTCCTGGTGGTGGTGGTGTTGCTGCTAAGACACAGTTGCCCACCTGGGGGCAGCGCGCCAAGTCGCTTACGTACTCATATTCTTTTGCCCATCCGCCCCTTCACAAGGGCCTTCCCTCCTCCCCAGCACGACCACGGCGCACTCTCTGAACGCGCTGCAGCAACCACTTCATCATACCCAAGACCACTCTGCGTTTGCCCTCCTCCTTCTCTTTGCCCTTCGAGCCCTGCTTTGTTCCGAGCGGCCTCTTTCTCACCGCGTACTCTTCTGCCATCCACCATCCACGGCCCTGGCCCATCCAAACGAGGCCCGCTGCTGAACGGACCACCCCCATCGATCCTCACCATCACCACAACCCTCCTCACCATCTTCACCACTTCCAAACGCGTCGCTCGACGCCCCGCGTAACCTGTCCTCACCGCCGAGGCGCCTGTTCTCCCTCTCCGGTGCGCTCCCACCCCTCGACTTGCCCTCCCACTCTCCCCATCAACACCGCGTCGTCACACCGACTCTTTATTTTTTTTTTTGGCGTGGCCCACCGCAACGTTTCTTTGGACGCGAAGTTGACATCCGTATAGACACAAGACTCGCTCTTGATGATGCAACACCAAATGCAGCATGAGCTGCAGCAGCAGCACTTTGGAGCGCCGCAGTACATCAATGGCCGCATAAAATCTGAAAATGGCTCCGAACGCGGCGTGTCGCCTCACCCTTCCGACTCGTCGCGTTACTCCTCACAGCAACCACCACAACTGCCCCCATACCCTCCCATGCCTCCGCACAGCATGAATGGCATGCGCTACCCGTCTCCCTCGGCCATGCAGACGTCGATGCCGCTGTTGAACAATAACAGTTACATTCCGCACCCGCCTGAGCACGCCTACCCCCCACCCCAGCAGGCGTCAGACCAGCAGAACCAGCAGGCCGGCGGGCGGCAGGTCAACGAGTCGGGCCCGCCCAAGGCATTCCCGTGTTCAACGTGCGGGAAGGGCTTCGCGCGACGCAGTGACCTTGCACGTCACGGTAAGAAGCTTGGACCTTCCCTCTCCACTTCGCGTGTGGCTAACATTTTACCAGAGCGCATCCACAGCGGCATCCGCCCCCATGTGTGCGACTTCCCCAACTGTGGCAAACAGTTCATTCAGCGCTCCGCTTTGACCGTCCATCAACGTGTCCATACCGGCGAAAAACCTCACATGTGTGAGCGATGCGGCAAGGTGAGTCCCCACCGCTTCTTCTGCTTGTATTGCAGCCCGACTGACAGCGACCCCAGCCCTTCAGTGACTCGAGCTCCTTGGCCCGCCATCGCCGTATCCATTCTGGCAAGCGCCCGTACAAGTGCCCATATGCCGACTGCCAGAAGACCTTTACTCGTCGCACGACCCTCACTCGTCATCAGAACCAGCACACGGGGACGGTCGAGGAGGCTGCTGCGGCTACTGCTGCTGCCCTCGCTTCGAGGGCAAACGCCCCAAGCCGCACTGGCCGTTCCGATGCCGACGATTTCTCCGAGACGACTTCGCAGATTGGCACTGCCTCTCCCAATGACCGACCGCTCTCTCTCTCGCCTGCCGCTGGCATGCCTGCTGGCGTCGTTCCCGGGATGCACCGTCAGAATTCCGACTACGCCTATATGCATGGTAACATGAATGTCCCCGCGCACATTCGTAACGAGATGCCGCAGGCCAGTCCTCGCGCGTCTCCGTCGCTCACTTCTCAGAGCTATCCTCCCAACGTGGCTGCCCAGCGTCCGGCCATCACCTCCCACCCTAACGGGTACGGTCCACCCCCTCAGATTCTGGAGCCTCCGGCGTCCGCCAACCACAACCAGTCCGCCGGTCCTGGGAGTGCTAATGGCAGTCCCCACATGTCGGCCATGGGCTGGCAATCCCCTAGCCAGCAGGCACTTCCTTCCCCAGGAGCTGGGGAAAACTACGTCTACCCTGACCCTCACTATGGCGGCAACTCCAGCAACATGTACTATTCGCAATCGACCATGCCTCGCCGCCCCAACAGCACGGAGCCGGATCACTACAACCCTAACCAGCGAGGTCTGTCCAATGAGATGTGGGCACCCGCTGTTCAGTAAACTCGTCTGCGCTTCTAGCCGCAAATTGTAACACTAAACACAGCCCAGTTGCAAGGTTCAATTCGTTTATTCGGTGTTTTTGGCAGTGGTATACCCCTGTTTCTCAACCAAAATTTCCTCTCTCTCTTTCCCTCTCTCTGCCTGTCTGCATGTTTCCTCAGGCTGGTGCTGCATCGTGCGGAAACGCGCAGGACCGAAGGAGACTTTCTTTCTCACCTCTATCTGTCCTGGTCGGGAATTTCTTATGTGTGTCAATCTCCTTGGGTCGGTCATATTATTTTCTTGCGGTTGAGTTCAATCGGGGGACCTTTCGAACAGATCACAACAGCTCTCGTGGGGTTTTGTTTTCACTTTCCTTTTCTCTGCTCGGGTGGTTAGGAGTTGAGGGCGTCAGTAGAGGTCAGGCTGGGGCGTCCAGGTACTGTAGGGCTCTGGTCTCTCGGTATTTCTTTTTCTCCTCTTTCCTGGCACTCTCACTAGACTGGCACCTTAATGAAGGATCATCATCCACCTATAGACTACTACTAGAAGCGTGAGCGATGCGCTTATAATGTGCAACCTATTTGCAACCCATCTTGGCCATCTTGGATTCCATGTATCGTGATACGTGACTGCAATAGCGTGCGTGACCTGTGCAGAGTCCAGACGGCTGTTGAACAGATGCTGCACAAAAGCCGGATAAGCTGCATGGACTACTCCAGTGCACGATGACAAACCCTTATTAGAGGACGCGCGGGCAACCTCGCCTTCTGGGTGGCATGGTGATGTACACTTGCCCAGGCGCTTGGGCCACCTCGGATGCCGAGCCTGACGTTGCTTGCGCATGCCAGCACCGGTCCAGCATCGCCTCCCACATCTCCTCCCACCTGCGCGGTGACACGACGATCCTTCATGACATACCGCTTTCGACGGGCGCCCTCGTAAATCAGAAATCCGATTTGATCCCGTAACCCAACCGCTCGTACACGCTCATTCCTGTAGAGGTCGAACTCGCACCTGGTTGCCGAGCCCGACGACGACCAACCTCCCGCGACCTCCATCCGTTGCAGTCGCCGCGAGGCACATCGCGCCTATCACCTTTCGCGCCACGGGACCTTCTTCCTATATCATCTTCTACCCTCAATCATGTCCAAGGTAGTAAGAAGCGTCAAAAACGTGACGAAGGGGTACTCCGCCGTCGAGGTCAAGGTCCGCAATGGTACGGTGTCCTCTCGCTGGTTCGTAGCTTCAACTGACCCCATTCAGCCACCAGCAACGATCCCTGGGGCCCTGTGGGCTCGGACATGGCGGAGATTGCTCAAATAACATTCAACAAGTAAGACGCATACGCCCCTGGATTCGGAGTTGCGCTAATTGTGCGATCAAGCTCGACCGACTTCTACCAGGTCATGGACATGCTAGACAAGCGGCTCAACGACAAGGGAAAGAATTGGCGCCATGTGCTGAAGTCATTGAAAGTCCTGGACTACTGCTTACACGAGGGGTCGGAGCTAGTTGTGACGTGGGCTCGCAAGAATATATACATCATCAAGACGCTACGGGAGTTTCAATACATTGACGAAGATGGTCGCGATGTCGGGCAGAACGGTAGGTGCCGTTCGGAGATATCGTCGGGAATTCCACTGACGTTATCACAGTTCGCATTTCTGCTAAAGAGCTCACTTCATTGATCCTTGACGAAGAACGCCTCCGCGCAGAGAGAGCAGACCGCAAATCGTGGAAATCTCGTGTGACGGGGATTGAAGAGTATGGAACTGGCTATGGCCACCATGCAGGAAGCTCGGAGCATCAGAGACGACCTCGTGAGCAGCGCCATCGCCAACGAGAAGCCGAGGAAGATCTGGAGCTCCGCCTAGCGCTGGAAGCGAGCAAGAACGAGGCTGAAGAGGAAAAGAAGCGGCGAGAACGACAGCAAGCCACCGCAGATGACGATGACGACCTCGCCAAAGCCATCAAGCTTAGTAAGGAAGAGGAGGAGCTTCGGCGAAGGGAGCTCGAGCAGAACAATGCGGACCTCCTTTTTGGGGATGCCCCGTCTCAGCCAGCCGCCTACCAGCCCACCGGGAACAACCAAGGGTATCAGCAGCAAGGCGCTGTCGATTGGTTTGGGAACTTGGTTGATCAGAACCAGCAGCAGCAGCCCCAAAACACGGGGTTCCTCAATAGCGCATACTCGCAGCCGACTGGTCAACAGCCCGGGTTCCAGAATGGCTTTGGCGGATATGGCGGTTTCCAACAGCAGCCTCATCCCACAGGATTTGACCAATTTGGAGGGCAGCAAGGCTTCCTGCAGCCGCAACAGACTGCATTCAACGCGAACAACCCCTATGGCCAACAGCTCAACACCTTCGATGCCTTTGGACAGCAGCAAATGCAGCAACAACCGCTCCAGGAACAGAACACTCTGCAGCCCGGAAGCCACAACCCCTGGGCCACCAACAAAGCCCAAGAATCCCTCATGCCGCAACCGACCGGCTCCAACAATCCCTTCGCATCCTCCTTCAACCGACCTCAGACCGCCCAGCCCAACCGCCAACCTACACTCAACACATTGCACGAACAAAAGACCCAAACACAATTCAACACTTCCTCCTTCAGCCAGCCACTCTCCTTCCCGTCCCAACAACAGCAACCCTTCCAGCAGCAACAGCAACAGCAACCACCGCAAAAGGAAATGGACCCCCACACCGCCCGCCTCAACACGCTCCTCTCCACGGGCGAAGGCCAGGATACCTTCGGCAACGTCGGCAATCTGCGCATTCCCGCCCAGCACACCGCTCCCGGCACGTTCGTGAATTCCGCGGGTGCCGGCGTGAGTAGGCTCACTGCGAATGCGACCGGGAACAATCCGTTCTTGAACAGCCAGTTCACGGGCTTGCCGCAGCAGAACCGGTTGGTGCCGGCGCAGACGGGGCCGGCCGGCGGGTTCGGGGCGAATCCGTACGGAGCCGGAGGAGGGAGCAATCCGTTTGGGGCGGGGAGGCAGCAGGGGCAGCCGGGTGGTGGGAATTTGATTGATTTATGAGGTTGAGGTTGAGGTGTAAAGGGAGCTCTGAGGAGTGCGCTAGATGTGCATGAGAAGGGCGAGGAGGGGATGGATATAGATGGTCTCGTGGTGGTTGGGATTGGCATGAAGGCGTAGGAACTGGGAATCGGGAATGGGCAATCGGCAATCGGGATTCGTGTAGACAGGTAATCAGTGCTCGGGGCCAGCGGGGACAGACGGATTGAGAAAGGGGGGTCGTCGCGGCGGGAGGGCAATCTTGTAAGCGAGCGCGCCGGCAAGCTGGCTGTTTCTTATGTTTGATATTTGACTACCTCTTTTTTTGTTTTTTCGTTTTTGTGGAGCATGTGAGCGTGTACGAGTCTTGTCTTGTCTGTGGAGTTGTCAGGTCTACGGTGTTGGCCAGCGCCTGTGAGGAAGGACGGTTCGGGGTGTGATGGGTCGGCGAGATGGGAAGAAGAGCAGTTGAAGGGATGAGTGAGGGTGGGGGGCGGGAGTGTAGTTGCAAAGGGGTCGGAGGATACAAGAAGCGGAATTTAATGGGCGGCCGAAGCAACTGGGAATGTTGAAAAGACGCATAATACTAGGAGGGGTCCAAAAATCCGTGTAAGGGGAAGAACTTAATCAAGGCGGTTTGGGAAGATGGAAGAGGGGCGAGTGCTATGTGCAATCAGTTCGTTACTTCTGGGCCGATTCGATGGCATAGGCCCATCTCTCCTTGCCTAGACCTTCCTGACGTGGGGATCGGATAGGCAGAGCTTGGAGTACTGCCCCTCATCGAGCGACGACGGGGATCGGATTCGGGGGTGCAATTGTAATATCCACTCACTACCTGAGATGTTCTCTTGCTACTCTTTGGGTTGGCGGTTCAGTGCTGTGTGCGTAGCTTGTAGGTCGTGGTTTGTAATATATTCGTTCACTTCGTTAGCATACTGTGCGGATGAGTTGGATGGACGGCATTTCCGAATGCTCAGTGCTCACAGAAATACCATTGATGACTGGACCGCACCAGAAGGCGGTTTCTTACTCTGAATCTCGACCTTTGGGATCTGTTTTTCTATTGTTTTACGGGGTTTTGGTCTTATATACATGAGTGGGAGAATGTATCATTCTCAAATGGGCCACAGCTTGTATAGGTTCAAGCTCGAAACTCATTTGGCGTTCATCGGCCTTGACTTCAATGAACGCTTTGGGTGTCTTGTTGCATAACGCCCTCGTAGTCCAAGAGCGGACTCGAAGATGGGACCCCTCTCGCGCGGAGGCCAACGTCGTACCTGCCACAACGTCTCCTCTTTGGAGATGGCCACGGAAAATGAAGACCCCCCGGCTTCCCATCTGTGCGCAGAACCTCGCGCGATGACCATTACCTCTTTGGTCCCCTGAATCCCCTGCCAAACCTCGTCCTCTCACCCTTCTTCACCGGCGCTGTTTGTGCTTCGGGGCTCGAGATCTTGTCGTTGTTATCGATCGTGCTCCCAGGGACCTTGAAATTTAGCGGCTTCCCGACGTTGTAAATCTCGTTCAGAATCTGCTCGAGCACGCCCGCGTCGACGAATTCCTGATATTTGCGCCAGAGCTTCAACGAAGTTCGCGCATCCTCGACCGAGTCGTGGGTTTCGCTCTGGACATCTTCCTTGAGGATCAGCCAGGCCAGGTATCGGAGTCCAATGAGGCGGTCGGATATGGATCGCTTGATGAAGAGTTCGGCCGTGTCGACGATCTGGTTGCGCGGTACGTAGATGTTGATGATGCGGAGATCATTGACAAGGCCGTGACCTACGAAAATGCAACCAAGGTTGAGAAGAAGCCATAGCTTCTTATATGCGTGTTTGTGGGCTACAAGCGGGAATCGAGAGGTGTTGGGATCAAGGTCGCCAGGATAGATACCGGAGTACGGGGTCAGGTGGTCGATAATCGGTTCAGACGCGGCAATGTAGTCGTCTATGAAGGGTATGCCGGCCCGCTCCCCTGCGCCGCGACATACGGATACGCGACCAAGGCCCAGACGTCGGGGCCGTATTATTTCTGCGCGACCATCCGCTTTGGCGTCCATCTCCGCTTTCTGGTGCTCGACCATCTCCGTATCGATGGCGACCGGATAGCCGGACTGGGGCGCTTCGAATTCGGGATCCAGCCTCACGCAACCGTCCGATTGGCGCGGTACGCCTGGCTGCGAAACCAAGGGTGTGGGGAGATAGAGCGGGGATGTGTCGAGCATCCCCTTCCACGAATCATCAACTTTGTGTCGACCCGCCTTCCGCTGGAAGGCCAAAACAGAGGGCTGTTTCCATTCCTGATCGAAACGCAGAGCTTCTTCCTTGGGGATAGGTCGCACTAGGAAATCGTTGAAAAGGTGCCAGCTGTCCGCGTTGCCTTCTTGGGTTGATGCTGGTGCAGTGTTGATTGCTGCGACAAGATGCGGAGTCTGAAGATCGCCGCGATCAATCTGGTTGACCACGCCGATCAAGTCGTAAACGACAATGTTGTGGGCCTTGCGATCGAGATGTAGTTGCAAGTCCTTCCCTTGGTAGCAGAAGAATTGACCATCATCACTAACGATGATACCGATCTCATGAGGGAGCCAATTGTGAGACCAAAGCGATCTGATCTCCTTGGAGGAGACGCTGGCGTTCAACACAAACACGTCGGGTATCTTCTGGATGGATCTCCGATTGATCATCTCCCGGTAGCGTTGGCATTTGTTGCACCAGCCTTTTGTTTGGTCCCGACGCTCCACGCTCGCCTTGAGAATCTGCGAGAAATGGGGGCGGGCGCCTTTCAAGTTGGCTAGCTTTGGCGGGTAGACCAGGTCTGTGACGAAGGTTTGGCCGTCCCTGGCCGTCTCGTTATGGCAGGTATCACATCGCATGTAGGATTGATACTGCGTTTTGAGGACCTGATCCATGGGCGACAGGCCGTCGTAGCCGGGAGTCTGTCGGCGGAAATCGTTGGATAGTTGTTCGAATAGGAATCGACTGAAATTCTGTATCAAGTTGGTCATGGGGATATGGGCGGGGTGGCCTTCAAGGAGTTGCAACCCGACGGCGCTCGGTGTTCTGCCGAAAGCCTTTAGGAAATTGGAGGCATGGCAGCTTGAACCGCCCGCCTTCTCGAGCATATCGATGAGAAACCCCAGCTCACAAAGCAGGCACGTATCGTAGGGACACGCGTATGCCGCATGTCTCATGGCAAGGTTTCTCAACAGTGGGACAAACCGACATATCTGCAGAAGAGGATTGGCGTACGAGTTGGCGATATTCGTCTCGAGGCCGGAGTAAGGTGTTTTGTTGTAGTAGCCGAAATCGAAATCGTTCACACCGAATTTACCGTATTTGATCTCGAGTTTCCCGTACATTGCCGGCACGTTTTTGGTCGTTAATTCCTCTAAATGGACGTCGGTCAAAGCGTGGAGGGTCTCACTGACGCTCTCATCGCCTTCCCCAGAGGACCTTGACGCTCTGGCTTTCTCGCTGAGGAACTTTGGAGGGGTGATGAGGGTGATGGATTTGCCGTCCTGGCGAGTGTCTTCGGCCTGGTTCCTCAGCCGTTTACCGGGATTAGGAGCGTAGAAGCCTATCTCGCTTCGGCGCATAGTCCCCTGAATGTCTTCCGCGATTTTGGGGGGAGGAGCCCCAACCTCGAAAACCATGTCACTCGGCCAGGCGGACAGCAGTGGTTGGCTGTAATAAGGCATGCCGACGCTGCTCAAAGGCGTGTCGCTCGACCAGTCCATGTCAGGAAGGTGTGGCATTGGATCTGCGAACTCTGACGGGTTGGCGAATTCTGCAAATTGTACCTTGGTAGGCGACCCCCACAGGTGAATGTGGCCATTGGTGTCGCACAAAACAATAGCCTCGCCTGACGGGGCGATTTCAAACTGGCGGATGTAGGCGTCGAAAAGATTGATTTGGCGCACTCGCGGGGAATCCGAATTCATAATGTCGATGATCTGCATATGGCCGTTGGGCGACGCGATAATACTGGTGGTGGACATGCGGGGATGCATGCGCACAAACGCAGCACCGGCATGGAATGGGATGGGCGGTAGCTTGGTGAGAGTCTTCAAGGAAAGGACGTTGATGAAGGGGTCCATCATGACATAGGTCGCTTGAACGGGCCTGGGGGAGTGGCCGCAAGTGATGAGGAAGTCGCCTTTCGCATCGAAGTCGTTGATGTAGCTGGTGTGGCATTCGAACACCTTCAGGACATCCAAGCTTACGGAATCGATGATATGTATGTTGCCCTTTTGCGTGGCTAGGCAAAGGTACTGACCGACGCGTTTCATAGCGGTGTATTCGTCTTGAGCAGTTATCTTTCTCGGAGTTAGCTCTCATTCATTGCGGCTGGGGATTGGACTTGGTACTTGCCATTTTCGTGACGGTACCTTTGGCCATATCAACGAGGAACATTTGGGGTTGGCAACCGGCGACCAACAGCTCGCGAGTGCCTTTGGAGGTGAAGTTCATGCAGCGGATGTTCTTGAACAGGTCGGTCGCCAGGTGCCAGAGGGCAAAGCCACCGCGACGCGAATAATGGAGGCTGCGGTCCGATACGGACAGGATGCCTTCATCGGTAAAGAGGATCTGATGGACCAACTGGTAGTGCCCGCGGTAGGCGGTGTACCTTGTAAGGCCGTGCCCATGGTATGCATTGATGTAGCCAACATTGGTGCCAACCCAGAGGTTCTCCTCACAGGTGTCGAAGGCGAGGGTGGTTATCTGGGGCGGGAGTTGGTCGGATGGGGGGGCGTGTAGCTGAGCCGTTGCGAGCTCCACCCAATCGGCCTCCATGTTGAAGGCGTTGCTTGCAATGTACGGTCGAGCATATGGTGCGGTGGTAAGAATTCGGGGGATTGGAAGGCGGGGTCGGGGTGAAGGTGTGCGGTGCGGCGGGGTGCGGTGGGTTGATGGGTGTCGTGGAAAGTGGTGAGGGGGGAGGAAGCTTTGAAGCTCATCAGACAATGAGGGAAACCCCACCAGTCCAGGGCTGCACCTTACTGCGTGCCCTCCAGGCCCGGCTGGCGTTCACGAACGACATCACCACCTGGGCACGGTTTGCCCAATTGTAGTCTGTTCGAACGCTTACTACAATAGGAAAATACATTACAACCGGTTCACGTGACTGCGACCTCAGTATCAACCAATCAGCACCTTGTAAAGTATGTGGTGTGTGCCAACATCAGAATACTTAGCTGGCTGGACGACCAGTCGAAGAACGGTGTCATGCACGAAGTCGCGATGCTGCCTTGGTTATTCTATCTTCGGGCAGCACCTCAAATCACAACATATCAAGAGAGGAAATGGAAAATAGATCGAGAATCCTTTCATTACTGCGGCCTTCTTCGGCGCCGCCATGCCAATAGAAGCCATGAACTACTAAAAGATCGATCGAAGCAGAGCGGAACCCATCCGTGCAGCCGGGCAGGGCACGCAGCTCCACATGTATATGACCATGCGTGGTAACAACCCAGGGGTATCTTTTCCTAATTCATACCGCCGAAGAACCGTGGAACACCGCTGAAAAATGCAGAGAAAAACCGTCGCTAGAAGTTTCGAGCCGGAAGCGCAGACAATCGAAATCAATCATCTCGAGCACATCCGCAGTCGAAAGGTAAGAGGACAGATTCCGGGGTCGTGACGGACGATCAGTATCGCCCGCGACCGGACAAATCGACCCTAGGGCGATCCGGGTGCTTGCTGAGAGTATGGGATGGGCGATCGTCGTCCTCATCGTCCTCGTACTTGTGGGTGTATCGCACACGCTTGGGAGCCTGGGTCATGCCCGCTCCAGAGCCAGTAAAGCCGACTGCGAATGGGTCAGTATCTTGGGGTACATTCGAAGAGGAAACAAGACGACATACCTCGACTATTCGGCCCCTCACCAGTACGGAACATGGACTCCTTCTTGGTGATGTTCTTGCCGGGACCTTTCTTGGTGAACTCCTGCCAGGACGACTTCTTCCTCTCCAAGGCCTTGTGACCGCCAATCTTACGGCGGTTGACGGGGGCGCTCGTGTCCTTGCCGGGTTCCTTGGCAACGGCCTTTGGATTCAAGCTGGCAGGGCCCGAAATGACATGGGGCGAGGGGGCGACGGGGGTAGTGTTTGGGGGGGCAGGCGCTCCATCCGCCTTGCGCTTGCGGTCGCTGTACAAGGGACGGATGGCATCACGACCGACAGTAAGACTCGAGTCCTTGTAGTCGATGAATCGGACGTGGTACTTCGGGTCAGAGGCGGATCCCAAGACGGTCTGGACCTTGGCCTTGTACCACTGCCTGTCGGTCCACTGAGCCTCGCACATATCGCCGGTGTTGAAAGTGACGGGCTTTTCAGGTTCGACCTTCTCCGAGGCTTTCTTGAGGAGCGGGTGCTTCTCGGGGTCGAACTTGGGAGCCGCGGGCTCCGGTTCCTTGGGCTGTAGTTTCTCGAGCTCCGCATAGAGAGGAGCCAGTTCGCCGTTGAGAAGCGCAATGCTGGCATCGCATTCGGCCTTGAGTTCCGGGGCTCCTTCCGTCCCTCGAGCAATCAGGGCGTCGACGCCGGAAAGCTGAAGGGGTCAGCTAAGTGAAGCGTTGGAGGGGACGGGGAGGCGACTCACGGTGTCAACCCATTCCTTGAGGGTCGCCTCTTTCTCGGCGATTTCGCGCTTGAGAACCTTGATACGGTTCATGGTTGCCGTTGTCGGGTATGGCTGAATGGATCCGCCTCGCCGGGAAAGTTCAAGGTGCTACAAGTTGCAAGGTGAGAGGGGAGTGGGAAAAGCAAGGGACCTCCGCGGTGGCAAGGCACGGAGGGGAGGAGTGAGGCGGCGACTGGTATAATTACCTTCTGAGCGGCAGCACACTGTCGGCGGGGTTTACGCAGCCACCGGAGTGTTGGTGGTGGATAGCGGAGGAGCGAAGTGCTGGTAGGTTTTTGGAGAAGAGGGTTGTTGTTGATGGCGGGCGGCGTGGCGGCGTTTGCGATGCCGCGATCCGGGGCAGTGACGCGGGGGACAGATAAGGCTAGCGCCTTGTCTCTTGGCACGCCTAGAAAGCCTGATATCACGTGACATTGACGTGCGGAGGTGAACCTTGGAAGCAGACATTGCAGAGACGGGGTGCAACTCCAAAGCATCATAAAGGGTCTGATCCATTGCTTCATACATCTAATCAAAGTACCTGCAATTGGCTTGTTAGGTCTCTTAGGAATCAAAGCCGACCACCATAGACACTAAAGGGTGTGGTACGCATGCTCGCATCCTGTTCGCATCATCCGAATTGATTGCGCCATGCCCGTCACGAACTGCAGGTTTCAGAGGGCGACCAATGATCCAACCATAAAGCGACAGAGGATCGAAAATTCATTATTCGACGGGCTTCTCCCGTCTTCGCGGTGGAAATGTCGATGCAGGGCCTGCCGCCTGCAGGACGAGGTGACACAAGGAGAGTGAGGAAGGATTGGTAAGCAGTTCTGGCGGCGACCGAGTCACCGACCCCTCTCCCTCTCCCTCTGCCCAGAATGCGAGGGGCTCGATTGATCATTATCATTGGCGTGGCTGGCAGGCCTGCGAGGATTCGTGGGTTTCGTTCGAGGTTTCTGTTCGCTGCGCCAAATCGGCTTTTCGTCCGGAAGGGCGACCAGGACCTGGCCCAGTGATTACTGTGAATGAACACCGCAGGCCACTTTCAGACTTTCACTCTCCGCCTGACTGTTCGCCTGGGCAAGGTCCTTTCAACTTGATCCTCCGACATCTTCTTGGTGACCCTCTCTTCTCCTTGACACTTTCAGGAGTCCTGGCCTTAAAGATTATCCCTCGTCGCGAACGGCGTCCGTCCGCCACAGGCTGCACTGCCCTCCTCCTCCGCCGCCGCCCGCCCGCTTTGCTCCGCTCCACCCACCTGTCCCTGGGCCCAATAATCCTCCCCCCCCCTTCTGCTTTTCTCCTAGCTCCGCCGATATTGTCCCCAACGACATCATCGACACCTCCCTCCCTTCTCCTCGTCAGAAACCCACATACAGTACCTCCCTCGACTCGGTTCACGGTCCTGCCTTCGCTGTTCCACTCCCTGCTCGTCCAGGGTGGCCAACGTCAGCCCTCCCAACACGAGTCGGAGCCTCACACCCGCACACAACCACGTGCGTCCCCACCACTCTCATTCCCCAATCGCCCATTGACTCGACCCTCTCCTCGATCCTACCCTTCCTCAACTGCACCGATCCGCCGCACCTTTCTTCAACCCCGGTGCGGCTTCGCCTTTGCGCTTCTTCCAGTCTCTGCTTATCGCTCTTAACCCCGCATCTTCCCTTTGTCATCTCCCACGCCTAAACCTCTCACGCCTCTCACACCTCTCCCTCACCATGGCCGGCACCGCTGCCAACGACTTCCAGTCCGGCGCCCCCTTCTACCTCGATCCCAACCAACAAGACCTCCTCCTCGCCGCCCTCGCTTCCAATCAACATGACCCCAACGCCCTCTACTCCACCATGGACAACAAGCAGATGGCTGGTACCCACCTGGGCTACCCCGTCGATACCACCTTCGACCCCAATTACTTCGCCTCGCCCCAACAAAGCACTCCTGCAAATGCCTTCCTCAATGGCCCCATCGACGAGAGCCCCTTCGTAGATTTCCTCGACGCCGACACCAACTTCGACTTCGATGCCGATAGCAACGACCTCATGATTGGCTCCCTCCCCGGTACCAGCCCGACCGCGAAGCCAGACGATGCCAACGACAAGCGCAAGAGCCCCGAAGACGAGTCCGAGGGCCGAGACGGAGGCGCCAAGCGTAGAGAAGGCGAGGATAAGCAGGCCAAGAAGCCTGGCAGGAAACCTCTCACCTCGGAACCTACAACTGTGAGTTTTGTCAGCTCGTCCTGTGTGAGAGGGGAAGCAATATTGACCTCCGTAGAAACGCAAAGCCCAGAATCGTGCCGCCCAGAGAGCTTTCAGGGAGCGCAAGGAGAAACACCTCAAGGACCTGGAAACAAAGGTCTCCGAGCTGGAGAAGGCATCGGATGCCGCCAACCACGAGAACGGCCTGCTCCGCGCACAAGTCCAACGCCTGCAGATGGAGCTTCGTGAGTATCGCAAGCGCTTATCGCTCAACAGCGTCGGCCCCGGCAGGACCTCCTTTGGCGCTCAAGGCTTCGGCTCCCTCCTCGGCCAGAACGGCTCTGCCGGCACTTTTTCGTTCGAGTTCCCAAAGTTCGGTGGGCTTCCAGCTCCCCATGCATACGAAAACGGCCTGGCAAAGGCACCCACCAAGTCTGGGTCTGTATCCTCTTCCGTCTCAGGTCGCCACAATAGCGCCGGTCGTTTGAGTCCCGGTAGCCAGGCCAATAGCTCGGGCATCTCCTCGCCCGAGAAGAACGGCACAGCTGCATGCAATGGCGCTCAGCGCTCCGCCAGTCTTCTCTCTGGCGTCTCCCAGTACGGCTCACCCGCCAACAGCAATGGCGCCACCGGCACCTCGGACAATACCACGGGACAGTCCCGCGTCTTCCAATTCAACAGTGGCTCCTCCACGCATTCCAACTCTCCATCGGCCTCGTCAAACTCCCAGGTCGGGCAGAACTCGTCGTGCGGCACCTCTCCTGAGCCCAGCCACAACTCGCCCGTCAATGCTTCGGACTCTGTCCCCGATGGCTACGTCTGCCACGGAAACTCGGAAGGTGAGATTACCTTCTGTGAAAAACTCAACATGGCCTGCGGCAACCCTCGCAACCCCATCCCCCGCGCTATGTCACAATCTGACAAGACCGCCCCTGCAGCACCCGCCAAGTCCACCTCGACCGAAGTCAAGGGAATCGATTATTTCGCCAACCAGAACGGCGGCCAGTTCGACCCCGCCCTCTTTGGCGACTACCGCGACTCCCAGGCCGCCATCGTGGGCGACGGCGACTTCACCGGCGGCTTCTTCAACGACGCCTTCCCCCTCGCCGACTTTGGCAGCCCCTTCCATTTCGGCGACACGCCCGCCGTGCAGAAGCCGAATCCCCTCGAGGAGATTGAGCGTGCGCAGGATGGCGAGGATGAGGATGAGGTCGTTCCAGGCGAAGACACAACCCAGATGCTCAACTGCCACAAGATATGGTTCGTACCCCTTCCGCACATTCGGTTCCGGTATCACAGGCTAACACATCCCAGGGACAAGCTGTCGAGTCGGACCGATTTCAAGGACGGCACCATCGACATTGACAACCTGTGCTCCGAGCTTCGTGCAAAGGCACGCTGTTCGGAGAGCGGTGTGGTCGTCGATACCAAGGATGTCGAGGCTGCTCTCAAGCGTCTACCCAAGGATAAATAGACCCTGCGGCTTCTGATGGCCAACGGATTGCCTCGAGAAATAACCGATTGCATTGAGACCCCGGCACAGGCGTATATGGTTGGTTCGCTGCTACTAGGGCTTCTGGGAGTGTCTACTATGCGGACTTTTACGGTACATGGAACTGTCGCTTCTCGGCTGGATATGGCGAATTGGGCTCGGTAGTCCCGTGTTCATGTGGGCTGAAAGGGTTTCCCATGTTTATATACCACGTCAATCGCTGAGGACTGGCTCGGACGATGATTTGAATCACGACGAGTCGTGCCCAACTGGGATCACACCATTGCACAATGGCGATTTGTTAAGCACTTTCTCTTTGATGTTTTTTTTCTCTGGCGATTATGGATGTGGGGTTTGGGTGGTTCATTTTCGGAGGTGGGTGGGGATTCACTCTACTTCGCCTACTATGTCGAATGTACATGTTTTTCAACTCTAATGACAACAAGCAATCCGAGTATATCTTTCTATACCCCATTTTCCACTTCGCTGGAGGAAGAATCGCCATGCCACGTGATGCTACCCCGCCAGGCCTGCCTTCCTAGATAGACAGCTGCATGCGAATGCCCGCGACCAGGACGACATGCGGATGAATGGGACTCGACATTTTCAACCCAATCACCTCGACACTCTACAGGCTTGCATGGTGTATTCTTCAGGCTAGACCCGGGGGTCCTTCCGCTTTTGCATAGCCATTTCGACTGCAAAGCCATGAGTCACAGTGAACACGACAGTGAGTCAAAAGGTGGTCGGTTTCGATGAAAGACTTGCGCTAACGATCAATTGTGTAGACTATCAGGGCCTTTGACTTGCATATCCCTCTCGGCTCCGTCGACTCACCTTGAGCAAAGGCGGTTCCTGATCCGAGAACCCGTCCCCTCTCCAAATTCATCTTCCCAGTCGACTCCGACTTCGCCTCCTCCAACTCCAGCAGATTGCCTACGCATCCATCCCACCCCCGTCAAGCTCGATCTGAACAGTACCATCAACCGCCCACATGTCCCCTCCTCACCTAGACCACCTCATCCTCTTCCTCCCCTCCTCCCCCTCCCAGCCTCCTTCGCCGGCATCCCCCCTCCTACCCGCCTCCTTCCACCAAGCATTCACCCCCTACCCAGGCGGCCAGCATGCCGACAACCTAACCGCCAACACGCTCCTCCTGCTGGCAGACGGAAGCTACCTCGAACTCATCTGCTGGGTCCCCGGCGTCGACGTGGAGAAGAAGGCAAAGCACTGGTGGGCGGGCGCGGAAACGGGGTGGACGGATTGGTGCCTAGGCACGCGTCGACCTGACAGCACAGGAGCCGAAGACGCGGAAGACGAGGCGACCAGGAACTGGGACCGGCTCGAGAAGGACGGGTTGAAGGGGACGTATCTGGCTCCTCAGCAGGGGGGCCGCAGACGCCCGGATGGCGTCGACGTGCGCTGGAGCGTCACCTTCCCTTCGCCGTCTGCCGTCGAGGTGCCACCGGAATCGGAGGAAACGGGGACGCAGACGTCGATACGAGGCCTGCTCCCGTTCTTCTGCCACGACCTTACTCCCCGCTCTTCTCGCGCGCCGGTCGACGACGCGGACAAGGCACGGCATCCCTGCGGTGCGTTGGGCGTGCTGGAACTAACCGTCCTGGTGGGCGCGGAGGAGGTGTTTGAGCAGGTGAAGGGAGTGTATGCTCGGATTTTCGGCGCAGGGGAGACGGAGCAACATGGAGAAGCACTCTACACCACGTCGCGAGCCGCCATCTCCACCATCCCAGCGCCACCGCGGATCCGCCTCAGGCTCGCGAAGACGGCGACTGAGAAGGCGCTCGTGGAGGAAACCGGGTTTTGCATGCGGGACGTCGTCTTGGCTGCCGCTGCAGAGGAAGGGGTGGCGGGGAGGGAGAAGGGGGCGAGAGTGAGGATTGACGATGAGGGAGGAGAAGGCAGCGTCGGGGGTTTGTGGGTGGAATATCTGTGAGGGGGAGGGGAGAAGGAGGTACGCTGGATATATGGGACGAGGAGCGCCCAAGCCCTGAGGGCGAGGATGACTAAACACCCAGGGGTTAATGGGTATAACTGCCACTACTTATGCTGCCCCTTCTTACCAATGAGCGAAGTTCGCTCTGCTTGATCCAACAACATATTCAAGCAGTGCCCTTCGCCTGAACTCCTACCCCTTTACCTGCCTCATTCTATGCGCCCAAGGTCCAAAAACGTTAAAACAAGTCATGCCGATCCCTGCACAATTGATGACGCCCAGCAACAGAACCCAATGTTAATAACCTCTTCATCCTGCCCTCCCCTCCTTCCTGCCGCTTTCATTTCTTCTCTTCCTCGGCCAGATCCCTCATCTCTCCCATGTCGCCAATCTCCCCCTTGAGCAGCTCCGGCAGCAACACCGCCGCATCCCCTCCAAAGAACCAATCCCCCTCCGCCAACCCCCCAGCCGGTAGATCCTTCTCCATGTTCACCACCGCGACTCTTGCCCCTCTCACCCTCGCCACGTTCACGTACGCCGCCGCCGGGTACACCTTCGCGCTGGTCCCTATCACGAGGATGAGGTCGATGCGCGGGGAGGATTCGATCCACTGGTCGATGGAGGATATGACGTCTCCAGGCAGCATTTCGCCGAACCAGACGACTCCCGGGCGGAGGAGACCCCTGCGGCAGGAGGGGCAGTGGGGCAGCTCGGAGAGCGGGATGTCCGGGAGGTCGACGTTCTCGTTGGAGATGTCCAATTCACGGGTGGGACTGCTGGCGGCGACGCTGCTGTCCTCGTCGCTGCGGCGCTCACCTAGGGCTTCCCTGGTCGTCGGATCCACCTCGTGGTGGTCTACGGTCGGGATCGCGAGGGCGGGGACGACGGGGTCGGTGTAGTTGTTTCGCTGGACATGGGAGCAGAAGAAGGAGGAGCATTTGAGGTCGAAGAGGGAGCCGTGGAGGAGCTTGAGGGTTTCGGCGGGATGGCCGGCGCGGGGAGAGAGTCCTGTTGGGTACCTATGTCAATGCATATGCTCCACTGGGTTCACCCACGTATGATATGGACGCCCCATTCCATATCCTATATATCTCTTCCATTCCGCACCAGGACAAAGTATTCGACATGAATACGTACCATCTACGTTCTGGCTCAACGTCAAAAACCCCTCCCCTCTCTTCTTCGCCAACTCCGCCAGCGCAAAATGGGCCGCGTTCGGCTTCGCCTTCAACGCCATGTGCCGTCGATAGTTGTAAAACTGCCACACCAGCGCGGGATCCGCGCTAAATGCCTCGGGAGTAGCGAGCTGCGTTGCATCATGGGTACGCCAGAGACCACCGGCACCCCGGAAGGTGGGGAGGCCCGACGAGGCACTGAGGCCGGCGCCTAGGAGGGCGAGGATGCGCGTGGAGCGCGAGAGGTGCTCTTGGAAGGACTGGAGGTCGGCGGGGGCAATGGTGGAGGAGGGTCCGGCGGCCGAAGAGGCCATTCTGAGGGCGCGGTAGGAGGGGGATGGGAGGAGGCGAGCGATTGGAAGCTTGAGTGAAGACAGCTTGACGCTGGTGTGGAGACACGAAGCTGTGAATGTATCGCGCGGGGTCCGCTAGCTGTCGATCGTGAAGAGCAGATGCAGAGACCGCAGTGGGATTTTAGGTTCGCAGACTCATCTGCCTGTCGAATATACATATGCGAAGAGCAATTTGGTTCAGTTCAGGATGTAAGATGAGAGAAGGGTTGCGGCGTAGACAAGTGCCCTCCTAACACGCCTCTTGCATACAACTGCATACATCATTGCCCAAAAGGGGAACGCGGGTTGCGGGCCGGGTCGCTTATCGATAAGCAGGCGGCGTTTCCAAGGTCGACGTGCGAAGCGCGACTGGAGTTCACCAGCGTCCGTTGCACTTTCGTTGTTTGGGTCTGTTGGTCATGTCTGTTTGTACAAGGGCTCTTCGCCCGCGATGGCCCATACCATTGAGAGGTGCCGTTCGACGAGGGATGAGCGTGAGCGCGGCGGAGCTCAGATTCGGACAGCCAGTGCATGAGACCCATCCACATTTGTTGAAGGCGAGTGAAAGTACGTCTCAATTGGCCCCCCGAACCAGGGAAATGTTCCCTTAACTGGGAGATCTGTAGTAACACCCGGAATCACCGCCCAAGAGTACTACGACCGCCGCGTCAGGCTCGCCAAAGCCCTACCCGCAAACTCCATCGCCGTCCTCGCTGCTTCCCATATCAAGTTTCGGTCCGGCGCCGTCTTCTACAAGTTCCATCAGGACTCAGACTTCTTATATCTGACTGGTAGCTCTTCAATCCCCAGAAATATACGAAGGCAAACAACTAAGCACAATACTAGGCTTCAACGAGCCCGACGCCGTCGCCATAATAGGTATCCTGCCTTTCTCCCATCCCAGCGTCCCAATCCACATCCCTAACCTCCCTCCCCCGCAGAGAAGCTCGACGACTCCGGCGAACACAACTTCCACCTCTACTGCCGCCCCAAAGACCCCAAGGCCGAGCTCTGGGAGGGCGCCCGCTCCGGTCTGCAAGCCGCCGAAGACGTGTTCAACGCCGACACCACCGGCGATGTCAACCATCTCCCCAAGCTCCTCCCCGAAGTCGTCGCGCGCGCGAAGGAAGTCTACACCGATTTGCCGAACAATTTGATCTCAAGGAACGTATTGACCAGATACCTGTCCGGGCAGGAGCCCTCACGAACGGGGGGGATCGCAAATGTATTCCGAGACGCGCCGAACAGACCTTCCATCCGACCCCTCAGGCCCTTCCTGAACGAACTCCGCGTCATCAAATCCCCCGCCGAAATCAGAAACATGCGGAAGGCGGGACAGCACTCCGGCCGCGCCTTCACGGACGCCATGCGCCAGACCTTCTCCTACGAGAAGGACCTGCAATCGTTCCTCGAATACTGGTTCACGCAGGATGGATGCGACGGCCCTGCGTACGTGCCCGTGGTCGCTGGAGGCGTGAATGCGAACACGATCCACTACGTCAGCAACGACATGCCGCTGTCCTCCGAGGAATTGGTCCTCGTGGACGCGGGCGCCGAGTACGGCGGGTATGTGGCGGACATCTCGCGGACGTGGCCGGTGGATGGCAAGTTCGACGCCGCCCAGAACGACCTGTACTCGGCGTTGTTGGACGTGCAGAGGAAGTGCGTGGCGCTGTGCCACGAGCAATCGAGTCTCAGCCTCGACAAACTGCACAACATCGCCTCCAAGGGTCTCGAGGAGGGACTCAAACAACTCGGCTTCGACATGTCGTCGTCGTCCGCTATTGAGACGCTGTTTCCGCATCATGTAGGCCATTACGTTGGCATGGATGTGCACGACTGCCCCGGGTTGTCGAGAAGTAGGGCGTTCGAGAGGGGCATGTGTGTGACAGTGGAGCCGGCGGTATATGTGCCTGATGATGAGCGGTGGCCGAAGTGGGCAAGGGGGATGGGTATGCGGATTGAGGATAGCGTGTGTGTGGATGAGGACTCGCCGTTGGTTTTGACCACGGAAGCGGTTAAGGAGGTGAGCTTATCCTACTCTGTCCTCGACGTACTCTATCTTTTACAAGGCTTCGGGCGGATGAGGGCTAACGCTATGACAGATTGTTGATATAGAGGCGTTGAAAAGTTAGGTGTGCTCGTCGTGCCCTCGAGAGGCAAGGGGGAGAGGGACAACCAGTTTGTATATGCACTGTAAAGTACGGCATGTGTAAGTATAGCGAAGTGTACTGGCCTGGGAAACGACGAAGTTTCGTCAGCATTGCTTTCTGGGATTGGGCGCTGTCCATGCCCCTTCTGTCTCACTGCATCATTAACATCATAGCTGTAAACTACAGCACTATGGCATCGCTTCAGTAAAGGACGGGTCAGCCGGCCAAATCAATTGGACTTTTCGGCGGCTTTCTCAAGTCGAGTCCCACGGAAGAGATGGCACCCGGCAAAGTGATGAGAGAGAGAGAAGTTTGATATGCATATTGACAAGTCCAGACTCGGACAAAAGAAAAAGAGACTGAGAACCCTAATATTCAACCAAAAGAGACGCCTTCATGATCTATCTCTTCATGGTCCACTCCATTGCATCCCATCCAATGAATAGCACCTCATCTAATCCCGACTCGATCCAATGCATTCCATCCCATCCCACGGCAACCCACCGAACCAATCCCTCAAATATCTTCCATGTTCCCCGCCGCCTCTTCTTCTTCCCCATCGGAATCGTAACTGCCCACACTACTCATCTCATCTTCTGCGCCCTCATCCTTGCCTGTCTCGTCGGCGGCATCCTTGGTCGCTGCGTACTTTTGCACGTATTCTGTCGTTCATCGTCGTCAGTCCTTGCCCCTTTCCTGGGATCCATGAAGGATCCGAGTCGATTGAAGCAACGCACCTTTCACCCTAGCCTCATACCCCTTTGCATCCCTCATCAGCAGCGCCGCGGCCTCGCCATTCAGCGGATCCGCTGGGTTGGGGTACCGCAGTAGTTGCGGCAGGAAGACTTCGAAGATGTTGATGAGTTGGTACATGGGCGACCAGGTTTGATTGATGACGTCGAGGCAGACGGAGCCGGACCTGTGGAAAGGGCGGGACATGTCAGTATGGGATGTGCTGTAGAAGCGAAGCGAGCTGGGACGGTGTAGGATGGGCTAGGTGTGCATGGCGCGGGTGGGACTTCTAGTAGGGAGATTAGTCCGGGACCTCGATCCCCGGACCCCGTTACGGGGCAGGGGGGAAAGAGAAGGAGGGGTTCATACATCTCGTCAATGTTGGGATGGAAAATCTTGTTCAAGAAGCCAATACTGGGGCTCTTATAGGGGTATTGGTCTGGTAGTTCGACGTGGATTTTCCAGTAACCGCCTGCGAATGGTGCTATAAGGGGTGACGTGGGTCAGCTCCTTTGTTTCCATGCCACAGACAGGTATGAATTCAGGTGGGATGAGGAGTGGGATTTGGCGGCTGGTAAACGTACTCTCTTCCGGGCCTTGAAACCGCACGTAGAACTCTTGCCTAGGATGAGCATGTCAGTTATGCGGGAGGCGAGAGGGAGCGGACTGGTCGCAGGAGAAGGGTACGAACACTACGAAAAGCGTTAGCCATGTCTCTATGCTGCTCGGACCTTGGAACCAACATACTATTGTCGTTCACGAGCGTGACCTCGTAATCACTTATCAGCCTGCAGCCCATCATCAGCCTTCGTCCATCACCATGGGCGGACCGTTCAGGAGGATCCATACAGCCTAGGTTCCCTGTTAGTGACGGCACCAATAGATGCTTTGGCTGCGGAGGACTTACTTCATGACCTAAAGACCAAGAAGAACACCCGTCAGTACTCTTTCTACATATCTGGACACACTGTCCGGGACCACCTACATCCGTCTCGATCCTCCGCTTTGGGCTACTCATGTTGTCGGTGTCCGTTCAGCCTTCTGCTGCTCGTCTGTGCCGCTTCCAAGACTTGTGCTTCCGGGGGGGTGTATTCGTGGTGTCCGTGGACCCTCGCTGTCACCGAGAAGGAGTGTACTCTCACGGAGGGGTGGTTACGTGCTTGGTGGTTACGATCGCGGGGCGCTCCGAAGAGAGAGCTTTATCGATAGCGACTTCTGGTTCGGCGGGCAGTGGGTCGGGCTCGGCGGACAGAGTGCACGTGCAGGGCAGGAGATGGTATCTGGTGTGAATAAAGAAGATGGGGTATCGGTGGGAAATCTCTGATAATCACGGTGTACCAAGGTAGAAGAGTAGGCGGGTAGAGAGTTAAGGGACCGGTTGGGTGTGTGAGAGAGAGGGAAGGCGATACCGCGGAGGAGCCATGGTGATATGGGGCCATGGATGACCAGCGCGTCGTCACGGGTTCCACCACAAGTCACGCCGGGCTACACTTCCCCCCGTCAAACGGGAAGTCAAAGGGGAATACTGTGTACATGTCATAGGGCAGGGCATGGGCACGTTTGCATCTGGTCTCTGACAAAGCGCGCTCTGTTCGCAAAATCATGTGGCAAGGCGCCGTCTACGAGTCCTGTCACTGAGAATGAACGAACATGTACTTCTGTATATATACATATGTACTTTGTATCCATACACGTGCCGTGTATGGCAGGCCATATCCAAAAAGGTCCCAACAAACCTTTGGATACTTTATATTATTATGTACCTCCAGCCTAGGTTTCCCCTCCCCCGCATCGCCAACCCGGAGTCGCCATCCCAGGGCTGACTCGGACAAGTGCCACTTGCGAATTCATGGATTGCTCGCTTCCCCAAAATCCACTAGTCTAAACTCGGGCAAGCGCGGCGGCGGGACACAGCTCGGACCGAGGGATGCCCTTTGGTGGGTCTGAGCTTTCTTTTCCAACTCCACCACCGTTCTCCATCGTTCGCAGTGAAGATTGATCACGAAGCCCTCACTTAAAGCTCTCACTCCCTCGCTTGTCAAATGTCGCCCCAATCCTCCTCCGTTTTGCCCTCTGGCTCGCCATTGAGCCCCTTCTGCAGAAACAACACCTAATCCGCAACCCCCGATCGGTGTACCACCCGTCACCCGTCTCGACCCCTCCCAGCCATGTCGCGTGCCTTTGTTACCACGGCACGAACATGCCTCCACACTGTGCGCCCGCGTCCCTCGCTACCCCTCGTACTCGCCCGCTGGAGTTCCCATTCCCCCATGGGTGCGCCGCCATCCAATGCTCGCAAGCCCGTCACCATCAAGACATTACAAAATCTTTACAAGAAGAATGAGCCCATTGCCATGATCACGGCCCATGATTTCCCCAGCGCCCACGTCGCCGACCATGCTGGCGTAGACATGGTCCTTGTCGGTGATAGCCTCGCCATGGTGGCATTGGGAATGGAGGACACCAGTGAAGTGACCATGGAGGACATGCTCTTGCATTGTCGGGCAGTCGCGCGCGCAACGAAGAGTGCCTTTACGGTTCGTCGCCCCATACATCTCCTACATATTTAATGCCGTTATTGACTCTCCTTCCAGGTCGGCGACATGCCCATGGGATCGTACGAAATCACCCCCGAGAACGCTCTCCAGTCGGCCATCCGTATGGTCAAGGAAGGGCGCATGAAGTCGGTCAAGTTGGAGGGCGGGAAGGAGATGGCGCCCACCATATCCAAGATCACCACAGCCGGTATTCCCGTGTTGGCCCATATTGGCCTCACGCCCCAAAGACAAAACGCTCTCGGTGGTTTCAAAGTTCAAGGAAAGAGCACCGCCTCCGCCCTCAAGTTGCTCGAGGACGCCTATGCGGTGCAGGAGGCCGGTGCTTTCGCCGTCGTGGTGGAAGCGGTTCCCCAGGAGATCGCGACACTCGTCACCAAGAAACTCAGGATCCCAACCATCGGCATCGGTGCTGGCAACGGCTGCTCAGGCCAAGTGCTGGTGCAGGTCGACATGCTGGGTCACTTCCCTCCCGGCCGTTTCCTCCCCAGATTCGTGAAGAAGTACGGTGATGTTTGGGGCGAAAGCATCCGAGCCATCGAGGCTTACAAGACCGACGTCAAGTCCCGCGCATACCCGGCGCCCGAGCACACCTATCCCATCGGCATGTCGCAGGAAGAATTGTCCGATTTTGAGCGTTTGATTGATGAGAAGAAGCCATCTCAAAGGTAAAGCAGGCCATCCTTTTCCTTCTGGTTCCTGGCGTTGCATTTGTCTATTATTCTGCGCATACCCCCATGTTACATACCCATGTAGCGCGTACTGATATGTCTTGCCGCTTTGCATTCATAATACATCTTCAAGAGAACCAACCTTTGCCTTACGTCTGTGCCCCGTGATTCCTGCTTCCTTGAAAAAACCAAGTGGGTATTGTGCGCCATGGAATGCATTTTGACCCCCATGTACTCCTCTGTCCGCCTGGGACCCATGTGCTGTTTAGGAACAGCTAGCAGCTAACGAGCCGACAAAATGGCCCATCTCGGGACCGGATAGGCGGCAATACGTGACAATCCTTAGTGAAATGATGGGCCGGACCTGTGTTAAGCCCTAGGGCCCCTCCCTTCAGCCAAATGCGGGCGCCATGGCATATCCCACGTTCAGCTCCTCATTCGCTTTGAAACACTGTGCTGGTCAGCCACTGCAAGATCTCATTGAGCAGGCTCTTCTCCTTCTTGCGCCTCGCTGTTACTCACACTCCAGAGATTGCCGACGTTCTCATCCAGCGCCGGGCTAAACACGTTCGCAATGTAACAGAATACGCTCTCGTGCTCCTTGACTTGCAGCTTGCGCCGCAGAAACCGTACAATGGTCTCGAAGCGCTGGTTTGTGGAGAGCTTGAAGACCCGCTGGGAGAGGTGCGGGGCGCTGCCGATGGGATGGAGGCGGATGGTTACTGTTGACGTTAGTTCGGTATTGAGGAGGGACGGTATGTTAAAGGGAGAATGGTATGGTGAATGGACCGAGAGATACTCTCTCCTCGTAGTGACGCTTAAAACTCGCAAAGGTGGCAGTGAATTCGAGTGCATGTGACGAGTGGGCGGCCGGCATGATCAAAGAGCCTGAGTCTTGAATATCACCAAAAACACCCACCTTTCTGCGGTAACGAGCTTCCCACATTCTCTAGAGCCTTACTCGCATCCTTGGGCAAGTTTGTCAAAATGACCGATGCGGCCATCGTGAGCGGTGCCTCCGCCGCAAAGTCGTCGTCAGGTATCTTATCCTCTGCTGCCTGCATTTTGGGCTTGCGGGCTGTCTGGCGAGGGGGAACAGGTTTCAAGATGCCCACCAAGCAAGAAATGGCGAGAGAGATATGAAAAGGGAGTTGGAGTTGGGCTGGTTGAAAAGCGTGAGAGATTGAGAACAAGTCCGATGGAGCGGCGGAGTGCCATGAGGTAATGCGGACCGACCAATCAGGGCCTCGTACGTCCGACTGGGTCGACCGCTCCTGTTACACGCCTGATGCAAGTTCAGCAGCAAAGCCATTCATGAAGGTCAAAACGAGAAGATCAAGTAGTATGCAAGTTGGGAATGACGTTAGATCGATAGCTTCTGACTAGTACTGCTAAATGTCTAACGATATAGCAATACCCTTTCTGGGTGCCAAGCTTTTCTATCCATCATGGCCATGCTTCCAAAAGTCCTCCGCTCCAACCACCTTGCTCGAACACCCTTCAAAGATCACACCAGGTCTCAAGCGATACCAGGAACCACCATCTTCAAGGTAGCGTCCAGAAACCAGAGGCCAAGGCTTGAACAGCGCAGAAGAAGGGAGACAAAGGAAAGGCATGTCGATGCCGCCAGGAGAATATTCAATCAATCCATACCCCAATAAGCGAAGATGCGCCCCGAGAAATGCTGCAGGTCGCCATAATGCAAGTCATGGGTATTGTATAAACAGCGTGCCTTCCAGAAAGCGCCGAACGGCCGAACGAAGTGAACAAATGCGAGAAGGAAATTATGCCATGGGCATCGTGGCTTGTGGAGTTCCATTATTGAGATAACGTGATGTAAGGGGTATATAGAGATCGTCTGCTGCTCATTGGCGAGCGAGCTGGGCAAGAAGTTGGTCCAGTTCCAGCCAGTTATCTGCCGTTTGTGCAAACTTGCGGTGCTTCCGTGAGATGATGTGCTATTCAGATCTATTAGTTCACACTCGGGAACATGACTGACAAGAAGCCTTACTTCATCGAAATCATTAAACTTCTCCCTGCAATTCTCGCAATAACCGGGTTTGAGTTCCTTCTCGGCAGCTTTGCGACGGCGAGGGACTGCAACCTTCCGCGCCTGCTTCTCTCCTATGGTGGGCATCACGTCTCTAGAGTACCCGAGCGCGTCTTGGGCCTTTCGCTTCGCTGCTCGCGGCGGGACCACATCCACACTCCCAGGGGCCCTCAAGGAATCCATGATGGTTGAGCCATTGCTCTTCTCAAGCACCTTCCTCTTCAACTGATTGACCTCCCGACTATTTCCGGCGCGTGCTCCAGGAGCAGCAGCAGTAGAAGATATCATCTGCGACTGAATGGCAGATGTGATGTTGGAGGGCTGGATTCCCGACGCGACGGGCTCTCCACCGGCAAACCTGGGCATTGCCCGGATATTCGCTTGTGCACTGCCAAAGAGCGGAGGCATACTATCGGTGTTGGTTCGTTTGGCGGGAATCATCTTCGGTGGATCCAAAGGCTTAGCATCCTCATCCGCGAGAGCCTGGTTCCTTCCGGCCACGGGCCTTGCGAGGTTGTTATTCTCACAAAGAGCGCGCTTCTCTTCTAGAGCGGCTGCAGCACGCGTACGAGGAGCCATCGCCTTGGTTTTCTCCATCTGATCCAGCTCTTGCTGCCTGCGAAGATGGTTGAGATCCAACACGAAGGGGCACTTTCCTGCACCTGATACACGGAATTGAGGCCATTTCCCGTCTTCCTTCTTCGAGACTTTGGAATATTCCCGAATCATGACAGGTCTCGTCAGTTCATCCATATCGTGGATATATATGTAGTATCCTCGCAGCTGAATCACATCTTGTGTCGCAACGGAATAATCACGATCCAAGGGTCCATTGAGCCTTTCGTTTTGCAGCAGCTTCCCAAGATCGGTCTGACGCGTCGTCCGACTGTGGCTCACAGCGTTCCGCGTCGCATGGTCCGGCGGTTGTTCTCCCGTATCATTGTTGAATAGGGTGTGCAGCATGCGTTGCAGCTTTTCCGCCGACCATATCTTGATTCCCATCTCGCGGGCTTTATGCAGGATGTCGACATTACCTGTCTTCTGAAGGGCAGCATCGAATACGGACCTCCTGTTTTCAAGCTGGGCAGGATTGATTGTGGCTTTGGCATTGGAGGAGGAGCTAGAGTCCAGCTCGGCAGGAATTGGACGCGTCGTGATGACGTGTGTAGCCTCTCGAGAGAAGAACTTGACCTCGCGCTGTTCCGATGTCAGTTGTGAGATACACGCACGAGAACTCTCGGATACGTACAGCACCCAGAGTGAGGACCTGCCGTAGGACCTTGCCCTTTACGTCGTCCGGTATGCTTTCGAAATAGAACACGAAGCTCGGGAACATCTTGCGGTAATGCCGTTGCCATTGCCGGATAGTCTCCATATTCGACGGGGGTTTGGCGTCTCGAGCGGCTTCGAGCTTCTTTTGGAGCGTGGTAGGAGTGGCCCCACTCCGGCGAGGTAGACCGTATCGTCGAGCCTCCGCGTCGTCTACCTCCACTATCTGCTTCTTGGGTGGAGGCTGTCCATATGGCAGGTCGCGTTGCTCGCTTGCGTGCGAGCGGGATCTCTTGGTTCCTGCAGCAGGTGCGCGTAACGGGGAATTGGCTGCATTCTGGAGGGAGGCTAGAGGGACGCGACGGTTGGTCATGGTGGATGTGATCTGGGGAGACGGGGGAATGGCCACGGCGGCCATACGTGAACTTGCTCACGGCAATGTGAAAGAGCCCGCTGCAAATAAGGTGTAGTGGAGGGAGAGGAGGGGCAGGTCAAGCTTAGGCCGGCACGCGACTTGAATGTACGTTCAAGCCTTCAGCTAGCAACGGACGGCAGCCATGGTGTCGACAAAGAGCTTCTCGGGGGTTGGGCAAAGACAGATGGAAAAGCAATTGAGCAGCGAGAGACAAGTCCAATGATGAGAACAGAAGTGGTGGAGGGCGTGATGGGAGAATGCCCGAGTTTGTTGTGGCCGGCATGGGTAGAAGTCGCGAGCGAACCATGTCCGTGCGCCCGCTAGTGACGCGCCGATTCCCCAGCAACCACCCGCGTTGTGATGTCAAACATCACCAACTGCACCATCGCTCTCTCTTTCTCTCGTCTGCACCTCGCTTCCGCCCCGCGACTTCTAGCATGAAATGCATCGCAGCTCTTCTTCTCTGATTCTGCAGCTTCTCGCAGCATCTGCACACGTGGCACTCGACCTGCTGTCGCGCACGGGCGGAGCGCACGAGCACATTTGGAATGGAAGAAATCCAAGTTCGGCGTAGATCCACAAGCAAAAATTCCATAGCCTCAATGCTCTATACCCACTTCCGATATGGACCCCATTTTTCGCGAAATTTCCACCAAATCTTAACCGTCACCGAGGCACCGGAGTTTGTTTACGAGCTTGCCAAATACGGCGGTCAGTCAATATTGTCGCGTACTGAACACGTCCACCGCAGACAAAGAAATCGTGTGACGCCTCCAGCACCATGTACCGCATTGGATTCCATGTGTCAATGAGTGCTCCAATGCTATTATGAAAACATGCAGATTAACACCCTTCTCTGCTGTTGCATTTGAATCCAACCTAGGAAAGTTTCTGGACGCCAAGCTAGTCGTAACGAGTCCCCTGGATTATTATGTCAGCATCTGCGGGAGTAGGTGATTGACTCACTGGGTATCAACAGGAGCAACTTGACTTATATGCGAGATCAGGGTTGAAATATTCTGGAGTCTTCTTTTCGCTCATCATTACGCTGGCGGAAAATCGCGCATTAGGCGGGATCAGTGCGGTTTCAAGCACTGGAGTGAGAATTCTCTAATTCTCTACATTGGGGTACACACAATGCCTCTCAACAAGTACGACCAGACCTTACAAAAAGACCATAAGGATTCCCAGCGGCAAACTCCTCCATAGAATTGCGGCATGCCACCTAAAGACAGCCAACCCATGCCTTCAATGGAGGCGTTTGAACACCGCACAGAAAGACGGCCAGGACAAGTTGACCGAAGCGTCGTTCGAGTCGTCAGCTAATAGAACAAACAGACCTCTCGTTAGCAACGAAGGGATGCTTGCCTGTCGTCTTGGACGGATCGCAAACCCAGTGCAAGGAAGCCACTTGCCATGCGTCCAACGATTGCACTCGACAACTGGGTAACATGACCGCGTCGTCGAGGAAGAAACAGTCCGCGTGCCAGGGAAATTCTTTGGAGATATCACGGCAGCGGTCAAGCAGGTGAGTCCTTCCTCGCTACGATGATTTCCCCTGGCTCAATTCCTCGTTCTGCTCCTCTCCAACTGTCGGGACGGGTGCCATGGTTAATCCGTTCCAAGCCCTGATTTCTGTAGTATCCTCTAATAGATACCATGAAAGGGTCTAGCGCATCATCTCCGTCGACACAATATGGATAGAACACTACCTTCTACCACTCACGCTATGTTAGGATGCTGTCGGTCATCTACTCATACATGACAGGCAGCAGAATACTGTTTTAGATAAGCATTATCCTCTGACACCCATGGGTCTCCTACCATGGTAGCTGTGACTGTTGATACGAGACACAGTTCTGGTACAGAAGACGGCACGATATTACCTGCCCTCCCCTTCGCTTGCGCCCCTGTCGCACGTGGGATTCCACCGTCCTCGATATTGGCCCATACTGCCGAACCTGGAAAGTCGATCCAGCACATATGACTCTGCAGCGATTCTGCCAATATAGCAGTAAGCAAAACTCCGCTCAAACGTACCTCCGCTGGAAAAGCAGAGACACACTCTATATATGCCGTCTTACAGCTCGGGAGGGGCAGGCGCGGACTCAGAGAGCGTTCCCCGTATCGGAAGCTCATATATTAACATAGATGAATCCGGCTACGCTTTTCTATCGAGTGCTAGCGCCACGAACCCTGCTCCGAGCCGCATTATGCTTTATTTAGGTGGCACAGGTCAGCTGACTCTGTTCGAATCCGTGACCAGACGTGCCGAGTTGCTAGAGCAGGGTGTCAGCACTGCAGGGTCTACAGTACATAGATTAATTAGCAAATCGTCGATGGTCAGATCTGCACGCCTCGCCTATCTTCCCAATCAATACACGTGGGATGGTAAACACGGCCATGTTCACTGGCGGAGTCGTGGGCGCGAGGATCCTGTACGTCGCGATCTGATCGGTGACCCCGGCTTACTGTACTCTGTTGTCTTGGATCATGTCCGTTGGCGGGATGACGATGATGAGGTGCGAGATGACCGCTTTTGAGACCGCCCCGGCTTACCTAGCGTACCGACTTTGTTTGCTGTTTTTGGGTGTGAGATGACCGTGTGCGAGGCCATGGGCAACAGGGGAGCTGTGGGTGTGGGATATGTCGATAGTGGTTGCGGAGTACAGTGTCTGTTGGTGTTGCTCATGGGGTTGATGTTGGATTTTGATGATATGTTAGTCGTGTGCATTGCCAATATGGACTGGCGAGACCTCCGTAGAGCCATGCGGTCCTTGCAAACAACCCTAGAAGTGTCCAGCGAGAAAAACAAAGGGAAGCAACCCTTCAAGACATTGCCATGAAGTACACGGTCCTCTTACGAGACACCGCTATTGGAAAACTCGTTACGCGTCGCCGTCACTCACGCCATCGCCATTGCATGCAGCACGATCAGCGAGACCCGCGCTGGGCGGGCGTAACGGGGCAATCGAATCGACCGACCCAGAGACCCGATTTCTGAGGGGATATGAAAAACAAAGTGCTGACTCCAGGAGGAGGCATTCTGTGGAGGATCGTCGAGTCAAGGTTTGCTTATTCTTAATCAGCCTTGCGAGGCTGTAGGATGGGGAGGGAAGAAGGGAAAGAGAGCAAGGGGGATGGAGGTTTCATCGAGCTTTGCATGGCCGGGAGTGGATAGATGGTGGTGCTGTCGAATCTGGGAGCGAGCGAAGTTGTTGGCATTTTGGACGACGATAGAGAATGCAGTTGTTGCTCCCTCGCGCGAGGTGCCTAGTACCAGGCGGCCAGTGTCGTGAGTGGCATCTCTAAAAGTGACAGATGACCATGACGCCCACGGTACGCCGTGCTTCTGTTGTGCGTCCATTCTTCTCTGAATGGGACCATTTGCATGGAGACACACTGCTGCAACCGCCACGTGAGTTCGTATCCCTTCGTGTCTCGGAAGGTTGGACATGCAGCTTGCCGGACGGAGAAAGACAATAGCAACACCATCGGATCATCGGTGGCTTAACGCAGAATCTCCGTCTCAATCCGCCACTTCTCTATATGGCAAAGTCAGTAGCACCGTATCCAAGCCAGCCTTGGGTCGTACAGCTGGCACACAGACCGGCCGTGGGCATGGCATGTCTCCGGTGTCGCTGTTGGCAGGTAGACAGTACTGTATGTGGTAGGCGGTCGTGTAGTATGCGCACGCAAGTAAGACGATGGTTCTGGCTGAGGTGAGCATGAGATGGTTGTTGCAGCCTCGATCTCGGGTGGACCCCGACACGCAGCCTAAATTTAAAGCCCGTTGCAGCTGAGCAGTGAGCACCCAGCAGAAGCAACAACAATAACATGGAGCAGAGCACCAAAGACGAATCACCACGTCTCTCGTCGGGCCGACCTGCACACACGGTCGCGTGGGTGATCTGGAAGGCAGGCGTATGCGACAACCCGGAGTCCGCTGCAGGATCGATTGGGCAGCAGCAGTGGCAGCAGGGGGTGCGCGAGTACATACACGGTGGAGCCGAGGGGTGCAGGGTGTTTTGAGTTTGAAGAGGATCGCCAGTGGAGTTCGTGTAATGCTTTGTTCATGGTCAGGAATGGAGTGAAGGATGCTGAACGGTGAGAGACTGCAGAGCCATGTGGCATGGTCGTACAGAGTACAAATACGTACAGTACATCGGTACGGGGCGAATAAAGTTCCAGACGTACGCGATACGACGCACGTGGCCACATGGGGTAAACGCTACTCCAAATAAAGCCAAAGTGTACGGCATTGGTTATGTCAGATTGTGTTTTCAATCCGTACTGCTGGGATCAGTGTCGTGGGGAGGAAGTGATCGGCGTTTTACATCCCCTGCGTGCACAGGACACTCGACGTACTACCCTCCAACACGGCGACGCCGCATTTCCATCTCGAGTGCGGACAGCTTCCTCAGGGCCCGGAAACGAGGACGTGGAAATTGGTACGGCCCTTTGCTTGCAGTGTTGCGGTGCTGTTGTGCCGATAGAAGGGGGTAATAATGTCTGGATGGGGAAAAGTCAAGAGTCGACACCACGGGGTGGCTTGAGAGCTCTAGGACTGCTCCGTCCTCGTGTTGGCGGTGTCGCGTGTGGTGAAGACGAGGCTGTTGTTGTCAGTTGAGATGAAAGAGGCGTTTGCTGAGAGAAGGGGATGCGGCGGGGAGCTCCGCGTTGCGCGGGATGGAGTACATTGTCCGGGAATAGGGCTTCCAGTGGAGACGGAGATGGTCGAAAAGTGGCTGCTGTTTATTGGAAGATGGTTAGCGGAAGTCTAACTGAGCCAGAATGGACGATGGGCATTTCTCAGAATCGGGTAATTATGTGAAGCATGGGGAGTGCAGCGACTCCCAAACAGCAGCCACTCCTGTACAACACCATTTGAAGCTGTTGTAGGGAAGAAGCACCTAGGAGCACAAAACTGGGGAGTAGGACTCAGGACATCAATGAATACGGAGTACGGATAGTGGAGTTCTAATTTACACCGTACGGGTTGAGGTACTTGCTCTGATACATAGAGCCGAAGAGAGAATCTCGGCATGCTAGACAGACTGTACTGTGGTATACAGAGTAGAGGCGCTGAAACCCGAGACAGTGGGGCGATTCCTTTTCATCCATGTGGGTTCTGCGTCTGTTCTCCCTTGCAGTAGGAAGCCGGACGATACATACCCACATTGTGGTCGATGTACCTCACCTCGTCTGTACCTAGCAAAAACAAAGGCTCCGACATGGCGCCGTCGGGATACTGTGTATTCCTGTCCACTGCCCAGTAGTAGTACGTGTGTTCCTGGGCGGCGAGGGCAACAGAAGTGGCAAAAGGAACGCGAACGCCACCCAACTTGAGGACGGAAATCAAGCTCCACGACGGGTTCTTGGGAGGGGATCTAGAGCATGCGGGACACGACGCCATGCGGGAATGGATCCTGGAGGCTGGGGCAGCCCACAGAGTGACAGAGACCTGGGAGGGCAAGAGTTTTTGCAAATCAGCGCATCGGGCGGCGTTTTGGCAGCCGTGGAGGGAGTGATGACTGTGCCTCACGTGTCACGGTTCCACGTGGAGGCGCACTCGTGGGCGTTCCATGCAGCCAGAATCCATGTCTGTTATTGCATGTGAGGTTGCACAGGGTGGTGGTCGACTGCCGTGAGCCCCGGTCGAACACTTGGTTTCACTTTCTGGCGCCAGTTTCCGACGGGAGGGATCCATCCATGGCATGGATCCATGGCATGGTCCGCATGGTCCATGGATGATGCGGGCGGTGAGGGAGGGGATGATGCGTCGAAAGGGGTTGCTCAGCAGGCTGTCAGAGTCACCGGTGGGCCATGGGACAGCTTCGAAAATTCTTCCACGGATTTTCTCTCGCAGTTCCGTCGTGTGTCCCTCCCCTTCCGACAGGGTTGTCCCCGCGGTGTGGTGGCGATTATTCGATGATTTCAACGCGTTCCTGAGATTAATTTGCCGAGTTCGGTGTACGACGGGCGGAGACGGTGGACATGGACACGTGCTTGTGCCCTCTCCCGTCCAAGGAGTCCCAGCCTTTGGCCCTTGTTTGGCAGGACTAGTCTCTGGCTCCCAATCACCGAGTAGTGAACTCTACCATGCGGTAGCGCACAGTCAGCCCGGGGGTGTGTGAGATGGAGCAAGGGGCGTGCGAGAGCCGGCGAGTCAGCCCGCCCTGGTGCAAGTGGTGCATGGCAGTAGCATAACGGCGAGCCAGCTTGCGACGGGGGACGGGGGACGGGGGACGTGGGGGAGGGGAGTCGCGAGGAAAAAGGAAAGAAAACGGAGGGTCCTTTCATCTTCAGCCCGCTCGCTTTCTCTGTTGTCCCTCTCTCTCTCTTTCTTTTCTTTGCTTGTTGTTGTAAGAAAATAAAATAAAATACATAACCATGATGAAAAATAAGCGGGATTTGCCCGAGGAGCCCTGGAGTGCTCAGTGCTCTCCTCGGCCCATCCCGAAGGGGCATGGCGTGACCAAGAAAACAGTCAACCCCGGCCCTGCTGCCCTGAGCCTGAACCTGAACCTGAGAACCTGACTAGAGCAACTCGTGCTTAGGCCCTCTCCTCGTCCAATGTTCATCCATGATCCGCTTCATCCTCAGAGCGACCCAAGTCCAAGACTCCAAAAAGGGCCCGCTTCGCTATTCTTCTTCACGTCGCCGCAGATTTCCCTTCTCCACCCCCCCCCCGGGCCCTTACCTAGGTAGCCTTGCCCCGGGCCTCAGTGCGCCGCTTCAGCGCTGCCTTTCCCATTCCAGCCCTTCAACCTTGTCACCTTGTGTGCCCTTTCCACCTCTCCTCCTCCTCCTCCTCCTCCTCCTCCTCCTCCTCCTCCTTTCTTTCTTTTCGTCTTGACTGCCACCCTCTTCACAGAACCACAGTCGCTCTGTAGCCGTCGCTCATCATCAACTCCGGCCACCACCCCGGCCTCGTCTCGTCCTCCATCGTGACGAGATATCCTCCTGCCGAGCCTGCTCCTCCACCACCCCCCCAATCGCTTCTCTCCTCCCCGCATCATCACCACCACCAACCAACCTCACCAGCCCTTCCTACCGCAATCTCTCCCATCGCTGCTGCAGCTGTCTCCGCCCCTCGCTCTCTCATGCATTCGTAGCTCGCCTCGCTGTTTCCAACGAGCCCTCAAGTCATTGTGACCTGCAATGGGCCAGAACAACGGGAAGCCCGTCGTCTTCACCGACCAAGGTTCGCCAACCCCCTTCCCTCCAACCCTCCCTCGTCTCCACCAACAGCCACGTCCTACCCCGATCAATGCAACCATTTTTACTGACCCAACCCCGCTGCCAGTGAACCTCAACCACTTCCGCTTGCTACGAGTCGTCGGAAAGGGCGCTTTCGGCAAAGTCCGCATCGTCGAGCGAAAGGATACCGGCCTCACATTTGCCTTGAAGTACATAAGAAAAGATGAAGGTTGGTACACCACACCCCGGTCGTACCCCCGAGCACCGTGTGCTCGCCGGACCCGTCCACCATCCACCCATCCACCCAATGCCCACTTAGCATCCTGGATGCTGACGTCGTGTCACAGTCGTACGGTCCGAGAGCGTGCGCAACATCATTCGCGAACGGCGCATGCTCGAACACCTCAACCATCCCTTTCTCTGCAATCTGCGCTACAGCTTCCAGGACATCGAGTACCTGTATGTCTGCTCCCCCCCCCTTTGGTCTGCCCTCGATGGACCGATCCCAGCCTGACTGTACAGATACATCGTCGTCGATCTCATGAATGGCGGCGATCTGCGCTTCCACATCTCGCGAAAAACCTTCACAGAAGAGGCTGTCCGCTTCTGGATAGCAGAGCTCGGGTGTGCTGTGCGCTACATACATCAACAGGGCATCGTGCATCGCGATATCAAGCCCGACAATGTACTCCTGGACTCCGAAGGTCATGTCCACTTGGCGGATTTTGTACGTCTCCCTTTCCCCTGCCATTCCCAACGTCTCACGCTCACAAAACGTAAAGAACGTCGCCTCCGATTTCACCCCTCACAAACCCCTGACCAGCAAGTCCGGCACCCTGGCTTATCTTGCACCCGAGGTCTATGAAGGCAAGGGTTACTCGTGCGAGGTGGACTGGTGGTCGCTAGGTGTTCTCTTCTACGAGTGTATATACAACAAGGTTCGACAAGCGGTTCCGTCGTAACGGGCATCACTGATATGGAAGCAGCGGCCTTTCGAAGCCAACAGCCACGATTCCCTGGCCCAGAAGATCCTCAAGGGCGAGCCTACCTATCCCGTCACAAGCCCTCCGGTTACCATGCCCTGCTTGCACGCAATCAGCTCCCTCCTGGAAAAGGACCGGAAGAAGCGTATTGGTGCCATCGGATTCGAGACCTTTACGGACAACCCATTCTTCCGGCCGTTGGATTTCGAGGCGTTGGAGAGAAAGGAGATTGAGCCCATTTTCCGCCCCTCGAGTGACAAGACCAACTTCGATGCAACGTACGATCTCGAGGAGTTGCTCTTGGAGGAGGCGCCTCTGGAAGCTCGAGCAAGGAGACAGAAACCACGAGAGGCCCTGAAAGAAGATGCGACCGAGCAGGAAATCCGTGCAGAGGAGTTGCACAAGATGATCGAGACGCTGTTTGAGCCCTTCAATTACACCACCGTTGCGGAGCAGCGCCCGGCTGCGGTAGCCGTCACCGACGAATCCACCATCTCGCACATCAGCAACAACAGCGCAAACACTCCCACTTCTTCCAGTTCGCCCAGAGAGTGGGCCCAGTCGAAAACCTCACAGGACGACCAACTCCGCCCGACGCGGTCTACCGCGACTGCACGGTCTACGACCCATTCCCCCAATGGAAGCCCTCCCTTGGCGACCACCGCCCTCCACCAGCAAGGCTCGAGGGCTTCGCCCTCTTCGCAACGCGGAGAGCGTGCCGACTATTTCCCCGCCGAAGGATCCGAGACTGCGACGCCCTCGTTCTCCCGCCCAATGAACAACCGCCAGCGGGGTCCGCAGCGCAGTACCAGCATGGGCGGCGGCGTACAGGTAGTACTCAACGAGACCGGCTCGTGGTCCGATATGGCTAATCAAAGCTCTTCGCTCATACAGAACCCAAATGCAGAGAAGCCAACGGGCATGCTCGGTTTCTTATCCCGCAAGAAGGGCAGGGACAGGAGTCCCAAGGCCAAAGAGAGGGGTGTTCTTGGAAAGGAGGGCGCCAGAGTCATCATCAGCAATACCTAGACGGCCTTGCATTGGGCAACTCCGTCGCCGGCTTCTACCACGCGTTTGACGAATTCGCTTTGTTTTCGGGTTGGACTTCCGTACCTGCTGCATCTACAGCATGCGAGGCGTTCTTGGGGTTTGGCTTCATACCACTTCGTCCTTCTGGCGCCCATGGACGTGTCGGCTTCCATTTTTCGTTCCATCTATTTTGCATAAGAGCATCCTCTGCATATTCCCGGATTTTTTTTGATCTCGCGAATATGTTTTGGCGAGGCGTTGTGGGCACGATTGCAGCGTTTGGGGAGGAAGTATATACAAGGATGCCCATAAGGAGTTCGAGACGGAGAATTGCACGAGAGCGAGGCACGCAAGAGGCACGCGTACTTGTATATGTGGCTTTATGAGAGCAGGATGTATAGTTTCTGGAGACAGAAGGTGAAGAAGGAGTGAGAGCGGAACTAGTTTCCATGGATAGCACTTTTTGAAAATACCCAATATTTTTTATCTTCACCATGGTTGATATCATTCTTGTTTGGTTCTTCGTTGATATACGGAATGGACGATGATAGGCGCTAGGGTATAATTGTCACTACGGAAACAGGCCGGCAGGTGAGGACGGCGGTCAGGTCTAAAGAGACTACAGCCTCCCACACAAATAGCCTGCAAACGCCATCCTCGGAGATTAGTGCTCGTTCAAATCAAAGATTCAAAGTAGGTATAGCTTAAGGGGCAAGAAGCTTTAATCTGCCGAAAACCCCCCGATGTCCACTGGTTCATCCATGCATGTTACACGTGGAACTCTGATATCGCCTGACTCCACAAAACCAAAACGTACGCCACAACTGACTCGCGTTGCACCGCCACAGGTCTCTTTCCCATGCCTCAAATTATTTCCCCGCAACGCCCATCCTCAAGCACCCCACCAGACCGCGTGTGCCAGGAAGCGCCGCGTCTGTACAGATAGCAACCATGGCACCCTCGCCTTGCGCCCTCTGCAAGACTCGGAGTGCCAAGGTCCGCCGGCCCAAAGACGGCTCCAAGCTCTGCGTCGATTGCTTCATCACCGTCTTCGAGACCGAAATCCACCACACCGTCACCTCGACCTCTCTCTTCCACCGCGGCGAACGCATCGCCATCGGCGCCTCGGGCGGCAAGGACAGCACCGTGCTCGCCTCGGTCCTCAAGACGCTGAACGAGCGGTATGATTACGGCCTCGATCTGATTCTTCTGTCCATCGACGAGGGGATCAAGGGCTACCGCGACGACTCGCTCGAGACGGTGAAGAGGAATGCGGTGCAGTATGACATGCCGCTGACGATCCTGGGCTACGAGGAGTTGTATGGGTGGACCATGGATCAGGTGGTGGAGCAGGTAGGGAAGAAAGGGAATTGCACGTACTGCGGGGTCTTCAGGAGACAGGCGCTGGATAGGGGTGCCGCGAGGTTAGGCGTCGAGCACGTGGTCACGGGGCATAATGCGGACGATATCGCGGAGACGGTGTTGATGAACATGCTCCGCGGCGATTTGCCTCGTCTCGCGCGCACGACGTCGATCGTCACTTCCACGCCCTCGGCAGTGTCTACGGACGCCAACTCCCGCCCGAACATCAAGCGCAGCAAACCCCTCAAATACGCCTACGAGAAGGAAATCGTACTCTACGCCCACCACAAGAAGCTCGACTACTTCAGCACGGAATGCATCTACTCCCCCGAAGCCTTCCGCGGCACCGCCCGCAGCTTGATCAAGAGCCTTGAACGCACCCGGCCGAGCGCGATTCTCGACATCGTCCGCAGTGGAGAAGATATGGCGAAGCTGGTTCCAGGCAACCACGAGGGGTGTGGAGGTGTCTGCCAGAATACCGTCAGCGTCGCCGAGGAAGAGGAAGGAGGTTGCGGGAGTTCGAAGCCCGGTGCTACGGGGGGGTATATGGAGAAGATGGAGGAGCAACTGGCGCAGAACCTGCAGGCGGAGGAGAAGGAGCTTGAAGTCGAGATCACGTCCACCAAATGCGCTTCCCCGAATGTGAGCGGAGCAGTGTTGCTACCAAAGGCGGGTAAAAAGGCGCCTTCGAACAATAACAAGAAGGCTGCAAAGGGGCAGCCGTTGGCGTCACGCAAAACATCCAAACAGGTGGTGGGATTCTGCAAACGGCCGGGCTGTGGTGCTATGACGAGTCAGGAGATTTGCCAGGCGTGCCAGTTGGTGGAGCAGTTGAATAAAAACAGGCCGAAGCATGCTATTGAGGTGGACTATGAGGGCGAGGAGAAGAGGGATGCGGTTGCCAGTGTTGCAAATGATATTGCGAAGAGTGTGCTGGCGGATTGATTCGGACGGAGGAACAACGTACCAGGCTTACCACACCCGCAGGCCACGTACACCTAGATGCCCAACTCATGGAGTTGACAGGCCCGAGTGCAGATGCTAGCCATTCGAGGCAACCCTGAGCTGCGTTCTCGCCAGGAGAAGCCGGAGGGCGCCAATGCCACTTGAAGCGCGACACCAGCGGGGCGAACTAGCCTGCAGACCACGACCAAAGGAATCACCCCATAACTCCAGTCAAGTCCTCGGCAGATACTCCTCTGTCTTCACACAGTTCCACCCGGGACACTCGCCGTTCCTCTAACAGCAACTGCAAAACGTTGCACCACGCGTTGCGCCGTTGCTGGTGGTACCTGGCCTGATTCAATGCTTGGAGCGGGAGATTCCACCGGCGAGGTGGTACCGTTTGGTCAAACTTCCCCACTTTCTAGAACATGTACGCAGGAAACACTTGTTTCGCGTTTCCGGGAGACGTGTACGACGCTGTCATCCGGATTTTGGGTTGACGAGATTATGCAGGCGGTATGCAGTCCCCCCTGAATGGAGGATTTGGAATTCCCTGCACTGGAGGGTGTGGTATTCTGTTTGACAGGCGTCCAAAAGCTGTGGGGTTTGCCGCATTGATACATTCTGGAAACTGGGGTGTGGCAACTGGATTCTGGTTGTTCAAGCATAGCACCTGGTGGGCTGTTACTGGTACTTTGCCATCGGGAACGGCATGCGGGGAGAGGGAGATGGAACATGGAGAAGGACGGCCGAAGAGTAGCTTGACGGCGTGACTCTGGTAATCAATATCGAATACACGTTTGCTAGGTGTGTTGAACTCCTCTGATCCCCATTCATTCACGGTCACCTATGTGCCTACGGGTCCGTCACAAGACCTTTCAGGTAGGAGTATCAGTGCCATGTTGTTCCACAGCTTCCCCTATACCCTACACCATACACCCTATAAGCCAAACCCCCACCTCCCCTCCCACACTCCCGGCCCATCCACCACAGTCTCAGACTTCCCCTCCCACCCCAACACCACCACCCTTTCCAACCTCACCCCCTCGCCGTCATCGCCCCTATAGCCCCACTCCCCCTTCACCTCGAATCTTCCCTGGTCAAACGAAAACTCCACCTCCGTCACAGGCCCCTGCACCAAACTCTCGCCATCATCAATGTACAGTCTCCCCCTCGCGGTCCCATTCCTATCGGGCGCAACGAGGAGTTCGAAGGGTTCACGCCTGACAGCCTTGGTGGTCATGCCCGACTTGGTGCGGAGGGGAATTACACTTCCACCGCGGATGTGCACGGGGATGTCATCCAGCTGAAGGCCCGTCCGGACCCTCCATTCCCCGGGGCTATCGACGACCTCGTGCGTCCAGAAATCGTACCACACGCCCTCCGGCAGGTAGAACCGCACCTCATCCGACCTGTCCTCGACGACGGGCGAGACGAGCAACGCGTCCCCCCAGAACCACTGCCTCTCGATGCCAAACGTTTCCTCGTCGTGCGGGTAGAGAAAGAACAGCGGGTTCACCATCGGCGTGCCCTCGCTGTGCTGATACCACATGGCCGTATAGGCGTAGTCCAGCAGCCGGTACCTCACGTCGAGTGCCTTCCTCGCCGCGCGCGCCGTCTCGGGCCACTGGTAGAATTCCTGGCTGATGGCGTTGTCGGCGGCGTGGTTGCGGTAGAAGGGCTGGAAGGCGCCGAGCATGGCCCACCGCGCGCAGAGCTCCGGGTTGGCGTCGAGGTTGAAGCCGCAGACGTCGGAGCCGACCATGGGCATCTGGTGCATGGAGACGAAGGACAGCATTTGCCGGATCGACGCCCGGTAGTGGCGCCACGTGGACGCGTTGTCGCCGAACCAGTGCGCGGCTTTGGCGCCGGTGCCGGCGAACGTGGACCGCGTCAGGACGAAGGGGCGGAGTGTCGGGCGGCGAGCGAGCATGGCGGCGTAGGTGTTGGAGGCCATGGTGTGCCCGTGGAGGTTGTGCGTATCGTACTGTTCCGTACCATCGCAGTTCGTCAGCGTGGTGGGGAGGGTGCGCTCGGAGAGGTGGGAGACGTCGTGCATTTTGATCTTGTAGGAGGGGTCGAGCACGTCGCGGCCGATCGTGCCTTTCATGGTGTTGAAGTCGGCGTGGCGGGGACATTCAGATTCTTCGGATGCGTGGCTGTTGCCCTGCTGGTTCGCATCCGTCGACAGTCTAGCCATCAGGGTTCTTCCCCTCCCACCTGAAGTGTTATTTGAACCATGATCATCCGGCTGGAAGCTTGGTGGAAACCCTTCGATAGGCCTCCCGGTGTTGGGACGTGGAGCATTCTTCGGCTCAGGAGGGATTCCCCAGTTCTTCGCAAGCTCGGCAGGACGACAGTTGATGTCAGGGCAAAAATTAGACGCTTCGTTCATGTCGACCCACACGCCATCGATGTTGACTCCCGTTACAGGGTTGAAGAAGATGTCGAACTCCTTGGTCCACCACTGCTTCGTTTTGGGGTCGAGCCAGTCCGGCCACGCTTGTACACCTGCCCATTGTACGCCGAGATAGGGGTCCGGCTTGGAGGGGTCGGCGCGGAGAAAGATATCCAGCTCGTGGCCGCGTTGATAGGTTGTGTATTCCTCTGCGGAAAGAGTGGCAGCAATGGCCGGGTCGAGGATCAGGATGTACTTCTGATCGCGGGAATGAAGCGTAGCTACCAACTCGCGCATCTTGTCCTTCGGAAAGCGGTCCTGGTCGAGAGTAAAATCCCGACGGTAGTGCATGTAGTCGATGTCTGTCCACATGACTTCGAGCGGGATTTGGGCTTTGGAGTAGTTCGCTACCACTTCGGCGACCATGTTGACGTCCCAGTATCCATACTTGCACTGATGGAATCCGAGAGTCCAATAGGGAAACATGGCGGGGTACCCGACGATGTCAGCGTATTGTCGAGAGATGCCGGCGGGTTGGGGGCCGGCCATGAAGTATAGGTCCAGAACGCCACCGATGGTGTTGTATTCCAGATATTGGCCATTGGAGTCTTGGTTGATGTCGATGTTCATGCCGTTGGCGTTGAGGAGGAAGACCCCATGAGTCCCTTTGGCTCCGCGATGGTCAAAGTACACTGGATGCGTCCCGTACAGATTGCTGTTCTCGGGGATATCTGGAGACTCGCTGTTCCAGAGGCTGCGCGTGTAATTCCTTGTCGCAAAACGAAACGAGTCGGAGTGTTCGCCCAGGCCGTAGAGGTTCGCGTCCTGAGGTAGCTTCGTGCGGAGTCGGATGTATTGCGATTCGTAGATGAGCTGAAAGTCTCTAGTATCGAAGAGCACCTCGTTGTTCGACCTTCGGGTGATTGTGAAGGAAAACGGGTTTGATGTGAAGTTGAACTGTAGAGCTGATGCCGCCGATGATACTTTGTTGTGCTTCGGTCGTGGTAGAACCTCCTCCTGAACTTGATACATATTGAGGCCGGTATCGTAGATCTTCATATGAAGTCGATCATCTAGTGATTGTTAGCAACTTTGTACTTCGATTTGAAGCAGCCAAACGCTATTATTGGTGAAGACGAAACTCAACGGCTACCCACCTGCCTGATACTCGACCAGGAGCTTAAGCTCCTCCAAATCTCCCGCATACGCATTGCATTTCCGACCATGGATTGTCAGATCAGCAGTGATAGAGTGGTCTGCGTTGGCTATATTGGTCGCTACATAACCGGGACAATTGTCCACGCTGTTAGAGGCGCCATCCGCCTGTGGGAAAGGTATTGCAGTGACCAGGTCTGAGAACAGAAAGAGCAGCGGAAGAAGCATGTTTGACAAGATGCTGAAGTTGAACTGGGGAAGGAGTGTGCAATAAGGACGAAATATCAAAGTGCGTGTTTGTACCTTTCTTGGCATATTCGAGGCGGTCAGGTAGTTTAGCAATGTGATGCCTACCGTATCATGCCTAACTCTTGGCTCTGGGGGCTATGATCAGGGCCAGGTGGGAGCGGTCAGTGAAAGGACGAGCCCTGACCGCCGCACAGAGCGGCGAACCCGCTGATACCGACGACATCATAACTACCTTGGTCCCTCAGGACAGGGTCGCCAATCTGCCGTTCTGTTCGACATGCCTCTTCGTCTTCACCCTACCACGACATATCATCTTCCGCTTCCGAATCAAGTGGATTGGTAGTACTACTACCTATCGCATGGAAGTCCATAACTGGTGCCATCATGGCGGTCGCAGCAGTAAGTCGAGATATGTAACTGTTAGCCTGTACCGAGTGGTCCATTACCTAGGGCACCCTGTCAAGGATGGGCTTGTGCTGAGGGCTCATGGTGATGAGGTTGTGCGACTGATGTCTGTCCCGATCAGGCGCTAATGTCGGCTGCCGCCACTACCAGCTACCAGCTACCATCTATCTACCAGCACGCTAACCCAATATGTAATGACAGTCACTTCTTCGGTCTGTCTTTCTTCATGTTAGCTGTGAGCATTCTGGAGCACTATATTTGCAGCATTATTCCATGCGAATTTATATTTGCCACGTCCGATGGTGAACGTGCCGTTCCCACAGACGTTCCTGGCACGTGGCTGTTCCTGACTAATGCGCCACATTTCCTTTAGCGCCTCCGTCGCGCCACACCAGAGACCAGTGACGTTGTTGCCTCCGAAAAGTTGACGACTCCTCATTTAGTCTGATACGCCCTCTGCTTCTATTTGCTGTAGTCTTTCTTTTGGGTTCATCTACTTTCTCTAAGTTTTGCACAATGCGCTCAAACGCGGCATCGTCATCAACCATAGCCCCACCAGAGCAGACGTCATGGCCGTCTACGCTCACTGACGGCCTACCGCTCCCCAAGATCTTTGTTTTTGATTTGGACTACACATTGTGGCCATTTTGGGTGGATACGCATGTAACGCCACCTATTAAGGCGGTAGAAGGAGGCTTGAGTGTCAAGGATAGATATGGAGAGAGTTACGACTTCTATCCTGATATTGCGGGCATATTGGAAGCGGTATGTTTGAATATTACTAGCTTAAACAAAAGGGCATACTCATAGGCGCCGCCTCGCGGACACATGCACCGGTAAGTTATCCCTCCGACGTCGAGCAATACATTGCTGATCTCTGTGCTCTTCTACCCAAATCCTCCACTTCACTGGACTACTTTGACTATCTTCAAATATACCCAGGCAGCAAAACCACACATTTTGAAAGGATACACAGGGAAAGCGGGATAGAGTATGAGGATATGCTATTCTTTGACGATGAGAGCCGAAACATGAACGTCGAGGCATTAGGGGTGGTTATGCAACTTGTTAGGGATGGCGTATCCACCGAAGAGGTGGATAAGGGGGTTTGAAGTTGGAGAAAGAGGAACAAGAAGGTGCGGAATTGAATGCGATGTTAAATGTGAGGAGATGTTTCTCCCATCAAGGATATTTGATGAATATACGACGGATATGACGGGCCGCTTTTCCAGGCTCTAGGGACTTCCCCAAATATATCCCACAGTCCGTGAAAGCTCTTTCCGGTTTCCAAGACCCGGGGTTACATAACGAGTAACTGCACGGGGTCACATCTTCGCATCCGCCGGGTAACGGCTAGCGTCTGTCATTGACTGAAATAATATGTTTCACCGCCACCTCTTAATAGGGAAAATGCGACACAACCTGGGCCAACGCGTTCTTGTGTTGTGGTCTCTCAAGGATAGTTGTTCACAGCGTGGTTTCGCCTCAGCACATGCATAAAAAGAGGCCGTCTAGAGGGTGGTATGGCTATTAAGGTCGTCAGCAACGCATCGATCGGGATCTCAAGCTGGGCTTTCTTCACAGGGGGTGCTTTGTCCAGGTAGTACAATTCTCATGCGTAGGGATTACTTCTAGCCGACTAGGAGGTTTGACCATGGACTTGTTGACATCCACGGGTTTCTGACGCGACACATCGTTACAGGTCCGGCGATGTCGTTCCGCTGTTAGGTTTGAATGGGGTCATCGTACTACTATACGGTTGTAGACAAAGGAGGGATGAAATTCACGATTCCGGCAACAAGGATAACCAGTCAAGGGGCGGCGATATTGGGGCATCTTTGGAGTTCGGACTGCCTATAGCTTCTTGGGGACAAGAATCTATCAGTTCACCCGATTACGTCCCCCAGCATTGACCTTGCTACGCCAAGTTTCTGGCTAAACAAGACTATGTCGTTGCCTGTCCTATATTGATACAGCCTAGCATTTAACGTTTTGAGATGCTAGGTCAGTGCTCTTTGCTTTGGTAGGGATTGTGTTCCAGAAGATGCAACTTCCACAGAGGCTTGGCTGTTCCCCAGGCCGTCTCGGGTCCCACATGCAGTGACCACCATGGGCCCCACAACCTTGGTAACGGGACTGGACATACAGGGAAGACATGTAGAGCTGTGTCTCGCCTGTCAACAGCTCCGTTATGCAACAGAGCTAGACTGTAAGCTGCATTCATCAGATTGCTGGAATCTAAGACCTTAATCATGGAATTACTGGGCCGCAGGACGTGATGTGAAGCACGCTAGGGTTGCAATTTTAGCATAAGTGCACTAACAGTTTAATCGTTTATATTTAAAAGCTACTGAAAGAATATTCCTACAAGCTTGTTGAGTCCCTGGTAGCATGATAGGGGGCCAAATTGTCAGATATCTCCACTCTTGAGCTTCAAGGTTCCCCGGTTGTCTCAACGTTGTCTTCCATTTGATAGCCAGACTTGACACTTGTATGAGCCAGTCAAAGAAACACTGATCTCCACCTATCAGGTTGCCAAAAAAAACTCTCTGGGGTCCAAATTGGACTGTTGTCGCCCTCTAAATAGTGGAAATTGCAAATGGGTGATCGGCCCGTCGATGGATCTCAGCCCCATGTTTCCGCAATCCGTCGATGACTGATGTCGCCGAGGATTGACAAGGAGCCTTCTTTTTTGTCCTCGTTCACGGAAGCATAAGCGCAGTATGACCTATTCCTACGGGGATCTTTCGCAGGGAGGGAGACGCCATGGGCATGACCTCGGCATGGATACAAGAGCCTGACTTGCCAGCACTGAAGCCGCACTCATACGGCCATATCTCGGCTTAATGTAGATGTCTCTCATCATTATTCTTTGTCGGAAGATAGATTTATTCTACACTGACTGCCACGTAAGCAGTTCACCGCCCCTACGCAGTAAGCCGGGAACCAACGCAGCAGAATTATAACCATGTGGTAGCAGGGGCCATCATGGCCTAAAACGCTTGTTTATTCGACTTGGCTTCATTATATGCATTGCCCTCCTTCCGTATACGGTTGTTCATAGATAAATGTATCGTATGCTCCATTGTCCAAAGATAGACCAATTGGGCGAACTTGGACCGGAAAGATGTATGCGGATTTCCCAAGGAGTCGAACTGGGGAGTACCATAAAATATGGAAATGACTTGCAGCAGTATGTGATTTGAGGGGCGTAGATATGCTCATCCTGTAGTGAATACCGGATGAGCTCGAGGTGGAATCCTAGCCCTTGTTTCCTTATGGTGCTTGGACAAACAACGCCTCACTCAGGACCCTAGGGAACTTCATAGAACTCTGGACTTAGAAGTTCAATAGGTACCCTTTCAAACTTAAATAACGGATTTTTCCGAGAATTGAACATCGTAGAGTATCTGCATAGTACAATTGCTGACATAGCATCTATAAGACGAGATGATGATTGGTTGGCGGCGCAAGCGACGACTCGGAACTGCCTGTGAGGCTGTGTCCCCAAATTCCAAGTTGGAACCCACACCAACGTCCGGTCATTACGACCATTCAGGGACGAGACCATCTCGGCCCCCATATGCCCCACATGGGCGATCTTCTAAGGTAATGTGGAGGGCGCAGACTGTGATTCAAAGTCGAACGAAGCTGGAACATGTTCGACGGTGAACTGATAACGGAAATATCCGCCGGGAAGGAACAAATCGCATTCTCCATGCACTGTTCTTACCATGGCAGCTGGCAACGTACATTGGCCCAAGCTCGACACTCAGCCCTGGAGGATGATTCATCTCTGACGAAGCTGCCCAGTAGCCCCGGGGAAGCTAGCACCGCTTAGTCTCCTGTCAACTAACATATACCGCTTTGGGAAGTCTGTCCAGTTCAACGGACAGCTCGCCGATGGACAAGTGATAGGGCTAGAACAACCCTGTTTTGAAATCCCAAGGCGCACTTAAGGTTAAGCTTATGTTTTGCGGTGGCTTCCAAGGTTCCCCCGCCCCGGTGGCACGACTAACTATTCTGGTCGTCCATGTTGATCCACATGGCCAGCTGAGTGTCGACCACGCCGACCGCGAGGGGGCCGTTTTTCCCACCGCCGCCGACGGCTTATGTAGGTCCTGGTTTCATTGTGGCTTTTCTCAACGGTACTTCTGCAAACCGAAGTCCATAAATCCAAATACGGATCTTGGCGCCGCAGGGCTGGAGAGTGCGTTAGAATTTCAAAAGCGCGCCAGCTGCACCCGTATTCTTTGCGATCAATATAATTCATCCGACTATTTACCAGTCCTGTGGTTCCACTCACCTCTACTACTATTATGTATTCAACACCTTTTCTGAAGTCGAACTCTCATGCCTATTCGGGAAGGAAATCTAGCAAAAGAAGCCGGGATGGGGATGCTGCACCGGCTCAGAAACCGAAAAAGGTCAACAGCGAGATTCGAAAGCAGCAAAATAGAATAGCTTCAAGAAACTACCGTAAGATGATCCTTCCCAGTCTCAATGCCGCTGTGTTGACGAAACAATGAAGGCGAGAAGCGTAAACGCAAATTGCAGTACCTCCAGCAACTACTTCGAGACGAACCAGAATCACAGTCAAATGCATCGTCGGCGGAATCATCGCAAGCTACTCGTTCACGCTCAGTCTCTACAGAGTACCTTGGCCAGTACACGCCACCTCCAACATCAATAACGCTCCCTTCAACCCCCGAGTATGTGACCTACAGCACAGCACTGTCCTCGACTGCGGGAGCCCTCGCCGATTCAGCTCTTGCACCCACGGCACCTTACCATAGCCCATATCCAACACCACCATTGCCAGTGTCTACTCTCGATCAAACTTGGAGCCCGCCGATGCCAATCACCCAACCTCTCCTGATGTGGAATGATACCCCCTGGATTGCGACCGTCGACTTCTCATCACCACCCATACCGAACGTAGAGGCAAATAGCTACCACCCATATCCGTATGTATCATCGACATCCTCTATGTACGAAACCCTTCCCATCTCTCTACCACCGGTCTTGGATCAACATCTGGCATTTCCGACTCGAGAAACCTTGATCAACGATCGTTACACGCAACCACGGAGAGAACCTCACCAACCGCTACCTATCCCTGATGTCTCAATTCACTCGTCGCCTTCCTATACCCAGATAACGTACCACTGAGAATTCACCACTCTGCTCAGGATTCCACAACTCTGAAAAAAAGTTGTCATATCCCTTCCATTGGCAGCCGCACCAGGGGAATGCCAACCCCCAACCCGGCCGTGGAACAGGATACCGTGACATTGGTATGGCAGCTGAGATTCAGGTCTTGCTTATGGAAGCGGCCAGTTCGCCTTTGACAAATCGCCAGTTACACTCTCCTGCCCCGGGCCGACCCTACAGCGCCACTCTGATTCCAAATCGCCGAGTGGAGCCGAGCCAAAACAGTTCGTCAAACGGAGTCCCCTTTTAGATAAAATGGTTATATGGCGGCGATTAGAGGAGTGATTGAGGAATGTACGATTTGTTGGTTGATCATAGGGCGTGAACAGGGTTGGAGTGGCGGTGTAATTATTAAACGAATACGAGTACCAGTCGAGACCAAAGCGATCACGGCGCTTGTGCTTAGCTCGATATGCTTGTGCACGGTTGCGATTGAAACGACCGTGCCGCGGCAGTTGCCGACTCAAAGTACGGGGATGGTTTCGACGCATTCCGATGCCGTGAGCAGGTATTGTCGACCGAGAGCCCTGGCTAGTGCGAATGGATAGATTGGGAATTGTGTTGTGAGACCTTGCACAATTTTGATACCAAAACTAGTTTAGAAGAAGCCTAGAGGCGCACTTGCCATTTGGAAAGAACAGGTAGCGATAGATAGGGTGACTGATATAATTTAAGAAAAGTATTCTAAAGTTTCTATGAGTCGCCCGGCGACGTCTATTAATAGGCTGGACTGAATGATTGATTAACAACCGCTCTTAACGCCTTCCTCGCCTCCTTATGATATGGTTTCTTCAAGTTTGATTTCCGATGTAACTTCGCATAACGCATTCCGCCACCCCATTCATCGCCTCTGCGTCCTTGGAGCCCTACGATGACCTCTATCACTCCTCGTTTGTACCGGGGGCTCTTGACCACGAACCCACTTGTCTTGCGCAGGGTCCCTCCATCTCTCATCCATCCCCGCTAATTTCCCTGGGTCCCTCGGAAGTATTTTCTCTCCAACTTTGTTGTTTGCGCTGTGTTGCACGAAAAGCGACATGTCCAGCTCCTTTTCAGAGCCCTGATGATACATCGACAGATCTACCACCCCGTCGTCCGGGTTGTAAGATTGCACGACATCAACGTCCCCAGTACCAAGATATCGTAAACGATCTCCGGCGAGGAGCGGGTCGGGGTGCTTGTCAAGCACGGAAACGAAATCGAGACCCATGACCGAGCCCGTGAGGCCAGCATACAAGGAGGGCGAGGTAGATGAAGGAATGGAGAGACTGTAGACAGAGGAGGGTTCTTGATATCGATGGCCCCTGAATGCCTTTCGAATGTTGCGGGGCCGCAGGTAAAGGTTCCAACCACCGGTGATGGGCTGTGCATCTGCAAGCTTCTTCGGGGAAATGAGGTCATCGAAGGCGCGCGCCCGATCGTAGGGATCAGCTTTGCGCACGGGAGGTTTCGAGGGCAGGGAAATGGAGTTGTAGGCGTGGGTGCCGGGGAAACGGATATCGTAGATCTTCAGCATGCTGTGTGTGTTGGCTCCGGCGACGATGCGCTCTTGGCCTTGGAGCGCAAGGGAGTATATAGGGTTGTTGTTCGTGACGTCTACGAAAATGGCTTCGGAATCTTTATGAGAGCGCAAGTCGTGGAGCCTGACAAAGCCATCGCTGGCACCGGAGAAGAGGATGTTGCCTGGATCATCTCCAGCGTGTGAGTCCGCAGGGAGCGGGAGAAGGGAATATGCGTAGAGGGCATCGCCGGGGTCTGGAGACGCGTTGAATTTGCGAAGAGGATTGGACGAAAACCCGGTAGGGGTGATGCCGAAGACCTGTAGGATTTGGTGGCTGGGACCTATGCCTACAGCTACCTTATCTTCACAAACGAAATTGCATGCCCATAGCCGTGGTGCAAATGAAATTGATAGGGGTGCTTGTAGTTCCACTTCGCTGAGAGAAGTCTGTACTGAGTCGTCCAGTCGATGGGGATCTACAGGGTACAACAGGAGACTCATATTGTCTGCTGTCGTTGCCATCAAGGGTTGGGTTGCTGGAGATATAGACAGGAAGCTTTGTCTCCAGCCCGTTTGCGCATAGCGACGTCTCCTAGTTCGTCTGTTCGTGACGTCGAAGCATATTAGGTCGAGGCCACCATTCGCTGTCGCCGTTGCGATACACTCGAGCGATCCATATTTCTGGTGAGGACGTAGCAGTCCGACGGACATGATGTCGTCGATGCCTTCTATTGCATTGGGTATTCCATAGGAATACCATAAAGTTGGATGTCCGTACACTTCCGACTCTCTTTCGAGATCTTCCCTCCTCTGTGGGCAATTCCCCATTCGATCGGTCCCTTTAATTCGCATCAAGACTCGGGCTCCAGCCGACCAGGCTAACACTTCTCGCCGGTCTGCCCAGCCTCCACATATCTCTTCATAGCTGTCAATACTCGGTTGGTAACCCATGGTTTGAGTTGACTGATCCAACCAAGTGGTCTGTTCCCAGTCATTCAAACTCGTGATGATTGAAGAACCGGGATGTAAGAACCTTGCCACAAAGGCTTTCCGTTCCCAATTGCGATATAATGTGGTGATGCCATGTACAGCATTTCGAGCATCAGAGTCCCGGTCGGTGACGGCAAATCGGCCCCTGAGATATGCTTTCCAACCATCTAGTTGGATGAACTCATTCGCTCTTCGACAAGACAGGGCCAGGTTCGAAACGTCTCTTGGGTGCTCGAGAAAATTCGTGATGAGCGAGAGAATCTCGTTGGGCAAGGCATCCAGGGTTATCATATTTATTGGTGTCTGAATGGCAACGCACTGCCTAGGAATTGTAATGTTGAGGAAGGGAGCATGAGTAGTAGTGGCGATGTTGCCTGGACCTTATAGGTTTTCTTATCGATAACGGTTAAACTTGCTAAAGAGAGAGAACTTCGGCAGCACTAGCCTTAGGAATTCGGCCCCTTTTAAGGCTTTAAAAGGTTGTGCAGTAACTATAGTTAATTTATCTACTTACTAAAGTTTAGAAAAAAGCGTTCTAGACTCTAGTTTTAGTATATTTAGATTAAAGTTTTTCTATAGCTAGGTTATATTTTCTACTAGCTAGATTAACTAAAAAGTAAAAGAACAAAGTAGAAATAAAAAGTAATAAAAGCTATTAGTAGTTAGCTTATATATATATATTAATATTGCGTTAGTATTAACGTGTTCTATTACTAAACCTAACACATTACTAAACCTAACAAAATATCTTAGCACTACTAACTTATATAAAAGATTATAAATTTTTATTGCTATTAAATAGTAAGCCTACATACGTTGTGCTTATATTAGATTTAGAAGATCTTTCTATATTCTTTTTACAAGTTTAAGCGTTGTGTCTAGTCTTTCTACAGTTTCTACAGCGCTATAGAGCTAGTTAGGCTATTCTGTAATTACTACTACTACAAGCTTTTTTTAATCTCTAAAACGCTGTAGATGCCTTAGTAGCTACCTGCGTTAATGCAACACTATAGTTTATTGTGCTACTATGCTATATCTGCTTCTATTTACGCTCTTTGCGCTTAGTTATTACTGCTAATTGTTCTTGTAGCTTATTAACCTTAGTAGAAAAAAGTGCGTTTTAGTATAGCATAAGTTTAGCGCCCTTTACAAGCTAAGAGAAGCTAGCCTGTGCAGTAAAAGGTAACTACGTAAAGGAGTTGCTTACAAGCTTAGATTAGAATTTAAACTTATGCGTATTACTTAGAGTCTTTAACTGCTACAGCGTCTCTAGTAGTAGAAGTTCTAGCAAAGTACGTAGCTGTACTTTAAGGCAGTCTAACACTACCTGCGCGTTAGTAGAGACTAGTTCTAATGCTTTAAAGGCCTTTTAACAGTTCTACTCTATAAACACGTTAAAAAACGCGTCTCTAAAGGCTAGAAAGAAGCCTTCTTTATTAATATAGAAGACGCGTTAGCGTGCTAAGTTTTATACGCGTTAAAAGTACTTGCGCTTTAATAGCAAAAAGTAGACTATGTTAAGCAGCTAGAGTATATGCAATAAGTAAGGTAGCATGCAAATAGTAAAAATCTTGTTTTTAAAGCAGTAGTTTTTAAAATTCTAGTTAAAATAGCTTTTATAGCCGTCTAAAATAAGTAGCCTGTAGCTGCCTACTTAACGCAGCTTTGTATGCGCGTTAAAGTGCTTTAACTACTAAAGACTAAGCGCGTTGTTTATCTAGCTGTTTTTAGAGACTAAAAGCTTCTAAGTATATAGTATATTTTTCTCTTTATACTATGCAAAAATGTAGACGCGCCCTTTGTAGATTATAAATAGCAAGGTTGTATACCTAGTAGCACAGATACTCTAGATAACTGTAACCTACTTGCAATTGCCTAGCTAGATAAAATTAGGCTTTATACGTCTCTCTAAGCCTATAACAACCTTTATTAACCTAATTACACCTATCTAGAACCTAGTCTTGTTAAAGTTGTACACGTTGTTGTTGTAGATACTATACTTAGCTTTAGTATCTACAACTAGCTTAAACTACGCGCTAATAACCTCTAGGTCTTTCTAGAGTATTCTCTGCCTGTTTTTTGCTTAATTAAAGGCTATTTTAAGCTAATCTAAACGCGTTACAAATCTTTTAGTCTAGCATTTGCCTACTAGCGTACTACTACGCACACCTAACAATTTATTAGCTATATCTTCTACTTTACACAGGCAGGGCGCAAATTCTTGCAAATTAAGGTTAAAAATATATTAAACAAGCGTCTCTTCTTTAGTTGTAGTAAGCTTCTAGCAATTAGGTTGTATATTGCGTTAAAATAGCTTTTCTTTAGCGCGCTTAGTAAGAGTATAGTGCTTAACGTTAATAGCTGCAGTAGCTGCTTAATAGCTCTAAAACTACTTAGCATTGTAGGCTTAAAAGGCAAGCTAAAGTCTACTTTCGTGTTCTTCTAATAAAGCTTTGCGCTGTTAAAACATAATGCAATAATTAAAGAGTTAGTAGTGCTAAGATATTTTGTTAGGTTTAGTAATGTGTTAGGTTTAGTAATAGAACACGTTATATTAGTATTATATTATTAATAAACTTTTTAAAAAAGTAAATATTAGTAGCTAAATATATCTACTAATAGTAGTTAGTAGAAATATTAAATTTATATATATATTTTATTATAATAATAGTTTTATATAAATATATAACAATATTCTACTATAGTAGCTAATGTAAACTATTACTAAAACAGCTATATTACTAAAACAGCTACTTTTTTTTAGCGCAACTAACATTACAATAAACGCAAAATATTTTAACAACCTAACGCAATTTTAATTAAATAGAAAAGTAGAATTAATCTTGCGCTACAAGCCTACAAATCTAGCTAATTTTAAAGCCTACAACGCGCTGCTACAGCCTTTAACGTTACACATTAGAAGCTTTCTAATTAGCTTAAAAAAATTACGTTTTACTCTACTATACAACCTAATTGCTTAAAGTTTACTATAACTAAAAAAAAAACGCTTGTTTAATATATTTTTAACTTTAATTTGCAAAAATTTGCGCTCTAGCTGTATAAAGTAGAAAATATAGCTAATAAATTGTTAGAAGTGCGTAGTAGTACGCTAGTAGGCAAATGCTAGGCTAAGAAATTTGTAACGCGTTTAGAACAGCTTAAAATATCCTTTAATTAAGCAAAAAATAGGTAGAAAATACTCTAGAAAAATTCTAAAGTAATTAGCGCGTAGTTTAAGCTAGTTGTAGATACTAAAGCTAAGTATAGTGTTTATAACAACAACGTGTATAACTTTAACAAAACTAGGTTCTAGATAGGTGTAATTAGTTTAATAAAAGTTGTTACAAGCTTAGAAAAATATACAAAGCCTAATTTTATCTAGCTAGGCAATTGCAAGTAGGTTATAGTTATTTAGAGTATCTACGCTACTAAGTATACAACTCTACTATTTATTATCTACAAAAAACGCGTCTATATCTTTGCATAGTACAAAAAAGCAAGTATACTAGAAAATTAGAAGCTTTTAGTTTCTAAAAATAGCTAGACAAACAACGCGCTTAGTTTTAAGTAGTTAAAGTACTTTAACGTGTATATAAAACTATATTAGGTAGGTAGCTATAGGCTGCTTGTTTTAGATAGCTATAAAAGCTATTTTAACTAGAATTTTAAAAACTATTGCTTTAAAAACAAGATTTTTACTATTTGCATACTACTTTACTTATTGTATATACTCTAGCTACTTAACGTAGTTTACTTTTTACTATTAAAGTGCAAGTACTTTTAACGCGTATAAAACTTAGCACGCTAGCGCGTTTTCTATATTAACAAGAAAAGCTTTTTTCTAGCCTTTTAAAACGCGTTTTTTAACGTGTTTATAGAGTAGAACTGTTAAAAGGCCTTTAAAGCATTAGAACTAGTCTCTACTAACGCGCAGGTAGTGTTAGACTGCCTTAAAGTACAGCTATATACTTTGCTAAAACTTCTACTACTAGAAACGCTATAGTAGTTAAAAACTTTAAGTAATATGTATAAGTTTAGATTTTAATCTAAGCTTGTAAGTAACTTCTTTATATAGTTACTTTTTACTACTTAAGCTAGCTTCTTTTAGCTTGTAAAAAGCGCTAAACTTATACTATACTAAAACGCGCTTTTTTCTACTAAAGTTAATAAGCTATAAAAACAATTAGTAGTAATAACTAAGCGCAAAAAGCGTAAATAGAAGTAGATATAGCATAGTAAAACAATAAACTATAGTATAGCATTAATATAGGTAGCTACTAAAGCATCTAAAGCGTTTTAGCAATTAAAAAAAGCTTATAGTAGTAGTAATTACAAAATAGCCTAACTAGCTTTATAGTGCTATAGAAACTGTAGATAAACTAGGTATAATGCTTAAACTTGTAAAAAAAATATAGAAAGATTTTCTAAATCTAATACAAGCATAATATACGCAAGCTTTTTTTTTAATAGTAATTAAAATAAAAGCTTGTAATATAAGTTAGTTGCGCTAAAAAAAAGTAGCTGTTTTAGTAATATAGCTGTCTTAGTAATAGTTTACGTTAATAATATTGTAATATTCTAAGTATTTTAATTAGTTAGAAATTTAAAAGTAAAAAAACTTTAAAAAGTAAAGTAAAAGTAAAAAAAGCTAGAAAAACTTATAAAATCTTTAAAAGTACTAATAAATATATAATAGACTAGTGCCTAAAAAGCTTAACCTAGATAAAATCTAGAGTTATTCTACTTTAAAAAAAACAAAGTAAAAACTATTAAATAATTGTTCTACTCTAAAAGAAAATAGAATAGAAACCTATTATTTAAACTTTTTAAAGCTTTATTAAATCTAAACTATTACTAAGTATTTGCAAGCTTTGCGTAGCTATTATATTTAGATTTAATTACTTCTATTATACGCTAGTATAGAAACTCTAGTAGTAGAACGCCTGCCTAAGTAAAAAAAAAGTCTACTAGCTAGTATAGTATTCTATTATTATAGAATAAAGCTAGAGTAGAAACTCTAGTAGTAGAACGCCTATTTAAGCAAAAAAAAAGTCTACTAGCTAGTATAGTATTCTATTGTTATAGAAACAAAGCTAGAGTAAAAACTAGTAGTAGAACGCTTGCCTAAGCCTATATTAGAAGCTTTACCTATTTCTATTGTATAGAGAGTAGGCTATATTAAAAATTAAGCTATTAAGCAATTAATAGATTAAATAATTAAAATACTAAGTAGAAGCTTTATACGCGCTAAGCTGCAAGTATATATAAAAAATATAGAAATAGAAAGCTACTTAATTAATAATATAACAGCCTACGCTATTAGAAAACTAGAAAAAAGATAGTTATATAACTAAGTTGCTACTAGTATATAAAAAATACTAGCTAAAAAGCAATAGCTAGTTTAAGCTATTAAAGCAATAGTAAGTTAGATTAAAACTTAAATATAGGCAAAAGATTAACTAGCAGAACAATTAGATCTTTCTACAATAATAATAGAAATAATAAAGTAGATAATAAGTAGAATAAAAGCGTTAAAAAGTTAAAAAGCTACTACTATAATACTACTTAGCTAGAAGCTATTATACTCTAAAATACTACTAGTTACTACTAAAAAGCAAGCTAAGTTTTCTAACCTAGAACTTTTTAATAGAAACTATACAAAATACCTAGCTTTCTAGTTTAAAGCAAAAGCAAAGCTTTATAACAACTTTAGCAGCAGGTTAAAGTAATATAAAATTAAGTACCTAATAGAAAGAATAAAAAATTACGCTGCTAGTATAGTTTTTTTAGTATAAAACCTATGCTAAATTCTTTTCTATTAAAGAAATATAGGCATTTCTAAACTAGTAGTTTAATAACTTCTATCTAAAAGCCTAAGTACTTAATTAGCTAAACAGCTTAAAGTAAAAAAAAAAAGCTGTAAAAGATTATTATATAGAGTTTAACTGCTTAATACTTTAAAGTAGAAAGACTTTTAAAAATGCAAAAAAAAAAATTAGTTTTTAAAAAGCTTTAATACTAAACTTTAAAAAAGCATAGCTATAGTAGATAAAAGCTTTAACTTTAGCAATTTTGTTAATAAAGTTATTAGAACGTTAGATAACCTATTCTAAGTAAGTTTAAATAGTTAAACTACAAAGCTCTATAGCTAATTAGCAGCTAGCTTTAACCTATACAAAAAGCGTTAATTGCCTAATTGCAATAGGCTAGCGTTTCTAGAATAGATAGACTAGCAACCTATAAAAAGTAACTAGAGTAGCATAGAATAAAAGCAAGCTAAATAGGTGCTAAAAAAAGAAATTTAGTAGTAGCAAGCTAATTAGCTATATATACGCTATAGAGTAGAAAGCTACTATATTTAGAAGTGCCTTTACTTACTAGCTAACTACTTGTTGCCTATAAAGTTAGCAAAAGCTACTACTACTTAGGTATTTCTACTACTATTGCTTAAAAACAAGCCTACTAGCAAATTAGATTTAGAAAAAAAGTAGCTTCTATTAGAAGTTACTAATAGAAGCTATCTACAACCTATAGGCAAGCTTTTAAAGAGTAGAAAAAGTTTAAAAGCTAGTATATAGATAGAAAGGCTATTAGCGTACACGCGTTAGTTAATTAAACTACCTACGCTTTCTATATAATTAATTCTAGCACGCTTGCAAATGCTCTAGTTTTACCTTTACTAGCAAAGGCTGCAGGCTTGCTATGCATTAATATTACTTTTTAACAACTGCTAGGCATAGCTAGCAAAGGCGTAATAACCTAGGTAGCTTAGTACACTACTAATATTAAAGGATTTAAGGACACTAGATAGGCTTACGTTGCTACTAACAACATAGAGTTTAACTTAATCTTTAGGCAGCCTTAGATAAATTAGCTGCAAGTAATAATTGCGCTAGCTAAGCGCTTAATCTACATTTATTTAACGCGCTAATAGATTTAAATTTAAAGCAAAAAAAAAGAACCTGTCTCTATACTATAGAGCTACGTACTTTTGCAAAAAATTAGCGCTATAGTATATAGTTACTACTTCTAAGCTGTAAAGAAAAACTAGTCTATTGTTTTTGCAGCTTTACTAGTAGATATTAAAAAAGCCTTAGTGCTAAAATTAACAATAGACTTTAAAGAGCTGTTGCTAACCTACTACGCTTATTATAGGTAGATATTTAACCTAAAAACTATATTAAAAATACTACTACTTTAAAAACCTAATATTAACTACTAAATTAACTTAGTTTAAAAAAATAAAAAGAATATAAAAGTGCTATAGAGCCTACTATACAATATAAGCAAAGAAAAGCTACTAGTATTATAGAAAAAACTTACGTTACTACTTAAAAAAAGATAGATCTACGCAAGTAATTTACTAGCAGCTGTACTAGTTTTCTTTGCAAAGAAACTAGGTAGTAGCTTCTACTTTTACGTTAACTATAGAGCTTTTAATGCTATTATATAAAAAGACTAATATTTGCTACTACTAATCTAAAAAACTCTAAACAACTTTAGCAAAGCTTAGTAGTTTACAAAGCTTAACGTTTTAGCTACCTTTTACAAAATTTAAATCTACGCTAGAAATAAATAGAAAATAGCTTTCTATACTTAGTTTAAGCTATATAAATAGCTAGTTACTTTCTTTAGCTTAGTAAACGCGCCTAGTACCTTTTAAAGATATATTAACTAGGTTCTACGCAAGTATTTTAACAACTTTTGCATAGCATACTTTAATAACGTACTTATATACACAAGTAGCTTTTTAGCTATATACTAAACTTAAGTTAGCCTAGTGCTTAAAAAGCTAGGCAAGGCAAGCTTTCTACTAGATATTAAAAAGTGCAAATTTAAAGTTAAGTTAACAAAATATTTTAGGTTTATTATTAATGCAAGCAAAAGCCTGCGTATAGACTCTAAAAAAATTAAAGCTATTAAAGAATAGAAAGCTTCTAAAACTATTAAAGGCGTACAAAGCTTTTTAGGCTTTGCTAACTTCTATTAGCAGTTTATTTATAGATTTTTAGAGCTTGTAGCACTTTTTACGCAACTTACAAGCAATATAGCTTTTTAATAGACTTCTATTAAATAGAAAGCTTTTAATACAGTTAAAAATATTTTTGTTACAAAGCTAGTTCTAGCCTAATTTAACTTTAAAAAAAAATAGTACTTAAAACTAATGCTTCTAGGTACGCAATAGTAGAGTGTTTTTTATAGTATAACAATTAAAGCTTACTACACCTAGTAGCCTATTTTTTACAAAAAATAAACGTATATAAGTGTAACTACAAAATCTATAACAAGAAGTTACTTGCTATAGTATAGTACCTATAGAAATAGAACGCTAAGCTATAATTAGTTAAAAAATTTACTATTATTATAGACTATAAAAATCTAAAGTACTTTACAAAGCTAAAAATACTTAATAAAAAGCAAATACAATAGTTTTTTTTTCTAAAACACTACAATATAGAAATTGCCTACTAACCTAGAAAAGAAAACTTTTGTACTAATGCTTTATTTTAGCGCGAACAAAATATGCTTTAAAACGCTTCTAACAATTGTATACAGTACTGTTACAAGCAGCTACTTAAGCTAATATCTACTTTACTAGCTATAGACAACGAAAATAAAGGTAGTATAATTACGTTTTAATCTATAGCACTTAATACTAATGCTAATACTAATACTAACATAGATATAGATACTAATACTAATACTACTATAGATAGCAATAACAGCACAAATTCTAGCACTGCTCTAACCTTTCTAGAAAAAAACTTTCTAACGCTAGAACAACTATAGCAGGCTGCAATAGAAAGCAACAACTAATATATTAACATCTAGTAATGTGTACTTAATAGAAAGCAACAAGTTCTACTAAGCCTAAGCTTTAAAATTGTAATAGGCTCTATTATATGCGCTACGCTAAAAGCGTAGCTAGCATTATATAGCTTCTAATATTGCCTAATATTAGTTCTAATTAGTATATTGTTGTTTTGCTTTGTAGCAGCCTATATAGAGTCGAGCTAAAGCTACTTTTTAGCTTTCTAGCAAATCTACTCTGTTATAATAGTATTTTTAATTAGTTATTTGTATATAGTTATCTATACAGCTTTTTAAGTCTATTCTATTACAAAAATATCTATTATAGACTATATAGTAGATTAGAAAAAATGCTTGCTTTATAGAAATTAAAAATAGGTACTTGTAAAAGTCTAATAGATAATAGTATATTTTCTATAGATTTTAGTTAGTTTTTAAAAATAAGCAATAGAGTTCTATATATAGGTAGTTAATATTAAAATAGTAAGTAGAATTTTTCTAAAAAGAATATTATATATTAAAAACTAAGTGTACTATATAGAGTACTTGTTAGAATTAAATACAATAAGCTATAGAAGCTTATTAACTACTATTATATATATAGAGTGCTTTGCTTGCTTTATAGCTAAAACAAAATTATAGAAAGTATCTTGTATATATTTGCTTTTATTGCTTTGCATACTTTGTAAAATTATTAAAAGCTGTAAAAGCACTCTATATAATTACGTAGCTTTTTTTATACTATATTCTACAAGAGTGCAAGTATATAAAGCTAAGCAATGTTATTTAAACTTGCTTTAGACAGCTAAAAGTGTGCTCTATAACTTTTTTTACTTAATTAAAAGCAACTCTAGTTAGGTAAAGCCTAGCTTCTTTAGGTTGTAATAGTACTACAATTAAAACTTCTATAGACAAGCCTAATTAATAAAGTATACTCTTTTACTATAGCTAGCTACCTAGAACGTGCAGCTACTTACTAAGCAATTGTAAAAAATTACTTCTAGCCTAGAATATTTAAAGATATTAGGCGCTTTCTTTAAAACTACGCTGTTTGTAGTAGAATTAAGCTGTAGAAAAATAGTATTTATAGCTTACTTAAGCCTCTACTACTTTCTAATTAAATATAGAAAGAGATATTAATAGATTTTATTACTAATCTTTTAGAAAGCAAAAAATATACAATTTTTTTTGTAGTTACTAATTAGTTAAGTAAAAATATTGTACTTGTACTACTTCTAAACATAGATACTAAAATAGTTGTATAGGCATTTATTAGGCACGTAGTAGCGTACTACTAGCTACCTAACGCTATTGTATTAGATTAAAGCAGTTAGTTTACAAGCAGGCTGTAGAAACAACTTTGCAAAATTTTAGAAATTAAACAATAACTATTAACAGCCTTTTACTTCTAAACTAATAGATTAACTAAAAAAATAAACAGTATAGTAGAAGCTTATCTATAAGCGTACGTTAACTAGAACTAAAAGAATTAGGCTAAGCTGCTAGGTATAGCTATAATAGCTATCTAATTAAAGAATGCTGCTTTAACAAGCGTTAGCCTATTCTTTCTCTAGCACAGTTACTACGTTAATTCTATCTAACTTACAGCTCTACAACGCAGATTAAATTACACTACTAATAAACAAGTAGGCAAAAAAGCTGCTAAAACAATAGTTAACAAGTTTAAAAAAGTATTTAAGCTAGCCTAAGCTTTAATAGCTAAAGCTTAGTAAAAGTAAAAAAGGCAAGCAAATTAACGCTAGCAAGTGCTTTAGCAGCTAAAAGTAGAAAACAAGGTCTAGCTAGCTCTAGGCAAACACTTTAAGACTTAACAGCTAAACAAGAAGCTTAACTAGAAGAACGCTAAATACATAGTTACTAAAGTAATTAGTACGCACTCTATGCGCTTTAATATACTGCTTAGCTTTTACAACGTATTCTATATTAATTAATTGCAGCTAGCTACTAACAATCTACTGCTAAGCTAGCTAAATAATAACTTACAGCTAGAAGCTATTATAGTTAACAGCAAACTAGAGTAGGCAGTAGAGAATATTGTTGCTAAAAGAGTTACTTAAAAAGGTAGAAGACAGTAGATATAGTACAAAGTTAAATAGATAGGCTACGCTAAGACTATATAGAAACTAGCTTAATTGTTTAAAGAAACAGCAGCGCTAGATTAATAGATTAAGTACACAAAGGACGTGCGCAATACTTGCGGCCAGCTGCCGCAAGGCTTCCGCCAAGATACGCCTTGAGGAAGACCTTTAAGGCTAGGAGGGGGGTATTGTAATAGGCTAGTGCCCAGGGGGCTTAACCTAGATAAGATCTAGGGTCATTCCGCCTCAAAGGAGACAAGGTAGAAACCGGTAGATAATTGTTCCGCTCCAAAGGGGGATAGGATAGAGACCCATCATCCAAACCCTTTGGAGCCTCATCGAATCCAAACTGTTACCAGGCATCTGCAAGCTTTGCGCGGCCATTACAAAACATAGTAGAATAATTATTTAGAGTAGAAAAAGCTTTAGAAAGCAATATTTAATTAGTTTTAAAGCGTTATAGAGCTATACTATAAAAGTAGAAAAGCTAAGTAAGTAAAGTAGTAAAGTAAAAAAGCTAGGTAGCAAGGAGAGCTAGAAAAGTAGGTTCTTAGCGCGCTAAAATATAGCCAAACTTTTAGCGTGGCTAGCCAAACTGCACCCTAGGTCGTGCGACAGTCCGTGATAGAATTCCCCGAATGCTCCTGAAACATTGTGCATCTTTGTTCGTCATGTTGTGTCCGCGGGCATGTTTTGATGCCGTCCTGCCCTCCCTCTTCCTTGCGTGCACGTGATAGCGGCTCTTCCCGTCCCCGCATGAAGCGGGCTCCATCCCTATTCCAACTCTACGCATTGCGATATATGATTCGTGATAATTCTCATAGTCTACCTACATCACGTTCAGATGATGAATTTCCCCTGACCCATCATTATTGTTCAACGCCGTCCAGCCTTACCCGTCGGCATGCGCCAAACCAACGGAATCTGCCTAATAAACCTCTTAACCGGCAGCTGAGTTGTTGGTGTGACCCCCTGCTCCCCCTGCTCACTGACGAGTCGCCCAGCGATCTCACCCAATACGATTAGGCGTTCATCCAGCCCCCCCCGTAACCCTCTCAGCTATGCGCAACATCCAGACAAGATCTGCATATTATTCTCGTGCCGTCGTTTGCTTTCTTCCTCCACCACCTCCAGGACGCTCCTTTGTGAAGGTTCGCCAGCTGGCGCTATGTCGTCGTTTCCCGTGATCGACGAGAAGCGGGTGTTTGCGCTCTCCAGTGCCATCGGCACCAACCTGGATCGGCTCCGACAGTCCATCGACGGGCTCCGGCAGCTTCACGACCGCTGGAAGGACAGCAATGGCTCCTTTATCAACCTCATCGCGCAGCTGACGGCGCTGAAGTCAAGCCTAGGCGAAATGCAGGACTGGATGAACTACGCAATTCAAGATATGCACCCCCAACTGCTCAGCGACTTGGATGTTCTCATGGGATCCTGCGGGGTGCTGGTCCGCAGATTGGATCGTCTGATCTCGCAACTGCGGCAGCCGGATCAGGATCATGTGGACTTTGCGCTAAGAATGAAGCTTGCTGTCGGGAGTAGGTCGATGAGACGACTACAGAGCGTTGCAAAACGACAGACCGACGCTGTCCACCTGCTTCTGGCAGCTTGCAAATGGTGAGGTTGTTGATTACGTTCTGCTCCCCCGGATTCTGACAGTAAGCAGTCACACAACAGCACAGAGGAAGATCCTCTTGCATAAGAGCAGACAAATAAGAAAGGAAGACGCGTCATCGCTCTCCACGCTAGCAAGAACATCCAGATGGGACGGGCAATGCATCAAGGCGCTAACAAGCCTCTCCCGTATGATCCAATGGTTTCGTATTGTGTTCTACATCAAGCTACTCGGCAAACCTGGAGATCATGTGCCGACTGAAGAGGACTACATGGAAGCCGCAGCAGCCATTCGAAGCCAGGCCATCGACCGCGAGCTGGAAGAAGATGCAACATGGCTGCGTCGGGAAACGAAAATCGTCCTCCAAGGGGCTAGAAACACGGGCAAAGAGCTCATCATGCGACAAATGAAAGTCCTGTACGCAGATGGCTACCCCAAGGAAGAGCGGCTTAGCTACCAAGGCATGGTCCGCCAAACCGTCTGGCAACTCATCCACGCCATCATCGACCTGCTCAGAGACACGGGAGTCAACCTATCGAATGAACTAAACCGCGACTTCGCCGTCCTGCTCCATGAGTTCGAAACCGTCGACATAGCCACCAATGGCCTCACACCGGACGGTGTGCGCGCCGTCCTCAATATCTGGACCAGCAAAACTTTTTCCACTCTCTATGTGCGCAACTTTGAGATCGATTTCCCTCAATACGCGTCCTATTTTGCGCATGAGATTGAGCGTATCTCCGCCCCGGATTACGTCCCCTCGGAATCGGATATTGTACGCCTCGACTACCCCTCCCACAACATCAAGGAGTTGCGTTTCACCTGGGACGAACTGGACGTTCACCTCTTCAACATGGGGACCATGTATCTCCCGCCTTCCTTCCGTGAGCGCTGGTTCCACCAATTCGAAAATGCAACGGCACTCATTTACACGGTGGATGTGAGTGTTTACGACCGTGCCTACGCAGGCGATGCGGCGAGATCGCAACTCACACTTGACATCGATACGTTCGAAAATTGGGCTTCATCACCCGTCTTCGCAAACTCGTCCATCATTCTGCTATTGAACAATTTCACACGCTTCCGGGAGAAACTGCGACATTCACCCCTGGAGCATTTCTTCCCCGATTACCGACCCGGAGTCAGCAGCCACAGCAACAACAGCAAAGACCAGGAGCAGCAGGAGTTAGCGGCTCGGCAGTACATATTACGCCGGTTCAAGGAGGTGAATAGGAATAAACTCAGCATCTATAGTTTCTGGGCCGATCTAGACATGGGGGATAATGCGCATTTGTATGCGGCGTTGAAGAAGACATTGGGGCACATTCAGATGAGGAGGGCGAGGAGCGAGGTCTGGAGTGATGAGGGAGGCGCTGCAGAGGGTAGCGTGAGTGGTCCCAGAAGTCCGAGAAGTCCGAGAAGTCCGATCCCGACCGTGGCTAGTGGTGGAAGACAGTGATCGGTCTGAGATGACGTGTCGGTGCATGGCTCTGGTGGCGATATGGAGGGAGAGCAGAAACCTTCGTTATGTTGATCTTTTGGTTCCCTCGGGATTGCTTGGGCGGGTACGGATCGCATTATACCAGGCTTTGCTATCACGGCAGCCACGTTTTTTTATTCCCGCTCCCTTTCCCATTTCCCATTTCCTTCTCACTGTTCTTATATACTCACGTTCAAAGGAGCTGGAAGAGGTTCAGCGGGTGGCAGGGTCTCCGTAAGTTCAACGTCGTTCTTTTTTGCATACACATCTCCTACGAATATCTACCTTTGTAATTAACGACGACGACGATGACATTATATATATTTTAATTTCATGTTCTACAGTCTCGCTTCCATCTTCCTGTCTACAACCGGTTCTTGATAGGAATGGGGGCGTAAACGCTCACAATGATTGTTGGCTGAACATATTGACCTTTCTACCGTACAACCAAAAGCCGAGCATTTGTTACTTGAGCTGTAGGATTTTGAGCGCAGAAAGTATGCAAAAGGACTTGACCTGATAATCTCCAGTGTTTTATATTTCAAGCAAGAACAAAGGAAATGCTGTTCTATAGAGGATATAGCCCATCTCACTGACATTAACATTAAGACTCGAACAATATCGCCAGCTCTTCCCTCCCTTCCACCTCGTCCCCCGTACACCCACTATTTGCCCAAAAACGCCAACTCTCTCGGACGTCCATCAAACCCGCACGTACTAAAGACCCACCACTTAGCATTCCACCTCCCACAGACGTTGCCCAGCACCCACTTCACCGGCGCCGGCACCGGCGGAAAGCTAGCGTGCAGCCCGTCCCCTTCAAATGTCAAGTCGTGGTTGGCCAAAATCATGGGTAACTGTCTCGTCTTGGACATATTGCCCATGATCTCCCTGCCCTCATCGTCCCAGAGTTTGCGTATTGGAAGTTGGGATTCGGGGTACTTTGAAAGGGCCATGATGGAGGGGATCTCTTCGGCGAGGTGGGTAGCGACGGCGTGCATGAAGACGTCCATGAGTTGCTGGCACTTTGCGGCCGAGAAGGCCTCCTTCCCCTTCTCCAGGTCTTTGATCCAGTCGCCCCAGGCGTCGAAGCCCTCTTCGAACGCCTGGTGCTGCTGCACGTTCACTTCCATAAGCCCCGTCGCGCCCGTGGCCTTCTCGATCTCGGGAAACAGTGCCCTTTCCTCGCCAGTGTGGTGGTCGTGCAGCGTCTGCCACGTCGCGAGCATGTAGTATGTGAATGCGAGGTGATGGGACTCTGGGACGTGAGGGGCTTGGAGATAGATGGAGTTGAGAGCCCGTATGACGATATTGTGGACGATGGCCATTTCCGTTGCCACCCAGGTGACTTGGTCTGTTGCGGTGGGGTTGGCGGCGCGCGGTGTAGGAATCAGGGGAAGGGGCCCTCTCATCCAGCTGTAGGAGGGTGATGAGGATTGTGTAGTATTGGGTGTAAAGTTGGATTGAGAGGAGGGTTGGGTAGAGTCGGACGGGGTGGCTGTCATGGTGGTGGTCGCCGACATTGTTGGATAAGGTGCAGAACTGCAACAAGAGAAGAATGTGGATGGAGATTCGAAGAGGGAGAGGTGCAGAACTGCAACAAGAGAGGAATGTGGATGGAGATTCGAAGAGGGAGCCGGATCAGTGGGTCGATGATTTGGATGGAGATGCAAAGACAATGGAGACCTGCACTCTTTCTTATATGTTCTTCACGTTGTGCCCTTTACATCTGCATTGCTAATGCCACTGGCCGTCCCCGTCTCTCCATTCTCAGCCTCAAAGACTAACTAATTACCCACTTACACGTTCTACACACCCAAGAGATTAGCAATACCTGTATTCGTTCTAAAGCTTGCCGTATAAAGAACCTCCATCCTGGCCTACCTCGCTTCGAGGGAGGCTTTGTCAGCCTCCTTTGTGTGAAGTTCGGATCCGACTGCGCCCTTTCGTCGGTGACTTGGCCAAAGCTCTCCCCACGTCTACGATGGCTGATTGTACCGCTCGGGATGGGATGCCAGATTGTTTCTAGAAGCTCTGAAGCGGTGGGGGTTGAGCAGCTGGGTGTGGCAGGGCAAGCCTCTGGCGCCGTTGTGGCGCAAAGCTGAAAGCCAAGGAACCCCCCAACGCAAAAGACGGAGATCGAGTGGTGTTCGGAGCAGCTTCCGATGTTTTGATCGGCATGGCAACTCGAGAGCACCGGCACTGTGATTTGATTTTGTCTTAGACGAGCTCGTCGTGGACGCTGACAGGTGTTAGTCAGTAAGACGCCCGAGTTTAATGCGAATTGTCTCCAGGTCTTTTACAAATTACAGGCCGCTGGCTTGAAGGATTTCGCTCCGTTAGGTTCATGTCGGATACTTCTGCCAGCCAAATCAGCAACATGTATAAAAATAATCATTCGGACCGTAGTCGTGGCTGGAAGTGTGGCGCGGGCGGTGAAGCGCACAGCGACAAGTCAAAAGCTTACTTGAGGCTGACGGGGGCTGAAGTTACACAAGAGGAAAACAGAAGCGAGAATCTGGGGGCAGCTGTTAACACCAATCAAGATTCCGTATACATCGGAATAAACACATTCCGTCGCATGGCCAATGCTTGGTTCCGTACAAGGCCTTTCGAAAACAGTTTCAGAGGAGCCAGCGCAGCACCGGATATGGAAGAACAGGGTCATGCCCCTATATGAGGATATTACTATTCCAATATGTCCCGTCTACCGAAGACCCGTGAATCCTCTAGTTATTTTCAGAACCCCAGATCATAAATCATGTCGGTCGATGTGTTTTAGTTTTTCAACAGCTGCTCCAGCTCAGCGGCTATCGCGTCTCCCACTTGGGAAGTTGTCGCAGTGCCGCCAATGTCCTTGGTGCGGATGCCCTTGTCGATGACAATCTTGGTTGCTTCGTCGACTTTCTGGGCGAGCTCGGGGAGACACAGCGAGTACTTGAGCATCATGCTAACGGAAAGGATGGTGGCGACAGGGTTGACGATGCCTCGCCCGGCGATGTCGGGAGCAGAACCTGGTGAAGGTCAGAGGCTGTTCAGACTCGAATAGGAGGAGGATGAAAAGCTCACCGTGGATCGGCTCATAGATACCATTGACCTTGGATTTGCCATCGGGAATGGCGCCCAAACTTGCACTCGGCAACAGTCCCAAGCTGCCGGGGATGACGCTGGCCTCGTCACTGATGATATCTCCGAAGAGGTTGCTCGTGACGATGACTCCGTTCAGCGCCCTAGGATTCTTGATCATGAGCATGGCGGCGGAATCGATCAGATGCGTGCCGAACTTGAGCTGGGGGAATTCCTCCTTCATGATGCGCTCGAACGTCTTCCGCCATAATCTCGAGGTTGCGAGGACATTCGCCTTATCGAGACTCCAAACGGGAACGGGAGGGTTTTCCACGGCGGCCAAGCTACCTGCCAGTCGTACTACCCTCTCAATCTCCTCTACGGTGTAGGGTTCTGTGTCCATGGCCTTGCCATCACCTTCGTCTTCCTTCCTGTCTCCGAAGTATATGCCACCAGTCAGTTCCCGGACGATGTTGAAGTTGACACCTCTGCAGATGTCGGCCTTGAGGGGGGATGCGTCCACGAGAGAGTCGGAAGCGAAGAAGCAGGGTCGCAGGTTGCCAAAGGTGCCCAATTCCTTGCGCAGGCGAAGGATTCCCTGCTCAGGGCGAACCTTTCCAGTTCCCCATTTCTGTCACCACATCAGAAAGAGCTCAAGGGACAACGACGAGGGGTCCACGTACGGGTCCTCCTACTGCTCCTAGAATGATGGCATCCGCCGATTTCGCGGCTGCAAGAGTCTCCTCTGTCAAGGGAGTGCCGTGTTCGTCGATGGAGGACTAGTTCCCGTTGTCAAGATTGGGGGCGCATTGACGTAGTACGGCTTAACTCACGCCTCCGAAGTGGTGGTGCTGGTAGTTGAACTTGATGTTCTTGGTCTTCTCGATCACATCGAGGACCTGGAAAAGGAGTTAGTTATGGATATGGACGTCAAGAGGCATTGGCGAATCCACGCGCCTTTACTGCTTCCTTTACGATCTTGAGGGATCTGTTAGCTCTATTTCCGAATTACACAGCCAATATCACCGACCTCGGGGCCAACGCCGTCACCTGGACGGATGGGTTAGTACCAATCAATGCGATGAAGCTTGGGGGAAGCACTTACCGGCGAGTACTACGATATTGAAGGAAGACATATTGAATTGGGGGATGAGGAGTAAGTGAGGAGGAGAAAGGGAGCTTACGATGCCCAAAAACTGTAGGTTGATTATTTGACGCACCTTCCCCACGGTTGCTACCCCGCCGAAAGCCGAAAGCCGCTCTCCGACTTCGGAGGTTCCGCGGCCGAGTCGCCGCCTACCCTAGGGTACAGCGTTCAATTGGCACACCTTACGTAGATAATAGAAGGTTTATTTGTAGGCCTAGGGTGACGTTTAGAATAAAAAGAATCGTCCCTAGTCGGGACAACGGAGAAGTGTGAAGGATGCGAGTACTGCGGATACGACCGGCATACCGAGGGGCAACCCTCCCACTCCGCGGGGTTCAAATGTGTATCATATAGCACGGCTTCTGCTCTGCTGTACGCGAGAGTCAAGTGGAGATTATATATACCCAGAACCTCTTTATAGACTATTAAATTGGCTTTTCCAACTCTCTTGAGTGTTTATACATAGAATGAAACGAGCTATAGGCCAACGCCGAGGCTGATGCGCACCTGTCGATATACCCCAGTACCCCGCTTACCTACATAGGTAGGTAGCTATCTACTGTGTAAATATGCTATGGAAACCCCCTTAAACTTCGCATTACAGCACTTGGTGCCACTCACTCCCCTTGACAGTGTCCCATGCTGGAGACAATTGCACAAAGGGACCGCTAGCGATTGGACATGGAGACATCGACCAACAAGCGCCCACGAGAACCGATCTATGAGAATCAACCGGCGTCCTAATCGGGCGGAATGGTGACCACCTGGGCACTGACTTGTACGGAAGGCGAGAAGCTTACGGTTGTAATGTTGGATAGACCTTTAGGTAGGGAGCGACTTGGCGATGGCTTTCAGCTGCCAATTTGCCTACCCCTACCTAGGTACTCGAGCTTGAAGCTTCCAGGATCAAGATCATTTCCAAGCTATATTACTGTATATCTCCGTATATTCCTACCATATGGCTCTAGAACCAACGACTTCGTATAAAAGCCGGAGATGTACCCCGTAAGGAGGAAAAGGGTCCCATCCTTTCGAGCGAGTGTAATGCGCGAATTTCACATTCCAGTCCTGGTCGCCATGGTACTCATGGGCCAGGGCGGTCGGGGTATAATTCATCACGGCGGCATTCATTGGGGCCTACGAATACGAATACCTTGACCGGTCGCGATCGCCGAGGCCTTCAACGGAACGGTACTGTCCATATGCATCTACGAGTCCGACGCGTCATGCACGTAAACTCTGTCATGTGTAGGCAAAAAAGAAAAAAGGAAAAAGGAAAAAAAAAAAAAGCACACAGTCGTCTATTTCGTCTAGGGCATCCGCTCGAGTAGCGCCTTGGTGCAGGGCAAACTGTTGGCACGATGTAACGCATATGCATCATCATCATCGACGGTATGTACGACTTTGCGGGGACCCCGGACTTGGACGGACTTGGACGGTGCAAAACTCGGAGCCAACGGGAGGCTTGTTCCTTGGAAGCTAATCCCAATGGAGGCTAGCGTGGTTTAACTGTAAGGCCCCGGTTTCTTCGCAACAACACAGAGGCAGGAAACCGTCAACACCACCGACAGAACACTTCTGTTCAAATCGTTGTGCTCTGGTAAGGGGTCCACAACTGTTCGCTCTTTTGTTTATTTTATCCGCCCATTCCAGCTTCCGTATTTTCATGTAATCACCGAGCAGCTGGTCTGCGAGACTTTTCTCCCAAGCTTCCCGAAGCTCGCTTTCCTTTCCCTATCCGGATCCAGTACTCCTCCTTAAGCTTGTACAGAGTACCTGTCGACCTCGGGCTCCCCTGCGCTGACATCACTGCCAAGCTCCCCGTTCACAAAGACCTGCCCTCTTTGCGGGGAAAAGGCCGTCACACAGAGGGTCTTGTGCCGTCCAGGGGACTTCCAGAAAAAAAAATATGACATGCATCTCAAGCCCCACGAGGAAGCCCTAGCCCGTTTGCGTGCCTTCGTTCGCTGTTCTTTACGCTCCTTCGCGCCCATTCATTGGTTCGGCGATCCTCTGCGGTCGCCAGAAAATGCTGATTGACATCTCCGGCCCCGTTCTTCTATAGCTACCCCGGCGGGGACGGACGAGCTCTCAAGCCACCGACGCTCGTTTTCCATGACCAGGTTTTTGGGAAAAGGCAACAGGGCGACCTCTTGCTGATCACCAGCATAAAAACTCGCCGTGCCCGTCCCCTCTCTCTTGTGACACACGTCCTCCCTCCGTGACGTCCGCTATATCGTGCAACATGAAGTCGGCGTATGCATCGTGGACCGCTGTCCTGGCGGCAATTGCCCCCCTCGCCAGCGCCATTCACTTCAATGGCTCCGTGATTGCCCCCTGCGACTCTCCAATCTACTGCCTGGGAGATCTGCTCAAGGAGATCGAGCTCGCGAGACCCTTTCAAGATTCCAAGACATTCGTGGATCTGTGAGTCTGCCAACTGAACCAATTGAACCCATTGTGCTGATGGACTGTCGAAAGGCCGACCATTCGCCCAGTCAACGAGGTCATCGAGGCCTTCAACAAGCTGGAAAAGCCGATCCAGAACAATACCGCCCTGAACGACTTCCTCTCGCAGTATTTTGGAGAAGCTGGCTCCGAGCTAGAGGAGATCGATCCAAGCAAGCTCGAAACCGATCCGGAATTCCTGGACTACGTCAACAGCAGTACCGTCAGAGATTTCGTGAGCCAGGTCATCGACATTTGGCCTGAGCTCACCAGGAGATATGCTGGGTCACCGACCCCGAATTGCACCGAGTGCGTCGATTCGTTCTTGCCAATAGAACGCCCGTTCGTGGTGGCTGGTGGTCGCTTCAGGGAGCCCTATTACTGGGACTCGTTCTGGATCATTGAAGGCTTGCTGCGGACCAAGGGCTCCTTCACCCAGATTGCCTACAACATCATCGAGAACTTCCTCGACTTCGTCGAGAGATATGGTTTCGTGCCCAATGGAGCGCGTCTCTATTATCTGAACCGCAGCCAGCCGCCTCTCCTAACTCAAATGATCCGCGTCTACATTGAGCAAACACAGAACACGACTATTCTTGAACGAGCTATGCCCTTGTTGGAGAAGGAGTACGACTTCTGGACCAAAAACCGGACGGTCGAGCTCAAGCGCGGAGGGAGGACCTATTCGCTCAATCGTTATGCTGTCCTTAATACGGAGCCGAGACCAGAGTCGTACCGTGAGGACTATGTCACGGCGAACAATGCCTCCTACTATAACGAGGACGGCGAGATCTTCAATGGCACCACTCCCCTCAACCAGACCCAGAAGGAACAGTTGTATGCCAACCTTGCCTCCGGCGCGGAGAGCGGCTTCGATTACTCCGTCCGCTGGGTTAGAAATCCCAACGACGCCATCAACGACAACACCTTCCCGCTTCGCTCGCTCAACACATACAACGTCCTTCCTGTGGAGCTCAACTCCATCCTCTACGCCAACGAGAAGACCATTGCCAATTTCTACCGCTCGCTAGGCAACTACACTGCGGCCAAGCAGTGGGCCAACCGCGCGGACGCCCGGCAAGAAGCCATGACGGCCATCTTTTGGGACGAGGAGCACTTCAGCTACTTCGATTACAATCTCACCGCGGGCGCAAAGTCCATCTACATCCCGTCAGACAAGACGGCACGCGAATCCGACACGGAAGGCGCTCCAGCGGGTTACCAAATCTGGCAGTCCCCCACGCAGTTCTACCCCTTCTGGACGGGAGCCGCACCGGACGAGCTTCTCAACAATGCCAGCTCCGTCCGCCGTGCCTACCGCCGCATCAGTGAAGAGCTCGACGCCAAGGCAGGAGCCATCTCCGCCTCCAATGTCATCACCGGCCAGCAGTGGGACGAGCCCAACGTCTGGCCTCCGCTGCAGTACATCCTCATGAAAGGTCTTTTGAACACCCCTGTGGACGACAACGACGGCTCCGACGAGGATTACGTTTGGACACAGGAACTGGCGCTCCGTCTTGCGCAACGCTATCTCGACTCAACCTTCTGCACGTGGAGGGTAACCGGAGGCTCGACGCCAGAGTTCCCCAAGTTGGAGGGTGTACAGGCGGGGTCGAACGGAACCATGTTTGAGAAATATAGCGACAATTCGACGAACGCTGCCGGTGGAGGTGGAGAGTACGAGGTGAGTTTTCTTATCCAGGCCCCATGCTCAAGTTCGAACAACCTAACACCGTTTCACAGGTGGTCGAAGGTTTCGGTTGGACCAATGGTGTCCTCATCTGGGCTGCGGACGTCTTCGGACAGTCTCTGAAGACTCCGGATTGCGGCAACATCACTGCCGCACACATTACGCACGAGAAGAGGAGTATGGCTGCCAAGAGCGCCGTACAACTGCCTGCGAGGGATGCGGCGTGGACGAAGAAGTTCGGGAAGAGGGCGCAGAAGTAATCCTTGCGGAACCCTGCGGGACCGCTCGAAGGGGTCGGTTTATCATGAATGGGAACGAGGAGCTGATGATTATTTACCCAAACCAAGTGCTTGAGGATGAGGATAGCTTTGCTGTCCCAGGCTACGGCTTTGAATGATAATGTTAAATTATTTCATTAACCCTTCATGAATAAGGACCTGAATCTGGCAAAGATGGAGGGATTGAACTTGACGTCAGCTACATCATTGCAGGCCCGATACCTCCGTTAGTTCCACGATCTTGCCCTACCAATATAATAAGGGTCTTCAACATTCAGCGAACTGTTAACAAAGAACTGGATCGGATTCCCCACAATCTTCTATCCATAAAGGAGCATTTCCAAGTTTCGTCATGTACTTTCTCTGGTTCATTCGAGGGGGACTACGGGACTGTCGACGGTGTTGGCTTCTGCGAAGCATGTGTTGTACTACTGTGTAAATCATTCATACGGTATGCATATGACTATGCCAAGCCGCACCAACCCTCCCTCCACTGGTATATAAGTACTTGCCCCCATCGCACCGGCCCCACACCACCCGCGCTATGATACTTAACTTCCATTAACGTAGTTTACAAGCGAGCTGCGAATACAAGCGAGCTGCGAACCCTACCAAGTCTCAAGCCTTTTGTAGCGTATAGAATCACAACGCATCAATTTTCTATCAATACAATAGCTACAATATATCAAGTAGTCTCTGTAGAAGCCTTCTTACATGTACGTGAGTTGTGCCCAGGCTCCCTACAGCGCGTGCAGCGCGCTGAAGCCTGCCGGCTCGCACCTGATCGCGCCTTGCCTTGCCTTGCCGCGTTTCTCTGTCTAGTTGCTGCTTAACAGCCTTTTGAGCGATAATATCCTCTCCCTCTGCCTTTGATAGAGTCCCTTGCTTCTAGATTCGCTTCTTTTTGCGCTTTTTACGTGTTGTTGCAGCCTTATTTGCTCTCTCTAGGCTCGCGATTCGCTCGCGCATTAGGGTAGCTGTATGAGCCATTACCTCTGCGCCTTTCTTAAGCTGATCAATCGCTGCAATAATAGAACTAGGCGACGAGCTCTTATGCCGACGTACGCGCTCGCGAATCAACGTTGATTGAGCCTCTAGTTCGCGCACGTTGCTTGGTGTTTTGGCCTCCCATATAGCCTCTGGTAGGGGTGCTGGCGACGGCGTACAGAGCTTTACATTAAGCTTTGAGATCACTACCTCTGGATCGTGTGGGACTAGGCCAGCGCCTCGAAAGCTTGCGCAGATATTCTCCTTTGTAATTGACTGGTTGTAGGCGGCGTAGAAGGCTGGTAGGAACTCAAGCTTGGTAATGTGGTTGATATGGTCGCGCATCAGGCTCTTGACCTAGCGCCCGTACGCCTGCTTCAAAGGCGAGAAGCAGCCAACATCTAGCAGCTGTAGGAGGTGCGACAAATGTGGTGGCATACAGAGGGTATATATGTTATTCTCCTTGCAAATATCCTGGAATTTGAGCGAGGTATGGCTATCATGGCCGTCAATAATCAGTAGCTGGCGCGCGCCTACTTTACGCCCTGCTGTATGCTTGATAAAATGCCGTAGCCAGCTAACACCAAGCTTAGTATTAGTCCAGCCATTATCGCTTAGACTAATCGCCCAATCGCCTGGTATATCGTTGCCTTTGTACCAGGCAGAGAGGTAGTACTGGCCAGCAAAAATCATAAAGGGTGGGATTGCCCACCCAGCAGCGTTGATCCCATAGATCACCGTTACCCACTCCTGATTGCCTGGCTGGATTGCTTTTGGCCGGCCGCGCCTCTCTAAGCCTGTAACAACTAGCTGAGAGGATATCTTGCCTATCAGAAAGCCAGTCTTGTCAAAGTTGAATACATCCTTGTTGCAGATACTGTAGGTGGCCTTTGTACGCGCTATAAGCTCAAACCAGGTACATATAGCCTTAGGATCCTCGCAGAGAGCTCGCTGTCGATTGTAGGGTCGATTAAATCGCGTTGTAAGGCTATCTGTTTGCTTAACAAAGTTCCTAGGCCACTGCTGGCCAACGTGGCCAGCGCCGCGCTTAGTGAGCAGCTTATTCGCCATATCTCGTACAGCACCTAGAGTAGGCGCAAAGCCTCGCGAATCTAGGTCAAGTATATACGCAACAATCACCTCCTCTTCTAGCTTGGTAAGCTTCTTTAAGTTGGGCTGGCAATCGCGTCGTGCAGGCTGGCAATCGCGTCGTGCAGGCTGGCAATCGCGTCGTGCAGGCTGGCAATCGCGTCGTGCAGGCTTCCCAGCGCGTCGGCTACGAAGCGTGCTTTCGGGGATGTTAAACGTCGCTGCAGCACGATTAACGCTCTGGATCTGATTCTGATTGATAGCTAAGATAGCTAGGGAGATATCTGCTTCGCTGTAGGATAATTGAATAGTAGTTGGTGGAGCCATTGTAGTTGATAGGTGACGCGTCGTAGAAAGTTGATGGGGTTCGCAGCTCGCTTGTATTCGCAGCTCGCTTGTAAACTACGTTACCGCAGTCTACTCTCCTAATTAGAACAACAATGGCTATTAAGACTAATGAACATCCCATATCAGCCAAGTATCAGGCCCTGGACTCCCCGTTACCGCCAATTCTCTGCGACATGGACTCGTCGGTTTCAAGTGACATCGCGACGAGCTCTTCGCGATCGGCTACTAGTTATCCGGACGATGACGATAAAACCATGTCCCCACCGAGCCGCAACCCGACCGTCCCAGATCGCAGACGTTCCGTCCTCGCCGATTATTGGTATTTCGAGGAAAAACTATCCTCCGATCTCCTCCGATTTCTATATGCGATTTTCAGGGTCACGTTACCTGTATTCTACCTTACCTGGGTGATTGGTTCGCTCTAACATACTGCGACGGTAAGTACCTGTACCCCGGGCCCATGGCCACCCGCTAGGTGTGCCACATCTAATAAGCACTTTTTATACAGGCTAAAAATCAACCTGCTATAAAACCTGAACGGCTGGTGTTCCAGCTGATGTGCTCGACACTGTTCCTTGGGTTGCTAATGGTCTTGTTTCGAGTCGCCTTCCCCTCAAATCACGGATCAAGCCTGATGTATAACGGGACTTGGATGGGGTGGGTGCTGCGTGGGATTGGGATGCAGGCCGTTCGTGTCAGCGTGCGCACACACTCCACACAGAATGTGTGCCCACAGAAGGTTGTGACGGGTTTGTAGAGCAGCTGATGGCAGATTGGGCATTGGTCCTTGATATCTGGGTAGATGTGAAAAATCGTTCGCGATCAAATCAATTCACGCATGCGTGCATAAAACTCCCTCGTATGCATGGTGCCCAAATGATAAGAATCGACAGGTTCTTGAGATCGATCTAAAGAAACACCTCCCCTTCCGTGAAGCAGAAGAAGGAAAAGGAATCCATTGCCACCACCCACCCATCCTGCCCGATTCCAATAACATCATGTGAAAAAGGTCCCCCACTAGGAAGAGAAGAAATAATGGAAAAGAACACATCCACTCCCCTCATACAACCGTGATCCACTCATGGCACATCCCAGGCCTTCCTCAAATGGCTCCTCCACCCAGCCCTTTCGACCCCATCCACATCATCAATCGCTCGATTGCTCGCTCGCTGTAGACAATAGTAATAAAGCACACCCATAACCAGGTTCATAACTGCCATCAATATCATCAAGTCATACCCTGCCTGAGGTCTTTCCCAGTCTTTCCAACCCGATCGGTCCCAAACCATAGTCTTTGCGTAAAACCTCCCCTCCCCTCTCTCACTCCCGCACTGCACACAATCAGATCCGACATCCTGTGCTGCACCCCCGAGACGCGCACTCAAGCAACATTCGTAGACTCCGAATGTGGCGCAGCCGCAACAAAGCTCACTCTCCCTCCTTCTCCATCCATCCCTGATAATAACGCTCGGTGCGCTCGCTCGCCGCAACGCAGATAACAAATAACACAGCCCGACGTCTCTTCCTGTGCTGATCCCGCCAACAACATTTTCCACGCTGGGGACAGGATTTGGCATCATGAAACCGGCTCCAAACACTCGAAACACACGCCAACAAGACATGACCCTCATGAGAGCAGAAACGCCAAAACTCATGCTGGAAACACACGTGGGTATCATCGCTGACAAAACAGCTCGATCTCGCCTAGCTGCTGTCCGCCGGGGCCCAGATCTCGCTGCTGCTCCTTCCACGTCTCGAACGCCGTCTGCACGTCCTCGTCGGATTGTATGCTGACAAAGTCGTCGTCGTCGAGATACTTCAGCTTTACTTGACCTGCGCTGAGTGACACGCTCGTCGAGCGCTGAAGCTTTGCATCGATGCGATCCTTCAGGGACTGGAAGCTGATGGTCGTGGGGACCACGAGCGTCATCGTGCTCCCCGCCGAGGGACAGTGAACCTTGACTTTCAGCTGCGTCGGCAATGGAGGAGACGTCGTTCGAGAATCCATCGAAGAGGGGGTTAATGTACGCTCGAATGACGAGAGGGGAGTTCCATTGCGCGACATGGCAGAATGCGAAGGGTCTCTCCGGGCTGGGCCACCATGGTAGTCCGTATTCGCCAGCTCTGCAGCGGTTCGTTGTTGTACGGCCAACCGCTCACGTTGTACTGCAGGTGACTGGGTAGCAGCTCGAGACGGTAGGTTGCCTGGGGAATTGCTCTGGCTCCGGTGTGGAATGGCTCGGTCGTAGGCAAAGTGGATGGGGAACGGAGGGACATCAGGCACTGGGGGTGTCGGCCCGCTGGGTGGCATCCTCCGCCCTCCTCCTGTAGAATTGTGAATGTCAGGACTACTTGCCGCTCTCGACCGGCCTTGCATCATGGACAAACCGGCGTTGGGAGGAAGTGATGGCCGTTGCATACCGCGGCTGGGCCCGTCGCGCGACATATGCGAGCGACCAGGCGGAGGAGCAGTATAGCGATTGTTCTCATCCTGCCATCCGGTTGGTGGTGCCTGCCTTGGGAAGGGGAAGGTACCAGCAGACGAAGAGCTAGTGCGAGCAATGGAATGTGCGGACACGGGCGATTCAGCAGTGGGAGAGAAGTAGGAGTCCTGATTGGACGCAGAGGCGGCAAGCTGCTGAGTGCGTAAAGTCAGCGGGGCTTGTTGGGGGTAACCCATGGGGAATCGAGGAGGAGGTACCCTGGGATCAAGTTCGTTCCCTGGAGGTCCGCTGTCGCCGGTCATGGAGCGGGAGCGAGGGGGTAGGCTGGAGCTGGTTTGTCGGAGGTAGTGGTCGTGGGGACCCGGGTAGCCTGGAATTACGGTGTCGATGTCTTCGTCGTTGTCGTCGTCGTCGTCCTCCCGATACGGGTTTTCTAGAACCTCTCCCTGGAGGGCGATGAATTGTGTGTCGGAGGGTTTCGATTGCGACGTGCTGCTGCTTGATCTGGCATGATCCTTCCAGATGCGGCGTTGGGTATCAACTTGTGTGGCCCACTTTTTCATTGTCTCCTCCGAATTGAACTTGATGATGAAGTTCTCGATTCCAGGATCGCCTTTCCAGAAGATCTGGCACGTGTAGGAGCCTGCAAGTGTCAGTACCTAGGAATGCCATGGTTCAAACATGATTCTTACCTGGCTTCTGTAGCGATATCGTTTCCGTCACATTCTGCATGAATATGCGACCTTTGAGCTGCAGCTTGGGTTTTCCGTTCTTGGCCAGCGCCTTCATCCGATTCTTCTGTTTGTTCGGATTAATGTCTTTGCAGCAGAGCAGGATCATCTCGAACAAGTAGATCTTGTACTAGGATAGGGTCAGCATAGGTCCGAGGAACACGAGCGATTACGGGATGAGTTGGCTGTAGAGGAAACAAAAGGGAACAGTGAATGCACGGGGCCACGAACCTCCCGTTCTTCGTTCTTGGCGTTTACCGTATCACCTTTCAGAACGGTGAACTGGCCGTGGAGGAGCAGGTCACCGAACCCCTCGATGCGATGGCCCTTCCAGTCTTCGACCAACATCTTCAGCTCTTCGACGGCTTCTTGTCGCTCCTCACGGTCGATTGCGGCGTTTGTTCGCTCTAGCACCGAGGAGGCTGCTTCTATGCCGCTAGAGATATCATCCTTACGCTGTTGGTCGAGATCGCCTTTGTCGCGTAATTCCTAGGCAGACATTAGCACCACGCCAAACGGATCTTGGAGTGCGGGACGGGAAGTACCTTGAGTAGTAGGGGGTATTTTGCTAGACGCTGGAACGGCTTCAAGAGAAACGAAGTCAAGTGGGTCGGGGATTCGACCATCTGTTGCATTTCGGCTGATCCTCCGGTCTCCTTCAGCTTGTCAAACTCGCGCATTGCGACCTCCTCGCACTTTTTCTGATTCGCAATGTACGGTTCGTAGACATGGAATGCGTCCTTGTACAGGACGAAGAGCTGACCCCAGTTCTGCTCGGAGGGCGGTTGTGCGTTGGTCTGCTCGACGCGGATAAGAAATCGTCGCTGGAAGTCGAGGAGCGCATTGAGGTTTAGGAATATATCGTGCACGCTGTCGCCGGTGATGACGCCCTTTTCCTCGACGAGCTTCTTGAACGACTGCAAGAGTTCCAAATGCTGAACATAGGTGCGCTCGGTTTTCACTAGCTCGTCGATGATATGCTCCCGCTGTGTTCGCTTGACGGTGGAATTGACCGAGGGGTCGTCAGTTACCTTGGGCTCGGTGTTTATTATGCCCATCTGCACGAGGATATCCAGCACGCGGTTGACGACATTGGTGACCTAGGATGGGTTAGCAGCCGAGCAAGGAGAGAGGTTGATAAGGATGAGGGAGGGCAATGCTCACTTTTACGAAACCGGTCGTATCGTCGCCATACAAGTCGCTAAGAATGAAGCACTCCTCCGAGGGGAATTTGAGCTCTCCGACGCATGCCTGGATGAACTTGTACGCAGCCGTCTTTGGTCTGTTCTTCTCGGCGATCTTTGCCTCGTCGACGCTCAGCGGGACCTTTGGACCCAGGGCATTGTAAATGTCCATGAGCGGATAACCCCTCCTGAAGGTCCTCCATAGCAGGGTGACGGGGTCTGCATCGGCGTCGGCTTTGTCCTCCTCCTCCTGCATCCATTGGCTGAAGCCGGGAATTAGGCGGAGACGCATCTGGAGGTTGAGGCATCGCTGAAAGAGGGAGGTGTCCTTGTCGGCGCGCTTGTTGAGGACATTGTTGGAGGCTTCGACGGGACCGCCGTTGACGGGAGTGGAGGAGGACGAGGAGGGAAAGGGTGGGGGGTGGCTGAAGAGGGTCGAGGTCGAGGTGGCCTGGGTGGACTGTGTGTCGCGGGCGCTGCTGTGGGAGTATGCGGAATACTGGCTCTGGTAGCTCTGGTGGCTCATGAGGGCAGGCGGGCCCCCGCTCGAAGTCATTCGGGAGCGCGTGGTGGGGTGGGGGGTGGAGGAGGAGGAGGAGGGAGGAGGAGGAGGGTGTGGTGGTGGTTGTGTGTATGGTCTCGCAAGTCCGGAGTGGAAGGCTACCTCCATGCCTAGCAGCAGCTCATGGCCCGGGCAGGACTCTAGCGACAGATGGGGCAGAGGTTGGGTGGCGCCAACGCGCTTGGACAGTGCTGGCCGTGGGTCAAGTGCTGGGACAGTGGGACTCCTGGGCTCCAGGACTCCTGGAGTGTGTGCTGGGCAGGGTTTCGGACGAGGCCCACGGGGAGTTTGGTTGGGTTAGGCTACTACGACTAGCGGGCGGCGACGGCGGGCGGCGGGCAAGGGACGGACAGCGGACAGCGGAGACAAGGCGAGGCGGTCTGACCACGGGCTGCCTGCGCGTGGGCGTGGGCGTGGGCGTGGGCGTGGGCGTGGGTGGGGACGACTGGGAGTGCTGCGTGCTTTTTCTTTTCCCTTCCGTTGTTGAGCGCAGGCAGAGCAGACTGAAGTGCGTGATAGGGGAGGGGTTTGCGATGGTGGTGGATGTGATGTGGGCGGTTGCCGTGGCCTCGTTTCACCTCAGCCCTCATGCAGGAGGAGACGTCGGGGATCCAGGGACGTCACGTGCCGTGAGACCAACAAAAGGCAAAAGCCAGAGGCGTAGAGGGGCATAGATGGAGGGGGATTCTTTGGGCGCGAGGCGCTTTCTTATTTATTAGTACTTCTTCTCGGATTTGCACATTCTGTTGGGTTCGGTTCTTTGACGGTCATCACTTGCTCCTCCACCTCTAGCGCTCCTCTCTTCCCCGTTTGTCGCGTCTTTTTGCTGGGTTCCCAAAAGGTTGCCCCTTTTCCTCCAAGGCCGTGAGCGACACACCCGTGTGGATACAGATCATCGCTGCGCGTGCCCGCTTGAGCAGCTGGGACTGGGCCTCTCGGGAACGGTGCCGCAGCAAGCTGCCGTGCATCTGGTGTTTGAAGTCCCTCGCTGTGAACATGCCTTTTCTTCGCTGCACCCGTCAAAAGGTCACTGGATAGAGTACCCATGGCAACATTGAATTAATGCAATCACCACTATGACTAATCTCTGCACCATGCCCGACTATCTTCCAAGGTTGTCATGCGTTCACAAGCAGTCACGTGGTCCGTTCATCGAGCACTGGAGGGGCCCCGGGGTTCCGATGTTGCCGTGGTCCGTGGAGCTCTTTATACCAACCTATACTGTGAACGATCGCCTCAGCAGGATTCTCGCATGTGCAACCCGATCTTGAAGACCCCCACTGGCCCGCGGTCGCAGAAGAGGAAGAGAGAGGGGTTGGGCTTCAACAGGGTACTGAGTGTTTGTCCTCGGGGGGGACGTTGGAGCATTTTCTTGGTCCAACAAGATCTACCACGGATGCCAGGAGGAGTTCCTGGCGTTTGTCGCTCCTGAGGGATCACAACGACTCCGTACTATCCGTAGCAGCGAAACATACCGACCGGTAGGGCTATCATCAGATGTGCATCATCGTGTGCAGAAGGTAGTTATGTAACCTATGCCATCTACCACGGTATTCGCCTATTATGTACCCACAATCAATATCAAACAGTAAACTGCGGGCCTCCAGGGCTGGTAGAGATGCTTGATGCTGGTCCCCATAATCCCCTCCCTTATGATTAAGTACATGGTACTCTATCCAGGTCGTGGGCAAGTACCAAAGAATACTTTCTTCTTCTTAAGGGGCAGAGACATCCAGAGATATCGAGGTATCAATATTCTATATTCGTTGCACCCGTGCAACCTATATCCATCCGGTACGTCTATCGTTCGTGCCCAGGTGTCGTCGAGAGAAGATGTGGAGCCTAGGACGCTAGTCAGGAACGGCTAGCGTTAGCCTGAAGAGCCTTGGCGTGAATAGCGACCGCCGACATAGCAACGGCGAACAGCCGCCTGACTGGTCGCACCTGGTTAACATCCACCAGGGCATCCCGCTGTCTTGGTTCTCCGCCTCCAACATTTGAACGACGACAGCTATGAGAGCGTGATCTCCAGCTGCAGCAACCACCCGACTCCTCTGTGCGACTGCGTTGTATCTTAGGCCCCCGCCCACCGTGGAGCTCGTCATCGTCGCGTGCCCAGACCACTCGAGTCGTCCCCTCGCAACAACAAGGCCGCCTTGTCTTCACTGTATCCACATTACTCCGCAAACCCTCTGTTGAGCTTCGAGGCGACCGACCCCGAGTGTCCTTCCTGCCTCATCCCCACCGATCCATATCATTTCTCATTGCCACGGCTCTTCCGCGCGGCATGGCGGGTCCGATCAGCGACGCCGACTTCGCGCCCCCGTCCTATCTCCAAGCATTCCGCTCTGCCTCCTCGATGAGCAAGATTGATGAGGGGTACTCTGAAGATACAAGAAGTCAAAGCGGAAGTGACTTGGTGCTAAGAACGGATACCAGGTTAGGCGACGGGGAAGGCATGGCCATGGATGCCCAATATCTGCTGCCAGAATGGGTCCTGAATATGAGCGAAACCGACCGGAGCGGTCCGTCCCCTCCTCTCCCCTCACGGCACCACTGCTAATGTCCGCCATAGAATTTGCATACGCCATTCTTCGCTCCCTACGCACCTCGTCGATAGCGAACATAGTAGAGAAACTGAACCCCCTTCTACACCTCGATCCGGTCCTACACCTTCCTCCAGAGATAACATTCCACATCTTCTCCTATCTGAGTCCGGAAACCCTGCTCCGCGCATCCACGCTATCGAAAGCATGGCGGGCGCGGGTAATGGACAGTCCTCTCTGGAGGCTGCTCTTCCGCTTGGAGGGCTGGAATTCCGATTTCGCCCAAGTGCGGGCTTTCGAGGAGGCTGAGCGAATACGACGGGCACAATTGAAAGAGAAGAAGACCCGGCCACGGACCATCGAAGACGCAGACTCTGATAAGCCTTTCACGAAGAAGCGGCACTGCGAGAAGCCTTCATCCTTAGAGAGGACCGAGACGGATAGCAGTATAACGGGGAGGATGGCACCCATGTCCCTCGACGGTTCCAGTGACGGCCCTCCCCATTGGGCTGAGCAACATGATGCCGTGGAAGCAGACGAAGGCCCGCTAAAGGCGGATGACGCCATGGAAGGTGTCCACTATCTCGATTCCCCAAATGGAGGTGTCCCCATGTCGCCCTCCGAAAGCATACGCCGAAAGATGACGACCTCGGAATTCGACGATGATGTAGCTGCAACAACTCCCGTTATCTCCGATTCTCTTGACCCTCCTGTCCGTCCCTCTCTATTCCTCCCCTCGAGCACGGAGCCTAAAATCAATTGGCAATACCTGTATAAGCAAAAGAGGCGCTTAGAAGAAAACTGGGACATGGGCCGCTACACGAATTTCCAGCTGCCTCATCCAGACCACCCGCAAGAGCGACACACGGAGTGTGTCTACACTATACAGTATTCGGGCAAGTATCTTGTGAGCGGCAGCAGGGATAAAACCATCCGGATTTGGGATCTCGACACCCAACGCCTTGTGCATCCCCCGCTTCAGGAGCATACTGGCTCGGTACTGTGCCTGCAGTTCGACGAACGGCCTGAAGAAGACATCTTGATTACTGCTGGAAGTGACTGTCGGGTCATCCTATGGCGGTTTTCCACCGGGAAACTGATCCGGAAGATCGACCAAGCACACACAGAATCGGTGCTCAACCTCCGATTCGATGATCGATATCTAGTGACGTGCTCCAAGGACAAAACTATCAAGGTGTGGAATCGGAAAGAGCTGTGGCCTACGGATGATGCGTACCCTTCTTCTACCACGAGATCCAAAGCCCAGTTCCCGCCCTACATCATCAATATGCAACATATCACCGAGACTTCCCATCTGCATTTCAAACCGCTGCAGCCCTACTCATTGCTTATGACTATGGAAGGGCACGGAGCTGCTGTCAACGCTATCCAAATCTATGATGGCCAGATAGTATCGGCTTCAGGCGACAGGAACGTCAAGGTGTGGGATGTCCGCACCGGCGTGTGCCTGAGAACATTTCCGGGTCACACCAAGGGAATAGCCTGTGTCCAGTTCGACGGCCGTCGAATCGTGAGCGGCAGCTCCGACGAGACAGTGCGTATCTTTGATAGGGCAACCGGGGCTGAGGTGGCGTGTTTGCAGGGGCACACTAATCTTGTGCGGACAGTACAGGCGCAATTTGGGGATCTGCCCGGTAATGAGGATGAGCTGGAGGCCGAGGCGAGGGCTGTTGACCGCAGTTTCTTTGAAGCAAAGATCAAGGGCCTTGTTCCGGAGAACCTAACGAGGGACCAGCGACGCATCCGAAATGCAGGTTCTCGCGATCCAAGCTCTATTTTGGCCTATGGCGCGAAGTTGCCTCCCGGCGGTGGTGGAAGCAAATGGGCGCGCATTGTCTCAGGGTCCTACGACGAGACAATTATCATTTGGAAGAAGAACGCAGACGGGGTATGGGAAAAGTCCAAGGTGCTCTACCAGAACGAGGCAGCCAGGGCAGCGGGTGGCGGTCGTCGGCGTGCGGCTCAGAACCGGAATCAAGGAGGAGTACTGCTTCCGCCCAACGGTGCCGCTGCCACCAATTTCCAAGCCCTTGCTCAGCAGGCTCAAGCCCAGGCTCAGGCTGCACACAATCTGGCACAGCAAGCTTCGGCCCTGCATGCTGCTACCCAAGCAGCTCAAGGGCAAGCCGGACAACAGGTCAATGCCGGTGCGAATCCCCAGACTGCGACTCCCACAACGGCAGCTGGCAACCCAGTGAATACGATTCCTCATCCTGCCCAGCAAGCACCACAAGCGCAGCAACAACAACAGCAACAAGCAACAGCAGGTCCTGCCGCCCCGGCTCCGCCAGGTGCAGCGCTCGGCCAAGCAGGAGCCGGCGCGGCTGCAGGCATGCACCACCACCACCATCATCACCATCACACACACCATCTCAACCAGCTCAACCACCCGCCAACGAACTCGCGCGTATTCAAGCTGCAGTTCGATGCGAGGAGGATCATCTGCTGCTCGCAGGATCCGACGATTGTGGGGTGGGATTTTGCGAATGGGGATCGCGATATCGTGGTTGCGAGTCGGTTCTTTGGGGAGAGTGGGTAGGCTGTATAGAGGAGTGAAGGCGAAAGGCTGAGATTTGTATGTCAGAAGAGTTGGCTTTTTTTTTCAGGGGGTTAGGGGTCTGGTGCGTTCGAAGGGACCTGGTTTATGTTGCGCGACAGACACCTAGTTCTTGTCGGGGGCATGACTCTGAGTCTGACCTTATTTTTTTGTTATACAGATGGGCATTTTCAGGCGCTCTTTGGGTATCAACATCAAAGCGATGGCGTTTGGGGAGTCGGTCAGTCTAGTTGGGCCATATACAGAGGGGGCAATCGTGTCACGGAGTGGAGAGCGTCTAAGATATTGTTCCCAGATATCAGCAGTTGTATGCATCTTTGTGTATCAATGAGAATGTCAAGTGTACTCGGCCGGTTGGCTTTTGAAACTGTGACGCGTGAGGCTCGTGAAGGCGTGCTCGATGTGCTGCTTTGTCAATTTGTGTAGGTGTAAGTAGGTATCTATGCAGATTGTCTCGGCGAGTTCTAGGGCCTGTGATCTCTGTGCGGGCAGCAGCATATATATGCTCTCAACTCCCGAATATGTCCACAGTTGCGATATGGCAGTGGCTGTAAATGGCTTGAGACGCTTCCGTTCTGACATCAAGCCGAAGGTCTCCGTGGAGGTGAACCGGATCAAATAATTGAAATTTCATCATACGTAACTATCCACATGCTATTAAGCCGTCGAGATGTAGTACAACCGCAGGCTGCTGGAGGATTAGATTCTACGTTTCTATCACCTGCTGGTGTCCAAACTCGCAATCTTCTCTTTTTATTCACCTTCACGAAGTGCCATAAGCCCATAACGAGTCCTCGTCCGTGCTCCGTGAAAAGATGGGCTACCGTACCTATTTCCAGTCTTTCCAGCATGCAGCATCCAGGATGCAGTCCAAAAAAGGCAACGGACAAGCAAACTAGCTAAGGGATATGCTTTATTATGTAAGCATCTTCCTTGCTCCTGCAAGCACAGCTAAAAATGAAGGTTGAATCCTGTCAGCCTTCTTGGGAGGAGCGGGGAACAGTAAGCGCAACCAGGCTCACTACCCAAGGGAGGCACGGGAGGCGGTCGAGAACGCAGAGCGCAAGGGGAAGTGGCACAGTAAGCAGATGACAACTGTGTACCACGAACGTTTAAGACGGGTACGGGGATGACAGGCCGTCAAACGCCCCGGATCGCCTGATCCTTCCATATTATCCGTAGGGATATGGTCGTCCATGTCCGTCATTGGCACGAATTGGGTTGCGAAGTCGTCATTCTGAAACGGAATGCAAGTCAAGAAGGAGGGGAGATAATCTACACTGCGCAAATTTGGGGGTGCGGCGCAGGAAGCCCGTGTATGTCAGTGCAGCTGCAAGCTTTTCCTCGGGAGAGTAAATATAAAAATTATAAGAATACAATAATAATAAGACACATGTTCGTCTGGCGGCGCGGGGGGGCATCCGTCTTGGTCCCGAAGGAGGAAGTGGAAAGAAGGCGATCAAACGAGGGATCGACAATGTACAGTCTTCTGGAAGATTTACCGTGCCAAGATTGGGCAGATTGCATTGGATTGGTGACCTGTTGGGGTTATTGCAGGGCTGCGGTATTGATGGAGCCGAGAGGGGGCGTAGCAAAAGGGTGTTGGAATTGGAGGAGTATGGGGGCAGCAAACTGAGTACTGACAACTCTGTGCCTCAGTGGAGAGGCCGAACGGGCGGTTTCTAACTGGCCCGACCGAGGCAGACACACGGGAAAGATTTGTAGGATTTTGGTGGGGAGGAGCCTCCCTAGGGCCCATCAGGTTGTACTGTGCAGGCCGGTGTTTGATCGGAAATCTGCTCTGAAATGGGAGAAGGATCTGCCTTCCCAACGGATGCACCATGCAGTACATGAACTATCCAGTCTTTTTTTGAATCCAGATCGAGGCTGAAAAATGGGAATGCAAACGGTGAGCAAGAACAAAAACAACGAAAAGGGGAAAAGAAGAGATGTGATCTGGAGTCTGGGCTCCCGTGATGTCTCTGATGGGCCACGGAATTGTCACGGACAGGCGTTTGTGATGAATAGTGGCCCGGAAGGATCATCTCACCCGTTTCTTTTTATTCCTTTTGTCTGTTCCTGTCCTTGCAGGTTCAAGGATAAGCCGCGTGGCTTTGTGGGCATAAGGTGACAGGCCTGCTCACTTGCAGGCGGTACACAGTACTGGTAACATGCCGATAACCGTGAGGCCGTCGACGTGACTGACTGCTGGTAACACTGTGACGATGGTGGAATGACGGATCTCTTGCCCAAGCGCCAAAGACCATGGTCGACGAGAAGCACAGCTTCAAATGGCATCCCCAACAAGCAAAGCAGTGGTTGTCGGCTGCAGGCTCGCTTAGCCTCCCTATCGATACGCTCGGGCCCCGCGGGCGCTAAGAAATTTCCCGATACGGTAAGGCGCCTGTGGGTTCCCCAACTCTGCGACATCTCCACAGCCAAACGATCACTCCCTCCTTCAGGTCCGACGGGACGCCCGTCTTTGCCGCTCGCGATTCGCCGCTGTTTCGAAACACGCTGACTCCCATGCAGTCCCTGACTCCGCCTTCGCCTATCCCCCCTCCACATTGGTTGTGAAGTTGTCAGGAACCGCGTCCGAGACCCACCTTGCTCCCTCCTGGACATCTTTCACCGTCGCACAGGCGAACTGGGCACCTCCACTCTTGGTGAAGGAAGACGGGCAGAAGCCATGTCTTGGACGCTTAGGGGAAACGAGAGGTCATCAGCTAACGCCCCATCTTTATAAAAGGATGTGTGCCGCTCTCTTCATCCAGGTTCGTTAGCAACACACAAGTGTGCGTCAGTCACTCCCTCTTTTCTCTCGCTCTCTCTCTTCTTGTGACCAGCCAGCCCTGGTGGACATCTTCACACTCCTTTGTGCAATCCTTCTTTCCCAACGCAGTGCGTTTGTTTCCCCTTTTTCGAATCCCTTTTCGCCAGATTCAAAGCCTCCTCGCGCTCCGCCCTGTCACGCCCCGTCACCTTTGCAGTTGCGGCTCCCCCACTGCGGTCTTGTTTACCGATCTTCCGCTGCACAATACACTGCCCTGTTCAATCACCTTTGTCGGCCCTCAGGATAAAAAGGCTACCTTGTCCGCAACCTACACTCTCCAAACTAACCCGGACAGTCGCGATTGGAAACTTTTTGAATAAACCTTGTTCAATTCACCTTTCGGAACGCCAACATGTACACCAACGCTATCGCCATCATGAGCATCCTGGCCTTGGCCCAGGCACACATGCACCTCCACTACCCTCCCACTCTCCTAGGAGACAACAACCCCTTCACGCCCGAGGGTAAGGCCGACCCGTACCTCAACTACCCCTACGGCTGCTGCGGCCAAACCGTCACCGCACTCTGCAAAGGCCATCTGGACCTCCTCGACCAGGCCGAAGGCCAGCCCGTCGTCACCTGGGCCCCAGGTCAGAAGGCCAACTTCTCCGTCTCGGGCCACCGTATCGACTCTCCCCAAGAGAACCCCGTCGGAGGCACTCATGCCGGCGGCTCCTCGCAGATTGGCATCTCCCTTGATCAAGGTAAAACCTTCAAGGTCATCAAGACGTGGCAGGGCAACTTCCCTGACCACAACATGGCTCAGTCGCTGGATCCCGCCGACCATACGTACGACTTCACCGTCCCTGCCGACCTTCCTTCTGGTAAAGCCGTCTTCGCGTGGACCTGGATCAATCGTGAGAAGGAGTTCAACATGAACTGTGCCTCCGTTATGATCTCTGGCAGGGATCAGAACCCGCCTGCTCCGCAGCCTACCCAGCCTAAGCAGCCTCAACAACCTGAGCAAACCCAGCAGCCTCAACAGCCGGAGCAGCCCTCCAGCCCTCCCACCTCCCAATTCACCCTCGAAGGTTGCACGTGCGCCTGCCCCACCCAGACCTGGAGCAAAGGCTGCGAATGCTACTCCTGCTCCAACCCGGCCACCTCCCGCCGCGACGTCCAGCGCAGGGCCCTCGCTCTCCACAGGCGCAACCTTGAACGCAGTGCTGCCCTCAACGTTCCCCACCGCCGTGCGGAAGCAACGGCCTTCTCTGCCCGTCCCGAAATGTCTCTCAACATCGATCTGCCCAACTCCGAGTGCCACTCTCCGGGGAATCCGGCGGAGTTGAGGTTCCCCGACCCGGGCCCGGATGTCGTCGAGAAGCAGGGCAATGATGGGTACGAGCTTGTTGAGCCGACCTGCTAAATGTGAGCGGGGTTGAGGGGTGTTGATCATCCCTCAGGGACGGCGCACAGCAACGTCTTGCTCATGCGTAGCATGGCCAAACGTCCCGGCTTGCCTGGAAGGCAGGGTTTCTCTTCTTGAACATACATTCACATTTTACTTCTTCTTCAACTCTCCCCTTCAAACACCATTGTTCCTGCCGAACACTTGTTCGGCTTGCCTTTTGGCACTTCTTCCCAGGGATTGACTGACGCACTGCACACAATGTCTCATTGTTGCAATATCCCTCTTACCACATTGTTGCACCTTTCAATATCATTTCTTCTTTCCCAAACTTCATCTCCTCATCATACGTGACAAAAACACGGCCACCGGTTCCGCGTAGATGGTGCACCGGAGCTCTTTCTTTTCTTCTCTGGACTGTCGCTCACAACGGACATTTGGGTATAGGAAAGCATTGTTTAGGGGAATATCGGTTATGACTCTCACTACAAAGGAAAATGCATGTAGATATGAAACACTTGTGAAAACGAATACATCGGCGTATGTACAAAGTCCCATAAGATGAATTCAATGTACCACAGCCTGCCTCACCGTCGTAGTATATCGACCGCATGACGGATGAAGATATATCGGACAAGGCCGTCTTCCTCGAGGTGCTGGCGATGCCTTTCCGACGAGATGAGGGGCTCTTCTGTAGAATAGACCACCGTATAACGGTAACATGGAAACCACATTCAAAACGATCCTCTGGGAGACCCACAACAAACAAGCACTGCAGATGTCGAATTTCATCGATTCATTTATTCTGAGTACTAGCACACTATCGCCCAGGGCCTTGCACATAGCGGGAACATGATCCATCCTTGGTTTAAACCGCCTATGGAGATCCCCTTCGCCAGATGCGCCTTGAGACCGTATCATTCATCCACCCATCCGATCCTAACCCGAAATTCCTACCCAAACTCCGATGCTAATTGTACACTCGAAGACGCTGATAGGACCATCCATCCACCTTAGAAAGCGTACAAAGCCCTCATGTTCCAGAGCAGCTCTTCGATCCTGTCCACCGAGGCTCCCGTCGTAGACATCCCCGCGACAATGCCCTCTTTCTCATGCGGCTTGCGCGTCAAGAACGTCTCGCAGAGATCTCCGTCGATGACTCCTTTAGCAGGCATATAGTAGCTCCGGAATGCCAGGTGGTCGCGGCCAGAAATGATCTTGTGCTCCTTGTCGCTGCGGAGCGCGAGCTCCAATTCCTGGATCATCTTGAAGTCGCGGCGGGACAGAAACGGGACCAGGATCCCGAGGGTGCCTTGCAAACCAGCCCAGACGACGATTTTCTCTCCACCGTAGAGCAAAGCTCTCTTTTGAACGGCTACGGGGATGTCGTTGGCGTAATAGTGCATGACCAGGTTGACACGGTTCGGCGTCCCATTGAGGTAGGGCTTGTCTTGAATCAAGTGTTGCCCGTCGGTTGACTCGTCAGAAGCTTGAGAGACGTCAGGAGGACAGCGAACCATCCATAGGTTGCCGAACTTGTCGCCCCCAACCACGGTATCATAGTCAACCATATCGGCGCACGTGGTCCACCTTGTAACTGTATCATCGGCGAAGGGGATCAGGCGGTTCGGGTGAACCAGTTCCTTGTGCACAACATACGTGACTGACTGAGCCTGATCCGAAACCACGAGTCGACTACCCTGCGTTGCCAAGCCGGTGATTCGCGTCGCCGTACAGTTGGGAGCATACGCCTTGCGGAGCAAAGACCTTTTGCCGATATCGTACATGCTCAGATTCTTGCCTACGCCCGCCATTAGCTTCCCCTTGAAAGCGAGAAGAGCAAGGCACAGATCGTCCGTGTCAGTCTTGTGATAAAACTCGAGTGAGCGGCCATCTGCTGAGGCTTTGTAGAGATAGATGTGGGCGGACTTGAACTTAAAGGAAGGGGTGAAGCTTAATCCGGTTGCCACACCCACGGCAAGGAAGGGCTCATCATTTCTGCTTTCAAAATGAACCAGAGCAGCGCTGACCGCAGACTCATCTCTACCGAGCTCGAGAGTCTGGATGACCGCATTCTCCTGGACAGGGTCCACTATTTGAATGCAGGATGCCCAAAGTCCATTAGCCTTCGGATGGCCGAACTGGGCGGCTGGAAGCTCATCAGCAACGTTCGTGGAGCTACCGTCCATTTCTGTATCCTGTCCGTTGCGTGCGAGAAGCGATTGACGCGTGGCTAGATCGATGGTATTGTTGTCGCTCTCGATAACGTAATAGACACGGGCTTCCGGAAAGGCCACCATCTTCCGCGGCGTATATTGAAGTGGAATCGACTGCGTCACCGTGTTGCTGTGAAGATTGTTGACGCTGAAGATTCTTGACAGATGTTAGCCCCAGTCTAAGGAGGAAGGGACATACCGTGTGATATTGAAAAGTGCATCAGCAGGAACAATTGGAAAATAATAATGTGATCCTCATGAAAGGTATTTCGGAAACCCTTAGGTTCTCATCATAACACATAACCGGACGCTCAGGTCCGGAAGGCAAACCCGGTTGGCAAGACCGGGGGGGAGGGGGATCGAGGAATGCTTACCTTAATTCTGCTGAGCTGAGACAGATGATGCCCTTGAACTGTGAACCTTCAAAACTCGCCGCGGACTCGAAGCTCATGTAATTGAGCGGGGTGGTGCAGAATGACCCAGTCTGCGGATGTGCATAGCTAAGCCACGGACGCGTCGTTATACAGACTACAGCAGGTTCATCCGCAGCATTGACTCGCGCAAACCTCACTGGGGCCGGCCCGAGGAAACGCCTGCGAGTCTCCCCAATCTCGCCATTGAATTCTTCCAGGACCGAGCGGATGTAGACACCGGAACGAAGCCCGATGTGGAGGTACTGGCTGTAGCCATGCGAGCTGTTATCCCTCATGTAGTTAATGGCCAGGGAAGAAGGAATAGAAGTGAGGTGCTGGAGCGACACCATTGTCAGAATGTTTCCTTCATTGTCTGGGCTCAGGTTGAAAATCCGGATCGACTGGTCGCTGCTCCCAACGGCCATCCATCGACTCCGGACTTGACCTTCTGGAACGTCTGGAATGGCGATGCATGTAACATTGTGCTCCATTGGTATCTCCATCTCAGATTTAGCGAGGGACATATCCGTGTCGCATTCGAAATAATATATCTCTCCAGAGCTGAGCGCAATAGCAACTTGCCGGTTGTTTGCCGCATATGCAACTATAGTGCGATGAGCAGGAGCTTCCCAATTGGTCTCACCGGAAGTCTCCCCTTCTTCTGACTCATCGTTGGGAAACCGTAATGCCCGGATATGGCGGATTCCTCTCGGGTGAATCTGAATGATGCAGTCCTCCCCGAATTGCTGGACTCCGAGTGTGGTCGTCTCGGTCAAGAAACCGGTGCCTTGCGCTGTCTGTACTTCATCTCCGATCTTCAAAATCAAGGTGCTGCTAATCAAACAAAGGACAATAAGGGTATCGTATTCATCATCAACCGTCAACTTCGTCGTCCACACGCCGCTGGTCTGCGTTGGTAGACCAGATTCGATAAGATCAAGCACCTCCAGCGCGTTGCGCGTCGTCCGGAAAGTGCTTCGTGCGCCTGTCCCACAGACGGTGTTTATCTGGGGAGCATCTTCTTCGGCAAAGTTCGATATATCCATGTCCATGATCGGGTTCATGCTAGGCATGATCTCAACTTGTGAGAGATTCTTCAAGGGTCTCGGCCTGAAGAACGGCGGGTCATACTGACTGGAGGGATCTGATGGAAACTGAGTGCTGTCGAACACGGAGTCCTCCGGGTCTTCACCTAGGGATTCCAGTTCGTAAATCACCCGATCGCCGGACTCAAACGCGCAGAATATAAAGCCAGCCTTCAAGATGCAGATACTCGTTGCAACAGGCAGGGTATCGAAATACCTGATTTTGATCCTGTTGACCACGCCGTCCGTGCAATCGAAGGTGACTTTGAAAACATCGCCATCGTCGGTTTGGAGAAGATAGAAGAAATCTCCTTTCTTCAGCGTGTACAGAGTTCCACCAACGATGATGCGCTTCCGGTTCGGGTCCTCGGTGGAGCCCTCTCGACGAGGGATCGCGAGTCGCTTGACGTCCCGGCTGTTGTTGTGTATGTGGTGGTAGCTGATGTTGTCTTCACCGCAACAGAGCACCCCGCTCGGAGCGTAAGCGCCGCCAGGCACGCGGAAGAGGATGTTCGCAGTGCGATCAACCGGTTCAGACCATTTCCGAACAATATGGTTCAGTCCCAAATCCAACTCATAGTAAACGAGGTCCTTCTCCACTTCCTCGGCTGCTTGACCGGTCGGGTCCGTATCTGCTTGCGAGACATCTAATTCAAGCACAGCAAATATAGGATTTTCGTAACCGACATCCAGCGCTAGAAGATAATAGACTAGAGTGGACGTTCGATTCGCGTCTAGTGGGGAGGAGATTGTGATGGTGTCCTCGCCGGTTCGAGTCAGGATATAAACCAGCTTGTTCTTCTCCAGGGACGCCAGCATGATGGCTCGACCCTTGGGGTCAACAGCCAGGTACTCCCCTGGTATAACACGGCGGATGCCAGACTTGCCATATGTCTCCTCGTGAATAGCACGCAGCCTGCGCTCCTCTGGCAGATACTCGTAAGTCATAAGGCGTCCCGAGTCGGTCGCAAGAACAATATTATCTGTTGGTATTTTAGCCAAAATCCTTTAGATCAAAGACGTCCACCACGTCAGAACACGGTAGAGGACGAGGGTCTCGCTGTGCCTTTGAAAATCACTATACAGCTTTGGCGGGAGTGCTAGGGACTCACCTTTGGGGAAACCAGCAAGGCGAAACTTGGCAATATGCCGTATAATCCCGAAGACATTCTGAGAAAAGATCTCCTCGTAGCCCCTCCGGGTGCGCGACATCACAATGATCGAGAGCCGCGAGCCGTTGGCTGTCAGGATCTGCTGGCGACCGTTCCCGAGGAAGTCGCCGACGATAGCCTCTTGAGTTGCCGACGGCTCCTGCACCGTCAGCGCATACATCGCCGTATTCGAAAAGGTCGTCATGGTGGGCGATGGCGAGCGCCGCAGCAAGAGGATTGAGGACGACTTGAGGAGAAAGTGGACGCAGGAAGCCGCTCATAATTCTCGTCGAAGCTTGCGCACAGGCCATCTTGGCATTGCGCCACAAACATTAGATCACGTGACAGTTTCCCACTCTCAACCTTGGAACACCTGCAGCATTCAGTACTTACATGTCTGCATATGTATCAAAGTTTGTTTCAGCTTCAGGAACAGTGGTTATATGTACCATAGGACTCTTCAAGGACGATTTGCCCTCAGTCATGACACTGGTGAACTTCACGCTAGCAATGGAGATAGATTGACAAGCTTGATGTATCGGAAAATAGTTAGATCAAAACACCAAATCGTTCTACATATCATCATTGTACCGCTACTCTGATATCCAGTACAGCACCTTCCTAAACCTCTGGAACCCAGGGAAAATTGGTCTGCGGCGGAGAGTAGGCGTTTCTTGGACAGCATCAACTAAAGTACCAACTCCCCGTGGATAGGGCAAAGTATACCTCCTCTTTCGCTAGGATGGCAGTGCGTTTATCCGCTTCACTTGAAGCAAAGCGAATATCACCAGATGGCCAACAGGCTCTTGCTTGCTCTCTCTTTTGCATAGTGTTCTCTTGATACCCTAAACCGACTAACATCAAGAAATCGGCCAAGACTCGAGTTCGTCTCTTAGATACGCCGGAAACGCCTTTCCTATGTAATCGTTGGCCAGTCTTTTACATCTCTATACAAACAATGGGACCTGCCCAGCTCTTTCAGGATCCTTCCCACTTATTCTACATTCGTGGCGCGGTTGCAATCCCAGTTTCTATCCCAAGCTCATCCCTATATCTTACTCATCCGTCCAACTCCCTCAAGATCTCAACCCCGATATACAATCCCCCCAATCTCTTCCCTATTCCCTACAAAAACACCGCCGCCGCCGCCCCTGCAACCGCCCATCCCACACCCCCCAAGCCCGGCGGTCCCGTTTGGAGCGGTGCCGCCCCCTTACTCCCCGTCGTCGTCGTCATCCTCGCGACAACAACCCCACTAGCAATACTCTTCATGGTCTCCCACTCCCTCTCCTTCCAACTCCTGACTGCACTCGGCAACGCCGTATACCAGTCCGGCTTCCCGATGATGCGCTCCGTTTGGGCAGGCTCGGTGACTTTGGCGGGGATGCTGTAGTTGGAGGTGGCAGTTACGACGAACTCGGACACGAGGGAGGAGATGGATGAGGCGGATGAGGCGTAGGTGGGGCCGAGGGACTTGGTGAGGCGCGAGTAGGAGATTTCGGCGTTGAGCACGACGGAGGTGGTCCATGAGTTGGCCTGGGCGGAAGCATCAGTACTATTATCTCTTCTATTACACGGAGATAGAGCAACTCGGCGAGCAATTAGGAGTAATGCCCAAGAGATGTATATAGAGACATCAATGACGTACATCCTGAGTATTGCTGAACGAAGGAATCAAACTCGTCGGGACCGGAAACTCAGTAACGATATAAAAGTCCCCCTGCACGGCAGGAACGACGCATGCCGCAGCAACTAGCAATAACGAGCGAGCATACATGGTGAAAATTGGAAAGAAATGATTGGAGTTGCGATGGAGAGAACGTCGAGTTTAGGATGGGACCAGCTGTTGCGCGGCGCGGTACTTAAGATAGTTAAGGTTGTGCGGCTATGCTGGTTTCGGTGGGTCTGTGTGGGAACTAGCGGGAACCTGTGGACCCTGATCATTGATGAGACATCGCATGGGGCGTCGGACCTTCACAAAAGATACGATGGATGGAAAAATCTCCCTTATGACGCAAATTTGGAAAATAAATAAATGAATAAATGAATGAATGATGAATAGCATATTCCCTTCTAACATTCTAGCGTCCCTATCCGCTTCGCCACCTGGATGCTCTGATATCCAAAGGTAGCTATGAAAATGACTGTCCATGGCGGCCATGTACCTGTATGCATGACTATATTCCCTCCACATACGCCCAATGCTCATCGATGCCACAGTTGCAGATGAAGATATGGAAAGGAAAACGCACCCCTGCAGATGATCGTGCCAGCTAGACACCTCGCTGACTGCAATGCCTCCCAACTCCGAAAAGATAAACCGTAGATCATAATAATGCGCTAAAATGCAGCCTGAATCCTCCGCTCCAATCCACTACCCTATGCCATCCGAGATCAAATAAAGTCATGCGCAGTATTCAGCATCGTTTCTGCAGCGCCGACAGGTGTCGACATTCCAGGTGGTGTTGGAGTCGTGGCCAAGACTTCCTCAATGATAGCATCGAAGATCTCGCTCTCCGGATCACCCAGCTCGACATCTTCATCCAGGACGCCATCCTCATCTTCTAAATCTGCATCCTGGTTACCCTCCTCATCGTCCTCACTCCCGCCTTCCCCTTGTGACTCTTCCCCAGAGGGGGTTGAATGTACGGCGATTGACAACGATGGCGTCTCGTCTCCACCAGGCTCGTGGCCCTCCGGATCTTCCGCCGCTTCGTGATCACCCTCGTCTTGCTGTACCAGAGGTGCAACCGAAGCAGGCCCTGCAGTGATGGTCGTAATATGACTGGGCTCCTCGCTAAACCCAAACTCCAACGTGACTGTGATGGAATCTGGGCTCGGTACGAGGGGGGCTCCCACTCCAACGCTCCCTTCCTGACTGTCGTCTTCTTCCTCTGCCTGCACTACCGCAAACCCTTCCCACACCTCGCCCATCAGCATCCAGAACTCGTATGCCGCACCAGCTACCTGATCTGCTTGTCCACGATCTTCCTTCTCCTTCTCCCTCTTCTCTTGCATACGACGCTCCAGCTCTGCCTTGGCGCGAAGCTCCTCCTCTAGACGACAAAGAGAGCGCACTTCCGGTTTGCAGGCGCAGGCAGGACAGTGGTATGTTACTGTGCAGAAGGTGCAGGTGCAAGGCGGACTGGTTGCTACGCATGACTGTACACATCCACGTTAGTGAACTAGAAGAGGCGAGGACACGACATTGGGGGTACATACATCGCATACGAGGACGGCACAGTCAGAGCACTCTTTGAGCAAAGCGCACTGTGGCCGGTGATCCCCAACAGGACGTGGGTATTGACAGAAGTAAGCACCACAGCCTTCCCATTGTACAGGGTGACGCGGGGTACATGGCAGCGGGGGCGGATTCGCGATGGAATTAGGTTGGAGTGTTCGGGAAGAGTTAGACCATGATGCAGAACTGCGGCTACGGACGGCAGAGGCGCTGAAGGAACGTGGTCGACCGGAGCTGATAGGTACGAAGGGGATGGAAGGGGAGGTGGGGAAGAGATCGGTGGTTGGATTTTGGAGTGGTAGAGATGGTACAGCGGACGAAGTAGACCCCGATGGTGTCGAAGGGGCCATTAGTATCTGAGATTGCGACATGGGCTCCGCATCAGCCGCATCAGTACCTGGCTGAGGAGGACCAGGCGATGAGGATGTTGCTGGTATTGGAGGGATCTCGTTATTCTTGTCCTTGTTGGGGTTGAACTCGGGTATAACCAGCTGAGGCATCTCCTGATATGACCGGACGAATTCGCGTTCGGTATGCATATCTCTATAGCCACATTTTCTGAACTTGAGGGCTCTGAAATCGTGTTCTTTACATATGGGCATTTTGCAGGCTCGGCAAGAGACTTTCCAGCGAAAACTTCGGTAACAGTCTTGACATAGGCCTCTGGGACACGTATTTGCCTGAAGATCGAGACTCTCCTGCTTCAGATAGGAGAGAATATCCACATCTTCTCCGAGCACATACTCGTAGAGGCCGTTGTTCTTCATCTCTCGCACGTAGTCGACGGGACGCAGCTGGTTCGAGAAGTCTGGATCCTCGTAATCTTTCGTCTGTGGCAAGGGCGCAGCTCGAATCTTGTCCGCCCCTCTGCCACCCAACCCTGTCCCCAGGACCGCGATTCCACCGCCTCCGGAAAAGATGGGCTCCAAACAACACCAATGCATGTTGAGTTTCGGCGGATCCCGGATCGCAGGAGGAATGGGAAGCCCGCCATTCAAGTTGCCGCCGTCTTCAGAGTCTTCAGAGTCGTCCTCGTTCACGTTCTCGTTCATCAGGTTCGGTGACCGCGTCGCGCCCGGGGCCCACCAAAACTTATTCTTAGGTTCGGCTTTCGAAGCGCGACTCTGCTCAGCCAGAGAAGCAGACGAATCGTTGCTTGACGAACTGGCCCCAAAATATGGTCCAAGTCCAAGTGCCAAGTTGGTGAAATGTCTCGTCTTGACCCTCTTCCGAGGTATGGGTCGATTAAAAGCGCAACTGGCACAGAGTATCTTTCGGCATCCCATGCAATGCATCCGTACACTGCAAGACTCGCAACGCTCCAGGATGACTTCCTTGCACTGCGAACAGTGGATATCCTCAACGAATGCCCGGTGGCTCTTCCGGAGATGCGCAGGAACGTGTTTGCCTTCGCCAGCGGTTATCCCATCCTCGGGTCCGAGCGGTTCGCCTTCATAACCGGTCTCCTCAATCTCCCAGAGCCTGCCATCGTTTTGTCCTAACCGCTGTGTCCCTTCCACTGGTCCAATGCGGTTGCTCGATCGCCATAGCCGATCAAACGGTACCCAAACCTCCATATTCTGTGGGCCAGCTCTTCCCGCATGGTAGTCCTTCCTCCGGAAACATCTACCCCCCGGAGTAGGGCACCACGCCGTGTCCGTCCAGATTCCCAGCTGATGACAAATCTCGATAAGCTGGTGTGTGGGATCGGAGTCGGAGTCTCGTCGCGCGAGTGAAGAGGGTAGGTACGGTCGTCGGCGATGGTGACGGGCACGATATGTGTAAAGGCTCTTGAGTGCCAGCTTCTTCCTTGCCCAGGGCGAGTTGGTGGCAGCATACCGGCCTAGAAATGGCACAATGTGATATTTGATAGAGACATGCTTGCAGCCACGCACCGAAAGGTGCTGTAAACTGTCGATACAAGGAGTGACTACGCTCTGGATCAATTCGATGCCTGTGACATTTGTGTTGCAAAGGTCCAGGCTGGTCAGCCGTGCCCCGCACGGTCGTATAACCTCAACCAGGAGTGCATCGAAGTTATAGAGTCTTGACTGTCGCTCTCTGCTGTCGGGTGTTTCATTTCCGGGACCACTGGCTGCGGGCTGCGGAAGCCGGAACGATAAGGTCTTCCATGCCAGAGGATATGCCTTCAGAAACTCGCGCAGATGCCGGGAGGTATGGTATAGATCTAGTATCGAAGTGGTCGGGAGCTGTGCAAATAGCGACTCAATGACGGGAGGATACGCGGTGAAGATCCGCTCGAAACGGCTGAGGGTCGCATCGTGCGGTGCTGGCTCGCTGTCGGTAGCGGTCCTGTCCGGTATCGATATGGGGGTGAGAGGGCTCTCGGGGAAAGTCGATAAAGAAACGACGATGTCCCGCGGCTCTTGAAGGGTGCTCATGCTTTCTTCTGGCTGCAAGGCGAGGCTCTTAGCAAACTCGGCTCCAACGAGACAGTGCTGGCGGCGCAGTCGGCAGGGAAACATACAATAAAGGCATGTAGTCGGAGGGGATCAGAGCAAGGTTACAGGAGGTTTAGAGGAGGAACAGGTAAGAGAGTGTGGAGTAAAGAAGCGAGGCGGCGGCTGGTTGTATGTGCCAGAGCCTTGACGAGTCTGAGGTTGCGGTGGTGCGGTGGTGCGGTCGGGTGTCAGCGGTTGGCACGCGATCGCGTAGGGAAGACCGCGCAGCCGCCTTGGGGGGTTGCCTTTTGCAGCGGAAGACGGCGCTGCTGCCTCGCGGTGACTCTTTGGGGGAGTGAAACCTGCTCTGCTGTTGGGTTTCTGGAGGGCCGTATTGCAACGCAGCCGTCGTCCCAGGTCGAGGTGTCAAGTCAAGGCGGCCTCTAAAGGGCGGCCAATAAGGAGTTGCAAGGGTCCTTTAGTGTTGTGCAAGGCCGCGTCCAGCACCAACACCATGTGCCATCACAAGCCATGGTCATGATCACCGTCACGACATCACGACATTACGACAATATTATATCAGCAACCATCAACACCTCAAGATTTGGAAAGCAGCGAGGAGAAGATGTTGAATATTCCACCAGGTCCCCATCTAGTCCCTGAATGAGCTCTCTTCGGATATCAGCAACCCCCGGGGCTTCCCCCCAAAAAAGACTTCATGATGTGCAATGCAACAACCTTGGAAATCCAAAACGCCAGAGATCCTAGGTATCATGCAAAGAGCAAAAACAAAAGAAAGGGATTAGAGCATATGCCAAACCGTCGATCCCATATACCAACTCCATCAGAACACCCAATTCCCCTCCGTATCCTTGTCCTCCAACCCGTCAAACAAGATGATGTCGAAATCCAAACCTCCACCCCAACTGTTCTCAGCCGGAGGCCATAGGTCGTTGCTAACAAACGAGAAAACCGGCGAGTGGGTTCCGGTCCTGGGGTTGTTCAACTTCCTCGCGCTGTCCGAGTCGAGATCAAACGCCGGCCGCATGGGCGCCTTATGAAATGCAATCTCTATAGTCCCAAAATACGGGATGGTCAGCCTCCCCTTGTCTGCAGTACGACGGCTGGGGTCCAGAGAACAGAGCAGCTTCTTGATGACGACCGCGCTGCGAGCAGCGAACTTCTCCCGCGGGCTCCCGTGGCCCAGCTTTTCCATTTCTCGGATAACACGACATACCATGGCGAAGTCGCTGCCTCGTGTTCGTTGCACCTCCCCCTTCTCTTTCGTCGCCATCTCGATGAGTATGTCGAGCGCTATTGTGACCGTGGCGATGAAGACTCCAAGTTCGGCAAACCTGCAACAGGTCTGGGTAACCGCGGCATTCCGCAGTGCGAACCATCGCATGATGATATTCCGACTCGCCTGCAGGCCCGTGATCTTGGAGTACTCGTACCTGCTCTCATACTGAGCGCGCAGGAGAAAGGGGAGATGCACGAAGATCTTGAGCTCCAGATGCCAAATCTGTTGTACCAGTCTCTGCAGCACCATGGCCGCTTCCTCTGAACGCGCCGTCGACGGCATGCTCGGCACTTCCCACCACTCTTTGGACAGTTGCTTCATGAGCGATTCGAGTTGCTCGTCCAGACTAAGCGCATGGACATATGTCTGAGGGGTAATGGTGCCATCCAGCTGAGAGATCTGCCGCGCGAGGATGTTGAGCTTGGCACGGTGGATCATACGGGTGTCGTCGCCCTCCTCGCAAGGGTACTCCTCGGATGCGAATGGAAGACGAAGATGTAAACCTAAATAGGTTTCAACGTCCACGATGGAGCGCCACAGGATTTTAGCACCTTCAACCGCTTCTATTGGGGGATTGGTTGTCGGCTTTTTGATGATTCGATGGAAGCCCATGAGCTGGGCCAGGTTGACGGCTCGCCGGCAGATGAGCCAGGCTTGCCTGAGATTGGCGCTCTGCAATTGATAGACGGTCAAGAGAAGCAGGGTCTCCAAGCCGGGCAGGGTACAGACCATCTCATCAGCACCCGAGACGAACGACGAGACGGCATCGAGCCAATTCTCGGCTGTGGTGTCCAACGACCAGATATGGTTCAAGCGGGTACAATCGAACTCCGGGGGTAGAGAACTGATGGAAATGGCCAGGTGGACGAGGGTACGTGCGACAATAATGGCGCGTTCTTTGGCAACAGCAGACATGTCCAGAGCATAGGTTCGGGGGTCTTGGTTGACATAGAGTGTCCTTGAGGGCTTGTAAGCAGACCCGAAGATGGTCCAACTGTTTGTCGAACCGAAGATTACGTCTGAATCATGCTGGGAGGGAAGAAGCGCCACCAATAGCTTGCGTGCAGTTTCGCAGTCCGGTTTGTCCGCTCTGTCCACAAGAGTCCTGGTTGATGGCGTTGGAGTCCATGTTGATCTTTCTGCGTCGGCCGCCTCCCTGGTGGCTTGCCAGTGGACGATTCTCTCGCCAACGGTGGAGATGCTGTGGGAGCCTGTTTCGATCTCGGGCAGGATGCCAAAGACCAACTTGCTCTTTTCATCCGAATCCGGTCCAGCTAGAGTAGGACTCCTAGAGATGTTCAAGGTCGAAGGAGGGGTTGATGGCGTGCTTGAGAATTTGCGGCAGACGAACTTCTCAAAAAGTTGTTCCAGCTTGCTAAGTCTTTCCCCTATGTGCAAGGGGCACGGGTGTTGTTCCTCCTCGATGCTTCCACCGGTGGTCATGCCGCCAAGACTTGCTTCGCTCTCCGAAGTTTGAGAGGTCGACTGGATCTTTGGTCGTTTGCCTTCCAACATTTAGCAATCGGGGTCATTTGTGTGAAATAACAGCAAGAGGCTGCGGTGAGCAGAGCCTATTCTTACATTCCCAGCAAGCTCTCAAGCCCTTGGACGGTCTTTTCTTAGCTGCGCCGTCTTTTGGCCCGCTATCGACATGCAGGTCCATGGTAGGTCATCCTCGGACGGCGAGGTCAGAGTGAGTTATCTGCCCCAACAGAGCAGTTGTGTTGTTAGTGGAGCATGTTCGGGACGCACTGCTCTTTTCATAACGGACATCGATGGCGAATGCCGTCGGATGTGGTTGCGGTTCTGGTTTCGGCCGATTTCGTCCGCTGCAGAGGGTGCCAGCCCAGCCAAGCACCTACCTTTTTACCTTTTGGCCCGTGGAGGCGGCACAACCTGGTCCCCCCTCCGCATTACCCCCAATACGGTATAATAAAACCTGTCAAGAGTCAAGACTCAAGCTTGGAACCTTGGAACCACCAAGAGGTCCCGTGATAGTTCTCTTGTCGAGTACATGTACACATCAAACACTGCAGCCTCCCCTCCTTCCTACCTTCGGACTGTACCAATCGAAGCGACATGTTACCGTGGGTTAACGAATCAAGTAACGCGCTGCCAGAGCCGCGTTGCGTGGAGTCACAGATCCTTTCGTCAGAATCAGTGGCAATTACCGAACCGGATCCTCCATCTGGCGGCTGACGGTTACACGATCATCAACGGCGGAGAGGCGCGCGAGCGAACTCGGATCTTGCTAATCCCTAATCACGTATACTCCCTGGGCCGCAAGACTCTAGCAGTGGATTATTAGTCGTATATCGCGCACATGGACGGAATGTCAGCAACGTTCGCACGGGGAAGAATAGTGGCGGGAAACTCGTGGGCCCCAGTCCCTCCCAGATTCATTCTTCTCTTCCGGACTGTATTGACTACTGCGGCACATCTAGCGACGGCCCAATCGTTTCTGGCGTGCCACTTCGCCACTTCGGAATTTGCCCAACGCCCAAAAGCATTAACATCTTCGCGTGTGTAAGGATCGTTGCTCCCTCGCAATTGACTGGAACCTGCCGTGTTGTGAAACTGGCGTGCGAAAACCTCCGAACCCGATTATATTCGGACGAATCGGACCCCCGTAGCAGTGGCAGTCGCATTTGGCGAGTGGGCTGATGCATCCGAACCATCCAAGAACAGCAGCTTGGAAGGAGCCGGACTTGCGATTGGAATATAGACAGAGAGAAATAAGCGATCCGAGAGATGGTAACGTTGAAGTCAAGCTAGCTCCATATACGTGACTGAAGAGAATGAAGAAAGACGAGAAGGGGAATGGAAATGTAAACCCCAAAGGGGCAATGCGTTCAAATCGACTAGGGTGGGTCGCATGTGTTTGCTCGTTTACCAATTCCGATGACCCTTACTGTGCAGTCGGATGAGCTCCTGAGAAGTCTGATGCACGGTCGTTTCAACATAGCAATTCGGCATGAGGCGTCCGCAAGTTACCTACACACCCGGCACGCTGACCATACTGTACTGCCAGTTCTGAAGCCGCTGGTTTTGACACCAATCCGGTCGGCATGGCCCGTACCGAGTCTGTCTGAGCACGCCTGATTCAAATCTCCGACGGGGATGCATGACCCCTCAGGCGTACATGTCATCGTATTCCTCTTCGTCATGCTCAGGCGGAGGTGGCGGTTGCTTCTTCTTGAGAAGCTCCTTGCGATCTAGCGGGCAAGTCGAATTTAGCTTCAACCAGGGAGCAATACACTCGAGGTCGAAGCGATGGTCCTTGTGGCAGGGTAGCTGCACAACAAGCGGATACTCGTCTGCCGCGTCTCTTGTCAGCGGACGAGAACACATGGAGGCTCCAATTACGTACCGTCCAAGAAAGGGTTGGTGCATATCGGGCAGCTGTCCTCCTTCTTCAACACCTTCTTCGGGACCCGCTCCAACTCGTCCAAGAAGCTATTCGGTACGCCCTTGACCTCCTCCGGCGGGTCGTCCGCGTTCTGCCTCAGAATCTCGATCATATTTGCGAGCAAGTCGTTTCCAGCAGCGCCTTCGTGACCCTGATCCTCCGGCGCTCGTCCGCGCATCAGCTCGAAGGCGTTTGCCAGCAGACGGAATGCAGCAGCAACATTCTCGGGCTCGGGGAGCGCATGTACATTATGGTGTGCCTGGGGGTCGGATGTATCAACTAGTTCGAGGGTGGAGAAGAAGGTGGATAGATCTGGTCGGCGAGGGGGGTGCTCTGGTTTCTCCTCCTTGCCGATGTTGTGTTCCACTGTGGCCGTCAGAAAAAGAAGGCATTCGATTGTCGAAGGGACTGTATGTAGGATTGCTTCGGCTTACCCTCATATCCAGACATGTCTGCAAGAGCTTTGACTTTAGGCGGCAAACTGTAGGAAGTGGAGTGGCGAGCAAGCTTATTAGTAGCTTAAATGAAGCTACCTATACATGGAGAGTATGGGTACGCGTCGTCATTGGTGCCTGTGGCGGCGCGGGTGCACATGTGGGGAGCTACGAGCTTCCAATGTGGAGCACGGACTCGACTGGGACGAGAGCACGTGACTTTCTCTTACCACGTGATTGCCTCGGTATCGATCTCGATTTCGGGAAGTATAAAATCCTCTAGACTAGAAGGCTCCTGTGTATAATGGTCGACTCCTAAGGGACCCGCATTGGCGCTGCCTGTGTATGCATGAATACCACAGACTCCACAGGATCAATCGCAGCTTGTGTGCAACGCACGTGTATTTCCCCAGCTGGGCAGAACTTCTGTAATGGGATTAGCCGGCACACCAGCAACTCTCGGGGTCCGGTGCAGGTCCATTTTGCATATCCAGCATGCCAGCCATTGACCGTCTTCGCTCTCGTCTCCTTTCTGTCCCCGGCGCAAGCACCGAATCAGAATAGGAAGCCCGTCTTTAAGAGCGACTTCACTTAGATGAACCGGTCAATCACAAGGCGACATTTTCCACGTTCTAAGCAAACTTGTAAATTGGCCATGTGCTTTGGGAAGGTCCCTCAAATGTCTTTTATCGTGCGATTGCGTCGACGACCACTATAAAACCGTCCCCTGCTTCCACTGCTACAGCTTGCTTTTGGAGTACCAGCAGTCCATCTGTTCCGGTGCCCTGACAACCTTGGAAGACCAGCCCTCGTTCATTCCCATCCTGGGCTTCTACAGTCGTCACACAGCTTCGTCAAGATGCGAACCTCAACACTTGTGCAGGCGTTTCTGAGCCTCCAAGCCGTGAGCGCAATTCGGATTGTACAGTCCAATGACGACGGCTGGGCCGAAGGGAACCTCCGCGCTCTCTTCAACAACGTCGTCGAGGCCGGCCACCAGGTCGTGCTCTCCGCTCCCGCCGAAAACAAGTCCGGAACTGGTTCGTACCACATCCCACACATCCATGGCAAGGATTCTAATGACTATAGGCTCTTCGGACGCCACACCTACTCAGGTGGACAGTGACGGATGTAAGACTTCCATGAACTCTAGTGACCATCCCTCGTCGAGGAGGAAATTCTTCATTTTCCATCAGCCGATTTTTCTTGCTCTCGATTGAACGTTTACTGATCCTTCCCAACTACAGGTGCTTGGAATAGCTGCCCGCCCAACAGCCCCCCAACGGGCGCCAACTCCAGCGACCCCCGCCTCAACTATGTAAACAGTTACCCCGTCACCAGCATCAAGTACGGCATCGACACTGTCGCCCCCAACCTCTGGGGAGCGAATGCAAAGCCCGAGCTCGCCCTCTCAGGACCCAACGTGGGCTCCAACACTGGTTCCACCGTCAAAATCTCCGGTACGGTCGGCGCCGCCGTCTACGCCGCTCACGAGGCTGGCATTCCCGCCATTGCCTTCTCTGGCGCCTCGGGCACGAAGAGCCCTTGGAATGATATTTCCTTCGCCGCAAAGGTTTATGCGGATCTGGCGCTTAACATTACATCTACCATCATTGCGAAGGGGGCGCCTTACCTTCCCGAGGATGTCTGGCTGAACGTCAACTTCCCCAATGTGAGCCAGACCAAGTGCCCCAATCCTGCGCAGTTCAAGTACGTCTTGACGAGGATCAATTCCGGTACCAACAGCAAGCCTGATGTCCAATGGTGCGGGACAACCCGTCTGCCGGTGGAGAGCGACATCGTGAAGAAGAGCGGGTGCTACGTTGCTATCTCTGTTGGAGATGCTGCCGATAAGAGTACCGTGGATGCGGAGAGGCAGGCCATTGTGCTGGAGAGGCTGAAGCCGCTGTTGACTTGCGTTTGATGTTAATGAGGTTGAAAGTGCTGGCTCTAGGGGCAGGTGGGGTACACCACTGGAATGGAGGTACACGTTGGTGATGCTATGGCTTCTGCACACCATGATTGCTTGATGGGATGCACAACATCACGGATTAAACAAGACCACAAGGCGGAAGGTGGCTTCAGCAGCATTCTCTTTTCAGAGATCAGAATTTCATGATTTGTAATGGTACAACATACAGTCGTATAATTTATAGTCATTCGCAGTTCCAGCCGCGGATCCCAAGCCACACATAGCCAAAGTCGAATGTCTCCCACCCATTCGTCCTTTGGGACTCTACACCCTTCACGTTCAAGCCCTCCTTGCCGCAGCCGCCGAGCACTGATCTACAATCCGATTAGCCGCCGTTCCTTCTCGAAACGCTCACGCCCTTCCTCCCCAACATCCAGAAACAAAGAAGACGAAGGAGAGAAACATACTCTTTTGCGCCTGACAGTCTTGGGTCGAGAAATCTCCCTTGCCCGAATTTGCCAGATTCGCACAGCCGTTAAACTGCTGATCGCACGAGCGCTGCAGTGCGGCCCCAAGATTGACAAATGTATCTCCTTTGACGGAGAAAGGGCGGTCGGCATTGCCAGAGTCGAGAACCTGGTGGTGGGTCAATCAGCTTATCGCGGGCATGGTGAACATCGCACGTGAATATGACATGGCAACGGCACAACAGGTGGGGAAAATAGCGGAGTCTGGAAGGCATACCGGAGTAGCCGCCACGCCTCCAAGAGCGCCAGAGAAGCTCTGCGCGTTGTTTTGACGGACGACGTGCAGAACGCGGGCCTGCGTAGTAGCCGCAGCTGCCAGGATGGCGATGGCCGTGAGAAACTTCATTTTGAGGGATGAAAGAGGATGGAATAAAATTCTCCAATATGAAAGACCGAGAACAAGAACGAGCGTAAAAGTGGACAACTGCTTCGATACTGCGACCAGGCGCTAGTACTTTTCAATGAGCGACGGAAAGAAAGAGAGAAATCAGAATGGAAAATGGAAAATGGAAAATGGGAAATGGAAAATGAATGTGAGAATATGTGTGCGGTTCGTCTGCCTACGATGCCAACAGCTAGATATATACCCCATGGATGCTTTCCCTCCGGTCACGAACGCCCAACCCCCCACACTTCCTCGAACCTGAATTATAAAGGGTGTTCACAATGCTATTCATCGAACTGCGCATCTGGTGCTGAACCGGGAAGATCGCATTTCTGAAACCTGCAACGTCGAGCGTCCCGAACATGCAACGCCGCATCGCCAATTTGCCGGGTCATGCGAACGATTTCCATAACGGCCGCGACGAATGGAACCAGAGCAGAGAGAAACATTGTTTCCAGGAATGTCAGATTTGGGGTGGAGGGTGAACGTCCGGCGTAGGGCTCTCCGCGAGAATGGATTATGGAACGGTTTGATGCGCGCCGTCAGGCGGCGGAGCGTGGGACTTGAGATGATCGAGGGGTTGCAGGGCCTTGTGTACTTGCAAGTCTCGCGTGAGAGCATTATATGGCTGTGGACCGGTGTCACACGCTCGCTTTGCAGATACTTGGTTGTGGCGGGTGGGACTTCAGGACCGAAGACATGCGAGCAACGAGGGAATTCAACATCAGGAATATCTTTCCGTCACATGCTTTCCAATGCCATCCTTATCTCTCAGTGGGTCACAGACAGTAGGCTACTGGAATCCGGAATTAATCGCGATTCCTCGCATTCTGGGTGGTTGGTCCTATGTATAACCCCCAGCGGCCACCAGCCGGGGACCAAGGCTGACAACCCATCTCGATTGCCACGGTGGAGCCGAGTTATCAGGCAGGAGGAAGAAAACTGGCGAACAACAGGCCTTGAATGATCGCGTACATAGCTGATCCCCGAACCACGCACTGGGAGTACTGGACCATTGTCCGATCTACTGGCGTGGCTGCCTGATGCGCAATCCAGCCGGCAACGGTAATATACCAGATCGGATAACCCGAGGACAGTCGATTGATGATCTGAACGTGGAAACTGGTCATCGCAGATAGAGCAAGGAGCAACTGGGGAATCGCCAGATGTCGAAAGTCGCAGGTCCCATACAATTCGCCCCCACTGGAGGACCCCTTGCGGCTTTTAGGCGTTGAAGGGTATAGTGCGCCCTGTAGCACTGTCATAGCAGTACTTGCGAGCAAGCACAGCATGGGAGTGGCCAGGATGAACAGTGGGATATTTGGGACAGTCCAATATCGCAAAAAGCCGACGTTCCTGCAAGATCTCATGAGTTTGAGCCGCACCACCCAATAATATATACTGACCAGTAATGTTCCTGTACCCATGAGTAGATACTCGGAATCGACTCCCGGCACCATGGTCTGTTCAGTTCGTTCTCCATACAATACTGCTGGTATGCAAAAGCTTGGGGTGTAATGAAAGCCAACGCAATAAGAGCCCCAGCCGCGCAAGTGGCGAGAGTTCGATGGGCATCATGAATGCTCAGCTTCAAGGCGACTGTCCGTGGAACAAGCTGTAGGACATCGTACAAGAAGATAGTGCCACTCAGTAGACCGTTGCTTCGAACGAGGGTAGCAAGGCCAAATGCCATGCCTGAGCACAGCATGTAGGCATCTTGTGGGATTCCCCAGGCTCCATGTGCTCTTTCCGTCCGTCTGGCATGGACGTAGAGGAGCATTCCAGCGAAATTGAGGGTGGAAAACAGTGATTCAGCGTAAGGAGCAGACAAGAAAAGACCAGCAGGAGAGATGATGTGTAGGACTGATGAAATGAACGCAATCTTGTCACTACTGTGACGCTTCGAGACTGCACGGGCGAGACGATATAGGACAATAACAGAAATGAAATGGAACAAGTTGGAGATCAGTATAGCTGCCCATACGTAAACCTTCAGGGGACTTTCGCCATCGCCGAATAGAACTTCCTGAAAGTAAGCATCTCGTCTTCTGCGGTACAGTAAGCCACAACATACGGTTTTTCACAGCTGCCATGAGGAAGGAATACGTCCGGCTGAAGGCCCACTCCTGCTCGTAGACGTAGCCTCGTTGAGCAGCACCAGTAAAGTAGAAGGCGTCCCATCGCAAGTGAGTAAGGGCTATCCGATCAGGCAGTGGCTGCAGCTGTAATTGGTTGTTTTGATGCCCCGTCTGGCCCAAAAGGATGCCAGCTGAAGTATCATACCCGAGTCCAGGGGACAGGACTGCGAGTGAGATGAGAAGAGCCTTCCACAACACAAACACAACAAGTAGAGACACCATCGGATTCCTCCCCATGACTGGGCCACTGCGCATGCCTTGACCAGCCTCCATTCAAAGGAGGAGGGATGTCACCACGGTTGGTGCTCTTGTAACGAAGCTGGGGGAAGCGGCCGGCGCGGAGTAACCAATATCCGGTATGACTTCGCTTAACCTCCCGTCTTCTGATTAGCGATGCACGGGCCCCCGCTCCACACATCGCGAGCTTTTCAACACTTGACGAACTTCTCTTTTCTCCTCCAACCCACGAACCCGTCGACACGCCGCCAACAAGTTCACGGTAAGCGCATCCTCATTACGGACGACCTCCGCACATATTTGCATACTCCGGACATTCCGCATACTTGAATGCTGGAAACATGTCGGTTTATGAAGATGGCTAGAGTGTGGAATAGCAGCAATGCTTTCCCCTCTTAGAGATTCAGGACACGGTCAATGAATTGGACATTCGCTGACGGTCTTGTTCTCCATGACAGAGCCTCTCTCGACGATCACAATGGCACCTAAAGGAAAGAAAGCGGCGCCTGTAAGAGAACCCAGGATACTGACTTGTAATCACCCGCTAACACTCCCAGGCGCCCTTCCCCCAGGGCAAGGCCGGCAGCACCAAGAAGGCGAAGAACCCTCTCATCGAGAAGCGCCCTCGCAACTTCGGTATCGGTGCTGATATCGTGAGTCTCTGTCGAAGCACTGGACACTGGACATGCCCGCTGATACGTCGTTAGCAACCCGCCCGCAACCTCTCGCGCATGGTGAAGTGGCCTCAATATGTCCGTCTCCAGAGGCAGAAGAAGATCCTCAACATGCGCTTGAAGGTTCCTCCTTCGATCGCCCAGTTCCAGCACGTTTTGGACGTAAGTTTCGCGGCCGGTGCAACAGACGAACAAATGCTGATACCCTTCTCTAGCGCAACACCGCCGCTCAGGCTTTCAAGCTCCTCAACAAGTACAGGCCGGAGACCAAGGCTGAGAAGAAGGAGCGTCTCAGCAAGGAGGCTACCGCCATCGCCGAGGGCAAGAAGAAGGAGGACGTCTCCAAGAAGCCCTACACTGCCAAGTTCGGTCTGAACCACGTCGTCGGTCTCATCGAGAACAAGAAGGCTTCCCTCGTCCTGATCCCCAACGATGTCGACCCTATCGAGCTCGTTGTCTTCCTTCCCGCTCTCTGCCGCAAGATGGGTGTCCCCTATGCGATAGTCAAGGGCAAGGCCAGGCTCGGCACCGTCGTCCACCAGAAGACCGCTGCCGTTCTTGCGCTGACCGAGGTCCGCTCTGAGGACAAGACCGAGCTCTCCAAGCTCATCTCCGCCATCAAGGAGGGCTATCTCGAGAAGCACCAAGAGACCATGCGCCACTGGGGCGGTGGTATCATGGGCGCCAAGGCAAATGCCCGCATGGAGAAGAGGAGGAAGGCCATCGAGAACGCTATCAAGATCTAAACATGATTGGCGTGTGCATGCGGTAATGGGTATTTCGTGGGTTCAGGCGTCACTTTACTCTACATGGGAAGGGTTCTATAGCAATACCTGGTGTTTAGGACGACCAAAAGCGGCCAAAGAATGCTGCAATCAATTTTCATGAACTTCACGCATACTCACAAGAGTGCACCAAGGATTATTGAATATTAGTCGTGATTCGTAAGCGGTAATATGTGGGTCGACGGATCTCACACAGTACGAGTGGTCTTGGACTCTTGGTGGTACCTGCATTATCAGATGTAGAAAGAGCCCCTCATACGCTCCCCGCTCCCCCACCATAACATCACCTTCTCCTCAACGCCAGAACTTGCCACAGGAATTGACAATCCATTGACACACATTTGTGGATTTACTGACTTGCTTGTCGTATTATCGCGTCCGGTAATGGAGTTAGATTGAGCAGTGTCGTCTTCTCACTCTCAACAAAAGGTACAGGCATTTCACTGACTGCTCTCTGAACACCACGACCTAACACTTTTGAAGCTCGAACCGTCACAATTTCGGCATCAGATTACTTTCGATCGCGCTATTCACCATGCCATTGACCGTCCTATCCGACTCAGACGTCAGCAATTTGCTCCACGGCTTGACCAGAGAAGACGTCCTCGATCTTCAACAAAGCCTTGCCGACTCGCTACACTACTACTCGACATCGACGGAAAGTGACAAAAATGGCTGCGGGTCCTGTTACCAGCCGCTGCGCACGTCGCTAAAGCGTTGTGATGGACAGACGACATTGTTCATGCCTGCTAGTAGCAACGATGGACTTGGAGTCAAGATTGTCACACTGGCGGTACCGGACGGCTCCTCCGAGACAACGGTAGCCAGCCCGGCGACGGAAACGAGCTCCAACAGGACGTCCAGCATCGATGAGAACTCAATATCGCCGCTCTCCTCACTCCACATATCCCCTCAGTCATCGCACACATCCGGATCTGCGGCTGCACCCGCAGCCGCCCCCGAAACTGTCAGCGAGCAAAGCCGCACCACGCCCAAAGGTACCCTCACCCTCCTCGACGACAGCGGCGCTGCGCGAGGCTTCCTCAATGCCGAGGAAATCACTGCCTTCCGGACCGCATTAGCCTCTACAATGCTCTTCAAGAAGCGACACAACGTGCACGATCTGGTCGTCTTCGGCGCCGGAAAGCAAGCATACTGGCACATCCGTCTGGCACTCATTCTCAGAGGAACAGAAATCCACCATCTCACCATCATAAACCGCACATACGAGACCGCACTGAAGCTCCTGGAGTCCCTGTTTGCTGGCCCTTCCTCATCCTCCGACTCCGACTCAGAAAAGCCAGCACACCCCTTCCTCCACCGGCCCAAAATCCAAATTATCACTCCCTCCGCCCACGAATACCCCCGGCACCTCAAGGCTGCCATTCGCTCCTCCAGCATCATCTTCTGCACTACGCCTTCATTGACCCCGCTCTTCCCAGCATCCTACCTCACCAACCCCGAGGGCCGCAAAAAGGGCCGCTACGTCGCAGCCATCGGATCCTACAAGCCCCACATGATCGAAATACACCCGGATATTCTGAGACAGAATGCGAGACCGAACCATACGCATATGCATTTTCACAGACACGCAGCGGAGGGTGGGGCTGTGGTTGTGGATAGCGTGGAGGCATGCCTTAAAGAGGCGGGAGAAGTGATCCAGGCCGGGTTGAGGGGGAGGGAGCTGGTGGAGTTGGGGGAGTTGATTATGCTGGGGAGGGAGGCGGAGAGAAGGAGGGGGGAGGAGAGGGAGAGGGAGAGGGAGAAGAGGCGGAGGAGTAGGAGTAGGAGCGGGCAGGGTGAGGGTGAGGGCGATGGCGACGGATTAGATGATGGAGGTGTGGAGTTGGCTCCAGAGGGTGGAGGTGGAGGAGCGAAGAAGGGCAAGTGGTTTAAGGGGTTGAGGGGTGGCAAGGGCGGCCACCATAAAGATGGGCAGGAGGTGGAGGACGATGCAGTGGATGATGTGGTGGATAAGTCTGTTGGAAGTAGTCTTACCGACTGGTTGCAAAAGGGCAACGTGATATACAAGAGCGTAGGGCTGGGCTTGATGGACGTGGTTGTCGGCCATGACCTGGTGAGGTTGGCAGACCAGAAGGGCGTTGGAGTACGCATTGCGGATTTCTGAAGGCTGGCCGGAACTGGGGAAAAGAATGGTTCATGGACTGTCCCGGGCGTTGGGGTCGGGGCCGGGGAGGTCGCCTGGAAATGAGTACGAACCACTGTCGTCTTCCTAAGCGCTTGTGCATAGCTATGAGATTGAGCGCAGGTCCCATGTCGATTAGATGGAAGATAGATGATACCCGAAGACAATTTTCAATACGCAATGATTCGTAAACATGCACACAGCACGCACGCGCCTTCTTTTGTACATATACACGCTTCAACAATAGCTCTCGTAAACCATGACCATGCTAACCTGACCTATCCATGCATCCCATCTCCATCATGCTCTCAACAAATCGTCCCAAAGTGACTCTATATGGAGGACGGCTTAGGCAAAGTAACTTTTCCAAAGCACACCCTCCAGATCCTCCAACTGCTCCTGCTCAAACGCCTGTCTCACAGTCAGCACATCTCTGTTCAATCCAACCCACGAGGTGGGAAATAGGGTGCAAAAGTCTCTCACTCACCTTGACATCCACATGCCAAGTATCCTGCCTTGTCTTCTTGAAATCCGCCAGAATGCTCTTCACACTCTTGCCCACCATCCCCGGATCCGCAGCCGCCTTCCTCGCCAACGTAGCCAACACCTCTGGCAACCAGCTGGGCGGGGGACTCGTATACGGGAACGCCTGCACTAGGGCTCCCAGTCCCAAAACCGCTGCGTGTCTCTTCAAGATAACTTTGTTCTGCTCGGGCGTCGGCGTGCCGGGGACACGCCGTTTCGGCAGCGGATTCTTCACGAGCATGGTCTCGAATTCCGACTTCAACGTTGACACCATCCGATCCCGGAGACCGACTGGGGAGCAGCGAATCATGCCGGAGAGTGTGGTAGCGGCGCCCATGCGGACCTCGAATTGCACATCTGCGAGCATGGCCGAGACGCAGTCAAAAAGCTGGAGCTGCTGGTCTTCGGACATGAGGAACAGACGGCGGAAGTAGATGACTTGGATGTTGATCAGGGTGCGGAGACGCTGGTGCCAAGATGCAGCCGTGCGGCCGATGCGGATGAGGGCGTTGATGAAGTCCTTATCTTCACCTTGGCGGTGCGGGATGTTGGGGAGGTGGCGGAAGACGTGGTACGCAAGGGACTGGAACTCCGGATCTTCTTTGATGTCCATCATGTGAAGGAGCTGTTCCATGAAGGTGTCTGGGAAGAACTTGACGAGCTGCGTGCACTCGTACGATGAAAGCATCGAGTTGAGCCACAATAATACCGTCTTACCTCCCGATGTGTAGGACGACGGCGTCTGTTGTCCTGCTGGACGTTCTTTTCGCCAAACCTCGAGACGCTCAAAGACATCGTTAATCGTTGCAGTGAACTCTTCAGTAGGCTGGTAAGGCCGGACGCCGAGTGATGATGCTTCCTTTTGCGCCTTGATCAAAGTGGGGACATCTTTATACGCTTCATGGTACCTTGTCCTATAGATGCTAGCGATCGTCTGACCCACTGCCTCCCGGACGCTCTTATAGGGATGGTCAATATGCTTCAAGAAGTCTTCGAGGATAGGCTTCTCCAACCGGAAGTGCCATCCTGCATCGCAAATACACTGTTGCAACAGGTGTATCTTCGAACTCTCCTTGAAGGCGGCGCTGGACTCCATATCCAGACGGAAACTGGCCAACCAGTCGACCAGCGGCCAGCCTCGCCGAGGGTCTTTCCCTTGGAGGACAACATGCAGGAAGTTGGTCCAGTAGGACGAGTTCTCCGGGGTGAGACCATCCTTGAAGATGCTCCGCACGATGGGGAAACAGAACTCCCAGATCTCCTGACGTTGTTCGGGATTTAGCTCTGCTGCACACGAGAGCAGAGCAGCCATGATCTCTGCCGTCGCCCGATGTTGATGTTTGTCGCTACCATCGCCATACACCGACTGAGATAATTGTTTGATGTCTTCAAAGTTTACTTCAGCAAGCTTGTGGAACACTAACTCGAACGCAAAGTTCAGTAGCATGGCGTTGGACATGCGGAATCGGTCAGCGCCAGCATCACGCGGTTCTTGCTTCAGATATGCGAAGAAAGTGGAGAACCAATTACGATCAAGAAGCTTTCCGATTTTCCTCCGCACATTGGTCTCCAGCTCATCGTAGTCGAGCGGCGGAGCGTTGGGCAGCATCGCTGGCATGGTTTTGTTCCATACCAACCAGCCTGGGTAGTCGTTGTCCACATAGTACTTTGCTTCCGGCTTCGCAAAACTGGAGAGGAAATCTGCCGTCCAATCCGGATCATCGGCCTTCGTGGGAACCGTGATCTTCTCTGGAATTTCCTCTTCTCCAAGAAGGTATTTCTCATAGCTGTGCGCGGTAACGGCGCGGGTTTGGATTACAGAGAATAAGTTCACCAAAGCGCCTGCAAAGAGGCTTCGAAGATGAGGATGCTGATCAATGGATCCCTTTGTGACCAGTTCAACCATCTCATCCGATGCAATGGTATCGTACCGCATACCAAGACCGAGCACGATGGCTGCGGTCCTGCTGACCTTCTTCCAGTGCGCGGTTTGGCAAACCTCGACGAGCTCCTTAGCCAGATCAGCCTTCTTCCCCTCTATGCGTCCCCTCTTCTTCTTGATATAGTCACGTCTTTTATTGATCTTTGCCTGTACGGTGACCTCCTCGGTCTGATCGACTGCAAACGCGATGGACTGGATGACCTCTTTATCCAGAATGACCATTCGCTCCAAAGCCTTTCCCATGTCCATGACTTGGAATGTAGCATTGCTAGCAAGCTTCTGCACGGATGGTTTATCAGCGCCAGTGACCTCGATAAAGGCTTTGATCAATGTGGGCGTGAATCTCCAGTCGCGGCTGATAGTTTTGGCCAAGCTGCCGAAAAGGAGGGAGAACATGGCGCCCTTAATGCGCGGATAGTCATTCTCGGCTACGGCCTTGGTGAGTGCGTCCAGTAGCGACGGGATGACGAGCGGCCGCGCCCCTATAACACACTTAACGGCCGATTCGTTGGCACTCTGTGCGGTGCGTCGGATCTCTGTGTATAGTGATACGCTCGATTCGGCCAAATCCAGCAACAGCTGTTTGTCCAACTCGGTCTTTGGCCGTGGATTCGCATTGTGTCGGAGGCGCTGAAGGTGGTACACGTTTGCGCGACGTACCAGCAGAGGCCTAGGGTATTCCTTCCTTAATCCACTGAATTTGAAGGGATGAACATCGGCCCTGAGTAGACGCGTAACTCTATCAAGAACGTGCGCAGAACGCTCTAGACCGACATCGATAAACCAACACTTATACGCGTTGTATAATGAGTTAAAACAAGGAACATCATCCTCCTGTTTGGCGATCAGGAACTTGTGGACCATGTGGAGGGTCTCGCCAACCCGATGTCGTAGCCCATGGACAAGTTTGTAGTTCGTATCGTCCTTTTTGAGAGGATATCCGGCTTCATATTGAAAGGTGGGTTTCACCTCTTCATCTTCTGCTTCTCCCAAACCGGCATCGTCGTCTGGTCCCTCGGTATCCATGGCATCGGTTTCCAAGTCAGCAGCAGGCCCGGGTTCGCCATCTCCTTGTTCTTCCCGCGTATCAAAGAGAACGGAGATGCCGGAAACAAGCAGCCTGAGCAGGACCAAATTCCTCGAAACTTCATCTGACCAGTCCTTGCCAGTACCATCTCGCTTGATGGGAGGATCGGGGCCGGTGAGGGCGGTGAGCTGGTTGATTGCGCTAGTGGAATGGTGCTCGAACAAACGCACCGCGAAGTCGATCTCCTCTGTGCCCGGTGTATGCCACTTGATATTGAGTTTGTGTGGATCAACAAGCCGACCCCACGAGTCTGTGGTGAGCCCTTCTTTGAGCTCCTCCGGTTCGTAGATGGAATAGTCGATGGTGTATGTAACGGTCAGGTTGAGCAGCAAATGATGGATGAAATTTGACACGTGGACGGTAGGAATGCCCCTGCAGTTCTTTTGCATGTAATCAGCAATGTCAAAAAGCTCCTCCTTCCATTGCAGAACGGCATCACCGACGTGAACGACGCACATGCTGAGCAGACTGATATTCCACACGAGAGCGCGATCTCTCGGGAGGACCTCAGAACCGGTGGTGCGCGTCGACCCGGCACCGTTGTCTCCGATTTCAGTCCGAATTCCCGCCAGAAGATGGGGCAGAATGCGTTTCAGAGACTTCTCCGGGTTGATCTTAACAAGCGCGTTGCAAATGAAGGCCATGGCATCCCGAGCTTGATGTATCACATGGTTTGTGATGAAGTTGGCGATCTTGTCCAGTGCGATATCAAAAAGCTCCGGAGACAAGGCAGCCAGCAGAGGAGTGAAGGCTGCCGGGAGTGTGTTGACCACATTCTCCTCGGGGGAGCCACTGCGAACCCTTGAGGCATCGGGAAGGTTCTCCAGTAGAGTGAAAACACGCCCAAGGAACAACGTCAAGAATTCGGCAAGCCCCGTTGTCGAAGACCGCAAGATCCTGGCCTCCTCCTCGTCGCTAAGCTCCTTGCTGTAGTCGATTTCGACATCGCTGCCGGCTTTCTCTAGACGTTCGACTTGTTGAGTAATCCATTCCATAGCCAGGCCGGTATTGTCCTCCTCCCTAGGCGTCTCCGTCCCGTCTCTTGGAAATTGCAGTTTATTATTCTTTGCCTCCTGGGTCAAGTCATGGAAGGGCACGGTGTAGCAGACGCCTTGGATGTAGGACAAAGTATGCAGTGTTTTCTCCAGATCGTTGGCGTCTATCCCGGGTAGTGCAAGACCAAGCACCGTAGTGACGTGACACCTATAGCCCTTGGTGCGGGCCATGATCTTCGAGAGCATATGTAGCGCCCGGATTGAGGAGATGGTGCGGTGCACTTCCACAAGCCCCTGCATGGCAGGGTATATCCTTTGGAGCGCGCCAGGAAGGATCAGGTTGGGCTCCAAGTACGCCAGACTCTGCAGTGTGGAGAGGGAGAAGTTGATTGCCGTCCCACTCTTCGCGAAGATACCCATGAAGATGACGTCGCGGAGGCAGAGCACGAAGCGGCGCTTGAGAGCGTCGTTGAGCCTCCGACCCTCGGGGACCTCCATTTCGCCACTGCGCTCACGGTTCCAACGCATGACGAAGAAATCGGCCAAATAGAAGACGAGCTGCGAAAGGGTTCTCGTCCAGCTGCCGGAGTTGGACGGGTGGAAGAAGGTCTCGACAGCTTGGATAAGGCCCTCAAGTTTGGCGAGAATGGAGTTTGGATCATCTAGGCAGGCAGGCGACAGCGACATGACGATCCAACGGGCAATGTGATGAGGCACCGGGTGTTTTCGCTGGTCTCTATCCAGCATGATGGCTAAGCCTGCACCGAGGTCTACGGTGTCGCTATAAGGGGAGGTTGCTTGTCCAACCGGTATGTCGAGGAGTCTCAACGCAGCTGTGAAGATCAGGGCGGACTGCTCGCTCGTGAATATTCCATGCTGCGAAAATGGGACATGTTCTGCCGGTAGCCAGTCTCTCGCTAACCGCGATAGCACGTCTATAAAATGCACGTCGAACGCCCTGGAGCGGTTGACCAGAGACCACAGATGGAAGAATGTGGGGAGGAACTCCTGGGGTAGCAGATCCGGCCTGTCCTCTGGGGCGGGATTGGTCGGGAGAAGGAGGTTCAGCAAGCCCACGACCACGTAACCTGTTTCCGAAAAGGATGTACTGAAGTAGGGCAAGAACTCTTCAAAGATTGCCGGTATGTCATGCGGGTCAAAATAATGTTGCGCGAATGTGCATAGCTTTGTGAGGGTGCGGGGGTTACGCTTCACGTTGGAGGGATAGGAACCTCCCGACTCGGTAGGTAGGACGAAGAGCTTCAGCTCCCGAAATAGGGGTCGCCAGTCCAGGGTGAGATCCTTCCCAGGTCGCAGATAATGCTTGCGCCTGTTGGACGAGTGTGAGTTGGTGGTCGCGGAGTAGTTCAACTGAGGGGGATGCACTTACTTTGTCAAGATCATGAACATGCTTGCGAAACGCTCTGCTACGAGGTAGTCGAGGCCTGGGGCCAGAGCAAGCTCATAGTAAAGTTTCACCAGCTTCACCCTCGTGCTGCGGGGCAGGTCGAACTTGAGCGACAGCCATCCCCGTATCTCCCGGGTCCAATGGACAGCACCTGGCGCAAAGTCGCCTGCGGACACGGCAATGTACAGGTGTTGCAGGCATGTATTCAGGCTGTCCTCCCGCTCGGCCTGGCCTTCGGTCTGATATGGTAGGTATTGGAAGTAGGGGAAGGTTCGCGGGCGGCTGCGGCTCAGTCTGTCGCCATGAGTACCGTTGACACCAGCACCACCAGCACCGCCAGCAGCGCCGCCATTCGGCTGACGCCAATCGCCTCCAGGGGAGGTTGCACGAGAGGTGCCGAGCCCAGAGCCAGTGTCGAGGGAGCCGATGAGGTGTGCGGTACGCTCACTGGCCGTCATGATCCCGGTGGTCGTGTGTCCCGGGATGTGAGGCACGGAGAGACGAGGATGAGGACGGGAATCGCGAGGAAGGAGCGGTCATGAAAGGGCAGAAAAGAGAGCGAGCTGTCCGACGGCGAGGGGGACTGTAGCCGATTAGAAATAGCAGGATCAAGTGGCAATGAAGGTCGTGGTTGGCGAGGGTGAATGCAGGTCGAGATGGTAGAAGGCGGCCGGGGGTGCGCGCGTGGTCGTCCGTGGGCTGGAGGAGAAGCACTTGAGGCACCTGGTGGGCGTACGTACGCGCTGGATGCCTGTGGAAGGCGATGGTAACGGACGTCAGCCGTGAAGATGAATTAGAGTCTGCTTCTCGAGTCCCGACGACGGCAATTGTGGAAATGTGGTTGGCGTGGGGGGTGGATCTTGTTGGTGCTGAATGGTGGGTGAGGACGGAGGGTGAACAATATTGCATGGGGGGATCATGTAGCTATCCGCGCGCCCTCCCTCCAGGGCTCCTCCACTCCTCCAAGAGCTCTCTCTCAATGGCAAGAGCAACAAGCCACCACAGCCACAGCCACAGCCACAGCCACCAAGCGAAGCTATGACCACTCCGAAACAGCAGGGCTCCCTTGCCATCACAAGCCACATCGTCTAGCCTCTATCTGGAACTATAAGCGAGACGCGCGATTCAACACGACAACCTGGGAACCATCCAACACCACAGTCCACAGTCCAGTCGCGTCCCACCATCGCCTCTGGTGGTCTGCCATGAGAGACAATGGGCTCCCAATCCTACTACGATGTTGACGCCATTCTCACCGACGCCCAGGTGCGCTCTTCCTTAACATCTTCCCACCAGTCTCTTCTCTTCCCACACTAATCCATGGGCAAACAGAAAGTTCCATGTACTTTCGAGCTAACGGTGCCGGGCCTGGGCTATCTGGAAGGCAACATGACTGGAGACGTACGCACCTTCTCCCCCAAGTCCATCTATAATCACATCACACGGCTAACCGAATATGCACAGATAAAGCAGGGCTCCAAGGTTGAGCTGCCATTGTGGCTCGGCGAAATGCTTGCACTCAGGTATGTCCAGTTCTGATACATCTCGCAAGCCTCGGTCGTCCAATGTCTTATTATATTACTATATAGTCAAAGTCTAAATACCTCGTCTCTTGTCACGCTCGACCATCCGTCAGCCCTCGCTCCCCGCGTACTCAACGCCTTGAAGGCTGACCCTCGTACCGTCGACCTGCGAGCACTTGCCCCTCACTTTTATAGCTTGGGCGCCCGCATATTGGACCTATTCGAGGAAGATGACATGGTCCAAGTGCTGAGCGAGGTCCGTACTATCCCACCACAAACGAGCAGCCGAACTGACATCTTCTCTCTTCTCTGCACAGACTTTCAAAGCCAGAGCAGCCGTCATTGCAGACCAGGCACACAATCCCCGAGGCGCTTTAGGCGAAGGCGCCGACTTCATGCGTGGCCTTGATGAGACGGAGAGGAAGCGTGAGTGTGACCAACCCCCGTCTTCTGCAATCACTGATCGGACCCGCAAGTGTTCCGCGACGCACACGACAGTGCCAAAGCCGTTCGCTCATGGATGACGGATCTAAAGAAGAAGTAGTCCTAGGCCGCCGAGCGCAGAATGATCTGTGTTCGTGAGAGTGAGTGAGAGAGAGAGAGAGAAAGGAGGAGACGAGGCCACGACAAGGGGGCTACAGTCCACACCCGTCAGTCGCATAGGTCCCTTTCGCAGGATCCCTCGATGCTGTCAACCAAAAGGCGATTACAACGCGCCCAGGCTGGATCGCTTCGTGACTCTGGCCGGAGAGACAAAGGTTGCAACACAAACGACACGTTGAAAACTGAACTTGAAAGTGGACGGTGTCAAAGCCATTACGTTACCTGTACAAATAGCAAGGACGCCATAATCCCACCAGAACATGTCCCTCCAGACCGAGACACGTCCTTCATCATCGTTCAGCGCATTGTGCCCCCCAAGTTACTGTTCTGCAATATCGTCATCAGTTGATCGGGAGGATAGCCGAGGAACACCGGGCCGTTGAAAACCATTTGAGGCACCAACTGCGGGTTAGTCCTAGGAGGAGCCTCCGGTTGCACATTTGTCTGCAGCGCGGGACGTCCCGATGTTGCGTGATCCGCAGGAACCCCTGCTTGCGATGGTGTAGGCTCTTCGACGTGCGTGTCGTCTTTTGCCTCTGCCATCCTACCCAAAGCTCGATGATCAAATGGACATTTGGACGGCTTCTGCAACGTTTCGGGTGCTTTGGCGTTCGCTTCGAGCGGTGAACGGGGGGATGCCGTAGGTGCAGAGCCAACCGAAGAGGAGCTCTGGTCGTCTGTATACTTCGCGGGAATAGAGATTCCCCAGGGGCGGCTGGGAGATTCCCCAACTCGAACTTCTTTCAAGGGCCTGTCGAAATGAGGTAGCCTTGCTTCTTCAGCGCCGTCTCCAGGAGGACCGGCCGTTTCCGGGTTGGCATCGTGCAAACTGGCGGAAACTTCTTCAGCCCAGCTGTGTACCCGCTTATCCGTCTTCACATCTGGCTCAGGCGCATCAACGTCTGCACCGTCCTCATCTGGCTCCGCAGGGAGGAATCCTTGGTGCTTCTCGCCCAGTCCCTGGATCATGCTCACCAGATTGCCATACTTGCGATCCAATTGTTCTATATGCTCGGCATTACTTTGGAAACGCTTGATGCAAATTTCATGGCTCCGGGGAATCTCGTGTTTGTGGTTCTCGAAGTACTTGGCTACCTCCTCAGGGGCGTGTTGATCTAGGAAGCGGATAGGGCACACTTGTGCGGAACCCTCGACGGATTCCGGCGCCGAGACCATGTCATTCGCGCAAATCTCGGCGCGGATGGGGTCATTGAACGAAGGCCGCTTGGAGCGTCTGCCCGTTTGACTCATCCTCGACAGGGAGCTTCTTGGGGTCGCCAGTGAACTTTGCCGTCGACTTCCGGCAGCAAACGGGCACCCAAGCTTACTAGGAGTACCCACAGTCGTGAAGTCTTTCTCCATCGCAGACATGTCCACGTTGGCAGTCTTAGCGGAGACATTTGATGTGTCCACCTCTGCCGAGGGACCACTCCATATCCTGACACCTTTATCTTCTGTGGCGTGGAGCTTCTCTACCGCGGTCTGCGCCTTTCGAATCACAAAAGAACTCTGCTGTCTTTCCCCTTTCTCAATTTGGCTAACGTGCTCGAGCCAGGGCGTGTGGAGATGGGGTTGATCTGACCCAGCCAGCTCCAACTCCTGGAGAAAGACCCGGTGGTCTTGAGCGAGCGTAGTAGGGCTGAACTTTTTCAGGAGGTCTAGATACTGGAGCGAATCAGCAGATGCTCAGGCGAGAACACGATCGAATGAGTGTTGCATAATTGTACATCAGGGATATTGTAAGGTGTCTGTCAAAGCTGCAGGGCAGCTTCAGGTCTAGAGCTAAAGGTAATCATCATGGAAGGGGAAACAAGAACAATAAAGTATGCATACCTGCTGTTTCGCCCAGGAGAGCTTGCTTTCCAACTGCTTCTGGTGGTCGAGGAGAACCTGGTATTCCCCGCTCAGAGCCGCAAACCCCTCCGCGATTTGGTCCGCAAGATGGAGGACCGGAGACCCAGCTTGATCGGTCATGAATAGTTAAAAAAAGCGATTATTATGGTGGTCAAGGTGGGCTCCTCCTCTGCGAGAGGATGTGTGAGGAAGAAAGACGGTGAGCGGAACTCGGAAAGGTTTGAGCAAACCAAAGTCACGTGCTAGAATCTAGCGAGCCTTGGCATGACGGACATGCATTCTGGGGAGATTCGCATTTGTTGAGCATATAGTAAAGGATGTCGCAAAAAATGGATGGCTTTCCTTTGGCCATCATGTTAGGTCCAAGATTACTCAAGCCCCTTTACCCTCTCATTCACTCCAACGTTTGTGCAGGGGAAGCACTGGCGAGTGCAGGCATCTGAAGATGGACCGCCGAGCAGTCGTCCCACCCCCTGGCCCTGGCACATCTCGGACGGGGAGGCGCGTCACATCCAAGCACCGCCTCGACGTCTTACGTCGCCCGAGAACCATTGACCTGTATTTACTTTCCAGTATAGAAGTCACCTTGATTTCCCACTTCCTGAATTTGTCCTGAACCTCGCTCGCCGTCGTTATAGCGCCGCACTGCCGTTCCGCATCATCCTCTGCACAAACTTTTTCGAACTGCCACATGGCGGACTCGCTCCACAACTCCCGGATACACAAATGGATCGCATCGTCCCCGCCCGTCGTTTGGGGAATTCGACAACTACGTGAGCTCCTCATTGGCGCGCTCAGGCAAGGGCCAATCCCTCAGCATGTCGCATTTGTGATGGATGGAAACAGACGCTTTGCGCGGAACCACCATATCGAGACCGTAGAAGGGCATAACCTTGGCTTCGAGTCTTTGGCGCGGGTAAGACGGTTTCCTGTGATCGAATCATCCGTACTGAGACCTGTAATAGATCCTCGAAGTATGCTACAAAACCGGCGTCAAGGTCGTTACCATCTACGCCTTTAGTATAGAGAACTTCAAGCGTTCGAAACATGAGGTCGATGCGCTCATGAGCATGGCGAAAGTGAAGCTGGAACAACTGTCGGAACACGGTGCTCTGCTTGATCGGTACGGTGCATCTATTCGCGTCCTCGGCCAGCGCAGTTTGGTCAAACCGGACGTATTGGAAGCCATCGATAAGGCCGTAGCCCTGACGGCGGGTAACAAAAAGTACTTCTCCAAGGCCTCGCGACCGTAGTCCGCCGCTAACGATGTCTGTCGCCAGGGCCATCCTGAATGTCTGCTTTCCCTACACCTCCCGCGACGAGATCACGACAGCTGTGAGGAAGACCGTCGAGACATATAGCAAGCCGATAGGGGGACCTTCACCCCCGACAAAGCGCCCATTCTCCGAGACGCACATAACGCAACATATACGCCAACAAATGCTTCAAACCGTGCCGGAAGATATGCCTGAACTACAGTCATCGCGGTCTCCGTCACCATCATCCTCCAAGGACACCTCCACCGCTGACGGGGAACAGTCCTCCACCACGTCTACAGCCATCAACCTCTCGGATCAGGATGATTATCAGGGAATGTCGCCGGTGTATAGGGACCCTGAAACGATCACAGCTGAGACCTTGACCGACAATATGTTGACTGCTGGTGCTCCACCGCTCGACCTTTTGATTCGTACTTCAGGAGTCAAGCGACTGAGCGATTTCATGCTTTGGCAGTGCCATGAGAACACCTCTATTGTGTTCTTGGATTGTCTTTGGCCGGAGTTCGACCTCTGGCACTTCCTGCCCGTGCTCGTGGAGTGGCAGTGGCAGAAGAAGAAGCTTCACGAGCAAGAACGGGGCCGCGGCCGTCATGGAATCGATTGAGGTCCAGAGCCGGGCAATGGCGGGAGACCGAGCTGGACCAGCCCACATGCATTGATACCCTTCTGAACCTCGCAACCATAGGCGGGATGGAGACTTGGCGGTTGCTGAACATGCCTTTTGCATGGATCCTTAGGTAGGCATGTCCAGTGGACAAGCGAGCTGCCAGCGACCCACAGTGCCACAGCGTCCAGTATGTGAGAGCGATGACGCATTCGACCTGCTGATGTTTATTTGTCGGTGGGTGTACGTGCCGGACAGGCGGAAATGTAGTCCGGACGCCGATTCGTACTGGGCGTAATGGATCACGGGCATCCTCTTATAAAAGTCGTCCTTCTGTCCATCAATTCTAATCCAGCTACCAGATCCGTTGAATACTTTCGGGTACTCCTTTGTTCCGCTGCTCAAGTTTTCCTCGCTCGCCTTCCGCTGTGCATACTCGGTTACTATTGCTTTGTTGTCACTACCTGACATCACCCAGCTTCGCGCTCGGCGGGACTCTCTACTATCAACGTCACCACTGTGCACGCCGAAGCACCTCCATTCCACTCCCCCCATGTCCACCAATCTTCTCTCCCTCCCTATCATGACCGAACCCGTCATTCACTCCACAATGTCGACCAATCTCATGTCCCTCCCCACTGAAGTCCGCCAAATCATCTACGAACACCTCTTCAGCTCCTACGTGATCCGTCACGGGCACGGCCACAATGCTCCCAGGCGCGATCAAAACCGGGCGGCGCTCCTCCTAACCTGCAAAACCATCTACACGGAGGCATGGAGGCTACTCCCGCAAAAAGCACTCCTCCATTTCCACGGCACAGAATCCTTCATTGAAACTCTGATGAGCATGCACCAGAGCCATATCACTCACATTCGTCACGTGCGCGTGACGTCGTTCCCGTTCCCCTTGCATGGCGCCTCTTGTACCGAATTCCGCCATATGTACTACTTCGCCGATGCGATCAAGCTGTTCGCGGGGCTGAATCTGGACCAACTGACCGTTGATGATGCCTTCCACGGATTTGGACTCGTAGAGGGATGGCGTGATGTGGTTACCTACTTTGACATTGAAGCCTTGCTGAAAAGTGACGGCTGGAGAGAACTCATCTACATTACGCCAAACACGGACTTTATGGCTAGTGGCTACGATCATAGGCGGAAGAGGCTATCTCAACCAGATAATTGGCATCAGATGCTTTTGGAACGGGATGGGGTTAATTCGGGCGCGGATGTCTCAATGTTTATTACGCCAGAGGAAGAGACTACCGGGGACGCACATGGAGAACCAGCGGTCCTATTGCCTTGGGAAGCGACACCAGGACACGAAGTCATCCTTAACCCGACCCTTGCGAAAGTGGGACAGGAGATAAAGGGTGTAGTTACGGTTGTGGCCCGGAGAGGGAAATACAAGGCCGTGGCACAATTGGGGAGCATGAGGCTTAGTCCTTGGAGGAATTGGAGGGAGATGAAGAATGCTGAGGGAGGGTTTCAAAGGGAAGGTGAGTACGCGTTTCTCTGCGGATATGGTCTTTTGATTTCAATGTCGCGATCCCATTGACCGACGTCGGTCAAGCATCTCAGGTCCCTGGGCAACGGCATCTCACCCTTTCGTCATTACTCCCGCATCGCCCTGGACATTTGTTATTCTTTGCACTCATACAGTTGTCGAGTCCAGTTTCTCTTACCTACAAACATCCTTGCTGACCAGAATCCCCAAGATTGGACACCATATTACAACGACATGGCCGACGCCGTCAGCTGGATCTACGGTGGATGGGGCCGCCGAATGATGCTCGCCCAGCGAGCCTTCAATTACTGAGATCTTCCTCTCTTGAACTGCCAACACGGGACGATCGGCTGCTCCATAGCTCGCCGAGCTCTTGGTGGTACATCTCGACCCTCGAGTGGTGCACACCGCAGTCCTTATATGTTTTCCAAGGCCCAGGTTTCACATACATGTACACTGTTATTTACCCAACACGTGCCAGAGAGTAATATTATGTAGGGGCGGGGCTTGGCCCAATCGCATTTCTATTTAGCCTGCAATCTATGGTACGTAAGTTGGGCGGGATTGACGAGCGCATCACCAGGTTCCAGGGTTGCGGCTCTTGTAGTTGTCGGTTGTCATCTTTGATTTTCTTCTGTTACTGCCAATGTTTTTTTTCGCGCTGTTAAAGAGGGCTTGCACCCGGAACAGTGCTGCGTTGTTGAGCGTTCCGCGTATCGATGACTAGGAGACTTCGGAATGCTGTCGCAGAGCCATGGCCGTCTTTGCCTGGCACTGGCTTTGTGCACAGTGGTCATTCTTTTCGTTGTGAGGTTTGAGCGTCAAGGACATGAATATCATAAATTTGGCTTGAAGCAGCACTCTTGGTTGCGGAACACCGGAGTTGGTATAGGAAATGCTACATTAGGTGTACGTCTTCCGCCCATCCAGATGTAATTCGCGGGAGGCGTAACTGACAAAATGTAGTTTGAGAAGATCTTCGTCATCAACGCACCATGGCGGACAGATCGAAAAGACTCCATTTCCCTTGCTGCCTCATATAGCGGCATCTCACTAGACTGGATCGATGGAATTCAAGCCGAAGACATCCGGGAGAAGGCGTACCCACCGGGAAGCCATCGCCAACTGTCTGACGGGTTGAAAGGCTCGTGGCGGGCGCATATGAATGCCCTTCGAACGTACGCAGAGTATCGCAATACATTCGACCCTTGAACGACGCTAACAATCCTAGGATCGTAGAGCAGAATCTCACTTCTGCCCTGGTCATGGAGGATGACGCTGATTGGGATTTCCGCATTCGCTCGCAACTATCGAGCATCAGCCCTGCGGTTCCTCATATATCAATGCTTGTCTCTCAAGAGGGCCTCCACGCACCACAAGAACAAACGTCTCAGGAGCGCCTCTCCCAAGCTGATTTGGCCGACCGATCCGCTGTTCCTCTCTCCTCCTTGCGCTTGCATAAGTTTTCTCTCGACACTCCTTACGATCTCGCCTGGGACGTCCTCTGGCTCGGCCACTGCGGCGCTACTCTCCCGCCGCCATCACCCAGCTCCCCCAACCGCGTCCTCATCTCTAACGACCCTACGATTCCTCTACCAAAGCACCTCAGACCCATGCGCTCAGCCCCGCTCGACCCAATGGCCACCCTCTATCCCCCCCACACCCGCCTTGTCCACCGCACAAACACCACCCTCTGCACCATCGCCTATGCCGTCACTCAAGCAGGTGCCAGAAAACTCCTCTACGAATTCGGCATCCGTGACTTCTCGCAGGGATACGACTTCGCCCTGTCAGCCTACTGCAGTGGCAAATCCGGAGCACAGCTCGAGGGTGCTGCGCCAGTGCCGATGTGTGTGGTTGTCCAGCCGCCAGTCTTTGGGCACTGGTTTCAAGGGGAGGGGGGCGGTAGCGATATTTCTGCAGTGGGAATGGGAGGCAAGCCGGAGGAAGGGAGCAGGTATGTGAAATGGAGTGTTAGGAGCAATTTGGAGGGGTTGGTTAAGGGGGAGGCCGGGTTGAGGGAGCAATGGGAAGATGAGGAGTAAGGAGTAAAATGATACAAATCAAATACAAGGAGGGTACCCTTGTTTTAGGGGAGTTGGGCATCGTACTGTACATTTTGGGATATCAAAACTCCGTTCAGCACTCTATTACATCCTCTAATGCCAATGCGCGATAACCCTCTTGCCGTCTTCAATCCTCTGCCCACTACACGGTCGGGTCGGTGTGAATTGTGTCACTCCCGTGACTTTGTGGCAGATAGTATTAGGGCAATTGACACGAGATTCATATGATCGCTTTCCGATTTGTGCGTAATTTCTGGCAATGAGCAGGAGAGGTGCTTCGCATGGGAATCGAGACAGAAGTTAGAACCGTAAGGGACTTTTACACCAATCAAAAATCCTATTGATACATTTGTGAGCTATCTGCACCCAACATGAATTATGCCTTCCAGGCCCATCTTTGACTCATCCAACGGACCAAGTACACCAACCCAATCAACACAGGCACTTCGATGAGGGGTCCAACAGTAGCAGCAAGTGCCTGATCGCTTTCCGGACCATATGTGGCAACGGCAACAGCAATAGCGAGTTCAAAGTTATTACTCGCAGCTGTGAAGCTCTGAGTGGCTCCTAGCCTGTATCCGTACCCCAACTTGTTGCAAACAAATAGCGTGAAAAAGAATATAACCATAAAGTACACAATAAGGGGGGCAGCAGTCCTAACGACGGAGACAATTTGGTGAACAACTTGCCGACCTTGGGAGGCGAAGAGGACGAGGATGGTATAGAGAAGGCCAATGAGTGACCATGGAGCTAGCCACTTGAGAAACACCGTATCATACCATCCTGGAGACACTATCTTCCTTAATGCGAATCGCGTTAAGATAGCAGCGCCTAGTGGTATTCCGAGGAAGACAGCTACACTTGTTGCGACGGTCTTGTAGGACACGGAGAGGGTACCGGTTTCGCGGCTAATGACTTTAATGAAGAGGACGGCGATCGGGGCGTAAAGTATCATCTGAAGAATGGAATTGACAGCCACCAGGATGGCGCAGTATTCAGCGTCGCCGCCTGCGAGTCCGTTCCATATCAAAACCTATCAAGTAAAATGTAAGCATCGTGATGAAGACATCAAGAGTCCTCGTGGCTTTCGAACGTACCATGGCGATGCATCTTGCTAAGCCGACAAGGATCAGTCCTACTCGTAAATCACTTTTATCAGGAAGAAAAGCCCATGCAAGACCAAGCTGCGTTCAGTCAAAATCGGCGTCCGGACGGCAAACCATATCATACTTTACACGTACCATAAGAAGCGGAGCAATAATCCAGTTCATGAAGATGCTAAACCCAATCTGCACCCAAAGCGCGCGCGTTCGGAACAATTGATGCAAGGTCTCGTAGCGAACTTTGCAGAGGATCGGGTACATCATAACCAGCAAGCCGAGGGCAATAGGAACCGAAACGCCTACGAATTTGCCCTTCTGGAGCGCTGGCCCAGTGTCTTCGACAAAGTTACCCAAAAGTATGCCAGTTATCATGGCAAGAAGGATCCATAATGCAAGGAACCGATCGAGCCATCCGAGTCCCTTAATCACTGAGCCGTATGTCCGCTTTCCTGCAATTGCTTCTTCGCTCTGGAGGCTTTCGGGGTCAATATCCTTTTGGAAATCCTTGGGTATGGGTTGAGTCGGATGATCCCCTTCCTCAGACGGCAAATCCATGATGATATTTTCGGTCGAAGATGTGTTTGGGGCTCACTGTGTGTATGTGCCTTGTCGAGATTTGCGCAAGGGGAAAGAAGGTAGAAAGCTGATATTCCTTTGAGGGGTATGGGGTATGTACCAAGATGCTGTTTTCGAATCTCTGATGTTCGGGGGTGTTGCCTGATGTTTGGTATAATCTGAAGACAGAGTTACCTTCACTTTATATCCCACAAACGTGGACATAGAACACGGTGAGTTTGGGCCTGAGCCAATCACTATCGAGCAGTGACTCACCAGTAATGGAAGAATCAGCATGCAGAGCACTTGGCGCTAGCATTTAGGGACCATCACCCCAACACGAGAAGAATGTTTTTCAGATGACTCGAGTAGTCGCTTCCAGACTGTACAGACACTTTCAGACAATGGCCACCACAAACATGACAAATCCAGCCTCGCCATGGCATGTCGCGTATCCAGTACCCAAATCATCACCTGCTATTATTCGCCGGGAAGAAGTCCTCAACATGATGAAGCAGAGCGCAGCAAGTTCGAAAAGAGACTATTTGCTGATTGATTTGCGTCGCAATGATTTCGAGGTGGGTTCATCACCGCGAACCTTCCAGCTTTCTTATTCCAGTATGACTAATTGAGCTAGGGAGGTACCATTCGCCATGCAATCAATCTCCCTGCACAGAGCATGTACCCTACGATTCCCAACCTGTACGAGCTATTCAAGGCCGCAGGTCTTCGCAAGATAATATGGTATTGCTGTACGTTTCACAATCCGGTGGCGGCCACCATCCAAGAAGAGACTTGGGTGCCTATTTGGCTCCGAAATGAGAATGAAACTTACCAATTGCTGTGCAACTAGCTTCCTCGAAAGGACGAGGTAATCGTGCCGCTAGTTGGTTCGCCGATTACATTGCGGAGCAAGGTGATGACCAGATGAAGAGTCTCGCTTTGGCTGAAGGCATCAAGGGGTGGGCCTCGGCGGGTGACGAATACGTGCAATGGATGGTGGAATACGACCCCGCGTTCTGGTCATCCTGATTATGGGGAAAGGCTTGATATGAGATAATGTTGAGGAGATGACTTCGCAAGTTAATGTAACCGGGACGCTTGCGATTGCATGGTGCTACTTCCTTTATCTAGTGAACCACGTGCAACTCCAGTGACTTCGGGCCCGTTGTGTATGGGGAATTTAATCGAACACACAGTTCTATCATGTTGGAGGACGAAAAATCATGGTAAATGCAGACATAGCCGTGCTGTCACCCTATAGATAGTCATGGTGTAGTACGAGTACTCAGACAGCTGGCCGAATGGAACATCTTTGCAACAACCAATTGCACGAATGCCAGTAAGGGCATCCGTGGTGATAGTGCAGTACTTAGAGCCAACGGGATAGCGCACACACCGCCGCAACTCTCTCAGCCAATGTGAGGAGGCGAGTGACATGCCAATGTCTGGCAGGAAACCGAATATGCGTTGCTCCCACTGATGGAATCGGCCAATTTCCGCTAGTAGAGTGACAAGAGCTACGGCGAAATTGTCGGCGGTAGACGCGGGAGCAAAATGATAACACCTAAACACCGATCTACACTTTTCCTTCCACCTCCTACCTTCCTCTCTTCCTCTCTTTGTCGCGTTTTCTTGTAGCCTTGCTCCTGCTCCTCTTCCTATGTGGTTAGGGTCGCACAGAGTATGTAAATAATTGATTTTTCTGCATTGCGCTGTTGTTTCTGTTGCTGGATACAGCGCTGGAATCTATACTAGCTCTCGAAAGTTAACGTCTAATCGTTTAGTTTATACCACTCTAGCTGGCAGCACCCAACGCACCCAAGTCCTTGTCAAAGGACATGTTCAGGGCCATAGCGGATGCTTGCATCGTAGTTCCCTTCGTTATGATCTCCAAGTCGAACTTTTAATATGCTCTCATTGTCTGGGCCCTGCTTCCTGCGTCGTTGTGAGTGTGTTAGCGAGATGGGTGGTAGGTATCCTCTCGCCAGATGTTCCCGTAGGTTCAACGGCTTGCTCCGACCACTCCCCATCTATGCGGGAGCTGGTCCGTGCACCCAGATCGACATCGTCGTCAACGTCTCTCCACCTGGGCAGCTTTCGGCAGCACAGTACGAAAAATATGGAATCCCTCTGAGAGCATCATGCCGCCTCTTCTCTTTTTCAGGCCACAGAGCTCAACGAGTGCCACGGCCTGAACTCCCCCCACCCTACGATGGCATCCCCTGACCCCTTTCTCCTCCTCAGGCCCTCCACTGCTCACCATTTCGCCGTGAACGTTCTCGTTCGTAACGGCGTTCCACACGCTAATGCCGAAATCATTGTCTCTGCCCTCGTTGAAGCCGACCTCCGCGGCCATGACACTCACGGTATCCACCGCCTCCCCTCATACATTGCGCGCATTCGGCACGGTGTTCTTGACCCGCATGCCTCCCCAACGCTCAAACAGATAACCCCCGCCGTTGCTCTTGTCGACGGGCATAATGGTTTCGGCTTCCTCGCTGCGCATATGGGAATGGCTGCTGCTATAAGCATGGCGCAGGGTGGATCGGGAATTGGCCTTGTGGCGGTCAAGCATAGCAATCATTTTGGCATGTCGGCGTGGGTCGTGCAACAAGCGCTCGACGCTGGCATGGCGAGCCTTGTGTTTACGAACTCCTCGCCTGCACTTCCGCCTTATGGCGGGAAGGAAAAGCTGTTAGGTGTGAGTCCCATTGCTGCTGGGGCACCTGCGGGTCCTGGGGGCCGGCCATTTATCATGGATATGGCGCCTAGTGTAGCCGCGAGGGGCAAAGTGTATAAGGCACTGAGAAGGGGAGAGCAGATTCCCCAGGGTTGGGCGCTGGACAAGCATGGGAGAGCAACTCAAGACCCTCAAGACGCGCTTGAGGGCGTCATGTTAGCCATGGGTGGGCCAAAGGGATCCGCACTCGCTATCATGATGGACGTGTTTTCAGGCGTGCTGACTGGCAGTGCGTTCGCGGGGAATGTTGCAGGTCCATACGATCCCTCTCGGCCTGGCGATGTTGGCCATTTCCTCCTTGCAATACGCCCAGATCTGTTTCTTAGTCGTGAGGAATTCGGCTCGAGGATGCAATACCTCTATGATAGGGTGACAGGGGCGGAGCGTGCGGAAGGTGTTGATAGAATTTACTTTCCGGGAGAGATTGAGTTGGTGATGAGGGAAAAGAGGATGCGGGAGGGGATTCCGGTTGTCCAGGCAGAGTTGGATGCATTGAATGAAGAGGCGGGGAAGGTGGGAGTTGATGCATTGCAGGCGGAAGTGCGGAGGGAGAAGTCGCGGTTATGAATGTCCTGCGTGCAGTTATGTTGTGAGCAGCACCCAAACGTTGACAGGGAGTGCTGCGCTGCCCAGGTGTATGCTGTCCACATCACGTGTATTCGCCATCGCAAACTTAGACACGTAACGAGATGAGACTACTCGGATTGCGTATGACAAAGAACCTGTCATTGTTCCAGAAGAAACGCCTATATTCTAAGGGCTTTCTACAGGCCCACTGCCGTGGGTAGATACCACGTCTAGCTCTACCCATGATACACGGCATGTCTCCAGCATGTAGAAACAGTTCAAGCTGAAAAGAAGGTACCATGCATGAACTATGGCGCCTCAAAACCTGTTAAGCCTCGAGGGTTCTGAAAATATTGTATGCACTGTATACATTCACTATTACATGCGCTAGAAGTTTAACCTGCATCACATTCACCTCCGCGACACTCATCGTCCCTAAATGCTGTTTTTAACAGCACGAAGCCATGTTAGACGTACGTGTTGATTACCGGCAATGTATTCTTTGCGTTGAATGCAAAAAGAAGAGCGATCATTGCCTTGAGGTCCACTCCGGCCTGCACTTCACAACCTACGCACCAACAGCTCGTGCTCCCTTTTGGCTTCGTCAAAGTGGCTAAAGAGTTGGATGAGGTCATTGCACTCTCAGAAGCTACTGCCTCTGGCTCTTACAAAGGTAATAAGTTCATGAAGGCTGGAACGGCGGCGAAACGACCGCACCGGGCATGACCTTAAAGGGGCCTTCTCTCCTGCGATTGAAGCTCGGAAAGCGACCTAGAAAGGATGGGATGACAAAAAAGAAAAAAAAGTCCCACGAAGCTGGAAGCGGGCGCCTCGCAAACCAGCGGGTTCTGCGTTGTATGTTGTTCATATCACGAAGGGACTGTCGCCTGCAGCTTTCCGCAGCAGGTCACAGACACTTCGTCGAGCAAACACTTCTCTTGTCCTCCAAACTCCGAACCGCACGACGCATCCTTCGCTCCTTCCTCCTGGGCTCCTTCGCTCTTTCTTGCTCGAAACCTTGATTCAACCTCCACCACACCCACAATACGCGGCGCTAATATCCGATCACTTACCATCGCCGATACGCCCTCTCTGCTATCCGGGTAGCTGCCGTTATCAATTGGCGCTTCCATCTAGCCAAAGAAAGAGTTGGGACAAGAGCGAGTGAATGAAGACTATGCCGAAGTGAGGCAAGAAACCAAGAGAGCACGAAAGGGACAGAGATCTGACGAATGTGAAATACATCCTAGCCGTGCTTGCCTACCGAACCCAGGAAGACGATTGAAACCTCGTCGCCACTGCTTCCCAGACCCCTCCGACTGGCTAGGACATAGAAGAATCTGGAAAATGGGAGGGAAGGGAACACAGGCATTGAACGGCTCTTCCTGCACGAACGAGGAACATGCCGCGAACCTCCCCTGCTCTTCGTTCCGTTGCAAACCAAGTAGACTCGTTACGTCGTCGTCATCGCGACCACCCGCGGTGGGCCATATGGGGCAGAAGGAATGATGTAAAAGCAAAAACATAATGGAAAAGGGTCCCTTTCTCTGCGACTGACGAAAGTCGAAAATGTTGGGATGAATAGATAGGTTGGGCGCATTAGCAAGAAAAGAGACGGAGAGGAAAAAAAAAAGAGAGCGGGCTGAACCGTGGATCGAACACGGGGCCTCTCGCATATTAGGCGACGATCCTGGAGAATCGGAAACCCAAAGCGAGAATCATACCACTAGACCATTCAGCCTGTCCTATTTGTTGAAAGAGCAGTTTTCCAGTATTCTATATCTCGAAGCATGAAAGAAGTTGAGCGCTGATGGATCGTGCTTTGTTGATGTTGATGGCGTTGAGCGAGCGGATTGGTGTGGAATATGAGAGGTCGGTGAGCCCGGAACGAAAACCCGAGATCCCCACCCTCGCCCAGCCAGGAAAGCCTTTGGACACAATCGAGCTGTACGACACACCCGTAAGCTACTCGGAGATAGACTTCTCCATGTGCTTTCATTTGGAACTGGCTAGCAATCTGTCGAAGCCTAACCTCGCGAAGACATTTGGAAAGGGGTGAGGTCTTTCCCTCGTGTTACGCTTCATCCGTATGTCGAAGTTCCGAAAGGATCATATTGCACCTTGGGAATTGAACGACACGAAGCAGAAGATTCCTTCCACTTGCTTGTGCGTGATAGTTTGCAAGTTGTTTAGCCACAGGAAGTATTTCCTCGTCATTCCATGCCGACAGAGACTACCAATCCATCCATGGATGTTGATCCCTTATTCCTCGTGTTTCATGGGCCACTCGCTTCCTCTCGGTCAAGCTCAAATGAACTAGAACGGACACAAAGACACAAATGTTCGTTGGCTATCGCATCCGTCTTCCCAAATTTCCCACACTTTTCGTGCAGTCTTCATCACAGACTGCCTTTATCTTAGATACAACCGTATAAACAAGCGAGGGTATCGGCATACATGGAACTCCTTCTCCTCGACCAAACCAAACTTCATCTCCCCCGAAGTGGCACTTGCGTGCAGCAGAAAGAACCCCAAACTCTCAAGAAGTTGGTATAAACTCTCTAACTCAAGGGTGTATCAAGAACCGAAAACAAAAGAATATGAGAAAAAGAAGAGAAAAGACCAAGAGATGACCATGCGACTCCTCAACCCCGACTCGCTGGCTCTGACGCTGAACGCTCTCAAGTCAAGTACGGGCTCGCTAACGGAGCTAAATCGAAAGCACGCTTCCGCTAAGTACTATACACCGGCGCCTTGACCAGGATACTCTTCCCCCTAATCTGCACCGCCACGCCCACTGCCATCCTTACCCTCGGCGCCTGTTGCTCTTCTCTACCTCCGCTAGAGCTGCCTGGTGGATTCTGATTCTGAAGGCTCTGCTGACTCCCGCCTTGGCCGAGCGAAGACTCGCGCTTATCACGCTGGGAGAGGGATTGCGCCGGTTTCTTCGCGCCGCCAAAACCGAACATGCCCCTTTTCTTCTCGCCACCGCTGCCGGCCTCCTTGGGCTGTTGATCGCCCTGGTGGGCTTGCCCGTCTTGCTGTTCAGCGAGCGCAGAGGCGTCGTCCATTTTAGAGGCTACACTCCTCAGGGAAGCCGCGTCTTCGAATTCCAGAATGGGATTCGTCAGAGCGGGTATGCCTGTCTCCATCTTCATGTAATCAGAGACCAGGCCGTGGCCGGGCGGGAAGTACTCGATATGGACCTCGCGACTTTCGAGAGGAAGATGTTGTACAACGTTGACTGCTAGTTCAATGATCATGGGCACGCCACCGTTGAGATCTGGAGGTGCAGGCTCGTTCAGATACATCTGCAGAGACCCTATGAGGCTCTCATTTAGAGTCTCAATCAGATGCTGACGGTTGGTAGGTGACTGGGGTGAGCGTAGCAATTCTGCAAGGCCCTCCAGCGTCGCTAATCGCCAGTTGACTACCTTTGCTACCAGAGCCTCCTCATCCTCTGCTGTGTGGCAAGGGGGTGATAGTTTACGAATGTTCAGTTGGATGGTTTTCAGCTGCGTCGAGAGTCCAGGATCCAAGTCAGGGTGGAAATACTTGTCGAAGATATTCTCAACGAGCCATGACGAGATGAAGGCTCTACCAACGGCGGTCATCTCCTGCTTACCCGTCTCGACCGCATTCTTGTTGACTACAGTCTGCAGCCAGGGCGGGATCGACTTCCAGTCTTTCCGGATGGCGAACGACAACTGTGCTATTAGCCCGTCCAACCGGCCGAAGCGAGTGGTATACTCGCTATCATCCATTGATGTGCGGGACAGGGACATGCGCTGGTTTGCGAGAGTATTCTGGAGTGCATGCACCTGCGCTTCCTTATCAAAGAAGTACCTCTTCACCTTCTGATATTTCTCGCCTGAGTACGAACATTAGCGCCGCCTTTCCATGTCGCGGAGAAAACTCACGTAGGGTGTCCAAATCGTTGCGAAGCTTCGCGACTTCCTCCTCAGATATATCGCTTGTGGAGCGAGGCACAGGCGTAGCTCGACCCATCTCGTTGAGCTGATCCTGCTGACCCTGCGATTCCCCTCGATATGGCTGGCCTTGAGAAGCTGTCGGTACCACGTTAGCACCAAACGTGGCAACGCCAGGCGAAGCCGGCGGCTTCCCATGATTCTGACCTTTCGCTGACGGCTGCTGCAGCAGGGAAGCCTCTCGGGAAGGTGCGCCAGGGGGAGGACCGGCCGTTTCATTGACCTTGCGCAGCGTGTTACGCTGCTGGCCCGCAGGCATGCTGTCCTGCCCTTGCTGTGCCGTGTTCTCTGCGTGGGCCTCGACCGTCTGAGAGGGACGGTTCTGTTGCTGAGCGTCGTACGCTTGATATTGTGGGGGCTGCTGGACAGGCGAAGGTGGCACAAGCTGCTGCGACGAGGGAGGGCGAAGCTGTTGCAGACTGGAGGTATCGCTCGGACGATTCTGAGAGAGCGTGCGAGTTGCCTGGGCTAGGTGGAGTTCTTTATGCTGCGACGGTGGACGGACGTCTTGCCCGTGAGGGTTCGAAAAGTCCTGACCTTGCTGGGCCGGAGGCAGAGGCGAGTATTGCTGTTGATAGTGAGGCGAGGATTGTTGGGTATCCTGGCCAACCTGCTGTTGGAGGTGCTGTTGCTGCAGGGGTTGCTGCTGTAGATACTGGTAGTAGGTTTGCTGTGGCTGGATCAGCTCGTGGGATGCGTTGCTGGGGTGGGGACTAGGGGCCGTCTGCGGATTGAAGGCCTGATACTCGGTAGCGGACTGCGGCTGTTGCAGGGCGGGCGGCTGGTAGCTCTGGTATTGTTGTTGCGGGGGTTGCTGTGGTGTGGGAGCACCCTGGTGGTGATCGGGGCTGTAGTGTTGTTGTTGTTGTTGTTCTGCCCCGCCTTGGGTGCGATAGCTCCCTTCGGTTTCCACTCTCGCGAGTGGGGGCCGATTGTACTGCTGCGGGTGTGCGTTCGGTGCAAACCGCTGCGAATGCTGCTGGTATTGGATATCTTTTGGCGGAGGCTCTGGTGTATCGTCGTCTGTCTGCTGCAAGAAGGGATCCAAGTCCAAGTTGCCCTCGTCCTGCTCTGTTGACGTGGGGAGATGGGGGCTCGACCCTTGCCTGTGATTCCACTTTCCGGTCTGCAGTCTGTCGTGGCCCTGTGAAAAGTTGTCTGGCTGACCGTCACCCCTCCTGATCGAGACGCGTCGTCCGAGACCGTTCTTGTGGGAGTGCCGGCCGTGCTCTTCGCCGTCCTTGCTATGCCCAGTCAACCGAGCCGTGATGCGACTGCCCAAGGACTTCTTATGCGTTTCGTGCTGCGCGTATGGGGTCGATTGGGGCTGATAGGAACCCCTTCGTTGCTCGATGCCCGGCGAGTGTTGAGACCCTGCCGAGGGAGGTCCGCCCTGGACGTGCTGCGCAGTCTGGTCGAGGGAGAGGTGGGTCGAGTGACGATGGCTGGTCGCGCGTTGGGGAAATTGGTGACCGTACGCGGCCTCGCTCGCACTCTGAGGAACCTGCACCTGCTGTATCAGGGGCTGCTGATTAGGAGGCAGAGGTTGCTGTTGTTGGGGCGCGACCTCGTTGTTCACTGTCCATGGTTCCCGTCAGCCGCACGAAGTGGTGAGGTGTCTAGACTGCAAGCCGGTCACTCACCAGAAGGGACGGGAGAGGGATGGCCAGAACTTTCGGCAGACGAGTGTGCGCGATTCGACTTTGGCCATGAGAACTTCGAAGGCATCTCCGGCGGTGGTTTGAGGGCCAAGAGCTTCGCGGCGGGTGGAAGCTGTGAGAGGGGGCGGGGCGGAGAGAACGACGGGCCTCAGCTAAGAATAAACGGCAATGACGGACGCGCGCCTTGGGAGCATTGATCAGCAGAGGCGCTCGTGATTGGGATGGACGAGCCTTGGTTCCAGAGGGAACATGGAATCAGCACCTATGCGAATGGAGCAGTTCGAGACGTGAGCCTAAAAGGACCATCCAATTCCAGCTGCCGCGAAATGCAGGCGGGTGCTGGTGGTGGCAGTGCACAAGGGTAGAGAGCGCGCTATGGAGCATAGGGATTCACACCAGTCGGGTCGTCGCTTTGAAGCACCTAGACAAGAAATAATGGAGAGGGTTCGAGAACGATTCAAAGCCCACTCCTCGAAAAGGGAGAGCTGGATGCCTCTCGATGAGACGCTTTACCGTCGATACGAGGACCTCGTATCCGTGCCATTGCTTCTGTTATGCAGCTCCCGCCAGAGTGCAAAACTCCTGCAGGCGCATTCATGTCGGCTATCCATTCCTACCAATATATCTGCGCGGGGTCTTCCATATTATTCTCTTCCTCAAGGAGAGAGAACAAAGATCCGATGAAGCCTGTCAGCTCCTGGATCGGTCGCCGTTCGAAAGCAGTTGTCTAGAACAAAAGCCCTCAGGCGTGCTTCCGCAAGGTTGCATGAGTAGTAAATACTATTTATAGGTTCCCATGCGATGCGAGACGCTAGCCATCTTCGGTATCGCGGACGGGATCAATCCCAACATCCTCAGCGTGGCCAGGTGAGGGTTTGCTCCAAAGGCTGAGAGGCCTGCACGTTCATCAACATATTATCGAATTCCACAGGACGGTGTCTGGCCAGACTGCGAACTTTGTGAGGTCTCTGTGGCTCGCCACCTCCACACCAGAGAGCACGAAAGCTGGCTACTGCTAGGGTCTCCACTTGACTACCCTAGGACTAACACAACAAGGGGGCATTCTACACGACGATGTGTTGTAACCACCGCTTGTACATTCCGAAAGACTGCAGCATAGATCACATATCTCGGTCCGCAGCCGCAGAAACGGAGCCGGACTGTTCACTTCAACTAGAATCAGACATTGCGGTACACATACATTCGTTCAAGAACAACGGCCTTTTCATTATATGATCTAACAAAGTTAAACATGAGACAAGGGAAAGGACAGTCTGTATCCCGGCAGATCACGGCTACCTTAAGACTCTTAGCTAGCAATACGTAAGTAAATTATAAAGTGTACACCTCCAACTGGGCGGGACTGTCTGTAGTTACTGAACACAAGTCCGTAAGAGCATCGTACCTATACTCTGTTATTGCAGGCAGGGAATTACGCTTAACGAGATGTGTTCGAGCGGTGTGGCACTCTTTCTGTCACTCGGGTGGTTGCTTCTCCAGCGTGCGCAATCTGAAACGACGACGGTGGGGAATGTATGTACACTCCCAGCTGTAGGTAGATTGATCCAGATCTCCCGCTACCCCAAGGTACAGTGGGTCTTAGTGCAGCTTGGTGTCCCTGATTCCCCTCGTCAAATCACTATGTACATAATATCATTGGAGGACAGGTGTTGACCGCAGTCTCCCCGACATGGTCTTTTCAATTGCCATGTTGTGAAGTGTGGCTGCGCACAGCCACTCTCATGCATGCGCCACACTTCAACTTAGGACAACCCGAACCGCAGCGAAAATCAACCTTGCAGCCAAAAGCGCGGCTGTGCTCCCTCTCGAAAACGGGTCCAGTTTTCGTCGCTCGTGTCTTCGCGCGAGTAAATGAAAAACCTAGCAGTTTGTTGACTCCTGAAGGCCTCCAGAAGCGCCCAAGAGAGTTGTCAAAACCGATATCGGGGACATTCTTGGCTTCGCCACATCATGGCGCACGAGCCACCTCAACTCCCAGTCATCCCAACTCTGACCAGTCATGCGATCGCACGTCTTCCACGCTCCGACTCACACCACGCAAAAAGTGTGGCTATGAGTCACGGACCTGCCCTTCTGACTGGTCCGACGTGTGCCTGATGTCGTGATGTACTTCTCTATAAAGACTGCGTAGGGGCTCTCCTTTCAAGGTTCCCTGATTTCACTATCGCGACCTTTTCGCTTTGTGCGAGGGTTGTCGTCTCGTCTTACCTTTTATAACAACCATTTCTTCCATCATCTTTCCTCGCACACTTTCTCTATATCCCTTTCTACCCCTTCTCTCATTATGAGCAAGAGACATAACAGAAAGCGTACCCGGAGTCGTCCCCGACACCGCGATGCTACCTACGCTCGCTCGACCCATATCCAGACCTCTTCCATGGACACAGAGGCCTCTTATGCGTCCATGACCTCAAACCCGACCTTCCTTCCAACCCCATCGTACTACTCCCTTGCGAACCAACCCAGCAATCAATGGAACCACTGGGACAAGATGTACTCCGCCTGGCAGACGCGGAATCACCTCCGCCAGCAGCAGGAGCAGCGGCTGGCGTTGGAGGAGGCCCAGCGCCTGCGCTTTTTCGGCGGCGAGGCGGGCGACGAGCTGAGTCTCTTGGAGCCCATGTTGAGGGTTGTGACGGGCCTTTTTGACGGGGAGACGGATTACGTGGATCCTTGAGGAAGGAAGGGAAGAGTGGAACGGAATGGAATGGGTTCCATCGTTTCTCGCAATTCTCTCCACTCCTTTCTAAAGGAAGGGTTTCTTCGATTTCCACTCAAAACCGAATACCGTGTTCGCTCCCCAGTTTTCGCGCAACAGACACAATGGAATTGCCGTCCCTAGCAATGCAGTCACGCGGTCATGGAAAACAAAAAGTCCACATGCTCCAGGCAGTGATGCCTCCCCAGACAAAGGACAGCACCTCCCAACCATAAAGCATATTGAAGCCAGATCACAAACGACGACACCCCCACCAGTCGCAGGCGTGGGAACGCAACTGGACACGGACTCGCAGCAAATCCTGCCTTCATTCGACTGAAGGAGCACCGGATTGGTCCCCCTTTTCGTCCAGCCCTAGGACTGCGATTGTACACTTACCCGACGAAGAAGCATCATTGGACGCACATAGGAAAAGAAAAAGAGGCAGAAGGAAAGGAAGATGGGCTGGACAGACGCTGGGCAGCTTGATGCACGTCTCGACTCGCAAAGCTGTTTGCGCTCGAGCTCAATGGCAGGCTGCAGCTTCTACCTGCCCACAAGAGGCTACTGCTGCTGTTTGTCGGGCTCGCGCATTCGCACGGGAAATGGCTTGAGCGTCGCTGCTTAGTCCTGCATAGGCCTATTTTGGATGAAGAAATGGCAAGTGTACACGGTGGTGGTGGAGGAGTCATGCGTAGCTTGAACCCAGTCTTGTGGCTCTCGTTGCCTTGGACAGGCAGTTTTCGAGTCAATGTGTCCAGAAGGCGGACTGGAGCCTTGTAGGTAGAACTGCGTTATACAATATATCGTATATCTCGTCCAACTTGTACGGTTCCCATTCGCATGTGAATTCCGGGAAAAGAGCCTGTCTGCACATGCGTAGTGCGGGCTCAGATCAGATCCGTGGCCAGGCTTCAGATGTTAACACTTCCAGCCGGTGGCACGTGGCTTTGCAATAGTATCCAGGGTAATAGCAAAAAGTCAAACTCCATTCGTTTCACTCGTAATCATTTCCTTTTAGGAGCGAGAGGTATTTGCAGCTCGCTATGCTCTCGCTTTCCTGTCCCTGTAGAACTCTCAACTTTTATTCCATGCCTTGACAGAACCGCTCCACACCCATCGAGGTCATGGCATACGCTGCTGCTCTGCCATTGATTGTGCCCACGTGCCATTTCCCCCGACCCTATTTCTTAGCAAGTGCCTTCGCGAGATCGGCCAATGCCTCGCGGCGCTTGAACTTTGCGTCCTCGATGACACCTATAAGACGCAAGTTAGTACCAACCTCGCGGTACGACAAACGCAGCAGGGCCGACGCGAAATGAGACTTACCGGCGTCAGCATCACTGGAGTAGTTGCCAGTCCAAGTGATGAAGGTGTGGCCCTCGTGCTGGCCCGATGTCACGGGATAGATGCGGATAGTGCTGACGACGGACGTGTAGCTCAAGGCCGGCTGGCAGGAAATGACCGAGTATGTAATGTAGTGATCGATGGTCTGCAGATAGGTCGGTCAGTAAACGGAACTGAGCTAAACAAGTGACGCAGAACAAAGGATTTACACCCCTGTGTGGGAAAGTGAGTGTGTACACTGATACACCTCACCATCCCCGTGAAGATGGTTCACTTACCGAATGCTCCTCCTGCTTCACGTCCAGGACGGTTCCATCCTTGAAGGTCCACCGGACAATGTCCGTCTCTGGAGACTGGCCCTTCTCCCACTCGCTCTTCTCGAGGCGCGACCACCACTTGGAGAAGTCCTGCAGTTTGATGGCATGCCAGACATCGCTTGGATGGGCCTCGATGACGGCGGACTCGCGGACAGAAGTAGAGGTGGGGATTGCGTTGGCCATCTTTCGTTCTCCCTGACGTGCAGTTCGATTGAGGTGACCAGAAGGTTGGGAATCTTTTAATATGCAACCAAAGCTTCAATTGCGTGGAGATAAAGTTTGTGGTGAGAGTGAAGATCTGATTGTCAGGTGGTTGTTGCTTTGAAGTGGTGGTAGTTGACGTCATTGTTTGCTTCGCATTGGGAAGCTACCCCGCCAAACCAGCTCCTTCCACAGTGCGCAATGAGCGGTTGAGCGGTTGAGAAAGGAACTCAGGGCGTCTTGTTTCAGGGTTTTGGAGGCTGTTCTAGAATGGTTCTTTTGCTGGGTAGGTGTCTCGTCCAGTAACGGAAGAGCATGGTTTTTGGCGACTCCCCGTAGTCAGCGGGATACACGAGAGAAACAATCACGTCAAATATATAGCACTACGGTCATCAAAAGATGGGAAAACTTCGCATAGAATGGTGGTTTCATGGCTATCTCTTGATACTCTGAAAGGCCTTGAAGGCCATACTCCTCTGCCCCTAGAGTCCCCCCGTCGTGGTCGTCCAGCATGAAACCGGGAAACGAGCAAGAAAAGTACACTCCCCTGGCAATATTTTCCTATCCAAGCTCGGAACTCATCCGGAAGAAAGCATCCACAGGTCTCTGTGACGACTTGTTAGCACTCGCCAGCGAAATGATGATACGCGACGCCATGGCACATGACAGCCTCAGAGAGAAGATTATAGTCTTCAACAACCCGCCAACATCCCAACCCCATGCCGCCCAGCTTACTCCACCAAGATGTCCAGGGCTCGCAGCCTCTGTTGACTAGTCCCACGACGCGAGGATCTTGCAGCCTTGTGACGGGCTGGACTCCATCCACAGTCGCCGCAGGGGGTCGTCTCAAACGGCTGTCGTCTCCGCCTGGTTCAGAGCTTGGAATCGAAGCTGCAACGACGGGAGTGGAGACTGCGGATCTCGGGCTAAGGATGAACTTTTTCATCACAGGCGGAGAAGAAGAGTTGGAGAGGACCATGATGGCTCGACTCACATGGAACGACCTCTCTGCTATGATACAGACGGCTCCTACTTCATTTCCCGAGAGGCTGTGCAGGTAAGTACGCTTGGTTTCAAGATATGTCGGTCGTGGTTGTGGGTGTGAGTGTTTGGGGTGAGAGGGAGGTTCCAAGCTCAAGCAGCGCGACGCTTAAGTTGAGGCCCTGTAAAACTACTCTAAGCCGTTTCTAGTTAGTGTCCCGTAAAGCTTGGCACCAAGGTCGTCTACAAGGGTGAACGGGATATCTTGAATAAAAGCCGTACAGTCTACCGATCATCACGAGCTGGAATGGACGTCATGTTCAGGTAATATTATAAAGTTCCGTCTATTATGCAGCAAATTTCCAGATCGTACTGTTACAGATGATAATGCTGGTTCTATACAGTAAGCGGGAAATCTATGACCGTAGGCTGCAGAACAAACGCGAACAGATGGGGTAAGTGTTAATGAAACAAAGCCATAGGAATCATATGCAGAAAACAAAGACGGGCCGAACTTTTCCGCTAGCATAGCCAACGCTGATTTGCCTGTCCCGGTATATTCATTGTCATGCCAATCCACCACTCTCTCCGAAATCGCTTGTGTGGTACATCTATTTGGCGATCTCGACACCGCCGGTGGCTCCGAGAGCCTTCTTGATATCTCCGTAGATGGCGAACTGACCGGCTGTGAAGTGTTAGTGGCCGCATACACACAAAAGAAGGGAGGGGACGTACCAGTCAGAGTACCGACCATGAACAGACGGGCACCAATACCGGCATAAGAGCCACGGAGGCCGAGCTCCTTGGCGATCTTGATGAGACGGCTGGTGGTTCCCTCTCCCGGAAGGCCGGGGGTCTTGTTGATCTTGGAGAGCATGGTATCGGCGGGCTGGGAGACAATGGCGGCGGCGAAACCGGCGATGAGACCAGAGCCAAGGTTGATGGCGGTCTGGGTGCCTCCGGAGGCGGTGGCCTTGTCGACAGTGCGGTAGATGGCCTCGTTGACCTTCTCGAAGACGACGAACTTGGCCATGGTGTACGGAACCCTATTTCACATGTCAGATCAGCCTTGATGCGGTCGCCATTGGGTCAGAACATACTGCTTGAACAGGATGGGACCGAAGCCGGAGTAGAAGGCACCGACACCCTCGTTCTTCAGGATCTTGGTGAAGCCGCCGATTAGACCATTGGCAAAGGTGGGCTCAGAGACGAGACGGATACGGGTAGCCTCGAGAGGGCATAGAGCGATATCAGCGAAGAACTCGGCAGTCGCGGAGGAGGCGAGGTAGACGGCAGTCCGGTTGCGCGACGCGGTCTCGTAGCCGAGGAGGTTGATGCACTGCTGCTTGAAGAACTCGTAACCGCCGAACTTGAAGGCGCCCTGGAGGAAATAACCGGCAGCGGTAGGACCGAAGCCGGTGAGGAGGGCACCGGCACCCTCCTTCTGGACGACCTGCTTGAAGCCACCGATGAGACCGCGGTTGTAGGTGACGGGGTCGAGCTGGATGCGGGTCTTGACGCTGGGATAAAAGTTTAGCTTGGCATGACAACATGAGGGATCCCCGATGTCAACACGAAGGCATTGAGGCCTCGCGCAACGTTGAAGGGAGTCGCAAAACGTACACGTCAACGGGGGTGAGAGCACCGTGGGTGACGGAGCAGCACACAGCGCCGGCAAAGGCGAATCGGGAATACAAGTCCAATCCGCTCTTCTCCTGAGCAGCGGCAGCGGTCTGCTTGATGGCATCCAGCTGGGTGGAGCCAGTCGACGTGGGGGGAACGTTGGCAGTCATTGTGGTTGATCTGATGAAAACGGCCGGCGCGATTGACAAGAAATGAGCGGAGAGCGGTGGTGGTTGGTGTATGGTGGACGGGAGATGAAGCTGGAGATGAAAGTTCCTCTGCCGCCCAGCCAGGCCCCGGGAGGGTTTTTGCGACTCGGCTCCGACTTTCGCCGATACCTAGAACGAGCTCTGGAGGGCTCCATCTATCCTGCACGCCTGGCTAGCCCGATTGGGTCACACTGTCAAAATCGCTCACTTTCCATATATATTGGCTTAGGGTCTCCTTGGTGTGTATCTATTGTTTTGTTTTCTCCTCATGGTTGCGCCCCGACGCTCTCCCTGGGAATGTTTGGGTGGCCGGCATCTTCAATAGTGGCCGCGCCCTACTACACAATGCTCGATCCTCGAGGTTGCCTTTTAGCTAGATCCTAGCGACCAAGCAATACGCAAGTAATAAAAACAGCGGATAATTCTGGCTGGGCAGGAGTGTCTATAGTTACAGAACACAAGTCCCTATAAGCATCCTACCTGTGCTCTGTTATTGTAGGGTGGGAATCAAGCTTACAAAATCGGTTAGGAAAGTGCGACACTTCTTCTTCTGTCACCGGGTGGGAGGAGACCGGGAGCCCTAACTTAAAAGTCATGAGGGCCATGTCGCAAGGGGTGCAGAGATGGCGATATTGTGCATGCCAGGTGGTAAGTGTGCCACGACTAGCACTTTTAACTTTTAAGACTGCGGGATCGAAGCGTCGATCAAAACCTTGTTGCCACTTCTCACCGTAAGAAGGATCAGAACAACATACCCTATGCGCTTATTGTAATCGTCCAACTCCGTACACCATCGTTCACAGTCCCAGTTGCTCCGGCTTTGCCTTGGCACTAAACGAACAAAGCAACTCTTTCACGAAAGACGACCAGCAGTTCATGGGCGCGTTAGCATATTCGCCCTCACTATACGCATTTGATATGTTTATTATTATGATTTCTTATTGCAATCTAGGACCGCTATGGCGACCCTCGGGGGTCGTATTCCAGGGACCAGTCAATCTTTTGTTGTTCCTGGTTTGCTAAAGCGTCAAGCCACTCCCGCACGTCCTGGAGGCTGTGCATGTCGACTTGGGCTTTCGGAGAGGTCATCTCTTGGATCCCCTCTACGACCACGGACCATGGGCTCTCCTGTCTCGGTTTCGGGTGTGCTCGCGCATTGGAAGGGCGCAAGTGGCTCAGAACTAGCTCCCGCGTCAGTTTCGGCGGAGATGCCACATCTTGGGCGCTGTGGCCGCTCATGTTCGTAGTCGCTAGCTCAATGGTAATGGTTATGGGGTACGGAGAGGGACTGGTATGGGGCCTCTTTAATGCCATAAGGTCTGTGATATGGCGTACACATTGTAGGCACACAAGTAGGTACTCGTTTCTATACAGGTATCTTGCGTATGGTCGCTGACTGGGACAGTGAATGGATATTGTGAATGGAGCTTGTAACTGTTCGCAAACAATACCCGTCTAGCTCGATTGCAACATCCGGCATCGTTGAAGCACCAGCCAAGGACCCTTCACAGTATCTGAAAGTGCTGATATGATGGTTACCGTTACCCAACGCGACAACACACTCTCTCAACATATCCTACCCAGTACTCCTCTGCTTCAGAAGACACTCTATCGGCAGCACATGCTTCTAGATTCCAAGGGCCCTTTGCGACAACAACAAATGGAAAGGCATTCACTGGCCCACCCAGGAGGGGTTGTTGTAACAACGTTTCACCTGGATGAGAGGCCCGCATGCCGCCATCCCGAGTATCTGGTCGTTATCTTGGACGCTGACGACAAGGAACCTCGAGCTTGGAAGAGCATCCGCGAAGTTTCCAAGGGTTCCAAGGTTTCCAAGGTTTCCATCTGCCATCGCCGATTTCCCCGATCCGGCTAGCGCGAACCAGCTCCGCAAACCAGAAGGTGCGAAGCCGATTTCCGGGCAATGGTTTTATGATTATTCGAACCTCGTCTTTTATTCACACCCCCCCTCCCTTTCAAGTGCGAGGCTACTGCCAGCATTGCATCCCATCTTTCGACGCCATCTTTTCCCTAACTGCGCCATCCGCCGTTCTGGAACACCCCTTCCGCGGGGCTGGGGTCCACTGCCCATCACCGATATAGCTCCGCATACCGTACCCGACCGCCTTTTTCTCCACTTGCTCGTCCTCCTGACTACACTGTACAGTATTTATCCTGCGGTCCCCTCCTCCTTCACGAGGGCCGTTGCGGTCTTCGCTGCTTTCCCTCTCCTCTCGCTGAGCCTTCCATGTCTCTGATTCAGCATGTCCACACAAACGAGGGAACAGACAGGGAGGAGGCGCTGGTCGATCTCTTCCTGCCACCCCTAGAACGACATGCCACTCTTGAACGCGCCAGGGAACGTCGTCTCTCGCTTGAAAGCGGCTTCGGCGGCAGCCAGCGGTCCGTCCGCCGAGTCATCTGTTACGATGCCTTGAAGCCCCCAGAGGAAATCACCGTCGCAGAGGAGTATGGCGGTGTCACCCAATACCACGTCTCGACCCTCAAACGTCTAGGTAAGCTAACCCGATCCGGTACCACCCACATAACCGTGTATACGAGTTACTGACCATGGCTCGTAGCGCAGGTCATCACTACAGTGCTTGCATGCTGGTTTGCCAGCGGCATCGTCTTTGGTTTTGCCGCCCTCAAGCCCATTCTCATCAATGAGGGCGTCTTCCGCGAAATGTGTGACCAGGATGAACTCGATGCTGGTGTTGAAGTCTGCTATAAGCAGGACCTACGCTTGAACTTCTTCTTCAGCCTGGCTTCGACTACCACTAACGTATCTGCCCTGCCCATAGGTGCCATTCTGGACCGCTACGGGCCCAAAGTATGCTTCCTGTCTGGCAGTGCCTGTCTAGCCATCGGCAGTATCCTCATGAGCCTTGCCTTCAGGTTCGACGAGTTCGACGGCTACACAATAGGCAATTTCTTCTTAGCGCTCGGTGGCTCCGCCATCTTCTTGCCGTCCTTCCAGATTGCCAATGCCTTCCCTAAATATGCCGGAACCATCGTTGCAACCGTTACTGGCGCCTTCGATGCATCCGCTGCCGTCTTTCTCTTCTACAGACTCGCCTATGACGCGTCCGGTGGAGCCTTCAAGCCCCAGACGTTCTTTCTAGTTTACCTCATAGTTCCGCTGGCGATTGTGATCGCCCAGCTCACCTTCCTGCCGACCGAAAACTACAAGACAGTCCCACAGCTGGAAATGAAAATCGCACGGGCAGAGGATGCCACCCGAGATGTCCATTCCTCGGACGAAGATTTGCCCGAAGAGGAAGTATGGAAGGCCAGGAAGACCAGAAGCATACATCGGAAACGTAGGCTCAAGAAACTCGATGATCTGGTCGGTGGACCAGACACTAGGAGACACAAGGAAGAGCAAGAGGAGCACAAGCACGAGGTTTCCGGAGTGTGGGGTGCTTTGCACAACAAAACCGCAAAAGAGCAGATGCTCAGCCCCTGGTTCTATCTTCTCGCTCTCCTGACTGTTTTGCAGATGATCCGCATGAACTACTTCATTGCTACAATCCGCGAGCAGTACACGTATATGCTCGACTCTCCAGTACTTGCGGCACGCATCAACGATTTCTTCGACTGGGCACTACCCATTGGCGGGGTCCTGTCAACGCCTTTTCTAGGGATCATGCTTGATAACCTCAGTACCCGTCTTGTCCTCTTCCTTCTCACTCTCATCATCACCGCAATAGGGGTATTTGGATCCCTGCCCGCTCTCTGGGCCGGCTACGTTAACGTTGTCCTCTTCTGCCTTCTCCGCCCTTTCTACTACTCGGCCATGTCCGATTACGCCGCCAAAGTCTTCGGATTTGCCACATTTGGTCGCGTCTACGGAACCATCATCTGCTTTTCTGGCCTCATCAATCTGTGCCAGACCGGCATCGATGCCCTTACCAAGGGGACTTTTGATGGCAACCCCATCCCCGTCAACGTGTTCCTTGCTGTGGCAGGCTTCGTCCTTGGGACCGCTCTCGTGGTGTACGTGAGCGTCCAGACCCACCGCATGCGGAAGAAGCTTGCGGAAGAAGATGCTATGACTGTGACCGACATGGACAGTGTTCTCGACAGCCTCATGGAAGAGGACGAACCAGAAGATTACGGCACCATATCCGCTCCGGCCAGGCACATCTAGGGTCACTTCTAACCTGACCTCAGTCATTATTATAGAACACCCGTCGTCAGAAGTCTTTCCCGATCTGATGTCTGCCTTTTCACCTTCAGTGGGTTCTACATACTCGGCGTCCGGGGAAAGAGTATAAAAACGACGGTTCTCTAATCATTGTCCACGAACTGAATACCCTTGGTTTCCCTCTTGTTCTTCAAAGCCAGCGTCTTTGGTTTAATCTGGTCCGGGTTTTTCTCGTTCTGGCGTTGCAGTCTGGACAGCTTTCCTGGTAACGATACTAGTTAGGTAGTAATTCTATCCTTCTCCACCCTATTACTCAACATCTCATGGTGCTGCCGAATGTGGCACAGTGACGCAGCGGTCCAAGAGTGAGGTAGTGCTCAATGTTGGGGGTGGATGGATTACCTCCACGGCGGCTGCTGTGCACGAAAGTTGCAAGGAGTTCTCTCTATTATATACATGGTAAGTCAAACGGTCAATAATATCATGTTACGCAGGTGACAGAAAAAGTGTCGCACCAACATGGAAAACGGCGTTCTCTGCAGTTACAGAAATACAAGTTTGTAAGAGCATCCTACCTATGCTCTGTTATTGTAGGTAGGGAATTAAGCTTACAAGTTTTGTTAGGAAAGTGCGACACTTTTTCTGTCACTCGGGTGCATGTATTGCCCGTCATGCTATCTAGCCGCGATTGTGGATTACCGATCCCTATGCTCCCTAGCATTTTCACTATCTAGAGATTATCCCAAACCTGCGCAAGCTCCACCAGGATTGCCGTCAGTTTCTCGGGCTGCGAGATCTGAGCTGAGTGTGCTGCCTCGATATCCTTGACGATCCAATCCGCACCGGTGGTATCGATCATATGCTGCTGTATCTGAACGGAAAAGGTTGCGTCCTTGACCGCGCATATGTAGGCGATCCTTCCTTTCCACGCCTCATCGCCATAGGTCGCTCGGGGCACGGGTGAATTGAAAGAGGTCATTCCTTGAGCCATCGCGGCTGCGGCTACGACACGTGCCAAATCCGCTGCAACGTCAGCATAGAGTGGCGGAATCCGGTCGTCGCAGCGGAGTAGGTTCACATCGAGCTAACGATGCCGGCCAGTCATGTAGCTATATGATACGTACCTTTCGGATGAAACACTCACGTCGGGCCGGATGTGCGGAGGATAGTGCCCTCCAAACGCTGCAACAATGTCGTTCCCGTCGCCACCCTTAGTAAGGAGCGTCGCAAGATGGATCTGGCCGAGTACGCCTGTCTTCTTGCCAGCTGCTGCGCGCTCTGGCTTGGACAACCCCTCTACAGCAGCACTGGCGGGGATACTGCTGTAGGAGTGGGTGAGGAGAACCACATCACGCTCCTCATGGTCGAGTATCGGAAGGAGCATCTTGTCTCGCACATAGCGCGCATCATCTTCAGCGGTTACCTTCCCAGTTGCTCCAAGTAAATTTACGGCTGAGGAGAAGGTTGGATAACCAGCGAGCTGGAGGAGATGAGCAAGCAACCGTAGTGGGTCGGATTTTTGAGACGCCCCGGGAACGATTACGAAAACGGTCGCTTTGAAGCCATGCTCACGTTTTCAATATAGGATTTGACAAGTGGGCGAAGATTCGATCCCTTAACTTCCGGTTCACCAAGATTGGGACTTTGTATTGTGCAAGGGTAAGTGTACTGATGTAGCGACACCCTCAAACTGACCGGCAACATAAACACGGGCCAATACCTTACAGGGGCGGCAAAATCCAACGATGGGGAGGCTAAACAGCGGTGAGTTGGACAAGGTAAGCTGCACGCCTTACTGCGTGGCGTACCTACCTACTACCGCAAATCCAACCCAGTAGCTGAGTTGGCATCCGTACAGAATTGTTGTAGTATGCAGTGCATGATAGTACTATAAGCGATGGGCCGTTGCCTTGCACGCCCGAGTGGCAACACTGGACCTATGTACCTAGGGTAGAGGATATTGAAACCTTTGAAGCGACCAAATGCTCGCAGCAGGCGAATCCCGCTGTTAGACGGAAACCCGATATCATCTTTCAGCTGAAAGCGCATTTTCGCCCTTGTTATCCTGGGGATGAGGCACGCCCGCAGCTATTTCCCAACGTCCATGGGTTTCGGTGACTGTTTGTTTCTGAAGCCTGTTGGTTCGCCCCCTTCATGCTGCACTTCAGGCTTCTAACGTGGGCTGACATAATTTTGTAGCCGTTGTATGTTTCTCCAAATCAGCGCGCAAGAACAAACAACTCATTCGATGGAAATCGCCTCTCAGCGTAGCGCTCGCCAACAGCTGATCGGATCCCTCCGCAACCGTCTTTGCAGCTGCGTTCCAGTGTACTGGCATGGAATGGAGAAGCATCGTTCGCCCAGGACTGGAGTCCCTTAAGAGACACTAACGCCTTCTAGTTACGGACTGCTAATATCTTTTCCATATCCTTTTGGATGCCCCCGGTGCTGATAATCAACCCAAGAAACCTGGTCTGGTTCACGGCAAACTCGGACTATATCCACCTGAAGGCCGGCATCCTGGAGACGCTTGAGGACTTTCCACGTTAGACTCGTGCCCTAATCGGTCTTCATAGAAGATTAGGCATTGATATATATTAGGCGGTGCAGAAAGTCCCAAGTGAACAAGAGAGGATGTTTCTGAATCAAGGGAATAGGCTAGGGTTTAATGGTTAGAAGAGAGCCACACTTTTGTAGTGCTTGCGCTTCTAAAGGGCCCTAAAATCCGTCTAGAGTAGGTTTTCACGCTAGATTGTGCCTCCTAACCACAGCAGTCTCGCCTTCAGTTGCAGGGAGCTTGGAACTGGGTACGCAATGACACCAAGCCACTTCCCTCAACTGACGTCATTGGCCCGCCCCGCCTACCATCTCATGTATCACCTTTCGTCAACGCTCATAAAACGGGCCTTACCTCCTGGTTGCAGTTCAACTCGAGAAGAAAATTACTGAAACTCTAGGAACAACTACCTATTTTTCTATAGAGAAACCAACTCGCTTGATTTTTCCGTCTCCGTAAATTCACACGAACCATGCCAGACAAGGAAGAACAACAGCACATCCCCTACCCTGCCGCCGATGAAGGCGGCGATGAGGAACGACAAAAAGGAACCGGTGGCCTCCTCTCCACAATCGGCGACCCAGTGGGTAAGTGCACTTTCACTCTGTTCTCACTTCAACTCCCCCCAATTATCCACCGCATACTCACATCCTCTCTTCTTCCCTCAGGCAAAGTCCTGAACACCGGCCTCCGGCCCATCGGCGCACCCCTCGAAAAAGTCACAAAGCCCCTCGGTGATGCCGTCGGCGGCGCCACCAAGCCCGCCCTTGGGCCCCTGATGGGCAACAAGGATGAGCGCATGGAGATCGTGGGCGGGAATAACAAGGATAGCTACGAGCATCGGCCAGAGAAGATTGCAGGGAAGGAGCAGACGGGGGATAATCCATTGGGCCTGGATCAGACAGGGCGGTGGGGATTTAGGGACGAGTAGAGAGGGAGAAATTGGCTTGTTGGGAGTTAAGAAGTGCTGTACTACGAGACTTTGATTTCCAACTTTACGCTACATGGGATCAAATGGACATGACCGCGATAGGAAGAATGACGGACGTAATGACCATGTATTATACGGGGCAAACACAGGGTACATCTGGGTATATGATATATGACTTTCCACCAACGCCGAAAAGATGCTCCCCGGTTGGAACAATACCTCAAAACATCTCATCCAACCCACTCTCGTCCAGCACACTCCTTCCTCTCATATGTCTGTTCCGCTTTTCCCGAAATGTATCCTCAAAACTACCCGTACTCACCTTGTACCCGTCCACACCCACACCCTCGAACCCTATGCTATCATCCAGCCCCTCCCCCTTGTCATACAACTTCGGCACCGGCGTCTTGCCAGTAAGGATATCATACAGACTGTCCTCGCTCTCATTCCCTTCTTCATTCTCAATTCGGAGAACCTGATCCTTCCCATCAGGCCACACGAGCACGTATGCCTGTTGATGGCTGAAGAGGAAAGCAGGTTTCCTATCTGCGGCTGTGGGAAGCCATCGAGCATCCCATTTTGCGGGTCCCGAGCATGCGGGCTTGGAGAGTGAGGATGAGAGGGCGACGATTTGTGGGGCCGCTGGGAGCGAGGAGTCTGTTGAGGCGGAAAGAGAAAGTAGTGAGGAGAGATATACAGTTGGAGAGTCGTGAGTGGAGTGTACGAGGAGGAGCGACGGGTCCAAAGGATGCCACTGCAACCACTTGACGGGAGAGTATTGAATAAGAATCATTCTCGGGCCCAGAGACCGTAGATCCCATATCCAGACAGTGTTGGGCGTGGAGTCGTCTCTTGTTGCGCACAACGTGCCGTCAACGTTGAAGGTTACAATGCTGATCCCTTGCCTCATCCTACTGTCGGTTTTCTCTGTTGTAATCTTGGGTGGCGTGGCTGGCTGCGGTGTTAAGCTGTAGCTCCGGGCGCCTCTCCCATCTACCATTTCCGTGTACACTGGTGCCGATGGAACGTGTATTTCTGTGGTGTGGTCCAAGAAGACGACTGGGGAGAATGTCCTGGTGGAAAGGATGCGGACTCTCCTATCCCAGCCACCAATTGCGAGCCACTCGTTACCCGGCACCCATTCAACAGTCTTGATGCCCAAGCCCTCGATACCTCTTCCATCAGCATCGTCAGTAGGTTCGCGCGATACGGTCCGGTAGAGCTGTCCATCGGCCGTGTAAATGTGCAAGTGATATCCCGAAGACGCCGAGTCCCAGATCGCGATCCATCGCCCATCTCTACTCCATTTCAGACCCGCAGCATCCAGAGTCGGTAACCCCACTCTCTTGATCACTTCGTATGTCTTCGTCCCCAACAGAAGCAGTAGATCTTGCCCTGCGGTCCTGCAGACCAAGGCTAGCACGGCTGCTCTTGCACTCCCGGACTTGCTGTCCCCGGCAGGCCGATATCCCCATCCTCTCCCTTCTTTGCCGGAGAATTTTGGGTCCCGAACCTCAACCGCCCGGCCCGTCTTCAAGCACCAAATCGTTGCTTTACTTGCAAAGTCCGAGAAAACGATCACCTCATCCTCGGTCGCCCCGAATTCTACATGCACATTCTTCCCCATCCCGCCGGACCCGTTGCTGACTACAGCAGACCATTTCGCATTGCGCAGGTCGTAGACGCGCGTGTTGTCTTCGTCGAAGACGAGGATGCGGTTCGAGCGTGCCGGTGGCGGGCGAGGAGGGGGTGTCGTGTTCCCATTCCCAGGGGAGGAGATGGTAAGGGGAGACCACGCGAGGCGTGAGTTACGCACGTCATGGGTTTGGGGAAGGGGGATGTTGCGGAGGATTTCGAGGGATAAGGCGCAGCGGATCTGGAGACGTGCGCTTGAGAGAGAGGCGATGTGTGTTGCTGTTGGCGATGGGGCAGAGGACGCTATTGCTGAGTCCGGGAATCAGCACTTCTATATATGGTTTATGGTACTTGGGGCATGTTTACTCGACACTTGGGGTGATATCTCCATCTTGGGCGAGTTGGGATTTCTTAGGGAGGTTGATGGTGTTCGATGTGTGGAGGTAAACAAATGCAGATGGCCCATCCAATCGGAGTGAGAATTCGCCGCGGAAGTGCCAAGATATAGTTACCATCTTCGAACTAGTGTGTTTTTGATTTGCGATCGATTGCCTTTCGTCTGAACAGACACGCTTTGCAATAATAAATGTCAAGGGCGATTGACAAGAGATTGTTGGCAGTTCCGAGCCGTTGCGCAAAGTCAACAGTCTACCTTTGGAAAGAATGGGATATCATGACGAGCAGCACAGATTCAACTTGTCAAATTCATTTATCCCAAGAAGGAGAGGAGATATTCGTCCTGGAACTTGTCTAAATTACTTCTATGCACGTCCAATCTTGTGCGATAAATCGCGTTGTCCTATCGCTACTTCTTACTACGGTCCCAATAATGGCGGGTCACTGTCGTTGGGGCTGATGACATAAGGCAAGCCCAGGCGAGACATGCCTGCCCTGCCCAACGCCGCAACTAGCTTGCGGAGGACCTGGGCGTTGACCAGCCACTCCATCTCCACGTCCACAACGTCATGTCGACTTCGTCGCAATCAAGCCCCGTCGAAGTTGCGACGGGCGGTGCGAGCAATGCGCCGCGTCTCTCGGCGCTATTTCTAGCAAAGTTCGACAAGAAAGTCGGGTACGTTTTGAGCTATAGCTAGCTCCAACTGCCTGGTGAGGCGTACTGATGGCTATCCAGATATACAGTTGCGTGGAAACGCGCTGCTGTGGATGGTAAGTATCCATTTGCTGTGAGCTGTCCAGAGAACTTACAATCGATCCAGTACCACTCGATGGCACCGTTGAATTCAAATCGCTCCCTTCCGGCCTCCACGCGGTCAAGAACGATCTTGTGTCAGTTCATCAGTCAGCGACCCATTACGCAACATACGTTAACAAGGGGGTAGATACTTTGTGCACGAAGGCTACGCAGGGCTAAGTGCCTTCTGCAATGCACCTGCCTCGGAGGAAGAGCGCAACGCGACCTTTGTTTCGGTCGGCATACTCGTTCCCCTTAATCAGGGCCGGTTGGGTCGAAGCTGGCTTCACGCCGAAAGATTGCAAGGCTTAGCAAGGTCGGCAGCGCAGTACACCAGCCTACTTCTCGCTGACTGTCGATCAGTGCTTTAGCAAAGGACCCGGAGACCACCACTCCTCTGGAAGACTTCTGGAAAGAGCAATCCGAACCGACAGATTCCACAACCTCCGCGCAGCTACGCCCAGGACAAACAAGGGGTCACAGTAGACGACGCGCGCTCTCCACACTCACCGCAGCACTACCCCCAGACCAGTCTCTACCAGAGTTTCACCCTGCCCGCTCCGTTGTACATTACGTCGACGTTTTCGGTCCTTTGGTCTTCCGACTTCAGGAGGCCGCATTGCTAAGGAAGCGTGTTCTTTTCGTTGGCGCTCCACCTGTCCGAGCGTCCTGCGAGTTTGGTAAGGGATAGGCTCGATCTATTTGAGATCTCACTGACACGAGCAAGTATACAATCTTTCCATTCTCGCCAGCCTTCCAAATGCCGCTCGAGAGCATTTGCCTAGTGGCTCGGATAATCTCTCTCGATTTCGTACTTTATTCTGCTTGGGAACACATGATATACCCCTGATCGAGAAGTTGCAGAAGACGGACCAAGATGAGCACCCCCACTCGATCGAGTTTCCCTCCCCCGGTTGGGTGGCATGCACGACGGACGAGATCATCGCCACGAAGCGACAGCTCTACGATATCATTGTGGAAATCCCACACTCGTATGACGCGCCTCCGGAGCAACGCCGGTGGCCAACAATCCGTACATCAGATGGCGCACAGGTTAAAGCAAGCCAGCGCGACGTCCAGCGGTACAAGTTGCTTCATCACGAACTGTGGAAGTATCGGCACAACGTGTCGGACGAGCACGGAGAATCCACGTCACACGATGATCAGCGACCCCTTGTGCAGAGCGAGCCCGAGGAGGCAGAAGAGGAGTTCAACGAAACGTACGACGACAGCGCAGTGGAACCGATGACTTGGTCCCGGCTGGCGTATTTAGGCTTCATGTGGTGGGCATCAGCAGGCGAGAGGGATGCATATACGACCGAGGAGCGGGAAACGGACAGGGAGCTGCTCGGCAACCTGTCCGACTATCAAGACGGCATTCACACCGCCGTCATTGCAGCATTCCACCGCTGGACGGTGGCCCTGTTCACACACCTGACACGGCTCCTGGACGCGGCCGAGTCGGAGAGGGGAAGCTCCATCAGCGACATTGTAATTGATCGGGAAGAGCTCAGCAAGATGGGGCTGGATACTTGGAGTGAGACGGACAGGGCCTTCATCCAGGATCTGGTCTGGTTGTACTTTGGCGTGCGGGCTGACGTGCAAGGAGCGGCCTTGGAATGTTGCGGCGTGCGGATACCCGTTTGCTGAAAGAAACGAAAAAAAGAAAAGAAAAGAAGCTTTCATTTCTCGCTGCCGGTGGCATCTCATGGTCCTCCTGGAAAAAGCCCTTCCTTGTCCCATGAACGGCCTCCTCCTCCCGGTGGTGGTGGTGGTGGTGGTGGTGGTGGTGGTGATGGTGGAGGAATCGGTGATGTGATGGTGGTGGCACAACCCTCGGCAGGCCAAGCCGTTGTCGGAGCACCGAACGCGGGGTGGCTAGTCGCTCTAGTGGTACCGGCGACTGGCCGCCCCGCCGAAATATTTGCCTATGAATCACCGAACTCCCCACTGCTGTCACACTTGTCACTGCCTACCCTCCCTGCCTGTCTGTGACTCCTGCCAGCTGTCTCAGCTGTTCTTCGACCTCGACCTCGACTCCGACCCGTCCCATCTCGTCCTACATATATTACAAAGTACAGCCGCCTTCCCTCGCCGACGAAACATCCCATCTACAAGCACGTCATCATGCCGATGCTCAAGGAGCCGTGGAAGAAGTACAAAAAGTTCCCAACCTTGGACCTCCCGAATCGCCAATGGCCCTCCAAGACCATTGACAAGCCTCCGCGGTGGCTGTCCACAGATCTGCGAGATGGTAACCAGTCGCTGGTTGACCCCATGGTAGGACGAACAACTGCTACGAAGCGTCATTTATGAGGATTGGGACTGACAAGGCTCGCCCACAGGATGGTCACCAGAAATGGGAATACTTCGCTATGCTCGTAAAGCTCGGATACAAGGAGATTGAGGTATCCTTCCCCTCGGCGTCGCAGACCGATTTCGATTTCACACAGAAGCTTGTCAACACCCCCGGCGCCGTACCGGACGATGTCTGGCTGCAGGTCCTGTCCCCATGCCGCAAAGAGCTCATCCGCCGCACCGTCGACTCCCTGAATGGCGCGAAGAAGGCCATTCTACATCTCTACCTCGCAACGAGCCCCTGTTTCCAGCGCATAGTCTTCAACATGACGAACGAGCAGAGCAAGGCCCTGGCAGTGGAGTGCACAAAGTATGCACGGTCAATCACAAAGGACGATCCCAGCACTGCAGGCACGGAATGGGCATTCGAGTTCTCGCCAGAGACCTTCTCCGACTCGGACCCTGCCTTCGCCGTCGAGGTGTGCGAAGCCGTAAAAGCCGCATGGGAACCGTCCGAGGAGAACCCCATCATTTTCAACCTGCCCGCCACAGTGGAAATGTCGACGCCAAACGTATACGCAGACCAGATCGAGTATTTCTGCACACACATCTCGGAGAGGAACAAGATTTGCGTATCCCTGCACCCACATAACGACCGCGGCTGCGCAGTCGCAGCGGCGGAACTGGCACAAATGGCCGGCGCGGACCGGGTAGAAGGCACTCTGTTCGGCAATGGCGAGCGGACGGGTAATGTGGATCTCGTCACTCTGGCCCTTAACCTCTACACTCAGGGCGTACATCCTGGCATCGACTTCAGCGACCTCAAGTCTGTCATCGACTTAGTAGAGTCATGCAACAAGATCCCAGTGCACCCCCGTGCACCTTACGGAGGCCAGCTGGTCGTGTGCGCCTTCAGTGGCTCCCACCAGGATGCCATCAAGAAGGGGTTTCAGGAGAGGAAAGCGCTCGGACTGGGGAACGAGAGCCGGTGGGAAGTGCCCTATCTACCCCTGGATCCTCAGGATATTGGCCGAACATACGAAGCCATCATCCGTGTCAACTCGCAGAGCGGCAAAGGTGGTGTGGCGTGGATCATCCTGCGCCAGTTGGAGCTCGATCTGCCTCGAGGTCTGCAGATCGCATTCTCCAAGATTGTGCAGCGCGAAACCGATATGCTCGGCCGCGAGTTGCTGCCCACCGAGATCACCAAGCTTTTCGAGGATGCATATCACCTGAAGCGCAACCCGCGATTCAGCCTGGTCGACTACGATATCACCGCCGACCGCTCCAAATCGCCTGCACCTCCCGAGCCGGGAAAGACTCAAAGCTCCGCCAATCTCCAGCGCAAATTCAAGGGTGTCATTGAGATCGATGGTCAAGAACACACCATTGAAGGTGTTGGCAACGGCGCCATCTCCTCTCTGGCTGACGCTCTCAAGCGCCTGGGCATCGACCTCGATGTCACCGACTACAAGGAGCACGCTATCGGCGCTCACAAGAACGTCAAGGCCGCCACTTATATCGAATGCACGGCCGCAGGGTCCACGCAGAAGGTCTGGGGCGTCGGTATCCATCAGGATGTCGTCCAAGCTTCTCTGATTGCTTTGCTGTCGGCAGCTAGCTCGGTAAGTTACCCCTCTCCTTGAAAATGGGGAGCTTCGATGTATTTGTTGTATGGAGTTTCAAGTAGCTTCCTTTTCGTGTCGTACAAGTAGATGTTTGTCTAATATGTTTTGTTCCGCTCTAGTTTCTGTCGAGTAGACCGACGACGCCTATCCCATTCAGACCTAAGAGATCCAATACGATGGAGATACCGTCGCCGGAGAGCAGTCCGAAAGGAAACGGCGATGTAGTGGCGCGGCTGGAAGCGACAGTGAATGGAGAAGAGAAAGAGGTCGTCGATGGGGGTGTTTGAAGATTCGGTTAGAAGAAGATACAGGAAAATGCATACCTGGCGTTGATTGCTTGATTGTGCGGAAATGATTTTCGATAATGTAGGATGTGCGGTGCTGTTATGCTTGCATGGGTGTTGATCTGGCGGAAGTAGTAGGAGGAACCGAACCGGCATTCAAGATGAAAGAAAAGTTACCCGATTATATGTATCATTGAGAAAATCATCATTCTATTCTTCCCTCGTCCGCATCCCACTAAAACCCATGATCCCAAAATACTTTTTGGAAACGCCCAAACTTCCTACGGCAGGACACCCAGCCAATGCAATATAAACAAGACGCAAATACCCGTGTCAAGGAGATAACGCTACTGCGTTTACTGCAACATGCCCTCTAGATCTTCACCCAAAATCTCCTCCACCATCGTGATCCATCTCTGTGTCTCTCTCTCCACCATCTCATCGTCATCCTCGCGCAGTTCGCTGATAAAGGGCAGCATCTCAGGGAGGAGCGATAGCCATTCCTCGCCGAGGCGTTTTGTCAGACCTTGCTCGCACTTTACCGTTGCCAACCGCGTGTGAGCTTCTTCGGCACGCATGTACTTGAGGAGGATGGAGTTCATTTGGCGGTGATTATCCATGGATGAAGATGACGCGACCGCGAGTTCGGTGATAGTAGGGATGACGTTCTCAGCCAGCAGGAGAGGGGAGTCGACGGTGAGTTGTTTGAGGAGGGGCTCAAGGATAGCGCCATAGTGCGAGGGGGCTTGCCAGAAAGAGTCTTGGTCGTGCTCAAAAGAATTGTGCAGGGTGTCCAGGACAGCTTTTGACAAGGCGGGCGATGAGCGGGCCGGATTTGCAGCGAGATACGTGAGAAGGTGGGAGAGGTGTTCGATAATGTAGCTGGAGTAGCTGGTTACAATGGACTGGAGAAACATGTCAGTATCCGAGTTACGGAGAGTAGAATGGGCGGAGAGGTCTACGAACCTTCAGCTTGTCAAAGAACGCGGCCAGGAACTTGCAGAGAGTGATGGACCGCTCTAAGCCTGCGCCGGCATCCCCTGAGGAAGCCGCAGAGTCAACCAGCTGCACGAAGAAAGGTCGGAAAGTACTGTCGTTCAGTTTCAGCGTCATTGCGATGACTGACTCGATGAGCGAGGTCTCCAAAGTCTCAATCTCATCTTCGTCGATCGGGTCCTCCGTTGCCACTTCGCGGATGGACTTTCGAAGGTCGAACATCTCGGACAGGACACTGAAAAGTGCCCCACTGGTTGCGATGAGCTTCTTCTTTGACTGATGTTCAATCGTTTGGCCGAGGAGATCAAGATGTTCGCGAGCGGCCTGGTACCAGTTAGTTGCGTGTTGGACAATCAATCTCCTCGCACATACCTCATATCCTTGCGATAGAGCTGAAGGCCAGGTCGCTTTAATGGCGTTGAAGGCTTCCTGGGCACCAATGCCAGTTGCAACCACCTTGTAAAACAATGTCCTCTGTTCATCACATACATCGTCCATCCCGCCAGCCGCCGAACGGAGAGCTAGCTCAAGGGCCTGCACGAGATATTCACGAGTGAAGACGAATGCTAAGCGTTCAACAACCTTCGAGAGTAGGCTGAAGACGGCATTGTGCATGCCATTGTTGTCTTTATCGATGCTCTCCTGCAGATATTCGAACGCCTTAGGGAGGACAGTCGGCAACAGAGGGATTGCCTCTTCGCCCAGGACATCCACAGTGGAAGTTAAGCAGATGAGCGATAGGATACGCACACGGTCGTCGCCGCTCATCAACGACTTCGAGCCAGAGATCGTGCGCGCAACGGTACCAACAGCAGTAACATCTTTCTTCCCAAATCTCTCGATAATGCGGTCAATGCAGCTTATCGCTATGCTCTTGACATCGCCCTCGTTGGATTGCTGCAAAAGCTGATCGAGGCGGGGAAGGAAGGAAAGCAAAGCTTCCACAGATTGTGCATCATTCTGGATGACTTGTCCCGCTCTGAGCTCAACAGCCTTCACGACTGCGAGAGCGACCTGGCTGTCTGGGCTCGCAAGCAGCAGCTCGGCCGTCCTGATCAGATCTGCCGTAGGAAGCAGGTCAAGGCAGTTGGCCAGAACACGGCTGCATGAGTGTTGTACCCTGGGGTTGTCCACGACGCTCTTTGAAAGACGGATGGTGGTCTCGACGATATCGGCAAAGACAGCCCTAGGCCTGGAGGGGTTTCGACTCTTGCGGAACGCTTTGGCGATATGACCTTGGAGCAATTTGCTGGTGGCTAAATCTGCGAGGTTTGACAGAAGGCCATTAACCGTACTCTCTACTTGAGCAGATTTCATGTTGCTGAGTCCAAAAAGGACATCTGATACCGTTCGCTTTTGACCGACCGCATCTGCCATGAGGTGGAGGTAACCCCTGAATGTCTATAGAATGTCAGCAATAGCACATAAAATCCAGAGCAGTCTGCATACCTCGAGTGTGAGGGTTGGCTCAAATTGAAGTAGAAGCTCGGGAACGAACTTTCGGGGCGCGGAGGTTACTGGTTTGTTAAGCAGAAGAGCCACAATTGCGGGGAGCGAATCTTCTGGGCCGAGAGTCCGAGCGAGCTCCGTAAAGAGTTTCAGTGTCCTGTGAGGCGGGATATGTTCAAATGCTGCAGTGAAGCTCAGCAATAGATCGGCAACACCTGTCAGGAAGTTCTTGTGCTTCGCCTTCAGAGAAGCGGCAAGTTGAGGAACCACTCGCGAGATTGTCTGGTCCAGAACGTGCGCAGAGTATTCATCGTTCTTATGTAGAAGGGTAGAGCCGATGAAGGTAAAGACAGGCATGAGATTGTGAAGCACGAGCTCGGGTGCCCATGATGCCAAATTGGCAATGAGAAGAAGAGCTGCATTTTGCACCTGAGGACTGGTAGAATGGCGAATGCAGTCTATCAGCAGGTCTACCCGAACGGATGCCTGGAAGTCCGACGTATTGGGTTCATTCTATCTTTAGTTAGACGTGACATTTGCTCATGCCAATGAGGACTCTCTTACCTTCAGTTGGTTGACCATAGGAGTGAGTGAACCGAGGATCAAGCTCTGTAAATAGACAAGCTCCGAGTCTGTTCGTTGTTTGAGGTGCTGCATGTCCCCAAAAAGCGCGAATATATCCCTGAACAGCATAGTATGCTCCGCAGGACTGGATCCTTCTATCAACTCCAGAACAAAGGTAAGCTTACGTACGATCCTGGTAACGTCGTCTGCCGATTGAACATCCAAACGCGCCATTTCGTTGCGACTGGTCCTCCTCCGCTTCTTTGCCGGCGGCCCTTCAGGCATTTGCAAAGTGGCCGGCGCATTTTCTATGAAATCCAACAGAATGGCTGTGTCTAGCTTGAGATTCCGTAGGGTCTCCAGAGACCGACTCTTGCAATGTTTCTCGACGACCGTCTTGCAATCTTCCTTCAGCGATAGATCTAGCAGTGTTTGGGCAAGCGACAATCGTGTTTCTGACTTCATAGATGGCCATATTACGGTAAGCCTCTCAAAAGCCGCATCAACAAGAGACGAACGACCCTCGTTAATGCTACCCGAAAGGACGTCCCGTAATAGTTCGAGGCTTTCTTGCTCCCTCGGTAACAGAGCGGCCATATGTTCCTTGTCTGCGTCTCCAGTCTCCACGCCCTCGATCCTGCATGTTTCTGACACTTCATGGGTGGGAAGTTGACACCAGCTGCGCACAAGTGGCAATATAGTGCTGAGGCGTGCGCTACTCATGGGTTTCCCAGAGAGGCAGAAGAGAGGCAGAAGGCATAGGCGGACACGCAAAGACGGCGTCAGAGCAACATGACTGGCCAAAAACGATACCAAGGCCGTCCGTGCTGATGATTTCATGCTCTGCCCTTGATGGCTTTTGGACGTTTGGCCACTTTCAAACAGGTTTCGCATCGATGTGATGATATATTTTGGATCCAGAATGCAGGCTTCGAGGATTTGAACAAGTTCTGACGTTAGAAAATCGACAGATTGGCCCTCGGGAAAGGCCGACAGTTTTGAGGACTGCGTCCCATAAAGAGCTGATGCACCCCACACTCTGTGGCTGGCAGATCCTCCCTCAGATTCAGACTTTTTTGCGAGGATGCTAATGCAAGTGGCAGCGGCTCGCCGTACAGCCGGTGCAGGATCTGCAAGTCCGCAGAGAAGATATGGAATCAGGTGCTGCAGATCCACCCCGTCGCTGAGCTCCTTTATAGATTGAATCGCTGAGCGAAGAGCTGCCACTTTTGTAGAAGCAGGGATAGGACTACACCATGTTCGAGCCAAGAAACTGAAGAAGAGGGGCTTCTCAAAAGCTTTCTGTCGGCCAAGTCCTTCGGAGTTTAGGAATCCATTTGCGCGAGTACTGAGACCCATTGCTTGTTGAAAGGCGCTAAGGGTGCATAGAAAAGAGTCTTGTGCTTTTGGATCCAGTAAGCTCGTCGCAGTTATTGTGGGAACTTTGATAGAAGCACTGTCCTGGCCGGACTTTCTGACCTCCTCTATATCCATCATCTCGTCGTCTTCCTCGCTCTCCCTTTGGGCCTCCTCTACAGTGAGAGCGTCCTGGAAGGACAAGCCCAATGATCCAAACTCTGCGCTGTTCTTTTCCAGAAGCGTGCGCAGCGTAGGAGACGTGTGCGGTGATTCTGAGAGTTTGGTTGCGAGATCTATGACAAATCCATGTTGCGCTGAACCAGGAGGACTGATACGGATCCTTTCCAACACGGTAGATAGACATGCGTATAGGTAGTTTTCGTTCAAGAGACCAGATTCCACGATTTCCTGGAACAGTGTCTCAGTGTCGCCCGGAGAATGCGTGCCTCCCATATAGTCTAAGTCTCCCAGAGCACATCCGAGCGCAAGCCTATCGATAGCACACACCGAGGCCAGGGACTTCATTGCGGAGACCAGTCCGTGGATTTTCGACAATCTTCTCATGACTGCAGCTGGAAGACGCGGGTGCGATCTTTCTTCGGCTATTACGGCCAAGCACATGAGACACTTTTCCGCAGTTTCTGGTGCGTAACTCCGAACCACAGCTTCCATGAGGGAATCAAGAACTTTGTCCGGGAATCCGCCTTTTGTTACCATGACAATTATGATCACATAACTGCCTAACAGAGCCTCCGGGGAATGTATCATTCTGAGAGACTGATTCAAAACGGGGAGCGTACGCAGAAGGGCTTCTTCCGTACGCTGCGCTTGAACCTCCTTCCGTCCAGATCGGGTCTGCTCGAATATGGCATCGACGGCTTGTGCAGTGACGCCAGACCAAAACGACAAGAGGCTGTGGCCCTCATGCCCAGCTTGTAGAACCCGTACAACATACCCTTGTAGGGCAGCAAAAAAAGTGGGCGTATTCGCAGCGGTATATACGATTGCCTGCCGCGGGGGATTGCTCGGGGGTGTCAGGTATGGCTGGAGGAAGCGTAACGCTGGGGAGAGACTCGATGGCAGGATAGACAGTAGGGCCAGAAACTGAGGGGTACCATGGTATGGGAGATATGTGAGGACTAGACATTCCGTGTTGTATTCGTGGATGCTAGCAGTGGTCAGTGAACAATCATCCATCGGCATATTCTCACGCACCGAAACCTCCTCACAAGCCACTCCAACGCCTTCTCAGCTGGCTTCAGGAGTATTCTTGGTCCCACTAATGTCATAAACGCTTCCAGCACCGAGTCCAGCTCTTCGTTCTCCTTCTTGGTCATCTGAGTGCGGTCCTCATCCTTGCTCTGCTCGCTGAACAAGTTCCGCGCGAAGGGTACAAAGCGCTGGTCGAGGGCGCAAAGATCGCGATAGCCTTCATAGCATAGTACGTATATGGATTCGAATGACTGCGACGCGGCAAGTTTGGGCTCGTATAGCAGGGACTTTCCATGGGCAGCTTTTTGCGCTTTAAGATCAAGCTGATGGGTGCTTGAGGCGGCGATGGCCGCGAGCTGCTTCTGGAGCGAAGTCATGTTGGAAAGCTGTATGCGCGGAAGCGCTGCAAGTTTACACCTCCATGGAAAGCGTAGCTAGTCGTGCGAGATACGTCGCGGCTCCGTCCGTTGTCGTTGTTTCCGGCGTGAATGCTGAGAATGTTCACCTCGTCAAAAAGTTCGAATAATTTCTTGCCTTGCGGCGGGAAGGGGAGCGCACGGGCCATATGTCGGTCTAATTCCACGCCGCTAACGCCGACATTCAACCGTCCAGCATATGTATGCCAAGACTCAAGCTCTCTCACCTTTCAGATCTTCAGGTGCATCTGACATGGCATCCAAAGTCCCGAAATTTGCAAGTTTCCGGCCTAAACCTAAGGAGCAGCCACGAGAGGAGCCAGCAAAAGAGGACATTTCGAAAAGGTCTCGAAAGCATGAGGAGAAGGATCGGCATGGCAGACACGCAAAGCCACACCGGGCAACAGCAAGTTCTAGCGATCGCTCACCAAAACGCGTTACTTCAGAGTCCTCACGTATTCCTTCCAAACAGCAATCGAATTCTTATTTTCCGGACGTCAGAGGGGATCGTGCAAACTTAACATATGGAAGTTTAAACCGTTATGATACACCACCGTACAGACGCTATGGCTATGGATCCATTTTAGGTCTCTCACCTGATTACAAGATTGATCGAGCCCAGAGCACCGAAAAATGGATTTTCGTAACTGGACCAGCGTCCCTTCCCCGTGAGCGGGTTTTGACTTCTCAGTATGCTGCCAAAGAAGTGAATGGCCCAGTACGCTTAGTCAAAGCCGCGCCCGGTTCCCAAGCTGCAGGAGACGTCGATTTCATTGAGCTCCCGAGGGGCCAAAAGAGGAAACGAGCATCTGAGCATGATGCACAAGTCCCGGATCACCGGCCGTGGGAGCTCCAGAAAGAAGAAAATTCCTCAGAATCGGACTCGGACGCCAGCCAGGAGGATCAACCTGACCCAACCATGACAGCTATCACCCAGAAGAACTCTGTGCTCATCCAGCGGACGCGCAGTCATCCTAATGAACTTCAAGGCTGGCTCGACTTGGTTGAACATCAGGAACAGATGATGAAACTCGGACGTGTATCTTCTGAGCTGAGCACCACAGATCGGAGGAGTCTCGCCGAGGTGCGCATTGCCACATATGAGGACGCCATCCGGAAAACTGGTAATATCGCAAAAGACCAAGTCGTTCTTCACCTCGGATTAATGAAGGAAGCTTCCAAGGCATGGGACAGCAGTAAACTGGAAAAGAAATGGACCGAGATCCTAGCCAAGTTCCCCGACAGTTCCGATATCTGGCTTCGGTACCTAGACTTTCGGCAAACCAACTTTGGTGGATTTAAACATGACAACTGTCGGGACACCTTCCATCAATGCCTGAAAGCGCTTCGCCGTATCTCGGATGGTACGCCGCCAGAATATTTGCATGTTCTCCTTCGCCTGACCGACATGATCCGAGGCAGTGGATATCAAGAGCTTGCCTGGGCAATATGGCAGGCATTACTAGAATACCACTTGCTGCCTCCTGGACCTGGAAAAGCGGAAGAGCAGCGCAGTTCGGCTATGGAATCATTTGAAGAGTTTTGGGAGAGCGAAGTCCCACGCATAGGCGAACCGGAGGCGAGAGGATGGAGGAACTTCAACACCGGCGATGTGGGGCCCCCAAACTCAAGTCCTGCGCAGCTAAAAGTCGAAGACCCAACTATGCCAGTAATCGATGATTTTCAAGTCCGGGAAATGGACCGTATCGAGAAGCTGAGATTTCCTGGGCGCATGACCGACCCAATTGGGGAAGATGACCCTTTCCATGTCATTCTTTTCTCCGACGTTGTGGAATATCTGCAAATCCTTCCTCTCAACACGTCTGAATTACTGATACTGGATGCCTTTCTCTGCTTTTCACATCTGCCTCCTCTACCCGGCCTTATTGATAGCGACAAACGGCAGTGGTGGTCCGATCCAATCAGGAATCAGGAGTTGGTATGCCCTGAGTCCGTCTCTGCTGAAGATCGCTCGTTTGCAGAGGTTTTCAAGGCATTCTCGGGCCGCCCGGGCAACTACAAGATGACGTTGGAGCTCTTGTTCGATCAGGGCTTTCCCGAAAGCAGCCAAGCTAGATTACTCGACGGGAGTAGTCCTGATAGCCACATACTGTTCATTCGACAGGTATTAGCGCTGTTGGCGAAGGAGCAGTCCCGGGTTGAAACGGTTGGCGAGTACCTGCTCGCATTTGACAAAGCATATTTTCCCGCGGACGCGTTCAGGACGGCGAAACAGCTGATCAAGAGTATGCCCACGTCTCTACGTCTCTATAACGCATATGCCCTGGTTGAATCTCGGCTAGGGAACAGTGCAAAAGCGGAACAGGTATGCAGAGCTGCCCTCTCCATGCATAAGGATGCCACACTGGCGGGTACTTCTGGACTGTTGGCTCTATTTCACACCTGGGTCTGGGAGGCCATTCGGTGCAATGATCAGCTGGAGGCATTATGGCGCCTTGTTTCTCCTCCCGACAGAGGACACATCGCTGCGAGGCCCGATGGTGCGCTACACCGGCCAGATCAGACAAGCCTTCTTCGTGGTCACAGGCTTCTCGGTGAGGCTAATGACCGCGCTCTCTTGGCTCGAGATTTTCCTTCTGCTGTCCTCTCCACCTCACTTCTAGCCTTGCTTGTCTATTTTTCGAAAGATGGAGATATTGGGGCATCTCTTGTCGTCCACGAAAAGCTGTCCAAATGGTTCCTAGCGCATGGATTGGCGGAGAGCGATGCAGCTGAGCTGCACGCACAGTCGGTCGCCAACCTCCTTGTTTACCACGCGACTCATGCCTCCATCATCAAACCAGCATTACTACGCGAAGCGCTTTATCCACTCCTAGATGCCTTCCCCGATAATACGGTCCTACTGTCAGTGCATGCGGCAAACGAGGCCCGATTCTCCATTGACGATCGCGTGCGGGCGGTCATGCAGCGCAGCATCCTTGGAGATCGTGACAGCACTATTCTTGCAACGTGGCTATTTGCCATCTTCCACGAGATGTACAGAGGCGAGATCGCCGGATCCACGAGCCATTCGGTGCGCGCCTTATTCCTCAAGGCGGAGGGCACCGACGCAGGGCGCTCGCCCGCGCTCTGGTATAGTTTTGTGCTCTTCGAATTCCGCGAGCACGGTAAGGAATCCAAGAAAAGGCCGTCGAAGAGAACAAGACGGGATAAGAAGCCGAGCAAGCACGAGACGTTGCTGGAGGAAAGCCATCGCAGAGTGAGGGAGGTTTTCTTCCGCGGCCTGACACACCTACCCTGGTGTAAAGAATACATGATGCTGGCATTCACGCTTTTGAAGGATTTCTTGGATGAGGAGGATAAGAGGAAGGTGTATAATATAATGGTAGAGAAGGAGCTGAGGGTGTATGTGGACGTCGACCTTTGACAGGCTCGACCTCTACTTTACGCCACCATTATTTTGATATGCCCTAGGAATCACAATTATGATTTGGCTCGGCCTCCGGGTTGATCGCCACGAAGAACACGAGCTGTTCCCACCTTGCTTCTGTCCAGTGTCCTCATTCTAGTCCACCAAACATGCAAGGAAACTCGGCCCATGAAAACTTCTTCCTCAAGCCCCCAGACAAGCCAGGGCAAAGCTCAATGAAAAAGAGACAAAAAGGTTCGCGTCGCTCCGCAACAATGCAATACGGAGGACACTGTGGTTCGGCATCTATGGGCAAGCCCAGGGAGACAGCCGAGCCGGCTTTTCAAAAAATTGAAGGTAAAGACCGATCCGGAGCATTTCACCCCGAGTCTAGGAGTTACCTTGAGACAGAACAGATACTACAAATGATCTAAGCCAAGACGGCAAAGAGAGCTGGAGAGGAAAGGAACAAGAACGTTTGGGCGGGTGCGAGAGGGGGGTTTTATAGTCGAGCAGAGATTTCAGGCAGACGTGATCATATGATATTGAGAGGCATGGCGCCCTCCAGGGCTCCGGCTCTTTCCCATCGGCTGTGATAAGAGGCGGAGCTGAGGTAACTAGGTAGGCATCCATGTCACGTGATTTGGTGATTCACCGCAGTCTCCCAGAACCTGGAAGCCTACGTGTCTCCGATGTAATCAGAGTAGGGTGAGATTACATGGGTACCAATCTCGAGTTGTTTTTCTTACTCTTCTTCGTAGGTTTTGGATAGGTTTCACTCCGTCGCTTCGAAACTGCAACTGTTCCCTGCCACAAGTGGAAGTCTACGCACTGCGTTGTCCTTCCGGTCTTGTAAGATGGTACACCCGGTGTGCCATGGCCATTTTCTATCGGATAGGTTTCATTGATTGAGCTGCAGAGTGTTATTCAACCACATTATCCGCTCCATGGTTCGACACTGGACAGTGTTGCGGAGTCAAGTTCTTCCCAGTTTTCCCACGAAGAAAGCGACCCTCATCACCATCACAGGGCGGTCGGTTCGGCGAGCTAGCTCAATAGGATTAGTTACGTTCCTGGCCGACGCCGCTGCGTGAAACGCAGAGCTGTGCCAGCCACGCCATCAGCTCTGGCTCGTGATCACAAGAAGTCCGTCCAACCGCGACACGATACGCCAAGTAGGAGGCCACTATCCGTGCTGCTGTTGCTAACCCGTTGCCTTCCCCGTGAGATTCATTACTGCTGCGTAGTTGGCATCTCTTTGCGTATTCCATCTGCAAGGCTTCGATAACTTGACGGTCCAGAACCCCAATAAGCGTTGCTATGTGAGCACACCAAGCTTGAGTGGTAGCCGACTGCTTGAGTGTGTCCTGTAGGAGGGTCTCCACGTATGGGCACAGGCTTTCGGTGAAGTGTGGGACGATTGCTTCCGCAGCGTTGAAGCAGGAATGGTGTGTGAGGTTGGCCAAATAGTTCTGCACATGCCGAAACTCGCGAAGCAGTTGTGGGGTTACCTCGTCCGTCATCTTCGCCGATGGGTCCATGCTCATATCGGGTGTAGCAATAGGCATGGTGATGCGGCTCGGTCACTTGTCCGAAGGTTGGCTATGCTGAACGGCGCCGGGAGGTAGCTTGTGAGGGGTTGGGTTGTGCGGAGTGTAAAGTCTGTATAGGTGAGCTAACAATGGATGCCTAGCAGAGGTACGTTTGATGTTTTGATTGTTTACATTGCAATGTCCGTGCTCTGTATGATTCTAGAGCCGGGTTTGCTACTGGATCCTTCCTAGATATCTGTTTTCCAGCAAGGCAGCCTGCGTGTGAAGTGAGGAAGTAAGCGGATGAGGCGGGCAGGTTTGTTTGGAACAGCGGTCAGTGTAATGGGAGAGATTTCCACGATGAAGGCGTCTGACGCACAGAGCAGGTCTCGTTTTAACAATGACCAGCTGCAGAGACTTGCCAATCGACTGTATGAGGAGTTCACTCAGCTTGCCTCACAGACAGGTGCAAGACATGCGTAGAGTGATTGAGAGTGGATGGATACAACCTTCAGATTTCATCTTTTGTAGCTGCCCAGGTGGCAGGCGTACAAACACCTAGCCGCTCCTACCCAAACAGGCGAGGACCAAGCTCGAGCCCAGCAACCAATGAGTCGAACCTGGAGCACAACAGGATGAAGCTGCGGCTGGGTCGGCAATTCAGATTATAGATCGGAGGTGATCTTGAAGCTATCCACGCTTAATCTTCGCGACGTCCTGAGCGCCAGCTCTAAAGAGGCGGTCGGTCATGTGATCACGTGATAGTGAAAGTGGACATGGTGCCCCTTTCGCAGGGACGCAAAGTCTTTGCCGCGGCGTACGTATGAAATGTAGGGTACCCGCTTCATAGTCCTCTCCAAGAAAAATGTTTAACGGCGAGGTTAGTGGAAGTGACGTCACCGCTAAGTTGGGTACGTGCAGGCTGCAAATAAAGCTGGAAAGAGGATCGACGGCTCCGGACCAGCACTCGGTCTGCCAGAGATTGGAACTATTTCAGCGACAATGGCCCCAAAAGAAGAAAACATTTCGCGGAACATCTTGATATCCGGGGGTGCTCGAGGGATTGGACGGGCATTGGCGCGGTACCTGCTCGAAGAGGGCAGCCGCGTGTATATTTTGGACATTGACGAGGAAGAGTTGAAGCACACAACGACGGTGCACCTGGAACGGTATCATAAGGACGGTAAAGTCGAGTCGGCGCTCTGCAACCTGCGAGATGTCCAGGATATTCGGACCCAAGTCAAGTCGGCTGCAAGGTTCTTCGACAACCGCATCGATGTGCTGATCAACAACGGGGGGATTGCAAGCCCGAAATGGAGCGAGGACAGGACGATGGAGGATCCGGACACGTTGGATCAGTGGCAGGCGTACGTTGAGACGAATCTGACGGCGCCGTTTGTCATGAGCCAGGCGTGTATCCCGTACATGAAGATGGAAGGCAGCGACAAGGACACGGGAGCGCAGAAGATGAAGGGGGCGGGGCCATGCATCATCAATATTGGCAGCTTTCGAGCGTACCAGTCGGACCCCAACCAGGAAGGGTATGCGTCGAGCAAAGCCGGGCAGGTTGGATTAACGCACTCCATGTCCATCAGCCTAGCGCCCATGGGAATTCGGGTGAATTTGATTGCGCCGGGCAGGATCAAGGTGGCGCATGAGTGCAAAGAAGGAGACGAGAAGGGAGAGACATTCGAAGGGCAGGTCAGCGAGAAGGATGTCGACGATCATCCGACCAACCGGGCGGGCCGGCCAAAGGACATTGTGGATGCGGTCAAGTGGCTCATCAACGCGGGCTTCGTAACGGGGGTAAGTGATGCAAATGCGGGGGAGGATTCTCTGGCTGATTTTGATCACAGCAAGACATTACCATTGACGGAGGCGCGTTGCGTCAGAAGTGAGCCCTGGCTCGAGGATGGATATGGAGTGGGATGCATATGTTGCAATTGAGTGCGGCATCCGTTGCACTGACGATAGCGAAGGATATTGCAAAATAGAATATCAACACAATGTGCCCAGGCTGAAGGAGTGCCACAGTGCCACTACTGTGATGGGACCATTGTTGCGATGGTTGTTGCGTTCGATGTGGTCGAGATAGACGTTGTGTAGTCGCGGAGCTGGGTTGTAGGAAGAGCCAAGACGCTAATCCTTATCCAGCCTTAGCCAGCCCTAGCCAGCCCGAATCGTACGACGCTCACCAAATGATGCTGGCACAAAGGAGTCGAAGCACTCGACGGGCACGTGTGGGTCACTCCACACATCCACACATTTCTACACAAGCACAACATAGCCCTCAGCCATGGCCTAATCCGGCCGTCAGATTCGCCCCCTTGGCCCAGCGGTCACTCCACCACACGATCTTCCCGGTTCCGTCCCCGGATTTCGTCGCGCCTCGCTTGCCGTAGTCTGTAGAGCCCATTGTGGTCCCGGGCGCCTTCGCCGGCCCATGGCATCACCGCCAAACTTCTCACAGCATGAGCCCGCCGAGATCACGCAACACTGGCGAGAATGCACTGCCTTGATTCGGCGGCATCCGCGTAGCTATCCATCACTTGTAGAGCGCTGTAACTTGTATTAAAAGCCACCCTGCCTTGCCAGCTTCTGTCCTCCCATTCCACAAGCATCACTCCACATCAACAAGTATACCTTGCATTCGCAACACCACAAACCACACACAACATCACATCCAATCAGATCCGTCCAACTTCCAAACAAGTTGAAACAACCACCAAAATGCCCGTCGCCGCTAAGTCGTTTTGGCCTGCTCTTGCCGCCTTCATGGGTATGTCATCCTTTTGTGATCTGCTCCATCATCCAGAGTACCATGACTGACCATCCTGTTCAGCCCTATCAGTCACATACACCGCCGTCGTGGCACGCAACGAAGGCAACGCCATCGACAACGCCAAGAAGAGATGGCAACAGCAGAAGGCTCGCGGAGATGCCGCCATGTCTGCACACGGAGCACATCTGCTCGAGGAACAACACAAGATGTAATCCACCTCAACCTCACCGCTTACCGGGTTACATCTGCGCGAGCTTTCCATACCCTACTACTGGTCACACCGTCTGACCCACGCATCATTTCCGGAGTTTGGCGTTGACTCGGCAGTCTCATCTGCTGTTGGGCTTTTCCCTTTGTTTTAGACGACTGCTATGATTAAAGCTGCGTCTTGGGACATACCATTTGTCCTCGCGTATATACTTTGCGCATCCTCCTGCGGTTTACGCATCCCAGTCGACGACTAGTTAGCTAGATACATACTTCATTGTGCACAATGGATACCTTGCTACATGATATTGCATCCATCTGATAAATATGAAATGAAATGTTCCATGTCCCTCCATCCTCTCCCAAACCCCAACATGGTACCGCCCTCGAATCCCGGTACGACAGATGCCGTGAACACTTGCCTTGTACTATGTAGACACCAACATGCAAGCCCCGAGCCGTAAAATAACTTTAGTATGTATGTAATACTTCCCCGGACCCCGCCATCCGCATTCTGCATCCGCCGACCCTCCGACTCTCTCTCTCCTTGCCCCTCCAGAGCTCCCAACTCCGTCACCCGACAACGACCTTTCATCTATCACCTCGCCATCTTCATCTACCACCCCAGCACCACTCAACCTTCCCGCTGCACTTGCTCATAAATCCACATCTATAGGGCAAGGATTCGGCGCTATAGTAATCAATTTGCTATGCTTTTATACTAACAATAACGCTTCTCTGCAGGAGAGGAACGTGGGACACTTTGCTCACCAAGTATCACAGTATGTACCTAGGTATCGGAGCGTTGGTGCCGTACCGGGTCAGTGGTAGGAGCGCATTTCCATGTGCGCCTCTATGGCGCTGCTTTTGCAACCCAGAAATCGGTTCCGCTCCGAGCATACGCAGTGTTTTATTATCGATGTCGTTGGTGTGAGACAAGTTGAACTTTTGTGGTGACCCTGCCCTTGCACGACGGTCCTTTCTCCAAGTCCCAGCAATTGCAAGAGCTTCCGACGTCAACTCCTCCGGCGACATACTGGGTGAGACAACATCCCAGCAAGTTCACCCAGGCCCAACTCTTTTTCTCTTTTTTTTTCAGCATAATCCATTGCACTATCCCCATGACGATTCCCTGAGATCCCCATTTTAGCTGCAGCACCAATGCGGCACCTCTCAGCACACTCACTTGGGACATATATAGGGCTGGCCACCCTCCATGCAAACGCCTACTCGGGGATACCCATGGACGAGCTCGCGACAATCACCTTTTCAGAATGCGCCCCCCTCCCCACAGGAGCTGGCCCATTGCCCCGTCCCGACACCCCCAACGACTTCCTCGACTCGCCCGCCATCGCCTCTCTGGCCCACCACGCACCCACTCCCCAGGGCTACCAGCGCACCTTCACCAACAGGCACGACTCCATCAGCGGCCATGGCTACCTCAGCTACATGACCCTGGACGCCTACAACACAACCGCATGCGCCGCTCGATGCGAGATCCTGAGGGACTGCCGCGGTTTCAACATCTACGTCGAACGCGCCCCTACACTGGTCGTTGACGACGACTGCCCCGATCCCCCTTCCACCAGCGTGTTCAAGTGCTCCTTCTAGAGGAGGGATATGTGGACCACGGTGGCCGAGAATCCAGGGTATACCAATGCCGGCTTCGTGGTTGCCGTGGCCGGGTCCAACGGTTATGTGAGGACTTGGACCGTGTTTACGTCCGGGCTCAGGAGCAGGTATGTTGGTCTCCATGAGTTGGATCGGATTCAGTAGCCCTCGGAGAGGATGCGACTGACAGGAGCAAGGTCCGCGAATCTGATGACGAGTGTTTTGGGCACCGCATTCGCGCTGGTGGCGACTGGCTTGGGAAGTGTGCTCTGAGTTGCAATGCGGTCTGGAAGAAAGCGAGGCTATGTACAGAATATATATATGAGTGTAGTGCTCCTACGCCGCGATTACCGCATAAAGGCAGCCCGGTTACATCTTTTCAAAATTGCTATGTCCCTTGCTCGTCTCCCGAATCCGCCTTTCAATATCTTCACTGTCGGTATCGTCGCGGAGGCTTTCCAGGAGCACGCTCGCTTCAGCCTCCGCGCCAGCCATCAGATCGAAGCTCTCCTCGCTCTCACTCCGAGCCGTGTTCGCCCGGGCAAAGACATCGGCGCCGCCGTCCCACCACCTCGCCTGCTCCCCTACCCAGTCTGTGCCACCGCTTCGGCGCTCCCTTCTGACAATCTCCTTCTCCTCAAGCGGGAACACGGGCATTTCGGCTCTCGGGGGAAGGATGGTACGGCGGTGCCATGCGCCCAGGAACATGCCTTCAGGATCCACTTCATTCCGCACGCGGAGGTAATCATCCAAGTCCGATCCATAGACGGATGTCAGGTAGGCGTGGTCAACGGATTGGAAGTTCTTGGCCCAATGCGGCCGGCCATTGTACTCCTTCATGAGGTGCTCGAAAGCTTCGTAATATCGCTGTCGCGCAGGAGGATCTTGGCCATAGGGGCGATACAAAGTGGCGTTCAGGTACAGACTGGGCGAGTCGGGGATCGATGTGTCAAGGTACGGGCGCGTGGTGTTCGTGGCATGCGTTACGCGGACTTCGATGGGCGAGTGGACGAACACCCCTTTCGGACTGAAAGGGATGCTAGAGCCATGCTCGTCACCGTGAATCCACTTGGTCAGCCGGGTCAAGGCTTCGGGTCCCTGAGAGAGCGGAATGCTCCACTCGTTGACGAATTGCGAGTAGAGGCAGTTCATAAGCAGCCCAGTCCGCTGCTCTTCCACAGCGGATGTCGCAGCGCCCGTCTTGAAACCATACTGCATCCCGAAAACAAACCACTCGACCCACGGTAGGAAGCGGGGCACATATTGGCAGATCCAGAGAAGGATGTGGTAGGTGTGGTAGCCGACGCTGCCACCGTACCAGCTCGATTTGGGCGGCCGCGAAGGGGCCGTAGTCCTATCGGCTCGCCACACAATGGCACGCCGCATGTACGGTAGCCACCATACACGGACAAACTCATGGGACGTCCATAGATCTTGATTCCACCTTGAAAGCACGTCTTCAATGGGCAACATCGTCTGTACCCATTCCAAATTGGACGCCTCATTCAACTGGAACTCGATCTCCACAATGATCCCCAACGCTCCGAGAGACACTAGGGCGGCACGGAACAGGTCTGGCGACTGCGTCGGGGAGCACTTGACGGTCTGACCATTAGCCAGAACAATGCGAAGGCTGCGAACGTTCTCGGAGAGGAGTCCGTGAGCTAATGAGCTCCCGTGTGTAGCCGTCCCGATTGCGCCAGCAAGCGACTGATCGTCAATGGAGCCAAGCGAGGGCATCGTCAGGCCATGGTCCTTTGCGGCAAGATTCAGACGATGCATGCGTATTCCAGCTTCCACCGTCATGGTCTTGCGCTCCTTGTCTACCTTGAGCACACGATTGTAGTCATCCAGGTTCACCATCCACGCCGAGGTACATGTCAGATCCGAGGGCGAGTGGGCGGAACCGACAAGTACGATACGGCGCCGCATCCTTCGTGCCATTGTCACAATCTTTTGTATCTCGGCAAGCGACTGGGGGCGCAGGTAGAGCTCCGGCCGCGAATGGAAGGTTCGGGCCCATGTGTGATGAACGTGGGCTTGCGACGCGCGGAAAGGGATCTCTGGGTCGAGCTTTTCGAGCTCGATGGCGAAGCGAGAAGGCATGCTGACGGAGGACGACGAAGGCGTAGCAGAGTGCGCCATTGCTGTTATGCTGCAGGTGCAGGTAGGAAGTCGGTAGGTGAAAGGGCGTGTTGCTGTACGGGTGGGCGGTTATGACGTTTCCAGGCTACCGGAAGGGAGGTGTCGAGTACTTGGATGAGGCCCAGACACGGACGTCTGTCGGTCCAGGCGCTGTCAAGCAGCGACACGGAACGATGCCAGAAGCCAATGTTGCTGGAAAATGTTATTACAGTGTAGCTGGAGGTTCACAAACGTCAACGAGGGGAAGGCGGGAAGCCCCACAGGGTTTAGGGCAAGAAAGGTTAGCGGCGATGCCCCAGGTGGGCCCGATTTTCATCCGAGCTGCACCCAATTCACGTCAATCTCCAAGCTTGACTCCTGTGAAAAGGCAAGGAATAATTGACAACCCATTGCCAGCCCACTATTTCAGACTTTCACATCATGGTTTAGGAAAGATGCTTTTGTATCTCCCGCCAGAGAATTTCCCCCCGTTTGTACCCTTGTTGTCGCCCTAGCTATAGGAGTATGACGGTGAACAACAACCGCCTCATCAAGTCTCAGAACGTTCTCTCGGAACAAGGGAAATAAGGGAACCGTGGCGGCAGCATTTGGCTATCGTTGGTATTTTTTTGTTCATAAGTAGTACCTAAACTTTCCAACTGCAGTTCACACTATCTCTCATCGCTCTAGACGCGCCTCACAGCAGATACGGTTCGACCCGAGACAGTGGATCGGTATGTCTTCTGGTGAATTCTATTGTTCTTCTCGTCAATGGTTCCCCTATGTAGTCTATCTTCATCATCATGCTTTCCATTATTGATTTCGCAATGTTCATCATCACGCATGTGTAGGGGGTGAGATGTTGCATCGCCAAAGTCAGGCGCACCCTTGAGACACCGAGATATCTCCGTTGCCACATGGACTCCAGCCAATCTCATCGTCCACATCGAAAGAACGTCATAGGAATCCTATCATAAGATTCTATCGGACGGGGGCTCCAAAAGTTAATCGGAATTTCCCTTTTTTTCTCAATTTTTCTAGAGTATATATAAGTGCTGGAGACCGACCCCAGGCCGCCCAAGAAATCACCTCCCTCCACCCTTCCTTCCCTCAAACCAAGCCCCTGTCAACACCAACGGCATTCAAACATTTAACTCTCTCTACTCCGTATTCACCGTCGAGTTAGCCATCCCATCTATCTCAACATGTCAACTTCGAACGCCTCAACAACCAAATCCTCCATCGACGGCCCCAAAAACACACCGCAAAGGAAGACATCCTCACATTTCTCCTTTCTCAGCGTACTCAAGAAGCCATTCCAAGGCTGGTCAAAAGACCTTCTGGCTGCTAGGGATGACCTAGACGACGACTACAACTTCCCGCGTACGAGGAGGAGGGGTGAGCAGTCCGATGAAGACAAGAATTGACCGGTATGATATGCGAAGTCATACTGTATAAAGTCGGTGCTTCACCCGGTGATGGTTACTTTGCTTTCTTCACTGTCGTCATCCATGGTTGAGGATACTGTCGGCACTGGACCCTTCTAAATTTAATTCGATGTTAAACCGTCCGGAATGACTGGTCCAACGTCATTCAACGCTTCTTCGAAATTTACCATCACATGGAAACAGCGGCGTCCCACCCGGCAAGCGTCCTTGAAACGAGCACAGTAGGATTGTGAATCATCGAATCATACATACCCTTGGAGCTGTGCATCAAAGTTGGGTTCATGGATTCACACAAAATAGCGATTAGTTTCCACTTTAATCTTTAATATACTTCCCTGGGAGACTTCTGCTAGGACATACAAGACTGACCCATCCACTACTAGTACTAAGTTTTTCGGCAGCAGCTGAGGATGCGAATCTGGAAGGATACACTCGATATTTCCAGCTGGACGCCAGGCATGCGCCGCATTTATCAATGTCTCCTCTTCGAAGTGCAACCCAAAACGACGACCGTGCGTGCGCTGCAGCCATGGTTGTACGGATGGCGCCTCCCATGATGCTCGTGGCCAGCGCCGCCTCATTCCAACTAAAACCCTTCGGACATTTCCAACCAAAAAGGGACCCAGTTATGGTGTAATAGTGGGAGTTCTCGAAGATTGAGGATGAGACGCGCAAGGCCAGAACCGCTTCGACGATGCGCTGGACAGCATGATCCCTTTGTTGTAAAGTATCCCCAAGGGTCTGCCTGGTGTTATGGTGTTGCATGATTGTTCTGGAGACTAGTTTTGAGAAACCTGAAACGAAGGCATCCTTGGAGATGCCATGCTCTGGTCACCGATGTTCCTGTTAATTAACGCAACGTCAAGGCGGTGATCGCAGCGGAGAGGTGGAGCCATGATTTTCCCCCCTGCCGAAACGCTCCCTGCCTCGTCAAAAGTGCACCATCCATCACCGGCACCGCGCACGATTAGGCCTTACCATGTGCTTTACCGTACACCCATCTCGCTCAGGGAAGTACCTTCGACATCCCAAACGCACTTTTCGCTATGGGCTGCGCGCCTGGGGCTCACGGTACTGCTACCACAGAGTATCCCTTTTCTCCCACATGCATAGCAACGTCGACTGAAGGTAGCACTCTGTGCACCCGTTGGCGCGTTTTGTATCACCCTTTTGCCCAAGCGCCTGTTCACGCTGCGTCCCTCGCAGCCGTCTCCTTCAGTGACTCGTCCTACGCAGGTTACCCACACCCGATTGAGTGCCACTGCTTTTGACTGGTCTCGGCAGCATCGGGGCGGTCACGTATACTCTCCCTTGCTCCCATTCATACCGGGTCCTTCTAATCCCCTTCCCACCTTCCCACTTTTGCAGCCTCATCTATCGACTCTCCACAACTTCAGCAACCCTCACTGCTATCGTCTATGTGCTCACTTGCGTGACAGTGGTCTTCTCCGTCCTCCCTCCGTCATACTCCACGACTGCCACTGCCACTGCCACTGCTGATTTGAATGCCGACCTCCATCTCCTCACCATCTTCTACCTTTATTTGATCGGTCAACCTCTCAAAAATGGTCAGCAAGGCTCCAATATTGCTCAAGCGTGTCCTCGATGGCGGTCCGCCCAATCTGGATGGCATCGGCATAACCTACGTCGTCCTCGCCATCGTATATACTCTCATCGTTTCCGGGGAGCTCTTCCTTTTCTACCACCATAGATCGGCATTTGGTATTCGAATACGGAACATCCGAGTCGTCTTCGCCGCTGTATCTATGCTCCACATCTATCTCATTCTGGTCCTCCTCGTCTATCCGTGGAATGGCTTATTCCCCTGTGCAGCGGAATATTGGATCATGTCCATCTTTTTACCTTGTGGAATGGCCTTTTTTCAAGGTAACAGCTGCTCCCGGGAACATACGATCGCGTACTGAACAATTACAGCGTGCAATGCCAGGGTCCTTAAAGCATATGAAAGTCAACGTCGACTGAGAAGGGACTTCCTGGATGCGGCTCGAAAGAAGAGACTTACGCTCACGGCTCGGGGGATCTGGGATGCTTGGATCGGTCTCGATGCAACCTCCAAGGTGTACATTGGCACCATCCTTGGTCTCGTCGTTTCGGTATGTATTCTTCAGCACATTTGCACCAACTACCCAGCTGAACGCGCTAGTTCATCCCTTCGCTCATTCTATTCTTTGGGTCGCGACGTTTCCACCCTTCCTATGGCTCCTTTGGACCTAGCTCCGTAAATCAGGTGCAATGCCGTCGTGGACCGGAATGGTACGTTGGGTGGTCACTGTGATCCTAGAACCTTGGAAGCTGTCACTGCAGTGATGAATGACGGTTGACCATAGTTTAGGATACCTTCGATCTTCATGCAATTCGTCTGGACAGCAGCCGTTGGGCCTTGGATTCTCTGGAAAATCCGAAAAGTGGACGACGTGCACTCCTGGGCCTGGCAAACTCGGCTCGCGATCGTTGCCGGGTGTGTGCTACTTTGACGCGTCGTTTTCTTTTGCCGTTGCTAATGCTCTCTACGCAGGTTGCCTGGGACCCCATTATGGATGGCATTCACGTACTCTAGGATTCCCGCTGTGCTTGCAACAAACAGATACTTCCCGCCTGCTGGATGGTGAGTACGCCATGCACCGACGCATCCCCCACCCGTTTTTATGCTTGTTCCATGTATGGCGCATGGGACGCGCTCTGTGCTTTATTCCCCCCAGAATCCTTTAGGCTGTCTTCGGGGTCAGTTGCTGACTACTTTATACCAGGTTCCTATTGTCCCTTCTCGTGTGTCAGCAAGTTCTTATATTAATTCCCTTATTCGACACCTTCCGTGCGCGGTCTCGACGCTCGTCCATCTCTTCTGCAACGTCCTGCACGTCCGACTTGATCACCATCAGCTCGATCAACTCTGCAACTTCATCGTTTTCCAAGAGATCCCCCCACGTCGTCCTCAACAAGGAGCTGAAGCCGAAGGCTTCCATGCAAGCCCTCGAATTCAGCATCGAGCACAGCATCGAACCTCTCATTTCATGGGCCGCGTCGCGCGAGTTCACCGCCGAAAACACCATCTTCCTCCGAGAAGTGCGAAATTTCAAGAAGAAATGGGCGGCATTGCAGGTTGTGACAACGGCACAGAGGCGCCAGATGTTTACAGAAGCGTCACTCATCTTCTTCACCCTCGTTAACCCGTACACGGCCGAGACCCCCATCAATATCGATTACAAGATCTTCCGGACTCTGCAAACGACCTTCGCAGACGTCGAGTACGATCCGTATATGCCTCAAAGTCCCGGCACAGCCCCGATATCGCCACCCATCAAAGACAACGTAGTCTGTCCGTGGGAAAACATTTTGGAACGTCCGGCTAGCTTAGAGTCGACAGTGACTTCGAGTAGCGCATCGAGTATACGAGACATTGTGCCCGGTCACTTCACGGAAGAAGTGTTTGATGCGGCTTACGAAAGCATCAAATATCTTGTCTTCACGAATACGTGGCCAAGATATGTTGAGGCGGAGCTTTCCAAGAGCACAGCGCCGTCGCCTTGAGATGGATGGAAGAGCGAGCGGGGAAGGGTGGAAGGAGTAGGATGAATCCGACGAGCAACTCCTTTATGAATCAACCACATTGTCCACGGCGACAGGAAATATTTGAGCCCTCTGATATTAGGCTGCATCAGGAGTAGGGGCTGAATGCACAACCTCTTCTTTGCCCGCGGCTATTACCAGTTCGGATGCGAACACACATCACCTTTCTGGCCCACCGTTCTTCCCACAACGCGCCCATAGAGTGAATTTACAGACGAGATTTGTCTCACCTTTTTCCGCTCTTAGGATGGGGACGGAGCCTTGGAACGTTTGGAGGAAATCGCGCAAACGGCTACGTTAGGGGCTGTCCGGAGGGATGCCTATGGGCGTATGCTAGGTATCAAATTGAGGAGAACGTGATACGTTGGCCGCGCATCGAATTTAGATGGAACAGCAAGCGATTGCACCGTAATTATAAATACACATGTACATCTAGTTGTAACTCCGCAAATTCAGCGGCATATCTCAGAGTACATCCCAACCTGCCTGTCACACACGCACTTGGGACGGTCGCGTTAGGTAACTTGGGTTAGAAGGTTGACAACCTACCGACACCCAGCCCAGCGTCGCGGTAGCCCTACCGGTCTGCATGAACCCAGCGACCTGGTAAAGGCGCTTTTCTCACAACTCGATCAAAGCTTCGCCTTAAGTAGTGCTAGCTTCAGGATGGCGGCTATTCCCTTCTATTCGCCGGCCAACATGTGACATCGACATCACCGCGGTTACGAAGTACAGACTACATGATCAGGCGACGGGAGGCCTTGTTCTACAACTGTATCTTTTCACGTGTATGACGGTAGCGTTTCCAATGTTCTTGACTACGGTACAACGTAGGTACTACGGTCTGGACCGTACCTCCAGGATCAATTGGCGTCGATGGATTTCAAGTGGGCGGAGCAATACCTTGCCGATGTGCGCCACCCGCCAGTTCCTAGATTCTGTAATAAAATTCACCGTGATGATTGTCTGCTTGACTCGCATTAAGCTGGGGGATCAAACAGATCTCCGCATGAAGCCGGTAGATCTCATGATACACTTGACGAAACGTCTCGAATACAGTACCGGCTTGGCGTGGCCGTCCTGGGATAGGTTATAGCAATGGTATATCAGATCTGGGACATGGATGAACGTTGGAAAAGTGAACAAGTGATCCGCGATTACCTTGTACGTCTAGATGCAACCACATGGCTAATAACACGTGCACAAAACCACATCAATGCGCTCGAGCCTATCACACGGGGTGGTCGTCCGCCGTCGGATGGGAAAACATTGGACTCTCGGGCGATACTTGGGGGGCTATTCTGGGGGACCAGCTGCTCTCCGTTGCGGATATGGATTGAAAGAGGGACAAGGGAATAGAAGCCGGCGTTTATCGCGCGGTTCGGAGGCCCCAAGTGTTCGGCTCTTTTTCACCATCTGGCGGAGATAAAAGTTGGGATAGTAGCGGGTCGCCAGTCTGTAACGATTCATGCTCAGTGATAGGCGATTATGATGCACGGAGACTAGCGGACTGGTTGAACTATGTATTGGGAAAATCGGGACGTTTCCCTCCGATAAACAAAGTTCCTAGGTGCGACGAGGAGTTAGGGTCTGACTAGAGTAGTCCCCACCGAGGAGAGAAGAAAACCAAGATATGAAACTCGACCGGAGAGATGCCAACTGGACTCTTGTTCCCAGGCTCTTCGGCTCGGTGACCCGGTCAAATAATCTAGAGGGATCTGATTTCGTGATACGGGAAACGTCTTTGCGTTGCGACCTGTCATTGAGTAGACACGTGAGCTCAGACAATGCCTCAGTGGACGCGATGTGGATGGCGGGGGGAAAACATGGTATATTCATATTCATGCGACACAAATCCGAGACAGCTCCAGAGGGTAATAGCCAGCAACTCTCAAGGAAAAGAAAACAACAACCCACTGCTCGTCTACTCGCGCCCACCAGCCCTTCTCTCAAAGTCTTCCGTCAGCCGGGATGCATCGACAATCTCGACGCCTTTGCCCAGGCCCACCATGTCTGCGCTCTCCCACCACTTGTCGCCGCGTAAATGGCTGTGTTCCGACTTGGATTTGGATGCCGGGCCTTCGTCGTCCGTGTCCACCAGGGCACCAAGCCCAGTTCCATCACTATCGACGACCACTACCGTCTGGCCCACCCAGCGCTTGATATCTTCGACGTTGGATCCGTTTGCGCCGCTAAGAGCGTCTACTACATAGACGAGATCCGGTCCAATGTGTCGAAGCATATGCACGTACCCGGTTGGGGTTGTAAAAGGCATGACCATCGCAGGGTTCTCTACTAACCGCAGAGCCTGCGCGTGTAGCATGTTCCACAGGACATTGTCCGAGCTCCGGGCTGACAACGAAGGCGTGTACGCGCCATCATCAGGGTGAGGATCAATCGACTTGAGCTCCTCCCCGGGGGTGTGGGCAGGAGTAGAGATGGCCGAGTAGGAAGACGCGAGAGAAGCAGGCCCCGCTTGCGATTCGGGGTGTCCCCGGAGAGAAGGGGAGTAGATGAGCACGAAAAGCTTGGTTCGAGAGAAGTCTGTGTCGGGAAGCAAGGAGAGGATTGTCTAGACCATGATCAGACAGTGCACTACAAAGAGTTGGCCGCAGCACGTTACGTACCGCGTTCTCGGAACGATAGGAGCCTTCGTGATGTGGATCGTCGAGCAGCGATTCGGCAGACACGACGATAGCCACCGTCTTCCTCTTCAAGGCCCCCTGTGGGCCGGCTCTTACGGAGGCAGCAAATGATTTGGTTTGCGTGTCGACGGCAGCGGCGCTCTGGGACGACTGGGCTTGAACGTTTCGTCTTAGGGCAGCCTCCTCGGACCACCTGCTATGGTCGCCAAAGTCGTCCCTGTCCTCTTCGCGGATAGAAGCCAACATTGCGCCCGCAGCGGCTCCTGCGGCGGCAACTCCAGCAGCCGTCTTCTTGCTCACGGTGTCGAAGAGCTGCTGTGGAGAAGGTGTTCTCCGGATGACGCCTTGCACACGCGACACCAGACTGTCGTCTTCTCGCGCGGCGCCCTGGGTCACGGGCGGGTTCTTGGAGTCGCGCTCTTCGCCATAGCTGAGGTCGGCATCGTCGGAGGATTCGTCTTCATCGTCGCGACGCTCGCTCCACACCCACGCAGCAAGGCCGGCGGTCGCGACAGTAACGGTGAGGATGAGGGGTACCCAGTAGCCTAGGGTGGTGCGGCGCTGGGCGGGCTGGCGGCGGTCGTAACGGTCGTAGGAGAAGGACATGGTGCTCAATTCATGTTCTGCGGAGGGCGTCTGGCCGGAGGTTTGGTTTCCCTCGGCGTAAAGAGGGAGCGGAGGAGCGGAGGAGTAGGCGCGGGGACACGGAGGGGGTTGGCGAGAGGAGGAGTGGGTGGTGAGGAGGAGTGACGACTTGGAAAGAGAGGTGCTGTGGCTGGGAGCTCTGTGTCGACTCTCCTCTCTCAGCTATGTTTTGTTACCCCGGTTTTGTTTGGCACCTGGGCAGGTAGCGCTGCCGAGGCTGCGCCGACAAATTACGCTGCTTCTGATCTATGACTCTACTTGGAAGGTTTTGGCGGGGTCTACATCACACATCACAGATCACACATGCCCATACACTGCATATACACAGACACATCAACGCACCAACGCACCCACAACTGCGAGCACCTCCTACAGACTCGAGCCAGCGCTCCTCCCATTCCCAGTGCAAATGCCGCACGCAACGCTGCCCCAGCCGGGCTTCCAGGCCCTCATCCTCTGCGGGCCTGGCGCATCCTTCACCACATTTACTTCTAGCCCACAAGATATCCCCAAGGCCCTGCTACCTATTGCAAATCGCCCAATGGTCTGGTATCCGCTCGACTGGTGCTATCGCATGGGAGTTACTGGGAAGTCCTCCTGCTCACTTCCTGGCGACGCATACAACTAACTTTGCTTGGTTGAGCAGACATCACCATTGTGACTCCGCCAGAATCTCTCGAAGCCATTGAAGCTGCAATGTCTCAAAACCCGCACCTGACCTCCCTCCCCGCGCCACGACCTGACATCCTCGCCCCAGAAGGCCTTACTCACGCCTCAGGCACCGGAGATCTGTTCAGACTGCTAGAGGTGCAGAGAGCTGTAAAGGGCGACTTTATTGTTCTCCCTTGCGACCTGGTCTGCGAACTGGACGGTACTTCACTACTAGATGCCTGGATGGTGGAAGAAGCGGGCTTGGGAGCCGCTACTGGCGGACTCGGCGAGCACGGAGAACCCCTCCCAATGGGCGTAGGAGGAGAGAAGCTCGGAAGGCGAGGCGGCTTAGGCGTGTGGTATCAGACAAAAGGCGAGGACAGTATAAAAGGCCAAGAGACAGACTTCATTGCGACGGCGCCGCTCCCTAGCCCAGTTGTCCCCCCTCCGTCCGACTCTCTTCGCCCTCACCTGTCCAACCTCGTCTACACTGCCCCTACCGACACGCTGAACGACATCACCGAAGAGAAGAAATCCTTTCCCGTACGCCACTCGCTCGTTCGCAGACACCCTCGTGTCCGCATGTTGACTACCTACCGCGATGCACACATATACCTATTTCCTTACTGGGTCATCGAAATGATAAAACGGAACGAGAGCTTTGAAAGTATTGCTGAGGACGTCCTAGGGTGGTGGGCAAAGGCTGGATGGCAGGATGGGTTGGGCGACAAACTTGGTCTTCGCGAGATCTTCGAGCCGCCAAATCAATCAGATGGCGACATGGAAGCCTCTCAGTTGCTTAGCAACGAGGAGATCGACGTTTCCAGGCTCAGCAGCACATGGGCCACATTCCCTGAAGATCACGACATCACATCCGCAGATCTAGCCTCGCGTGTGCAGAACGCTGGGATAGCGCAAGGCTTGAAATCTCTCTCGCCAAAAACGAAGCTGACAATCCCCCCTGTGCTAGCCTATGTACAACCCTCAGATCCCGCTGTTCCGCTCATTCGGAGAGTCGACACTTCCCAGTTGCTACTGAAGGTGTCCCTAAAGCTTGCGAGGCTCCCCTCTATAGAAGAAGTAGGCAAAGATAACGCCTCGCCATTCGCGCATCAGGCAAAAGTTGCTCACAAAAACGCAATCCCAAAACGATGTCGCGTCGAAGCCGAAAACTCCCTGCTCGCCGAGAACGTCATAGTAGAGGAGAAATGCAACATCAAGGAATCCGTTATTGGCCCTAATTGTAAGATTGGAGAGGGTGCCCGTTTGCTACGTTGCTTGTTGATGGATGGCGTGGAGGTTGGCCCAAACGTTCAACTCACAGATTGCATCCTCGGCCGTCGATGCAAGATCGAAGGCGGGCCAGCTAAAGGTGAAGACAAGACGGTGCTGAAGGACTGCGAAGTTCAGGATGGTCAGGTGGTCGAATGGGGAAGTACGTCGCTCCATTCCTTTCTAAATCCGCCTCGAGCAATACTAACCACATTCTAGCGGACGCGAAGAATGAGAAGATAATGCGATTCGACATTGGGAGCGACGACGGTGATGGCGGCGAAGGCATGTCTCTCGACGGCTCATTCGACGAAGGGGATGTGGATGCAGGTATCCCTCTCCGATGATGCTGCCCAGGCGCAAGTACACTTTCTCAAAACCCATCCATCACGCGCCGCGCAACACACACGATACAGGAGACTTCGGAATACCACTAGTAGCTACAAACGGTTGCATCGACAGCCCCGACCTGAACCGAGACCAGGGCGCTAGCCATGTGTTCTGCTCTGCGGGTATTCACTGTGTTGGTATGAAGGCCTTGGTCGATGCGGGATACGTTCGGAAGGCCGGGACAACGGCATACGCGTTTAAGTGGTGTTCAACAGCAGGATGGAATGCGTGCGAGAGCTCTCTTGCTTGATCATGGAAGATGAAAGGAATTGTAGCAATGAGAGCTTCCTCCTTCGCCGGGATAGTATCAAAAATCCATCTTTTCGCTATGCGGAACCTGCACACAATATGTACGAAGATCCACTCATGAATAATTAGGCATTGGCAGCTATCCGTGGTTGCAACGAAGAAAACGCTGTCAAAGCCGTAGAGCTTAAGAAATCCGTTTACGGCAAGCTGAGGACGAGAGGCGATTGGACACTTCTCCTGGTGCCCGCTCTTGAGCTGCGAAGAACAAAGGCGTGGACTCTTTCTATCAGTAGACTAGTACAGTACGTACTGTATATGTGTGGCTACATCGCAAGCACTCCGTAGTCAGGTTGCAAAGGGAGTAGTATAGATGGTAAGCGAGCGCCCCTTAGGATCCAGACCACACCAGCGACGCCTCAATTCCCTTAAGCTTTCGCCAGCCCAAAACTCAGCCACCAGAGCTGAAAACACCACCGTAGCAACGGCGGGGGCAGATTCAACAGAGAGGAGAAACTGGTGCACAAAAGCGGCTGTTGCACCGCGCCTGCTCTTCCTGCACCTTTCCCAGACTTCGACGGTCCTATCATACATATTGATGGGACAATATGAAGACATCAACTAATCGTCCGTTGGTCTACCTCTTGTTATTCAGCTGGGCCGCTACGGCGGCTATATGGGCTCTCGCAATCTTCTCTTCAATCTACGTGGGTGCCAATCCCCCCAACCCCAGCACACTCAGACTCTTCATGTATCTAACTACAGAGGGCCAGCTCTGGGCAAAACCCTCCGACAATGGAAGGAATCTGGCAATTGTATATCCTCTTACAGTCAACGCCTCGGCGGTCAAAGTCCTCGTCACTCTGTTACTGAACGGAATCTCGTCTGTCCTTTTCGCTGCTAGCTACGTCTTTCAAGTTGCGAGCATCGGCGCAAAAGAAACCTCCATCTTCGAAACCAATGGTCTTGATAAAACCATCTGCGTCAACAACGTGCATGCGCCCAAGACGCCTGGAATATCCCCAGGAATGCGTAGGTCCTGGTATACTCTTGTGTCGACGTCCCTCCTCCTCCATGGCGTGTTTAACGATGTAATCGGGATCTCCGATCGATTCTGCGCACGGCAAAAATCTCGTCTCGAATGGAATGGCAAATACAGCACCTACTACGATACGGATGACCTGGTGCGTTGCCGATCGGACATCAGCCTACGAGTCTTGCCTTTGATCATAGCAGGCGCTTTGATGTTGATCAAGGTCATTGCCATGCAGTTTACGTATCGGAAACATCGGAAACTCGCTCTCAATGAACCTCTCGTGGAGAATCTACAGGACATCGTAGAAGCGGTGAGCAGGCATTATGGTTTTCGTCATCACGAAAGGGAGTCGGTCTCGCGGGCTTCCGACGGACTTATGTTCCGCCCGCGAGCAAAGAAAAGTTCGATATTCGCCGTCGAGAAAGCGTTGGGCTGGCTGATAGGTATCATTGGAGGATGCTGTAGTGCGGCAATCCTGGGTTTCGGTAGCTGGATGCTCGCTGTTTGGAATATCGATGCGCCAGTCAACAAAGCGAAAACGTCCGTGGTCCTCTCCAATTTCGAGGTCAACGGGTTCAGCGACTCCAATCCCATTGCCGCCTATTTCGCGACTGCGGCCACTGCAGCGGCTCCACATGTTATGCTTGCGTTGCTGACGCTTCTAAGTCTCTCCACCCTCGAGACATATTACCTGAACAAGGCCTGGGTAGCCTTGGAGCGAGGAGTCCCCTTGTCGCAGCTCAAACGGCACTTCGCAATCTGGAAGCCACGAACGCTCCCCAAAGGTGGATTCCGAGGTTGGGTGGGCATTATGGTGCTGGGGTTTCTCCCGACGATCGGACATTTCATATTTGGACTTGCCCTGGTCCCGCAGGAAGTGTTTTGTGAGACAGTCATGTACGAGTCGAGCTGGTGCATCATGTATGAAGCGAAGAGGCAGCAAGGCTTGTCAAGATTCGAGATCGGTCAATCGCTGGGAACGGACCTCACACCTGCATGGACCTCGTACAAGCTGGTGATCAACCAGATATTCTTCTTGCTGGGAGGATGCGTATTCATTGCCATTACGACGGTTGCCATTGGCATTGGGTTGACGAGACCAGTACAGCGGTTGTCTTATTTCTATGGGAGGGTCGTAACGATTATAGGAGATATAGGGGACATGGAGTAAGCCTAAAGGGCAGTTTACTTCCAAGGTGTAGGGACTGCACCGTGTTGCTCAGCTGCAATGGGAGCAGCGCCAGCCCTGCTCTTACGTTTCGTCTTATTTTGTGCAGAGAGCAACATTGGCAACCATCTTGAAGACGGCCCCGCCAGCAGATTTGTCGTGAGAGATTGCCCTCATACGCTCGACCAACAGATCGATCACCCTGTCCCAGTTCTCCTCATCAGCCGACGTCCACCCGCCTTTGGGGATCCCCCTCAGGCTCCAAATCATCTCCGCTTGAGCTCTCAGCTCCCCTTCCTCGATGCGCAGTTCCACCTCGCACGTCTTCACCTCCGTCTTATCAAACCCTCCCTGGCGCATGACCGACTCCAAGTGCGAAGCCGTCCACCACCTCTCTGGCATGGCGAACATGATCTCGGCGTCATCTCCCCGCAAAGTGTGGTGCACCTCATCGACAGCCTTACCATGTGGCATCGTCGCCCAAGTCGTTACAGCAGCTCTGCCCCCGGGTTTAAGCGTCCGGAAGACTTCTTTGGCACAGTCAAGCCCATCGTTTCTAGTCATGAAGATCAAGATGTTAGAGATGGATTGTGAGAAGTGGCCGTCCGGGAAGGATAGTTGTTCGGCCGGCATACTAGAGACATGCACGTTGGACCACTTCTCCAACTCTGCAATCTCCCCGGCACGCGCGAGCATTGCGGGATCGACATCCGTGGCCTCGATGGTGATATCTCTTCCCCAGGACTTGCTGAGCAGCGCTCGCGTAGCTTCCAGGCAGCCGCACCCGTTGTCGTGGACGACGGCGCCAGATTCTACGGGGCCTAGCAGGTCGAAAGCATGCGAAGCCACATCAATTGTGGTGCTTTTAACCAAGGCCGAGTACAGGTCTGCATCCGGCTTGCGAGCCTGCTTTGGCGCGAAAGGTGGCGCCGCGTAGGGATTCTCGGATCCAGAAGTGGGCTTGCGGCCATATACAGCCCGCAATGTATATGCGCCGCCTTGTTCTCCCAAGCTCGTCCCAATCTCCTCTATAAGAGCCTCTACTTGGGCCCTGTTTAGAGAAAGTGGCAGCTCTGCTGGGATCAGTTCTGAGTCTTCGCCTGAGATTCGGGCCACTTACTGTCCACAACGTCGACAAAGGCAGATGTGCTGAGCTGCATCGACTTGATACTCTTCTCCTTCAGCGCTGGGGAGCTTGCGGATGCACCCAAGAGCACTTCGATGGACTTGTCTTCTACGGCCTCCAGACCAGCCGCTTCAAGGGCGCCTTTCAAGGTGGAGACATAGTTCCAGCCGTTGCCAATGATGTCAATCATCTGTCGCACCAAGGAGAAGAGCTTCTCGACGGCAGGATTGCTGTTAGGGGCAATGTCGAGCTCGACAAACTCGATCCAGCCTCCGGGTTTCAAGAGCTCGCACTGCCGCTGGACGATGTCCTTGAGGGGATGCTGTCCAATGCCCGCGAGACCCAACCGCTGGTGGACGTAGTCAAAGGTACCCCTCCATTCCTCGGGCCAGTGTGCGGTGATATCCTGGAGGGAGAGTGCGATGCTGTCAGGACTGGGCTTTGGGAACATGGCATCGGTTATGTCTGTGCCATAGTATTCATGGTCCTGTTTGAGGCTATCTCTCAGGTCGACCAGCCACTTGCCTAAACGCCATGATTAGGTGGGCTCTTCCTGGGTTGGGGTTGAAAACCTACCATCGGCGGTTGCTGAATCTAGTACCTTGAGACCCGACCGCGATGAGAGCTCGAGGTCCACGGGCGAAAACACCAGCTTCCCCGTGCTCTCTGTCATGACCTCATGCTGCAGAGTGAGCCGTTTGACTTCGGCCTCATGTGCACCCATGATGTACTGGTCTGCATTATTTTCGGCCATTGTGCTCACGACTGAAGGGGTAGTAGCTATAGGGTTGGGATATGGCTGGTTCCGGTTGCTTTCAGAAAATAATGATGCACAAGACAGGACCTTCGAGATGACACAATCTACTTTGTGCAGAGGAAAATGAGCATTTGGTATTCTCAGGCCAATCTCCCGCCAGGTAATAGGCGGGCGTTCCAGTTGTAAACTGATGATCTGCAGGATCGGATACCTTGCGGGACCTGCATGCAGGTGCAGCAGCCATGCATCGGTGGCCGTTGGGGGCGCTGCCGCCGCTGCGGACGGGGACCGCTGGGGGCTGGCGTGGCTGGTCCATCGACGCAACAGTATTAGAACCCGTCAGGGGTTTTGCGGGCGTCGCAGGGTATGTTGCAAAGTCCCCAATTGGTGGGACCAAAAAAACCAAAAAAGGACGCGACGAAAAAAGCTTAGGCCAACATAGCTCATGCAGAAGTCTTAATCTTTTAAGCTTAATGAGTGGATTCGGATGGGGCCATGGCTATCAGTGTAAGTATCACAGCAGCTATGGAGTATGCCGCCCCCTCATGGGACCGGTGAGTACTGCAACTGCGAAGATTTTCGTACCACCGTAATTTCATTTGTTCCTGATTTTCCTATCTGAGCATAATGCTGAGGTTGTCTGAGCCGCCGATATACGGTACAGATCATGAGCTCGACTTTCACCATGCCCCATGCTTCCCGAATATGCTATATAGCTCCCTCGCCGGGGTCACTTCCATTTTCCCCCGCAAAATGTGCCCCAGTATGATTCCTCACTTCGTAGCAATGGCAATATGAGCCACCATCTTGACTGTAGCACTGCCATCATCCCTGGCCTCCACATCCGGATTCTCCTTCAGTGTCTTGATCATGGTGTCGATGGCCAGTTCCCAATTCTCCTCGTCCTTTGGCGTCCAGCCTCCCGCCGCTGCACCCATGAAGCTCCACAGATGCGTGCACCACTGTCGAAGGTCGTCCGTGTGGCAGTATCCATCGAAATCCTCAGTGTGGAGACTAGAGAATCCCGTCTCTTTCAGCAGCTTCTCGAGCCAGCCCGCGGTGTATGTGTCTGGAGAGAACCTCATGGGAAGGACAACGTCCTTTCCGCGAGTCACCTCACTGGCTGTCTCAATGGCATCCGAATGGGGGACAGGGGCCCAGGACGTGATGATTGCCGTCTGTCCGGGCTTGACCGTGCGGAAGATCTCAGCCGCGGCCTTTGCTGGGACTGGCACCGCCTGGATGAAGAAGTTGCTAATCGAGTGCGTGAACGTGTCGTCGGGAAACCCGAGCTCCATGGCGTTCATCGGTGCCGTTTCCACAAACCCCCAGCCATTCTGCTGCGCCTTTCCCGCCACGATCTGCGCAAACGGGGGCATCACATCAGTGGCGTGGAGTTTGGCTGGGGAGACACCGCCCTCCATGATGGTTTCGGTGACGGCACCAGTTCCGCAAGCATTGTCGTGGACGATGGAGTCGGAGGTGATGGGAGGGGCCAAGCTGAGGGCGTGTTTGACCACCTGCTTGGTCACTGTGCCCTGGATGGCATCGAGGACGCCCGGGCTGCGCGGGGCCATTTGCTTGGGGGTGAATCCGCCTGGAGCTGCCATGATGATGATGATGCACAGGGGGGTTGGTTGTTGGGTGGCTGGAGAGGTGAGGGTAAAACTTGCAGCTCTGCGCTGGGCGGAAACTTGAGGGAGGCTCTGGGAGTTTGATATAGGCAGATGGACCAAAGTACCGGAGGGCGAAGTGAAAGTCGTTTGCAGGAGGAGAGGAAAGCCGTGCCACGACAAGCGTCAATTGTTCAAAGAGGATTGCAGCTGTGCCACACTGGATGTGCCTCGCGAGAACCGAGTTGGGCGATAAAGAGTGAAGATCCTAGACCGATTGCCACTGCGTTGGATCAGGATCAGGCAGCTGCATTAAGCCCACTTCAGCAGCTGCAGGGCCTACTGTATACCACCCGCTGCGCACTGGTCATCGGGCGCCGTGTCGGGTAGTACAGTTGCACTGTGATAAATTAATTTTATTGAAACGGCAGGGGTCGTGATGCAGAGCGTTCGGCGCAGTGTTCGGCGCCCGGTGATTGGTGTACTCTACGACCCCCCAAAAAACGTTAGCGTGGGGTCTAGCATTCACCTTTGTGCACAGGTGCCCTCCTTCGTCCTGAGCTGATTCCCGCAGACTTTCGCACTCCAGTCATGTCTCCTGCCGAAAAGCCACATTTTGTTGACTCCTTGGAAGGTGTGGGGGAGACTAGAAGTCAGAAAAGAGTTGGTAACCTATTCCTCGACGATGAAACCCGAGGCGACAATGCAGTCCAATCAGAGCCCACGCCGTTTGAGGTTCTAGACAAAGGGACCGACGACAATGCGGCGAACGAGCACCATGTTACAGGACTAGCGCTCGCTGTCCTCGTATCTGGTCTTTGTCTGGCGACCTTCACCGTTGCCCTCGACAATACCATTATCGGTTAGTAGATACGAGAAGGAACAACAAACTTCGACATGCACTGACCCGACCAGCTACGGCGATCCCCCGGATTACCGAGTCGCTGCATTCGCTCGAGGATGTTGGATGGTACGGCGCCTCTTATTTGATGACTACGAGCGCTCTTCAACCGTCCTTCGGCAAGTTGTATACGCTGTTCGACATCAAGTACTGCTATATCGCAGCCTTGTTTGTCTTCGAGGTTGGCTCCATTGTCTGCGCGGTCGCCCAGAACTCGGTCACTTTGATCGTTGGACGAGCTATTGCAGGATGTGGAGCAGCCGGTGTCTTTTCGGGTGGCATGACCATCATCGCTCTTTCGACTGATATCAGAGTGCGTTCGACATACATTGCGGTCATCTCTAGCATGTTCGGGATCGCCTCGATAGTCGGACCAGTTCTTGGGGGTGCACTCACGAAGAACGCGTCCTGGAGATGGTGCTTCTGGATAAACTGTGAGTGCTGGTCCCCTTACACACCACTGGACATACATGGCTGAGCCTTTTCTCTCTAGTGCCATTGGGCTTTGCATCCGTTCTCGCTACAATTTTAACCTTCAGAAACTACCGCAAACCCCCTCAAGGGCTTAGTCTCGGGCAGAAAATCTGGCGGCTGGACATCCCAGGTGCTCTCATCTTGGCTGCGGCGGTATCCTGTCTTCTTGTAGGGCTGCGTCTTGCAGGGGGTACTTCGACCTGGTCGTGGAACGAATCCCGCGTCTGGGGTTGCATGTTGGGGTTTGGCATTCTGCTGGTTGCGTTTGTTGGCAGCCAAGTCCTCCAGAAGGATCAGTGAGTCCAACTGAAGCATGCCGTCCGGTTCACGCCCACTAACAGCTCTAGGGCAACTATCCCAAAGCGAATGTTAAGACAAAGAACAATGGTTGCAGGATGTTTGTTCAGTCTCTTCTTGGCCATGGGTCTCTACATGTACGACACAATGTCCCGCAGCATGCATGCTCCTTCACCTCCAGCTAACGGCATCCTAGCCACATCTTTTATCTGCCAATCTATTTTCAGTCGGTCCAAGGTGCCTCCGCACAAGGCTCCGGGGTACGCATCATCCCGTATTTAACGAGCTGGACCATTGCTGCCATTTTCTCCGGTGGTGCAATTACCACTTTCGGTCCTTATGTTCCCTGGACCTGGGTTGGAACAGCCTTCTTTACCATAGGATCCGGTCTGCTCTACACTCTTGAAGTCGACTCTTCCTCCGGACACTGGATCGGCTTCCAGATCTTGGCCGGTGCCGGGATTGGGTTGTGCATTCAAGTGCCTTATTTAGCAGCACAGGTCGTGCTTCCTCCAGAGGATATGCCGACCGGAAATGCACTCATCATCTTCTTCAACTCCATCGGTGGCGCGATATTCGTGTCGGTGGGACAGAACCTCTTTTCCAATGAACTATCCGCCAAATTGGCGAACACCAGTCTCTCAAAAGAGCAGATTGGGCATATCATTTATGCAGGCGCAACCGGCGTGCGGGGGGCTACACCAGAGGGATTCCTACCGGCGGTTTTACAGGCCTATACGGCGGCGGTGAAGAAAGCGTTCATTCCGCCCATGGCTGTGGGAGTCTTGGCCTTCGTGAGTACGCTGTTTTTTGAGTGGAGGAGTGTCAAGGGAAAGAAAGGGGAAAGCGAAAAGACCACTGTTTAATGTGCGGAGGAAGTATGTAATGTTGTGGTTCCAGTCGTGTTGAGAATGCTAAAATTTCGTCTCCAATTCAGAGAGTTTGCACAAAATCGTGGTGTGTCGATGAATCAAAGTTTGATCTCAAGGTTCGTACAATTTGAGCAGCAGACAAAGCTGACAAGAAAGCAAGTTACAGGGTGGGTATTTGGGTATCTCATTCGTTTCGTAGCTATGGCCATGTAATGCAATTCTTTAGAATATCAACTTGTTCATTTCAGCAATTTATAAAAAGGACCTGTCATCAAGTGGGAACAATTCTTCTCCTCATCTGCCATGCCTGATCTCCCCGTTTCCGGTCTGAATTTCGGGAAAGTCTGGCAAGTCATCGTACGAGGGCGGACCCCTAAGACTTGTAGCCTGAACTGACGGCGCCTTGAGCCCCTCCTTATCACTGTTGATTGACCCCTGGTGATACGTGGAGCTCGACTTGGGCTCACTTGGTTCGGAGCCTTTGGAGCGCGAGGACGAGGAGAAGATTGAGGAGAAGTAACCGCCCACTTTGGATTCGGAGAAGGCGCGGCTGACCGGCCTGAGAGTTGGAACGCAGATGCAAATGATGCCGACGGGGACTTCGGTGAATTGGAAAAGAAGGGCTTGCCAGAGAGAGTAGGTGGGGTTGGCGAGGGCGCCTGGTAGGATTTTGACCAGGCACTCGAGGCGGATGATGGCGCAGACAGTGGCGCTAGACAGAGCTTGTTAGCTCAACAGAACTGAGATTGTTCAAGATGTTCAACTTACAAAAGACCAAGCAAAAGCAAAAAGGTCAGGACGACCTTGCTCGATGTCGCCATCTGCAACCTCCATGCGAGTGGAATAGGCATGATGAGGATCGACGCGTCGAGAATAATGTGGATCATTCCCACACTGGCGCAGAGTGGAATACCCAAGGTACACTTTCCGGGAGTCATGACATCCCACAGCTTGTGGACGGGATTGCAAGCAAAGAGGTAGCTGCAGAATGCTCCGATGAACCAGGCGGAGACAACCCCGATCATGCCAAAGCAGATGGCTCGGAATGTCCTGTAGATTCCGAATGTCTTTGTGTAGAACGCCAGGATCGAGATCTGGAGCGCCGTCACACTGCACATCCAGATAAGATAAGTAGCGACTTGTAGCTGGCAACCTGTCAGAATGCGCCGTGCAAGGCGGGGACCTTCTCTCTCACCTTGATCCACAGTAGAAATTGCTCCCTGCCTATTTCCTTCAGGTAGAGTCCCGAGCCATGAAATACCATGATCCAATTCATGACGAGAGTCACGATTGCAAGCAGCTGTACTCTCACATTAGCAGACTGGACTGTGATGAATTTTGGAATGGCCGCCACTCACCATAGCCAGCAAGCAGAACCAATCGCTTGCCCCCAACATCGTCTTTTGAAGTCTCCTCGAGTACAACCGGAGTCCCGTGGCGACACCAGCCAGTACGGTGAACACAAAGGGGACTGCGAGAAGGGACCTCTGCTCAGTCGTGTGGATCGTGATGTCCTTCCACGCTGGCATGTTTCCCGCATTGAACGCCATGATGACCTGGAGTACGAGCTGTTGTTGGAGTACGAGGAGGTGAGAGGCCAAGCAGTACCAACGGTAGCCTTAAGCTTATGGGTTACGGGTGCGGCGTCTTCTAGAAGTTCTCGAAAATGGAGGGAGTCTAGCTATAGCTGGGCGGTGAGATTTGGTCTAGCCTACAAACGCTGTCGAGTTGGGCAGGCTAGGACTCTTTCAATATCGGAGACCGTTGCGGAGCCCGATGGGAAAATGGGCAACCAGTATCATAATATCTTTTGCCATCAGAGAGGGATGCTCACAACTCAGGTCCCCGTAGAGTTGTGCATGTAAGACGGGATCTGATTGGCTGGCCTGTCCGTAGGACCAGGGAGCCCCTGCCGGGGCGTATGCAACGAGCAAGTCTTGGTCCCCGTGTTAATGTCCGTTGCTAGGATCTTCGGGAAATGCGATGGTGGCTGACGTGTGTTCTGGATTAAACATAGCGTGATGGGCAAAAGGCGACACCGCGACAGTCTTCAGGTGCAGGATACACAGCAGACCCACGTGTGACAAATTGTTTAAATATACTTCACTTCCCCCATGCCAGGTAACGAGGGGGTGGCCGGCAGTTATACCCGGCCGCCGGGCCCTGCTAGTCAGGCAGACATTGCAGTACTTGGACTGGAACTTCTGCAGCAGTTAAGATGCATATGTGCAGTACTTGGGGAGTGGAAGACTGGGCGTGCCGCTGACCACCGTTGCAAGCAGCACTGACACACGTGCGCTCAGAGGTCCTCACTCGAAATGGATGGACCCGTTCCCTCGGCAATTCGAGCCTTGTTTCAAAGTCCTACGGTCTGGATCGCCATCGTCGTCGCCCTCGTTCTATCCTCCCAATCTATACCCGCACCATACAACCGCTTCAGACGAATTGCGAGACCTTGGCCTCTATCATGGCTCCCGCTACCAATCATCTTTACGGTCGACAAATACGTTCAAAAGGGCTACCAAGAGGTCATCAAGAAGCGAGACGAGCCATTCACCATGCGGTGGTGGGGGCTGGATTACATCTTCATGCCGCCAAAGTATTTGCACGATCTGAAAAGGGCCGCATTTGAGGACCTCAGTTTCTTCGAGAACATCAGCTATGCATTTAGTCTGCACGCATCGGCCGGGGATATCTATTCTTCGACTATCATGATTGATGTTGTGAAGAAGAAGCTCAATCCCATATTGCCAAACCTGGTTCCAGTACTTGCAGAAGAAACGGATTACGCCTTCGCGAAAGTGTTGGAAAACGCAGCAGAATGGACCGAGTTCAATGCAGCAAGGATGTGTGCGGAGCTAATGCAACGGACAACCTGCTCTGTACTGCTTTCGAGGGAGCTATGCCGGGACGATGCATTCATCAAACATTCGTTGGCTTTTGGGGAGAGCCTCTTTGGTAATGCCGTTCTCCAGACTCTGGTCGGGGGTGGACCAATTAGAGATAGGATCGTTTATGTCGCCTCAGCTCTTCACAGGCGCAAGCTGCACAGACTTCTGGACATGGTCGAGCCGGTGGTGCGAAAGCGAACTGAAGAGCGTCACGGACAGAAACCGGCCACGGATCTGGATGCTATCGACTGGAATATCGAGCTCGCAGAAGGCGATCCCAAAGAGTTCGACGCAAGGCGCATAGCGAACCAACTAATTCACAATCTATTTGCTGGGACTGGTGCTCCTGCGAGTGTGGTCACGCAAACCCTTTTCCAGCTGCTCATGGAGCCCGATTATCTTGAACCACTCCGGCAAGAAGCAGCGAGCGCCTTCCAGACGTACGGTAAGACAGAGAAAGCGCTCAACAACATGCCACTGATGGAAAGCTTCATAATGGAAATCTTGAGGTTGCAACCTCCAGGCTGCGGTAAGACCATATCAAGCCCTCAGATACCAGGTCTAATGAGTGTACCTAGTGACTGCTGCGAGAACAGTCATTGGCAAGTCCTTCCAATTTCATGACGGTTTGCAGCTTCCTGCTGGGACAAGAATAGCCTTCCCGATCCTTGCCATCCAGACAGACCCTGACAATATTGACGAAGCAGCGAAATTTGACGGAAGACGCCTTTTGAAGGCGAGATCCGGAGAGGCTGCTTCAGCCGCAACTGTTTCCATGACTAATTTGGCATTTGGATATGGGAAGCATGCCTGCGTTGGGCGATACTATACCATTCGCAAAGTCAAGCTGATCGTCTCAAAGATGATCATGGATTATGAATTCAAATGGGCGAAACCGGTAAAGGATCGGCCAGCGAACTTCCCAATCATGGGCCAGTTTGCGCCGAACCTCGAGACAGCTGTTTTCGTAAGGAGGCGGAGCTCAGGCTTAACCTGATCTGTCCGAAGACTCAAATACCCAATTAGGAGTATGAACCGAATTTCACCTAAAAAAGTGTTCATGTTCCGGGCCTTCAATACGTGAGATAAGATTCCAGCCTCCTAGGCTCCTACGGCTAGGGTCCAGCTGGATGTCGCGTCACTACTCAATGCGCGATTCAGCCCCGGAGACCGAGCACATGCGCTGCAATCAACCAGGGTGGATCACACTTCACCGTTTTTGGGGGCGCAGTGTCATTGCAGTCATGTTCGCTCATATACAACCGTTTCGGGGACTGTCCAACGCCGACATGACTGTCCAAGCCCAGCATTCATCATGGTTTCCTCTGTGTTGTGGTTTCTCCCTGTCTTTGTGCAAAGAGCGGTAACAGTGCTATGTCTGGTATGGCCTCGTGCGGGTTGCTCAATAATCCAAACACTAACTCACAACTATCGTAGCTGTCGCTGTACCCACTTTTCCTAGCTATTCGCAACATCTTCTTTCATCCTCTGTCGAAATATCCGGGTCCTTGGCTACGAGCGGCGTTTTTCTGGCCTGAGCTATGGACCACCCTCACTGGGAATTCCGTCCCTACGCACAAAGCGCTTCACGACCGGTACGGGCATGTAGTTCGTATCGCGCCCGATGCACTGTCATACAACGACCCACAGGCCTGGAGAGGCAAGTGTCTTGATCCTTCGCCTCCGCGTGCAATCCTTTTCTGACAGTCTAAGCAGACATCCACGGGTTTCCGGAAAAGGGAAAAGCGCAAATGCGAAAGGACCGCACAGGCTTTGGAGACTCGCCTGATGACGAGAATATTCTAGTCGCAAACGACAACGACCATGCTCGCATTCGGAAGCTACTGTCGCATGCTATGTCTGATGCCGCCCTGCGGAAACAGGAGCCTATCGTTGCAGCGCACCAAGAAAATCTACTGGAGAAGTTTCGCGCACGCATCGATGGTCCAGAAAAAGGCATTACAGACCTCACTCACTGGTGTACCTTTACCGCATTCGATATCATTGGTGATATCGGCCTAGGCAGTTCTTTCGGGGCTGTCAATGCTGGCGGATACCACTCATGGATTGCAAATCTATTTGCTTCCATCAAGTTTTTGGGAATTCTAAGAGTTGCGGAGACTTACAAATGGGTTGGCGGCCTGATGCACTGGGCTATGGAAACCTTTCCTGCAATGCAGAAGTCACGCGATCTGCATATAAAGTTGACGAAAGACAAAACATTGGGGAGAATGAGGACATCCACTGAGAGGGAAGACTTCATGACGCATGTAAGAAGTATTGGGCGCTTTCATACCGCGTTGGCTTACTGTTATTAGGTGATGAAATATCCACCCAGCGATCCCCGCTCCATGAATGAGAAAGAAACAGTGCAGACTTTTGCCTTTCTCATTGTCGCTGCAACCGAAACAGTTTCAACTGCAGCGTGTGGAGCAATGTATCTTACCCTCAGCCATCCCCATGTCCATCGGCGTTTGCGTCAAGAGATTTTGGATGCCTTTCCTACGAAGGAATCCATTAAATATTCCACCGTCGCAAGCCTTCCATATCTCAATGCTGTCATTGAAGAATCTCTCCGACGATATACACCAGCACCTGCTAGTTTTCCTCGGCGGACCACGGTCGAGGGTAATGTCATCTGCGGTCAGTACGTGCCGCCCAACATGCAGGTAGCTGTGCATCAGTGGAGCACATACTTAAGCGAGTCAAATTTTGCGGATCCGTTGACCTTTGACCCCGACCGGTGGCTGGAACCTACTCCTGAGAAGTACCAGAATGACAAAAGACATGCGCTACAACCGTTTGGAATAGGTCCCCGAGGGTGCATCGGCAAAAGGTGAGTGCTTGCAACGTCCATCATGCCACATCACTTGCTGATTAAATGCAGTATCTTCTACCTGGAAGTGAGAAGTTTGCTCGTACGTCTGTTCTGGCATTTCGACATTGAACTGTGTGAGGAGAGCAAGAATTGGATGGATCATAAGGCCTTCCTTATGTGGGAGAAGCCCAAGCTCTTGGTGAAACTCACTCACAGACACAAAGGTGGAGAGCTCGCAGAAGGCTCTCAGACAGCCTTTTAGAGATTGCGAGCAGATATTGGCCTCGATTTTCCTATTCAACGGAGGGAGCTAGGGAGTTAGGGCGTATGGAACGGGAACGAAACCATTCACTGTGCAGGACATACATCCCCAGCGGTATTTCTTTGGGTATATAGAGCATTGTAATAGTAGTATTGCGGGAAAGGAATCTGTATAGACGCCTGCGCCTTCTAGGAAGCAGTGTGCCAGTGATGTGCCCCGAGGTCCCGTTGGCGTAGGCAGTTCGTGCTCTATTGAGAACCGACTCGGAAGTCCGGGCCTAGGCCAACGAGCCTTGGCCGATTCCTGCTTCGAGTCTCTAAATCACCGAAAGCTTACCCAATCATACCCTGACCGGAGGATCAGCATTCGGAGTCGGAGTTGCCACATTACCGGGCATTCGGCGCTCAGGCCTGCACTATGTACGGGACAGGCATGACTGGCAATATTTGTCTTGGTTGGGTCGGGGTTCATATATCTTTATAATCTGTACGTGCAAGTCCATGGTCAGCAAGGCGTTGGAGCCCCTTCGACAGGGGCACAAGGCTGAATTCGAGAGATTTATAATCAAAGCCACGGACATTTGCAGTGGCGTAGATTCTATCGTTTGCAATGCCCATGCTGACAATGCCTGCGTCATAGGACTTACACCATCCGCATCTCGCTCCCTTGACTGCATACCAGCTACCAAGGTGGCTGGCATTACCTGGCACATGGGGACCATGTCCCTGCCCCCTTAGAAATGCACAAACTGCCAAGAGACAAAAGCGGCGGCTAGATGTGCATTATCGAATGGCACCATTTCTCCGATGTGAAGCGAACAGGTCGAGTTTAACGATTGGGGAAGTAAAGCGCTGGAGGTCTATTGGCACAAAGCGCGAACTCCCCCTGATAGCCCAAGGTATCTGTCCTGAATCGAGGGGAATTTGGGAATCGGCAGCACTGTTCCCGCTTGCTCGTAAAGCCAAGGAGACCGAAGTGCCCTATGTCCATGTGAAGGGAGAACACAAATGGCGGGGTACTCTCCCTTCCTGCTGCTCAGACGAACAGTAGTCGTAAATCAAGGCAAATGCGCAATGGCCAGCGAATGCAGATCCAACGGCTTGGATTTGGACGGCGGGCATGCCGCGCTTCAGCACACGTCTCATGTCAAACACCTCGTGCACTAGAACTGGCCCCGTTGGCTTGCGTGCGAATCGAGGGGACCGGACACATCCATGGTGTGTGCCTAGCGTGTAGGCGAGTTAGAGCACTGTTTTTCGTAGCAGGAGTCTTCCCAGGGTTGTTATTAGAGAATATCGACGTTATTACTACATTGCGCAGGCAAGCTTAATAAGCAAAAAACACCCAAGAGAGCTTTCCATCATTTCAGTTTACAGAGGTGTTACTAAGTTATATAATTCCCAGTAGTAACCCAGCTTCACGCTACATCTTGCTGGTGGCGGCGTGCGTACACCGCGTTAGGGGTCCGACCACTCAATGTGAGCGTAGAGGTGAGCTTGCTTACACTTTTTAATGTTGAGGAAACCACAAAAAATGTTACACACTTCTCCTCTTGGAACGTTCTGCTTTCCAAGGTTGGTGATTCAACGGTGATTCAATCTCTGGGGCGCATCATCAATGCGCCGTCATGATCAGCGAGCGCTGGTAATACGATTCACGAACCGTGAGAGTTCTAGAAATGTTTTCTGCAGTCGATATGGGGACTTTACAGGGAACCCGAGCACGCCGTTCAACTAAGACAACAGAATAAAAGGTGGTGAAGAGCATTATCACGTGACTATATAATTCGCTTGCTAATATGACCCACCAGACTAACCCTGTTACGTCATAAGCTCTCATCCGTCCCTCCATTGCGGAACTCGTGTCGTACCTGAAAGCCGGACATCGATGTAAACATTTGCTTCCTTTAATCGCTCCGCCCATTCATCGACCCTTCCGAATCTTTCGTCGAAGCTACACGATGTCGACGAAATCCGTTCCCGTGCTCACACTCAATGGAGCTCGCACCGCCCTTGCTGCTGCCGAACAGCGTGCCAAAGAAATCGGTGTCCCTATGAACATTGCCATTGTCGATTCTTCCTGTCATCTTCTTGCTTTTGCACGGATGGAGGGAGCAAAAATCACATCCATCAACATCGCCATCGATAAAGCATTCACCGCCGCGGGACATCGCGCGCCAACGTCGATTTATAAGGAGAATGTGTGGCCTGGCGGTCCGGCATTCGGCATTTGGAATAGTAATGGGGGAAGGTTCATGACCATTGCTGGAGGCGTGCCCATCACACAAGATGGCGTGGTAGTCGGCGCTGTTGGCTGCAGCACAGGAACTCCTGCACAGGATGAGGATGTTGCGAAGAAGGGCGTCGAGGCCGTTGAGAGAGGGTTCAAGCCGAAGGCGAAGCTGTAGGCGTAATTTGATCAGCTCCAGCATCGACGCTGCCAGTGTAGAGATGCGTAGTCTCGGCCTACGGCTGGAGTGTATTCCTCGCGAATCCAGTGTTTCCCGATGTGGGCAGACGATATACCAGGGCTTCGTTGTGGGCTTAGAAGGCGTTTAGTACCTGCGAGCGCCAGTACTGGAGATCAAACCTATCGGCCATCCAAACCCCCTCATTCTCTTCAGCATTATGTATTCATGTCTTTCCCGTTTGCCTCACCCTTGTTTTGACGGCTTACTCCACTCCAACTTAGCGCCCCTACTCCTCTCATTGGGCATCTCGCAAGTGCTCATCACCCTGTAACAAATCGCCGTTGACATGACTACGGTCTAGCAACAGATCAACATGTCAAGTTCCCGAGGACCGATTAGCACTGGTCTCTTCCCTGTAGACCAACAAGTGGTCCTTACTATTTCGCATCCATATCCTCACTCCCGCAACCTCATTATGAGAGACCTTTGCTCGACGCTACAGTTGGATCGGTCTGCCGCTAGTCATACACTATAATGTTCTCAAATTTCCTGAACTGCGCTCCCAAACCAAGTCCCCAATCGAGTGCAATAGACGAACCTACACGCTGGGCAGCATATTGGCATCCAAGGGGCGGATGGCCCACCAAAGCCCTGGGAAAACAGCATTATTCACCAAGATGCACCAAGTACTCGGGCCGGCCAGCACCAGGAACGGGATACATTATCGCTCGCTGCCGACTTTATGAAAAATGTCGGAGGGATTTAGCTCGCTGCAACATAGAAGTCTTTTTCCAGCCCACAAACCCTAAGGTTCAATATATAGAAATGTAGTTCGCGTTCGTTGCATTAACGGAGGTCGTTACAGAAAAACTATACTACTAGAACTCTCTCGGCTCAATGGACCGAGAGAAACACCTCATCTCCCTGTTCTTACGGCAAGCCTTTGGTGGAGGGAAACTTTATTTCGAGTAGTCCGTACCTTGCTGTGCAGTCTCAATGCAAGCTTTCCCGTCCCCATGAGATAATTGGATAAAAGCACAGGGAGTGATGTGGGTCTCTCGGAGGGACTGGAGCTGATAGATTTTCATTCCTTGGGACGGAAAGTCCCTGTAAGGAGTAAATTCAAGTCCTCCAACAGTAAATAGTATACCCAAGACCAGTTCTCCTCATACATGCCTGTATCGTCAGAGAGGGAAGAAAAGTGGGGTCTGTCTCTATCGGGATGGTACTAGTATGTATCCATCCGCTTATAGATTAATTATGGTGGTCCAGGTCCCAGAGGTGGGTCAATCAGTGACCAACCATGCAGGGACATGCGAATATAATGTGCATACTTGGTACCAGCCGAAGGATCCCGATTGATGAAGCTCTCGACCCTAGGGGGAGATCCTTCTGGGAGCCATTGGGTCGATCCACCAGGCCGGTCCCGGATGGCCAGGCGCTGGCCCCATTCCTCCGTTCTTCAGGGCACCATTTTCTGAAATCTGTTAGACCAGGGCAGAGAGTTCTGTGTCTAGCCCACAATTCTTGAATAAGGACCTCGCGTCGTCAATATAATTCTGCAATAGCACGTACGTTATACCTCTTAATAACCTAAGCGACTGGCTGGTACGCTACAGTCAATACGCACAAAAGTTCAGCAGTTGGATCCAGACACAATGTCAGCGATGCATAGGCAACTGCCGTATCAAACTTTGGACCAGGCTTGACTAGTGGTATTGTCGAGGTAGATTGGCAGAGCTCCAATAGCAGGGTTAACATACCACGAGAGTGATCCCGCATTATGCGCGTTCACTAAGGCCCAATATACTTCATCATTGCTTCTCAAAATGGATAATGCGCCATCACCGATGGGTTAATTTCACGGTCGATCCTTGAGCGGGCCGGTAGCCTACCATCTCGCGTCAAAGTGCTGCGATCGAATCCGAAATGCATGCTAGAAGACAGACACGGTTGGGTGGAATTCTCAGCGTATAGTCATACGAGACAGCTGTCTGCTGAACTGTGGCTATTGGATATTGGACCTGCTATGGGTTCCTGCTATGGGTTGTTCTAATTCTTTATTTCGGTGTGAGAACTTTGGTATGTTCATATCATTAGTCGGTCACAGTGGCTTCTGCAGCTGCATTCCGCCGAACTGCGTGTTCCCACCTATTCATAACTTCCCCTTTGTGAGGGTATTTTGTAAATCTTAACCTCAAAATTTATTAGCCGGCGCTGGCAGTAGCCGCCTAGGAACATCTGAAGTATCCACTAAACTTCGTCAATATTGCGTTTTCGTCTCCGTACCTTCCTCGTAGCTAAAAATACGCTCTTCGAGGTCGTAAAGTTACACCAATTGTCTTGACGCCATGTTTCCGGCTACAAAATATTAGGCATATTGCGCAGACGACGACTCGGAACAGACAGGTCTGGTAAACTGGTGCTTGGATCAGGAACTAACAAGCGACTTGGGTTGTCCATGCCTCAGGAGCTATTGTCTTTCGATGCATGCAGGCATGAAAGTACGTAACTATGATGATTGGAACAGACTGGAGCTGGGACTTGGTTATGCCACATCCGTGCATGTTATGCGATGGCAAATCCATAAAAGGATTGTGGCGCTTCACGAGAGTTTCGTATCGGCAACGCCATTTTCAAGTGGATATTGTGAGTATATTATTATGTGGAAGGTTAGCCTCGACGGATGAAGCCCTGAACCATGACGTGGAGGTTGCTAAGTAGTATAAAACTACATTGCTGTCGCTGATATCAAACTATTCGCTGTCGTTTTGTTACCATTTCCCAACGCTTACTCGTAAAGATGGGCGTTAAGAGTTTTGCTGTCTCAATCATTACCTTCTCCCATTTTGGTATCGTTCCCAATGTGGTACAGGCTCAGAGTCCGCTGAAAGGCACTGGGTCAACTACACGAGGATGGCCATGTTGCAAGAACTCCTGTTCATGGAGTGGCAGGGCCCCGTCAACAATCCGGTTCTCTCTTGTGACAACGCCGATGACATCCTCAACAACCCGACCCGCCGTGACGGCTGTGACAGTGAAGGTACAATCATGGTTTTCCTTTCGCAGTCGTTGTGGTTCGCGGAAATGGTATTGAAACGAGACAGGGGGTTCTTTTGCCTGCTCTGATCTGAGCCCTTGGGCAGTACTGTAACCAACGACCTATCCTATGGCTACGCTGGGGTGAACCTTGCGGCTGCAAATGAGACGTCTGGTGCTGTTCCCGCTACTAGTGAGCTAGGATTCCTATATTTAATTAGCTCTGTCTTAAGATGTTTCAGACTTACATTTACTTCCGGGCTAGTAAATGGCAAAGAATGGTTGTGCAAGTTGTTAACACCGGAAGCGATCTCGATCATGATCAATTCCATTTGGCTATTCCAGGCGGCGGCCAAGGAAGTCTTCAGGGGTAAGTCATCCTGGTGTCTCTACAAGATCATGTTAACCCGATGTAAGGTGCTCCAGGCAATTTTGGCCGCAGCAATATCTGGGGTCAGACTTACGGCGGAGTGGCGCACCGTGAAGATTGCGCTTTCCTGAACCATTGAAGGGCGGATACTATTGGAGATTCGACTGGTTCCGCAATGCAGGTAGGCAAGCATGTCTATGTGCTGACAGCATTAGTATTGGCTGATCTGGCAAATAATCCAGCCGTAAACTGGGAGAAGGTTGATTGCCTAGAAGCACTGACATTTGTCTCAAACTGTAGGAGAAAAGACGATCCGGTCCCTGGGAGAAATAACTCCACTCTCACAACAAGTTCTAAACCACTCTCTATAGAAACTGGTACGGTTCCCTAGGGCGGTCAGTGTGATGGGTGGAGATACTCGGGACCGACGGTTTGCATTAGCGGCACAGTTTGCACCTTTGTTGGTCGGGCTGTTTCTAGAATCCACCGACTGAGCTGACTTTGTAACTTTGTTAATAGGTTTCTCAGGATACTTACTATTGTCTTCCGCATCTGGCCAGCACTCGCAGCACTCCCACTACAACTGTTCCCACCCCAGTTCCAATGATTGGTGAACCCTGGGACCAGTGCAGAGGTATATTTCTGAAACAGAAGCGCCAGGATGATAGCACTTGAGGCTGACGATTTATGTCGCGGCTTCACTGGACCTACCGGTTGCAGAGATAGTAGCTGCATAAGATTTGACGAATGTGATTTACCTCATCTGCTCTCAGGGCCAGCTGGCTAACGTCCCGGGGTGGCCAGGGTGTTCTCAATGCCAACCTCCATCCAGTTCACCTGCGGATCCACCACGGACCACGTCATCTCCATCGCATGGGACTCCAAACAACCCATGTGGGTGGCCCGGATGGACATTCACTCGTCCACCCCGCGCCTGGCCAGGGGATCCGCAGCAGACTCAGTCAGGAGCCCCCACCTACCAACAGGCCTGCACAGTCGGGTTTGATTCAGATTGCTCAGCAATGGAAACAGTGCGGAGTCCACACCTTCCAAGGCCCAGTCCGATGTGCCGAGGGATTGCGCTGCACTTACGTTGACGAGTACTACTCATCATGCCAGAAGCCAGCGAAGGCGAAACGAAAGGCGTCGATATCACGTCCTTAAGGTAAACCTCCAATTGAAAAGGGCCTGATACGTGCGTTCCTTGTCATCGACGAGAGGAGTGATGGAGGGTATGGCACTTGTGGCGGCTACGAATGACCAACGTAGATGGCAAGATTGCCTCGCTCATTCGTCGGTTGTACTATACAGATGTAGTGGAAGCAGCGACGGACGGCTCGCCCGCGAAAGAGGGCTTCCGTCATGTCTCAATCAATCACGCACCACTGCTCAAAATCGTTGCGTTGACTAGCATCTATCTCCACAGCGGGGTGTTTCTCAGACAGATGCATAGGTAATCACCGCATGAACTTCTATCGCGTCGTCCCCCAAGGGCAGTCGACACCTCTATGCGCCTCTATGCGCCTCTATGCGCCTCTATGCGCCTCTATGATGCCGTTAATGTGAATCGGGCGCGCTGGATACGGTGACCTTATCCCAGTGGGTCCTTGAGCGCGTTCGGCATCTAGACGTGAGCTACGGTACGTCGTATTACCTCAAACTTGATCTCTGAAGACAACACTTGACGCTTTTCTGGTGATGGCGACGGAAAATGGGTTAATCCTTGAACATGTGGACCAAGGCCTGGGAAGACATCATGGTAGATTTTGTGGTGGTGCCGCTCGTCGACTCTCACGGGGTCACTGGGAAAATGGAAGTCGGGGTTTTGAAAGTGGCGGAGAAGATGCACAACGTTTCCAGATCCGTTGTCACTGCTTGTGTCCACGGGTGGCTCAGCAATAATGAGAGTCCTATGCCGAGAGTTAGGTCTCCAACTTCACCGCTCGAGCAATACACGCAGATTTGTAGTACTGGAAGCATGGAACTAGCCACCGGATGCGCCTCGCTCATCTAGTGAGTGTTGGTTGATTCCTTTTGATTACCACGGACAAGTGCCACGCAGGCGTAGTCAAGCATGATCAAGAGGATGAGGTCTCTCGCCGCAAGCCCACTTGGAGATATGTTGCGTTTATGGCGAGGGGATGACTGCATGAGCCACATGTCGAGGCTGAAAACAGCTGGAACACCTCCAAGCATGAGAGGGTTGTCAGTGGAAAAGACGGTGGCGGAGTGCGGCACAGCGGACAAGCGCGCGATAAGCTCAAGGGTTCCCAACTCATATGGACGGCACATGCTGTTGCCGACATTTTTCTTCTCTACACGTATCCACGTAGACGCATTCTTGGGGCTCAGCAAGGCATCGCCTGATTTTGTAGCTGCAGCTCGAGCTCGCGGCGCACAGCGGCACATCACCAAGAATGTGGTTGCTCCTCCATGCAAGTGCCCTTTTGCAAAAAAGATAGGAGCAGAGCACGGCGAGCAGTCTTTCACGAACTGGCGGAAATAGAGTCTGATCGGTTTCGGACTTCTTCGCCCGTGGATGCCTTGGATCGATCCATGGATTCCTCAGTTGCCAGGATGAGGTTGAGGAGGTGAGACGACAGGCAAGGCGGTTTCAAGGGGCGCAGTTGCCGCCCCAGCGACTGAGCGATCACGACCGTCCGCGCGACCTTTGACCGTGCCTGGGACCTTTCATATGCGTCGCGACCCCCGGAGCGACCAGTGCCCAAGGTTTTGTCTCATAGAGGCCCGTGGCCACTGAGAACAATCTCCCCTTCCGAAGATGGCGACAGCATCAAGTCGCATAAGGGGGATCGTTTCGAAACTGTGCGAACATGTTTCCATAGACAACTCCCGTACCTTTCGCAGAATCTGGGGCCCTCTGACCGTGATCAGATCTGTCCTTTATGATGCTGACCAGTGATGGAGGGTCTCCTCCACATCCCGGCATGACGTCGAGGCGCAATCCTTCACCCCTGGTAATACTTTGGCCTTTGCTAAAACCGCGCCGCACATGGCGTAGATTGCACACGGGATATATAACGATCAACCCCAGGCTGCCATGAAATGTACACAGCAGATCTTTCAGTCTCGCGTAGAGTCTCCAAACGTCCAACACAGAATCAAACGTACCTATCTTTCATCCGCGATCCACGGTACTTCACATCCATCTGCAGCCACTGCTAGGCCGGAAGTCCGAGGGTGGCTACCCAAGTACTCCTCCAACCACCACGATGCCTCACGGGTCATTGCAGCAACCAAAGTCCCCATATCCCAGCCTACCCGCGTCACCAAGGGCAAACCGTCCACAGCTCTCTCCAATTATCACACAGGGCTACAACCACTCATCCGCACGGCCCATATTGGAGAAAAGCGCCCCTCAGTCTCTCGTAGACAGGAGAAACCGACGACGCGACTCTTTGATTTTCATCGATGCGACTATTCCATCGAGCCCATTATCCACATCATCATGCCAAACACCTGACGCAGCATTCGATGGCCTGGCCCCTCGGAAACGAAACGGATTCGCAAGGCTCTTCAGCTGCTTTGGACGGGAAGAGAGGGCCAGGAGAAGAACAGAAAGACACGCGGAATACGTCAAAGTCGGCGAAGACCGACATTGGACCGAGCTTTAGGTCACTTAGACCTCGAACACGGAACGCCATCAAAGTTATCAACCTCCTCAGCTCCATAGTACGGACGTAGTGTGGACTCTCCCTGACGGGTTCGCCTATCAGCGTCACCATCCTCTGGTGGGACAGACGGGCTCGCCTCGTTGTATCGCTCTGGTCCCCATATTTTCTTCTTCGATTGTTTCTATCTTATTCTGTTTTATATCTTTTCTCCTCTATCCTTGTAGATGGTTTTCCTATGTTTTCCGGTTATTTTTGCATAGCGAAGGCGTTTTGCTTTTGCTTGTTGGGGTACCACGAGCGTTTTTGTTCTCGGTCTCTTGGGGCCAACCAAGTATTTTAGAAGTAAAGTAAAAGAGACATTGTTCCATAGATGGAAGCAATAAATATGGCAACTACATCACAAGATGTCCACGGGTCTGGGTAAAGGCTCATCGCATCCTCCGAGGTTCGAAGGTTCCTACCTCTTCCGTCCATCCTGCAGCTAGCCGAATCAAGGACTAGTTCTCCCATCCCGGTATCGCTGAGGTGATGAGGACTTGGCGGGAGTCCCGTGACCCGGACGGAGCTCTGTGAGGTGTGCTCGGGAAAACTCTCGCTATCCTTGGAAATCTCGCAACACTTCTACATCTCACACTTGCGCAGTCCAGTCCTAGTCGCATTCATCTCCCATCACCTTTACTACCGTCACAATGTTCACTGCAAGGCAGATCTTCGCCCAGGTGCAGCGCCGCACCTTCTCGGCGTCCACCCGCCAGGTACGTCTCAACATTCACGCGCATTGCTTTTTCCTGGCCATTGAGCTACAGAGATCATTGCGAAGGATGAATTGCATACAATTGTTGCTGACGCGTATGATAGGCGTCCAAGGTCACCGTTCTCGGTGCCGCTGGCGGCATTGGCCAGCCTCTTTCGCTGTTGCTGAAGCTCAACCCTAGAGTCAGCCAATTGGCCCTCTATGACATTCGTCTTGCTCCCGGTATGCCTCCCCCATCTTCCCTATATACATGTCATGAGCTGACCATGACCCCAAGGTGTCGCTGCTGACATTGGCCACATCAACACCAAGAGCGAGGTACGAAGGACTCCTTGACCGGCAGCCACGAAAGGCTAATAGCATGTACAAGGTTCGCGGCTATGACGCTACCCCCTCACAACTCGCCGAGGCCCTGAAGGGCTCTGAGATCGTTCTCATCCCCGCTGGTGTTCCTCGCAAGCCTGGAATGTCCCGTGATGGTAAGGGAGACTCCCTCCGCGGAGCCGTTCTCATCTGACTTTTGTAGATCTCTTCAACACCAACGCCTCCATCGTCCGCGATTTGGCTAAGGCTGCTGCTGAGCACGCTCCTGAAGCCAACATCCTCATCATCTCCAACCCCGTATGTCCGACCATCAACCTGGTTTTAGCTTTTATTGACAAGCACAGGTCAACTCCACCGTCCCCATCACTGCCGAGGTCTTCAAGTCCAAGGGCGTCTACAACCCTAAGCGCCTCTTCGGTGTGACCACCCTTGACGTTGTCCGCGCCTCCCGCTTCATTTCCCAGATCAAGGGCACCGACCCTGCCAACGAGAACGTCACCGTTGTCGGCGGCCACTCCGGTGCCACCATCGTTCCTCTCCTCTCCCAGTCTGGCTACAACCTCGAGGGCGAGAAGCTTGAGGCCTATGTCAAGCGCGTCCAGTTTGGTGGTGATGAGGTCGTCCAGGCCAAGGCCGGTGCCGGTTCCGCCACCCTCTCCATGGCCATGGCTGGTGCCCGCTTCGCCGAGAGTCTGCTCAAGGCCGCTCAGGGCCAGAAGAACGTCATTGAACCCACCTTTGTCGACTCCCCACTCTACAAGGATCAGGGTTGCGATTTCTTCGCTTCCAACGTTGAGCTCGGGCCCAACGGTGTTGAGAGGATCCACCCCGTCGGCCAGATCACCGACTACGAGCAGAAGCTCCTCGATGTGTGCCTCACTGACCTGAGCAAGAACATCAAGAAGGGTGTCGATTGGGTTAAGGCCAACCCTTAAGCGCGTCATGTGCAGCGGGGTGAGGGAATGAAAGCGTAGGTCAAGCGAAGTCATTTCCTTCCAATGCTTGCATTACGGGACTACCGGAGCTGGACTGGACTGGACCTGCGAACGGGCGTACCTTAATGAGCGTTTGGGGGTTTATATGTGTGGATTTCTGGCCTTGTATGATTGTGCAAAAAGCAAATGTACACATTTATCACTTTTACACTATCGAAGTCCATTTGGTTGAGTGAAGTGGCCCTCACCTGTGCCCGTGTCCGGGGTGAACATGATGACAGAACAGCACAAGTGGTTCAAGTGGTATATGATTTTGATATACAGTTGTGTTCCGACTTTTCTACGTCACTAGACGTTCTCCTAGAGCGCAAATGCTAGAACCCGGGGAAAACGGGAGATGCTTGCATACAAAGGGCAAAATCAAATGTCGCTTGGTTTCGCTTTGCTCCCCCCTTCTATATAAAACAACATGGAATCTACAGACACAATCATCGCAACCGTCCCCATGGATTAGCTTACAGCTTGGCCTTGGGGGCCTCGAGGGTCGGGAGCATCAGATCCCTGATATCACCGGCGGCCTCGTTGATGTAGAAGCTCATCCGTTGCTGTTCCAGTCAATTAGCCCGTGTCCAGCACAATCCAAAAAGGGGGAGAAAGAAAGGGAGAACTTACAGCACCCAGCGCACCCAGCTGCTTCACCTTGCAAACGACATTGAACTGCAGGCTGTTCTCGTTGATCATGTAGGCGATACCGAATCCATCATCGACAACCTGGCTCCAGCCGTAGCCGTTGAAGTACTCGGAGGAAAGCTGCGAGGAGGAAATGTACCACTTGGAGCTGTAGGAGTAAGCCGGGTCCTGGAACAGAGCGGGCACGGGCTCGCCCTCCTTGAGGCACTTCTTCAAGCCGAACAGATGCCTGTCCACACCGCGGCCGTCGCTTGCGTCGGAGATGTACTTGACATGGGCGTCGAGGGCGGCCCGGAAAAGCTCGCGGGCCTTCTCGGGGGTCGTCGAGTGGTCGCCCAGAGCCTTGCAGAAGGCGACGCTCTCATCGGAGACGGTGCGGCATGTCTCAGTGCGGCCTTCCTGGAAGCGGCGCGTAGCGGCTGATTCGTATGTGGGCCGGTTGATGCCGAACATCTTGTAGTAGGCCAGCTGGATGATCATCTGGACATAGGCGTCGGGGGAGCACTTGAATTTCTTGATGAGTCCCTTGCCGTACGCCTGGTAGGCCTGGACGCGGAGGTCGTGGTTGTTGATCTGGCCGAGGAAATGAGCCCTGGCGTCTTGGATGTCCTGGATCAGCTCCTGGTTGATCTGCCATTCGAGCGGCGTAGGGTGGGGGAGGTCGGGACGGACACTGGGGTCGTCGAAGGGGAGAGCCTCGGTGAAGATCATTTTGCAGACCTCGTCGTTGAGACGGTGGGTAGGGGTGCCGTCCATCATGGAATGCTCGCCCATGAAGCCCGAGGTGCCGTTGTCGTTGATGATGAACTGGAGAGGTTTGTCGAACCAGCGGTTGGCGCCGTCACCGTGCCAGTATTGGCGAGCGCGCTCCTCCAGGGTGACTGGGCGGGCATCGTCGAGGCAGACGACGAAGGAGGCGGATTCAATGTCCTTGAGGGTAGCGCTGTTGAGGTCATTGGACCTCATCTTGGTGTACACCTCGGCCCACACGTCGCGGTTCTGCGAGGTAAGAAGTCCGACGGCGGAATCCGTGATTCCCGCTTCGTAGATGCGGCGGAACTGGATCTCCAGCTCGCTGGTGTTGAGCTGCTTTCCGTCGATCTCGTGAGCGACTTTCCAGAACTTGTTCTTCCGGACGACAATGATGTGGGCGTTGTCCTTGGCATCGTACTTGACGGCAGTGTCCGAGCGAGGCTTGGGGACACGGGAGCAGTTGAACATCCACTTGTATGAGCTCATGGCCATGGGCAGCTTCTTCATGTACTCGGGTTCCAGGGAACCGCCATCGACGGCCTTCTTGAACTCGAGCACGGCCGTGGATATGGCAGCGGCACGCTTGGCGGGATCACGTCGCTTGCGGTCGTCGCGGTGTGAGTAGAAGTAGCTGACGTAGGGCACTACGGGATCGCGGTAGGCCATGTATGCAGCCTCATTCCACCACTCGGAGAGCCAGTTGCGGATCTCCGGTTTCTCCCTCCGCGCGGTCAAGCGCTTCTGGAGCTCCTCGCCAGGGCCGCCAGGGGCCACGAACTCCTTGACGTACTTTGTGGTGTTGTCGAATTGGTCCTTGGAAAGCAGGGGGTGGACGGACTTGAGGTAGCGCTTTGCGGTCTCCTCGAGGGTGGGGACGGGGAGGCGAGGGAGCGAGTCCTCGAAGCGCAACATGGCGCCCTTTGCGTGGTCCTCCTTGTAGCCAGCGGGCAGCGATGATTGCTGTCGTGCTGGAGGCATGGTTGCTGCGAGAAAGCGGGAGTTCTGCTGGGAAAGGATGCGTGTGCTGCGGAGAGTGGAGGTAGTAGCTCGCGCGCGTCCTAGTGCATTGAACATTTGTAAGGTTGTTGATGAAGGGGGGGGATCGGGGGCGCGCAAGGAGAAGAGGGCGTCACAATTATATCGACGAGTTTGAAATCTGAAAAGGTCCTAGGCCCTCGGCGGGTCGCTGGCGGCTGATGAGGCAGCTTTTGGGTCGTCGTGCGTTCGTCGGCCGCGAGAAGTTCAGGCGTGGGGGGGAATTGAGGGATTGGTCTCCTACAACCTCGGCACTCCCCAGGTGACATCGGCTAAGAAGTGTTCACGGGGACATCCATTGCCAATGTTCATCGGACCAAGGGCAGCGGGCTGGGCGACATTGCTATCTCGGACAAGAGGCATTCCATTATTTGTTGGGCACGATTGCAGAGCATCATTCAACCGTTGACATTGTTTGGTGCTGCTTATGAATTTTATTATTTACTCCAAAAAAGCCGTTGTTGCGCATCAACAGAGAAATCCGAGCCCTTGGAGGTAACCCGCGGGGCGGTCTCCGAGTCTAGGCCGTATTGGGTTTAGCCTCTGAAAAAGATGCCGAGGCTTGTGAGATGCATGGATGAAATATGGACGCTCAGGCTGGAGGCTGGCAAACACCTCCGATCCACGTGCGGCGTACACACGGTTTCGCCGATATCAGGGGCACTACTGAGGCAGGCATATTGCAGTCTCAGGGAGTTGGAGTTGGACATATTTGGACATTACGATGAGTTATTAGTCTACAAACTTCGTTCTGGTGTGGGATTCACACAGTCCTGCCGGGGTGACGGCGAGTGACTACATACGTAGTAGGTATCGAGAAAACAAACTTGCGTGGTGCTTATAATAACTTTTTCGAGTCGAAACAGACCATCTATCGGGGGGGCATCAAGTTCTCACCTCTTCTCTTGTGAACCTCCGCGTCGTCACGTCCAACCTGCAGCCGCAGGCGCCTCCATGGGACAGGTTGCCGTTGTCTTCGTGACATTCCTAGTATCCGCCCGCCTTGGAGACTTCATGTCGACGCCATCAAAACAGTTGGAGCCGGAGTGAAAACTGCACCAAAATCTTCCCCTTTCACATTCCTCCAAGCCGATAACTTATGAGGACCCGACCTCACGACTCATCCCCGGGGTAGCTTGTGATTCTCCCAATCCGTCCGGGATGTCAGTATCATCTCCCCTCCATTGTCAGAACTACACCTCCCCATGTCCGCTGCTTCTCTCTATGATGATGTCTTCAATCCCACTCTCCTTCCCTCACAATTGACCCCCTCGCCATGCAGGCCACACACATCGGTGGGGAAATCGTCTTCTCCCACAACATGGGACAGCAGCCTCCTGTGTATCGAAAGGGGTTATTCGAGGCCAATCGCTGCAGTCCAAAAGCGGCTTGAGATGCGCGCTCGAGCGATAGGTGGCAAGCTTGGAAGATTGTTTCTTGGTGGTAGGGCGAGCAGCTGTACTTGTAGCGAAGGATGAGGCACATAGTTTTGCGTATGCACAGTTTGGGGGTTTGGGAAGCTGAGTTGCGGGAGTATTGCGGAAAGTCCAAACCTTGTATTCAGTGTTGTCGGGGCGGCGGTAGCATATACCTGCTGCCCGATGTGCTGAGTTTGCAATAATGCGTCCGCTTCTTTCTAGCAGCACACATCATGGTATCCATGGATCCACTTGATCAAGCGGCCCACACGCGCCCAAGTAAACGGAATAGGTACAGAGGTGCTAGTCTCTAAAACCACTTCGCGGCCTACGTAGATGCCAACGCCTATGGTTTCCGGTCCCTCTTCAGCCTCACGTATCCTTCCCGCCCCTCGCCTCCCTTCACCCTTGATCCTAATACGGGGCACTCATGGGCTCACCCCTGGGGGGCGCGATTGCAGTCGCCGTTCGCCCGCCACGGGCTACCAGCAACATCTAAGCCGCAATCGCAATCAAGAATGAACCAACATACCTATCAGCAGCCTCGATGTACCGATTGCACTGTTTCCAAACGGATCACTATACGCGGCAAGGATCAGACGAACAACGGATCGTGCCGCGCGGATCCCCGCACGCCAGGAGTACGCAGGCACTGTTCGTTGCCCGACTGGTGCCTACATAGGTAGACACCGGAAGGGTAAAGGAGCGACGTAGCATTGATCCCGATGCAAAAGTAAGAGGCTGGAGAGAGGGGAGCGAATCGAAGAGAAGCGGGTACCAGTGCAGGAGGCTGATGAAAGGTAATACGCTATTGGTGCGGGGGGATGGCTGAGCAAACGAATGCTAAAACCGTGAATTGACGGTGCTATGGGCAGTGCAGAGGTACCGGAGACCAACAAATAGGAGGTTCTACAGCGGATCCACGACACTACAATAGCCGTATACTGGTTGGGCAACGCTCCCATGGGATCCCATAGTATCCAGGGTTGCATCGCCCTTTTCCAGCAGCTTGGGCGCCAGGTGCTCGATGATGTCTACGTATAGCTACCCTAGGGTAGCGAAGGAGGAACGGCTAGCCTTTGATTTGTTGCCCCACGGGTGGAGTGGATAAGTTTGGGGATCTCAGATCACCATTGTGGGATGCGCTCACATAGCTCGTTCGATCGGGAGCTATTATTACCCGGGTGACTACGAGGTTACGAAGGAATTGGAGCAGGGGAGGGAAGGGGGGAGGGAAGGGGGCCAATATTCCGCTATTGTACCATCCGCGGGGTTTCGTTGCTTTATAATAGCAAATAAGCTGGCTAGCTATTATCGTTGGAGGGATGATGAATTCCAGAGTGGCGATATGGCCCGTAAGTGGAGCCTGGACTGGAGCCCATACAAACCCAGTGCATCAAATGGGCTAAGTCTTTATTGATGTGCTTACTCCGCTGGTGATAGTATATAGTAGGGCTGTGAATGGCCACATCAATGCCCTGTGCGCATTGCTATGTAACGGTTCATTGATGTGCGTGCGGAAAACGTGGAATTCGTTGATTAGAATACCTAAAGAACGAGCCTTCGGGCATAGGGAAATAGTAGCGTTCTCGAAATTAGAGTCAGATACATGAGATACTGCGAACCAAAGGGAAGGAGCAGAAACAAACATACGGAGACAGCGCGGTGCTGTGCTCAGAACACGGTTCCCTTAGCCTGACTTGCAGGAAAAACAAGGCGCTCAGTGATTTTAGATGACAGGACCACCCTCAGGTTTGCTTTTCGACCCAGAATAAGAATACACGCATACAGAGAGTGTCCATCTTACATAGTAAGGTATTTGAGTAGATAATGACCGTACAAATAGATCCGAATCATCGCCGCGCATATGGATAATAGGGATGCTCGGAACTGTAATGCCCATAAAAAAGCGTAGCTCTCCCGTCATAGTAATCCTCATCCTCATAATCGGTACACAAAGAAGAATAATTGTCGAAACTGCTGAATGGATGGCTTCTAGACTGATGACCATGGAAGATATCGTCGTCTTCCGCTATATCATGATCCCAACTGGAGTCATAGAGATCATCCTCATCTTCCGAGTCACCCCAGCCATCGTCGTCGTCCGCGAGCACATCGTCGTCATCGTCTGGTGGTGGTTGATAAGCTTGACGTCTGTGCCCCTGGTGGGAGAAGAACGGCGGGGTTCGGTACCGTCGATGAGGATAACCGCGGAAGGAACGGACGCTGGGTCGAGCCAATGTGGAGGCGTAGTGTGAAAAGGGATTTCGGCGGTAAAGTGGCACTGGCATGTAGGGTATGTCCATGGAGTGTGGTGATCGTGCCGAATATGGATAAGGGTACCGACGTCCGAATAGGGAGCCCCGTGGGTAGCTGAATAGTGGCTCGAACGCTCTCTGACGATAGGCGCCGAAAGGAGTTCCCCAACGATAGGAGCGGCCAAATTGACGGCGTTGACGGTCGCATCTTCTTTTGGTCGTGGCCGAAGCGGCGGCGTAGCTGCTGCTCCAAGCTCGAGGGGTGGGATAGCAGTTGGACATACTTCCGTGGGTATAAGGCCGTCGCTCCAAGACAGCAGGTCCATAACCTACCGGCTTACGCACAATTGGAGTGATGTTGGGGTTCATCATCGGGATGCTCGAAGAGGCAGCGAGGAGCCGATTGTTTGTGAGATGGAGCTATGGTGATATAACTGAGGGCATTCAGGCTGGGGGGGGGAACCGGGCGATTCACTGAGGGACCGTGGACTCGCAGTGACGCATCCGAATCCAAACGTCGAGAGTTCAAGCAAGAGGGAGCCAGGCGCAGCGCGGCTTTCCAAACTCTCCCGTTGTTGGTCCTGTCTGCAGCAACGGCAAAAGCCGCTCGGGATTACCCTAGACTCAAGAGACCAGACTGAGAGGGGAAAGGAGGAAACTTTGAGCGGTAATATCTGCGCACATGTAGCAGGCAGAGACTGATTCTTTTAACTGGGAGGTGTACATTAGGGGAGGGGAGGCTTCTAGCCATTAACCGATTACAGCCTGAGCTTTATAGACGCCAGCAGTGCTGGTCTGGCCTGGCCCTATGAGGGCCAGCCAGAACGACGCTGTCGGTTATCTGACATCGATCCTTTAGGTTTAAGAGGTGGATAGGAACGGGAAGGATGCTGTGCCATAAGTGAGAGCCAAGTAGCCTGATGCAGTGCTCGACATCGTGGAACGGCAACCTACGTAAGTTGTACCAACCCTGGACCTCGAACTATGATTGGAAGCGCGCGGGATGAATGACAGAAGCGGGTATTGTGCAGTCTTGAAAGCAAACCTGCGCCAGGCAGGAAGCGGTCACGGCGAGATGGAGCAAACACCAGACCGCAAACAAACGCGCACGCGTCTTCAATCCAATTAATTGATAGACTGCCCCGACGTAACGCTTTGAGCTTGGTGGCGATGGGGGGAGACTGAGGCATGAAGGCGAAAATGGGAAAAGGCACTTCAAGCGGACTGGGAATAGGGCTGGTTAGATGCCGGAGAATGTACGAGATTTTATAGGGGGTCGATGGGACGCGTTGATTAGAACGCGAAAGAGTATGCATACGACATGCAGGTTCCAATGTCCAGCAAGCCGAAGCCAACGGGAATTCCCAAGGTTGGGACGATGGATCACACCTGGGCACCGATCCGACGTCACATCGGGAGCGAGGATTTGGAAGTCTTTGGCTGGAAATCTTTGGCCACTTGGAGGTCTGAGTGAGGTCCGATATCGACATTGTATGTAATAACACCGGGGGCGGCGAGCTCTCCTGGCGCAACATTGCCCGGCCGGCAGCCCTGGAGGGCGTGGATCGGATCACGTGATTTGAAATGCCAAGCTTGTATTCTTTTGGTGCGCGCACCTGCAGCTCTCATTCTCTTCGTCCCTCTCAACGACAAAACCGCCGCTTCCTCGCCCGCAACCACAGAATCACGCTACACGTGCTACCTACTCTCCGAGTCTGCACAGCCCCATCACAACATCCACCTCACTCGACTTCTCGTCTGATCCCATAGCGTGCTGCATTCCGCAAGCACTTGGTGTTCCTCCGCACGAAACTTCTCTTTTGGCCTCGACATCATTGCTTTGCTCGCACGCCACACCCTCTCCACCACCATGACGCCTACTTTTGCTTCAGCAGCGGCAGGAAACAACGCCAGCACATCACGGACAGAGACGGGCGGAGACTGGTGAGTGCGCCCTGTTCGCCATCCATATCCTGTTCCCATGTGCCCTTTTCCCTTCCCGACCTTGCCGCTAGGGTTTTGCACCTGGTCCTTTCCCTTGTGGTGGCTAGTCTCCCTTGCGGCTATGTCGTCGACCGTATTATATATCTTTGCTACAGAGCACACTATCCCCGCCACCTCATACTCATACCTCGCCAGGGCTCGCCGTACCAATGGTGCGACGCAAACATTCCGACGCCCCTCCCATGCGACCACTCCGTCAGGTTCGACCACCCAAGCACATTCACGGGACGTCAGTGGAACAGCCGCTGCTCCGTCTCCCAATCCCGGTCCCTACGTCCCGCCCTTTGCTCAGTCCGGACGCAACGGCGCCTCTGGTTATACGAGAGAGCAGCTCTTGGAGTGTTGGAGGCACGAGCGGGACAATGGGGATATTCAGGGGAAGGGGGCGTTGTCCGACGTTTGCATTGGCAGCTGGGTCAAGGAATCTAACGGATCGGTAGGACCTGCCTGGGGCCGGCGGGATGATCAGGGTAGTCAATCCCAGAGTGGGCTGGAGCATTGTTGGAACAAGGACGGCAGTTCATTTCCGCTCAGCGTAAACCCAATGACAGACGAGGAGAAGGAGGTATGCTATCTTCTGAACATAGATTCTGCACTTTGGGCTAACAAAGTATTCCCACCGTAGGTCTTCGGGTCATCGGTCAATTCACCCATCAAACCTTTGCAGAACACAAACAAGGATGGAACACCCAAAGAAGGCCTATCTTTGCGGAAGACATCCATGTCGCAGGGGGGCAGCATCCCTTATGGGGTCTCGTCTCCCACGACTAACCGACCGTCAAACCGTCGCCGAGAGCAGAATGAAGGGTACCCATTTCCATCTGGTAGCCTTGCCTCCCCAGCCGCCTCCAGGTTCTCTCGGGAGGAGTCGAACGCAGTGGCTCCGCCTCCAGCTCTAGTTCGTCGCCGCACCGACTTCAATAGAGATGCTGTGGCCAGTGGAACAGCTGATGAGCGGGATAAAGAGAAGACCGTCTCTGAGAGTCCCCAGGTGACCCCTGGTCTTAAGCGTACCAGCACTGCCCCACTCAATGCCAGCAATGCTTCCTGGGGCCCGATGCCTTCGGCTGCTGCTTCCTTCTCACCAATGGGGGCTTTTGGCAGCTTCGCAGCCCTTCCGTCGGACAAAAAACCCGGTTACGGGAGTCTCCAAGGCAAGAGCAGGTTCGCAGGACTCATGAGTAAATCTAGTGCCGAGCAGCTCAATCAACCCTCGACGTCGAAACCCTCTCTGGACAATCTAGGAAAGGCTGCCGATTCGCAGCCGTCCAAAGTCGCGACGTCTAATCCGCCCACCAATGACATCGGTAGCTTTTCTGACGAGGAATCTCAAAACGGCGGTGCCGGCCCTGGTGACCACGAAAGTACCAGTCCATCTCGCCATCAAGGACTAGGTGGTTTCCCCACTCCGCACAAGCGAACCGCTGTAGAGGGGAATGGACACTCGGCGTTCAGAGTGACAGATTCGGACTCTGCATCAAGGGACTTTTTTCAGTCAAGGGAGCCATTTCACGAAACCCCACAACACCGCGGGGGTCATGAGAGCCCGACCGATACCAACCCCTACCGGAGTCCCAATCACGAACGAACTGATGATGAAGACGGCGAAACTGATCCGGAAGACAATCATATTCATTACCCTGGGATGGGCAGTTTCCCCCTGGGAAATGCGGAAGGTTCTGGATCGCTTAACCAAGGATTTCCGCTCGCTGGGCTTGGTCGGGTCTCGCAGCCTTTCGAGGTCGCTGCAAGTGATCGCAGTCAGACTTCGAGTGTTGGCCCTTCCCGCGGTTTTCCAGTCATTTTGCCTGGCCTAGGGTCTACGTGGGGTCCGGGGCAGCAACCATCTGTGGTCACCCCCGTGCGGGATCGTGGCCTAGGAGGGTTTGATGCCTTCGGGGAAGCGCAATCGCCCAGCTTGGCAGGTTTGGGCAGTGGTTCGCTCTTGGGGATGGGTGCCAATCTTAGCTCGATCACTCGCCCGAGTAGGCTGGAATCTCTCTTCCCAAGTTCTGCACAGGAACACGTGCGACAGAACGAGAGCCGCACCGTTGGTGATGAGGGTGCTCAGGGCGATCGCCAACATAATATGCCCACAGCCTTTGGTCGAGGAGTCTTTGCGTCCCAACCCGTGGGAGCTGGAACACCGGCTCGCGATACTGCGAGCCCTCTCCGGCGAACTCTGTTCGACCCATTCAGCAATATCGATAAACGAGACATTGCCGATTCGGTAGGTGCGGGATTTGGACAGCATTCCTCTGGTCCACCTCAAGCGTCAGTCTTCGGTGCTGCACAAAACACTACGATCCTGGCACGAACAGCTAGTGCAGCTTCTTCGCAGCCGCCCAACGCGGGTAGCCCCGCAGCTGGTCAAGTCCCGAACCCGCAGGAGCGCCAGATGGTCATGCCCGACAGGATGAGATGGATTTATAAAGACCCTAATGGGGTGGAGCAAGGGCCGTTCACTGGTCTCGAGATGCACGACTGGTACACCGCTGGTTTCTTCTCGCCTGAGCTACTCATCAAGAAGCAAGAGGATCCGGATTATGCACCACTTGCTCAATTGATCCGCAGGATTGGCAACTCTCGTGAACCATTCCTTGTTCCTCAAATAGGCATTCCCCATGGCCCCTCCTCCACCCCGCCTGGAAACGCATGGGGCGGCTCTGGTCTGGGAGGCTCTGCGGCTTCAGCTCAACCGCCTTTTGCTAATAGTTTTCCCAATTTCGGGACAACCTTGACTGCTGAACAGCAAAATGCGCTGGAGCGACGAAAGCAGGAAGAGCAAACTCTCATGGCTATTCAGAAAGAACACCTTGTTGCTCATCAACATCAACAGGCAATGGCTGCCAAACAAATGGCGACAATTGGGCACCAGATCCTGCCTCACCAGCTACAACATCATTCCAGTGCTCATTCTCTCCACAGTCAACCCAGCCTGGGGAGTATTACCTCACCGGTGGGGCATCAGCCACCGCCAACCCAGGGTCCTGTGCATCCCGGACTTGCTCCCGTACCAGGGTTTTTTGACTTCCCATTTCGACCACAGCCCATCGCTGGATTGGGGCCTATAGGACCTGGTGTGGACATGCTAGGAGGTATGCCGGAAGACACTGCTTCAGCAATGTTGGGACGGATGAACCTCGGCCGCACCGGACAGCAACCCCTTGGTACTGCGCCATTATCTTCGAGGCAACAGCAAACGGGTCCTAGTCATGACGATCAGATCTTCAATATGCTCAATGACCGGGCACGGCTTGAACGCGAGCAACAACTGCATGATCAGTTGCACAGTACGCCCCAGCACGAACAGCAAGCCGCACAAGCATCTGCGGACCGCCTTCAGCAATTCCATGACCTCAGGGTGCAAACTCATATCGAGCAAAATGCCGGTGTTTCCCCACCTGAGGGCGTCATTGGAAAGCCGCCTGCGGCTTCCATGGAACAGCAAGAGCAACACGACCAGCACACATCGCGCCCATCGCCTTCTGGCCCCATGCAAACCACAGGTCAGGTAGTGCAGCCTCCTGTGTCAAAGCCGGAACCACTTTCCCTCACAGAACAGGTCCAGAAAGCAGCTTCGGCCAAACAGGCGCCCTCAGCTCAGATGCCCTGGGCCAAAGTTGAGCCTGCCATTCACCCCTTCCCTCCGCCCCCGTCTCAGTCCCCCCTTCCGGCCCCGGCTGCACAGAGGAAGCCAATTGTCGCAGACAATCTTGCAGGGGAGTCACGATCGCGGTCTGAGACGCCTGCTGCGGAGACACCGAGCACATCGCTCGCGCCTTGGGCCAAAGAGCCAACCGAGGCCCCGAAGGGCCCCTCCCTGAAGGAAATTCAGGAAGCTGAGGCCCGGAAGGCCGCCGAGCTCGAGGCGATTGCGGCCGCCGTTCGTCGCGAGGCCATGGAGAAAGAGATGGCCGCTCGCGTTCACTCTCCCGCAACTCAACCCGGTTTACCATCTAGCTCGACGTGGGCAAGTGGGGCTTCACCCAATACACCCCTCAGCGGCCAGTCTGCTTGGGCGAAACCAACCACGGGCAAAGCCCCTGGTCAGCAAGGCCCCGTTGCGAAGAAGACTCTCCAACAAATTCAGAAGGAGGAGGAACAGCGCAAGCAACGTGCTGCGGCTGCCGCCGCTGCCAATGCCGCCGCCAACACCGCATCCTATGGCACCCCAAGCACAGCATTGTCCTCTGGGAAGAGATACGCAGATCTTGCCAGCAAGCAAACTCCGGCTCCACAGACTCCTGGGAGCGGAGCCTGGACTACCGTAGGGGCGAGTGGAAAGGTGAAAGCTCCCGGCATAGCCACCGTCCTGTCTCCCGCAGTCAGAACTCCAAGCGCTGGTGTGGCTCCTACCATTGCAAAGAAACCTTCGGCCGCACGCAGCACCACCCTGGGAGGACAGTTGGCGAAAGCTAACGCCCAGGAGGAGTTTCGTAAGTGGGCTGTGGCAGAGCTACGTGCGGAGCTTAACAAGGGTATAGATCGTAAGTTGCCCCGCGTGGTACGTTTCCACGAGGTACATTAACTGACACGGTATAGCGGACGACATGGTGAACACTCTTCTCACTTTTCCCGAGGATCTGGACTTGATTACTGAGGCGGTGCATTCAGCGTCGAGGACGTTGGATTCTCGTCACTTTGCTTCTGAATTCCTTCGACGTCACAAGCTGGCTGAGAAGGGTGTCATTGATACCACGGGCACAGCCAATCCCTCAGATGCCAAGACGGCAGGTGACGGCTGGAATGAGGTGGCGAAGAAAGGTGCTCAGCCTCAGGCCGCGCAGAGTGCGCTTGATTCTGGTAATTTCAAAGTTGTTGCGGCGAAGAAGAAGACCGCCAAACGTTAATTGTAGGCTTGAAGAAGACCTTACGCGGTGTTTTGTTTCAGGTGCAAGCATCAAGTATCTTCAACACAGCGTTGTTGCAGAGCAAGCATGGAGAAAGGATTTCAGGTCGAAGGCGCTTCCATTTCATCCCTCGTGATTGGCTTTTCAACGATCATGAAGCACGATGAATATCAATAGCTGTAATGGAGTCTGATTACCCCGTGCGAGACAAGGAATTTCTCTATGCAAAGAACCGTTAACGCCATCAGGTATCATTCCCTATCCCCAAGCTGTGATCCACCAAAAGGCCGTATTACCCAAGACGTGGAAGAACCGAAACCCGTTCCATCCGTACCGACAAAACTGCAAGCCTACAATGTCCTCCAAAAATAATTCGTGTAGAAATGTCTAGAAAACTTGGGGTCAATATTGACCACGTGCACATCTCCCCTTGCGGCATTGCGGATGACGGCTTTGTTGTACTGGCCGGTTGTGGGGTCGGCCTCGACGTCGATTCCCAGGGTTCTGTAAACCTTCAACTTGAGTCTGTGTGTTGGAGTTAGCATGAGGATCGAGGCCAGCAGGGTGTCTCCCCGTACACGGTCGCATCTTCGTCGGATGCCTTTTCCCTGTCTCCGCCTTCCACGCCCTCCTCCTCCAGCTCAGACAGCACGCCCCCTAATCTTCCCAACTCACTCTGCAGTCTCTCGCCCTCGATCTCCAAATCACTAGCTTGCTTAGCAATCTTGAACTTCTCCGTATCTAACCGCAATATCTCCTGCGCGTGCGTCGTCGGGTTATGTTGGGAAAGCGTATGGTTGTGCTGGCTGGCGAGGGTTTGGTGCGTGCGGGAAAGCTTTTGGAGCGTGGTTTGCAGGTCGTTGAGGTGATGGGTGCGGAACTGGGAGAGGGTCGAGAGGGAGTCGGAGATGCGGAGGAGGGAATCGCGGTCGCCGTCGAATTTGAAGTTTTTGGTGCATTGGGCGATGAGAGCGGCGGGTTCTTCGTCGAGGAGCATCTTCGCAGAATTTGCAGTGATTGATCTAAGCGGCGAATGGAAAGGCTGCGACCAGACTTGGTGAATGCACGAGTTTTGCCAGGTTGCGGGACGGTATTTATCTCGTCCGACGTGGTGATGCGAAAAGGTGGTGTTGATGTTTGGGTTTGTGGCTCGTGCGCCTCGGAGACGTGCATGGCAACGGCGCGGAGCGGCGGAGGGAGCTAGACGCTTGTGAAGGTGCAGGTGCGTACGTCACTTTCACACAAACGACCTTGCCCGCCTGACGATCAAGAACGCATCGCGACGCCACCTCGAGTCGAGAGAAATCTCCTATCCTACTGCCTACCACCCTGCAATCCAGCAACTTATGCACCTTGTTGTCCGGGCGCAGAGTCTGTAGTCCCTGTCGCTCACACAACTCTTCGTTTCGTTCTCCTATCCACCATGTCCCCTTCATTACCCTGTAAGTTGGGTTTTTACGAACGGTACGCTTGAGAGCGGGAACTGAGCCTGCTAGATGCCGCTGATGTCGAAAGCCCCCTTCGACCCGAGGAACTCGCGGTTCTGCGCGCCCAGTACGAGAAAGAGGGGGAGTATGTCGGTCTCCAGACAAAGTTCAACTACGCATGGGTATGCGCATGGCCTAGACTTTGCGGCACCGGACGCAGGTTCACAGGTGATTAACAGTGTCATGTAGGGTCTCATAAAAAGCAACCAGCGCGCCGAACAACAAGAGGGAGTCCGCCTCCTCTCCGAGATCTTCCGCAACTCTCGCGAGCGCCGGAGAGAGTGTCTATACTATCTCGCGCTGGGGAACTACAAACTGGGCAACTATGCCGAGGCACGAAGATATAACGATTTCTTGCTGGAGCTGGAGCCGACAAATATGCAAGCGGGGAGTCTGAAGGAGTTGATTGATGACAAGGTCGCGAAGGAGGGTCTTGTGGGTGTTGCCATTGTGGGAGGCCTGGCAGCGGCTGCAGCGATTGTAGGGACCATGATTGCGAGGGGTGCGAGAAGGAGATAGTGAGGGTGTGAATAGTGCAGTGCTTGGGTGACGTTTGCAGGACTTGGACTCGGGACTTTGCATAGGCGTTGGTTCGTTGGTAAGCATTTTGATCGCATTGTACAGTACGCGGCAGACCTTTGGGCCATGGGTATCTCTTGGAGGAGTTTAGAGAACGTTACACGATTCCTGTATCGATGGAGATAATATCATATAACCCCCTGAATCGCCTCATCTACTGTGTACCGTGTACTGTACTGCGTACGAACGGCCATGGGTGCTGAATGAGTAATACGGTCCGCAGGTGACGGAAACCCATCGAAAGCCAGCGAAGCAAGCGTGGTTGTGGACAAACAGAATAAGGCGGCAGGTGAGAACAAGCGCATTCACCATTCCTTGATTAAAGAAAGATTAGGCAAATCCCCTCTCCCCTTTGTAGCTTCAGGAGGTTGACGGCGGAAGCTCCAGAGCCCAGTCCAGCTTGTTCTCTGTCCCTGGTGACGTAAATCTATCGGCGGTCGGTATTAGTCGCCTCGGGACCCTTCGACCTTCTCAAAATCGCCCACCACGACCGCTCTGAACAAGTCTCCAAACCGTCAAGAGACTCCAAACACCATCCCTCTTCTTCTGCATTCCCGCGCACATTTCCTTGGTCCTCACTATTGGCCGCACTGTTCAACGTCGCGCAGAGGAGGGCGGCCCCACCGGTCCTCATTCTCGCACGCAGGCGGCGCATAGAGACTCACCTGCACTCCCCGCCAAGGTCAAGAGGACTTGGTCACCAGCACCTCCACCACTCTTCCGTAAGGGCTCCAACTCCTAGAAATGCGTCCTCTGCTCACGCATCTGTATAGCTTGCCTCGACCTTTGACCTCGATAGATCGTCCTACAACCTACATCCGCCCTTAGCGCAACCATGTCACAACCCGCAGCCGAGTCGCAACCGCCACCCGTCCAGCCGTCTGGCCACCGCGACATGATGTTCTGCCACGAGTGTCATGACGAGTGGTACCGGGACGAGCATGGTCTGACCTGTCCAGAGTGCGGCTCAGACTTTACAGAGATTGTGAGTTGGAGCATGGCAACGTCCCCACCCGCTGGATTGCAAGGCTGGAGGTAGAAAGACCTGGTGGCTAACACACCCTTTTTGTTGCAGATAGAAGAAGGGAACGATCCTCGCGACCAGAGAATGTTCGACCATGATGACGATGACGACGACGAGTCCTTACCCGACCTCGAAGCCATCTCACCCGAAATGAGGCCCCTTGTCGCCGCCCTGCGTGCAAACCAGGCTCATAACCATAACCATCGTGACCACGACCACAACCTTGACGACCCGGAAGAGGGGGACATAAGTAATCTGCAGTTCCGACAAGTAGGGCCGGGCAGATTCTCTGTAACAGGTACCATGTTCCGCACAGTTTCTCCAGGAAGAGGAGGGCCGTCGCCAGGAGGGGCAGCCGCGAACACCGGTTCTGGGCCGTTTGGCGGACTGGGTGCGATCTTGACGAACCTGATCGCTGGTGGCGGCGCAGCGCAAGAGAACCAAAACCAGAGCGCGTCGGGAAATCAAGACAATCCAGCCGGTCAGGGTCAGGGCGGTCAAGCGCCTGGGGGTGCATCAGGACCGCCGCGGGGGGCCTTTCCCGGCGGCAGTCCACATATTCACAGGTTCACCTACACGGCAGGTGCACGGCTAGCACCGCGAGATGCCAACCACCCTGGCCCGCGTATAGAGCCGTTGGATGAGTTGAATAACGTACTGGTGGGCCTTATGGCAGCGTTCGGAGAACCGCCCGATCGCCACCATCACGAACACTTCCATGGTCCGCCTCCTCCCATCAACCCTCTCGTCCAGATCCTTGCTCAGATGCTTCCCGCCAACGGTCAGTTTGGTGACGCCGTGTACTCACAAGAAGCGCTGGACCGCATTATTACTCAGTTGATGGAGCAGAACGGATCATCGAATGCGCCTGGGCCAGCATCACAGAAAGACATCGACTCGTTGCCCCGCCGAAAGGTGGGCATTGAGGACTTGGGGGCCGAGGGCCATGCGGAATGCAGTATATGCATGGACGAAGTCAACATTGGAGAAGAGGTGGCGGAGCTGCCTTGCCACCACTGGTTCCACCACTCGTGCATCGCAGCATGGCTGGGCGAGCACGACACGTGCCCGCACTGTCGCAAAGGGATCACGAAGGGCACTGAAGGCTCAGGCCCACCTGCGAACGAGAACCAGGATCGGGCGGGCAACGGCGGCGGCAATGGAGGAGAAGGTCCTGGGTCTAGCTCGACTCGCAGCATGCCCGGAGCGTTTGTGACTGGGGAGGGAAGTTCAGAGAACCCGTACGGGGTGTCTGGGTCCCCGGCGGCGGCTCCGCATCACGAGGGGAATCTGGAAGAGAACAGCAGCGCCAGGAGCGATGCAGCAGCGCCAGCACCACCAGCCGTAGAAGAGTCGAATGCGGGAGGGGGCATCGGCGAGCGGTTGCGGAGGGGGTTGTTTGGTCCTCCTCGGTGACGTACTGTGGCACAGTGCACCTCTCTACAGATGGATGCGTACATACCAATGAGAGGTCATGGAGGTAATCGGCTGTATTGATGTTTTGTTACAGGCAAGGACCTGCGGTTCCTCGAGAGATTACAAGTACGATGGGGGGTCAGCGATGGCATAACAGTAATGCGTTTTCGGGCCCCCTGGGACATGCCGGGGCCCCCCGCGGTGGGAGCAGACCGCACATACACAGGATGCATTTCCGTTTGCGTCGTCATCCTACTAGAGGTACCGCAACTGGGTGGTTACATTGGAAGTCGCTGGGCATGATGGGTATTCGCCGTGAGCGATGCATGGCGTTGGGGGTGGCATCTGGTCTGGCCCGTCTGGGAGAGGAGGATGGATCATGGAATCGGGGCATATATGATGCCTTTCAAGGGAATCTGGTTCTTTGGGCCTGTGGGTAGGATTTGGCAATGATTTGGTTGGGGTTTGGCTAGGGTAGATGGAGTGGGCGGGGGGTTACCTAGGTATTGGCTTGGGCGTTTGGATTGACGATCCTGTACTCGGCACTACACAGTACACGGTAGAGGGTTATGAGGATAGATGGACGCCACGGCCTTTCTTGTTCCTATTATTTTCCGGCTACTATCCGTTATGACTTATTTTCCTTTGTAGTGGGGCGCAGAAGCAGAAGAAGAAGCGGGTTGGACTGGCGGGAGGACGTTGTCCGCCTTGGAACCTTCCCATTACAGATGGCTCTGCGAGTTGACTACCTATTTACCTAGGTAGTAGACTGTCCATCTATCTATCATGTGGCGAAGTGCTCTCAAATTGCGGTGAGAAGAAAAGACGTGCTCGTCGTCTTAGCAACGAGTAGTGAGGTGATTATTGTGGTGATGTCCCGTAGTCTAGTTTAAGCCCCGGTCTGACCAGGTGGTCATGCAGCTGGAGGTCGCGTGGAGTGCTGGACGCTAGACTGAAAGGGGCGATTTATTACCTTCCGTTACCGCATTTGTTACAGCCACACAGCCCTGGACCTCTGGAGTATACTCGGGGTACGTGCCGCTAGGCTAGGCTAGGTTAGGCTAGGCGAGGCGAGGCCAAGTGACCTGCATGCAGGGACAACTGGCAAAGAGAAACTTTTCGTTCTTGTCCACGACTCCACGTCGGCGGTTATGGTCATGATTATTGTTCACAAAGTTTGATGCACTTGCGTACTACTAGGTACAGACCGTGCGAGATGTCGAGGTCATGGGCATCCATTGCAGCAGCGACCGAGAGCCTGAGACTCGATATCGATGGGATGGGCGATGGATAATCACAAGAATAATGGCGCAAAACACCGAAAAACACTGATGAAAATTCAAACTCGGCTCGGACATTCCAAGGTTGCTCTTGTTCTTGTCGCCCATGGGCCCAATCCAATACATAATGGCCCAATAATGGGCCCATGGCACACCGCATCGATGGCAGATGCGCTCACTCTGGACTTGGAGACGGTAGACGGTAGACCGACAACGCATCAACTGCCCCCGCCCGGGTCTTTTCCAAATCCAAATCCCCTCCAGGGTCCACCCGCTCGTCCCCATCTGTGACGGTCCCGCGACCATGTGCCCGGCATAGCGACATGCCTTTCATCTCTTGCGACCTGCCGCCTTCGTCTGCGGGAAAAGGCGTGTTGGCGCGCTGGCGGTTCGCGCCGCCGAGGTGCTCACGTCCTGAGTCCTGACCATGTCTACAAGGCTGTAGCGGTTCGCATGAAGGCTGGCGAGGACGAGAGGTGGTGTGGAGAGGTAGAAAGGTACCACCGTCCTCGAGGGTCTTCTTATGATCATCTTGTACTCGGGACTGTGATATATTATATATATACTATATGTACTGTGTAATAACACTGGCCCAGGTGTGGAGCCTGCCGCCCAACCTCGAGTTGTGCGACTGTGCGACTGTGCGACACGCGCTGGGCCACGCATCCATGATCTATGGCGATGCTGCTGCTGCTGCCGCCGCCGCTGTTGCATAAGTACCATGTAGATTTCCCCACGCCGCGCGCCCTTGAGAGTCACTACTACTGCCAATGTGCAATCGATTGATTATTGGATTCGCTGTCGTTGAACCGTCGGTCCGTCGCTCTTCGCTGTCACGCCTTTTTGCCCTCTGATCCCTTCTCCCCCCCATCTCGGCCCCAGGAGACTCGCGTGTCACTACTGTGTACGTGCTGCGTCCTGATTGGCATTCGGCGCACGCATTCACGTCGCTGCTGGTCTGGATTATCATTTTATTTTATTTTATCCTCTCACGCCTCCCTCCCACCGTCCACGCCTGTGCATGTGCATGCATCGGCCCAAGTGCTGTGCTCGCGCCCATCCCATACTGGTAGCATAGATAAAAAGCTCGCAGCTCCAATCCACACCGTCCGTTCCCCAGCCCGCCCCGCTCCATCTCGGATCCGCCAGTCGATAAACATTATTATTAAAAACAATACGCATTGTACATACCTCCTAGGTAAATCGCCGGACCCGTCACCGTCCCACACGCAAACCCTTTTCCTGACCGCTGACCGCTGACCCGTGCTTCCAAGGTTGGAAAGAGAAATAAAATACAAACAGAAAAAAAGGTTACCTACCTTTTCACCTACTAGCTTGATCTTGATCATGCCGAGCTTTGGCAGGAGCCGGTCCAGCTACGAGTGAGTATTTTCGCCGAAACGGGAGGCACTATTGACCACTACTTTTTTTTTTCCTCCTCTTCCCTTCAGTCACCGTCTCCGTCACCGCCACAAACAACAATCCAATCCAATCCCATCCCGAGCCCGAGCCCTGCCCAGGTTTCCTCCTTCCCCACCCCTCCTCCTCGTGTTGTTGTTCCTGTCCTTGTCCTTGTTGTTGTTGTTGTTGTTGTGTTATTGTGCCTTCGTTGCACTGCAACCTTGCACACCTCACACCTCGTTTCCTCCCCCGCCTCTCTCTCTCTCCTTCTCTCTCTTGCTCGTCCCTCGAATTTCCCCCCTCCCCCTCCGCTGACACTTCTTCCCCAGTGTCGCTTCCAAGGAGCAGAAGCAGATCCTCGCCGACATCAGCGCGGGCTCCCAAAAGTTTGGCCGCAAGCTACTTGCCAAACCTTCCCACAAGCGCGGCAAGAGTTCAGAGACAATCACCCCCGTCACTGTCCTCTCCCCCCAAGACCAGAAGGACGAACGACGCGGCCGCCTGTCCACCTCTTCGTCCCGCCCTAAGCTGCCTAAACGCACCAGCAGTATGCGCAGAGCTTACAACTACTTCTTCGGGGGCGTAGATGCTGCCCCAGCTTCACCCACCACCACCGCTCCTGTCTCTGCCGCCAAACATGAAAATGCTCTGGCTGCTCCCGACACCCCGCCCGAGACGCCTGCGGGTCGCTCGCGCCCCTTGTCGTTCGAAGCCGGTATGCATGCTCCTTCTCGTACCTCTCCAGTCACCGCCCATTTCTTTCACCGCGTCCGCTCTTCGTGGACGACACCCCCATGTCCCACAACCTTCCCACAACCCTTCCCCTCAACAATCTTCTAACAAACAATCCGCAGACCGCTCCTCTAACAAGGCGCCTTCCATAAATGAGACCGACACCCCCGAAGTAAAGGTCGAAAAACTCCTCCTCAAGCTCTCCAAAGCCGAAGCCGAACGCGACGAAGCCCACCGTCTCGTCGCCAAGCAGGACGAGACCATCACCGGTATCCAGGAGGAATACCGCGAAAAGGAGCGCGAATTCTCCGAGCGTGAGGAGACCCTCAAGCAGGACAAGAAGGCTCTGGAGGAGCACATGGTCAGCGTCGTCGTCCAGCAGGTGCACGAGGCCAAGGCCAAGGAGCGCAGCATTGTCCGCGAGCAGTGTGAGGACGAATTCAACGGCAAGCTGGCCGAGGCCACCGACAAGCACGACGCAAGGATGAAGGAGGTGGAGAAGGAGATCGAGGGCTACAAGGCCACCATCACTGAGCTTCAGTCCGAGATTGAGGCCCTCAAGGCTGAGAAGGAGGGCCTGGTCCCCGCCGCTGAGCTTGCTGAGAAGGAGAAGTCCATCGCGACCCTCACCGAGGAGAAGGACGCTGCTGAGAAGGCGTTGAGCGAGGCCAAAGCGGAGCTAGAGACACTTAAGGAGGCTAGCGCCAAGCTGGAGGCTGCCCAATCGGAGTTGGCGGACAAGACGACCCAGCTTGAACAGCTCGCCTCGGAGAAGACGACCATCCAGGACGAGCTCTCCTCCCTCCAGAAGCAGCTCGAGGAGGAGAAGACCAGCAGCGCCGCCTCCGCCGGTAACCTTGCTCAGCTGACCGAGACCGCCAAAGCCGATAGTGAACGCCTGACCGCGAAGATCTCTGAACTGGAATCTTCCCTGGAAGCCAAGCAGAAGGAAGTCTCCAGCGCACAGGGCGAGCTCGACTCCGTCAAGGCCAGGATCTCTGAACTGGAAAGCGAGCTCGAGAGCTCTCAGGATGAACTCAACAATGCCACCGTGGCAGCCGCCGGCGAGAAGAAGAAGGTGGTCGAGCTTGAAAAGAAGCTCGAGACCCGGGAGAGCGAGCTTGCCAACGACATTGAGCAGGCTCAGAAGAATCTCGAAGCGGAAAAGCAGAAGGTAGAGGAGCTTACCACCAAAACGTCCGAGCTGGAGAAGTCCCTGTCTGAGAAGACGGCCGAGCTTGACAAGGTTCAGTCCGAACTTGCCGCTCTCACCGATTCCACCAAGGGCGAGAGTGAAGGCCTCACGGCACAGGTCACTGAGCTCAAGACCACCCTGGAGACGAAGGAAAAGGAACTCACCAGCGAGAGGGAACGGCTGACCAAGGCCGTCGACGAAGCTAAGACCAATGCCGATCAGTTGAACGCCAAGATCGCAGAGCTCGAGGAGTCCCTCAAGGCCAAGGATTCTGAACTTGCCGCCAAAGACGAGTCTCTGAAGCAAGCTGAGGCCGCCAAGGAGGACGTTGAAACTTTGAAGGCTAAGGTCGCAGAGCTCGAGGGGAGCCTGAAAATAAAGGAGGAGGAAATCGCCAAGGCCGTTGAATCGGCCAAGGGTGATGCTGAAGGTCACGCTGCAAAGATCTCGGAACTGGAACAGTCTCTCAACCAAACCAAAGAGGATTTGGAGAAGAAGGTTGCGGAGGTCGCCGGGAAGGACCAAGCTCTCAAGGCTGCTGAGACCGCAAAGGGCGATGCCGATGCCTTGAACGCCAAGGTCGCTGAGCTCCAAGGCCAGGTCGACACTCTTGCTGCGAAGAACGGCGAACTTGAGTCGGCGAACAAGGAAGAACTTGAGAAGGTCAATGAAGAGCTGGCGGGTACCAAGGAACGCCTTACTGCCGCCGAGCACGCTCTCAATGAGAAGACCTCCGGCCATGAGGAGGCGAAGAAGACCTCGGATGCTCGCATCGCTGAGCTGGAGGCCGAGCTTGCGACTGCCAAGGAGGAGGCTGGCAAGGTTGCCGACCTTCAAACACAGTTGGACGCTAACAAGGCTTCCTCCGACGAGGGCGCTCAGAAGATCGAGTCGCTCGAGAAGGAACTTTCTGCCGCTAAACAAGAAGCCGACAAGGTTGTCGACCTCCAGGCTCAACTTGAGAAGGCCCAGGCCGCCTCTAAGGAGAGCGAGGAAAAGCTCGTCCTTGTGGAGAAGGACCTTGCTGCAGCCAAGGAGGAGGCTGGAAAGGTGGCAGATCTGGAGGCTAAACTTGCATCGGCAAACTCTTCGTCCACCGAGAGCACGGAGAAGATCGCGGCGCTCGAGAAGGAGCTCGAGGCCGTCAAGGAGGAAGCGGCCAAGGTCTCGGAGCTTCAGAGCCAGCTCGACACCGCCAAGTCTACTTCATCTCAGAGCGAGGAGAAGGTTGCTTCGCTCGAAAAGGAGCTCGCCACTGCTAAGGAGGAGGCGGGCAAGGTTGCCGAACTGCAAAGCCAGCTTGATGCCTCCAAGTCTGCTTCGTCCGAAAGCGAGGAGAAGGTTGCTTCACTCGAGAATGAACTCGCCGCTGCTAAGGGGGAGGCTGGCAAGGTCGTCGAACTGCAAAGCCAGCTCAACGCCGCTAAGTCTGCTTCCTCCCAGAGCGAGGAGAAGGTTGCTTCGCTCGAGAAGGAGCTCACCGCTGCTAAAGAGGAGGCTGGCAAGGTCACCGAACTGCAAAGTAAGCTCGACGCCGCTGAAGCAGAAGCTGCCAAGGCAAAGGAGGCCGATAACAAGGTTGAGGAACTACAGAAGAGCCTGCAGACTGCCGAATCTGAGAAGGCCAACCTCACCAAGGAGTTGGAATCCGCCAAGGAAGCAGCGGCCAAGGTCGTGGACCTTCAGACCAAGCTTGATGCCGCAGAGGCAGATCTCACTAAGGCTAAGGAGGCCGGTAGCAAGGCTGAGGAGCTGCAGAAGAGCCTAGAGACCGTCGAATCGGAGAAGGTGGACCTGGCCAAGCAACTTGAATCTGCTAAGGAAGCCGAAACGAAGGTTGCAGACCTCCAGAGCAAGCTCGACAGTGCACAGAGCGAAGCCCAGGCCGCCACATCGAAGATTGAAGAGCTCGAAGCTGCCCGCGCCGCTAAGACTGAGCTTGAGAGTGAAGTCTCCAAGTTGAAGGAAGAGCTCGAGACCGCAAAGACGGGTGCTTCTGACACCGCATCGAAGGTGGAAGAGTTGGAGGGCAAACTCAAAGCTGCTCAGGCGGAGGCACAGGAAGCTTCCGCGAAGGCGGAAGCACTTGGAGCTGCCGAGGCCGCGAAGGCGGACCTGGAGAAGAAGGTCGACGAGTTAAATGAGAAGTTGTCCGCCGCGGAATCTCAGACCAAGGACGCAACTTCCCAGCTCGACGAACTCAAGGCTGCAGCCGACAAGGCGAAGACGGCTCAGGAAGAAACCGTCACCAACCTCCAAGCTAAGCTTGATGCTGCCTCCAAGGCTGAAGAGGAGCTGAAAGCTGCTCAGGCCGCCAAGGACGCGGCGCAGAAGGAGCTCGATGCCTTGAAAGAGAAGGTCGCGGAGACGGAGGCGCAGCAGAAGGCACTGGAGGAGAAGATCTCGGAAATCACCAAGGGTTCGGTTGAGAAGGTCATGGAGGCTAAGAAGAAGCAAGCTGCCGCGGAAAAGGACCTCAATGCGGCCAGGGAGGAGGCGAAGAAGTTGGAGGAGAAGCTGAAGGAGGTGGAGAAGGTTAAGGAGAATGGTGCGGCCAATGGCGACGCTGAGGTGAAGAAAGAAGCCGAGGCAGAGACGGCTTAGAGAGCTGCTGTTGAAGCGATCTTGCTTGTCTAAGATCGAGAGCGGACACGTATCATGGGAAATCAATGTTCTCATGGATTATTAGATTGTAACTTTTCTTTTCCCTTTTTCTTCTTTTTTTCCCTTTTTTTCCTTTTCTTCAACGGCATTATACCCCCTCGACTCGCATCTGTTTCTCTCAGTCGATCGAAGATGAGAAGAGAATGTGGATACGTATGGTTGGGTTATGTGGGTCTTCATTTTCAGTACGATAACGCTCGCTCTATGCTCATGAAGTGATGAAGGGGCCGGACGTAATAGATTGTGCATGGCTGAGAAGTGGGTTCATGAGTTATGTAATGATTGGATGTAAAATTGAACGTATTCCTACTCTGCTCCACAAAAGACGGAGGCATATCTGCTTCATGAATGCGTGTGCGTGCTAGTGTCAAGTACTACATTAATGCAAAGGTTATGCCCATGCATCCTGGTCCTGGTTGTCTTGCATATCCTGGAATGGACATCGCGAGGCCACAAAGAATTCTGTATATTTGATAGACTTTCCCTCCGTTGGGTTTTCCTTTGTTCTCGTGGTCCACACAGCATTTCTGTATGGCATATGCATTGTGCGACCATGAAACTCCGACCTCTCCCATCTCTACCTACCTACCGTCACTGTCTCGAAACCGTAATATTCGCGACGTTGCCGTTCAAAGCGTTTACCTGCTTTGTATGCTCGTTGACTAGATCTTGCCCTCCAGGGCTGCGATATCGATACATTAGCATAACTTCACAGCAACCATACATTCCCTGTCAACACTAAAACCTGAGCGCTTTGAAGGGAGAATTTTCAGGTAACTCACTCGTCCAAGAAGATAGTAAACCCATCATCATGGTTACGCCCATAGGAATAATTCGAAAAGCCAAATTGCCAATAGAGATCTGGCATTTTCTCGGTGACGGATGTGGACTGCCAGATTCCCAGGGCTTCGGTGCGGGTGGTGTTCTCGGCGATGTTGAGGTATTCGAGGCGTTTTTCCGGGGTGAGCCATCCTTGTGATATGTGTTAGCGTGCCTGCTTCTCGTCTCTTCCTGGAAGAAAAGTTGGAAGGGTGGCAATGATGATGGGGGATATTGTCCACCCGGAAGAAGTGGGAAAGAAGAGATCTCGAAACTTCAGACCCTCCAAGGGAACAAGGGAAGAAGGACTCACCATACTCCTCATGCACGACGGGTTTCCCGACTCTCCTCGCGACCTCTGCATGATCATTGATCCACTGCGTCGTCCACGCGACCGTCTTGGACCACCAGTCCGGATAACTATGGAAAGTCCCAAAAACCACACCGGGGAGCTTCAATTCCTCCTCGAAATCACCCCAATCCCACCCATTATAGAACCCATCCGCGTTTCCCCGATAATTGAAACCCCCTTCGCACCCGCGGTGACGAGATGGCGAGGATCGAGGGATTTGATATATGTGCTCATTTCGTCGACCCAGCCGGTCAGCAAGGAGGGAGTGCAGGAGGAGGACCGGGGCAGGTTGCGCACACTGTCAGCACCGCAGCGAGGCTCGTTACCAATTCCCATGCCATAGTTGCCGGAGAATCTAGGTAGCGGGATACGATAGAGCGAATGTAGCGTTTGTATGCGGCTTTGATAAGGGGGAGGTGGTAGAACTGGGTCAGTCAGTCGGTGGGAGCTTGGAATGGCGTGGCGGGTTGGACAGCAAAAGCATCTGTACTCGAAGTCTGTTGCTAGGAAGGGGATATTTTAGACTCACGTCGTCATGATACCTCCCGCCCAAATCCACAGTGTACACATCCATGCATGATGCCCCCCCATAATCCGCCCAGTTATTCTTCAACGCAACAATCAGCTTCATCCCCGTCTTCTCCGCGGCCGCAACCACCCTATCAACTGGTTCCAAATTGATCACCGACGTCCCATTCTCCCACACTTGCATTACGTTGTCCGAGGGCCCAGCACCTTCACCGCCATACTGCGGTAGGCCGCCCGGAACGAAGGTCTTGTTCTTGTCGTTGAAGCCCCATGTGCGCATTACGCTGAGGCTGGCATCCTTAGCAGCCTGAAGGCCGATTCCGACGTCGGATGCTTTCTGGGGTGGAGCAATCAGTGCAGGTCCGGGACCGTACGACAACGGTGAAATGGCGATCTCATATTGGTGGAGGGGAGGTAGTAAGCATTGCTTCCAGCAAAATAGAAGCTCTTGCCATCAAGCACGAACTTCCCTCCCTCGATGGTCACGAATCCATTGGAAGTGGGAGCGGAGGCTCCACGGTCGACCGCAGCAGCTGTAGCGCCCACGTTGGCAAGCAGTCCAAACGCGAGACCAAATATCATTATGATCAACACCAAAGCCCTCCACGTTTAGGGATTCCGGAGAACCTTTTACTCGTTGCGCAATTCCTAACAGCTGTGGCGGTCAGAGCATTTTGTACGTCGACATTGTCTTCCCAAGCCGGCGGCCGGGCGGACTACCCTAGGGTAGATGGGGACTTGTAATCCCAGATGAGGGGCTAACGGTCCGCGGTTGCATGTGGGAAATTGCCGGATTTTGGGTGTCCTCCCCGGGAAATGGGGGAGAGTGACAAAAGAAAACGACAGTTGGTGGCAGTGGAGTAATGGCTTTTGTATGTCGTGTCCAAAATACTCTACATAACTTCGAGAGTTACAAGCTGCTCCCCATAGGTTAGCGAATGGTTTAGCATATAAGACGACATTGTGCGGTCGGCCAAGTTGCGTTTCTTCCTTCAGCAAGCTCCACTACAGCCAGAAGTGGTTGCAGCTGTGCTGGCATTGGCGCAGTCTGCAATGTTGGAACTGTTCTGAACGTCAGTCATATCGTATCTCTTGCACCACGCCGTTTTCGAAACAAACAATCGCGCTGCTCCTGTAGGAAAGCCCAGCCTTGGATGGTTACGAAAAGACGAGCCTCGGCGCGACTGCGTTAAGACTTATGTGCAAAATAAGCGTAGATTCCCCCCTACTCATTATTCCAATGGCTGGACCAAAATTGGAATCCGCATAGACTATCTAGAACCCTATGCTGTGCATAGCCATATGCAAACCCATGATCGATAAAACCCCTTATTTCGTCCGGCAGCAAACTTGACAATTCCGAACACCTTGTCACATGGTCGCCCCGGCCTGATTCGCACCATCTGCATCCAACACCGCACCCTCCTCCACACTTTTTGGCTCCACCAACTGAATACTGACATCCGGGTCCTTCGAGTATACGCGCAGTCCTAGAACGCACACGGCGTTCCAGGGTTTCTGGGTATTGTCTGCTGGGGTGGGCGGCGCTGGGGTGGGTGCGGGATCTGGGGCAGGTACGGGAGCAGGGTCGTCGGAGAAGAGAGGTTCCGGGAGTGGGGTTGTGCTGTAGTCTCCGATGGGTGAAGTCATAGTAGGGGCAGGCTCGTCAGGAATACGGAGTTTCTGTGGTGCGGTGTCTTTGGGTGGATTGGCTTCCTCAGTCACTTTGCCATCTTTCCCATCGGCTGCTTCTGTTGGTCTCTCTTCAGGTTTCTTCTCTTCAAGTTTCTTCTCATCGTCCGCAGCTTTGAGGGTGCCTGCGTCTTTCGAGGCGGTCTCGTCCGTCTTGGTATCGGATGCGGTGGTAAGGGTTATATCTTCCTTCTTTGGCGCGTCAGATGGAGGAGTTTCCGTCTTTCCCTCCGCTCCCGTCATCTCTGCCTTCGATTCCGCAGGCTTCGGTTCCTCTTTCTTAGCTTCGTCGGTTTTCTCATCTGCGGAATTGGAATGTTCCGCCTTCCCGTCTTTGTCTTTAGCAACCTCCTCCTTTTTCTCCTTCTCCTTCTCAGCCTCCTTCTCCTTGTCTGCCTTCTCCTTGTCCTCTCTCTCCTTCTTCTCCTTCTTCCAGGCTTCAAACTCGGCCTTCTCCTTCTCCGCCTCCTCCTTCTCCCTCTTCTTCTTCCCCTGGATTTCTTTCTTCTTCTGCTCCCTCTTCTTCCTCTCTTCTTCCGTCACCTTGGTCACGCCCTTCGCATTCGCAATGTCGTAGTTCATGCCAATTTGCCTCAACTTCTGGGGGTTGTTGTCCGCAAGCTTTTGCACCACCTGGAGGACCCATAAGCTTCTTGGCAGGTGTAAGCACTGGGTAGTCACAGTCACATACCTCGTAGACGTCAGGTGCGTCGTCATCCTTCCACGCCACAATCTTGGGGAGAACTTCATACTTCCCCGGCTCCAGATCAACCTCGGCAGAGATACTTCTGTTCCCGAACCAAGCGCCACGAGCACGAACAATATGCTCGCCAGCCTCGGCGCCCTCTTCCTGCAGCAAGAAGTGCAGATCAAACCGGTATTTCCCTTCTAGACCTTTGAAATATCGATCGTCGAGTTGAGCGAGGACAAAGACGGTGGGTCCCCCTTTCTTGATCTCGACGAGGAACTTGGTGTTCAGGTAGCCTGTGACCCATGCGACGCTGACAGATGTCCAGTGCTGGACGACGGTCCAGTCTTTGTCGAAGAGGCGGGTGCGGTCGAGGAGGTCGAAACGGCTGAGCAGATCCTTGTAGGACATCCAAAATTGGCCGTCATCTCCAAATTTGTGAGAGCTGAAATGGTTCAACTTCTCTCTGCTGCTAGGGAAGTGGTGATGGAACTTACAGCTTGTTCATCCAGTACGGTGTCCATTCCTGCGCGGGGATCGATGATTAGAATGATCTTCAGATCTTGAAAAAACGGGGAGGCCCATAACGGAGGAGCCCATGGCAAGATCAACGGCACGTACCTTGGAGCCATCGCTCCATGCACCATTCCACTCGCCGACTCCGTTCCAGCTCCGCTTACCCCACGGATTCCGGATAAGGACCAACCTGTGCTTGTTTCCATCTTCATCCTCCTCCTCGACGGCTTTGATGACCGAATAGGCATGGGAGAGAGCAAGGCCTTTTCGAGATGTGTTATCATCCCCGTACGCGCCCGGGGAGGAAGCGGAGAACAGGAACTGCTTGTTAACCTCGAGCAATTCTTTCCAAAGACGATCTTTGCTGAGTACCCTGTTGGTGAGGACCTTCGTGGTCACACCGCCAGTCAAGTCCTCCACCCCTTCTCCAGAGAAGCCGCCGGCAATGGCTTCATAATCGCCGTGCACTTTCGCATACGCTTTCTCGAGCAGCGGCAGCCACGTTTCGTTCTGATCAGCACAGGAAGCAAAGTGCAGGGCGTCGCTTCCGGTTTGATTGTTTTTCCGATACTTGCGCTCTTTTGCTCCCGAAGCATCGAACATGTCCCCATGGGCATCGAAATCCTCGTCACCGAGGTACAAGTTGTCATCCACCACGGTGGATATCCATTCACCGTCTCGATAGAAGACGAAGCCGTACACGCCGCACTCTTCGTCCCTTGCGACACACACCTTGTGCATGAGGCTTTGACTGGAACAGACGGTGGCTACGGCGGCAAGGAACCAGCAGTCGCCGTTCGCCCCCTGTTGCACGTCGGAGCTAGAGAATCCGTCCACGGTGAACGCAGGGTTCTCGAAGATCCAATCTATGCGGTGAATCGACCCCGGCTTCAAGCCAGTGGGCGGGGCGCCTTCATCCGTTTTGTACCACTTGATCAGACCGTCGAGGCAATTGCCAATGCCGTCGTCTCCCTCGATATCGAAGTCGGGGTCGGTATACTTCTCGTTCGTTCGGTGGCATTCGCGCACGATGCGTTTGACGCGGGCTTTGCACTCATCGGCTGCTGCTTGGTACGATTCGGCGGCGTTCCGGCCTTTGGGGGCATTCTGCTTTCGTGGATTGGGGAGGAGGTTCGCGTAGAGGCTTGGGGGAAAGATGTTGGTGACTTTTCCAGGTCTCTTGGTAATGAGGTTGTCCCAGAAGTTGTCCAGGATCTGCTGAGGAGCGTTGAGGATGTCATCGTCCCCTGAGATTGAAGACATTCTGCTCCGATGCTCCGATGGCTCTTTTGCACTGAAATGCTGGTGGTGAGCTGATTTCCTCCGGCTGGGTCTATCGGCTTCGTGCACTGATGCAATCTCCTGCGATAGACAGCTTCTTCACGAAGGGATCGATGGAAGGCCTGAATCAAGGCACATGCACTTTGAATGGTTCACGACAGAGGAACAAGGCGTTCAGTTTCGCCTCGCGCATCACGGTAGGCTATAAAGTACCGTACAGCTATGAAGGTGGGGGCCGATATGCAGCTCCTCGTAAGTAGCTGAATGGAGGGGGTGTGGCGGCTGAGCCAATACTTTGCATGCTACCAGAATTGGGGCGGTTTTATGCTGCTAGGGACGTTGGATGTACTTTGGTAAGGCCATCTGGACACGGTTTACTATTACGTGTTGCTCCCAGGTGGTACTGTGTACGGTCCCCTCCAGTGAACAGCGAATCGGTTCCATACATGGTTGGTGTTGCGCTGATGTGAGACGGAGTACCTAGGTGACGGCAAACCATCTGTGAAGCATTTTTCATGACGTGGCGGTATCTCTGTCGTCAACGTACCAAAACCTCAGGTATAGCTGAAAGCCAATCGATGAATAGAATTGTCTGGTCTCTTCCAAGATTGTAGGGAGACGCCTGGACGGAACGACTGACTACGTGATAGATGGATGGCTGAGTCAGCTGTTTGATCCTAACCCGGTTGGGACAGGAGGGCTTTCCACCTCCAAACAGCGGCAGCAGCGGGAGAAAGAAGGATGACGACGACGATGAGGATCCACTTGCAGATCTTGTCCAGGTCCCTGTCCGATGTGGTCTCTATTTGCCCAGTCGGCAATCAGCGAAAAGAAGTGATGATGCTTGAGAGTAATGGGCCACAACATTTCCGCTGGAGGAGACGTGGCTGTTATGAAACAGCAAAAGCAAGTTGTGCGGGGCCGGGGGAATAGGTATAGGGGATACAAGAAGCAGGATTCCCAGCGTCTCACACCATCGGCAACGACGACAGTATCATTATTGGCCAACCGCGGTGTTTTCGTCACAAACGCATGACGAAGGCTCCAGAAGTTCAAACCTTGGTGCCCTTGAAGGGCCCGGAGCCGAGCGGGAGGTACCTGTCCTTTCTCAGCATCTGCTGCATTACGGGCCGCGACGTCTACCGAGCCCTCCGGAAGTGTTTGTTCGGCGTTCGGTGGCCACTGGCTCCCACCGGGCCTCCGTATCCCGCGAACTATATATATTTTTTCGACCCGCTTACCGCCCGATATTACAGGAACCAAGGTCTCGGTGAGTAGATTGACCCAGAGGATGGGGTAATGGAAACAGCGGACGGGCATGATGGCCAATGAGTCCTGGTTTCTGGGGAGCATATGTCCGAAACATGACAGGCATCCCTGCTATACTATAGTTCAGAGTGTTTGGTCACTGGTCAGTGGTGAGGGAGGATGAGAGGCATGACTCCGTGGGCTGTGGCCACAATAGGCAAGCGTGCATGTGAGGAGGGAGGATCGCGTTACATATCAATGCATTATCACGGGAGGGTTGAAAGAGCCTGGGGCCTAGCGGCCAGGAAGATTTGAATTTCGCACCGACGGGGGGTAATCCGAGGAAACTGGTGAGAGGAGTGTGCAGAGCCGTCCGTGCCGATACCCGATTATGCCAGGAAAGAGATGAGAAGAAGAACAAGAAGAAGAAGACGGAGAAGAAGAAGAGCAGCAGGAGGAAACGATACCGAATAGAGGGAATGAAGAGGTGTTTGCAAAGGAAATACATAGCGGCCGGGGCAGGCGGAAGCTGAAACACAGACATGCCACCAATGACGAGGCGGAGGCCACAAGTGAAGGACCAGGCCAGGCTTCCCCACGCTGCTGCTGAAACCGATCTAGAGCAAGTTTCCCATTGCTTTTTTGAGACCCAAGTCACCCAACGCAGGACGCCTGAAAAGGAAGCGGAGACGAGTCACCAAGGAGGAAAATGCCGCCCGGGTGGCTGGGGGATGGATCCAGGAGGAAAGACCGACAAGCCAAAACGCCGTGCTAAGGAATGCTGGATATCTTCAGAGCGGAAAAAGGAGAAAAGGGCGTAATGATAATCAGAGAGAGGGAGACCGTAGATGTGGTGGGGGATTGGAGGAAAAGAACAGGAACAGGGTTGTGAACGAGTGGCAGACTGGCCGACCCAGAGGCGCGGACTCGGTTTCGGTGAAGGCGGACCCCTGCCCGGCCGACCGTCGATCGTGAATATGTAATCGTGCATGCCATGATGCGCCTGGGTGACTACATACTCTAGGGAACGCGAGTCAGCATCTCTCTCTTCCTTGAGATTATTATTATTATTATCGCAACCATTATTCCAACCAACCGGGCCCCTCTGCAGCTTGCTGGCTTCGGCAGCCCTGGAGATTGGGATGGTGCCAGCCGACGCCCACGTGCTGTGGAGAAAAAGCCAAGAGGGAGGCAGGACACAGTAGTGACAGTACCCGAGGGTAGACTCACCCGTTGAGGCCTCTCCTACGCTTTGGAGGTGCAGGGTCTGCATGTCTTCAGCTTGCAGTGGGCGCATTCGTAGATGAAGGTGTGCGGGCCGGAATGGCACAGGTTGCAGTTCCATTGAATGAGGGTGGTGTCGGACTTGATGAGTTGGAACGAGTGGGAACAGTTGCCGGGCTGAGCCATTGTGTCGGGTCTCGGAACGCTTTCGTATAGGTAGGGCTGAGAGTTGCAGGTGGATGTGATATGTATGATATAGACCAGAGTAACAGGACCTTTCGTCTGTGTACTGTGTAGGTGGTAGAGTCGGGTGCCTGGATGGATGGATGGAATGTCAGTCCACAGAGGCAAGAGGCAAGAGGCAGGAGACAAGAGGCAAGAAGAGGCTGCCGAGGGCCGACGCACGTTATGTATGGTGGATATTGATTGTCCAGATTCTCCAAACCACACGGGGCGACACAGGAGTCGGATGGGAGATTGGGAGATCAGGACTTGTCGGGGAACTTCCTGGTTGAGTGGTGGCTGCAGAAAGGCACGGCAAAGCAAATGCTAAAGGGAGCCGCGCTCAGCAAAATAAAAACAACCCTTGGGAACAAAAAAGAAAGAAGGACTCGGAGGGACTGAGTACCTGGGTATGAAGTAGATGTTGGAGGGGATGGGGGGTTGGTAATTGGAGCGAGGCAGCTGCTGGTCGCCGTCTTTATATATTTTGTGCCTCGCCGCGGCCGTCTTTCACCTTGGTGGTCAGTGGTCACTGGTGGTGGTGGTGGTGGTTGTGGTGGTTCCAGGCTAGTCGCCCTACTATGACCGCTTTGATGGGTACCAATTCTCCACCACGCGGTACGACGAAACAAGCGTGCATCCGGCTTGGACAATAATCGAGCCTGAGTGTGCCCCTCGGGCCTCCCTAGGCTCGCGGGACTCCAAAGCGGATGCGAGGCAGACGGATGGAGCAAGAGATGCACTGAGCATGTCGCACAGGCAGGCCAATGGAGATGGGCGGCCTGCTCCAACACGGCCTCGAGTGGGCGCGACAATCTTGGAATGTGGCCTCAATGCGGCCTCAACTCCAGCGCCCATCATCGCCCATCATCGCCCATCATCCAGGTTCCCAGGCCCAACTCCGGGATGAGCCCTGCTGTCTCTTGTCTCTCCTGTGAGTCCTGTCCCAGCTGTCCAGCGCTGTTCGGATGCGGGCGGGCTGTTCCGCCGCCGCGGCCATGGTAGCATTATTGAGGGAATGATCCCGAATGAATGATAGTGATGCCCCCTCCCTCTCAACGTGAGAACAAGACAGTCACGTCAGCACCTTAAATAACACTAGATTGTTCGTGATGGCTACAGTATGTACTACTGTACAGTCCCTACCACCATGTACGCACTGTCGATCCGAGACAGCGGTCCCGTCCCACGCCAAAGGGAGATGGGGGAGATGGGAAAGGCTACCCATAGGTACAGGTGTGCCCCTCGTGTCCCTCGGTCTCGTAGCAGTAGCAGTAGTGGCAGTATCTGTAGTAGTATCAATAGTAGCATTCGTGGCTCTTCTCTCGCGCCCACATCACGCCTTGTTGCACGCCGTGGTCGTCCCTCGCTCTCTCTCATTCTCACTCTCTCTCTCTGACCACGTCTGACTGTCTCTGATCCTCTCTGACCCTCTCTGACCCTCTCTGACCGCCCAGCAACCTGAACCTGAAGCAGACTTGTGGCGTCAGCTCTTCTTGCGAAAACCCTCCCCCCGGCTCACCCCCGGTCCTGAGCTATACCTTTCTAGGCCAAGCCACACGCAGGGAACCCCCTGATCACAATTAAGGTTTTGCCAAGCTCCACCACCTCCACCACCTCTCCTCAGGCTTCATCCTCCTCCTCCATCATCATTATCAGACAATCCACAGCCATATCACCACACAGCCTCTCTTTGTGAGGTCAAAGTTGCGCATCTCGTCGCTCGCCTTGCCAATTCCGTCACCTCGCACCGTCTGGTGCAGGGCCGCAGCAGGGCCGCAGCAGTGCCCAGCCCCGTGTCCCCCAAGGCGTTTCCCAAAATGTCCATTTGCAGACGCCGCGAGCCACTGTTGCCGCTCCATCCCCTCTCAAGAGTCAAGCCCCCCCAAACCCCTACCCCTACCCATCCGTTTTGTATTCACGTTTTTCCTACCCAGTACTGTCTACCAGCCACCGCGGCCGAATAATCACTCCTCTCCATCCAACCGGTTCAGCTGGGAAAGACACTGGTTACATCAGCCTCATCTCGGCCAAAGCCGCTCGACCGTCGACGCCCACGTTACAGATCCTCGCGCTACCTACATGGACCCCTTCCTCCTGCCTTCTTTCATTTTCCCGCTAGCATTATCCTCTCAAGTCAAGTCCACCTCCGGCTTCCATCCCGCATCCTGAAAACGGGTGCCTTGTACTCGCCTACCATCTATCCTCGCGGTTTGTTTGCTCTACCCACTCACCAGACAGCTGCTCCTCCAATTTCATGTCACCTTCACCCCCCCCCAACCAAAAAACTTGCGCCCATTGGGCGAATGGCCATAGGCTGCCAGATAGGGGTCGCGATAACGTCTACTGTAGCCAGTCTTCTTTATCTAACTAACAGACGTCTCCCGGATTCCATATCCTGCCTGACATCTCCCATCTCCCCATGTAGGTACGGAGGCGAAGAGAAGAAGAAGAAGAAGAAGCAAACGTAGCCACATGCATGAAATGCTCGCTTGCATCACCGGCATGCTCTCCCTTCCCAATCACAATCCGAGCTTGTCGTCCTTTTCCCCTCCCTCCCGAACCAACAGGGCAGTGAATCCTGAATCCTCACTCCTCAATCCTCACCTCAATCCCCTGCCGTGCCAGCCTCTACCGTCCCTTCTTTTCACGAATGCAACATTCTCTCGAGACGACGAATCCTCTGTAATAGTAATCCGTTCCAGAAACTGTGGCATCGACTGTCCTGAAACGGACAACCCCTTGTGCGGCGCTATCAGTGCGTGTCACACGGATCGGCTCTGAACCTGGTGGTCGGTTCCACCAATCTATGCAAGATCGGTGTCACCATCGTTTTCTCCGCGTAACACAATTGTGGTGCGTGGCTTGCTCCCCGTCCCAACCGCGCCTGGTGTGCGTCAACCCCCTAGCCTGTCCCGTCTGCGGTTGTTTTTTTTTTTTTTTTTTTTTTTTTTTGCTTTTCTGCTGTTACGATTTTACCAGCCTTGCCAAGTTCACTCGTCTTTTCAGCACGCGAGCCACCTGGCTTTGGACACCTTTTTTTTTCGGCGGTTTCCCGGTTGCATGGACAGCCGTCAGTGTCGCTCATCCTCGCTGCTGGCCTGGCCTGTGTTCAAGGTGGCTGTTCGCTGCTGCAACCCCACATTTACAATCCAGCAGCACTTCAGCAGAGCATTGGACGCTTTCGGATAGAGAAGTCTTGGGCCATGCGGTTCCGCGGTTGCTTGAGGGCCGCTCCTTTCAATTACTTCCTCGTGGTCGATCCCACCTCTTCCCAATCGCAGGCTGCCCCCAAGTGTAGCACCAACACTCGAATCCATCCATTATTCGTCGGTCCTGTGGACCCTTCCAAGGTCACTCGCTTCACAATCCGGGCGGAAACCTAGATACCTAGGTACTACTAGGCCGTTGTGGCAGGTAGGGAGTAGGGACGCCCCCATATGCAAGATGGAAGCATCCGCGCATCGTCAAACGGAGCACAGCAGTGGCCTCGATACCGCCGCATGCTCGGATTCCTCTGAACCCGGTTCTCGGTGCCCACCAAGTCCAACGAACGTTGGCCAGTGTCTCGGACCGAGTCTGCTGTGCGTGCCGTTTTCTGTCACATCGCACTAGAATCAATAGATAGAACTGCCCTCTTCGGCCTATCGCCAAGATCTATCTATCTATATATACATGCCGATATCATATGGGGGATCGTGACGATGGGACGATGCCTCAACGGCTAGCTCAACGTTACCTCCCAAGCAGAATACAATAGAGGGACCCAATCGGGATATTTAGCAATAGCCCTACGGTAATCCTCCCATGGGGGCGAGTAGTACGTGTTGGGGTTACCGAGCCTTGCAGATGCCAGGTCGGAGAGGATATGCTACGCGCAGGATGGGGTAAGTGGTTGCAGCGATTGAGGAGGACTGGGTTGCGACAATTGAATTTTCCTCTCCACTATTGATTGCTTCCGCTCTGTTCTGTGAGATGCACCACCTACCAAAGCGAGAGTTGCAAGAAACGAGTATCAATCCTGCGAGCAGTGAGCATCAGACACGTCCACCAGCCCGTCACGTTGCAAAAGGGGAAGCTACCATCTGTCGAACTTGTGGCCGACGTTCTTGAGATGACCCACTTCCTCAAAGCCATGCTGCACGTAAAAGTCACGCAGGCCAAGGCCTTGTTTCCACTGGGTGTGGTCCACGGCCATGACGCTCAGGACCGCCCTGACCGTGTTGTCCACGCTGCGCGGGCTGGCAGTGAATTCGGGATGCAGTTCGGGGGCTTTGAGGATGTCAACCAGTTTCCGAAGAAGCAGAGCGCCTATGCCTTTGGCTCGATGGTCCGGATGGCAGAACAAGGACATCTCGACGGTATGTCGATAGGCATTCCGATAGGCCCTGAAACCACTGGCATAGGTGTAGCCCAGCAGTTGGCCTGTGTCATCGACAGCGACAATGTATGGAAGGCCCTCGCCCAGCACCTGTTCCCATTTCTGCTTGAAGTCGTGCTCGGGCGGAGGGGTGAGGGCGAAGGTGATGACAGTGTTGAGGACGTAGTACTCGTAGATGTGGGCGATGGCGGGTATGTCATCGGCGCAGCATGGGCGGAGCGTGGGCATGGTGACGACTCTGATAGGCTGCTTCTATGCGCCGTACGACAGTGGGAGACGTGTCGCGTGAGCTGTTTCTGTGTGGTAAAGAGAGCCCTGGAGAGGAAGAGAGAGAGAAAACCAGCCGCCAGCGCATCCAGTAGGTTCGGAACACCGGTGCTAGTTAAAGGGGGCGAGCCATCAAGAAGAGCCCTGTGCCCTTAATCGAAGCGGACATTCACTCTCTCTCTCCTCTGACTCAACCCTGCAGGGCTCCTCCCCTCCCAACCCCCCTCGGCTTCCCCTTCCCTTTCCCCTTCCTGGTCGTTCACATTCACCTTCATTCTTCCCCGGCCCCACCCCACCCCACCCCGCATCTTCCGCTTATCGATAGCTTATCGATAGCTTATCGATAGCTTATCGATACTTAGCGAGAAAGCTGTCGGTCTTAGGTCTAGCCCGTTTCCTGCCGCCCGGGGGCTCCCTGGAATGCCAAGAACATTCTGTCATGAGCCGACCGCAAACCATGGACAATTTTCGTCCTCCCCAGCTGGCTGCGCCCTCCGACCTCAACGATTACTTCGTTCTCGGCCCTCCCACGATGCGTGGAGCAATTGTCTTCAGCGGCTCTTCCCACCCCGCCCTCGTCGATGGCATATGCGACCGCCTGGGCTCAAAGCGGGGCTCCGTATCCCTGGGCAAATTCGCAAATGGGGAGACGTCCGTTTCCATACGTCCGTTCTCCAGCCCTCAATTGCTTCCTGTTCTTTGCTGACGGTAGCCAGATACCTCAATCCGAGAGAAGCATGTCTTCATCGTCCAGAGCGGGAGCGAAAAGTATGCCTCGTACCCTGAAACCTCATCCTAGAATCCAAACAACTAACGCGCAACATCAGGATCAACGACGCCGTCATGGAGTTGCTGATCATGGTATCCGCTTGTAAAGGCGGTTCCGCAAAGTCAATCACCGGTAGCACCCCCCGCACGGCCTCAATTAGCAATGGTCTAACTCGAACAAACACAGCCGTCATGCCATACTTCCCTTACTCCCGCCAGTCCAAGAAAAAGCAGCACCGCGGCGCTATTACCGCTCGCATGGTAGCCAACCTCCTCAACATCGCCGGCGTCGACCACGTCATCACCATCGACCTCCACGCCTCTCAGATGCAGGGCTTCTTCAAGTGCCCTGTCGACAACCTCCTCGCCGAACCTCTCCTCGCTCGATGGATCCGCGTAAACATTCCAAACTGGAAGGAAGCAGTCGTGGTGAGCAAGAACCCAGGCGGTACCAAGCGTGTCACGTCGTTGGCCGATGCCTTGAAGCTCAGCTTCGGCATCGTCACTACGGATAGGAGGAGGGGAGGCACGGCTCTTCCCATGACGGAGAGTATTTTGTTCGAGCAGTTGAAGATGGACGGGACATATGAGACCCCAGGAGTGCTAGAGGCAGCGTTGGACGCGGATTCCCACATTATCTCGGCCACCAGCCTCTCCTATAATCCTCGCAGTGAGACGGGCAAACCGAAAATACAAACGAGGCTTCCGAACCCCCTCCAAAGACGAGCCAATGGGGTAGAATCCTCCGGGAGCCCTCTGGCCAAGTCCGTGAGGGTAAACTCGGTCCCCGAGGCCGAGATACCGCCAGAAACGCTGCCAAACAGTGATCCGCCGGAGGATGGTGAGGGTGAGCAAGACGAAAACGCGGAGGAGTACACGGACGAGGTTCGACCCAATCCCCTTCAGATTCTTGGTCTGTTCTAACCCCAGCAGCGGGCCAGAGATGTCATCCATGGGCGCCTGTTCCAAGGACACATCGTTGACGAGAGCCATCCATCCCCCGCCATGTCTGCGACTTCGAATTCGACTTGGCGCCACAACCGCGCCCCTTCCGAGACCGAAGATGATTGTATTCCCGATCATATGATCTCCTCCTTCATGTCCACCGCCTCTTCTGTGCGAAGGCTCGAAAACAGTGAACATGCACATGCATTGGGTGGTACCATCGATGCGGCCGCATCGTCCGACGACGAAGAGGAAGACCTGAAGAATCCGGGGCTCGAGACCATGGTGACGCTCGTTGGCAATGTGCGCAACCGCCCGGTGATCTTGCTTGACGACATGATTGACAAGTCCACTTCCTGGATTGCCGCTGCGGAAACCGTCGTCAAGCGCGGTGGTGCGACCAAGGTGTACTGCATGGCCACTCACGGGCTTTTTGGTGGAGACTGCCTCGCCGAGATGAACGCCTGCGAATGCATCGACAAGATTGTTGTCACCAATGCGTTTCCCATTCCCGAATCCAAACAGGCGCAAGCCAAGGACAAGTTGGTCGTCATCGGCGTCGACAACTTGCTGGCTGAAGCTATCCGCCGAAATCACCATGGAGAAAGCATCTCACAACTATTTATGCATTACGATTAAGAGCATAGCGGTCATATGTCATACGAATCTAGATCTTTGGGGGCGGGGCCGGTCGATGCGAGCGACACGGAGCGAAATTCTTTAGCAAGGCGCACGGGTATCGGAACTGAACGAACAGGAATCGGTCGAAAAATTCGACTTCAAGATCTTGTCTGTTTGATTGATTCTACGTCTGGAACAGAGCTCACGGCCATTTCTCGATATCAGAGCGGGTAAGAGGGAGGTGGGTAGAGGTCCACTCCACTGGCGAAAATGATACCATTACATTTTATTATGCTTCTTCCTTTCTTCATTCGGTCACGTCTTGTTTACCATGTTCGCGTACAGAGCGCACGTGGTACTTCCCCATCTGCATCTGCATTATTCCTCACTCCAATGATGTGGGGCTTCAAGCCCTGCAGGGATCCCGTTCTTTATGTAACGGTGCATACCCAACGGAGCGTTGGAACAACGAGATGTTCTTTGCAGCTCAGGGAGTTTAAACTTTCATTGGCTCAGTAGGTCCCCTAGTGGGCTTTCCAGCGGGACCTGGGACCTTGCAGATTCGAATGGGAACCTGTGAAAAACGTTACTCCCAACATGCTACTCTTCGCAGACGTACAATGCACTGCGGGCAACATCGGTCAAATGAACCCGATTGCGCCCCAGGCGAATTTCCGCCCTATATCAGCCTGCGCGTCCGTCTCGATTTATCTCGGTTTACTCTCTTCTGTATATTTCGGCCAAGACGGTGGTATGGCAAGGAAACGGGGTTTTCGCGTGCCTCCGATTAGTGCCAATGCTTGGTATCTATATGGCAGCTGGCCACGAGGGGTGAACATATTAGGCATATCACGTTTGCACGTTTGCCGAGAGGAGTGGGTTCTAAATGGGCAAAAACCTAGCGTTGCATCTAATGTGAACCCTCGACACAGCCAACTATTCAGTACTGGAGAGAGGGTAGGACGGGGATTGCCTGGAAATTGGGGAGAAACGGCATATGGTCTTCATCAAGATGCACGAGCGAGTATGGGGTCCCGGTCCGTATAGGTCAGCGAAGGGATTGGCGTTTAGGGTACAAGAATGGATGGGTATTGAGACGATCATGGGTGCAGCTGGAGGTATTTATACGCTCACTCTTTTCTAGTAGCCGCCTTCAAGTCTCGCTTGTTGAATTTCTCCTCTTGAGCACCTGGCTTCTCCCGCTGAGCCTGCTGATCCTACGGCAACAATGGTCCTCTTTCTTTTCCATGTTCCCCTCTTCACCACTCTCCTCTTCTCGCTCGCCTCCCTCACTACAGCCCAGTCAAACGCGCCCCTGGTGAATTGGAACGGCCGCCAATACCGCTGTAAATGTTACCGCACGGATAGTTGTTGGCCGTCTGCTTCGGACTGGTCAAGCTTGAACTCGACGTTGGGGGGAAGATTGTTCAAAGTGGTGCCTCCGGGGGCGAGCTGCTATGCAAACTTTGAAGGGGAAAGTAAATATAACCAGCAGCAGTGTAGTGCGGCGAGCCAGGCGTGGGGGAGGGAGGATTGGCAGTGAGTTTGCCTTGCTTCTTCTTTCTTTCAGAGTTCCGTGATTACTGGTTTTGGATCTGAAATGCGTAAATGCGGATGGGAATATAGGAGATTGGGAGCAACCTGCAGGGGAGGTGAGACTGCGAAAGAGATATGATTTATGGTCGGGAAGTATCAACGTCTAAGAGAGGAGTTGAGAAAATCCGTAAACAAGGAGGGTGAAATTCGTGGAAGAAGGAAAGAGAACACTGATAAGAATACAGCGCGGATCAGCAAGTCACGAATATGTGGACATATTGGACGAACAACACTTGTAAGTTTCGGTTATCCCTCGCCTTCCTATCTTCCTCACTTATCCAGCGCTCATGTACCTTGCTCGTCTGCAAACCCTCTACTCTGACCTCCTTCAGGCAACCCAAACACCAACGCCCGCTCTCAAACCTGCACCCTCGGTCATCTCCCTGTCTATGTCATCATGGCTACCACGCCCGCTCACATCCAGGCTGGCGTCAACTTTGCTCGCGCCCGCAACCTGCGCCTCCTCATCCGCAACACAGGCCACGACTTTATGGGTCGGTCTACAGGTTATGGCTCCCTGGCAATCAACACGCATAGCTTCAAGAGTGTGGAGTTTGTCAAGAACTATACTGGTCCTGGGGGTTGGAAGGGCGGTGCGGTGACGGTGGGGGCGGGCGTGCAGGTTAGGGAGTTGTACAGGCTCGCCAACCAACAGAATCCGAAGGTTGTGGTAGTGGGCGGAGAATGTCCAACCGTTGGACTGGCTGGAGGATATATTCAGGTACGTCCTGTTTCTGATACTGTTAGCCTGTTAGAGCGACATTCTGTCAACTGTTTCTGCCGGGTTGGGGCTGACAAGGTTGATTGTAGGGAGGTGGACACGGGCCGATGGCTTCGTATTATGGGATGGGTAAGTTCGATTTTTCCATTTCCTTTTGCCTCCATACTTCAATTCATCCGTTCATACTTTCTTTCCGAGTCAGTGCCCTTCCAACCTTCCAGATTTATTAACTGCTAGCTCATCTGCTTACTACATAGCAGCTGCCGACAACGCACTGTCCTTCACCCTCGTAACCGCTGCCGGCGATATCATCACTGCCAATGCCGACACCAACCCAGACCTTTTCTGGGCCCTCAAAGGCGGCGGGCCCTCTACATTTGGCGCGATCATCTCCGTGACGCTCAAGACCTTCCCCGAAGTCCCCACCGCAGGCGTTTCCCTGTCCATCCGCTCCACCGGGGAGACCTTCTGGAAGGGCGTCACCGCTTTCCACAATCTCGCCAACCACTATGTCGAGAATGGCATGTTTGTATACTATGAGCTCAGCTCCAATAGCTTGAACATCCAACCTTTTGTCGGGCCGAACATGAACAAAGCCAAGATCGAAGCTGTCCTGAAGCCGCTTTTCGACAGGCTCAGAGCGGACGGGGTGCAGTATACTACCCAAACTCGGGAGTTCTCGACTTTCTTTGACATGTACACGGCCATGTTCCAGGATGAAGGAGCTGGAGTGAGCGGCCTCGTAGGAGGGAGGCTCTTCACAAAGAGGGATATTGCGGAGAATGGGGATGGGATTGTCAGAGCCTATCGGACTGCGACAAGTGCGTCAGGGGGAGGCTTTTCGTTCATTATAGGTCATATCGTTGGTTAGTATCATTTCTTTTGGGAGTCCTTCTGTGTTTACGGTGTCAACGGGTGTGCGGCTGAGGACTCGTCGGTGGCTATACACTTCAGCATTCTGACACATGTGGCAGGCCCCGGTTATGGCGCCCCCGTCGTGGACAATGCCATCCACCCAGCCTGGCGCAATGCGTCGTCCTTCAGCATCACAATGATCAATGTCGACGGCAATGCACCTCTGTCTCAAAAGGCCGCCGCCCAGGACCGGCTGACCAATGTCGTCGATAAGGCTCTCCGCGACGCCTCTCCTCACGGGGCAGCGTATGTTAACGAGGGAAACCTTGAAGAGCCAAATTGGCAGACAGCATTTTGGGGCAGCAATTATGAGATGTTGCTGCAGGTGAGGAAGAAGTGGGACGGCGAGGGATTGTTTTATGCGAGAACAACGCCGGGTACGGAAGAGTGGGAGCAGATCGAGGGGGGTACGAGGCTGTGTAGGAGAGTCTGAGTTGGGAATGCATGTGTGGTGGGATATAGCTGGCGATGGCTCGGGGATCGGGGATCCCCTTCATAGGATACCCTTCCCTTAGTGAGACTCTCAAATGGAGAGGTGCTCCTTCCAATTGACCAAGTTAGAGATGGAAATTGTGATTTGCTCTTCCCAGATGGTAGGGTCAGGATCACACTCCCTGTTTTCTCTCCTCCTCTCTTTCTCATTCCCTTCCCTTCCCCTTCGCCAATTGTGGCATGGCAGATTTTAACTTGCTTATCTAAATCCTCCCTAGAGTATACCTGCTGATACTAGAAGCACTGAGACTTGCGTCTGGAACCAGAAAATGATGGGTTTGAGATGAGTCGAGTGGTCGAGATCGAAGGTGGGCTGGGGTTTCGTCGTTTAGATGTGTTTGGACTGCGCTGGGAAGAAGAGGTGTACCCCGTTTTATGGGTGACATGGACTTGAGATCCACGAATTTGGATATGGTCCCACTGGGCCTGAGTGGCTACGTGATACTTTGGAAAGATACATCATCCCTCGGACATTGATCCTCAAAGATGGCGACCCTGGGGCAGATCCTCCGGAGCCTTGAGACGGGAAGGCTACCGCGAGCTCAATGAATGGATTCCTAAGTCTCCGAGAAGCAGCGAGAGCTGTAAATGTGTATATTTAGATCCTAGGATCTTTAGTCCGAAGGGCGGTGCTCCTTTTTTACGTTTACCTTGTCGTAGAAGACTGTTGTCACTTCTTGCATGTAACATGTGTTGGCGCCTATGTAACCGTGCGAGCAGTAATCCGTAGTTCCTATAGGCCTCTTACTATAGCTTGCCTTCTTCGAGACTTCGTTATCCGCGTGATAGGTCTTGATGAAGTATAACTGTTATCTGATACGAATCCCATTTCGACATGCTATCCAAGACGGTTTGACGGCTGTAACGAGAAGCGCATACCCGAGACTAGATAACGGATTTCCCTACGTATAAAATCCATCTAATTAACCCCGTCATGTACCTTGTCAAGCCAACGTGCAAACAAATATGCTTTTAGCTCTATAGCAGCTCTCTTACTCCCTTACTGCTCGTTCCGCCTCCTGTAAAAGCTGCAATATTAAATAACTAATTTGTCATCTATTCGAGCAACACAAGCCATACTTTGAAGACATGGTTAGCAACTTTTATGGTCTAATCCGCGAGGCCTGATAACTCTTGTTGTAACCACGCCGGATGATTTTATGGGTTCACTTGCGCCCTTATCCGCTGCCTAGAACATTTAATGGGTTGAAGTGGAATTGCAATCCTTACGGGGAATCGTATCACTATGGCTTAGATGCAGTCTCTTATTGGTCAACATATGCTATATGCCTTTTATTGCGCAGTGATATGATGTCGTCCTCTAGGGTCTTAGGCCGAGCGCCACGTACATATCTATACCACTCGAACTAGGCGCTCTAGCTAAAATCATCGAGTTCATAGGAACTCAGCAATTCATGTGAGCCAACCGTAACGATGCCCAAGAGTCAGCATATCTGTTGACTATACCGAACTCTCCGCTACGTAGTTGGGAAATAGCAGCGCTTGCCTCTACGTGCGAATTGTCACCGTGCTTGTTTATACAACTTTCACTCTACCAGCTCAAGATAGAATGACCCATTTTCGAGCAAACGCTTATCCTCCAGTTATATGCCGTCTACGCCTAACCCTCGGGAAGCAAGTTACGACGATCGAGAAAGATGGCATCGGCCTGTGCTAGGGATGCAAGAAAGGAGTCCGACACGGTATGACACAAAGGCGGCGCCGACTTCCATCATGGAAGTTCGTGGGTACGAAGGGAGGGCATTCGGGTACTTACCTAGAGGTCGGGTTGTCAGTGGAAGAGTAGAGTAGTTCGCTGTTGTATCCTACCATGCGATATGTATATAGTAGCTGGCACCATCCTTCAAGAGCTACGGACGAGTGCAGAGGAGCTTACTCGGTAGATTTGAGGTGCTTGCGGGCAAGTGTTGAGCTGTTCAGGGTTGCCAAAGCTCAGGGTCAAGCTCGGCCAACAAACACATAACGGCGCCAGCAGGCCGCGCGTGGTGATTTGGTCGATGTAAGCCGCAAAAGGCCATCGACAATAGAGATCGACGCCATTGTGTCACCCGTTACGCAGCGATGGCGCTCGCGGACCTCCTCCAAGCCGATAGATGAGGTTGGACAAAAAGCTTGGCGAGCGAGCCAATTGCGAGGCTGATGGCGGAAGGTTCCTGCCAGCCGACACGCATCCAAAACGATCCAATTGATCTGTGATATTCTCGGTATTTGGTGTCAAGGAGCAATTGACTCATTTGAAGGAGCCTCGGTTGACTTCAAGTACATCACGAAGCTGTAGACACTCCGGCCTGTGAACCTCGGAACATTGATTAAGAGCAGTGAAGCGGCAGCTTGCTCTTCAGATTGTTGATCTAAAGTACATGTTTTACAATCTGACCGGCCACTAGACTAAGGAAATGGTTGTCTTGTATGCACACACCCATCCGCAAAATTTTCCACCCGTGTGACCGACCCGAAGACCCGATGACAGAGTGCCAAAGCAGCGCACCACTCTATGCAACGTAGAGGAGCAAGAAGGACATCATGAGGGCGAAAAGACCAGTAGCCTCAGCGAAGGCGAAACCCAAAACGGCGTACTGGAAGAGCTGACCCCTGAGGGAAGGGTTGCGGGCGACACCCTGGATGAGACCACCAAAAACCGTTCCGATACCGACACCAGCACCAGCGAGACCGACAGTAGCGATACCGGCACCCTGGATCTTAGCGGCAGCGACCATGGCGGCGGCGGTCGACTCAGCGACGATGCCGCGGGACTGAATCATGTTGGCGGGCTTGAAAGCCTTGCGGAAGGCACCGTTCTGGACGAGGGCGTTGCGGGGAGCTGTCGAACAAAGTGTCAATGGACGTTCTTGAGCGATTGCGCATCTCAATTGACTCTCAATTGATCCTCAATGGATCAATTGAGATGGAATTGCTGATGGAACGTACCCTGGGTGGAGACGAAACGAGAGGCAGGCATGCCGGAGCGGGCGACCGCGCGGGCGGCGCCGAGGGTGCGAGCGATGGCAACCATTTTGATGGTGTCGGTGGAGTGGGTGGAGATGGATTTGGGGATGGAAAGGAAGTGCAATGGATGGTCGTGAGTTTGGGGGACGGGAAGGGAAGAGAGAATTCTTCAGGAAGCGACCAAAGGAGCTCAGGGCAGTCTGACTAAGCAGACACGCTAGTGCGCTCGGCCCGGTTCGCTCCTGCAACATTCATCCCCCCAGCAACACCATCAATTGATCCTTCGACAGCACTTGAATACACTCTCGACTCCATTTCACGTGTTCCGACTCTTCGCAATGGTGTTTTGGCAGCGATTGAAGGTCTTCAGGCGTTGATATGTCTCCCCAAACACTTCTAGCCATCTTCTGCTTGATTGGGTGCTTGTGACTTGAGTCCTCGGGAGAACGGAGATCGACCAATCATACATATATACCTCAGGTGCCCATCACTGCCAATCTGCAGGTGCAGGTTGCACTGTTGCAGAATTGATGAAGCACCTCAAGCAACAAGTAATAGCAATCACAAACAAGAGCTGGTCAAGGGTGTCTTTGCCCGTGGTGTAGTACACAAAATGGCGAACCTTGAAGAAATGTGAAAATCAATGGGCCATCTACGCCTTCTTCCATTATACCTGCTCATGACAATCCGCACCGCCTCGCACTCCGAATACCGCCAAACAACACATGTGTATAGCAGAATGCAGATCAAACACACGGTAATCAATTCGTATCCCATTTCACAATGTCCGAAGACCGAAGCCACTTTTTGATATCTTCACATAGATGATAGACCATCCCGAAAGTCCATAGCCATAGCGGGACCCTACTCTTTTCCGCATAAACCCTACCCGAACTTATGCGAGCAGATGCCACAACCGCAGCCGACAAACAAATCGTCCACATCCCTTCCACCTGTAAAGAAAACTTATGGGTAGAATACAAGGACGAGCTACTTCAGATCGTGAAGAAGAGGAAGGAGAAGGAGAAGGAGAAGGAGAAGGAGAAAGTGATTCAAAACATTAAGTGGGCGTTGATGGCCGTGGAAAGCCGGCTCGCTAGGAGCCTTCTTGGGGCACCAAAGGAATGGAGGTATTAGGAAGGAAGAAAGGATTAAAACACCGGTGGCTCCCTGCCGACCAAAGCAGCAGTGGGACCTTTCCTGCACATGGACATTACATATCGTTAGACAGGCAACGGTACCTGCAGATGAGAGTGCAAGCGTTACTCCCCCATGGAGCTGATAGGGGTGCCTGCGCGGCTCTCGTCGACGAGATCGCTCAGCCGCATCTTCTTGTGCCGTGGACCTTCGGCTTCGAATTCGTCCAGTCGCCTTTTCAGGTCGGCTTCCCGTTGGCGCATCTCGTCTAGTTCGGCCTTCAGCCGGCTCTCACTGTTTTCTAATTCCGAGACGCGTCCGCGGAACAGTTCGTTGATGACTTCGAGCTCATTGACTCGTGTCCTGAGATGAGTGTTTTGGGACATGAGAGCGTCGTACGCCAAGGGAGGGTCAAGATGGGAGCCGTTGACGGAAGACGCCGCACTGGGGGACGGTTGACGTAGAGGGAAGGCGGAGGGTAAGGACGGGGAATGGAAGGCATCGGGGTTCAAGGCGCCGTCAAACATATGCTGAGGGGCAATGTTGGACTGGTGGGCGAAGGACGGGGTCCCCGTGCGTGAAATGGGCGACTGCGATCGTTCCGACAGGCCGGAGGAGATCTTTCCTGATGTGCGGCGGCGCTGGGCAAGGCCCGTTGCCAAAGAGGCGTCGGGGTCGGGGTGGTGAGAGGCGGGATGGGCAGCAGGGAGGCCATTGGTCTCGCCAGCCTGTGATGGGCATTAGCAGTGCATGTAGAATGGAGGGACATGGACGGTACCTTCTTGCGACCCCCTGCGCCGCCGGTCTTGACACGGTTGCGGCTCTTGATGACATCGGTCTTCAGGGAGATGGGACGGGGACGACCGTGCAGCTTCAGGAAGAGGCCACAGGCGTTGCACAGCACCGAGCCCGACTCATCGCGACGCCAGAGCGGAGTGGTGCTCGTGGTGCAGTTTTGGCAGACAGGCTGTGGTGGTTGTCGTCAGCGATAACTCGGTACATACTGGCCGTTATTCTTTCCGCGTTCTTTCTCGGCCTTGTTGCTCTCGGCTGGCGATGCTATCGATTGCGATAGTCGCGATAAGGATAAGGAAAGCGAGCGCGCTTGCCAACAGCGCACCCGACGCACCGCAGCACAACATCCAGAGGGGAGCGACGCAACTTACAGGTGAATTGGGCTGCCCGCCGGCTGTTGCGGGAGCAGCGGTTGCGTAAGTCATGCTGAGGCCTTTGGGAGGATTGCTGGGAGACAAGTTAGAGCGAGAGATTGAAGCCAAAGGGAAAAGCTCAGGTGGGACGGTTTGCCAAGACTCCCGATAAGGTAGGGTCGGAGGAGCTCCACCAACCCTTTCCCCTTCCTTCCAAAAACTTCCCAACACAGCGCACCTGGGCAGTACAGCACAGCACAGCACGGCACGGCACACAGCGTCCCTCCTCTTCTCGGCAGCACAGACGAAATGGGTAAAAAAAAAAAGGAACAAACAGATACGAACCTCACAGGCGGGGGCGGCGGCGGCGGCAACAGCAGTGGCGGCGATGCCATCTTCGGTGGTGTCTCCTCAATGGACGCGGTTTGACCTTCGTTTCGACCTTCGCTTCCTTCCTGGCTCGCTACGGACGCAAGCGTCGAGAGGGCGGGGAGTTGAATGGAAGCATGGCTCCCGAGCCGCTGGCGCGTGTACGAGGCAACTGTCGATGTGGAAGAGGGACGCGAGATGTCGTGGCCGATGGACGGCAGTGATAGCTTGTCCTCGAGTGTGGACGACGTCTTGAAGGCGGGCAGGTCGAGCACCTGCAGAATGGACGGTCTACGGAACGACTCGAGGGCCTGAGGCCGCGGGAGGATCGAGGTCGCCAGCGCGGAAGCCGTGATGTACGAGGGAGGCGGAGAAACGCGTGGGCGCTTCTCACAATCCAGAGAACGGGGTGTAGTGGCGGACAATGGCTTCTCCCTTGGCTGCGAGAGGGAGCTGTAGGCGCAGGATGTTTGAGTTTCCGAGCTTCTAGGTTGCGGTGGGCGGGGGAGCTACGATTAGGAATTATACAGTAGTACGGGTAAGGAACGACGTCGAAGGCAAGCTGGGAAAGAGCGTGGTGCGCGTGGGCGTGCGTGTGGGTGAAGAGGGAGCGTGTGGAACTGAAGGCGGATGGGAGGGGATGGAGGGATGGGAGGGATAAGCCGCAGGTACAGGCTCGGTGTTGGCACTTTGGGTTAAGGGGCCGCCCAGGGATGCTGATCGATAGCACACACCTGGGCACCCACCATGAGTCCATGACCACTACTGACCCGTTGACCACCCACGAACCGCTCCCTACAAGGGGATGCAGTGCAGTCTGTGCTAATTTCGGCCGTTGCTTGTCCTGACGCCCTCACTGACGCCCTCACGTCCTCACGTCCTCACGTCCTCAGCTACAGTACTCAAGGCTCACGTTTTCCCGTGCCCGATTTGGCTTGTCGACGGAGCGGCTTGCACGCGTTTTGCGCCTGGCATGCACTTGTACGGCAACTGGATCCGTTCGAACCAGTTCCACCAACAGTTCATCGACATCCAGCTGGGTACTGCCCGCTCGCCCCGGCAAGGCTGAAGCCTGACGGGAGTTCGCGCCTGAGATTGAAGCCGTTCCCTTGCTGTCCAATAATGTGCACCGCGAGTGACCCGCACGACTAGAGCCGCCCGGCGCGTATACACAGTAGACGCCGAGGGCCAAGTACAACAAGTACGTATACAGTAGTCCGCATGTACATACTGTTATAATAAGGTATCCCGGGTTCGTTCAGGGGTGGTGGGGACTCCTGACAGTGCTGACACCAACCCATCAGCGGCACAGCATTCCACCGAAGAAGAGATACGCCTCCTTGGATCTGCATCTTCTCACGCTGTCCTGTCGTGTGTGGCTAATAATCAGTGGCACCTCCCAAGTCACCGTATTCTCATTATAGTTGCACACTTTCCATCCATCGCCCCGGCGAATGATATGATAATTGCGCCTGTGCCAGCATATCGAGACCCGCCACCCATGCATTTGGACTTTTCGTGAACTATTATGTGTCCGCGAGTATGCCACATGCATATGGCAACAACTAATCGCTGAACCTGACCTGAGAAACGACCCCCTCTGCACCCCAGCTTCGACTTCGCCTTCTTGTAGCATCCTCCTCTCGACGCCTCACCCCTTCTCTCGCCATCGCACATGTCCCGCCGCTCTGGCGTCCAGAGTCTACCGACCAAACCCGAACCAGCCTTTCTTTGCCGGTCGCTGTTCTACCGCCTTCTCCGACTCCCTTTGCCCCTGCTCTACTTCGGCATCGACTGCTACGCCCGCCCGCCCAGGGTATTCAATGTAGTTGAACGCCACATCGAAGAAGAGGGGCTTCACTGGGACAGGCTTCAGCTTCGGAGGCCATGTAACCAGGTTGTTCAGATCAACAGTGCCCGATGCCGGGTAATCGTTGAGTCTCTCCACCACCGGTACGACGTCAGCCTTGTGCGCCTTTCCTGCCACATCTGCTCCACCGGAAAGCTGCGATAGGGCGACCACCCCCCTGTAGTGAGTGCTAAGCCCTTCCACTGTCTTCTGCAACCTCTCCGCCTCCTCTTGCGAGACCGAAAGTTTGGGGACTTTTCCCATCGAAGGTACGGGAGATTTCGGTGCCGAGAGGGCGCGTGAGGAAAGGGAAAGCGCTCGATGCGCCAGCGCCAGCGCCTCCTTGGGAGACGACAGAAACGCATGCGAATGGGAGAGATTCAGGCACTTCAAGGCTTGGAAATAGGCGCGTTGGCCGTCCAATTCCGCCATGAACACCGCATCTCGGACCGCCCCGCGCAGCTCCTTGATGGAATCGATACTCTGGAGAATGGCGTCGTACAACGCAAGTCTTTCCCTGACCTTTGCCAGCTTCCGCCCTGTCGGCTCTTCCCGCCCCGCCCATTCTTTGCCGTCCTTACGCGCCCGGCGGGGCTTCTGGTTTGATGCCGGGGCTAAACCGAGCCCATCGTCGCAGCCGATAAGCACCCTGTTGCGCCCAATTCTCCACGATATGAGATCGTAGTTGACTGCGAGGCTAGTTACTCGCAGATCTTGCATCCGCGTGTCGCCTTCATTGACCCCTTCTTTTTCGAGCTCTTCGATGGCTTCCCTGGTAGCGTCTGCTGCGTCCTGACTCGTGAGTAGCACATCATCATACGCCGCTGCGCGTTCTTTCACCGAGCCCAGAGATTCCAAGTCTTTTGCCAACTGGGTTGATGCAGCTTCGACTGAGACCAAAGCCTGGCCCACGGCCGCGTCCACAATGTCTGCCTTGCGGTCGCGCCACCAAATCGTAGTTCCTGCTCATGTTAGCCGTGAGCCATGCGCCATGTCAGCAATGCACGTACCGGAAGGGCTAGTATCATCATCCCGGAACGCTGCAGCATCGAGCTTTTCCACGGCTCCAACAAGGCCTTCATCATCTTTGGGGAAGAACTTCTGCGAGAGAGCCGGTACCCCCACCGTTCGTGGGATGCGATGCTGGTAGGCGGCGTATCGAATGCTCGGGTCTATTGACGACACCAGAAACTCTTTGAATAGCTCCTTCTTTGTTGATTTCAGGAGCGCATTGTAAATGACCCGAGCTGCCGAGTACTCGGCCAGACAAGCCCGCCAGCGATCGGGAGATTTGCCCTCCTTCGACCCTTCAGCCTCCTTCTCGAACGCTCCCGCTCCTGCCAGGGAAAAAGCGTACGCCTTGGCCTCCAATAAGTCCACATCCGTCGCGCCGCTGGTACCTTGGTCAGAGAGTATCTCTACAATGTCTTTCGCGTGCTGTGCAGCCTTATGTAGCCGTGATATGATGTGCTTTCGTGTGGACCCGGTGATGTTCTTGTCGGCGTTGTCCTTCGAGTGTGCCGCCTTCATATCCATGGCGTGGGCCCAAGCCCTCTCAGCCGTGAGAAGAAGAAGATGGAGGAATCTGCACCGTTTAGTACCTGGATATACCCTCCAGACGGACTGGTCATACTCAATGTTACCGGCAATGTCCTCCGCAGTCACTGGCATTTTCTTGTTGTACTTCGCATTTTTGGGCGTCGCGCGTCCGAGTTTCTTTCGCACGGTGCGCAACCGCCGGGAGAGTTGCGCTCGATAAGTTTCATATCCGCCGAGAAGAAACGCGGCATCCCGGTGTTCGACAACGAATTTGGTGATGTCCATGGCGAAATTGTTCTGGGGAGGAGAAGCGTGGCAGACTTAAAGGGACAACCTGACCATTCGTCTCGTTCGAGTAGTGAAGGGCGCCGAATGGAATTGCCAATGCAATGGCCGAGCTGTCAGAATATCCGTTGCCCAGTAATGGACTGAAGAAGAAGCCTCCACGTCGAGCTCCGACAACTAAGGGGAGCTCTGCTGTGTTGTTTCGTTTGCGGGGATGGTGGTGGGGTCCAGGGTGCGTCGGCAAAATAATCGCCCGAGCCGACCTCTCGTGATCGCGCGCTTGAAAAGTTCAAGAAGTCAACCAAGATCCCAGAAGATCGAACAGCTGATACAGGCGCGCACCAGCTTCTTTTGTCCTTTATTTTCTTCTGCTGTTTCCCTTCGTTTGCCTAGCTTGTTGTCGAAAGCTGTTCCGGCGCCTTCATCTCTCTTAGACTTGTCCCTGACGAGCTCAGGAGGCATGCTAAGTTGTAGGCTCCATCTTCCGTCATTCGCATTTCTGTCAGCCTAGCTAACCAACCCTACAGCTCGACACTTTTCTCTGGGTGCTCGGTAATCAGCGGCGGCGAATAGCGCGCTCGGGACACGCAGGTGATGCTGGAGCGGGCTTCGACATGTCTCGAATCCGGAGGGCGAACCCTTTTGCGCACGCCAAAATCATGTTTGCGCAATCGCCGAGCGTTGCACTCAACGTTTTGGCGTCACGGTGCCAGCGACCTGACACTACCTGTCTGGTGGACCTCCGTCAGTCCCAACGACCGACCCGACGGTGACATTGACTCTATACTGTGTCTGGCCGCTCCGACTGAGGCACGGAAACAGGAACCTCACATGCTGGACTTCCTGTATCCCGAAAAGACCCTTGCGTTACTGCAACGTATATCCAAATGCAGCAAGGATGCGGTTGAGACTCGTAGGAAGCAACAGCTTAACGGGTTTGGTATTCGCCATTTCTCCACCAGTCCTTGTATGGCCCAGCAATTCAGCCAGGGAACGACCGAAATTGATGGAAAAGCATTGCAAACAGAGCTGGAGGAGAGGTTGAGACGTGAAACCCCTGCGCAAGCGTTGGAAACCCTGTTGCAGTCATCGCAAGAAGAAAAGACGGAATTGGCATGGAACATCTACCTTTCTATCCCGGAACCCGATCGCAGTCCGGACATTAGAGCGAACCTTCTCGAATATCTTCTGCGGGATACCCTTATGGAACCTAACCGCTTACTCGATGTTTTCAACGCGTTACCGCCCTCTGCGCGCAGAGCCTCGTCATACCGAGCGGGGATATCCGCCTACCTTACCCTTGATATGGTTGGGCCGGCCGTACAGCTCCTCGAAGAAGCCGCTTCAAAGGATATGGGTTCCGACATTGACATCGGGACGGACATGGTCCTCAGTTTCGCCGTGCAAGACAATCAATGGGATCTGGGCATGCGTGTTCTCAAGAGCTTCATCTCTCTTGCCTCCCATCACAATTTCGATATCTCTGCGCTTCATTCTGACCCCAAGCGGCAGAAATCCAAGCTCAACCTAGTGTGGAATAGGGTTTCCCAACTTCCGTATCTGCGCGGCCATTTGGACAACTTCCTGGTCCACCTCCAGACATTCAACCACGAGCTTCAGTCAACGGACGAGAATCGGGAAGTTCTACGACATTTCATCGTGGGCATGGGTGCTGAAACCTCTGAGCAAGTACTCAGTGCTCAGCCAACAAACGAAGATGCGATCGGCGAATTCCTTCTAGCTCTTTTCCGGCAATTGCGCAACTTGGGGCATTCCAATGCGGACTTGTATGAATACATCATCCGTCGGATGTTGCAGATTCCGAGGTACCGAGTGTATTCTAATCAACGCAAGGTCTATCTCACCATCTACCGTATGTACCGGGATGAGTGTGAAGCGGGAAGTCTGCCCGCGGCGCGGCCGTCAAAGGAGTTGTTAAGAGAGATGCTGGTTCAAGTTGGCAAGCACCGTAGCAGCAAGAATCTCGCGAGGATTGTACAGGACTTTCGCCTGTTTTACCCCAGGAAGCCTTTGCCCTACAAGATGCTAAGATACGTTCTGGATTACCATGCCGGCCTCGGACAAGTCGACGAAGCCCACCAGTATTTCGATGAGTTCTATAAAGCATATCGCCCACAAGTAGATGTAGCGATTGCAACAGCACTTCCATATGCGTATGCAAGGCGCGTCGATATTGAAGGAACTGAAAAGCAATTCCAAAGAATATCGGAAGAGTTTGGATTGACACCCGACATTGTTGCCTGGAACGTATTGCTTCATGCATATACTAGGGCGGATGACTTAGATGGAGCTCTGGTATGCTTCAATCGGATTCTTGAATCGGGCGCGGTTCCCACTGTCAGGACATTCGGCCCTCTCTTGGATCTCTGCGCCGCTCGAGGGGATATAGAGGCTTACGATGCTCTCTACGCTAGAGCAGAACAACTTAATGTACCTATCCAGACCGACATTAAAGCAAGGGCGGGGTTCGTGCAAGCGCTTCTGAACTTCGACGACCCGGAGGGCGCAGAAGCCACCGCCCGGTCGATGTTGAGGCATCAGCAATCGGGATTACTTCAAGGCACTCTTACCCATACGTGGAACATGATGATTCAATATTACGCTTTGAGAGGGGACTTGGAAAACACTCGGCGGCTATACAGAGAGATGCTTGAAACGAAGATCCCCCTGGACGAATGGACTTACGCGTCGCTAATGAGGGCCTTAATTGAGGCCAAGCAAACCAACGCCGCCTACAAGATCCTGCGAGTGACGATGCCGAGCAATAACATACAAGTCCACGCGTTCCATTACGCGCTGGTCATCATCGGATTCCTCCGCGAGCAGCAATATACACATGCTTTGCATGCAAATCAAAGAATGATAGATCGTAACGTACCGCAGACATCTGCCTCACGCATGGCCTCTCTACAAGCCACTGGCATAGCAGAGCTTCACATGCTCAAAAAGGCCAAGGACTCAGATCCACGCCGGCGGCTAGTGGAGGTGGAAAAGAAGATGCGGGAGATTCTGCTCTCCGACTACGAGGCTGATGTCGCCTTGCGGGAGCCAAGTCACAGTCGTCTCATCGACGCGAGACACCATACCGCCCCCGAGGGTTACTTTGGCTTCTTAATTCTACTCTATGGTGCACGAGGTGCATACGGCATCTGCAAAGAGCTGTTCCAAGCCGCGGTTATTGCGCGTCCTCATGCAGCCAACTACGAAGCGCCTATTACTCTCCTGACCGCCATCATGGATGCTCACCTCAGGGCAGAGGAGTATGATGAGGTGGATAAGTGCTGGAAATTGGCTCGGTCACAGGCCCAAAAGCTGGTCAAGACATTACAACAAGTCATCGAACCTGCCGCTCCGAAAGTCACGAACGACTCTCTCCTGGACCCCGACATCCAAGCGCAGGCGGCAGACGCATCCATCGCCAAGAATCGGCGGCAAGTGCTCTTCCTCGCCATGCGTCTCTACATCCGCAGCCTGCTGCAACGCCCTGACCAAGACGGGCAATTCCTCACTCAAGCCCAGCACACCATCAAGGACCTCCTCACCAGCGGCTTCGCTGTCGACAACACCACCTGGAACGAATTCATCCAGGAGCTTTGCCAACGCGGCCGTTTCATCGATGCGTTCACCACCTTTGAAGCATACCTCATGCCTGCGTTCCCCGGCTGGCGAAACCTCAATCCCGTGTACGTCCGCAAAGACCAAAAGGGCCACAAGTGGATGGAGCTGCGGCACTCGGACCTGACAAAGCGGTCCATGCTGCCGCGGTACAAGACGCTGGTCCTTCTTGCGAAGGCGTACGCGGACGTCAGGGAACAGGAGGCGAATGGCTTGGGGTATGATCCGGAAATGGGCGGGTGGGTGAAGGAGATCCTGGAACAGTTGGCGCCGATGACGGTAGATGCGATTGTGACGATGCCGAGGACTGGAGATGTACTGCAGCGGCAATATTTGGCCGGGTTGCTCTAGTGATCGGTTGTTGGTGTATTGGGGTTGTAGATACGGTATGTGTTCCATATGTGTCTGTGTATGTGTATACATGAGCACTGTTATGTTGAAGAGGTGGATTGTTCCTCAGATGAGGATCCTGTAGGATATGTATACTATTGACGACCTCGGGGTAATGTATACGGACTATAGTGCACGTGGTAACAGCGGCGTGTTGGATAGAATTTCATAAGAACAAGCATGGAATGGAACAGTAGGGGAGGGCGTTTACTTCAGGCGTCCTAGAGAAGTTCGCTCTGCTCATGAGCCCCAATGTTATCCCAAGGCTCCTCGTACTATGCATTACCGACCCAGCTACATGATTCATGCTAGCAACAAGATCTCCACCAATACGTCCAATATCCAGCGCGCTATATAGAGTTCAAGCCCAGTTCAAGCCCAGCTCAAGAAGCACGCCCAGAACAAAACCACTTCCCTATACCACGCAAATGTCTTGCAACTCATCCACTTCCCAACATCAAGCCCGCTTATTCAGATGGCAGTGATTGATTGCATCGATCAGGCCGACTCTACGGCCTTGGCCGCCTTCTTCGTCCTATCCTCCTCTTTATCTGCATCGAAGAAGACGGATTCTCTCAGCGGGGTCGCCGCCACTGCGGTGGCTTCCAGATCCGGAGGAGCCGTCCTAGCACTGCTGACAGCGACGAACCCATCGAGCTCTGTATCCTGTTTGAAGTCTTCTGCTCTCTTGATGTCGGAAGGTGTGGGTGAGGTGGGCGGTGGGGAGCTCATAGGCGTTGTTGTGGTACTTCTTGAAGTGGCCCAACCTTTCTTCTTTTCGCTTGCCCAGGCGCCCCAGGACGAGAGATAGGCGGTGGCGCGCGTGCTGGCTGCATGGAGGTTTGCCTGTGCTTGAGAGAGATCGGGCGCTTTGGAAACTGCATAGGACGTTAGCGGGTGCTTGCCTACTGCCATCACCCCCGGCGCGGAAAAGGGGGGGGGTCGAAGGAGTTCTTACACTTGGGGGCATGCTTCTCTCCAGTCGGGGGGCTCTGTCCCTCGACGCTCTCCCGTTTCGCCTTCTGCGCCTCCCTAATCGCCTCCATCTCGGCCCACAAGTTGTTGAACGCGCTGCTGACCTTCTTCTGTCCGACAGCGAGCTGCTTACCAATCACCTCACGCGACTTCTCGAGCCGCTCATCCAGATGCATCTCCGCTACTTGCCTAAGCGCCACGCGATGATCAGCACACAGACGCTCAAGGAGACAATTTGGAATGTGGAATTCGAAAACAGACTGAGATGCTTAGTGAACAACTGGGAGAGATGGGGGCTCGAAGAGAAACACCTGGGGGGATTTACGTACTGTGCGAGTCGACGCTGGACGTCTTCGATTGTCAACCCGCCTGAACAGGGATGCTTGGGGTCTACAATGTCGAAGAGGTGGGAGTCGGTGAACTTGTTCCAGATGCGGAAGTTTTCGGTTGTCATCCAAGCGTCGACCCAGTCGTTGGAGAAGTCGCTGGCAGGATCACCCTCAACGTCTGGGATAAGGTTCTCCTTGTCCTTGTTTTTCTCTAGATAGAGCTTGCATTTGACCGAGCTGAGCAGCGCTAGAAGGTACTCTTCGAACTGCATGCGGATGAACTCCTCACTGCCAGCATAGCCATGGTCCCTGGGCCGGCTCGGGTTCGATTCATCCCAGGTGTCGTATACGGTCTGGGTGAGGAAGTCTATCCATCGCCGATCCGGGGTGGACAAGATCAGCGCATTCCGGAGGGAAGTCGAGCTGATATTGAGGGTGTGGTCATCGAGATTGATCAGGATGTCGCTATAACGATCCTTCTGTTGGAGGAGGAGAGAGTTGGTGGATCCTACAATGTATGATTTCGTCCCGTGGTCTGCAAGCATGTCCAGCTGCTGCAATGGCGTGTAGGGCCCAAAGAGGGCGCCTGTGCCAAACAGCTGCAGTGGCAAGCCCATGTATGCGAGCACTAGGGCACATTAGCACGTAAGACTGGGAACAACGGGGCCCCACTCACATGATGCCCTTTCGGACGTGCGGAGTGAAGTAGGCATTACAAGCTTTTCCTCGTAAGAATTGAATTTAGGATCAGCAGCATCTTGAAGGTGGCGGATTAGGCCGGGTATCAGAGAAACAAGTGCGAACTGCATCATGCATAGACGTTCGCAGTGGGAGCCAAAAAAGAGCATCTGTATATACATTAGCAATAGGTGGAGAAGGAATGAGACGGCGCGTCACCTTCGGCTGAAGCAATGCGCATTTGAAAAGGACTAGTGTCTGCCATTTGAACTCGTGGATCAGCTCACGCAAGGATATTCCTATTGTACGGTCAGGGGTGGGAATCATGCTCGAGGAAGGGCAGATACCGAAGTAGTGATCCATCTCGCCCTCCTGGTTCTTGAGCAATACCGGCAAGCTCTCGTGGAACCTTTGCAGGATCTCAATATCCGTGAAGTCCCTGCCTATGGGTCAGCACTCGCGCCCACTCGGGATGATGCTTGTCGGACTGGTCCATAGCCTGCCATACCTCTGAGCGAACCAGGCGGCTGTAACCGCGCCCAGCTGCGCCTTGATAGCGCCAAAGTGCTGTGGGCTGTCACTTATAACCACCACGGCCTTCTGCACGGTACTCCGCGTAACCTCTGCGGGCCGATCTATCAAAGCATTCGAGTCCAACTGGCGTGTACACGATATGCCGAACAGGCTTGTCGCGGGCGTGGTCGCGGTGGCCTCGCGGCGCAGTGTGAAATACGAGTAGTCTTCGGTCGAACTATGGGCGCCATCGGTGAGGCTCATGAAGGGAAGCAACGGCCACTCGTTTTCGGCAGCGGGATCGGTGTCCTTGTCGGCACCGAGCCATCTCTCGACCTCGGGGCCTCTTGCGTGGTGGAACTGCGTGGAGGGCTCGGGTCAGTATGGACATCGCTTGAGAAGATGGAACGGAGAACTCACGTCAACGACGCACACCAAGGGGGCAAACGGCGCCATGGTGATCGAGGGCTATCGGGAAGAGAACGTAGGAGGCGGAGGGTCCATAGTCTTGGAAGAAGCTTGAGATCTGGTGGTTGCTGTAGCCGTGTCGTTGGTTATGTTCAGCCCTGCCAAGGCCGGTACATCCCAGTGCCCATCATCGCCCGACATGGCTGATTGAGTGGCCGCAGATGGCGGGGCAGCAGAAATATCACCGCTTCTCGACGTATACGGCATCACGACACTCGAACACATCACAAAGGTAGAAAGGACGAAATGCCCAGAAGCAGTGAGATTATTGACAGAAATAAAACTCTAGTTCTGGGAAAGAAACGACAGCAAGCAGATTATGCAAGCTTGGGAATCTTCCCTGTCTTGAACTGACCAAAGAGGAGGGGAAAATTGGTCTCCGTTCACCACCCGCAGCACCCACCAGAGCATCATGTGTGTCCCCAGTCCCCATGAACCAGCCCTTGCGGCGCCTTTGCCATTCCAGGCCCGCGCAAGAGAACGTTCCATTCCTCATTCCTCAAGAAAGCAATAACAGTGGGGAGAAGCCCATCCGATTTCCCCCCAGAAGGGGTCAAACCAGCCCCAAGGGCGACGCCCATATTCCGGTCGCAGTGGTTTAGCATACACAATACCCACGTTCCGAGTCTCTTACAGCTCAGTTCCTATGAGCCGCCATTCTCCTCGGCCGTGTGTGCCGTTTCGACGTTATGGTAGTCAAGAATCTCGGAGTACATCATGATCTACTTTTGGTCAGCACATGCATCATGGCAAGGACAAGGACCGAGCGCACCTTCCACGTGTCGACGGGGAGGTCTGCATCGTTGAAGGACCAATCGAACTTTTCCTCTGCGATGGGCTCGTCGGTCGGGTCATGATATGGGGCGAGGTACTCGTGAGCCAGCGCCTCTTCGGCGCGTACGCGCTTCTTAGGGTCGAAGACGAGCATCTTCTCCAGAAGATCAATGGCTGCTTTGATTAGGATATCCTCTCTACTATGCGAGGTGGGACGCCATACCTGCGGGCTCTGCGTTCCTGAACTTGTTGGCCAGAGGCTGCCGTTCGCGCTTGGGTAAAGACTGGACGAATCGTAACGTCTAGGGGCGGTGTCAGCGAGTATGGAGGTGCAACGGTCAGGGGGGGCTCTTACGTTCTCACTGCAGATGGTCTCGATGACATCGTCGGGAGGAGTGCCCAGAAGCTCCGTAATGATGGAGAATTGGTTGACATGATCCTTTCCTGGGAAGAGCGGCTTGCCCTCGAGCATCTCTGCAAAGATGCAGCCGGCGCTCCAGATGTCCACTTCAACATCGTACTTCTGCCAGGTGAGCATGATCTCCGGAGCTCTGTAGTACCTCGTCGAGACGTAGCCCGTCATCTGGGGGTCCTGTATGCGTGCCAGCCCGAAGTCACAGATCTTCAAATCGCAGTTCTCGTTGACGAGAATGTTGCTCGGCTTCAGGTCGCGATGCACGACGCCGGCAGAGTGGACATATTTGAGCCCACGCTTTCCAAAAGTCAGCGACCAGGGTCGAATAGAAAGTCTGCTGTATACGCACCAGGATCTGGTAAAGGAAGTACTGGATGAACTGCTTCTCCAGCGGCCTCGATGTGAGCAGACGGTGGAGATCGGTCCCGAGCAATTCCGTGACGAAATAGCTAACCAAGTTAGGTGAGAAGTCCTCGGGGCGGGGGGGCGGGTATGTTGGCCACTGACATGTCCTCGAGGGGAGAAATGAAGATATCACTTAAGCTGATGACCTTTTTTTTCGTTGATCAGCAGCGGATCAACCTATGGAGCGCTAGGAGGCTCACATTTTCATGCTTGAGGTGTTTGAGGAGCTTCAGCTCACGATAAGTCCGTTTGGAGAGGACGGGGGTACTGAAGGGTTTCATGATCTTCTTGATGGCGACGGCCTGGTTTGTGAGCTGGTCCTTAGCCGAGCTGGAGCCATGGTTAGATTCCTGGAAGACGGGGAAGGGGAGAGAAAGGACGAGACTGGGCCCTGGAGACGTACCAAACAAGACCGAAAGCGCCCATTCCAACGGGTTGCAGATCGGTGTACCTTTGCAGTGTCAGCTGGCGATCAGGCTGGCTTTGTTCTGCGCAAACGCACCTGCTTGTGATCTCGAAGGTGGTCCCAAAAATCTGGGCACGCACGAATTCGGCCATGATGGAGAGCGGGGGCAGCGAATAAGAGGAAGATGGGGTCTGATTGTAGTGTTGTGAGGGATGTCGGGGGGTATCAAGGATTTTGGGTGAGGGCGAGGGCGAGGTGGCAGGGTAGAGCGCCGGTCGGCGGAAATGCACAGTGTCCGCGGGGACGACACCGGGGCGAGGGATGGAAGCCGGCGAAGGGTGTGCTGTAGGGGGTGGACGAAGAGGGATGCGGTAACAGCGAAGGGCGACGGCGAAAGAGGGGGGGAAGACGCTGGTGGTGTGCGCGAGTGACAGCGGCGGACGCGGCGGACGCGGCAATCACTGCTTGATCAGGGTGGGGGGGTTTTGGGGAGGGGGAGCAAGCGGGAGAACGAGGCGTGGGAGGTGGAGTGAAGGAGAGAGAGGAGTAGGACGAGCGAGCGGGATCGATGGAGGGACAGGAGGGTAGGAGAGGAAGGGAGGACAGGAGAGAGGACAGTAGGGTAGATAGATGAGGGGCTGGTTGGCGGTTGGACAGGCGAACTTGGAAGAAGGAGCGCAGGTGGAGCGTCCGGGGGTCCGTGCGGGGACAACGACGTCATCCATGAACAGCTTGAGGACGAACAGGAGAGAGTGAACTCGGCTTGCGACAGGGCGACAGGGCTGGAGCTTGGCACGGGCTTTTTTCACCATTGTCTAGCAGTATATATGTAATAATAATAGATGCGGCAAGTGAATGGCTGGCTATACACAGTTACGCATGTCTGCTGTTCCCTAGGTAGAGAGTAGAAGAGGGCAGTGAATAGCGTTATGCTTGTTGGAGCTCTTATTCCAGATGGGGTTCGGGATGGGATTTTCACATTGGGACCATCGAGGATTAATCTGATTGGGCAGAGTGGCATCGGAGCGGAAAGATGATTCCCCGATCCCACCAGTTGACCCTGGCAAGGTTATCACGTGACATATCCAGCCCACATCAATTGATGCACCGGGGCCACATGCATGCATCAATGTTGCATGCCTCCGCGGACGGACGCGCCGAACCAAGCGATAGTACAATAGCACCAGCATCTTCCTTCCTGATTTGCGCAAGATAGTGGATAGAGTGTAGATGGAGGTGGGCCCCAAATCGAAAGTTGGAAGATGCCCAGGTGTGTACATATTTATAGCACGTGGGCGAGGGGACGGGGACGCCAGCCAGCCAGCGGGCAGTGCGCAGTGCCCACTGCGCAGCAGCAGGATGACAGATGGATCATATTATGATTTGGCAGCAGATCCATGGATCCAAAACACGTACTGTGTATAAAACCGTTTATACATAGCGTGAATGTGCAGGTGTCGGAGGCTAGGGCCAGTAGTACCGGTAGAGAGCAGGAGGGAAGAAAGGAGCGCAAGCCGACGTGCAGTCCCAGCACACCCCTGAAGGCCCTGGAGCCCTGCAGCCCTGGACTTTCTGGGCTGAGGGCTCCTGGGAGGGCTCCTGGACAGTGGACACACTGGGGAGCTGTGCCAGTTGGAGGCTGGAGCACTTTGAGGCGTTGCAGCCACGTGCAGATGCCCGCCCATAATCCATTCTTGATCCGTCGACAACTCCCGTTCACGGTAACCCTGCGTGCCTGCGTGCCTGTGTCCCTGTGTCCTTGTATGTACGTCCCATGTAGTCTACATTATGTATTGTTATTATATAGCGTGCGAGAACTGCCAGCTGCTAATAAAATGTGTACTGTGTACTGGATTGCGATTGGATGGTCTGTGGTGGCTTGGGACTTGGTGCGGCTGTGCCGTGGCTCGTCTCCTTCTCCATCTCCTCTCCTAGCAAAACAGCCAGTTGCACCTGCCTCCCCCCCGTGCCTCCTTCCCTGCCTGTCTGGCCTGCCTGCCTGCCTGCCTGCCTGCGCTGCCTCCTCCTGCCTCGCTCTTCGCTCCAGGGCTCTTCTCCCCCTTCACCCCTTCCACCCCTTCCACCCATTCACCCGTTCACCCTCCCTTCACGTCCTGTGCCCTCAATTCTGCCGGGATCGTGCTCTCTCTCTCTCTGTCAGTGTCTCTCCTTGCCCGCACTGATCAGCTGCAGCCCCCGTTTGGGTGCCCCCAAGTGCCCTAACCGCGCCTCCAGCCAGTCCAGTCCGGCCCCCGGGGTCCACAGACCATCGCAACCACCGCGACCACCGCGACCACCGCAACCATCGCAACCACCATCCGTCCACCATCAACCCTCCATCACAACCTACCTCCAACCCACCACTCAACCTTGCCAATCCATCCAACCGATCCCATCTCTCCTCTCCTCCGCCCGCCTCTGCCCTACTCGCCGATACCCCTCGCCCACCCTCACCAGTCGCCCGCCTTTCCCGGCTACCACTCGCCCCCAGTCCATCCTGGCGCCCTCCCGTTCGCTCCGTGACCGCCGCCGCCGCTCCACTCCACCCATCTCTCCCATCTCTCCCCATCCACCCACAACCTCCCCCTCCAGCTAAAGCTCCACCTCCACCTCCACCTCCGCTTCCGTCCTTCATCCGCCCTCCCATCCACTACTGAGACCACTGTCTCACTCCTCGTTCCACTCCAGCCCTCCTCCCCCTCCCCTCTCGCTTCCCTGCCTGCACCTTTGTCCTCCTCGTCCGCCCTCCTCTGTCTCCTGCGGCCGCGAGCCGCTGCGATCGCCGCGCACCATGGGTATCTGCATGAGCACAAACAACGAGGATGTCGAGCAGAAGAAGCGCAGCCAAGCCATCGACCGCAAGCTCGAGGAGGATTCGCGCCGCCTACGACGCGAATGCAAGATCTTGCTCCTCGGTAACCTCCTCCCCTTCTCCCCTTCCTGCCTTTGCTGACTCCCGCCTCCCTCCTCCCAGGTTCCGGCGAAAGCGGAAAGTCCACCATCGTCAAGCAGATGAAAATCATCCACCAGAACGGCTACACCCAGGAGGAGCTCGCCATGTACCGCCTGACCATCTACAAGAACGTCATCGACTGCGCAAAGGGCCTCATCACCGCAATGCGACAATTCGACATCGACCCAGAGATCCCGGGCAACCACGACTACTGCGACTACTTGCTCGACTACACCGTCGACCCGGACCCGGAGAAGCCCCTCGACATACGGGTCGGTCAGGCCGTCACCGCCGTCTGGCACGACCCCTGTGTACCCAGAGTCCTCGAGCACTCGAGCGAGTTCTACCTCATGGACTCGGCCCCATAGTAATTGCCCCTTCCCCTTCCCCTTCCTCCTCCCTTGGCTCCCCACGCTGACTCCTTCTCTCTCTCTCCCCCCGCAGCTTCTTCGATGAGGTGAACCGCATAGCCGATCCAAACTACATCCCCATAGAGTCCGACGTGCTGCGCGCCCGCACAAAAACCACCGGTATCTACGAGACACGCTTCAGCATGGGCCAATTGAGCATACAGTACGTGCGCCGGCTTGCGCGGTCCTGCCTTCCTTGCGCTAATGTGAAACGCTAGCATGTTCGACGTCGGAGGCCAACGAAGCGAGCGCAAGAAATGGATACATTGCTTCGAGAACGTCACCTCCATCATCTTCTGCGTCGCCTTGAGCGAATACGACCAGGTCCTTCTGGAAGAGAGCTCGCAGGTACGCCAGAGCAACTCACCCCCCCCCCCCGGAACCCACGGCTGACAAGTTGCCTACAGAACCGAATGATGGAGAGTCTGGTGCTTTTCGACTCGGTGGTGAACAGCCGCTGGTTCATGAGGACAAGCATCATCCTCTTCCTCAACAAAGTCGATCTCTTCAAGGCAAAACTCGCAAGATCCCCCTTGGGTAACTACTTCCCCGATTACTCGGGCGGTAACGATGTCAATCGCGCCGCAAAGTACCTCTTGTGGCGATTCAACCAGGTCAATCGAGCGCACCTGAACCTCTACCCGCAGTATGTCGTCGCTTGCAAACCCGCCTCTCGTTCTCTTCGCGTACTGACGCACATAGCCTTACACAAGCCACCGACACCTCCAACATCCGACTCGTCTTCGCCGCCGTCAAGGAGACGATCCTGCAAAACGCTCTCAAGGACTCCGGTATCCTCTAGTCCTCCTCCACACTTCCCGGCCCCATGGCCCCCCGCATCTTCCCACCTCGACGAGGCCACACGTCGGAACCCCGTGTGCACAAACCCCCCTCCCCCGCTTCTCCTCCGCCCCGCCGCATAATACACACGAAACATCACGACCACATCCCCCGTGCCATCTCTGATGCACGTTTGGGGCCACGAAATCAGGACTTTGGTTTATTTTTCCTGCCTCTCGTCATCAAGAGTGCGATAGCATTGGAGTTCAAGGCGTTTGTGTTTCGGATATCACTGGCCATACCACCCTTGGTTATTCGGATGTCTTTCTGCTTGTTTGCCGACATATTTGTTTTCCTGTTGTTTTGGCCACACCATTTCCCTTTCGCTCCACGCTGGTTCTCAGAAAAGTTGGCTGTTGGGTCCGGAGAATCTTGCCCGGATTGTATGCATCCTCTTCTGGCCAACAGGTGATTTGTACGTTATAGTCTCTCCTTGCTGCTCGTCCTCTTCTCCTATATCCGCCGTTGGTCGAAGCTTGTGCACCTTGCATGTCGCTTCTTGGTTTCTCCTTTTTTTTTTTGCCCCCACCACCACGACCGCCACATGTCCCGCGTCCGGGCGCACCCTTTGGGGGTGATGGAGGGGTTGGGAGTGTGGAAGAGCAGTTTGTTTTGTCGTCTTGTTGATATCCCTCATACGGCAATTTGGGGGAAGTGGGATTTGTTTTGTTTGTATCGCGGTAAACGAAGGGTGCGTTCCCCCTCCCTTGAAGCTGGGCCTCATCCCTTTCCTGGTGCGTTCCAAGGTCGGGCTGTACGAGACACTGCGAGGACCTGGTCGACCTGAGTGCATCTTCTGCCATATGGGCGTCCAAATCTATTACATCTATCTGGATAATTACTGTGGTCATGTTCCACAAGTGGATGAGTGGACCAGACCCAACACGAAATGCATAAACACTTGCAAGGTTGGGGCCAAAATATTGCTTTACCTACATGTGCAGGCATGGTGGGTTCCTCGGTATCCCGCTTGTCCTTGTGAAGGCGGGAAGAGAGTCCATATACAGTGTACATGTACATGTGCTCGATTTTTTAAGGTTAACGGTGAGCTAGCACGTCGGAAGACCTTCCGTGCTGGACCAGCGTATCGGTAGGGTATTGGTGGCAGGTGAAGTGCAGGGCGCATGGCGCGCTTGGCATTTTCATGGAACGATTGTATCAGCGCCTGGGCAAGGCGAATCGATACATAAAATACACAGACCCGGGTGACGTCCGAGGACCCTGGATTGAAGTGTGCGCACGTCTGTGGCTAAAAAGCAGGAAGAAGAGGCGAATTTCGCAGTCAAGCCAAGGTTGAAGGCGAGCCACTACCACAGATACCCATGTACGGAGGTATTGTTTGATCGGAGCCCGAAACCGTTGTCGGCGGCGCCGCTGCTGTAATGTGTAGAGAAATGGACTACACAGTGCACAGTCCGTAGAAACCGCAACGTTGGTCACTTCGACATGAGACGGCCGGGCATTCAAGATTTGAGGTTCGCAAACATCTAGGTACGTTTGCTCATGTGAGCAATGCCCCTTCCCGCCTCCAACCACAAACGCCAACCCACCAACGCGCCAAAAGGGTCCAATCTGTTTCGCTGTGTTTTGTGTCACCGTCGACCCTAGGCGAGGGGGCAATTGGCGTTTGGAGTTGGGGGTGCTGCATGTGCTGGAAACTGGTCGATTACAGGCGCATGCACCAAGCTAGGCGCACGGGGGCGGCGGCCGCCGCCGCGGCGGTTAGGTCTGGGGGCGGGGTGGAGTGGAGTGTGGGGGCGGGGCGGGAGAGTGCAAATGGAATTGGAATGCGGGAGACGAGGGGAAGAAGGAAGGGGGGGAGGGGCGAAGAGGCGCTTGGCTACTTGGTTCCCCGTCCATGGGCGGTGGGCGGTGTCGAAGGGGGTGTTGAAGGGTTGGACATGGTACAGAGCGGTCTCCCCTACTCGTTCAGTACGGACGTTGGTTGGGGGTTGGAGGGTTGGAATATCCAGCACCCACCGGTCAGCACCATGGAATATCATATCAATTCCGCAATCACCAATGCATTCATTTCAGAGATCCCTGCGGTCGGAGCGGAAATGTCCAACATGCGGTGTAACACGAACTTCACCCTTTAGCCGAACGAGCATAAGATGTACGGTAGTGGGGTGGGTAGCGAGGTAGCACCAGAAAGAAAAAAAGAAAAGAAAAAGGTCCAGTCCCTTGGGATGATCTATCATGTAATGGAAACCCAAACTTTTTGCAATTTGCTACCCTACGTAAGCAGTTAACATGACACCCATGGACTGGGCGGCTGAGATGGGAACCCCAAAGGAAAACATGTAGTAGGCATTGCACCGAATACCACTAGAAACAGACCAGATTCCCGATTTGAACATCGCGCTCGCTGCTGGCAGAGCGGCTCTTACCCTATTATACTTCATCCATAGCCGTGTTGAAGAGTGGACCCAAAGAGATTCGTCACGTCGTTACATGGTTGGGGATGGTTTCCTTTGCCATCCCATCCCGCTTACTTCCTGTTCGACAAGAACCCGCCGGTTTCAACCCCCTTGCTGTTAAAGTTCCTGCCGGCGGTCGACGGAGGTGTGAACTTGCTGTTGAGTTGAAGGAAGGTAGGGGCTTTCTGCTCGAGCGTGGGCGAAGTGACTGGTTTGGCTTCTGGGGAGGCGGGAGGGCTAGCAACGGAGGAACCAGAAGTCGTGTCCGAGGAGAAGGAAGAGGAGCGAGGGGCGGGCCGGTTGGAGAGGAAGTTGTGTGTCATCATCTCGGTAGTGGGAGAGACGACGCCGTCATTGTTGATGGGGGTCTTCTTCTCTCGAGCGTTGAGGGCAAGGAACGTGCGGGGGAAAGGGATGTGGTAGCGGGGTCCCGAAGCGCTCATGGTGGCGGTCACTGGTGTTTGTAGGCGTGTGGCGTGTGGCGTGTGAGGTAGGAGAGATAGGGTGGTTGGGTTTACAGCGTAGTGAGAGCGATGCAGCGGAGGTATATCCCCTGAACCAAAGGCGAGGTGATGCGCTCTCTTTATACAGTGCTGACCGACGAGGTTCCCAAGCCTACCTGGGGATTCGACTTATTAGCGTTCCGTGTCCGGTCCAAGCTCTCTGGTCCCGTGGGTGGGGAGGCTTAAATTGGGGATAGTCCGAGTGTCAAGTGACCCCTACGGGGTGGAAAAAGAAATGAGGGCGGTTCTGGAGGAGGGGGACAAATAGGCTTGATGGATCGCACAAGTCGTCTATGGGGCGGAACCTCCCAGGCTGGCTTGATAGTAGCCCAAGGATCTTGTGTGATAGTGTCCTGCTGGATCCCAAGCCGTCGTTGGATCGCGTTTCGCTTGGCAGGCTGCGTGGTGTTTGGCACGAATTAACAGTCGTATATTGTTATGAATGCCAAAGAGGAGTTCAACGGTGGTCGATATCTCGGTGTTGGTAAAACCTGGAAGTGAGACGACTAGCAGTTCCAGGGTGGGGGAGAGAGGCACAAAGTCTTGCTGGTCCGTTGGGGACGGGGGACGGGGAACGGGGAGTGGGTGGGTTGGCTGTTTATAGGGCTACAGGACAACACAGTACCAGGAGATGTCCAAGTGTGCAATGCTGAGGAATCTGGACAAACACCAGGTCTTATGATGTCAGCAGTGGCCTCGGTCCAGTGCGGTGCTTGGGAAGCAAGGGCCGGCAGGGTGCACGAGAATGCGTAGGGAGTGAAGAATAATGGGGATAGGAGAAGCGTTTCCGAGGTCCAGGAGAGCAGGGCCAGACGATCAAAAGGCGGAATGGCGAGGGAATTATAGAAAATGGCGAGCGCCTGACGACTCGGAAAATGCAAGTCCAGCGTCTAGCCTGCCTAGCGGCTTACCACAGCACCACGAGAAGGTTCCCACTCCGCTCACTCCACCCATTATTTTTTGACCCTACGGATGGTTGAGCGAAGTGCCTCTCAGGCTGCAGGTTACGCGGGCCACGACTCTAGGGTACCCTACCCTAGGATGACCACCATCTGAGAGGTGGCACTGAGTACGTTGGCGGCGGGCGCAAGCACGGCTCGCAACCGCCAAAGAGGACCACGTGTGCCTCTCTGGATGCTCTTTGGCCGTGGGATGGCGGTTGGGAGCTGGAGCGCGGGAGGGTGGTGTTGCACATCCATCTGTAGCGGGGGGTGGTGACGGTCACAGTCACGACGGCTCATCTGTGGCACCAGCATCCCATGCGCCGACGGCTCGGCTGTGCAATAATAATAATGGTGCAGGCGCGCATGCGGGCGAAAACTCTTATTACTGTATTATCATGAGAGTTAAAGCCGAAGGTAGCCAGCTCAGCCAGCTGCAGGGCAGAAGACGGACAGAAGTGGAGCGAGACTGGGGCAACGTGTGGAGAGGGAGGAGATGATGGGCTTCCCGTGACGAGGTGTTTTTCCTTTTTTCCTTTTTTTTTTTATCCCTTCTCTTTTCTTTCCTTTTCGTCCCATCATCCCCTCTTATCACCTGCAAGAATCGGCCACCTGCACGGTGGCCACCTGCGGGCATGGATCTATTCCCATGTTGACCCTAATATCGTTGGCATGGTCCATGGGCTCGCATCTCCCCGTGGCTCCCGAGTCCCCGTCCCTTCAACCTTGGAATTCGTCGATTCATGATCATCATTCGGCTCCATCCGATCGGACCGTCCCCACAGTTTTCTTCGCTTCTGCTTGGACTGTGCAGGTAATATACATGGTCTGACAATACTGTAGTATCTCAGTCTCTAGGCTCACCCTCACCGTCCTCTTTCTTCTCCTTCATTTTTTTTCTTTCAAATGTTCTCCTGCAATCGTCCACCTCGCCATGGCCGTCGCAGGCCCCGCTCACCTCTGCGGATGGCGAGGGAGGCGATATGATGGTGTGACTGTGATGTCATTTGCCCTGGCTCTGGACGAGGCGTTATACATAGGTCATTGATTAAGCCTTCCTCTTGCTCTCTTGCCCTCGTGGTGAACATGGATAGAATCTTATTGGCCCCTTCTATCCGCTCAGCTTGCGCTTGACAGGCTTCTCCGCACCGCCCTAGCTACCCATAGCTAGGTATTGGTACATACTCCATGGGTTGCTGTGCAAACAGTCTTGGCCAATCTTCCAACGGATCAATATTAAATGGGCGGGGAGAGAACCATCTACGGTACTGTGTAGGGTGCTCATCTCTAGGTATGGCGTGAGCGGGCGGGCAACATCGCCCTTCCCGTATCATGTTCGTCTGCTATCGAGCCGTTCCTGTTCAATCATGTGGAGACTGCATCGACGTTCGCCTTCCTGTTTTCATCAAAGCCCGGCCACGGAATGGGCACCCGGGATGGGCACCCGTCTTCACCCGCACAATCGAACGACACCTGCTTGTCAAACAACCCAGCTTGTCTACCTTCCCACTCGTGGAAAACACCGTGACCGACGCCCGTACTGTGTATCCGCACCTGGGCCAGACCGCTGGCTGGCTAGTGTGCAGACCCTCACTGTTACATGGGTGCATAAGTACTGTTGTAAGATATACAGGCCTCGGACTCGCTGGGTCTGGTTCATCATCGCGCAAACATCCATACCTAAGGGATGGTATATTGGTCCAGAATCCTCAATGGCATGTTGTTGAGCGTTTTATCCACGATATCACCACGCTAGACAGTGACCGTGCGCAGCTTACAACGCTCATCACACTGTTTGTAGCAGTACACCTTTGCAATGATTGTAAATTTTGCTTTGTGATGCTAATACACTCGTCTGAATATGTCCCTCCCAATGCACCCATAACCCCAGGTAATTCCAGAGCAACGGCTCATGCTGGCTGGACGCTATCCCAAACACTTGAGCATGTCCAAGTCCTTGCCAGGTAACGGCTAGGGAGCATGCACTGGTGATGCGCCAAGTCCCAGGAAATGAAAAGAGGAATGAATAGAAGCTGCCGCAGATCAAACACTGTCTAAAGAAGAAAGGAGATGGTGACGGTGATGGTCATAATCACACAGACCTATGTGGTCTCGAAGTGCTTCTTGAGGTCCTCGGGATCGTAAACATGGCCTGTAAACTGCTCCATAAGATCCCTTACAGTCATCCAGAGTTGCTGAGTGGCCATCTCGACGGCTTCCATAAACCTGGCCGCTTTCTCGGGAGACTGGAGGTCCTCGCCGCTCGCAGTGATCTGACGAACGTTGCCCCTTAACTCGCGAGGTATCTTGTCACTGGCATCGGCACGCGTTCGCTTCTTGGAGGTGTCTACAAGGTCACCAACGTCACGACCTCGAGGAGGGTAGTTTTGGGGCTGCCGTAGGTGCATGTAGTCTCGTGGGTTGAAGCCACGGTCACCTTTAGACGCGGCGATGCGCGGAGCATTCCGTACGAAGCGACTATATACTGACGCGGCGGTACATGTAGGAGGTACCCCTTCAGCGATGCGCCTTTCGTTGAGTTTGTTCGCAATGGCGTCCCACGTATAACTCTTGTTCACGCGAAGATCCTTGATCATGTGGTTCTCTGGATCATCCTCCACGTTCCTGGCCCGACCACCTCTTCTAGCATGCGTGGTCAGTGGCAGTCGGAGCCGCTTCGCCTGCAATCGAGCTTTCATGGGATCCGCACGAACAAAGGTCGAAACCTCTTTCTGCATGGTCGACTTGGTAGAGCTCTCCGGCATCTGCGTTTCCATCATCGTTGGAGTAGTGGGTCGAGATTCGTTGGTGCCGTCCAATTTCCCGCCGTGCGAGGTAGTTTCAGGTTCGAACAGTGGTGACTCGGCCTCTTCAAGGAGGGAGCTCATTTCATTGCCGTTATGGTTAATCCTTGTGGTGGTATCCTGGACGACGTGAAAGCCGTCAAGCTCGGCGCCATACGATGTATGATCAGGTTCGAAAATGGGGGACTCGGGGCCTTCGGGAAACCGCGCCATTTCAATGCCGTCGCACTGGTTGGAGGCTGTTGTGGTGGCTTCCCCGCCACCCATAGTTTCAGAGTCGCGCTCGGCGTCGGAGTCGGAATCGTAGCGGGCAAGAGGTTTGTGCTCATCAGGGCTTGCTGAGCGTCTGTTGAATGTGCGCATGGGCGAAGAACCGCGGCGATGGCGACCGTCGTCCCAGTCCGCAAAGTCGTCCATCTGCTCGTCACTATCGACAAAATCACTACAGTTATCGTCAGATGTACTGCGAAGGCGAGCAGCTGGACGCACAGCTGGCGCTGGGGCGCCTGAGCTTTCGTGGGAGGGATTGTTAGCTTACGCTTGAGCAGATCCATCTGCGTGGTTATCACGGGTATCCATGCCTGCCGGTGACGATGGGAAGTTTGCGCTATTCTCGGTTGTCAGATAGATGGAGACCTGCTATCTGTTGGTTAGCACCATCACCACCAGAGAAGATTGTTGCTGGTATCATACAATGGAGCGCCTTGGAAAATAGCAATCAAGGTTAGCTGTTGGTATGCTAAAGTCTTGTGCTCGGTGTTGATTCAAACACAAGAGGCAGGGCTGCAGGGACACGGAGAAGGTTGTGTAAGGCAAGTAGTAGTGACGAGCGGCCGGAATAAGACACTATATGGGGATGGGAGAGCTAAGCACGAGCCAATGCGACTTTCGGCGGTGTGTGAAAAGAACTCGAACCGGAGCAGAAACGGACAAAGTGCTTCCCAGGCAGCGACCGACCATGGAGATGGCCCACAGTACCGTTTGCACCTGATGAACTCCCCGGTCGGGACACCCATGACCAATTGCAACGTTAACACAATTACCCTATGATGCCATGAGGAAACCCTAGTTGGTTGACTTCGGGAAAAGTGAAACAAGGCAACAACCAAACAGAATATCAAAAAATACAGCGCGTATAGAACAACGTGGATTTGACGGTAAGTTTGTAGACATTGAAAAAAGAGACGATATCGAGAGCGAAATGGCCGCGCATCCTCGCTCGTAGGGCGGCGGTACCTCTGTCCCACCAGCGGCTTGTTCCTGGACATTCACCACATTTTCCACGGTCCACTCCCATACAAGCTAGAACCTCAGATATAGTAGCCAGAATAAGCCAGCCGAGCCTGACTCCTAGCCAGGAGTTGTTCGGACTTTTGTTCTGGTGTCTTCTGTATCGATGTTGATCTCGTCCATGGACGTCTGGGCGGTAGAATTGACCTGAACATTGAATATAACGATAACACAGTTGAGGTGGACTTCCGTGAAGTGTTGGAGGCGGAAGGAGCGCTCTCGGAGAGTGGATACATGGCGACCACAGCCTTGGTCCGTTGAGGAGCACGGTAAAGATGGGGAGACTTTGGTTGAGGCCTGGACGAATTGACGTAACGCTATACCCAAGAATGGATTACGCGGATCGGACAAGGAATTGAACACTCGGGATGGTTTTGATGGAGCGAGGAGAGAGTGGAATGGAGCTCTTTATCTGACTGTTGGGTGAGACTGGAAACAGGAACACACACCATGCCAACCTAAGAACCCTTGGGAAGGACACATTTCTGCTTCGCCCTGTACCTGTGGCTTTGCTCAAATCCGCATTCGGTTTCAGACCCCATCGTGAGAGGGGCGCTCCGATGGCGCCCTGCGCCGCCCACGCCTCCTTCATCCTTCAAGCTTGGGCTGTTTGTTTTGCAGCATCATAGGCAGCCGTAAGCGCTCCGCCAGGCGTTGGGATAAACAGAGAAAAAAATAGCAACCAAGGGTTCGTGCAAGATGGCATATGCTGTGATTCCGCTTGGGCCGTGAGAAGAACGTATTGTCTCGCGTGGGGGGCGTGGTCGCGTTCGCCTGGAGGGGAGAAATAGATAGATAGATAGGAAGGCTAACCACTTACGGAAAAGGTTCTGATTGTACCTATGTATTTAATACTACCTATAGTGTGTAGGCCTGGGGATGCCGCTTGGACGACTCTCGAGTTTGGGGGTTGTTACAGGGAGTCATCTTTTGCTTTCCGTCTCATACCCCTCTCTGCGATTCGTGGTATATGCAGGTAGAAGGCGCCCATGTTGGAGACATGCCTGTGACTGGTCAATTGCGGTATGCGCCCTTCACCGAAAGCTTTCCATTGACGGCTCTCCTGTGCCAGAGCTGATGCATTGGGGCCGCTTCTCAAAGCGAGACTTGGGCACCAAGATGCTGCCAATGGTTGTCGCTTCGACAGATTGCGTGGTAAAGACCATAATACGGCAAACTGTCGCAAGAGTTGGTTGCACAGGAAGGGCACGAATGTACACGAGTTTTGAAGAATCCACAGAAGGTTGATGCTATCCTTGAGCCGGCACAAATTGCTCGAACTTCCGGCAAACTCCTAGTCACTGTGTTTTGAACCACTGCTCGCCCTGCCTGCGTTTGGTATAGTGCAAATCAATCCCAATAAGCGCCGTTGTAGCCTTCCTTGCCGAAGCACCGATGCTCTCCATGACGAGAAGAGGTTTCCGCTGTGGAAAGAGATGTGCACAGAACGAGGCAAGTTACGTCCGCTCGTACTTGATGGGGGGAGCCACACGAGCGAAGCCAGGATAGAAGCTGCCGTCGCAGGACTTGCACTGCCATAGGGTCAGTAACGGGCTACAGTAGCAATGCCTTTGACAAAACGCACCGCGTTGTCTGCTCCCATGACACGGTCCTTGCAGATACGTTCACAGTTTGTGAGTCCTGGGACGAAGGCCATCTAGCGCAAGTGAAAGGTTAGCACAGAGGAAACATCGGCGGCAAGAGAGGCAGAGTTCCAGAGACATACATCCACGCAGTATTTGTAACGCCTGGAACACTCGTTGCAGGTGGTAGCCGCAGCATCGCCGACTGGCATGCGGGCCCTGATCTCTGCCTTGGAGACTGCTGGAACCTGGGGAGCGCCTGCAGTGAGGGTGACCACCCCACCGAGGAGCGCACCCAGAAGGACCGTGATCTTCATGACGGTAGTTGAAGCGTGGGTGAATGTAGTGGACCAAGGAGCGAGTGTAGACGAAGGAGCGTGGGCCCGCGAGCGAGAACATTCAGAGGAGGATGCGACGTAGAAGGTTGGGTGGTGGAGAGAGGGTCGACGACTGCCCTTGAAATAACGGGAAGGCACTGACGGAGAACTTCAGCTTGTTGGCTCCGCGTCACCGCTACACCACGCCCGCCCATTGGCTACCTCGAGCTGGAAGGCGCACGGAGCAGCTAAAAGGGCTGCTGATCAAAGGTGTCCATTGACCATGGCAAATGGCAGGACTTGAGCCCTTGGAGCGCCTGGTTTCGGTGAAAGGGAGGTTGCGTTATGCGATCGCAGAGCCATTTGACAGGGTGCAGAGTCCGAGACCAAGCATCTCGACCAGATATTCGGACGGGTGCATGCGCAAAGATCGCTCCAATGTTGGTCGTTGCACTGGGCTTCGGACACTGATCAATCGTTGTACGGCGCGCCTTTTTAAATAGTCGCACTCTTAGGCAATCTTTCCTTGTGGCGACTCTAACAATTCCAGGCCCGAGCTACTCTATCTATAGGACAAGCAAACCACAATGGAGTGGGGTCATAATAGATGAACAAGCACTTGGTACCCGCAAAGCGTGCGACAGTGAACCTTGATAGTGGTCAATTTAGAGCTAGGGGTTTCTAGACGCCATCCGCGCCGTACACTTCGTTGAGCCACAAAATCTACGACCATCAAACTTGAAAGCCGAACCCGTGCATTTGGGGTCAATCAGAAATGGAAAGTCACCGAAGGCAACACGACCATCTGCCCCCGGGACGCTGGAACGACTGTATCGGCATCGTGAAAGTTGTGGATAAGCAGGGCACCAAGCTAATGTCGTCCAGTTAACATCCCAGCCTCGTATTTATGTTACCTAATACTGGTGCTGGTGTCTCCTGCTCAAAAGCTAGGAGAGAATCCGGGAGCCATCCGGAAACGAGCTCATTTGCCTCGAATCGGGCCCAAAAATCGCCTTGCTAGACAGCGGCACCCCAGCTCAGAAGTCCAGTGCCTAATCGAAAGGAGTGGCTACAGCCAAACCAAACCTCAGCAACCCTAAATCTGCGCTTCCGTGAGCGAGCGAACACCCATTGGATCTTCCAATCCGCCATCCTGGAGCAGGTTCGGTCCGAAGCGTTCAAGGGATCATAAGCGTACGGTGTCTTCATCGGCCTGCCGCGCCATGCCGTCGTGGCCCTACGCATTTCTTCATCGCTTCCTTGTGCGCTTGGGAACGGGCTTGGGCTTTGCGGTACTCCTATTTGTCCGCCTGGTGCTCGGCGCGGTTTCCGCTGCAGACTCGGCGCTTTCCTCTTCCTCTTCTTCTTCCCCCTCTTCCTCCTCCTCCTCTGCAGACTCCGATTGTGCAGGTTGGGTCTTGCGGCCAGACCTGGTTCCTTTGCCACCTTTTGCAGTTGCACTCCTCGTTGGTTTTTTACTCCTCGTGCTCTTTGGCGTTGCCATTGTCGTCGATGCGCTCCCAGCTCTCTGCGACTTTGCGCCTTCGGGGAGGTCTCGAAGTAAACCAATACCAGGATGATAGAGCGCCTTATCCTCTTCAATAGGTACGAATGGTGGAGAGGATGAGACCGCAGATCCAGGCCCATGGAACCTTCTGTGCCACATAAGCTCGCCAAAGTCGTCTTCGGGAAGTTCAAACTCCGGGATGTTGTAGGCCTCATCAGGATCAAGAGGATCTGGGGCATCATGGAAAGCGTAGGCCATTTCTCGTTCATCCAAGGCGTGGAGGTCATATAGCTGTTCAAGTTTTCGCCATACGCCTGGAATGCGTGTATGTTGCGCGTCCTCGGTCGCGAAGCCGAGAGAGCGCATGTTATTGTGAATAGAAATCATGCGAAAGTGTTTGTGAAGGCCTGTGGTGTCAGTCAAGAAAAAAAGCATGGTAAGAAGCCCCAGCATACCCGTAGGTTTCCACCGTATCATGCTCTTGAACAATTGAGTCTCTTGATCGTCCGTCCAAAGGTCATTGAACCCGTCACCATCGTCCGGTGACGGTTCTCCCTGGGACTCGGCTGCGTCATCCTCGTTCAGCGGTTTCTGTTGTGCTTCGGACGAAGGCGTTGAGGCCGCGGCGGCCTTGGCCCTTTTCCGGGGTGGCATCGGTAGTCACCGGATTGCAATCAATTCGGCATTGCGTACGTGAATGGGGGCGCTCTTGGCCGGTGTGTCTGAAGGAGCGAGAGCTCTAGGTGGAGCTCTGGAAGTGGCCCCGGGGTTGTGACGCGGTTGGGGCGCGATTGCCAAGGCATAGATCCGCCGAGCGGAGTTAAGAGCGCCCCATCCCTCCAAGGGCTCCTCTCGCACCTGGGCAGCAATCGTGAGCAACGCCCTATGGCCGACAAGGACGGCGGTTTCGCCCACGATGTGTTCAGCACCGAGAACCTGTGGAAATCGTCGAGCTTATTCCAAGATCCGACGATATGTCGATCATCGCTCTTTGCGCCCGTCCACCTTGATGGTCCGTCGTCGCGTCGCGTCTGAGCTCTCAACGCATCGAGCACAATGGCTGATACAGTTTAGTTTCTTCAATAAACCTGGATCTTCCATACGAGCCCAAAGATGACCTGGAGCTTGAATTGCAGTTACCGGATTTAAACAGTTTTGAATTGGAACCCCTTGAGGACATTGAGAGGCTCGATACATCGATTTCGGTTGAGAGCCTGCAACTGGAAGAACAAGAAGGGAATTTGTGGCATGATCTCTTGGACACAAGCAAAATATGGGATAAGCCCATGTCTTCTACCTGGGAGGTGTTCGTTCATCCCAATAAGTTGCAGAGTGAGCCCGCATATCTCACAGAGGCTGGACCGGTGGCTTTCCATGCGGCACGAACCAAAGGCACCACTTGGCCCGGGGGGAGGGTATTTCAACGATCTATCTTCTTGGAATCCCTCTGGAATCTAGGACTTGGCCGCTCATCCGTTCTGTTTGCGTGGGACCAGAATGCGCGGATGTTTGTTCAAACTCGGACTGACGCGCTTCCCTCTGGCTTAAGCCCCGACGCTGCCAACAGCGTCATCAGCTCTTTTATCCTGATGGGGAATACATTCCGGTATCTACAGACGTTTGCCGATCGGACTTTCTCATCGACAGTCTCCATCCCAGCAAGAGTGGCACTGGCCGCTTCAATCTCGAGCATTCTCACCACTGTCGAGAAACACTTGGGGCTTCATTCAAATGCTCTGGAATCGGTGCTCCAGTTACAGAACCTTCTTGCCGGGCCTAGGGATATGCTTGTCCACGTCGCACGACTAGTAGACGCTGTGAATCACTCCAAGACCAACGAAGAATTGGCCTCCACCCTGTATGAGCGTATCTTGGAGGCTGAGGAAGATGAAGTTCTACGGAATCTATCATCGGCTATTCTCTCATGCGTATCAGGCCCTACATTAGAGCTCATTGGCGAGTGGATTGGGATACAAAGGGGACGGGGCGTTACGCCCGTTACCAGCCGGTGCAAATTCCTCGTCCCAGAAGGCGAATCAGAGGATCAAAATCAGACTGAGTATGCCTATGACCCAACTCTGATGCCGCGGTTCATAACATGCGAAGAAGGAAAGATGATATTTGAGACAGGAAAGAGCTTACGGTTCATACGCTCACACCATCCTGGCCATCCTTTGGCGACGCTTGAGGTCCAACCTCCTGACTTGGAATGGCGGTTTAGCTGGAGAGACATTCACTGCCTTGCGGCTAAAGCCCGAACTTACGAAGAGTCTCTCCGTTCTGCGATCCGGGACTTTGGGTCCAACCATGCGGACAACGCATGTTTTGAACCGGCGGAGCGTCCCATGGTCGAGGAGTGCGCTCAATTTCGACTGGCCGGGGACGGTGATCCGGGTGTCCTGGTCGAGCAGGCAGCGCGTATTTTCGACACAGCACCCACTCAATCAACACAGAACGAGATTCAGGCATTAACCCTTCGAATACTCACTGGAAACGTTAAAACGGGCGCCGTTCCGAGCTTCTCTCCGCCGCTGTCGATGACTTCGACGCTTTCGTTTCGTCCTCTGCTTGCGGCCCAAGCGAAATTGGTCAATACCACGGCTCTTCGCCTTTTCTTGCGGCAACATCAACTTCGGGCACATTTGTCGCTGCAAAGACAATACCAGCTACTTGGGAATGGTGTGTTCTCCTCCAGGCTTGCGTCCGCTCTGTTCGATCCAGAACGGGAGACAGCTGAACGGCGCAAAGGGCTGATGCGAAGTGGGGTGCGCATGGGTCTACAAGTGGGATCTCGCAGCACCTGGCCACCGGCAAGCTCCGAGCTCAGATTGGCACTAACGGGGGTGTTGAGTGACAGCTTCTTCTCGTCAGCTCTGTACCATGATTCGACGGCGAAAGGCACCAGTGCGGACATGGCTGGTGGATCTCTATGGAGTGATAGGGACGAGCTGCCTGGGCACCTGAACTTCGCGGTGCGTCAACTTTCGGAAGCGGAGATGGAAAGGGTCATGGACCCCGATTCGCTTTGCGCTCTGGACTTTCTCCGCCTACAATACGTGCCGCCGAACCCGCTCCATCTAGTGATCAGCACGAGCGCACTTGAGAAGTACGACATCATCTTCCGATTCATGCTTAGGCTGCTGCGCATGTTGTTCGTGGTCTCCCATCTTCCACGCACATACTCTACGGTCGAAGGGAGGTGGCTTAGGATGGAAGCTCACCATTTCGTCAGCTGCGTATCGTCGTACATGTTTGAGAGCGGAATTGCGGAGCACTGGAATGCCTTTGATTCGTACCTATCGACGATTGAGAGGTGTCTTGATGAGGAAGATTTGGCTGGGGAGCTGGGCACGCGGGTCACGACCAGCCTCGAGTCCCTGCGAAGGACGCATGAGCAATGTCTGGACAGCATCATGTTTTCACTGCTCCTGCGGCGGCGTCAAAAGAAGGTCATGGCGCTTATGGAAGAGGTGTTTGACCACATTCTCCATTTTGCTAGGCTCATGCGTCAAGGCGAAAGTGAAACTACGGCTCAGGTGAAGAGTCTGTACGCAACCGTGAAGGGGAAGATGCGCGTGTTCATCAGCGTGTGCAAGGGCTTGACCATCAAGGGAAATAAAGGCTACGGAAAAGGGAAAGGAACGGCAGAGGAAAATAGCCTGGAGCGATTGGGGGTACTGTTGGAGATGAACTCGTATTATGCTGGCTGATGAAAGTCCTGTCTCCACCCCAGCTATAGCTACAGGGGGATCCGTCGGAACGCATCGGTAACTCTGGTTCCGCACGTTCCGAAAGACGCGGTTGCCAAGGAGTGGCTGTGTATTCACCAGCCTCATCTCTCGTGTGCGGATCGGGACTAGTGCACACGTACGCACTGATCACTGCCATGGGATCGTATGGATGGCTGCTTCGGGATAGATATGAGATTTTGCAGGCTCGAGTACTCCGTGTAAAAGCCGTCCGCCATAATATGCTGGCCGGTTATGGCAGCATGCCGCATGCGGGTATCTTTATGGACGATGCGAGGTTCCTAGGTACACAGTGTAGTCGTCTTCCAACGGCGCATACACGCACCAGTCGATATATCTCTCAGTCAGGACTCCGAACCCATCCTGAGTACATCGCCTACAAGTAGTAGCCAACTACTACTTCCCTAGAATAGAATCGGACAATTCGTCAAACGTCGTCGTCGTCATTCATTATTGTGTTGTCACTTCCAAGTATAGGTACATACATAGTCCACCTGGGCGCGCCCCCCCGGTTCTTCCGAAGTTCCCACGCCCACGCTAGACTACTTGCGGAATGGCCGACTACAGACTTGCAGACAGAGCCAGAACGGCGTCTGCCCATAGACTATCTATCAAGCGCCTTACTCTGCAGGTGAACACCCGACCTCTGGAGCCCCAAGATCACCACGCCCTCCCTCGCCTGCCCTCCTCCTCCTCCTCCAGGGCCCCTCCTCCTCCTCCCGCCCCGTGCTACCGGAAGCCACCGTCTTTCTCCTGCGGCCAATTGGCCTCTCTGGGTCCAATATCGGTCTGCTGCCGCTCGTTTTTTCTGCGCATCGCGATTCTCGCCGCCCTTGAGCTTTTTCCCGCACCGAACCCATCTGGGCACTCCTGTACGCCCACCACCATCTCCACGGTCCTCTTCCAGACTGCGCAGGCGCCACCTGCTCCGTCTCGCAAGGAGCAATCCCCGTCCCGGCCCGCGCGTGCTCGCGGTGCTCGCGCCTTAAATGGGGAGAGGGGATCAAGTTACCTCGACCTCTCCAGTCGTGCCCACCGATGCATCCACACCGGCCGATAACGCCCTTCAGCCCTCGAGACCCATAGCGAACCCTTCCCGCGAGACGATTCGCAAGAGAGAACCCTCCAGTGATAATGCGCCTGGCCATTCGCTGGCCGACCAAGCCTATTCCCACCGCACGCATGCACGATCCCCGGCATCTGCAATGCCTCGCCCACAATCCCCTTCATACAAGCGGATAAGAGACACTCCTACGGCTAGGCCGGCCAAGGACATCACGCCGGACAGCATGATCGAGGGTGCCAGCAGGCGCCGTTCCCGTCTGCGCGATCCCTGCGCATGGTCCCTTACCACCCTTCTCACTGCTCTGCTCGGATTCACGGTCCTGTTTCTCATGCTCCACTCCTTCATGACCCGCCAGCTCGACGAAAAGGGATGTGAGATGTGCTACATGCGCCCCGCCTTTGTCAAGTTCCCCGAGTTCGACACCGAGCACACACGCTTTGCGAGCAAATACTCCTTGTACCTCTACCGCGAGGGCGGCATTGACGAGGACCCTCGGGTATGTTGCCCAACTGTTCCATCTCGCCAACGGACTGACTGATAACCCCCGTCTAGGTCAAAGGTGTACCAGTGCTCTTCATCCCTGGAAACGCCGGGAGCTACAAGCAGGTGCGTCCCTTGGGAGCCGAAGCCGCCTCCTATTACCACGATGTCCTGCGTCATGACGTCGGAGCAACTAAGGCAGGGAAGCGGTCATTGGACTTCTTCACTGTGGACTTCAATGAAGACTTCACCGCCTTCCATGGGCAAACTCTGTTGGACCAGGCCGAGTATCTCAACGATGCTATTGCCTACATACTCTCCCTATATCACACTCCGGCTCGATCTTTCCGCCAGGGAGATTTGCCCGACCCCACGTCGGTCATCATTGTGGGACATTCCATGGGAGGTGTGGTGGCTCGTACCATGGTTACCATGCCCAACTACCAGGCCAACTCCATCAACACCGTCATCACACTCTCCGCGCCGCATGCAAGGCCTCCCGTCTCTTTCGATGGCGACATAGTGCGCACATACAAGGGCGTGAACGACTATTGGCGCCAGGCTTATTCGCAGAAATGGGCCATCGACAACCCGTTGTGGCACCTCACCCTCATCTCCATCGCGGGCGGAGGATTGGACACCGTGGTGCCGTCTGACTACGCTAACATAGCGTCGTTAGTCCCCGACACTCACGGGTTCACCGTGTTCACGTCTACCATTCCCAACGTGTGGACTGGCATGGACCACTTGGCCATCACGTGGTGCGACCAGGTCCGCAAGAGCGTAGTGCGAGCACTCTACGATATCATCGATGTGTCAAGGCCTACCCAGACACTTCCTCGCGCCGAACGTATGCGGGGCTTCAAACGGTGGTTCTTGACAGGCCTAGAGGACACCGCTGAGAAGAGTTTGCCACACTTGGAAGCTAAGACGCTCTTAACCTTGGAGGACGACTCCAATGCCATCATGAAACAAGGCGAGCGGTTGGTATTGAGGAGCCTTGGCCGGTCCAAACAGAGTCCGAAGCCATATTTGCTACCCATCCCGCCCCAGGGCGCTGACGAGAAGAAGTTTACCCTCCTTACCAATGAGAGGCTGGATGCCCCAGGCGAACAAGGGAATCTTGAGGTCCTTCTCTGCAGTGTTTTTCCACTTCACCCTGGTCAGTCGGCAGCGCTCTTCTCCATGAACATGGATTTGTCTGGTGATAGCTCTGGGTCTGCAAGACTTGCTTGCAAGAATGCCGTTTCGGACGTCATCATCCTGCCCGCTTCTTCCCGTCAATCCACATTTCCATTCAAGTCAGACGAACGGCCGTTCTCTTATCTGCAGTACGATGTGGAACAACTCGGCGATCATCAGTTCGTCGCCGTGGTCGACAAATCTGGCGACCACGGTACTGGTTGGTTGGTGGCAGAGTTTAGCAGTACTTCACAGTCACTGCAGCAAGTGAGGGTGGGCGTGCAGCGCCTGTTGACCACAGGCCTGAGAGTACGATTACCAGCCTCTCGCCCATTGATGACCGAGTTGCAGATTCCAGCCTTACACTCTAGCCTCCTGGCCTACAAGCTCCACGTCTCGCGACATGCCTGTGACATGGGAGAACTGTTCGCTCCGCTCCTGCGTCAGTTCGTCACGGATGTTCATGAGAGCAAGTTTTTCGTCAATGTCCGGGATGCAGACATCAACCTTCACGGCATCGCCCCATATATGCCACCTTCATTCTTCTCCAAGAACCCATCGAATGGTGTCGCTCTGCAGCTGTGGTCCGATCCCACTTGCGATAAGCCCATGGAGGTTTCCCTGAACCTTGACCTGGTTGGTAGCATAGGAAAATTGTGGATGCGGTATAGGATTGTCTTTGCAGCATTCCCCCTGCTTGTCGTGGCAATCGTCGTCCGACATCAGTTCCGATTCTACGACGAGACTGGGGTATTCATGAGCTTCACTGAAAGCCTTAACCATTGTTTACGATCATCGCTACCACTTGCCATTGCAGCGTTGACGTTCCTGTCAGTCGCTCTACCAGGCGCTCAACATGAAAACACTCTCGCTCACCGCTGGCTCCTTCATCGGAAAGAGATCAATTCCACCTACCTGCTGGACTATTCCGATAACGAACTCCTCCTGGGCATGCAGGACACATTCTTCTGGTTCCTAGTCCCCCTATTCAGCCTGATGTGCATCGGCATCTGCGTTGCCGTCAATTACGTTATCCTTGGCCTGACCTATATACTCGTCTCTCTGTACTCTCTTGTGCACGCACCTTCTTCGCGTGTTGAGGAACTCCGGAGGACGCCTGCGGCTTTCGGCGTCACTTCCACTCAGCAGCGTGTCATCACCACCTGCATACTCCTCTCGTTAGTGTCGACGTTAATCCCGTATCACTTTGCATACGTGGTACTCTGCATGGTACAGATTGCAACCTGTGTGCGTGGCTACAAGTTGGCAATCGATTCGGTCGGTGTCTCTCAATCTCCCTGCTGCTCCGCCACTAATCTCGTGATACTAGGGCCTCGATTCGAACTACAACTTCTACAATTACGTCCATTCAACGCTAATTCTTATGGTGTGGATTCTTCCCGTCAACCTTCCGGTCCTGGTCGTCTGGGTACGGAATCTCGCTCTCCACTGGTTGACGCCGTTTTCCTCCCATCATAACATCCTATCCATCATGCCACTGATTCTTCTGGTGGAGACGCAGAGTACTGGACGTATGGTCCCGCCACTCCAATCGCGGTTCCATTTACTCACCAGTACCCTTCTTTTTGCAATCGGCGCATACGCTGCCATATATGGGGTCTCGTACGCTTATGTCTTGCATCATCTCATCAACATCCTATCCGCGTGGCTTGTCTTGATTCACTTCGACGCTTCTTACTTGTCTGCAAGGCGAATACGGAGCATACTGGAAAGCCTGGGAACAGGCGGCTCGGTCAAAAAGCAACCTTGAAAATCGCCCGTGTTTCCTTTGCAAGGTCTGGTTGGCTTCTCGCATTTCGGGTTTTACTACGAATGCGTAAGGAAGTTTTCTGGAACATTATCAGAAAAAAAACTGTCCATCCGCTATCGAGCGTCGAGAGTTACCGTGAGCCAGCAGACATATATTCTCTCTATTGCCGACAGCAATCATCGGCAAATCTCATGCGGGTCGAGGTTAGCCCAACGGATAGCCGGGTGTTGGATACGTGCAAACGATTCAGGGTCTCTTATGACCCCGTACATCATGTCGGGCAGCGGCTTCCGTTCGACGACGGACATTGGTGGCCCCAAGGATCAATCGTGTCATGTTTTGGATTCAGTGGTTGCTGATACCCTGTGGTTGGACTTACATAGGACGGAACGTTCGGCGGTGTTTATCAGGGGCTGCTGGTGGCCCGCGGACCTGTGTGCATGCTATATACTTAATGTCTCTAATGTTTGGGCTCGAAAAACGCGTCGTCCGGGTTTCAGTTTTGATGCGCGCCAGAGAACAGCTTCGTCTTCTTCTGTAGATATTGAGAACATTTTTTAAAATTTTTGGTACATATATAGAAATTTATGCAAATTTGTAAAAGAATCAGAGTGTAAAGTTTACCGTGTCACCACCTAATATGCCTGTTCGGTAGACATGCTATACCCGTATGCTCCCATTGTGTACATATGTATACCGAAGTGGAGCGGAACGCGCCTAGACTATTTCGGCTTAGGTTCTAGATGTCTTGGCAATTCACCAAACACCTAAGCTTGAACTATGTGCAAAGTGGCCACTGCGCCTACAAGGCACCCACCATATTACACCAAAAGATTCCGCAATAACAGTTCTCACATCCTTACCTTACATTTCCCCTTTCTCCGCACTATCCTCCATCTCGGCACAACCAACATGGTATGCATTCAAGCTTCATTGGCCAACATGTCGACTGACCATACATATAGAATGCCTTATTCAACTCCGCACTACGGCAATCATCCTCCATTCGCAAAGATCTCGACGTCTTCGCCGACTCGGCGTCGCCCTCTCCAGCTCTACAGGGGCAGATATCGGCGTCCCTCACGTCCTTCTCCCGCATCATCGACGACTATGGCAGATTGGCTAAGCAGGAACCGGTCGCGACGAAGCAGGAAAAGGCTCTAGAGCGACTGAAGGGGTTTAGACAAGAGTTGAATGAATACCGGGAGCAGTTCCAAAGGATCAGAACTGTGAACGATGAGATCGTATGTACAACCAGCTGCCCGCAAATAGGAGGGAAGGTGTGCAATGAAACACGACGCTAATTTGAGCGTTTTGTGCAGCAAACCACAACTGCGAGAACAGAGCTCCTAGGACGTCGACCCCACCACGCCGCCACGCCGGAAAACCCATACTCTGTCCCTGCCAACAATCCTCCAAACTACGGCTCCCCTTTTGCTCCGTCGCAGCCTCCGAACCCAAACGCACCATATCGTCCGAACGCATATTCCTCTCTGGCGGGTCCCTATGGCTCAAGCGAGGACTACACCCGGGAATCCCACGCTTTCCGCCAACAATCCTTCTTCGCGCAGACATCCACACAATTAGACGAATTCCTGGACCGGGGGAGGCATGTACTGGGTGACTTGGGACAACAGAGAGAGATGTTAAAAGGCACACAGAGGCGGTTGTACAGTGTTGCCAATACATTGGGAATCAGCGGAGACACAATTCGGATGGTGGAAAGGAGAGCCAGACAAGACAAGTGGATATTCTGGGGCTGTGTTCTAGTATTTGTGCTGTTCTGTTGGGCGGTCTTACACTTTTTGAGGTAGCGTCGTCGCTCTAAATATGGCGGCAGCTGTAAAGTGCCATCTGGACTTGGGATCAATGGACGCGGCCAGGGCTCTTACAGGCGAGATATGCAACAACATGCCTTCATGGAGTTATCCTTTGCATGTTAGAATGGGAAATATGGCACTTGGATAGGGGATTTGCATACGATCAGCGAGGCGTTCAAGGGGAAGATCACAGCATGGAATAGTGGTCAGCGATATGGCCGGTTCGAGGTTTAGCATGGAGTCCAAGGTTGCGACGTGGTACGATCAAAGATGTTTGCTCTAATGTATAGTAGTCTTACGGAAGGTTGCCTAACGTTCGGCTGGAATGTTGCAGAGCTCTTCGGCCCAACCTTATGAGAATGGCTACTAATCAGAACACCTTCGAACGCTATCCTAATGTCTAATATGTAAGTGTTACCAGGAAGAGGGGTGGACGAAGCCGCTCAAGGGGAGTTAAGAAAGAAAAGAAAGAAAAGAAAAGACAGCAAGATCCTCCAAGAACCAACGGTCTATCCTCGACAAGTTGGTCCCACCTCAAGGCCCCCTTATCGCAGGATTTCCCCAGGTTAATAACGAAGCGTCCAATTCACGGTCCCGTTCAAGGTCTGTAACCCTGTCCTGCAAATCCACCAAGTTCTCCACAACGTACTGTGGATCCACGGAGGGAACTAACTCCATTGAAGGGCTAAGGGCCGGCATGATATATGGAGAGAGACGGTGGTGAATGAGTGGAGGTGGCATTGTGCGTGCCCTGGGTGCAGTATACAGCAGCGGGCGCCGGAGCCGCCTTCCCCGAGGATCCCAATCGTCAAAGTGGTCAAGGTCCCAGGCGAGCGTCTCCGCCATGATGCGAATCATTTCATTCCATCGCAAGTCGTGGTATCGGAAGTAACGGGCGCTGCCGCGGATGTCTTCTAACCGATCGGCGAGGGCACGGAAGCACCTTCGAGTTTCGCATTGGGTGAGTTGCGCCCGCATGTCCATGAAAGCCAGGCCCCAAGCGCCTAAGTATTTCGTATGCTCTCTCTCGATGATGTTGTCCCGGTAGAGGAGAAAAACGTTGGCCAGCGTAGAGGCCAGGGGCATGGACTCTGTCTTCTTTGCGACCTGCGAGAGCGTGATGAAGGAGCGTCGAGCCTGGGTCAAACTGCTTGCGAAGCCGCGCCCCAGATGACCTGTGAAAAGACATTGCTCCAGGAATGAAGCAATCATACTGCTGAACAATGGTGGCTGTCCAAAGCTGTCCCGTACAATGAAGAAGAATTCTGTGAGGCAGGAGTAGATCCAATAGCAATCTCCGCGCAGCACTTTGTGCATTTTGTGAGCAATTTGGAGAGCGAATCGTTCCAAGTCGATTTCCCGGTACCCGTCTACAATCCTATCCAACCGAGGTAATATGTTCTGCACGTGTGGAACTCGGAGGTCGATGGGGTTTCCGTGCTCCAAACGGACACGAACAAGGTCTGGAAGGTAGTAGAAGTCCGGCTCACTGGATACGCCTGGTGTAGAAGGGGGCGAGTCGTAAGGGCCCATCGTTGTAGCTGTGGGAAGAGCTTGGATTTGTGTATATAGGCGCACGGTCTGAATATGAAATTCGATTTTGGGTTTGAGGTCGGGTGGGTGAAGGTTGAGGTGGCTGGGTGAAGGCGTGGTAGATCAACGATTCCCCTATATATCACCAGTTTCAACCTTCGTGTATTTCCATTCAACGGCCAAGTGCGGTCAGCTCAGTGTCGTGCGGTACCACAAGAGAGTTTGCTACACGGATTATGACCCAGTGGCACTGATGGACCCTCGATGCTGTCCATGGCTTAGACCAGCAGCAAACATCGGGCTGAAATAAGTTGCCAGTCAGATCACACGTCTTATGTTCGATCAAGCTCGATGATCGGAGTTTGCAGTCACCACTGTCCAGCTACTTTATAATGAGGCAGAACCACAACAGGATGTTCACCGCTTTTCATTGCGCGCAGTGGATTGGAGTAATTGTTGCGTGTGCTCTCTCTTCCATGGAAATGTGTGGGACTCCATGCTTCATCATATTTCAGGGCTGCATACACATTTAAGTCAATAAAAATAGTGGTAAAATGTTCAGCATACGGTTCCTTGACCAGCCCACAGAGCTGATATGCGACTCTGTTATCGGCATCCATCCCCGTATGAGGTTTACATCGATCACCCATTGAGGCTAACTGATCACCCGGGCCGTATTCCCCACGATTACGTGGTCAAGCACGATGATTCGTTTTATAACAACCCGCGTGATGAATTTGTGGCGAAGGCAAGCCCCAGAATCAAAGGTGGTCATGATTCCTCGGGAGGTTTGGTCTCTTGTTGCGAGATGTCGGGGGATCTTCCTAACCAACCCCTCATGTGTTGTCGAGTAATGGACGGATTGCCGTCGCACACAGTAACAGTTGGGTGACCTCGCTTGTTACAACCAACGTAGCCTTGAAGAACGCCGTGGGACCAAACTGCACTGCGGAAAGCGTGCGGTATAAACACCCTGAAACCGGGGCGGTATCTTACGGACAGGGCGAATAAGTGGCTTCTCTTACTCTCTCTCCGTGCACACACAACACGACGTAGGCGCAAATGGCATGACGATGCCGACCAGGTCTCGTGTTGCATGGAATGCTCAGAGAGAGAGAGGCTTTGTTGCTCTCCACAGCGAGGATGTTCATGCCAGGAAGCTAGCTAAGTCTAGAGATGTACCCAGGTGAACTGCCTCGTCCACAAAGGGATGCATCTGAACATATTGATTCTAAAACACTGTTGACGTGAGAGAGATGGGATCTTTCTTTCGTCCTGAAGAGCAGGCTTAAACACCCTGGGTCAACATTGCGCGTATAGATGCCATAAGCTATGCCTGTAGCGATGTGCTAAGGGACATAGTGGCGCAGCGGCCGCCTCGTTGGCTGTCACTGTCACACTTTTGTTCATGTGCTCCATTCCTCATCCCTAACTAGGAGTTGTACTCTTTTCTTCATTGTGTCATAAATAGTCCGATCCAGAACTGTCCCATAGCAGAAAGACACCCTAGAACAAAAGGCCATGCTGCAGACGATGATAGCCTTAGGGAAGGAGAGAAGTATATTGGTGTTCAGATGTACTACAGTTCCGATCTGTCAAAACCTCCAAAGCAACCATGTTTCTACCAATCCAAGCCTCCAGCTTCCCTCCCACCACCCGCTAGTATCATTGCTGCCTTTCGCTCCTGCCCTAGGCCGCCTTCTAGGTGGCTGACATTGATGCTCCTTCTGCCCTTCAACTGCATTGAAGCCAGCTTCTTGTCGAGAGTCTCAAAGGGGTCTGTTGTCTCGCTCTTCTTGACCTTGAACTTCTCAGTGCCGAGCACAGAATCCAGCTCCTCAATGCTAGGTAGTTTAACGTACACCCAGCCATCGTCCTTCGCCTCGACGGGGAAGGTTGCAATGTTGACATTGTCATCGTTACTGCAGCGACCGGCGTTCTCGCCACCGAGCTCGTAGTTTCGCTTGTGGAGGGGACAGGAAACCCAGAGCTTGTTGGTTTTTATGTCATCGCCGATCAACCCATCGGAGAGCACGAAAGCCCGTTTGTGCGGGCACATCTGCTGGGTACAATACCATTTCCCACGGACTTTGAAAATGGCCAACTGCGTGTCACCTCGCTTCACGGCTTTTGAATCTCCTGTTGGTATGTCTTTGAACTCCTCTGCTTTGATGATGGGCTGCCAGGACAACTCAGACCATTTTGTTCCTCTGAAATCCTCCGTCACAGAGTCCTTCGGCCAATAGGAGGGTCGCTCTTGATGCCGTTCCTTGACCGGTTCGATGGTGTCGTTGATGTTCTCATTCGTGTTTGCAAACTGGGAGAACTGGGCACGACGCTCGGGGCTTTTTAGGACCTCTGTCCACTCGCAGAAGAAGGAGCCCACCAATTGCTCCATCTGCTTCTCGAGATCGGCACATATCCCAAGCTTGTCCTCCAGGATCACTTGCTGCAGATATTTGATACCGCCCGGCATGTTTTCTATCCATCTTGCAGTCCTCTGTAGCTTGTCCGCAGTGCGGATGTAGAAGGCGAGGTAACGGTCGAGAATAGGAATGACGTCGTCAGGCGCTACATCTTTGGCGAGTAGCTCCGAATGTCTCGGCTTTGCACCGCCGTTTCCTCCAACGAAGATGTTGAATCCTTTCTCAGTGGCTATCAGACCAAAGTCCTTGTTCTGTGCTTCTGCGCATTCGCGAACGCAGCCGGACACGCCTCCCTTGATCTTGTGAGGGCCGCGAAGAGATTTGTAGCGCTCTTCGAGGCGGACCGCCATACCCACACTGTCGCCAATGCCGAACCTGCACCATGTTGTACCGACGCAGGATTTGACGGTTCGAAGCGATTTGGCATATGCATGGCCTGACTCCATACCGCCGTCTATCAGCTCTTGCCAGATGGCAGGAAGATCTTGTTTCCTAGCTCCGAACATGTCGATCCTTTGCCCGCCGGTAATCTTGCAGTAAAGGTTATACTTTTTGGCCACGGTGCCGATGATGATGAGTTTGTCAGGAGTGATTTCGCCGCCCGATACGCGAGGGATGACCGAGAAGGTGCCATTTCTTTGGATGTTAGCCAGGAACCTGTCATTTGTGTCTTGCAGGCCTTTCCGCGATTCGTCGAGTAGGTGCTTGTTGTAGAGGGAGGAAAGAATGGATCCAATAGCCGGTTTGCAGGCTTCACACCCTGCAGATTCAGGCTCTTTCCCACACTCCTTCATGACGTCGGCAAACTCCTTGAGACGCTTCACGTAGACGATGTTGAAGAGGTCGGCTCGAGAATATTCGAAGTGCGGACAGAGGTAATTCTTCACTTCTTGACCCATGGACGCCAGCGTTTTGTTGAATATTGTTTGCACGAGGGGCATGCATCCACCACAACCGGTTCCGGCCTTCGTACAAGACTTGACGTCGCCAATACTCTTGCAAGTTCCGCTTTTCACGGAACCCACCACATCTCCCTTGGTGACGTTGTGGCACGAGCAGATCTGAGTGTCGTCGTCACTAGACCACCATGGTTAACTAGGTTTTTGTGGACAAACAGGGTGCGGACGGTTACTTACAGATCATCGCCATCCTCGTCACCCTTCTGTGCTCCGATGATCAATTCGCTGGGCGGTACCTCCAACTGCTTTTGGAGCTTGACCATGGGGACCAGTTTGACGTAGTCCTTGGTGTCACCGATCATCATCCCGCCAAGCAGATATTTGCCATCCATGGTAAAGAGGTACTTCTTATAAACCTGTTGGAACGGGTCCTTATACGTCAAAGCTTTGACGGGTGGAGGTTCGGGACCATCGGTGAGGTCCTTGACCTTTCCCCGAGAAGCCGTGCTAGTAGCAGACTTCGCTGCGGCCTGTCTGCCGGGCATCTCTCTGGGGCCGTCCCGATCAGCGAAGAAATCCCCGAAGCTTGCAACTTCCACCCCGAGCAGCTTCAACTTGGTGCTTAGGTCCGGTCGCTTGAATTTCCTCGGCGTGTGCGCTTTGGCCTGCGTGAGATTGAAAGCGAGGACATCGGCCATCTCGATCCCAGGGGCAATGAGGCCGAAGGTCTGATTCTCCCAGCTGGCGCATTCACCAACGGCGTAGACGTCTGGCACTGAGGTGGAAAGATCCGGGCCCACGATGATGCCCCCGCCTCTATCCGCGCACTTAATCCCAGAACGTCGTGCCAATTCGTCTCTCGCCCGGATACCAATCTGGAAGGCAGAGTCAGGATCGACGGGGCTACGGTGGAGTGAAGGGGCAAAAACTCACGGCGAAGCAGATACAGGAGCAAGCCATGTGCTCGCCGTCCTCGAAGACAACGCCTTTGACTTGATTGTCCTCGTCGATGAGGATCTCGCCCACCCGTTTGCTGAGCATGACGTCCAAGCCCAAGGCTCGGACCTGGTCGACGACCATCCCGCCAGCGTCACTGTCCAGTTGCCTTGAGAGGACCCATCTGTTTCTTTCGATTAGTTTGACCTGCGAGAACACTCCCAGGTCCATCATGGCGTGTGCGGCTTCGAGGCCTAACAGGCCGCCTCCCACTACTGTCCCTACCGTTCCCCTTCGGGTACTGGAGAAGTCGATCAGCTTCTGCAAGTCGTCTATGGTGCGATAGACAAAGACGCCCCTTGCGTCGTGGCCGGGTGTATGCTTTGGGAGCACGGCATCGGAGCCGGTGGCAAGGACGAGGATATCGTAGGGCACCACATGGGCGGCGGCGGTTTTCACTCTCTTGGCTCCGGTGTCAATTTCCGTCACCAGGGTGTTGAGATGGTAGGTCAGGGAGCCTTCAGGCATGGATGTGTACTGTGGCATGTGAGCGTGTGGTTGCCAGGCGGGGAGCGATTGGGGAGATGGGGTGAATGATAACGTACCCACTCCTTTGGGTTCAGATACAAACTCTCCACCTCTCGATGTTGGAAGAAGCTGGTGAGGCCGACTCGGTTGTAGGCCAGATGCGGCTCTTCCCCAATGACGACGATGTCATATTCTCTTCTCTTTGCGTCCAGTTTCATGAGTTTCTCGCTTTGCGGTCATAGTTAGCATTGCGATGGCAGTAGTGGTCTTGGGCGTTTGTTCCCGCACTCACATGAAAGCAATCCCGACCATACCCAACCCGACGACCACCACCCTCTTTCTCGTCCCGTTTTCTGGTGTCTCACCGCCGGGCACTTGCTTGCGATCGACCGACATTGCATTCGACTGTGCGTGCCCTTCCTTTTCCGAAGTCCATAATCCCTTGGTTGGAAAGGAGGACGGGGGGCTATGAGATTCGCCGCTCGTGGGCTCGATGCCCGGGGTCAAGATAGGAATAGGATGGGTCTCGGACGACATTGCGAGGAGAAGACGCACTCAAGGCCTCATCAGCGATGGGGAAAGGGAGACAGGATCCAAGGGAGATGGGATGGTGGAAGGAGAATGTTGAAAAGGCCTTGTGGGCCGGAAGGTCACGACTGGTATAATGGTATCCTGATATGTGGAAGTCACAGAAGGAACAGCAGCTGTGAACCAATGCTAGGCGAATGAAAGAAATGAGACGTCATGCTCGTACAGAGTACCCGCGCGTCCACAGGTGAAGCGATCTCCAAGGACAACCCTTATCTCGCGGTCTCCCGCTTCCTGTACTGTGTCGCGCAAGCAAACACAGGCTCCGCGGGGGGGTTGCGGAGATGCAGAAGCAGAAGCAGAAGCAGATGCAGATGCAGATGCCGGACTGGCACTTTGCCATCCATCCAGGCCCATGGCAGCGGAAGTAGGGCCACAGGATATCTACGCAGTATCAAGGGGCCAAATCTACCTTTGGGTTTTGGGTGAAAATCCCACTTTCTCCCACGTACCTCCGGGGAGAAAGGGAACGGCGATTCTTGATATTGCAGTTATCTAATATAAAATACTCTGGATATTGCATAGCGACGAGGCGAGACAACCTGTACCGAGGTCGGGGATGGGAATTATTGGGATGTTAGATGGGATGGAGATGGGGATGGAAATGGGATGGCATGTCCACCCACTGCTGATAAGGAGATGCATGTCCCAATTCGGGGGGCTGCCAAGAGCGCCCCCGATAAGACACGGACTGACTGACGCCCCAACGCCCCAACGGAGATCCATCAGCTTGCCTGCGTTCTCCGGACGTCATCTCACATCAATAATAATTCCATCAAGTTTCCTTTTTTCTTCTCTTCTAGGGTTCCCGTTGACCGCACACGGCCAGCCGGACCGCGGAAGGATGGCCAGAGGGTGATATCTGGGCACTGTCTATGTAGATGGGCACGTGATGACGGGGAGCACTGGAGTCTTTGCCCTATGTACGTCTCTTGGACTTTTCTACCACTGCAACTTTTGCGTCTCATAATGCCTTCACCACCCCCGGAAACCGTTTCCCGGAAACCGGAAAAAACAATGGGCCGTCATCATAGATACGCAGACCTTAACCAAAGAAAAGGAGGAGCTCCGGCTCCGCTCTGCTCAGAAGAACAACAACTCATCGTCCGGCCAGCCCTGCTCGTTGAGGATCCGGTGTGCGCTCTTCTCCAGCGATTCCGGCCCGCAAATCAGTACAAGGCTGTCCTTTGAAGCACCCCTGGTGCAGTGCTCTTCGAGCAGTTCCGCAGAAATGCGCCCTCTCAGGCCTTGCCAATCATCCGGTCCTTGCGTAAGCGTGTAGAGCAGCTTGCAGCGGTCCACGCTGTTTCTTGCAAATGCGTCCAACTCCTCTTTGCACAGGATGTCCTCCATCAGTCTGTTGCCGTCCAGCACCACGCACCTCGTCGGGTCCTCCTTGTCCTGCATGATGGCCCTCAGCACTTGGTAGATGGGCGTAATCCCAGACCCCCCGCAAATCATGAAAAAGCGCTTGACCTCTCGTGGCACTCCGTTGATCGCACATCTCCCCTTGCCCAGATATTCAAACTTGCCAATGGGCCCTTTGAACTCGACGGGGTGCCCAATGGGAAGCGCGTCCAGAGCCTTTGTCATCTTTCCCCCAGCCCTCTCCTTCGTGTCAAAGTAGAGCTTCACCAGCACGTCACAGAAACCTTTCCTGGTCGTCTCCGAGATGGGGGTATAGCTCCGGATAATGGCTTCTCGCGTCACCGGGTCTCGGAGCCGGATCATCAGATGTTGTCCCGTCGGCAACCCTAGAGCTTGATCGTCATGGTCCAGTTTGAACGTGAATATACAAGTGTCCCACGATATTGCAACCTTGGCGTGAAGCGTGACCCTATGCCAGATCCGCGGGTCGAGGAACACTGCGCGAGGTCCCGCGTATTCGGCCTGTGGCTCCCCGTCCGCCAGGATCCGACGCGATGCTTGGTCCAACGACCCGATATGGTAGGACGGCATCATCCCTTTTGCTGTTTCGCTGTCTATTCTCCATGTCAGTTCTACCCAGCACGGATCCTACGTGCTCAGACTCACGAATTGCCAGGAACTCGTCGCTTACATCAAGCGCGGCTGCCGATATGATGCTTTGGGCCCCTCCAGGATGCTCGTTGAGGAACGCCGTTCCATCGTACACCTCGCCATTGACCACGAACCAAGCCTTATCCGGCGTATCGTGCTTTCTCAGTTCGTCGATGGTTATTTCTCGATCCAAACCATCCTTGGTCATCTTCACCTCGTCGGGTATCCGAGGGGGAGTGCCTTCCACTTCGCCAGCTACCAACCCTTCACCCCAATACCCATCTGTTAAATTCCCGCCGGCCCTTTTCACTCTTTCCATCCAACCTCCTGGCATCAATGCTGGTTGAGTGGGGTGTTCGAATCGTAGGTATCCATCCTCATGGTGGATGGCGACGCGAAACCAGCAGTTGTTCATCATCCCCAGTACGGACCAATACATGTCCCTAGGCTGCATGTTCATACTCTCGTCCATTGACCTCACCAGGATATCCTTTGCCTCTCCTAGTTCACCTACTGGTACCTCCAAGCTCCAGAAACACCAGCAGAAGCACGTCTCCCTCCAGTGCATGTCCAGTCTACCGCCGAACAGTTGCCTGTCTTCGTACCCACGATATTCATCCTCGGCGTAGTGGATGTTGCTCAGCCTCCAGGACTTGCCTTTATCAAGCGAGACCTCGACTCGTGTGATGCGCCTACCGCCGCCACTGTAAGCATATCCCCTAAGATTGTACACGCCCGTTCCTCCATCAAAGAGCAGCTTCTCATCATGTGCCGGAAATGCAATGGCCGAGTTCGGACTGAGGTCGTAGATGGCATAACGTTCATCCGTCCACCATTTCGGATTTTTCGCTGCTTCGTCGGGGTCTACCATTGTCCTGCCACCGTAAGAGTCTGATAAATCGAAACAGCAGCAAGGCACGTGAGACTTACGGGAGAACCCGGTTATCGTAGATGTGGTACCAGTTGGTGCTCGGCTCTGCCGTGATGATGAGTTTCTTCAACCATTTCACACTTCTACCGCCAATCTGACCGGGGATAACTGCGCGAAGCGGTTTCCCGTGATCGGGTCTCAGCGTTTCCCCATTCATTCCATGGGCTACCATGATACCGCGGTTTGGGTCCATGACCCAATTGAGCTTCACCGATGTCCCATAGTACCCGTTCGGCTTTCGCAGATTAGCAGGACGCAGGAGTGTGGACGATTCGAATACATACAAGCTTGTCCGCACCCTCCATGCAGACATATTTGGCACCCTTCAGAGGCCGCGCTTTTTCTAGGATGTCCTTCATTACGACGCCGGTGAACAGAGCCGTGGAGACTCCAGCAGGCCCCCACGAGAATCCTTTCGATTTTCGGACAACGTTCTGCTCTTTTCTCCGGTTCCCTGCACACACAAAAGTCACCGGGTAGGTGACGTTCTCAAAGTCCGACATCAAGGTTCGCAGCGATATGACGAGCGGCTTCTCCACCAGGCTGAATATGTCGCATCAGTAAAGGTAACCTGTTTGAATCTGGGGAAGGCCGTACCCCTCTACGCTAAACTCCCAATCAAGGATCTCATCATCCCGTACGTGCGGTACTGCGCCGTGGTTCCTCACGTAAAACAACTCCGGGCTCGTTAAGAAGCCCTCGTTGAAAAGATCAGTCAGAGGCGCCTCGACGTTGAAGGGGTGGACTCCTGTTAGGCGTATAAGGCGTGGATCTCTTGGAACATGTGAGTCCGGTGTTACGCGATCAACATCGAGTACTTTTGATGGCACAACGGTTGGCGGGGGTAGTGGATACGATACTGAGTCCTTCCCAGCATCTCCATCCACGACTGTCTCCGGAGGCGTAGGAGGGAGAACATATTGTCCATCCGTCAGTTTCATTGTGGGCTCTAGTAGGGCTGGGAATTAACGGGATGAGTAGTCTGGTCTGAAGCGCCACGGATTTCCGACCTCCTAGACTATGGTGTAAGTGGTGTTTAACTTAGGGACACAAAAGGAGGGTAGGCGCAGGTATTGGAGAGAAAAAAAAAGGTATCTTCGACTTCGACTTGGCCGGGACAGTTCAGGCTCTGCCCAGGTACGAAAGGCGCACACCGTCAAGGGAAGAGTTGCTGACGATAGGTGCAGCGCCCTACATGTACGGACGGCGGCCATGTCAAATGTTGTCATCGTGTTAGCGAGCCGGAAATCTGGACGGAGAAAGATGCTACGGTAGCGGAAGTGATGATCACAGTTCAAAGTACGGAGATATGCATCCTTATCTTCAGCAAATAGGAAGTGGCCGGTTTAGGTTTAGCTTTATTCTGTCCGGCCGGAACTTCCACGGAGAAGTATCTCCTCGCATTACAGATCCCACGGAAGTTTTAAGGCTACTAGGTGTGACGGTTAAGCTCTGTCGACTTCAAAGTCGACACGGTCTTAGATGTAACGGTTGAGTTCTATCGACCTTAATTAAGCTTAGTTAACTACTAGTTACTGTTACATAACTATCGCCCTTTACAAAGATAGAATAAAGCTAAGCTTTTAGCACTCTTTAGTAGAAGCTAGAGTTGTATATATAGTTCTATAGTAGTAGTAGTTTTTTACTTTTGTAATGGCCGCGCAAAGCTTGCAGATGCCTAGTAACAGTTTGGATTCGATAAGGCTCCAAAGGGTTTGGATGATGGGTCTCTATGCCATCCCCTTCGGAGCAGAACAACTATCCACTAGTCTATCTAGTCTCCTTAGGGCAGAACCGCCCTAGATCTTATCTAGTTTAAGCTACCTAGGCACTAGCCTATTACAATACCCCCCTCCTAGCCTTAAAAGTCTTCCTTAAGGCGTATCTTAGCAGAAGCCTTGCAGCAGCTAGCTGCAAGTATTGCGCACGTCCTTTGTGTACTTAATCTATTAATCTAGCGCTTCTATTTCTTTAAACAATTAAAATAGCTTCTATATAGTTTTAGTATACTCTACCTATCTTACTTTATACTATACTTAGCGCCTTCTACTCCTTTAAGTAACTCTCTCTACAACAATATTCTCTACTGCCTATTCTAGTTTGCTATTAACTACAATAGCTTTAGGCTGCAAGTTATTATTTAGCTAGCTTAGTAGTAGATTGTTAGCAGCTAGCCGCAATTAATTAATATAGAATACATTGTAGAGGCTAGGCAGTATATTAAAGCGCATAGAATGCGTACTAATTACTTTAGTAACTGTGTATTTAGCGTTCTTCTAGTTAAGCTTTTTGTTTAGCTGTTAGGTTTTAAAGTGTTTTTCTAGAGCTAGCTACACTTTGTTTTCTACTCTTAGTTGCTATAGTACTTGCTAGCGTTAATTTACTTGCTTTTTTTACTCTTGCTAAGCTTTAGCTATTAAAGCTTAGGCTAGCTTAAATACTTTTTTAAACTTGTTAACTATTATTTTAGCAGTTTTCTTGCCTGCTTGTTTGTTAACAGTGTAATTTAATCTATGTTGTAGAGCTGTAAGCTAGATAGAATCTACGTAGTAACTATGCTAGAGAAAGAATAGGCTAACGCCTGTTAAAGCAGCATTTTTTAATTAGATAGCTATTATAGCTATACCTAGCAGCTTAGCCTAGTTTTTTTAGTTCTAGTTAATATACGCTTGTAGATAAGCTTCTACTATACTGTTTATTCTTTTAGTTAATCTATTAGTCTAGAAGTAGAAGGCTGTTAATAGTTGTTGCTTAATTTCTAGAATTTTGCAGAGTTGTTTCTATAGTCTGCTTGTAAACTAACTGCTTTAATCTAATACAATAGCGTTAGGTAGCTAGTAGTACGCTACTACGTGCCTAATAAATGCCTATACAACTGTTTTAGTGTCTATGCTTAGTAGAAGTATTAGCACTATATCCTTGCTTAACTAATTAGTAATTACTAGAAAGGTTGTACATTTCTTGCTTTCTAGAAAATTAGTAACAAAATCTATAGATATTTTCTTCTATATTTAATTAGAAAGTAGCAAAGGCTTAAGTAGGCTATAAATACTGTCTCTTTATAGCTTAGTCCTGCTACAAACAGTACAGTTCTAGAGGAAGCGCCTAATATCCTTAGACATTCTAGGCTAGAAGTAATCTCTTGCAATTGCTTAGTAAGTAGCTGCGCGTCCTAGGTAGCTAGCTACAGCAGGGGAGTATACTCTGTTAATTAGGCTTGTTTGTAGAGATTCTAATTGCAGTACCTACTTCTAATCTCTATAGAGTAGGCATCTTTTCTAATCTACTATACAGTTTGTAATAGATATCTTTAGGCCTAGGCTTAGTAGAACCTATTGCTTTCTATTAAGCATACATTGCTAGATGTTAATATATTAGTTGTTGCTTTTTGTTGCAGCCTACTATAGTTGTTCTAGCGTTTAGAGGTTCTTTTCTAGAAGGGTTAGAGCGGTGCTAGGATTTGTGCTGTTATTGCTATTTGCAGCAGTATTAGCATCTGTATCTGTGTTAGCATTAGTATTAGCATTAGTGCTAAGTGCTACAGATTAAAACGTAATTACACTGCCCCTGTCTTTGTTGTTAGTAGCTAGTAAAGCAGGCGTAGTTAGCTTAAGTAGCTGTTTGTAACAATGCTGTATACAATTGTTAGAGGCGTCTTAAAGCATATCTTGTTCGCGCTAGAATAGAGCATTAGCGCAGGGGTTTTTCTTTCTAGGTTAGTAGGCAATCTCTATATTGTAGCGTTCTAGAAGAAGAAACTATTGTATTTGTTTTTTATTAAGCATCTTTAGCTTTGTAAAATACTCTAGATTTTTGTAATCTGTAATAATAGTAAATTTTTTAACTAATTGTAGCTTAGCGTTCTATTTCTATAGGCACTATACTATAGCAAGTAACTCTTTGTTGTAGATTTTATAGTTGCACTTATATACGTTTATCTTTTGTAAAAAATAGGCTACTAGCTATAGTAGGCTTTAATTGTTGTACTGTAAAAGACACCCTACTATTGCGTACCTAGAGGCATCTGTTTTAAGTACTATTTCTTTTTTAGAGTTAAATTAGGCTAGAACTAGTTCTATAACAAAAATATTTTTAAGCGTGTTAAAGGCCTTCTACTTAATAGAAGTCTATTAAAAGGGTATGTTGCCTATAAGTTATATAAAAGGTGCTATAAGCTCTAAAAATCTATAGATAAATTGCTAATAGAAGTTAGCAAAACCTAGAAAGCTTTGCACGCTTTTAACAGTTTTAGAAGCCTTCTATTCTTTAATAGCTTTAATCTTTTTAGAGTCTATACGCAGGCCTTTGCCTGCATTAATAATAAACTCTAGATATTTTATTAACTTAACTTTAAATTTGCACTTTTTAATGTCTAGTAGGAGGCCTGCCTTGCCTAGCTTTTTAAAGACTAGGTTAACCTAAGTTTAGTGCGTAGCTAGAGAGCTACTTGTGTATATAAGTACGTTATTAAGGTACGCTGTGCAAAAGTTGTTAAGATACTTGCGTAGGACCTAGTTAATATATCTTTAAAAGGTACTAGGCGCGTTTGCTAAGCTAAAAGAAGTAACTAGCTATTTATACAGCCTAAAACAAGTGCAGAAAGCTGTCTTCTATTTATCTCTAGCGTAGATCTAAATCTTGTAAAAGGCAGCTAAAACGTTAAGCTTTGTAAACTACTAAGCTTTGCTAAAGTTGTTTAGAGTTTCTTAGATTAGCAGTAGTAGATATTAGTTTTTTTGCGTAATAGCATTAAAAGCTCTATAGTTAACGCAAAAGCAAAAGCTGCTACCTAGTTTCTTTGCAAAGAGGACTAGTGCAGCTGCTAGCAAATTACTTGCGTAGATCTATCCTTTCTTAAGCAGTAACGTAAGTTTCTTCTATAATACTAGTAGCTTTTCCTTGCTTATATTGTATAGTAGGCTCTATAGCACCTCTAGATCCTTTCTATTCCTTTAAACTAAGTTGATTTAGTAGTTAATATTAGGTTTTTAGAGTAGTAGCATCTTTAATGCAGTTTTTAGGTTAAATATCTACCTGTAATAAGCGTACTAGGTTAGCAACAGCTCCTTAAAGTCTATTGTTAATTTTAGCGCTAAGGCTTTTTTAATATCTGCTAGTAAGGCTGCAAAGACAATAGACTAGTTTTTCTTTGCAGCTTAGAGGTAGTAACTATATACTGCAGCGCTAATCTCTTGCAGAGGTACGTAGCCTTGTAGTATAGGGACAGGTTCTCCCTCTTTGCTTTAAATCTAAATCTATTAGCGCGTTAAATAAATGTAGATTAAGCGCTTAGCTAGCGCAATTGTTACCTGCAGCTAATTTATCTAAGGCTGCCTAAAGATTAGGTTAAACTCTATGCTGTTAGTAGCAACGTAGGCCTATCTAGTGTCCTTAAATCCTTTAATATTAGTAGTGTACTAAGCTACCTGTGTTATTACGCCTTTGCTAGCTATGCCTAGCAGTTGTTAGAGAGTAATATCAATGCACAGCAAGCCTGCAGCCTTTGCTAGTAAGGGTAAAACTAGAGCATTTGCAAGCGTAATAGAATTAAGTATGCAGGAGGCGTAGGTAGTTTAATTAACTAACGCGTGTACGCTAATAGCCTTTCTATCTATATACTAGCCTTTAAACTTCTTCTACTTCTTAAAAGCTTGCCTATAGGTTGCAAGTAGCTTCTATTAGTAACTTTTAATAGGAGCTACTCTTTTTCTAAATCTAATTTGCTAGTAGGCTTGTCTTTAAGCAATAGCAGTAGAGATGCCTAAGCAGTAGTAGCTCTTGCTAACTTTATAGGCAACAAGCAGTTGGCGAGTAGGTAAAGGCACTTCTAGATGTAGTAGCTTGCTAGCGCTAGATTTCCTCTTCTAGCACCTATTTAGCTTGTTTCTATTCTGTGCTACTCTAGTTACTTTTTGTTAGTTGCTAGTCTATCTATTCTAGGGGCGCTAGCCTGTTGCAATTAGGCAATTAACGCCTTTTGTACGTGTTAAAGCTAGCTGTTAGCTAGTTGTAAGTATAATTTTAGTGTCTTGCTAATAGGTTTACTTAGTATAGAATGTTAGCAATCTAAATTACTTTATAGACAAAGCCCTTATATAAAAGATTTTCTAGAATTGCAATAGTGCTTTTTTAGAGTTTAATACTTAGCCCTTGTACAAAAAGGTTCTTTTTGTTTGTATTGCTAAAGGTCTCTCTAGTTAATTAGACTAGCTAGTTAAATTCTATTAGATATTCTTGTATAGGTTGTCTACTCTAGTAGATTCTATAGAGTTAATCTATAGCCTTGCTTTTAAAGTGTAGATTGTTAAATTAGAGATCTATAAAAGCCTATAGGCTTTAAAGAGTTAGAGCAGCCTAATTAAGTATCTATAGTAGTAAAACTCTTGCTGCATCTTCTATACACCTCTAGAAGACGTAATTAACCTAAGCCTTTTTAGAAATACCTCTATAGTTAGCTTTAAGCTTAGCTCTTGCTTAATATTAAAAGGTTAGATACTAGGCTTAGTTGCTATTAAACTTCTTAGGATTAAGGAACTTAGCGCGTCGTTCTATGTACGCGGTTAGGGGGGACGTTAGCCTCTAGCTAGGTAGTGTTGTAGCAACAGCCTTCTAATTCTCTAACGCGTCTATTCTACTTATTATCTGCTTTATTATTTCTATTATTATTGTAGAAGGATCCGATTGTCCTGTTAGTTAATCCTTCGTTTGTATTCAAGTTTTAATCTAACTTACTGTTGCTTTAATAGCCTAAACTAGCTATTACTCTTTAGCTAGTATCTTTTGTATGCTAGCAGCAACTCGGTTATGTAACTATCTTTCTTCTAGTTTTCTAATAGCGTAGGCTGTTATGTTATCAATTAAATAGCCTTCTATCTCTGTATCCCTTATGTATGCCTGCAGCTTAGCGCGTACAGGGCTTCTGCTTAGTATCTCAATCGCTCGATCTGTCAATCGCTCGATAGCTCGATAGCTTGATAGCTTGATTCTTAATGTAGCCTACTCCCTGTACGATAGAGACGGGTAGAGCTTCTAATGTAGGCTTAGGCAGGCGTTCTACTACTAGGGTCCCTGCTCTAGCTCTGTTTCCGTAACAATAGGATACTACACTAGCTAGTAGACTCTCCTTTTGCTTAGGCAGGCGTTCTACTACTAGGGTCCCTGCTCTAGCTCTATTCTATAACAATAGAATACTACACTAGCTAGTAGACTCTCTTTTTGCTTAGGCAGGCGTTCTACTACTAGGGTCCCTGCACTAGCGTATAATAGAGGTAATTAAATCTAAATGTAATAGCCGCGCAAAGCTTGCAAATGCCTAGTAATAGTTTGGATTTGATAAGGCTCTAAAGAGTTTGGATAATAGGTCTCTATGCTATCCCCTTTAGAGCAGAACAACTATCTACTAGTCTATTTTGCCTCCTTAAGGCAGAACTGCTCTAGATCTTATCTAGGTAAAGCTACCTAGGCACTAGCCTATTACAGTAACTTAGTTATATAACTATTCTCTTTCTAGTTTTCTAATAGCGTAGGCTGTTATGTTATTAATTAAATAGCTTTCTATTTCTATATTCTTTGTATGTAATAGGCTAGTGCCTAGAGAGCTTAACCTAGATAAAATCTAGGGCAGTTCTACTCTAAGGAGACAAGATAGACTAGTAGATAGTTGTTCTACTTTAAAGGAAATAGCATAGAAACCTATTATCCAAACCCTTTAGAGCCTTATCGAATCTAAACTGTTACTAGGTATTTGCAAGCTTTGCGCAGCTATTACATTGTATGCCTGCAGCTTAGCGCGTATAGAGCTTCTACTTAGTATCTTAATTACTTAATCTGTTAATTGCTTAATAGCTTGATAGCTTAATAGCTTAATTTTTAATATAGCCTACTCTCTATACAATAGAAATAGGTAGAGCTTCTAATATAGGCTTAGGCAAGCGTTTTACTACTAGAGTTTCTACTCTAGCTCTATTCTATAATAGTAGAATACTACACTAGCTAGTAGACTCTTTTTAAAACAACAAGATACTATACTAGCTAGTAGACTTTTTCTAAAACAACAGGATACTACACGAGCTAGTAAACTTTCTTTGTAACTAATTAAATCTAAATAAAATAGCTGCGCAAAGCTTGTAGATGCCTAGTAACAGTTTAGATTTAATAGAGCTCTAAAGAGTTTAGATAATAGGTCTCTATGCTATTTTCTTTAGAGCAAAACAACTATCTACTAGTCTATCTAGTCTTTTTAGAGTAGAACTGCTCTAGATTTTATCTAGTTTAAGCTACCTAGGCACTAGCCTATTATAACTTTCTACTTTTAGATTTTTTTAATAACTTTAAGTAGTTAATAGTATAATAGAGTTGCTATATTTTTCTACTATATTATAAGCTTAATATACTAGTATATTTACAAGCTAAGCTAGAAATGCTAAATAACCTATTTTTATATAATTTAAGTAGCTATAAAGCTTAAATAGCAAGCTTCTACTAAAGCTACAAAGTATTTTTAAAAAAAAATAGAAACTAGTTTATACTATAGCAATAATCTAAAAAAAAAAAAAATTAACTTTACAAAGCTTATTTTTAATTAGCTTTATTAAAACTTTTTTTTCTACTATAAGTTCTACTCTAGAACTATAGTAGTAGATAGTAAGCTTATTAAAAAAAATATTACAACTAGTATAATAGTTAAATTTTATTAACTTTTATTAAGCTTAGTTAACTATTATAATAGTTAAACTTTGTTAACTTTTATTAACTTTAGTTAACTATAGTAATTTTCTATAGACTAACGTGTTCTATTACTAAACCTAACACATTACCGAACCTAACAAAATATCTTAGCACTACCAACTCTTTAATTATTGCATTATGTCTTAACAGCGCAAGGCTTTATTAGAAGAACACGAAAGTAGACTTTAGCTTGCCCTTTAAGCCTACAATGCTAAGCAGTTTTAGAGCTATTAAGCAGCTGCTGCAGCCTTTAACGTTAAGCACTATACTCTTACTAAGCGCGCTAAAGGAAAGCTATTTTAACGCAATATATAACCTAATTGCTAGAAGCTTACTACAACTAAAGAAGAGACGCTTGTCTAATATATTCTTAACCTTAATTTGCAAGAATTTGCGCCCTGCCTAATATAGCTAATAAATTGTTAGGTGTGCGTAGTAGTACGCTAGTAGGCAAATGCTAGACTAAAAGATTTGTAACGCGTTTAGATTAGCTTAAGATAGCTTTTAATTAAGCAAAAGATAGGCAGAAGATACTCTAGAAAGACCTAGAGGTTATTAGCGCGTAGTTTAAGCTAGTTGTAGATACCAAAGCTAAGTACAGTATCTACAACAACAACGTGCACAACTTTAACAAGACTAGGTTCTAGATAGGTGTAATTAGGTTAATAAAGGTTGTTACAGGCTTAGAAAGACGTACAAGGCCTAATTTTATCTAGCTAGGCGATCGCAAGTAGGTTATAGTTATCTAGAGTATCTGCGCTGCTAGGTATGCAACCTTGCTATTTATAATCTACAAAGGGCGCGTCTACATCTCTGCATAGTACAAAGAGAAAGATATACTATATACTTAGAAGCTTTTAGTCTCTAAGAACGGCTAGACAAACAACGCGCTTGGTTTTTAGTAGTTAAAGTACTTTAACGCGCATATAAAGCTGCGTTAAGTAGGCAGCTATAGGCTGCTTATTTTAGACAGCTATAAGAGCTATCTTAACTAGGATTTTAAAAACTACTGCTTTAAAAACAAGATTCTTACTATCTGCATGCTACTTTACTTATTGCATATACTCTAGCTGCTTAACGTAGTCTGCTTTTTGCTGTTAAAGCGCAAGTACTCTTAACGCGTACAAGACTTAGCATGCTAACGCGTCTTCTACATTAACAAGGAAGGCTTTCTTCTAGCCTTTAGAAACGCCTTTTTTAACGTGTTTATAGAGCAGAACTGTTAAAAGGCCTTTAAAGCATTAGGACTAGTCCCTACTAACGCGCAGGTAGTGTTAGACTGCCTTAAAGTACAGCTGCGTACCCTGCTAGGACTCCTACTACTAGAGACGCTGTAGCAGTTAAAGACTCTAAGTAATACGCATAAGTTTAGATTCTAATCTAAGCTTGTAAGCAACTCCTTTACGCGGTTGCCTTTTACTGCGTAGGCTAGCTTTTCTTAGCTTGTAAAGGGCGCTAAACTTATGCTATACTAAAACGCACTTTTTTCTGCTAAGGTTAATAAGCTACAAGAACAATTAGCAGTAATAACTAAGCGCAAAGAGCGTAAATAGAAGTAGATACAGCACAGTAGCACAATAAACTATAGTGTTGCATTAACGCAGGTAGCTGCTAAAGCATCTGCAGCGTCTTAGAGATTAAAAAAAGCTTGTAGTAGTAGTAATTACAGAATAGCCTAACTAGCTCTACAGCGCTGTAGGAACTGTAGAGGGACTAGACACAACGCTTAAACCTGCAAAAAGAATATAGAAGAATCTTCTAAATCTAATATAAGCACAACATATGCAGGCTTACTATTTAATAGCAATGAAAATTTATAATCTTTTACATAAGTTAGTAGTGCTAAGATATTTTGTTAGGTTTGGTAATGTGTTGGGTTTAGTAATAGAACACGTTACTATTACTTAACTACTACTTTTTATAAAAATAGAATAAAGCTAAGCTTTTAGTACTTTTTAGCAAAAGCTAAAATTGTATATATAGCTTTATAGTAGTAGTAGTTTTTTACTTTTTATTTTTAAATTTTTTTAGCAACTTTATATAGTTAATAGTATAATAAAATTGCTATATTATTTTACTATATTATAAGCTTAATATATTAAAGCATCTATAAGCTAAGCTAAAAACGCTAAATATTCTATTTTTATATAATTTAAAAGTTACTTTTACTAAGCTAGTAATAGTAATATATGTAATAGGCTAGTGCCTAGGTAGCTTTACCTAGATAAAATCTAGGGCGATTCTACTTTAAAGAGGCAAAATAGACTAGTAGATAGTTGTTCTACTTTAAAAAGAATAGCATAAAGACCTATTATCTAAACTCTTTAGAGCCTTATTAAATCTAAACTGTTACTAGGCATTTGCAAGCTTTGCGCGGCTATTACATTTAGATTTAATTACCTCTATTATACGCTAGTGCAGAGACCCTAGTAGTAGAACGCCTGCCTAAGCAAAAAAAAAGTCTACTAGCTAGTGTAGTATCCTATTGTTACAAAACAGAGCTAAAGCAGAGACTCTAGTAGTAGAACGCCTGCCTAAGCAAAAGAAGAGTCTACTAGCTAGTGTAGTATTCTATTGTTATAGAAACAGAGCTAGAGCAAAGACTCTAGTAGTAAAACGCCTGCCTAAGCCTATATTAGAAGCTCTACCTGTTTCTATTGTATAGAGAGTAGGCTACATTAAAAATCGAGCTATTAAGCAATTAATAGATTAAACAATTAAAATACTAAGTAGAAGCTCTATACGCGCTAAGCTGCAAGCATACATAAAAGATACAGGAATAGAAAGCTACTTAATTAATAACATAACAGCCTCTGCTATTAGAAAACTAGAAGGAGGATAGTTATATAACTAAGTCGCTGCTAGCATACAAAAAATACTAGCTAAAGAGCAATAGCTAGTTTAGGCTATTAAAGCAATAGTAAGTTAGATCGAAACTTAAATACAGGCGAAGAATTAACTAGCAGGACAATTAGATCTTTCTACAATAATAATAGAAATAATAAAGCAGATAATAAGTAGAATAGAAGCGTTAGAAAGTTAAAAAGCTACTTCTAAAACACTACTAGTTACTACTAAAAAGCAAGCTAAGTTCTCTAACCTAGAACTTTTTAATAGAGACTGTGCAAAATACCTAGCCTTCTAGTTTAAAGCAAAAGCAAAGCTCTACAACAACTTTAGCAGCAGGTTAGAGCAATATAAAATTAAGTACCTAATAGAAAGAATAAAGAATTACGCTACTAGCGTAGTTTTTCTTTAGTGCAAAACCTATGCTAAATTCTTTTCTATTAACAAAATATAGGCATTTCTAGACTAGCAGTTTAATAACTTCTATCTAAAAGCCTAAGCACTTAATTAGCTAAATAGCTTAAAGTAAAGAAAGAAGGCTGTAAGAGATTATTACATAGAGTTTAACTGCTTAATACTTTAGAGTAGAGAGACCTTTAGAAATGCAAGCAAAAAGAATTAGTTTTTAAAAGGCTTTAATACTAAACTTTAAAAGAGCATAGCTATAGTAGATAAAAGCCTTAACTTTAGCAATTTTGTTAATAAAGTTATTAGAACGTTAGATAACCTATTCTAAGTAAGCTTAAATAGTTAAACTGCAAGGCCCTACAGCTAATTAGCAGCTAGCCTTAACATACACAAAAAGCGTTAATTGCCTAATTGCAACAGGCTAGCGTCTCTAGAACAGATAGACTAGCAACCTACAAAAAGTAACTAGGGTAGCACAGAACGGAGGCAAGCTAAATAGGTGCTAGAGGAGGAGATTTAGCAGCAGCAAGCTAATTAGCTATGTATGCGCTGTAGAGCAGGAGGCTACTACATCTAGAAGTGCCCTTACCTACTAGCTAACTACTTGTTGCCTATAAGGTTAGCAAGAGCTACTACTACTTAGGCATTTCTACTACTATTGCTTAAAGACAAGCCTACTAGCAAATTAGATTTAGAAAAAAAGTAGCTTCTATTAAAAGTTACTAATAGAAGCTACTTGCAACCTATAGGCAAGCTTTTAAGAAGTAGAAGAAGTTTAAAGGCTAGTATATAGATAGAAAGGCTATTAGCGTACACGCGTTAGTTAATTAAACTACCTACGCCTCCTGCATACTTAATTCTATTACGCTTGCAAATGCTCTAGTTTTACCCTTACTAGCAAAGGCTGCAGGCTTGCTGTGCATTGATATTACTCTCTAACAACTGCTAGGCATAGCTAGCAAAGGCGTAATAACCTAGGTAGCTTAATACACTGCTAATATTAAAGGATTTAAAGACACTAGATAGGCCTACGTTGCTACTAAGAACATAGAGTTTAACCTAATCCTTAGGCAGCCTTAGATAAATTGGCTGCAGGTTACAATTGCGCTAGCTAAGCGCTTAATCTACATTTATTTAACGCGCTAAAGGATTTAGATTAGAAGCAAAGAGGGGAAACCTGTCCCTACTCTATAGAGCTACGTACTACTGCAAGAAATTAGCGCTGCAGTATACAAGTGTTACCTCTAAGCCTTAAAGAAAAACTAGTCTATTGTTTTTGCAGCTTTACTAGCAGATATTAAAAAAGCCTTAGCACTAAAGTTAGCTATAGATTTTAAAGAGCTTTTGCTAACCTACTACGCCTACTATAGGTAGATATTCAACCTAAAAACTGCATTAAAGATGCTACTACTCTAAAGACCTAATATTAACTACTAAATTAACTTGGTTTAAAAGGACAAGAAGAATCTAAAGGTACTATAGAGCCTACTGTACAATATAAGCAAAGGAAAGCTACTAGTATTATAGAAAGAACTTACGTTACTGCTTAAAAAGGAATAGATCTGTGCAAGTAATTTGCTAGCAGCTGCACTAGTCTTTTTTGCAAAGAAACTAGGCAGCAGCTTCTGCTTTTGCGTTAACTATAGAGCTCTTAATGCTATTACGCAAAAGAACTAATATCTACTACTGCTAATCTAAAAGACTCTAAACAACCTTAGCAAAGCTTAATAGTTTACAAAGCTTAACGTTTTAGCCGCCTTCTATAAAATTTAGATTAACGCTAGAAATAAATAGAAGACAGCCTTCTGCACTTAGTTTAGGCTGTACAAATAGCTAGTTACTTCCTTTAGCTTAGCAAACGCGCCTAGTACCTTTTAGAGATATATTAACTAGGCCCTACGCAAGTATTTTAACAACTTCTAACGTGTTCTATTACCAAACCTAACACATTACTAAACCTAACAAAATATCTTGGCACTACTAACTTATGTAAAAGATTATAAATTTTTATTGCTATTAAATAGTAAGCCTGCATACGTTGTGCTTATATTAGATTTAGAAGATTCTTCTATATCCTTTTTGCAGGTTCAAGCGTTGTGTCTAGTCTCTCTACAGTTTCTACAGCGCTGTAGAGCTAGTTAGGCTATTCTGTAATTACTACTACTACAAGCTTTCTTTAATCCCTAAGACGCTGCAGATGCCTTAGCAGCTACCTGCGTTAATGCAACACTATAGTTTATTGTGCTACTATGCTATATCTACTTTTGTTTACGCCCTTTGCGCTTAGTTATTACTGCTAATTGTTTTTGTAGCTTATTAACCTTAGCAAAAAGAAGTGCGTTTTAGTATAGCATAAGTTTAGCGCCCTTTACAAGCTAAGAGAAGCTAGCCTGCGCAGTAAAAGGCAACTACGTAAAGGAGTTGCTTACAAGCTTAGATTAGAATCTAAACTTATGCGTATTACTTAGAGTCTTTAACTGCTACAGCGTCTCTAGTAGTAGAAGTCCTAGCAAGGTACGCAGCTGTACTTCAAGGCAGTCTAACACTACCTGCGCGTTAGTAGAGACTAGTCCTAATGCCTTAAAGGCCTTTTAACAGTTCTGCTCTATAAACACGTTAAAAAAGGCGTCTCTAAAGGCTAGAAGAAAGCCTTCTTTATTAATATAGAAGACGCGTTAGCGTGCTAAGTCTTGTACGCGTTAAGAGTACTTGCGCTTTAACAGCAAAAAGTAGACTACGTTAAGTAGCTAGAGTATATGCGATAAGTAAGGTAGCATGCAGATAGTAAGGATCTTGTTTTTAAGGCAGTAGTCCTTAAAATCCTAGTTAAGATAGCTCTTATAGCCGTCTAAAATAAGCAGCCTATAGCTGCCTACTTAACGCAGCTTTGTATGCGCGTTAAAGTGCTTTAACTACTAAAGACCAAGCGCGTTGTTTGTCTAGCCGTTCTTAGAGACTAAGAGCTCCTAAGTATATAGTATATCTTCCTCTTTGTACTATACAGAGATGTAGACGCGCCCTTTGTAGATTATAAATAGTAGAGTTGCATACCTAGTAGCGCAGATACTCTAGATAACTGTAACCTACTCGCGATCGCCTAGCTAGATAAGATTAGGCCTTGTACGTCTTTCTAAGCCTGTAACAACCTTTATTAACCTAATTACACCTATCTAGAACCTAGTCTTGTTAAAGTTGTGTACGTTGTTGTTGTAGACACTGTACTTAGCTTTGGTATCTGCAACTAGCTTAAACTACGCGCTAATAACCTCTAGGTCTTCCTAGAGTATCCTCTGCCTGTCTTTTACTTAATTAAAGGCTATTTTAAGCTAATCTAAACGCGTTACAAATCTTTTAGTCTAGCATTTGCCTACTAGCGTACTACTACGCACACCTAACAATTTATTAGCTATATCTTCTACCTTACACAAGCAGGGCGCAAATTCTTGCAAATTAAGGTTGAGAATATATTAGACGAGCGTTTCTTCTTTAGTTGTAGTAAGCTTCTAGCAATTAGGTTATGTATTGCGTTAAAATAGCTTTCCTTTAGCGCGCTTAGTAAGGGTATAGTGCTTAACGTTAAAGGCTGCAGCAGCTGCTTAATAGCTCTAAAACTGCTTAGCATTGTAGGCTTAAAGGGCAAGCTAAAGTCTACCTTTGTGTTCTTCTAATAAAGCCTTGCGCTGTTAAGACATAATGCAATAATTAAGGAGTTAGTAGTGCTAAGATATTTTGTTAAGTTTAGTAATGTGTTAGGTTTAGTAATAGAACACGTTATACAGCCTACTTTAATAACGTACTTATATACACAAACGGCTCTCTAGCTAAGTACTAAAGCTAGGTTAACCTAGTACTTAAAGCGCTAGGCAAAGCAAGCCTTTTGCTAGATATTAAAAAGTGCAAATTTAAAGTTAAGTTAACAAAATATCTTAGTTTTATTATTAATGCAGGCAAAGGCCTGCGCATAGACTTTAAAAGGATTAAGGCTATTAAAGAATAGAAGGCCTCTAAGACTATTAAAGGCGTGCGAAGCTTTTTAGGCTTTGCTAACTTCTATTAGCAGTTTATTTGTAGATTTTTAGAGCTTGTAGCACTCTTTATACAACTTATAGGCAACGTACCCTTTTAATAGACTTCTATTAAATAGAAAGCCTTTAATACGCTTAAGGATATTTTTGTTACAAAGCTAGTCTTAGCCTAATTTAACTCTAAGAAAGAGATAGTGCTTAAAACTAATGCCTCTAGATATGCAATAGCAGGGTGTCTTTTATAGTACAACAATTAAAGTTTACTACAGCTAGTAGCCTACTTTTTATAGAAGATAAACGTATATAAGTGCAACTATAAAATCTACAACAAGAAGTTACTTACTATAGTATAGTGCCTACAGGAATAGAACGCTAAGCTACAATTAGTTAAAAAGTTTACTATTATTACAGATTACAAGAATCTAGAGTATTTTACAAAGCTAAAAATGCTTAACAAAAGATAAATGCAATAGTTTCTTTTTCTAGAACGCTACAATATAGAGATTGCTTGTTAACCTAGAAAGAAGAACCTTTAAGCTAATGCTTTATTCTAGCGCGAACAAGATATGCTTTAAAACGCCTCTAACAATTGTATACAGTATTGTTACAAGCAGCTACTTAAGCTAACGTCTGCTTTACTAGCTACAGACAACAAAGACAAGGGCAGTGTAATTACGTTTCAATCTATAGCACTTGATACTAATGCCAACACTAATGCTAACACAGATACGGTTACTAATACTGCCGCAGATAGCAATAACAGCACAAATCCTAGCACTGCTCTAACCCTTCTAGAAGAGGACCTTCTAACGCTAGAATAACTGTAGCAGTCTGCAACAGAAGGCAACAACTAATATATTAACATCTAGCAATGTGTGCTTAATAGAGAGCAACAGGTTCTATTAAGCCTAGGCCTAAAGATATCTATTACAGACTGTATAGTAGATTAGAAGGAATGCCTGCTCTATAGAGATTAGAAGTAGGTACTGCAATTAGAACCTCTACAAACAAGCCTAATTAATAGAGTACACTCCCCTGCTGTAGCTAGCTACCTAGAACGTGCAGCTACTTACTAAGCAATTGCAAGAAATTACTTCTAGCCTAGGATGTCTAAGAATATTAGGCGCTTCCTCTAGAACTGCGCTGTTTGTAGCAAGATTAAGCTATAGAAAGATAGTATATATAGCCTACTTAAGCCTCTACTACTCTCTAATTAAATATAGAAAGAGATATTAATAGATTTTATTACTAACCTCTCTAAAAGCAAAGAATATACAATCCTTTTTGTAGTTACTAATTAGTTAAGCAAGAATATAGTGCTAATACTCCTGCTAAACATAGACACTAAGACTGTTGTATAGGCATTTATTAGGCACGTAGTAGTGTACTACTAGCTACCTAACGCTATTGTATTAGATTAAAGTAGTTAGTTTACAAGCAGGCTATAGAAACAACTCTGCAAAATTCTAGAGATTAAACAACAACTGTTAATAGCTTTCTACCCCTAAACTAATAGATTAACTAAAAGAATAAACAGCACAGTAGAGGCTTATCTACAGGCGTACGTTAACTAGAACTAGAGAAACTAGGCTAAGCTTCTAGGTATAGCTATAATAGCTATCTAATTAAAACAAGCTGCGTTAACAAGAGTAAGCCTGTTCTTCCTCTAGCATAGCTACTACGTAGATCCTGTACAGCTCTTAGCTCCTTAACAAAGCCTAAATTACGCTGCTAATAAACAATTAGAAAAAAAAGCTACTAAAGCAATTGTTAAGAAGTTTAAAAGAGTATTTAAGCTAGCCTAAGCTTTAATAGCTAAAGCTTAGCAAGAGCAAAAAAGGGAGGCAAATTAACGCTAGCAAGTACTATAGCAACTAAAAGTAGAAGATAAAGTGTAGCTAGCTCTAGAAAACTACTTTAAAACCGAACAGCTAAACAAGAAGCTTAACTAGAAGAACGCTAAATACACAGTTACTAAAGTAATTAGTACGCATTCTAAGTAGACTATATTAAGCAGCTAGAGTATATATAATAAGTAAAGTAGTATACAAATAGTAAAAATTTTGTTTTTAAAGCAATAGTTTTTAAAATTCTAGTTAAAATAGCTTTTATAGCTGTCTAAAACAAGTAGCCTATACCTATCTACTTAGCGTAGCATTGTATCCGCGTTAAAGTGCTTTAACTACTAAAAACTAAGCGTGTTAATTATCTAGCTGTTTTTAGAAACTAAAAGCTTCTAAGTATATATCTTTTTTCTTATACTAACGTGTTTTACAAGCAAGTTAGCTATACAAGCGAGTCGGCTACTCTACTAAGCCTAACTAGAACACCAACTTCTTATTACTATAGCTCTACCTCCGCGTGCTCTATTATTATATACTAAAGCTAATATAATGCTTGCCTCCTCCTCTATTAATTGTTAGCAATTTAAAAGCTCTAGACTTGCTGCTTCTACGTATAACGTTCTAAAATCAACACTAAACAACTAACGCGCTAGCAAGCCTGCCTAACGCGATTGCTAGCCTAACTTAAAGAAGCTTACTAAGCTAGAAGAGGAGGTGATTGTTACACATATACTTAACCTAGATTAACGTAGATTTGCGCCTACGTACGCAGCTGTACGTGATATAGCCAACAACCTACTAGCTGCGCGCAGCGCAGGCTAGGTTAGCGTCTACTAGCTGCGCAACTTTGTTAAGCGTACAGACAGTCTTACAACACGTTTTAATTGGCTGTACAATAGGCAGAGGGCTCTATGCAAGGATCCTAAGTTAATTAAGAGCTAGTTTAAGCTAGTAGAGCAGACAAAGGCTAAGTACAGCATTTGTAATAAGGACGTCTACAACTTTAACAAGGCTGGCTTTATAATAGGCAAGATTACTACTTAGCTTGTTGTAACAGGGTTAGAGAGGAGAGGCTAGCTAAAGGCTATCTAGCTAGGCAATCGCGAGTAGGTAACAGTTATCTAAGGAATCAACGCTGCTAGCTAGGCTATCCTACTGTTTATTATCTTTGCTAGCTAACACTATCTCTCTGCCTAGTACAAGGAAGCTAATATCCCGCGCGACTAGGCAATTGCTGTTAGTAACAACGGCTAGACGAACAACGAGCTAGGAGTTGAGTAGCTAAAGCACTTTAACGCTTATACTAAGACTTGTGTTGTAGGTGCTTGTTGCCTGCTTATCCTTAATAGCTACAAGAGCTACTACTCTCTTAAGTTTTAAAAATTCTGCAAGGAGAACAATATCTACACGCTGTGCATGCTAGCTTACTTATCTTACCTGCTCTAGCCTCTTAACGTTAGCTGCTTTGCGCTGTTGAAGCGCGCGTACAGCTGTAAGATTAAGGCTCTAATCTGCTACTACATCAACTACATTACAAAGCTTGAGTTTCTGCTAGCCTTCAAGGCAGCCTTTGATTAATTATTTACATTAACCAACATCTACTTAGCCTTTTAAGGCACAGGCCTAGTTCCTCTCTAGCTAGACGTTGTTCTGTCAAAGCTTAATGTGCAGCTCTGTACGCCTACTCCTCTAGCTGCTCTAGTAGAGGCTCTCTAGGAGGCTTGAACACTAAGCAACGTACGTAAGCTTAAGGCTTAATCAACGCTAATACGTAATTGTGTTTAGCAGCACAAGAGCTTATCACTAGCCTTAATTATTAAGGCGATTAATTAGCTTAAGAAGGGGGCTAAAGTTATAATGCTCTTAGCTAAGCTAATGCGCAATTAGATTGCTAGCCTTAAGAGAGCTAATAAGGCAGCTATAAAGCAGAGGCAGCGCAAGAAAAAGCAGATCTAGAAGCATAGAGTCTTAACAAAAGGAGCAGGAGAGAATATACTTGCTTACTAAGAGGTTAAGGAGCAGATTGCTTGTAAACAGCGTCAAGGTAGTGCGCAATTAGGACTTAGCCGCTAGGCTCTAGCACGCTGCACAAGGTGTAGAGAGCCTAGGCATAACTTACGTACGTGTAAAAAAAATACTTTAGATACTGCTTAATCTATTGTATTAATAACTACATACTACCTTATAATGTAGTTGAGTTGTACGCTTAAAGATGTGCGCAAACCTAGTAGGGTAGCCGACTCGCTTGTATAGCCGACTCGCTTGTAAAACACGTTATATAGAGATGTAAACGCGCCTTTTATAGATAATAAATAGCAGGATTGTATACCTAGCAGCGCAGATACTCTAGATAACTGTAACCTACTTGCAATTGCCTAGCTAGATAAAATTAGGCTTTATACGCCTTTTTAAGCCTATAATAACTATTATTAACCTAATTACACCTATCTAAAACCTAGTCTTGTTAAAGTTGTGCATATTATTGTTGTAAACACTGTACTTAGCTTTAGTATCTGCAACTAGCTTAAACTACGCGCTAACTACCTTAGAATCTTTCTAGAGTATTCTTTGCCTATTTTTTGCTTAATTAAAGGCTATTTTAAGCTAATCTAAACGCGTTACAAATCTCTTAGCCTAGTGTTTGCCTGCTAATGTACTACTACGCACACCTAACAATTTATTAGCTATATCTTCTACTTTACATAGCTAGAGCGCAAATCTTTGCAAATTAAGATTAAAAATATATTAAACAAGCGTCTTTTCTTTAGTTGTAGTAAGCTTTAGGCAATTAGGTTGTTGTTACAAATAGCAGCACTAGGACTAGGCGCAGTTACGGCACTTATAAACTACTAATAGGAGTTGCACAAAAAGACAAAAACAACATAACTACGCTGCAAAGATTACGTAACGGGCAAGGGTGATTACAGTAATTACGGTAAGCGCAGTAATTAGACAAGGATAGATTACTTAGCCTTAAGCAAACATACCTAGGCACTTATGTATTAATTATTGCGATTGCAGCGATTAGAGCGATTGTCTACATATATATAGAAAGACGATAAGCTTTTACAGCACATTGTGTTTAATTCTAACAAGTACTCTACATAGTACACTTGGTTTTTAATACACAATATTCTTTTTAGAAGAATTCTACTTACTATCTTAATATTAACTACCTGTGCATAGAACTCTATTGCTTATCTCTAAAAACTAACTAAGATCTATAGAGAATATACTATTATCTATTAGACCTTTACATTTTAAACACTTTTAAGATAAGCAACACTTCTATACATACTCTAGCCTAAACCTAAAGAGGAAGCAACAAGGTTGCTAAACCTAATTTCTACTATAGAGACTGCAACAAGCTTAAAAACTAGCTTCTTTAGTTTAACCTATTCTTTAAGTTCTAAGGAGATAACATTAACAATAATAACTAGGCTTTCTTAGTTGCTTTCTACATGCGTAGACAAGCTAGCAAATAGGTTCAACTCTATTTAATAAAATACATAGACGACAATAACAATAAAAACGCTATTACTTGCATGTTTAATAACTACTCTATCTTTAAGAAAAAACTCTAACAGACCTTTTTAATTGCTAACAAGACCTCTCTAGCTAAACAAAAGATCTAGAGACTCTATTAAACTAAGTTTGCTGCTAATTACGCTAATAAATTTTAGCAGTACTCTATAGAGACTAAATAGGACAATAAAGCTTTAATAAAAATGTACTAACAAGGTTTTAAAAACACTGTTAAGGCGGAACTTATGCAAAGTAGATCTACTATAGATACTCTTAACAAACTAATTAACAAATCTATTTAAGTTAACAACAATTTCTACAAATTAGCTATAGAAATAAACAACGGACGCTACCTACTTAATAATTAAAGCACTCGGCGTTCTTTCTATCCTAACTCTAGACAACGACGCATGCTACTACAACCTTGTACTTTAGAATATTACACTTTAATAGAACTAGAACTAATGCACTTTAACGCAGCCTTTAAAGGCAAGAACTCTATAATAAAAAAGAAAAATAAAGGAAACAAGGGCCTAATAACATGCTACAGCTGTAGCAAGCTAGGCTACATTGCACAGAACTGTTAATCTAAGAACAAGGTTATTTAACAGCTAAATACCCTTATTACTCTTAACTAGGAAAACGCTACTATTAGACAAGATAGCAAGCTAGAATAGACAGTTGTACCTAACTAACTATAGAAACTAGCCAAGGATAGCATACCCTAGTATGCAGAGAGTAAAGATGCTAACACTCCTTTGTTAGAAGATGCTAAAGAAGATACTACTAGACAAAGGACACTAGAAGACAAGCAGCCTGTTATACTATACTCTATACCTGCTAAAGTTTAATTCTACTTTAGAGAGTATAGAAAAATATTAGCTACAGCTATCTAACACCTACTACAAGAAGAAATTAACAATGTATACAATTAGTACAACCTTGTGCAGGAATAGAACTTCTAATTGCAGATCTAAAGGGAAGCTTAAGAACAAGACACATAAAAGCAAGCTAAACAACGTTAAATTAACTAGTGTAAAGAACAATAGCTACAAGGAAAGCTAAAAGATTAGCTAAAGCTAATGTATTACCTATATAATTAAAACTACTGCAATTCTAAGCATAGACTACTTTCTTAGACAGTTTGCTTCTACAACGTATATGCTACGCATAGGTTAGAGAAGGAAGGTTTAGGATAGTTTCTAAAGGGAAAACGGTTTTGCTAAAAACTCTAGATAAACTACTTTAACAACATCTGCAGCAAACATCTATAGAACAAGAGACTAGCATTGCACTTCTCTAAACACAACAAACAAAGTATTATCTAGATAAAGACACTCTGCAACTAGATGTATAGCTAAGAAAATTAGCAAACGTGCCTAAACTCTAACTGTATATTGTACTAGAAAAAAAAGAAGAGCAATAGATTTGCTTAGCTAAAGTCTTTTTTAGAAGAACGCTTAGCTTCTAGAATTAACCTAAGAGCTGCAACGCTATCAACTCTATAGAACTTTAAAGACTGCCTATTATAATAAACAGAATATAGAGAAGCGCACTAATAGACTTAGAATTAATAGCAGAATTTATATCTAAAGAAGCAGCGAAAAGAGCTAGACTCTAACTCTAAAACTAACAGCAACTGTACCTGTTATACACTGTTAATAGAGAGCTAATGCTAAAGAACTTTATAGTCTACAAGGAAGCCTAAGCTACACTGCGCATCTAAAACTACTAGAAAGAAATTATTCTAGACGTTACTAGATTAGCTGCCTACAACGTTATATTAGAACTTCTATAGTTACAAAAGTACAATCTGCAGATAAATTAGAAAACACAAGAGCTTTTGTTTGCAAACTACAACTGCGCCTGTAGTTTAAAGCCTACGCATTAACAGCGTTTAATAGCAGATAAAAAGATAATAATAGAGTATATTACTTTAAACAAAACGCACCTAAAGAGAGTAGTTAACTTAGTAGACACTAACAAGGCATTAGGTTATCTAGCAGAAAAACAACAAAATACCTAGGACAAGGACGCTAATACTAGAGTATTAGAGACTTGCGCACCTCTAGCTATCTCTAAAGAATACTAAGAGTTTGCAGAACTTTTCTAGAAAGAGATAAGTGCAGCTATACTACCTAAGCATTAACTTTAGAATTATAAAATCAAGCTTTAGAAAAGAAAGAAACTACCTTTTAGCCTACTATACGCAACATCCAAGAAAGAGCTTAAAGAAACACAAAAGTTCCTTAAAAAGAGCCTAAAGAAAGAATACATACGCAAATTAAAGTTACTAGCAGAAGCACCTATTCTCTTTGCACAAAAGAAAGATAGAAGCCTATAGCTTTGTATAGATTATAGAAAGCTTAATAACATTACAATTAAAAATTAATACCTATTACCAAACATTGCAGAATTACAGGATTACTAAGCAATGCGAAGTACTTTACTGCAATAGACCTACAAGACAGATACTACCTTGTACAAATGAAAAAAAGAGAAGAATAGAAAACTGCGTTTTAAACAAAATATAGACACTATAAGTTTTAGGTAATGCTAATAGAACTTACTAATACTCTAGTTACGTTCTAGCAACTAGTTAACAACATACTTAGACTATACCTAGACAAGTTTGTTCTAGCATACTTTAACAACATTCTAGTATACTCTAACAGCCTTAAAGAACACATTAAGCACGTAAGAACTGTACTTACATGTCTTAAGAAAGCTAATCTACAAATTAAACCTAAGAAATGCGAATTCTACAAAAGTAAAGTTAAATTTCTAGAACACATTGTAGGTGTCTATAGGATTAAGATAAGCCTAAAGAAAATTCAAGTTGTAAAAAACTAGCTAGATTTTAGAAACGTTAAAGACGTACAATCCTTTATAGAATTTATTAATTTTAACTAGCAATTTATTAAAGACTTCTCTTAAAAAGCAATACCCCTTACTAAGCTTACTAGAAAGGATACGCTATAGAGGTAGAACTTAGACTAGAAAAGAGCATTTAAAGACCTTAAGCAAGCAAGCACTAAACTACTAGTCCTAGTGTCTTTTAGAAGCAGAGAACTACTACAATTTAAAATAGACGCATTAAACCTTGCTATTAAAGCAACGGCACTACAGAAACGCGACGGAAAATAGCACCTAATTGCATACTACTTAAGGAAACTTACAGAACCTAAAGAACAATACAATGTACACAACAAGGAACTACTCGCTATTATTGCAGCACTACAACACTAGAGAATATACGCAGAAAGCTGCTTAGACCTTACAATCTTTACAGACTACAAGAACCTAACCAGCTTTACAACTACAAAACAACTCAATTAACAACAAGTACAATAGTTAGAGCTGCTAGAACAGTACAAGTTTAAGATTGTGTACACCCTAGAAAAGGACAACAGAAGAGCCAACGCTCTTAGCCAAAGGTTAGATATTGCAGGAACTAAAGAAACTACCAACGCTGCAATATTACAAACTAACAAAGATAGATTATTAGGACTAGCATAGACAGTTAATGCTATTCTATCTATTACAACAAAAGTACTAGAAAAACTACAAGAGGAAATTATACAACAGCACTACAATAACCTAGTACATAGTTACCTAGGAATTACACAAACAATAGAACTTATTTAACAAAACTACAACTTTAACAAGATAAAAAAGAAGGTTGCTAAGTTTATTAAGAGGTGTGCTAATTGCTAAAGGAACAAGCATAGTACTTACGCACCCTATAGAGAGATGCAAGCTCTTAAACTACTAGATAAACTCTAGACTAATATCTTAATAGATTTTATTACAGGACTACCTGCTTTAAAGAATCCTGTAACAGGAATTTGTTACAACGCGATTCTAGTAATCGTGTGCTAATTTACTAAGTACGCTGAAATAATACTATTCTAGAACAACTACACTGCCGTTCAACTCGGACATGTAATCCTAGATCAACTAATTAGATACTACGGCATTCTAAAGTCAATTATTAGCAACAGAGACAAGCTGTTTACTTTAAATTACTAGACAACACTACTTGCAGCAATTAGAACAAGACAGAAGCTGTTAACAGCATATTATCTACAGATAGATAGGCAAACAAAGAGAACAAACAAGACACTAAAAGCATACCTACAAATATACAGCAACTAGAAATAGAATAATTAGGTTTTATTACTACTAATAGCATAACTTGCCTACAACAACAAATTGTTAGAATTAACAGGCAAAACACTGTTCTATGCTAATTACAGAAAACACCTACATTTCTTTAAAAGAACTCTACTAGGACTAAAGGCTAAAGCTGCTACTACAACAGTAGAAGAACTAAAGAAAACACACAAAGAAATAAGCTAAAAACTTAAACAGGCACAACGCTAAAGCATTTCCTATGTAAACAAGAAACAAAAAACGGCACCTTAGCTAAAGAGGGGGGATAAGGTCTACCTGCTTACAAGCAACTAGCGCACGAGGAGACTAAGCAAAGGACTTGACAATGTTAAGGTTAGACTGTTTTTAATCTATAATTAGATAGGACTAGTTAACTACACGCTTAATCTACTACTAGATGCAAATATCTACCTAAGGTTCTATATATTACAATTAGAACTAGCTAACCTAGAAACGCTACTACAAAAAACATTTTATTATAAACTAGAAGAAGACAACAAATTTAAAGTTAAAAACCTCTAAGAATACTAAGAATTTGGACAAGAAGACTTCTAAGATAATAACTTTTATTAGAAATAGCTAGTAAAATAGAAAGGCTATCTAGAGTCTAAGAATACTTAGAAACCTAAAGCTAACCTAACTAACTGTTAGCAACTGCTTAAAAAATACTATAAGAAACACTACATTTATTTCTATACAGAACGAAAGGAACTAAAGAAAGGAAATAACAGACCTAACAAAACAAGGTTCTAACCTTAGAAAGGACTAGTAGCAGCTAGCGCAGACCCTTTAGTCGCAATATATAAATCTAATAAACCTAACGTCTCTTATATTGCAGAAGAAAAGGCAACACCTATTAAAGCGGCAGGATAATTAGAAAAAGTAGACACTATCTAAGCATCTACTTCTTTACTAGACTTATAGAGCTTAGCAGCAAGGCAAAAAGCCTTTTGCTTTGCTTAATCTTCTACTTGTTTTAAAATCTTCTTATTCTGCAATAGGCGCGAAATTACTTTAGCTAATAACTTCTTATTAGCCTCTACTTTTTGTTAATATTCCTTGCAGGTCTTGTCTAAAGACTCCTAGAACAAATTTACGCAACAACAGCCTAAGCGCGTACACTCTGCGCAACGTAAACTAGAGTTAGGCATAATAAAGCAAGGACAACTAATTTTAAAGCACTAGTTACAAGAAATTTTAGAAAAAATGTTTGCTTGTAGAATCTCTATAGCAAGGCAAAAACAACAAGAGGAAGAGTTAGATAACATCTTGCTTACCCTGCTTGCTTTTGTACTATAGCTAGAGTTATAACTAAAATAGAGCTAAGTTAGGTAATCTAAAGGTAGATCCTAGTAAAGAGGGAGGTAGTGTTACAAACAGCAGCACTAGGACTAGGCGCAGTTACAGCACTTATAAACTACTAATAGAAGTTGCACAAAAAGACAAAAACAACACAACTACGCTGCAAAGATTACGTAATAGGCAAGGGTAATTACAGTAATTATAGTAAGCGCAGTAATTAGACAAGGATAGATTACTTAGCCTTAAGCAAACATACCTAGGCACTTATGTATTAATTATTGCGATCGCAGCAATTAGGGCAATTGTCTACATATATATAGGAAGACGATAAGCTTTTACAGCACATTTTGTTTAATTCTAACAAGTACTCTATATAGTACACTTGGTTTTTAATACACAATATCCTTTTTAGAAGAATTCTACTTACTGTTTTAATATTAACTACCTGTGCACAGAACTCTATTGCTTATCTCTAAAAACTAACTAAGATCTATAGAGAACATACTATTATCTATTAGACCTTTACATATTTACTAGACTTTTATATTTTAAATACTTTTAAAATAAGCAACATTTCTATATATACTCTAGCCTAGACTTTTAAAAAAAACAAAGTTGCTAAACCTAATTTCTACTATAGAAACTATAACAAGCTTAAAAACTAGCTTTTTTAGTTTAACTTGTTTTTTAAAGTTCTAAAAAAACAATATTATTAATAATAACTAAGCTTTTTAGTTACTTTCTATATATATAACAAGCTAGTAAATAGATTTAACTCTATTTAATTAAATATATAAACAATAATAATAATAAAAATACTATTACTTATATATTTAATAACTATTCTATCTTTTAAAAAAAAAATTTTAATAGACTTTTTTAGTTGCTAACAAAACTTTTTTAGCTAAACAAAAAATCTAGAAGCTTTATTAAGCTAAGTCTACTACTAACTACGCTAATAAATTCTAGTAGTACTCTATAAAAACTAGATAGAACAATAAAGCTTTAATAAAAATATATTTATAAAGTTTTAAAAATACTATTAAAAAAAACTTATATAAAGTAGATTTACTATAGATACTCTAAACAAACTAATTAACAAATTTATTTGCGTTAACAATAATTTCTATAAATTAGATATAGAAATAAACAATAGACGTTACTTATAAAATAATTAAAGTAGTTAATATTTTTTCTACTTTAATTCTAGATAACAACGTATACTACTATAACTCTATACTTTAGAATACTATACTTTAATAGAAGTAGAACTAATACACTTTAACGCAGCTTTTAAAAGCAAAAACTCTATAATAATAAAAATAGAAAAAATAAAAGCTTAATAATATGCTATAGTTGTAGCAAACTAGGCTATATTGTATAAAACTATTAATCTAAAAACAAAGTTATTTAATAGCTAAATACTCTTATTACTTTTAATTAAAAAAACGCTATATTAGATTAAAAAAAGAATCTAAATAGATAGTTACTAAAAACTAACTATAGAAACTAGAAAACAAAAATATACTCTAATATAAAAAAATAAAAATGCTAATACTTTTTTACTAAAAAATACTAAAACAATACTATTAAACAAAAAACATTTAAAAACAAACAACTTATTATACTTTACTCTATACTTGCAAACGTTTAATTTTACTTTGTAAAATACAATAAACTATTAGCTATAGCTATCTAATATCTACTTTAAAGAAAAATTAACAATATATATAATTAAAACAACTTTATTTAGAAATAAAACTTTTAATATATTTTATAAGCAAGCGCTATATATAAGCAAGCGCTATATATAAGCAAGCGCTATACTTTACTAACTTTACTTACTTTTTTTATTTTAACGTATAATAGCTTAATATAGTGCTAGTTAATTAGCTTTAAATAAAGTAGATGTTTAGCTTGCTATTACTTCTATTAAAAACAACTATATTTAAATTAATTGCTATGCTACTACTATTTATAACGTGTCTAAACAAACAATCTACTACTAACACGCTAGTATTTTTACTTAACGCAATTACTAGCCTAATTTAAAAAAGCTTATTAGTTAGAAAAAAAAGTAATTGTTAGTTATATATTAGATCTAGATTAATGTAGTTTTGCGCCTACTTTAGCTGCTGTACATAATATAGCTAATAAGTTGCTAGCTATACGTAGTAGAAAACGCGTAGAAGTAAACTAGCTTTTTACTTTTGTTAAGCGTATAGATAGCTTTACAACGCGTTTTAATTAGGTATATAATAGGTAGAAAGCTTTATACAAAAATTTTATATTAATTAAAAGCTAGTTTAAGCTTATAAAGCAAACAAAAGCTAAATATAGCATTTGTAATAAAAACGTTTATAACTTTAACAAAGCTAGCTTTATAATAGGCAAGATTATAACTTAGCTTGTTATAACTAAGTTAGAAAAAAAAAGTTAGCTAAAGGCTATTTAGCTAGAAAATTGCAAGTAGGCAATAGTAATCTAAAGAATTAACGTAGCTAGCTAGGCTATTCTACTGTTTATTATTTTTGCTAGCTAATACTATCTTTCTACCTAGTACAAAAAAGCTAATATTCTACGCAACTAAGCGATTGTAGTTAGTAACAATAGCTAGACAAACAACAAGCTAGAAGTTAAGTAGCTAAAGCACTTTAACGCTTATACTAAAACTTCTATTATAGATGCTTGTTACCTACTTATTTTTAATAGCTACAAAAGCTACTACTTTTTTAAGTTTTAAAAATTCTACAAAAAAAACAATATCTATACGCTCTGTATGCTAGCCTACTTAAGCTTTTTAACGTTAGCTGCTTTTTGCTATTAAAGCGCGTATATAGCTATAAAATTAAAGCTATAATCTACTACTATATTAACTACATTACAAAGCTTAAGTTTCTACTAGCGTTTAAAGCAGCCTTTAATTAATTGTTTACATTAGCTAACATCTACTTAGCTTTTTAAAGTATAGGCCTAGTTTGTTTCTAGCTAAACGTTGTTTTGTTAAAGCTAGATGTGTAGCTCTATACGCCTACTTTTCTAGCTACTTAAGTAAAGGCTTTCTAGAAAGCTTAAATACTAAGCAACGTACGTAAGCTTAAAGCTTAATTAACGCTAATATATAAGTACGTTTAGTAGTATAAAAGCTTATTACTAGTTTTAATTATTAAAGCAATTAATTAGCTTAAAAAAAAGCTAAACTAATAATGCTTTTAGCTAAGCTAATATACAATTAGATTGCTAGCTTTAAAAAAGCTAATAAAGCAGCTATAAAGTAGAAGCAGCGTAGAAAAAAGTAGATTTAAAAGCATAGAGTTTTAACAAAAAAAGTAGAAAAAAATATACTAGCTTAATAAAAAGTTAAAAAGTAGATTGCTTATAAATAGCGTTAAAGTAGTATATAATTAAGTTTTAGCTACTAGGCTTTAGCGCGCTATATAAAGTATAGAAAGCCTAGGTTTAACTTACGTATATATAAAAAAAATACTTAAAATACTACTTAATCTACTTTATTAATATTTATCTATTATTCTATAAAGTAGTTAGATTGTATATTTAAATAGGTAGATAAAAGTAGTAAAGTATAGTACTTGCCTATATATAGCGCTTGCTTATAGAATATATTAATTATAAACTTAAAAAAAGTTTTAAAAGCAAAATATACAAAAACAAGCTAAATAATATTAAATTAACTAGTATAAAAAACAATAGCTATAAAAAAAGCTTAAAAATTAAATAAAAAACTCTAATATATTATCTATATAACTAAAACTATTGCAATTCTAAATATAAACTACTTTTTTAAACTATTTGCTTCTATAACGCGTGCTCTATATATAGATTAGAAAAGAAAACAATTTTGTTAACAACTTTAAGTTAACTATACTAACAATATCTATAGTAAACATCTATAGAACAAACGCTTAATATAATACTTTCTAGAAAATACTAAATAAAAAGTTATTAATATAATAACACTATATAATAAAAAGTATAATTAGAAAAATTAGCAAATATACTGTAGCTATAACTATACTCTACACTAGAAAAAAAATTATTAGATTTAACTAACAATAGTTTTTTTTAGAACAGCGCTTAGCTTTTAGAATTAACTTAAAATCTATAATACTATTAACTTTATAGAACTTTAGATGTTATCTATTATAGTAAATAGAATATATATAAACGCGTTACTTAACTTAGAATTAATAGCAAACTTTATATCTAAAAACGTAGCATAGAAAGCTAGACTTTAACTCTAAAATAAACAACAACTTTACTTACTATATATAGTTAATAGAAAGCCTATACTAAAAGACTTTTTAGTTTAAAAAAAATTATAGTTAAACTTGCTATCTAAAAGTATATAGAAAGTATAACTCTAAACGTTACTAGATTAGCTACCTATAATATTATATTAAAACTTCTATAGTTATAAAAGTACAATCTATAAATAGACTAGAAAATACAAAAAGTTTTGTTTGCAAACTATAACTACACCTATAGTTTAAAGCCTACGTATTAACAATATTTAGTAGTAGATAAAAAAATAATTATAAAGCATATTACTTTAAACAAAATATATTTAGAAAAAATATTTAACTTAGTAAAAAAAATCTAGAAAATATAAAACCTAATAAAAGAAAAAAAAATACACTTTTTTAACTATATTAACAAAAATATTAAGTAGAAATACGTTGCTAAAAAAGAAAAAACTTGCGTATTTCTAATTATTTCTAAAAAATACAAGAAATTTAAGCTACTTTTTTAGAAAGAAACAAATGTAGCTATATTACCTAAGCATTAACTCTAAAACTATAAAATTTAACTTAAAAAAAAACTAACTTTTAGACTAATATATAGACTATTAAAAAAAAACTTAAAATACTACAAGAATATATTAATAAAAACTTTTAAAAAAGCTTTATATAGAAATTAACATTACTTATAGAATACTTTATACTATTTATACTAAAAAAAATAGAAAGCTATAACTATGTATAGACTATAGAAAGCTTAACAATACTATAATTAAACATTAATACCTACTACTAAACATTGCAAAATTGCAAAATTAACTTAGCTACGCAAAAATATTTACTATACTAAACTTATAAAAAGCGTACAACTTTATATAAATAAAAAAAAGTAAAAAATAGAAAACTATATTTTAAACAAGATATAGATATTATAAATACTTAGTAATGCTATTTAGCTTTACTAACGCTCTAGCAACATGCTAGAGACTTATTAACAACGTATTAAGAGCACACCTAGATAGATTCGCTATAGCATGCTTTAACAACATTTTAGTCTACTCTAACAACCTTAAAGAGTATATTAAGTATGTAAAGATTGTCCTTACTACGCTTAGTAAAGCTAGACTTTAACTTAAACCTAAGAAATGCAAATTCTATAGAAATAAAGTAGAATTTTTAAAACATATAGTAGAAGTCTATAGAGTAAAAATAAGCAAAGAAAAGATTAAAGTAGTATAAAATTAGCTAGAACTAGAGAATGTTAAAGGAATATAATCCTTTATAGAATTTATTAACTTTAACTAGCAATTTATTAAAGACTTTTCGCACAAGGCTATACCTCTAACTTAACTTACTAAGAAGGATACTAAATAGAAGTAGAACTTAGACTAGAAACAGGCATTTAAAAAGCTTAAGCAAGCATGTATTAAACTTCTAGTATTAGTATCTTTTAGAAGTAGAAAGCTACTATAATTTAAAACAAATGTATTAGACTTTGCTATTAGAGCAACAGCACTATAGAAACGCGATAGAAAATAGCACTCTATTGTATACTACTTTAAAAAAGCTTATAGAACCTAAAAAACGATATAACGTATACAACAAAGAGTTACTTGCTATTGTTGCAGCACTACAACACTAGAGAATTTACGTAGAAAGCTGCTTAGACTTTACAATCTTTATAGATTACAAGAACCTAACTAGCTTTACAACTACAACACAACTTAATTAACAACAAGTATAATATTTAGAACTGTTAGAATAGTACAAGTTTAAGATTGTGTACACTCTAGAAAAGGACAATAAAAAAGCTAACGCTCTTAGTTAACAGTTAAATATTGCAAAAACTAAGGAAATTACTAACGCTGCAATATTACAAACTAATAAAGATAGATTACTAGGACTAGCACAAACAATTAATGCTATTCTATCTATTACAACAAAAATACCTAAAGAATTACAAGAAGAAATTATACAACAACACTACAACAACCTAGTATATAGTTACTCTAGAATTACACAAACAATAGAACTTATTTAAAAAAACTACATCTTTAACAAAATAAACAAAAAAGTTACTAAGTTTATTAAGAAATGTGCTAATTGCTAAAGAAACAAGCACAACACCTACGCACTATATAGAGAGATGCAAGCACTTAAATTACTAGATAAACTCTAAACTAATATCTTAATAGATTTTATTACAAGATTACTCTTGTTTAAAAATTTTGTTATAGAAGTTGCGTACAATGCTATTCTAGTTATAGTATGCAGATTTACAAAGTATAGAAAATTTTTACCCTTTAGAAACAACTACATAGCTGCCTAGCTAGCCTTTGTTATTCTAGATTGACTAATTAGATATTACAGCATTCTAAAGTTAATTATTAGCTATAGAAACAAGCTGTTTACCTTAAATTACTAGACAACACTGCTTGCAGCAATTAGAACGAAACAAAAGTTATCGACAGCGTACTATCTACAGATAGATAGACAAATAGAAAGAACAAATAGAACATTAAAAACATATCTACAAATCTACAGCAACTAGAAATAGAATAATTAGGTTTTATTAGTTACTACTAATAGCACAACTTGCCTACAACAACAACTTGTTAGGATTAACAAGCAAGATACTATTCTATGCAAATTATAGAAAACACCTACATTTCTTTAAAAGAACATTACCTAGACTAAAAGTAGAAGCTGCTATTGCAATAGTAGAAAAATTAAAAAAAACATACAAAGAAATAAAAAAGAAACTTAAAAAGGCTTAACGCTAAAGCATTTTATACGTTAACAAAAAACAAAAAATAGCACTTTAGCTAAAGAAGAAAGATAAAGTCTACCTACTTACAAACAACTAGCGTACTAAAAGGCTAAGTAAGGGACTTAACAACGTTAAAGTTAGACTGTTTTTAATTCGCGATTAAATAGAACTAGTTAACTACATACTTAATCTACTACTAGATGCAAAGATCTACCTAAAATTCTATATATTACAACTAAAACTAGCTAACCTAGCAATACTATTACTAAAAACATTTTATTATAAACTAGAAGAAAAAAACAAGTTTAAAGTTAAAAACTTTTAAAAATACTAAGAATTTAGACAGGAAAACTTCTAAAATAGCAACTTCTATTAGAAATAGCTAGTAAAATAGAAAAGTTACTCTAAAACAAAAAATACCTAGAAACCTAAAGCTAACTTAAGTAGCTATTAGCAACTACTTAGAAAATATTGCAACAAGTACAATATTTATAACTATACTAGACAAAAGCAACTAAAAAAAAAGTAATAAATCTAAAGAAAAAAAGTTCTAGAACTTTATACACTACTACTAGTTATAGGCGCAGTTTTTTTAGTAGCAATATACAAATCTAGAAAACCTATTGCTTTCTATATTGTAGGCAAGAAGGTAGCACTAATTAAACTAGTAGAACAATTAATAGACAAGACAGCAACCTACGCGTTAATATTTTTCTCTAACTTATAGAGTTTAGACGCAAAATACAAAGTTTTTTTCTTTGCGCGCTTTTTTACTTACTTTAAAATCTTTTTATTCTATAGCAAATACGCAATTACTTTAGCTAACAACTTTTTATCTATATCTACTTTTTGTTAATATTTCTTTTAAGTTTAATCTAACGCTTTCTAGAACAAATTAACGCATAGCTAACTAAAGCAAGTGCACTTAGCGCACTTTAAAAAAGAGTTAAGCATAATAAAACAAAAACAACTAGATTTAAAGCACTTATTAAAAAATATATTAGCAAAAGTATTTGCATAAAAAATTTCTTTAGCAAGGCAAAAACAATATAAAGTAGAAAAAAATAACATTCTACTTACTTTGCTCTATTATACTACGCTAAAATTATAAGCTAAACTAGATTGTACTATATAATCTAAAAGTAAATTCTAGAAAAAAGAAAATAATGTTATAAAACAATGTTTTAGAACTAAAGCGTAGTAATAGACTTTATAGACTACTAATAATAGTTGTATAAAAAATAAGTTTTTAACTATACTATAGAAGTTATATAGCCTAGAGCGCTTAGGCTTATAGTACTTAAAGCAAGCGCATTAAGTACTAAGCAACAAATAACGCCTTCTTTACGCTGCTTGTAGTAATTATAGTAAGTAATAAGTATATACTACTATAATAGGCTAGTGCCTAGGTAGCTTTACCTAGATAAAATCTAGGGCGGTTCTGCCTTAAGGAGGCAAGATAGACTAGTAGATAGTTGTTTCGCTCCGAAGGGGATAGCATAGAGACCTATTATCCAAACCCTTTAAAGCCTTATCAAATCTAAACTGTTACTAGGCATTTGCAAGCTTTGCGCAGCTATTACATTTAGATTCGATTAGTTACAAAGAGAGTCTACTAGCTAGTATAGTATCCTACCGTTACGGAACAGAGCTAGAGCAGGGACCCTAGTAGTAGAATGCCTGCCTAAGCCTGCATTAGAAGCCCTACCTGTTTCTACTGTACAGGGAGTAGGCTACATTAAAAATCGAGCTATCAAGCTATTAAGCTATTAAGCAATTGATAGATCGAGCGATTAAGATACTAAGCAGAAGCCCTGTACGCGCTAAGCTGCAGGCATACAAAGAATACAGGAATAGAAGGCTATTTAATTAATAACATAACAGCCTACGCTATTAGAAAACTAGAAGGAGGATAGTTACATAACTAAGTCGCTGCTAGCATACAAGAGATACTAGCTAAAGAGCAATAGCTAGTTTAGGCTGTTAAAGCAATAGTAAGTTAGATTAAAACTTAGATACAGGCGAAGAATTGACTAGCAGGACAATTAGATCTTTCTATAATAATAATAGAAATAATAAAGCAGATAATAAGTAGAATAGACGCGTTAGAAAATTAGAAAGCTGTTGCTACAACACTACCTAGCTAGGGGCGAACGTCTCTCTAAATTCCAACTGCGTACATAGAACAACGCGCTAAATTCCCTAATTCTAAAAAGTTTAATAGTTACTAAGCCTAGTATCTAACCTTTTAATATTAAGCAAGAGCTAAGCTTAAAGCTAACTACAGGAGTATTTCTAAAAAGGCTTAGGTTAATTACGTCTTCTAGAAGTGTACAGAAAATGCAGCAAGAGTCTTGCTACTATAGATACTTAATTAGGCTGCTCTAACCCTTTAAGGCCTATAGGCTTTTATAAATCTTTAATTTAACAACCTACACTTTAAAAGCAAGGCTATAGATTAACTCTATAGAATCTGCTAGAGTAGACAACCTATACAAGAATATTTAATAGAATTTAACTAACTAGTCTAATTAACTAGAGAGACTTTTAGCAACACAAACAAAAAGAACCTTTTTGTACAAGGGCTAAGTATTAAACTCTAAAAAAGCACTATTGCAATTCTAGAAAATCTTTTATATAAGGGCTTTGTCTATAAAGTAATTTAGATTGCTAACATTCTATACTAAGTAAATCTATTAGCAAGACACTAAAATTATACTTACAACTAGCTAACAGCTAGCCTTAACACGTACAAAAGGCGTTAATTGCCTAATTGCAACAGGCTAGCGCCTCTAGAACAAATAGACTAGCAACCTACAAAGAGTAACTAGAGTAGCACAGAATAGAAACAAGCTAAATAGGTGCTAGAGGAGGAGATCTAGCAGTAGCAAGCTAATTAGCTGTGTATGCGCTGCAAAGCAGAAGGCTACTACATCTAGAAGTGCCTTTACTTACTAGCTAACTGCCTATTGCCTATAAAGTTAGCAAAAGCTACTGCTACTTAGGCACCTCTACTGCTATTGCTTAAGGACAAGCCTACTAGCAAATTAGATTTAGAAAAAAAGTAGCTCTTGTTAAAAGTTACTAATAGAAGCTACCTACAACCTATAGGCAAGCTTTTAAAGAGTAGAAAAAGTTTAAAGACTAGCATATAGATAGAGAGGCTATTAGCGTACACGCGTTAGTTAATTAAACTACCTACGCCTCCTGTATAATTAATTCTAGCACGCTTGCAAATGCTCTAGTTTCACCCTTACTAGCAAAGGCTGCAGGCTTGCTGTGCATTGATATTACTCTCTAACAACTGCTAGGCATAGCTAGCAAAGGCGTAATAACCTAGGTAGCTTAATACACTGCTAATATTAAAGGATTTAAAGACACTAGATAGGCCTACGTTGCTACTAAGAACATAGAGTTTAACCTAATCCTTAGGCAGCCTTAGATAAATTGGCTGCAGGTTACAATTGCGCTAGCTAAGCGCTTAATCTACATTTATTTAACGCGCTAAAGGATTTAGATTAGAAGCAAAGAGGGGAAACCTGTCCCTACTCTATAGAGCTACGTACTACTGCAAGAAATTAGCGCTGCAGTATACAATTGTTACTTCTAAGCTGCAAAGAAAAACTAGTCTATTGTTTTTGCAGCTTTACTAGCAGATATTAAAAAAGCCTTAGCACTAAAGTTAGCTATAGATTTTAAAGAGCTTTTGCTAACCTACTACGCCTACTACAGGTAGATATTTAACCTAAAAACTGCATTAAAGATGCTACTACTCTAAGAACCTAATATTAACTACTAAATTAACTTAGTTTAAAAGGACAAGAAGGATCTAGAGGTGCTATAGAGCCTACTATACAACATAAGCAAAGGAAAGCTACTAGTACTATAGAAAGAACTTACGTTACTGCTTAAGAAAAGATAGATCTACGCAAGTAATTTGCTAGTAGCTACACTAGTCCTCTTTGCAAAGAAACTAGGCAGTAGCTTCTGCTTTTGCGTAGACTATAGAGCTCTTAATGCTATTACGCAAAAGAACTAATATCTACTACTGCTAATCTAAGAGACTCTAAACAACCTTAGCAAAGCTTAATAGTTTACAAAGCTTAACGTTTTAGCTGCCTTCTATAAGATTTAGATTAACGCTAGAAATAAATAGAAGATAGCTTTCTACACTTAGTTTAGGCTGTACAAATAGCTAGTTACTTTTTTTAGCTTAGCAAACGCGCCTAGTACCTTTTAGAGATATATTAACTAGGCTCTACGCAAGTATCTTAACAACTTCTATACAGCCTACTTTAATAACGTACTTATATACACAAACGGCTCTCTAGCTAAGTACTAAAGCTAGGTTAACCTAGTACTTAAGGCGCTAGGCAAAGCAGGCCTTTTGCTAGATATTAAGAAGTGCAAATTTAAAGTTAAGTTAACAAAATATCTTAGTTTTATTATTAATGCAGGCAAAGGCCTGCGTATAGACCTTAAACAGATTAAGGCTATTAAAGAATAGGAAGCCTCTAAAACTATTAAAGGCGTGCGAAGCTTTTTAGGCTTTGCTAACTTCTATTAGCAGTTTATCTGTAGATTTTTAGAGCTTGTAGCACTCTTTATACAACTTATAGGCAACGTACCCTTTTAATAGACTTCTATTAAATAGAAGGCCTTTAATACGCTTAAGGATATTTTTGTTACAAAGCTAGTTTTAGCCTAATTTAACTCTAAGAAAGAGATAGTGCTTAAAACTAATGCCTCTAGATATGCAATAGCAGGGTGTCTTTTATAGTACAACAATTAAAGTTTACTACAGCTAGTAGCCTACTTTTTATAGAAGATAAACGTATATAAGTGCAACTACAAAATCTACAACAAGAAGTTACTTACTATAGTATAGTGCCTACAGGAATAGAACGCTAAGCTACAATTAGTTAAGAAGTTTACTATTATTACAGATTACAAGAATCTAGAGTATTTTACAAAGCTAAGAATGCTTAACAAAAGATAAATGCAATAGTTTCTTTTTCTAGAACGCTACAATATAGAGATTGCTTGTTAACCTAGAAAGAAGAACCTTTAAGCTAATGCTTTATTCTAGCGCGAACAAGATATGCTTTAAAACGCTTCTAACAATTGTATACAGTATTGTTACAAGCAGCTACTTAAGCTAACGTCTGCTTTACTAGCTACAGACGACAAAGACAAGGGCAGTGTAATTACGTTTCAATCTGTAGCACTTAGCACTAATGCTAATACTAATGCTAATATAAATATAGATGCTAATACTACTGCAGATAGCAATAACAGCACGAATTCTAGCACCGCTCCAACCCTCCTAGAAGAGGACCTCTAAACGCTAGAACAACTATAGCAAGCTGCAACAAAAGGCAACAACTAATATATTAACATCTAGCAATATGTGCTTAATAGAGAGCAATAGGTTCTACTAAGCCTAGGCCTAAAGATATCTATTACAGACTATATAGTAGATTAGAAAGGATGCCTGCTCTATAGAGATTAGAAGTAGGTACTACAATTAAAACTTTTGTAAACAAGCCTAATTAATAGAGTATACTCTCTTGCTATAGCTAGCTACCTAGGACGCGCAGCTACTTACTAAGCAATTGCAAGGGATTACTTCTAGCCTAGAATGTCTAAGGATATTAGGCGCTTCCTCTAGAACTGCACTGTTTGTAGCAAGACTAAGCTATAGAAAAATAGTATTTATAGCCTGCTTAGGCCCTTGCTACTTTCTAATTAAATATAGAAAGAGATATTAATAGATTTTATTACTAATTTTCTAGAAAGCAAAAAATATACAATCTTTTTTGTAGTTACTAATTAGTTAAGTAAAGATATTATACTTGTACTACTTCTAAACATAGACACTAAAACAGTTGTATAGGCATTTATTAGGCACGTAGTAGCGTACTACTAGCTACCTAACGCTATTGTATTAGATTAAAGCAGTTAGTTTACAAGCAGGCTATAGAAACAACTCTGCGAAATTCTAGAAATTAAACAACAACTGTTAATAGCCTTCTACCTCTAAACTAATAGATTAACTAAAAGAATAAACAGCATAGTAGAAGCTTATCTACAAGCGTACGTTAACTAGGACTAAAAGAATTAGGCTAAGCTGCTAGGCATAGCTATAATAGCTATCTAATTAAAAAATGCTGCTTTAACAAGCGTTAGCCTATTCTTTCTCTAGCACAGTTACTACGTTAATTCTATCTAACTTACAGCCGTACAACGCAGATTAAATTACACTACTAACAAACAAGCAGGCAAGAAAACTGCTAAAACAATAGTTAACAAGTTTAAAGAAGTATTTAAGCTAGCCTAAGCTTTAATAGCTAAAGCTTAGCAAGAGTAAAAAAAGCAAGTAAATTAACGCTAGCAAGTACTATAGCAACTAAGAGTAGAAAACAAAGTGTAGCTAGCTCTAGAGAAACACTTTAAGACCTAACAGCTAAACAAGAAGCTTAACTAGAAGAACGCTAAATACATAGTTACTAAAGTAATTAGTACGCATTCTATGCGCTTTAATATACTGCCTAGCCTCTACAACGTATTCTATATTAATTAATTACAGCTAGCTACTAACAATCTACTGCTAAGCTAGCTAAATAATAACTCGCAGCCTAAAGCTATTGTAGTTGATAGCGAACTAAAATAGGTAGTAGAAAATATTGTTGTAGAAAAAGTTACTTAAAGGAGTAGAGGGCGCTAAGTATAGTATAAAGTAAGATAGGTAGAGTATACTAAAACTATATAGAAGCTATTTTAATTGTTTAAAGAAATAGAAGCGCTAGATTAATAGATTAAGTATACAAAGGACGTGCGCAATACTTGCAGCTAGCTGCCGCAAGGCTTCTACTAAGATACGCCTTAAGGAAGACCTTTAAAGCTAGGAGGGAGGTATTGTAATAGGCTAGTGCCTAGAAAGCTTAACCTAGATAGAATCTAGAGCGGTTCTACTCTAAAAAGACTAGATAGACTAGTAGATAGTTGTTCTGCTCTAAAGAAGATAGCATAGAGACCTATTATCTAAACTCTTTAGAGCTTTATCGAATCTAAACTGTTACTAGGCATTTGCAAGCTTTGCGCGGCTATTACAATTAAAAAAGTAGAATAGAATTTAGCCTAAGCTAAACTAATACCTATACTAGAATTGCAAAGTATACAAAATATACTAACGCTAGAAAAAAACATAGAAAAAGCTATCTAATCTAACTTATAATAAAAAACTTAGAATTATCTAATATAACTATAGAAACGCAAATAGAAAAGTAGCTAGGCTATATTTTAACTTTTTTAACCTATAGATATACTAGATTATTATAGTTTAGAAATCTATAGCTATAGACGCTAACGTAGAAAGTATATACTACTTAAAAAACTATAAGCTAAGTAGGCTAGTATAAAAAATAACAAGAGTTGTGTTTATAATCTACAACAAAATACTTTAAATAAACTAAAAGTTAGTTATAGTAGATAACTACTATAAACACTTTGTAAAAGTCTAATAGATAATAGTATATTTTCTATAGATTTTAGTTAGTTTTTAGAAATAAGCAATAGAGTTCTATATAACGTAAGCGGCAAGCAAGCTAATTAGGCAAGCGAGCTAATTACTATATACAGTGCTCTACCTCTAAATCTAAATATCTTAACGTTACAACAAGCTATTGCAGCCTACAATAGCTTAAATTAATTCTCTATATCTACTGCATCTTTTTTGCATGTACGCTTGTTGTGCCCTAGCTTACTATACGTCTTGCAGCGTTAAATACCCTGTACACTAGCACCTGCTTCTTCCCTCTCTTTACGCCTCTCTACCTTAAGCTAAGCCTTAGCATTCTTCTAAGCTACTATTGCCTCTGCTTCTGCCTGTAATAGAGTCTCTTTTTTTTAAATCTGCTTTTTTTTACGCTTTTTACGTTTAGAAGCTGCTTAGCAGGCTAGCTTAGGTTTAGTAATTCTAGCAGCTATTAACGCCTGTAAATGCGCTATTAGTTCTGCCCTTTTTTTAAACTGCCTTACTATCTTAATAATTAACGCTAGCAAGGAGCTCTAGTGCCTTTAAATCTAGTTAAAGATAAGGGTTAATTAAGCATCTATTTTAACTGCGTTGCTTAGTGTTTTAGGTTGCTAGATAGAAACTAGTAAAGCTAGCAATAGCGTACAAGGCTTTGCTTCTAGTTTTAATAAAACTACTTCTAGACTGTATAGAACTAAACTAGTTGCTTTAAAGCTAAATATAATGTTTTTTTCTAAAAAAGCTTTGCTAAAAACTCTAGAAAAAGTAGTTAAAAAGGCTTTCTTGTTAATATAGTTAATGTAGTAGTTTGCTAAAACATTAATTTCCTTCTTGTACGCTTGCTTTAAAGGAGTAAAACACTCTACGTTAAGCAGCTATAGAATATAGAAGGCATGTAGAGGCATACAAAGAGTAATAATCTTGTTTTCTTTACACAGTTTCTAGAAAGCAAGCAACTTGTAGCTCTTATAGCTATTAAAAATTAGCAGCCTATAACTACCTACTATCTAAGCCTAAGTATGCTTAATAAAGTGCTGTAACTAGGCTAAACTAAGCTTATTTGTTGTCTAGCTGTTATTACTAACACCTATTCTCTAGCTTTTAGAGTTGTAGTACTAGGCTTAGTTGTAGTGCTTTGCTTTAAAGATTAGAAAGAGCAGGAGTAGCTAGCTTCTAGCGTTAATAGCAGCAATTAACGTTGCCTACTTATAGTTTCTAGGTTAAACCTGCAGTAGTTTTAGTTGCTTTTTAGACGCTGTTACTACTTTTACTAACTCTCTAACACCTATCTAGAAGCTAGTCTTGTTAAAGTTGTAGGTGTTTTTGTTTAGAATGCTATACTTAGCTTTAGTATTGCGTACAAGGTTAAACTAGAGACTAATAATAGCTAGATTGCTGCACTTAACTTTTTAGTAATTGCGAAGTCTAGTTATCTAAGATTTAATCTTAGGTTTGCAGCAGACAAGGTTTCTAGCCTATTTGTCTCTAGCGTTTCTACTACTACGTGCAGCTAGCAGCTAATTAGCTATATTACGTACGTTGCTAAGCGTAGAAGCAAATCTATATGCATTAAGCTTCTATATATACTAGACTATTGTCTCCTCCTTGTGCTTAGTAAGCTTTAATAAGTTAGAATAGATATTGCGTTAAGTAGCTATTCTAGAGCGTTAGCTACTAAGCGTGCTTTAAGGAACGCTATAGAGAGTAGCAGCGCGTTGCTAGCTTAATAACGCGTTAGATTTTATAGCTTTAATAGCAAGAATAACTCTATTCTTACAAGGAAGCAATTTAAGCTCTAGTTATTAAGACATTAAGATAAGTAATTAAGAGAGGTGTAACCTTAGCAGAGTAATTAGCTTGCTTGCCTAATTAGCTCGCTTGCCTAATTAGCTCGCTTGCTACTTACGTTATAGGTAGTTAATATTAAAATAGTAAGTAGAATTTTTTGAAAAAGAATGTTATATATTAAAAAACTAAGTATACTATAAAGAGTACTAATTTAAGTTAAACATTATAAGCTATAGAAGCTTATTCTCTACTTCTATATACTTGTATATTTACTATACTTACTATAAACATTATAAGCTTTATAAAGTAGTTGTAATAGCCGCGCAAAGCTTGCAAATGCCTAGTAACAGTTTAGATTTAATAAGGCTCTAAAGAGTTTAGATAATAGGTCTCTATGCTATTCTTTTCGAAGCGGAACAACTATCTACTAGTCTATCTTGCCTCTTTAAGGCAGAACCGCCCTAGATCTTACCTAGGTAAAGCTACCTAGGCACTAGCCTATTACAATACCCCCCTTCTAGCCTTAAAAGGTCTTCCTTAAGGCGTATCTTAGCAGAAGCCTTGCAGCAGCTAGCTGCAAGTATTGCGCACGTCCTTTGTATACTTAATCTATTAATCTAGCGCTTCTATTTCTTTAAACAATTAAGATAGCTTCTATATAGTTTTAGTATACCCTACCTATTTTACTTTATACTGTACTTAGCGCCCTCTACTCCTTTAAGTAACTTTTTCTACAACAATATTTTCTACTACCTATTTTAGTTCGCTATCAACTACAATAGCTTTAGGCTGCGAGTTATTATTTAGCTAGCTTAGCAGTAGATTGTTAGTAGCTAGCTGTAATTAATTAATATAGAATACGTTGTAGAAGCTAGGCAGTGTGTTAAAGCGTATAGAGTGCGTGCTAACTACTTTAGTAACTGTATATTTAGCGTTTTTCTAGTTAAGCTTTTTGTTTAGCTATTAAGTTTTAAAGTATTTGCTTAAAGCTAGCTACACTTTGTTTTCTACTCTTAGTTGCTATAGTACTTGCTAGCGTTAATTTGCCTGCCTTTTTTGCTTCTGCTAAGCTTTAGCTATTAAAGCTTAGGCTAGCTTAAATACTTCTTTAAACTTGTTAACTATTGTTTTAGCAGCTCTCTTGCCTACTTGTTTGTTAGTAGTGTAATTTAATCTGCGTTGTACGGCTGTAAGTTAGATAGAATTAACGTAGTAACTGTGCTAGAGAAAGAATAGGCTAACGCTTGTTAAAGCAGCATTTTTTAATTAGATAGCTATTATAGCTATGCCTAGCAGCTTAGCCTAATTCTTTTAGTCCTAGTTAACGTACGCTTGTAGATAAGCCTCTACTATGCTGTTTATTCTTTTAGTTAATCTATTAGTTTAGAGGTAGAAGGCTATTAACATTTGTTGTTTAATTTCTAGAATTTTGCAGAGTTGTTTCTATAGCCTGCTTGTAAACTAACTGCTTTAATCTAATACAATAGCGTTAGGTAGCTAGTAGTACGCTACTACGTGCCTAATAAATGCCTATACAACTGTTTTAGTGTCTATGTTTAGAAGTAGTACAAGTATAATATCTTTACTTAACTAATTAGTAACTACAAAAAAGATTGTATATTCTTTGCTTTCTAGAAAATTAGTAATAAAATCTATTAATATCTCTTTCTATATTTAATTAGAAAGTAGTAGAAGCTTAAGTAGGCTATAGATACTATCTTTCTACAGCTTAATCTTGCTACAAACAGCGCAGTTCTAGAGGAAGCGCCTAATATTCTTAGACATTCTAGGCTAGAAGTAATTCTTTGCAATTGCTTAGTAAGTAGCTGCACGTTCTAGGTAGCTAGCTATAGTAGAAGAGTATACTTTATTAATTAGGCTTGTCTATAGAGGTTCTAATTGCAGTACCTATTTTTAATTTCTATAGAGCAGGCATTTTTTCTAATCTACTATATAGTCTATAATAGATATTTTAAAGCCTAGGCTTAGTAGAACCTATTGCTCTCTATTAAGCATATATTGCTAGATGTTAATATATTAGTTGTTGCCTTCTGTTGCAGACTGCTACAGTTATTCTAGCGTTAGAAGGTCCTCTTCTAGAAGGGTTAGAGCAGTGCTAGGATTTGTGCTGTTATTGCTATCTGCGGCAGTATTAGTAACCGTATCTGTGTTAGCATTAGTGTTGGCATTAGTATCAAGTGCTATAGATTGAAACGTAATTACACTGCCCTTGTCTTTGTTGTCTGTAGCTAGTAAAGCAGACGTTAGCTTAAGTAGCTGCTTGTAACAATACTGTATACAATTGTTAGAGGCGTCTTAAAGTATATTTTGTTCGCGCTAGAATAGAGCATTAGCGCAGGGTTCTCCTTTCTAAGTTAGTAGGCAATCTCTATATTGTAGCGTTCTAGAAGAAGAAACTATTGCATTTGTTTTTTGTTAAGCATCTTTAGCTCTATAAAATACTCTAGATTCTTGTAATCTGTAATAATAGTAAATTTCTTAACTAATTGTAGCTTAGCGTTCTATTTTTATAGGCACTATACTATAGCAAGTAACTTCTTGTTGTAGATTTTATAGTTGTACTTATATACGTTTATCTTCTATAAAAAGTAGGCTACTAGCTATAGTAAACTTTAATTGTTGTACTATAAAAGACACTCTGCTATTGCATATCTAGAAGCATTAGTTTTAAGCACTATCTTCTTTTTAGAGTTAAATTAGGCTAGAACTAGCTCTATAACAAAAATATCTTTAAGCGTGTTAAAAGCTTTCTATTTAATAGAAGTCTATTAAAAAGGTATATTGCCTATAAGTTCTGTAAAGAGTGCTACAAGCTTTAAAAATCTACAAATAAACTGCTAATAGAAGTTAGCAAAGCCTAAAAAGCTTTGCACGCCTTTAATAGTTTTAAAGGCCTTCTATTCTTTAATAGCTTTAATTTTTTTAAAGTCTATACGCAGGCCTTTGCTTCTATTAATAATAAAGCCTAGGTATTTTGTTAACTTAACTTTAAATTCGCACTTTTTAATGTCTAGTAGGAGGCCTGCCTTGCCTAGCTCTTTAAGCACTAGGTTAACCTAAGTTTAGTACGTAGCTAGAGAGCTACTTGTGTATATAAGTACGTTATTAAAGTACGCTGTGCAAAAGTTGTTAAAATACTTGCGTAGAACCTAGTTAATATATCTTTAAAATGTGCTAGGCGCGTTTGCTAAGCTAAAGGAGGTAACTAGCTATTTATACAGACTAAACTAGGTGTAGAAAGCTGTTTTCTATTTATTTCTAGCGTAGATCTAAATCTTATAGAAGGCAGCTAAAACGTTAAGCTTTGTAAACTACTAAGCTTTACTAAAGTTGTTTAGAGTTTTTTAGATTAGTAGTAGTAGATATTAGTTCTTTTGTATAATAGCATTAAGAGCTCTATAGTTAACGCAAAAGTAGAAGCTGCTGCCTAGTTTCTTTGTAAAGAGGACTAGTGCAGCTGCTAGCAAATTACTTGCGTAGATCTATTCTTTTTTAAGTAGTAACGTAAGTTTTTTCTATAATACTAGTAGCTTTCCTTTGCTTATATTGTATAGTAGGCTCTATAGCACCTCTAGATTCTTTCTATTCTTTTAAACCAAGTTAATTTAGTAGTTAATATTAGGCCTTTAGAGTAGTAGCATCTTTAATACAGTTTTTAGGTTGAATATCTACCTATAATAAGCGTAGTAGGTTAGCAACAGCTCTTTAAAGTCTATTGTTAATTTTAGCGCTAAAGCTTTTTTAATATCTGCTAGTAAAGCTGCAAAAACAATAGACTAGTTTTTCTTTGCAGCTTAAAAGTAGTAACTATATACTGCAGCGCTAATCTTCTATAGTAGTACGTAGCCCTATAGAATAGAGATATGTTTTTCTCTTTACTTTTAATCTAAATCTGCTAGCGCGTTAAATAAATGTAGATTAAGCGCTTAGCTAGCGCAATTGTAACTTGCAGCTAATTTATCTAAGGCTGCTTAAAGATTAGGTTAAACTCTATGCTGTTAGTAGCAACGTAGGCCTATCTAGTGTCCTTAAATCCTTTAATATTAGCAGTGTACTAAGCTACCTGCGTTATTACGCCTTTGCTAGCTATGCCTAGCAGTTGTTAGAGAGTAATATTAATGCATAGCAAGCCTGCAGCCTTTGCTAGTAAGAGTAAAACTAGAGCATTTGCAAGCGTGCTAGAATTAATTATGCAGGAGGCGTAAGTAGTTTAATTAACTAACGCGTGTACGCTAATAGCCTCTCTATCTATATGCTAGCCTTTAAACTTTTTCTACTCTTTAAAATCTTGCCTATAGGTTGCAAGTAGCTTCTATTAGTAACTTTTAACAAGAGCTATTTGTTTTCTAGGTCTTCCTTAACTGCTAGTTTATTAACAAGTAGTAGTAGTGTTTGTGCGCAGCCTAGAGCAGCTTAGGCAGCCTTTACTAAAGGCAGGCGCGTTGCTAGCAGGTAAGAGCATTAGCAGATATAATAGCCTCTTGCGCTGCAACGTATACAAAGCCTATTGCCTTGCTAACGTTAGATTTTCTAGTCTAACACCTATTAGGCCTACTTTTTTTCTATAGTGCTCTAATTGCTTATAGTAGGCTGCTAGTCTATTAATTCTACAGGTGCTAGTTGCCCCTAGCCTAGCAACACATGTCTTTTTAAAGTACTCTAAGTGCTAGGTAGTATCTATTTGCAATAAGTAACGCTAATGCAATAGAGCTAGTTAGATACTTTAATAGCTTTATTACAAAACTTGTTAAAGCTAATATGTTTTAGTACTATAATTAAGTGTTTTTACACTTTAATTTTAAGTCTTTCTAAAAGTATGCTTTTAAGAGCGTTTTTTCTAAATACCTACTCTAATTTCTAAAGCAGCTAGTTAAATTTAGAAATATAGGCGCGTATTAGTTGTTTGCTTTAGCTAAAGTGTTAGAGCTTATCTAAAGCTTTTACCTTCTAATAGAAGTTTTTAAACTAGCAATCTATATATACCTACATGTTTTCTACTATAGCTAAAAGTACGTTCTTTTCTACCTAAAGTAAAACTACTTTAGATACTCTATCTTTAGTTTTTCTAACAATATAGTTAATTTAATAAGCGTAGCTTTTGTGCGCGTAGCTATAGCGTAGCTTAGCTTTAGCTTTGTATTAAAACTAAGGATATTTATTGCAGTTGCTATTAAAACGCTCTAGATTAGAGTATTTAGATTAGTTAGATTCCTGCAGTGCCTAGAGTAGCGTTAGTAATTGTGTAGGTAGAGAAGTTAATGCAGCTTTTTAGCTTTCTAGAGCTTCTATCTAGTTTATTATCTAACGCATTATTTCTATTATTATTGCAGAAGAATCTAATTAGCTTGCTAACATCTTTTTTTTGTTACTCTTCTGCTTGTTTACTCTAGTTGCTACCTACGCAAGTATAAGCTTAATTGCTGCTATAGGCTATTGCTTAGCTGCTAGTATCTTTTTTATACTAGTAGCAACTTAGTTATATAACTATTCTCTTTATAGCTTTTTAATAGCGTAGGCTGTTATATTATTAATTAACTAGCTTTCTATTTCTATATTTTTTATATATACTTGCAGCTTAGCGCGTATAAAGCTTCTACTTAGTATTTTAGTAGCTTAATCTTTTAATTGCTTAATAGCTTAATAGCTTAATTTAGAACTTTTAATAGAGTGCTATGCTAGCTAGTAGACTTTTCTAAACAATAAGATACTATACTAGATAGTAGACTTTCTACAAAACAACAAGATACTATACTAGATAGTAGACTTTTTTTGTAGTTAATCGAATCTAAATATAATAGCTGCGCAAAGCTTGCAAATGCCTAGTAATAGTTTAGATTTAATAAAGCTCTAAAAAGTTTAGATAATAGGTTTCTATACTATTTTCTTTAGAGTAGAACAACTATCTACTAGTTTATTTTGCCTTTTTAAAGTAGAACTACTCTAGATCTTATCTAGGTAAAGCTACCTAGGCACTAGCCTATTACAACTTGCGCTTTAATAGCAAAAAGTAGACTACGTTAAGTAGCTAGAGTATATATAATAAGTAAAGTAGTATACAAATAGTAAAAATTTTGTTTTTAAAGCAATAGTTTTTAAAATTCTAGTTAAAATAGCTTTTATAGCTGTTTAAAACAAGTAGCCTATACTTATCTACTTAGCATAGCATTGTATCTGCGTTAAAGTGCTTTAACTACTAAAAACTAAGCGTGTTAATTATCTAGCTGTTTTTAGAAACTAAAAGCTTCTAAGTATATATCTTTTTTTTTATACTATATAGAGATGTAAACGCGCCTTTTATAGATAATAAATAGCAGGATTGTATACCTAGCAGCGCAGATACTCTAGATAACTATAACCTACTTGCAATTGCCTAGCTAGATAAAATTAGGCTTTGTACGCCTTTTTAAGCCTATAATAACTATTATTAACCTAATTACACCTATCTAAAACCTAGTCTTGTTAAAGTTGTGTATATTATTGTTGTAAACACTATACTTAGCTTTAGTATCTACAACTAGCTTAAACTACGCGCTAACTACCTTAGAATCTTTCTAGAGTATTCTTTGCCTATTTTTTGCTTAATTAAAGGCTATTTTAAGCTAATCTAAACGCGTTACAAATCTCTTAGCCTAGTGTTTGCCTGCTAATGTACTACTACGTATACCTAACAATTTATTAGCTATACCTTCTACTTTACATAGCTAGAGCGCAAATTCTTGCAAATTAAAATTAAGAATATATTAAACAAGCGTCTTTTCTTTAGTTGTAGTAAGCTTCTAGCAATTAGGTTGTATATTGCGTTAAAATTGCTTTCCTTTAGCGCGCTTAGTAAAAGTATAATGCTTAACATTAAAGGCTGCTACAGCTGCTTAATAGCTCTAAAACTACTTAGCATTGTAGGCTTAAAAGGCAAGCTAAAGTCTACCTTTGTGTTTTTCTAATAAAGCCTTGCGTTGTTAAAACATAATACAATAATAAACAAGTTAGTTTTGCTAAAACATTTTGTTAGGTTTAGTAGGTTGTTAGGTTTAGTAGTAGAATACGTTAGTAGTTTTTTACTTTCTACTTTTAACGTATTCTACTACTAAGTAGGTTAAACTACTAAGCAGGTTAAAATTTCTTAGCATCTACTATTGCTACTTTAACACGCGATGTCTTAACACTTATAGATATCTAGGACTTAGCAAGAAGGAAATATTAAGCTTGCCCTCTAGGCATACAAAGACAGCTAAATACAAAGCCTGCAACGCGCTGCTACTACATACAACGTGCTATTTAGTACCCTACAACAAAGACACTAAAGAATCCGCGCCTAAGCTAATACCTGCGCTAATTGCTAGAAGCTTACAGCAACTAAAGAGCAGACAATTATACAATATATTCTTAACTTTAATTTGCAAAGATTCCTACTCTAGCTATGCAAGGTAGTAGATATAGTAGATAAACTATTGCGCAAGCGTAGTAGAAAGCCTGTAGGCAAGAATTAGGTAGAGAAATTTGTAACGCGTTTAGATTAGCTCTAAACTGCGTTTACCTAAGCAAAAGATTACTAGAGAATACAGCAAGAAGATCTAGAGGTTATACGCGCATAGTTTAAGCTAGTAGAGGATATAATAACTAAGTACAGCATCTATAACAACAACGTGCACAACTTTAATAAAACTAGCTTTTAGATAGGTATAATTAGGTCTATAAAGGTTGTTACAGGTTTAAAAAAGCGTAACAAGCCTAATACTGTTTAGCTAGGCAATTAGAAGTAGGTTACTGTTATCTAGAGCATTTGCGCTGTAGAGTACGCAAGCCTACTATTTATTATCTACAAAAGGCGCGTACATATCTCTGCATAGTACAAAGAGGTAGGTATACTAGGCAATTAGAAGCTCTTAGTCTCTAAGAATAGGTAGACAAATAACAAACTTAGTCTTGCGTAGTTAAAGCATTTTAACACGCATATAAAGTTGCGTTAGGTAGAGGTGTATTAGCTACTAATTCTAGACAGCTACAAGAGCTATCTTAACTAGCATTTTAAGGACTACTGCCTAGAGAACAAGATCCTTACTATTTGCATGCTACCTTACTTATTGCATATACTCTAGCTGCTTAACGTAGTCTACTTTTTGCTATTAAAGCGCAAGTACTCCTAATGCGTACAAGACTTAGCACGCTAACGCGTCTTCTATATTAACAAGGAAGGCTTCTTTCTAGCCTTTTAAGACGCGTTTTTTAACGTGTTTATAGAGAAAAACTACTAAAAAGCCTTTAAAGCGTTAGAACTAGTCTCTACTAACGCGTAGGTAGTGTTAGATTGCCTTAACATACAGATATGCACCCTGCTAGGACCCCTACTACTACAGGCACTATAGATCTCTAAGACTTTAAGCAATTTGCATAAATTTAGCTCTTAGTTAAAGCTTGTACGCTGTTCTATTAAGCGTTTACCTAACGCTAAAACTAGGTTCTTACAGCTTATTAAAGGGGCAGAATTAATGCTACACTAGAACACGCTTATAAGCTCCTAGATTACTAAGCTTAAAGAGCAAGTAGAGGCGCTAACTTAGTAGAAGTTGCGCAAGCAAAAGCAAATCTAGAATAGCAGTACAATAGAGTATAGTAAAAAGGCAGCACAGGCAGCTGCTAAGGCCTCTTTAGCGCCTTAGCAATCTAAGAAGGCTTGCGTTAAGGATAGTTACTAGACAGTGCAGCTAGGTATACAGCAGTATAGAAACTACAGCAGGACTAGGCACAACGCGCAAACGTGCAAAAAGAATACTAAAGCATTTTCTAAATCTAATGCAAGCACAACGTACGCTAGCTTCTTATTTAATAGCAATTAATCTAATATTCTTTTGGATAAGTTGGTTATGCCAAGAAATTTTAACCTGCTTAGTAGTTTGACCTACTCGGTAGTAGAATACGTTAGATTTTTTTAATAACTCTATATAGTTAATAGTATAATAGAGTTGCTATATTTCTTTACTACATTGTAAGTCTAACGTATTAAAGCATCTACAAGCTAAGCTAGAGACGCTAGACAACCCGTGTGACGACTAGGCACCTTGGGTTGGTCACCTGACCTTCCCCAAGCCACCTGCCGTCACCAGCCTCGACCCTGCCTTCCTGCCAAGCTCCTGCCAAGGCCGGCATCCGGAGCAACTATTGTTCCGTTCGCCTTATCTGGGCGCACTGAGTGTGCTTGCCTTACTCTTTCTTTCTTTACTGCTTGATTCCGCTCTTCTAGTTAGCAATTTGGCTGAGACGCTTCCAATACACTCAGTTCCTTTGTGTATTGCCCTGCTGAGCCTTAGGCTATATTCTAGGCGTGACAACCCGTCTTTACATATTAAGACTGCCTCTCGGCCTTACCTACAAGGCAGACTCAATCTTCTGTACACAAGCGCAATCAACACCATCTCTTGGTATCCTGCCTTGGTGCCCTTACAGACTGGGCTTGATGAAGATCAACGGAATCCAACCGTTACAATGCCCACGATGCCCACCTATTGCTGCGCACACGAGCGCCTGCCTATACTGTACAATTGTTTGAAATAGAGGAGCACCTACACAAGCGTCGGAGCCTGCTCTTTTGAGGGGGGGATCATGTGGTGGATCGAGCCTCACCTCACTGTATGTAGTCACGTGACCTCGGAGGATAGTTCTTCCATCCCCGTGCCACCCATATTGAGCCTGCCTCTCCACCTCTCCTACGACCTATGCCCTTGCGCGGCAACCTCCCTCAGTGCTCTCACACTCACAGGCATAGTAAATACCCTAACACGCGGCGTAGTGTAGCCTCTTCGTGTTCTTATTTTGTCACCGTGTTTGTAGATTACCTGTGTGTTCGTACATCACTATCAGCTTTGATAGTTACTCTCCCGCTAGCCAAATCAAGGCGTAATTGAAGGCGCCAAGAACGCACTGACCACCGCGTCGCGTCGCGACCCACGCGCTTCAACAATCCCCGATGATCTCTTACCTCTCTTCTTCCTCCACGCACCTGCAAACCGCGTCTATACTGTGCCACATCCATGTATCCACATTCTCGCTGTAACTGATCCAGATTTTCACGACTGTTCCACTCTTGCTCGGCGTCGAACTTTGACCGCCGCTCTTGAACCATGGGCGAGGTGATTAGAGATGAGGAGGCGCGACGACGCCTCAGACTCGCGGCCGAGTTCTTAGACCCACGTACGTTGCAGCAAGTCATTGCAGGAGTTTGCGCTCATATTTTGCAGAGGACGTTTTAGCCCGAAGGTAAATGAACCTCCAACGGCCCCCGAGTCTCTGCTGACTTCTCTAGCTATCGCCCAGATATCCTTGTGATGTTGAACCGTGGGCTCAGGAGACTCACTGTCAGCTTGGATGAGATTAGAGCACATAATCGCGAGTTGGCCGACGGGTTTGTCCCTCCCCATTGTTTTGGGCTTTCTCTGACCGACGGCAGCCTCTTACACCAACCCTTTGAATTTCGCGAAGCCTTTAACGGCGCCCTAAAAGAGGTTGTCAAGACATTCCCGGAGCGACCGAAGAGCGAGACGAGCGAGGACGTGGTATATTATTGCGCATACATCGGAAGCTTTGGGGAATACTCATGTAATCCACGGACACTGAGCTCAACCCACCTCAACCACATGGTGTCCTTGGAAGGCATTGTAACGAAAACCTCATTAGTGCGGCCAAAAGTGGTGAAGAGTTTCCACTACAGCGAAAACAAGCACAAGTTCTTTTATCGTGAATACAAAGACCAGACTATGACGATGGGAGCTGCAAGCACGAGCGTTTACCCCACCGAAGACGATGAGGGCAACCCGGTAATCCCCCACAGCTGACTGTGACGTCCCTGATCTAACAGACCTCTAGTTGATAACAGAGTATGGGTATTGCGTATACAGAGACCACCAGACCATTTCGATCCAAGAGATGCCAGAGCGCGCTCCAGCAGGCCAGCTGCCTCGCTCTGTAGATGTGATCCTGGATGACGATCTCGTCGACCGTGTCAAGCCTGGTGACCGCATACAACTGGTCGGCATTTATCGATCTCTCGGAAACAGGAACGCGTCGTCGGGTAGTTCAACCTTCCGCACGTTGATTCTCGCCAACAACGTCATCCTACTTTCGTCCAAGTCTGGCGGGGGCATTGCCCAAGCAACCATCACCGATACCGATATCCGCAATATCAACAAGCTTGCCAAGAACAAGCGTGTCTTTGATTTATTGTCACAGTCGCTTGCACCATCCATATACGGCCATGATTATATTAAGAAAGCCATCTTGCTTCTTCTTCTGGGCGGCCAAGAAAAAAACCTGGACAATGGGACCCATTTAAGAGGAGACATCAATATTCTCATGGTAGGCGATCCTTCCACAGCCAAATCGCAGCTACTCCGATTCGTCCTGAATACCGCTCCACTAGCGATTGCGACTACTGGCCGTGGATCATCTGGCGTCGGTCTCACAGCTGCCGTGACATCGGACAAAGAGACAGGTGAGCGACGCTTAGAAGCAGGTGCTATGGTTCTGGCCGACCGCGGCGTGGTCTGTATCGACGAGTTTGATAAAATGTCAGACGTCGATAGGGTAGCCATCCATGAAGTCATGGAACAGCAGACGGTCACTATCGCGAAGGCCGGTATTCATACATCTTTGAACGCTAGATGCAGTGTGATCGCTGCGGCCAACCCTATCTTTGGACAATACGACATCCATAAGGACCCACACAGGAATATAGCATTGCCGGACTCCCTGTTGTCCCGTTTTGATCTGCTCTTTGTCGTCACCGATGACATTGAAGACGCTCGCGATCGACAGATCTCAGAACATGTCCTTCGCATGCATCGCTACCGGCAGCCTGGAACAGAAGAAGGTGCTCCCGTGCGTGAGGAAGGAGCGCAGCTTTTGGGCGTCGGTTTAGAGAACGACACCGAAAACAACGGCCCTACCGAGGTCTATGAGAAGTTCAACCCCATGCTCCATGCGGGCGTCACTGTCACAGTTGGTCGAGGGGCTTCCCGGCGCACAGAAGTCATTAGCATCCCCTTCATCAAGAAATACATACAATACGCCAAGCGAGAAAAGCCCATTCTTACGAAAGGAGCGGCGGATCACATCGTTGCTACTTATTCTGCCCTTCGCAACGACGAACTCGACTCTGGGACCCGTCGTACCTCTCCCATCACTGCGCGCACGCTCGAGACGCTCATACGGTTGTCGACAGCCCATGCCAAAGCGAGGTTGTCCAAGCGCGTCGAGCAGAAAGATGCCGACATTGCCGAGCAGATCCTGCGCTTTGCGCTCTTCAAGGAGGTTGTCGAGACAAACCGTCGGAAGCGTAGACGTGTGACTCGGGATCCAGACGCCATGTCAACAGATGAGGACAGCTCTGATGATGACGAAGGAGATGTGGATGAAGCGCATCAGGCTACTCCAGCCCGTCGGCCAGACGGACCCAGCACGCGAAGCCAACGGACGCACACAACGCGCACACCTGCCGCGCGGGAAGACGAAGACGGGAATGATGACCTCTATCGAGTGACACCGACAAGTCAGCGAAGTGAACGAGTTGGCCGGGCAACCCAGACGCAAACTAGCCGTGTCGGAGGGGCTTCATCTCAAATCAGCGCCGTGTCGTCTCGTCCTGCTTCCGAACTCCCACTGACGCAGACTGAGTCTCAAGAGGACTCACAGGCAAACATCACGGATGCCCGTCTTAAGGTCTTCCAGACGGCGCTAGGCCAACTCATCGACGGGCCTTTATTTGCGAATGACGCTGCGGACGTCGAGCCGTTATTAGCTGCCGTCAACGCGCGCTTGGGAAATGGAACAGAGCGACATGCATTTGAGATGGAGGAGGCTGAACAGGCCCTGAAAAAGCTAAGCGACAGCAATAAGATCATGTATACAGGTGGAATGGTGTGGAAAATATAATTAGGGGGCAGAGGACTTCGTTAATAGCGACTTGGCGAATACAAGGGCGATGAATACTCGATTATGACTATAACATGCTTGTGTTGTAAACAGCTTGCAACGCTTCTATATTGTGAACCAGACTAGTATATTACTAGACAAACTTTCCCCATCTCCCTCTCCCGCATGGCATCTCCTCGTTTGGTAGCTGCCTTTTCCATCAGGGGTATATTGCCCTGAACACGAGAACATGATGAGTGACCGACCGCAATTCATACAGCTCCTTGAAGAGAGACGGAGGCATTAAAACAACTCGGGATGCTGCTGAAAAGCTGCCTCCTCATGACCACTTCCATCATAGATAGGCGAAGCGAATAGTCATGAGGTACTGGCACTGCTGAAAACTTGCAGTAAGCCTTCCCCTTCTTCAGGAGTTAACCCTGCGTCAAGAATCGCATAAGCAGCATCGACGACATCTTTCTCGATCCCGTGTTCAAGTACTAAACGTTCGCTGAAAGCGAGCCTCGTGAGGGCGACCAGATATCTATGATGACCGCCGGGGATGACGTTGACTTTGGTTTTGATATCAAGGCCTGGTATGGAAGTCCTCAAGTGATATATCAGTCTCATCGTCGTGTTGATAGAGGCGGTGATCAAGTCGTGGGTCGGACAAGGTATTCCCAAGTACAACTTAGCGATCTGCTCATCAAGAAATTTGACCAAACGCCCAATACAGTATCGAAGGCTGGCCAATCGTGAACAGCCGTACTCCGAGGTGCTGAAGGCAGTGAGAAGGTCGAGGATTTGGAGGCGAAGCTCAAGGATCTCCCTGACAGTGAATTTTACGGCCCGGGTAGGCGACGAATAAGACATGGATGAATTTGGTATGGGCTCAAGCTCGTCTACCAACAACTTTGTCAAACGGTCTATAAGATCTGCTTCTCGCTTCTCCTGTTGCTCCGGCCCGAATTTATTGAGAACCCTGGGGCCAATGGAGTCTGGGAGGTTGGAAGTGCTGAGTATCAGAAGCATCCGACTGATGCAGGGTAACGCTTGTGCCTTTCTCAACAAGTGGAGAGGGAAATCAATTGGTATGCACTGCCATAACTGGGCGGCAGCGGTGGCGGATGTCTTGCACGATGCCGCGATAACCTGGAGAAGATCCAAGCATCCAATGACATCGATTTCCTCGCTCACTTTGCGCTGAACAGGAGAATACAGATCTGCATCGGAAATGTACCTCATGCAAGCTCGAGCGATCGGGAACGCCACCAAATCTACAGAGGCCAAGATAGTAGGAACAAGGCGCTCCGCTAAGGCAATAGCGGTAGAACAAGGCTCATTCGCAACGATGAGATGGGTGGCGTTCGTGAGAAGATATATTGGAGCGTAATACCGCTCTTGCAGGCATTGTTCCCACATGGAGAGCAACAGTTGACACATCTGGAGAGCCACGTCCTGTGGGTTCGGGTCCGCACTGCAAGAACTCAAGCCATTCAACAATTGCGAGGATAAGGGTATTCCCAGTTGTGACGGTAGTTTGTGTTGTGATAACGCCTCCAGAATCCTGATATCTCGGCCTCCTGAAGCGCGTCTATTTAGCAACAGCCGGAGAAGTTCATATCGATGATCACCTTGGGACAGGCCGTCTAAACGGGTGCGGTCTGACCCCGATGGGCCAGCGGCAATCTCCACCATTTTCTCTTGCGCCTCAATCAGCTGGAGTGCGGGGACAGGACTCTGATCCACGCCGGTTCTCCTCCGCTTGGTGGTCTGTTTAGGGGTCGACGGCTTGAACTTCTCTCGATTTTTCGTGGGTGATATTGTAACCATGTCTTCGTCGTCAAAGCCATCACGTAACGTCAGGTTTCTCTGTTGCCGCTTTGGAGTCGCATACGGGCTTGGGGCGACAGGTTGCCTAGGTCGCAAGGGCACAACCTCCCGCCCGTTCCTTCTCGGCCGCTTTGCCTTGTCTGCCTCGAGTGCCAAATCGTGCTCCAAAAAAATGGTGTTGGTGCGGGCCTGCTCACGCTCTCGCCGCATCTTTTCCAGCTCTGCTCTGAGGGTTGCAATGGCTTCATTGTGGGTTTGCTGCAACGTGGACAAGCGACGTTCATGCTCGCGCGTGGCTGCGTCTAGTCTCCGTCGTGCCGTTTCGGTCTCCCCTGACTTCAATAAGAGCTTGGACTTCTCGCTGTGTACCTCCGTTGCCAGACGTGCTTTTTCTTGTTCTAGCTGTACGAGTCAATATGGCGTAACGTTCGCACACAAGCAGGCCATACCTTCTTGATCCGCAGCAGCAATTGGTTGGGATCAGCTTGCGACCGCCGTGGAAGTTCGCCTCCCATTGCCGAGTCCCTGGTCACAGCACCATCTTCGCCCGTATTGTCGCCTCTGTGACCGACAGCGGTGGAAATCTCGCTGTACCCGAGTTTGGGAGCATTGAGGGCCGTCCACGCTGCTGGGGTAGGGACCGTGATGTCGTTTAGGTCTACAACCTCGTCCTGGGCCTCGCCATAGTTGGCGTCATATTCCTCAGTATCAAGCCCATACTTTGATTCGGGAGCCCGATGGGGGTAGTGCTGTTGCGTCGCGCGGATGGCTGTAGTCTCCAGTTGTTGGAGCGCGTGAGCGGGCAAAGCATCGAGAGCATCGTCCGGGAAGTCAAAGTCGTCGTCGTCGTCGTCGTCGTCGAAGCGGGCATCAGGGTCCATGATAGCGGTGGGTGCAGTGCGCGGACGGCATAATCGGCTCTGCCCAAAAGGTATGTGTTTTTCTTCTTTCTGTGGAGTGAATGTTGTTGGCCTGGCCGCGGTGTGCCCTTGCTGCTCACATAGATGGAGTCGCTGAGAGTCGCGCGGGCGCGCGCCAAAGTGCACGGACGAGCCCAGCGAGTGACGTCTCCCGCTCCCGCAACCAGCAAAACTGCCCTCGTCCAACCTTCCCATTCCCACTCCCACTCCCACCTCATCGTGGTCCACCTCGCCCTCTCCACCACACCCCATTTACGAACCCCTGCAAGGCTATCGCTAGTTGTACGCTTTGCAGTTTTTGCTAATACGCCGCCGGATTGCGCCAGTGGGAGATCTCCTGGGATTCAGAGTCTAGGAAAAAAACGGCCAGCAACACCTCCCCTCCCCTCCCAATCTCGAGCTCAGGCTCAGCACCGACCGCCTGCTCTCCCCTTCTCCAGCCAGCCAGTGCCACAAGTCATCATGACGCGCCCTGGGAAAGATGTTAAGTTTCGGCACAGGAGTAGCGGTGCCAGCAACGGAAAGGCGCGACGGCCCAGTACAAGCATGTCCGAAATCAGCGAGAACGCGTCCGAGGCCGGCAGTCCTGCGCACAACGGCGTTGCAGCAAAACCGGATTCTCCAGTGGGTAGCCCAGCCTGCGCCAGAGGCGTCTGCAGTGCATTCGCAATGCTCACACAAGTTCCAGGTCGAAGAACCTCAGCCCCAGTCCGAGTATGAGAAGAAGAAGCAGAACTTCATCACACGGACTATATGGACGTTTATCATGATCGGAGGCTTCTTCTCCGCCATGTTCGCCGGTCACATCTACATCATCATCGTTGTCACTGCTGTCCAGATCATCTCATTCAAGGAGGTCATCGCCATCTCAAATGTTCCTAGCAGGGCTAGAAGCTTGCGCTTCACCAAGTCTCTGAACTGGTACTTCCTCGGAACAACCATGTACTTTCTGTATGGCGAGAGTGTCATTTACTATTTCAAGCATATCTTGCTAGTGGACCGCATCCTTCTCCCGCTAGCCACTCACCACCGCTTCATCAGCTTCATGTTATACATCATTGGTACGTTCCCTCGGCAGTGATGCCCATCGCACCCAATGTATTGACCGTGGTCAGGCTTTGTGTTCTTCGTCAGCTCTCTCCAGAAAGGCCATTACAAGTTCCAGTTCAGGCAGTTCGCCTGGACTCACATGGCTCTGTTTATGATTGTTGGCCAGGCCCACTTCGTCATCAACAACATCTTCGAGGGCATGATATGGTTCTTCTTGCCAGTGGCCATGGTCATCACCAATGATATATTCGCATATATATGTGGGATAACCTTTGGCCGCACCCCTTTGATCAAAATCTCCCCGAAGAAGACGTGGGAGGGGTTTCTGGGCGCATGGTTCTTCACCATCATCTTCGGCATCGGTTTGACCAATGTCATGGCTCGCTACAAGTACTTCATCTGCCCCGTCAATGTAAGTACCCTTTGCGTTATCCAAACCCGAACCCGAGCTGAGCAGCACAGGACCTTGGCGCCAACATTTGGACCGGCCTCGAGTGCAATCCGAACCCTGTCTTCATACCTAAGAGGTACACTCTGCCGATCCCGCTACCAGAGGGAGTGAACCTACCTACCACTTTCTACATCGCCCCTATCCAGTTCCACGTGTTCGTTCTAGCGACCTTCGCCTCTTTGGTTGCTCCATTTGGCGGCTTCTTCGCCTCGGGGCTCAAGCGCACCTTTAACATAAAGGACTTCGGAGACTCCATTCCCGGACATGGCGGTATGACCGACCGCATGGATTGCCAGTTCATCATGGGCTCGATCGCGTTCATGTACTACTCCAGCTTCATCGCTGTGTACAAGACGACTGTCGGTGGCGTGATTGAGTCTGCCATCACCGGATTGACAGCTGAGGAGCAGATGGAGGTCGTCAAGATTTTGAGCAGACATTTGGTCAATCAGGACATTATTCCATCCCAGGTATGTTCTCGTCGTGCAGTTCTATAGTATATATTGGCGCTAACGGCTTAAGGTTCTCGAGTTCCTCGAGGGGCAGTTGAAAAGGCGGTAACTCAAAAGCCGGAAGTTTCTTTCATGATATACGCTGGTCCCATCCTTCGACCGGGTCGCATCACCTTGTCACCACCAAGCCGCTTGCGACGTAATTGACCATTTACACCCTGTTACGGCCTTCTCACATTAAGGTTCCTCTGGCCGCGCCTTTTCTTGTATATATACCCATCCCTCTGTGCATGGATCGGTGTTGCTTGAATTATGTCTATAGCGGGTGGAGTGAGTTCCGCAGTATGCCGTACCTTCATAAAGTTCATAGGGGGTTGAGAAAGACAGGGCTCTTGAAATCTGTGGATATTTCGATGTGGTTTTCATTTCTTTTCTTTTCATTTCATTTTTTTGGCCCTTGCTATTCACCTACGTGTACATGGGTTGAGCCAATCCACGCAGAGGTCCGCTTGTTCATATTTATATTGCTGGTCCTGTGAATATAAGTGTATGACTACTGTAGAACCTCCAGGGGTTGCAGTCGCACCAGCCAAGCTATCCGTGCACGGACCAAGCGACTTTTCCTCGCGAGATGTTGGAGGAAGGGGAATTTCGAGCGCTCATTTCACTTTCCCGGACCCGTCACAGGCATCAACAGAGACCATGGCAGCGCGTCCACTTGTGAACGATGCCTTATGGCGCTGCCTCTGTCCTTCATTTAATCCAATCAAGGGAGCGGCGTCAATCAGAACATATTCACCCGCGCCACACGTCCCGCGCCCGCTCAGTGAGCGAATCCAACGATCATCTGGTCGCTCCATGTCTATGAGCTCCACCGCTTGCCTCGCCAATGCTATGGGGATGAAGTCAGCATCCCAATCGGGGTCGCCTGTCCGTACAAGTCCAGAAGCCGTCTCGACGCCGCATTCGAACCGGAACAACAAGCGGGAGGCACCAGCATTGGTTCTATTACCCACGGCCGAATTATACGATCGCCTACGTAGCGATGCAGCAACGGGTCGCTACGAAGAAGTCTTCAATATCATAAAAATCTTGATCAAAGATAGGAGGGAACGTCCAAACATTCGGCTCTATGCGGCCATGCTGCACAGCTTCGTGAATCCTGAATATGGCACAGCGGGCAAGATCCGGAAGGTGCTGGAAGAAATGGCAGAACTTGGAGTCGATTTGGATGCGGGCGGATGTCATGCTGTGCTTGAGGTATAGTCCAACTCGTTGCATGGCAGACTTGAAGCTGACCATGTCTGCCAGGCTCTTGCCGTCCACCCCGATTATCTGCTCCGCGAAGAGATATTGATGTATATGAAGGGACGCTGGTTCACACTCACTGATCGTGGACACAATATGGTGGTAGCTGGCCTTTTTCGTGATCGTCTATTCGAGCAGGCGATTCAAAAGATTGAGGAAATGCACCACCAACGCATCAGGGTAGCCGATTGGCTTTTGGACAAAGCCATGTGGATCCTCCTCGATTACGGTGAAATGGAGGAGGCTTGGCAAATGCTGCAAATGCGACAGCAGACCGGGAGAACCACAATCAGTCAACCGCTGTGGGCTTATTTCTTGGATACTGCGGCGAAGCTGTGCCATGTAGGATTGGTTCCCAAGAGCAAGAGATCGAACTGCTAACAAGAATCAGGTGGATTCGATAAACCATATCTGGACCACGCGAGTCATTCCGGGTTACCTGATGCCCCCCAGTGCGACGTGCTTACAGGTGCTCAATATGGCTGCTCGTACATCCAACGTTGACCTCGCTACGGACGTTTTTCGCGTCCTCTCCGCGCGAGACACTGTCCTCAACCCCTTTCACTATGAGATGATCTTGGAAGCCCACTTGAACGCAAGGGACCTCAATGCTGCCATCTCCATCATAATCATCATGACAGAGGCCGGCATCAAGGTCGAGGAGGCATCCATCTCTCCGTTATACGTTTACCTGAAACAAGAATCTGCGAGGCCCATGGAAGCTTTCGCAATTCTCCAGGCTTCACAGATAGCAGGGAGAAAAATCCCGACAGCCGCTATCAATGCTTGTATACAAGCATCGGTCTATTTCGACCGTCTCGAAGAAGCCATCGATATCTACAAAGTGCTGCATACTGTTGCTTCTACCGGTCCAGACACCCAGACCTTCAACATACTATTCCAAGGTTGTCACAAGGCCGGACGCAAAGAACTTGCTATGTTCCTAGCCTCTGAGATGATCAAGCTCGGCGTCAGGCCCGATTCATTGACATATGACCGTCTCATTCTCGTATGCTGTCATGCGAACCATGTCGATGATGCCTTCCTATATTACGAAGAGATGCGTCTTAGCAACTGGTCGCCGAGACGTGGCACCTTCGAGAGGCTGATCGAGCTAGGCGTGGCTCATGAAGATGTGAGGACGCCTCAGGTCCTGGAAGATATGAAATCTTGTGGCTACACACCGACGCGAGCGACGAAGATAGGTGTAAAACAAAAATTCCCCGAAGCTCCGAGTTCCTTGAATGAGGGTGCGGTAACTACACCCCCGAATCCCGCTCAGGCAGCGGAAGCGGTGGTCTGAAAGTCGTTGTTATACAGAATGATAACTGATCTATCTACGAGACCAGTCTACACTGAACTCCGTTCCGAATAAGCATAGCTAGCCTCTGGGAACGTAATCGTAAAGTCTGGATGATAGTCGTACTCCCAGCAACCCGGTATTTGCTCTGATCTGCCAGTGCCTGATGTCATCTTGAACATCTTGCATTGATTGCATCCAGTACTTCGAATACCAACGGTCGCTTCCCTTGTTATTCAAGGGAAGGGTCAGCACGTATCACGGCAACTCACCACGAACATACAGATCCTACGAGGGTTCGACGAACAGATCTAGATTTCCCTACATAAACAACACCCAACTTTGCCATCGAGCCATCATTCAAGCATCCCTTGCAAACCTGTGGTGCTTCTTGAGCGAAACGGTAGAGCCAATGTCGCCCCATTTGATGTTACTGAATTTCACAGTCGGATTCTTCTCCACGGTCTGGATAACCTTGGGATCACCTTCAGTTGCGCTGCAGGGGCCTGCCTCGCCGCTGTCGAGCCACTGCATGAAACCCCCCTCATCCCACCAGATGCTCATGGCCAAAACCATACCGCGGGACATTGATTCACCCATGCCCTTGGTTGCACCGAGCTTTCCGAACATCTCAGCGCCATTCCTGGCGCAATAAGCATCGTCAATTGGCCCAGTGACGTTGATAGCTGCATTTTGGATGACCTTGCCGTTCTGGATATAGTACCGAACAACCTCCTGGAGGACGCCGTTCTTGGCCGGGAACTGGGTGACGACAGTGAAGGGTTTAGAGGTATCAACCTTCAGGCCAGGGCCGTAATAATCGAGTGCTTTCTGACGGTACGGGTTCATCCCACAGCCGTCCTTGTCGCAGACAGCTGTAGCGGCAGACTTGGAGCATTCGTCACCCGTGCAGCGGTAGAGGCCAGGTTTATTGCAAGGATGTGGTGCGAGATGGGTAGAACGTGCGTTGGCCTCCCAGATATCCAACTCGTTACAGCAGATTCCCTGTCCTTTGACATTGCCCTGATAGAACTGTTAGCGACTCCATGCTACTCGCATACTCCGGGATACTCACCACTCCCTCAACCCACGGCGTAACGAAGCACTGTGCGTCGCAGTATCCGGTGCCATACGCAGCTCCTCCCGGGTTCAGCTTGCTTTTGCCGCCATCCGCCTTCATTTCCGACAGATAGAGTGCCCCGTTCATGCCGCAAGGGAGCTTGGAGACATCGACGTCGAATGTAAATTCTTGTCCGGTCAACTTGAGGATTTCGTACTTCTTCTCCCCTTCGGCCAGAAGATAGACCCGGGGGCTCGAAACACCATTCTTTCCCATCATGCTCAAGGTCAGGCTTCCGCCCTGCGTGGTCACACCATAGTCGGCGTAGTTATTGATGCCTTCCATAATGCAGTTTTTGGCGCACGTCTCTTCATCGGGACATACGTCTTTGTCTGGTGGACTTCCCCAGTTACCACAACCAACGGATGGGTTGTCTTTCCGGTGAATCGGATGGGATGCAGAATCCAAAACTAGAGCTGTTCTTTGCGACCTGCACCCTCCGACTTTCGTACACTTCCATGTTGTGACCTTGGGATGGACTTCAGGGTTCTTGCCAGGGGTTTGGGCGGCCACAAGTCCCAACAGAAATGTTGCCACGAGGGAGACTGAAGGTGCCATGGTGCGTATACGTTCGGACAGTCGAATATCAATATCAAACTTGAGGCTGCTGGGACAACGAGGTACATGAGGAACTCCCCCTTGCTTTATAGTCCCGAGCATTCATTGAGGCTGAAGGGCCGGACCGATAATTATATGTCAATTTAAAATCGTACTATAGAGATCTGGACATCTTGCAAGGTGAAGACGGTAGACCCAATGCCATGGACATTGTTCCCGGCTGGGTTCGCCAGGACAACATTGTTCCAGCGGCTGGGCGCCAGGTACGTTCTTTATTGCGGTCGTTTCGCATGTAGTAGTCTACTGGCGGAAATTCCGCTAGACCACGGCTCGGAATGGAAGGTTTCTAGAAGTTCGATGAATCATGTGAGGCGGCACACATTAATGCTCTATATTGCGGTTAATTACTACGCCTCGGCAGAACACCTGATGCCAGGTTTTGAACGCCAAGGACATCATAGACCTGGGTTGAAGATGCCGTGGGAAAGGAAACAGATCATGGAGATCACGGAGTTGGAGGCTGGATGCGGCTTAGATTCTGATAATTATATTGCACCTCACTGCTTCGCGAGGTTCGTCAACAGCCCATTACGATATGAAAGGGGCCCCAGCCGACCACCTGCTAGGAGTTTCGGCGCGGAGAACCCTAGTCTACGACCGAGAATGCGCGGTCGGATTCGACAGACGGCAAAGTGTGGCAGTATCCGCCGGTGATTGAGCTAAATGACAGCGCAGACAAGCCGCTCCCGCTGCCATCTGGAGTGGCCACTCATTCCAAGATGATCGATTCCTGCTAACTAATTCATGCCTAGGGTCCAATAGTCAACTCCTTATTGCAACCTCCGACCTTCCCAAGCTTTCCTCCGTTGTGTCTTGTGGGCAGGACGCAAGGCTTGACGCAGGAATTAAAGAGTTCCTCTCCGGGAAACGCTGCAACAAGGATTGATGACTTCACAGTCTTTCGGATCGGTGGGAACCTGAGAGCAGCTGAGGTCGTCCTTCCCTCTCAACCAGATTGGCCTGGGTGCCAATAGAATACGCGGGGAGCCGCAATACGGGTTAGATATCAATCAAGTATCATCACACTCTACCGCGAAGGCTACATAGGTATTTGGGCCTCGCTCATGGTGAAGATGTTCTTATAGGAAGATCCACACCGAATTCTCGACCATGTTGATTGGTCTGGATGATAGGGCTTGAGATTATTAATTCGATCACTACGATGTAGCTTTTGGAAGGTTGTTATTGCAACAGCTGGGAGGGTTTGGTGAAGTCCCCGAGGTCACTAGACGAAATCTGTCTCATGACGGCTCATTGGAGATCTTCACATGTCTTTACAGTAGGTCAATGTGGAACGATACAGTACATGCGGGTTCTTGGTTTAAATGCATTCACGAAGGGTTGTATGGCTCCGAGGGTTACTTTTGGTGGCATTTCTAATAATAGGTAGGACGGGGTTATAAGGATAGACAAAAAATGTCATTTAAATGCATACCCGTGGTCTAGGGTTCAAAGCGCTTTTCCACACTGATACATTCTGGTATGGAGACCATTTACGGTTCGTCGCCCCTTGACCCTAGAGCAAGCAACTTCTCTAATCAATTCCCTTTTGTCATGTTGCGAAGAAATATGTGTAGCCAATTGCAAAGGACAAAGTCATCTGGACAATGGATTGTAGACTCTATCTAGATACTATGGTTTGATCGTATCGAAGAGCTTTGAGCAGCCTCCCCTCCTCCGGGGCTAAGATGCGCGAGCACACAGTATATATACAACCAGAGAGGAAGGTGATTGTGGTGTTTTCAGCCTCGTAAGAATTGCCAGTCTCGAAGCATGTGCGGGTGCCCTGCTGAAGCCCGCGTGCCACAAATCGCTACTATACACCCACGAGGAAGGTGTATTGAAGTAATGGGATTATGGACTGGGGACCACCGATGGATACTTTGTAGCTATCCCATACGTAGCCTTACTACGGATGCATTGTTCATCGTTCATCGCCACTGAAGGTATCTTACAACCACTTGCGCATATACGCGACGCCCTTTAAGAAAAAAAAAAGAAAATTCTTACCGTGTACAACTACGGTCGCAGATAGGACGGTCTTCAGATGTCTTCAAGTCAACCACGGGGTCAAGCGAGACTCGGATTCTATCACGGAGAGAGATGAATGTCTCTATACAAACGTTGATGGGTCTACAACACAGATGACTCATTGTACTGTGCGGTTTAATGGGCATCTATAGTTATGTAAATGGTACCATATGTAACCTCAAATTTGAGTGGTACGAAGAGGGCAAGTGGCAGGCACGGGATGCACACATTCGGCTAGGCAGGCACTTTAAATTCTCGCTAAGCTTTAACAAGCTTTCCTTAGTGGGATGACGTCGTCCAACTCGACCGTACATCGTTTGCTGTGTTAACACTCTCCTTCCACAAGGCGACATTCATTACATTCGTTAGCCATGACCCTGGCGACTTGAACCTCACTTTGCCCCTGACTGGCGTGATCACTGGTGCATCTCGCAAAGGATATGGTAAGGAGCGCCCGGCAATCCCCCAAGCACATTACTATATATTGACCGTCTTCCAGGCGTCGCTATTGCGCCAGATTGTAGCCGGACCCCGCTCCAGGCATCCTGAAGCGGGCCTCGACATGTGTTACGTTACAGACAGAAGTAAATGCGCGCTTTCCGTTCAATCTATCTAGCCCTCTAACATCTGGCCCCAGTTGTTGCGACGTCCGGTCCTAGCGACACTTACCCGCAGCGCGCATATCGTAATCCACTCGACTCGCTTGTGAAGTGGCTGGATAGCAAACACGGGGAGGACTGGGCAATATGGGAGTTCCGTGCAGAAGGTACGGGATACCCCGACAGCGCAGTGTACAACCGCATCTACCACTATCCGTTTCCCGATCATCATCCTCCACCATTCGCGCTGATTCCTAATATCATGGCGAGCATGAGGAATTGGCTTCATGAAAAAGAACAGAGAGTAGCAGTCCTTCATTGCAAAGCTGGGAAAGGCAGAAGCGGGACTGTAAGCTGCAGTTACCTGATCAGCGAAGAGGGCTGGGAGGTGGACAAAGCGCTTAAACGATTTACGGAACGGCGAATGCGGCCAGGCATGGGAAAAGGAATCAGTATACCAAGTCAGCTGAGGTGGATCGGCTACGTCAATCGTTGGACAAAACACGGCAAAATATATGTCGAACGTCAGGTCGAAGTGCTCGAAATCCACTGTTGGGGTCTGAGGGACGGGGTCAAAATTCAGGTCGAGGGCTTCGTCGACGGTGGCAAGAAGATCAAGACGTTCCACACCTTCACGAGAGCAGAGCGGGAGATAGTTCGAGGAACAATTGAAAAGAGCGGGGGTATAGCAAGCGTCGTAAGCGAGGTTCTAGGTACCGCTGGGTTGGGCAAGGTTCAGAGCACAATGGCGTCTGAGGTCTCCTCGATGCCAAGCAAACAAGGGCTTCCAACATCTGCCTGCACGCATCCGCAAAACGAGGCGGGGTGTATGGATTGTCCAGCGCCAAAGGCCGAGCAAGAAGATCTGGGGAAGGGAGACGTTGTGTTTCGTCCGTCAAAGCGGGTAGTCCTTCCCACCAATGACTTTAACATCGACGTCGAGCGTCGCAATCAAACAGCGTTTGACCTTACGTACGTAACAGCAGTAGCGCACGTCTGGGCCAATGCATTCTTCGAAGGCAATGGGCCAGAACAAGGGGGCTCGGCCGATGTGTCTGGGGTATTTGAAATATCGTGGGATGCGATGGATGGCATAAAGGGAAGCAGTAGGAAAGGAATCCCTGCTTTTGACAAGATTGCGGTGGTCTGGAAAACGCTGACTCTGGAAGGCAAGCCGGGAATATTGATAAAAGAACCCGCAGAAGGCGAAGAGGTTCCACAATCCTCTCCTGCAAATTGGAAAGGACAAAAGAATGTGGAGCCAAGCGAAAACAAGGACCTCGGCCTGCGCAAATCTAGCCCCGTCGAATCCACCACAGATCTAAGCAACACAAGCATTATCAAAAGCAATAACAACCAGGAAGGCACATCTTGGGTATCAGACCTTCCTCAGCACAGCACCGAGAGTGTGCGCTGCCCTGGTTCCAGTGGAGAAAATCTTATCGAACGCCCTTCAAGTGTGAAAGGAAACCCAGCACAAACGCCGGCTAGCGCCTCCGATCTGCAGCATGGCGTTGGGAAGAGGAATTCACATTTTTTCACAGAGGATCTCCCTGGGGGGAAGCCGGAAAATGAGATGCAGGACTCCAAAGAACATACGCTTTTACACGTTGGCAGACACAGATGGGATAGCTCTTGAAGAGTGGATGGCGCGTAGGTATGATACCCAGGAAACACCATCGCAAGTACTGTGTGCATCGATGTATACTGAGGGCATGGATGGATACGCATAAGTGGGAAGTTTCATGGCTTGGTATGGTCACAGTGGCCTATCTCTGAGGCTGGAGGGAAGGCGTCTTGCGTCCGTCGCGGCGGTGGTCCCGCGTTGGTGGACAGCTTGATCGAAAACATCTGCTCGGGCACCCAGCCGACAGGCTGTGCCAACGTTTGAATTGGAGGGTAGAATCGCTGTAATGGATTCTAGCTTCATCTCACCGCTTGAACGAAGGTCCTATCACACCTACCAAGGAAGCTCCAGACCGTGTTCATATGACCCTCTCGACATGTCGGCGCCACCATGCCTTGGTGTTTGGGGAAACAAGAGCCTTGCGCTTGCAGCTTGTCTGAGCGACGAGCAAGCCGCCAATGTGGACGTCCATCTTGAATTTCTACACTAGAACGACGGGGGTTCAAGACGTGCACCATGCGGCGCGGGCATGGCCATGTGCAGCAGCATTACCACCATGGATGTTTCATAGTCCCATCAATCTGATGCGCATATCTCCTTACGCCCAATGAAACAACAATTTGTAGTAAGAAGTTTACCCTACTGTTCAATCAGGAAGTGTCTACGTGACCTTGACCTTGACCTATTTTGTAACGGTTAGGGTCCAGAACTCTATCGTCAAACTGCGGTCAGCTTTGACAAACGACCTCTTGCTCTAAGCATTGACCATAATGCGGATCGTCGTCACGTATAAAGACCCTCTTACCTGACCGTAGCGAAAGATTATTTGCACAGGTTCTGCCCTACCCAACTTTGCGTCACATATACAGTTCCTATCAATCGCGAACTCTACGTGTACGTTTCCCCACAACACAGTCTGCCAGGTCTTGGTGTCGGACGTGGAGCAACAGAGGAGAACTAATCGCGGAGCAGGGGGAGCAAGGGGCCACATCTATAAGGGTGACCGCCGACCGGTGCTGGATCGAGCAAGGCGAAGACAGCTACCAGTAAGAACAGAATGAGACAGACTCCTGGGAAAACTGGCAGGAGCAAGACCACCAAAGAGGTAGAGGCAACTAGTTGTGCTCGCTCTGATCCAGTCGAGTCGCAGAGTGACAGCGGCGGAGGGAACTGCAGTAGAGATGTCCTAGTATGCGAAGGCACCAAGAAGAAGGCCATGAAAACAAAGCCAGGGAATGCAAAAATTGAAAGTACACCAAAAAATAAGGCGAATAATTCACAGTCTGCGAAGCCGTATGCAACCAATTTGTGCGGTCTTCGAGTCTGACTCAACATTCTCCTCGGGTCGGACCATCTGCTCGGCTGTCTCCGAATCTTCCTTACCGTCCTCTGATTCGGATAGTTTCTCAAGCTCCTCTTCGGAAGGTGAGTGGCACAAAGGGACTCAAAATGATCGGAGCAAGAGGAAGGATGCGAATAGGGAGGCCGCCCCGAAGGACGAATCTCACAAGGCTAACGAGCAAGTTATTGCGGACTTGGGTAAATTTCTGGACGACCTCAAAAAAACCCATATACCGAGTAAGCAGTCAGGCTACAAAAGCGATGACGATGTATGGGACAAGTCACTTCACAAATTCAAGTTGGTAAACGGTTCAGAGGAAAAGATTAAGCGTGACCTAGACAGTGTAAGTGGAGCCGTCCCTGCATCATGAGAGGTACTCACTTGTGCCCATGCATAGGTCTTCGACGTTCGTCGAAAATTTGACTTTGACAATCACTACGTTCGCACTCGCGTAGATATCAGATCTCAACCTCTCCGAACTGCTCTGCAAGGGATCTTGAAAGACGTCAAAGACATATATATCGCTGACTGAAGAACCCCCATCTGTACGTGACCACCGGCTTCGGCTTCATGTCCGGGGAGAAGGCGGGGGGACGGGAGTGAATACGACAATCACGTGATGATGCGTATTGCTTGCACGGTTCGAGGGCGCTCGCTGGTGGTTCCCCACCGTCCAGGCAGGCTATAATGGAAACATCAATTTATTGTAGGAAGAGGATTCCGTGCGTTAAAGTGTCACTAGTAGCATCTATAGATGTGGACTCTCAGAGGAGTTAACGTTGGTCCGTTGGTGTTCGACTTAGTGTCTGCCAAGATGCAGGTGGGGCCCGGGGAAACCTTGAAAATCCATGGCACTAACCCCGGACGGGGCCCCGGAGTTTCCCCGTGGGTGGTGGGTTTAGTGCGACTTGGCATTTATGTGCTACCCAGTCACGTGTATTGCAAGTGGGAGTGATCAGCTGGGCAGGCGCAAAGGCGGAAACCTTGGAAACCTGGCGGAAAGGCGGAAAGCGGAAAGGCGGAAATCCGCATCCGCCACCTGGGCAGCCTTGGAGTGACCCCCAATTCTTTTCCAACCCACTGGGAATAAAACACAAAACACATTCCCGGCGTGGTTGTGCCAATGCAGACGCCGCTGCCGCCATGGCCGAGCGCGATCAGCAGTCGTCTCACGGCCAGCACGTGCATATGGCGCTGCTGCCGCCCAAGAAGAAGCAGAAGCGCAACAAGCCCACGCTGAGCTGCGAGGAGTGCGTCGAGCGCAAGACCAAGGTGGGTTCCTTCACTCTCCTCCCCCCTCCCCCCTCCTCGCCCCCCCCTTTTCTGCTTACTGTACTGTTGCCTTTTGCTGACGGCTACGGCCCCTGATTTTTAGTGCGACCGTGGACGACCTCGCTGTGTCGCCTGTGCCAAGCGACAGTCCGAGTGCAAGTACTCTGAAATTGCTAATCTCATTGCCTCGTCCGAGTGAGTACAATCTATAATCTACCCCAGGTCTGCATGGATTGTCTCGGACCTGCTGCTAACTGCCCCACCGCCGCGGCGCTGTACGTCGCTCCAGGAAACAGAGCAAATCCACCCTCCAGGGCCAACCCGCCCATTCAACACATGCAACGCCCATCTACGATACGAAGCCGCTGCAGGTACTGGCTGATCCCGTCATTTCATTGCCTTTCTCCTGCCATACAATCATTCAAGTCCCCCGCCTTTACCACCCACATCCAACTGATTACTGCCCGCTCAGGCTCAACCACCGCCTCGGGCTCCAAGGACGTTGTCTTCGCCCGCCTCGTCTCCGTTTCTGCTTTCCAACATCCCCTACTCCAACCTGACCCCGTCACCCTTCTTTGGAGCCTACACTGCCGAGCACCCCTTTGCCAACTATTGGACCAGCCGAGGTGGCCTGGCCGAAGTACGTGTCTCCTCCAGCCGACCCCGTCTCTATGCTCATCAGCGCAGGTGATTGGTATTCTGCCCGAGAGGAAGCAGGCAGACATACTCGTAGAGAAGTACTTCGAAGCTGTAGACCCCGTGTATCCCCTCATCCATCGGCGAGCCTTTTACGCCGACTATGAACGCTTCTGGTCACTGCCTCCCGAGGAGAAGGGGGTTGCTGACCCTGCACTGGTGGCCCTCCATTTCGTCGTCTACGCAATGGGCATGCAGTTCATTCCCAACTACTCCAACCAGGAAATCAGGCAGAAAGGGGCCGAGTTCTACATCTCGGCATCCCAGCAAGCATTACGCCTGTCTGGTTATCTCAGCCGGGCATCGGTGAAATCCCTTCAGGCCATGGTCCTGATCTGTTATTTTCTTATGAATGACAACCATGCTTCCGATGCCTGGTCAGTGGCCGACTCGAGCTTCAGCCCGCAGTAACTCTGCTAACTCTCTCGAATAGGGCGTTTGGAGGAGTCCTGGCACGACAAGCGTATGCCATGGGCCTACATCGGGATCCTGACATCATAACACCGCGGTGTTCTCAGGTCGACAAGCATCAGCGTAGAAAGCTGTGGCAGGCCATTTTCTTCCAGGATACCTTCCTGACTGTCCTGCTGAAACTCCCCCCCACCACGACCTTTGCCGACGTCAGAGTCGAATCTTTGACGGACGACCTGGATGACTTTGCCTCGAATGGCCTGTCAACGAATGGTACCCCCGAGGCCGTCATCAACCCAATGAGCATAAGCAATATTGTCCCCATGTCAGACGCTTACCCACCACATGAAATAGCGGACCGCCAGTACATCCGCTCCATGTGGCACATGGCCAATCTCACACAGAAAGCCATTTGCACGCCAAGATCACTGGACAACCCCCTCACCAATTCACCTCGGAGTAGGATAGATCTGATCCGCCAATATGAGGATCTCATGAAGAGCTTCCCTCCGCTTCTCACAACCTTCGCTGACGACCAAATCCGGAATCTCGCACAGTCCAACCCACGCCAGCTGCGCCAGAACTTCTTTTTCAGGAGTAATTTCTGGCATTGTCTCATGATCATACATGCCGACGAGAATGTAGCAGGAGGCGTGGCATGCGATGTAGAGGGAGCGTTACATGCCGCAAGGATGGCCCTTCTGGCCTTCTTCCACTTCTGGGAACATCTGAGGGTCGATGTAGGAGTTTGGTGGGTCTTTCAGCATCGCGCATTTGAAGAGGCTGTAAGTTCGCGTCGTGTACCCCGCGATGACACTGTGTATGTTGACAGCCCTTCTCAGCTTCTCATGGTACGGATCCTGGCAGTACAGAAGTTGCCGCCTCCCGAGAAACATGGTGGACCGACAACGCCCCCCAATCCACCTGTGTTCGCGCAAGCAAAGGAAGACGCACGTAGGGCGCTTGAGATTCTGGAGCACATCGGGAGTGCCTCCGAGATGCAGAAGACAAGGACCGAAGTCCTTCGGAAGGAATTAAGTGACATTGCCTGGTGATTGGGAGTCATGGTATGGAGAAATGCGATTCTGCTTCGCCATTCCGTGATAATCATGTCTCATCGAGTCTCGCCAATAGATATCGGATGGGATCCTTGGACCTATACATATATGTAATTGTGGAAGTTATTGTCTTTTCCAATCCAGCGGCAACTGACAAATCGAACTGAGCAGCCATTCGCTCGTTGCGGTCTCATCCGGGACTCTGCCCCTCTCGCCTTTCGCGCAAGTACGCAGCCCAGTCGGTCCTCCGGTTCCTCTCTCCCAATCCCGACACCCCATCTCCTTCTTTCCATGCCTGCCACTTTTCCAGCCCGAACAGATGCCGCATAGTGGGCCTGCCGTGCGGACAGCTCCATGGTTTATCCATCTCTCCCATATGACGGACAACCTTCTCCATCTGGCCCTTCCTGAGCGCCTTTCCAATCATAATACTGCCTCTGCAAGCACGGCTAGCCAGCATCTTCCGCACTTTTGAAGGCCGCGGGATATATCGGGAGTCAGGAGTGAGTGACGACAACGAATGTTCCTGCAGCAAGGCGAGGAGCTCCTCCAGGTCGACGGGCGTGAACGTCACTTTCTCCGACATGGGGAGGGAGACCAGTTTAGCGCGTTGGCCGACAGGGGAAGCGCCCGAAGTGTCCACCGTGACCGCGAAACCATTGACGGTGAGCGCATGTTCGTTGTCCAGGATTGTCTCCTCTTCGATGGCCGTAAGTTCGAGGGAGTGTGGATGCACCAACCGTTGCGAGACTAGCACTGTGGTTGCTGAGAATCGTTCAAAATTGTACTTCTCGTCGGATGCATGCTGGTCTATGATGAAGAGGTCGGGCGTAGGAACGGTGATGGATGGAGGCCGCACAGCGAGGATGAACCCCAGATTGAACTGCCCAATGATACGCATGGTGTGGAAATCCGACTTGGTGATGGTAAGTGAAAGTCGCTCCTCCGGGTTTGCCTTGTTTAGCTGTGTGTTTGTAGGTACATTGGTTACGGAGGGAATCTTGCCCGCACCCGCTAGAGCCGCCTCCAAAGTGCGGACCAGTCGGTCGATTGCATCGGCCGAGGATTTGATATATTTGACCAGCCCTATGGTCCTATGGCTCTTACGGGACGCTTGAAAGAGTTTCTGTGCCCGCTTGAGGTTCATCTCGCTGGGACGTGCGGCAGCTTCTTCGGCTTCAGCGATCATCTGCGCAACTCTCGCCTCCTCGTTTGCCTTCTTCTCTGGCCCATCAATATACTCATCATCAGAGCCGTTGCTCTGTTCGACTTCAGCATGATATTCATAGTCGCCTTCACCTACCCCATCCTGGTCGGGCAAAGAAACGGGAGAGCCGGACACTTCACTGGGGCCTCCTATCTCTGAACCAGACATCTCCAGTGTATGCGATGAAGGTGAAGGGGATCGGTTCACATCCGGCATGCCAATATCACGCTCTGCAGCATGCTGGTCATTTTCGATTCCCTCTTCATCCCTGCCTCTTCGCGTCCCCAGGGCAACAAACTGACGCAAATTTGGTACCAACATGGGCTTCTCTGGACGTGCTCCCTGACCATCCATGCGCGGCCGTTTTGAAACTCGGGATGGACTACCGATGGTCGAAACCGTAGTGGTATCGCCTATTGTAATGGTAGCTTGTCGGGATGGGGCCCGCATAGGACGCATACGATCGAAAGCATTCTGAATCGTGCACTGAGAGGAGTGTTTATGGGAAGTCGTATTGATTACGGGGATGCCCCCAGCTTCGTCCTCTGATCCTGCGGTAGCATGGCTTGGCTGTTTTCCTTGCTGGGATGCAGATCTGGCATTGAGCGTTTGTGCACCCTTGATCAGTCCAGGGGACGTCGCATACGGCTGCCTACCTGGCGAATGTCCCTCTCCAAACGAAGACACTGCGCCGTCCGGAGATAGTAGGGAGCGAGCTTGAACTTCTCCAGATTTGCTTCTGCTTTTTCCCGCCAGCTGGTGCTCGCTCTGCTCTCCAGGGTCTCCGCCAGCCAACTGCTCAACCAAGCTTGCCTTCACAAAACCCGGCAAAGGACTGGGTACAGGACCTTTTCGAGAGGTGACGGGTTCTTTTCTAGACTGCAGATCACCGTGCCCTGGTTCAGGCATACCTATACGTTCGATCGCTGCGCGATCATCGCTATCTCGCGGACGTAGAGGGGCAGGTTTGGAGGCAAGGAATCTCTGGTGTGGAAGTTGTGCTTGGGGGACGGTTTGATCGTGCGCCTCGAATAGCTGCAACAATTCAGCCCTTAAGCTCTCCAGCAGCGCTGCCTGGTCATGCAGCAGAATGATTCTTTTGTCTGGCGATACGTTAACGTCATAGGCATTCGTGTCCAGCTTTATGTCGGCACAAATGAAAGGCGACTGAGTCATATTGAAGGATCTATAAGCTTCGTTGAATGCTTTCGCAACCTGAGGGAGGGTGCAGGGCCGCGTATTCACGAACAACATTTGGCGGTCCGGAGTCTGGCGGCCTTCCCCCACCACAGGGCGCGATATGTAGCCTATGATTTCGACCTCTCTCAATCGTTGGGCCTCGGGCGTGCTCTGTTTCGGGGCGTGCTGGGTCGATACTGGCCTGGTGTTTGACGGATTCATCTCGAAGTGGAGGTCGAGAGGTATCAAAGCCTGCAACATCTTTGCCCCGTATACATTGGCAATATTCTCCCTGATATTCGGATTCGACTGGGTTGCAAAGGCGACTGTCTTTTTCCTGAGGCGCGTTAGGAGTAGTTCAAGTTGGTGCTGAAGCCGCCACTCACCCTTTGGGCATCTGGTTGCTCACCGTGAACTTGACTCCGACGCTGATACAGGCGTAAGCGTGCAGGAGGTTGAGCACCTTGCCGTACTCCCTCTTTATGGTCTTCTCTAGCTCCTTGCGTCTAACGGGAAGATTGTAGAACAGGTCTTCTACGACGACAGTAGACCCTTGCTTCGCGGCCACAACCGATGTGGCCTTCATCTTGCCTGAAGTCTCGAACTCCAACCTGGTTCCTTTGGGTGCGTCGGTGGCACGAGCTGTGACGATATGGAATTTGGAAAGGGCGCATAGTGAGGACAGGGCCTCGCCTCGGAAGCCAAATGTTTGCAGGGAGCCGAGATCGTCGTAGGAGGATAACTTGGAGGTGTAATGTTTCAGTGCTGACGATGTTAGCCAAGGCCCTGGAAGATGATTGAGGGGAATCCAAAGAGCACCTATTGTGTCGAAGTCTTCTGGCGAGATGCCTGAGCCATTGTCCTGCACCTCGATCGAGTCCAGGCCGCAGTTCTTGAAGCGGACCTCGACTGCGGTTGCGCCAGCATCCAGCGCATTCTCGACCAGCTCTTTTGCAACCGAGTTGAGGTCCACAATGACCTGGCCGCTCTGGATCTGGTGGACGGAGCGGCCTTCGATCGGCTTGATGGTGGCCATGCCCATGCTCAACCCATGGCGCAGATGGGGATGGATGCTCAGGTTGGTCTGTGTCTCGTGTGCAGAGTGCAGGTGCGAGCTGGTCGTGACAGCTGCACGTGATTACGCGAAGACGTGACGTGTCGGGGTCCAGCAATCGCGTCACAACTGGCCAATCAGGACTCCCGTACGCCTGGGCGGTACACGGTATAACGAACGATATATCCATGGATCGATGAGTAAAATAAGCCGTGTTTCCTCACGTCGGTTCTTCAAGACCGATCAAATTTCTCAAAATTGCGGGTGCATTGAGCTCTTGCGAGTATTTACACAAACCATTCAGGTCGTAGTCTCAGCAGCTGCCGCCTTCCCTTGCACCGCCTTGGAGATTTCCTTCAACTTGTCGAGGGCGGCCTCCTCGGCCACGTACTCCTCTCCAATCATCTTCCGCGCGTAGGCATTCAAACCGGTATCGCCATTCTCAATATCCCAGAACTTGCCGCGGTCCGAGTAGATGAACTCGCCGTGGGCCTTGCTCGCCATGAGATTGACAACGGAGCGTGCTACGACGTCCGGGGATTGCACCGCATCCCGGCCAATGGCATCGATCAGCTGCTTGGGGACGATGCCCGTCTCGGTCCATGAAGGCCCAACCGCATTGATTCGGATGGGGAGCTCGGGATGGAGTGAGCAGTAGAGGGATCGAAGCAGCCCTGGGAGGTTTGAGCCGGGGACGTCCATCGCAACCGTGACTGTTTACATACCCATGACGGCGTGCTTGGAAGTGGCTAACGAATGTCAGTTGCTGGCCCGGCACAAGTTACGTACAGCACTAGATACAATACGTACTGTAATCGGTCGGTAAGAAGCGGCTGAAGCCTGGGAGCGGTTAAGGTCACGCCGCCGAACGTTGATATTGGAGCGCTTACTGGACCCAGACCCTGTCATGACGATGGAGCCGGGCTCTGCACTCTGTTTGATGTAGTAGATGCCCAACTTGACCGTGTACATGACGCCGGTCAGGTTGACGTCCATGGTCCTCAAGTTAGGGGGCAACAGATGGCCGTTTTCGTCGACCTCGGACTCGTGAAGTGTCGTGGTGGGGCCGATACCTGCGTTCGCAAATACATGGTGGATCGCGCCGTACTTGTCCTTGGTGGCCTTGAACAGGTCCAACTGCTCCTTCCACAAGGTCACATCCACCTTCAAAAAAGGCACCGTCGATCTCTCGGGTTCTGGCAGTGGGTTGATGTCGCTGGCGAAAACCTTGGCCCCGTGTTGAACAAGCCGTTTCACGGTTGCCAGACCGATACCCGAGGAAGCACCTGGCCATGCAATCAGCCAGGAAAAGCTGGGACGCCCTCGAAGCTGGCACCTGTGACGATGACGACCTGGTCCTTGATCTTGTCCAGGTCGCTGTCCGAAATGGTGAAGCTCGTCATGATGGCCTTTGTGGATACGACGTGTACACGGGCGGGAAGATCTTCGAAGGCAATGGCATTCAGAGTGATGGTCGCATGGTGTTCAGTTCAGCGGGCTGCTATATATATACACATACCCTAGGCATGTTGCGATGGGCTGGGAGGGGGAGCAAGTTCAAGAGAGTCGTACTGGACCTGTACCCCGCATTCTACATACCTAGACCTAGGTACGGGAGAGCGCCGGTCAGCAAGTGACAACTAGCGACGACTAGCGAGCTTCTTCGGACTACATCCGGACGGCCAGCACACACTGGGGACACAAGCACTCCTCGCTTTGTGGCGCAGGACCGTGAAGAGGAAACAAAGTGGGCTGCAATCAATGATGATGATAAATGATGATGATGGTAGTGCATGGTAGTGCATGGTAGTACTGTACCCGCCCCCCGTCACCTGCAACGGGAAGCCGATGTGGGAGTAATTCCTGCATATTGTAGGCTCGCCGCTAGATTGAGTTCCCGATTGACCATGCCCCGCTGTACACGGTTGAATGTTTCCTTGGATAGCATTGTCCACAATAACGGTGTCGTCCAGGCCGTCCTGACCGTCCAGCCCAGGTTCGGTTCCCGCTAAACTCGCAGGTGCAGGCGTGACGACGGCGCCGACCGCCGACGATCCCTTCGAAACTCGCACACGGGACCACCAGAGACGTGAGTGTGTCGAGTGCGGGCGTGAGGCCTCACCGGGTTTTCGACAGATGGTGCCAGCCACGTTTCGTTCAAGACCATTCCCAAGTGGGCTGTCATGCGCCGCCGCCTCCTCGTCCTCTGCCGCGGCCACGTCCCCGACCGCCGCGGCCTCCACCTCCACGGTCACCGCGATGATCTGCCCTGTGGGCCATTCCTCCCCGGATGGCCCGACTTGCCTGTTCTTTGGCTTGCTGCTCCTTGACAACTTCGACGATTTCGTCTGGGACGCGGAGGTATTTGATCTGGAGCTGTCAGGGGCGACCCGGGCAACATGGAAGCGTGTACTTACTGTGCTTCCCCGCACGTATATCTCTGGTAGCCTCCAAAACCTGTCACCGCTGGGGCTCGTCTGAATGACCTCCTTCAAGGTGAGGTTCATCCAGGTATCGCAGCTGACGAGGTGTCCGTTGAGGGTTTCGCCGCTTTTTAGTTCGACCAGCATGGGATGGCCCGTAGCGGCAGTCAGGAGCGAAAGAGGGAGCTGCAGGTGCATGGTCAATGTCGAGTGTCGAGGGAAGATGATGGACGAATGCTGCTGCAACGTACCATTTCTGCTGAAATCCAGGATGGAACCCAGGACGGATCCCAGGACGGAACCCTCGGTGTTGTTAGAGAGTATTTGGATGGTGTAGGTTTCTGGTTTTGCAACCAGGCAGTGCAAAGTGTAGAATGTTGCTAGTGTCCAGCTGGTACGTCACCGTGTGTGAGAACATTGGAAGGTCTGGGGGACGTCTGGTGAGAGATCGAGAGAGCTGATGCACGGGCCATGCCGATTTCTTGGCGACGGGACTTCAAATGTTCAAGTTGATGGGTCACGTGTGGGTGTACCCTGGGTACCTAGGTATCATTACATTAGGTACAGATGGAGGATGGGGAACACGAACCTTGGAAGGATTGTTATTGATAGGTATTGCTCTTTGGTTTTTTCCTCTCCACGCCTTGCTGGGGGTCCAGGGTACACGCGGCATTCTTCTGTCAGCTTCCAGAGGGGGCAAGATGTGGAGGTCTGCGCCTCAATGGATACATATGCATTATGGGCCGAGTGACGAGTCAAGACACCTTGAGAGGGGTCCCGCGGCTGGTGCCTGATCATTCATGAGGATGATGGAACACGCTGTCCTCAGTACTCTCCGTCACCAACACCCCTTTCCCTTTTTTGTCCAGAGTTGCTGAGAATTGTCGGGAATCGTCGAGGGCATTCTGGGCCGCCTGTGAGGGGCATCCTGGAGTTTGTTCCCTTCTGCTTTTCCCATTTCCCTCTTCCCATCCCCACTTCTCCCGCTTCATTGGTTCCATCTCCTCGCGGCTGCAGTCACCAGTATTGCAACTCAAAACCGGTCCACAGGAGTGATATTCCTCCGTAGGACTCCTGAGGATGCGTTCCGTCAAGTCGAGACTTTTGTCCGCGTGGGCTTGGGCTGCGCCCGTTCTAACGGCTGCCCTCCCCGGAGACCAAGGGAATAATAATCATGGAGCAACACAGATGGCCTCCGGATCTTCTGTGCTGGGAATGGGTACGCGCTTTTATATCCCCCCCCCCCCGCCCCCCCAAAAAAAGGAGACGAGAAAAATAAGACACCCCCATTCTTTGCCTCCGCTAGGCACTACTTACTGCTCCCAAGACGAACAAACGCTCATTAGACTACTCTCTACTAGATCTCCGTGAGACGTACGCGCAAGCGACCTTCAGCATCGCATGTGGACCTGGCTGTCCGACGAGCCAAGGCGACACGAGCTCGAGCCGTGATGACGAATCCCTGGTAAGAAGAGGCTGAATTTCTGAAAACTCCCCAGGCAGCACCGCCCGCTCCTCCTCCTCTCTTCTTCTTCCTCCTCCTCCCCTCCTCCTTCTTGCTTTCGTTGCCTTGCAATTGCTCACCCCCTCCGAGGTCCTCGACTTCTCCACTTTTCCTGCCCAAGAGTCCTGTGGGGAGTCGTCCAACATCACCTTGAACGGCATCCACCTTCCCCAGGCATGGCACCGTGATACCGCCTCTGGTTTCGCCTCCCTCCCTGGCCCCGCTCCCTCCACCGAGCATGCCTTGGCGCCATATCACGACTTGGACATCGAGTGGGAGTCCGCATGTCTAAGGCCGAATCAAACCAACACCCACGAGGTCCAATTCATCAACCACCTGCATAGCCCCTCACAGCTCCTTACCGTCGTCATCAAACGCGTTGATGGCAGGCCCCTCCAGCATCCCACCGGCTTCACCATCTCCTTCAAGCAGACATCTCCTCCCGAGCTGCTCAGGTTCGAGGGCACCCCTAACCCTTCTGCGAGCAGCGAGGCCCACGCCGAAGACTGGCGAGCACCTCCTCCCCATCTTCGCCTCCCCACGCTTCTCTCAACCCACCAACACCTTACCCCCTCCTCCGCTGGCTCTCCGGAATCCACTTCTTTGGAACAAGATCTTCGTGAGCTGCGGAACCTGGAGGCCGAGGCCCAAGAGCTGAAAAGACTCATCGAGGCAAAGAAGAAGTTCATCCAGACCCACCTCAACGACGAGGCCAACCAGGTTGCGAGCGAGCTCGGGGACTGCCAGAACGTCACCTGTCTTCTCAAGGTCGTCAAGCACAAGGTACATGGTGCCTGGCGGCTCTTGGTCGTCCAGTTCCGACCCGAGCGCTCTTCCCAAGGAGCCGGTATGGGTGTTCCCAAGGACCCGTATCAACAAGTATGGCGGCCTAGCATCCATGCGGAAGCCACCATCAATGCAGACAGAGTTGCGCCTCCCCCATCCTATGACGAGGCTGAATTACCCACCCGACCACCAGTGGGCTCCGCAGACTCCCCAGAGTCCGCCCACCTCTGCGTGTTGAAGATCGTCGTTGGTGTCCTCTGCTGCGGCTGCCTGGTCGGCCTCATCGGGCACCGATGCTCCTCTCCTCGCCCGCCGTCAGAGCCCACCGTGGACGAAGAGTGTAGCGACTTCCATCCCCATCGGCGTCGTGCCCGCAAGAGCGCCTGGCGAGCCTGGTGGCGTCGCCGGAGCCCGCGCGATCAAGAACGCATCCAAGACTACGAGGAGAAGCGCGCCCTCATCAGCCATCATGAGATGATCCTCGAGGAGGCCATGCAGGAGGAGATCCGCCAGCTGCGAACCGCACACGGCATCGTGAACTCGCTGGTACAGGCCGAGGAAGGTCGTGTCACCCCCCCACGGCCCCCGGGCCATAGCCACTATCCCCGCAACGACGACTATTCTGTCCCACCTTCACCCACATCGTCGACTTACACGTCGGACTCACTGGCGGGGCTGTCGTCGCGGCCGCTCTCCCGGACCAGCAGTCTTCCAGGATACCACTCGGACACTTCGTCCGCCCCACCCGCATATGAGAGCGACGACGATGGCGCAGATCTGGTTGCCAATGGGTACCGGTACAATCCCTCCCCCTCTTCCAATGCAAGCACCAGGTGGACGCCGGATAGTAGCGTGATCGACGTCAGCCCGCGGCCCAGTGCTGAGACATTGCGGTATCTTGATGTAAATGACACAGGTGGTCATGAATCGTTGTACTGAAAATCTCTTTGATTGAAGGAAAAGCTGGGCTCACCATTCTAGTAAGGCGTTATGATTTCACATTTCTCGTTCCAAAGTTCAGGCGTTTGGGATCTTCAGCGGTTGTCACTTCCTGTCCCATGTACGGAATATCCATGCTCAAGGTTTCCACGCTCCATAGTTTCACTTTGACTAGGGTGTCGCTCTGGGAACTGCACTCTGATATCACACTTTCTATTGTATAGTATCCATGTTGGAGATGCGGGCATGTACGCCCTAATAATATCCAAAGAGCAAAGACCCGAGTCAAATCAAACATCAAATACAATCCGAAAATGCTCGCAAAACTGCCTGCCATACATACACACCATATATTTTACAGTGTATTCGGAGCCTTGGATCCGCTCCCGCTCCCGCGCTCTGATCGTACATCTCCACGCCCCTGAACACACTAACGTCTCCTCAGATACCAGTTGAAGGCCAACTGCCCCGTCTCGTAGCTGAAAGGCGTCGGTACCTCAGCCAACCCAGGCCTAGCAACGGGGTGCCTCAAATAGACGGCCGCACAGATGTTCTGGTTGACCTCAAGGTACCGCGGAATAAAGGCGAAGGCAGACATGTAGTCCCTCGGCCGCCACGGCGTCGCGTATGGCTTGCTAGCGTCTCGCTTGTTCCATGTTGCTTCGTACTCGGCCTTCTCCTTCAACTTCTCGAACGCCTTCTTGAGCTTCTCCTGATCCTCGACAGACATACTAAGCTCCCCGCTCTTGCCCACGTCCTTTTCCATCTTCTCGGCCAACTGCTTCTTCAAGAAATCGAACTGCGCATCCAGGGTCGAGACGGTCTCTGGGTTTGCCGTCGTCCACATGGCAATGGCCTTCTTCACGGATTGCCGAAATTCCCTGAACTTCTGCTTGTCCTTCGCCTTGACTTCCGTAGCCAAGACTTCCTCAACGTTGCCCATGAGCTCCTGCAAATGCTTCTTGAGTTCGGCGGGCGTGGGCTCTTCCCGAGGCGCCTGAGCAGCGAGTTGGGCGATGCTCGGGTCGTGTTCCTCGTCGTCCGCCGGCTTGTTGGAGCGAGTGTCGCCACGCGCGGCCTTCTTCTCGGCTGCGATACGACGAGCGACTGCGCTGCGGGTCTTGGGGGCACCGGTAGCAAACATGACCGATTCGGGCTCCACTTGGAACATGTCTCCCGGGTTGAGCATATATCCGGGGTAGGGCATCTGTGCTTCCGCGTTAGCCACCCAGGGGATCACCTCGGTACAGCCATAGCTGCAGCTATCTGGACCGAAGCCATACCTTCTTCCCATTCACCTTGACAAGACCGTGTACGACGAATTGACGGGCCTGCCTGACGCTACTTGCGAAAAGGGACCGGAAGATGGCGGTATCCAACCTCCTTTCAATCGGATAATATGTCATCTGCATGTACGGGGTCATCGGGGGCGCCCTCTGAGACTCCTCTGTCTCCAGCCCGGCTCCTCTGCCGGAAGCCTGTTCTGATCCGTCATATCTCGCCAGATACTTGTGGTCCATGGGGACGACGGCTGGGATGCTCCTCTTGAACAGCCGCTTCCACTTCTTCTCCCGTATCTGCTCGCCGTGATATGCACGTGTATCCGATTTGGCTGTCCATTTTTGCTGGAAGTATGTGCGCATAGCCGTATTCGGCGGCTTCAATTGTGAGATGCTGTAGAGCGACCATCTCGACCAATCCTGTCGCACTTTCTACCGACTGTTAGTCCACCACGACGTCGTACGGAACGTGGAGCAGGTTCACTGACCAGCTTCTTCAACGAATGGAATCTCGGCTTCTTCCTCATGGCGGGCAGCGGACAATCAATGGAGTCAATGGGTGCTGCTGGCTGCGGCTGCCATCCCCGGGATGCTCAGAGATTGCGTTGGCAGCACCTCCGCTCCGTCGTTTTTCCGCCTGCAGGGGTCTGAGTTCTTGGCGGCTTCCGCGCAAAATTATTATTCGTCCCAGGCCACAAGCTCCCCCCCCCAACCCACCGGCTCCTCTCACCTACCTTTCCCGCCTCGTCAAAACTCCGCATACAGAACTTTTCCCTCGAGCTTCACACTCACTACTTTCTTTGCGCGCTCTCGACAACAGGATCATTCCTGTTTCTGCCCTGGCCTGAGCGGAATTTGTTTTATCCCTTATACTTACCAAGCCATTCAACCATGTCGGACGCTGTGGCCGACGCTCACGTCGCTGACAAGGTCAACAACGCGCCTGCTGAGGTGACGAGTGAAAAGCCGGAGGCGCAGAACGAGAGCGCAGCGAGTCAGGGTAACAGCGCGGGGACCCTGTCGTCGAAGACCAAGGTTGAAGGCTCGAACGCGAAGGACGGCAGCGCGGAAGAGTCTCTAGCCGCCTCCAAGCCTGCCGAGACTGCTGATGCTGCTAAAGGCGACGACGAGGGCAAGAAGGGACGCGAGGAGCGACGAAATGGGTCGCGTTATGAGTCTAGGCCAGGCCGTGGACGTGGACGTGGTGGCAGGGGCCAAAGCACCTACAATCGCAAGTCAAAGTACGCGATTCACTCCGCCAACGCTGTGAGCCATTCTGACATGGATAGGTCGAATGAATTTCAAGACCTCCCGGAAACCGATGATCCGGTCTTGATCCGCCAGCAGGCAAGTTGCTGTCTTCCGTTTTCTTCTTCTCGAGTTCACATTGCTAACTATCGCCGCCCAGGTGGAGTTCTACCTATCGGATCATAACCTCTGTACCGACAAGCATATGTTTGAGGAGATCAAGGGCGCGCAAAACCTACCCGTCCCGATCAAACACCTCCATACCTTCAAGCGCATGAGGCGCTTCCAGCCATACTCGGCGATTGTCGCAGCCCTCCGCGATAGCAAGCTTGTCGAAGTCGTGGACACCGAAAGATTTAGCGGCGCGGGAAATGAGGGCGTAAAGCGGAAGCACCCCATCGAGATTGTCAAGCGTGACGGCGACGGCGACCGCGAGCTCAGCGTGGAAGAACAGTTCGACAGGCTGTTTCGTCGCTCGCGGAACCACCTGGATGCAAGCGTCTATGTGAAGAACTTCGGCGACCCAGCGGAGGCCGGTCAAATTGAGTTGGAGATGTTTTTCAAGCAGTACGGCGCCATCATGGTCCGTAAGCGCCGCAGTGAAGACGGAGAGTGGAAGGGCAGCGTTTTCGTTGAATTCCCCGACGAGGAGTCGCAGAAGGAGTTCCTTGCCCTGGACCCTAAGCCGGACTACAAGGGCAACGAGCTGCTCATCATGAGCAAGAAGGACTACAGCTTGAAGAAGTGCCAAGAGAAGGGTATAACGCCTACTTGGGCGTTGGATGAGCAGGACAGTCGCAACACGGATGGCCCGAAGCGCCAGTTCCAGGATCGACGGGGAGGGCGCGGACGTGGTGGTCGGGGTGGTGGTCGCGGCGGGCGTGGCCGTGGACGAGGAGGACGTAACGATCGTAACGATTGGAATGGTCGTCGCGACGACTTCCAGAAGTCCAAGGAATTCAACGGCGAAAAGTCGAACAAGCGCAAGGCAGAGGAGGAGGGCGCCGGCGAATCCGAGAAGCGCGAGGACAAGAAGGCAAAGGTGGAAATCAAGGAGGATGCATGAGCGGCTTTTATCCGTGGGGAACTTACGCGCAGCCCTTTGGGAGCATGGGGCGAGGCAACAATGATGGAGAGGTTGTCGGCCCTCGCCTTGGGGTTCTTGTACATCAAAAAAGCATTCGGCGTTTGGTGACACATGGGTTTCCTTAACGTCGCTGTCTCTTCAGTACGGCTCTATATGATACCATTTCATGAGGAACGAGTCTGGGTCCCATTTTCTGTGGTTAGACTACAGACTAGGCGGGCTTTACTGGTAGCCGGAACATCTAGTCTGCCAATAGATGCTACATGAAGGGGCGTTGCACTTGTTGTGGACGCTCTCCTCCGCACTGAAAGCACACAAAACCACCATTCCTCGAAGACCAAACCTATGGCCTTACTTGACAACATATAATGGCCGCAATTGCGGGCGCCCTTCGTCGACGAGGAGGACGTTTTTGTCAACTCCCCAAGACTGTCACGGTTACGATGATCAGCCCTGATGGCCATCTGCTCATAAACGGTCTATCCGCGATCGAGGGCTGACGAGCGCATATCGCTGTTAAAAGGGCCCCGTGGATGGCGTTGCCAAGGGCGCAGCGCTGCGAATGGCGAAGTCGTTCATCTGTGTTTAAAAGGTATCTTATTACCTACTCATGTGACGGCACTGTTGTAAAGGATTCCTTCCAATTACTGTAGTCCTACATCGTATGTAATAGGTATATGACGTCCCGCGTTTGGACTCGGTGCGAAATTGCGAATACCGCGGTGCATGGACCAGGTGGCTGCCCAGGTGAGATGCTCATCCGATGCTCAGCCTTGCTGACAAAAGGGGATCGCCCTTTTTTGGGCCGCACTCGTCCTGTGAACCGTGAAGTGCTGTGTATGGTGTGCCGCCCTTCTTGTCGCTGCTGGGTGGCGGGAGGCGGGCGTGGGCGTGGGCCAGGGTGAAGTCAAAAATAAGCGAGCCCCACCTCCGACACTGGCGGGTTGAAAAGCTGCTTCCCCCTCCCAACATCTCTCCCTCTTTTTGCTCGCAGTCCCCTCACGCCCAACGTCGCAAGAGGCCTCAAGAGCGCGCCCTGCAACTGACTGGTCTGCACGCCTGGAGCATCCTGCACTCCTTGTTGTGCCCAATTCGACTCTCCCAGACCTCCAAAGCGGGGTAATCTCATCCCACCACACAAATTTTCACAACAGACTACACGTCTCAATACCGCCAAAATGGTCAAGTAAGTGGCTGTCTTTCCCGCTCCAGGTCCTTCGTCGCAGGCGTCGCTTGCGTTTGCCTTTGGGATGGGTCCTTCCACAGTCAAGAAGAGCGGCTTTGCTGACAGATTTCGCGCAGCTTCACGGTCGAGGAGGTATGTTGGGCACCCAACACCCGCAGTTTTCGCCGCGAGCCGCGACTGTGGGCCTGGCAGTATGCTGATGTGCTCTAGATCCGTGCCTTGATGGACAATCCGTCCAACATCCGGAACATGTCCGTCATTGCTCACGGTAAGCTCACCTTCTTCCCTTCTCCTCGCTCCCAGAGCGGACCCCGCACCTACGATTCGTCGCGGCTAACGTCCTTGCGCTGAACAGTCGATCACGGAAAATCTACCCTCACCGACTCTCTCGTCCAGCGTGCTGGTATCATTTCTGCAGCGAAGGCCGGAGAAGCACGATTCACGGATACTCGAGCAGACGAGCAGGAGCGTGGTGTCACCATCAAGTCCACCGCCATCTCTCTGTACGCTCAACTCAACGACCCGGATGATCTGAAAGACGTTCCCGGCAAGGTTGAGAAGAACGACTTCTTGATCAACTTGATCGACTCTCCCGGTCACGTCGACTTCTCTTCCGAAGTCACTGCTGCGCTCCGTGTCACTGACGGTGCCCTCGTTGTCGTCGACACTGTAGAAGGTGTCTGCGTCCAGACCGAGACCGTGCTCCGCCAGGCCCTCGGTGAGCGTATCAAGCCCGTCGTCATCATCAACAAGGTCGACCGTGCTCTTCTCGAGCTCCAGGTCACCAAGGAGGATCTGTACCAGAACTTCTCCCGTGTCATTGAGTCCGTCAACGTCGTCATCGCCACCTACTATGACAAGTCCCTTGGTGACTGCCAGGTCTACCCTGACAAGGGCACCATTGCCTTTGGTTCCGGTCTGCACGGCTGGGCTTTCACCGTCCGCCAGTTCGCTTCCCGTTACGCCAAGAAGTTTGGTGTTGACAAGACCAAGATGATGGAGCGTCTCTGGGTAGGTGGAACCGTCCCGCTTGAGGTTCGTCGTCACTAACAAACAACGTGCAGGGTGACAGCTTCTTCAACCCCAAGACCAAGAAGTGGACCAAGAACGGCACCTACGAGGGCCAGCAGCTTGAGCGTGCTTTCAACCAGTTCATCCTGGACCCCATCTTCAGGGTTTTCAATGCGGTCATGAACTTCAAGACTGACGAGATCCCCAAGCTCCTCGAGAAGCTCGAGATCAAGCTTACCTCCGAGGAGAAGGATCTCGAGGGCAAGCAGCTCCTCAAGGTCGTGATGAGGAAGTTCCTTCCTGCCGCTGATGCTCTCTTGGAGATGATGATTCTCCACCTTCCTTCCCCCGCTACTGCTCAGAAGTACCGCATGGAGACTCTGTACGAGGGTCCTCATGATGATGTCAACGCCATCGGTATCCGTGACTGCGATCCCAAGGGTCCCCTCATGTTGTACGTCTCCAAGATGGTGCCGACCTCCGATAAGGGTCGCTTCTACGCTTTCGGCCGTGTCTTCTCCGGTACCGTCCGCTCCGGTCTCAAGGTCCGCATCCAGGGCCCCAACTATACCCCTGGCAAGAAGGAGGACTTGTTCATCAAGGCCGTTCAGCGTACCATTCTCATGATGGGCCGCTTCGTCGAGCCCATCGAGGATGTCCCCGCCGGTAACATTCTTGGTCTCGTCGGTATCGATCAGTTCCTGCTCAAGTCTGGTACCCTCACCACCAATGAGACCGCACACAACCTCAAGGTCATGAAGTTCTCCGTCTCCCCCGTCGTGCAGCGTTCCGTCGAGGTCAAGAACGCCCAGGATCTTCCCAAGCTCGTCGAAGGTCTCAAGCGTCTGTCCAAGTCCGATCCTTGCGTCCTGACCTACATCTCCGACTCCGGTGAGCACGTCGTCGCCGGTGCCGGTGAGTTGCATTTGGAGATTTGCTTGAAGGATCTCGAGGAGGACCACGCTGGTGTCCCTCTCCGCGTCTCCGACCCCGTCGTCCAGTACCGTGAGACCGTCAATGGCACCTCGAGCATCACCGCTCTGTCCAAGTCGCCCAACAAGCACAATCGTCTCTATGTCACTGCCCAGCCTCTTGATGAGGAGGTTTCCCAGGCCATCGAGTCTGGCCAGATCGGCCCGCGTGACGACTTCAAGGCCCGTGCCCGTATCCTCGCCGATGAGTACGGCTGGGATGTCACCGATGCCCGCAAGATCTGGTGCTTCGGTCCCGACACCACTGGCGCCAACTTGCTGGTCGATCAGACCAAGGCTGTTCAGTACCTGAACGAAATCAAGGACTCCGTCGTCTCTGGCTTCCAGTGGGCAACCAAGGAGGGCCCTGTCGCCGAAGAGCCCATGCGCTCCATCCGCTTCAACATCATGGACGTCACGCTCCACGCTGATGCTATCCATCGTGGTGGTGGTCAGATCATTCCTACCGCCCGTCGTGTGCTGTACGCCGCTACGCTGCTCGCCGAGCCGGCTCTCCAGGAGCCCGTGTACCTCGTCGAGATCCAGGTGCCCGAGCAGGCCATGGGGGGTATCTATGGTGTCCTTACCCGCAGGCGTGGTCACGTCTTCGAGGAGAACCAGCGTGTCGGCACGCCCCTCTTCAACGTCAAGGCGTACCTCCCCGTCAACGAGTCGTTCGGTTTCACTGCCGATCTGCGATCACACACTGCCGGCCAGGCCTTCCCTCAACTGGTCTTCCATCACTGGCAGATTCTCCAGGGTGGCTCGCCGCTTGATTCCTCGACGATGCCCGGTAAGATCGTCGCGGAAATGCGGAAGCGCAAGGGTATCAAGGTTGAGGTGCCCGGTGTTGACAACGTAAGTGCATATTCGAGTCCCTTTATCCACACCTATGCTAATCGGTGGTGCAGTACTATGACAAGCTATAGAGAACAGGTATCAAAAGTCTTAGATTCCTTTTTCTCTCGGTCGTTAGCAATCTGCAGAATTGGTGCGCTCATCCGCGGTCCCCCCACATCTGAAAGAGGCCGTTCTTGGGCATTCACAGAGCGTGGACATGATGACCCAGGCCGCTACCCCGCAGGGTCGAATCGTTTAGGACCAGCTCGAGCGACTGGCAATGATTCATTTACTTTTAGCTTGCTCTAAGTGGGAGGTGGGTAAAGGAGGATTCAATGTTATGACCCCTATATCTAAACCGCCGTCTTCTCGTGCTGGTGATGTGGTGATGTTCTTTTGGCCGCAGTTGGCATATCCCAGAGTTAGTTGTGCCAATACCATAATGGCGATATCTCGCACGTGCCTCCCATTGTGCCGAGCTGAGCGGCTTGGGAAGACGGGCCATAGACTGGTCTTTTCGTGCAGGTGAATGGAGGTGTCCCATGGCTCTGAGGGCGGCCCGAGCGGGGGCGGGGCGGTGAAACTGGGTGCGCGCTAAACTCAAAACTCACATGGGTGGGCTACAGCTCTGGACAACCGCGCTCTGGGGTAGCTCACCTTGCCCAGCACCAGCCTTCGCCGCTTCACCTACCCAGGTATGAATTGCTCTTCTCGGGATCGATTCAGCTTCCCTATTAGAGGCCGAGTTACGCGTGCTACCTAGGAGGCTGGTCTGTACTGGCGCCGGAGTTTCGGTGTATATTCACTTTGACGTGCGCTTTTCCTATCCCATTCGATCCAATCTTTTTCAAGAGGGTTGGGGCACAAAGGTTGCCCAAACGGTAGCAGAAGATGTTCGTGGAGGAACCGGACAAATTGGCCCTGAAAGATTGGATCATACCCAAGCTAGAGAAAATGTGAGCCAACCTTGTACAGGCGCGAACTTCCTGCTGACATTTCAAGTTCTGATGCAGACGCCGGAGTCCTAGCTGACTATGTGATCGCATTGATCGCAGCGGAGGAAACAGAGGACGCAGTAAGAAGCAATTGCTTGGAGGCTCTTTCCGATTTCCTCCAAGATCGTGAGTATATTGCCCTCACATCAAGGTTCTCGAGTTGACTCTCTAGATACGGCGCCTTTCATTGACGAAGTTCTCGCTGCGGTAAGGACCAAGTCTTTCAGACCCAAGAGTGTCCCCAATGCATCCTCCAGGCCAACAGCTACAGCCCAGTCGAAGCTTTCCGCCAATGCGCCATCGTTCAATCCGCCGACCGGGCCAGCCAACGCCCAACGGCCCAACACGCACCTGTTCCGTCCATCGACCAGTCCAGTAAACCACCGAGGAGAGGGCCAGCGAAAGAGAAAGCGTCACGAATGGGATACAAGCCAACCAGCAGATGGGAACGACCCCCATTACCAGCGAGGGAACAACGGCGAGCGCCCATCAAAAGAAGCGGCTCGCCGAGGGGGAAGGAACAGTCGAGGGCCGCTTGGAAATGTAGATTACCACCGGACATCGCCTCCTAAGCCCCCTGGCGCTCCGATGGCTCCTGTCACGAATTTCCCAACCCTTCCAGCGCCACCTCCCGGGTTTCCAACCATGAGCTACCCGGACCCAATGGCCTTCCTCGCAATGATGGGTATGGGAATGCCTGGTATGTCCGGGTACCCGTTCCCTGGGGGAAACCCGGCGGGGCTGCGTCCCATGGGACGAAGCCAGGTCAAAGGTGGGAAGAGGCGCTGTGAAGACTATGATACCAAAGGCTTCTGCGCTCTTGGAAGTGCGTGTCCTTATGAGCACGGAGGGGAGATAGTGCTCCCCCAAGCAGGTGCAGGTATATTCTCCCCTACACTACATTCTCCCCCGCGATATTCCGTCAAGTTTCCGTGCCCTTCCGCACACAGTCATACCCCCTTGAAGCTCATGTCTAACGATGTGCCAGAGTATGACCCGAACCAAGCTCTTCTCGACATGGAGACGCTCCGAAACATCGGAGAAAGGAGCCGCCATCAACCCCCTGGCGGTGCACGAAGAGCAAGGTCACGAGCACCCTTTTCTCAGCTTGGTCCCAGCTATGATCGCTCAAATAGCACGATAGTTGTCGAGCAGATACCCGAGGAGAATTTCGGCGAAGAGGCGGTTCGCCGGTTCTTCTCTCAATTTGGGGACATCGTTCACGTGGAAATGCAGCCTTACAAGCGACTAGCGATCGTCAAGTTCAGCGATTACTCTGCTGCTCGACGCGCATACGACAGTCCCAAGGCGATATTTGAGAACAGGTTTGTTAAAGTGTACTGGCACCAACCGTTGTCGGCTCCAAAGCCTCCAGCTGGCTCCAGCAATGGAGAGTTGACGACTTCGGAAGCCGAAGAATTGCACAATGGTGAGGACGAAGCGATTGACCCTGTGGAGTTGGAGAAACGTCAGGTCAAGGCCCAGAAAGCGTTTGAGGAAAGGCAGAGGAAGTCACAAGAAGCGGCGGCGCGCATGGAAGAAGTGGAGAGGAAGCTCCGGGAGAATGAAGAGCAGACAAGGTTACTGAAGATCGAGTTGGCGAAGCGAGCAGCAAAACAGAAGGGGTCCAACGCCATAGACGAAGCTGCCCTCATCGATCAGCTCTCCTCTCTCCAGGCGGAAGCACAGGGACTCAATGCCGACTATGACACGGTCTCGGGTAGGGGACGAGGGACGAGGTACCGTGGCAGAGGGTATTCAACTTCTCGAGGCCGTGGGGCTGCGTCCTTTCGAGGAAGTTATCGCGGCCGCGGGTATGGTGCTTCCCCGTTCGCAGGCGGTCGAAGCGGTGTCAAGCGGCTAGACAACCGACCACGGAGGGTCGCGGTCGTTGGAGTGGAGGCGGGCTCCCGGCAGGATGAGATCCTCCGCGAACATCTCTTGGTGAGTGCAGGTGTGCGGCGGCAGGGGCGGTTTTCGGCTGGTGACTGACCTGAGCTCAGAACAATTACGACTATGAGAGCATCGAACCACACCCGGAACGGCCCAATACCCAAGTCGTGGGTTTTAAGGAGCGCTACATGGCAGAAATGGTGGGTTTAGTATGACCGCGATGTGTACAGACGAAGATACTGATTTACCTAGTTCATCGATCATGCAGCGGAGATTCCCGATATAGGCAAAGTCGAGATCGCCTGGGTGCCCAATGCTGCGACGGCGACGACTGCTGAAGCATTGGCGGTGCCGGGGCACGTGGGTATGGATGGCGAAGTGAGGATGGAGGAAGGCAATGCGGAAGACCAGCACTCGGGCGCGGAGCAGGGGCAGGGACCTGGCGAGGATGCGAATGACCATATGGGAGGAGAGGAGGCCGACTACGACGTGGCAGACGATGAGGATCGCTGGATGAGGGCGTGACCCTATTCTGGCGTCCCGGGAGGGCACCATCAATACTGCCCAATTCACGGTAAATCACGATGCTGGACTTGGTGAAGTGAGCATATGCATAGCATATCTTCTTCATGTATGGATGATGGCAGTGTACTGTGTACTGTGTACTCCGTACTCTGTATCCGACGGTTTGCTCTAGCTTTCTACCACAACAGAGCTCGAATGGAGAATTGTGGCACTCAGCGCCACCTTCTGCAAGGTACCATCTCATCAACCAGTTACAGTACCAACAGGAGAGGCACAGATCAGGAAGAATGCGCTTCCGAAGTTCCGATGCCGGAATGGCGCTAACTACAAAGGGGAAGTTTGGCGACAGGTTGCGCGCTAGGCCAGGGGTCCCACGGGTGGTTGCCCAGGGTGGTTGCTTGGCCGTCTAGCTCTGGTTAGTCCCCCAGTGGCCCCCTACTACTGGTCCGAAATATCGAATAATGTGGACCAAAAGGGTCTCTCTCTCTCTTCTCTCTCTCATCAATCTCGTCAAACCCCCCATCCCCTCCCATCCCCAACAACTTCGCTGCCGGCCCCTGAGCTCGTCTCCATTCCCTCTCCCACCACCCGCCCCAAATCCTGCTTCAGCAGCCCCCCAGCTCTGTTGCGCTTCTTCGCCTCGCCTCCCCAATGGCGGTCAATGGGAGCTTCGTATCGCCCACGGCCGATGCCAAAGTCGCGCATCACATAGTGCAATTGGATGCCAGTGGCGTCCTGTCCACCCTCCTCAACGGCCTCAGCCCCTGGACCGTTGTCCTCACCCTCCTGTTGGTTTGCGTGGCCTACGATCAGTGTAAGTCGCCCTACGTCTTCGGCCACGAAATGTGTCACTGACCTGGTGTGCGTAGTCAAGTACATCTGGAACAAGGGCTCCATCGTCGGCCCTGCGTGGAAAGCGCCCTTCATTGGGCCCTTTCTCGACTCCGTCAATCCCAAATTCTCAAAGTACCACGAGAAATGGCTTTCCGGTCCCCTGAGCTGCGTCTCCGTCTTCCACAAGTACGTGAGCTCTCTATCCCCACCGGCCACCCTGTCCCGGACGGCGCATACTGACCGTCTTCTGCCTCAGGTTCGTTGTCATCGCTTCTACCCGCGATATGGCTCGTAAGGTTTTCAATTCGCCCACCTTCGTCAAACCATGCGTTGTCGACGCCGCGTACAAGCTTCTTCGTCCTCAGAATTGGGTTTTCCTCGATGGAAAGCCTCATGTCGACTACCGCAAGGGCCTGAATGGTCTCTTCACCCGCCAGGCCATTGCCCAGTATCTGCCTGGACTGGAGGAGGTGTACAACGACTACTTCCAGCGCTTCGTCCACAAGTCCCAGGTGGAAATGGGCGGCAAGCCGATGCCTTTCATGCCCGAGTTCCGCGAAATGCTGACGGCCATCAGCTGCCGTACTTTTGTCGGCCACTACATGTCCGAGGAGACCATCAAGAAGATCGCCGATGATTACTATCTGATCACAGCTGCCCTAGAGCTCGTCAATTTCCCCATCATCCTCCCCTTCACCAAGAGCTGGTACGGGAAGAAGGCGGCGGACATGGTTTTGGCCGAATTCGCCAAATGCGCCGCAAAGAGCAAGGTTCGAATGGCCGCCGGAGGGAACAAAGAGTGCATACTTGATTTCTGGGTCGCCCAGATGCAGGAATCCGAGGCCTATCGTCAGAAAGTCGCATCCGGCGTCCAGGTTGACGATAGCGAAAAGCCCACCATGCTCATCCGCGATTTCAGTGACTTTGAGATCTCCATGACCCTATTCACCTTCCTGTTCGCGAGTCAGGATGCTACTTCTTCGGCTGCCACTTGGTTGTTCCAGATCATGGCCGACAGACCCGAGTACCTGGACAAGGTCCGCGAGGAAAACCTTGCCATCCGGAACGGCGATCGCAACGCCCATATCACGCTTGACCAGATTGAGAGCATGCCTTGGACGCGCGCGGTGGTGAAGGAGGTCCTCCGGTACCGCCCTCCCGTGATCATGGTGCCCTATATCGCAAAAAAGGATTTCCCCATTACAGATACCTACACCGTGCCCAAGGGTGCCATGGTGGTGCCCACCACCTATCTTGCGCTGCATGACAAGGAAGCCTATTCCGACCCGGAGTCATATGTTCCCGAGCGCTGGATTACGGGCGATGCCGACAAGCAGACCAAGAACTGGCTCGTGTTCGGTGTGGGGCCTCACGTCTGCCTTGGTCAGGTGTACGCGCAAGCAAACCTCATGCTCATGATCGGCAAAGCCAGCATGTTGTTGGATTGGAAGCATGAGGTTACTCCCTTGAGCGAGGAAATCAAGGTGTTTGCTACGATTTTCCCTCAGGTAAGAAATGACACCTCCCCATCCATTTGAATCGGCTGACCAGTCCACAGGACGATTGTCTATTGACCTTCTCCAACCGGGCGGCTTAGGCTACCTTGGTTTCCGTTCGCTATGCGATGCGCATTCCGTAGGCTTTAACGCCCAGTTCAGCATTTAGATCCATTGCATCACTTCTTCACTTCTTGATGGGAACCCTGGCTGTTATGCGCCCGGTTCCGTCTCAGCTTCTTTGAAATAATGATTGAACAAAAGGTCCTAACGGCGTTCGTGAAGGAACTAGGGGCCAAGGGAATTTACGGCACCTGCATGGTTGAGGTAATAGTGTGTAATCGGGGCGGCAACCCACGATGTATATAATCAGGCAGGCCAGCGGTTGGACCCATGACAGCCTCGAGGATAGGATAGTCTAGTAATGGTAGCTGGAAGCGAGTTCTTTTACCAAACCATATTTCCGATCAACGTGAGACTGTCAAGTCACATGTTCTGCGGTTGTCTGCCCAGGTGGAACCACATGCAGTTGACCTTTGAAAGAGCCAGTCCAGTCCCACCAGGTCGGAAGCTATGACCACCATCAAGCACCACATCATGTTCTTTTTCCATCCACTCTCGTCTCCACCCTCGACTCACGGCACCCTCCTTCATACAACGTATTTTGGATCATCATTCGCTGAACCCGCTAGTTACAGATTGGTAGCCGCTCCGACAACTCGTCATGGCGCCAGCCGCCTCATCCGACGAGCGGCTAGGGCCTCCGCCATCCTTCATCGAAGTCGCCAAGCCCTATCTCCTGCAGTCGGCCATTGAACGACGTCTCGCTGATCTCAATATGTCGGACGCCAGAGAGGACGCTGTCCGGCTTCAGGGCGTCGCCTGGATTGACAGTGTTCGACGGAGTCTCCAACTTCCCGTGCGGACTTTCAACACGGCCGTCGTTTATTTCCACAAGTTCCGTTCGCTCCACGCCGACACCGAGTACAATTGGGCCGATGCCAGCGCTGCCGCTCTCTTCACCGCATGCAAGATTGAGGATACGCTCAAGAAGTCGAGGGACATTCTGTGCGCCAGTTGGAACCTCAAGTTGCCCGCTGGCGAGCATCTGGCCCCCGACGACCCGCGCTTTGAGAACCCCTCGAAGCTCATCATCGGTCTGGAGCGGTTGATGCTGGAAAGTGCAGGATTTGATTTTCGCAATCGCCATCCGCAGAAGTTCTTGGTGAAGATGGCGAGGAGTGCCGGCTTTGATACGGAGCGTGAGGGGAGAACCGCTTGGAATCTATGCCTGGATCTGTACAGAACGTTCGCACCACTCAAGCAAACGACAGCCACCATGGCGATCGCCTGTATCGAGTTGGCGGCAAGGCTACATGATCTGAATACCGACGGGCTTGTGGACAGTGGGCCCATGTCCTATGAGAAGTGGAATACCAGTCGGGCTGAAGTGATGGGTATGTCGATTCTGCACTCAGGCACCATTCGCTAAGACCATAGCAGAGACACTCCTGGATCTCCTAGACCTTTACACCCATCACCGTACCGCTACCGCCGTAGGACCTGTATACGCTCTCGAAACCTTCATCGACGTCCGCATCCGCCTGAACCAAGAAGCTTCAGGGGCAAATATTCCACGCTTCGCCGCTTACAACACAAAAGCAAGCTCGCCACGCTCCACGAGTGGATCGTCGTCCAAGCTGCCCAATGGAATTGACACCGCTAGCCCTCTGACGCCTGTCACGCCAGGTACGACGTCACCCTCGGCGATGGCAACCCGCGGACACGGCGGCACAGTGCGCTTTATGCTCGATGCAGCACGAGCGCGACATGAACGCACCGAGTACGAGAAGTACCACGAAGCAGAGGAAGAAGAGTATGAGGTGGAGGTTCAAGTCTCTGAGCCGGAGGTCAGCTCGCGTGGGCGCTGAATCTGCACAAGCCCATGAAGTAGACGAACACTTCAACCCACGCGTCCCTTTTCGTGGCCAAGAATTGCGATGATTGGTTGATCGATCGTCATTATATGCTAACGAGACCTGTCCATGTAGGTCGGGAGCCAGCTGTCACTGGATCGTAGTCTCCCGGCACACATACCAAGTAGTCGGCCTTTTCCTTCCCCGCATTATTTTCGAGGAAAGTCTGATGATAACCGGGCCGACCGCGACACGATCCATTCCCCCGTGGATTGTTCGACAAGCACTGCCAGGGGCAAAGGAGATGGTTGCGGCTCCTCTGATGGGAATCGTTCGATGAGCCTTTTCACTGGTGGAGAAGGGAGCTGCGGGCCGGCGCATTCCAAAAGGAGGCGAAGCGAATGAGAGGGCTGAAAACGGAGAGGAGAAAGAGAGGGGAGAAGGGTCGAAGTAGCACAGCAGCTGTGAGTCTTCAGCGCTAGGGACCATAATGCCCTTGGGACACGTGGGCACCCAGCAATGGCTACGCGAGTTGCGAGAGTTGATTTTTGAGAGTGAGGGAGCGGCCATGCCGAAGATATGGATGTTTCGCGAGGGGACGGGGACTCGTCATTCTTAAGACAGTGGGATAAGTAGACAAAAATAAGCATTATGCTGTATAATGGTGCAGCACGGTCCCACCCAGGCTTCTGATTTGCCATATCTGCTATTAGAGCTATCTTCCTGCATTTCGTGGACCTTGCGCCAAGGTACCAATGGACTGGTCCATGAATGAAATGTCCGCATTGCGTCAAACGTCCTTGAGTATTCCAGTGCATTGTTTTTTTGCCCATGGCGTTGCTTGCATTGAGGACGCAACCATTGAGCGCCGGGTGTGGGAAACGTGCATACTTTTGCTTTCAGGGGACATGTATTTCAGACTGTTGTGAAGACATACATCATTATGGAGAATAGAAGGCTTGCACACTATATATACACGGAATGAACCGAACAGCTCCCGCAGAACGCGCAATACAAGACATGCAGCAGAGTCGACCCGAATTTCTCGAGAACAGAGGCAGCAGAGCAATGCTTCACCCCTTGCCAATCTGCCATACCGAACCCAGAGAGTAGAGAGAGACCACGTATGGAGTGATAAGAGGAAAATCCATCTCGACCAACTGGGGAACCTGTAAGATCTCGCCCACTGTGGTAGAGAGAATCAGAGAACCGGCTCGTCAACAAACAGGTCGTTTACTTTTTTGCTGGGTATTTCTGGAAAAAGTATCTACATATCACCGCTTAGCTTTGGCTTCCAAGTATGGGCTGGGTGAACTTACTTGCTGACATAATAGTCTCCTAGGGCAAACAGGCCCACGACGCCTGCCCACGTACCCACAACCTTCCACGTCAACTCATTGGCAGCATACTTCCTGTACGCTCCAACACCCAGAATCGTCCCCAGAATGCCAACCGTCAAGGCATTCCCCAGTATAACGGGATTGTCGGCGTTCTTCTTGGCCAAGTCACTGCTACGCTTCGCCTTCTCTTTCGCCTTCTCTTTGGCCTCCTTCTCCTTTGCGGCTTGCTGCTTGGCGCGCTCTTCAAGCTCAATGCGCTCGGCCTGTGTGTCCGTCTTTACGGACTGAGACTCAAAGTCGGAGGGAACGGACGAGACGTGGGGCGAGTCGACGTCGATGAGGGAGTGCACGCTTTCGTCGGAGCGCTCAACTTCGGGGATGGCCGGGGCACGACTGGAGGGATACGTTAGTATTATAAAGCGGTGAGAAGATCGGAGACGTGTAGCCAGCCCGATTTTTGGCTGTGCTTGGAGGAGTTCACACAGCAAACAAAGGGATGTTTGCACTTGGAGTGGAGGAACCACTTACGCCTGAGGGTCTATTAGCAGCTGTCATTCAAGCAATAGGGATGCCAAGTACGCACTTCTTCTGCGCTCTGGTGAGGGCCCTTCTTTGCAACATCTGCATAAGACATGGCGATAGTTGTATGATGGTTGTGTGCTAGCGAAACTTAATCTTGTATATGATGGAGAGAGAGAGAATCGGATGGTTGAGAGCGGCGTTCGGAGATGATAGAGACGGGGAGGATGGAATGAGAAGATACAGAAAACAGTGGCAGGCAGACGTGAGGTTATAAGGGGTGCCGTGTGACGGGACTGTTGCAGGGTTTTGGTTGCGCGGGAGAACCAAGGTGTGCTTCACATCGCCTGCTCGCCCACTTGACATGGCGATCGGAATGGGTTAGCGCCCTACGTCATCGCAAGGTGATTTGCCGCCAGCCCCAACAGGAACACAACAAGTCGAACAAACTGGGGGTATTTTGACATGGAGAGTGAGAGGCTGTCTGATCGATTCCCAACGGTTACATTGTCATCAATCGCGCATCATCTATAATGTCCCGAGTATGTTGGTATTGTTGACTCACGTGCTCAAAGAGTGCACTGTGATCCATCCATGGATGAAAAGATGAAAGGGAGTTGCGGTAGAGCCCCACGTAAATTGGCATGTTGAGTTTGATATTGACACAAGAAAAAGTTGAGAAGAGTCTTGATGCTAGTGCCCAGTATACAAACTTGGAAGGCCGCCATGTGTCTACATAAAGCTACGTTGTCGGACATGACAGAGCTCGCAACTCCTGAAATGCTACTGTGTATGTTGTCCTTCTGAACGCCACCAATGCCATACATACAATACAGAGGTATTTGTTACATGTCACCCCTTTCCGTTCCCCTCTTGCTCATTTCTTCTCCGCCTTCGCCGTCTTCTGGCCCTCCGCATTCGCATCCGTGTCATCATGCCACGCCTTGGGAATCACTTCGTCGCTCTCGCTCGCCTCTTTTGCCTCCTTCTTCGCTTCACCTGGGGGAGGGCTGACCGATTGTTTTGGGCCCTCGGAGCGGGGCTCCTGAGGGTCCTTCGCGGCGGGTCCAGTGTAGTGTGCACCTGTATCTCCATGGTCTTGCCTGACCTGTTCTGCCGCTGCCTGGGCGCGCTCGCTTCTGGACTCGCGATCATCCGTTGAGGCTACCGAGGAGCCTTCTGTAGGCGGTTGTGCCGCATCTGCTATCACGTCGTCTTCCTCGTCCGTGTCCAGCTCCGAACCGTAGATTTCGGGGTACTGCCTGAAGCAATGCTGCATGTCCCTGTCATTGACGGTCAGCATTAAGTCCAATTGTCTGAGGGAAGCAATGGCATACTTGAACTTCTCCACGCAATCCATACCCTTCGGCTCCTCCGTCGAGTATACGAAGCAGCTGAATGCAGCCTTGAATTCCTCGCCACAAGGCCCGTGAGCCATGCCACCTAGACAAGGGCAGTCCCAGTTGATCTCCCCAGTCTCAGGGTTGAATGCGCCTTGCTGGTCGGCTTCCTCTTCTAGCTCTTCAACGCTGCCTGGTGCCGCTGCCTCTTCGTGCTTCTTCGCCGCCTTCTCCCTCTCTGCCGCAGCGGCCGACTTTGCCGCAGCTGCCTCGGCTTTCCGCTTTTTCCTTTCCTCCGCGATGGCATCGATGGTGGGAAGTATTTCGGACTCGTTCTCCGTCTCGGGTATGACTGGGATGACTATGCAGTGATGTTAGTTCTACTACCCAGGGCAACACATTCGCTATCGCACCTCTAGGCTCTTCGGCGAACAGATCGGTGCTGTTGTAATAGTATATTACGGCGCCTGCGATTCCCAGGCGTGCCACCAAGCTCTTCCAACTCCTTGACTTTTCCGTGGGTGGAGCTGTGCTCAGGAGCCGTCTTGACGGCGCGACGGCGCGCGGGAATGCGCGCACCGCCGATTGCCGTGCAATCAACCGCGATGCAGGCCGAAACATGTCGCTGAAGAAACACGGAACGAACAGAAAGAAGTGTGGAAAAAGCGTGATGGTTGCGTCAGTCCGATGATGGGGTACAAGGATAAGTTCGTTCAGATTTCTAAGCGGAAGGCCGAACCGAAGCGTTCCGGGGTCCATCGTGCCTGGCGATCTGCCCAGCCACGCCAGCCACAAGGCATGTCCCATGGTGCATGGTGGCATGACTGCTCGATTTTTCCACGCCAAACAATAACGGAGCAGTTGAATCGGATGGGGCATTCGAAAAGCTCAGGTGAATTCATGATTCTGGGATACCTTATGAAACTAATGTACACCAAACCTTTCTTTGGCGTGCCGATATAAAATACCCAGAACCCCCCAAACCAACACGAGTAGATGCCGCTACAATTTGAAAAGGATGGCAGCAAAGAGTACTCTGCGCCTAGAACACCAAAACTTGCCTCCTTGATTACCACGGAAACCTAACTCGGGATGCAGAACGAGCATCATAATCAGGTAGGATCTCCTAGATCTCTACACGACTGAAGCCCTCGGTCCCTTCTCCAATCGGCTGTGCGCTCTCATCCAGACTGGAACGTTTCACGCCGATATTGTCTTCGCTTTTGCCCACCCCAAACGTTCGTATGGCCTCCGTCAGAGCATTTATGGCTTCTTCCGGGCTCATAGAACCAGGCAGGCCGGCGCCCCCAAGGCTGGCACCGATCTTCTTGGTCGCCTCTTCAAAGCCCCTGACGCGCCTCTGGAACGTCAGTCTGTCCATGAAGAGCTGCTGGCGACGCCTCTGGAGTTCCCGCCGCTCCGCAGCGAGCAACTTCTCGAAATCGTCAAAATGTGCAAGCTTCAGCTGGAGCTTTTGAAGCTGGAGATTAACGGCCCCAGACACTAGGCGGGAGATGTGACGCTCTTCATGGGAGGCCAGTGCTGAAGCCCGGGCAGCGGATAGTGCGAAGGGCAGCGTGACAAGAGGGTTCGCCCCGGTCGAGCCATGCGTGGCGGCAGACTCCTCCGTAGCCGCGGTCTGTTGGACGGTGTCCACTTCCATAGCGTCTTCATTCTTGACATCCGATGATGCTGAAGCAGGTACTTGCTCCTTCTCTTTGCCCTTTTCAGACGTTGCCGCGGGTACTTTCTCGAGCTTGTCCTTCAACATGCGCTTCATCTCCGTCACGCTCCTTCCCGACGCGACTGCAGCTTCAGTGACGTTCGCGGGGGCCAGTCCTGCTAAGAAGCTCACGACGCTTAGGACAGGGTTGTCTGCATGGTGAATCGGTATACGCCCTTGGCTCAGAAGCCCAAGGTCTCGCACAAATCGTTGTGACTGAGACATAGGCTCTTGTTGAGGAATCTCCGGTTCCTCATACTTGTCTTCAATCTCCAGTTGAAGAAATTTCATGACGCATTGTTCGCGGGTCTTGGTCTGGACATGGTCGGCGACGCTGTTCCAATCGTCGTCAAATCTCTCCAATCCTTCCAACAGCAGAAGCACTTCCTCGTCCGACCACTTGTCTTCAGGCATACCTGCGCCGGGATCGTCACTGGCAGAGATTTTGACAAAATCTTTCGTGCTCCAGTTCGAAGGGAAATGCTTTTCGAAGAAGCACCTTGGGCAAATGTCGCGCAAACTAGAAGCGTTGCCCTTTGGTTGGGCAGATTGGTCAATCGACTTCTCATAGCGATAGTAGACGCTGGTACAGTCGACACCACAGGTGTTGCAGTGAACCACCTTAGCGGGCTCTTTTTGAGCTGCCTCGAGGTCCTTGACAGCAGCGCCTGTGGGGCCATTGGAAGTACCTTCACCGTTAGTGGCCTTATCTTTAGGCTCCGAGGCGGCTTCTTTGCCGTTGGGCTCGTAGATATGTCGATGAAGCAGCGTTTTCGTCTCGCTCTTAGGCTGCTGGCTGGCGGCTCGTTCCGTGCCAGCATGTGGCTTCCCCTGGGACTTGACTACCTCGGGAGCTGGTTGAAATGCCTGCAGTCCCCTCGGCGTGTCTACAGTCACCCTGAAATGGCTTGTGTTTGGAGGGCCAATGTTTGACGGTCGCTCCTGGGGATCGACCTGCCCATGGAAGTTAGATCAGTGGTCGTGGTCAAGACTTGAAGGAAGTGTTTACCTGATAGTTTATCAAACCCCACTGCTCTAGAAATGCGTGCACACGCATGATGGCGCACACATCGCCGGCGAGATTGCGGCGGCATGCCGTAACAGTGAGATATTCCTCTGGGTTGAGCCTGTATGTGTTGATCATAAAATCGCGGTAATCCCGATACACCGCGGGTGTCTTGCTCCGGTTCCTCTCGTTGAAAAACTCCGGAAGTGCCTTGCGCTCGCGGTAGTCAATATACCGCATGTCGAACCAAGAGGCATAGCTTGGGATGACCGTCGCGTAGGTCTGCGAGACGAAATGCGCGCGAGCCGACGATTCCAAGGCCGCTTTTGCTTGCGCTTCGGGGTCTGGGTTCTCAGCACCTTCGCCGTCTTTCTCTTTCTTGGTCTCATCCACACCGGTCATCTCCTCGTCATCTTGGGCATCAGCATCTTCGGTTTCGGGTCGCGGCCCTTCGGGCGCATCAAGGGGGTTGTCCGAAACTGGTGCGGGAGTGGCTGCAGACTGCTCTCTCGACGAGTCCTTGATGGGGGCATCTTCGACCATGGAGACATCTGGCGCAAGGGTTAGTACAGAGCAAACAGTCGATCAAAACGGTAGTCCTGGGCCAAAGCGGCTATTGCGCATAGCCAGCACGACTATGCGTAGCGGGTCTCCGTGGCAGAGGCATACCTTGTTCTGCTGATGCGGCGGGTTGTGTGGGCGCCGTACCTGGAGCTCCAGCCGAGGTCAAGGGAGCCTGCGCAGAGGTACTGGGTGCACCCGCATCTTCGGCCATGGCTCTCGCAGTGATGGGTGGTGTACGCGAAGGGGTGATGAGAAAGCCACTCCTTGGGGCGAGGAGGAGGTTGATTGTCGCGAGCTGGACACACGGACTTACGAGGCCAGCGCGAATGGGAGACGCGGAAATGATCAGTAGAATGACTACGCGTGTTCAACGGGTCGTACGGGATGACGATGAGGATGGGTAGGCGGATCTCCGATCTGGGGCGAGCAGTCGCGTCTGTGGCTCGGTCGCGATCGCAACTTTTGGGATGGATTGCTTGGCGGGCGACTTGGGGCAGTCTGGTCACGTGCAAAAGCTTGATCAATGATAACCTTGGAACCTTGGAACAGCCTGCCGCCCGTACAGGCGCACGCTAGGCAAGGCCCGGCGTGGCCGGGAGAAAGCGCAACACAGCCGAGGGTCTTCCAAAGTTCCGACTACTGTTCGTTTGAGCTGGTGCTGGTGGCTTAAACACGGCTCCCCAATTATCTACCACTTGTGCGATATCTCGTCTGCACGCCTCTCTCCCCTGCTCGCCCCTCCACGATCTGTTCGACCGTCCCCGAGTAGCCATGTTCTCCGTCGCGCGACAGTCTGTCCTCCGCCAGGCACGGACGCAGCTCCGCCTTTCGCAACCCACCGCTATCCCTCAGTATTCTGCACTTGCGCGACTCCTATCGACCTTGGCGGTGCTCGAGCAAAGAGATGGAAAACTTAGTGTACAATCATTGGCCTCTGTAGCGGCAGGACAGAAGCTTGGTGGCTCAGTGACCGGATTCGTTGCGGGAAGTGGCGGCAAGGCCGTGGCAGAAGAGGCGGCCAAGGTTAAGGGCATTGAGAAGATAATATACGTCGAAAATGGCGCTTATGATCGGGTACGGGCCAATACACCATCGAATGTGGACGGGGCTGACTGGAACTCAGGGTCTGCCCGAGAACTGGGCGCCGTTGCTGGTTGAGAACGTTGAGAAGGGCGGTTTCACACATCTCATTGCTGCACACGGCGCCTTTGGAAAGAGCCTGCTTCCTCGGGTGGCAGCACTTCTCGACAGCCAACAGATTTCAGACGTCACTGGAATTGAGAGCGAGGACAGTGAGTGGGCTTTGGCCGGAATGGCTCGATGATGTCACTCACAGAACGGCAGCATTTGTGCGACCCATCTATGCCGGCAACGCCATCCTTACCGTTCAGTCTTCGGATCCCACCAAAGTCCTTACTGTGCGCGGTACCGCGTTCCCAACCCCGGAGACCGAGGGAGGATCGGCGGCAGTGGAGGAGGGTGTCGACCCCAAGGTCGACTCTCCTACGGCATGGCTCTCGGAAGATCTTGCGAAATCAGACCGCCCGGATCTCGGTTCCGCGGAGAGGGTGGTGTCGGGCGGTCGTGGATTGAAGTCCAAGGAGGAGTTTGACAGGCTTATGCCTCCACTGGCCGACGCTCTAGGTGCCGCCATCGGTGCCTCCAGGGCAGCCGTGGACAGCGGATTCGCCGACAACAGCTTGCAAGTTGGACAGACTGGAAAGAATGTCGCTCCCCAGCTGTACCTCTGCGCCGGTATCTCTGGCGCCATCCAGCATCTTGCCGGCATGAAGGACAGCAAGGTCATTGCTGCAATCAACAAGGATCCCGAGGCCCCCATTTTCCAGGTAGCGGACGTGGGACTAGTGGGTGATTTGTTTGAAAAGGTTCCAGAGCTGACTGAAAAGTTGAAGGCGTAGGGAGACGGGTATCCCTGGGTGCTTGTTGAACTGTAAACTGTACATGGTACATAGGTAGAACTGTAAGAGCTTCAAAAGCAGGTACGATGGTATTTCTCCGTCTCGGGCCATCTGCGGGTCGAGAATGAACTGCAGTGCACGTCTCTTTTGCTGTCCGTGGTGACATTGACCAATGCTGATGGCAGCATTTGGGTGTTGTTTCCAAACCGTCCGGGCGGTGATCCGGTCTTGGCGGCGTGGGGTGACCGCTCGCAACAGATCTGATCCTCGTGCTAGACTACCGTCCTCCGCAACGTGCAACGCAAAAGTGGAATGTGACATCGCCTCCAGCCGCTCCAGCTCCTTCTCCAGACTTTCCGAGCGGTCTCAGGGCATTTTCATCCCAGACGCACCCATGTTCCTCGTCGCTCTCCCTCATTCTTCATTCCAACACCTTTGGAGCTACTTTCTTCCTTCGTATATACGAAGCGGCTTTGTCTGAACAGAGCCCTGACATAGTGCCGCCACCGTTACTCCAATCCCAAACTATTCACAAGGGACTGGGGATATGCTTACTCACTGACCTGCTCAAAATGCAAAAGACGGGCGTCAGATAAATTCTGCGTTCCCAAGGTCCACGTATACAATTCCATTGACGCACCATGGCATCAGTCCTCTCGCCAGAATCGCATGCCCCGTCCGATCATGTAGAGAAGAGATATGTTTCTGGGAACAGTGCCAACGGCTCTACTGCCGCTGTGCACTATGGCGAGCCCCCCGACCACGAAACACGTGAAACCAGTGGTTCCAGTGGTCCAGGGAAGTCCAAATGGAAACTATGGAAGAAATATCAAGACGGAGAGGAGACGTAGGCTATGCCCAAGTCACCCTGCAACATCGTAGGAAGTGGTGAGACATGTGCTGACAAGGCCTTGACAGCCGCTGGTGGTTTTCGTCGACAGCAGTGCCGTAGGTACCTCGTCAAACGGTGTTTTCGAGCATGCACAGCTGACGTTCTCAGACTTCTCGCTGCAACCATCGGCCCTCTAGCCAATCTCTCCTCGATTGCTGCTCTTGTCTCCCCCTGGAGAGAGACCGTTCTAATAAATGGAGAGTTCGTCCCCGAGTACGACGGCGTGCCGATCAGAGATCCAATCTGGTAAGTTCGAATCCGCATTTCAGAATACAAACCGGCATGCCGTTAATCACAGATAGGTGCTATTGGCTTAACGTCGGCAGCTTAATATGCGGGTTTGTCGGCAACATGTTCCTCCTATTGACGTTCGTCCAGCGCGCGAGATACCTCATTGCGCTGCCTCTGACCATCATCTTTTGGTATCTTGCAACCGGTCTCGTAAGTTGCCACATAGTCTGAAGCTCCGCTAAAGCGGCCCTTGCTGATTCTCCTAGCTCATGGGCATCACGCTCTCTATGCACATCTATGCTCGGCCCAGCCGGCCGGATCAGACATACACGCAGGCGTACTGGTATGCTGTCTCAGCTGCCGTCTTCTACATGTTCTGTTCTATCATCCTCATGATCAACATGCTAGGCTACTTCCTAGGCCACTACCCGGACAAGTTCAAGTTGACCGACGCTCAGCGGACCCTCATCCTGCAGACAATGATGCTCTTTATCTGGCTGGCGGGAGGGGCAGCCGTGTTTTCCAAGATAGAACAGGACGCAGGTGAAACGGGTTGGGAGTATTCTGATGCGGTATGTCGAGTCTACGGTCTAACGAAACCCGGCTTCGGCCAACTGACTGTTATGTAGTTGTATTTCTGCGATGTCACAATCCTCACCGTGGGCTTTGGAGATCTATACCCCACTACGGACCTGAGCCGAGGCCTCATCTTTCCCTATGCAGTTGGTGGCATTGTTATTCTCGGTCTGGTCATCTCTTCGATCTATAGGTTCATGCGCCAGATTGGCACCGAGAACATCGTTCAGAAACGCATGAACCGCATGCGGGAACGAACGATCGAACGGACGGTCAGCAATTCCTTTGATCTTCGGTCCCGCGAACGAGAAGTCCATCATTTGGTGCGCAGGCGTAGTATCAGAGGCAAAAAAATCAGCGGGCCCTTCCAACTCCGGGAATGGAGGAGGAAAGTCGTCGAAGCTACGCCCAATCCCCTGAAAATGGCCCGCAAACCTCGTCTGATCGTCATGCGGGAGGAGAAAGACCGATTCGATGCCATGAGAAACATACAGCATCGAGCGCATAAGCTGAAGAGATGGGGTGCAGTGACGTTCTCCATCATCGCGTTCGCAATCCTGTGGTGCGTAGGCGCCGTCGTGTTTTGGCGCTGCGAAAGAAACACGCAGGGCATGACGTACTTTGAAGCCTTGTATTTCTGCTACGTCTCCCTGTTGACCGTTGGGTACGGAGACATGGCGCCGAAGTCGAATGCTGGACGTTGCTTCTTCGTCATCTGGAGTCTCATCGCCGTGCCCACCATGACAATTCTCGTATCCGATATGGGAGACACGGTCGTGGAGAAGTTCAAGAGCTGGTCCAGTACGCTGGCTGACTTTACCGTCCTACCGAAGGAAGGTATATGGCGCAACTTCCTCAACAAGCATCCTTGGCTCTTATCCTGGATCCGGAGTGAGGAGGAGGCTCGTGCGTTGAAGAAGAAAGTCGAACGAGGGTTCGAGACCATTGATCCTGAGGCGGCTGAGGTAGAAGAACATGGCCAGGAAGACGAGAACGAGGAGGGTCCGCGCGGCCCGGAGACCACACCGGAGGGTAGTAGAGACGAGTTGGAACGCGGTGTTGGAGCGAGTGCTGCCGAAGGCGAGGCCCACAGTGTAGCTCTCGAAGATCGGCTTTCCATCCTAGCCGAGGAGGCTGACCGTGATGTCGAACACGTACCTTCGCCTCTCGCACTGTCTCGGGAGTTAGCGCTCAGCATCAAGCATGTCGCCAGTGACCTTCACCTGCCGACGCCCAAGATGTACGATTACGAATCGTGGGTCGGCTTTACGCGGCTGATCCGGCTGTCGTGGAAACCCGTGAACGGTACAGTCAAAGCCTCGAGGAGAGCAGGAGTCGCCAGGGAGCAAGGAGGTGAAGAAGGTGAGACGAACCATGAGGAAGAGGAAGAACCCTTCGTTGAATGGGACTGGATTGGTGAGGACAGCCCGCTAGTTAGTGGCTTGACCGAGAGCCAGTGGCTGCTGAACCGACTATGCGAGGC